>JBANSL010000011.1:10887723-15687723 GCA_037127255.1 Persicaria tinctoria | reverse complement strand
CAGGGACGTGAGTCGAGGATGGACAGGGTGCTCACATCTTCTAAAACCACAATTGGTGAAATGAATCGGTTGTATATGACACATCATGACCACTTTTCAAATGTACATGAAGTTGGGAAGCAAACTGGTATTATTAAAAAAAATTCATCATCTCCGAATCTGTCTCTCTATTGCCTTTGCTTACTCAGGATTTTTGGCTTCCGCCTTCCCTTACTCATCCGTTGAAACTGTCATACTTGCTCTATCGCCTTGAAGGTCTCTGGCATGGCATGACCTTTTGTATGCCTCCATCTCCTTGAGATTTTCTCTTCCCACTTCTCTTCTCTGCGCGTCTTCATCAGCCATCTCATTTAAAGAAGAGAAAGTGATGTTGAAAAACTCTAACTTGTATGTGTGCTCGACTTCTCTTTGGTCCTTTTTGCCTCCCTTTTAATTTAGTTAGTTTGTTTGTTCATATAAGCAATATGATCTTGTTTAGTTCGTTATAACAACACCAATGGGCGACTCGACGGACTTCTTGTTCAATCTTTTCTATTCAACTTTGAGTTTTACTTGACAATTGATATTGAGTTAGATTTCAATTTAAATTAATAGGATTTTGGCCTTTAGGTGTAGTCTCGAAGTGATCCTTGAAGAAAATACTTACTGATTTTTCAAATATCTGAAAACATGTATATGTGATGGGATACATAGTTGCGGAATTCGATCTTTTGAGCAATTTATTGAGCTATTGTATCTTTGTCCGTGTTGCAGGTTGGCTTAATCGATTTGCTCATCCTGGGTTGGGGATGCTGCTGTGGAAATTGCTGTAAACACAACATTCCGAGTGAGATACTATTGCTGAATTCGGGTTTGGATTTGTATTGAATTTGGTTAAATTGGGATTGTTGTTGTTGTTTGTTAAATTGGATAGAGAGTAGAGATCCATCACTCCATTTCGCAGCTTGACACTTGCTTTGTTTGATCCTACGTTGTTACTGCAATTGCGACAGCCAAAAACAGAAATCGTCTCCACCAGTAAAGTAGCGTTTTGAGAATATAAGTGTGGGATAGATTTCACATTGATTAAAAATTAAATCCCAGTCTTGCATATAAGTCGGTGGGCTACCCCATCTAACACCAATTGGTTTTAGGATTGAACCTCACTCGGTTTGTAGGCTCAGCTTGTTGCGCATGATGCGCTTAGACGTGCGTGGGCCCCCACGTCGTATATTACCCACCATTATTTAACATGGTATCAGAGCCAAGGTTCGGCTAGATGCGGTGTGGTTTGGATTCCTGGTCTAATTGGCTGGCCGACCTTAAGGCTTATGTCGTCAAGCGCAACCGACAGATATTGCGTGGCCAGACAGTTGCGCTTGAGAGGGAGTGTTGAGAATATAAGTGTGAGACATATCCCACATTGATTAAAAATTGGAGTGTTGAGAATATAAGTGTGGGATAGATCCCACATTGGTTAAAAATTGAATTCAAGCCTTGTATATAAGCCGGTGGGCTACCCCACCTAACACCAATTGGTTTTAGGATGAAACCCCACTCGGCTTGGTGCGTATGATGCGCTTGGACATGCATGCCCCCCACGTCGTATATAAGCCGGTGGGCTAGATCTCCCATTGATTAAAAATTGAATCCAAGCCTTGCATATAATAGTTTTAGGATGGAAGCCCACTCGGTTTGTATACTCGGATTCATTTACACAAGGACTGTTTTAATGTTAGTTTAGACATTGTCTCATGACCTTTTATATGGGTTAACTTCAAACTGCTTTGTGAGTATGCAGTTGCCCAGGTGCGATTCATGTCTAACTCAACCCTCCCAATTCCCATGTGAACCGGCCGGTTCTTAGATACAATTCAGAGGTGGTCTGTTTGCTGCGCCTCACGACAATCATGGAAATCCCGGCCCATAGATGATGATCACTGAATTTGAATACTTTTAGCGGTATGTCTCTTGAAGCAAGAATCACATGCCCACATTTCAAGCTGCCCCGACAAAGATATATATTACAGTATTGTGCAAGAGGTTGATTGAGTGGCAAAACGCTGCGCTAACCGGGATTCTGAAACATCAATTCTAAAACATAACTGTCTCTAGTGAATCACTACCCCTCACCGGGCAGTAAAGGAACACTACCGTCTCGAATGAGCTCTAATCTACGCCTAGTGTAGCTAGCTGCATAGGTCGGTACCGGTACCGATCTGTATCCAAAGCTAATCCAGCTTCTTTGAAACTCAAGAATCCGGAAGTAACGAGCTTTGATGGGCCGAGGCCTCTCCCACATGAGCTTGAGAACATTGTTGACAACACGAGCACTTTCACATGTGGTTCTATAGACCCAATTATCATCATTCATCTCGGTCATGCGGGATGTACACTCTACCCCAGGCCTCTTACAAATTTTGGAATATGTTAAAAGAGTTATATACGAATATGTGTGTTATGTTGTATTTAGAATTTTTCTTACCATTCATCACAAGTTCTTTCAACGTCGTTGTCTGGTACTGCATGCGCTTTCGCCACAATTAATAAGATAACATGCTTTTCACTCCAAGAACACAGTGTCCAACTGAAGGGGAATCGGATCATATATAAAATCTGGTTGCTCAGTCAGATTACTCCCATTTCTAAGTATAAACTATAAACACTGGCTAAAAACAAAAACAACTAGTTCTTTTCCCAAACCATGTTCGGGTTTGTTTTTCTTCATTCAAAAAAATTGATGGATTGTGAATGATAACTTATCAAAGTTAAAATCAATCGAGCAACACTTACATGCCAAAATAGGATGGGACCCGTCAATCAAATAGAAAAGAATATATAAATACATACACATTAATTCATTTGTCATTATGATTTGTTGCCTTACTTGCTTGGAGTTTGATTTGGATTTCATAGATGAAGGATCAAGCCCGTTTGGGTGGAATCTCAATAGTACTATTTGTTCATTGTTCAGTTTGAAAATAGATTAATCGGTTGCGTTTGGATAAAATAGCATTTTGGAGCTCTTCGGATAGCTAAAGTTGTTAGAGTAACTGTAGCAATTGAGTAAGCTATTTAAAGGAGTGGTGTAAAAACAAGAATCAATTAATTAATAATTAATAATAATAATAAAAAAAGTATTTCTATCCTATGTCCTAAGAGCATAGGATAAAATTCTAAATTGGTAAAGGTTCGCTGCTAAAAAATGAACGACCCTAGAAATCTAATTACAACAAAAGTTAAACTATTTAAAACTATAAAAATATTTCTGAATTAGTACTCTTATCCTATGCCCCAACGACATATAATAGAAAAACCAATAAAAAAATTACACAAGAGTTGTCTTCCCAAAACCTTGCTCAATCTTGCTATTGCTGGCCAAATCCATATATGAAGAACACATAAACCCTTCAAATCCAACAAAAAAAATATAGAAATAAAAATCCCCAAATCAAGGTCACCAATCAAACCATAAATAAGTTGAAAATGAAATTATGAGACCATACTTAAATGCTAAATCCTCCAAATCGATGAAGAACACCAAATACACATTACATATAAAATCCCCCAAATCATGAAAGGTCACACAAATCAGACCATAAATCGATTGGGAATGAAATTCTAAAATCAAACCTTGTTTAATTTGGGTACTTTTTGAAATAGGAATGAGATTTTTATGTTAATGATGTTGTTAAATTCCCGTGTGTTTTGAATTTGCAAAGTGATATTTTTCGTAAGCCATCAAAATTATGGAGGAGAGGGGTAGGAAAGCTACAAAAGAAATAAATTTCATAAGCTCTCAAGAGCTTGTAAAAGAAGTGCTCCAACAAATAAGCAGAGCAAATAAGCAACCTCCAGCTCTTCTTCAACCGCTAGTATTATATATAAACCATTTCACTTGGGAGTTTCAATAGTTCCAATGCAACAAATAACCAAGAAAGAGGAGAGTTGAGCAAAATAGTTAATACACGTAGATAATAAGTTAAAACACTAATTACTAAAAGGAACAACAACTCTGCTAGTATACCTAACACAACACAACAAATCTCGATGTCTTCGACTCTAGGATCTCAAGCTGAAACTCGGTGATCGGAACTATGAAATGTTCTTTCGATAGCAACCGGGGCCTACAAACTGTAAAAACACTCGAAGATATATAATTGGAGCTCAATTCATTGACACTAAGTAGTGCAACATCTAGATTTCTTCACGGCAGACACATCATCCTTGCCGCCAACATTGATGGTCGTGGTTGGCACCTTGGGCACATAAGTTGGATCATCCCCTGCTTCAAGAGCCTTCTTGCTGACATCCTAGTATATCCGGGTAAGAATGTCTTCTCCTTCTCAGCAAATGTTGTTTGGTCTTCCAATTCTTTCCTAGTTACTCTTTAAAGAGAAATAACATGTCTTATAAGTACAATTTGTTGATAATTCCTTCATGTTCAAGCTTTTATGGTGTGCAATGTACCCCAAAGAATGTCATCCAAATATGTGAAGATTAAGACATGATCAAATTTCATAAATTTGCATATAAAATTTAGATAAGAAAATTTATTTCATATAAATAGTTAAAGGTGTTCAGGGTGGGGTTTATTTTTTGATACAAAAGGTGTTCAGGGTTGTGATTTCCAATAAACCTCATATCTTTCAAAGTTTTTTTAGATTGTGAATATGTCATAATGACCTAGTAAGAGACGTAACTTTTTACAAATTGGAAAAGCACATACATAAAAGAGCAAAAAAGAAGGCAGAGAACAGCAAAATTAAAAGGATTTGGTCAAAACTAAGAAAAACATCAAATTACGAATCAAGCCAAACCTATAATCGAACAAAAAGTGGAATTGATTGTGAGAGAGATATTATCTTCACCTTATTGATAAGGTATCTCAAAGACATTGGAATGCATAGGGATAGGCTTTTCTCAAAGCATTCGTATTTGATTATTTAGTTGAAAACCTCCCAAGCATCCTGACCACAAATGAATCTCTTAATTTCTTTTTCTCATAGGGAAAAATGACAAATTTGAATAAGAGATCTCAAACCGAGGGTTACAATTAAACCCGATCAACTTAACAATTTACGTGACGATCTCTTCTATTTCTATATAAAATGTTTACCTGATAAGTTATGCTTTTGATATATCTCAGCAAATTGACCACATTTTCAGATTCACCCTCCCATGTTAACATGCTCCTTGAAGGAATGAATGGCCAAAAAAAAAAAAAACTCCCTGAGTAACTAAAAGGTGAATGACAACTAAATTAGTGACATCAATATATAATTTTAGTAAAAATGATATAAAAAAAGTGGGGATAATATGTTCTATTTTATATTCTCTTGGAAATACTTGGTTTATTCATGCAATCTTTGAAATTGAATTGCATTTAAAAAAAAATGGGTAAGACCGGTAGTAGGGCTTGTTACCATTGTCGATGCTAAAATACTAAATATCATAAGAAAATCACACCAAAATGAAATTTACCCCAAAATGGCAACACTAAAAAAACAAAATTACATGGATATATATGATGAATCATTTTAAGGCCACATTTTAGAAGGATAATGGGTGAATATAAATAATACACCCATGTTGTGTTTCACTGGGAGCCTGTGAAATCGACTAATCAACTTAGAAACTTCAAACTTATATTCATATGATATTTGCATATGATCAACTCAGATTGCATATGATACATAATTTCTATTTTCATTCAACTTAGAAACTTATATAGTTGTATTCATATAATATTTGCATATAAAAAAGTGAAGTCTTCCCAATCAGATTGTCACATTGTGCTATGTAAATTGAAATTTTGTGGTAGGTTTAGCATTTGAAGGTTCAAGCTCCTAAATCAAACAAAAAATACCAAGTTATTGATATTACTAAACCTATTCTACCATTCTGTTTCGGCAAAATGAACACAACCAATGACAAAAATAAAGAATCGATCACGTGTCACACTAACTCTGAACAACGAAAGCAGCTCAACCAACTCATAAATTAGTTCAGTTTATATCAAAAATCAGAACAAAGACATCCCAATAACCTTTTGTCCTAATTTCATAATCAAAGTTAAGATTTTAGAGCACCTCTCATTTGCTAAATGCAAAACTTTCATTCATAAAAGAGGAAATCTAAGTTGAGATTTTAGAACAACTTCACTTCTTTCTCATTTCGGCTACAAAATTGGCATATAACAACCCTTTCTTCTCTTGACAAAACCAATAAGAAACCTATAGAAGGTTACATCTTAGTGAGTGAGGTAACCATCACATAAGTGTAATATTCACAGAGATCAAGCAACACATCCCTAAAAACCATCACATATATTTGTATAAACTTAGACTTGGTCATCTTAGTGAGTGCAACAATTTTGACCATAGTTATGATATAAAAGTCATCTCACAATTCTATCTTCCTTTGCTCATCCATAAACTCAAATGAATCAACACAAAATTTAAAACGGGATTATGAAATCACAATCACATTCACATGAGCTACCAACAATCACAAATCAAAACTTCACCAAATAAGCATTTCATCGAACACCTTGTGTGCAATGCATTAACCCAAAATTCTCTAACTTAATCAACCTAATATATAGATCCGATTGGTAAGCAAAGGGCGAATAGAGAGCATTTTACCTCGATTTGACGCATCCCACCTTCAATTGCAATCGATTGCCACCTCCAGCCACCAATTCAGCCGCCCCGACTGATCACCAAATCAAACACAAACCAACAAACAAATCAGATCAAGAGCATTCTAATAATATGCAATTTGTAAAGCTAATCAAGAAAAATTCAGCAATTGAATAAGGGCGGGGGAGAACAATTGAAGAAGGGCAGCAGCAAGAAAACGCCCCAAAAGGCATGGCCCCCGGATTCCTTTCCTTTGCGGATGACATCATCATTTTCACTAAGGGCAGTGTTGATGCAGGACATAGAATTAAAACAATAATTGACTCGTACTGTAAAGTCCCGGGACAAAAAGTCAATTATCATAAATCAAGCTTTCAAGCCACAAAAGACATTTCAAACTCTAGGATCGCAGAGCTTAGCAATTGCTTGAATATTACAAACGAAAACTCATTGGATAAATACTTCGATTGCCCGATTATTAATGGCAAAGTAAACAAACATACTTTCGAAGACATCATCTGTAAATCCAAAGAACAACTAAGCAAATGGCGTGCCAATGCCCTATCACAACAGAGACGCGCTATTCTAATTAATAGGAATTTATCAGCTAAACCGTTGTATACAATGCAAAACTTCATGTTACCCGCTTCAATACATAAAGAGCTCGACCAGATTAATAGGATGTTCTTCTGGAATAAAGATCTTCAACACCGACCGCTTATTAGGTGGGATAGGATTTGCAGACCAAAGAAGTGTGGGGGATTAGGGATTAGAAAGTTTAAAGAGATAAATGAAGCCCTTCAAATGAAACTACTATGGAAAATATTGGCCGAACCAGACAATGTCTGGGTTACGCTAATTAAACACAAGTATTTACGTTTTGCTAATATTTTTTAATACAAGAAACGAGGTGGCTCCTCTTGGCAATGGGCCAAATTGACTACTCTCATTGATAAATTCAAATCAGGCCTTATTTGGTCTATTGGAAATGGAAAATCTATCAAATTTTGGACAGATAATTGGATTACAACCTCTTCTCTGCAGTCGAGGGAAGATTGCCCCCAAATTGGAAACATGGAGGAAACAGTTAGTGAATACATTATGGAGGGCAGATGGTGGATGGAAAAACTTAACAATAGGTTACCGATTGACATAGTCACAAAGATCTTGCACATTCCTCTTCCCATCTCTACTTTTGAAGATAGGCTATATATTGGTGGCCTGATAGAGAGGGTTGGTTCACCACCTCGAGTGCATACAAACTAATCACATCTCAATCTGCTTTGACCCTAGATAATAACGCATAGATATGGAATTGAATATTCCACCTAAGGTTAAATTTTTTTTGTGGAACGTCTGTCAGGATGGTCTCCCAACTGCCTCTAGGCTAGCTCATCGTGGGTCATCTATTCTTTCCACTCGTAGCCTGTGCAACTGTGCGGCCGAAGATGATGTTCACTTCTTGTTAGAATGTCATTATGTGCGTTCTTTGTTTCATTTTCCTTCTCGCATAAACTCAACAATATCCAGTATGATAACTCATTCTAGAGATATTAAACCTATCATTTCCTTCATTGGGAACAATCTTGCTTCTGCGGCTAAGGTGGAACTTGCCTTTGCTTGGTGGGCAGCTTGGTACAGTCGGAACCAATACTTGTTTAGACAGGTTCCTATCCCGCCGAGAGATACTTCATTACATATTATTAAATCTCACAAGGATAATTGGATTAAAAAATCTCATATGGAGTGTAGTCTAGATGAGGATTTCCTCTTACACACACAAAATTAAAACCATCCAAAGAAGAAAAAGAAGCATATTAAGGTTACATGGCGTAAACCCCCGATGGGTATCCTCAAGCTCAATTTTTATTGATCCACAATCATAAACAATGACAGCTCGGCTGGAGCCATTATCCGGGATTGGAAAGGACATCCAATACAAATATGCTATAAAAAACTTGGTAAACAAAGTCCCCTAAAAGCGGAAGCTCTTGCCCTAAAACAGGGAATCCAACACGCTACTCTACTTCATATCGACAAAATCCACGTGGAAGGAGATTCTAGTATAATTATAAAACACCTCAATAAAAAATCTAAATGTCCTTGGGAAATTGAACTAATTATGTCAGATGTTAAACTCTTTTTATCGACTTTGAAAGAAGTTTCTTTCTTTCATGTTCCCTGTTTAGCAACGGAGTGCTGATAAGGTTGCACACCTTTGCCACTCTGCCTGAGGTGTCTATATTCACAATGATTTAGGTCTTTTAGACCTCATCCGAAAGGATGCTGTCGGATCTCGCTCGCTCGAATTCTTTCCTAATAAAAAAAAAGGCAAGAAAATGCCCCGAACCGAATACACGATACGGTAGCGGTTGGTCACTAATGCACGAGCTTACCCTTTGGCCCTCAAAGCCTATTCAATAGGCTTTATAAATCTAAAAAAGAAAGGGATTAAAGTATTAATTTACCTAAATACTCTAAATTATTTTAAAATATAAAATTTAACCTCATTCGCGACACCTTGCTGGATATCTGTTATAGAGCTGGGATTTCAGCCGGAAAGGAGGTTGATATCGGTTTGGTTGATGGGCATGATAAGCCTCTTCGTCCGGCAGATTTACTCCTTTATTCTTAGGACAGGGGGAGAGATGTTTGTGTTGATCCGACGGGATCCTCGCCTTTGACTCGGTCTGGATTATCTGACTTTGTCCCCGGTCGTGTTGTTGTTGATGCTGCTCGGCGTAAGTGTGTCAAGTATCGAGATTTGTGCACGGCGGCTGGCTATGGTTTCCTACCCTTAGCCTAAATTATCTTGAGAACTCCCCCCTCTGCCTTCTTATACCTTTCGATTCAATTTCCAACCACCATAAAAACACCATTCATTAAGCTAATGCAAGCATATTTGAGCTTCATTCTTAACTATCAATGATGTAGGCATATTTGAATAGACCTTCAAAATAATCATAATCATTCATGCTTAAATAAGTTGAGATGAAACCCATGAATGACAAAAAGTTTTTACTTCTTAATTGGTCCACATCTTCTCTCAATTTCTTCAACTCCTTATGCTTCCTTATGCTTACAAGATTAGCACCCTCCAGCCAGTACTCCATTGTCACATCTGGGTTTTGCCGCCTTTGAAACTGTTCCTTTCGATCGGGCGCAATCTTGCCAGCCATGTTCTTCAATAGGTGGTCTAAAAGCCCAGTATTTCCTATCAGTTTCCTGACCTCAGGTCTCAAATAAGCTCTCAGAATTGGATACCCATGAAATGCTCCTTTAGCCTTCATTATCTTGAGAATTCCCCCCTCTACCTTCTTATACCTTTCAATTCAATTTCTAACCACCATAAAAACACCATTCATTAAGCTAATGCAAGCATATTTAAGCTTCATTAATAACTATCAATGATGTTGGCATATTTGAACAAACTTTCAAAATAATCATAATCATTCATGCTTAAATGAGTTGAGATGAAACCCATGAATGACAAAAAGTTTTTACCTCTTAATCCGGTCCACATCTTCTCTCAATTTCTTCAACTCCTTATGCTTACTTATCATCACAAGATTAGCACTCTCCAGCCAGTACTCCATTGTCACATATGGGTTTTTCCGCCTTCGAAACCGCTCATTTCGACCGGGCACAATCTTGCTTGCCATGTGCTTTAACATGTGGTCTAAAAGCCCAGTATCTCCTATTAGTTTCCTGGCCTCAGTTCTCAGATCAGCCCTCAGAATTGGATACCCATTAAATGCTCAATAGTTGCACTTCTCAAGCGGTCTCGATTTCCTCCTCGCGTTCTCCATTTCTTGAATCGTGGGTATCTATATTTTTATTCTGAATTGTAGGATGGTAGCGCCAGATTTGTGAGGGAGCAGGGGGTGTCGCTCAGAGAAGAGGGTGGAGGAATTCAAGGCATCGATCTCTTGAGAGCGAAAACCTCAAAGCCAATGGAGATGAAGTCGTTCTCATCGCTACGATCATCGACGAGGTAATCCTCCAACCTAATTCGTTCTTTTGCAACTTCTTTTTAATGATTTGCGATTTCCTGTGGGATGTATTGGTTTTGAGTCTTATTCTTGTGCAGTTCATATTTGTACTAGATTAATGTTTATGTGATTAGTCCATCTTTGGGATTCTCCTTCAACTGCTTCCTCAATTTCTCTTCCACGTTCTTCCTCCCAATTATCTTCTTCCTCACAATGGATTGGGGACTATCATTGTGGAGGCGGTGCACGATCGGTGAGCGGCTGGAGGGCAATTGGCGGGCGGCTCCGTAGTCGGTGAGGGCTGGAGGCGGCATCGGGTGGAGCCGTGGCATAATTGAGTGGCGGGCAGAGGAGATCACTTTGCCGTTTGGAGAAGAGGAAGTCCTTAGCAGATTACCTGAGTCTAAGGTCGGGCAGAGTTTGAATTCGAAGTTCGATGAGGCGTCTTCTCCCTCTAAATTGATGAAATTGGAGAAGAGGATGGAAGAGGCTAATTGGACAATGTCAAGCGATCGATTCAATTTGAAGAGACACATGAAACTCTCAGTCGTCGCAAAATGCTGCTAGATTAAACGTTTGGTAATTTTTCTATCGATTCACTTGAAGTTAAATCGCTTCACTTATTTGATAATTGCAATGTATGTTGTTATTCAATTTAACTCCAAAATTTCTCTGTCAATTCACAATAAAGTAGCCATAAAAGGATCAAGCTTTTATTGCTACCGATTGAAGTAATTCCTATTGATTTTTTTGTGAGTTATTTGTTTGGTAATTAGGCTTTTATTTGATAATCCGTCAAAGAAAGCATGATTGATGTTGTAATTATGTAATCGAATAGTGTTGTCCGAAAAAAAATCTATCCTTCCATGCCGCCATATGAGAGGGATCAGTTAGTCATCGGAGGCGATCACTACTACTCACCACTTTGCTCAATTTCACAAAAATAAAATAAAAAACTGAACAAGACAACTAGCTAATCTTACTGAAGAAGAATTATCTTTTGAAATGGACCTGCTGTCCTGTAACTATTTTAAAGTGAGACAATAAATGAATATCTCTTGAAAATGTCAGTTGGCTTCTTAGAAATTTTGTTGTGGATGTTAGGGTTCTTATTTTGCATTACTTGATTAACATGTCTATGAAAATCATTTTGTTTAGTAGGAGTCTTGCCAAAGTACTTTAGCTCTGAGTGGTTTATGGCTCAAAAACTTTGTTTCATTGAAGGTTCTCAGTATATTGTTGCAATCAGCCATAAAAAAAATACAGAGGTAATTTCACGGAATGGATGGAAGGTAAGTATATAAGACATAAGTTAGGTGAGTTGCATTCTTGATTGATTTGGTGTTCTGAATCGCGAGATATTTTTTCATATTATTTTATTAGGCTAACCCAAAATATGACATCAAATATCTTGGCAGAATACTACTTATGAAAAATAGAATGCACATTTAGTGGTTTTAAATTTCGCAGGTTGAACATTAAGTGGTTTGTTTTAAGTTAGACTATTTTTGTTCTTTATTTTTAATGTAATGCAACACTTGGCTTGAGCTTATTTACTCTTGCAGCTTGGTATATGCTTAAACACAAGGGCACTTATGAAATCATCTATCCGAAAGACATATGACTATACCGAGTTGATGAAGCTGGTATTGTCCTCGAAAAACTTAGGTACGTTGCTTTACAAAATGCAGAGAAGCGTGATGTCGATACACCATAATGATGGCTTATGCTCACTAAACACCCAATTCACCTGCACGACTCTGATGCTGAGGTGTTGGTTTTGATTGATTATGAAAGTTTTTTAAAAATAAATTTTGCAACGTTTCTTTTATTGAACTAAGTATATGTGTTTATTCTCATTATGTTTTATACCGTCTCCAGTGTGTTGTTTATTGTAACCTTGATTGATAGGAGCTTCTCAACTAAATATTTTTGGTTTATGATTGCAGTGGACGACATGCATTACAAAAAAAGCTGGAGCAGGTAGGTGTATCTTTTTGAGTTGTAGTAAATAAAGTTGTTCAAATATTTAGAACTTAAAAATGTTTTACGCTTTAATAGAGTTTTGAGGAATCTCTATATTGGTGTATAAGATTATGGCTATCTTATCAGCATAAGTGTTTTTTTAATGGATGAAATTTTTCTTTCTAGCTTGGTTACTTATACGATGGCAAGGAGCTTGATGATATCTTTTGGCGATTCAAAGCTGCAGCCGAGAAGAAAAAGGTCAGTCTGTGAACATTTTATGTGGCAATGGCTGCTTACTGAACTCCTTTGTTTCAGCATCTACGTACACCATTGTAGTTGTTGATGGTTTTGCTGTTCTTTAGATGTTTCTTTTGATCAAACTGCGTAATTTCAGCCTGTTATGGATGAGGACATTGAAGCATTGGTAGCTGATGAACTTTACATGTCAAATTAAAAACTAAAAATCGCATTGAAGTTTCTGATCTACAACAAATTTCATAGCAAGGCGATGGATTAATCGAAGCTAGCTCGATTGGGGATTGGGGAGTGCCTGAAGCCAGTCGGTGCACAGATAGGATGAATGATGAGCTTGAAGATGCGGGGGTGAAGGAAATGCGCCACGCACCAATGCTAGAGTCGAAGATTGTCGACCAGGCAACGTCACCGATAATAGAGGCGCTAGACCGGTGGCTCAACCTCTGAATTTGTGTGATGAACAATGTGGGAGATGTTCTTCGAGATCAATGCAGTAACCAACATAAGCTTTTGGAGGCGTGCATGATGAACTGCGATAAGATGTTCTCCTATATTCCTTCAATGTACGTTATTTATTCAAGTAGAAAACACTTCACCGATTCATGTTGAATTGAATACTATATAGGAGAAGTTTTTATTTGCTATGAAAAATCTTTATGGTTTCTCTACCGTTCCTTTAAGTATGTTGGCTTATCTTTATTTTTGGCTTAAAGTGTTATTTTTTTTTAACATTTGGTCATGGTTTGGATTCATATCTTGATGTTGGGGTTTAAAGTTTTATGATTTGAATATTGTACTTAGTCTACTTTTTCTTGATTTTGTTAATTTTATTGGTATTAATTTCATAGCCATACTAAGAAAATAATTAGGGTCATAATTAGAATAATAACAAACTTTATAAAGATTTACAGAAAATTTCACAACCCTGTAATGAAATACAACAAGGTCATAAAAAAAAGAGATAAAAAAATATTATTAATTGAATGTGATATGGCCTCAAAACGGCTCATAACACACAGTATTCGTGTTGTTCAATATATTTTATAGGATAGCCCTAACGTGACATGTATTATTATAATATATATATATATATATATATATATATATATATATATATATATATATATATATATATATATATATATATATATATATTATCTTATTAAATTATAGGATAGGCATATTTGCAAATCTCCTAAGGATTTCGGGTATTTTTTGCTATTCTTCCAATTATATATAGATTGTGAATTTTTTGTGAAATGCATGAAAATTGCTCCATCTTCTGTTTATTTATTACTTTAAAGTGTTTTTTGAAGGATATTAGATGAATGATTTTGAGTATCTTCTTCAATGTGAAGTATATATTATAATAATACATGTCAATGTGAAATCGGTGAAACTTTAAAAACCACAAAATTTTAAGTAATAAGTATGTATACCAGTGAACACACCTCCTCTTCGCATGTATGAATATTTGTGCAATTTTTATTTGTTCTGATTAATTTTCTCATAAGATTATGCAACTTTAAATTATAAGAAAATGGTATAGATGTTAAATCTATGGTATTTTTTCTCAAATTGGTTTATAATTTAGACCAATTTGAGAGGTATAATATGTTATGTAACATTGAAAGGGACATTGAGAATCCGAACTCAGTTTTCTTAGGTCAAGAACTATAATACTTTTTTTTCTTTGCTTCCAAGTAGAGCGCATGTTAGAAGAGGTGTGGAAGCGATCGGTCTACTATTCTTTATCAAATTTAGAGTATCAATTTTCCCGAACCTGGTTCGGGAAAAGTACTAGTTCATTTTATCCTTAACACCACCATAATCTTATTCAATACTGTATTCAAGTAAACCTTGGAATCATTGATACTGTATCATATAGGGGCAAAATCAATTGATGTTAGTTACCTCCGTATCATTTATAGCTTTGGAAGCATTCAAGAGTTGCTGCTCAATCTCAGCTTTCCCTCTCAGGGGTTCCTCCTGCATTTCCTATTAATTTGAGATCACATGAGGCAGCTAAATTAGACAAACCCATATATACAATTAAGGGTAAAAGAGCTAAACTAGATGGTGATCGCTATAAGACCATGTGCAAATCATGGGTTTTACTTATCTTATAAGTCTTAAAAGGTAAACCCATGGTTGCAAGCCAAATATTAAGAGAAGAGTTTGGAAGGGGTTACCCCTTCCCACTAAGGTAACCTCTTCCCTTTTCATTTTTAATTTTTTTTAAACACACAAGTGGGCCATTACATATTATTATTATTTATTTAGTATGTTAATAACTCAAATGTATTAATAATATTATTTTTTTATTATTTTAATATATAAATTATACCATTTATTTTATTTTATTTTTCTTCATAATTTGAGTACAATTTTTTTCATGCACAACATGATCATCAAAGATGTATTAATAATATATATAAATGTATTAATAATATATATATATATATATATATATATATATATATTCTTCATATTTTTACTTTCTCTTTTTTTTTTCATGCACAATATTTTTATTATTTTAATATACAAATGTATTAAATATATATATATATATATATATATATATATATATATATATATATATATATATATATATATATATATATATTTATTATGATGGCATCGCATGTATTATCATGCACAATATGATCGTCAAAGATGAGCGAGACACGTATCAAGACCCATCTGATTTTGATCAAGTTGAATCGGGAGATATTTTTGGATCATCAAGTGGTTCTATGAATGAGCAATTTAATGTTTCTGCTGGGGCGATATGAAGATCGAAATCTAGGCAACTATATGGGTATGTGGGATGAGCTTCGGGATAGACAAACTCATGTGAATTTTAAGAATGATTTGGTTGAACATGTGTGGAACCATTTCCATGGTCCCGATCCGATTTGAGTGGTTATGAAGTTAAGTTGTTAGTTACCTATAATGTAATGTTATTATTTTTGTTATTTTTCATCTATATGAAATAAAAAATATTAATATCAAGCACTTAAGAATTTTATTTATAATAAAAATAAATGAGGTACAAAATGTAATATTATTATTTTTGTTATTTTTCATCTATATGAAATAAAAAATATTAATATCAAACACTTATGAATTTTATTTATAATAAAAATAAATGAGGTGGAAAAAGTGAGGAACAAGGTAACCCCATAGTTGCAAGAGTAACCTCTAAAGAAAAGGTAGAAAAAGTAAAAAATAATTTAGAAAAAAATATATATGAGGATAAAGGAGGATGAAAATTGAAAAGGGGAAGAGGTAACCTCATGGTTACACATTCTCTAATCAGCATCCAAACCTTGAGTGGCATCAAAAGAAACTTCCTCCTACTTTCATCATCATCCAAAGGTTCAGGGACACTAACAACTGCTTTTCCTTCCCTTGATTTCTTGTTACTCCTTTCCTGAATTTCACTTATCAACCACCAAGCAATGAAGAAACAATTTTTAAATTGATCAATCTAAATTTAATCGCATTTTAACATGGCACAACCATCCGAACTTCAGCAAAAAGCCTATACCTCTCAATCTAGTCCACGTCTTCTCTCAATTTCTTCAACTCCTTAGGACAAACAGGGTCCTGAGTAGGGGCGTCCCCAAGCTTCCAACCATCAGGTGGTATCCAATAAGGATCATCCACACCGGCTTGCTTCCTTATCCTCACAAGATCAGCACTCTCCATCCAGTACTCCATTGCACCATCTGGGTTGCGCCGCCTCCGAAACCGCTCATTTCCACCTGGTGCAATCTTGTCAGCAATATGCTTCAACAAGAGGTCTAGAAGCCCATCTCCTATCAGTTTCATGGCCTCAGTTATCATATCATCCCTCAGAATCGAATACCCATGAAATGCTCCTTTAGCCTTCGTCATCTTGAGACTTCCCCCTCTGCCTTCTTATACCTTATTCAATTCAATTTACAACCACCATAAAAACACCATTCATTAAGCTGATGCAAGCATATTTAAACTTCATTCTTAACTATCAATGATGTAGCCATATTTGAATAGACCTTCAAAATAATCATAATCATTCATGCTTAAATGAGTTGAGATGAAACCCATGAATGACAAAAAGTTTTTACCTCTTAACCTGGTCCACATCTTCTCGTAATTTCTTCAACTCCTTATGCTTCCTTATTCTCACAAGATTAGCACCCTCCAGACAGTACTCCATTGTCACATCAGGGTTTTGCCGCCTTCGAAACTGTTCGTTTCGATCGGGAGCAATCTTGCCAGCCATGTGCTTCAACAGGTGGTCTAAAAGCCCAATATCTTCTATCAGTTTCCTGGCCTCAGTTCTCAAATCAGCCCTCAGAATTGGATACCCATGAAATGCTTCTTTAGCCTTCATTATCTTGAGAATTCCCCCCTCTGCCTTCTTATACCTTTCAATTCAATTTCCAACCACCATAAAAACACCATTCATTAAGCTAATGCAAGCATATTTAAGATTCATTACTAACTATCAATGATGTTGGCATAGTTGAACAGACCTTCAAAATATTCATAATCATTCATGCTTAAATGAGTTGAGATGAAACCCATGAATGAAAAAAAGTTTTTACCTCTTAATCTGGTCCACATCTTCTCTCAATTTCTTCAACTCCTTATGCTTCCTTATCATCACAAGATTAGCACTCTCCAGCCAGTACTCCATTGTCACATCTGGGTTTTGCCGCCTTCGAAACCGCTCCTTTTGACCGGGCGCAATCTTGCTTGCCATGTGCTTCAACAGGTGGTCTAAAAGCCCGGTATCTCCTATCAGTTACCTGGCCTCAGTTCTCAGATCAGGCCTCAGAATTGGATATCCATTAAATGCTCCTTTAGCCATCATTATCTTGAGAACTCCCCCCTCTGCCTTCTTATACCTTTCAATTCAATTTCCAACCACCATAAAACACCATTCATTAAGCTAATGCAAGCATATTTAAGCTTCATTCTTAACTATCAATGTTGTAGGCATATTTGAACAGACCTTCAAAATAATCATAATCATTCATGCTTAAATGAGTTGAGATAAAACCCATGAATGAAAAAACGTTTTTACATCTTAATTTGGTCCACATCTTCTCTCAATTTCTTCAACTCTTTATGCTTCATTATGCTCACAAGATTAGCACTCTCCAGCCAGTACTCCATTGTCACATCTGGGTTTTGCCGCCTTCGAAACCGCTCCTTTTGACCGGGCGCAATCTTGCTAGCCATGTGCTTTAATAGGTGGTCTAAAAGCCCAGTATCTTCTATTAGTTTCCTGACCTCTATTTTCAGATCATCCCTTAGAATTGGATACCTATGAAATGCTCTTTTAGCCTTCATTATCTTGAGAATTCCCCCCTCTAACTTCTTATACCTTTCAATTCAATTTCCAACCACCATAAAAACACCATTCATTAAGCTAATGCAAGCATATTTAAGCTTCATTCTTAACTATCAATGTTGTAGGCATATTTGAACAGACCTTCAAAATAATGATAATCATTCATTCTTAAATGAATTGAGATGAAAGCCATTAATGACAAAAAGTTTTTACCTCTTAGTCTAGTCCACATCTTCTCTCAATTTCTTCAACTCCTTATGCTTCCTTATGCTCACAAGATTAGCACTCTCCAGCCAGTACTCCATTGTCACATCTGGGTTTTGCCGCCTTCGAAACTACTCCTTTCGACTGGGCGCAATCTTGCCATCCATGTGCTTCAACAGGTGGTCTAAAAGCCCAATATCTCCTATCAGTTTCTATCCTCAGTTCTCAGATAAGCCCTTAGAATTGGATACCCATGAAATGCCCCTCTAGCCATCATTATCTTGAGAATTCCCCCCTCTGCCTTCTTATACCTTTCAATTCAATTTCCAACCACCATAAAAACACCATTCATTAAGCTAATGCAAGCATATTTAAGCTTCATTCTTAACTATCAATACTGTAGGCATATTTGAACAGACCTTCAAAATAATCATAATCATTCATGCTTAAATGAGTTGAGATAAAACCCATGAATGAAAAAACGTTTTTACATCTTAATTTGGTCCACATCTTCTCTCAATTTCTTCAACTCCTTATGCTTCCTTATGCTCACAAGATTAGCACTCTCCAGCTAGTACTCCATTGTCACATCTGGGTTTTGCCGCCTTCGAAACCGCTCCTTTTGACCGGGCGCAATCTTGCTAGCCATGTGCTTTAATAGGTGGTCTAAAAGCCCAGTATCTTCTATCAGTTTCCTGACCTCTATTTTCAGATCATCCCTTAGAATTGGATACCCATGAAATGCTCTTTTAACCTTCATTATCTTGAGAATTCCCCCCTCTAACTTCTTATACCTTTCAATTCAATTTCCAACCACCATAAAAACACCATTCATTAAAAATAATGATAATCATTCATTCTTAAATGAATTGAGATGATACTCATTTATGACAAAAAGTTTTTACCTCTTAGTCTAGTCCACATCTTCTCTCAATTTCTTCAACTCCTTATGCTTCCTTATGCTCAGAAGATTAGCACTCTCCAGTCAGTACTCCATTGTCACATCTGGGTTTTGCCGCCTTCGAAACAACTCCTTTCGACTGGGCGCAATCTTGCCATCCATGTGCTTCAATAGGTGGTCTAAAAGGCCAATATCTCCTATTAGTTTCCTATCCTCAGTTCTCAGATAAGCCCTCAGAATAGGATACCCATGAAATGCTCCTCTAGCCATCATTATCTTGAGAATTCCCCCCTCTGCCTTCTTATACCTTTCAATTCAATTTCCAACCACCATAAAAACACCATTCATTAAGCTAATGCAAGCATATTTAAGCTTCATTCTTAACTATCAATATTGTAGGCATATTTGAACAGACCTTCAAAATAATCATAATCATTCATTCGTAAATGAGTTGAGATGAAACTCATGAATGAAAAAAAGTTTTTACCTCTTAATCTAGTCCACATCTTCTGTCAATTTCGTCAACTCCTTATGCTTCCTTATCATCACAAGATTAGCACTCTCCAGCCAGTACTCCATTGTCACATCTGGGTTTTGCCGCCTTCGAAACCGCTCATTTCGACCGGGCACAAGCTTGCTTGTCATGTGCTTCAACAGGTGGTCTAAAAGCCCAGTATCTCCTATCAATTTCCTGGCCTCAGTTCTCAAATAAGCCCTCAGAATTGGATACCCATTAAATGCTCCTTTAGCCATCATTATCTTGAGAACTCCCCCCTCTGCCTTCTTATACCTTTAAATTCAATTTCCAACCACCATAAAACACCATTCATTAAGCTAATGCAAGCATATTTAAGCTTTATTCTTAACTATCAATGTTGTAGGCATATTTGAACAGACTTTCAAAATAATCATAATCATTCATGCTTAAATGAGTTGAGATCAAACCCATGAATGAAAAAAAGTTTTTACATCTTAATCTGGTCCACATCTTCTCTCAATTTCTTCAACTCCTTTTGCTTCCTTATGCTCACAAGATTAGCACTCTCCAGCCAGTACTCCATTGTCACATCTGGGTTTTGCCGCCTTCGAAATAACTCCTTTCGACCGGGCGCAATCCTGCCATCCATGTTCTTCAACAGGTGGTCTAAAAGCCCAATATCTCCTATCATTTTCCTATCCTCAGTTCTCAGATAAGCCCTTAGAATAGGATACCAATAAAATGCTCCTTTAGCCATCATTATCTTGAGAATTCCCCCCTCTGCCTTCTTATACCTTTCAATTCAATTTCCAACCACCATAAAAACACCATTCATTAAGCTACTGCAAGCATATTTAAGCTTCATTCTTAACTATCAATACTGTAGGCATATTTGAACAGACCTTCAAAATAATCATAATCATTCATGCTTAAATGAGTTGAGATGAAATCCATGAATGACAAAAAGTTTTTACCTCTTAATCTAGTCCACATCTTCTCTCAATTTCGTCAACTCCTTATGCTTCCTTATCATCACAAGATTAGCACTCTCCAGCCAGTACTCCATTGTCACATCTGGGTTTTTCCGCCTTCGAAACCGCTCATTTCGACCGGGCACAAGCTTGCTTGCCATGTGCTTCAACAGGTGGTCTAAAAGCTCAGTATCTCCTATCAGTTTCCTGGCCTCAGTTCTCAGATCAGCCCTCAGAATTGGATACCCATTAAATGCTCCTTTAGCCATCAATATCTTGAGAACACCCCCCTCTGCCTTCTTGTACCTTTCAATTCAATTTTCAACCACCGTAAAAACACCATTCATTAAGCTAATGCAAGCATATTTAAGCTTCATTCTTAACTATCAATGCTGTAGGCATATTTGAAAAGACCTTCAAAATAATCTTAATCATTCATGCTTAAATGAGTTGAGATGAAACCCATGAATGAAAAAAAGTTTTTACATCTTAAACTGGTCCACATCTTCTCTCAATTTCTTCAACTCCTTATGCTTCCTTATGCTCACAAGATTAGCACTCTCCAGCCAGTACTCCATTGTCACATCTGGGTTTTGCCGCCTTCGAAATAACTCCTTTCGACCGGGCGCAATCCTGCCATCCATCTGCTTCAACAGGTGGTCTAAAAGCCCAATATCTCCTATCATTTTCCTATCCTCAGTTCTCAGATAAGCCCTTAGAATAGGATACCCATAAAATGCTCCTTTAACCATCATTATCTTGAGAATTCCCCCCTCTGCCTTCTTATACCTTTCAATTCAATTTCCAACCACCATAAAAACACCATTCATTAAGCTAATGCAAGCATATTTAAGCTTCATTCTTAACTATCAATACTGTAGGCATATTTGAACAGACCTTCAAAATAATCATAATCATTCATGCTTAAATGAGTTGAGATGAAACCCATGAATGACAAAAAGTTTTTACCTCTAAATCTAGTCCACATCTTCTCTCAATTTCGTCAACTCCTTATGCTTCCTTATCATCACAAGATTAGCACTCTCCAGCCAGTACTCCATTGTCACATCTGGGTTTTACCGCCTTCGAAACAACTCCTTTCGACCGGGCGCAATCTTGCCATCCATGTGCTTCAACAGGTGGTCTAAAAGCCCAATATCTCCTATCAGTTTCCTATCCTCAGTTCTCAGATAAGCCCTTAGAATAGGATACCCATGAAATGCTCCTTTAGCCATCATTATCTTGAGAATTCCCCCCTCTGCCTTCTTATACCTTTAAATTCAATTTCCAACCACCATAAACATACCATTCATTATGCTAATGCAAGCATAGTTAAGCTTCATTCTTAACTATCAATACTATCGGCATATTTGAACAGACCTTCAAAATAATCATAATCATTCATGCTTAAATGAGTTAAGATGAAACCCATGAATGACAAAAAGTTTTTACCTCTTAATCAAGTCCACATCTTCTCTCAATTTCGTTAACTCCTTATGCTTCCTTATGCACACAAGATTAGCACTCTCCAGCCAGTACTCGATTGTCCTATCTAGATTTTGTCACCTTCGAAACCGCTCCTCTCGACAGGGCACAATCTTGCCAGCCATGTTCTTCAACAGGTGGTCTAAAAGCCCAGTATCTCCTATCAAATTTCCTGGCCTCAGTTCACAAATCATCCCTCGGAATTGGATACCCATGAAATGCTCATTTAGCCTTAATTATCTTGAGAACACCCCCCTCTGCCTTCTTATACCTTTCGATTCAATTTCCAACCACCATAAAAACACCAATCATTAAGCTAAAGCGAGCATATTTGAGCTTCATTCTTAACTATCAATGATGTAGGCATATTTGAATAGACCTTCAAAATAATCATAATCATTCATGCTTAAATGAGGTGAGATAAAACCCATGAATGAAAAAAAGTTTTTACCTCTTAATCTGGTCCACAACTTCTCTTAATTTCTTCAACACCTTATGCTTCCTTATCATCACAAGTTTAGCACCCTCCAGCCAGTACTCCATTGTCACATCTGGGGTTTGCCGCCTTTGAAATTGTTCCTTTCGATCGGGCGCAATCTTGCCAGCCATGTGGTTCAATAGGTGGTCTAAAAGCCCAGTATCTCCTATCAGTTTCCTGACCTCAGTTCTCAAATCAGCCCTCAGAATTGGATACCCATGAAATGCTCCTTTGGCCTTCATTATCTTGAGAATTCCCCCCTCTGCCTTCTTATACCTTTCAATTCAATTTCCAACCACCATAAAAATAACAATCATTAAGCTAATGCAAGCATATTTAAGCTTCATTCTTAACTATCAATGTTGTAGGCATATTTGCACAGACCTTCAAAATAATCATAATCATTCATGCTTAAATGAGTTGAGATGAAACCCAATGAATGACAAAAAGTTTTTACCTCTTAATCTGGTCCACATCTTCTCTTAATTTCTTTAACTCCTTATGCTTCCTTATCATCACAAGATTAGCACTCTCCAGCCAGTACTCCATTGTCACATCTGGGTTTTGCCGCCTTTGAAACAACTCCTTTCGACCGGGCGCAATCTTGCCATCCATGTGCTTCAACAGGTGGTCTAAAAGCCCAATATCTCGTATCAGTTTCCTATCCTCAGTTCTCAAATAACCCCTTAGAATAGGATACCCATGAAATGCTCCTTTAGCCATCATTATCTTGAGAATTCCCCCCTCTGCCTTCTTATACCTTTCAATTCAATTTCCAACCACCATAAAAACACCATTCATTAAGCTAATGCAAGCATATTTAAGCTTCATTCTTAACTATCAATATTGTAGGCATATTTGAACAGACCTTCAAAATAATCATAATCATTCATGCTTAAATGAGTTGAGATGAAACCTATGAATTACAAAAAGTTTTTACCTCTTAATCCGGTCCACATCTTCTATCAATTTCTTCAACTCCTTATGCTTCCTTATGCTCACAAGATTAGCACTCTCTAGCCAGTACTCCATTGTCACATTTGGGGTTTGCCGCCTTCGAAACCGCTCCTTTCGACCGGGCACAATCTTTCTTGCCATGTGCTTCAAGAGGTGGTTTAAAAGCCCAGTATCTCCTATATTTTTCCTGGCCTCAGTTCTCATATCAGCCCTCAGAATTGGATACCCATGAAAGGCTTGTTTAGCCTTCATTATCTTGAGAACTCCCCCCTCTGCCTTCTTGTACCTTTCAATTCAATTTTCAACCACCGTAAAAACACCATTCATTAAGCTAATGCAAGCATATTTAAGCTTCATTCTTAACTATCAATGCTGTAGGCATATTTGAAAAGACCTTCAAAACAATCTTAATCATTCATGCTTTAAATGAGTTGAGATGAAACCCATGAATGACAAAAAGTTTTTACCTCTTAATCTGGTCCACATCTTCTCTCAATTTCTTCAACTCTTTATGCTTCCTTATGCTCACAAGATTAGCACTCTCCCGCTAGTACTCCATTGTCACATCTAGGTTTTGCCGCCTTCGAAACAACTCCTTTCGACCGGGCGCAATCTTGCCAGTCATGTGCTTCAACAGGTGGTTTAAAAGCCCAGTATCTCCTATCAGTTTCCTGGCATCAGTTCTCATATCAACCCTCAGAATCAAATACCTATGATATGCTCCTTTAGCCTTCGCCATCTTGAGACTTCCCCCTCTGCCTTCTTATACCTTATTCAATTCAATTTACAACCACCATAAAAACACCATTCATTAAGCTAATGCAAACATATTTAAGCTTCATTCTTAACTATCAATGATGTAGTCATATTTGAATAGACCTTCAAAATAATCATAATCATTCATTCTTAAATGAGTTGAGATGAAACCCATGAATGACAAAAAGTTTTTACCTCTTAATCTGGTCCACATCTTCTCTCAATTTCTTCAACTCCTTATGCTTCCTTATGCTCACAAGATTAGCACTCTCCAGCCAGTACTCGATTGTCCCATCTAGGTTTTGCCACCTTCGATACCGCTCCTTTCGACAAGGCACAATCTTTCCAGCCATGTGCTTCAACAGGTGGTCTAAAAGCCCAGTATCTCCTATCAGTTTCCTGGCCTCAGTTCTCAGATCAGCCCTCAGAATTGGATACCCATGAAATGCTCTTTTAACCTTCATTATATTGAGAACTCCCGCCTCTGCCTTCTTATACCTTTCAATTCAATTTCCAACCACCATAAAAATAACAATCATTAAGCTAATGCAAGCATATTTAAGCTTCATTCTTAACTATCAATGTTGTAGGCATATTTGAACAGACCTTCAAAATAATCATAATCATTCATGCTTAAATGGGTTGAGATGAAACCCATGAAAGACAAAAAGTTTTTATCTCTTAATCTGGTCCACATCTTCTCTCAATTTCTTCAACTCCTTATGCATCCTTATGCTCACAAGATTAGCACTCTCCAGCCAGTACTCGATTGTCACATCTGGGTTTTTCCGCCTTCGAAGCCGTTCCTTTCGACCGGGAGCAATCTTGCCAGCTATGTGCATAAACAAGTGGTCTAAAAGCCAAGTATCTCCTATCAGTTTCCTGGCCTCAGTTCTCATATCAGCCCTCAGAATTGGATACCCATGAAATGCTCATTTATCCTTCATTATCTTGAGAATTCCCCTCTCTGCCTTCTTATACCTTATTCAATTCAAACCATAAAACACCATTCATCAAGCTAATGCAAGAATTAAAGTACACTCATAGAGCCATAAGGCATATAGGTCACGTACAATTCTATGGATTTTGCCGCCGAAAAATAATAAATAAACTACCTATAAATAACTGAAACCCATGTTGACAAAAAGCAAATTTCATTGCTCAATTGATTTTGGTGGCAGGATGAGTAAACAATCCCAAACCTTAAAACCAATGACTTCAGGGCAAGTAAACATTCATTGCCCCATTCCTTTCCTTTTGGGTGCAAAAACATCAAAACACACGTCAATGGCCAGAGTGAAATCCAGTTTTATAGCATCAAGATTCAACACACACCCAGTAATATCAATGCAGGCAATGAATAGACCTTCAAAATAATCATTTAGACTTAAATGAGTTGAGTTGAAACCCATGAATGACATCAAGAAAACATCATTCTTCCATCAATTGTGGTGCATTATACAAAAATAAAGCTATAAGTTCCTTTCCTTCAGAGATCAAAACCCTAAACCTTAAAAAGTCAAAGCACACATCAATGGCGAAAATCCCTTTCAAATCAATACGCAGACATTGAATAAACCTTCAACAAAATCATCCATGCTTAACAAGCTGAAATTGAAACAGGCGTTAATTTAGGGTTTACCTTTCCTTAGTCCGCCCGAAATTTGCTTCCAAAGAGGGATCATCAAACTCATCGCCATTCCCATTCATTGCAACTTCACCCGGCCATCTCCTTTTCTTCTTCTTTCTAGTGAACACATACTTGCTCGGGCGTTTCTTCTTTTTTATTACCGCCTTCATCTCTCCCATCTCTGCCTCTGTAAACTCCTCATCTCCGTCTTCCTCTTTCATATCCGCACCTTCCAGCAAAAGCGGTTTCTCGTTGTTGTTCCTGTGCTTCCTCACAAAGGTTAAGGTCACTCTCTTCCTCATCCCCCCCTAATCTTCAGCTCTCCACCATCTCCAACTCTCTCCTCCTCTTTCTCATCACTGCCGCCTTTAATCCAAAAGCTTCGAGTCCCTCTCCGAGTATCAAACTCCTCAAACAAGATCGGGTCACAGAGCACCGTCTCCGCAAGATTCACATTCATAATATAAACGAGGTCAAGATTCGGTTGCATCAGGCCAGAGGACCTCCTCCTGTCCCCGTTTTCTTCCCTTCCGAAGGTCACCTCCAACGACTCCTTGCTCGGACACGAAACAGAGACCATGTTCCTCGTCCTCTCCTTCACCTGCAAACACCAATCCCAATCAGAACTTCAAAAAAACAAAAAGCAGTAAATGTATCACATCAAATCGGTTTATCAGCCTTTTCCGCTCACCATTACAGCTTTAACGTGCCCCAATCGACTCACAACACTCTCCGGAAGCTTGGAGTGATCGATCTTGTACACCGAGCCAACCTCCATGGATGAAAACACTCCAAAAAAACAATTCTGAAACGAGCGAAAAATTCACAGGATCGACCTGCTTTTATACTCCCATCCTCGCCTTCTAAAAGTGGTTTGTTACGGAGCGGTTTCAAAATGGTGAATTCCGATTGGCCGAATCTGTAACATAACGATGGTGGACGAGCGATTGTTTTTTTTTGCTCCCCATGGAGTGGACAACAAACGCGTGGGGTTTTGGGGGGGGCGCGTGGTGGGAATCTTTTCTGGTTTTTCCATATGAAATGGAGCGATGTGGTTACACGCGCGGGCGAATGGCGCGTCGAAGTTTGAGGGCCGTTTTCTTTTGGGTTTGTCAGAGAAGATATTAACGGAATACACAGCGCGATACGATCCGTTTTGAATCATCCTTGTAAAAATAAAATAAAAATGAAAGCATTTTAATTTTATAATTCGTACTATTAAAAATAAAAACTAGATCGATCAAAGTATATATTGAAGTTTTAGTTCATGAAATGGTTTTTGTTGTGGTAACGTTTAATCTTTTGAATTGAGGTTGAAGTAATGTTTATTTGGCTTGCTTTTGATAAGCGCACCTCTGTTCATATATGTTATAGTTAACCCGAAAACTTGAAACAAGGTCGTCGATTTAGAATCTCGTTATCATTAAAGTTGGTGTTATTGGCTACTTCATACACCCGCGGATAAAAGGGGTGAAGATATTACCGTATTTCTTTTCGGTTACAATGGTTAAAAGTAGATTTTGCGTTGTATTTATCGATTTGCGTTAAGATTCACCGAAGATCGAAAATCTAGCCCAATAAAAACGACGAAGAAGAAGAAGAAAATAATATAGAGAAGAAGAGAATCCATATATGTAACCTCAATGCAGTCCTTTTATCTTATGATCTATAAATTATAGAAAAACAGTACTCCGTGACTGTGTAGGTATAATTGGCCATTTGACCAATTTCACACTTTTTTTTAAAAAAAAAGTTATAAATAGAAAGAAAAAATAGCTAAAATTTTAGCAAATAAATAATATGAAATTAAAAAAATATATATGTAAAGTTAGAGTATTAATAAAGTATCTTAAAAATCAAATATAACTAATGAGACCAATTAACAAAATTAGAAATTTTTATAAATGAAAGAGTGGTAAATATTTAAATACTAGTTTAGTACCCGCACTTTTGTGCGGTCTATTTTTTAACATTAATACATTTAATATTAAAAATGTATAAAAAAAAATCTAATCTAGCTCAGTTGAAAAAAGCTTTTCATAGACTTATCGTTCCGTACTTGTCGTGTAGTACTCCCCTGGAGACTTATGCACTCTACTTGGCACTTGCTGTCTACTAAACGAGCGTTAGAATCACTAACTCAATATATAGAGAATAGATATACGGTAGATATTTAGCAAATCTAAACAAATCCTAACGGATATGGCATATAATACCACACTCTCAAAGCTTCTCCGTCTTTGGCTCCTAGATAGTTCAGTTCCGGGCAAGCTCTTGTAATGCGACAGGAACAGCCGGTCTCCAATTCGTTCCATCCGGACTATCCATGAGCGCACTGCCCACTGCAGCCAACTCTTTCCTTACTGCATTCGATTTTTCTCCTAATCTCTGTTCTTCCTTGCAGTGGTTCTCTCTTCTATCTCTTGCAAAACTTCCAACTCTAACCAAATTAAAATTCTTGAAAAAAATTCTTCAATCAATTCAAGAGTATTGTATTGTAACCGACTTTGGCCCCTCACTGAATAATTACATGTTTTGGAGTCCCCGCTTTACAAAGAATCAAAAACTCCTCTAGTATGAGTTTGAGATTATTTTGACATAATCCGCCATGATGTAAAAAATGAAAATATAAACTTCTATCGTGTACTAATTGACTAATTAAAAGTTATTCAGAATAGTAATGGTCGTTGTGTAGTTATGAACACGGTGAAGTAAACCATTCAAACCACCTCAGCCAAAATCAAAATCAGAACATCAATCTTGTACACTGAAAATGTTGAACCTCAGATCAGGGCAAAAGGACTTGATCAAAAGCCAGTGTCACACTGTGACCTATATGCATGTACAAGGGATACGCCAAATAAGTTTTAACATTTATAAAGTTAATACTGATAGTAACTAAGAGCTTCCAATTAAGGCCGACAATCATACTCCGTACAAAACGGTTACACACCGTAAAGTTTTGTGGCCAAAATAATGTGGACTAGTTTTATGTTCAATCCTACGCCATGTAATCAAACGATAAGGCATCAGAGACTGGCACAACCAGCAAAGTAGGTAAAAATGTGCAGATGGCACAACCAGCAAAGAGTTGGCAATTTTTATGGAGTTTTGCAAGTTCATACCACTGAGTGCTAGATGTTCTATAGGAGGTATTATTTTTCTTCAAATTTCCAAAGCTTAAGATGAGTCGAATGGTATATCGAAACCCGAAGATGGGCAGAATGTCAAGGAGTAGGATTCCGCCAGAATTATTACACCACTCCTCTTTCTGCTTTGTTGATTTGTCCCACTTCCCAAGCTCTCATTCTGATTCCAAAAGGGAGAGAAAGGATTAAGCATTGAGGCGAAGGGAGGGGGATTCGAAAATTCTTTTCCAGTATACATTCCACAAAAACTCTGTTATGAAAATTCTACTAACAGTAATCTTAGCATAATATATAATAGGCTTACAATATATGATAAAAAGCCCTTCTGAAATTGAACTACTGCCTATCCGCTTTAAGGCATAATGAACCATGGGCAAAATTATTATTCAGAAAGTATGTCCAATTCTTCACAGTATAGGCTTGAAATCTTGTGAAATTAAACTATATTATCAATCTGCTTCAAGCATCTATTAATAATTTAATATGAGAACATTTTTAAGTGCAAATAGAAGACCCTTTAGCTGCGGAAGATCGTGATAATGTAATAGCTACGTAATGGAGCCACCCGTTCACTCAGTGTACCATAGGCATGAGATAGATGCTTTGCTGCAGCAGTGTCCATCACACCTGGAATTACTGCACCACGAAGAGTCTTCTTCATCAGGGTATATTGTTGAGCAATCACCGTAAGAGTTGCCGGATCCCAATCATGGCCTCCAACAATTTTTAGGTTCTTAGTTGCACATTCATTTGCTGTCTTCAGCCCTCCAGACTTAATAGCAGCATCAATTGCATCTTCTGCCATGCTGAAACCGCATCCAATTTGGTAATACATTCTTGCAAGTGGGATAAAAAGAAGCACCATAATGATCAAATCATACAATCGGATATGAAATGAAAAGCCAAATACTCTTTAGTTATATTTCAAGGACATATGAATATTTAGATCTAACTAGTGCTGGTTGAAAAAAAAAAGGTTGAAGCCTAGCTTGTTCACCCATGAAAACTCACCATAAAGCAATATGTATAAAACCTCTCAATACAACCAGATTATGAAGTTATGTGGTGGACAATTCATCAATGAACTAAGATAGACAAATTGAAACACCAGAACAAAACGAATGTAAGTTGCTTATTGCACTCAGCACAGGGTTCCAGTAGATCAATGTGCCATGTACTAAAAAAGAATCCAAGAGTTATTTCAAACAGATATTTGGGCACAATACTCTTCAACCCTGCAAAATATTACCTTATGTAAGCGGTCAACTTTCCACCTGTAATTGTGACCAAGCCAGGATAATCTTCATGTACAACATGATCGCGAGAAATACTCTGGTTTTTGCTGTAGGGTCCATTGCCAAGGGACGAATACCACTCCAGACTGAGAGATCATCTGTTCGGCGCACCTGCAAACCATATTCGATGAGTAGTATTAGCAAGAGAAGTAGAACAAAAACAGTAAGTATTTATTAGGAAAAAAAACTGCAAACTAAATCTGTGCACATCAACGTGAACGTATCATAGGAGCACAAAGTAGCACACAACTCACTGCTCTAGCTATTCCATGTGATATCTAAAAAGTCTGATAGTAGGGGAACCTAAAAAAGCCTGATAGTAGTGACACTTAATATCCTTTAAGCTGGTGCAGATGAGATGACAATGACGCAACATCACTTGCTCAATAGGGCAAGTCAACACGAGACATTGTTGGTTTAATGTAGCAAAGGCAAATAATCTAAGCATAATTTACTGATGGATTCGGATATTTCCTGAGAGAAGTGGGCTGTCCCAAACAAACTTTCAAAGAGGAGAACATTACATGTCATTGGATATTTTAGCTTTCATACACGAGTCTACTGGATAAACCATTTGTATAAAAGGCCTTCCTATTGGACAAAATCAGGCTTTCTAGGACCTTATATTATTATATTTCTCAAGTCTGAATAAAAGGCCTTCCTATTACTATTCTCCGCAACCAGAAGTACCTTTCCTTTTGTATGGAAGCGACAGTACAAGTGTACAACCAATAGTCAATTCCATTGGAAAGCCTTTCCCAGTTTCCCTTATCTAATTCTCTAATAGTGAAGGAGTGCGCGAGAGAACACAAGGCCATGGAAAGTTGGAAACAAATGCAGAGATAATGATGCCATATGCTGACTGTATCCTTAATTATTGAGACTAATTTATTATGTATACCATGGACAACCGTTCATGGTTTTCAGAAGAGCTATGCTCTTCCCTTCTTTTTAAGAACCCAATGAACTTCCAGTACTCATATGCACCAAAAAGACTTTATGTCAAGGCGATAAATCCACCACATGCTAGTCAAGAAAAAAGAAAAGAAATAAACCTTGACACTAAGGTGATCACAGAGTGCATCTAATATGAATTGAATCTCATCCTCGTGTGGTTCTGGAAGCATAGTAATGGAAGTATTAGAGTCAGTGGTGCCAGCCACTGTACGCCCCAACCATGGAAGCATGAAAATAACACGTCCATCCTTAGTTTTGGGAACAATCAATCCCGTTCCATCAGGGGAGTAATAGTCAGGCAAAACAATATGTACACCGCTACTTGGGCATATAATCGGCTTAACATTGCTACCTGCCATTTTCCGAACAGCGTCACAAAATGGTCCAGCAGCATTAACCACAACCTTTGCATATGTGTCAAACTCTTTCCCTGGAAAACTTAAATAGTAAGGATCATACATAAAAGAAAATGAGAAGGAAAAGATAATGAACCATTAGAGAGAGAGACATGCAATTTGTGAAGCATTTTGGGTGCAAGAGAACAAAATCAATACATGACAGCAAAAACAATCCCATGTTGCAGATCCTATCTGTCTATGCAAAGCCTCTGTTCAAATGAACGAAACAGCAACAGATATTCATGAGAGAAGAAGGGAAGCATGAGAGGAAGATGAAAACATGAAGGAGAACTAAGCAGAAAGCCATACTGATCACTGACTCAGTAGCAAGACAAAATGGAAAGTTGAGTAAGTTGACAGTCAACCATAACAAGCAACTTTGAGGGTGTGTTTAGCATGCCAAAATTTTCTCCTTATCTTGCAAAAGTTACATTATCATAAACCTTCTCAGACCATTTAGACTTGTGATGCCTTAATAGACTTTGTCCTTGATAGATAACTTATCCTTGTCCTTATCAGCTAAAACTAGCTTTTTGCCGTTACATGCCAAACAGTCCTAGTTAACAAATAGAAATCATGAAAGTATAGCCGGATATAATGTTCCTTATCTTCGAACCAATTATTCTCCCATTAGCCTCATCCTTGAGGAATGAAACAACTTCTGCATGGATAAGCACTGATGCACCTGCTAATGCAGCTGTGCAAGCCAGCCCAATATTTAGACGCGAGTCATTCATCTGCCCATCACAATAAACTACCGTCCCCTTTGGACTTATATCCTTGTCGTTCCTTGCGAGAGTAGGAAATAGTTCAATTGATTCCTTTGCCGAGTAATACCTTGACAGATGTAGAAGTTCTTTCCCTGCCACCAGATCATATAATTTCAATCCTGCCCAGTAGTATATCACCTCGAACCAATCAAAACAAGGGGTCATGCACGGGAGAGGATGGAACAGGTGCGTAGCATTATCTATCAAATGTTTGACTCCTTGAGTGCATGAAAAAACAGCTTTAACTGTCCGTAGTCAAGATTGAAAACGGCTTTCTCCAGATAACGAACACCTAAGAAAAGCCAAAGATTACTGAATGAATCAGACGCTTCATCTCATGATCAAATTATGTGCAGAGTATGAATAAGTTCAATGAGCTTTCAGAAGGTCTTAGAGTGTACAGTTTCATCAAAGTGCAACAAACTGATCACTGTCAGGCACTCGAGTATTTTGTCCAACATCAGTCATGTCATCACTCATTAGGTGCTCATTAGGAAGAATCATAATATGCCAAGATCAAGTGATTAACTGAAGATACATGAGGTCAGAAAATGATGCTGTTTCCTGGACAAAAAACGTCTTGAACCATCGGTTTCTGTCCCTTTTTCAGTGAAGTTTGATATTGGAAAGAACATAGATTGCAACATTGCCGAAGAATTGTGCACAGAACCAGTTCCAGGTCCAGCATTCCGAAATTCCCATATATATTTTCAAAATAAAGATTTGTGTTCAACACCACACAGACAAATCAAATACAAATATAAAGAAAAGTTAAGAGAGGTGAGCAATCAGAAGATAGATTTATTCGAACCTAAGATCAAAATTAGAATCAAATAAAGGAATTATGACTTCCAGAAGTACAAACCTCCATGAACAAGCTTAGTACACCGGGAGGACGTCCCCGATGAGAAATCTGTTGTGTTTCCCTCCTATATGGGGGAAGAGTCCAATGGACTATTTACCATATGGTTTTTACCATGTGAAGTTTTACCCTACCTCCTTTATAAAAGGGGATGCCTTTTCCATTTGGGAAAGTAAGAGAGAGAAAACAAAGAGTGAGAAAGGGAGAAAAGAGAGAGCTTGGAGAGGAATCTCGTATGCCCTTGTTCAGCCCATTTTGAAGTGCCCCGATCGACGACCAAACGACCTCCGATTGGGACGATTTTCTGGTATGTTGTTCACCTCATCATAGGCTTCATTTTGTACGGTTGGATCGTCGTTTTGAGCCTCCAATCCCAGATCCCCTTTGCTTGTGTTCTTTCTTGGGTTGTTGTTGATTTCCACCAATTGGGTGATGAAATTGGAGATTTGTCCAAGCTTGTTGATGCTTGATGATGTTGTATGCCTCTAGCTTTGTCTAGGGAAGATTGTACCCACTTGTTATTGTTGATAGTGGAAGTTTCTGTCTCCCGTGGTTTTTTCCCGTTTTGGGGTTTCCACGTAAATCTGGTGTTCTTTGTGCTTGGTTATTTTATCTTCTGTTTGTGTCTGATTGTTGGTTTGGGTTGCTTGAGTTTGGCTCTCTGGTTTACAGTTCTTGTCCATCCCGATTCGTGTGTGTTAAAGGGGTGTGTCTGACGTCCCCTTGCTTCCCGGCACAACAGACTGGTATCAGAGCATTTGGTTTAGGATGGAGGAAAAGAACAGTTTTCAGGGAATGATTGTGTTGAATTCAGGCAACTACTCAGATTGGAAGATAAAGATGGAAGATCTTTTGTATGTGAAAGATTTGTATGAGCCGATTGTGCACAAAGAGATTCCAACGGGTGTCATTGATGTTGAATGGAAAATTCTGAATCGAAAAGCGGTAGCTACGATCAGACAATTTGTTGATGTGAGTGTGCTCCAGCATATTGCCAATGACACGAATGCTTATGAGTTATGGTATAAGCTTGAAGGGATGTATGAGAGGAAGAATGCCCTCAACAAGGCGTCATTGATGAGAAAGCTTGTGAAATTGGAGTACAAAGATGGTGAGAGCATTGTTGTGCATTTGAGCACATTTCAGGGATTTGTGAATCAGTTAGCTTCTGCGAAAATGTCGTTAGATGATGAGTTGCAGGCTCTACTACTTCTCTCCTCATTGCCGGATAGTTGGGGCACACTTGTCGTGTCACTTAGTAATTCCGCTCCGGAAGGCAAGCTGACTATGGAATGTGTGAAAGCCAGTCTTTTGAACGAAGAGACTAGAAGGAAGGAGATGGGTGTCTCCTCACAGTCAGAAGCTAATGTGACGCAGGGTTCTGGTAACAATAGAGGAAGGAGTAAGCAACGACAACAGCAGAACAGAGACAAGTCCAAAGGGAGATCGAAGTCTAGAAGCAAGTACATTTGCTATTATTGTGAGAAGCCGGGTCACATTCAAAAGTATTGCCGAAAGTTCAAGAGGGACAAAGGCAAAGAACCTGAGAAGTCAGAGACTTCGAGAAATCAAGAAGATAAAGACACTGCCGCTCTTACAATCAGTGATGACATAGTGGAGTTGTTTGTGGCGGCTGATGAAGGTTCCTTGAATCTTGCAAGTGGTGAGTGCACTTGGATTGTTGATTCAGCTGCTTCATATCACATTACTCCACATAAGGAGTACTTCTCATCTTACACTTGTGGAGATTTTGGCCGTGTGAGGATGGGAAATGATGGCGTGTCCAATGTTGTTGGCATGGGCACAGTTTGTTTGTTGACATCCACTGGTTGCAGTTTGATTTTGAGAAATGTTCGCCATGTTCCTGATATCAGATTGAATTTGATATCTTCTGGGATACTTGATGATGATGGGTATGCTCAAAATGCACAAGGCGGTGTTTGGAAGTGCTCCAAGGGAAACTTGATTGTAGCCCGGGAAAAGAAGCAAAATACCATGTATGTGATGCAAGCCAAGATTTGCAGAGAAGAAGCAAATGTGATTGATGATGGTGCCGGAGAGCTATGGCACAAGCGGCTTGGACACATGAGCGAGCGGGGTTTGCAAATGCTTGCCAAGAAGGACATTCTCCCGTATATGCAAGGTATTTCTCTCAAACCTTGTGTTGATTGCCTAGCTGGAAAGCAACATCGAGTAGCATTTCATACTCGACCTCCATCTAGAAGAAAGCATGCATTAGACCTTGTTCATACTGATGTGTGCTCTATGGATTGCAAATCACTTGGTGGAGTACAATATTTTGTCACTTTTATTGATGACTACTCTGATACCAGTCTGTTGTGCCGAGAAGCAAGGGGACGTCAGACACACCCCTTTAACACACACGAATCGGGATGGACAAGAACTGTAAACCAGAGAGCCAAACTCAAGCAACCCAAACCAACAATCAGACACAAACAGAAGATAAAATAACCAAGCACAAAGAACACCAGATTTACGTGGAAACCCCAAAACGGGGAAAAAACCACGGGAGACAGAAACTTCCACTATCAACAATAACAAGTGGGTACAATCTTCCCTAGACAAAGCTAGAGGCATACAACATCATCAAGCATCAACAAGCTTGGACAAATCTCCAATTTCATCACCCAATTGGTGGAAATCAACAACAACCCAAGAAAGAACACAAGCAAAGGGGATCTGAGATTCGAGGCTCAAAACGACGATCCAACCGTACAAAATGAAGCCTATGATGAGTTGAACAACATACCAGAAAATCGTCTCAATCGGAGGTCGTTTGGTCGTCGATCGGGGCACTTCAAATTGGGCTGAACAATGGCATACGGGATTCTCTCCAAAACTCTCTCTTTTCTCCCTTTCTCACTCTTTGTTTTCTCTCTCTTACTTTCCCAAATGAAAAGGCATCCCCTTTTATAAAGGAGGAGGGTAAAACTTCACATGGTAAAAACCACATGGTAAATAGTCCATTGGACTCTTCCCCGTATAGGAGGGAAACCCAACAAAATCATCTCTCCCTACGAGCCCAACGCGAAGCCCTCGGGTGACGGCATCAAGCGCAACGCCGCATCCAGTGCCACCGCCTCCAACGACGAGAACATCGAGCGGATTGGAGGCGGTGGCGGAGACCAGAGACGATTACTGCGCTTGGCGAGGCGGAACGGAGGCGTTAGGGTCGGCGATCTTCCCCTGGACGGAGCTCAAAGAGGATCCCCCGTTCACATCGCCTCCGTAATTGGAAGAAACCATAGCATCGCGATGAGTGACGGCGAGAAAGCAAGCGCCCCCGGCAGCGAGGGCGGTGGCGGTGGCGCCGAGGCATCGGAGGCGGGTGGCCGTGGCCATGGCGTGATCAGAATTGAGGAATTGCGGGAGACGGGATGGGGAGAAGCGCGTCAAAACTACGGGAATGTGGAAATGGGGCTTCCTGTTAACCCAATTAATTTTCTATTTATTACTGTCACGTGTCAGTCTAAGACTTCCGGTTTTTCAAAGATGGTGGATTTGGAAAGAGTGGAATTATCGAACATCACTTTCCGAGAGTTTCTCTAGAGCTTCTCATGCCTGGAAAGGAATTAGAAAGGGGCTAAGCTCAATAATCAAGCCGGGGCTGAAATGGAATGTCAGGAACGGAGAGAGCATGGACTTTTGTAGGGACAAATGGGTGATGAACGAACCTTTGAACAGCTTCATAAATCAGATAGGGACCGATTATGAAGGGAAGACGGTTTTGGATATGTGGATCAATGGAAGAGGCTGGCGATGGTATGTGATTAGCGACGCCCTCCCGATGTCTTGCTAAACTGGCTGCAATAGCGGTTACGGAGGGAGAGGATGTCCCGAGCTGGATCTTCACCAAGGATGGCGAGTGTTCCACCGGCTCGGGCTACAACACCCTTTGGGGGTGGAAAGGTTGGCATGACAACGACAGGGGATTTGTCAAGGCTCTTTGGAAACTCAGAGTTAACGAAAGGATCCGGAGCTTCATATGGCTTATGTGCAAAGAAGGAGTGCTTATGAACATGGAGAGAGTCAGGAGAGGATTCGGTAACTCTGCTTTATGCCCCGTTTGCAAATTATTTGATGAGTCATTAGAACACTTGTTTAGAGATTATGGTGCTGCTAATATTCTTTGGATGCAGGCTATGAAGGAGGGAGACCACAAGGACTTCTGGGACCTCCCGTTCGTGGCTTGGATCAGAAGGAATGTGATGACTATGGGAAACAACGAAGAGGACGAGGGCTGAAGCACTTTGTTTGTTGTGGCAGTGTGGAGACTTTGGAAGAGACATAATAGCGCCATCTTCCGAAAGGAGATAGAACCGGCTATCAGCACTACTAGATGCAAGGAAGAGATCAGGATCTGCAGGAAAGCCATGGAAGCAGAGGGAGCGAAATCTAATTATAGAGAGAAAGTGATTAGACAGATGCACTAGGAGAAGCCACCAAGAGGGTGGGTCAAAGTTAACACCGACGGGGCTCGAAGAGAAGATGACCGAGCTGCTGCAGGAGGAGTCTTAAGGGACTCGGACGCCTGATGGGTAGGGGGTTTTACTCACAACATTGGTGCTTGCTCCGTACATATGGTGGAATGTTGGGGTATCATCAAGGGCCCTAGAGTTAGCTTGGGACATGGGGTACAACAGAGTCTTGGTCGAAACGGACTTGAAGATGACGGTGCAGCTGCTCTCGAGGAAAATTAGAACCTCTCACCCTTTGTTCAGCCTGGTAAGCTTATGCCATGGCTTCATCAGTAGAGATTGGCTTGTCCAATTTCAACACATATACCGGGAAGCTAATGCGGTTGCGGACGCCATCGTCGCATTTGCCTTCTCCTTTCCTGGGGGTCTCCATGTGCTTTCTGACCCGCTAGACTGTTGTTCTTCGTTATTGCTCTTTGATTCTCAGGGCAGGGCGAGGCCCCGTTTGTGCCCTCTATAAACTCTATTTCGCTCTTATATTTATGTTAATTGTGTGGGGCGTGCCTCACAAGTTGTTCACCAAAAAAAAAACTTCCCAAGAGTTTTGGGGTTTTCTTTCAAGGCGTTCACCGTTTCATCATTGTTAGCATTATATTATTTATACATGTACAGTTACCATTGTACCCTCAGGATTTTCACCCATTGATATATATACAGGAGTAGGCATCTGAGATCCATTAAGGACTCAGTTCTCCAAACACTTACATGATATCAAGCTTTTGTATGAAACCCTAATTTTGTTTCACATCTAACGATCCACTACGCCGCCGCAATCCCTAGCCGCCGCCGCTAGCCACGCTCTAGCCGCCGCCACCGCCCTTGTTCCTTCTTTCTCCCTTCCGCCGCAATCTCCCACCTCTTCTCGATATCTACCGACGAGATTCTCAACCCAATCAACCCTAACCCCATTCCACCCAACCCTAACCCTCCACCACCACCACAAAACCCCTTTCACTCCGCTCAATCCGTCACCAACATCAAAAATCAAATTCCCCTAACCCTTGATCTTAAAAAGGTCCAATACCACACATGGGCGGAGCTCTTCCAAACCGCCGCGGCCGCCGCTAGGGAATTGGTACCCGCAGCAGCAATGGTCCCCCGCTCCGCCGCCCTGCCCTTATCCGACGTGGGCGGGATACCCCCCGCCAGGCTTGGTCTTCCCGCAACGTCTGCCACAGCAGCAGGCCCCATACCCGGCGATGTACGCTTCACAGCAGCCTCCAGCACACCCCATGCACACCAACCTCTCCGCCGCTTTCTCCACCATGGGACTTCAGCAGCCGGACGACAACTGGTAAATGGATACCGGGGCCTCCTCTCACATGACGAACGCACCAGGTAACCTACAAACTGTTTTTAATTCGAGCACTTTACCGTCTGTTTATGTCGGAAACGGAGATTCTCTTAAAATTGTCGGTTCGGGTCACACAACCCTTCCCAATGCCCCACCCCTTCGCCTCAACAAAGTCCTGCTTGCCCCTGACCTTGTTAAAAACCTCATTTCTGTTCGTCAATTTACCGTCGATAATCACGTGGCTGTCCAATTTGACCCGTTTGGTTTTCTTGTGAAGGATCTTCGTACAGGGACCCCAATCATGCGCTGCAATAGTTCTGGCGACCTCTACCCCATCACCAAAGCTCGCCAACAGTCTCCCACCGCCCCCACCGCCTTCGTCGCCCATCGTTCTGACTTGTGGCACGCTCGTCTTGGCCATCCTGGCGATCACGTGCTTCAATGTCTCCGCACTAGTCATTTAATTTCTTGTAATAAAGCCTCTGGCGGTTGCATTTCCTGTGAAATCGCCAAGAGCAAGCGTCTCCCTTTTAGCATTTCTCATTCCAGTACATTTGCGCCCTTTGATCTTTTGCATTGTGATTTGTGGACATCTCTTATTTCAAGTGCTAGTGGTTTTCGATATTATTTGGTTGTCCTTGATGATTTCACCAATTTTGTTTGGGTTTTTCCCCTACGTCACAAATCGGAAACACAAAGTCACATTGTCAATTTTCACACATTTGTCCGCACTCAATTCACTTTGCCCATCAAGGCTATTCAGCGCGACATGGGAGGAGAGTTTGACAACAATTTTGTTCGCTCATTTTATCAACAAAATGGGATATCACTCCGCTTCTCATTCCCCCAAACCTCTCCACAAAATGGCAAAGCGGAACGTATTCTCCGCACCCTCAATGACAAAACTAGAACCCTCCTACATCACGCCTCTCTTCCCCTCCCCTTTTGGGTTGAGGCGCTTCACATGGCCACCTATCTCCACAATATACTTCCATCCAAAGCCATTGGCAACTCTATCCCAACCTTGGCAATCTACAAGCGCTACCCCTCTTACGATCACATTAGAGTGTTTGGATGTCTCTGTTTTCCCAACATGAGTGCCACCGCCCCTCACAAGCTATCCCCACGATCCACTAAATGTGTCTTCTTGGGCATCTCCCCACACCATCGAGGCTACCGTTGTCTTCGCTTGGATACCAATCGGGTTGTCACTTCGCGCCATGTGATTTTCAACGAACAGACCTTCCCCTTCGCCACACCACCCACCCCTGCTGTCCCCAACCCACCCACACCACCCAATTCTGACGAATTCTCACCCCTCCTACGCCACCTATTTCAATAAGCATCATCCGGAACCAACCCCCCGCCCAAATCGATTGGCGGCGGGCTCCGCAACACATGCAGCGGGTACCCCCCCGGTAGCGGCCGCCGCACCCCCGCCCATCCCGCAGCACCCCTTGCGGCGGGTACACCCCCCGGCAGCGCCCGCCGCACCCCCGCCGCACCCCCCGCACCCCTCTTCCCCCCCCCCCCCCCCGCAGGCAGCCCCACTTAACCACCAACCTCCGCTTGCACCCCCCGCCCATTCCATGAAGACCCGGTCGCAGTCCGGGATCTTCAAACCTAACTCCAAATACAACCTTCTCACTCCGTCCCCCGACATATCTCCTCTCCCCAAATCACCCCACAAGGCCTTACAAGACCCGAACTGGCAAGCCGCCATGATGGATGAGTTTAATGCTCTTATTAAAAACGGCACGTGGGACCTCGTTCCAAGGCCTCGGGACACTAATATCATTAACTGCATGTGGTTGTTCAAGCATAAGTACAGGTCAGACGGAACTCTAGAGCGACACAAGGCTCGGCTAGTGGTCAACGGCAGGTCGCATGAGGTTGGGGTTGACTGTGATGAGACTTTCAGCCCGGTCGTCAAACCGGCTACCATCCGCACAGTTCTGAGCATCGCCCTTACTAAGGATTGGCCTATCCATCATCTTGACGTCAAGAATGCCTTCCTTCACGGCAACCTTCAAGAGACTGTGTATATGCATCAGCCGCCAGGCTTCTATGATTGCACCCGACCATCTCACGTCTGTCTTCTCTGGAAGTCTCTCTATGGGTTGAAACAGGCGCGAGGCGCCTGGTATCAGCGGTTCGCCACGTACCTCACTAGCATTGGATTTCAGGGCAGTCAGTCTGATCACTCCCTTTTTGTGTTCCACTCAGGGTCTGACACCGCCTAGCTTCTCCTGTACGTTGATGACATCGTGCTCACCACTTCCTCTACATCGCTCCTGTCTAGGCTGATGGCCCTGCTGCGATCAGAGTTCGCCATGACTGATCTCGGTTCCCTGAGCTACTTCCTTGGGGTCTCTGTGTCACGCACTCCTACTACCCTGTTCCTTCATCAGCAGAAGTACGCTCTTGAGATCGTCGACAAAGCCGGCATGACGTCTTGCAAACCCGCCACCACCCCTGTCGACTGCAAGTCCAAGCTCGACGCTGCCTCCAGTCCTAAGGTTGAGGATCCTACAGCCTACTGCAGTCTGGTCGGTGCTCTCCAGTATTTGACATTTACCAGACCGGACATTGCCTTCGCCGTACAGCATATCTGCTTATAGATGCATGATCCCCGCGAGCACAATCTTCAGGGGCTCAAGAGGATAATCCGGTACATCAAGGGCACCTCTGACATGGGTTTACATCTCGCTCGCAACAGGTTTGACTCCCTCACCGCCTATTCTGATGCTGACTGGGCGGGTTGTCCTGAAACTCGGCGCTCCACATCTGGTTTCGCAGTGTACCTGGGCGACAATCTGGTATCGTGGTCCTCCAAGCGTCAAGCCACCATCTCCCGCTCGAGTGCCAAGGCTGAGTATCGTGGTGTTGCCAACGCCATCGCTGAGACCTGCTGGCTCCGCAACCTTCTCTGCGAACTCCGGGTTTCCCTTCGATCGGCTACACTGGTCTACTGCGACAATGTCTCCGCTGTTTACCTGTCGTCGAACCCAGTTCAGCACCAGCGGACGAAGCATATCGAAATTGACATCCATTTCGTCAGAGAGAAGGTCGCCCTAGGTCAGGTCCGAGTTCTTCATGTCCCTTCCGCACATCAGTATGCGGACATTTTCACAAAAGGCTTACCTACTCCTCTTTTTACTTCTTTTCGTTCCAGTCTTGCTATTCGCTCACCTCTAGCTGCGACTGAGGGAGGATGTTAGCATTATATTATTTATACATATACAGTTACCATTGTACCCTCAGGGTTTTCACCCATTGATATATATACAGGAGTAGGCCTCTGAGATCCGTTAAGGACTCAATTCTCCAAACACTTACAATCATGATATAGAAAGTTTTCTGAGAGAGTTTTTTGAGAGGGTTTTCTGTTTTCACTTTCCCCTGCCATCCATGTCAACTCCGCCTCAAGTCACGCCCAGTGGCCCTTTGGGTGCCCCCCCCCCTCTCCCCGATAAAAAGAAGACTTGGAAGGAGATGGTGACAAGTGATTCTGGCATTAATACGTAGACCGGTTCTCGAGCCGGGTTTTCTCACCGAAAAAATATCAATTGTGTTCCATAATGGGTCCGAGAGTGACCCTGTTGTTTCCATACACAACGACATCATCCAGGCTCTCGCCACGGTCTGGAAATCGTCTTTGATTGTTAAGACATTTGGAGGTTTCGTCCTGTATCACACCATGGACAAGAAACTCCGTGAGCAATGTAAACCAATTGGGAAGTTGTTACTTGCAGACCTTCTGAATGGATACTATGTGGTGAGATTTGATACTGATGGAGATTACATGAGGGCTCTTACTGGTGATCCAGGGAAGATCGTTGGTCATTACCTGATCATCAAAGCTTGGTCGATGTCGTTCAACCCAGAAACGGATGTTATCACAACTTCTCCTGCGTGAGTTCAAATTACAAGACTCCCGATCATGTTCTATGAGGAGAAAGTTTTGATGAAACTGACTGAGGGCTTCGGTAGACCCATCAAGGTGGATACTAGAACCCTCTTCTCTAACAAGGGCAGGTTCGCGCGAGTCTGTTTCGAGGTCGATCTAACCAAGCCGCTCAAGAGAACCATCACCATCGATGACCAACGTCTCTTCCTGAAATACGAGGGGCATCACCTTATTTGCACAACATAATATTATATTTGCACAACATCAGGTTATATTTGCACAACAGAAAGTGCTGACATGATGAGTGCTGACACGAAAAAAAATGATGACGCCCAACTGAATGTGCTGACACATAAAAAAAGTGATGCCATAGAAAAAGCATCCCCGACGTCGGCTTCAGCAGCGTTAACATCTTCGATGTCAGTGTTAGCAGCATCATCGACAGTGCTGACACAAAAAAAGTGATGCCACGAAAAAAAAGCATCCCCGACGCATCTTCGATGTTAGCGTTAGCAATGTCAGCGTCAGTGCTAACGCGAAAAAAAAAAGGTGTCGCCACAGAAAGAAGCATCTCTAATGTCGGCGTCAGTAGTGTCAGCATCCTCGACGTCGGCGTTAACATCTCTGATGTCGACGTCAGTAACGTAAGCGTCAATGCTGACATGGAAAAAAATTGTTGACACGAAAAAAAGTGCTGACATCAAAAAAATCATCCCCAACATTAGTGTCAGCATCCCCGATGTCAGCGTCAGCAGCGTTTGCATCCTCGACATCAACGTCAGCAGCGTCATCAACGTCAGCGTTAGTGCTAACACGGAAAAAAGTGCTGACATGAAAAAAAGCATCCCTGATATCGGTGTCAGCAGCGTCAACGTCCCCAACGTCGGCATCAACAGTGTCAACATCTCTGATTTCGGCGTCAGCAACATCAGTGTCATGTTGACACGAAAAAAGCATCCTCGACGTCGGCGTCAACAACGTCAGCTGTTGACGCCGATGTCGACGTCAGCAACCACATCGTCAGTGATGACATGAAAAATAAAAGTGTTGGCACGAAAAAAAAGTTGATGACACGAAAAAAAGCACCCCCAATGTCGGCGTCAGCTGCATTGCATCCTCGATGTCGGCGTTAGCAATGTTAGCGTCCATGACATTGACGTCAACATCGTTGGCTTTCGCAAAGTCAATGATGTATGTACGTAGTGTCAATAGTGTCTGCAATGTTAGTGGTAATAGTGTCAGCGGTATCAACAACGTCGGTGTCAGCGGTGTCAACAACGTCGGTGTCAGCGACGTCAGGAATGTCGGTGTCATCAACATCGACGTCAACAACGTCGACATCATCGTCGGCAATGGTGTAGTAATAATTGAGCTTTAAAAGCTTCTTAGGTCAATGTTAGAGTGATGTGCTTATGCGCAAATACGTGAGTTCGAACCCCGCATAGGCTAAAGTTTATAATAATTCTAGTAATTTGCAAAATTTTATAATAAATGTTCAATAATAAGATATATTAGTGCAATTTTAAAATACAAATGCATGCGCATATCTTTTCCATAAGGTTGTTTAAGTTTGCATAACATAAAGTTATATTTGCACAACTTAATATTATATGTGCACAACATCAGGTTACATTTGCACAACAGAAAGTGCTGACGTGCGCAGAAAAAAAAAAACAAAAACTGGACACACGAGGGGGGGCTTGGGGGGCAAAGGCGATGGACACTCAACCAATGTTTTTCAAATTTATGGACACTCCCTTAATTAAAGGAATTTTTTTGGACATTCAACAAACTCACCAAATAATCATAGCTAAGTATATAAGAATGTTACGTAGTACTTTTTATAATTTGAGGATGAAATATAAGTGAAGAGAGAGTAACACATAACTCACCGCGACAAAATGATCTTGGTTTTCGTTGCATACCAAAGCTAGTGTGGCCTCTTGAGGGGCGATATTTAGTTGTTGTGTTTAGGAGACACGTAAAGGGCTGATGCCAAGTTAAGACAACAAGGGGCAGGGTACTTGCTAGATCATCGCAAACACAGGACCCATGATCAATAACAGCTCTATCCAGCATCTTCGGTTACCTTCCACTAGATCCGTGTAACTCTGACCCAACGTAAAGTTCATCATTTGGGCTCGTTGACTAGAGCCCGTTGGGCTCATCGATTGCAACGTCCAATTTAACGTTTTAAGCAACGTCCAATTAAATGTTTATATAACATCCAGTTTTTTTTTCCAAGTTTTAACACGATGTCTTATATAACGTTGTTTTGAACGTTTTGCAACGTCAAATTGGACATTGAGCAACGTCGAATTCGACAATAATTTTCTCTATATATAATAAACATGTTTTAAAAGTCGTAATTATAATAGTGTATTTGATGAGAGAGAAATCCATATGGGGGGAGGTAGACCTAAGAAGAGTTGGATAAAGGTTATCAGATAGGACCTCAATCTTCTGAACCTTTCAGAGGATATGACTTTGGATAGAGACCTCTGGAGGAGGAGCATTCGAGATGTTGATGTGTAGTTTTGCGTGTTAGGGTCTTGGTTTGAGTGTGTTCGGGTGTTTTTGCTAATTAGACATTAGGTAATGCAACTACATCTGCAGACATTACAATTTGTTTTGCATCATGTTTGTGTTCCACTTTGTTTTGCTTTTTGATTTATTTCTAACCTTTTTAATATGAATTTAATAATGTTTCCTAGATTGCAATTTGTAAGTTGTTGGACTTATTAAACAAAATATTATATGGTTTTTTTATGATATAAAAGTGGGATATTGCTTATTTTAAAAAATCAATATCCCAACAACCTTTTTAAAAAAAAAATGAAAATATTAATACTGGTTATTTCAAAATAACCGGTTTCAATTCTTATATAAACATATTAATACCGGTTATTTCAAAATAATCGGTCTTAATTTTTATACACAAATATTAATACCGGTTATTTTAAAATACTCATTAACCGAGAAAATTAACACCGGTTGCAGAAAAAATGGTATTAACCAAATTAATACCGTCGTCGTTAATACCGGACGAATAACTGAAATCCGGTTCATAAAATAATAGGTATTAGCGGATGATTTTGTACTAGTGAAGATGGGTGTTCAAGAAAAGTTGTTGAGTCAAATGGCTAAGAAGATTGGAGAATTGAAAGCGAAAGATTCAAGGAAGTTACCATCGCGGGTGGTAGTGAATCCGAAAGAGAATGTGAGTGCCATGATCTTTAAAGGAGGTAAACAAGTGAATGTGCCCACTAGGAATGTTGAAGAGATGCCTAAGGAAGAAATTAATTTGGGAAAATAGGACGAGACGGAATTGGCAACACACTGCAAAGACGGCGCCCGCCGCCCCTCACCACAGCGCCCGCCGCCCCCTCCAGTGACGGAACCGATTTCTGACGTTGTTGAATCTCCGAAGAAATCTTCCAAAGAGTGGTCTTCTGAGGTTTCAAGACCTACACCACCCTTTCCTCGTGCCTTAAGATCTGATCGTAAGTGGAAAGATGAACAAATTCTTTATGACACATTTGCTCATTGTGAGGTAAATATTCCACTTTTCAATTTGATTAAACTATGCCTAGCTATACGAAATTTTTGAAAGAACTATGCGCTATGAAATGCAAGTAAAGGATGTGAAGGAAAGAAAAGGTAAGTTTAAGTGAGAGTGTTTCTGCTTTACTTCAGAAAAGATTGCTTGAAAAGTGCGGAGATCAAGGTATGTTTACTATCCCATGTGCAATAGGTAATGCTAGATTCACCAAAGCTATGTTAGATTAGACCTAGGTGCTTCAATCAATGTTATGTTTTATAACTTGTACATGTTTTTGGGTCTCAATGCATTATCTGAAACTGGTGTAACTATACAACTCGCTGATCGTTCTGGTATTAAGCCTAAAAGAGTTGTTGAGGATATTTTGGTTAGGTAAACGATTTGATATTTCCAGCTGATTTCTTCATTCTAGATATGGAAAAAGGTACGCCTGAAACCCCAATTATCTTGGGAAGGCCATTCTTGCGAACAACTAAGACTAAGATTGATTGTTTTGAAGGTTCACTAACTATGGAGTTTGATGGTAGAAAGATTGAGTTTTCTATATTTGAGCCTATTGTTTCTTCTAATAATGATTATGTAGATGTTCTTGATTCTAATGAAATTGATCACAAGAATGAATCAAATGGTTTGTTAGATGCTTCTGTTGAAACTGAATATCTGAATATTGAGCTTTATAACAAAGATTAAATTGGATTAGGGAAAGATGACATTGAAAGGAAGATTGAGAATTTGTTTAAGTCTCATGACAATGTGTCTAATTCAAATGATTCTATTGTTATTCCCTATGAGAAATCGATTCCTAACAAGGTTGAGGTTTTTGCAATTGCAGGGCTGTAAAGGCTCGGATTTAAAATATTAATTTTCGGAAAAAAGAAATTAAAAATGAAATTAAATCGAATTTAATTCGGATATTTTAAGGAAAACTCGTCCTAAAATTTAATAAATCGAACTTGAAATTCTTAAAGTGAATTTCGGCCCAATTTTTAACTTTAAAGATCGAATCCGTCTTTCATTTCGAGATTCGAAAATTCCTTTTGTTGGCGATATCCTATTCAATTTTAAATATCTAATTGATCGAGAGATCAGCGGAATTTGGAAGACCAATCATCGGAAATTCAAATTTCCGACTCAAGACCACAATTCCGTCCCCTTTCTCCTGTTGTTGCAGGAGGATGGTCAAGTATGAAATATAAATAAAATATAGAGCAAATTAATTCCCTGTCTCAGCAAATAAATACAAGACTTCCTCCCGTTGTAGTAGAAGGTAGTCAGGATCGATCCACGAGGAAGCGTGTCAGCGCCCGCCTTTTCAGTTCAGAAACTCTCGAATTCGACTCAGAAAGTACACGACGTCGACCACTCAATCGAGTAAAACTGCAAAACAGAGCAACAAAAACAAAAAAACGAACGAAAACGAAGCAAGTTGAGTAGAACAGGGTACTAGACGTCGACTAGACCTACTCGACGTCGAGTAGAATTCAGGCGATGTCGACTGCACTTTAGTGTAAAAACGTGACCTTTGCAGTCACAGAAATCAAACAGAAGCAATACAAAAATTGTGGGAAATTCAATAAACTAAAAGCTCCTAGAATCGGGGTTACAACGCCACAAAGATAACCATATAAAACAATGCATAAGGTATAAAAGATCATGCCTTTTCATCAAATAACTTTCGTTATTAACAAATGGGAAAATAGAGGCTTTCGAATAAATCCTAATTGTTACTAACCCTTTTTCACATAATTAATCCAAGTTGTATTAAGATCACTTTCGCTTCAATAACACAAACAAGGATCACCTTCAACTTTCGCAAAAGAATCATGCTCATAGGGATAGAAGACGAAATCGCATCAAAAGATTGTACCTTTATCGCATTACCTTACATGGCTACCGTCGGGCTCACCCCGACCCTAGAAGTTGGGTGACCACTCGCTCTTCATCATGAATAAACACATCAATAATTTCTGGAAAATAAATTGCATTAATAAACTAAAAGAAAACTTACAACCGAACAAAGCCAAATCGTCTCTCAACTTCTCCAACTCCAATCGGCCTTAGCTTTCTCTCTCCTACTCGCTATCTCTCTCTATGTGTTCTCTTGTGGCTTGGCTTGGATTGTTGGATGATTGAATGATTATAAAACTCAGCCTCTAATGCCTTATTTATAGTGTTCATTCCCCGCTAATCTAGGAAAGAACAACTATATCTATATCTAAAACTTTCCTATCTAAAGCATTTAGATAAAACTTGGAAATAAAAGAAATAAATCTATAAGGAAACTAGGACTATTGTGGATAGATCCCTCTTGGACTTGATAGATCTTGATGTGGATGGATAGAATTCCACATATCTTCTCTTGCAAGCAATTCTATCTTCTCGGCACAACTCGATCTCGGACTTGGACTCGGACTCGTCTGGATTGTACTCGACATCGAGTAGATGTACTCGACGCCGACTAGCATTTTCTCCTTCTAGGTTGTACTCCAGCTCGGGCACCATCTAGACTCGTCATGTGTACTCGACGTCGAGTAGCTCTGGGCTCTCGAGTGGCTCTGCTCGACTTCATGTGGAATTCTGGGCTCTAGAGTACTCGACTTCGACTAGAAGTGGTCGACGTCGAGTAGAATTGTCAGCTCTTAGCATTCTGCTCTGTTCTTGAAACGCACTTTCTCGAGTCCTCGTTGGTCAGATTGACGCATATGAGCATGCGTTGGAAAGCTCTTTTCGAGGGCTACAACTTTCATGAAGACATCAAAGCTTGATTCAGATTGATGAATGGTGAAAAGTGATCTTTTCTCCAGCTGAACCATCCTTAGCTTCTTCATGACTTTCCTTTAAGTTCCAAAGTGCGTCCGATTTCTGCGAAATTAAACAGAAACTAGTGTAGACTCCATAATTTGGCAAATAAACATAAACTACATAGATTTTGTACTATTCTAGCACAAACATATGAAATGCATGCAGAAATTGATATAAAAGTAAGTGTAAAACATGACAAATTTGGCTCACAACATCTCCCAACCTTATCCAAATTCAACCTTGGTTCCCACAATTTGAGAATTGATTTTGAAATTTCCTATATCTTTCCCTCTTTCCCTAACTAGCCCAACACACACATACATTTTTTTTTTCCTCTTTCTTTGACTCATCAAGTATGGGAATGAGGCCGGACAACCTTTTTCTATGCCTTATCTGATGTTGCAACCAAGAGAACCCAAAATTTATTCCATAAAATCAGATCTTTGACCACACATTTCACCCACACAAACACAAAGCCAAACGCAGCTTTACCTTCCCTCCGAATTGGTTGTCGAGATCCCAGGGAGCTCTTAGCTCCTCCATTCCACCGCCTTACCATCTCCATCACCACACCTCCGTCACCTCCACCACCGTCTCCCCACCAATCTTCCCGTCGTCGACCACTGCCACCACCACAACTCCCTTCTCCCGCCACTGTTTGGCCGAGCCGAGGAGCCACGCTTCCACCCACCTCTTCCTCCTCCAACCTCCTTCCTCTCGAGCCAGCAGTAGGGGAAACCTCGACGCCTCCTCGACGCCCAAGCAGCAGCAGAAGCGCCGCAGAAGAACCTCCGGAGGCCGAGCGCCGCCCTACTTTTCGTTCGCCTCGGTAAGCTCCGTTTCGCTCGCTCTTTCTCTCTTTCACCTTCAAATCAAGCAAAGCTCCCACCTTTAACCTCCCTCTCGTCTTTCTAGGAGGATTACGGCGAGAGTTTGACCCCCGACGCCCCGGACACACCTCCCCGGAGCTCCGAGCTTTCCGGCGTCAAAGACCCTCGGTGAGCTTCCTTCTTCTCCTCCTTCTTTCCCTTTCCGATTTCGTGTATGTGTGTGCTTCGTGGTCGGACTTCGGGTGGCCGGAGCCCAGCTCCACCGCCGCCGACGACCTCCACTTCCCTCTTCCCCCTTCGGTTTCTGGGCAAAGATGTAGCCCTATTTCTTTCATGTGAAATTAAATTTAGTCTAGTATACCTTTTCCAAGTTTTCTTTTACTAATTATACTCTTGGGTTTTTTGTTTTGGTAATTATACTTTTTAAAAGTGGATATTACTTATATACTCTTATTTTCAAAATCCATTTTTTTTGCTAAAAAAAAATCTATGCTTTTAACTATAGAACGCGTTACTTCTTTATTGTTAAGGCGGTCGATGATAGGCAATTAGGGTTTTATCTCACTATATATACACGCTAAAAACATACGATCAAGCAAAATTAAGAAAGAGACACGTATAACCCAACTGGCCCTCGCCCTTGAAATCTAATTGCCTCTAGTGTTCTACAAAGCAACAAGGGAGAAGGGGTACGGTCGCGGTGTCTCTCTACAAGGCCCTCAAGTCGTTCTTCCGGCCGGTTTGTTGTTCAGAGCTCCAACTTAACCACAGTTCGGCATACTTTCATACTCATATTTACGGTAAGTTTTCGGGTGTTAAGGCCCTGACTCATTAATCAATCGATTATTTGTATTCGGTATTGGTTAATTGATCAGTTCAATTGTATTATAAGTACGAGTGCAGGTTGGGGATTGTGAAGAGGATTTTGATGTACCAGATGTAAAGATAAAGATGTGGATTGCAAGGGCTCTAGTAAGCCAACTATAGGGTGTTAATGCATGTTTAATAAATAAATAAATATATATATATATATATATATATATATATATATATATATATATATATATATATACAAGATCGGATTCCTATATTATAATTGGATTCTTGTAATACATGACCCCCATGGAACTTCCTGTATTACAATTGAGTTCATGTATTACAATTTTTAAAGTTTCTATTATTCTGGTACGTACAATTGGATTCATGTATTACAATTGAATTCTTGTAATACATGACCACTGAATTCATGTATTACAACTGGGTTCTTGTATTACATTTTTTTAGTTTGCGATTCTTGTAAATTGGGTTCTTGTATTACAATTGGGTTCTTGTAATACATGACCCCTAAATTCATGTATACAATTGGCTTCCTATATTACAATTTTTTAAGTTTGCTAGTATTGTACAATTGGGTCCTGTATGATAATTCTTGTATTACAATTGGGTCAAATTAAAAAAAAAAGGTTTTAAACTATGGAATAAGCGTAAAAAAGAAAGAACGGTATAAATAAATAAATAAAAGTGACATGGGTAAATCATGGGCAAATCGGTCAATATAATAAAAAAAATGTAAAATTAACTAACTTTTTTTTTATCCTTTCCAGTTCAAGTGGGCTTAGCTCACTCTACATCTGGATCGGGTTATTGTAGGCCCATTAAGGGGTTGACCCTCCCACTCACAAGTGTCTCCATGTTTCCACGGGGATTCGAACCTCGAGGCATGGGATGTAGCCCCATAACCACTACACCAACATCAAGAGTACAATTAACACACAAAAACTTGAAAAGATTACAGTTACCCGTTTTCCCTTCTTTCATTTCCTTCGAGCAGATAGGGAGGAAAAAGAAAGAGACTGCCCCCCCCCCCCTCCTTCCCACGTCAGTGCCAACTCACATGGGCCCCATTCCCTTTTTTTTTAAAAAACCTCCGGCTCGGTTCTTTTAAAATGAAATGTAAATGGGTTGACATATTGGATCTTTTTCTTTTTAAAACAAAACCAAGGTTTTGGGTCTCTTCGGAGACATCTGATAAAAAAAAAAACCAAGGTTTTGGGCCTAAATTCATTCTTCAAAGAAACAAAGGATTGGGCCAATTCTGATTGCTTCATTCGATTTCTGGGCGTAAGTGGAAGTGTTGTTCGATTTTGAGTTTTAATAAAATAAGAGGGTGGGTTTTGGTAAATTAAAATAAAGTAAGGTTGTTTTGATAATTTAAAATGAATAGGGTCGGGATTTTAGAAATATTTTATGAAAATGTTTAAAAGAAAATGATATTTGAAGCATTATGCAAGATTATTGAGATTAAAATATAAAATAATATTTTGAGATTTAAGGTATGATATTGGGGTGATTAAAAACAAATATAATATTATCAGACTTGGAGATCAAAAAGGGTATTGTCAGATTTAAAAAGGAATTTGATGAGTATTTTCAAAATGTCGGAATTTCTAACTATATGACTCGGATTTTGAAATAGTTTTGGAACTAGCTTGGGAATCTGATTTGTTCGATTACTTATTAGCATGATGTTATAATATGTGTGACTAATAGCATGTCTTGTGGGGATTTATTATGCGAGATTAAATGCGAGATGATTATGATGAGGATATACAATTATATGCTAAGTAAGAATATGTGATGATAGCATGCAAATTGGCTAAGTATGAATTGGAATTGTCTTAAGCTGATGAGTTTGCGAATTATATTGAATATGGTATGAGATGATGAGATAATGATCATGATGCGGTTATGCTTTATTGAATGATGTGTGTTTATGTGATTGAGTGGCTAGATGTAGACTTATATGGATATTCTGATATGAATTAGGTGACATTATCTAATTGTTAGTGCTACTTGATGAGATCGTACTTTTGTTGTTTTGCATAGCCAGGTAAGTCTCTTCGGAGCTTACTCAGATTGAAATAGAGATATTCCCTGCTTTAGGTGCATGATATACTAGGTGCTTGCATTCATAATCAACATGCCATGTAGTACCATGCTAGGTTGCATTGACCGTTGAGCATTCTATTTCTTTATGCGTATGTAAATAGAACGGCCGTTATCTGTGAAGCAACTAGAGTCTTTACTAAGGTCATAGGATGGCCCAGCCCCATCGGGCCCCGTCCTGAGTCAATCGAGTCATATGGAACTTCCTTTACATATATTATGAGCATGATTGCGAAAGCTGCATGCGGGCTTTATTTTATTGTGGATACGGGTCAGGTATGCGGACCACCCGATTATAATGGAATGCATTCACGAGCTGGCCAGTCTCCGCCCTATCGAAAGGGGGTGGAGGTAGGAGAGGGATATACCACTTGGTATTCCGTGTAAGGCCTTATTATATTTATGCACTTGATCTTAGGAGCATATTAGTTTGTTAATATTACGCTTTGCACCTAGAAACCTCTTTATTAGGTATAGCGTATATGTGTGCTTAGGGCCGGGATGCAGAGCCAAAGTGGGCATCGATCTGATCCCACCCACTATCAATTTTTTTAGGTATCTGTTATGCTTACTACTATTGATGCTGATTTGGCTCCATGACCGTGGGGTCTAACATGGAGGAAAGAAAGAGTTGAGACTCCGACTTCACCAATTTAATTACGATTCGGATTTGAATGTTTGATCATGTTTTGACCCGGCTCTGTCGTGGCACCCCTTTGTAGTATACTGTACTTACGCTATTTTCGTGACTATTGGTTTTCCACGCTTAGACTTACGACAGGTACAGGGGACTTCCCCGGGGATTCCAATGATCCCTTCAAACTTGGGTATGAAATCCCACTTTGAAAACGTTAGTTTAGAATTTCAAACCTTCAACCTTTACTCGGGGCGCAAGATCCTAACGAGGGGTTTCATCCCTCGAAACGTAACTCGGGAATCATAATCCCGGGCCGTTACAAGGGCAACCTCCGGGAGTAACTCATTTCAAAAATGAATTGATGGATGAAATTGATGGGTATGTTGGAGGAATTCCTAAAGTTCCCCCTCTTGTCTTGAAAATGACAAGTGTGGAGGATCTTGATGGAATAACTTAATCAAGAAATGCTTCACGTCGAGCCAAAGACGTGAAACAAAGGCGCTTGTTGGGAGGCAACCCAAGGTAGTTTAGGTAATATTATTTCAATTTTGCAATTAGTTTTTCAATTCAATAAAGTAGGATCAATCGTGTCGCTGAATTTCGGAAGTGATGGTAAGCTGAAACCTTTGTTGGAGTTGAGTTTTGCTTAATTTGAGTACGGAGTCACGTTCTGTGAACAAGGCGCCCGCCGCCATTTCCACGGTGTCCGCCGCCCCTGTTTTCTTGACGAGTCCGGATTTTTGGTAAATTTGGAAGGGAAGTACTTCTATCTTTTATTTTTGGTTAGTTTCGTTTTAGGTTAGTTTCTTTATCTTATGTCTTATTGTCTTATTAGGATTAGATTTATTTCTTTTTATTTTATTTTAGGTTTAGATTATTTTTATCTATCTTTAGGTTAGATTTATTTTCTATCTTAGGTTAGTTTACTTATCTTCTATCTATTTTCATCTATCTTAGGATTAGATTGTTTTTATCTAGGATTAGTTTCCATATTTCTTAGTTCTAGGATTTATCTTTTCTATTTTTCTATTTCTTATTTATCTAGTTCTAATATTTTCTATTATTTTTTTTTTTTGATAGATATCCCTTTCCAATTCACCATATATTTCCATTCTTTATTTTGAATCAACCAAGCTATCTCCAAAGGAATCTACGAAACCCAAAAGCCTACTTGAATCCATTCCAAAAACCTAAAGCGTTTTGTTTTAATTGATTATGTCCATCAAAACACTTTCCACCATTACCCTACATCCACAAAAATCAATCATTTCTCATACCATTCCCCTACCTATCACCCGAGAAGCGGTTGAAACCAAGTTGATCGTCAAAGTTTCGAGTTTGGTGGGTGTGGACGTCGATTATCCAACGTTTTCACTCGGATTCAAGGCTCGGTATACACGGCATCCGCCGCCCCATCCATGGTGCCTGCCGTCCCTGCAGAGAGCTCGTCTTTTAGTCGTTTTCGTGGTTTTCTTCTTCAATCCTACGAGTTATGTCTCATGCTCCTAAGATGGATGCTCCCACATATTTGTCTAGAGTTGAGAAGGAGCATTGGTTCCAGCTAAGGGATGTGAGTTATCAATCGACTCGATTCTTGCATCTGGAGACACTGCAGAGGCTTGGTCTTCGTGGTCCAGTATCTTTGTTGCTGGAGAAGGAAAGTCTAGCCAACTTCATATCGATGGGCGCACCGACTTATCCTGTTTTGGTGTGTGAGTTCCTGTCAACTCTGGATGTGCGATCTAATAAGGCTATCTGTTTCATATTATTGGGTACTGAATGCTCGATTCAGAAAGATTATCTATCTCTTGCGATGGGAATGCATATACCTTGGTCTAACCCTTAGCGTCAGATCTTATTTTCTACCACACCTGCTGAGACTTGGGCTATAGTGTCAGGCCATTCTGGACGGACTAAGGACTTCCATGACTATTTGATTACGCACCCTGCCCTTCGGCTATGCCACAGGGTGTTGAGCCCTGCGTTCCATGGTTCTGCTGATCCGACGGTTATTCCAAAGAGGATATGGATGTGGTTGTATTGTTTGACGCCAGAGGCCGAGTGTATACCAGATTGGATAGAGTTATTTCTAGTTGCTTGTGTAGACACACTTCGGAAGAGAGATGATATGAGTGCCCATATTGTTACTTTTGGTGGATTGATTACTCTCATAGCACACTATATGGGTATGGATTTGAGCTCCCTGCAACCCTCGACATCGTCATTCTATTACGACATGTCAACTTTACTGAGCGCTCGTCTGTTTGAAAGGGTAGTCCGCCCATACAGTAGCGAGTGTTTCCGTTGGCTATCTGGCGTGAAGGGTGAGCACCACCAGTATCTTCCTGTGCACCTACCCATTGGCCCTACTTTGGCTGCTTTTTGTATTCGTCATGTTCCAACATCTGCTGGGATGCTGGGATGGTTGTGGACCCGTCCTCTTCAAGCAGTTTTCTTCTGGGAGATGAGACCGATGATGATCTTGATATCCCCACTGAGAGTAGTTCTTTGTTTGCGCTTATTGCGATCCTTGATAGTCGCTTGACGAGAATGAAAGATCAGCATCTGAGAAGTTTTCGTAGACTACATGAGCATCAGCTGATTCTAGAAAAAGAAGATAGAAGAGATACATATATGTCTTCTGAAGCCCTGGGCGCAGATATTACTGGACATCAATCAGCGGTTTGGTCTTCTGAAGTGAATTAGTTAGGTTAGTTCATGTTCTAATTTTTGAATTTTTGTTTTGATTTTTGTTATTTCTTTAATGTTATTTATTTTATGTCATAAAATGTCAAAAATGAAAAAAAAATTGAGAAAATAAAGAAAAAAATGTGAGTCTTGTTTTGATTTATTGCCTATTGTGTTATCAAAGATTTTCATTTAATTTGAGTTTGTCCTATTTGACTTTATACGGGCATGATCTTATAAATCTCATGGAATTCTGGAATGATTTGACTTTGTCTTAAAATTGGGTTTTATGTGAAATATGATTAGGTATATGTAATTGAGCATGTATGATCTAAGTTTGCGAGCATGCTTGATATTCAATAAAAATTTGTCCTAGTTATATATTTTTGGCCTTATAAGGGATACATCTATATTCCTTTTGCTTTTCTTGTGTGATTTACTCTTCCTATGCATTTATCATTGAGTATTGCAATGATTATCTATTTTCAAGACCGACTATATACATGTTCATTGCTTGATAAGTTTAAATGATGGATGCAACATATTTATCCATGTTTACCTTATGTTATATCTTGTTTTGAAGCCAATTTGAGCCTTTAGCCTATTTTATTGATAGCTCCACAAAATTATTATTCCTACCATATGATAAGACTTACCCTTATTCCGGGGGGATTGAGATTTTGAGTGGGTTATGGAATCTATTTTGGAGATTGAGGAGAATGAAGCTAAAGTGTGATGTTATGGTTTATGGTTTTGAGAAAGTGTAATGTTATGTGCTTATTTATTCCCTCATTTTTATGCATTTGGTTTACATGTATTTCGGCTAAAAAAAAAGAATAATAAAAAGCTTGGACCTAGGGAGGATAAAATTCACCTAAGGGTAAAAGTAAGTTAAAAAAAATCCGAAAAAAGAAGAAATAAAAGAGTCATGTTATTTTTATTTTTGCATAATGAGGAAGAATTGGATTTATGTTGGTTAGAAGTTACATTGGTTGGGTGTTGGAGATTTCATGACATGTGATGTGATGAGATGAGATGAGATGATATTTTGGAGAGTGGAGATTATGAATTATTATTGGAGTTCTTATGATGATGTTGAGAGATATTGTGCATTTGTGAACTTTAGTACTATTGAGTTGGTTTGTGTTATGTTGGAAGTTGTTGGAATCTTATTTTCTCGAAATCTATAACACCACATGACCAAATACAATTCCTTGCCCTTATGTTTCTTTACCAAGCCCCATTACAACCCCGCCGAATGGAATCTTTTATGAAGGTTTCAATTAAGCGAAAGTCCTCTTGATGTCCTTATTTTTGCATTGACGTATCCGGTGGAGATTTTGTGATATAAATGTCAATATTTGAGTTGATGCTTGTATATGAAATTGAGGTGAGTGTATGCTTAAAGCCTAAACACATATCCTTCGTAAGGTTGGATTTTTGAGCATGCAAGCAGCTAGATCCCATATATACATGTTATGACGTTTATGTGACTTGATTATATTTGCATTATTGATAATGTTGCTTTTGATGAGTAAAGTTATGAAAGAATTTCCTATGGGATGCGTAGATGATGTTTTTGTCTTATGGTTGCTTGAGGATAAGCAAGAGTTAATTGTGAGGGGATTTGATAATGCATATTTCATATATGCATTATAGGTATTTCTTATTGCGATTAGATAATGGTTTTGCTTATGTTTGAGTCTACTTTCGTATATTTCTTGTGAAGTGTTTGAGTTCGGAATCTATGCTTTTTTAGTGTTTATTCTGTAGAATTACATTCCGACCTTTAAGGGACTTTGGAAGAGCTTTAGAGACATGTTTTGTAGCATATGGAGGCTAAGGAGGAAGCTAGAGAGGAGCAAGGAAGCACGACATTGGAGATTATTGAAGTCAATCGAGGGAAATCCGTCACTGCATAGGCGGCGCCCGCCGCCATTTGCACGGCGCCCGATGTGGGCCGGTTTCCAGTGTTTGTGATTTTGGATCCGAAGACATTATTTCTTATTATTTTATTACTATTTCCATTAGGGTTTGGCCTACTCTTTGAGAGTCTATATTAGGTTTTATACAGTTTATTCGCCGTGTGTGGTTGTTGTGTGAGACTATGAACACCATTAGAGAGAGAGTGAGAGAGAGAGAGAGAGAGAGAGAGAATTGGCCTATGAGTTGCTAAACTCATAGTTTCGCCTGTGATTCGAAGGCATGATTGTTTGGATTGTGAGGATTTGATTCTATTTAGTTATTCATATTCATAGTTATCATCTTGTGCTTATTGATTATATTTGTGTTCCTTTCTATGATTGATCACCATGTTAGGAACTGCATCTTAGCTATGAATTCGTTGTTGTGTTCTTGATAGCAAACAAAGTATTGAAGTAGTGAATATTTCTTTGTCTTTGCAGTGGATGATTTCAATTGATCTATGTTGTAGATATGTTGATTAGGGTTGATTAGGGTTGTTCCAATTTGTCTTAATTGCATTTAATCAATACGTCAATTGGTCTAAATACTTGAGTCCTTAATGCTATTCTTTAGTGATATTGAATAAGGCGAGTGTATCCTTGTGTATCTCTCAACTTTAGTCAAGTAGACATATGTTTATGAATAATTGATAGATCAATCCTAGGACCATGAATTACAACCATTGTCAGAGAATTACAAGTGAAATGTTCTTTCTACTTTGATATCAATCTACTTTGCAATCATAAATCTGGTTACTTTTACATCTTGGTTATTTGTTATAAATCATTGATTTGTCATAAGAGTTCTTGCTAAGAGTTATTGAATAGGAAACCGCTTCTCCCTGTGGGTTCGACTCCGGACTTCATCGCTATACTAGTAGTTGTTTGGTTTATCAAGTGATTGATTGCCTAATCTATTAGTTTGTGTTTGGGTTTGGATTATATTACTATTTGGGAAAGGGCGAAAGTGTCAACAACGTTCGCCCCGCGATGCGGGCATTGGTTCCTATTTAAGCGCATGTGGCAAGTGCAACTTGTTGGCTAAAAATGTCGTTGCACTTGAGGGGGCGTGTTGGAACAACATATAAGGTTAAAGGGCTACTCCTCTCATTGCCAATTGGTTTTGAGACGGAATCCTGTTGGGTTTATGTGTTGTTCGAGTCTCTTGTATATGGGTCCGCACACACGACCTCCCTCTAGCTTGTCTTAGCCCCACCGGCCCCAGTTGACTTTAACACTAGCACTGGCCTCTACCGCTATCGGGTTCGGTCGGGGCTTGTGCGTTTCGACAGCGGAGGAATCTGCCGCCGGCAGTCGGCTACTCCGGAGTCTTGTTGGGTTCCTATCGCCATTGACTCCTAACCCAGTCTCAAGCCCTCCTAACCCATCACCGCCCAGCCTCAACCCCTCGGCTCGCCATCAGAGCCCCACCGCGGCCTCCGCTCCTTCCCGCCACCTTCTCCCCGCGACCTCTGTTATTTCTCCTTGGCGTTAGATCTGGCCTCTCTCCAGACTCAACTCAACCCATTAATTTCTCTCTTCTCTCTAGCTTCTCTCTGAACTTCGGGATATGGATAAAACAAAAAGAAAATGAAATAGGGAAAAAAAAATCTTCTTCTTGCTATGACCTGTTTTGTTTAATTGGGCCGGTTTATTCTTGGCTTGTTAGACCATTTCTAAATACTCTTTTAACCTCAAACTTCATTGTTAAGCAGGGGCGGAGGGAGGGGGGGCATGAGGTGGCTCGACCCCCCCCCCCCCCGGGTCGGGGGAAAAACGTAAAAAAAAAAATATGTATTTTTTTTGTAATTTTTGATAATTTAAGGGTTAAAAATAGTTAAAAAGAGTTTTAAATCAATAAGTTTGGTTAGCTTAGTTGGTATGGGTTGAGGAATAGAATGATAAGGTCTTGAGTTCAAATCCTTATAGCTTCATTTTAGGGATTTTTTTCTCCTTTTAGCATTTTAAACTCAAAATAGCTATTTAAATCATACATTTAGTGTGTTTCATACTATATTTCTTGTAACAAAAATTGAATCTTATATATATCTTCAAAAAAAATCCCGAAAATTTAGTTGAGCCCCCCCCTCGGATTTTTTCTGGCTCCGCCCCTGTTGTTAAGTATTTAACTTCCTCACGAAAAATAACAAAATAAAAATTATCATAACATTAATCTTGGTTCAAAATATATAAATATTTATATATAAATATATATTTTTTATGTATTTATATTTATATATTTTCTTACCACTTTAAGTATTTTCTACTAACCTACTTGCTTTTAACCCATTTACCCGTTTTCTTTTCTTTTTCTTTTTTTTTTATATCCAGGTATCCCAAGCTTATACTTAGACTAATCCTGGACCCCAAGTCTCCGACCTCTCATCGACTTGGGGAGGTAAACCGTGGGATGTGCTTCAGCAATGGTCCAACCACCCCCTTTATACCATTTTCTTGGTCCAACCGCGGGATTTACCCGTTTTCTTTGATCCTGGTTTTAGCTGTCCATCTGAGCGGCGTCGTTTCTTGGGTGCGGCTACGTTTAGTTTCGGATGAAGCTCCAGTCTCGGGCGTCCTGTTTTTCGAGTTGACCATGGAAGTGTTCGTGATTCTCGAAGATCTCTCATCTAGGTGGGAGGAACGTCGTTGATCCACTTTTCCCTAGGAGACGTCCTTTCCGCTATTGGGTTTCTACCTCTGTCTCCCCTGCGTCGAGACGTCGTGTTTGTCCTTCGGCTTTCCCATGTTCTCGACATTCGCAGCCTTCACCTAGTGTCCTACGTCTGCCTTTCTGTTGGCCTTCTTCGCTATGATCTTTGTATTCAGGTTTTTTTTTTTGTTGTTGTTTTATGCTTTTTTGGTTGTATCATGACGGTTAGCCCGTCTGCCTTTTTTGGCCTCTCGTTGTCGCAGACTTTGGTTGACGTCTAAAAGTTCGAATTATTTCTGGTTCAAAAAAAGAAGAAGAAAAAAAGTGGGGCCCAAGCACCGAAAAGCCACCAGGCACCAACGGTAGCCATTTCAGAACCAGAGTTAAGCAAAACGTCATCGTTTTACATCTGAAAAGCGATTGACTTCTCAGATTACAAAGGATCGCATATATGATACTCCGTATATCCATGGAGGATATAGGTTGAAGTTTGAACGCAGAACGTACACCTTCCCTGCCCTTCCATTGCCCGTGCATCCTTATCAAAGTCCGACTCATATACTCAACTTTCCGATGTGGGACACTTTGGTCTCATTCACATCTCTAACACGCCCCCGCAAGTCCAACTAGGAATGACCATCTAGTTGAGACTTGGACAACTGGGTAAACCAGACTATGATCGACACGGGCCGTTAGGCTAACCGCTCTTATACCATATCAAAGTCCGACTCATATACTCAACTTTCCGATGTGGGACACTTTAGCCTCATTCACATCTCTAACAATCCCTGAAAGCAATGCATTTGCTCCGAGCTCCAACCTCACCATATCTCGCATTCCAAGCTTCGACCTCACAACCTAAAAATGGTATCTTTCCTCACTTGAATTTCGCAATTTTGGATTTGGAACTATTTCTTCCTTTTTTTGGTGTTTGTTGATTTCGATTTTGCTTGCAGAATCAGGTGCTTTCCTTTCACCACATAGGCAGATAAGGACCGTTTGGGATAAGCGGAGGAGCTTTGACTTGATTGTGTCCAGGTCTGCTTCTGTTGAAGGTAAAATTGAAGTTTCCTCGTTGTTTCTATCAAACCTAAAATTCAATTCAGCAGTTGACAGCTCTAATTGTATGCAAGTAAATTTATTATCTTCCAATTCCAAGCAGGTGGTTAGAGAGAGAAACTCTCAAGGAAGGGAAACCTTCCTGCCTTCCCCCTTGCTTTGAACAAGCTCCTCCGACCTCCAAACTTGTTCACCGGTGACCTCCAAAGTTCCGGTAACGTCATTGGCCTCACCTGAAAGCAAACTCCATCCTAATTTGTGTCTCTCAAACGCCCACTAAGGTCCCCAACATGTGAAAGGGAAACAGCTACCACGCATTAAATCAGCCAACCCACCGACCACCTGCATTTTCTCCACTAACGAACTCCCTTTTTAGTTTCCCTTGAATTTACTCCCCCCGTGAGTACTTGACGTCTTCCTCAAAAAGCCCCTACTGAGTCGATTTTCAAGTGTCCACCGCCCCAGCGGCGGTGCCAGCTGCTAAGCTCAGATCGGAACCCATAATCCTTCCCAAGCTGAAAGTGAGTGTCCGTACACCTGCAACTAGGCGTTACTCTCACTAACGGTCAAAATTTTCAAACTTCTTTTGAACATTGGATAATCCGACAACCCCTTTCCCACGAAGATTAACCTCTCTAAGCCCTCTCCGGTGCCGGAAAACGCCTTCCGTTCTATTTTCTGGCACCCCCTACCTTCCTCCCTCCCTTCTTCAATCAAATTTCTAACCATTTCCTCCTCGTCTCCATAGTTCGAAGAAGTGAACAGTGACCTCACTTTCCTCTCCTTTCGCAAGACCCATCTTACCTCTCCTGTTCAGAAATTGGGTGTTCGAAACTGCATCTCTCCCTTCAATCTCCCTAACACCTTGAGAATTAAAGCAATGGTGGTCTGTATGGAAAAACCCCAATTCAGCTAGGGTTCGTGCCCCCGATGAACAGTGTCCTCTAATTCTCAGAGTATAAGGAAGCAAAATCGTCATGAGCAAAGAGTCATCTCCGGGCTCTGGATGACGGGGTATTAGCCTCACTCCAACTCCGATCACAGCAGCAAGCAATACGAACACAACCTCCAAGATGACAGTGTTAGGGACTCTGCCCAAAAGCACTGCTCCTCTTCTTCCTCAAATGGACAAAGAGAACTCGACTGCAACTAATTTTCCACCGGGTTCTTCTCCCTCATCTATTTTCCGTCCATTCAGTCCTGCAGAGGTAACTCACTCTTCCTCCCTTCCCCCGGATCTTGCCGGGTCCTCTAGGTTAACGACTGACACGAAGAAGATCTCAATGGAGGGACAAACTGAGTGTTTAATTCCTTTTACTGATTTACTATCTACTGCCCAGAAGATCCCAATAGAGGGACAAAATGATGATTTTTCTGTTGCTCAATCTTGTTCTTCTCTTTTACAAGTGAATGTTGAAAAGATCCCTAAGGAGGGACAAATGAATGTGAGTAATGCAAATAATGAATCAAACCAAAAAATACCAGAAACCGAAACTCCAACTGTCATTACTGCTGAAACTGAGACAACGGTTGCTGATGCTTGTCAAACTACTGGCTTTGTGATAGTCTCTGCTATGATTTCTGATGGATGTAAATCATCAAGATCCCTCGCCCCTAACCAGTCAATCCCTGCAGGCCCTAACCCGCCTCCCAACCCCTCTAGCAGCATCCCAAACCCTGAGCCTACTCCAGCTGAGGCATACAGAGCCAATCCTCCTCCAAAGACAGTACAACCCACCCAAGCCAGAGCTCTCATTACTCAACATCTCCAAGGTACCTGGGCCACAGATAATGCTCTCACAGGAAGAACACCAAAAGGAAAGGGTTTCAAGCTGTCATACCAAAAGTCAGGGGAGGGGGATGTAGTCAAGGCCAGTAAGAGTGAATGCCTTAGCCTGGAAGAAGCTGGGGGATATGCCTTAGTAGGATATGTGGTTGGCAGATTCCCGGGGTTCCAAGCTATAGGTAAACTAAAGGAAACCTGGCCTAAACATGAATTCAATGCCCAAGGGGGTTGGTTTATGTTTAAATTTTTCAACGAAGATGATAGGGACTCAGTACTGCTAAAAGGACCATTTACAGGACCTGGGTATACTCTACAGCTTAAGTGTGTACCAGAGAGATTCACCTTTGATAAAGCCCTATTCTCTAGCCTCCCAATCTGGATAAGAATTCACAAGTTACCCACAGAATTTTGGACGCCTGTGATTTATAGAAAATTGCTTCTAAAATTGGGGATCCAATCATGATTGATGGATATACAGAGCACAGAACAAAGCAGTTGTATGCTAGAGTGTTGGTTGATATGGACTGCTCAAAGGAGTTGAAAAGAATGGTGAATATTGAGTTTGATGATGCCCCTGACCACCTGTGCTTTATAGAGTATAAAAACCTCCCACCTCGGTGCAATAGATGCCTAACCTATGGTCATGAGACCAACAAATGCTCGGCTGCTAAAGGATCTGGCATTGACAGAGGGAAAGATATCTTATCAGGAAATCAAAGCTCCTCTCAACAGCTCCGCAACACAAATGCTACCCCTTCCAATCTCTCCTCTTCCTCTAACAATGATGGCTCCCCTCCTCCTCCCCACCCCCCATCTGATAACATCACTAACTCCACCAACTCCACCTCCTCCTCCCCACCCCCTTCTACAGATGAGCCTAACCTCAACCACTCAATACCAACATCAAACCTCCAACCTCCTCTTCTCCCAACCCCCTCTCCTGTTCTCTCCATTGTTAACCCCCCTCATCCTCCTACCTCCTCAGGTCCCCCTCACAGAGCATCTCTCAAACCAGCCTCTTCTGTCTCTCGCTCTACCAAAACAAATGTCAAATCTTCCCTCTTTTCCTCAATAGAAAGAATCAACCAAGCCTATCAAAGGAAAAAAGTCTCCCCCCCTCCCCCACCTCGGGCTGTGGATCCTCATAGAACACAAGGCACCTATAGGGAAGCGTCGTTAAGATTGGAGGAGGAAAAGAAGCAAACTGATTTGAATGAAGAAGCTGAGAGGAGATCAAAGAAGAAAGTCAGTTTTTCTGATCATAACAGATTCCATGTCCTTGAACATATGGAAAATGAGGTAAGTAATCAGAGTCAGGAGACCTTACTTCTAACAAATGGACAAGAGGTGGATCCTGTAGATAGAAACACTAGCAGTGATAAAGGAAAGGAAATCCAGGTGGAAATAGCAAATGACACACACCAGACAGAAGCTACTGAAGTTAGAAGAAGCTGTAGAATCTACAAAAGAAAATCCACTCAACACCAGAGCACAAAGAGAGATAAGAATGAGGATAAAAGCAAAGAGGAACAGAATGGGAAGTCTGCAGAAAAAGAGCAGCAAGGTATGGGGTTGGGTCTCCAATACTGGCCAGGAGAAGGACCTGGAGGAGATGTAAAGGTGGATAAAGGGCCTAGCACCCTTATGAAAACGAGGAAATGATTATAGGCTCATGGAATATAAGGGGTTTGAACAGCTCCCTGAAGCAAAAAGCTATAAAGAAATTCCTTAGGGAAAAGAATATTTCTTTCCTAGGAATTGTGGAGATAAAACTGGATGAAATGAAGCTAGAAGATATCATGAAGAAAAGCTTTCCTCAATGGAATTTCAGGCACAATTTTGAATACAGTACAGCTGGGAGGATAGTCATAATATGGGATCCTACAAGGGTGGACTTTGCTCATAAAAGAAGCACTGATCAGATGATAAGTGGTCAACTGAAATGCATAGTGTCTGGGAAAACGTTTGAGATTGCTCAGGTATACGGGTTGCACACTATAGTTAGGAGAAGGGCACTGTGGAATGATCTTACTCAGGAATGTAACAGCAGACAAGGACCATGGCTCATACAAGGGGACTTCAATGCTATAATGAGATCATGTGAAAGGAAAAATGGCAATACAGTTTCAGCTTCTGAGATCTCAGATTTATGGGATTGTTATGTTCAATTGGGACTGAAAGATGCAATCGTGATAGGGCAGGAACATACATGGTTTAAGGGCAGAAAATTGACAAAGATTGATAGAGTTATGGTAAATGATGGTTGGGAGAGTTCAGAATATTATTGCAAAGCAACTTTCCTTCCTCCAAAGGCCTTTTGTGATCACAGTCAAGTTGTAGTAGAGGTTCTAGAGCAGCAGGAAAAGAGAAAGAGAGCATTCAAGTACTTTAACATGTGGGGACAACATGAGGACTTCCAGGAGACAATTACGTCTAAATGGGTGTACCTTGGGAACGGCACTGAACAATACATGCTCTGCAAGAAATTAAAGAATCTCAAGATACCTCTAAAAGAGCTGAATAGGAAACACTTCTCAAACATCACAGATAGAGCAAGGAAAGCTGAAGAAGAATATGAAAGATGTTTCCATGCTCTCAGGGATGACACTGAATCTGAAGAGCTGCTGCAGATAATGGAAGCTTCTAAAAAGAAAGCAAGAAGACTAAAGGAAGCTGAATATAAGTTCAACTCTCAACTGGCCAAAGCAAAACATACATTCCAAGGAGATAAGTGTACATCCTACTTCCATGGATTGATGAAGAAGAACATGTGCAGGAATCATATATGCTCTCTAGTCAAAGAAAATGGGATGGAAACCATGTCACTAGAAGAGGTTGCTTACCAATTTGAGATGTTCTATAAAAACCTCTTAGGAACTGCAAGGGATACTGGTGATATAGATTATATGCTAGTAAACAATGGAGGGGATATTTTAAAAAATGACAGGCATGACTCTCTCACCAAATTTGTTACTATGGAAGAAATCAAGAATGCACTTTGGGATATAGGGGATGACAAGTCACCAGGTCCGGATGGATTCACTTCAAAAAATTTCAAGGACAAATGGGAAACAACCGGGGATCAGTTCTGTAGGGCTGTCAAGGAGTTCTTTGAAACCGGCAAGCTGCTCAAACAGATTAACCACACAAGCATTGCTCTTATAGCCAAAAAATCAAATGCTAACACGGTAGGTGACTTTAGGCCTATTTCATGCTGTAATGTTACATACAAGGTCATCACAAAAATCCTAGCTAATAGGCTTAAACCTGAACTTGTGTCTATTATCTCTCCTGCTCAAATTGGCTTTATTGAAGGAAGGGTTATGGCTGAAAATATCATGCTCCTCCAAGAACTAATCAGGAAATATTCTAGGAAGAGGATAAGTCCTAGATGGATTCTTAACTTAGACCTAAAAAAGGCATATGACACAATCTCCTGGAAATTTGTTGAACAAATGCTTCTAGCTTTGAATTTCCCTTCTAGGTTTGTTAATTGGATTTTAGAATGCATTTCCACTGCATCATTCTCAATTAATGTTAATGGAAACATGCATGGCTTCTTTAAAGGACAGAGAGGTTTGAGACAAGGAGACCCTATCTCTCCTCTGTTATTTGTGATTTCAGTGGATTATTTATCGAGAATCCTTAAATGTTATGCTCGGCCTCCAGATTTCAGCTTTCACCCTAAATGTGGCTTGTTGCAAATCACTCACTTAGCATATGCAGATGATATAATTCTACTATCTAGAGGTGATAAAGGTTCAATCAAAATCCTGCTTGACTCACTCGAACACTTTACTAATGTTTCTGGACTTGAGGTAAGCCCAACCAAATCCTCTTTCTTTCTGGCTGGAGCCAAAGCTGAAGACAAGGACTATCTTGTTAGTAGATCAGGTTTCCCACCAAGTTCTTTCCCCTTCAAATACTTAGGCATACCTATTTCATCAGGAAAGCTAACTGTTTCTCAGTTCTCCCCCTTCCTAGATAAGTTGTTAACTAACATTAGTTATTGGAATTCAAAGACACTATCATATGCAGGTAAGGTGGAGTTGATAAGGACAGTTTTGCAAGGGATCCAAGCTTTTTGGTTCTCGGTTTTACCGTCTCCCTCCACTTTAATTGACAGGGTAAATAGGTTATGTGCAAAATTTCTATGGAAATTACACAGGGTGAAATGGAAAGATGTGTGCCTACCAAAGGAAGGAGGAGGATTAGGACTCAAAGATTTGAAGACATGGAACACTGCTTTCCTTTCTAGGCTTTTGTGGGATATTTGGAGAAAGAAAGACAGCCTATGGATAAGGTGGATCCACCACCAATATTTGCAACAAGAGAGTATATGGACATGGGAAGTTCACAAAGTCAATGACTCCCCTTTAATTAAAAAAGTGTTATCTATTAGAAATGAGCTACTAACCCTTGCAGGTTCTGAAGAACAGGCTCAAGTACTACTTAACTCATGGTGTCAAGGGGGAAAATATAGAATTAGTGCTGCCTATAACTTTTTCAGGAGAAAAGCAATGAAGCCTCCATGGTGTCCTGTGGTGTGGGACGCAACTATCATACCAAAGCACTCTTTCATCCTATGGTTAGCAGCAAGAAGAAGATTGGCCACAAAAGACAAGATTAAAGCAAGGGAAGTTGACTTAAACTGCACATTTTATAACCAAGTAACCGAAACACATGAACATATATTCTTTGGTTATAATTTCTCTTCCCACATATGGTCTCAGGTAAAACAGTGGCTGGGAATCTGGAGGGGAATGACCACTTTGCGGGGAGCTCTCAAGTGGATGAAAAAGGAAGCAAGAGGAAGAAGCTGGCAATCCAAAGTGAAAAGAGTGGGCCTAGATGCTACTGTCTATTATATCTGGAAGGCCAGAAATGAGAAGATTTTTGAGGAAACTACTAAGAGCATGGATGAAGTTATACACCTCATCAAAATCCATGTATACAAGGTGCTAAACCAACGGTTCTCCCTGCACTTTAATGCTGCTCCTCTGCTACAGGAGGGGCTGATCAGTGACGATATCACTGGAGAGACAATGCACTGAGGAGAAAGGCGTACACAGCAGCCCCTTTTTGAAATATGCTGGGTATGGATCAGAAAGTGCATACTGCTAGCAACGTACACACCGTCTAGAGCATAACGAATGTATGTTGGCAACCTTTTGTCCCTTGTTGCCACAATATTACTTTAGGACTTAAAGTCTAGTAGGTTCATGTTCATGTTGTCAAAGTTTGGAGATTAAGAGGCTTACATATGGATTTAGGGTGCTCAAAGTGTTATGATGGAACCTCCTTGATGGTCGAGCCGAAGGGGAGGTCTCATGTTAACTCTTTTGAGGTGTGTGTCCGACTTCTGATAGCCGCGGCTTGAAGAGATAGGATCCACACAAGGACATTGTCCCATACCCTCATGGCTAAGATTAGGAAGTGAGCCTTACTCACCTTTAAGGCCACAATAGAGCTAGCCTCGGTTGTAGCCTAATGACTGTTACTAAACTCCTTTTGTACATATTTAAATTTCCAGCAATATATTTACCTTTAAAATAAAAAAAAAAGATATTGTATACTTGCTCTGATTGTTTCGGCTTGCTCGATCAGACTTTCGTCATGTCATAACCACCTCACAGGCATAAGCTGCTTGATTTCATTAGCCAAGACTATCTCATAAAAAACTTCTATAATCAATCCATGCTTTTGGAGCTCAAGAGCTTTCATCGACTCTTTACCAGCCACTTTCTTCAAGCTTTTTGGGGGATTATGGTTGTTTGAGCCTTAATTCACTTAAAGAGGCCACTAAAACACAATTGCACACTTCATCGTGCAACTCAAACAGCTTCATTTTGCTCAAGGCATGTACTTATCTCGGTTATGGAGCTTTTTACTTCTCTCAGCAATTGGCTCAATTGGTACTATTGCTTTATTAAAAATAGATGAGCTGAAGGCTGAAGCTATATTTGACCTTGGTCTGTAGATTTTGTATTAGTTACCAGTGATGTAACTGAGAACATGACTTGTCTCTAACTCATTCTTTGATACACCTTCCGCTTCTGTTTCTTCCACAAGAACAGCGGATGGTGATGTTCTGAAAGCATTGTCTCAAATCATTGATCCGGACTTTGGGACTGGTATAGTTTCTTGTGGATTTGTAAAAGATCTACAAATTGATGAGGCCGTGGGAGAGGTGTCATTTCTGCTGATGAATGTGAATCTATCCCATCATTTTAACAAGCGATCATTACTGAAAATCGGAACTCTACATTTCAGGTGTCATTTCGTTTGGAGCTCACTACACCTGCCTGTCCAATAAAGGAAGTGGTAAATGCACCTACACTATAATTTACTAATGTGTTTGTATTCTTTTGACTTTGAGTTGGGAAAAATTGTTATTTTCTTGAGCAAAACTTGTTAGCATGTATACCCTGTGCCAAATTTTGTTGCAAAAATCGTAAAAAGAACATTTTTGTTAGCAGTTTGAGCAAAAAGCAAACGAGGTAGTCTCAGAACTTCCTTGGGTTAAGAAGGTCAATGTTACGATGTCAGCTCAACCAGCTAGGCCTGTTTATGCCGGGGGATCTTCCAAAGGGACTGCAGAAAATTTCAAATATTATCGCGGTTTCTAGTTGCAAATTAAGAACTGCAGATTGAGCTCATAGTCTTTTATGCATTCTGCAATCCTGTCCATGTAATGTTCGCCTGAAATTATCTGCAATTCAATAACAAATTCGTGTGTTCTTCTGCTTGGGTTGTGGGTACTTGATGCACATAAGTGACATTCTGGAGGATGGTTTCATTTGCTCGAGTTGGTTTATTGCAGGGTGGTGTAGGAAAATCGACAGTTGCAGTGAACCTTGCTTATACTCTGGCTGGCATGGGTGCTAGAGTTGGTATATTCAACGCTGATGTCTATGGTCCGAGCCTGCCAACTATGGTTGACCCTGAAAACAGACTTCTAGAAATGGTAGTATCATCTTTTCATAAATTGATACTTTGTAATGAGTTAACTACCTCTTAGACTATGCACTAACATGGCAATCTTTCTCCTAGAACCCAGAAGAGCGGACCATAATTCCAACTGATTACTTGGGAGTGAAACTGGTATCTTTTGGATTTGCTGGGCAAGGTCGTGCAAGTATGAGGGGCCCTATGGTTTTTGGGGTGATCAACCAACTGCTTACTACTGCTGAGTGGTGTGTTATTTTTTAGTTTTTTTTCATCATAAAATATATCTTTATGATAACTTGGATATAATGTATATGTGTTCTTGTATTGATACAGGGGAGAGCTGGACTACCTTGTAATCGACATGCCTCCAGGAACTGGTGATATTCAACTAACTCTATGCCAGGTATGAATTGTCAATCCGTGGTTGTTACTCAATGTTGTGGATAAGGTTGCAATTTCATAGAGACTTCACCTTTGTCAAATCGCCACGGGCAATGTTTTATCTTGCATTCATTGAGCTAGACAAGTTGTTCCATTGTCAGCTGCTGTTATAGTTACAAGTCCTCAGAAGCTAGCATTCATTGATGTTGCAAAAGGAGTCCGGATGTTCTCAAAGCTTAAGGTCTAAATTTCCGCCTTCTTAGATTCCAACAGATTCATGTTTTTTGGGTTGAAAATGTGTGTGTGTGTGTGTGTTGGGGCAGCATTCTTCTATTCTGATTGCATTTCCATTTCTGCACACAGGTTCCATGTCTTGCAGTTGTTGAGAATATGTGCCACTTTGATGCCGATGGAAAGCGCTATTACCCAATGAAAAAGAGGTTCTGGCTCTCAGGCATGCAGCTGATCCTCCCATACTTTTTCATTGGTGGTTGATATTATGCTTCTTTAATCGTTTAGTATGGTAAATTCAAACTATTGTTTCAGAGGGGAAAAGTGGAGATCACAATTGATTAGAAATGAACTGTTTCGTGTCTTTGCAGGTTGTCCAGCAATTCGGAATCCCACATCTGTTTGACCTTCCAATAAGACCCAGTGTAAGTTCTGTCGCAGATTTTGTGAATTTATAATCAGATTCTTCATCATAAAATTGTATCTTTTGCATTTCGTGAGTCCTGCCAATGGAAGGTGTTTTTCTGTCATGTGGAAGACTTGGAAATTTCCCAGTTATCAGCCTCTGGAGATCGCGGAACACCTGAAGTGGTGGCTGATCCCCAGGGGGAGGTTTCTCAGACGTTTCAGGAACTTGGAGTTTGTGTTGTGCAACAACGTGCCAAGATACGCCAGCAAGGTACAGCATTCCTGGTCACTGTGTTGCAACTTGCAATGACGATCGAATTATATCTTCCTGGTAGAATTTTCAGATTTTAGTCAAGAGATCACTATGCTTTAATGAGACCCTTGTTTTCATTTTCTTTGGCCAGTTTCAACAGCTGTGACCTATGACAGATCAATCAAGGCAATCAGGGTAAAGGTGCCTGATTCAGATGAAGAGTTTCTTTTGCATCCTGCAATTGTTAGACGCAATGACCGTTTTGCACAGAGCGTGGTACGTTATAACGCATACTGAGATTTGGTAGTCAAAATGAAACCCTTCAACCCTTCCTAGTGGAGTAATGAAGCTAATCTGAGGTCTTTGTTATAACTTATTAAGAAAAAATTTAAATTAATTGATAAATGTGCTAATAGGACGAATGGACTGGAGAACAAAAACTACAATTCGGTGATGTCTCAGAAGATATTGAACCTGAAGAGATCCGACCAATGGGGAACTATGTTGTATCCATAACATGGCCAGATGGATTTAGCCAGGCAAACCTGAGTTTTGACTGCCATATTTACTTGGACATTTCAGATAGAAAAAAAGCTACAATATATGCCGATTTCTAGCTGATTTCTTGTTGTATACAGATTGCTCCGTACGATCAACTGCAAACGATGGAACGTTTAGTTGATATTCCTGATCATCTGCCTGCCCCAGCATGGGTGAGAAACACCTGTTTCTGAGTTCTTATGATTTACCATAGTAATTGGTTTACTTGTTGTCACTAACACACGTACATTTCTTTCATTCTTTGTTTGTTTTAATGGCGGATACAGACCTAATCATTCAAAGGGCTCTTGTGAGTATCGTCGTAATCAGCAGAAGAGACCATCTTGGGTCTTTGCAGGACGAAAACTTGTAAACATGGAGAATTTATTGTGTAGATACATTATACATCAGGAGTGAATGATAGTTTCTGTAATCAAGATCTATCAGAAGTGAAAACAAATTTATCTTGGCCAAGTATCAACTACCTTTATTACAGAGAAGTTTAATCAAATACATACAAAAACATGATATATATACTCCATTGACTGAGTTTAGTTATCCTCTTCTTGAAGAAACTAGCTGAACCCTCTTACGGTCATTGAACCAAACATAGGATGTTATGACTACGAGAACACCAGAAAATCCCGAGGCAAGACCAACAAAGAGACCATCTAGAAACGGTTGCTTCAAGTGATCATGAGTACTTCCATTTCTATCCATTGCTCCGAAACGTTTCAAATTAGGACAAGGGGAGAGTTCACCGCATAAGCCAGGATTACCTTCAAAGCTCAATTCTTGGAAAGTGCTAAGTTGACCTCATGTTGGTATTGGACCTTCAAGATAATTATATGACACATCAAAATATGACAAGAAACTCTGATTTGCTAGCAGTCGGAATCTCTCCAGTTAAGCTGTTTCTAGACAGATTTAGCACTTTAAGTCTTCTTAAATTTGATATACTACTCGGAATGTGACCAGAAAAGTGGTTGCTGTTGAGGTCGAGTTCTTGAAGATTTTGTAAGTTGCCAGTCTCTTCCGAAATATCACCATTGAAGGCATTATAGGAGAGAACTAGCCCATTATAAAGGCTTAACACCAAAACTATGATAAAAAACAGGGATCTCAAAGTGAAAGAAGTTCTGGTCTTGAATGTTTTGTGAGATTAGTGCCGGAAGCTGGCAGTTTTAGCGGAAGCTCTCCGAACAAACTATTGTTATTCAGCTGCAATCGAAAGAGGCTCGGTAGATCTCCGAGCCAATTTGGAACTCTACCTGTCATTCTATTACCTTGAAGGCTTAAAATCCGCAATCTCTTCATATTAGATAGCCAGTTAGGGATGGGACCTGCTGCAAACATGCAGTTTTCAAGGAAAAGGAGTTGAAGATTTGGGAATTCCCCTAAACCAATAAAGTTTCTATGGATGGGTAGGGACTCATTGTAGAAGTTGTTTGAAAGGAAGAGGGTAGTTAGGTTCTCACATTTTGCCAAAATCTCAAGTGTTGATGTGATATTTGTAAAGGAATTCCGCGACAGAGAAACGAAAGACAGGGATTTTAGTTCAACAATTTTTGGAGAGATTTGGCCAGATAACATATTTCGCGCCACTCCAACTATAATGAGTGACTTACAAGAGTATATGCTTTCTGGAATAGTGCCATTCAAACTATTGTTCCTAAGATCAAGCTTCTAGAGTCGAACAAGCCTTGAAAAATCCAACTTTGACATATCTCCATTGAGATAGTTATCCCTCAAAAATATCTCCACTAGATTTGTACAGTTCATCAAAGACGACGGGAAAGGACCATTAAGATTGTTTCCATAGAGATGAAGCTTTTGCAAGGGCAAGAGCTTACCAACCTTGTGATGGACGGAGCCAGCAATGCTATTGGAAGACAAATCCAAGATTATAAGGTTTGTGAGGCTATAAATTTCTTCTCCTAGAGGTCCATGAAGATAGTTATTCGATAAATAAGATGAGTAAGCATACCAAGGCTGCTAATAGAGGAAGTGATTACCCCATCTAGACCTCTTGAAGGTAACTGCAATCTGCAAATGAGTTACCCTGCCATTCATATCACACTCTACCCCTTCCTATCTGCAACAACTTATAGAAGAAGACCAATTTAGCGGAATGGAAGGAGGCGTTGAAATGCTTGACGAGAAGGCGAGAAGAGCGGATTGATCTTGGAGGTTACAGAATAGCTGGCAAGAGAAGACAAAGGAATACAAGAGCAAAGTGAAAAAGAGGAGATGGGTAGGAAGAGCTAATGGTGGTTGTTTTGGAAGCATGGTTGTTACTGGTTAGGAGGCTAAGGAACTAAGGAAGTATGCAGAATGTATTTTGCTTGCCATAGTTATTTATAGCAATTGATCAAACAGTTCACCCACAACTTGAGATGGTTGGGCGCATAGATTTGTTCAAAGGTAGCATCTTTTCCATATGTTGGAAATTTGAGGCTTCAAATCAGGCATATATGGTTATGATCCTAAATTTGTTCGAATTCAAACCAAATACTCACTGAATCTAGTGGCGTTTGATGGACAGGTAACTGCAAAATTTCACAGTACTGTACATTGTTTCAGAGGTTAGTCCACAGATTTTGACCGGTTGTGAGTCAAATCTTGTGTTCTTCTTGTAGATCATAACCATATATGCCTGAGTGGTGCCTAATCTTGTGTTCTTCCAAGAAGGCTTTACAATCAATAAAGAGGATTTTGAACGAACAATGCCGGAGGCGAATCCAAAAGGTGGGAGATTGAGAAACTGCGCACAGATCGAGACAGAAAAAGAATGAGAAATCTTAAAAATTTCCAACATATTTTAGTGTGCCTGATATTTCCATAAGACCGATGAGACTTACCAGAAGTGAAGTACAGAAGAGCAGGAACAAAAGCTCCCACGCAGGAAGGTTGGCTCTACGGCACGATCTTGGGACCAGGCCATAACGAGCTTTCCCCCTTCGTTTGTTGTGGGTCGCGCCTTACCGCAGGTTTTGAAGAAAATGAGTGGAGATCTTCCTTCCTCATTGCTAATTACCAAGAACTTCGTTGCCGCTAGTGCAGGCGCCCAGCTTGCCCTTGCTTCTGGGCCGGCCCTGGTTGTCACGATGTGGACACGAGGTCGCGGCCGGTTCCGAGGGAGAGTGGGGACTGGGCATGACAAGTAGACCCATTGGTGATGTTCAATGATCACATTCATACGTTCATGTTGTATTTCATTGAGAGCATTTGTCCCGTCGCTGGCGACAATCATTGCGGATATCCTCCCTAGCCTTGCTTCTTGGGTACGGTGAACACAAATACATGAGATTCCAAAGAGAGGTCACCGACGAACTACGAGCGATTAGTTCGTTGTACCAACACGCATCATTGTTAAACCCCATTGACATCCATATCGACAATGTTGATGTATAAGACTCAGCTCCGTGTTGAAATTGTGATGAAAGGTGGATGGAGGCACTGTTTGATCCCACTTGCTATAGCCACCTTCTACCACAAGGTTGTAGTGGTCCTCATTAACGAAGGTCCCCACACCTGTTTTCTTATTGTCGCAGCCGGAGAGAACCAAACACCACCAACTTAGGTTATTATGTTAGCGTGGATTGGTAGAGTCTATTGGAGCCCTGTATGGCTACTCTTAGGGTCACCTCTGCCTCCTACGGTACCAGAATGGTCTCATTTCCACCACCCCAAAGTGAACGGATGGGATACCCCGTACATGGAGCGCATTCCACCTCTGCCTCCTCCTATGTACTTAACTATTATATATGCAGTATGGGATATGCAATATAATATACGAGGGCCTCTGCTAGGTAACCACGAATAATTTCAAAAACATGGATCGTCTCATCGCCCCGGTTTACCATCGCGTGTATTCTAGTGACTAGGACACCAAGACACTATGAGGAAAACCATATGATCGCGATGCCATAAATATCAAACAAATCAACTGTGTGTATTGATTACGGTATTTGTTAATCAGAATACTCACCTGTTGATCGTAGACGGTCACAGGTAGAGGGGTGATCGGGTCGGGGGTAGCTATTGTTGGGAGCATCTGAATACAAACCACTGCATGTAATATTGTCCAATATTGCGGAAAAATATGAAACATAAGCCACTAAATAGTACGCAATACAAAATGGCAATTAATGAAGGAGTTAGAATTACAGTGGTACTTATAAAAGAGTTGTACACCCACACCCACCAACAACGTTCATGCCGGATCTAGAGGAGATACTCAGCGCTAAAACGTTCATACAGATAAGTAAGGACTCCCACTCCCCAAGCGTACTCATCGGTGCGTTGGTAATCAGCGACCCAGTCCAATGCACAGGTGGGGATGGAGGTTGTAGTTTTGTCGATGATTAGTCTACTGCCTAGAACCTCCAAGGTACAAGTAATCGGTCGCGAGTACATGATGGGATGTGTTAAACTTCTCCAACAGCTCCCCAAGGTTCCTATCTAGTTGGTTGTGATAATATGCATTCTCACTAGGCGTGAAATCGTCATGGGAGAAGTTGAGGTGGACACCATCCACTTCTGTCGTAAATGGTTTGAGCTATTGGTCTTTAGTAGCGGTGTGCAGAAAACTCGACACGACTGATACGATACGAAAACACGACACGAAAAAACTTAATACGAAAATGACATGAACCGATAAAACACGATATTAAACGGTTCATGTTCGAATTCGGCATATCCCCTTATCATATACCCGACACAAACTATTTATTATTATTTTTTAATATACATCCCTGTAAATAGAATATATCTTTTATAGGTCTTTATTGATCAAAATCTATAATTTCCACTTGAAATTAACTATTTGTAATTGTAACATAAATTTCCTCATCTATCATACTTATTTTAAATTCAACAAGAAGTTTAATTTGAACATAAAATTCACTATTTTTAACATCAATTTCCTCAACTATCGTACTTAATTTAAATTCAACAAAATCTATAATTTGAACATCAATTTCACTAATTTTTAATTGTTTCCTCAACTATCATACTAACTTTAAATTCAACAAAATCTATAACTTGAACATGAAATAACTAAATTTAACATAAATTTCATCAACTATCATACTTCATTTCAATTCAACATAACCTATAATTTGAACATGAAATTCACTAATTTCAACATCAATTTGGTCAACTATCATACTTAATTTAAATTCAACAATATCTATAATTTCAACATCATTTTAACATCGAATATCCAAGGAAATATATAAATTCGACTTACCGCAGCTCCGGCTTGAGCACGGGGTCGGTTCTACTTCTCCCGCCCTCTTCGTTATCCCTCGATCCTCAGAGAAGTTGCCATGCACGTGGAAACCTCCATTTCACCATTACTTCCTCACTAGTACGAATTCCTGTGGCGACAAGGAAAATGTTGGTGATGGTTTATGTATAATCTGCAGCGAGTTGTGGCTATGTATAGCCGAGTGGTGGAGGATAGAACCGACCAAGGGAGTTGGCATCGACTCAGCGGATGGGACTTAAAGGCACATTGTGAGTCTGCCCGAGGCTGTCGGATTTTCTGCATGCAGGCCAATGGGACTTTACGACCTAGGGAGTCGAGAGCGGCATGACTCAGGTGGACAGGACAGCTCAGCTCAGGATTCTTGCAGGTAATAGCGAGTTGAGGAATCTTATAGCTTTTCTGAGTGCCGACCTAGGGAGTCGTCACCGGCCCAGTTGACGGGTATGTCGCAAAGCTTGTAGGTTGACCAGTCGCATCAATGTTGAACTAGGGATTCGACTTCTCCAGCTTGCTTATCGTCTTAGGGAACCTATGTCCACACTTTTCTTGACGACTAAGGAGGTCGGCACAAGTACCGTGTGTCTAGCGAGAAATCGATCGAGTGTATAGCAGCCCCGTAGATTACCAAATGCAGTTTTGTACTTGTGAACAATATTATCATTCCAATAATAAATAATAATACGGAAATTTCGCGAGGTACCCTTGTGGTATTGCAATTTTCGCCGGGTGTACAGAAGTTTGACATATTTTATGTGGTACCCCTGACATTTGGGGCTAATTCGCCTCGCGCCCTCCGAGGGTTAATTTTAACAGTCTTTCTTCCTCCTCCGTTACATTTGAAATAAATAAAAAAAAAACAAGGAAAGAAAGACAGAGGAAGGCACGATTTCAGTCGGAACATAGACGAAGGAGCAATTCCGTCGGTGAACTGAAAAGCGACCGACGAAGGCATGAATTCGAGTTGCTAGCCAGTGAACGAGGCCGAGGCGAGCAGTGCCAAGGCGACTATGAAAGTCTGATTCGAGTTGGGGAAGAGCGACTAAAAAAGGCACTTCTTCCTCCTCGAAAATTAGGGTTTGCAATTGGGGCTTCTGAGGCTGCGAATTGGGGCTTCAAGTATATCACGACTTCTAATGCCAATGGAGAATTGAAAGTAGGAGAAAGCGGACTAGAGAAGAAGATTACAAGGCTGAGAGAGAAGAGGAAGATGTTGCGATGAGGTTCAGAGACTCGAATCTGAAAATTGGCTCTTAAAGAATGAAAATTGTACTGAAAAATAGACTTGCGATGTACTTTTACATTGTAATTGTAGTTGTGTATTATGTAAGGAGTTTGTAGGTTGACAATTTTAGTTTGCTATTGTAATTGTTGAATCTGCAATGATTAATGCAAGGACTTTCAAAGCTGACAGTTTGCTATCCATCTTAGTTTGTATTTTCCATGGCTTTCTGGCATCATCTTGTGTCCAGAATCAACTGAAACAGCTGATTTGCCATTACAATATACTGCTGGAATTTTTTTTTTGCTGCTGATTTTTTGCTGCAGAAACAGCTTCTTTGCAATAACATTATGCTGATAAAACAGCTGATTTTTTTTGCTGCTGCTGTAACTTTTTGCAGCTGTTGGATTTTTTTTGCTGCTGCTGCAAGTTGCTATAACATTATGTTGCTGGAATTTGTTATGCAATTCCCCCTGCAATGGAATTTGTTATACACTTTATTTGTTGCTATAATCCGCGAGGGCTGATATAACTAAGTAGCTGCTACTATAATTCAAGAATTGAGGATTCCAGAATGCTTAAAGTTGCATAATAAAATGGAGATTAACACCATACTTAAAAAATTGCATAACAAAATAGGAATTAACAAAATGGGGATACAACTTGTTCTAGCATTTTCACGACGTGTAAAAGTTACTAGACAAACATCAAATTGCATAACAAAATGAGGATTAACACTTCAACAATTATGCCACCAGATGATTCATGTAGTGCAGATGAATGTAAGTTGACAGAAAATATAAGAGAAGAGAGGAAGAGAGCAATTACGTTTCTCTGTGAATATGTCTTTTCTATTTCAGCTTATTTCTTTCTACAACTACATTGGGCTACATTGAGCAATTACATTTCTCTGTAAACCCTAATTAATTTTCAGTAAAGGGGAAAATTTCAAGCACTAACCTGATGTCACCGTCGCCTCCATCTCTAGTCGGCAGTCTAGAGACCGGGACACCATTGCCTTCGCTCTCAGTTACGGGGGTTCGGTGTACGACTTCTCCTCTCTCAATCGCCTCCATCTCCACAAGTTGCGGCCTAGATACAGTGCCGCCATGCTCAGACACCGAGCTCTAGGCCGGTCCTTCTCCCTATTGCCGGAATCCACTCGAATTCATGCCTTCGTCGGTCGCTTTTCAGTTCACCGACGGAATTGCTCCTTCGTCTTCGTTCCGACTGAAATCGTGCCTTCATCTGTCTTTCTTTCCTTGTTTTTTTTATTTATTTCAAATGTAACGGAGGAGGAAGAAAGACTGTTAAAATTAACCCTCAGAGGGTGCGAGGCGAATTAGCCCCAAATGTCAGGGGTACCACACGAAATATGTTAAACTTCTGTACACCCGGCGAAAATTGCAATATTACGAGGATACCTCGCGAAATTTCCGATAATAATATTAGTAATGTTAAATTTTCACAGACATAAAATTATTAACGACAAGCCTCTTGTAAAAAAAATGGTAAAAATTAGGCTTTTAAAACCACTAGAAAAAAAAACCTAACAAAGTATCTGCAACCACATTATATTAACGTAAATGCAAATAGAGCCGTTATTCGAGGCAAACGAGTCGAATATTGTTTGTTCATATTCAGCTCGTTTAAAAACTAGATGAGCTCAAACCGAGCCTAAATTTGAACTCGAGTTCAAAAATTTGCTCATACTCGACTCATTTACGAAAAGAACCGAGCTTTTTTCGAGTATTACGAAAAGAGCCGAGCTTTTTTCGAGTATTAAGCACCCCTATTTACTCATAATATTAGTAACTTAGAGGAAAATCTTATAAATTTCACAAAATTCGAGTTTAAATCTAGCAAGGTGAGCTTTCAACCGATCTTAAAAATATACTCATACTCAGCTTGTTTAGAAAATAAGTGAGCTCAAATCGAACTTTTATCGAGTTCGAATCGACCTTAAACTACTCGGCTCATATATCAGCCCTACAAATACAATGAGGATTGTAATTTGTAAGCACGCGCGATACAACTAGTACTTATGAAATAGATGATCTCAAAGCTTTAGCGATGTGCGCCAATCCAGAGGAGGGAGTCTCAGGATTCTTGAAATTTTAAAATGTGTTCTATTTTCATTTTTCATAGTATGTAAAATACAAAAGCTTAACGTGTTGAGTGATTAATTTCTTTTTGCACATTGCAGGCGTGTTGAGTCCACTTTTGTTGACTACAAACTTCGGTATAGTCTTACCATAATTTTCGGAAATTTATCGTATACAATGTATGCTTTTATAGTACTATACTTTGTGGTTAGTGATCACATGATTTTATGTCGTGAAGAACTTAGATTTCAAGGGCTCATGTTCAGATGGCAAGTTTAGGGCTCTAAGTAATCGCGCCAATATACCAACATTTGAGACAGTTGCGGACACTATTCTAGAGACTAGAGTATCCGAATTCGCGACCATTCCAACCTTGGGCATTCAAATGAAGAAGAAATGAAGTATCTCATCAGCATTCGGCATATCGGGAACTCACAAACACAGCCACACAAAACAGAACTGAAAATACAAACAAGCTGATTCTGATACGACTTTAAATAAGAAAACCCGTCAGCAGATAACCAGTTCATAACCCAAATGAGCGCGACATGTGAATGACAAAAACACGAAACTCAATCAACACAAGCCGAGATCAAATGCGAAAATTTCTAGGCACTAAGCACAGTCATGACTTAAAGGACAAGAGTACTCGGTACTGCTTATGTATAACTGAGTACTCTTGTCATTAACAAAGGGTAAAGGCAGTCATCACTGCGAATTGCATTCAAAGGGTACTCAATAATCAATTGATGGAATTAGGGGTGGGGCGGCTTTTGGGAAACAGTAGCTACTTAACATGTGGATCGTATACATTGAATGGTTTCTTTTTAACCAACGGTATAATGTAATTTTCCCTATAAACGAATTAGCCGAAGGCCAGACCTGAGATGGTTAGATAAGAAACAAACAAGTGAAGACAACATTTCTGTATAAAAGAAGAGCCCCTTCAAGTCAATATAGTATCATATGTGCATTTCAATGAAAGAATTACTGCAAGACAGGGGCAAGAGAAATGAAGATCCAATGGGAGGTCAAAAAGGGATCTATGGTAACGAATTACTTTCAATCATCTGGATGATATGGACGCAGCAGAGGACTTTGCGAGTTTTTTTAGGATAGTTTGGACTTCACTAGTGTCAGTGAGAAAGTACCTGGCCTTGCTTGGCTTTTGTCCAACAGTGCACGGGAACACTGAAGCACCAGAGGAGAGGATGCTCCTTGATGATGCACCATCTACAATCTCAAACATGTCTTCGTCTGATCGGTCATCGCCAATGCACAGCACAAAATCTGCCTGCCTCCCCTTGTCAGTCAGTGATTTGAACACCTTCTCTGCCACTAGTCCTTTAGTGACACCCTGACATACAAAATCAACCGAAAAAAGAATGTTAAGCCTCACTTGTTTCCTGTGAAAAATATGACACACGTGCATCTAGGAAGTCGCAGATGATCAAGAAGCACAAAGACTATTTCATGGTTATGTGCAAAACTCAAGGAACAATGCTGCTTATTTGACAAGGTTATCGTTTGTTGGCATTCAGAGGTGAAACATCAACCCTACAACTTTGTATCACTAATTGGACTATGAAAAAATGATGTGAACGCATCTAGAAAGTCGAGATTCATCAAGCAGGAAAATCTTTCATGGCTATTTTCCAAATACAGGCCTTAGTGCAGTTTACTTGAAGAGGGCAGAGTTTATGATAACTCACCTGAGGTTTCACTTCAACAATTGACTGGCCCTTCTTGACAACTACGGGCTCATTTGCCATGACACTTTCTAAATGATCAAGCAACTCTTTAGCTTGGGCTGACCCGAAATCAGCGTCTGCATCCTCATAGTGCCATACTAGAGCACTCTTCTTAGTTTCAATGTAGGAACCATCTGTCGACTCTGTATATAGTTTCATTATGGGCTCTGCAATCTGAAGCCATCCAAAATCATCAGAACCTTGACAATGAAGTTCCCACTCTTCGGTCTCAGGCCACCTGAAAAGGCAACATCATAAGCTACAAAGTTCAACAAGGCAAATACAAATTTCACATAAGAATTGATTTGGCTTAAAAAATAATCAAAACTTCTTATCAGTTACATTTACATCCCACATCATTTTTTAAAAAGCAAAGAGAGGTGTAGGAGATTGAAGCATATGTACCTCAAGAAATAACCATGCTCAGCGGCAATTCCGAGCTTCTTGCATGGAGAAAACCAATCGCCTAAACTATCCTCGTCCCTTCCACTGACAATGAAAACGGTGTTCTTTGGATCTGCCGTGACAGTATTCAAGATTGAGATAATCCCCTCAGTAGGGGCATTGCTGATGGAATTTTGTGGAACTAAAGTTCCATCATAGTCAAACAAAATAGCCCTGCTCTTTGACCTCCGGTAGGCCAACAAAATTTCATCTATAGCCAGCTTTCTGAAGTTAGGATCCAGTGAAACAACTCTGAACCCAAAACCAAAGCCAATGCCCCAGCATGTCCTGGTAGAATGATCCGAGCAAGTTCTTTGAAGGTCTTGAAAGAAGCTCCTGGACCAGAAAGCCACATCATGGGTGCTTACATACCGGTAATGCTTCTCATGCCTTAACCGTGACTCTGCTTCTCCCATTGAAATGGCCCTGCTCATTGCCGTAGCAGTTTCCTCCACATTCCATGGATTGATCCGAATGGCTCCGCTGAGAGAGGGAGAACAGCCAATAAACTCGGACACGACCAACATGCTCTTCTTGGGTCCAGCTAGATCTGAATCCAATCCCGGTTCTGTAATGCCCTGTCTAGAAACTATATACTCATATGGAGTAAGGTTCAACCCATCTCTCACTGCAGTAACAACTACGCACTCTGCGATTGCATAATATGCAATTCTCTCGGGTAATGGAACTTGCCTGTGGATGAATATCACAGGCTCATACCCAGGCTGACCATATTCTTGATTAATTCGTTGGCATGTCTGTTCAATTTCGGCTTGCATTTGTGCTATGTTGTTCCCCTCATTTCCGGTAGGGTTTGCAACCTGAATTAGAACAGCTTTTCCTCTCCAGTGTGTTTGTTGCTTAAGCATCTCTTCCATAGCCAGAAGCTTCAAATTTATTCCTTTGAAGATATCCATGTCGTCAACCCCAAGCAAAACAGTTTTTCCTTTGAATTTCTCCCTCAACTTGGATATCTGCTCTTCCTCAGCTGAACGCCTAATTGCTCTCTCAATATGTCTCATTTGAATGCCAACAGGCATCACCTTGATTCCAACAGTTCTTCCATGATATTCTAGCGCCAGATAACCCCTCTTCGACTTATATTCCAAACCCAACATCCGGCTACAGCAGGAAAGAAAATGACGTGCGTAATCAAAGGTGTGAAAACCAATCAAATCTGTGTTGAGCAAAGCCTGAATAATTTCCTCCCGCACAGGAAGAGTTCGGTAGATCTCTGAAGAAGGAAATGGACTGTGAAGGAAAAAACCCATCCTTAAGCGATTAAACTTCCTCCTCAAGAAGGTTGGCATCACCATCAGCTGGTAATCATGAATCCAAACATAATCTTCATCAGGGTTAAGCACCTCAATCACTTTCTGTGCAAAAAGTCGATTAACCGACACATAGTCTTCCCACAGTAACCTATTGAACCTCCCCCCATCATCTGCTGAAAATGGCAACATGTAATGGAAAAGAGGCCACAACTGCTGCTTGCAAAAGCCATCATAAAACCTATCCAAAAGTTCTGGCGGTAAAAACGTAGCAACACAGTTAAACGAATCAAGAAGAACCTGTGACACATTTTCCTGATCGTCTGGATGGATATCAACGTTAAGCGACCCTACATAAATCACCTCCATATCAACAGGAAACCCGTCTTTAAGATGCAAAAGCAAGGAATCCTCATCCCAATCGAAGCTCCACCCTTTACTACCCAAATTCCGCTTAGCGATTATAGGCAGATTATTCACTACAACGATGATCCGATCTTGACCATTCGTAGATAGGTTATCTGATGAGACACTCAGAGCCTTCTCGTGCTCCAATTCAAACACATTTCCTGGAACAGTCTTTACTCTTAACAACCTGTTCCCCCCTGATTTCCCGGCGGGATTACCCCCAGTCACTAAATCTAAGAGATTTGTGTACGACTTCGATGTCATTTTATTCTACTGTTCTTGGTAAGCAATGTTTGTACAATCCTGCATTCAACAAACAGCAAGATTCTCAGATCAATTACAGAATCAGAAATTCAATCGAACAAGATCAAATGCTAAAACCTCAAGACTCATCAACTGAACGAGAAACCTAGATCGATTTCTTCTCCGAAAACACCAACGAATCCGAAATCGGAACTTCAAGAAAGCTGAATCGAAGCGAGGGAGTAAAGAAAGAAGCGAGAATTCAAGACTGAATTACTAACCTGTTGGATCGAATGAATGGAAAGAATCAAACGAAATCGCGAAATTAGCGATCTGCAAAAGAAGGAGAAAACGAAACGAGTTTGAATTCCGGCAACTGCTCCCTGCAATCCAACTTTGAAAAAGGCTAGGGTTTTTCTTCGTCTTCTTCGTCGGCTATTTCTTCTTCCTCTCTGTCGTCGCGCTGTGCTTTACGTGCAACAGCCAAAGTCGCGGTCATGAATATTCAGAAAGAATGAATGAATATTAAGCATTTAATACTCATTTTTCAAAATATTTAAAATATTATTTTTTAAATTTCATAAATTCATAATTATCCGTCCGCCACAAATAAAACGTGGAAACAAATCAGAAAGAGCTGTATTTCCATAGTGGGCCACCCATCGGTGACATAAATCCAGGTCACAGACCAATGGAGAGGCGGGTGATGCTGGAGCCGTGTAGATGACGGGATAAGGACAGAGGGTGGGCCCGGGTGGAAGTTTGAACACGGGAGAGCACGGTCCAATGAGAGGAGGACGCGTGGAAGGGGTGGGAGGTGGGCGGTTAGAGCGCGTGGGAGAAAGAGGGCGCGTGGGGTTGAAGGAAAATAATGGGTCATTGACAAGTGGTAGGTGGATACGTGGGAGACACGTGAAGGAGTGGCGAGACACCTTTGCGGATAAGTCGTGAAAGTACGAGTGGGGCCCGCTGTGATGTCAGCGACATTGACCTCCCTATTAATTCTACCAAAGAAAACATTTATTCGAGCCATGGGATTATCCGATTATGGGAATAAGGATATTCGGATTAATTAGGTGATTAAAATAACGGTTTCCTTCAAAAAAATTCCTTCAAAATCTTCTACCAATGTTAGGGGTGGGCGCGGGACGGGACGGAGGCCGTCCCGCGTAATTTTTGCGGGACGGAATTTACTCTTTTTTTTTTCAATCCTGCGCGGGCCTTGTCCCTCACGGGACGGGATCGGGACCGGGACGGGACGGACCTTGTTCCTCAAATAAAAAAGATTATAAAAAATTTAAAATAAATCGGTATATTTTGCAATTTTAAAAAATATAATACATATAAATCTATATTTTTTTATACTATATTTTATGGATTCCTCTCTATATGTAGAAACACATATATAATATACATGCGTATATAAACACTAGCATGACAGTGTGTAATTACAGTGTATATATATGCACAAAATATGGAATCTAACATATATATAATGCATATGTACACAGTTATACTACTATGTAATCAAATATATATATATTATAATTACAGTGTGTATATATAATATATAATATGCTGTTAACATAATATATTATATATAGTTTTACATTATATATATATATATATATATATATATATATATATATATATATGCGGGACGGGATGAGATTTGCGGGATTGAGACAGGTCGTCCCGCGTCCCGTCCCGCATAATTTTTGCGGGACGGGATTCACTATTTTTTTTTGAAATCCCACCGGGACCGGGACGGGATCGGGATTTGCGGGATTTGTGCCCACCCCTAACCAATGTGGTCTATATAATGCCACATATATGATATTCCTAATTATTATTATTTTAATTTAACCAAAAATATTATTATTATTTTAATATTTTATGTATGTTTTATTTAACTTATTTTAAATTAGGTAACTAGCACATAATAAGGTAATATTATTCTAACATAATATATGGTGAATCAAAATTGTAGTATAATTTTATTGTAAAGTATTAAATATATCAACATTTTTTTATATTTTCTAAAATTATATATTAATATTAATATAATGTATTATTCAATTAGTTACTTTCTTTCTTGACTATCTCATTTATATTAGGAATGCTCATGACAGTTGTAAGTTCCAAAATTTATAGTTGTTGTAATAGCTATATTTTTTCAATTATTACTTGATAAAATATAATATTGTGTAAATAATATCAATATAACTTATTAAGAACCATTTAAGACATGTAATTTCTTGTGTTGGGGTGTATACTTTCGATAATGAGCCAATGAGAGGCATGAGATTATGACAATTGTTTATGTAATATGGGTGTGGTGGTTGTAATCCAAATCAATTTAATTTTAATTGTTGTGGAATACAATTATTATTTCCGGGTTAAGTTAAATTAGATGCATATCAAATTGAATGAATCTTTTTTATATATATCAGGAAATAAATTTGATTCTCTAGACAAATCTGGAAAAATCGAGAACCCGAACAAGCCGGGAGATGAGTCAACCATCATGTATAACCAGAAGCAAATGACTAAATGAAAAATAACAAAAGCAAATGACGGAAAGAAAAATACAGAAATAAGGTACATGTCAACATACGGACGGTAAACTACAATTTTAATACAAAATCATTCACAAGGGCTTTTCTTAAATAAAAAAAAATAAAAGAAAAATAGTAGAAAGGGGAAATTATAACCAGCCATATAGAGTTAGTGCGTGGCCTCATGATCAGTCCCGGAAGTGGGACAAACCATCACCGAATAGTTACAAGCTCAATTTTAATGGTTCGGTGATCCAGAATGGTAACTCGTCTTATGGTTTTGTCATCCGCGACTCTGGTGGTTTAGTTGTCTCGGCTGACAGATCTGTTTGCATAAATGTTTCGGTCATTTCTGCCGAAAATCTTGGCCTCAGGATGGGACTGTTACGGGCAAAAGAGTTGAACCTGTCTACACTTCTGATCGAAGGAGACAATCTTTTGGTGATAAAAGTACTACTAGAGGATTGGAAATGTCCCTGGTCGATCGAGATGCTACAAGCGGATATACTGTCTGATATTTCGTCCTTTACTCATGTTTCTATTCGTCGTATCTTAAGGGAATCGAATGTTGTGACTGACTACCCTGCGCGTAGTGCCCATGTCTCCCCTGCCGACGTCTGTTGTGAGGATGATCCAGAACTGCGAGTTCTCGTCCGGAAGAATGCGCTAGGAAGGACCTCTGCTACGGTCGACCCGACCTAAACTTTATCTTGCTTAAAAAAAAAAAAAAAAAAACTTGAAGCATTCCCTAGATCACCCTCCATGATCCGCCCCTAATCATTAAATAGGATTTGTTTTTAGCAAAAAAATGGATTTTGAATAAACTGAGTTTATGTTAATATGGAGTACTAATTTCGCTTAAAAAACCAATATTTATATTTTTAAAAAATTAAAATATATATATATATATATATATATATATATATATATATATATATATTTCTAATGTTTTTTATAAAAATTAATATAATACTTTTATTACAATAAACCATCCGTGCAAAAATACAGCTAATGAACCGGTAGGTATATTATATAATATAGTTTCTCCATTGATTTTTTTTCCCTATCTAACAAATCTGGGTCCAAAGCTAACCGAAACTATGGGTTTAGATTTGGTCATCAGTTTACCTATTTTTTACTCACCGTTCAGCGAACTTAACCATTTCTTATTAAGTCCTTTCCAATTACTTATCGGAAATCAATACATTACATTACTTTTTCTATCGATTAGTATATATATACATATTTTAAAAAAAAATAGTACAACCCATGAAATGGATATATATGGACCCCTAAATATATATACGTAGTATATATGTACAGTCAACCTCCTTACTTTAAGTTTATACATTACATTACTTTTTCTATCGATTACATTACTTTTTCTTTTTTTTTAAATAAAAAAAAATATAAAAGAAATAAAAGGCCACAAATGGGATGAAAGTTGGACATAGTTTCGGCGAAGGCGAATAGAACATACTCCGTAATAGATAAGAGTCAATGTCGTGTAAAATTAGAACATGTATATAAATGAAGTCAACAATGTGACACAAAGACAAATTGGTTTGGACACTGACTCCAAATATGAATCCAATCTTTGATTGTTGAAATTTCGCTGTCTACAAAAAGCCATATAGGTTGAATTAGACCAGAATTTAAGTAAATCCTAACATTAACGTACGTGTACCGAGTGATCAACAAAATTATAGGAATTTCTATGATAATATCTTTTTAAATTTTAAAAAAAATATTTCGTTCATCTTAATCCAATTGGATTAGATTACTTTGTTCTATATATTTGGATTGAATACTACATAACTTATTTAATAGTTGATCAATCTCTTGATATAAGATGTAATCTCATAATTATAATCAGTGTTTTAAAAAAATGTTAGGTGAATCTTAGACAATGAGGGATTGCCTAGCGTCTAGACGTGCCTAGATACCCGCTTAGGCACTGCCTGAGTTATTGATCAAGTCCTTAATTACCGATTACAAACTTGGTATAGACTATAGATGTCGTGGAGCTTTATTGTATGCTAAAAGATTTTGAATTTGGATCTTTTTGAAAATATGGAGTCGTTTACCCCAATCTATATCTATCTCCACAAAGTTGGATTTTTCTCCATTGAATATTAGATCTTAGAATAAATATTTAAAAGGTTGTTCTAGTCTAATGGTTAAGAAAATGCGGAGTCCTATTTCTGTCTTTCGCAGATGATATAATGATCTTCGCAAGAGCGATAATGGAAACATGCTGTTGTGAGCCTAATTTGCCATGTTTTATACTTATTTTTATATCGTTTTCGGCATGCATTTCATACATTTGGGCTAGAATAGTTCAGAATCTATGTAGTTTATGCGTATTTACCAAATTATGGAATCTACACCAGTTTCTGTTTAATTTCGCAAAAATCGAGGCAATTTACAGCAGTTCTGAGAAAGGAGGAAAAGCTCGAAGTCAACTATAGAAAGTCCGAGGTCAAGGAGTAGCAGAACCAGGACAACTCGAGCTGGAAATGAAGAAAATCGACTCGACACCATCTGGTCGATATCGAGTACCCTAAGTCGATATCGAGGAGTCAAGTCGACATCTACCCTGAAGAAGCTAGATCGAGTGAAGACGAAGAGAAGAGGTCGATATCGACTTAACCTAGTCGATATCGAGTTGGCCTTAAAATCGAGTCAAGATTCGGAATCGACCCGAGAAGCTGAAGAAGAAAAGATCAAGGTCGATATCGACTATGCCAAGTCGATATCGAGTTGAGTCAAGTCGATTCGCATCCTGGAGGCCAATATCGAGCAGCTGGAGATAAGTGAAGAAATTACAGGTCGATATCGACCTAGGCTGGTCGATATCGAGTGAACCCCAGTGGCCGATTTCGAGCATATCCGAGTTCTAATCAAAGTTCTATCCAAAGTCCAATGGAGATATCCACAAGAGGAGATTCTATCAAGTTCTATCAAGATGGAGGAGATAATTATCTACTTTAGATATAGTTCCTTTAGAGATTTATTTCTTTTATCATAATGTTTTATCTTATATTATTAGATAGATTTAGATATAGTTGTTCCATCCTAGAATAGCTACATGGAACACTATAAATAAGGCATTAGGGGCTGGATTTTATTCATTCAATCAGTCCAAGCTACAAGCCAATAGAGAGCGAAAAAGAAGTCGAGTAGGAGAGAGAGAGTCTTGGAGCCGAGTGGAGTTTGTGAAGCGATAGCGGAGTTGGCTTTATTCAGTTGTAAGCTTTCTTTTAGTTTATTCAATGCAATTTAGTTCTCTTTTATTATTAATGTCTTTATTCATGATGAAGAGCGAGTAGTCATCCAACTTCCAGGGTCGGGGTGAGCCCGACGGTAGCCATGTAAGGTGATGCGGTAAAGGTATAATCTTTTGATGCGATTTCGTCTTCTACCCCTATGAGCATGATTCTTTTGCGAAAGTTGAAGGCGGTCCTTGTGTGTGTTATTGAAGCGAAAGTGATCTTAATGCAACTTGGATTAATTATGTAAAAAATGATTAGTAACAATTAGGGTTTATGCGAAATCCTCTATATTCCTATTTGTTAATAACGAGAGTTATTTGATGAAAAGCGTGATATTTTATGCCTTTATATGTTATTTTACATGGTTATCGTTGTGGTGTTGAAACCCTGATCTTGGAACTCTTTAGTTTATTGAGTTAATTTTTACTGATTTATTTCACAAATTTCGAGATTTTAAGTTTCTGTTAGTCGATATTGAGTTGTTACAGTCAATTTTTCTACTCGATATCGAGTTCATTCAAGTCGATATCGACCAAAGTTTCTGCTTTTGTTTTGTTTATGCTTTTCTCTGTTATTTCTGTTTGTCTGATTGATTTTCTGCTGAGATCTGAAACTGAAAAGGCGGGCGCTGACACGCTTCCTCGTGGATCGATCCTGACTACCTTCTACTACAGCGGGAGGAAGTCTTGTATTTATTTGCTGAGACAGGGAGTTAGTCTGCTTTTATATTCATTTATATTTTCATACTTGACCATCTTCCTCCTAACACATGCCAGCTTGTGAAAACTATATTTGATGAATATTGTGCGATTTCTAGACAAAAAGTAAATTTTCAAAAATCTATTTTCCAAGCAACAAAAAGAATCCCAAATGATCAAAAACTACGCATCCACTCATGCCTTCAGATATCAAACCAAACTGCTCTAGAAAAATATCTCGGATGCTCGATTATTAATGGTAGAGTAAACAAGAACACTTTTGAAGATGTCCTTGGTAAATCTAAGAATCAACTAACAAAATGGAGAGCAAATGAACTAACCCAACAATGAAAAGCGATATTAGTTAAAACAAACCTAGCAGCCAAATCAGATTACATTATGCAAAACTCCATGCTGCCAACTAGTATCCATAACGATCTCGATAGAGTAAACAAGTGTTTTTTCTGGAACAAGGACCCAAATTTCAAACCGCTCATCGGGTGGGATAAAGTCTACATACCAAAAAAAGAAGGTGGTTTAGGACTAGTAAAACCATAGACATGAACAAAGTGCTCCAAATGAAACTCCTCTGGAAAATTGTGGAACCTACTAACGAATGGGTAAAAACTATGAAGGACTAAAAGAGGAAAAAGAATACTTCCTGGCAATGGTGAAAAATGATGGAGATTAAGGAGGACTTCTGCTCGGCCTAAATCTGGCAAGTAGGAAACGGGAAAACCATTAGGTTTTAGAAGGACAAGTGGTTTCAAATTGACATTGACTTCCGAGAAAAAAGTCTGCATAGCCAAATTGATGAACTGGAAACGATTGACAAATTCATTAAACCATAAAAAAACCTAGAATAAAGAAAGACTGGAAAATACTTTTCCCCGAGCTATCGTTGAGAAAATCATTAATGTTCATATCCCCTCAAAGGATTTCGAAGATATGTTGTATTGGAAGCCTAATAAATATGGCTGGTTTTCCACTTCTAGTGTGGTTGACCATATTACGAGAAACATGAGAACTAGTGTAGACCCACTAGATTGGATTTGAAAGATTGACTGCCCGCCTAAGATCAAAAACTTCCTTTGGAAAAATCTACAAAATGGGACCCTTATGAAAGTCAGATTGCAAAGTTAAGGAGTGCATATTTCTCTTTAATGTCCACTCTGTAACCACAATGGTGAAGACGCTGCCTACATCTTTACCGAATGTCAAACTTTCTTATCTTTTATTGGGAGAATGAATAGACAAATCGAGCAAATCATCCAAAACACTGATAAAATAGACAAATCTTATAAAAATATAATTACGACCATTTTTTCAAATATTTCGCCGAATCAGAAATTGATTCCTGTTTTTTTCCTTTGGGGCATCTGGTCAATGAGAAACAGAATCCTCTTTGACAACAACGACATTAGGAACACGGGGGAAGGAATAAAGACTATTAAACAATACATTATAAGTTGGAAAAAAGCCCAAATAGATAAGATAGAAGAAGACACGACAACTACCAAGACAAGTTCCCACCAAATCAGAACAAAAAAAAAAGTCTTAAATGGAAAAAATATGCGGAAGGCTTTCGAGTTGTCCCATATTCCCATTCGGTTGAACCCAATAATTAAACTGAACTTTAAAAAAAGGGAAATTCCGTTTGGTGTCCCTGAGTTTTTGACAATTTCGGTTGGTGTCCCACACTTTTTTTTTGTCTAGATGGTACCCCTGAGTTTTGTCAAAAGTCTGGCTCATGCCCAAAACTCATAGTTTCTTCTTTTTAATGAATAAACCCACCCTTTATTTTTATCTTTTTTCATAAATATGCCCATTTACTTTTAACATTGAACAAAACTACATATTAATTGACTAAATTCAACACAAAAGTGACAAAACCAACTTTATTTTTTAAAATTTTACAAAATCGCATATTATTTTTAAAAATTTTATCGCAAAATCGCTCGTTTTTAAAAAATTATATAACAAAATCCGTACGATTTTTAAAATTGTACAAAAGATCTATTATTTTTCTATACTTTGCAAAAACAAAAAACACTCATTATTTGCAAAAACAATATTTAATACCTATTATTTTTCAAAACAATATTTAACTTATATCTCACTAACTTTAAACATTTGTAAATGTGATTGATCAATTTAACCAAATGCTCGATTATAATTTTTTTGAAAAAGAAGTAAAATTTATTTATTTTATTTTCTTCTCTTGTAAAAGAAAAATATAATAAAAGATTAATCATTCTTATCTTATTAGGTTTTAATAACACATTCTTTGTGCATTTTTTTAAAAGCATAAATGGTGGTTTTACACAAAGTATGGATTTTTGAAGTATTTTTTTTATATTTTATAAGTTAACTATTGTTGTTCACATTATAACTATTAAGACAATAGATTTGTGCAAAAATTTGTAAATAATGGGTGATTATGTACATGCAATGTTTGACAAATAATGAGATTTATTTTTTACAAAATATGAAAAATATATAACGGATCTTTTGTGTAATGTTAAAAACAATTGTTGATTTTCTTCAAAAATTTTTTTGGAAAGAATGAGTATTTTTTGCTATAACTTTGGCAATAATGTGTGATTTTGTTAATTTTTAAAAATAAAGGTGGTTTTCTCGATTTTGTGTTGAATTTAGTTAAATAATAGGTAGTTTTGTTCAATATTAAAAGTAAATGGGCATATTTATGAGAAAAATAAAAATAAAGGGTGATTTTATTCATTAAAAAGAAGAAATTATGAGTTTTGGATATGAGCCGGACTTTTGACAAAACTCGAGGGTACCATTCGGACAAAAAAAAGTGTAAGATACCAACCGGAATTGTCAAAAAGTTAGGGGTACCAAATGAAATTTCCCTTAAAAAAATTATCAAACCCTTTGAAAATTCACTACTCCCTCCGTTTCACAATACATGTCCTTTTAGTTTTGGGCACGTTTTTTTATGAGCGAAAAACTCTATAAAATATTATTTTTTTAATTAATTTTTTTATATAATGTGATACTTATTAGTAATAAGTATCAAATTATATAAAAATAATAATTAAAAAAATGATATTTTATAGAGTTTTTCGCTCATTAAAAAACGTGCCCAAAACTAAAAGGACATGTATTGTGGAACGGAGGGAGTATCTTACTGGATAGCAAAGCCCAAATGTGCCACATTATAGGGCCAATGTCCATCAACTGGAATATCGGCCCAAATACATGAAGTGGGCAAGGCCCATCAAAGATCTTTGATGAAGAATGATCATGAACATGGACTATAAGGGCATAAATGTAATCTACTCTCTTCCCAATCCCATCATTAATTAGAGCATCACATTATTAATATATTATCATAGCCAAAAAGGGTTATCACCACTTACATATTATTTTTTAACATATAGTTATATATATTGGCAAATTATTAACTTCAAATGCTTTATTCTCACCTAATAACTTGTACAAATTAGTGCATAATTGGTGGTGATGAGCAAACCTTTTCAAGGGAATCATCATCATTTGGGAGTTAGGAGTTAGGACGGTGAAGGCAAGGTATCTTACACAAAGGGTAGCCAAATCGGATACCTATAAGCTCAGTAAGGATCTTCTGCTCCCTCCCCTACTCCACCAAATTAGTTTAACATTAATTTAATTTTAAAAAAAATTAAAAAAATATATTTATATTCTTCACATCTATTTTTATATATTTACAAAATTTTATTTTGAAAATTGATGTTTTAATATTTTTAATAATTATATTTTGTAAAATATTGCCTTATTAATTTTTAAAAATTATAAAACATGATTTTTCAAAATAATTTTTTATAAATATATAAAAATAGATATTAGGAATATAAATATAATTTTTAAAATTTTTTTAAGATTAAAGAAATATTAAAATAAATTAATGTTGTAGGGAGTGGAGTAGGAAAAGTGGAGTAGAGGATCTTGTTTGCTATAAGCTTCAATTATATTAGTACTAATTAATAAGTATATTATATATTATTATATCAATGAACCCTAGGAAGATTATCAAGTCTGCCAAAAGTGTTGAAGCACAACATGTAGTTCATTTCTCAACGTATGGACTATAAACACCTTTTGATGTTCACAAAGATCTCATTTGCACACAACGTATTAGATGGTATGGTATCGAAAAATGCTATGCGTACTAAGAGTAGTTTGAATTCTGACATTACATCTCGAGTTCAAAAATATTGAACACACCATTTATAAATTCACATAGGTCTTATTCGTTGGCAATTAGAGTCAGAGACGAACACAACAATGCAGTAGAATAGTAAAGAGAAGATAGAGATCCAAAACTCAAGATATTTTTCGTTGGTTGATTTGATTAGAGTTGTAGCAAGGTTGTATATATTGACAACCTAAATGATTCTTGTCAAGTATATCGTGCGCGTGATGAACAAGAACCATATCAACTTGTACTATTATTGACATCTAGGCACTAGACGGTCCCCTTTCGTCTAGAGCTAGGAGGGCGCCTAGGCACTGGACGACCCCTCACCCCTGATATCCGCCCAACGCTTTTTAGAATATTGTGTGTGAGTTATGATGTGTGACATGATACATTATTATGATCCGGCTATCGTTAATTTTTTTGTCTTTATGAGCGCCTAGATATTTATAAATGATCTGATTTTAGTTTGAAATAACTTCATTTTGTTAAAAAGAAAACATCCAATACTTTTGTCCAAATATCCCATTAGAACAAAACGATATCATTTATGTCTAAAACTACCCAATAAGCCCTAGTTCACATTCACAATCACAACACAATTAATCTTGAAAAAAGAAAAGAAAAAAAATGTGACAGCAATAGAAAAAGGAGCAAAAAGCAAAGATAAAGAGATAAACAAGGGAGAAAGAAATTCGGAGACAGCCGCATCTGAAGGCAACCCAACCAGACACGCCAAAAACCCCAACCAATCTCAGCCACCACGCCCTCTCCCCATCACCACCGTGTCGTGTCCCCGACCCCATTAAAGCCTCAATCAAAACCCCCAATTTGAAGCTCCAGCTCTCACAGACCTCGATTCACAGGAAAAGATTGTTGCTTTAGTGAGTTATTAGTGGAGCTATGGCCGGGTACAGGCCGGACGATGACTACGATTACTTGTTCAAGCTGGTGCTGATTGGGGATTCCGGGGTCGGGAAATCCAACCTGCTTTCTAGGTTTACCAGGAACGAGTTCAATCTTGAGTCGAAATCCACCATCGGCGTCGAGTTTGCTACCAGGAGCTTGAATATCGAGGGCAAGGTCATCAAGGCCCAGATTTGGGACACTGCTGGCCAAGAACGGTATCTTCTTCTAAAAAAGATTCTTCCTTTTTTTCTTTGCTGTTTGAAGGTTTTGATTTTCCCCACTGAAAATTTCACTGAAGATGGAGTTGCGGAGATTTCGGATGGGTGAATTCAACTCTTTTTTTTTTTTTTAAGTGGCATGATTACTTTTGTGATTTGTCTAGCTGTTTTTCATAAGTTTTGACTGTAAACCTTTTCCACTTTAGTTTGCTGCAGATTTTAGGGTTCTTGAATTATGTTAGCTTGTATTGAGAAAAAACAGGAACCAGTTTATGAGTTTAGAGAGATAGAGGATAAATATGAGTTAACTAACCCATTGATGTCATTTCCTAGCACTTGATGAAATGTTTCCTGTTGGATTGAATTATCGGGATGATTCATATTTGGCATGACAAGATGATAAGAGCTTAAAATAGGATCATAAGCTTCAACCTTTTAGTTATATAGCTTATGAAGATAAGTAGCTTGTCGTTTTTATGCTATCGAATAAGTTATTAGACAAACGAGCAGCCATAAGCTATGATCTAGATAAAACTAGTGACAAACATGACATGAGTCTAGGTGGATGAGCTGAGAAATCTTGAGGTTAAAGGTGTGATTGCTTGTTTTACGTAATGCTGCGCCTGTAATTGCAAGAGGAAGAGCTTTTAGATGCAGTTGAATTGCATATGTATCAAGTTCTTGCAACCATAAGGTTTACCCAACGCGGTATAAAGGCTTGATTAAGAACCTATGGTTAGTCGAATGGTTTGGGATGATTTGGTGCTTGGTACACCTCTTCTGTTGGCTGCTTCTCGGGGTGGTTGTGGGAGTATTATCTCATGTTCGGCGTGTTTTGTTCTTTTTTTGCTTTTCCTCTTTGTGATGTTTGGAGGCTGGTTGGATTCCTATGTCAAATAGAGTGGACATTTACCGTTGGTACAATGGATTTGATTATGTGATTACGAGCCATATTGGCAATGCTCAAATATACTTTTGTTATGCTTAACCAATGAATTGCTACTCTCTTCTTAAATCATTTTACGTTCTCCAATGAAGCTGTTGCACGTTCGTGCTGCCAAGACATGTCCATGAATCAGCGGTTTTCATTCTTTGTTGTCGAGTTTCCAATATCCGAGCTGTTGAATTTTGTTTTTGCGGACTTCTCTTGTCTGCAGGTACAGAGCCATCACGAGTGCTTACTACAGAGGAGCTGTTGGTGCCCTCCTGGTGTACGACGTCACCAGGCACTCCACCTTTGAGAATGCTGCTAGATGGCTGAGGGAGCTGAGGGAGCACACTGATCCAAACATCGTGGTAATGCTGATCGGAAACAAGTCAGATCTGAGACACCTTGTGGCCGTTTCCACAGACGAAGGGAAAGACTTTGCCGAGAGGGAGTCCCTCTTCTTCATGGAGACTTCAGCACTGGAAGCAACTAACGTTGAACAAGCCTTCACTGAAGTGCTCGGACAGATTCACCAGATCGTGAGCAAGAAGGCGGTTGAGGCTGGTGACGGGAATGCCGCAGCAGTCCCACCTCGGGGCGAGACCATAAACATCAACGACGATAGCTCCGTTTGGAAGAAAGTAAATTGCTGCTCAAGCTAGTCTCATCTCAAAACGCGCTATGCTTGCACAAGATTTCCAAGGTTCAACCTTTCATACCCTTGATGCTTCTTTTTGGGGGTTTTTATTTCCTTTGAAAACTATAGTTTCGTAGCAAGAATATCCTTCATGGATCAGTAAATTGGATCTCCTTGAGGAGGTTGCCGTCTATTACATTGTTGCTTTGTGTGTGTTCGAATTGATCTGTGGGATAGTTTGCTCCAGTGTTTATGTTCGCCTAGTGCTTTTTGGGGGTTATGTTGAGAAAAACATGATTTTGAAGGGATACAAGTAATGTTGTTAGGATCTTAGAATTGAATATGAGATCTTATAAGATCTAACCGCTTCAATGCCATTTGAAAATATTAATTTTTGAGATACAAATAAACTAAATATGGTATAAACAAAGGGCTCATTTGGTTTGGAGGGCAAAGAGAAAGGAAATGAACGTAGGTCATTATAGTCAATATACATTGTTAAATTTTTTGAATATTATCAACTTCTTTCAACTTTTTTACAAAATTGGTTTTGTTTTCTCCATTTCTCACCCATTTAAATAAGGGGTAACCTCATAACCATATCTACTATACTCCTTTAATCATTACTCCTATCTCATTTTTATACCAAAAAAAAAAAAAAAACTCATACAAAATTTGTTTCATTCTTTTTACTTTACATGATTTTATATCAAACGAGCCCTAAATATGATCCCGAGTACTTTGCATTATTAACAATTAACAATTCTTATCAAACACGCAAAAGGAAATTGATTAGGGAGGCCTACGCGAGTCGTGAATTAGAACTTGAGAGTTCTTGATTAGAGGAAATGCTGCCAGTAGAGGAAGAATATGATGAATGTGGAAATGACAAAATTTGAGGAAGTCTAATATTTAGAGATGATCATCTTAATTTCCCATGGCTCACACCATTCACCTCAAAATGCTTTAATAACACTCGAATGATCCTCTTCCATTTCGATATTGCAATCACTGCTTTCATGGCGATGACATTTGCGTCATGATTCACCTTGTTTTGTGCATATATGTAATCAAGGCCTCCAAATAGGGTATATTGTATAAACACATACTGGATCATCATTCATCAATAAGTACTCTTTAAGCAGGTTGTGCTACAGATTGCAAATAGACGCTTCATATTGTCTTATATAGAACAAACATTAGTCCAACAACTCCCAAGTACTGTATGCTGCAACAAAACATAAACATTTCAAGAGGATATAGATTTCCGGTACGGTTACATTTACAGCCACCTACTGAGTTCTACATGCTGAGGCATTCTTAAGAGGTTCGAAGTGAAGCGCAGCTATGGTCTTTTAATAGGACTACCTAACCCAGAAACGTATATGCTGCCTCTGGGCATTCCCTACTCCAAAACCTTTCCAGAACAAAGCAATATACACAGCTAAAGGTAACATGGCGATAAGGTAAAAATTGGTCGGATTTTTCAGATCCGTCCAACTTCGCTCGCATCAACATATATCTTAGACTGCTTACAAAAAGTGTTGCTCCCTAAAGCTTCCAGAACATCTGCCAAGGTGTTTTTGTGTTTCAGGGCGGAAAATTATGTTGCACCTGGATGCTGTAAGCCGATTTGTCGTCTCACATGCTCCGGTATCAGCCGGTTGATCAGTTCAGGTGGTGCTCCAGATAACTGCCATAGATCAATATCATTAGGGATGACACCAATCTTAAAGAGTAAACAACAGTCTAGAAATTTCACACTTGCAAGTTGCAACAGAATGAATATAGTTGAGGCGAGTGTGAAGCAGCAGTTTAGTGATCTTCATTGGACCCATTAAGACTAGTAATATTACGATGCTGACAAAAAACCTCAACCAGGTGTTCTATGACCAACCCATCTCAGATCTCTAGAGCAAAAGCATTTATATTCACAATTTCACAAGGGTGTAAGCTTTGGACAAAGAGTGCGTGAATATGCTGTATGTACTCTTCAAGCAAAGATGAAACTTTCATTCTTATTCTTGCAGCCAACTATACTTTTCCATTGTTTCTTAGGAATTTATATGGGTGAAAATAATGAGCAAACTTAAAAGCAAATACAGCAGGGCACCAACAAAGATAGTAGTTTAAGACATACTTCCTGCTTGAAGTTGAAGAGTGGAGGAAGTGGACGACCATTTGGAAGCCGAGCATTTGGTTCCCGCAACTCGTCAAAGAAGGAATGTGCACACGCTTCCAGCTGAAAAATAAAGAATGAACATATAAATGAATTGAGACAACAGACCGAATGCAAGCAAACATGCAAAACTCCATATACAAGGAACTGAATTTAATATAAATTTACAAACAGATCCATCCATACATCACAAGAGAGGATAAGTTTAAATCAGAATGAAGTGGTATCACCAGCCAAGATTTTACAAGGTATATGAATATATGACAAAAGAATCACTACTCACTGCTGTGCAACGAAGACTTGGTGAATATTGAAGAAGCCGAGATGCGAGATCAATTGCTTCAGGAGGCATTCTCTTGTGAAAAACCTGAATTCAAATGCATTATAACATAACATCAAACAGAATGATATGTAAAGAAAAGCATGAATATCTGAGTGCAAGTACATGCTATGGCAATTTTTTTTATAAAACTGTAAACTAAAAAAGAATCCTAACAAAGGCAAAAGGATTGATAGGGTGCAAATAGAGAATGTTGGTGTTATACTAGTACATTTTGTTTGGCATGGCTGTTTATCCACTTAACTATGTTTTTGAATTATACTCGCAGAGGATCATGTTATTAGTAGAATTGACTTCGTCTAAATAACAATTTTGAATCATTAATAATGTTTTATATCTCATTTAGTCCATCAGTGTACCGAACAATAAATGAAATCTAGATAAATGTTAATAGGACCAGCAGAATGTGACAAATGATCCCAAATGTGAAAACTTTAGCACATGCAAATCAGAAAATTCCCAAGAAGCTTTGCTAAATTATGTATTAACATATCCAACATCTGAAAGACCGACCTCATAACTAAACAATTTAGGCTGACAATAATAAGACGGAAATCATCAAACACCCCTTCGGGTATTTAGGAAAACGACTAACAATGGATAAAAGCTGGAATTCTGCTATAGATAAAAAGGAGAAACACAAGTTCAAACATCTTTTGTAAGACAAGCTCATAAAATACCTTATGCCAAGGATGAGCCTTAATCTGTGGGAACCTAAAATCAGTATAGTTTGGGTTCATACACCGAATTTCCTCTCTAGTTGGAGTGCCAAGAACCTACAAGAAGTTTCAAATAGAGATTAGCATAATTTCACTTCACCGATGTATAAAGCAAAAACAGCTGCTGAATAAAGCAAAATTCAGATAGGAGGTAAGGTCCAATTCAACACCTTGATAATCTCTACAAGTTGGTCTACTGCATTCTCTCCAGGAAACAGGGGCTGCAAACAAGGCAGAAAGACAATAGTCACTGTTCAATCACAAAAACTATTGTCTAAAGATGGACAAACTTTTAGCAAATCATGCAATATTTAACTTCGCTTTATCACCAACCTGACCAAGAAGCAGCTCTGCGAGGACACAACCAGCTGACCAAATATCAATAGAATTTGTATACTCAGTTGCACCAAAGATTAGCTCTGGTGCCCTATAGTATCGAGAGCATATGTAAGAGATGTTTGGTTCACCCTTGACCTGATATCCAAACAAAATATTAGGTTAGTGGATAAGGATTAATTTAATCCCAGTTCAGCATCTTGTATTATGAGGCAGAATGGTCAATTTCAAGTAATCCTTGATTGTAAAGGTTCTAAAAATTCTGTCATGTAACAGAGTTTTGAGACAATCACAAAATCATATAGCTTAAGTCTCTTAGGGTTGCCATTCCTAAGAGGAAGGAATCCCTCATCTCATGTCATATACTCCCTCCGTCCGATAATACATGGGTTTTTAGCTCATTTCAAGTTATTTAAGGAGACCTATAATAAGTTAGTTGGCCCAAAAAAAGGTAGATAATTACCCTAAAAACCCTAAAAACTATGTGTTTTTAGGGGTAATTACCCTAAATACATGGGTAATGTAAAAGGCGCTAGCTTGTACCACTTTTAGGGATAATAATTACCCTTAAAACCCATGTATTTTTGACAAAATTTCAAAGTCTAAGAAAGCCCATGTATTATCGGACGGAGGGAGTATCATCTTTTAACTTCATTTCTTTAAAAGCAATTTCTTAAAACCAGGGAGAAGGCAGTAATAAAAAATACTAGTACTATTACTATAAATAGATAATATAGTAATAGAGCTAAAATAACTCAACTAAGAAAACCATTTTTCAATTTCAGACATCAACCAATCATATATGCAACTATGAAAGTATTGTGATTGGATTGTTGTTTTTAGGATCTTGGGGAAGTCAGGCTGCCAAACCTGCTTGGAACAAATGCCAACAGCATGCAGATAATCATAGAGAATGAGATGCTTTAGTCTTTGTTCAGTTTAAAATAATTGATTGTGATTTTTAAGATCAGACACGGTCATAAGATTCTGAAATAGTGTCGCTCTTATCAAGCTGTGAATGTTGGAATGAGCTATCCTCCCAGATTTTGTAATGAGAATCTCATTCAATCGGGAAAGGAGAATGACCATTGAAGTTCATGTCAAAATGTAATATACTGATATGAGAAGAAATTCACAGCCTTACCAATACTTTTGCACTTCCAAAGTCGCAAATTTTAAGTTGATGGGTCAGAGGATCAACCTGAGAATCTAGATTGGTTAAGCAATGCATATTAAAGAAGCTAAGAAAATAATAAAGAAGGTCCAATGAAGCTCACCAAAAGATTCTGAGGTTTCACGTCTCTATGGCAAACACCTGGAACGGTATGCATGTACGCCAATCCTCGAAATATCTGTTGAAGTAAATTAATATTTTTGTAAAACAAAGAGTAATAATGACTGATAATTACAGAAGAAAACAGAAAAGCTTCAAAAAAGGAAAGACCGTTAACACGCTTGGTACCTGATAAGTATACAGTTTAACATAGATAAGCGGCATTCTTTGTTTAATGCTATTGTAGTGCTTAAGTACAGCATACAAAGACTCCGGTACATATTCCATCACAAGATTCAGAAAAAGCTCATCTCTGCTTGTGGTCGAAAAAAAGCAATGCTTCAGGGAAACCACGTTTGGATGATCCATCAACCGCATTAATTGCAGCTCGCGATTTTTGTAACGCCTATCCTGCAAAACCTTCTTTATAGCCACAGACTCGCCTGTTTCCAAGCATTTTGCCTGTGAAAGAAAAGGTAATCAGTCAAACAGAAAGGTCCAAATCAGCGGAAAATAGAAGGTTTGCTTTTCACCTGAAACACAACACCGAAAGATCCCATGCCCACTACACGCTCAGCCATGTAGCTAATTGTCTGGATTCAAAGCACAATCAACATGTTAGCTCTTCAAGATTGCGACTCCATAAAACTTTCAAACGGAAATGGTAAAATTATAATTTAAGAGTTAAAATGATTAGTTAATACAATTTCAAAGGTTGAAACCAGGGAAATAGGATAAGCTCAGATCAGATTAAACAATTCAAAGAACAAAAGTTGTCATTTGTCAAAACTCGAAAAGTATAATGGCAAAATGCTTATTACCCTTTTAGGTTCTCCATTTTTGCCACCAATGGTGGTAGAAATAATGTGGCCGGTAACTTGATCGTTCCCCTCTATCACAGCTGCAGACATTTCCTGCAATAAATTTTGATTGTTAGGAGCTGGAAATGAACAGCCACATCCAAATAATGAAGAGAAGCAGCAATATTCCATTTCCAAAATCATCCCAGCAACCTCAGTAGTCAAAAGATGAATATGGATATTCTGGATCTGAGAGAATTCAGGAACAAACGGCTACAGAAATAAGAGCAATCAAGCAAAAAGAAAACAAAATACCTCTCAAACAAAGCAAAAAATCGCAACCGAGCTTGCATTCAGACACCAAGAACAACTCAAATACATCTTAAACCCTAACAAGGCGAGAGGTAGTAAACAGGGACAAAGAGAAAGAGTTGTTCAAACACACACTACCTATTCTCTTCCAAACAACTCCTAACAAGACATGTAAAATGCGAGCTACAAAATCGGCTCCAAAGAAAGGCTAATCTACTCCAACTCCAAGCACAGCTAAGCATTTATTCTTAACAGCTAAAAACGCTCGCAGATCTACAGAAAGAAAGAAACCCTAGGAAGAACAGTAAGCTCCCTTTCTACAGTGTGCACTTGAAACTACCGCGATCTACAGCAGCTTGGAGAAACCTCCAAAACGGAGACTGAGATCAATCGGTGAGCTAAATCTCAAGTCCTCCCGCAGAGAAAAAGAGATCGATCGCCGAAAGAGCACCGACATCCGGCGGAAACGCGGATTTTGAAAAAAGCAGGAGAGAGAAAAAGCACCTTATCATTAGGCATGGAGTCGGGGCGGTGAGGCGGAAGCCTGGACGCAGGATCGGTGTGGTGGTTGCTTTCCGGCGGAGGATTGTGCGATTGCGGTCCCAGAGGCAACGACGCCATGTGGTTTCCAGCTCTCGTGTTTCTCTCTCTAACTCTCTCTTTCTCTCTCTGTCTCTTTCTACGCCGCTGAGGGTTGAGGCCGATTTTCAGTAGTAGAGAGGAAAGCGGAGAGAGAGAGAGTGTGAGATGGGTGGGGGTAATTGCAGGACGCCTTTTACGACCCACGCGACTAAGTTGCGCGTGTAGATCACGTCCTATTGCTACTTGTTACTGACTTCGCTATGTAGTTTGACCATGAGACTGTTTAGCATGTGGGGCCACCGGAGGCCTGCTTAGGCCTTATTCCTTGGACCATTCATAATGGTTTTCTGCAAAATGTACATGACATGTAAAAATACATCATTGAAAATACATGATATGTAAAAATGTACACATTTGTACATGACATGTAAAAATGCATATCAATTTTTAGGAATTTGCTCCATTAGTAAAATGTGTATTTTTTACATATTATTGAAATACAATTTATTTAAAACAAAATGGAAAATAAAATCATAAATAATTAAACCAATGAAATTGTCTTTCTTTTTGTAAAAGTTTTTGTACATGGGGAAGCTCAAATTTGCACATCACTAGTAAAAATTTGCACACTTGCACACACCCAAAACAACCAATGGAGCTAAAAATGTCTAAAAAATACACATTTGCACACCACCATTGTGGATGGTCTTAGGGTGAGATCGTCTAATTCAAAACCTCGGGCCCTCGTAGCATCTTTAATGGTACTCTAGTCGAGTATTATAATCTATTAAAAAATTAAAAAAAATTAAAAGTGAGAGAGAATCAGTAAAGTAGTACTCCTTTCGTTTGGCAAAATATGTAGTTTTAGCTTCTTACACAATCTTTAATACAATCAACAAATATACTACTTTACGAGTAAAGATCACTTACATCACCTTTTCTACTCTCTTTCCTTACATCACCTTTTCTACTCTCTTCCCTGCATCACAAAAATATTCACCATTTATTTAATCTTAAAAAAATTAAAAAAATGGATGATTTGCATAGATATACCAAAAAAAAAGTAGCTTTGCAAAAATGTCAATAAGGGGTATAATTTGCAAGGAGGTGTTAAAATATCATTTTTACAAATAAATTGGGCACCTTCACAACCGGTGGAAGGTAAAGGCTATATAGAGAGAAAGAGGGGAGGGGGAGATAAAAGAGACCAATTTTAATTGTTTTAAACTAAATTTCAGCAATTTTTATTTGTTAAAATTAAAAAATAAAATTATTTTTGAACTTAATTTAATTTTATCTATCTATAGACACCCACATTATATATGTTTATGAAAAAAAATATTTCGAACTAAAGTTGGGTGTATATCGTATCTTAATCTCAATTTGGAGTATGACATGGATAACCATTTGGATGGCAAAAATAACAATTTAGCTGGCACGGAAATTCACACAACTGGCAAGATAAACCAGAAAACCTGGGCAGAACCGACAATCGTTGCTCCGGAGATGAAAGGTAAAGATGCCGACATGGACATGGAGAAGGGGGCTCGTAGAGGAGAGCATGCCGTTTGGGTCCGTCAGGAGCAAGATAATAGAGACAAGAAGGTACCCGTCTCGAGGATAGTTCCATCGCCGGAAGCGTTGGAGGACATAAGCAAGCGTGTGGTGGTAAGGTGAAGAAATCGATGTCTAGTGGGATAACTCTTCTTTTGCTTAGTCAAATGTAGTATTTTGTTAGTTTGCTTTTAACTCACTGACACTTTGGGGTTTTGGTGGTTTTGAATGTACATAACTGACCCTAGAAACAAATCTACATTACTCTCAAATGACATCGTCCATTGTAACATTAATGGTTTCAATCACAACATACTTCAACACATAGAAAGAAATTTACAACGATGTATAAGTATAACCCATTGCGATGTATGCTTACTATCCAGTAAATACTATTATCTAGCCAGTGACAATGATGTCTTAGCCAATGTGTAGAAGTAACCCATGTTGGATCTCTCAAGATGATAAAATCAAACACAAGTCCTCTAAAAGGTGGAAATGATTAAACAATTAGGACCTAAACCAAACACTACGAAGTACTAAAGTTCTTAACCAATACAATCATGTCGGATGCGAAGCCCGAATATTTGCGATCTATGCTTACTAGCCAGCAAATACTATTATCTAGCCAGTGACAACGATGTGTTAGCCAATATAGGAGTAACCCCTGCCGGATCTCGTCTATCTCAGGAACTTCGCCGGATGTGAACTACTCAAGTACCTGTTGAGACGCAAACACTAATTCACCAAACTAAGGCAAAGTGTGTCTTTGTTTAAAAAAAAAAAACACCATGAATTCAAGCATCTCGGTAGTTTTATCAAACAAACAAGAGCAAATTTGATATGTAAAACCCTAATTGAAAATCAGTGGTTGTGAGTAGATCAAATGCCTAAATTGATTTGGGGCTTTTATTGATCTTGGACTCTTCTGTTATGTATCATCATCCCCCTTGGACAAATTTGATATGTAAAATGCAATCGTTTAAGTAGGGGCTCGTGCGTTCTTCTTCCCCAGCGTTGGCTTTCCTGGTGATGCCGGAGGAAGGCGACCGCCGATTTCGAAACCACTGATCACCTTCAGCCCCCATCTCATGGCTTGTTTTGAGCCTCAATCACCCAGATCCCAGTCCGCCCTTGTGTCGGTTCCGTCGAGTGTTGGTTAGCCAGGTTGTTGCCGATGACCCTGGCGATACCGGATCTGGAAGCTCTTCACCGGAATCGTCAGCCCCCATCTTGTGGAAGCTCTTCTCGGTGGTGGTTGGGTGGGCGCGCTGGCTTTCCTAGTGATGCCGGAGGAAGGCGACCGCCGATTTCGAAACCACTGCTCAGTTTGTGCGCACGAACCGGGTGGGTTCTGGGCTCAGTGGGTGCATCGGAGGGAGAGGGTTCGAACGCTGGTGGTTGGGTGGCCGGAGGTGGCTCGTGGAGGGTGGGGAATGGCCGGAGAGAAGAAGGAGGTTGGGCGGTGAGGGCTCGGTTCAGCAGGAAGGGTAACCTGTTAAAGGAGGTGATGAGCACCGGTTATTTCTGCCAATTTTTGGGCCTATTTGCTACTTTTGCAAATCTTGAAGGGGGAGTGTCATTTTTGCAAGAGACCCAAGATTTTGGTATATTCCCTACCATTTTCTCTAAAAAATATATATTTAGATTCCTAATATATACTTTTGTATGTTTATAAATTTTTATTTTAAAAAATCAGGTTTTACAATTTTTAAAAATTAAAAAGGCAATATTTTACAAAATACAATTATTAAAAAAATTTAAATCATGATTTTTCAAAATAAAATTTTATAAATATATAAAAATAGATGTTAGGAATATAAATGTAATTTTTTTAATTTTTTTTAAGATTAAATCAATTTTAAAAAAAAATTTAGTGGAGTAGGGAAGGGTGTATGAAGTGTTGTAGAACATCCCACCTGCTAATTTACCATCATTTATAATACTACTTTTTCACTTTATTGAAAACAGCAATTCACAACTCATTAATCATTACAAGGGTATTTTTTGTAAAGTAAGGGTCAAATTATGTACAATGACATGTTTTTTTAACAAATTTCACACCCTAAAACGACATGCTTTGCCGAACAAAGGTAGTATTATAGATATGATACTTCTCTCACATAATTACATTGGTTTAATAAAAAAAAAGATATTTAATTTTATTTTATCTTTTTAAAATTATTTATGGCACTCATAGTACCACCATTAAAGATTACGTGAATGTCACTCCTCAACACCTTGACGAGACCTAATTTTAATGAAGTCTGACCTTACGGTGGGGTCCGAATCAGTCGAGATTGTTTTGAGCTAGACCAACGGGCTTACTTGAGATATATAATAGGTTTCACTTAAACCCTAATATCAGAACATGGGCCACTTAACCACAAATATTACATTAAACATTCTATTTCTCTTCCGGTTTTGGGTTCATCAAAGCTGTTTGAAAAGAAGGAATTAGGCTTGCGATTTTATGTCATGGAAATCCTACTCTATTTACTTATCCTCTTTCGATTAGTTTTAATTCAAAGTGATTTCTTTATGTTTATGATGATGTCCAAGATGATGAGGTGTGAGTGGTCGTCCCACTTCTAGGGTCGGAGTGAGTCCGACGATAGTCATGTAAGTATGCTTGAGTTTATGATTTTTATGTAATTTTCATCTTCTATCTTGTGATTAAATCCGCTACGAGAGTAGTGCACAATTCCTTGTTTATGATTTTGAAGCAAGAGTGGATATATTATGAATTTGGATTGTAATTAGGTTTTTCTTACGAGAGTCGGTGAACCCTAATTAAGAAAAGGATAGAAACAATTAGAATTTTATGCGAGACTCTATATTCCTATTTGTGGATGACGAGAGTTGTCTATTTGATGAAAAACATATATCTTTTATGATTCTAGTATGGTACATACATGGTTATTGTCCATGCCGATTGCTTTGCTTTTGTTTTGTAGGTTGCACTAGAGATCGACAACCACATCCGACATCAACTTAACACCAGTCGACGCCGAGTGACTTTTGGTCGATACAGAGAACAGATTCGTGACTGCTTAGGCGAGCGCTGACACGCTTTCTCGTGGATCGATCCTGATTCCCTACTACTACATCGGGAGGGAGTCTTGTATTTTATTTGCATGGAAAGGGATTGGTTTGCTTTTATATTTATATTTGCCTAATCAATTCTCCCTTATAACAAGAACCTTATTCTGTAATAAGGATCTTCAACATCGTCTCCTTATAAGCTAGGATAGAATCTATAAACCAAAGAAAAAGGGAGGATTAGGAATTCGCAAAGCATGCGAGATGACTGAGGCACTTCAAATGAAATTGTTATGGAAAATATTAGTTGAACCCTACGATATGTGGGTAAAACTGATTAACCACAAATACCTTAAGGGCACAGACATCCTTAACTATAAAATGAAAGGAGGAAGCTCTTGGTAGTGGTCTAAGTTGTGTCCGCTAGTAAGTAAATTCAAAACTGGTCTGATTTGATCAGTACGTAATGGCAAGACTATCAAATTTTGGGAAGACAATTGGATTGATACAGCTCCTCTTTCGTCCCGTGGCGACTGTCCTCACATTGCGAATCGAGAAGAAACGATTACCGAATACATAATAAGAGGAAAGTGGTGTTGAGAAACTAGAGGTTAATCTTCCAAATAATCAATGGTTGATGACATTCTCTCGATTTCACTTCCAACCAATTATTTCGAAGACAAACTATATTGGTGGCCTCCATGAATAGTTGGTTCACAACGCCAAGCACCTACAGTCTAATCTCAAAAAATAGAATGGTGGGAGACGAAGCGAGTGACTGGATTTCGAAATTAGATAATCAACCGAAGGTTAAAAACTTCATGTGGAAACTCCGCCAGCTCGGCCTCCCTACAAAGGCCAGACTGGTGTTGCAGGGTGTGCAAGTTTCAAACACATGTGTGTTCTATAATGATGCAGCTCAAGATGACACTCACTTGTTCATGGAGTGTCAAGCACTTACCCTTCAAGGGTTACTCAAATTGATTGATCAACAAGACATTCAAGCATTCATCCACCAATCTATAGATATTCGACTAATAATTAACTCATTGGTAATAGGTTGAATAATGAAAGTAAAAGCTTTTCAGAAACCAGATCACCTTCTCAAACGAAACAATTCCAACCAGTTTAGAGTTTAATACTATGGTTCAAACATTTGTGGACAATTGGTCTCGAGCATGTAAATTCAACGATGACATGGATTCCAGCTTACAAAACCACGCTCCGACAAGAGCATAAAATAGAAAACACATTAATAGAAAGACAAGTAATTGGAAGAAACCACCTGATACGGGGTCAGCCGTAGGATGTCCCGATCTTCGACAACAAGATTAAAAAATAAGAAACGAAACAAGAATGAAGCAAGAAGACTCAAGAACTCGATGCAAGATTATGCAAGAACAATGACAAACAAGGTGCGGTTGTAATTTAAGTGAATGGACTAAAAAAATTCAAAGACTCGATAGGTGAGATGACCTATATAGAACAAGATAAAGGAACCTTGATTCAAAGACCATGAACCAATACCAATGACTATATGGAAATCAAGGACTTGACAGCCTTTATTTCTTTCATGTGCCCCGTGATGATAATAAACTAGCTGATAAGGTTGCACACCTTAGACGCTTTGCCAATGGGGCAAGAGGTTTTCAATGATCCCAGTCTTCAAGACCTCATCCGAAAGGATCCTATCGGGTAGGCTCGTCCTATCTGAAATCTTACCTAATAAAAAAACACGTTTTCCATTTAGCGCAGGGTATTTTTGCCATTTAATGCATGCTCTGGTCGCAACGACCACAAGACCAATTGGTCGCAACGACCACTAGGCCAACCGACCGCAATGACCATGGGCGAGACCATCTCCTTTACTGGTCGCACCGACCATCTCCAGTACTGGTCGCACCGACCATTTCCCGTACTGGTCGCACTGACCACCCCCAACCTATGCCAATTTGTAACTTCTCCGATTCGTTCAGTGGCGGTCTTCAATCGGCGGAGTTTTCATTTCATCCATGTCTGCTTTTTCACAGATATCTTCCCAATCACTTTCTCGATCGCTAAAATCCGATTCATTTTTTTTCGATTGTTGGTGTTGTTAACTTATGTTGTTCAAAGAACCCTTTTTTGGGTGAAAAGGACATGGAGCAAAGCTCCCTTGATTTATTCAAAGGCCAAAGCAACAAGGAATTATAGGAAGTTCAAGTGAGGAGATGCATCTCCCATGACATCGTTCAAAAAACACTATAATTCAACACTTAATTTTTCTCTGGACTCTGCTAATTTGAGGGCTGTTGAAGAAGGATTTGGGAGTTTGGAGGGGATGAGTCATGAGTGTTGCGTGAGAGAGGGGTGGAGTTGGGTAAAGGTAACTTTTTTTTTTTTTATATAATTAATGGGTTTTTTTATCATGTTCTAAAAGACGTTTTTACTTGTTCTAAAAAATAAACCCCTAAAAAAATAGTATTTTCTTTTTTCATTAAATAGGGTTAGTATTTGCTAATTATTATTTGAGAAATTCCAAAAAAGAAGAAGTTAGAATTCAGTACATTATGAATAAAGAGTATAATTTAGATGATGACTTCTCCTTACGCACACGAAACTCCAATCACCTAAGGAAGAAAGAAAAGCAGGAAAAGCAGGCTAACATTACATGGTGCAAATAGGCGTGGCCACGGGTCAGACCCGCCGGGTCAAGGGTCAGGATTGGCCGACCCGAACCCTAACCCGTAAATCTCACGGGTTAACGGGTTCGGGTCGACCCGTTGACCTGGCGGGTTACATTATTTTTAAAAAAAAAATCTTTTTTTTTTAAAAAATGACTATTAAAATAAATAAATAAATAATATGTAAAGATTTTATCTTCACAACATATTTTATCACTTTGATATGAAGTGTTAAAAATGTAGGAAGATTATATCTCCATATTAATTCTTTCATCCACAATAATTTCATTGTGTGATTTAAGAGAAAAAAATATGAGAATATATTTCTCAAACTTCATTTCCAACTTAATTTCCAATGTAGGAAACAAGTGAAGTGGAAGAAATGTGGTAGTGGGATACATATATATAGCCACATGCCTTCTCATTCTAACTTCATATTTTCGAGGTGGGACAAAGCCTTTGTCCCACATTGGAAATGAGGGGAAGAAAGGAAGACTTCCAAGTCTATAAAATGAGAAGGATAGGGTTTATTTGTCTCCCATTGCACATTGCATATTAGTTTATGTATTATTGTGAGTTATTTTAAGAATAATTTACATAATTAACATAATATTATAAATTTATTTTATTACAAATAAATTTTTCAAAAAAAAAATATTTTGAAAAAGCGGGTCGACCCGGGTCACGGGTCACGGATTCCCCGACCCTAACCCTAACCATCTACCCGTCCTCACCCGTCAACCCGGACCCGGCGGGTCATTGACCTGTACGACCCGGCGGGTCACGGGTTGACCCGTAACCCGTGGCCACGCCTAGGTGCAAACCACCTAAGGAACTCTCAAGTTAAATTTTGATGGATTCACAATTGTAAACAATAACAGCTCGGCTGGAGCCATATCCGAGACTGGGAAGGGTGTCCGATACACCTCTTTTATAAAAAACTAGGCAAACAAAACCCTTTGAAAGCGGAAGCTCTTGCTCTTAAGATGAGAATCCAACATGCTCTATCACTCCGCATCGACAAACTCCACACTAAAAGTGATTCCTTTATAATCATAGACCACCTAAACAAAACATCTAACTACCATTGGGAAATTGAACTGATCTTATCAGATGTTAAACTTTTACTATTGATCCCTTTACTATCGATCCCGGTTAGGCAATAGAGCGGTTGATAAGGTTGCACATCTTTGTCATTCTGGTGTCGATATTTACAACGATTCTGGTCTTTTAAACCTTATTCGTAAGGATGCCGTCGGATAAAGCTCGCTCGCCCGAATTCTTTTCTAATAAAAAAAACATTATGAATAAACTATGCAAAATAAAATGCTGGATGAAGGTATAGTATTAAACAATATATGTATGAGATTAATTGATGAAAGCGTCAACAACACCATTAGATCGACAAGGAAGATTGCAAATCTGAATCTTCCAAATGGTCTCATTGATGAGCCGACGATATTGATCGATCGAGCCAAAAAATAGTCGGCAAGGGGAGAAGCCGGCCTTAAGCTTGCATTGTTATCTACTACAGTATTGAATTATTGATAAAAAAAAAGTCGACATTCAACTTGCTTCCTATAATGTCTATAAGGACAGATAGATGGGAATGCTATACATTGAGGAAGAAAGAGAGAATTATTATTGTCCATATCCATCTATCTTATCTGGAAGAATCAAGAATGAAGATGAAATATACTTATTTAATTATATAATTTTCCTCAAAAAAAATATATTAGGAATTAGTTGATTAAAAAAATAGAGTCATGATTCAAGATTTAGACTATCAAAATATCAATGAATTAATACCCGCGACTTTGTTGTGGTAAATGCAGGAGACTTTGTTGTTATTACTTCAACTTTAATAAATGAAAAAATGACTTAATACGCAGTACTAGTTATCATATTTACAAAAAAAAAAAACTAATTATCATATTTGCAAAAAATAATACTACAAAAAAGTATAAATTAACAACCTATAAATAAAAAATAATATGAAGTTGATTAATCTATAGTCTATAATTAAAGAGGGAATTATATAAGGTAATTACCCAAATATCCGCTTTCTTTGTAAGGTTAATCCAATCCGGTTTGAAGTTGGGCAAAATCGGATATGGGGGTCAAAGGTTCCCCCGGTAGCAGGTAAGGGGGGGTGTTTGAGGTTCCACAACTCGACACCTGGACAAAATTAGAAAGAGAGAGAGAATGTGGAAAGCGGAAACAGAAGAAAAGAGAGAGGGGAAGGGGGGGGGAGAAGCAAGAGAAAATCTGTAAAGGAGAGAGAGGACATGAGAGAGATGAATGAAAAAAAAGAAGTAAAGTTGCAGAGGAGAGAGAGAGATTATTGAAGATAGGACAGAGAGAGGTGGAAGAGTGACAATGAGAGAGCATTAATATAAATTGAATTAAATCTTAAGTTTCAGATAAAAACCATCGAAGAAGAACCAATTGGGCGAGGGCTTATTTGCAAGTTGACGTGTAAACAATTAGTTTTAACTGGACACCCAAAACAAAACGACATGACACATTGGAATCGACTGGACAAGAGTTATCGGAGAAACAGATTCACCATCGACTTCAGACAGAAAATGGGCAAGTTTGCTTTCGATAAAGGTTATCCGCGATGTGTCTCCCTCAAATATGAAGCAAACTTACCCATTTTTCAGGACAAAATCAGAAAGAGAGAGAGAGAATGTTGGAGGCGGAAACAAAAGAAGAGAGAGAGAGAGAGAGATAGGAGTGAAAAAGAAAAGTAAAGTTGCAGATGAGAGAGAGAGATTAGTGAGGATAGGACAGAGAGAGATGAAAGAGTGACAGTGATGATGCATTAATATAAATTGAATTAAATCTTAAGTTTCAGATGAAAACCATCGAAGAAGAAGCAATTGGACGAGTATTTATTTACAAGTTGACGTTTAAGTAGTTAGTTTTAAGTTTTAACTGGACACCCAAAGCAAAACGACATGACACGTATTGGAATCGACTAGACAAGAGTTATCAGAGAAATAGATTCACCGTCGATTTTGGATAGAAAATGGGCAAGTTTGCTTTCCATAAAGGTTATACGAGAGGTGTCTCCCTCAAATCTGAAGCAAACTTACCCATTTTCTATATGAAGTCGACGGTGAATCTGTTTTTTCGATAACTCTTGTCCAGTCGATTCCAATATGTGGCAGGTTGTTTTCATTTGGATGTCCAGTTAAAACTAACCGCTTACACGTCAAACTGCAAATAAACCCTATCCCACTTCTTCGATAGTTTTTCTCTGAAACTTAAGATTAATTCAAATTATATTAATGCCTTCTTACCATCACTCTCCCCCTCTCTATCTCTCTTTGTGTCTTATCCCCTCCGTCCTCTCTCCTCTACGACTTTATTGTTGCCTTTTCACTCCTCTCTTTCTCCCCTTATTTAATGCACCAGTTATCCTTTCTCTTTTTACTCTCTGGGCTTAGGGGAGAGGGTGACACTAGAACCAGGGAAACATTGTGTAACGGCCCGGAATTATGATTTCCGGGTTACGTTTCAAGGGATGAAACCCCTTGTTCGGATCTTGCAATCCAGGTACGGGTCGAGGTTTCAAACTCATTTTTAAGGTCAGTAATAAAGAGGGATTTCGAACCCTAACAGTATCGTAGGGTCGTTGGGTACCCTTAACCTGTCATGGGGACTATGTCGCGAAAATCAATTCAAACGGAAGTAAGGTGGAAACAAAATTTAGATACAAGATGCCACGGCAGAGTCGGGTCCAAACCAAACCATAAGTGGGTGGTTACCATTTATAACGAGTTAGAGAATTAGCCAGGTTCTTCGATTTGCAAAAAAGGGGACCCCGTCATATAGACATCGAGCACTCAAAATATGCAGAAAATACCTTTAAAAGAAGAACGGGGAAAGGAGTCAGATCGAGCCACTCATGCGGGATCGGTAGTCCTCGCTGAGGCCACATAGTATGTGCTATACCTAATAAAGATGCTCTAATGCAGTACGAAAGTTAAACACACTAACATGCTCCTAGTTCATAATAATGTGCAGAAATACTGTAAAGGGCCCAAGACAATGCCAAATGGCATATCCCTCTCCTACCTCCAGCCCCTTCCGATAGGGCGGAGACTGGCCAGCTCGTGAATGCATTCCATTATAATCGGGCGGCACGCATGCCCAACCCGCTCCACAATAAAGCCCGCAGACATCTCATAATATAAGGAAGTTTCATGACTCGATTGACTCAAGACGGGACCCGATGGGACTAGGTCGTCCTATAACCCTAGCAGAGACTCTAGGACTATCACAGATTCACAGATAACGGCCGTTCTGTTTCAAACGCATAAAGTAAGCAGATGCTCATCAATTAGTGCAACCTAAACAGGATACTACATGGCATGCTTTTATGCATATGCAACACCTAACATAAAATGCAACAACAGGCATGAATGTCCAACCTGAGTAAGCCCCCTAGGGAACTTACCTGAAGATGCAGAACAACAGGATAATACAAGCAAAGGCCCAAATGCAAGTCCAAAGCAATCCAAAAGCAATACACACCTACCATCAAGTCATTTCCATAAGCTACTGAACCAACATTCACACACACACGAACCCAAGTTCTCAATATCCTCAAAACCATCGATGGTAAAACCATTTTTCAAAACCTTTCTGATTTGATCAACCAAAAACATTCTTCCAATCAAAACCATTGATAAAACATACCAACAATATTTCCAAACTTCCTTCTCAAAACCAACATCATTAAACCAAGACAAAGAATCCCGACAATTAACATTTAAACCTTAAATCCAATCTCTCGAAATCATACCATAGAAATAATTCCGGCATTTTATTTCAAAACCTTGACTTTAATGTTTCAATTAATTTAAGACAATAATAAACATTTCCAAAATAAATCCCTCTTTATTAAACCATATTTATAAAACACCATTACTAAATTACTTTACTATTTCTAAATCACATATTTAAACACCCCGTAAAAACATAATATACAAATATTCCAATTATTTAATAATTACATAATTAATCGAAAATACCCCAAATTAAGTCTTGTTTTTTTATACACATTTTACAAAACACAATCCATAACAATCAGGCCCAAAGAAACGAATAGCCCCAGTTCAATTCGGAAGCAAGATGGCTCATGAGAGAAAAAGGCCCAATAAATTTCTCAAATCCGGATCCAAAGGAAACCGGTTTACTGATTTAAAAATCCGATCCAAACCCATCCTTTAAAACAAAACCGGACCAATGGAACACACTGTTCATATCCTTCAACCAAAGCTACCGCGAGAAATTCTGGAAAGAAGGGGAAAGGGAGTGATGTGGATCAAGATGGCCTTCTGTGGGTCAAACAATGATATTGATCCAGGCGGTCTCTCAAGACCGATTCGAGGGCCATTGATGGCAAAGAATGTTGTCCTCAAAAGGAAGAAGAAGGTTCCACCATAGAAGAGGGTCCAAAGGTAACCAAGGTCCCCGTTTTTCGTTCGTTTAGGATCGTTTGACAGCTTTTCGACGTCTCAGTAACATGAGTCGTTCGGAATCCATATTTATCGGATGAGGTCGTGCCATACCTTGTTGGAACGAGGACGAAAAGATCTACAACTTTGCCGTTGAAAGTTTTTTTAGAATCGACCTCAAGAATGGCCGAAATTCATCATCTTTGCAGCCGTCCCTGTTTGGATGAATTTCTAGATAATTATTTAATTATTTTCGAATTTATTTAATTAAATTAGATTTAATTATTTTATGAATTTAGGAAAATAATGTGGAAATAATTATATCTCTTCTAGATATAATTCTTGTCCACCAAGTTGTTAATTTTCTATCCTTAGTTAGATTTACATATCTTTAGATTATTTGATTTATCTTTAGTTACCAAAACTCTATCTTTTGCACAAGATAGAATTGATATGTCTCTATTTAAACTCTTGTATTTCATTCAATAAAATTAGATTGGAAAATTATATTGTGGAACCTTAATAGGATTTTAAGGTTTCTACAATTCCTCCAATCCAAAGCCTTTGCATTCAAGTGATTGTTCTTACTTTCATCCAAACAAAGATCCCAACACAACCCTCACCAATTCACACGTCAAGCACCAAACAACCAAGACTGCAGAAACCGTCGCAATTCAGCAACCCAGAACCGTCGCAGAGAGGGAGGCTCCGTCCCTGTTTGCTCGCGCCAGTCGCTGGCGGCGGCCGCTGCAATATATTCTGCGGGCGCATTATCTGTCGCCACCACTGTTTCCGTCGCTGCTACTGCTGTGTTTGTCTGCTGGATTTTGGCTAAGTGTTAGCCGTCGCTGTTCATTGTTTTTACCTTTGTCTTTTGTTTTGTTTTTCTTACTTGCTTCCACCGTGATAAATTCAAAGTCTTTATTGTAATTGATTGTAAACATCGAGATTAACAAGGATAATTGCAAGATCGGGCCATCAACAGTTTGGGGTTCTTGATTCCGAGCCCACAGGCGAAGGATCGGGGATCCCAAACGTATCAGGGAGGGTCTCCCGCCGACGATGGCGGAGCTCTGACCACCCATTCCCAACACCGAAGGAATAGATTTAACAAGAAGGGAGGAGAAGGAGGGTGCTCACCGAGGGGTTTTTCGAGCCCGCGGAAATCGATCGGAAGGTTTTGAGGTCGTCGGAGTCCGATTCGCCTCGTCGGGGTTGGAATCAAGAAAATCTAAGCCTAGGGCAACGGAAGGGGTAAAAAAGGGAGAAGCTTTACTGTCCTATTGAGCGAAAGGAGGAGAGGGGGTGGCTTACCGGTTGTGTAAGGAGAAACCAGGGGAAAGGGAAGGAGGGGGAAGACGGCGCTGGGCGGCGGTGGCCCCGGGCTCCTGGGCGTCGTGCTCGGCTTCGTCGGACGTCAGAGGAGTTGCTGTTGGGGTCAACGGGGAGGAGGAACGAGCTGCAGATCGGCTCCAGCTCGTGGGAAAACAGGGGCTTCATGCTCTTGGCTCTCGGGTCCATAAGGGAAGGGAGGAGGAGGCGTGCGGTGGTGGTGCTGGTGTTGCTCAGTGGTGGTGCGAGTTCACGGGAAGGGATGGGGTTTTTGGTTAAGGGGATTGAAAATGGTAGGAGAAAGGGAGTGGGTGAATACAGGGAAATGGAGATGGAGGAATGAGGTAGGAGGTGTGGGGATATGGGTTTTCAATTGCAAAATAGGCCTCTGAACTTGGCGTGTAAGTTGCTGGAACAATAGCCACAAGGAGAAGAATAGCATAGAGGGAGAGGAGTGTGAAGGGGGTAGGTGTTTGTTCACTTTGGGAAACAAACAAGAGGTGCTGAGCTTGAGCTTTGGGATAAGAAGGGAAAATGACCAACGGGTGGTGAGCTGCAACCTTGTTGGAACTGATTTCGGATGAAAGGAAGGGGAAAAACAATTGATCCCAAATTATGGATTTTAAAATACCCGAAAATAAAACCCCAAAACCCCCTCTCTCGGCCTTATCCCGACGCGTTTAAAATACTCCTTAATTTTTCAAATCCGAATTTAATAAATGAAATGCGAACATTATTTTCCAACTTTCGGTAAATAAAAGCAGAGTATAACATATTTTAAATTTCCAATTAATTAATGCCGAAACTTGCTTCGAAAGATTTAGAATAAATCCAATAGCTCAATGACAAAAATTTCAAATCTCCTGAATCTTAGAAATCGGAATGATTATAAATCACTATTTTAATAATTTAATATTCTAAAATTTCCCGGTCTTTACATCATCCACCTCTAAAAACAAGTCTCGTCCCCGAGACTAAAATCACTCTAAAACAAAGGGATGAAGTTTGAAATTGGTGAGTCCAAGGATTATGTCATTGGCCCCGTAAGCACCTCATAAGGGCCCGTATGAGGTCCTCACAGTACCCTTAACGTGATCAAAATATTCCCAATTGGTCGTAGTAAGTATGCGATATGGACCCCTACCACACCCTTACCTTGACCTTTCGGTTATATCATAACTCGAAAGCAACCATAGCACCCCTACTAGGTCTTAGCAAGCATTCTATATGCGCCCCTATAAAATGCATGTATCCACTTCGTGAGGCGTTATAATATAAGCCCTGGTTGAAAAGTTTCAAAAGGGATTCCGCAATTCAAAAATTAGCCTCAAAATCGTTGAAATATTTGGTAACGGTCATTCCTTACAAATCTAAGTTAATCCTTTTCGAAATCGCTCCAAAATATTTAAATCCGATGTTTAACCAAGCAACTTTACACCAAAACAAGTCAAATCCTTTCAATCAAATTTTCGTCAAAATCCTCCAAAACCAAATCAGTTTCCCGCATAACAATCAATCAAATTCTGAAGCTCGGAGGTGGAATCATCCACCTCTAAGGGCTAATCACATATTCTCTTCCTAGTTTCCAGATCATGCAACATCATCCACAACTCAACAAGTACCATAACCAAAAGTCTCATCAACTCTTATATAAGCATAATACCATAAGCCATCTCAGACATGGCAAGTCCCACATCATATCATACTAAAAAACCATCACATAATCGTATAACATAAACATAAACATAAACATAAACATGCCAACAAGTCTCAAGTACCAAAGAAACAACAAGCCTCAACATACTACGAATCATAAGGTATGTCTATATCATACTCAAGGCATCACAAGTGCATAATCGAATGTTCATCACTCATCACGTAAGCACACATGTCCAGAAATCAACGGGTTAGGTGTTATGGGGTTGGTATGTCAGTACACATCAAATCTCACAATCGCATATCGATATCGCAACACAAGTAGAATAGATTCATCATGTTAACATATCAACACAACAAGGTCATGCTATTAAGATTCAGAAAAAGGAAGATCAAGCAGTATCTAAATCATCAAAAAGTCAATATGCCCTAAAAGACATCACCTTAACTCGTCACAAAACCATATAACGATCATTTAGTCATCAGGCAGACATGCACCATTATCTCATATATACAAATCATATTCATGATCCAAGTCATATTCATCAGTTACATATTCATAATCATGCTTACCAACCATATAATATAATATCATGCTTACTACTTCATAATAAACATCATGCTTCCATATAGTAACACATCATTATCTCATAGTTCCTACTCATCATTATTTCATACATCATATCACAACACGTCCTAACATGCTTCTAAAATAACATAACAAGATAGCAAAGCAGTAATATATCATGGTAACCAATGTTGTTAGGATCGAGATTCTAGATTGGATCGGTGGGGGTGTAGTAGAATCGGATTGTAGGATTGGATCGTAGGATCGTAATGCATGTTTAAATTTTTTGATAAACTAATTATAAAATATTGCATATCACTTATATGTAAAGTTAAATCAATGCTCAATAGCTATAACCACTTTATTTGTCTATCCATATATGAAAAATCCACACATGTATACAACCCAAAAAATTCGAGCAGTAAGTCATAATTCTAGATTTTTTTATATCCCTAAATAGAGAGTGAATCAATACATTATTTAAAAAAATCAATATAACTATATCAATCAACATATTAATTCAAATTACCTAAAAATATATTTAAAAAAAAAATCAAATTACCAAAAAAATATTTAAAAAATCAACATATTAGTTCATGCTGTAAGATCTAGATTCTATTCCCGATCCTGCTACAATCCTGTACGATCCTCCTACGATTTTGTACGATCCTGCTGCATACGACTCTATATGTGCGATCCAGATCGATAGGGCCACTTTGGATCGTAGAATCATAAGATCCCACGATCCAGATCTAGATTTTAACAACCATGATGGTAACACTTGTCACTACCAACTAGATTTTAATATTGCATATCAACATGTAATTTCATATCAGGTTTATCATGGTCGTTATCTAACATCATGCCAGCAAATATAAATAAATCACATAATCAAGGCAATCCTCACATCATACCAGTCAAAATAAAACAGAACCACTCGCCCGTCTACAATCTCAAGCCAAGACTAATCCTCTTCTAGACTCGCCAACGTCAACTCAGACAAAAATTCCTCAAAGAATCCCAATTCATCTTGATGCTCAAATCTCGCCCCTCCTTCTGCCAAGCACTACCACACCATCCACCTCTAAGAATCCAACTCCTATCTCTAACTTCACACCCAAGTACCCTCTAATACCATGTCCTCAATATTCATGAGCCCTTCCTTATACTTCTCGTACTACCCAAAGCATTACCAGCATCACCTAGAAGCTCATCAGAACCACCAACATTGCCTCTCATAAATCCCAAAGCTCTCTCAGTCTTACCTAAGCCAACATCCCTTTCCCGCGACTCACCTCCTAATACCATCGATCATCCCAACTACCAAAGATTCTTTCACCACTCTCCAACCACGCTACCAAATGACCTCACCCACAGGTTTGAGGAAGGAGCAATCATGCAAATCATCAAACATAAGGTCTAAATCATATCAACTAGCATTTATATCAATAGCATCATTAGTTCAGCATTAAACATTGCAACTGTGTTGATAAATCTCAATTTACCGTCATGCTCAATCATTATTACAAATCATCATATATGCACATAATCAAGTCAAGCTAGCAAGTTTCATCATAATCTTATCTAATAGTCAGTTCAGGTTTCTCAGCATATGTAGTTCACATTTTACAAGCAAAGGAATTCAATCATGCTTAGCAACTTAGCGTAGAAACATGTCAAGACATTATGGTACATGAGATATATAAGTCATCAAATCATATCATCATAGACAACAGGCAATCAGGCAACAGTTATCATCAAGTCAGCACATCAACACGTAAATCTCATCGCTAGGTCAGTGCAATATCATCGTCAACAAATTCAAAAGGGTTAGCAATTCGAATGAAGAACACTTCCGCTTGCAAGTCATATCATACTTAGTAACCGTAATTCTCGATGCGCTTGTCCCGTCGACATCATTGATCCTGAGGCCCGTGGGTTATGGGCTTACGCTTTTGTTACGCTGCTCTATTACTATCTAACTTCCCACTCCCTCTTCCATGCGGTTGCATGTCCAATGTATCGCGTATGAGCTCAAATTAGTAGAGATAGGGGAGTGACAGGGACGGACAACCGAATTTTTCTCTTGGAGACAAACACGGACCAATGCTAAAAGCGACAAGACTAGAGACAAAACTCCGACCCGAGAATAGCAACGATGCCCTTATGGAAGTCTATTAGGTTACAATTGCGACAAGCAACACGAATTCATCATGGAGCATATCAATCATACTAACCCACACTAACATGTACCTATCTCAAGGAGAACAACATACGTATTCATTCCAAAAGACACAATCGAATCCTACACGGATGCCTGTGAGACGAGCTAGTAGTCTATTATTTCATGGAAGAAGATATGCCTAGCAACTTCAAGCAAGCTATGCGGAACCAACCATAATCATGTATGATTCAAAGTCATGCGGGATTTAATGAAGATAACAAGTATCATGTATATTAAATAATGTACAGGCATGAACAAGTGAGGTAAAATATAGCATGACGAGGTATAACCAAATTACGTGCTGTACGAGAACACATAGGAACAACACAGTAATTATCACCTATGGCAACAATGATCATGTGATATGTCAAGGATGGCATGCAGTTATACGACGAGATGCATTTAGAAGGCATAGTCCTTCATGATACTAACGACACATGATGTGATACAAGCAGGGTCATGAGTCATTAAAAGGAGTTCACATAATATTCACGAAACATAGGGCATTGTCAAAGGTAACAAGAAGGGCATCATTGGCGACATATTATAATTATGCTAGTAACGAACCACCATAGAGCACATAGCGAACATGCACACAATCCAGGTAACTCGACTAAATTCATTCTAATATCCATGCATCATGCGTATGCGAAATCATGATATAGTGTGTTGTGTGATCATGCGAGGTGCCAAGTCGTACATGTATGCTAGCACGAGAGGATATCATAGAGTATTAGAGAAATACTACCGAGCGATAACATGTAAGTATGCTAGGATAAACCATCACATAAAGTGAATCGATCATCGAATTCAACATCAATCTAATTGCATGAGTAAGACTTGTTAAGATAATAGAAGGAGGGAAGGGCCACACTATCAGGGACCTAGCTCGAGAGAGAATTAGCAATAATGCAGGCAAGATATAATTCACACGAGTCGCAACCAAGGATCCTACATGATACTAAAGGCTCAATATAACATACAATACATGCATGCAACTAATCATGACGACACGTAAGAAATCAATTAAATCACATTCCAACAATATAGAAGCATGAGGAAAGTTTAACGGTGCATAATACGAGTATAAGTAATGGGCAATATGACTAGAATACGAGGACATGAGCTCAAATCAACACATACCGGGATAAAACATGCATTTCTCAAGACTCAATTATACCACATATTCTCCATCCAACGCAAGTAATCCCACAACAATACTAATTGCAAAACAACCAACATTAGTTAATCCGACGAATACAGAATAGATGGGCATGTTATAAATTCTTGTCACAAAAGGATAATAAGCATTGACACGTCATCATCCAACATGCTAAGGCGATCTTCTACAAGCATTCATATAAGGAGGAGTTGATCACACTATCATGAACCTAATCAAGGAGGAAATAACGATCATGTAGGTTTATATCATATGGTTCATGCTTCCAATCAATGATACGATCAATAGGCCAAGTAAACATGCTATAACAACATACAATCATAATAGAAGGCAAGACACAACATGAGACTTGGGCAATGTAACTAACCACAACATGAGCTTAAACAATAAAATCATGACAGAAAGCAAGGCATAACATGAGCAACTTCTTACTAACGATCATTTACAAGGTACATGCGGGAGATTACAAAATCATGTCATGCAGTTCAGAGAGAGTCACCATTACAACCGGACAGAGATCCCTAATGGCAACCATTGACTTTCCCCAACCGACTCATCATCCTTGCTTCCTGTGGGACTCTACTACTACTCTTTGTGTCAAGAAAACACTGATTGATTGTCATAAGAATCAAGAAAGACAGCCCCAGAAACACCTTGCTTTTGACTCAAAATGACATCAAGAACTACATTACAATACTCACTCAGACAATCTTCATATACACACATGATTCTGACACATTGTATTTTTATCCAACCCGATTCCCGTGAAAGATACTGACATCCGGGAGAAAGACTCAATAAGATCCTCAAGGGTTTAGAATAGTGGAACAAGCTATTACACATAACTGGGTTGACCATACAGCAAAAAGGGCACTCCCACTATCCCGTTTGCACAGATCAGTCAAGACACATTTAATAGTTAAGGCATCCAAATCAGATCTCTAACATAGCAAGCATTCAACACAGAATCAGTTAATAATACTCATAATGATCTACTTGGAGTCTCCCAACCCATCTGTAAAGAACAAGCTGATATTTTGCCTACCGTTCTCAACTACACCTAATAGGGGTGGTCTAGCGCCTTTACTACCCACTCGCATCCCCGTTTGGTCGATTTTCCTCTTTTATAACAAGCCAAGTTCGTTACTTAGTCTGATTTGGGTTAGGCATCTTAAATTCATTTTGCCCCTTTAAATCATTTTCAAAAGTCCTTGAAATTTGTGGGCGATTTTCAAAACATACACTCGACCCTTGTGTACCCGAATTGCACAACCTCAGCTCTGATACCATCTTTTTAACGACCCGGAATTATGATTTTCGGGTTACGTTTCAAGGGATGAAACCCCTTGTTCGGATCTTGCAATCTAGGTACGGGTTGAGGTTTCAAACTCATTTTTAAGGTCAGAAATAAAGAGGGATTTCGAACCCTAAAAGTATCGTAGAGTCGTTGGGTACCCTTAACCTGTCCTAGGGACTATGTCGCGAAAATCAATTCAAACGAAAGTAAGGCGGAAACAAAATTCAGATACAAGGTGCCACGACAGAGTCGGGTCAAAACCAAATCATGAGTGGGTGGTTACCATTTATAACGAGTTAGAGAATTAGCCAGGTTCTTCGATTCGCAAAAAAGGGGACCCCGTCATATAGACATCGAGCACTCAAAATCTGCAAAAAATACCTTTAAAAGAAGAATGGGGAAAGGAGTCATATCAAGCAACTCATGCGGGACCGGTAGTCCTCGCCGAGGCCACATATTATGTGCTATACCTAATAAAGATGCTCTAATGTAATACGAAAGTTAAACACACTAAAATGCTCCTAGTTCATAATAATATGCAGAAATACTGTAAAGGGCCCAAGACAATGCCAAATTGCATATCCCTCTCCTACCTCCAGCCCCTTCCGATAGGGCGGAGACTGGCCAGCTCGTGAATGCATTCCATTATAATCGGGCGGCACGCATGCCCAACCCGCTCCACAATAAAGCCCGCAGGCATCTCATAATATAAGGAAGTTTCATTACTCGATTGACTCAGGACGGGACCCGATGGGACTAGGTCGTCCTATAACCCTAGCAAAGACTCTAGGACTATCACAGATAACGGCCGTTCTGTTTCAAACGCATAAAGTAAACAGATGCTCATTCAATTAGTGCAACCTAAACAGGATATTACATGGCATGCTTTTATGCATATGCAACACCTAACATAAAATGCAACAACATGCATGAATGTCCAACCTGAGTAAGCCCCATAGGGAACTTACCCGAAGATGCAGAACAGCAGGATAATACAAGTAAGGGCCTAAATGCAAGTCCAAAGCAATCCAAAAGCAATACACACCTATCATCAAGTCATTTTCATAAGCTACTGAACCAACATTCACACACACACGAACGCAAGTTCTCAATATCCTAAAAACCATCGATGGTAAAACCATTTTTCAAAACCTTTCCGATTTGATCAACCAAAAACATTCTTCCAATCAAAATCATTGATAAAACATACCAACAATATTTCCAAACTTTCTTCTCAAAACCAACATCATTAAACCAAGACAAAGAATCCCGACAATTAACATTTAAACCTTAAATCCAATATCTCGAAGTCATACCATAGAAATAATTCCGGCATTTTATTTCAAAACCTTGACTTTAATGTTTCAATTAATTTAAGACAATGATAAACATTTCCAAAATAAATCCCTCTTTATTAAACCATATTTATAAAACACCATTACTAAATTACTTTACCATTTCTAAATCACATATTTAAACACCCCGTAAAAACATAATATACAAATATTCCAATTATTTAATAATTACATAGTTAATCGAAAATTCCCCAAATTAAGTCTTGTTTTTTTATACACATTTTACAAAACACAATCCATAACAATCAGGCCCAAAGAAACGAATAGCCCCAGTTCAATTTGGAAGCAAGATGGCCCATGAGATAAAAAGGCCCAATAAATTTCTCAAATCCGGATCCAAAGGAAATCGGTTTACTGATTTAAAAATCCGATCCGAACCCATCCTTTAAAACAAAACCGGACCAATGGAACACACTGTTCATCTCCTTCAACCAAAGCTACTGCGAGAAATTCTGGAAAGAAGAGGAAATGGAGGGTCTCCCGCCGGCGATGGCGGAGCTCCGGCCACCCATTCCCGACACCGAAGGCCTATATTTAACAAGAAGGGAGGAGAAGGAGGGTGCTCACCGAGGGGTTTTTCGAGTCTGGGGAAATCGATCGGAAGGGTTTGAGGTCGTCGGAGTCCGATTCGCCTCGTCGTGGTTGGAATCAAGCGAATCTAAGCCTGGGGCAACAGAAGGGGTCAAAAAGGGAGAAGCTTTACTGTCCTATTGAGCGAAAGGAGGAGAGGGGGTGGCTTACCGGTTGTGTAAGGAGAAACTAGGGGAAGGGGAAGGAGGAACGAGCTGCGGCTCGGCTCCAGCTCACGGGAAAACAGGGGCCTCGTGCTCCTAGCTCTCGGCTCCACAAGGGAAGGGAGGAGGAGGCATGCAGTGGTGGTGCTGGTGTTGCTCAGTGGTGGTGCGAGTTCATGGGAAGGGATGGGGTTTGTGATTAAGGGGATTGAAAATGGTAGGAGAAAGGGAGTGGGTGAATACAGGGAAATGGAGATGGAGGGATGAGGTAGGAGGTGTGGGGTTATGGGTTTTCAATTGCAGAATCGGCCTCTGAACTTGGCGTGTAAGTTGCTGGAACAATAGCCACAAGGAGAAGAATAGCATAGAGGGAGAGGAGTGTGAGGGGGGGGGGGGGGGGGGGAGGTGTTTGTTCACTTTGGGAAACAAACAAGAGGTGCTGAGCTTGAGCTTTGGGATAAGAAGGGAAAATGACCAACGGGTGGTGAGCTGCAACCATGTTGGAACTGATTTCGGATGAAAGGAAAGGGAGAAACAATTGATCCCAAATTATGGATTTTAAAATACCCGAAAATAAAACCCCAAAACCCCCTCTCTCGGCCTTATCCCGACGCGTTTAAAATACTCCTTAATTTTTCAAATCCGAATTTATTAAATGAAATGCGAACATTATTTTCCAAATTTCGGTATATAAAAGCAGAGTATAACATATTTTAAATTTCCAATTAATTAATGCCGAAACTTGCTTCAAAAGATTTAGAATAAATCTAATAGCTCAAGGTTAGAAATTTTAAATCTCCCGAATCTTAGAAATCGGAATGATTATAAATCACTATTTTAATAATTTAATATTCTAAAATTTCCCGGTCTTTACACATTGAATAACACGCAAGACAGGAAACAACCATAGGGTGTCCAATAAGAAATCATTGGGTGTCTAGTAGCGTACTAAAGGATGTCTAGTAAGAAACCATAGAGTGGAAAGTTCATATATTGTTCATTCATCAATAAAAAAAACAAAGCGGTTCACCAAGCCTCAGCGAGGGCTCATCTACTTCGATTCCACCTCCTCTACTTCAAATCCGGCCTCCACTCGCCTTGAATTGACCTAGAAAAGTCATTACAACAAAGGTGAAAGACGAAGGCATCAAAAGCGGTACTCCGACGGCGATTCACACTAACGGAGTATGCCGAATTTGAGCTCCCATGGATATTCTGTCACCCTCGAAGGCAGAGAGATAGAAGACAGAGAAATCAAAGAATAAATAAGCTCTTCAATGGAGAGAGGTAGAGAGAAAGGGTTTTGGATGGGTGACAGACTGAGAGTGATGGGCAATAAATGCCCTATTGCTTCTCTCTCTCTCTCTCTCCACTGGTTGCAGCATGTGAGGTAAAAGGAGATTTTGAGGGGGGAGAGTTAAGTTTTGCATTTTGTTTTGATAGTAGATAAGGGGTGCAAAGGGGTCTAGGTATTTGGGTTACTTTAGCAAATTCCCCATAGTTAAAACTAAAGAAGAAGTTTTGTTCGTCATGTATCGTTTTCTCCACTTTTCGAGATCTTATGTGGCAAACTCTATTGAGTGTGTCAATTTGTAGAATTTTATTTTTAAAAAATTTACATTGAAATGAGTAAAAGTAATAAATTCAACAATTATTTAAATAATACATAAATCATAAATTAAGTTAATTTTATGGGATTACAATATAATTTAGCATAATATGCATTTTGATATAGTGTAATTTGGTTATGTTAGGAAGGGCATTTTTGTAATTTCATAGAAATAGAAAACTCTCCTTGCTCTTATAAGAAGGGTGGCGCCAATTGCAGTTGGTGATGAGTTCTGTTGTAACAAACATTGATTACAGATTTCTTGAGGTCTTTCAATGGAGACTTTGTGAGTTTTTCTAAATCATTTGTAATTGTTCAAATGATATCAGAGCATAGTGAGATCTAGCTTCATTTGTTGCGATCTCGATTGAGAATTGTCTAGCTTGCTGAGATCTAGTTATTCGAGATTCTTCGATTTTCGCGATTGTGATTTTTCTGGTTTTTGCTCATGGTTGGGAGATGTTCGTCGACACCTCAAGGTCAGAATTTTGCAGATGTCCTCAACGGAGGAGGCAGAGGAACCTTTATGAGTCCCGTGTCTAAGACATGGGTATTTGTTTAAAATTTTAAGTTTATTTCTAATGTAATTAATTTTGAAATTCAAGTGGAAGTATTATGTACAAAATGGACAAAAGAATGAAATAATGTATAAAAATGATGGAATAATAATAATAAAAATAATGGTTTGTTAGAAGTTTATTTATAATTCTTTATTTGAATAATTTCTTAATAATAATAGTAAAGAGAAGTGCTAACCCAATGCAATTAAGATGACAATTGATTGTTTTTATGTGTGACTATAAACATACGATTAGAAGATAAAAACTATTGTTGTATCATGTACAAGCATTTATTATGGCAGATGCTTCTTACCTATATATTTGAACACTCGGTCCTTTGGATAATCCTATTATTTTATATGAAATTTACTTAAACGAGTCAGGTTCCACATAAATATAAATTCCTCATTTTTATTTTAGTCTATAATCACCAATACCTTTTTATGGTCAATGGGTTGTAGACAAAGTCTTGAACATTTTACTTTCTTCTATTTGCTAGTCGTAAAAAGACTAACCGTCCTATTTTTCTTCCCTTGGACGGTTGGGGTCCCTGATTTGCATACTATACCTCAGCCACTAATCCACGTGTTTAGGTAAATGGTCTTGAGGCGCTGAAGAATAAAGAAGTCTAATATTTTTTTTTTCAAATTTTAGTGTTGTGTTTAAGGTACTAATTCCTAAAATTTATTGTGTTAAAGGTTATTTATTTCCATTGTAACTCTTTTAACATTATTTCCGCAGCTATTATTCAAACTATTTAGATACTATATTTGGAGTTGTTACTTTGGGTTAATTTATTTTAGATCATTGATTTTTATTTAAGTCTTCCGCTAATTTCATATTTATTTACATTTACTTTATATTATCTTGTTTGTGGGAGCATGGTTGCATATCCCTATAAGCCTAAGACGATTACAAAGACATTAAAGTCTGCGTAATTGTTGGTGCTGCAAGCCTGCAACATTCCTTCATTGTATTAAGAAGGGGTGTTACAGAAGATGGTATCAGAGCTTAAGGTTTCTAATAAAGTAAAAATGTGTGTTTTATAACTTTAAAATGAATTTAAATGTATTTTAAAATGTATTTAAAAAGGTTTCTTTTAATTAAAAAAAAGGTTATTATAAAACCTAATTTAAATGTATAAATATCTTTTTATGACAAGAATTTAAATTAAACTTTGTAAAATAAAATATATTTCAAAACTAATTTAAATGTATGAATATTTTCTTTATGACGAGTATTTAAATGAAATTTTGTTTTAGAAAAAAAAATGTATTTTATAAAATAAGTGTTTAGAGGTGTTTGAAACTTTATAATAATGATAGTAATAAATAATAATAATAATAATAATAATAATAATAATAATAATAATAAATATATTTCATAAATAATGATAAAGGTGTTTAATTTTTTTTTTTAAATGTGTGCATTTCATATCATAGTGATTTAAGTGTTTAAATTTCAAAATAATCTAGCCCTCAAGTACCTAACCTGTAATCTTAGGGTCGTTAGCATTCTGACCTTAAGTTATTGACACTCGCGTAATTCATTTTTTGGATGCCTGCAATCTTGCCTGGTGAAAATACAATCAATGGGGGAGAAGTGGTCCCTTTAGCTGCACCGAGGCCATACTACAACTCGATCAACTTTTCCATGACTCGCCTCGCAATTCAATCACGCAATATGGAACCGCGAGTCTATCTTCCAGATTCTGCAGAGTGGATTCACCCTTTTAAAAGGTTTTGTGATATAGAGTTGAGGAAGTTGGAGGATTTGGAGAATACCCTTCGAACGGACATTCATCGGCTTATGCTACTCATGCGCCCTACGGTTGATGCCATCAACTATTGACGTCGTATGATAGGATTTGGCTCGAACTACAAGTTGGAAGGAACGATAGTCCTATCTGATGATGTGCTTCCACCAATGGATGTCATTTGCTACAAGATGGAGCCACAACCTTACAACTTGGTAAGGAAGACCATGGTTGAAGTTTCACCGATCTATACTTATGAGAACCATTGTTTTGATCGCATGGAGGCCGGAGAAAAGAGGCGTCTTCGACTAGAACACCTCCTTTGCGAGACGCTGGATCATCTTAGTGAAGTGAATGAGTGTATAAGAGAGTTAAGGTATCGCATGATCCATGGCCTACCTTCAACAAGTGATGTAACAACCTCATGGCAAATGAAGTGACAGACAGAGAAGTTACAAAAGGTTGCAGAGCTACAAGCACTCGACAAGAAAATAGAGGAAGATTTGGAGTATGACATCAATCGAGGTGTCATATTTAAGTATTTGAATCCATTGTCGGGCATACACCATGGATATTACTTTCCCGTTTATGGAAATCTTCATTATTAAGGAAAAGCTAGAGGAACTTCAGACAATATTTCAATTCAATAATGGGTGAAGGACCCGCGTGTCCCTAGATATCGAGTAGCCATTTCTAAGACATAGTATTCTCCGCATTTGAAAACTTTGAGACCCCTCATAATGTTGTTTGAAGTTATGACATTATATAAGTATGCATTGGTTTTACCTTGGTTTGTGGTAATTATAATTGCATAAAATTATGGATGTCATTTAAGTGAACAGAGTATAAATGACATTAAAACTCTACCTATACAGTGAAGTTTCTCTGAGTATTACGTGCACCGATTAGGAAAGAGTGTACATTACTTTTTTCCGCCAAAAGGATGAAGTTGGTTTATGGTGGAAAGTTGTTAAGCGAACTCAAGCAGGCAAGCCTTCAATCGGTCCCTCGCTGGCAATTACAGTACAACTTCTCTAAGGAGGGAGAAGAAAGGAGAATTCTGGCTCATATACTCATAAATGGATGAAATTAGTTGAGCAAGAGACGAGATGTTACAAAGCCATCACTAGCCTCCCAAGACTAAAAATGTTGTGAATGGATTACCCTTCCCTATACACTTATATGAGCATTGAGGGTGAACGCAACATAACTGGACCATTTAACCTAGACAAGAGTGTATACGTGATGAGGCAAGAGGTCGATGCCAACGCACCAATAACTCAATGTACCATGTACTACCAAATTGAGTTAATCGATATTTCGTTCGATTTGAGAGCTACTAATTCTTTTATGGCTTAGAGTATTGTCCATAGATTTAAGTTAGGTAGTGTGCCTTTAGACAAAACGTTTAGGGTCGAACTCTCTAAAAGAGGGAACAATGATAGGAACGAAGACGTTGAGCCAATTTCCTATCACGATTAGGTGGTCGAGAGTTCGACGCCGATTTAGGGGTGATTCCGCTTATGCCGTTGGATATCATCTTAGGTATGGATTGGTTAGGGCAACATGGCGCGGTGATTGACTTCGAGCGGAGGATGGCACATGCGTGTGCAAATTCCGCGGGCGCGTTTTCGTTGAGAATGACCATATTATTAACATGAAGCAGGCAGCAAGGCTACTGTGACAAGGTTGTGTGGGCCTATTATGCTATTTACCGGACTCTAAGTCCGAGACGGTCACAATCTCTGATATTCCAGTGATTCGGGAATTTCCCGACGTATTTCCTGATGACATTACCGAGTAACCACCAAAGCGCTTTGTTGAGTTCACAATTGATCTGGAACCAGGGACGTCTCCACTCTCCAAAGCTCCATATCGTATGTCACCCCTTGAGATGAAGGAGTTGAAGTCTCAATTGGGAGAGCTGCTGGAGAAGGGCTATATCAGGCCTAGTGCGTCGCCATGGGGGGCTCCATTATTATTTCTGAAGAAGAAGGATGAATCTTTCGACTGTGTATTGACTACCGTGAGTTGAATAAAGTGATGATCAAGAACAAGTACCCATTACCGCGAATTGATGATTTTCTAGATCAACTACAAGGAGCAAAGGTGTTCTCCAAAATCGATCTTCGTGCTGGGTATCATCAATTACGGATTCGTGAGAAGGACATCCCAAAAACTGCTTTCAGGACTAGATATGGGCACTATGAGTTCGTGGTGATGCCCTTTGGCTTGACCAATGCCCTAGCTGTGTTTACGAAGATGATGAACAAGCGATTCCATAAGTACAAGGACAAGTCCATGGTGGTGTGAATCAAGGCCATATTGTTTTATTCTTCAAGCAAGAAGGCTACGAGAAGCATCTTCAGACGAAACTATTAGTGTTACGAAAACCTTAGCTTATGCTAAATTGTTCGAACTAGAATTTTGGATCAAGAAGGTGATTTTTCTAGGTCACATCATATCTTAGGAGGAAATGATGATAGATTTGTAGAAGATTTTAACGATGAAACACTGGGTTCACCCAAAGAATGTGAAGGAAGTTTTCTGGGACTAGTAGGATACTATGGGAGATTTGTGAAATAGTTTTCTAAAATTGTCGTCTCTTATCTCTTTTTGAGAAAGGGAGAAGCTTGTTTGAAAGGAGAAGTGCGAGCAAAGCTTTAAAAAAAAAGGTTGACCCCTGTGCCGATTCTAGCATCGCCGAGAGACGGGGAAGAATACCTAGTGTATAATGATGCTTCTAAGCAAGATCTGGGTGTGTGATGATGTAAGATGATAGGGTGATCACGTTTGCTTCCAAGCAGCTCAAGTAGTATGAAAAGAGATAGCTAGTGCAAGGTTTGGATCTAGCTCTTGCTGTACTTGCTTTGAAAATCTAGCGACCAAATCTTTACGATGGTCGATGGCTGATGCCAAATCTTCATATATCATAAGAGCTCAAGTACATTGTTACTAGAAAGAATCTCAATGGGAGTAAGAAAATATGGTTGGATCTCATTAAGTACTATGGAATGGAAGACCAAAGTTGTAGCAGATGCCTTGAGTCGAACGCCTCAGCAAGAAATTACGATCGCGAGTTGGACAAAGAGACCTACTCTGCAAAAGAATTTCTTAAAGTTAGGGATCGAAACCCATCTCATATTCTAGGGAATATCCCTATTTCTCTTATACACTCACGCACACATAGGTTATTGAGTTAGGGATCGATTATTTATCTCGTATTTTACTTGATTGTGAGGTAAAGCTCTAATTCTCCGATGTGTTTTTTTTTTCTTCCCAATCCGTACCTTATTTGTGATTCGATATGTTCCCCAACCGATCTGGGGGTAATGTCTTGATGACATTATTGTGATCGTGATCCGAACTCTTTGGTTAATGTCTGAGGAAGAAATCCCCAATGTATTTCTTTTCTTTTCTTTTCATAAAATATATTGTGCATTCGTCCAATATAAAGAAGATCAAGAGAAGGCAAGGAGGATCGTGAAACATATAACGCACCGAACATCGCGCCAATCCTCGAAGACAAAGAAGATCAATAGAAGAACCGTCAATTATGGAGCACTCATCACATACGAAACAGGTTGACTAGTTTTACCTATAGTGGTTGCCTTCAAAACCTATCCGGATCATTTGGTAACCTGGAAAAGCGAGCCAAATGAGATTGAGACAAAAGCCAAAGGTAAACTAAAAACCATATTCGTTGCGTGGTATGAGTTACTAACCCCTAACAACGACAACTTAACTACGACTGCTTTTCAACACACATTATTAGCATTGCAGCAATTATATGTGCTTAGACGTATGTTAAAATAATTTTATTTTATTTTACTTTATTTATTGCTTATGAAATAATTCTCAGACTTTGACCACGATGAGTTCGGTGAAAAACTAATTACGTTGGATGTAATTAAGTTGTTTTGCTTTTGCAACAATGAGCTAAGATCATATTACTCTATATGTCCCCATCAAATTTCAAATCTCATCCTCTATCTATTCATATGTGTTCCATGTAATGATCCAGATATTTTCTCTTTTCCCTCCATCTGATTCTAGCATAAGGAAAAGAAGTTAGGAATGTATCCGAGTTACGGTAGTTGGGCGACTTACCCCTCTTCCTGATCTCAACAATCCAAATATAAAGGTCATAAACCTTCAATGGGTCCTATGATATAAAGGAGAAAATCTAAAAAGAGGGATTTCAAATCCTTAACACAATTTCTGAAGTCCATTAAGTACTAGGTGTTTCTGCAACCAGTACCCATCCTAGCACAACTATAGTTAAATTCTCAAAAAAAAAAAGACCGAGTTAATGATGTCGATCCCTCCAAACAAAGTCGTGAACTCATTTTCTCTCTCACCCGATTAAACATCAAAGAATTCCACAAATATAAAGTTTATCTTTACATCCTTCATTTCTTCTCTTTTCGTGCTTAAGTTTCGGGACGAAACTTCTTTTTTGTGGGGAGATATGAAATACCCACGTATTTTCGTTTATTTAGTTTTAGAATTTAAATAAATAAAAGTCAAAATTATTTCTTATTCCTATTATTTTAATGTGTCAAGTTCGTAAGATAGTTACTTCACATTTTATAATGTGAAATGTGGGAAATTAATTAATTTAAATTATTTAAATAAATTAAAGTTTCACAAATAATATTTATATATTATTTATGGGTAAATTAGTGGGAGATACGTATGTATATGAATTATTAATGTATGTAAATAATTATACATATATATACACATCATATATAATATAAGTGTATTAAGTATATACAAGTATGGGAAAAAAAAACAAAACGCTCTCTAAAAAAAACCCTAGCCGCAACCTTTACAACCCCCAACCTCTGATCGCCGCCTCCTGCGTGTGATTTCGGTGGCCATCCTCGATGGGCTCCTTGGCGGCTTCGACCCACACCCCCCAGCGGCGGGTCCTGCCTGGCCACTCCCATCGGGTCCTTTGCGGTGGTGGGTTCTAGTGGCGACGGTTCTGTCGCCCACCCTTTTCTCCTGGCCGCCTGCATCTCCCTGTTGGTCGTGGCTGTGGTGGTTTCTCACTGCGTTGGTGTGGGCTTTTCCCTCGCCGACCTCCATGCCCGCCCCATCTCCAACCGCTGACGCCCCCTATCCATGAAGCCTCCGTCGGTCTGAGCGGCTCCGCCCTCGGCCTTCTTCCTCCTTAGCGTCACCCTTGTCCCTCTCCCTCATATGTAAACGCTCCCTCGGTAATAATCTCAACCTCTCCCTCCTCTCCCTCTCATGCCTCTCAAACACCCAGCCCTTTCCGTCTCTCCCTCCTCTCCCACTCCTAAAACACCCTTATTCAACCGGAGTTGTTAACATGCAAACCCAAATCTCATTTCACCAAATCTGATTTTACCCCTACACTCACAAAATCGAAAACCTCAAGTCTGATTTTATCCCTCACTCACATCCCCTTTTTTCCAAATTTGACAAATCCACAAAAAATAAAAAAAAACCCCAAAACAACGGGATAACACCTTCCGCATACAACCCTAGATCTGCTCAGATCTGCTAATCAAACTTGTAACAACCAAACCCAACTCAAAAACAACCCCAACCCCTCCTAGATGCCTAACAAATCTCTATAAAAATTTTCTTCCAAACTAAACAGTAAGTCCAAAATTGCATGTAAATTCCTCGGTTTTCTTTGTCCTTGACGTCGGTGACGTCTAAGTCAAGGAGTACCCGGAATCAGATTTGCAACCATTGCCGCTTCCAACTATGCCAGCGTCAACCGTTCCTCGATCGAGATGCAACTAGTGATCAATAATTTTGATGTTTTTTTTTAAATTTAAATTAATCTTATTGCAATTTTAGGCTTAAGCAATTTTTTTTACTGGCGACCCTCTGCGTAGGGTTCATCAAGCCGTCTTTTGATGGCTTCAAGATCGCTTAGTCGATCTACTTCTTGCCTTAGCCACCACCAGCAACGTGGTCCGACTCCATCGACTCCGACTAAAGCAGAAACATTGCAGCACCCTCTGTCGAAAACATCTTTCATTTCACTCATACCTTCCTCGAGACACTCGCACTGTAGCCCCGAAGTTGACTGGTGAGCAGTTTTTCTACTATGCAGAAAAAACGTGTTTTGTGCTCGTTTTTCTTTCTTTCCTTCAATTCAAGGGTTTTTATCTCACCAAAATCATTCCTTTTCAGATTCATATCATAACAAGGGATCTTATCTTCGAAATTTGGACGAGTTCGAGTCCCGTTTGGGTAAGATCTGCTCTATTCATCGCAATTTGTCGAGTTTCGAATAAACATGCGATGTTTAATCTAACCTAAATACTGTTTGGAATAGTTTACAACCTGTATAGCTCCTGAGATTTTGTGGGTACAGAATCGGGTTGGCTTTTGGGAAAAGAAAGGTTAAGTTTTGTACTTTTTAAAAGTTACGGTGCCGTTTCCGTAATTTCTGAAAAGTTTCTAATATCCTATTTGAATTATGTAAAATCTCAGGTCCATTATAAAATTATTTTGCTCAACCACGAATAAGCATTTCTTCGGATTAAGGCAAGTAGTTTGGTTCAATTAGTGCATTTCTGCAATTTTGTGCCCTTTTCACAATTATTGCTTTTTGTGTCCTTTATAAATTCAATGCCATAAGTTTTTAGTTCAGTTTGTTGCTATTTATCAACTCCTTAATCTCACATATAGCATGTCAACTCGAGTAATTATAATTTGATCATATGGTTTGAGAAAATTACATTAAATGCCCGAACTTCCTAAAAAGCATGATTTATCCATTTTGTTTCCGTCATGCTAGTTAAGTATAGTATATTATTGGTTTTGAATATCCATACTTGTCAGTTATAATATTTTGTGCACTTTAGAAATCTAAAGTGTACATTATGCCTTTTGTGGTCATCTAGGATGTACTTATGGATTGGTACTTATACCGTTTGTATTATTATCATTATTGTTGTTGTTATTATTGTTATTGTGATGTGTGTCTTAAATAATGGAAAATGGTAAAGTCAGGTCAAGGTTGTGTTATACCTTTCTCTATAAACGTTTCATGAGATGCCCCTTCGAAATTGCAAATCTCTCGAATGGGTACATCTACATAAGGGTAGTAGTTCATCCGCCCAGTATATGCGGCCGAGACCGGTATCACTTGTCCTAAGTAAACGATAACATTGTGTACAATTGGATTACTACTAGTATTGTGGTGTACATTACTTACTAATAGGTGACCCATTTTCAGTGACGTTATATCATATTCTTTCCGTACTCAGAATATGATTCATTAGGGTCTTCGGATCCACATCCCATTCAAACAATTGGTCCTTTGGATCATCCTATTATTTTATATTAAATTTACTTAAACGAGTCAGGTTCCACATAAATATAAATTGATTAAATTCCTCATTTTTATTTTAGTCTACAATCACCCATACCCTTTTATGGTCAATGGGTCGTAGACAGAGTCTTGAACATTTTACTTTCTGTTATTTTCTAGTCGTAAAAAGACTAACCGCCATATTTTTCTTCCCTTGGACGGCTGGGGTCCCTGGTTTGCATACTATACCTCAGCCACTAATCCACAGGTTTAGGTAAATGGTCTTGAGGCGCTGGAGAATAAAGAAGTCTAATATTTTTTTTTTTCAAATTTTAGTGTTGTGTGTAAGGTACTAATTCCTAAAATTTATTGTGTTAAAGTTTATTTATTTGGGTTGTAACTCTTTTAACATTATTTCCGCTGCTATTATTCAAACAATTTAGATACTATATTTGGAGCATTTACTTTGGGTTGCTTTATTTTAGATCATTGATTTTTATTTAGGTCTTCTGCTAATTTCATATTTATTTACATTTACTTTATGTCATCTTGTTTGTGAGAGCATGGTTGTATGTCCCTATAAGCCTAAGACGGTTACAAAGACATTAAAGTCTGCATAATTGTTGGCGCTGCAACATTCCTTCAGTGTATTAAGAATGGGTGTTACAGGGAGAGAGTTCGGAGATTTGGATTCAAGGGAGGAAAAGTGAGTGTTTTTGGTTTAGGGTTTTGGGAGAAGAGGGAGATCCATATTGGGGTTTGAAATCAGATTTTTGGAGGCTGAGTTGATGTGTTGAGAGAATAAGGGATCCTTTTAGGGATTGGAGTCTTATATAGTGGCTCCCTAGGGTTTAATACACAAGAGGACAAACTCATTAAGAGGAGACAGAGAGAGAAAGTGGTGTGTGGGAGGAGAGAGAGAGAGTGATTATGCTCTTCCGACCTTGAATCCCAATATCCCATCCCGAAATCCGGCGTTTCCAAAAATCCGATCCAAAATCCCAAATTCATTTCCAAAGCCACCCGAAATTCCCAAAATCGAAATCAAGTAACTAAGATTTGAAATCCATCAAATTAAATCTTAAGACATGTCGGGATATGTTGTAAAACTTCCAAGAATAGAATTTGCTCGAGGACGGGTTTTCCGAAACTTTCCCCTTTTAAAAACTCCAAAATCCGTTCGTTACATTCATCCACCTCTAAAAACTAGACTCGTCCCCGGGACTAAAGCATTAATACCACACAAGTCATTCAATCCAAAATTACGCATTTTCCAAAACCGTTTAAAACTTCCCATCCCCGAATCGGCCCTCAAGCCGAAACTCGATAGGTGGATACATCCACTTCTAAGGGCTAATCCCGCATTCCTTCCTAGGTTCCAAATCATGCAACATCATTCACAGCTCAACCAGTACCATAATCAAAAGCATCATCTACTCATATATAAGCATAAGATCATAAGCAATCACTCACATGGCAAGTCTCTACATCACATCATAGTCTTGAACCATCATCACCAACACATAACCATCTAACATAACCAGGAACATACTAGCAAGTCTAAATACCAAAACGACCATAAGTCGCAACACACTACGAGCCATACTAACAATCCAAAACATACTCGACATAACAAGATCTCAGAACATCCTACGAATCACAAAAGTATCCATACATCACATGAAGGGCGTCACAAAGCATCGATGAAACGTCACCAAACTACCCAGCATACATGCAAAGTGAGTCAATACAGGCCATACCACCTTGGCTCGGGACCCGTGATAAGAGGGGTGAAACCTCCATTTGGTCCCTTCGGTAGGGCATCAAGTGGTGGGAATGAACTGACGTCGGGTCCTCTGGGTGGTAACCCCGTGAAGTAGGTTGGTCCCGGAGGAACAGGGGGCATCTGGAGTCGTCCCAGAGATAGTTCTCTGTAATTGACGGCTCCTCTCCCATGGCTCGGCGCATAAGTCGGTGGCGGGGGCATAGGGGCCTCCGTAAGTCTAAAGGCAGGTGCGGTCGTGGTTAGAGGTGGCAATCGGACGAGTCGGGTCGGGTTATTCGGTATCGGGTCATATCAGACTCGGGTTGATATCGGGTGTGATGACAATTCGGGTCTGATTGGGTTCGGGTCGGGTTTATTCGGGCATTAGTTTATCGGATACAATCGGGTTTTTGGGTCCTATTCGGTTCGGGCGAATCGGGTTTTGATCGAAACGAGTTTTGGGTTAATCGGGTGTTGGTCTAAACGGGTTCAGGTGAATCGGGTTTCGGTTTAAGCGGGTTCGGGTGAATCGGGTTTTGGTCACAACGGTTTTGGTTGAATTGAGTTCAGTCAAATCGAACCCGCAAGAATCATATTGGATAAAACAAATCAATTTTTTTTTACCTATGAGATATGTATCTTTCTATATAGATTAAGCTAATGTTTATCAATTCTTTTTTTTTTTGGTCTAGAATGTTTATCAATTCTTAATCAATACTACATTCGTTAAAAAAATGTAAGTCTTCCCACTTTTTATAATATTTTTAAAAAAAGTCAAAATCATATAAAATATTATTTTTTAATATTAACTTCATACTTATTATTCATAACTACGAAATTATAAAAACAACAAAAAATTGATATTTATATAGTTTGAGTGTCTTAAAAAATGCTAAAAAGTTACTTTTTTTAATGGAGGGAGTACAAAATTATATTTAATTATACAATATGCATGATAATATTACCATTCATTATTAAGTAATCAAATACTTAGGTTGTTTTGAGTATTTTAGGAAAAATGGTAAGATTTTTGTTGATTTCGGATATAATCGGGTTTGGGTTATTTCGGATGTCGGGTATAATCGGGCTCGGGTAATTTCGGGTTTCGGATATGCTCGGGTCGGGCAATTTCGGGTTTTGGGTTGATGTCGGGTCGGCCCATTCGGATATAATCGGGTTCGGGTTCTTACTGGGTTCGGATTGCTTTCGGGTTCGGGCTTAACTCGAATCGGGTCGGTTGGTCTCGGATCCAAACTTTTTTTTCAATTATTCGGGTGTCGGACGGATTCGGGTCGGATCAATCAGATCGGTTTTCTCGGGTCGGGTCGGGTATTGCCAGCTCTAGTCGTGGTCATCCCACGCTGGGGGCAATGAGGTGCTCTGTGCCAGGGCCAGCCAATGGATTTCGAAGGCCCTGTGCAAAACCTTGAATGAGATAGTATTCGACAAAATTTTTAGATGAAATTTACATAATTCCCGTTTATCTACTTTTATCCATATGGGGAGGAAACACAACGTAAGAAAATAGTTCTTATTCAAAATAACAACAAAATACTTGCCAAATAATTATTAATCAAAATAACACCAAAACAATACTTATCAAATAGTTTCGGCTTCACCACCATTAGTTTCAATGTCATCGTACCCACGAGTATCCACATCAATAACAAGATTTTCAATGCAGGTTACTGATTTATGAATAGATCGAGTTTGAAATTAATTTCTTGCTCGTCCAACACCAGTAATCACAATTTGTAGTTTAATTCACAACTACAAAAGGCCACAAAAAAATTAGAGTGCAAATTACAGGAACTTTATCAATGCTAAAAGAGGGGTTAAAAGTCAAATTACTCAACAATCCCTAAACCAGTAACCTACATGAACACAATTAACAAACCCTAAACTAACTTTATCAATTCTAAAAGAGGGGAAACAATTGAACATGGTCGGAATAGCTACAGGAACACAAAAAAGGCTTAAACAGCACGCGACGGGCGACCTACTGCAATGGTCGGCGACCTGCTGCAATGGAAGGAAGAAGAAGTCGGACCAACACCTCCAATAGTGGGCGACCTGCTGCAATGCATTGAGTACCTTAAACCTTCAACTGCCGGAAGAACAAACCAGACCCCAACAAGCAACAGCCGTAAGAAGATTAATTTGTAGAGAAGAAGCATGAACAACCATTAATTGGGCTTAGATTTCGAGAAATTTTGAAGAAAGGAAGAAGATTGAAGAGGTATTCTTGAGAATCTGAGAAATTAAATGGATCGAGAAGATGAAGAGGCAAGGGAGGGAGGCGTGCCGCGTGCCCTTTCTCGGTTTCTCTTCCCTGCTTTCAATTCACCAGGAAGTGTGCAAATTGGAGTACAAGACAATTTTTTTTTTAAACAGAGGTATACCTTGGGCCTGAGAAATGCGAGGCCCAACGAAATGTGAGGCCCTGTGCAAGTGCACACCTTGCACTTGCCTAGGGCCGGCCCTGCTCTGTGCCCTCGAGCTCCACAAGAGAAGCATCTAGCAGCCCACCTCGGACATCCGGCGGTGTAGTGGCCTGTCTCAAAGCAACGGTAGCAAGTGATGTGCTGAGCTGGGGTGCCCCCACGTGGCGTGACTAGTGCTGATGAAGCTTGGAACGGAACTCCTCTGCGTCCCCTGGTATGAGGGCCTCTCATAGTGGTGGCCCTAGCGGATAAGGGGAATTTCAGAAGTGTCTAGTGGATCAAATTAGGAAAGTTGAATCTCCATTTTGAAGAAAATTTGGGGATGATATTGTAACAAAAACGTTCAAGAAATACTTTCCTATTACTTATTTGATTAGTTTGGTCGGACATGTATGAAAATGGGAAATGGGCCGGCCCATACCCGCATACCGAGTGAAATGAAACTTGATTTTCATTATTTCTTGTTTTTTTTTTTAATTCAGTCATACATTTTGCCGTACAAAAAACACAAACCCTAACAAGAACACGTTACACGTTACAAGGGCATACTATATTTTTATGGAGGATATCACCACCTAAAGTATTAATTCGGAGCCTGAAAATCAAGGGTTTAACTAAACCCTCAATTAATTACCCTACAGTTCTTCCTAATCTCGCCGTTTGAACCGGTCAACGGGCTAATGTTCCCCATCTTGATCATAGCGTTAACAAAATCCCGGGCGAACACGTTGTAGACCGAGCTGTAGAGGCTCACCAGCTGGTCCTGGGACCCACCGTTGAACAGCTCCTGGTCCGAGTGGAACAGCCCCCGGCGGTTCACCAGGTTCTGGTAGTACGCGTTCCCGAACCGGAAGGCGCCCTGGACGTCGATCGGGGCGAGGTTGTTATCGCCGACTCCGGGCGTGGCGGGGCAGCTGGCCCTCCGGGTGGCCGCGAAGGCGGGGTCGATGTTGGTGTCGTTGTAGATGTGGGCCCGGAAGGTGGTGCAACGGGCCAGCCCGATGGTGTGGGCCCCCGAGAGGGCGGTCATGTCGCGGGCGTCCAGCCCCTTGGCAGCGAACATCGAGATGAGGCGGGTCAGGTTGGCGAAGGGCGGCGGGAGGTCCGTGTTGGCCGTGCTCTGGCTGGCCGTCCTGGCGTCGCGCCGACCCAATGGGACCGACCATTGCGGGCCTCCAAGCTTCACTCACACATAAATAAATTACCGTTACAACTAGCTACATAGTTTAGTTAGATAATTAATAAAGAGCAAAATGATAAACAAAAAAGTTGGGATTATTTTGAGAGAAATACAAATTAATAATATATTTTTTTAATCATTTACAGGAAAAAAAAGTTTATAAACCATTTTATTTTTTATGAATAAAATATTTATGAAATACAATAGTTAAAAATACATTTATCTCCTATTTAAACAAAATGTTCAGATCCATATGGAAACATATCACATGGCACAAAGCTATACCATATTAATTAGTCAAATTAAGTTATAGACTTATAGTCATCCAAAAACAGATAGATCCATATGACATCACACACTTTATCCTTATACTCCGTTACTCCATATAACATGACATTAATATATATTCCATAGTTATGATTTTACTTTTTGGCATGTATTTTAAGAATATAAAATTCTATAAAATATTATTTTAATAATTTTATACTTATTACTAGCAATTATGTTATTATTAAAAAATTAATTAAAAATTATATTTTATAAAACTTTTACCTTCTTAAAAACTGTACACTGGAGTTTAAACAACACGTACTTAATATTGAACAAAGGAGTATATAAAAGGTTATGTAACTAATTAATACATATTATATATATATATATTATATTTAACAATTAGATATAGTTGTGACTTATAATTTAGCTCACCAAAAAGGTTCCATCACGAGCAGCAAGAGCAGCGATATCAGCACAAGACACAATACCGCTGCAAGCAGCCTCGACGTTGGCCTTGATGGCGTCGATCACTTCGTACCCTCTCACCGAGTTCTGATTAGGCCTTGCATTCTTCTCCCCTGTAAATGACGCTGTGTCGTCCAAGAGTATCGATCCATCACATCCCTATAACACCAACATATAATAAAAGGATTAATTATCGAGAAATAAAAACACTTTGCTTACATAGCTTGTCTTTTTAACTACTGAGCTATGCAGAAAACACAGGGACGTACATTAACAAAGCAGTCATGGAAGAAGAGACGGAGGAGGGAGGCGCCAACACGGGGCTCATTGTTAACGGCGCGAATCATGGTGTTTCGGACGATGTTTTGGAGTTGAGGGCAAGTGTTGGAGTAGAAGAATGGGGAGAGTTGTGCATCGCCGACGCTTGCGAAGAGAGCAAGGGCGGCGAAAATTATGAAAATGCCACTCGACCGGCTTGTGGAGGCCATGAGCTTCTTTTAATTAAATAGATCGATGGGAGTGATCAAAAGTGGAAGGAGTCAAGTTTTGTGATAATGAAATGGTGAAGAGAGATGGGACTATTTATAGCAATTAAAGAAGCTAACCGGGAGAGATCGTCAAAGTGTATAAGATATAGAGGATGTCCTTGTCATAAAAGGTGGTGTGAATAGGTAATTGATATCATATGTGGTGTATATAATATATTATATTATGTGTAGCATATCTATAGCATTGATGGATGGATGGATGGATTTATGAATTAAATATAGAGTAGAAATACAATAATGTAAAATAGGTTTAATGAATTAAAACAATCTTACTTAAATAATATTATTGATAAAGTATTTATTCATATTTGTTTAATTAACTTCCTCACAACAAATATACATAATTATATAAACGGTCTTTCTATCCTGGATAAGAACCTTAATCGGAAAAAATTTCCTACCAAAAAAATAAGCGACCATAGAAAATCAATATTAATTAAAAATGGCTAAAAATAATTTAAATTTGAAAAAACTTTTCCGATTAAGCTTGTTATCCTATGCCCTTGGGACATATATGATAGAAAATCCGTTATATAAATAAGGAAGTTTTTGTCTTTTTTAGGGATTTTTTTTAGTTTCCAAGACTGAAAATAAATTGACTTTTCAATCATATGAACGAATCTACTATATAATGATCGAGCTATCTTTTTTAATTATCAATTTATTTTATAATACACCTTTACAAATGTGTGACTCCCACACTATATATATGAGTCATTGGAGTTTATCAAAAAAATCATATTATTAATGAGTTTAAAGTTAACTATTTTATACGGAGTAATAATTAATTATGATTTTCCAGCCTCTTGTTTTAATAAACTATATAGTATCTTCTATCAATATTATCGTGATTGCATGATAGTAGCTAAGAGAAACCACTTATGCAGGGCCAACACCAGTAGAAGTAGACCCTGAAAAGTGGTTTATCCGGTTCACTAAAGAGCAGGAGTTACTATTTCAATGTGATAGTTCCCCCTTTCTCTGCTTATTTGGATTCTCACCTCCAAACAAAGTGCTCTAAATTGCATATACTACTCCATATTTCATGAACTATAAAATATATTATTCCAAATGAGCATTCACGCACAGTTTTTCAAAATAATAAAATTTATATATATATATATATATTTTCATACTACTTAATACTAATATTTGTAAATAAAAAACATATTTTAATCGAGTTTATGAAGTAATTAAAGATCGCAACAATAAAGATTGTTAATAGTAGAAAATTTGCACAGGGTCATAAATAATGATAGTGAGATAGAGTGAGATAGAGAGTGAGTGAGGCCCGTGAGGGAGATGTCAAAGTTTGCTGCCGGAGGAACGCGTTTAGACAATTAGACTTGGTCTTATTTATATAAGCTGCCAATTAGTTTAATTATTAGTTGACTTTTTTTTTTAATTACTGTAGTTGACTCTTCTATTCTATATACTGTATTTGCCTTTCCACATTTGTAATTAATTTATTTAATTATCAGGACATGTTTTCGCCGGTGATGATTACTTAATGATCAGCATATATATACTCCTATAGTTTTATCAAATTTTGCCAGTGATGATCCCTACCATTTTTTATTTATTTCTACACCCCTTCCTTATATATTACGTAAAATAAGTATTTTATATTTGACTTTGAGTTCAAAGTTCTAGTACTACTTACGTGGTACTCACTCCGTTCGGCAATACATGTTATTTACTACCTCCATTTCGTAAAATTTGTAGTTTTATTTTTAGCACATTTTTTAATAACGGTAAAAACTATATAAAATATTATTAATTTTAAAAAATAATTTCATACTTAATATAATTATCTATAAAATTATGAAAAAAAATTAATATTTTATAGAGTTTTTAGCTTCTTAAAAAACGTGTCAAAAAGTAAAACTATAAGTATTTTGAGACGGATGAAGTACTATTCACACACGCTTCTTTAAAATGACAAAAACTATATAAAATATTTATTTTTTATAAATTTTTTAAAATAATTTTTTACTTATTAATAATAACTACGAAATTGTTAAAAAAATATTGAAAAAACTAGATATTTTATATAATTTTTATCTCCTAAAAAAGCGTACGTAAATAATAAAGACTTAAGTATAAGGTTTCTTTACCAATAAATCCAACCCCACTTTAATTGTTTAATTTTTAAACTTGTAATTTGACTATTAAATATTAATTGTGGATATACTTTTCGATCAAAACTCGTTTACTTTTTGATTTAATGCATCCAAGAAACCGAACTACGTACTTCAAGTGGATGCCTGTATATTACTGAATTGAAATTTATTAATTGAAAAGATAATGAAAGATGGAGATGAATTAATTGGGCGATTTAGACGGAGTCTGTCGATTTTGTCGGCCTCTCGAGGTGCAGGTCTGTTCGGCCTCGAATTTTTTCCTTATCAAAAAAAAAAAAAAAAGAATTAATTGGGCGGGTTGCTACGTGATTACCGTGGTATCATACACCATAGAAGTCAATGTAATACGAATATGTGTACACGTCTAAGTTGACGTTTCAACGTTTCTCAAGCACTATTAAGTATTAAGATCGAGGGAGCCACTTGATTTAATTTTAGCAACTAGCAATTTTCGATCCTTCAACATCCAACTACTTCATTTATGGATTCAATTTAGGTGTTGAATCGGCGATCTTCTTTTATCCACACTTACCATAACAATGTGTGTACATCTTCTCTTGTTCGAGGTAATGCGTAGAGAAGGTGGTTTTAAAGTGCCTTTTAAAATTTTCAAATCCCACATGAAAAGTTCAAGAGTATCATAAATGATTTTTAAGGAGATTCTTCCACTACCTACATTGAGGGGTAGAGGAGGAGATGGGGCACCCACACACATGCCCGTTGTTCAAGAAGAAGAACAACGGAGAGAAGCAGAACAACACTGGCTCCTATGTGTGTGGCAGACAAGGCCACAAGGCTTTTTAGTGTCGTGAGAGGACGACTGAATGGATCGTGGACACTGGGGCCACGAAGCACTTCTGCACCAACATAGAGCTGTTTGATGTGTTCGAACCCGCAAGTGGAGCTGAGTAAGTCTACATGGGGAACTCAAGTCAATCGGAGGTGCTAGGCAAAGGGAAGGTCTCGCTGAAGCTCACCTTAGGTAACATCATGAGCCTGCATAATGTCTTTTATCTGCCTTCCCTATGTCGGAACTTGATATTTGGAGGGCTCTATCTCGAACCGGGCTTAGGGGGGTCATGGAAGGTGACTCTATAGTCTTGTCCAAGAATGGGAAATTTTTAGGGAAGGCTTATAAGTTGGATGAATTATTTATTTTGCAAACTGTCGTTGATTATGCTAATATAGCTTCTACTTTCGCTTATATCATTATTGATGTTGATCTTTGACATGCTAGATTAGATCACGTGAATATTGTTGAATCTGTGAACAAATTGCAGAAAATGGGCATAATTACAAACTTCAGTAATAATGATCATAGAAAATGTGAAATTTGTATGGAAGCTAAGTTCACCAAGAAACCTTTTAAACCTGTAACTAAGAGGTCCACTGAATTGCTAGAATTAGTTCACACTGATCTAGCTGATTTTAGGAACTCTAAGAGCAGATGTGGCAAGATGTATTATATCACATTTGTAGATGATTATTCCAGATATACCAAGTTGTATTTGCTAAGATCTAAGGACGAGGTAGAAAAAATGTTCTTAATCTACAAAGCTGAGGTAGAAAACCAACTTGACAGGAAAATTAAAAGACTTAGATCCGATAGAGGTGGGGAATATGGGACAACGTTTTTGAAAGAATTATGCGAGAATAATGACATAATTCTTGAACGTACAACACCCTATATAGTCTTCAATCGAATGGAGTAGCAGAGAGAAAGAACAGAACTTTAAAAAACATGATGCATTCTATGCTTGTGAGTTTTGGATCACCCGACTCTTTGTGGGGTGAAGATGTTCTTTCTACAAACTATATTCTTAACAAGGTACCTCATAAGAAATTAGACAAAACCCCTTATGAACTATCGAAAGGACATCCTCCTAACCTAGGATTGATGAAAGTGTGGGAGTGTTTAGCTAAAGTTGGGATTCCTGCATTTAAGAGAGATAACCTTGGATCTAAAACTGTCGATGCCATGCTTGTTGGTTATGCTGAGAAAACTACTGCCTATAGGTTTATACGTGCTTGCATGATAGATCTACGTGTGAATAGCATGATGCTGAATTTTTTGAGGATATTTTTCCTTTGAAGAAAGATAATGATAATATTCCTGCTGTTACCGAACCGGCATCTTTGTCTTTACCTGCTTCTATCAATGTTGATGAACGTAGGGATATTAGAAGAAGTAAAAGACGTAGAACTGAAACTAGCTTTGGTCCTGATTTTGTGATTGCATTCTTGACCGAACTTCATGATTTAGATGAAATCAATGAAGCTCTAGTTTATGTTCACATGATAGAGGATGAACCTAAAACATATAGAGAAGCTATGAGTTTTGTTGATGCTAGTTTTTGGAAAGATGTTGTAAACAGTGAAATTGAATCTATCACAAGTAATCACACTTGGGAACTAGTTAACTTGCCTTGAGGTTATAAGGCCATTGGTTATAAATGGATCTTTAAGAAAAAAAACTTAGAACAGATGGTTCTATAGAAAAGTTTAAGGCAAGACTAGTAATCAAAGGATTCACACATAAACATGGAGTAGATTATTTTGGCACATGTTCTCCTATAACTAAGATTGCGACCATTAGAACTTTCTTTGCTTTATCATCTAATTATAAGCTCTTGGTACATCAAATGGATGTAAAAACTGCTTTTCTGAATGGTGATCTAGATGAGGAAATATACATGGAACAACCTCCGGGTTTTGTGGTTCCGGGTAAGGAGAATATGGTTTGTAGGTGAAAGAAATCTCTCTATGGCTTAAAGCAAGCACCTAAACAATGGTATGAGAAATTCCATAACACTGTTTTGAGTTTTGGATTTGTGGTTAGTGGATCTGATGCATGTGTTTATACCAAGATGTACAATTCTGATTGTTTCATTGCGTGCCTATATGTTGATGATATGTTGTTATTTGGAACTAGCATGCATGTGATAAATGAAACCAAAAAGTTTCTTTCCTCTCGCTTTGAAATGAAAGACTTAGGTGAAATAGATGTGATTTTAGGAGTTAAAGTAACTAAAACTAAAAATGGCTTTACTTTGTCTCAATCCCATTACGTAGCGAAGGACAGAAGGTATTGAAAAAGTTTAACAACTATGATGTAACGCAGTTAGGATATGATGCTACCATATAGTTAGTGAAGAACTCAGGTATAAGTGTTTCCCAAGAGGATTACGCTAAAGTTATTAGGAGTCTAATGTTTTTTGATGAACTATACTCGACCTGATATATCTGATGCAGTAAGTAGACTTAGTAGATATACACATAATCCTAGCAAAGAACATTGGAATGCGCTTAAAAGGTTAATGAGATACCTTAGAGGCACTCTTGATCGGGGATTACATTTTGAGGGTTTTCCCTACGTTCTAGAAGGATATTGTGATGCAAACTGGGTAAGTGGGACTAATGACATTTTCTCCACTAGTGGAAAAGCTTTTATATTGTGTGGTGCAACTGTTTCATGAAAGTCTGCAAAGTAGAGTTGCATAGCCCGATCGACGATGGAGTCAGAGTTCATAGCTCTAGACCTAGCAGGGCAAGAGGATAAATGGTTGAGAAGCCTACTGGCAGATATACCAATGTGAGGGCATCCAGCTCCTGCCATTGGAGTAACAAACAATGGAGCGTATAACAACAAAAAGAGACATATACGTATCTGACATGAGGCTGTAGGCAGTTGATTAGAAATAGGGTACTCTCTTTAGAGTATGTAGGCATCCGACATGAGTGCTCCTTTGAGACGGACTTGATAGATCACCGAACGACAAAAGAGAGGTTGAGCCTTAGAGCTCTTAATGACTTTATAACCCATTGGGGGGGTATTCTGTATTGAGAAAGATATGTTGAAGTCACCTACGTGAGTGCGAGGGATTGACAACCCTCCAAGGTGAGACATATAGCAGGCTTCACTAGAACACTCATGAGCACCCAAGGTGTGCCAAAACTTGGATGTCTTATGTGATAAGACTTAGCGTAACGTTATAGGACCTCGTGGAAGATGTGTGTTACTGGTTTACCCCTAAGTGGAGGAATTCAAGGCCTCTAGCCATTCGCTTTATCAAAGGGATCGCTAGTTTTACTACGTTCTGATTCAAGTCGCAAGACATCAGCATTTAAGCACTAACCTCGACACGCTCAGAAATTGTTTTCAAAATCTCACTTTTTAAACCCTTCTCTCAAGGTTGGGGATTGTTGGAAGTAATGCTTAAATAAGGTGGTTTTAAGGTGCCTTTTGGACATCCCATATCCCATATGGAAAGTTCAATGGTATCCTAAAGGTTTTTTAAGGAGACTCTTCCACTACCTACATTGAGAGGTAGAGGAGGAGATGGGGCACCCACACGCGTGCCCGCCGCCGTCGGCTCGGCTCGTGCTCCGAGATTGGAGCTGAAGTTATATTTTTGCGGAAAATCTTAACATGAGGTCGAAGATATTACGAATAGAATTGTTAGTGTTTATCCACGAATATTTGATTTTCATTGAAAAATATCTTTTCGGAAAACTTATCTTTGCAAACTGTTTTGGATAGCCATGATCTTCTGAAGATAGAGCAGAATCTTCCTTCCGCATATCTTTTGCTTGTGGACGAAGTGTTGATTTCTGCAGCTATATAAGGAGGGTCGAGGGCTGGGTTTCAAACACACAACAAACACACAATCACCTCTCTCCCTCTCTTGTTTTCTCCTAACCTTTTTCTGTTCTGAGTGCTTGTTCCTGTTCTATCTTCTCTCCGTCGAGTGCACCTGTGAGAGAAGCCAGTGAAATCCTTAGGGGACGTTGCCTCGCATACGATCTACACCTCTATTGGGGGCAAATACTTTTATCATCTAGTGGCTCCCATACCACGCTTGTCACCTGATGAACGGTTTTTAGTTGCGTAAACCGTATCAAAATAAAACTCAAACCTACAAACTAATACAACAAGTAAGTAAGAGGTCGATCCCACAAAGAATCAAGTATTTCTAAGTAATGTGTATTTACCAATTAGTAGAAAGGGGGGTTTTGGTTGATTGAGATTGAAAACAAAACAAAATAAAATAAAAACAAATTGATGCAAAACAATTTAAAGAAGATCGCTCTACCTACAACTATCAACTTTATTTGGTTGAATTGATATTGTAACTTCCTCTTGTCCTTTTAGTCTTCCTATGAATGCCCTTGTCCCGACCTAATATAGTCACTAGTCCAATCAGTACTAGAAACCCTTATCAATCGAACAGTTCCTAAAGAAGGATTTAACCCAATTTATAGCTTTAAGTTCAAAGATTAACCAAGGTATTTGCAGTCCCTAAAGAGGGATTTAACAACACATCCAACTTCCTACTCATCAAATTAGTTCAATTAGTCCTAAAGGGACAAGTTTGCTACTTGGGTTAAGGTTCACAATCAGGAATCTACAAAACCCTAGCAATTGAATTGATCTAACAAGTTGGCCAAACAAGATAGAACAAAACAATCAATCAATAAGCGCAAAGAAGTTGAAACATTCAATATAGGAAATAAGGAACAAGATTCAGAAATTCACAACTCAATTCAATCCAAACAAAGCTTCAAATTGTAGATAGAACGAAGAGAGTTTAGCTGCCCATGGCGAACATCGCTCTCAACCTCCAACTAAAATCGTCTTGAATCCTAACCTAATGAATGAATGAAAACCTAGGGCTAAGCCCTCTCTCAATTTCGTGCCTCTTTCGTGTCCAAGTCGGCCTCCAATAAACAAAGATAGGTAAATAGGATTTAGATAGATAAAACCGTCATCGAATGCAAAACGCGTCGCTCTGGGCAAATGCGGCGGCCGCGGCAAATACTGCGGCCGTGGCAAATTGCTGCGACCGCTTCAATGGTCTTTTACGAAAAATCTACTTTGAATCAGCTCTCGGCGTCAACAGAAAAGCTGTAGCTCTCTGAAAGAGCTTTTCAACGCATGGTCATAATAGTCGATCGGACAACCGAGACCTCCAAAAAGTGCAAAATAAGTTCAGCATGTATGGCGACAACTTCTGCAAACTTGTTCTTCGTTTAGGCTCGCTTCTTCTTCTCAGGACCTCTTTAGATCTTCATGTAAGCTTCTTTGATCAACTAGACATCCTCATCTAATGCGTCATCAACCCATGTCTCCTCCTCGGATCCACAGTTACTTGAAACAATCAATAAAAACGTGTAGATTCCTATTCCACAAACATAGAGAGCAAATATGCAAATTCTACTTAAATCATGCATGATATGAATATTAACTAAGCTAAATGCAACCTATTATGTCTACCTAAATGCATGCTATAATCACCGTAGCCCTAGCCCCTTCATAGAAACAAAGTTCGGCCTACATCCACTAATGCCCTACAATCAGTTGTTACTTTTCGCAGGTTCCAGCAGGATCACTGTCCAACCATTCAATTTTTTTTAGCTAGAGTATTCAATTAATTTATCTCTCTCTATATTTGTCGATAAAAAATAAAATTATCTGCGATAAACTATGAGAGACCAATATCCATTAGGAATAAGTTACATGAGATGAGTTTTTGATATTTTAGTTATGAGACTCGAGTACCCTAGTGCATAGGTGAGAGAATCTTGATGTTGAGAATGTTCAATGGAGCAAAATGCATGATGACTACATACACACACACATACAAGAGTTGGAATGAGGTGAAAAGGTAGAACTTTGTCCTTTCGGACCTTGTTGTGATGTTTCACACAAACTAACCCTTCTCAGTAAGAAATATTATGTGCAATATGGGTTGGGGTTGTATCCTCATATAATTTTTTCTCGATATTTCTTATTCCTATTTTTTCTTGTATTGTCAAGGTTATTTATGTCATTTTGTTTGTTGTTTGTTAGTTCTTGATTGTTTAATTATATATAATTATGCTTGGATTTTTTTTAATAACACCTTTAGGTAAAAAGAAAGGTGTGTACATATTGATTGATCCCTGAAATCATGTCTAAGTATGATATGCTGAGATTGTTATTGTTATTCAATTATATTTTTAAAAATTTGGTGTATTAAAGCATCTCCAACGCATAACTTCTCAATTTTTTTAATTTTTTTTTTGAGATTTTAGGATAATTTTAAGCCATTTTTAACCAAACAAATTCTTCCTCATATTCTCTAAAATAAGGAAGTCACATGATTTGTTTTCCCTCCAAATCTGCAGCATTCTTAAAAAATTAAATGTTTTTCCATAACTTCAAATTAAATAGAGAAGCTGTTAGAGTTAAAACAAAAACTTTCTTTTCTTATAAAATGAGTAATAGGGATACTCAATTTAAAAATATGTCTTATATTTTTCCATTTTGAATCAATTTTGGGAAAGTTAGTGGAGATTGTCTTAATTTTATGGGAGTCACTCAATGAACACCATAAAAGTTTTTACTTTTGTGAGATATCAACAATAAAAGGCTGTATAGACTAAAACTAGTTCTATGTGTTTTTTTTTTAAATTTAATTAATAAATTTGATATTAATATCCGTATAATCAGCTAAATAATTTCTTCTAATAATTCTGAATTGTTACGTGATTAATACAGATTTGAAAGAAATTATTATAAGATAAACATACATATTCTTTAATTTTTTGAATTTAAATAAATTTAGTATTAATACACGTTCTACCAATTATGTGATTCTAAAATAAATCAAAGGATAAACCTTAGTTAATGTAATTAATTATTTAATTTTAATAGGCATAAACGATTTGACCTTTCATTATATAAAATATAAACCTTAGATAACTTATTATTTTAACTTTATGAAATTTTCATATCTTGGATTGAAGATAGAAAAATTGTCAAAAAAATAATAATTTTAAGATATACTACATAAAGAGAATTTGTTTATACATATAAAAAGTTGTTATGTAGATCTTACAAAATTTGGTAAAATCTTTCAAAATATATCCATATTTAGAAAGTTGGGAAAACTATTATCTTAAGAGTGATTAAGATGAAGATAATTTTTTTGGATTGGTTAATATATATTACAACGATTAAAAAGAATGTAACATATTCACATGCGACTTCTCCTTTATTATATATATATATATATATATAGAATAGATTTATATATATAATAGAATTCAATTCTTTTAAGAGTTGTTAGATTTATGTCTGTAAAAAAACTTTGCAAATCTTTATTTACTTACAAATAAGATGATAAATTTTTTTGGTCAAGAAATAAGATGATAATTAATGTCCACTTCTTACGGACATGTTGATGTACGTATGAGTATAGGTTGCAAGCAACCTATAGGGTGAAAAAAAAAGTCCAAATAATCACAACCGGGTCTTGCGGCTTCTCTATAAGTAGTATTGACTTGTTTCTTAATTATTAATTAAAATTCGAATATTTACAAGCAATCAAGCTTTACAAGTCAAATATTTACAAACGGCGCCAACGTAATTTATCACATCATTTCGTAATGAAATTGGATGAAATTTATCACATCGGTATTATAAGAAGATCGATGTCATGCATAACATTTAGTCAAGAATCGAACATATGAGCATGTGTGCTAATTAAAAAAAATTGCAACAAATATATTAATTTTTCGATAGTTAGGGTTATAATATTGGATGTACAATTTTTCTCTTCACTAATATTTTTTTTTAGGTAAAACATAAAATATTATCATTTTATACCGTCCGTCACTTGACTCCGCACTAACATATATGCTCCCCCCCCCCCCCCCCCCAAGGTGGGCATGTGAGATGAAACAAGGCCCAACTTGCAAGCAAGAAACAAATGTTGTTCAACACCAAGAGTTTTAGTCAAAATATCAGCAATATGTCGGTGGGAAGGAACATGAGATGTGCAAATGAACCCATCTTGAACCTAATCTCGAACATATTGACAATCAATATGCAAATGCTTGGTTTGCTCATGAAAGACAGAATTCACGGTGAGATGTTGAGCTGACTTATTATCACAACATAAAGGGAACGGAAGAGAAACCTTAACCTGCAAATCAGACATCAAACCGAACAGCCAAACCAACTCACTATTGGTCATGGACATGGCACGATATTCACTCTCAGTGGACGATTTCGAGACCGTCTTTTGTTTCTTTACAATCCAAGGTTTTTAAAGAAGCAACACATTACCACTTTTGTAAAGGCAAAAGGAAGCAGAACCTCTCCTATATGTCACCACTGTGCAAGAAAGGGACATGTAAGAGAGACCTGCCCCTATAGAAGAAAGGATCCTCATATTATTCGCAATACATTTCCTGTTCACTTGAGAAAAGAACGGATAACGCAAGTTTGGGTACCCAAAGACACTATTTTACCAAATATGGTTTATCCCAATAATGGATCTAAATTTGCTCAGTGGTCTAGCCACAAAGGTTGATTTTTGTTTTGCAGGAGATCACCAAGGTGAAAGAGCAAAAATGGATTATTGATAGTGGATGCTCGAGACACATGAGTGGGAAGAGGTCTCTCTTCCATGATCTAAAGAAGCAATCTACTGGAACAATCACTCTTGGTGACAAAGGAAAGTGTGACATCGTTGGTATTGGTAGTGTTGGGAGTGATCCTAACCATAGTACTAAAAATGTTTATCTTGTTAATGGTATGAAGTATAATCTGCTTAGTGTTTCTCAACTATGTGATAGTGGTAATAATGTTGGATTTAACAAGAAAAGATGTCTAGTGTGCAGAGAAGATACAGGCTTTGACGGACGATCCAAAGCTCTGGCACAGGAGACTCGGTCATATTTTGCAGGCTAAAAGGTGGATAGGAAGAGCACGTCGGGATGTTGTCAATTCTTAGGAGCATCCTTGATCAGTTGACACTCAATGAAACAAAATTCAGTTGATCTATCCACTCCCGAAGTCGAATACATAGCAGCTAGAGCATGTTGCTTCAAATCCTTTGGATAGCTCAACAAATGAGAGATCTTGGCATCAACCTCAAAGGCATTCCCATTAAGTGTGACAATACAAGTGCCATATCCATTACAAAGAATCCTGTTCAGCATTCAAGGATCAAACATATTGATGTAAGACATCATTTCATTAGAGACCATGTCGAAAAAGGTGAGGTGTCCATATCATTTATTTTAACTGATTATCAATGGGCTGGCATTTTTACTAAGTCATTGGTAGAGGACAAGTTCACCTTCATTAGACGTGAGATCGGAATGCTTAACAAGGATGCACTTTCGTAGGGGGAGTTTTCCCTTCACGAAAGATAACTTCTACTCAGTGTCAAGACCTTTGAGATTCATGTCAAAGTTTGTGAACTGAACAGTAGAGCACGTATAACGGATCATATATTTGGTTGATATCTTTTTAGATATTTGATCAAATATTTTTTTTAAAGGTATTTTAAATATCTTTACTTTATTGTTGCCTATTCGGGAAAATCCTTTTTATTGCATGTTATCCGATTATATTTTTATTTGTGGAAATTTTTTAAATCGGATAAACATCTCTTGCCTTATTCGTAAAGATTAGAATGGCTCTTGTTTTAAATTTTGAAATTGTTTTGGTGACTGTTTTTATACTCCCCCCTTTGTTGAAAGACAAAAAGGGGGAGATGATCTGATGATGGTTTAGACTTTGAAACTTCTGTAAACCAAGGGTCTTGGAAGACCTTGTTTTGATTTTTTTTTGTTGGATGTTTCTCTTTGACTTTGAAAACTTATGATCCAACATTCGTCTAACTCATGCAGGTACTTAGTCCGATTTTGCTTATGATATATTTGCTTGACTAAGTTACAGGGATGCACAGGTTTTGTCTTTCATCAAGGGGGAGATTGATAACGTCACTCCCTTGATGAAAATCGGAAATGGTCTCAAAGGCTTTGACACATGGATTATGTCAAAGGTCTTGAAGCTACAGCTGTGTTGATGAAACACAAAACCTGTATTATGTGCATATTATGTCCGAATATTATATGTTATTATATTTTATTTCCAGATATTATTGTATATTTTATACACTAACATATGTATCAAGTTTTCAAATATTATCTCCTTCCTTAAGCTTGAAATCGAGAAGATTCAAATTGGAGATCATGGCTTCCGAGTTTCCACAAATAGAAGATCATGGAGATTTCTTCTCAAGCCATAATCGGTTCTAGCCATTGAAGAAGATCCTTAGGGGCCGATATGATCTGTATAAGAAGAAGTTGAAGAAAAGAGGACAGACATTCGTTGAACACAAGCTTTCATTCGCTCTCAAGCCTTCAAGTCAATCTGTCTTCTTCGTGTGCTCTCTGCTAGTTCTTAAGAGTCGTATATTTTGTTTCAAAGCATTTGAGAGTTACATAGTGAGCTTATAGGATATATTTCGAGTGAGTGTTACACTCGAGAGTTTGTAACTCAGGAAGTGGACACTAGGCGATTGATTCACTAAGTGTAAGAGGATTGTACTAGATAGCTGAGAGAGGTGGGGCTCTTCTAGATTGGTCTAGGACTCCAAGGGAATGTGAGTTGACTAGATTGCAATTATATAGGAGAGAGGCTTCTCGGTGAGCTATTAGGATCCTATGTCTTGTGAATCAATAAAGCCGGTTGAATCCTAGGGTTGTGGAAGAACCCTAGGCGGGGACGTAGGCCAAGTTCGTGCCGAACCTCGTTAACAATTCGTTGCATCCTTTACTTATTGCTTTACCATATTTCCGCACTTGTTTCGAATTGTATAACTCTGTTGTGATTCAGGTTTTCCAAAAGAAAGAATTACGTCTAATCTCAAAGTGTTTCGCAAGCGTTTCAAAAGTCTTGAGATTATCAGAGAAAAGCCGGCATACTCTATTCAACCCCCCTTAAAGAGTATCTTTATATTACTTTGTTATATATTATCGAACCTTCATACTCCTTATTAAGCTTAATTAAAGTTCTCTTGAGTATTGTTGCTTTGTCACACATCAATTTTTTTACATAACCCTCCTTTTGTGTGAAGATGTTGCTTTTATTCACAGGCATGGATTTGGTGAAATTAGTACCTTAATTGATTGCAGGGACATATGAGAATGGATCTAAGATGTTGCGAGTTTAGTTTCTTCCCCTGTATGACCATTGAAAGTATTGCTTGGGGACAAGCAAGCTTAAGTATGGGGTGTTGATGTGCGCTCAATTTTCCATGTTTTGCATCTACTCCCACATCGATTTCTGTCTATATTTTATACTTTTATATTGGGAAAGCATGAGATTTGTGTAGTTTATGTTTATTTGCAATATATGGAGGTCTACACAAGTTTCTGTTCAATTTCGCAGAAATCGGACGGATTTTGGAGCTTAAAGAAATTTCATATGGAGATTTTTATCAACTTTGAAAGACATCTATCCTACTTGGTGAATTTCATATTTACCTAGGATATTTTAATTATTTCAATTATTTTAATTTAGCACACTTTTATCCTTAGATTTAGATATATAGGAAGTAGATATAGATAGAGTTGTTCTATCCTAGAATAGCTAGGGTTGAGCACTATAAATAAAGCTCTAGGGGCTGGTTTTTCATTGATTCAAGTCAAATCGTCTTCGGATGCAACAAGGTAGGAAGGAGAGGGGAGAGAGAGGAGAGAGAGAGAGAGAGAGCCGAGTGGGAGAGGAGGAGGAACGTTTTGAAGGTTTTGTAAGTTTTAGATTTTATGACAAAGTTAGTTTCTTTTAACATGTTTTGTTTATAATTTTCTTCTTCTAGGGTTGGGGTGATCTCAATATAGATATGTATATTTTATTTATGAATTTATGAATTTGTATGTCTTTATCATCTTCTATCCTATATGCATAATTCTTCTACGAGAGTAGTAGGTGATCCTTATTTGTGATATTGAAGCGAAAGTGATCTTATTATGAATTTGGAATAATTAATTATGAAATTGGGATAGTAACACTTAGAGTGTATGCGAGAGCCTCTATATTCCTATTTGTAAATAATGAAAGTTATTTGATATAAAGCATGCATCTTTATGTGATTTATAAACTACACATATGTTTATTGTTGTGGTGATCCCTAACCTTGGAAGTTTGCACTTTTATTTGTTTTATTTCTTTATTTATATTCTGCACAGATACTCGATATCAAACCACCATTCCCCCTCCATCTCTCGAAATCGACCAAGTCTTAGTCGACGCTGACAGCAACCCTCGCCACTTTTTCTCGCTATTCCTGAACCCCGAAACCAACTAAACCTAGAACCGCTGACTTCTCTCCTAAGGACAACTTGACTTCTCTATCCTTATATCTACATATCTATAAAAAAAATTATGAAAAAATATATTTTAAAACTATATATAATTAAAAGATTTATTTTATTGGTTTATAATTTTTATTATTTTCTAAAACATAATTTTTCATGATAAAAAAATTATAAACATATAAATAAAATTATGTGAAATACAAATTTTTTTAAAATTTTTTAAAAGTAAAATTATACCCTAACTAATTTTGTGGTGCACGGAGTGGTGTACCATAGGATGTAGAAGATCCGCATTGCCGAACAGAAACTTTTACAGGCATGCATGAAAAGGGACTGAACGATATCGTACTACGTAGTCATGTCACATTGCCGCCGACAATTTTTTCATGTGACATACGGAGTAATAAATTTGTATCGTTGAAACAAGGTTGGACATTGATAAATTGTTTGTTTGTTCATGTTGAGAGGGTTTAGAGTGCAGATGAGCTTAGAGTAGACCGGTCTGATCAGAATCCCACCCAAAAAACATAGAATAAGGTTGAATGGTTGATCGAGGGGCGGATCCAAGGATGAGTGACATCGGGCCATCATCCCCCGATCCGAAAAAAAATATAAGAATATATGTGTTATGTAAAAAAAAAATAAAGGTAATATATAATTATCTTTAGTAGCTTATTGGTTGAGCCCGATTGAGTTGATTAGCCGTTGATCAATTCCCTAAACTAACTAATGAGTCTGCATGAAATCCTTTCATCGCGTACAATTGAGAGTGGAAGCTAGCTAAGTAAGCTAGCGGGCAATTGAAGATGCGACTGGAGGGCCGATGTAAAATCAAAGGACCAACATGACGACGTCGGAGCCGTTGACCAGGAAGATAGATGAAGTGATGGAGCTGTGGCATAGTCCTCGTGAGAGAGAGAGAGAGAGTATTGGCTGCAGGGATTCGTGCTGGTGGTAGCCATCCTTGTAGAGGTGAGACTCTTCTTAACAACAATCCGGCAGCGAAACGACAGCAGTTTGACAAGTACACCCTGAAAGCAAGCTACTATCTCACTAGACACGCCCTCTCTTACGTATCTGGTCTCCTCAGCAACTCCCCTATCCACAACGACCTCGTTATCGTCTGGGCCGTCCTACTATTCATCTTCGCCAGCGGCGCTGTAAACTTGGGCTCCCAAACCTTGATGAAAACGAGTCCCATCCTGAGCGCTTCTTTTGGGACCAAATTCTTCCTTCTATCTAGTTCCTCTCAATCTTGATGTTCAATATCCAACCCTCGGGTCTTGTGTGGATTCCTCTCCTCTTCCTGTGGATTCTGTTTCCCCTCAAGCTTAGGGAGCGGAAGGTGGGGCTCATAAGCACTTGTAGAATCCCTGGTGGCATAGACCTGGTGCTTAGGACTGTCATTGACTTCATGAAATACGAGCACCAGATAAACAAAAACCAGCAGCTGGTGGAACTCAACAACGTTAACCCAACCACACTGCAAGGCTACTACTACTTATTCGGAGTCATGGAGGCCATTGCTTAGGATTTAGCGGCCTCATCCCCCTTCTACAGTCCGTCCCTAGCTGCATCCAAAACTCCTCGTCGCATATACCTCACTAAGATTGCCACATTGGATAAGATCTGGCAGTGCCAAGGGAGTTTGTTGAGTAGGAGCAATGGCAACCATCTTGGCTCCTCTTTTCGCCCTATTTTGGCTCCTCCTTCGCAGATTCAGAAGTTTTAAACTGCAAAAGTTATACTGCGTGGAGTCGCATGACAAGATGAGGAAGCTTATTAGTGAGGGTTGATGGAGGAGCAACAAGATGGCCAAGCACCATTCATCTCGGCCTCTTCTAGGATTTTCTCCCTTACTAGTGGTCCAATGGAATCAGTAAGTCGCCACCATATGGTCTTGGGCTTTTGTCTACTCATCTTTCTCCTTCGGTTACCCTTGAACTTGAAAACGAGCACTACTAAATGGTGTAAGGTTGTTAGCCCCCCAAACGGGACAACCTTACAATCTGGACATGTGTATCTATCCTCCTCCCAAATAAGGAAGTAGTCAATTTGTGATCTGCCCACTTTTACTCTCAAAAGTAACTAGATGACTTTTGCTCTTGGCAAAACATAAGTGGGCAATAACACATCCGAAGGCCACCAAGAACTCCAACAAAGCCTACCCATCATCCTTACGAGTACCGAAAGCAGACCCTCCATGTCAACACTAAATTAAAATTAGGGGAAGTATTAGTAAATACCCCACTTTGATAATTGGTTTGCAAAAATACCTAGTTTTGAAAACAATTGCATCCTCATTTGAAAATTTGCAAAAATACCTTATTCAATTATCAAAACTACCCAACACTTCAAAAAATCAGGAAAAAAAAAGTAAATTATTTTAGGTATTTTTCATTTTTCTGATATTTTTAAATTATATTAAATAATCAAATAATAATAAAAATCTGGAAGTAAAAAAAAAAAAATTCTCAATCCCCTTCCTAACTGATAGTCCCGACCCCCAATCCAAACCCTAACCAAAACACACAACCCCATCCCTCTCCGGCTCCGTCGGCCCCAACCCAGGTCTCCGGCGCTTAGTCCATACTTCGCGTCTCCGGCTCTGTCGCTGCGCCTACACTTCCGCGCCCCCGACCGACTCAATCCCAATTGCTAACTAGAACAAACAAGCGCAGCCCGACCGTCGCCGCCCTCACCCTACAAAAGCCCTATTGATCGATCGTCTCCTTGATTTCCAAATCCTTAATTGAGCAGCCCTATCGATCGTTTCCCTGCAGTTAGGTGTCGACCAGCAGTCCAACACTACTTCCGACCGCCCTTGCCGTCGACCAGCTCTACTTTTGACCACCCTTACCACCAACGAGCACCTATCAACCACAATCAGTCCTTATCGGCGCCCGCTTCAGCCGCCAACAGTCCTCATCGAGCAGTAGGTCGATTTCCTCTCTGAAATTTGTGAATAATTCCAAATTAATAGCCATTGTTGTTGATAGTTTGAGGTCGATTTCCTCTCTGTTTTGATTGTGCGATTTCTGAAGATTGGTGCGATTTTGATTGTGTTTCTGATAGGCGTGATTTCCTCTCTATTTTGATTGTCCGATTTTGACTGAGTTCTTGTCTTTTTCTCGTCTGATTTGCTATCACTAATCCATGAGGGATTTGGATTTTTAGGGTTTTTGAACTTCTGTTTTAGTTCTTCGATGTTTCAGGAAGATCAACGAAATAGTTCTCTACAGCAAACACACCATGAGTCTTTGCAATATGAGCTAGATGTATAGCTTGACCACTCGCAGTCATGTACGTTCATTCTCCTCTTAGCCATAGCATCTGAAAGATGTAAAGAATGTTCAAAATTTAGTAGTACAACTAAATAAGATTATATGTTATATGGAGATGTATAGTTTGATCACTCGCAGTCATGTTTATTATATGTTATATGGAGATGAATTGACAAGAATAGAGACGAACCCTAAATTAATCAGTCAAGTTGATTATGGTTGGTAAATGACTCTTGACGGAAGCTCTTTTGCTTTGTTTAACCATTGCGTTACCTGTAGGTGATTCATGATTTCGAGTATGAGGTTGTTCATAGTACCGAACTGTTGCAGAGAATTTGTATGTAGCACCCCATAGATGCAAAACAAACAAGTAGCTACTGATTTCCTTTTTTTTAAAAAAAAAAACCAAACAAGTAGCTTAAATCATTCTTGGTGGGAATTTGATCTCTTTATAATGTGCAATTTGGTTTAGTTACTTGCTACACTATGTTTCTTGTCATTGTGGGCATATTCTATGAGCAGCTTGGTATTTATTGTCGATAGAAAGACAATCCGCATGCTGGAAATTAAATTCCAAGCAAGAAGCTGGATGCGTACCTGAATACTTGGACTATCAAGATGGATCCATCTATGCAATTGAAGACATTATTAGGTTCGGTTTTAGGATTTTTTATTTTCTAAGGTTTGTTCAATAAGTAGACTGATTTTTGTAGAAATTTTATTTGTTGTGCAATTTCTTCATTTTCATTTTTTTGTAATTGATTGTATTACTGTTAATTTCTCTTGATTGATATGTTCAGTTTATGTTTTATGTTTGGTTTGATTTTCCCAATTGCCAATATTTTTATTTTTATTTTTGTTATATTGAGTTTATGAGGAAGGTAATGGATATGTTAATGGATATACCCAGATCAAAGTGGTATGAGATATGTTGTTGTAGGTAGAGGTGGTGGATCGTATATTGGTGGTGGGTACTGCAAGAGAATCGGCCGTGTTCAACAACCAGCAGTATTGATTTTTATTTTCTATTTTTTTAGAAAAAAAATTGAAGTTAGACAGCGTTTGTTTCAAAAAAGCGCTATGCTTGTATTTCTAACAACGCTTTTTTGAAACAAGCGCTATGCTTGTATTTCCTAACAACGCTTTTTAAATACCGCTTTCAATAGTGTTGACAGCGCTTCCGTTAACAGCGCTTTGAAAACCGCTATGCTTCCCAACAAAAAACCGCTTTTAATGTGCTTTAATTTTTGTACTAGTGGCCCTTGTATTCCCATGCCGAAATGTTGAGGCACTGACATCCGATTTGGTGTACCCTTATAGTTAATTTTCATTTTAAGAACTTCAATTGATGTTTAATGGCCACTTCCATTGCTTGGTTTTGCTAATACATTAATGATTTGTTCTGAAGCTGGTCTTTGTCTAGGAATCACAAACATAGCTCAAAATCCATCCTTTTCAATTGGATTTTTTGCTGTTTTGAGTTCCCTTTATATTGATGCTTTATTTGCAATTAGGTATCAGGTAACAATCTGTCTGATGTTAGTTTTGATGCAAGGTATCGGAAAACTATATTTGATTTGTATCAATGTAGCTAGCATTCAGTTGGCCGGGAAGCATGCGTCTAAAGCTAGAGAGTTAAAGCCATCCGATTTCGAGCCCAGAGAGAAGTATTGGACCAGGTTTCATTACCTAGTTTTTGGAAATTATTGTCTGTGGAATTCATCTTCATTGTTGTTTGAATTTGTGCAGATACTTGAGACTGTTGTTTGGAATCGATCCAGCTGAATACATGTTGGCGATTTGTGGGAGTGATGCTCTAATGGAGTTCTCTTCGCCCGGAAAGAGTGGAAGCTTGTTTTATCTAACGCAAGATAATCGTTTTATGATAAAGACGGTCAGGAAGTCTGAAGTTAAGGTTAGATGGAAATTCTTTATTTAGTGTAGTCCATTTCCATGGAATTTATTTCGAATCTTTGCTAAATATGATGCTGGTTGATAACTCCACTTCCTTGATGAAAATCGGAATAAGTTTCAAAGGCTTTGACAGTCAGTTTGTGTCAAAGGTCTTGAAGCTACAACTGTGTTGATGAAACACAAAACCTGTACTCTATGTTATTATGCTCGAATATTATTTTATATTATTATATACTTCCAGATAATATATTCTAACAGTTCAGGAAGCTTTTCGAAAATTATCTCCTTCCTTAAAGCATGAAGATGAGAAGGACACAATCGGAGATCATGGCTTCAAACTTTCCAAGTATAGAACATCTCGAAGATGGACATGATCAGCCTAGCCGTTGAAGAGAAGATTCTTCTTTGGAGGCGCCGATTTGTTCTCTATAAAGGAAATGAAGAAGAGAAGAGAGGAGGACATTCGTTGAACACAAGCTCTCATTCGCACTCAAGCCTTCAAGTGAAATCTGTCTTCTTCGTGTGCTCTCTGCTAGTTCTTAAGAGTCTGTTATTTCACAAAGCATTTGAGAGTTACACAGTGAGCTTATAAGATATATTTCGAGAGAGTGTTATACTCGAGAGTTTTTGTAACTCATGAAGTGGACACTAGGCGATTGATTCACTAAGTGTAAGAGGATTGTACTAGATAGCTGAGAGAGATGGGGCTCTTCTAGATTGGTCTAGGACTCCAAGGGAACGTGAGTTGACTAGATTGCAATTGTATAGGAGAGAGGCTTCTCGGTGAGCTATTAGGATCCTAAGTATTGTGAATTAATAAAAGCCGGTTGAATCCTAGGGTTGTGGAAGAACCCTAGGCGGGGACGTAGGCCAAGTTCGTGCCAAACCTCGTAAACAACTCATTGCGTCCTTTACTTACTGCTTTACCATATTTCCGCATTTGTTCGAATTGTATAACTTGTTTGTGATTCAGGTTTTCAGAGAAAGGATTAAGTCTAATCTCAAAAGGTTTTGCACGAGCTTCAAAAGTCTTGAGATTATCTGCGAAAAACCGGTATACTCTATTCAACCCCCCTTCTAGAGTATCTTTATATTACTTTGTTATACATTATCGAACCTTCAATTGGTATCAGAGCTTTACTCACTGCTTTCGATCTAACAATCTTGTGAGTTTTTGATCATGTCTGGTGAAGCAAGCGGAGGATTTGCACAGGGAAGGTCTACCAGTAGACCACCACTCTTTATTGGAAACAACTTTGTCCACTGGAGATCGTTGATGAAAATGTTCATTATAGATCAAGATCTAGAACTTTGGAACATTATAGAGAATGGTCCAAAGGTTCCAGAGAAAGACGGACCAAATGGAACCAAAATTGCGAAGAAGGAGTCTGAATACATCCAAGCAAATCTTGAACTCGTCTCCAAAAACTACAGGGCTATCAACTTACTTTATTGTGGTCTTAGCACTGATGAGTTTAACCGTATTTCATCTTGTAGGTCAGCTAAAGAGATTTGGGACAAGCTGGTCGTCACCTATGAAGGAACCAGCCAAGTAAAGGACACCAAGATCAGTATCTTCCTTCGAAAGTATGAGCTTTTCAAAATGAAGTCTGATGAGTCTATCAAGGCCATGTTCACACGATTCACAAAAATCACCAACAACCTTAACTCTCTTGGCAAGAGCTTTACGAACGTTGAGAAAGTGAGGAAGATATTGAGCTGCCTCCCAAAAGAAAAGTGGGGTCCTAAAGTAACAGCCATAGAGGAAGCCCAAGACCTCACCACTCTGCCTCTTGATGACCTGCTTGGGAAACTGATCACGCATGAGATGATCCTTAATGAAGATGATGGAGAACTTCTAGCAAGCACTAAGAACTTGGCGCTCAAGTCTAGGAAGGATGAGCCCAAAGATGGATCTGATTCCGAAGATGAGGATGACGACGAGGATGATCCTTTTGCTCTTATCACAAGAGGCCTTGCTCGAATCCTCAAAATGAAGAAACAATTCAACAACAAGGATGGATCTGAGTCTTCTAAATTTCGAGGTAAGTCTCAATACAACAAATATGAAAATATGATAAGAAGACTAAACCTTTGTCTTGTTTTGAATGTGGTGAAACAGATCATCTTGTAAAAGACTGCCCTCAAAAGACGAAGAGTCAGTCCAAGAAGGGTGATAGATGGAAAAAGAAAGACATGGTGGCAACTTGGAGTGATTCTGACTCTGACTCCGATGATAAGAAGGCAAATGTTTGTCTTATGGCCTCAGAAGATGAATCCCACGATGAGAAGCTTGAGGTAACTGTAAGAGAACTTATGGCAAGTCCAAAAGAGGTATTATCGGAATTCCTTTCTAATATGATTGCCAATGAAGAGAAACTTATTTCCCAAACTAACACTTTTATTAAGAAAACTCTGGACCAGGAAAGAACTATTGAGGATCTGTCTATGAGGGTCAAAAGTCTTGAAGCTTCTTATTTAGGTCTTGACATTAAAGTCAAGACTCTTGACTCAGAGATATCTGAACTCAAGAAAGATCTCTCGTCTCTGAGAAGTGAACATCATGACTTAGAGAACGAGAAGATCTCCCTGAATAAGAAGATTCAAGACCAACAGACAACCCTCATAAGTTTTACCAAATCCAAGGGCACTCTTGATAGGATGTTGGGTGAGCAACAAAGTTCTCTAAACATAAGTGGTATTGGTTACAATCCAAGGTTTTTAAAGAAGCAGCACATTACCACTTTTGTAAAGGCAAAAGGAAGCAGAACCTCTCCTATATGTCACCACTGTGCTAGAAAGGGACATGTAAAAGAGACCTGCCCCTATAGAAGAAAGGATCCATATATCATTCGCAATACTTTTCCTGTTCATTTGAGAAAAGAATGGATAACGCAAGTTTGGGTCCCCAAATACACTATTTTACCAAATATGGTTTATCCCAATAATGGATCTAAATTTGCTTATTGGTCTAGCAACAAAGGTTGATGTTTGTTTTGCAGGAGATCACCAAGGTGAAGGAGCAAAAATGGATTATTGATAGTGGATGCTCGAGGCATATGAGTGGGAAGAGTTCTCTCTTTCATGATCTAAAGGAGCAATCCACAGGAACAATCACTCTTGGTGACAAAGGAAAGTGTGACATCATTGGTATTGGTAGTGTTGGGAGCGATTCCAACCATAGTATTAAAAATGTCTATCTTGTGAACGGTTTGAAGTATAATTTGCTTAGTGTTTCTCAATTATGTGATAGTGGCAATGATGTTAGATTTAACAAGAAAAGATGTCTAATATGCAGAGAAGATACAGGTGAAGTTATTCTGACTGCATACCGTTACAACAATATATACGCTATAAATGATGAGCAAGTGGCACAAGGAAGCTTAACCTGTCTAAAGGCTTTGGCGAACGATGCAAAGCTCTGGCACAGGAGACTTGGTCATGTGAGTCCACATACACTACAAAAGGTTATGTCCAAAGGGCTTGTAAGAGGGCTACCTGAAATGGACTTCAAAGGTATTGATATGTGCAATGCATGCACACGATGTAAACAAACACGTAGCTCTTTCAAACCCAAAAAGGTTGTAAGTTCTTTTAGACCCCTTGAACTTTTACATATGGATTTATGTGGTCCTATGCGAGTCAAATCTCCCAATGGTAAAAAGTACATGATTGTTGTTGTTGATGATTTTTCTAGATATACTTGGGTTGCATTTTTAAAAGAAAAATCAGAGGCCTTATTTGAGTTTTCAAAACTTTGCAAGGAGTTGCAAACTTTAAGAAACGAGCCCATAGTGTCAATTCGAAGTGATCATGGTAGGGAGTTTGATCAACTTCAGTTTGATTTGTTTTGTGCTAAATATGAGATCTCCCATAACTTTTCTGCTCCTAGGACACCTCAACAAAATGGGGTTGTGGAACGAAAGAACCGCACCCTAGGGGACATGGCCAGGACTATGCTTTTAGAAAATGCATTACTTAAAACCTCTTGGGCTGAAGCTGTTAACACGGCTAACTATATTTTGAATCGTTGTCTTATTCGTTCCATCTTAAAGAAAACTCCTTATGAATTTTCAAAGGCCGCAAACCACTTATATCTTACTTTAAACCCTTTGGATGTACTTGTTTTGTTCATAACAATGGAAAAGATAACCTTGGGAAATTTGATGCGCGTAGTGATGAAGGTATATTTCTTGGCTACTCCACAAGTAGCAAAGCTTATAGAATCTTCAATAAAAGGACCCAGTTAGTTAAAGAAAGTATACATGTTATATTTGATGAATGCAATGACGGTTCTTTGAGTGAATGTGTTGCAGATATAGATCTTAACATCCATGCAGAGAACGAGGAAGGTGATGATGTTGTCATCAAGAACACAGAGAAGAGGAACATGTAGGAACAAATTCTCAACACTGAAGAATTGGCCCAAGGTGTTGACGATTCGTCCAAAGCCCTTGGTGTCCAATCCAACAGTGTTGAAACGTCAGAAACTGCTGTAACTAAACCTAACAGGACCACGGAGCCAGATGTACCACAAATCAATCCTGCTGGTGTGACGAATCAAGGAGTTGAGACTAGTAAAAGAAAATTCAAATACTCCTCATCACACTCATTAAAGGATATCATTTCTAACCCTACATCTAGTGTTCAAACTCGTTCTAAACTTAAAGATCTTTGTGCTTTTCACGCGTTTGTTTCTCTTATAGAACCAAAGAAGGTAAATAAGGCCCTTCAAGAGCCAGATTGGATCATTGCTATGCAAAGTGAGCTCAACGAATTTGAAAGGAACAAAGTCTGGACCTTGAAGCCTAGGCCAAAGCATCAACCAGTCATTGGCACACGATGGGTATTTCGAAACAAGCTAGATGAGAATGGTAAGATCGTGAGGAACAAAGCAAGGCTTGTGTCTCAAGGCTACAATCAAGAGGAAGGTATTGACTACGAGGAGACCTTTGCTCCCGTAGCCAGGCTTGAAGCCATTCGCATATTATTAGCATTTGCATCTTTCATGGGCATAAAATCATATCAAATGGATGTCAAGTGTGCTTTTCTTAATGGTTTCTTAGAGGAAGAAGTCTATGTGGCTCAACCCCCAGGTTTTGAAAGTTCGGAATTTCCTAATCATGTTTATAAACTAGACAAAGCGCTTTATGGTTTGAAACAAGTCCTAAGAGCTTGGTATGAGCGCTTGTAAAAATATCTTTTAGAAAATGATTTTAAAAGGTTGTTGATCGACAAGACTCTTTTCATTAAGACCAAAGGAAAGGACATTTTGGTTATTCAAATATATGTTGATGATATATTATTTGGTGCTACTAACACATCTTTGTGCAAGGAATTTTCTGACATTATGTGCAGTGAATTTGAGATGAGCTTGATTGGTGAACTCAACTTCTTCTTGGGATTACAAGTTCATCAATCCAAGAAAGGGATTTTTGCAAATCAAAGAAAATACACCAAGGATCTTTTGAAGAAATTCAAGATGGATCAATCCAAGGCAGCCAAGACACCCATGAGCTCAACCCTATCTCTAGATCAAGACAAGTCTGGAAAAAGTGTCAATCAAAAGGAGTATCGAGGAATGATTGGATCTTTACTATATCTTACAGCTAGTAGACCTGACATCATGTTTAGTGTTTGCATGTGTGCTAGGTTTCAAGCTGATCCTAAAGGATCTCACCTCGTAGCTGTGAAGAGGATCTTTCGATATCTCAATGGCACTAAGGAGCTTGGCTTGTGGTACCCAAAGCAAAAAGATTTTACATTAATCGGGTATTCTGATGCAGATTTTGCAGGCTATAAGGTGGATAGAAAGAGCACGTCAGGATGTTGCCAATTCTTAGGAGCATCCTTGATCAGTTGGCATTCAAAGAAACAAAACTCAGTTTCTCTATCCACTGCTGAAGCCGAATACATAGCAGCTAGAGCATGTTGCTCCCAAATCCTTTGGATAGCTCAACAAATGAGAGATCTTGGCATCAACCTCAAGGGTATTCCCATTAAGTGTGACAATACAAGTGCCATATCAATCACAAAGAATCCTGTTCATCATTCAAGGACCAAACATATTGATGTGAGACATCATTTCATTAGGGATCATGTCGAGAAAGGTGATGTGTCCATATCCTTTATTTCTACTGATTATCAATGGGCTGACATTTTTACTAAGCCTTTGGTGGAGGACAGGTTCACCTTCATTAGACGTGAGATTGGGATGCTTAACAAGGATGCACTTTCGTAGGGGGAGCCTTCCCTTTACGAAAAATAAATTCTACTCAGTGTCAAGACCTTTGAGAATTATGTCAAGGTTTGTGAACTGATTAGTAGAGAACAGATATCGGATCATATATTTTATTTCTCTATCCGAGTATGTGATCAAATATAGTTTTTAATGGATTTGATCAAATATAGTTTTTAATGGATTTTAAACTTTTTTATATATGTCACATATTTTATTTCTCTATCCGAGTATGTGTTTTAATTTTGGAAAAGATATTTTCAGATGTATTCCCTCCTTTTTAATTGTGAGAAGAAGGTTTGAATTTTGAATTGAAATATTTTCAAAATGGAAATGTTATGATTACCCACAGTGGAACCATAAACCCGTCCCATCCACTTCATTATCTCACTCTACTTAAACCCCAAACCGTACCTAATTATCTCACCACTTCAGATTTACCAAACCCTTTCCAATTCTTCTTCTTCAACCTCTCAACTTGTTCTGAAACCCTAGCCAAAAATCTCCATGGCTCCGAAATCAAAGAAAACCTCCACTCCCAAACGTCTTGGCGCCACCCCCAAGGGACGCCAGGCCACTCCTACTTCCCCTCAACCTGAACCCACTCCACAAGCAATCGTCCCAGCTACTGTCCAGAGCACCATCGCTGAGAGCACGACTACAGTAACCAAGAGCTCTCTGAAGCACTCAGCGAAGAAACTCTCAGTGCTAAGCAAAAAGGGAAAAAGAAAATCATTGCTGAGGAGGTGGACGAAGAGGAGAAAGAGGAGGATCTAGATGCGATTTGGGAATGAGATGCCGCCAAGGAAGCCGAGGAAGAAGCTCTGAGAAAGAGAAAGGCCGAGGTAGAGGCCGAGCTGGCGAGGAAATTGGCCGAGGAGGAGGCCGATAGAGTTCGAAAAGAGGCTGAGAAAGAGGTTCCCACTGAGGAGGAACCAGAGGAAGAAGAAGAGGAGGAGGACGAGACCGGTGATGACGAGGATGCTGAAGGAGACAACGATGAAGGGTTCGCTGAGGACTCGGGGTCTGAGGACAAAGAGGATGAGGAGCCCAAACCTATTCCCTCTCCTTCTCCTCCTCCTCCTCCCCCGTCTCCAAAGAAGTGGAAAGCCCCAGTAGCAAAGCCTCCATCTCCCAAGCGTACCAGGAAGGGCACTCTCAGAAGCCTTGAGGCGCCTGCCAAGAGGATTGCTTCCACACAGGCTCGCAGGAAGAATGCTGATCCACCTACCCTCATCCAGGTAAACCAATCCTCGCCTTCTTCATGGTTTGAAAATGCTGAGATGGCTGGAAAGTGGGTAGATGAGTTTCGAACTCGTAAGATTTGTTGTTTTAATTTTTTAGATCTTGCGTTCTTTGAAGCTTTGAATTTGCCATGCATCTCTCTACTCAAACAATCCCCTGCCTGGACCATTCTCAACCTTGAAGCTGTCTATTATCCCCAACTTACCCGCCTGTTCTACATAAACCTAAAAGCCAAACACAATGGCGACGGTTGGTCTTTGGAATCCGTCATCAAGGGAGTTAGAATCTCTTTCAACTCCATTGACTTCGCCGATTTCCTTGGCCTACCTAGACCTTGTCCACCCTCTCCTAAAAACCCCACGAAAGAACAGTGCATCGCCCTTGCCCGATCCAAATATCTCCTACCCGAAGCATCCAACAGCACCTCAAAACAGCTTACCCACTCATCCCTTACCCTAGAGGCAAAAATTATTTTCAACATCATTGTGCGTTGCCTCCTACACCGCTTAAACTCTGGCTCTCTCCTTATCGATAATGCCATGATCCTTTTATACCGCATCTTAAACGACCTTGATCTTGATCTGGCCAACACTATTCTCAGATCCATGGCTCACACTCGAAAAGCCAGAAAAGGAACTCTCCTCCCCTTTGCCACCCTTTTGACCCATATCTTCAAAGCTTCTGGAATCGATTTCAAAAATGAAGAACAACAGCGTCATATGGGTAAGTTTGACTCCAAGAGCTTTGAGAAGATAGGCATCACTCGGTCCTCCCAAGGGACTTGGAGTCTTGCCTCTCCCTCAAAAGCCCTTCTCACTGCCTCAGCCATTGATGAACGCATGGACAACCTGGAGTTGGGCTTGGAGGAAGTTTGCCAGGATATCAAGGAGCTGCACAAGGAGTTTTTGACGGAGATGAGCGAGGTGTCCAAGCTATTGCAAGGTCTGAGGTCGCTTCTCACAGATGATGCTCCGGACGATGAAGCTTAACCCTATCCTACCCTACCCTAACCCCGAATCTGAAACATTGCTGGTTTTTGGAAACTGTTTCAAAACTTTTGGTGACTGTTTTACCTCCTCCCTTTGTTGTAAGACAAAAAGGGGGAGATGATCTGCTGTGGTTTAGACTTTGAAAACTTTTTAACTGCTGTGAAGGGGGAGATGATCACGTTTTAAAATTATGATCCAACATTCGTCTAACCCATGCAGGTACTTAGTCCAATGCTGCTTATATTATATATGTTTGACTAAGTTGCAGGGATGCACAGGTTTTGTCTTTCATCAAGGGGGAGATTGATAACTCCACTCCCTTGATGAAAATCGGAATAAGTTTCAAAGGCTTTGATAGCCAGTTTGTGTCAAAGGTCTTGAAGCTACAACTATGTTGATGAAACACAAAACCTGTACTCTATGTTATTATGCTCGAATATTATTTTATATTATTATATGTTTCCAGATATTATATTCTAACATTTCAGGAAGCTTTTCGAAAATTATCTCCTTCCTTAAAGCATGAAGATGAGAAGGACACAATCGGAGATCATGGCTTCAAACTTTCCAAGTATAGAAGATCTCGAAGATGGCCATGATCAGCCTAGCCGTTGAAGAGAAGATTCTTCTTTGGAGGTGCCGATTTGTTCTCTATAAAGGAAAGGAAGAAGAGAAGACAGGAGGACATTTGTTGAACACAAGCTCTCATTCGCACTCAAGCCTTCAAGTGAAATCTGTCTTCTTCATGTGCTCTCTACTAGTTCTTAAGAGTCTGTTATTTCATTTCAAAGCATTTGAGAGTTACACAGTGAGCTTATAGGATATATTTCAAGAGAGTGTTATACTCGAGAGTTTTTGTAACTCAGGAAGTGGACACTAGGCGATTAATTTACTAAGTGTAAGAGGATTGTACTAGATAGCTGAGAGAGGTGAGGCTCTTCTAGATTGGTCTAGGACTCCAAGGGAACGTGAGTTGACTAGATTGCAATTGTATAGGAGAGAGGCTTCTCGGTGAGCTATTAGGATCCTAAGTCTTGTGAATCAATAAAAGTCGGTTGAATCCTAAGGCTGTGGAAGAACCCTAGGCGGGGACGTAGGTCAAGTTTGTGTCGAACCTCGTAAACAACTCATTGCGTCCTTTACTTACTATTTTACCATATTTCCGCACTTGTTCGAATTGTATAACTTGTTTGTGATTCATGTTTTCAGAGAAAGGATTAAGTCTAATCTCAAAGGGTTTTGCACGAGCTTCAAAAGTCTTGAGATTATCTGCGAAAAACCGGCATACTCTATTCAACCCCCCATCTAGAGTATCTTTATATTAATTTGTTATACATTATCGAACCTTCACTGGTTATTCATCATACTAGGTTCTTATACGAATGCTTCCGAGCTACTACCAACATGTTTGCAAGTACAAAAATACCCTAGTGATAAAGTTCTTCGATCTGTCCGGTATAAGCCTGATCTCACCATCGAAGGAAGCTCGTGTTAACATGGCTAGTGTTAGGAAAGTAGGAGATGATTAAGCTTTGTTGGCTGTCGATTTTGCAGGGGACAAGAAGCTTTGTAAGGTGAAACAGGGCCTTACTAAGGAGGCTGCAATACTGCTCATGGCTGCCTATGACGGGTTTTCGGCTCTTGAACTGTGCCTACACTATTTCCACAAGTAAGGTGGATGATATGGTGTTCTCGTGTGCGATTAGCAAGCTGAATATCAATGAGTTCTCCGGGTTGATTAAGTTCTTTTTTGGAATTATTTTTTGTTTCTTGTAGAAGTTTAAGTCTCATGAAATTTTGCAAGTTATGTAAGGAGAAGATGAGAGTAATGCTATGAAATTGGTCTTTATGGACATGAATGGACACAAGTTTTGATACAATATAATATCTGAAACTTTTATTTTGTGATTGAAGAAAGTGTTGTGTTGTATCTGAAATTGCCTGATTTCTTACTTTGACGAACTTGCATATTCATCATGTTCTAGAGATTAAGACACCAAATGCAATGCTCAAAGAAAACAATGTGCCAAAACTAGATTGTTAACTAGCCAGATGATCCCATAAACTGTAGTTGTTCATACCCATGACTGCAATAACAATCAATCGATTGCACACATCCTGTCAATGTTCATAATTGGCATTGTCAACATTGATATTCATTCTGTCAATTTGATACTATTATGATTTCAAGACATATAATGACAATACTTTTGTAAATATGGCTAATAATCCAGTAGATATGATTTACCGTATCTTTAGTCAATCTCTCCCCGATTATAGCTTCAATCCTGTCAACATAAATCTATAGTATTGTCACTATAAACATTAATCCTGTCAGTGTAAATAAATAACTTTGTCATCTTGGATATGCCTTTAATTTCTAGTTATGGTATGGATAAAATCGTATCTTTATTCTCTTCTCTATTAAAGACTCCATCCTGTCATTATTAGTCATCTCGTTTGTCATACAAAACCTATATCCTGTCAAAAACAAATATATTCTTGTCAATTTTTTATTCTCTTAATAAGGCAATGATTTTCATCCGGCTAGTTTTATTATTCTTATGTTTCCGAGAAAAATATATTTAAAATATTATTTTAATATATATTTTATTTTATTTATATATATTTTTTTACTTTTCTTTTAATTCATAATTCCCCTTTAAATGATTTTTACATTTAAATTTAAAAGTAAAATCAATCATTATTTTTTAGCACTAATGACCTATTTTTTTTAGCAAAAACTAGCCAAGGCATACCCGTGCTACGCACGGGACGTAAATATATATTTGTTTTGCTAGTATTTTATAAGTCTATTTAAGAGCTTATTTTATATCATCTCATTGGCTAATTTAAACAGTATATGTGTAAATCTTGATTTTATATACTTGATAATTTGGTTAAAGTTATTTATTAAATTTTTTTATTTTTATGGGTTTTTTCTTCAAGAAGATACCTTGTAAAATCGATTTTTTAAAAACAAAAACACCTTATATAATATAAGGTATTCGATCAACTGAAGCAAAAACTTTTATTTTACAACTAAAATTTTATGTTTTCAATGATATTTTTTAATCGATAATTAAAGTGCCCTTATTTAACTAATATTTTTTTTAAAAGGAATTGTATATAATAAATTAGAAGTTTTTAGTGTTAGTGGTCAATTTCTTCACCTCTTTTTCTAGCTATTGGTGTTTGAAAATTTGAAGATTTGTCAAAGTAGCTATAATGCCAAAATCACATTTCTTATCCATTTGAATTAATTGTGTTGATAGCCTTTTTTTTTAAAAATCAACGATTCTCATTCCAAACACTTAATTTTAATTTTTGTTTAGCTCTCCTTTGATTTTTTCATTGTTCATGTTTTTTTAAATAAACTAAAGACTAAATCCTAATAACAAAAAATAAAGACTACAGGACTTTACCTTAATTATATCAATAAAAATATGAATTTCAAAGCATTTTGTTGGCATATAAAAATAAATTAATTGAAAAAGAGAGTATATACGTACCGAGTATAGATAAATAAGTAGACTCCAAAAAGTAAAAAAGATTGTTGAGTTTTTTCTTTCCTAGCTTGCCTGGTTTTTTATGAGCTCTTGTTCTTCTATTTTTTGTTTTGGCTTTCAACTTTTAAGAAATTTACAAAAGACTCGACCCCATACCCTTTTTCCATTGATCATATATATATAAAAAGATATTGCGTAGTCGATGAGCTTGTAACGATGGTTGTTGAATTTATGACAATCAATTCAATAAAATAAGAGTTAATTAACCGTTTGTTTTTTCTTCCATCATTTCATATCCCTTGAAAGTGTCTAAATTAGTGGCCATTGGACTCTTGAATTTAGCATGGATAATAATTTATATTAATGGTTGCAAGTAATTAACCCTAATACATCCACGTATAATAGTCCTTCATAATAATATGTGATAAATAATATATGGTGATAATCATGATATATATTGGTACCAAAAGTAAAATATTTTTTTAATTGATTTTCAACATGTTTTAATTAGGATATTAGAAATACAGAGTATAAAAAAGTGACATAAAAAAGTAATAAATTATTATCCATGCTAAATTTGGATTAACTTATATGTTTTATTACTTATATAATTATATTTTAGAAATTGTTAGGAAAAAATTAAAATTAATTTATTAATTATGTTAAAATCCATTATAGATTCTAAAACCAACAAAATATATCGATAAAATAGACTTTTTCATATTTGGATTCAACAAAAAAAATTCATAAATTGTGATCGTAAAGATGATTTGATAGGTATAGATATAAAAGAATAAGGATTAATTGATTTTTATATTAATATATGTTATTGAGATGATATGAATTTCATAAATGTATTGAGGTTTAAAATGATGTTAGTGAGGTCATTATTATTGAGCATAGAATTTTAGGAAAATATAATTAATTTTCTTAAGTTAGTAAGAGTATATAATAAAACCATTTATGAATGCCTTGATGAAATTAAAGGAAAGAAAAAGGATTAAAAAATAAAAATGTCTTTAATGAGAGCCATTAAGGGACCTTGGGACAAATCGATTTTTTAAAAACAAAAACACCTTATATAATATAAGGTAATCGATCCACTGAAGCAAAAACTTTTATTTTACAACTAAAATTTTAAGTTTTCAGTGATATTATTTAATCGATAATTGAAGTGCCCTTATTTAACTAACATTTTTTTAAAAAGGAATTGTATATAATAAATTAGAAGTTTTTAGTGTTAGTGGTCAATTTTTCACCTCTTTTTCTAGTTATCGGTGTTTGAAAATTTGAAGACTTGTCAAAGTAGCTATAATGCCAAAATCACATTTCTTATCCATTTGAATTAATTGTGTTGATAGCCTTTTAAAAAAAATCAACGATTCTCATTCCAAACACTTAATTTTAATTTCTTGTTTAGCTCTCCTTCGATTTTTTCATTGTTCATGTTTTTTTAAATAAACTAAAGACTAAATCCTAATAACAAAAAATAAAAACTAAAGGAATTTACCTTAATTATATCAATAAAAATATGAATTTCAAAGCATTTTGTTGGCATATAAAATAAATTAATTGAAAAAGAGAGTATATACGTACCGAATATAGATAAATAAGTAGACTCCAAAAAGTAAAAAAGATTGTTGAATTTTTCCTTTCCCAGCTTGCCTGGTTTTTTATGAGCTCTTGTTCTTCTATTTTTTGTTTTGGCTTTCAACTTTTAAGAAATTTACGAAAGACTCGACCCCATACCCTTTTTTCATTGATCATATATATATATATATATATATATATATATATATATATATATATATATATATATATATATATATAAGAGATATTGAGTAGCCGATGAGCTTGTAACGATGGTTGTTGAATTTATGACAATCAATTCAATAAAATTAAAGTTAATTAACCGTTTGTGAAAGTGTCTAAATTAGTGGCCATTGGACTCTTGAATTTAGCATGGATAATAATTTATATTAATGGTTGCAAGTAATTAACCCTAATACATCCACGTATAATAGTCCTCCATAATAATATGTGATAAATAATATATGGTGATAATCATGATATATATTGGTACCAAAAGTAAAATATTTTTTTAGTTGATTTTCAACATGTTTTAATTAAGATATTAGAAATACAGAGTATAAAAAAGTGACATAAAAAAGTAATAAATTATTATCCATGCTAAATTTGGATTAACTTATATGTTTTATTACTTATATAATTATATTTTAGAAATTGTTAGGAAAAAATTAAAATTAATTTATTAATTATGTTAAAATCCATTAAGGATTCTAAAACCAACAAAATATATCGATAAAATAGACTTTTTAATATTTGGTTTCAACAAAAATAATCCATAAATTGGGATCGTAAAGATGATTTGATAGGTATAGATATAAAAGAATAAGGATTAATTGATTTTTATATTAATATATGTTATTGAGATGATATGAATTTCATAAATGTATTGAGGTTTAAAATGATGTGAGTGAGGTCATTATTATTGAGCCTAGAAATTTAGGAAATTATAATTAATTTTCTTAAGTTAGTAAGAGTATATAATAAAACCATTTATGAATGCCTTGATAAAATTAAAGGAAAGAAAAAGGATTAAAAAATAAAAATGTCTTTGATGAGAGCCATTAAGGAAACTTGGGACACAATTTTTAAATGTATATAGATAACCCATCTATTTTATTTTTGCTATTCTTAGAAAATGGGTATACTTTTACAAACGAAACACCGATTTAGTGTATTTCTGCAAATCGGCCTTAAAATTAAAACTAATTACAAAGTATAAATAACAATATAAATCAGTCATTCCCTTGTGGTGGGTTGCTTATATTGAGACCCTAGCTAAGACAAGGGTCTCAATGCCTTACAAGTGTCTCTTCTGTGCAACAAATTGTCTCTTCTGTCATATACTGTATCACTTAAAAATATTTCAAATTCCTGAAGAGAGAGGCATGAAATAGCTGTAAAAAAACCATTAAATTTTAGTCAATTTTTCAACATGTAATAAAAACTGTTACCAAGCTAAAATCTAACATCATCGGATCTATTCCTCCATCTGATATGTTACAAATTGAGTGCTGATCAATAGTGCGAGTATTGCAGTTAATTTGTTTTTTGGTTGGGGGGGTTGCTTTACTGGTTTCAATCATCTACCAAGCACTTCAGTTATTTCTGAAGTTTCAAGGATGCTAACACCTTGTCCTGAATCAACTCCAGAGCTGCTGGTGTTCATGGTGGAAGAAGGATCACTACCACTGAAAAAATTGGGTGGTGATGGCAAGGGAAGGGTGATGGATTGACCTCCAAGGGCAGCCACAACGGCTGTCATATTAGGCCTTCTAGCAACACTTTCTTGAATGCATAGCAAGCCTATGTGAATGCACTTCATGACATCTTCCCTTGAATAATCATCACCTAAAACCTCATCTACTAGTTTCAGTGCTTCACCATCATGCCAAAATCTCCATGCCTGTTCAACATTTATGGTTGGGCATTATGATTTGTACTTGCATAATTGTTGCAAAAGGAAGGAGGTTCAGAGGATTATTACTCGAAAAAGTAGTGCCTCCTCTAATAAAGGACGGTTTAGGTACTTGTTTCTTAAACCGCTAATCACCTCCAAGACTAGGATCCCAAAACTATACACATCCGACTTGATGGAGTAATGGCCCATCAATAGATATTCAGGAGCCATATATCCACTGCACATACATAATAGAAGAGTGAATAAATTATGAGTGTGATGAAATGATAGATGAAAACTCAAGCACTGGCTTCGTGCAAATCTTACTATGTTCCGGCGATCGAGTCAGTCACATCTTGAGTTTGATCAAGACTGAAGAGTTTTGCCAAGCCAAAATCTGATATTTTTGGATTCATAGTCTCATCTAATAATATGTTGCTTGATTTGAGATCCCGGTGTATGACCCTGAGACGGGAGTCTTCGTGAAGGTACATAAGCCCTTTTGCAATCCCACAGATTATCTTGAATCTTGTTTCCCAGTTCAGAGACATTCGCTTGGTTGGATCTGCAAGATTTTCAAATTGGCACGCAATTTGCTTTTTTGTTAAAAATGATGAAGTTTTGATAACATGTTTTTTCGTATAAAGGTGATCTACTAAAACATACCAAAAAGAATTTTATCTAAACTGGAATTGGGAAGAAATTCGTAGACAAGAATTATCTCTTTTCCTGACACACAAAATCCCAAGAGCTTTACTAAATTCCGGTGTTGTAGTTTGGCAACTAGAACAACTTCTGCCTTAAACTCTACAATGCCTTGTCTTGAACCATCTGAGAGCCTCTTCACTGCTATATCTTGTCCATTCTCAAGTGTTCCCTATTACCAAATTGAATAGCTTTCTTACCATCTAGATGCATTTATATAACTCGAAGCATGAAAAAATAAAAATAAAAACATACATAATGAAGTAAAATTGTGAGTTGTGACCACCTTATAAACAGAGCCAAATCCACCTTGTCCAAGCATCCTATCGACAGCAAAATTTTGTGTTGCAGCTCGTATTGTGTTGAAATCCATTTGAAGTGATTCAGTTTTTGCAATATCAATAAGCTCGGCTTCAATGATGTTTGAAAATTGTTACAAATATATATAGTAAAGCTACATTATAATTTTATGCGAAAGCTTTTTTTATTGCAGACTTATATGTGATGTTGTGTGTACTTATCCTTGAAACTGATAAGCAACATGGGATGTATACCTGTATATTCCGCATTGGCATTCCTTCTCCAAACTGAAAGCCATAGAGCTAAACCGATAAATAGAAGCACTATGCCAGTGACAGAGCAAGTTATGATGATGATCAGAGGCACATGGCGGGATGAATTCTTTGGCTTTGGACTAAAAGGACCAGGGGTTGGATTGCCTGAGAAATCGAATCCCATGATTGTATCAAACTATATATGCACTGTAATGAAGATAGTGTAGGTTTAGGCAGCCAACAAACAAATGATAGGATCGCTCAGATTTGACTCATACCTGCACTGCTGGGATTAAGACCTGGAGCAACATTGTTTACTGAGGAAGGTTGATAAAACAGATTCAGCGCATATTGTAGATTACAGTTGAGGTAATACACTTTGCGTACCATAGTTTGAGTTAGCAGAAAATAACTACAGTTCTTGAGGCAACTAGTGCAATCATCAGGGGAGAGGGCTGGAGTGCACTGCCCTAGCATGTACAAGGATATGTTAGCTTTAACTGTAGGCTCGGTATCAGTCCAGAACATCTTCCCATCCGCCTCCGCCTTTGTTGCATTACCCTGTATGTTGTCTATGGCACGCCCCAGTGCAGCCCCTATAGATATGCTGTCAGCTGAGGTTTCAAGGTTGCCCGTATCATTCCACAGTGGATACAAGCTGGCATCCAGCTTCTCAAAGAAGGATTCATCGGAGTATCTTACCATGCACAGATCATATAAGATAGCAGCCTGCTTGCCAAGTGGGCAGTTAATGGGTAGATCAACTAAAGCAGATGCCAAGCAGTCCCTGCAATTGGGAGGGCTGACATCTCCGCGGCAGAGGTATAGCCCGTACATGGGGGTTGGAGTATCAACTCCTGTGGTGTTCCTTTGGGACCCGGGGTTGGTGGTTTTGTTAGCCATGTCAGAGAGGTTGGAAAGGAGGGCGTCTATGGTTGAGCGTAAGGCGGAGTTCGTGGCAGGGAAGAGAGTCGTCTTTGGGCAGTAAGTGTATAATGGAACCACTCTTGAAACTGTCCCATAAAACCGATAAATCTCATACCGGAGGTTACAGCTTAAGAAGAGCACCCTGGCGCCTTGACTGATCAGACTACCAGGTAGGTAGTCTAGGCAAACCTTCAAGCAGTTGAAACAGTCGCTATTTGAGAGATCCGGGGTGCACTGCCCCAGCGCATACAGACTTTGGAAATCATTCAGCTTCGCCTGCACGGTTGCGAACTTCAACGTCGAGCTGCCCTTCGCCGCATCTGTGGTCACGTCAGACAGGGTTTGGATCAGCACCTCATGGAACCGGGAGAGGTTACCGGTGAAGTTCTGGGTGTTCCACATCGGCAGGTGAATGTTGACGTCGGCCCGGCCGAAGGTTGAGGCGTTGGTGTACCTTACCATACACTGGTCGTACCAAGCCACGGCCAGCAAGCCACGTGGGCAGTTCTGGGACAGGTCGGAGGAGGCGGCCGCAACGCAGTCGCTGCAGGTGACTGGGTCGTCGTCACCGCGGCAGAGGTAGAGGCCGTAGATGGTGGATGCGCCAGTGCCGATGGTGGAGTTGTGGAACCCTGGGGCTGAGGAGCTGTTTGCGGAGGCGGACAGGGAGGAGAGGAGGGTGTCGATGTTGGAGCGGAGGGCGTTGTTGGTGGCCGAGAAGAAGGTGTCGTTTGGGCAGTATGTGTAGAGCAAGTTTGCCGTTGATGCAGAGGCAGGGCAAGCCAAAGTAAGGGTAATAAGGACTAATTGAAAGAGGAATTGCCCAAGCATGGCCATCGACAGGGATCGATGCAAATTAAATTTGGGGACAAGTACTGTATAATAGATCGGCAATCAGTTTTCCCTGGCAAGATTTGTCAGGGAACTGCAACCAAAAGTTATTTATGTATTAATTATACTCGTTGACTTGGTATCTCACTTGCCTCCAAGTCTTCTATCCTCTAGCTTCTTCCAACCTCATCACCTAATTCCTCTCCTCAAATCTTTTACTCTCTCCGGATGGAAATATTTAATATTTTAAGAGGTAAGATTTGATCAATAATATTTCATATTTTAAAAGTAATAATTACACTCTTTTTTACTTTTGCACTAATATCAATATAAGTTATACTTTTTTTTTGGTTTAACCAATTAAATTTGTGCTTAATAAATGTGATGGATGAGGAAATATTATTTGGTGGAGTATTTAAAGGTGGAAAGTGACATTTCTTAATCTCCGTGCATATCTCCAAAACATCAAATATTTTCGATCGGATAGAGTATTTATTTATTGTTTGATAATTTTTTTTAATTAAGGTTCGAGTGCGAGTTAGAATTTTTTATATTTTGGTAAAAAAAAAAGTTAAGGCAATAATTATTGTAAAAACTAGACCTTAATCCTTATTACCCTCGAGTTTGCATGGTTTTTCAATAAATTATATTTTATTATAATTTTGAATTAATTTTTTTAAAAAAAAAAGAAAAGCACATGTCTTTTCGCTCATGAAAAAAGTCAGAAAATTTTATCATTAAGGTATTTTAATTGGTAATATATACATATAAAGAAATATATAAATAAAATAAAATGTCACATTTCGTCAAAGATTAGCATAGAATAAAGAATTTGAAAAATATTTTATCTTCAACGATTTTTTTTATAATTTATATATATTACCGAGAAGTAAAATTCAATGCTACAAACAAAAAAAATCTATAACTCCAACAAATCATCTAATTTGAAAGTTTCAATATGATTCTCCAAATCCTATATAAAATAATAGAGAATATTACACATTTATAAAACTTGACTTTGTTTTTAACCAATTTATCTATTTTATTAGATGATTTGTAGAGCAAAACAACTAAAATCTTCAAAATTAGAGAATTTCTACAATTGAAAAGTGTTGAAAGGTGTTTTTGTAAATTTATAGTGTAAAATAATTTTGACGACTATTATCAAATTTAAAATAAATTTATAATTACAAATACGATGATTTTTTTATAAAGGATAAAGTTTCACTTTATTACATCCTCCCATGGTAATATGTGTTAATTATACATTACATTGATTAAGTTAAACCATATCATCACCCACCCAAATACAAATATGTTAATTGATTCTAAATCAAATTAATGGTTTCATATTAGACTATGTACAGTCTAATATGAAAATCGTTCTTAGACTATATACAACTTCAATGGAATGAACACAATTAAGGAACTTTAACGGTTTCATATTTGAATGAATGAACATAATTAAGGAACTTCAATGGGTTAAATTCAGACAAATAAACAAAGACTATATATACAACTTGAAAAGAAAATCAGATGAAATTGAGAAAACATAAAACTAATTACTAAAATATATAGAGAGAGAAAGTAAAGATCATTTTGTACTCAGTCATTAGGACGTAGCTTATACGTAAATCTAGACTCTTGACCTTATAAGATTGTGTGGCCTAAATTAAAAGTAATTTTTGCCTTTTTATTTATTTATTAATGAGTCATGAGACCCGCAGGCAAAATGATGGCGCGTGTGAATACGACAATGCGAGGGAGTAATGCTGGTGAGTGGTGGGACCTGTGCAACAATTCAAACTCAAAAGAAAATCAATGATTTCGTAAAATCCATTATTTTCGTTTTTTCTATTCATTTACAAAGTAGTTTATCTATATCTTTTTTATTTGTAAAGACTGAGATTTAGGTCAAAAGAAACAATTAAATTGATTCATAATATTGGATGTAATGCAATCAAAGATATGTGTAGTTAGTCAAATACTAAATATAATTGATTGATTTATCGCACACATTGAATGATAATTGAGAGACTGGATGATAATTGAGAGATTATTCAGTGCTATTCTTTTTATTCATGTTCTTGTTCTCAAGAGTAAGTACAACAATCGGTTTCGGGCAAGCGACATCAATTATAGTTAATCTTCGTGCAAAAAGTCCCTTTTCTTATTCAGTTGAATCGATTGATTTATCGCGCACATTGAATGATAATTGAGAGATTATTCAGTGCTATTCTTTTTTTACGAGGTACATAGAAGCGATGAATAATTGCATAACCTTTGTAAATAAGTAAATTTTTAGAATTATTCAATTGAATAGATCGATTTAACACGTATAATGAACGATAATTGGGAGATTATTCAATGGAATTATTATTTTTACGAAGTACACAGAAGCGATGAATAATTGCATAATCGTTATGAATAAGTAATTTTTCGAATTATTCAGTTGAATCGGTCGATTTAATATGTATATTGACCGATGTATAATTGGTGGTTTATTCAGTCAAATTCTTATTTTTACGAGGTATGGAAAAAAAAATCCTAATCAAAAGAACCTCAACTCTGCCAAATAAACTACATCAACTAAAATCATTGAATCTCTCTCACACAAAAAACTCAATCCATACCCAACAAAAATCTCACCCAAAATCCCTCCAAAGCTTGATGCTTACCCATTAATAGAATCATCATGATCGACTATTTAACCAATCAGATAGAGAAGAGATCTCCTTGAACCCCGACCACCTGTTCTGCCCGCCCAACAAACCAAACCAAGCACCGCCTCCGATTCGCCTTGTGTAGTCAGAGTCGCCTTGTCTTACTGTACCAGCCTAGTGTCATTGTCGTTGACTGGTCTTGCCGGAGTCACCTACTATCACTATTAGGGAATATCATATCTTGGTTGTTATGGAGTTATAAATTCATATCTTCTTAATATATCTTCTTGGCTAAGATAGAATATTTACTTGTAATTGTATTATTTATACCAAGTCAATCAATGAAAAAAGCATCTTTTTGCCCTAAACAATTCTTCATGGTATTAGACTTAATCTCGATCCTCTAACCCAAACCCTACCGCCACCACCGCCAGCTCTAAACAAAACCCTACTGCCCCATCGCCACCGCTGCTATCATGGCTGCTCAACCACCCGTGGCTTTTACACCTGCTTCCCCCCTACTATCTTCATCCTTTGATCACCTTGGTCTCTCTATTTGTCCCGTGGTCCTCAAAGGAGGCAACTATCAGGAATGGACTATCACTATGAAGAACGCTTTCTTTGCGAAGTGTAAAGACGGATTCATCGACGACTCTATTGCTCAGCCGCCGGCCACCTCTGTTGATTCACAATACTGGCGTCTTGTCAACACCATGCTGATCGATTAGATTACTCAATCGATTGAGCTTTGTCTTCGCTCAACTGTTACCTACTTCTCCACTGTCAAGGAACTCTGGGATGACCTTTCTCAGTTGTTCTCTATTGGCAATGGACCTCGTATTCTTCAATTGTGATCTGAGATTGCTCAGTGTCGTCAAGACAGTCAGCCCATTGCTGCCTATTTCGATCGTCTCACTAAGCTCTGGAATGAGCTTGACACACATCTGACACCTCGGGCTTGTACCTACGACAATCATGTCAAGGAGCATGATGAAGAGCACACTCGTCAATTCTTGATGGGTCTTGATGATCTTGGCTACGACACTCTCTGCTCCTCTATTTTCGCTCAGGATACATTACCAAACCTTAACAAGGGGCACTCTCTTGTTGTCCAAGAAGAGTGCATGCTCTCTATGCGCGCTGATCATCAACCAGTCACAGATGCCCTTGCCTTTGCTGCTCAGCGTTGTCAATCTCTCCCTTCCTCAGGTACTGTTGACAGGAAATCTCTTTTCTGCCTTCATTGCAATAAGACAGGACACGACAATGCTTCTTGCTTTAAAATCGTGGGCTACCCGGAGTGGTGGAACAATGCATGGTAGAGGGGTTGTTAATCCAATCACTGGCGCGCCACAGCCTCGAAGCAAACCGACAGCAGCACCGACCGCCTCTGATTCTGGCGCTAGAAGGGCTCGTGGCAAGCCTTCTGCTGCTCACTCTATCATCACCAACAGTCCCTATACTTCCGGCTCTCAATCTATCACCCCCAACGATCGTCAGGGCATCACCATCTCTAACGAACAATGGGATCAAATGCTAGATATGTTCCAAAAGTTCAATTCCAAATCCAGGACTGATACTCTCGCAGGTATTGCATCTACTCATTGGATTCTTGATAGTGGTGCATCGATACACATGACCAGGGACTACAAGTTGCTTCGGGATGTTCATCCTATCGATGAATTGCGCATCAAGTACCTGAATGGCTCTGTTGTCTCGGCTAATAAGGTTGGCTCAATCTCTATTTGTGATTCCTTTGATATCACTGCACTATTTGTCCTAGACCTTACTTGTCATCTAATCTCTTTTAGTTGTTTGACTGCAGATTTGCTATGTGTTGTTACTTTGACTGCTAAGCTTTGTGTGATTCAGGACCACACTTCGAGGACGCTGATTGGAGCGGGTGAAGCTCAAAATAGGATCTATTGGCTATGTTGGGCTTCTCCTGTCACTTCCACCATCGTCTCTACTTGCCGCACCACCCAAGCCGAGTCTCCTTTACTATGGCATCAGCGTCTCGGGCATTCGTCATATTCTTTACTTTCTTCTTTTTGCAAAACCTCTAGTCAACTTTTATATCAAATAATATTGCACCTTGTGATGTATGTTACAAGGCCAAACAAACACGTCTTTCCTTTCTTGTTAGTATTTGGGGATCCTATCGTGTTCCGTCTTCTTCTGGGGCATCTTATTTTCTAACCATTGTTGATGACTTCTCTTGTGCCACTTGGGTTTCTCGGCTCATCCAATAATTCTGTACTCTTACTGTTACCCAGTTTCACAAAACTAGTAAATGTGTTAGCAACGATAATGGTTCCGAGTTCCTTGACCTGCGATCTTTCTTTGTAGATCATGACATTCTCTTTTAATCTTCTTACGTTGCTACACCTCAACAGAATGGACGGGTTGAGCACGAACATCGCCATATTCTCAATGTTGGTCGAGCCTTGATGTTTTAGGCCAATCTCTCGATTAAGTTTTGGGGGGAGTGCACTCTTACCGCTTGTTTCCTCATCAATTGCACCCTCTCCTCTGTACTTAAAGGTAAAAATCCTTATGAATGTCTATTCAACAAGCCCCTTGATTACACACATCTTCGAGTCTTTGGTTGTCTTTGCTATGCATCTGTCGTCCCTCGCTCCACAAATAAATTTTCCCCTCGCAGCCGAAGATGTATTTTTCTTGGGTATCCATTTGGTCAGAAAGGCTGGTGACTCTATGATCTTGCCACACATCAGATATTTGTCTCTCGAGATGTTGTCTTTCATAAGGATATCTTTCCCTATCCTCAGTCTGAGTCACCTTCCCCTCAGCCACCTGTCTACCGTAACCTCGCCACCCATGATACCCCTGTCGAGCCGTCTACGGTTGCCCAACATTCACCGCAGCCTCCTACTCGCCGATCTACTCGCACGCATACCCCCTCAGTTCTCCTTAGGGATTATGTGTGTCACACTATCCGTAAGGTTGGTCCTATTTCGGCTTCTCTTGCTTCCGTCATGTCATCAGGTACGCCTTATCCCTTAGCTGATTATGTTGACATACATGCTTACACTCCTGTACATTCTAGCTTCTTGGCTGCCATGAGTGCCATTCCAGAACCCACGTCGTTTCGTCGGGATTGGCGTCGTTTCAGGCCAATCTCCCGATTATGTTTTCGGGGGAGTGCACTCTTACCGCTTGTTTCCTCATCAATCGTACCCCCTCCTCTGTACTTAAAGGTAAAACTCCTTATGAATGTCTATTCAACAAGCCCTCTGATTACACACATCTTCGAGTCTTTGGTTGTCTTTGCTATGCATCTGTCATCCCTCGCTCCACAAACAAATTATCCCCTCGCAGCCGAAGATGTATTTTTCGTCAGGCTTTTCGTCATCAGCATTGGCGAGACACTATGCGATCTAAAATAGATGCTCTACATCGCAATGGTACTTGGGAGATCACAACCTTACCTCCTAACAAGAAGGCGATTAGCTGTAAATGGGTCTTTCGGGTAAAATACAACTCTGATGGCAGCATTGAGCATCATAAAGCTCGTCTCGTGGCTCTCGACAAGCGGCAGGTTGAGGGTACTTGGTGTGGGACGAACGTCGTTGGCACTTTCGCCCTATGAAAAATAGTAATAATATCCAAACTCAAACACAAAACCAATAGATTAGGCAATCAATCACTTAATAAACCAAATAACTACTAGTATAGCGATGAAGTCCGATGTCGAACCCAGAGGGAGAAGCGATTTCCTATTCAATAACTCTAAGCAAAGACTCTTATGACAAAGCAATGATTTGTAGCACATAACAAAGATGTAAAAGTAACCAATTTCATGATTGCAAATAGATTGATATCAAAGTAGAAAGAACATTTCACCTGCAATTCTCTCACAATAGTTGGAATTCATGGTCCCCAGATTGATCTATTAATTATTCATATTCATAGGCCTACTTGACTAAAGTTGAGTGATCTGCATAGATTCACTCATCTTATTCAATATCACTAAAGAATAGCATTAAAGACTCAAGTAATCAAGACCAGTTGGCACATTGACTCAACGCAATTAAGACTAATAGGCGCATACCGAACTCAGACCTAATCGAATATCCTCAGCATAGATCAATTGAAATCATCCACTACAAAGACAAAGAGACATCACTATCATCAATACCTTTGTTTGCTATCGAGAAAACAACAACGAATTCATAGCTAAGATGCAATTCCTGACATGATGATTAGACATAGAAAGAAACACAAATATAATAATTAAGCACAAGATGATAACTAAGAATATGAATAACCAAATAGAATCAAATCCTCACAATCCAAATAACCAAGTCTTTGAATCACAGGCGAAACTATGAGTTTAGCAACTCATAGGCCAATTCTCTCTCTCTCTCTCTCTCTCTCTCTCTCTCTCTCTGTAATTGTGTTCATAGTCTCACAATAACCACTGTCTAACCACAATGAATAGAACTGAAAATAACCTAATAAAGCCTCCAAAGAGTCGGCCAAAACCCTAGCAGGAATAGAATATAATAATAGGAAATAATGTCTTCGGATCCAAAACCGCGTATCCGGAAAACAGGTCCACAGAGGGCGCCGTGCAAATGGCGGCGGGCGCCACCTATGTAATGACCGTCTTTTCTCGATTGTCTTCAATAATCTCCAATGTTGTACTTCTTCGCTACTCTCTAGCTTCCTCCTTAGCCTATATATGCTCCAAAACATGTCTCTTAAGCTCTTCCAAAGCACATCCAAGTGTCGGAATGTAATTCTGCAGAATAAACACTAAAAACGCATAGATTCCGAACTCGAATACTTTACAAGCAATATACGAAACTAGACTCAAACAATAGCAAAACCACTACCTAATTGCAATAAGAAATACCTATAATGCTTATGTGAAATATGCATTATCAAATCCCCCCACACTTAACTCTTGCTTGTCCTCAAGCAACCATAAAGCAAAACATCATCTACGCATCCCACGGGAAATCCTTCATAAATTTACTCGTCAAAAGCATTATCATCAATAGTGAAAATATAACCAAACATATAAACGTCATCACATGTATATATGGGATCAAGTTGTTTGCATGCTCAAAGATCCAACCTTACCAAGGATAAAATGTGTATCTCTCACTCTCATGTGTTTAGGCTTTAAGCACACACTCACTTCAATTCCATATACAAGTATCAACTCAAATATTGACATTTATATCACAAAATCTCCACCGGATACGTCAATGCAAAAATAAGAACATCAAGAGGACTTTTGCTCAATCGAAACCTTCATAGAAGATTCCATTCGGTGGAGTTGTAATGGGGCTTGGTAGAAACATAAGGGTAAGGAATTGTATTTGGTCATGTGGTGGTATAAATTCCGGAAAAACATGATTCCAAAACTCCCAACATAACACAAACCAACTCAATAGCATCAAGCTCACAAATGCACAACATCTCTCAATATTATCAAAAACTCCAAAATATCTCATAACTCATCAAATCATATCTCATCTCATCATCTCACACATCATGCAATCTCAACACCCAACCAATAAGACTTCCAACCAACATAAATCCAATTCTTCCTCATTATGCAAAAATAAAATAAATGGCTCTTTTATTCTCTTTTTGTTTTTTGTTTTTTCTTCTTTTTTTTCGGATTTTTTTTAACTTACTTTTAGCCCTAGGTGAATTTTATCCTCCCTAGGTCCAAGCTTTTTATTTCTTTTTCTTGAGCCAAAATACATGAAAACCAAATGCATAAAAATGAGGGACTAAGTAAGCACATAGCGTTACATCTTCTCAAAACCATAAACCATAACATCACACTTTAGCTTCATGTTATAGGAGGAAATCGAGTTCAAAATATAATAAAATAAATCAAACCGGATTATGCCCACGCAAATGATTACAAGACTTCCTCCTGATGTAGCAGTGGGAAGTCAGGATCAATCCTCGAGGAAGCGTGTCAGCGGATCTCAGGCAGCAGATGAATCTCATGGACAGAATACGACTTTAGGGGTACTCGACCTCGACTAAGGTTAGTCGACAGGGGCCGGGTATAGTCGAATTTGAGCAAGCAGCAGTCACTAATGTTGGTCAATCTCAAGGAGACTACTCGATGTCGAGGAACTTTTGGTCGTAATTGAGTAAGCTGGTCGACTTCGAGTAACCTGCAGAGACAGAAGCAACAACGATCTGCTTGATCGAGAATGAGAAGTCGACATCGACCAGTTTTGGTCGAAAACGAGCAGAAACAGTAAAATAAAATAAAGAACAAATCTTTACGGAATTCGGTATAAACTATGTATGAAAAAGAACTTCCAAGATCGGGGTTTGCAACAATGATAACCACACATGCATAAGGCAAGATAAATAAAGATAATCATGCAAATCGCATCGAAGGATCGAGCTTTTGCCTTTTCCAACAATTAGACAAATCTTTCAAGAAACCCTAATTGTGTCTACCGATTTTATGTTTATAATCCAAGTTGTTAACCTGAATCTCTATTGAATAGGTAATAAACACATAAAAGGTAGTAGATGCTCAAAACATAATAAAGGTCGGATATTTACCTCAAACACGCTTGGCCACCGTTGGGCTCGCCCCAACCCTAGAAGTGGGTGGACTACTCGCTCTTCATCGCAAGGAAAGACATTAATAATAAAAGAAAACTAAATTGCATTAATAAACTAAATAAAAGCTTACAACCGATCGAAGCCAATTTGCTTTCGCCAAACAACTCTTCCCGGGCTAGCTCTCTCTCTCTCTCTCTCTCTCTCTACTTCTCTCTAGCTTCAAATGTGTGTTGGAATGCCTAGAAAATCAGCCCTATAGGCTTTATTTATAGGCTTCCAATCCTTGCTAATCAAGGAAGGAAATTCTATCTAATATCTGAAGATAAAACTTTAATAAGGAACATTTATCTTTAAAGGAAGTTAACTAAATATCTAAATATCTGCATGTGTTGGATAAATCCTTCTCCCATATATAGATCTTGATAGAATAGGGATAGATCCGGCCTTGCTTCACGCCCAAGCAAATCAACTCGTACTCGGATTGATCCAACAGTCTCGCAGCCCAAGAAAGTTTTGGTAGACTTTGACCAATTTGGTCGGCGTCGAGTTGGCTTGTCGATTTCGGCTTCGCTTTGCTTTCTCGGGCAGCTTCTCCTCTTCTTCTCAAACTCGGGCAGCTTTTGGGTTTGGTCGATGTCGAGCTATCATGTCGATATCGAGTAAAACTTAGCTCGAGTTGTTTTCTTCTTCTTTCCTTCTCGACTTGGTTATGCTCTCAGTGGTAGCCGATGTCGAGTAAGCCTACTCGAAATCGAGTAAATCTCAGCCTTCTTGGTTTCGTCCGGGAATGGCTCCAAATTCTGTAATATTAAACCAAATAAACATATACTACATAAATTCAACATATTCCCAGCCCGAAATATGCAAAGTATATAGAATAAGGAGCTAAAATGTATATAAAAACATGGTCACTTTAGTGGACATCAAATCACCCCATACTTAAGCTTGCTTGTCCCCAAGCAATAACTTGGATGGTCATTTAGGGGAAGAATTCAAAACTCTCAACATTATAGATTCATTTTTATATAACTCTGCAATCAATTACCATCATCGAAAAGGTACTTGGGCCACAATCCATGCATGTGCAATAAAAAGCAACATCTACTCACAAAAGGAGGGTTATGCAAAAACAAATCATAAGTGACAAAGCATTAATAATCAAGAGGATTTTAATTTAAGCTCAATAAGGAGTTGATTGGGAAAAGGCTAAAGGTGGGCAATTTTTGGCAATGTGGTGCTAATAATCGGGGGAAATGGAGTACTTTCCAGACTTTCATACCACATTCCTTTTTCCTTTGATTTCTCACCTTTCACTCATTCGCTCATTGCTTTTATCAATATTATGCTTTTACCTCTCTAACCTTAGCACTGCCTTCTCACGAGTCGTAAAAATGGGTGTCATGAATGGCCCCGGATACTTAGTGCTTTGGACTCTTCACCTGTGTGTCCCATCTCGTCAATCTATTATCTCAGCGAGCAGGGTCGATCTTTGATCGGATTTTCTTTCACTCATTAAATTTTCCATATATTTCAAACATTCTCGCCAAACTCCGAATATGATAACAACAACAACAACACAAACACCATATAATATCTCCAAAATGTAACATCATTCTCAACATAATCCCCGGATAGGAAATAAGGTAAAGAATGAGCAATATTTAGAATATGTGAAGCAATAATTGAAATAAGGCATAATATGGGAATGTGATGCATAAACATAGGTAAGGCTAGGATATCAAAATATGAGCATTATATGGAAATATAAAGTCCTCTATCCTTTTATCATGAAACATGTCAAAAGCAACATCAAATTTTACCACCTTTCAGGGTTTTCTTAAAAATAATGCACTTCATTGTGGCTTCCCTTTACTAGGCAATTTCATGCTATATCTCTAATGAATCCAATTTTGCATCGTCGAGCTAAATTAAGCTTCCATGACACTATTTCCTTAAATAATTTACAAGCTTTGGGAGATGTCTCTTAAACTTTGGGTTTAGCAATTAAGCACAAAAAATTTTAAAATTTACCATGTAAAACCAAAAGCAAGAATGAAACATAAATAAATAATATTAAGCTCTTCCCCCACCCCATACTTATATAGTGTCCCCGCTGTATAAAATCAATATAAAACAAAGGTAAAGGAAGGAGCTCACCGAATAATGCGTTGAATAGGCAAAACAGGGGTTGTTGAGGAAACTGTGTTGGTTGACGTCGAGGAGTGCTGGTCGACGTCGAGCAAACTGGCAGTGTCGAGTGGAATGGTAAACTTGAGGAAGCTTCTGGCTTGGTCGACGTTGAGTTGGCCTACTCGATGTCGAGTAGTTCTGGGCTGCTCCTCTTGGTCGATCTCGACTTGGCCTAGTCGATTTCAACGGACAGTCAGGGACTTCTTCTTCCACTCTTAATTTGTGATCCTTCTATGCTTCTCGACCTAAAAATGTTAATTTCTGCACGAAGACAAGACTTCCCACATGAAGCATTCAAAATAAAATAAAAAACTAAAAACAAAACCAAAAGTTTCAAAGTCCCCACAATTCAAAAGTTTTATGTACATGCTCTCTAGATTTTAGAGTCGCTAGGCCGACTTCTCCGCTTGTGCTCAAGGACCGTCAATATGGGGCCCTTTTGTGCTTGGCCCTTCTCCCGGATCATCTAGGTCCTGATGGTAGTATGCAAGCTTAGTTGATAGGTAGTCGCTTGCATAGAATCCCTTGCCTTCCTTCTTCTTCTTTCCAGCTCTCATCCTTTGCAGATTAGCTCACCGTGGGGCCTTACCTCCTCTTAAATATTTATTAAATTTATTAATGGACAGAGGGGGGTTGAAATCATACCTGGACTTACCTTTTTGTTCCCAAAATAGAAATCTTCGGGCTTAGGGTTGGTCGACGTCGAGTAGATCTGGTTGACGTCGAGTACAGGGACCCCATACTTAGGCTCTTGGTAAGTCGGGTGCTCAGCAGAGGAAGTCGAATTCGAGTAGGCTTGGTTGAAGTCGAGTTGGTTGGTCGACATCGAGGGACCTTGGTCGATGTTGAGCTGCTTCTTGGCGCCTTCCTCCGTTGTTGTTTGCTCGTCCCCTTGGTTGCTGATGCTCTTCACCTCCAGCCATGGAACTTCTTCTTTTGCAGGGCCAAAAGAGAAATCTAAGATCTCGTCGCCTATTGTGAAGGTGAGCAATCGCTGCTTTATGCTGATTTTAGCATCTGTAGTAGCTAGGAATGGTCTACCAAGAATAATATGGCTAGTAGGATCTTCGGCACAATCTATAATAAGGAAATTAGTGGGGACATAGAACTTACCAACCTGGATAGGGACATTATCAACCATACAGGTAGGGATGACCACTGTATTGTTTGCCATGTATAGTTTGGCATCCACATGCTCTATAGATCCTATCTTTACCTTTTGCCAGATTGATAGGGGCATGATGCTCACACTTGCTCCTAAATCACACAAGGCTTCATAGTTAAAATTTCCAAATCCCACAGTAATAGAAAACTTACCAGGGTCAGGTCTCTTCTCAGTGACGTCCATCCTTTTGCATTCGCTAGCGATTTCTGAGATAGATCGCTTGTTGCTAAGGATTTCCTTGAGGAACTTGACATAAGCGGGCATCTCTTGAAGAGCTTCTGTAAAAGGAATTGAAACATTCAGTTCTTGAAGCATCTTAACAAAACATTTAAACCTACCTACAGTGGGATCTTTTAGCGCCTTGGTGGGGAAAGGCAGCGTCTTTTTCTGTTTTGGAGCCAGAACAGATGTCGGAGGCGTTGCAGAGTCCTCGACTTCAACTTGATTCTCCTCGATATCAACTTGATTTTCCTCAACATCGACCACCGTAGTCGACTTCGAGTTGGAGTGATGCGTAGAAGCTTCCTCGTCGGCGTGGAGTTGGTCGACTTCAGGTACTTCTGCTCGATGTCGATGTTGTGAGCCTAATTCGCCATGTTTTACATCTACTTTTATATATATTTCTGTATACATTTCATACATTTGGGTTAGAATAACACATAATTTGTGTAGTTTATGTTTATTTGCAATATATGGAGGTCTAAACAAGTTTTTGTTATATTTCGCAGAAATCGGACGCACTTTGGAGCTTAAAGAAAAGTCATGAAGAAGCTAAGGATGGTGCAGCTAGAGAAAACGCTATTTTTCACCATTGATCATTTCAAATCAAGCTTTGAAGTCTTCATGAGAGTTGTAGCCCTCAAAAAGAGCATTCCAACGCATGTTCATATGCGTCAATCAGACGAACGAGGACTCAGAAAAATGCGTTTCAAGAACAGAGCAGAATGCTGGAAAATACAGATGAGGTCGATTTCGACCAGAGTTCGTCGATATCGACCTAATTTTGGTCGATTTTTCTCCTGGAGGCCAGACATCGACCCAGGAAGCTGGAAGAGGAAAGTACAGGTCGATATCGACCTGATTGGTCGATATCGAGTTGGCCCAAATCGAGCAAAGATCCATAATCGGCCCGAGAAGCTGGGAGCAGGAAGGAGTAGGTCGATATCGAGTTAAGCAACTCGATATCGAGTACTATCAAGTCGATTTTCGTCCCTGGAGCCGAGATCGAGTTGCTGAAGTGAAGACGGAAATTGCAGGTCGATATCGAGTGACCCAAGTCGTTATCGACTGGACCAACAGTGGCCGATTTCGAGCTAGTCCGAGTTCTAATCAAAGTTCTATCCAAAGTCCAATGAAGATATCCACAAGATCAAAAATATATCAAGATGGAAGAGGATTTATCTACTTTAGATATAGTTCTTTGTTGATTTATTTCTTTTATTTCTATTGATTTATCTTTAAGTATTAGATAGATAGATATAGATATATATAGATAGAATTTCTTTCCTAGATTAGCTTGAAATGAAGCCTATAAATAGAGCCATAGGGGGCTGATTTTCATTCATTCAATCAAAGCCGTCTTCGGGCGCAAGGAGAGAGGAGAGAGAGAGAGGAGGCGAGAGAGGAGAGAGAAGGAGGAACGTTTGGAAAGTTTTGTAAGTTTTAGTTTATTTTATGTGAAAGTTAATTTCTTTCATCATGTTTGCTTTCTAATTTTCTTTCTTCTAGGGTTGGGGTGATCCCAACATAGATATGTTTGTTTGATTTATGAATTTATGATTTTGTATGTCTTTATTATCATCTACCTATGTGCTTCATCCTTTGCGACAGTCGAGGACAATTCCTTATTTGCAATTATGAAGCGAAAGTGAATTAATTATGAATTTGGATAGTAATTAAGAAAACGTAATAACAATTAGGGTTTATGCGAAAGCCTCTATATTCCTTTTTGTTAATAACGAAAGTTATTTGATATAAAGCATGAATCTTTATGTGATTATAATCTACACATATGTTTATTGTTGTGGTGATCCCTAACCTTGGAAGTTTGCATCTTTATTTATTTTATTTCATTAATTTTATCCTGCAAAGTTAACCGACACCGACCACCTCTTCTCCTATCATTCCCTCAACATCGACCAAGTCTTAGTCGACGTCGAAAGCAACCGTACACCTTTTCCCGCTATTCCTGAACCCCAAAACACACTAAACCTAGAACCGCTGACTTCTCAACTGAGGACGAATCTGACTCCACTATCCTATAGTGGGGTCTTGACTTTAAATTTATTTGGTCGAGAAACCCTCTCGTTAGTCGAGTAGTCTGATCGACATCGACTTGGCTCTGCTCGACGTCGAGTTGTTTCTCAGCTTCGTCTTACTGTTTTCCGACCTCTGGCTCGCGTAGTTGATGCCCACTCCTGAGCTTTACAACCGCGATGTGTTCGATCTTCCCCTTAGGATTTGGTTCCGTCTGCCCAGGGAGTTGCCCGGTTGGTCGTGGAATTTGCACCGCAAATTGCCCCATCTGGGTCTCAATGTTCCTCTTCCAGATGTCTAGCTCCCCAAATCTTGTATTGAAGCTTTGGAGCTGATTGTTGATGGCGTTATTAGCTTGCCTGCTTTCTACTTGATTTCGGCGCATCTCATCGAGGATCATCTGTAGATCATCTTTCTGCTGATCCCTTTATGGATGTCCAGGAGCGCTGTATGACGGGGGGTTCCTAGGGGCACCTTGGTTCCATTGTGGTTGTTAGAACCTTTGGTTCCCCATATAGTGGTTGGGACCCCCTGCGTAAGCTACCTCTTCGTGGGTTTCTGCCATCCTGACTTGCTCCGTGTGTGGGTACTCATTAGGCAGGTACCCCAATCGGCATCTGAATATGCTCGAATTGACAAAGTTGAAGATCGTGGGTAAAACAGAGAACAATTTACTGTCCCTCTAAGATACCTCAAGCGGTATTGTGCAGCATTTAGATGAGGAATGCGAGGTGATGCCATAAATTGAGTTAATTGTTGGACCGCATAAGAAATGTCAGGGCGAGTCATTGTCAAAAACAAAAGGCAACCAACAAGACGACAATAAGACTCGGGATTAGCACAAACCTCTCCAACATCAGTGTTGAGATGAAGATTTGTGAGAATCCGAGAAACCGGTCGGGTCGTATCAAATCGGGAGTCGTATCGGGTTTATTTTATTTTTGGTTATAAGGTCGGGATCCACCACTTTACACAAAAGCTTAAGCCATTGTGTAGGGGTTTCCCCCTTCCTTATATTTTGGTTTGGTTTTCACCTTGTTTTTCAGTGTGGGACTCCCACAACCCCAACACGCCCCCTCAAGTGCAACTCGCCTGGATCGGGTTGACACTTGAACAATTTTCTTTTTTCTTCTTCCGCGTCGAGACTCTCAATCTCTTTATAGCTCGCCCGGGTTTTTGGTTTTTACGACGGGGTTCGGCATGTGAATCGCCTACCCCGAAGCCAGGAAAACCGACCCGACTCGAACATGCTCTGATACCATGTGAGAATCCAAGAAACCGGTTGGGTCGTATCAAATCGGGAGTCGTATCGGGTTTATTTTATTTTTGGTTATAAGGTCGGCATCCACCACTTTACACAAAAGCTTAAGCCATTGTGTAGGGGCTTCCCCCTTCCTTATATTTTGGTTTGGTTTTCACCTTGTTTTTCAGTGTGGGACTCCCACAACCCTAACAAGATTGCGCTGCATAGGGAACAAGGCTAGCTTGCAATTGATAAACCCAGTATCCTGCAGCATATCAACCACATACTAGCGTTGGTTGAGCAAAATTCCATTTGTAGAATGACCAATTTCCATCCCAAGACAGTACCTAGCAAGGCCGAAATCCTTGATCGTAAAAGCATGATGCAGAGACCCCTTGAGCGCAGCAATGGAAGCTTCATTATTCCCAAACAGTAGCACGTCATCAACATAAATCAAGGCTGCTGTAATAAAATGATCAGATACCTTCGTAAACATGGAGTAATCGAATTTCGATTGAGTAAAACCATGATCAACTAAGTGCTTAGTAAGCTCAATATTCCATTGGTGGCTAGCTTGCTTAACCCCATATAAGGAACGATGAAGGAGACAAACCAAACCATAACGAACCTTTGAATACCCCAAAGAAGAAATCATGTACACCTCCTCGTCCAAAACCCCATGTAAAACGCATTTTTGACATTGAGTTGGTGTAAAGGCCAATCCTTGCAGACCGCCTGAGCAATCAATGTACGAATAGTAGAAATCTTTGCTACCGGGGAGAAAGTGTGCTTGTAGTCACAATCCTTAACTTGGTTATAACCCTTTGCAACTAACCGAGCTTTGAATCTTTCAACTTCACCATTTTTCCTAAACTTAATCTTGTAAACCCATTTGGATCCAATGGGAGTGTGGCCAAGAGGTAAGAGAGTCAAATCCTAAGTATGGTTCGAATCAAGAGCCAACAGATCTTTGTTCATGGCATCCACCCAAGCCGGATCACTCTGAGCCTGTGCAAAGGCTGTGGGTTCATGTACAGCTAGGATATTGCATAGAGAATGAATGAAATCAGGCGAATAATGACTAAGATCATCAATCTTAATCACAAAAAATGCTACGGATAAAGACTCAGTAGGAGTAGCACATCTGGTTCTCCGAGAGGCGTGACCACCTATAAAGTCATCAAACTTATGAACATTGTTCTAAAAAACCTTTCAAGACCCGCTTAGACCCCTGCATAAACCCTTGACCTCGCCCCATCGCCAAAGCAGTCAAGGTCGTCAAAACCTGCCTAGACTGCAAAGACCTGCCGTCAAATCTGCCTAGACTCCGCCTACACCCCTTCTAGACCCTTAACCCTACCTTACCGCCAAGCACCCGCCAAACGTTTTTTTAGAACATTGCTTATGAGGACGTTTAATTTTCTTGGATTCTCTAGGCAAAATAGGAACCAGACCATCCATAGAATCAGGAGCAAACCCATCAGTAGGAAGACCAACAGAATCATTGGGAGAAACTGCAGATTCAGCAGGAGGCAAAGGAGTACTATGAGTGGGAGAAACCTCATCATGGTCAGAAGCAATGGGCACATCAGCAGTGGGAAGGAGACGGGGAGAATCAACCCCACACGGATCTGACCCAAAGTGATCCAGAGGCAAAATTGAACTAGAACCCTTATCAAGTGACGAATCCACATTGCTAGCTTTTAAAGGAAAAACATGTTCTTGAAAGGTAGCATGGCGAGTAACAAAGACAATGTGTATGGATAAATCATAAACCTTATATGCTTTCTGACCATGTGGATATCCAATAAGAATACATCTCCTTGTTGTTGGTTCCAATTTAGCCCTTTGGCTCTTAGGGATGAAAGAAAAGCAGAGACGAACTATAACTTTCAGAGAACTAAAATCAGGAGGCTTATTGAACAAAACCACATAAGGAGATCTCCAACCAAGAATGGATGAAGGCATAAGATTGATGAGGAATGTAGCAGCGAGGATACATTTCCCCCAGAATTTTATAGGAAGGCATGCATTAATCTTTAATGCCCGAGCAGTTTCCACAAGATGCCGATGCTTACGTTTGACACGACCATTTTACTCCAGGACATAGGGTGTTGATAGTTTGTGCACCACACTTTTAGAGTCTAAAAACTCTCTAAATATGGAGTGAACAAATTCAGAATCATTATCTGTACACACGATCTTGATAACAATACCAAACTGTGTTTGGACAAACTTGAAAAAATCAACCACAATTCGAAAGACCTCCTCCTTACTGCGAAGAAGAAACGTAAGTATTTCTAGTATGATTATCCACGATCGTGAGAAAGTACTTACCTCCATAAATTGAAGGAACCCTGTATGGACCCCATATGACCATGTGAACTAAGTCAAACATAGCAACAACATGTGATAAACTCTTCGAAAAAGGTAATTTATGGTGCTTAGACAAAGCACATGTTTCATAAAAGAACTTGTCCAAATAAACATTCTTGCAATCAACTAAATGTTTCATTTTCAAAATTGACAAGTGACCCAAACGAGCATGAAAAGTATGTAGAGAGTCCAAATGAGAAATACCAACAAAAGAGTTTGAAGAAGCCTCACAGTTATTCAAAGACGGAAGCAACTTATTCAAGGAGGATTCATCAACCCGTCTAATGTTCATCTGCTGAGAAGTACAGCTGAGCCTGAACCCATCAAAGTGATAGAGCCTGGCCAGCACTTCGGAAACCAGCCATCGCAACCTTCTTAGTTGAAATATCCTTTAATTGACAACGATCTTTGTAAAATAAGAAGACAAGATCGCCATCATCGAGCAACATAGAAACAAAGAGCAAATTATGATGGAAATGTGGGATATATAAGACACCAGTAAGGTTGATCGAATCATTGAGCACAACAGTTCCTACATGCTTCACAGATTGAATAACCCCATCAGAAAATCCAATATGGATAGGGTTATCCAACACACGAAGATCAAAGAACAGATCCTTATTGAATGTAATATGATCAGTGGCACCCGAGTCCACAATCCATTTATGAGAGCTATTTGAACCATGCTTAATAGAGGATGAGAGATCATTACAAGCAATCAATTTACCTGCGTAATTCACATCACCAAGAGGACCATTGGCTTGACCCTGACCCTCCACGGCCTTGCCTCAGACCTTCTTCACAACCTCTACAATCAAGGCGTTGATCATATGTTCATCAGGAACCACCCTATCACCACCAGCATTTTGAGATTCGGCATCCATAACCAGAGGGTGATCACCTTGATGACAATTGCTTAACTATTTATCCTCCACATTTCCAACAAACTTCCCACTCCCCCAGGTTTGATCGTACCTTGAGCTTAGTTCCTTGTACCAATTAGGAATTCCCACCAATTTAAAACATGTCTCCTTAACGTGGCCCTTCGCTTTGCAATAAGCACATTGTCTCTCCATCTTCATCTTCTTGTAGTCCCTTTTGAACTCTGTTTGTTTACCCGACGATTGTCCCTTTTCAAACTTAGAATTACTAAATCTTCCAGCAGCCAGACTTCATGATTCCCATTCATCTTAGAAGTAATATCCTTCTGGCGTTCAAACTGAGTGCCACTCTGATAAACTTTGTTGACCAACGAAAAAGGATCCATGGCGAGAATACTTTTACGAACATTCTCAAACTGATCAGTCAGCCCCATCAAAAATTGCATTAATTTGGTGGTGGCTTCTTTTTCGAGCATCTTCTTCAAGATCAAGCAAGTACACCCCTTCATAATACCACAGGTGCAAGTAGGCGTCCCTTGTAGAGTTTGGAGTTCATCCCACGCCCTCTTGCGCTTGCCAAAATAAGCGGACACAGAGAGATTTTTCTACTTTATGTCACTGATTTCTTTTTGAATTTGATAAATCAGTGGGGCATTCGACTCAACAAATCTCTCGAGTATCTCGTCCCAGAGCTCCTTGGCAGACGTCACATACATGAAATTTTATGCTATCTCAGCCTTCATACCAAGCTTCATTTTGGTGCCCAAGTCCATTTTAATGTCTTTACTCCAGCTACGAAAGTTGGCTCCAAAAAACTGGACAGCAACCAACAGCATTCTTGGATGATCAAAGTTGGTCAAATGGAGAGGATCTGTGGGATCCACCCTCAGATTCATCATCCTCTCAGTATGACCAAAAACAACCCCCTCATCTCCATTTCTAGAAGATTCTACTCGCCCCGTCATGATCTCTCAGCACAAACCACAAACACGGACTCAAAAAACACAAATCCGGTACTCAGTCAATTGAAGATCAAAATTCCAAAGCAAGAGAGCAAAGAGGAATAAAAAACGAGTACACTTAAGAGTGGAAAAACCAAAGGAAAACCGAATGCAGCACCACGCCAAATTCCCAATCAACAAAAAAACTGCGACACACAACAAAGTCGCAAATCACAAGTCCAGAGAACCAAAAAATGTAGAAAACATGAGGAAATCTCAATCACAATCAACAGGATTCACAACAGAACTCAGATGATCAAAGAAAGTGGCAGAAATCACAACGAAGCAAAGAAAACACAAGCAGCGGAAATCGCATAACAAAATCGCAAAATCAGAACTCAGTTACAACTCCTTGCTGAATTACTACTCTGATACCATATTAAGATTGTAGAATCCATGAAATCAATGAACAATTTGATCTTATGTCTATGAAGAATAGAGAAATATAGAGCTAGAAAAAGAAGCAAGAGATTACTGGTTGTTGTAGTTCTATAAGCTGTTATGCCATCAACTCAACTCTGTACAAAGGGTTTCAAGGCTATATATATAGCCAAGTCTATTACAGAAACAACCACAAGGTGTGCATACGTCACCTCCTTATTTAGCCGGTCCTACAATATAACAAACTAACTCAACTTGACTCCTAACTAACATATATGCTCTACACTTTAATTACAAGACCAGTTAATAAGAGCATCTCTAACAATTTTCGTTGTTTACAAATTTGGAATTGTTGAGATTTTAACTCTAGTTTGCTAGGCTTATTAAGGGTTATATATGGTTAATGTTTCGCATCCAGGTTTATAGGTTAACTTAAGTTAAGGACACATACTTTAAATGAGATAGGTTAGAGTAGCTATTCACCGTTGGTCTCAGAGCCACAAATTCGAACCCGACTTTGTATGGATCTAGGGTCCTGAATAGCTAACTCGGGCAACTTGGAACTCATCGAGTTCATGTCGTAACTATTGAGCCTTCTTTGGAGTTGTCTCCGAATCGGGCCTTTAGGCCCAAGCCCATGCCTGCCCAACGTCTACTTTTCGACCGTTTCTCCCAAGCCCATGTATTATTTAAGTTGATAATCCTAAGCCTTGAGCTCAACACTGTAGATGACACTCCAAAAAGGAGCATGGGAGCTCATCTTCTATGGCTAAAACTAGGAGCATCAGGGATAGGGTTTCGAGCTTCATTGAAGAAGTTGAAGCAGAAAGAGAGAGAAAGAGAGTGGCTCGAGCTAGTGCTCATTAGAAGAGAGAGACTCGTTAAACAATCTATGTGAGTCAAACTCGAGCAGAGAGAGAGAGAGCGCAGAAGATCTTGAAGGCCCGAGAAGATCAAGCCTTTCGACAGTGAAACTTAAGAGACGATGGAGAGAAGCCAACAAGAAGTTCAAAGATGTCAAGGAGCCAAGCTGATAACGCAGCCTCGCTGAGGCTATCTTCTCAGTTCAAAGGGGGTTTTCGCGTTCCTACCTTATTGTGTCTGATTTGTGCTTATTACATGTCATGTTTATGCTTCTCAATTTCTTCATTTGACGTTGCTTAGTTGCCCTCTTATGATCTTTGTATTGTTCTCTTATTTGACCTTTAGAGCATATTGGATGACATCTAGAGTCGAAGTCAACGTAGAGAGTAGAGACTAGCCCAAACCTCAAAAGCATATCATGTGTCCTTGGTGTCTTTCCTTTTCGGGTTTTCTATTTATGATTGATCTTAATCCTTCACGCATAACCGGACTAAACAACCACTTCACCCCTAATCGGACCTCGAACAAGTGCCACTGTAATTCCATTTTTAGGAATCGTGTTTGTCTAACATATTCTTCATCATTCTCTACAATAAGAAAATATATATATATATATATATATATTCTTCCAAAGGTGTAGCATTTTTTAAATTACTTTCCAAAATTTTAGAAATGAAAAATTATTAGAATTTAAACAAAAAATAATTTTAAAAATATAAAAATGAAACCGTTGAATATGCTATACCTATGTATAATTAATTACTATAGGTATACCACAATACCTACGAGTGCATATTAGATAAATCATAGGATAATTGAACTAATTTATAAATATTATTTAAATTTTAATTAGTTTAGTTTTTTTAATTAGATTTCTAGGGACGTCGCTTGTTTTTTTTAGAGAATTTTTTCCCAATTTAGGGTCTTACTAGTGTAATACCCGTGATGCGAATCTCATGCCTAAGGGTACCCGATCGCTTCGAATAGGTAGTCGAATTTGATCCCGTAAACGCCCGAATCTCACGAACGCCCTTGGAACCACGAGTATCGATCCTTGTCGAATCTCACAACAAGAACAGATCCTCAGCGCCGCTTCTCACGGTCCTTAGTGTTCGAATCTCTTGAACGGTTGAAAGCTTCTCACTCTCTAGGGTTTCTAATGAAACACTCTTTTTTCTCAAATTCATCATCTCCTTTCCTTGTTTTCATTAACTTGCTTAAATAGAGATTACAAAATAGAGATAAATCCTAACTAAAATAAAATACTAAAATCCTAATAATTATTTAAAGTAAAAATCCTAACACTTATCTCAAGATAAAAATCATAACATTTCTCTAGCTAATTATTAATCCATAACTCTAAAAATAAAAATAACAAGAAAATAAAACATAAATAATGTCTAGCACATTTTATTCCAATTCCCGGGTCATCTCTAAAAATAAAAATAACAAGAAAATAAAACATAAATAATGTCTAGCACATTTTATTCCAATTCCCGGGTCATATCATTCTCCCTTTCTTGAAATTGATTCGTCCTCGAATCATGGGAATGAAGAACGAACACGACAACAATGATGGGAGACAAATCAGGCGGCCAACCAGGTGGCTTGTCGGAAAGAATGATGTCAGCGACGTTAGCAAGAATGGGGTCGCCCTCATGTATGTGCGTCGATAGGAGATGCTTTAGCGACATTACTATGACCGATAATGAATTCTCGATAGCACACGTCTTGCTTCGTTGCTCCCTTTCTTGAGATCGAATAATCCATGAATCATGGAACAATGGAAATGCCAAAGGAGAAAAATGAGGTATAATATGAACAAAGCTTGTAGTCATCACCTCAAAGTGTTCACCAATTGGAGCGAAACTCGGCTGTAGCACAACCATGTGAACATCATCAACATGCGCATCTGCTACACATCGATCCTCCACAATGGTATCATATGCAACATCATACTCAACAACATCATCATCATCATAGACATCATATACGGGAGTAAGTGCCTCATAATCTACCAATGGTGCCTCGATGACGGAGTCATTGAAACAAGAGTTGTGTTGGTCAATGAGTTGTTGCACTTGCCCCTCAAGTTTGTAAGTAAGACGACACAAATCATCAATCAAAAGGTTTCGGATAGCATGCGACATGGTTAATATACCAAAAGCAATACCTGAAAGGAAGCAAAGTCGGGCAAAAGAAGCGGGCGAGCGCATGAAGGCACGGAGAGAAGGACACTGCAGAGAGCAGGCGCACGGGCGTGCATGGGAGGTGCACGGACGTGCACCACGCGGCTGCGTTTTTCACTGTCGTTGAGCCGTTTGTTGTGTTGTTCGCTGCCAGTGGTTCTTGGCTAGTTGGGTGGTTTGGTGGTGCTCGGACTGAGGTTGTCAAAGGCTGGTGGTGGTCGGAGGGTGGTGGTGGTTGTCGAAAGTGGTGGTGGAGAGGCGGTGGTCTGGTGGCGGTCGTTGGTTAGGGTTTGCGAAAAACCTGTGTAGGGATGGAGGCTGGTGGCTGCGGGTGCTGGAGGCTGCGGGTGCTGGTGGCTGAAGGGCTGATGGTGGTCGAGTGGTCGTCAGAGGTGGTGGTGGAGCGGTGGTAGTGGCGGTGGCTGAAGGTGGTGGTGGAAGAATTAGGGTTTTGATTTTTGGGTTTATGGATGATTGAATTGTTGAAATTGAAACAAAATCAACAATTAAATCGGATATAGACGACTACCTGATCGATGTACTGACAGCTGATACCACTTGATGCGAATCTCACGCCTAAGGGTGCCCGATCGCTTCGAATAGGTAGTCGAATTAGATCCCGCAAACGCCCGAATCTCACGAACGCCTTTGGAACCACGAGTAACGATCCTTGTCGAATCTCACAACAAGAACAGATCCTCAGCGCTGCTTCTCACGGTCCTTAGTGTTCGAATCTCTCGAACAGTTGAAAGCTTCTCGCTCTCTAGGGTTTCTAATGAAACGCTCTTTTTTCTCAAATTCATCATCTCATTTCCTTGTTTTCATTAACTTGCTTAAATAGAGATTACAAAATAGAGATAAATCCTAACTAAAATAAAATACTAAAATCCTAATAATTATTTAAAGTAAAAATCCTAACAATTATCTCAAGATAAAAAATTATAACATTTCTCTAGCTAGTTATTAATCCATAACTCTAAAAATAAAAATAACAAGAAAATAAAACATAAATAATGTCTAGCACATTTTATTCCAATTCCCGAGTCATCTCTAAAAATAAAAATAACAAGAAAATAAAACATAAAAAATGTCTAGCACATTTTATTCCAATTCCCGGGTGACCGGGTCATATCATTCCGTGCTTTGAAGGCACGGGAGTTTGATCAATTTCAATTTAAACATCATTTTATATATTTATATAATACTATATTAATATATACCACTTGTTTACAATAAAAATATGTATAAAGTATTTTTTATAATTTATAAATTAGTTGGAAAGATATACAATACACATTTTGAAAATGATTTAATAAAATAAAGTAGTAATAACACTCAAATACACCACCTAATATAATTTAAAATAAATATACAATTATTATCATTAGGATAAATCTAAAAAGGAAAATATAAGCTCTCATACAAAGATTTGACGAAGATTTATAAATTAGTCTTCCATATTACATGTTCGTTGTATGTAGACATTACGGTAAATCAATAATTTCAATATCCAATAATCAAATCAGCCAAGATTTTACGAAGGTTCAATGTAAGTAGACGATTAAAATAGATCACAGTACAACATGTCAATTTAAATAATATTTTAGTGTGAAAAATAGGAAACAAATATGTTTAAAATAGGAAACGGATATTTTAAAATTTCAGCAATAATGTTAACCAATAAGAAAATACCATTTGAATAAAAATTCATGGTTAATTGTGGGCGTGACACGTCGGCAAAATGTTAGCAAAATTAGTATTATTAATAGATCTTATACCCTTAGGGAATAAAATAGAAATATATTAGATAAATAAATAAATTCACACCTGCAAATAGTATTTCTAATATATGTTGACATAGGTTAGGAGTTTCGATTTCACCCTGATTAATAAAATGGCTACACTCCATTTACATGGACAAAGTTTGTAAATTTATGAGAAACTTTGTAAATTACAGATGTTAAGCTATACCCTTAAAATAATTATTTATTATTTTCTTGGATGGAGTTCCAGTAGAGTTTCTAAAAAACTCTACCTATAGAGTTAAGAGGATTCCAACCACTAATTTTAAAATTAGTGGTTAAAAATCTCCTTTTCTTTTCCTCCTCACACCATCCTCAATTTTTTTTAATTTTTTCTTTTATTTTATTTTTTGAGAGAGGAAGGTTTCCCTTGAACTCCACCGAATCGGGATCCTTTTTTTTTTTTTTTGAGATCAAACAGAGACATATATTAAAGGGTGGGTTTGCAAAGTATACAAATAATAAGGCTAAATTAGGGAACTATACAAAGTTGTGGGAATATTAGCAAACTATACACAACACTCTCCGATCTCTCCCCACACGCGCTCTCACCTCCCCGATCTCTCCTTCTTCGCCGACGCTGACACGACAGTAGAGGATCTGATTTTGATCGTTGTAGGTATCGATCGACGCCGATCTCCTCCTGAATCTCGGTACTACATCCTTCTAACATCCAAGCATTACTGGATTGTGGTTTTAATGTTAGCATTCATATAGTTGATAGATCTGTCGTTTATAGATCTGTGAAAAAAAACTTCAATTCGTGTGTAAATATCGTTTTATATCCAATTGCTGAACTCGTATAGTGTAGATCGTGTAATTTCGACTTCGTTTGTTGCTGTTTCAAAATAAATCAGAGTAAGTCGTCAACAATATATAGAATTTCAAGTTCTTCGTCGATCTGCTTCGTTAATATATACTCGATCTGTCGACATCACGAAACTTAAATCTGTCTGTTCAATGAATTCGAAATGTTGTGCTTGAATGAATTGAAAGGAAATAGTTGTATGAATTGTTCTACATAGATCTGTTTTAAATTCTGGATTCGTTGTGTAATGCTGACATTGTCTGAGATTTCGTAAATAAATAACATGTATCTAACTTATATCTATCATGCTGACACAGAATCAGAAGTAACTCATTGTACTTGTTTGCATATTGTTCGTATCTAACTTATATCTATCAGGCTGACATGGAATCAGAAGTAACTCATTGTACTTGTTTGCATATTGTCTGTATCTAATTTATTTCTATCATGCTGACACGAAATCAGAAGTAACTCATTGTACTTGTTTGCATATTGTCTGTAATTAATTGATAGGTCAAACATAAATGGAACCTCATGTGATTACAGTAGTATTTGGTGGATCATGGGTATTTGCTGACACAGGCCTTGAATTCGTTGGAAATACAACATTAAAAGTGTTTTTGCTATATGATTCAACCACACTACATGACTTGAAGAGAAAGGTGTGCACTAGATTCAATGTAGACAATGTGCTTGAATTGCAATTTAGTCATTTGCACCCATGCAAAAAGCTAAAAGCCCCACTTACAGTTGATTGTGACACTGATTTGAAAGAATTCCTCGATATATCAGCACTAGATGGTGTAAACTATGTTGTTGAGTTGTGTGTTAGCATACAGGCACAAACACTTGCAATTGTTGACACGGATAACAGGGAGAGTAGGAAATCAGTTTGATTGATTGAGTATGACATGGAGCAAAATCATATGATTGTTGACACTCAAATGCAGACAGTGGCGTCAGATGATATGTGTGATGATATGGATGATGATAATGACATTGATTATGATGCTGACGCTTGGAGGAGGCTGCATTCTTCAATCCGCATTAGAGATAAAACACTAGAAGATTACAGGGATGACAGCTCTAGCATGAGTAGTTTCAACAATACCTCATCCAACACAATGTACATTGGGAGAATCTTTGAATCAAAGCAGGAAATAAAGGATGCTTTACGTATATTATCAGTGACAAAAATATTTGGGTACCGAGTAAAGAGATCAGAACCCAGGTATTTTAGGGCGCATTGCATGGATAATGGCTGCAGATGGAAGTTACACGTAAATACTATTTCTCAGACTTGTTACGAGGTGTCAGCGTACAATGATGTGCACACATGCACATGGGATGTGAGAACAAGCAATTGCAGGAAAGCACCTTCCTCAGTGATAACAAACATAATCCAGCCGATGTAAGTGTCTATATGTCATCAAAATAACTCTCAATTCAAGTATCACATTATTCATTCTAATGTATACAATATTACAGTGTCAACAGTGGTTACAATCCAAAGTAGATAGTGGATAAAATGAGGACCGAAAAAAAATGCCCATTAGTAATTGGACAGCATGGCGGTCAGGAAGAATTGCACAAGAAAGGGACAGAGGGACACCGGAATCAAATTTTGCCGACTTGCCATTATTTTGTCACATGATTAAGGAGAAAAATGATGGAACTGTAGCATTGATGTCAATAGATAATGATGACAGGTTTAAATACTTGTTTTTATCATTTGAACAGTGCATTCGGGCCTTCCCTATATTGAAAAAGGTATGAAATTATCAGTGTCAGCACAGAGTATACGTAATCACTTTTGAATGTTTCATTGTCATCACACAACTTATAATCATTATTTTACAGGTTGTTGTTATTGATGGAACATTTTTAACTGGGAAATACAAAGGGACTTTACTTGGAGCAGTAGCTCAGGATGCAAACAGAAATATTTTCCCACTTGCATTTGGCATTGCTAACACAGAAGACAACAACTCTTGGGAGTGGTTTCTTCGCCAGCTGCTGAAGGTTGTTCCTCCATCAGCATTTCAAGAGCAATTGGCTTGGTTTACCCCAGTGCACATCACTGCATTTGTAGATGGCACATGGAACAAAACATTAGAAGCACCTTCAAGAAAAGATACTTGGGAAATTGGTTCAAGAAAGCAGCAGATAGTTATACTACTAGGGAGTTCGACAAATATTTTGACCGCATAAAGGAAAGTTGCCCGAAGATGTCGAAATATTTACTGTCAGCAGGAGTGGATAGGTGGGCTAGAGCACATTCACCAATCACCAGATACAACATGATGACATCTAATAATGCAGAAAGCATAAATGCCATTTTCAAGGGGAAGAAGAATTATCCTATTGTTGCACTGTTGAATTTTGCTAGAGAGAAACTCGGAACATAGTTCCAAGAGCATAGAGAAAAGGCATCCAAACATGAGGACAAGTTGACGCCAGCAATACTTGATCTGATTAGGAACCTACAAGATAAAGCTGGAGCATACAATGTTTTGAGGCTGGATGAATATAAATTTAAAGTAAAAGGGCAAGGGTCTCATGCAATGGTGGACCTGTCAGCAAAAACATGCACTTGCAAGTTTTTCGATCTAGAGAAGATCCCACGTGTTCATGCTCTTTCAGCCATCATAAAAATTAAGGCAAATGTATCAGACTTTGTTGCTAGATTTTACACAACTGATGCTTGGAAATTAGCTTATGAAGAAACAATATACCCAGTGCTGACAGGCAATGAATCAGACGTGCCTGATGCAATAAGATCTATAAAGTGTTACCCTACTATTGTTAGGAGGGGACCAGGAAGACCTCCATCTAAGAGACTGGTGTCTGTGTGTGAGCTAAAGAGGAGACTTAAGTACTCAAGAAATTGATGGTGTCAGCATTGCTCAAGACCAGCTCGCTTTATATCGTATACTTCTAAGATACAATCACTTAGAACCACTCAGTGATATATATTGCATACAATAAACCTGTTCTGTTTGGAAATTACTTTTTCATAGTATACATAAAACCATGTCAGCATTATGGGCAATGCTGACACTGATACATTCCCATATGTTTTCAAATAGATTGAATGCACTTTGTTTCAGCATTACTTATGTCATATTGGATTTTATACATTGTATGTGATTGGAGACTATATCAAACTCGATCTAATGTAAAAAGCCAGATGCTTAATTCCGAATAAGAACTTTAACACAACAAAATACATACATTCAATATACGCGAACGATGTTCAATGGAAACAGTTAATATCCAACTAAATACTGACATATCCAACTACATATCCATAGTATGTGACTAAGATCATAACCTACAATGTCACTTAAACTATTACATAAAACAATAATTAGCTTCTCATTTGTGATTGTTGTGAAATCTCCGCCAAATACAACGGCCTCGATTGCTTTCACTGTGAACACCCCACAAGCACTTCTACACACACTCACAAAACAGACAAATAGGGATGTGTCAACAAAAGATAAATAGAAAATAAATGTATGTCATCAATTAATATAAAAGTTGGGTAAGAGTACAAACCCAGATTTATCATGGACCATGTCAGGAACCTTCCTTATCTAAAATGGTGTAGAGCTAAAGTTTTCATATATTCCACACTTCACCAAGTGTATAGGAAGCCAGTGAGCAATAGGCTGGAATTCTGCATCTAGTACACCCTTGCCAACGCCATAAACATTGCAGTCATAGACATTAATCACCTTCTGATCAATTATGATCTCTAAAGCAACCCAATGCTTGTTGATAACATTGAAGGGTATGTAAATCTTATTTGCAGACGCCCATGGCTTACTATACTGGTCAGGGTAAAGACCCAGGAAATAACTCGCAGTCATGTCTAACACAGGCAAATCTACTTCGTACGCTCTAGCATTAGATGGCAGGTAGTTCTGATAGAACACCCAATCAAGGACAACGAAATCTGCATACTTTTCAGCTTCCTCATGAATCCTCTTCATCAAATAATACAAACCCGCTTCAATATGCTACAACACACAGTAACAAGCTACTGTCAGCACTAGATATACCTCAACAAATATCAATAAACAAAAAGCAGAAGCCAAACAATATGAAATATAATTGCTGCCAGAACATTTACCGAACAGTCCAACCACATGTCCTTGTTTAGAATTGGTTTAAAAAACGATTTATCAACCCGTCCAGAAGCAACAATGACAGAAAAATCCCTGGAAACAAGCAAAAATTATGAATTAAACACAAGATCATAAGAGGTAGAGGTGTCAGCACAAGATAGTTCATGAATATATATATCGAGTAAAAAGATAAAAAAAAATACCGATTACTCCTCATAGTTTTGTACATAAACTCATGATAATCTTCACTTAAAAGTGACTTCTTCGGATTGTGCTTTGGCCACCTCCCTTTCTTTTCTTGCTGCTCATATGGACTCGTCAGGAAGGTACTAGCTTTTGGAATACGCTTGGATCGCCTTAGTAATTCAATCTCTTCAACTACTTTAGGATGCTTGCTGTAGGCAACCCAGTCACTGACTACAGGCAATTCAACAGTGTCAGCATTTTCATCACCTTTAGCAGAATCCAAGTTGATAGCCCCTGGTGGTGCAATGGTAGGAGGTGGAGTTACTGCAACATCAGCCTTCTCATCCCTATGGGGTAACAACATCCTTGGCATCACCACATGCAATGACCTCCTTACACTCTTCATTGCTCGACTTCACCAGCAGGTCAGCTTCTACATCCTCACCAGTTCATGAAGTCCATCGTTGCTGTCCTTAAACTCTTCACCTCTTGGCTCCATGGACATCAAATCAGAATCACGGCCTAGATCAACAACAAAGTGAACTGAATCTGACTCTAATGTCCTCTGTCCTTCAACCAATGTGACAGGAATGATAGACTCTGGAACTACAACATCAACTGTCAGTTGTTGGGGTTCATCTCCCTCATCACCACAAACCGGTGTCTTCAGTTGTTTACAATCTTCGGGTGAATCCAACTCAGCTTCCTCCTCAGCCATCACATCCTCAGGGATAACACCCATCTTGATGTCAGCAATAACATCATTCAAAATCTTGGTACTTGGTTGATCAATGTTGATAGATGACTGTGACCTTGCAACAATAGATTCATGCAGTGTGAACCTATTCTCAAGTCAGTTATACTTTTCCATTAGGTCTGTAACCATTGCAACAAGTTCAACCGCCCTATCAACACGAGAACCCAACTCATTTAGACGTGCAGGCAGCTCTTCAAGCTTTTCAATCCTTCTTACTAAATCATCTACACGTGCAGGCAGCTCTTCAAGCTTTTGAATCCTTTTAATTAAATCATGTACCCAAACTGGGTTGGATTTAGCGTCAGCATCACTAGCAACACCATCGCCCTTTGCAGTTTCATCTTTATCACCACCATCCATCTCTGCATCTTTTGGATGCTCATCATACACTACCTTCTGGTTGTCACCATAATCACCCTTGTCTCTGTTGCCACCTATCTCCAGCTTGTCATCACCACTAGTGTCAGCATTTTGGCCATCAACAACAACATCTTCATCAGCTATCTTCATGTCATAACTACCATCCATTCCTTTATTCAAAAGTAAAAGAGCAGCCAATGGAGAAACAGTTCCAGAATCAACCTTGATATCATCAAACCCTTGACTGCCATGATGGGGATCAACATTCTCTGTGTCAGCATCAACACCTTGGCTGCCATCAAGTTGATCATCATTGTGGTCAGCATTTTCTGTGTCAGCCTGAGCTTCACCTTGCACCTCAACAAACGGTACAATCACTTTACAGGCATCATTCACAACTTCAACAGGAGATAACAACACATCAAGAGGGGCTTGGGGGATAGAGGAAGACTTGTTTGAACTGCTACTTTTGTATAACATCCTACGTTTCCCTGTACTTCCCATGGCTTTCTTCCTCTTCTTCAAAACATACTGAATAGGTTTATCTTCATCAGATGTATCACAAGCATATCCAACTTGTTCATATTTTTTTGCCTGGACAACAGCCTCATCCCTGTCAGCAACACACTTCTTGGAACCCTTGTCTGCATCCACTGTGGTTGTCTCTATGTCAGCATAAGAGATCGCATCTCTCTTAGATTCCTCACCTCTCTTCAATTCAGCCGCCTTCTTTCTAATCCTCCCAGCCTTCCTCCTGATTGATTTCTTAACTTCTATGTTAGCATGAGGGTTGGTTCGTGGAGGTCCACTAGAGCGCCCTCTCCTCACAACAACTCTCTTCACCAACATGATTTCTTATCTTCTCAGAAGGCTTTCCTGTGTCAACATGTGTCCTCTTTTTCCCCTTCTCTACATCAACAAATTTCTCCTCAACATTTTCTTCATCAACCGCACGTTTCCTGTTCATTCGCTTCTCTATATCAACAGATCTCTCCTCTTCCTCTCCTCCAACAAATCCATACTCGAGAGACAGGAATGATTCAATCTCTGAACCATCATTACGTAAAAACTTGTTTTCATATGCATACTTGCGCATATGCCGACAATCATACAGAAGATCAGTAGGTGGTTGAGAAAACATAGGCTCACCAATGGCATCACATACATCATCAGCCTCTTCATCAATATAACCCATACCTGGGGTTCTTGCAAACTCTCCATAGTTTGGGAACATCGGTGTCTATCATGCACATCAAAAAAAATATAAATAAGAAAACACATGTACATAAGAACACAGAGTTGGAATCACAACTGATATATTTCTCTTACCAAGTCACCATCAAATAGCTCGTCAGCTTCATCATAAGTATGCCTAACCTTACAAACCCAATGCAAAGAATGAGGATCTTTATCATTCATCCTCAAATTACATTCAAACTTATCAGACAACGCCGGGAAAGCTTCAAATATCCAGGCCTGTAAAAACAAAACAATTGGTCATGCAAACACAATAACAATGCATAAGATGCTGACACATGGTGAAGAATGATGACTTCAAATGCTGACATGTGCTTTTGTATCCAATCTGTATACTTTTTTTGCAGAAATTGAAGTTCTGTATACAGCGCATGAATTCCAGTCTCCCGCTGTCCACAATAGCAACAATCCTCATCCTTCAGCACATGTTGTCTGACCAAGTTCACCTTACAAGGAAGAATTTGCTTGCAGGCTCTCCAGACAAACAACTTTGTCAGCGGGAGAACTTTCAGCCCCCATACCATCTTCCACGCCTTGGCCATCCTCGTCTCATCCGACTGTCCAATCCCATTTCTAGCATCCCTTTTCTCCATGGCCATCCTATAAGCCGATCTAACATTAAACTTCCCATTTTTTGAGTAATGCCACACCCGCTCATCCAGATTGTCCGGCTTTACCAACCTCATGCTCGTGATGAGTTCGATGTCTGGCTCCCATAGCAGCTGTCGGAGCATGTCCTTGTCCCACTCCCTCCTTTCCCAATCAATTAGCTCACACACTCTTAGCTCTTCCATCCCCGGCGGCGGACTATTCAGCACCAATCGGGATCCTATTTTCTTAGTATCATTAAGGAGGAAATAAAGGAAGGTCAACAAATAATGCGACCGATATTTCCTTGTAGTTTGTATTTTGAGTATTGACTATTGGTGTCGCAGCCGACATCGGCGACATCTGCTTCATCCAACTTGGGCTCGGGTAGGACCTTGTACTTGTACTCATTATGGACTTTTACAGTGTCGATCTTGAAAATTTTGAGGTTATAATCAATTGGAAAAATTGGACCACTTTTATAAAATGAGTGTTATGTAACTTATGTTACATAAACTAGGTCATTTTATTGTAATAGTTTAGGTATGTAATGGCACTAGGGGCGCCTGCAGGAGTCGCTGAAAAGTGGGACGAAATTTTAAACTTGTAAATTTACGGTCCTGAATCCGAAAATAGTCATCTCGTTAATTCACCAAAAAAAAATGTATAGAATTGATTTTTTTTTAAAAAGCACATATTTAGAATTGACACCTCAACCTCTTGATTAATGGAAAGTTTTTTTAGTATATATTATATAGAAAGTTTTTTAAAAACATTATTGAAAAAAAACATAAATTATGGTTTTTTTAATCACAAATTGTATTCTAAATATAACTTGCTAAAAAGTTGATATGAATAAAAAATTGGATTATATATGATTTTATTAAAAAATTATCAAAAATAATATCACAAAATTTCTTTTGGATATATAAAGTTTAACTTAAAAAATAAATAGAAAGAATAGAAATGAAAATTATTTTAAAAAAAAAAGAAATTATTGAGAATTGAACTTGTAAATTATGGATTTTAATTAAAATTTTAAATATAACTAAGAAGTTGATATGTGTAAAAAATTGGATTATATATTTTTATTAAAAACTTATAAAAAATAATATTACAAAAATTGATTTGAATATATCATTTTTAACTTAAGGGAAAAAATAGAAAGAATAGAATTCCACCAAAAAATAAAAAGAATAGAATTGCGCATATTAAGAATTGAACCCACAATCTCTTGATTGATTCACTATTTCTTTTACCAATTGAGATATAAACAATTTGATGTTCACTATTTCTTTTCAACAACATTTATACCTTTTTTTTAAAAAAAGTAAAAATTAATTTTTTTTTATGTATAGGGGGGCCGCCTACGGGCGCCACTCCCTCTGGCCGCCCCTGTATGGCACTTGCTCTTGTTGTAGTTTTTACAGGAACTTTGGAATAGATGTATACATATCTTTTACATTTTGGACACTAGCTTAGCTACAAGGGCTCTTAGTCATATATTCATATGTATATGTCTAAATTAGGAATGTGTGTGTGGTGTGTGTGTGTGTGTGGGGGGGGGGGGGGGGGGGGAGGGGGGGTGGGTGTGGAGAGAGAGGTTCGGGAGTACTCATCCCTTAGGATGTACCTGGTATACAAATATTAGCCATTGATTTTAGTGGTAAATTAAAACCCTAAGGAGACTAAAGTTTGTCTTCTTCCTCATGTTCAAACAAGTGGTCCTTTCGAAGCTTCAGAAATCTCACTCCATCACCATCGCAAATCATCATATAGAACACCATAATCGAAGCATCATCGGCAGAAAATGGCTTGTGTGCAACGATTCCAGCGACGTCGAAGGGTTACGTTTTGGCAGGTCTATGTAAAAGGGTATAAAATCTTCCTTATTTAGCCTCATGGCTATTAGGTCATCATTTCTAGGAATGTGATTTTCAATGAGCTTGAATTTTCTTATAAGATTGTACTTACTCCTCCTGAGCAGGTAGCTACCAATGGAGATGTAGGAACTATGTCAGCTCATCCACCTAGACACTTCTACAATCAGAATGACTTACCTCTTGAACAAGATGAAGAAGAGTTTGACATTGGTCAATACTCTCTTACCACAACAAGTGGAGAAATGATGGAGGATTTTAAGTCGCTTAATCCTATCAAATGTATCCGACTAACCTAACTAATGTAGTTTGCCAACTACGGGTCGATTCCAGAGAGTCAATGATTCGTATGCAAGTCAAAGTGTGCCAACAAGAACAAGAAACAAAGAGGGGGATTTTGATGATTCGAACTAACTAAGTAAAAAGCAAAAGAAAGCAAAATATTAGAGTAAAATAGATTGAGTGAACAAATATGAGAGAAATCTCTTAGGTCAATCAATCTCGACAATCAAGTTTCATTTATTGATCATTGAAATCAAATAGATAACTTCCTGTTGAATATTTTGTTGTGAAAAGACTAAGTCTTTTGAACCCAATTCCTTCTCAAATATAGTTAACAAGACAACCACACCCTGAAACCCTTGATTATTAAACAATCCTGAAACTATCAAGGTTCAATTCAATAATTGATGAGAAATAAAGGAAATCAACAAAGACGATCGACACGCACAACCAGTTATTGCATCAATTGCAAATCAATTCTCTATTCAAATCCTTAAATCAACTAGTTTTAGAGATTTATACTTTGCTACTCATGAACAAATATAACTCAACTAGTAATTACCTATATCTAGCTATAGATTATCATGAAAAAATCAGTTGATTAGGCTAATGAAAATTCATGAAAATCCTAAACATTCAGCGTGGATAATCAATAACATTTAACAATGAGTATTAAGAACTAGAGATCTCACAATGAAATTGAAGACCTGACACTTCGATTAATCTCCCCAAGTAAAGAAGTCTAGTTTTTATGCTTGAGGCAAAAATCACCAAAATCTCTATTCAACATTTGATTGATGTAGATGCCAAGCAATCCAAACTCATTAAAACCTAATTTTCTCCTCCTAATAGTAATAATAATATGTCAATGAAATAACAAATCCAAAATAACCACAAAAGACTCGAAGCCCAACAAAAAACGCAGCCCAACTCGTCCTTCCTTATATTGAAAACTGCATAGACCGAATTTTGTTTGGTAGCTGGATTTGAAGTCCTGATTTCACTATCTTCGAGGACGAATTTGGAAAAGTCGTAAATACAAAAGTTGTAGGTCTTCGAATCCTCTTTCCAACAAGTATAAGGTCGCCTCGATCCGATGAATACAGCCTTCGAACGACTCATTTAGTGCAACGTCGCCAACTTGGACAGCTCCAATCCATGTCTCTCTTCGATATTCCGACTTCTTTTTTGCTTATTAGCCTCTTGTTCAGGGTTAGGCCATTCCCCATGTCATCACTCGGATCTGCCAATGCATGAGAGTCTAAACAAACATCTGTAGATTTCGACTCTATATATAATTAACCAAAACATGGAAACTACTCTAATTCATGCACTTTATTATACCTAAATCTATCCAAATGCAATATGTTAACTACCCTACCTAAATGTGTCCTATCAAACTCCCCGCACTTAAATCTTTCTTGTCCTCAAGAAAACAAAACCAATCCAATCAAGCATCCTACAAATACACTTTTCATGCAATTCACATTGTCAATATACAATCCAAAACCAAATAGAAGATGCAAGACCATAATCAACATCATCGCATGTATTTGAGAAACTCAAAGGCTTAAGCACATTTCAATCCAATCTCACCGGGTATAAAGTGTTTCACTCGTCGCTCTTGTGTTTAGGTTAATTCAATTCCGTTCAAACTCAATCCAATGCAACTAATTAAGCTACATAAAAATTGAAATCCACACCACAATCTCCACCGTGAGTGACATTACAAGCAATAATCATCATAAGGTCTTGTGCGGGTTATAATGGGGTTTGGGTAAGAAAATTAAGGTAGGGAATATTTATGGTTTTGTGGTGCTAAAAATCCGGGAATAAGAGATCTCAACTATAGTCAGAAAAACACTCAAAACCAAACATTTCTTCAACCAAAGAATTCAAACTTTAATTTCGTCCACAAATAAAAATTTAAGCACAACTCTTATTAACCAACTCACTCTTTTTTATTCTCTTTTCTCTCTTGATTTTTCGATGATTTTTCTTCTTTTCTTTTCTTGATTTTTTCCTTTTTATGATTTTTTCTCGACTTTTACTCCTAAGTAAATTTTATCCTCCTTAGGCCCCGAGTATTAAGCACAATAATCATCCATATGAAGCTCAAAAAGAATAAACTACCATACATAACTTCCAAATGCTCAAAATACTCCACTAATACATATTTTCACCAATCTTCTTCCTAATTCCCGAATAAAGTAAGGCTAAAATCAGCTAAAAGACATTTTCCGGGTCTAATAAAATTGGGCTAAAAGACTCAAATTTGGCTTCAAATAGAGGATATTATGTAAGTTGGAAAGGGAATAACATGGCTAACAAAAGAATTAATGCCTCAATCACATGAAAATCACAAGTAATAATCAAAATATACGACCTTGACATAGATATCAATCTCAATTATCAGAGGCAGTCACATTAGAGAGTATCACACATAAGAAGCAAAAGGACATCAATAAAGCATTGTCCCTGTTTGACCAAAATAAACTCACAAGGTAAATTTTTGTTGGATTTCAATGCCCCTAAAATCTAAGAGTTGTACATGCTCAATCAATCCATTATCTCATGCTTCAATAGACTAAACAATTTAGACAATGATCAAAATTACAATCATATCATGGAACTTGTAATCAGATCAAGAATAAATGAATAGAAGGCAATTTTTTCATATAATGTGCAAGAATAAGAATAATAAACATGAAAGCAATATATGCATTGCTACCTAAACCTTTAATAACATGTACATGTTTCCTCCCCCACTGTACACTTAATTTACACATTGTCCTCAATCTAAAAAATAAAAGAGATAGGAAGAAAATACTTACAGAGTCATCTACATATCAGGCAGAGTAGGAAATTGAAGCACAAGAATAAGGTGAGACATTGTTCTTGCTTCTTGTTGGCATGCATGGAAACAACACGACATAATCGCTACAACCAAGAGACAAGGCAGCACCAATAAGGAAATATGTGTTGTCTTGGCAAGGACAACTCACAATAATAATCAATAGTGTCAAACCACTCACAAAAACACACAACAAAGTTACAAACATCAACAATTTGCAAATCGATAACAATTAAGCATAAATTGATCAAAACTAAAATCAATAAACTCAATAAGAAACTCTTATTATGTTTAATATCAAAAAGAAAGATCAATTCAAATGTTCAAGACTTGAAAATTCCCAAATTTGTAATCTAACAATTAAGCACAATAATCCCAATCCAAGCCAAAACTCTCATGGTGGTTGTCGACGGCTGCTAGAAAGCGTCGACGGCGTGGCCTGTTGTTTGTACTCGACGCTCGGCATGAGGGTGTGAGGACGCTCGGAATCTGAAGGATGGGCGACTCGGGAGAGAGGCAGAGATCATGGCTGCTCAGAACGACTAGGATGGATTCCTGGGAGTGGATGGGTGGAGGTTCTCGGCATCGGCGTTGCCGGTGGTGGCCTGCAATGGACTGGCGCTCGGGGAGAACTTCGCTCGGGAGAAGGCTCGCTTCTTTCTTTCTTTCATTCTTTTTTAATCTAAATAACTCGGGTGGGGTTCAATGACTCGATCGAGTTCTATTGACCCACCAGAATTCCATCTCGGAGACTTGTTCGCCACTTGGGTTTGACTCAGGAACTTGATCGAGTTCCTTAGCCGAGTTTCCTACTGTAATTCACCTTGTTTTGGACTTCTCTTTTTTTTTTGAAATTGAAAGTGAAATTGAGAACCTAAAAAAACATACGAAAGATCCAAATCTAAATTACTCATATTGGGTTGCCTCCCAAGAAGCTTCCTTGGTTACCGTAATAGACTCGACGTTTTGTTTGTCCATTTAGACTCACTCGAACATCGCTAGTGCCCTGAACAACAAATCAAACTCTTGTGCACACCATCTAGGTAAGCGGGCACTGCATACGAATAAGTTGAAGTCAAAGTACGTCCTCAACTCCTCATATGCCTAAGTGGGACTCCCCGCCACGAGTATGTAGAACCACCAATTCCGTTCCATTAGTGGTATGCTGGAATAATGAGCCCAAGATTCTACATAATCACCGACCTTCTCACCATTGCAGATGATATCAATTCTTTGCTTAGGAGCCACAAAAATCAACTCCAGACTTGGTTCCTTGATAAGCGAGCTCGGGATAATCTCATCGAATGAAGGAAACAACAAATCACATGAAATCTCATGTGTCAACTCATGACACCCTATGTCAGGAAGCACTGTACTCTCTTCTTCATCACTGAAGAAACTATCATCATCTTCGAACATGTCCTCCTCTAACAAAACATTGTCATGCTTATAGTTCAAGGGCAAGGGAGGCAACGGGGTAGACTCGGATGAACTCAACAAAGGAGGAATAGGAAGCACGCACTCACCTTCATCGTTATGAATTTTTTAGCTTCCCTCGGGTGTGACAAACATGTCCTTGCCACTCCTTAGGGTGTTTGTGGTGAGGCTCTCTGTCGGGTTCGGGTTACCCACCGGTTGAGACGATAGTTCACCCACTTCACATCTTAGTATCTCATTCCTCACTTGGACCATTCGGTGCACTTGTTCATCTAGTTTAGCGATCTACTAACGCAATTGCTCGTTCTCCTCGCAGGAGTCCTTGAATAGATCCTTCGAAGGTGCTTCGAAGTAATCCATTGGTTGAGGTTTCGGCGCAAGGACACTTTTTGCAAGGCCTAGTGATGTGATCTAGGCTCATAGATTTTTCCTTTATTTTTCTATCAAAAAAATTTCCCACATCGGTTGTAAACACTTAAGAGGCAACAATTTTCTCCTATATATTTTGTAAGGCTTGCCATTTTCTAATACAAGTTGAATTTTTGAGTTAAAAGTTGAGCATATTTGCTTCCTTTGATTCCGGGCTAAGGATCATGTTTTTAGTGAGATGCTAAAAACAAAACCCTTTGGTGAAATGCAGAGGGAGACACCCTAGTGAGAGGCGAAGGTGTAAAAGGGTCGAGATCCTCAGGGTACGATTCCGAGAGGATGGAGATTGAGTGTGGGAGGTTCGCGGGTGAAAGGCCTGCGAATCTTGCCATACATATCTGGTTCTAGTAGAAAAGTTTATCCATTCAAATAATGGAGAAACCTCATTGTCGATCCTGCTAGCTCAAAGAGTTTCCGAGCACATCAAGTGGTATCAGAGCTTCCGACAAGGGTTCCTCGGGCTTTTTATGCAGTCGTCACCGTCATTCGGCACAACTCATCAGAGCCTTCACGGGACCAACCACTGAAATGTATTACGCAGATCCAACGTACAGGGATGTCATGTACCATTTGGAAGGGCCATGTAGATTCGAGAGCGTTTGAAGGATCGACCATCAATACCTTACGCAGATCCAATATACAGAGGCGTATCGTACCTTGGGACAGGCAATACAAGATTTGAGGATGAATCTTTTTCAAAAGATGGGAGGATGATGTAATCTAGACTGAAAGATTTTTCCTTTATTTTTCTATCAAAAAATGTCCCACGTCTGTTGTAAACTCTTAAGAGGCAATCATTTTCTCCTATATATTTTGTAAGGCTTGCCATTTTCTAATACAAGTTGAATTTTTGAGTTAAAAAATGAGCACATTTGCTTCATTTATGTTTTTGGTCAGATACTAAAAACAAAACCCTTTGGTGTGATGCCAAGGGAGACACCCTTGTGAGAGGCGAAGGTGTCAAAGGGTCGAGATCCTCATAGTGCTTTTCCGTGAGGATTGAGATCGTTTGTGGGAGGTCCAAGGGTGAGAGGTATGCGAATCTTGCCATACATATCCGGTTCTAGTAGAAAAGTTTATCCATTCAAATAATGGAGGAACCTCGTCGTTGATCCTGCTAGCTCGGAGAGTCTCCGAGCACATCACTTGGTGACCTATGTAGCAAGTAAGATCCCATATTCCCACCAAACCTAACTGTGCTAGACTTCTGTCGCTCGTGTATATAGCACATGCCTTTTGTCTCAATAGCCATCCCCTCTAGGACGCATACAACCATATCTCGCAAACTATCGTGGAAACACCGCTCATTGCAGATGTCCAGACACCTTTTCAACCTATGGAGATATAGGTGAAAGTTCTCACCTTCAGGGAAAGTTCTCACCTTTGAACTGCGATAACCTCAACATCTTAAATTGTTAGTAGCATATGTGTTGTGATCCATAAGATAGGTTCACAACAAAAGTTAGTAGCTAAATTAACACACAAGACAAACACATAAATAACAACTTGACTCCCTGACAACGGCGCCAAACTTAATGAGGGATTTGCAGTCGCTTAATCTTATCAAATTTATCCGACTAACCTAATTAATGTAGTTTGACAAGTAAGGGTTGATCCCACAGAGCGTCAATGATTCGTTTGCAAGTCAAAGTATGCCAACAAGAACAAGAAACAAAGAGGAGGATTTTGATGATTCAAACTAATTAACTACGTAAAAAGCAAAAGTAAGCAAAACAACAAAGTAAAACAGATTGAGTGAACAAATATGAGAGAAATAGCTTAGGTCAATCAATCCCAACAATCAAGTTTCATTTATTGGTCATTGAAATCAAATAAATAACTTCCTCTTAAATACTTTTTTGTGGAAAGACTAAGTCTTTTGAACCCAATTCCTTATCAAATCTAGTTAACAGGACAATCATACCCTTAAAACCCTAATTATTAAACAATCCTAAAACTATCAAGATTCAATTCAATAATTGATGATGAATAAAGGAAATCAACAAAGACAATCGACACACACAACCGGTTATTACAAATCAATTTTCTATACAAATCCCTAAATCAACCAATTTTAGAGATTTATACTTTGCTACTCAATAACACAGTTAACTCAACTAGTAATTACCTATGTCTAGCTATAGATTATCATGAAAAAACATTAGTTGATCAGGCTAATGAAAATTCATGAAAACCCTAAACATTCGAGAATCAATAATATTCAACAAGAAGTATTAAGAACTAGAGATCCCACAATGAAATTGAAGACATGATGCTTCGAATAATCTCCCCAAGTAAAGAAGTTTAGTTGTTCATGCTTGAGGCAAAAATCACCAAAATCTCTATTCAACGTCTGCTTGATGTAGATGCCAAACTCATTAAAATCTAATTTTCTCCTCCTAATAGTAATAATAATATGTCAATGAAATAACAAATCCAAAATAACCATAAAAGGTCCAAATCCCAACAAAAAAAACGCAGCCCAACTCGTCCTTCCCTATGCTAAAAACTGCACAGACCGAGTTTTGTTGAGTGGTCAGATTTAAAGTTTTGATTTCAATGTCTTCGAGGCCAAATTTGGAAAAGTCAAAAACACGAAAGTTGTAATTCTTCGAATCCTCTTTCCAACAAATATAAGCACGCCCCGATCCGATGAAAACAACCTACAAATGACTCATTTTAGTGCAATGTCGCCAACTTGGACAGCTCCAATCCATGTCTCTCTTCGATATTCCGACTTCTTTTTGCTTATTAGCCTCTTGTTCGAAGTTAGGCCATTCTCATGTCATCACTTGGATCCTCCAATGCCTGAGAGTATAAACAAACGTATGTAGATTCCGACTCTATATATAATTAACCAAAACATGAAAACTACTATAATTTATGCACTTTATTATACCTAAATCTATCTAAATGCAATATTTTAACCCTACCTAGTGAGGTAGGAAGCTCTAGTGAGGTAGGAAGATCACATACTCAACAATTAAGGGAGAAAATCTGTCAAGGGAGTTAAATTATAATCCTATCTTTTTATCTCCAAATCATGAGTCTAATGCTGATGAAAATATATGTGATTCTAGTGTGATAGCTTCTATTCCTCAGCATGATAAGTCGAACTATCAATTAACTAGGGATTGAGAACCTAGGGTTAGAATCCCAAACAAAAAGTTTCAATCTAACTATGCCTTGTTTGCTTTTGATATTGTGTCAAATCCTTTTGTGCATAAGACTTATGAGTTGGTTGTTAAGTGTGCTAAAGCTAAAAACTAGTTGAAACCTACGCATAAGAAAATTGATTCTATGATAGCTAATTTAACTTGGACACTTGTTAAAAAAACCAAGAAAAAGCTAAAGTCATTCATTGATGGATTTATAAACTGAAAGAAGGTATTAGTTCTAGAGAACCACCTAAATTTAAAGCTAGACTTGTTGCTAAAGGGTTCTACACAAAGAGATGGCATATACTATAATGACATATTTGTTTATGTGGTCAAGTATAGAACTCTGAGATTATTAATTACTATGGTTGTTGTGTATGATAGGGAACTTGAACAAATGGATGTTAAAACTGTCTTCTTGCATGAAGAACTTGATGAAACTATCTATATGTCATAGCCAAAAGGATTTATAGATAAAATGGAACCTGGACATGTTGCCTGCTCAGAAAGTTTATCTATGGGTTGAAACAGTCTCTTAGGCAGTGGAAGTTGAAATTCGATCCTTGCATGTCTAAGCTTGGATTCCAAAGGAATGAGTTTGATACATGTCTATATTTCCAGGGGACTGGTTTTGAATCTCCTCTTTATGTGCTCCTGTATATTGATGATATTCTTATTATTTCAAATTCTAATATGTTAATTGTTGGAGTTAAAGGGATCTTAAAATGCACTTTGATATGAAAGACTTGGGACAAGCTCATAAGATCCTTGGAATTAAAATCAATAGGGATAGAAAGAAGAAACTTATGTAGTTGTCCCAGTCTGAATATGTTCATAAGGTCTTTGATGGGTTTCAGATGACTAACTTTTAACCTACAGTGGTCCCTTTAGAAGGGCATTTAGAGTTATCTAAGAAACAATGCCCTAAATCCCAAACAGAAATCTAAAAAATGAGCAAGGTGTCTTATGATGTTATTGTTCGGTTTGTCTTGTATGCTATGCTTTGCACTAGACCTATATTGCCTTTTTTTATCAGTGTGTTTAGTAAGTTTATGTCTAATCTTGGCGAATCCCACTATAATGCTATGAAATATTTGTTGAGATATCTGTATGGCACTGAAAATAAATGCTTGCTTTATTTTGAACACAACTCTAAAAATAATCTTGTTGGGTATGTGGATTCTGATTTTGCTAGTAACAATGATAACAGAAAATCCACTACTGCTTTTTATTTCACATGGGCTTGTAATTTGTGTCTTGGAAATCTCAATAACAATCTATAGTAGGTTTATCTTCCATAGAGGTTGAGTACATGGCTGCTATTGAGGTAGCCAGAGAAGCTATATATATGTGCAAAGATCCCTTATATCATGAAAGGAAATAATTTGGGACAAGTGTCGTCGAGGAATCCTGATAAAATCCAACCAGATGAAGCCCACGAGGCCTGTATATTGCTCGTGAAGTTGGGACATATGGGATTGTGACTAAGGTGTGTAACCTTGTTTGCGATAGAGTTTCTTGTCCTAGCAACATGGAAGAACCTAATATCTGACAAATTAGCGAAGAGGAGCTTGATGTCAGAGGTGAGGATCTCGATTTCCTAAGGACATGCCATATTCCCTTATAGAAGTTAATAATTGTCAGTGAATCTCCTTCATTATCATCCTGATTAATTTGGAGTTCTTTATTTTTCCGTACCCCATTCCATAGAGTTATAGCTTCCGCCTTGAGCGGTGTTTGATGTCCCAATTTAGCCCCCTGATATGAAGTAGGTTGTCATTCCAGATCAACATTAGTTGATCTATCGAAATTGAGTTTAAATCTTCCCACCTCTAGTTTCCGCCAAGTGATGTTCCTATTTCGGTTATGATTGATGCTGGATTTGAGCTTTCTGATGTTATTGTCAAGCTCCTTTTTAAATTGCTCTCCAAAGCTCCAATTTAGGTTTTGTCGCTGAATGAATCTCATTATATCAGCCTTTGAAGGAATTGGACAATCGTTGAAGAGAATTTAGTTTCGATAGTACCATATTGTCCATCACTTAATCGCACATTCTTCTTTCTCTTTTATGGTCAGAAGTTCATCAAAATTCACCATATATAACCTGTTGGATGCTCTTCAATTCCCGTTTGGTGATCTAAAAGCAGTTGTTACCATAGTCATGTGGAGAGAAAATCTGTTACCGAAGGTACACTCTGCGAAAAGATGGTGTGCGTCCTCCATAGAAGAACCACAAAAAACACAGCCTTAAATTGGTAAATAAAGAGCGATCATTCCGGGGTCGATGGTACATTGATTCCACTTTGGTTAAGCCTTTCCTTAGTAGGTTTTGATGATATTATTTTAAAATATCTATATCTATAATTATATACACTTCTTTAAATAATAAGAACCATTTTTAAGTTGTTATTACCACATTAATACAGGTTTTTCAACCAATCAAATTATACCTTTCTAATATTATGCTAACTTTTACTAATATTTAATTTAAGTTTATAATATTAGTTTATTATACTCGTATTATTGTGATTTTAATAAAAAAAACAGCACAATAGCATGGATAATGTACTAAGTTTATTTTCTCAATTGATCTCATATCCAAATACTTCAATTCCACTATTTTTTAAAAAAATTATGAAAATAAAAACATTTCTGATTTGTATTGCTATTTTATGAATCAAACACTAATGAATAGACCAGTCAAAACATAACCCGACCCGAAAATCCGATCCGACCGTCCGAAATATTTTGGGTCAAGACTCGAAAATTTTGACCCGGAAAATTTGAACCCGAAAAACCGGAAATTTTTCGAGTAATCTGGATTTCGACCCGGTGACCCGATTGACCCGGTAATTTTGACCCGATTTACTCGATTGACCCGGTGACCCGGTTGATTTATAATTAAATATAATTTAATTTTTTTATATATAATTAAAATTTATCGTAAAATTATCAAATTATGATTTTTTTAATTTAAAAAATAAAAAATTGACAAACCCGAAATCGACCCAAAATGACCCGAAACCCGGTCAAACCCGGGTTCTAGTCAACCCGAAAATACCCGTAATTCATTTTACCCGGAATCCGAAGTGACCCGACCCGAATAACCCGTTTGACAGGTCTACTAATGAACAATAAAAAAAAACCTAACCTTAGAAATGCATCCTCCAACATAGATGCAAGGCACAAAGCTCATAACTTTAGCTATTCTAGCCCGTAAAGATGCCGTATCTTTTGAGGTTAAAACTATCCAAAATTGTTTCCCTTGTTTTAAAAATGGTAATAAAATTAGGGGTAGGCGTGGGACGGGACGGGACAGAGGTCGTCCCGCGTAATTTTTGTAGGACGGGACCGGGACGGGATTTACTCTTTTTTTTTCTTCTCGCACGAGCCTTGTCCCTCACGGGACGGGACGGGCCTTGTCCCTCAAATAAAAAAATTTATAAAATTCAAAATTTCCAATATATTTTACAATTTTCAAAGATGTAACACATATAAATCTATTAAAAATATTATATTTTACAGGTTTTCCTATATATATATATATATACATTACACATATACGAGTAATATACGTAAAATATGTGTATATATATACTGATGCAGTACCATTTTTTTTTTTTGGTAGAATGCAGTACCATTAGTTTTTTTTGGTGGAATGCAGTAGCATAATGCTACTGTGTATATACGTATGCATATACACAAAGTGTATGTAATCTATGTATAGATTATATATATTACAGTATTATAATAATAATAATAATAATTATTATTATTATTATTATTATTATAATATATGCGGGACAGGACGAGATTTGCGGGATTGAGACGGGTCGTCCCGCGTCCCGTCCCGCATAATTTTTGTGGGACGGGATTCACAATTTTTTTTTTTAAATCCCACCGGGACCGGGATGGGCCCGAGACTGGGATTTGCAGGATTTGTGCCCACCCCTAAATAAAATAATCAACATTAGCTTGAATGACATATAAACACATAAAAAGTAGGAACATGAATGATTTCAAGGGAAAAAATGAAAAGAAAAGAGAAAGCAACCAGCTTTGGTGCTAGTTTCATTATTAGCATTCCCAACACCAATTATTGCAATGTTTTTACATACAAATCCCATCTTCACATCACACTTATTCAACCTCTTTTGAAACACTACAAATCCTCGTTGGCCTTTACTATAGGAAGCTAAGAGATGATATATAAAAGAAACTAATATAATGACATTTACAACAACTAAAAAACATGCCTTATTTAACTCCATAATCTGAACAAATTGAGTTAAACACTTGCACCCCATGGTGGATCATAGTTAGGCACCTGATCTCAAGCCTCAACCTGTCCAAGATTCCGAACTGCCAACGATCAAAAGCATGGTTTGCAGTGGCTTCACAGCAATGGCTAATTCTCTGATATGGGTGTGAGCTGCATTTAAGAAACATACAGAGGCAATGTCAATGCAACAGAATTAAAAACGGCGAATTCAGGTCTGGAATGAAGTGAAGGGTACTTACTGCAGGAAGCCCGAAATTCTTATTCAAGCTTTTATCAATGGATTCCCACCTGGGATTGACAGGTGATGACCTGAAGCCCAGGTATCCGGTGCTGACATACAACCGTTGGTTTCTGGAGGCCACAGATGGTAAAGCTCGAGAAAGCCAAGATTCTGATGGAGACTTTGGCAATGGCAGTGGAAGAACGTCTGCATCTGGAGGCTGATTATAGGAGACTGGTTTATGATCTTGGAAGTCGTCCACATTTTGAGATTGAGATGTTATCATGTTATCTGCACAGCATAGGTCCTTGATATCGTGTAGCGAGTAGTCTATTGAAGGATTCCTTCCTCTAGATTCTGTCAAGCTCCTTGATTCGGAAGAGCTTGAGTTTGAATCTCGGTTTTCAGTTACTTGTGCAGAGTCAATGTACAAGGTTTTCTCTCTTGCTGGTTTTGCAAGCGCCAGTTTTTCTTGAGTTGATTCATCTGCCGAAAATTCTGGAGATCTTGTGTGAGCCTTTCTTTGAGAGGTCGGGTTGGAGGAGGCCTTGGAATCTTTATCTGCTTCTGGAATTCCAAGAAACTGTCTTTCTTTCCGCAAAAGAGAGTTGCACGATACCTTGCTGTCGGGTGCTATGTTAGCTCTCGCAGAGTTACTCTGGGGATAAAGTTCGTTCAGTTCATGCTTGAGACGGTCTGCTTCAATGCGCATATAAGATTTCTTGTACACAGCCAAACGTTTTCTTTCATAGACAGCATCTCTAATAGCCTGCAAAATCAAAGGGGTTATTCAATAATCTCGCCTTTTCGTAAGGGAGTAGTTTATGAATGAAATGAGAAAGGTCGTTTTGAGATTTAACCTTATCAGTCTTGTTAAAAGCTCCAGAGTTTGCAGGTTTCTTATGCATTTTGCGGACTGAGGATATTGGCCTTGGTACTTGATCTCTCATTCCTGGAATCGGGCTGAGAAGGCAAAACCGAGGAAGTAAACCGCAAAGTTTAACAGATGCATTTTCATTCCCACTATAATAATTGTCGTCTTTCTCTTCTTCTTCGGTGTCCTCTCCTTCATCTTCTTCGTCTGCTTGACAATGTTGAAGTAAGGAGTTGGGTGTATAGCAGTACCTTGGATTGTGCTTATCGGATGTCATAAATTCTGGTTGCTCTTTTGCAACAGGTTGCTTCTTTGATCCAAAATGAGGAGTTTCTGAAGCCACAGCCTTTGCAGCCGGTAAGAATCTACCCATCATGAGATCTCGAGCCAGTGGATCAGAAAACGTTCCATCAGGTTTCATACTAGGACCATCTGATTCACTCAAGCCAGTCAGACTGCAGTTCAAGAAGAAAGACTCGCTGCGTGATAGACTATCAAGTGCATCTACGTAGGTTGAACTTTCACCTTCTGAGATCGAACTACCATTTTCTTCCCTTGCATTCTTGTGCAATGAGGAACTATCAGAAACACTAGTACCATCATATTCAGGCTGGGGCTTGGAGCTAACAGATTCTTGTACGGTTTTATCTGAAGGATTCTCATCATTATTCACAGCCCTTCCACTTGGGAGCTTCGAGGCATTGCTCAGCTGCCCATGAGCTTCTTTCTGCAGTTTGCGCTCATCCTTTGGTCTTCCCGGAATCTGTTCCCACCGAAAGGGAACGACACCAGGGTTCCTGACTGGGCCTGATTTCAAATCTGATTTGTAATAAGGAAGAGGAGGAAGGGCAGGAGGGGGATTAATAGTTTTCCTCCTGTCAACCTCTGGATGAGCAGTTGATGAGCCGCCACGTCTAACCGAAAGAAGGGGCTGGTTAAAGTTCAACTGTTTATTATCCATCAAGATGAATACTTGCTCTTCTGCAATGAAAGAAGAAAGAAAATGCTTCCATCAATCTCAAATGGCTTTAACTGAACAAACCTTACAGAATAAAAGGGAAAGGGATACATGAACACAGATTCAGGAAGTCATTGTCAAAATCCAAAAAACTTGCAAGGAGTCTAAGCAACTAAAATTCCCAATAAAGGCGATGCTTGCAAAACACAAATGAACAATGACCAAAATGCCTGCAGCCATTGTTTTTCTATGGCATCCTGCAAGCATTCGCACAATGTTCCAGAGATCAATATGGTCAAGAACTACGCTTCATTATTGCATTTCATCTTTCAATTTCTGAGGAACGGCCTGAGGTGAATTCGCTAAGGAGCTAAACAACCGAATGAATATTGTCCAGGAAGAGGAGCTCAAATGTACCCCAGACGAAAAGGAAATCAGATCGAGAATTTCCATTAGGTTGACCTAGAAAGGAGCAGAACCATCTCGTTTAATACAAAAACACGAAATTTCACTCCAGCTCGACAATTTCCAAATTGATGTAGCTTCAGCTCTCAAATTGATGTAGCTTCAGCTCTCAATGTTAAAGTCTTCAGCAATGTTCTTATACCATAGATGTTGGCCAAAGAAATCAAAACCCCAAGATTCAATTCAATCCTTGTGATAAATCCCCAATTTCGGACAAGCTCAAGAAGTGAACAGGAACAAAAAGTTTGCATCAAAAGTCTTTTTTTCATCAGATTACAATTTCAAACAGTGAAGCAGTTGGAAAATAGCTTTCCATTCAAACTCCAATCAACATTTCTAAACTAGCTATCATGTCAACTTCGACCATTGACAACAAATTTCCAACCAACTAACCTAACTCATAGTTCAAACAACAGTCAAAGTTGCAAAATTCAAAATTCAAAGAGAACACGCAAAGGAACAAATTAACCTTTCAGTTGACCAAAATCGGAACCTTAAAACTATGACTATCAAGATTGCAACTTTACAAGACTAGGAAAGCTAAAATCCCTAGATAACAATCTTAGGACTCAAAACCCTAGAAGATTCGAGGAGTTAGGAAATGAAATTTCAAGTTGAATCCGAACCAGAGCAAGAGAGGAACCTGATCTGAACAAGAAGCCCGCAACCGACGATTCGATTGCAGAATTTGGAAAGAAATCAAGGGGGAGAAATTGAAGAGAATGGAGGAGGAATAAACCGCGGTGTACGCATTCGGTGGCTTCGGTGCGGAGTTCTTGGTGAGGCAGCGAGAGAATCAAAACTGACAATGGGTTTCCATTTGTTAAATCATTAAACAATGCAAATTTTGCATGGGGAATGATGGGAAATTGATGAATTTCGAAACTTTAATTGAAGGGTACTTTTTAAAATACTGTAGTGCTGGATTCCGTGTTGAGGGCGATTGTGATTGGATTTTCAGCTTTGCAACATGTGATTGAGGGGAGGTGAGGTGGAGGTGGGGTTCGTATCAAGTCAAACTCATACACCATATAATGAACTTTTTGATGAAACACTATAATGAAGGGTAAATTATACATAACCATCCGTAAATTATATTAGTACTTTTCACATAACTATTCATAAAAACTTAAATTAGTTATTTTTCATAACATCACACACCCATTAAATCTCTATTTGTTTTGTTTAAAACGACTAAAATACTCCAAATTCAAGCTTATTTGTTTGTATTTTGTAAAAGAAAGATGTTGCATGTATACAAGTGTTTGGATTCCAATTGTAATATATTTATAATGCAAAATAGACAAGGTTGTCTTTAGTAAAAAAAAAATTTAAGGTAAATTGAGGGTGTGTTTGGATTCCATAATTTATTAATTATATATAATGTAATAGTTTTATCCCGATGTATGTGATTATTTGGTTAAATTACTATTTTACCTCAGTTTTTATGAGATTTTTAGTTATACAACCAACTGCTCACATAAACCGAGGTAAATAATTGAATTATAATTAAAATAGAATGGAATTCAAACCCACCCTAAATACTCCAACCAATATATATATATATATATATATATATATATATATATATATATATATATATATATATATATATATATATATATATATATATATATATATATATATATATATATCTAAATTGGATTTGCAATGTGAAGAGTCGAGACTTGCAATAGCTTCTAACAGTCTCCTCTCCTTCAAATGTTGAATAAGATAGAGATAAAGTCTAAAATAAAACAAGATTATTGCTTTAAAAGAAGGGTAAATTAGCTCATATCTTAAATTACAAATCATATCATTTAAAAAATAAGGTAAGCTTATACATATCATTTGACAAATTAGCCGAACATAAATAATTTTATTATAATTTATCCTTTTTTTAAAAGGGTAAAAGTAAAATAGGATTATTTAACAAATGGGAACTCATATGAAAACAAACCATTGCATTAAATACAAATAAGCTTGAACTAAGGGTATTTTAATCTTTTTAAACAAAACAAATAGAGGTTTAAGGGGTGGGTGGTCTTATGAAAAGATAATTGATTTATGGGTGGTTTACTATAATTTAAATTTTTATGGGTGGTTATATGAAAACTACCATAATTTATGTGTGGTTATGTGTAATTTACCCTAGAAGAAACTATTGTAATAATAAGTTGTAACCAGGGTCGGATCCAGGGGGTGCTCGAGAAAAAAATTAAAAAATAATAATAATTTGCATATATTTAGTATTTTTAAGGTAATATAAGATCTTTAAATGATATTTTAAACAAGAGTGATATCTAGCTCAAGTGGTAAATGAAGGAATGAAGAGGGTTCAAATCTCAACTCCTTCATTTTTTATTTGTTTTATTATATCATTAATTCTTCTTTATTTTTCTCAATATTTTTTGTTTCTGTTAACTATTTCATTCAAAGATGTCATATTTATGTTTAAATTATACATTTAACCTTTTCTTTCAATATTGTTTTAAAAGTAATTTTTCGTGATTCTTTTCTATATTTTTTGTTTCTCTTCTATTTTTTTTTGTTACTCTCAACTATTTAAATAAATAAAAAAACCTTTTGAAAAATCACAATTTTAATGTTTTTACAATATATTTTTTTTAAAAATATTCTTAATAAGTATACACCAAAAAAATATTTTACGAAATTTTTTTAGCACTCTCTGACTGAGAATCCTATCTCCGACACTGGTTGTAACATTTAATTATGTAAAAATACCGTTGAATTATGAAGATAGTCAAACCCAAATGGGTGAGTAGTGATATATAGGGTTAGGGCGACCTCCATAAAACCACGTGAAAGTATGGCATTATAGAGTAAATGGGTGAACAATGCTCTTATTCAATTAGAGAAAAGCTAGTTCATTACACGGTTTACTGATTACACTTATAATAATAAATAGGGAAATTTACAGAAAACCACCCGTTAAATATAGTTGTTTACACTTAACCACCCGTTAAACAAAAATTTACAGAAAACCACCCATTAAATGGGTTTTGTTTTCAAATCACCACCCGTTGTCTATTTCTATTAGGTTTTTGTCAAATATATATGATATTAAAATATTTTAAGTTTTATATTTAACTTAAAATCTCAAATACATTTAAAAATATATTTGATTAAATTTTTTTAAAAAAACTTGATGTATGTATGAACAAATTTGTTCTATTTTATTCCTAAAAATGGTTATAAATTTTATAGACTTCTTTTTAATCAAAATTAAAATAAGTTTATAATTCATTAGCATTATTTAAATTTAATAATTATTTTGATACTAATAATTAATTTATCATTTTCTTACATATTTGTAAACACCTACACTATATACTAAAAATGAAAAAAATATATAAATATTGTTTAAATAATATTTTTCCATGCTCAAAATTATTTTTATTAAATGTATCTTTATTATAATTTGTTTGACTTTTTAAATAAAATTAAATAATATTTTCCACATTTAGAACATCCGCTCTTCAAATAAATTTAAAATGTGTACACGCTTTTCCCCTAGTATATTAATATAAGTTTTTACCCCTACAATAAATATAATTTAAATATATTCAAGTTTAAACTTTAAATTTTAAGTATAAAATATTAAAATATACAATATTTAATGGAATTATGTGGTGGGTGGTGATTTGAAAACAAAACCCATTTAATGGGTGGTTTTATGTAATTTCATTTTTAGTGGGTGGTTAAGTGTAAAGGGTTATATATAATGGGTGGTTTTCTGTAAATTTCCCTAATAAATAAAATATAATAATAGAATTTTTTTTGAAAAAATCTATTGACCAAGCTCGCTTGGTTGGCAACCCAAAAACCCAAGAAGTAGAACTTTCCAGGAAGTTGGAGAAACTCATGTGTTTGGTTGATATTTTTGAAATTAAAAAACGCAGGAAATCAACTTCCTGAAAAGTTGAATTCCCACAAAATGGAGGAAATTCACTTACCTAGTCTCCCCTAGGTGAGTTCAACTTCCACCATTTTCTATTTGAAAATTTCCAATTCCCCTTTTAATCTTCTAAAATAAAAAAATCAACCAAACACATTTTCACAATTCCCATCAATTGGACTTCCCGGGAATTCAATTTCCATGAAGTGACTTCCTGGGGATTTCAATTCCCACGTTGAACCAAACGATACTTGAAACTGAAAACTTATATAAATTTAATTTCCATGATATTTAACATCCCCTAAGTCAATAATGATCGTATCAAATATTAAGTGATATAAACTGATTCTGAATTGATTTGAAATTAAATAATTCGATAAAAAGAATTGGTTCAATTTGAAAAATATAAGAACTTTATTTCTCATGATATAAAAAAAATGACTCGGTTGATTAACAAAGTTGAATTTGAATATTGATATCACAAAGCACCTATTAAAATGATTTTTGAATCAATACAATATATTTTTATTTGAATTTAAATACTTAACACATACCAGTAGGGCTCATTTGGTATGCATTCTCATGAATAAAAAATAGGAACGATTCCTGATTCAAGTGTTTGATATGATAAAAACTTAGAATTGGAATGGTTATCGAAAATCACCCATTCCCAATTTTGAAGCTAATTTCATTCTCATCAAAATATTAAGGAATTCTCCATCCAAAATCATAAATCCATCCATTCACTGTTGTTGTCGTCAATTATTATATTATATTTCTTTTAATGTTATTATTTTGTCACTATTTTATTATTTAATATATATTTCGACCATAACTCATAGTCGAATATATTATTTCTAAACTTTTAAATTTTTAGTTATAATAAGCAAAATCATCAATCGGCGTAGGCTCATTACAAATTTGATTAATTTTTACTATAAAAAAGGGGTCAGATCAGAGATATATATTGGAGCCTCCTAAAAACAAAAGGAAACCAAAAATTCAATACCTGCTAGAGAATAGAGTGGTTAGTTTAATGTCATTATCTCTTCAATTTAAAACCATCATTTAATTTATATATAGTACGTACATATATAGATATAGATACATTATACATACTTGTTTTAGCTGACAAACTAAGGTGTCGGTGTACATGTATATGGAAACACCATTAAATGGCATAAAACAAAAGGACATGAAATTATTCACTGCACTCGGAACGTACTCCATCAGTCGGTCATTTGAGCTGCCTGATGATCCTGCTCAAACCCAACCAATCGGATCCATCGGAGATTTGATAACTTCCTTTTCCACCGAGTGATTGTTTAGTCCGACATCTGATCCGGTCGTGATAGTTTTCGTTTACCAGCGCGATTTATCACCTCATTCGTCGTAGTACAGTGAGAAAAACTAAATTCATGTATTTGAGATTAGTTTGTTGAACAGGAAATAAGACATCAAGCTTCAGTCATAGGCACTCTATCTTTATCCGCCTCCTCCTTCTTCTCCTTCTTATTTATTATTATGGTGCCGAAATTTTACTCAGCCATGAGAGCAAGCCTCCTCCATGAGATTTGAGGCATTATGTTCCAAGCTTGAGAACCACGTCCGTTGCAAGCTTCATGCATGTTGCACCTTTTTTATGAGCTTGTGGAGGTTTTAGAGGATATCCAACAACTCCTGTAGAATAGATAAAATGAAAAATTTTAGAGAATAGTTTTTTTTTAAAAAAAATTCTTTAACGTACAGTTCCTCTATATATCTGCAAAATAGAGAAATCTAAAGAGAGAGAAATTTTTTTTTTTTTAGAGAGATGAGGAAATTTATCTAAAATTAAAATTAAATTTAGAGCAGGCACTAACACTAGACAGATTTGAGACATTAAGTTTCAAGCTTCATGTTGCACCTCTCCCTCATGCATGACCTTGTAGGGGTATTAGGATATTTAGGATAAAAATTTATTGGAAATTCCTTAATCCAGCTCCATGGATTGTAAATTGTATAAATACTTATGATTAATCATCAATAGAGAAAGTCAAGTCTTTTAACAAAGATATATAGGAAACCTTACATATAACATTATAATTATTTTTTTGAACTTTGTTTATCAATAATTTTTATTTAAAATAATTTTATGCAAAATTGAGTAGGAGTAATCGTGATCTCAACCAGAGGGGATGCTTTTGGAAGCCATTGCTGGGTGAAATTTGTAGAGTTAGGTTTAAAAAAAATGTTGGGCATTTTTTTAGGTGGACTTATCGGCCCCAAAACTTTAAAGCTTTAATATTTTGATTTCAACTTAATTAAGTTAATTTGATTGCCGACTCACCCTCTTTTCACATGGATCTGGATCCTCTCCTAACGAGAGCCTCCTAATATTTACCTAATCAAACAATCTCAACCGTTTAATAAAATAAGTGGCTACGATTGCATCTTTTTAATTAACCCTAAATTCTAGTTTCTTGCCCTCATAATCATCTCGCTCTCTCCAGTCATCATCGATATCAATTATAGCTTCTCTAATGGTTGCATGCTCTTTATCTCTGTTGAGAATGAAAGGAATGTGAAGAGACCAAAAGAGTCTCACATTGATTATATGAACAAAGAAGCATTAATATATAAGCTAGTGGGCTACCCCACCTAATGCCAATTGGTTTTAGGATGGAACCCCGCTCGGCTTATTTGTTAGACTATTAGCGCAAGGGTGCACGTGTGCAACTTCGTCATCTTTCGGTAGCCTTGTTTAAATGTTTAACGGCCATAGCCTTTAATCCTTGATTGCTCTTCTGTAATTGATTCCCTAAATTAATTAAGGATCATTGCATTGACCACCCTCGATCGCCACTCGCAACAAGCCCTGGATCGCCACTCGCAACTAGTTTAGTTCGGATCTGTGATTCCATCTCTCTGTATTGTAACATTAATTGAATCAAAATTGTGTAGATTAATTTATCTTTAATTGAACTTATACTAAAGTATTTTACTAAGGAAATATCTTCATTAATATCACCCAAAGATGTTGTTGCTTGTGGACTAGTCCTTTCTTCTTCAAGATCCAAAGGACCCCTAAACACCTCAGTGGGACAACTTACTTGATCGTTATGATCAATTAAAGTGCAAAATCAAATGATTCGTGACGAGGAATAAAACTCGGCATGGCTACATCGAAAATCATTATCCGAGGAGGATTCAAATGTTCAAACATATGCATTTTGATCCTAAAGAAGTGCAAGCCATTAACATTAGAGCTCGATGGGTTCATCTAAACGATACATTACTTGGGCTGATGATGTCTATCCTTGTGCAGTCCACTCATAATAGTTGCTAACAAAACCCTTTCGATATAGATGACAACGACTGTTATCCTCCGTCTCAAAATTTCCATTTTTACATTTCATACAAGGGATTTTATCTTCTCCTCATCCATCAAATGCACTTGTGAAATCGCAAATTTGATGAATTTTTTAACACCATCAAGAAATTCTGAAGACCACTCACCCCCATGTGATAGATGCTTATTGTACATCCAATTGTGATTCTCCATTTGGCTTGTGAAAAAATATTGTAAATCATTGTTTTTCCGTCGAATTGTCCCTCAAACTTGATCTCAAATTGCTCTACAAATCTTGTATAGCCTCGAAACAAAGAACTTGAGGCTATATTCGATGCCACTAGCTTCGAATATACACTCAAGTTCTTACCTTCGAGGCCATTAACCAATTTTTTTCTTATGCATTTCATTTTTCTTCCTTTTTTATAATTTTATTTCAAGTTATTTTTTAGCATTAAATAACAATAAAATTAGCCTTAAAGTACATTACCCTACACTAGGGTTTAAGGTTAAAAAGCCTTGATTTTGGCATAAAAAATATCTATAAGATCAAAGTTTAAAGGTTAGAGAATAGCATTGCCCTCAAATTTTTTTCTCAGATTTGCCCTCGATGTCCATCTTAAACCAGAACATATACCCTCGAAACAAAGAATTCGAGGCTATATTTGATGCTACTAGCTTTGAATTTACCATCAAATTCTTACTTTTGAGGCTATTTACCAAAAATTTTCCAACCCATTTCGTTTTCTTATTTTTTTCATCATTTTAATTCAAGAACTTATTTTGAAAATTCAAAATTGAATCATATATATCACATAATATTTCTCGGATGAAGTTGTAGATTGGAATGTTTAAGAGTAAATGCGGATGGTGAAAAATAAATGCGGATGAGAAAGTACAGTGTAACATTAAATAAGGTTGGTGTGCTATAGCCTCGACATTAGCCTCGTATTTTCTGTCAAACATTCACACCACATTTTTGCCTCCAAAATAGTGACGAATTTACCCTCGAATTCTACGGTCACGTACTAACATCGAACTTAACCTCGAAAAAGAAATTAGTTGTTAAACCACACACGAACATAGCATCCAAAATAGCCTCAAACTACAATTGAGGCTAATCGCCCTCGAATTAGCCCTCGAAGATGGCCTTGGATATTTATTGTTGCTATATGGGCTCAAAGAAAGCCTCGAATTTGTATTTGTTGCTATATGGGCTCAAAGAAATTAGCCTCGAAACATTTCGAGGCCATTGATTCGTGGCAATCTCGCGTGTTTCTAGCAGTGGTTAAACTCTAAATTAATTAACTAAGTTGTATGTAATCCATGGAATTAAAAGAAGATAATTTCAACCATGATTGGTAGAAAGATTGCCTGTGAAAAAAAAACAATCGATCGGTTGAATTGTAGAAGATAAAGGGTTTATAACTAGGGTAAATTAATTTTACTACTAATTAATATTAGATATTTAATCTGAGCCATTGATTTAATCCAATGGTTTAGATTGTTTTATTAGGTAAATATAAGTAACTCTTCATTAGGAGAGGATCCAAGACATTAGCGGCGCTTCGGTATTCCATTCACACCCTTAATTTCTTGTCAGCGTCTATCAAAATTCAACTTCGGTTGTTTAATTTCGAATTCCTTTACCACTTCCTTAATCTAACTCACGAGGTATATTTTTTTACTCTCTTCTAATTATTCTTTATTTAATTTATAATTTACTAAATTAGGGGTTTTGAATCGTTTGACAATTTGATTGTAGACATTGAGAAGAGATTAGTATTTTATATCATCTATTTTTTATGCTTATATATTATTTTACTGAGTGGTCATTTGTAATGCAACATCACCTGAATGAATTTATATACTTTATAATTGATAAATCTTGAATTTCTTTTGTATTTGATGAAGTACTATATAATAATCGAATTTTGGCTTTTTTTTTTCTCTTTGTCATGACTAAAACTTTTCCGCTCACCTAGCTTTGATACACTAGATCTGCCACTGATCTCAACTCCCACAAACCAACCAAATAGGTCAGATTAATTGGTAGGGCTGTTATTCGAGTCGAACGAGTCGAGTATTGCTTGTTCATATTCAGTTCATTTAATATATGAACAAGCTCAAGCCGAGCCTAAATTTTGACTTGAGCTTAAAAATGTGCTCGTACTCGACTTGTTTAGGAAATGAATGATTTCGAGCCGAGCTTTAAACAGTTTTACTAGCTCATTATATAGTAACTTAAATGAGGTTTTAGAAATTACATAAAATTCGAGCTTAATTCGAATGAGTCGAGCTTTGGACCTGGCTTAAAAATGTGCTCATACTCGGCTCGTTTAGAAAATGAAAGAGCTCGAGTCGAGTTTTTATCTAGCGAGTACGAGTCGAATTCGAGCTACTCGGATTCACACAACACCCCTATTAATAATTAACTAGTTCAGTACCCGTGCAGTGCACGGGCCTTACGTTCAACATATATATTGTATAAAGAAAATCAAATGTTAAATAATAAGAAAATTAAACATTACAAAAAAAATATCATGAACATTATTCCAATAAATATAATGTTCTCAATAAAATGCATGAATAAGATAATATATGGAAAAACTAAAACTGACAAAATGTTGATATAAGAAATATATAATAATAATGTTGATAATCTCTTGTATTTTGCGGTGAACCTCCACTTCACCACCCGAGATTGTAAAGTCATCACCTAAGTGAGAGCACTTCCTAGAAATGAGAGGAAAAACATGAGTGGTGCAAAGAATGCAAGATATAGGAAGTATTGAATAATATAAACAATATATATAAATATATACATATATTTTTAACATATTATGCTCAAACTTATAAGAAACAAAATAAGGAAAATATGGTGTAACGTACCATTATGAAATGAGAGCACTTCCTATATAACATTCTGAAATACTTCCTTGTAAACCACATTTCTTGTAGAATGATATGGTTTGCCTTTGGAATCGCATACCAAAACCTTCAACTCATTCCTATTTGTCACCCTCGAAAGTGCCACATACAATTGTCCATGTGTGAAAACAGGATTCGGAAGATATAACCCTACTTGTGATAGCGATTGACCTTGACTTTTGTTTATTGTCATTGCAAAACAGACCATAATCGGAAACTATCTTCTCTGAAATTTGAACGGAGATTTTGTATCGGATGGTATAATCACCATACGTGGAATATAAACTATATCTCCTATATTCCTCCCCGATATGATCTTGGCCTGAATAATATGCGTCCCAAAGCGAGTGACTATCAATCTTGTTCCATTGCACAACCCAGCAGATTGGTCAATATTCCTCATCAATATAATAGGAATCCCCACCTTCAACTTCAATACATGATTCGGAACACCAGAACACTTAATACTATTGAGGAACTCTGTAGAATAGATCATATCATGTTCCAGAGTAGAACGTTCAGATAAGCAGATACTAACATATTTCGGTTGGGAACTTTGAATGGTTATTTTTAAATATTACAGTAATATATTTGATATTAAAATTGTATAAAAACTATTTACTCATATGCATACACTGAGTTTTAAAGTTTTGATTCATCAATGATAGGATTGGTGAGACAATCATAGGATGATGCGAAGAAACCACGTACAAGCCCTCCGCCCTTGTAAACGCTGCAGGATTAGTTCTCTAAAGCTCAAGAAATTACCTCGCTAATTAAGGGATCCTTAACACAACACGCTCAACACAACTCTCCTTGTGCGGTAATTAGTTTTTAAACAGTGATGCATTTATTTTCATACGGCCGTCACAAATTAAAACGGAGTATATAGATAAGGTAGAATCCAAACCATGAGATATGTACTTAATTGGATTTGTTCAGTTAATTAATCAATTAGATTTGAATTGGATTTGCACTCAACCGTAATATCTCAGGTAACAGGTTATTAAAAAAAAATCGTTTCCTTCGAATCAAAAAAAATTGTTACCGGTGATTCGGTGGAATCCAAACAATAAGATATGCAGTTATCCATATATTTGATCTATCTCTATCTTGATACACTTTATTTTTAATTAATTTAATTAATATTTATTAACTGTATTGTCATTCATATATTAACAAATCCTATTATAATATATAATAAAAAATTCCTACTTTAAAGGAGAATACGCCACATGACGTAAGCGACTTCTCCTTTAGTATTATATTATACTATTGACTATTAATACTGCAAATCCTAGTCTCGATCCTATGAATGAATTGAAGATAAGTTTGTTTAACAACTAAAAAACAAATCCTAGTGTCGATCCTATTTTAAAATAAATCAATTAATAATTAATGAAGATAAATCAATTTTAATTAGATTTGCAAATCCTAGTCTCGATCCTATAAGTGAATTGAAGATAATTTTGTTTAACAATTAAAAAACAAATCCTAGTATCGATCCTATTTTAAGATAAATCAATTAACAATTAATTCAGATAAATTAATTTTATTTAGATTTGCAAATCATAATCTCGATCCTCTGAGTGAATTGAAGATAAGCTTGTTTAAAACAAATCATATTTTAAGATAAATCAATTAACATTTAAAAAATAAGTTTGTTTAGATTTTAACAATGATAAATCAATTTTAAGATAAATCAATTAATTAGTTAATCTCCTTTAAAAAAAAATAAGCTACATTAAAGGAGAAGCCGCCACATGTCGTAGGCGACTTAGGCGACTTCTCCTTTAATATTATAAATATTAAAATTACCATTTTTATATAAAAACATAAATTATATATAATAAATAACATATTTCATAAGTAACACTAACATATTTCGCTTGGGAGCTTTGTTTAATGTTTATATGAGCAAATTAACTGACAATCTAGATGCAAAACATGTAACTGGTGACTTTAAGGTGCTGTACTATAGTAGTTTCGGAAAGATCGACTACGAAATCAAAATACATATAACACTTGATTATATAAATGATGCAGAACCATCCAAGACACATTCGAACACACCTATACTTTGTAACGGTCCGGGATTATAATTCCCGGGTTACGTTTCGAGGGATGAAACCCCTCGTTGGGATCTTGCGCCCCGAGTACAAGTTGAAGGTTTGTAGTTTTAAAGTAGGATTTCGCACCCAAATCCGGAAGGTCCGTTGGAGACCCCGGGGTAAACCCCTGTACCTGTCCTAAGTCTACAACGCGGAAAATCATTCATCATGCAAAGGACATAAGTTCAGAAAATGATACAACGAGTGTCACGGCAGAGCCGGGTCAAAACAGAGTATAAGTAGGAAGAAATCCCAAAAGCATGAATCTGGTGAAGTCAGGTTTCAAACACTCACTCTCCGCCATATGAATAGACCTCGTCATAACAGCACAAAATCAAGCAGTGTATCGGTACCTGAAACTATACCACCAAGTCAGGCCAAGAGTGCGCCCGCGGGTCCTCTGACCGCGCTGAGGACATATAATACGCCTATACCTAGAATAAAGGATGTCTTCATGCAGTACTGAAATAAAACCACACTATCATGCTCCTAATTCATATGTGCAGAATATTGAGGAAGGTCTTACAAAGAATACCAAGCGGTATATCCCTCTTTTACCACCACCCCTCTTCCAGACAAGGTGGAGACTGGCCAGTTCGATGCTATAATCATATCAAATCTCATCATCATATCATATCTCATGCCCATCTTGTATCTCGTGATATATATATAAATGACTCGAGGAGGACAACACCCGATGAAGCTAGCCTGCCCTATGACCCTAGCAAGGACTCTATGACTCACAGATAACGGCCGTTCTGTATTCAAACGCATACAGAATAAGGATGCTCATTCGTAAATGTAATTCCTAAGCATGATACTACATGATATGCTCTTATGCATATGCAACACCTACATACTATATGACACATCAGGCAGGAGGTACTGGTTACTGAGTAAGCCCCGGAGGTACTTACCTGGCTAGCAGACCGGCAACAGAACAATCCATCACACAGTATTCACAATCACAGAATATCACCTAGTACATAATGGAATATACATAAGTCTACATTCAAATATTAAGCACTCAAGCACACCTCAATCAATAGAACAAGTAACATATTATGAAAGTCATTTCATCGCATCATCAACTCCTCAAGACCACATCGTTCTCCATAAATCATTCAACCAATTCTGCATGTTCATATACGTCATTTCCACATATACCTCAACGGTTCATCAAAATCATAAGACATGTGATATAAAATCCTACTAGATCACCATAATTATCCAACATTTAATCTCATATAATAATTCACCACAAGTCGTGTTATTAGTCATACATATCATACTGTTAGTCAAACGATCATATTATCATGCTAGTTAGTTATCGAATTAGTCTTATTTCCAGGTTGGTTTCAAAACCGTTTCAAATCCCAGTTAAATAGTTAAGTATTCCGACCCTTAAAATACTCGCCGAATTCCCTTTTTAATTTATTTATTAGACTACTTTCCAACCTTGAAATTCTTTTCCAAATTCTTTTCTAACATGCAAGTCCAACTTATTTATGTTAAATCCCAATTATTATTATAGATATAATATTATAAAACACCATTTAATAAAACACCCTTATAAGTTATTTCCAAATCCCCTAAAATCCAAACCGTTTTTATTTAATAAAATCAGCCATTTATAAATCTCCAAAATTAATACTTTATCTTTTAAATCCTCAAATACTATTATAATATATTTTAATTAACGCTAATTAGTTAAATAATAAACGGATAACCCGAATCGTACCAAACCGAACCCGTTATATAATCCCAATCCGGTTTAATAAATAACAAATATATATGAAATGTTAGCAAGGGGCCCACACGCTACGTCAGCCATCTCCTTCCCCAAATCAAAATGGAGAGCCCGCGCCTGCGCCATGGCTTCGCCCGACAGCTTCCGCCTGCTCGCCTCGCCGCCCGCCAGTATCCACGCCTCGCTGCCCGCCAGCGTCCACGCCTCGCCGAGCTCGCGTTGTGCCCACCGCTTGCTCTCTCGCCCGCGACTCTGCCTCGCCTCGCTGTTCTGCCGCGTCTCGTTCATCGCCAATCAAGCTCGACGGAGCTCTCGCCGGGGCTCACGAGCCCACCCGACTCTTCGCACTCAGCTCACACACGCTCACACTCGCCCCCAGCCCGACCCAAGGACAGAATCGAAATGAAACAAAGGAAGGAAAGGCGGGATCTCACCGATGGATTTCGCGACTTCGGAGCTCTCGATCGGAGGTCTGGGCGTCGTCGATGGCTCGTGATGGCTCGTCGGACCTGCGTCGGACATGGGTGAGTGTGATGGAGGAGCTCGGGGGTAATTTGGATCGGAAAAGAAGGAGAACGACTTACCGAAACGGCGAAACGCGCTCGAACACGGGAGGAAAAGGACGGGACTGCAGTGGCTCTATGGCGGCTCCGATGGTCCCTGGGCAGCCCTTGGGTGGCGCCGGACGTCAGTGGAGGTGGTACTGGTAACAATGAAGGAGTGAAGGTGATGGAGTGGTGATGGTGAAGACGGTGAAGACGAGGATGGAGGACGATGGAGGTGATGATGAGTGACGGTGACTAAGAAGGTGATGGTGGTCGTGGGGTGATGGTGAGGAGGAGATGGTGAATGATGATGAATGGAGATAGGGAGAGGGATTGAAGTGAAAGATATACAGAGGGAGAGGGATGGTCTCAGGCAGGGTAAGGTGAGCGATGGGAGTGGGTGAGGGATTGTGTGTTGAATTGGTAAAACCAATATCCGAAAATAAATCCCGAATACGCGAATTTTGAATCCCGCAATTAGTTATCAAATGTTAGTTTCTCCGACTCCCGTTCTCTCGATCAATTAGATTTTTATAATCGACAAGGATATCGCCATCTGATAATTATTTTAAATTTTTGAGGTAAAAGGACGGAAATCGTTCGTCAAATTTTATATTACGGTCGGAATATGCTAAACGAGCTTTTAATTCGATTTAAATTCATTTTTAATTTCCTTTTTCCGAAAAATTAGGATTTGAAAATCCGAGCCTTTACATACTTGGGGATGAACTTATGATTCGAGCTCGTGAGAATGATGTCATCCTCAAGAGAAAGAAGAAGGCTCCCTCATGGGAGAAGATCCAAAGGTGCAAGCTTGATGGTCGTTCGTTTTTAGATTCGTTCAGCAGTTTGATAGCTTTTCGACGTCTCAATAAAATATGAGTCGTACGGAGTCAATATTAATCGGATTGATTGTGCCATACCTTGTTGGAACGAGGACGAAGAGATCAACAACTTTGCTGTTGAAGGTTTTTCCAGATTCGACCTAGAGCTTGGCCGAAAATCACATTCTTTGAGTTGTCACTGTTTTTAGACGAATTTATCTTATTTTTAGTATTTCTTTTAGGGTTATTTTAATTAATTCTTTAAGTTATTATTTTAATTAATTTAGGCCGAAATTCAGTCTTGTTAGGTTAAATAGTCGGCCTCCCTCATGTAGAACGATCAGATGTCTCTTTTATGAAAATTTCAGTTTGTGTGAAACACAATTGAGAGAAAGTCAATCGACTCGAAGCGTGGCTTGTCGATTGCAAATTGGTTATAGATCTGACTTGGTTTGCTTTGAGTTCGTCAACCTCGCGAGAGCTTGGTGATCCAGGTAATCACAAGTCCCCTCCTTGTGCCTCCAAGTTGTCCGCTTGGTTGTGTAAGGTTGCGACCATCAAGCTTGCACCTTTGGATCTTCTCCCATGGGGGAGCCTTCTTCTTCCTCTTGAGGATGACATCATTCTCACGAGCTCGAATCATAAGTCCATCCCCAAGTATAGGTGTGTCCGAATTTGTCTTGGATGGTCCTGCATCAATAAAAGCATAAATAATATGTAATAAATAAAGAAATAAATATATATATATATATATATATATATATATATATATATATATATATATATATATATATATATATATATATATATATATCATCACCATTTGAAATATTTGATGGTTGTAGTGGTTGCGTAACACCGTTTGAAACATGGGAAAGAGGTACTCGAAGTGTACAATCAATACGCTTTCTTAGATGAATATTTTCTTTGCCTACAAAAAAAACATGCATGTGTATAAATAATCACCAAGATTGAGTAAAAATAGAAAATATTAATCAAAATTATTCAAATATATAGTGTTGATCAACTAACCAACAGTAGGAACTACTCTTCCTTTTCTCTTTTCTCTAAGCACATCCAAACACTTTTGACGATTCACCGTGTAACTCAACGTGTCATTACTAATGGGAAGAATGGAACTTAATAATAATTGTATATATATGAACATAGGATGAATTAAATTTCATTAATTATATTTTCATATATATATTGATTTCCAAAAATTTACAAACGAAATATTGATCAAATTACCATTTGAAATATTAGAGAGAGGTGATCGTTGGCTAAAATCACCATGCTTGTTGAAATGAATGTTTTCATTGCCCGGAAAAATTAGAGTAAAACGGTTATAACTTATAATTTCTAATAACAAAAATATTATATAGGTAAAACACATATAAATTAAACATCTAACGTACCACTCCTTTGAACCTTTCTCTTGGTCTTCTCTATGGGCGTTTGGCCATTATTATTTGACATAGCAAACGATTAGATTTAGATCGATCTGTACACCCTCAATTGATATATCCTGCAACGATTACATTGGAAATAGCAAGCATGCAATGAAGTGAGCGTCGGTAGGCTAATGTTAGCTAAATCGAACTAACAACAATTAGTTAACTAATTAATTAATTAATTAATTAGGTGACCAAGCAAGCATTCCCCATCTCTACCTGTTAGGCGCGCCTCCAAGAGCATCTAAAATGTGACCAAGCAAGTATTCATCATCTAGTATATATCTTGCAAATAGTAGAACATTATCTCTCTAATAAGTTAATTAATTAATTCGGTTATTAATTTATTTAGATAAGATCTCTAATATAAATAAATTAATTAATTCGGTTTATTTATTTATTCAAATAAGGTAGGATCTGCACTAAGATTTGGTTATGATCTAAACTTATCTAATTAAAAATTAAAATAACAAATAATTAAAATAAATCAATTAAAATTAAAAAACCATTAAAATAATTCGATTAATCTAAAAGAAAAAAAAGGCTACATTAAAGGAGAAGCCGTCACATGTCGTAGGCGACTTCTCCTTTAGTATTATAACTAGCAAACTACCCGTGCGTGACGCACGAGATTTGTAAAATATATTATGTTGTTCTAAAAGATATTATCATAATTTATCTACATTATATATAATAATAATAATAATATGATAATATGAAAACGATATAGAAAAATAATATTAAATCCAAACATCAAAATGATAAATATACTAAACTGGTGTTGCTCACTCGATTCACATCTTCGATCAATAATTAAAAGTGTTCTATATAGATCACGATAACTTCATTAATCTACAATGTTGGAGAATTCATAGCGTCGTTGCACAGTTTTGGCTTTGGAGATATTGTCGGGTTTAGGAAACCTGAAAAATAAATATAGTTCATATTAAGATGGTATATTAAGTAATAATATATAGATACAACAAATAAGTAAAATTATTATTTGATATGCATTAGTTTCGGAAAAAATCGGATTTATATACAACTTTGTCACATCGGCTAAATTAAAGTTGATAATATTCTCTCATCTACACACAACAAAAGTTAAACATATAAAAGTAAAGAATGCATGTTCACGAGGTAAAATAAAAGAAATTATAATTATTGTTAATATTGAGAAATAAGGTCATTAGAAATTATAATTATTGGTAATATTGAGAAATAAGGTCAATAAATATAGTTAAATAAGAAGTATGATTTGAAACTTACATCCAACATCTTTTACAATAAGAAATTGAAATATATCAATGATGTATCTATTCAGCTCCATATTGATGGTATATATATACAAATCTAACTTAGCGCTTGTAAAGTACGTGGTCGATTACAATGCTGGATCCGCGTTTCTTAAGCACTTTGTCTTCGAAGCGTGCCTTCGTCTCGAACACGTCAGGCTTCTTCCAATTCAACTTGGGCAATGATCTTCTAAATAACCAAGATATTAAGTTTTAACACAAAATAAATGAGAAAAAATAAATTAAATTTACAATAGAAAGTAATTAATTGGTTAGTTTAATTAAAAAAAATTTAAATATCTTTAATTCAAACGGGTAAAAAAAAAGTTTGGGAGAAATTAATATTCTAACAAATTTGTTAAATTATCATTAAATTTATTTTAATTAATAATTGATTAAATTCTGTTATAGGTGGGGCCACACTTAATAAAAAAACTGCCACGTAAGCCTTGGTTTAAGAAGATGCTGCCATGTGTATATTTCACAACTGTTTTAGTATTATATTAGATATTAGATATTAGATATAGATCGGTATACATTCGTTATCTAAAAAAAAAAGTATAATTCTTAAGATCTTATCCACCCTAACCAACTTAGCAACCACAAATCCGGGAAAAAAAACTTAGCAATCATTAATAATTAAATTCATGCCCAAACGAAAACCATATTGAAGGCTGCCTAACAAATTACAAACGGCTAGGAGCCTAGGAATTCGGTTTAACAAAAATTAACTACTTGATATATTAAAGGGCTAGTTTAGTTCAACGTGCGAATTGAAATTCTTAAGAAGTTACTTCATGAGAATTGAATTTTCGAGAAATCAAATTGATGGGAATTGTGAAAATGTGTTTGATTGATTTTTTTATTTTAGAGGATTAAAATGAGAAATTGAAAATTTCTAAATGCAAAAGGGTGGAAGTTGAACTTATCAGGAGGAGACTAGCTAAGTGAACTTCCTCCAAATTGGAAGAATTTAACTTCCTATGAAGTTGAATTCCTAGGTTTTCACTTTTTAAAAATATAAATCAAACGCAGATATTTCTCACTTTCTAATAATTTCTACTTCCTGAATTTTTGACATATCAACCACACACTCTTAATCTATTATTAGCATGAAAGATCGGTGGGTAGAGGTAATGTGTTTTATTATTGTTTCATTAATTAATAGTGATGATGATGATAGTAGTATATATCGCTTTCTCAACTGCTAATTTAAACACAAAGTCTTTGTTTGGTATATGCTTTTGGAAGCTGAAACTTGCATCAAACATGGCCTTAATTGTTCAAGTTTAGAAAGTAAAAGATTTTAGAGGAGTTTATATTTGAATGAGTTTATAGAAAATTTCCATATGTTTGCAAATTTCGAGATCTATTTATGGTAAGTTTATATGAAAGTCTGTGGGAGATTATGGAAAAATGGTTTTTCTAACTTACATAAATCCTGTTACTCCACAAAATATTTTACCCTTACATAAATCTTAACAATAATTTTAAAAATCATATTCATATTCCAAACAATTATTCATATATATATATATATAGGAGCTTTCACGTGCATTTACCTCTTACAATGCATTCGTGAGACCACTCTTACACCGTAGGATGATAATGAATTAATGGTTTGATTTAAAAGAAAATTATGCAATAATTTTTTAATAATCTCCATTTAAGAACTAAAAAGTGATAAAAATAAAAATAAAGAAAGCAATAATTTTTTTCTCTCTCCGGCCATATCCCTTATTCTCCACATCCGTACTAATTAATCGTTGTTCATTGCTAATATTATTTCCAACGTTTTATTATTCAAATGAATATTCAGATAATATTCAAATGAATATTCGAATAATATTCAACTGAATATAACTCGGATAATATTCAAATGAATATTCGGATTATTCAAATATAATTGACAATATTTAGATGAATATATATATTTTAAATAGTAGATTTACTTGGTATATTTGAATAGGATTTACTTGGTATATCATAAAATTATTTATGGAGTGAAATTAAAGATCATTTAAAATAACACTCCGTACTTTTTTAATGGTTTTAGTATTCATATTTAACAACTTATATATTCATAGTTAGCCACGTTAATATTCATATATCAAAAGAGATTATGTGAAACTTCAAAGGAGGAAAAGTGATTAAAAAAAATCCTATTTTTTTGTTATACCAAGAAAACGATTGATGTTCATATTCATATCTAATATCTAATATCTAATATCTAATATAATACTAAAACACTTGCATTTCTGGGACACGTGGCGGCCATACACTTAAAGTTGAAAATTTAGGATAAATCCTCAATTACTTCTCAAATTATTTAAAATTCTCACCTTAAAAATAGATCATCTAACCAATCATAATTTAGTTTTAATCAATTACTTAATTTTAATCTATCTAATCTAATTCAATTAATTCCTAATTTAATTTTTTTTTGGCCATTTCCTAATTTAATTTTCTTATCACGCTCATGTCCATCTTTTAATTAAAAATAATATCTATCTTAAATTTTTGGCTTAGATTTAAAATTTTCTCACTAATCAATTTTTTTTTAAAAATTTTTTTTTTATATATACAAATTAAGGCCTAACCATCTAATGAATTATTTCATCTATCTAGCATAAACCAATTCTTTACCCAAAAAAATGTAATGAATTATTTCATCTATCTAGCATAAACCAATTCTCATTAATGATTAATCAATGATATTTAATCAATCATCTATCTATCTATAATTTCTAAAACTTTATACTCCAAATAAAAAATTCAAGATTAAATCTTATTAACCAATTAAAAAAATAAATCAAATAATTTATGTCAATATAAATTTTGAACGCAAAAGGCAAGATATATTAAACCAAAATTGCATATAAACCAATATCAATGCCTTAATTATTTTTTAATGTTGTTAAAATATCATTTAAATCTAAACATATTTTGAATATATAGTAAGATCCTTATTAATAAATTGCATATAAAATATACATTCATTAGCAAATATATTCCGTTGAATCTTCTAATTTAATAAAGGACTTGATATATATATAAAAAAAAAAGAAATTTTACATTTGTATCTTTAACAAAAATTTAGTATACACTAAAGACATAACTTACTTTTTATTTTATTTTTTAATTGTGAAAACATTTAAAGTCAAATAAATCAAATATTAAAATGAATCATGTATAGCAGGTGAATCTTTAAAAATGTTCTTCTTGAATCTCTTTCGTAACTTTAAGTTATTTTATCACTTTTAACTTTTTTTCCGTCCATATTTTATATAAAAAAATTATTTTAGAGGTTTAATCTTGGTTCTTTAATATGCATGTTATTGTTTTCTTTCGAATTGTTTCCAATTACTAATCAATTTTTTTTAAATTGTGACACCATTTAGATTTGGGTAAATCACTCTAAAAAAGAAGGGGGTATATGTGAAGCTTTAACTCTTTTCTTTTGTACCTTGGAGGGTTCCGAGGTTGTCGACTAATCCCTCATGGGCTCGAGAACTAGTCTGCAAATGACTTAAATCGGTAAGCCCGATGAGAAGCCACCAGACAGGCTCACCCAATCCAATTCCCATTTTGTTTAAGATTTTCATTATCAATAGGTCATGAGCTAGATTCCCAATTCCCATTTTGTTTAATGGTTTTTCCTCCACTTCTTCTTCTTTTTTTCTTTTACAAATGAATTGAAAGTACAAGCTTGAGATCCAAAAGATTTTTATTCATTTTTTTTATTTGTCATATGTTTTATGACACTAAGCTAACTATCCATGTTTTGGCCTAATATATAATAATAAAGCTTCTATTTAGACATTGTAAGTCATATAACATGCTCAAATAAAACTAATAAAAAGATAATATTTTATAGAGTTTTTAACTTCTTAAAAAACATATCAAAAAAATTAAAAGGACCTATATTTTAAGACGAAAGGATTTTTTTTACTTTTAAGTTTATTAATATAATATATCTTTTTTTATGTGCTCTTCATCCCAAAGTTCTAAAAATTCCATTCGCTGACGTTTGTGAAATGTGTAGTACATATCTTCTATAAAAATATAATATTCTTTACAAATCCCGTGCGTTACGCACGGGTACTCCGCTAGTTTTTTTCTAAACCAATAACAACTATAGAGAACTTTATACATTGAAGAAGATTAGATTATTTTCCGTAGAACTAAATCCTATTTTTGTTTACCCTCAGTAACTTTAGTTTTGGTAGAATTTTACCCTAAAAAAAATTATCTCCAAAGATATCAAGATATTGAGTTGTTAGAAATATATTTTCAAATTAATTAATTAATTAATTTCCATATACATCTTTTCAACAACAAATCATATCCGTTCAATGAATCTCAATCCAATGGTTCAAACATGTTCTCACATATGCATTCTAAGAAACAAATGCATTGGAAACTTATTATATATATATAGAGGAGATATCTAATAAGAAGTGACATTTGGGTGAGAAGATGAGAAGTAAGTCTTATACCCTTTAAATTAAAATAATTTTTTTATATGGATATAGGGGACATATCTAATGATAAATATATCAATGTTTTTTTTAAAATTATTTTTATGCTATTTTTTTAGATGATGAATGAAAAAACTAATTTAAATTAGCATAAAAGCCCTAAAATGAACCTTAACTCACCATCTAGATAAATAGCGTAAATTTTTTTTTAAAAAAAAACATTGATATATTTCTCATTAGATATGTCCCTTATATCCATATAAAAAAAATCATTTTAATCTAAGGGGTATAAGGCTTACTTCTCATCTTCTCACCCAAATGTCACTTCTCATTAGATATCTCCCCTATATATATATATATAGGCAAAGGTTCAAATGTAAAATTGCCTTAGGATGTAAAATCCTTAAGGTGTAAAATGAGCCTAATTTTAATAAGTAAATTGCTAATGGGCCTAATTTTTATGTAAATGGGCATAATTTAAAATGTGCCCCTTTGCCTTATGCGTGTGCCCCCTGCCCTGTGCCCCCCTTCTCTAGCCATTTTTTTTATGTCCAATGATTTTTTTTTTCAGGTAACAACTTTCTGTTGTGCAAATATAACTTGATATTGTGCACATATGACATTATGTTGTGCAAAAATAACTTTATGTTATGTAGACATAATAATTCCTTATAGGTAAATAAGTAAATGGACATATTTCAATTTTAAAAATTTATAGTTGAAATATGCTTATTTTATGGGTAAATGAACCTAATTTTGTGTGTAAATAGGTAAATGAGCATAATTTTATGAGTAAATGCATTTTTTTTTTCGTTTCCAACACTTTTTGTTGTACAAATATAAAGTGCATAAATAAAATGATAAAGTGTCAACATAAAATGAGGACGTGTATGAATATTAATATGAAGTGCACAATTAAGATTATTGTTAATGTGCCTTGAATCATATTTGATCGACGTCACATCGGGGGGTCCGGGGGGGGGGGGAGCTCCCTGGTGCAAATGTAATCTTATGTTGTGCAAATATAATATTATGTTGTGCATATATAATATACTTTTAAATTAAAGTGCATAAATAAGATTAAAATGTGCAAATATAATATTATGTTGTGCATATATAATATGCTTTTAAATTAAAGTGCATAAATAAGATTAAAATGTGCAAATATAATAATATGTTGTGCAAATATAATATTATGTTGTGCATATATAATAGGCTTTTAAATTAAAGTGCATAAATAAGATTAAAATGTGCAAATATAATATTATGTTGTGCATATATAATAGGCTTTTAAATTAAAGTGTATAAATAAGATTAAAATGTGCAAATATAATATTATGTTGTGCAAATATAATATTATGTTGTGCATATATAATAGGCTTTTAAATTAAAGTGCATAAATAAGATTAAAATGTGCAAATATAATATTATATTGTGCAAATATAATATTATGTTGTGCATATTTAATAGGCTTTTAAATTAAAGTGCATAAATAAGATTAAAATGTGTATAATTAAGGTTAAAAAGTGCATAACTAAGATATGATGTGCATGATTAGCAATTTAGGATTGTTACGTTCTTGTCTATTATGTAACCTATGTGGGATTTGAACCCACATCTTTGTGTAAATGCACATTGCTCTACCAATTGAGCTAATATGCTAAATTATAATTTTCATGCTAAAATAGAAGAAGTTAATCGACTTAAAGCATATCGCAGTAAAATTCTAAAATCCAATTAGCTCATGATCTACAAACAATTTGACAATGCTATGAATATGAAACTAGCTCCAAATCAACCCAACAACACAACCATATCATCAATTTCAATCGATTTGGCTTTTGGCAAAAAAAAAACCCAAATTCTAAAGCATGTCGCAATAAAATTCTAAAATCCAATTAGCTCATGATCCATAAACAATTTGACAATGCTATGAACATGAAATTGGCTCAAAATCAACCCAACAACATAACTATATCATAAATTTCAATAAATATTGCTTTTGGCAAAAAAAAACCCAAATTATAAAACATATCGCAATAAAATTCTAAAATCCAAATAGCTCATGATCCATAAACAATTTGACAATACTATGAACATGAAATTAGCTCAAAATCAACCCAACAACGCAACCATATCATCAATTTCAATCAATTTGACTTTTGGCAAAAAACCCCCAAATTCCGGCCTAAATCAAACCCTAGGTTTTCGATCTCAATCTAAATCATTCAAACAATCTAAATAATTGTAATACACAAGTTTAGGGTTAGAAATCATACCAAATTCGAGTTGAAACAAGGATAAAAATCGGGATTTCGAATGGTTTCAAACTAAAAAGGCCAAATAGCGTTGTTGGGGGAGATGGGCTCGGTGTGAGCTCGGTTGGGCACGAACCAAGGGGGTTCCGGTCTCGGGGGGTGTGCCGAGTAAGGATGGCAATGGGTCGGGTGATGGGTGGATGATCTACTTCCATCACCCGACCCATCATCCAAAACCCTTCCCCCTACCCAACCCCTCACCCATCAAATATTTCACCCGCTCCGTCCACCCATCACCTACCGGGTGATCGGGTGGATCGGGTGATAATTCGAGTGAAATACAAAACATCAAATTTATCAAAAAAAACTATTAAAAAACATACGTCGAACACATCGACGAATAAATATTAATTAGGAGCTCATTGCATTCACGTTTTCATTTTAATTAGGAGCCAATTGCATTACATATCTTCAAATAAAAATTGCATAACTTACTTTATGACAAGATATTTCCATTTTATTCGGTTGATAGGTATCTTGAATTAGGGTTTGGGGGTATATTGGTAATTTCACATATAAAATATAATTATATAATATCAGTCGGGTGGTGGGTCGGGTGACGGATCGGGTGATGGTTGGGGAATGTCTTCACCCGAATCCGACCAGACCCATCACCCATTCACCCATCACCCATTTAACACCCGCTTTATTTCAGATTTTCACCCACTTTTTCGGGTCGGATGAGACGGATATCCGTCGGGTGCAGGTGAAATTGCCATCCCTGTGAGCGAGGTGGTTCGAGCGGGTGAGGGCTGGTGACCGGATGTGGCTCGTGGGTGGCGTGGGATGGCCGAAAAAGTTGTGGATCGAACAAGGGGGAATGGGTTCGGTGATGGTGCAACTGAGCTCGAACCAGCTCGAACCAAGCCAAGTTAGGGCTCGGGGAGTGCGCACAGGGGTGGGCTCGAGTGCGGCTAGGCGCTGGTGGCCGAAGGTAGCTCAACGTGGGTGTGGGTGCGGGAGGCCGAGAGGGACGTGTTGGATGATGTGGGTGTAGGCGCATCTGTTGTTTTTGAAAATGTGGGCGCGAGTGTTTATTTCACAAAATTTTACACCTTAAGCAATTTTACACCCCAAAAAATTTTTACATTTTAACTCTTCCACATATATATATATATCTTTACAAAAATCATTTTTAAAAATTATAATAATTATATTTTCTCAAAAACCATCCTTTTCATTTTTGTTTTCATATATAATTTTTTAAAATAAAGTTTTATAAATGTATGTAAATACTTTTGGAATATATATGAATATAATAGTGGTTTTTAATTAATATGTTAATTTTGATAATACACACTAATGGTATTAAAGCTGATTCAATCTTTATACAATTAATTATATGTACCCATTTTATTTTATAAAGCAATATTAACTAAAAGTAGTTTCAATTTAGAACAAAAATAATTTGTACATGATTGTATTTATATGTTTAATTAATCTGCATGAAAATGTCGACATAATGAGGAGAAATAAATTGAATTCACAAAGATTTGGCTTCAATTCGAACTTGTTTTATTTTTAAATACAGAAATTGTTATTAATTTGATGTGAGAACTGATCGCACATGATCAGTCGAGACCAAGGTTTTATATGATTTCATTTATATTAGGGCAAATGGCAAATATGGTTGACTTTAATTTAATTTAATTTTTTTTTTGGTGCTAAGGGAGGGCAAGCCCTCAAGTTGACTTTAATTTAATTAATCTTTACATTATTTTAGATCATGCAAGTTTTGACTTTGAAAATGCAACTAACTCCGAGCAAGGCATGCAACTCTAGTTAGTGCCCACATAAGTCATGATAATCTTCTAATTCGTTTTTATAATCTATTTTTATTCTCATTGCCTAAAATTGACTTTTTTTTTCTCTGAACAAATATTTTTTTATAAGGTAATAATTTAAGATTAGACAAGTACGATTCTCGAGAGGTCAGGAAAATCGACATGTGGAAACACCATCACAAACAAAGACACCCAAAAAAATCAAATCGACGATTCGTAGTTGCATTGACTGAAGCGGTATGAAGGAGAAGTCTTCAATGCAACCATGGGGAGCCAGATATAGGACTTCAGCCGAAGACTCTAAGCCGATCACTACTAGAGTAGAAACGCTGGAGAGTAGGTACAACATAGCACGATCCCCCGGTGGTGTGAAGATAAAACTCCAAGGAAGCGCCTTCCGAACAATGGAATTGTCATACAGATACAACCACAGCCCCAACCAACTGAGACCCACACAACACACCAACAATGAACGAAATACTAAACATCAAATATCAAAAAAAAAAAATAAACTCACCCCAATCCACAAACAAACAAGCAAACCAAATTTAATAACAAATAAAATCAATTTTACACCATGTGAAAAATCTTAATTCCAAAAAATGTAACCAAAAATAAATTTGATTACATCATTTTTTATTTTATTTGACAATTGTATCACCTTGGAAAAGGGATGAAAAGCTAATTTGACAATTCATCTTCATGCAAAGCAAGGAAATGATTTTTTTTTTAAAAATTTATTAGGTAAGAGTTCGGGTGATGGGATCAGTGGCGGATCCATGGGAAGGGGGGGGGGGGGGGGGAGCTTCTGGAAAAGAAAGGTATGTATATCTGTTGTCTTTGTAATATATGCAAGTTAAGTAGAGATATATTACAAATACCAAATTGGGATACGTCAGACAAACTTTCATGGAAGCTAGACCCTAGTGGAAATTTCACTACGAAATCGGTTAACGCATGAAAAACAACATAACTCAAGCTTTAAAAGATCTTAATTGGATTTGGAAACTAAACCTATCTCTTAGAATTAGGACCTTTATGTGGAAAGTAATAATAGATGGACTTCCTACCACTCAAAGGCTTAATAAATACGTTAACCAAGTTCCAAGCCAGTGTAGTCTTTGCAATCAAGCAGAGGAAGATGCGGAACACTTAATGCGAAACTGTCTATTCACTAGGAAAATAATCGACCATTTTGAGTTACACACCGGAAAATACTTCCAACATATGAATGAATCCGTCCCTGTTAACATTGATGAAATCCGGCTTGGGAACAAAATTTTTGAGGAACTAGTTTTCATTTGGCATACTATTTGGGAAATCAGAAATGAACTTATCTTTAGGAATAAAGCTCCCTCCCCAGTAGAAAATATAATTTGAAGAATCATTGCAAACATCTATGATTGGTCCCTAAGTGAGAAAGATAATCTTACGAATAAAAAAACAAACAAGAGGTCTAAAACTAAATGGAGCAGACCATAAGAGTTTGTCTACAAAATAAATGTGGATGGCTATGTTAAACCCACTGGCGTATGCCATGTGGGAGAGGTTGCTCGGGACTGTCGGGGCCATGTCATTGATATGTTTTATAAGAAAACTGCCAAAGGCTTAGTCATTCAAACTGAAGCTATCGCTATTCAGACAGGTATGGAGCAAGCATACAGGAAAGGACTTCAAAGAGTTATAATAGAAGGGGACAATCTACAACTCATCAAAACCATCACCAACAGCAGTATTGTCAAATGGGAGATTATACGTCACATTGAAAAAATCAAGCAACTGGAAGCTGCTTTTGACCTTGTCCAATACGGATACTGCTACCAAGAAGCGGATCAAGTAGCTGACTTTATAGCTCGAAAGGGTATCATTTGTAATAGCTCTACCATTCCTTTTAATAGGGAATTTTGTACCATCATCCTTTAAGAATGATCAAGGAGCCATATTACGACTTGTGTAATTGCTCCTAATTCTTGCCTACTAAAAAAAAAAAAAAAAAGTGGAGATATATCACAAAGTTTATTTGGCTCAGTGGTTAGATATGGAAGGAATTTAATTCGGAGCCATTACCCCAGGTTTGACGCCCAATACCCTCCTTTTTTGTATCTTTTAAAAAAAAATTAGAAGCCCTCTTCTTTTTTTTAACCCATACACGAAACAGAAGCTGCCTTCTTTTTTGTTTAACCTAGATGCAAAATAGAAGCAGCAGAAACTCACTCACAAACACTGAGCGAAAGCAAAAACCCGAGTCCCCGAGCCGGCCGCCGCCACCAGCTCCACCTCCCGCTGACCCTGCCACCGGCGCACCGCACACCACCGCAACCCAACCCTCTTTTTGTCTAATGTATCCTGCGGTCCGCAGAGTTGAAGTGGTTCAATCTTCACTGTTCAATATTTTTTAGTTAGTTTTCTTCCTCTTTCTTTTAATTTGATTATTTTTAAGTTTAATGATTATATTTTGTGGATTTGAAAATCAATTTGGCGGAAATTTCAATTAGGGTTCGTGATTTATGAGAAATAAATTTGTGGTTTGTGATTTGAAATTGTGGTTTGTGGTTGTGGTGAGAAATAAATTTGTGAATTTGTTGTTTGTTATCTGGAATTGTGGTTTATGATTGTAGTTATGAAAAATGAATTTGGTGAATTTATGGTTTGTGATTTGAAACCATGGTTTGTGGACTAGTTGAGATGAGAATCAATTTAGATTAGAATTTGTGGATTTGAGAATCAATTGAGTAAATTTTGATTAGGGTTTGTGATTTTGCTAATAAATTTGTGGATTTAAGTAGAAATTTGGGGTAAATTTGTGGAATTGAGAATCAAATTACATTGTGGATTGGGAGTAGAGAGTTTTAAGTTGAATTTTATATATTGATAGAGTCTGGTTTGAATGATTTATTGGATTTGAGAAATAACATTAGTTATAATGACTTATTTGGTTCATATGGACAAAAATCTTGTTTAATGAGGAGCATCGATCCTATCTCCCTTTGTAATTTTCAGCCCCTCTTTGACAAAAATTCTGGATTCCCTATTGGATGGGATCCTACCTGAAAGCATTTTTATAGATGTGATCCTGAAGACCTGAATCCTTACAACACAAGGAATAGTTTAAACCTTGCCTAGTAAGGAGTTAGAGTTTTGTTTGGATTTTTGTTTTAAATAAAATAATAAAAACTATTATTATTAATGATTTGACAACAGAGCTCATCCTAAATTCGCAATTTGAAATCCTAGAGCACACATAGGGCGAATTTCGACAAGTGTCCCCTAGCCCTTCCCGATCGCTCTCTTCCTCTTCGGTCTATGACCATGAGAGCCTAGGGCTTCCCGCAGACGAAGTGCGGGGTTTACCGAATACTTGGATCGCTGAATCAGGGTTGTTTTCTCATTCTCGTTTAGTCTGCTGCCATGGAAAAAGGGAGTAAGAGGAAAGGAAACATGTTACTGGATGCGGATGAAGGGCGAGAAGTTATAGTGGGTAAGGGAGGGCGGAATCAAGATCAAGGGAAGGGGGTGGCGGTACTGGTTGGTTCGTTGTTAACTTCACAGCCGTTCAACGCTTATGCCCTACAATTGACCATGAAAGGGGCATGGTGGCTGAAAGGTGGCTTCACTTTCTGGGAGATAAAGCATAACCTTTTCTTATTCCAATTTGCGAGCGAAATGGATAAAGAGAGAGTGATTAAGGAGGGTTGTGGGCATTCGACAAAACCTTGTTGGCCATGAAGGATCCGAGGAAGGAACAACCTTCAAAGATTACCTTTGAAAAGGTGCTATTTTGGATTCGAGTGTATGACCTGCCTATACACTTAATGACGCCAGACATGGCGGAGGTGAACGGAGATGTGTTTGGAGGAGCCTAGGAAGTTGATAAGGGGGAACTTATGGGGTGTGCGAGATTCATGAGAGTCCGAGTCATGATCGAGGTTGGGAAACCACTAAGGAGAGAAGAGTTATTAAGGGTGGATGAGAAGAGAATATGGGTTGATGTGAAATATGAGCGCCTTCCAAACTTTTGTTATGTGTGTGGCTACCTAAACCACATTGAAGCGGATTGTGATCATGATGTTCAGACGGAGCAATGAGAGTATGGAGAGTGGTTGACGGCTTCACCGCTGAAAAGAGCCATGGACAGGGGGCAGGAGCAGAGAAGGGGTTGGTTAGCAGGATGGGTGAAGCTCACACGGAGGGAGAAGGTGCAGGCCATGAGGGAGGAAAGGAAGAGGTGAGGCGATCCCTTTTAATTAGACATATTAGAGGAGAAGAAAAGGGAAGATGAAGAAAGAGAGGTGAGTGGGAACAAGGGAGGGGGTGTGGAGGAGATAAGGGAGGGTATATCGGAGTTGGGGATATGAAGTTTGAGCTGGAGGGGAGTGAGAGCGATAAGAGAGTCACATATAAGAGGAAATAATGCATGGAAGGAAATGAGGGTAAGGAGACAAAAGAGAGGAGAGACAAAGAGGGGCGTGAAAGGGTTGGGAAGGAGCGAGGGTGATAATATGAAGAGTAATAAAAAGGGGAAGGGTTGGGATAACGAGAAGGGGGAGGGGAAAAAATGGAAACGTCTGGCAAGAAATGGGGAGGAGGGGAGGTGAATGACAAGGGAGGAGTAAAAAAGGATAAGAGGAAAACTTTAGACGAGGGAGAGATGACGGAGATGGAGGTGGAGGAAGAGTAAGAGGGAGAGAAACGTCGTAGGAAGAATGGCCATGATTGCATGATTATATCAATGGGAGAGGATGAGAGTCTCGATCTCTTGCCGAGACCCATGAGTCTATTAAGCTATAACTGTCGGGGATTGGGGAAGGCTCGTGCAATTGTAAGACTCACTAACTTAGTGAGGAGGGAATTCCCCAAGATTGTGTTTCTGATGGAGACACGATGTGAAAAAAGAGAATGGAGGAGATACAAATCAATCCAGGGTTTCAAAATTGCTTTACAGTTAATTATGTTGGAAAATCTGGCGGGTTATGCTTGATGTGGGAAGAAGAACTGGATGTTGCTATTCAAATGTATACAACCAATCATGTGGATGCCAATGTTACTTGTGATGAAATGGGTAGCTGGAGACTGATAGGGTTTTATGGTTGGTACAAAGGCAATGAAAAACATTTTCTTGGAGCTTATTGCGTCGATTGGCGCAAGATCCATATGGGGCGTGGCTGTGTGTATGTGATTTCAATCAAGTCCTCTCTCCGTAGGATAAGGTTTTTTTTTTTTTGGGGGGGGGGGGGGGAGTGCCGAGGATTGAGGATATATACAAGTGGTTTCAGAGAGGCCATTGATCATTGTGGGCTCATGCTTGTTGAGTATTCGAGGCCAAGATTTACTTGGGACAATGGTAGAAAGAATGTGCCTTCATCCAAGAGAGATTGAACTATCTCATATGTAATCATGATATGAGGGAGAGGTTCCCTAGTACTAGTGCGGTTCATTTGAAGAGACAAGGATCGGATAATTCCGATCATGGTGTATACTTTAAGGGTGAAGAGAGATTGGGGGAGGAGAGAAGGGGGGAGAGGCCGTCGAGATTCGAGGCCTTATGGGCAGATCACGAGGGGAGCCAGGAGATGGTGAAGAATAGATGGATGAGGGGTGGCGAGTTGCCGGGAGAGGGGCTGATGGGAAAAGTCGTTGGGGTTTTAGAGGACCCGAAGGAGTGGAATAAAATCACCTTTGTGATATTTTGAGGAAGTTGAGAAGGGTGAGGGGGCAGTTGAGAGCTATGTAGAAGAATGAGATGACGGGGGGCATGATTGAGAGAAGGAAGGAGTTGGAGAGAGAGAGGAAGAGAGACTCGTGGAGGAGGAGGAACTCTCGTGGTTCCAGCGTGCTAAAGCGAACGAATTCAGGTGGAGGGATTGAAACTCAAGTTTTTTCATCAAAAGGCTAATGGAAAAGCAAAAAGAAGCAAATTAAGTAGGCTAGTGGACAAGGAGGGAATGGAGTGGCGAAGCAGGGAGGGCATGGCAAATGTGGCAGCCTTTATCCCCGAAGGTCTCTTCACCTTTTAGAATGATGGATCTCCAGTCATAAGTCTATGTAATGTGTTGTATAATATTATTTTGAAAATGCTTACTAATCGATCGAGAGTGTGTCTTAGTAAGGTCATATCGCCAAATCAAAGTGCTTTTGAGCTTGGAAGGCTTATTACAGATAATGTGCTTTCGACATTTGAGCTTTTCCATTATATGAAGAATAAAAGGGTTGGAAAGATGGGTTACATGACTTTAAAGCTGGATATGGCGAAAGCTTATGACAAAGTGGAATGGGGTTTCTTGGACCAGTGCATGGCGCAAATAAGGTTCCATTAGGACCGGTGATGGTTGCTGATGAGGTGTGTGACGTCAGTTTCTTTCTCAACTTTGGTAGGAGGTTCACCATCTCAGGTGTTTGTGCTAGAGAAAGGTCTCAGACAAGGTGACTTTCTTTCCCCATTTCTATTCCTTTTGTGTGCTAAAGCATTCTCATGCTTGATTAGGAGAAGTGAAGAGAGTGAAAGGTGGCATGGCATTAGAACTGCTCCGTTTGCATCGATAATCTTCCATCTGTTCTTTGCATATGATAATATCCTCTTCGCTAGAGCGACATGTCAATAGAGCACAGAAATTATGAACATCCTTCGAGTGTACGAAGAAGTGTCATCCGCGAACCTAGTGTTTGCATTCTGACTATCACTTGCTGATCGCGACATAGCACACTTAAGTATCCCTAGAGAAACCGTGAAAATATGCAAAAAGTAGAAATTAATGTGGGGAGAGACGACTTTATTTTCATCGTGTTCTCATAAGAAAAAGGCGCCAAAACCCCTAAGGGAAACCCTAGCTAGCGCTCACGAGCCCCAAGCGCGGATAACGAAGGGACGCCGACCTCGGGAGAGGAAATGACAACCCTCTGTCTCCCCCCATGCGGAATGTGCCCCTAAGAACGCTGCCGTCCGTACCCATAAAACTCACCAAATGGTGGAAATTGAAACAAAGAAAGAAGAAAAGAAGAAAGCAAACTCGTTACCTGAAAGATCACTGATAACCCGAGAAAGAAAGATGGCAACCGACGTCGATCTCTCTTCCTCTACAAATCCTCTCTCCCTGCAAACTTTTTTCCTCTCTCTTCAAAACGTAAGTGAGACGCTTTAAGCTACCCCTTGTACAATTTATAGCCTCCAAGGAGCCCTATTGATCTTTTAGGCCTCGTGGGCTAGGGCCGGATCGTTTTCCCAAACAACCCGTGACCCAATAACATGCAACAAGTTTATTTAAGGAAGGCCATTAATTTATCAAAACCTGCTCGGTTTCACTCCGTGAACGCGATCTGGTCCCAAAGATATATGACAATGCCCCAGTAAATAACCATCTCAGAATTACAGTTTATACGTCATAAATGAGTCATTCAACGCAAAATACAGCTTTAACACGAGAACAAACTTCGCGAACAATGATCTTCTATCTTCCCAAATGGTTCGCGATTAATACAACTCACCCCTCCATCCAAGAATAGCGCGATCTACTAATATAAATCACTCTCCAAAAAGTATACTCGTGAACAAAAAGGAGAGGTCACTCATGAAGGCACTTAGCTTGCTTGCTTCGCTAGCAAGCGCCCATTGGCTTGTCCAGTGCGGCGCCCGCCATACCAAAACGACGTCACTCCCTTTGCCGACTCTTTGTCGTGATGGTATAAGTAGGTGTAATTTACCATCTCGTTGGCAGCACCCTATCAACCCACATATCACATTCTCACCATAAGGTCTCACCGACCACACACACCTGACTATATAAAATACCCTTATCCACTTTAGAAATAAGGATCCAATTTTGGAGAGAAGCTGAAGTGAGCTCTGCAAATCACCTCCTGGATCTAAAACCCTCGGAGTTGAGTTCCCAAATCTCTTAATCGGAGAAGAACGCTTTTAGAAAACACATGTCATCTTACAAGTTTCCTCAAGAACGACGATTGAATAGTAGAACTATATCGCGAACCTCAGTTATCGCGAAGCATGTAGATCATTGACCAAACCACCTGAACCGAAGTAAATAGTCAGGGTATATTTTATACAAGTAAATATATGAAATATGTCGTTAGAATAAGGTAATAAGTTGAAATGATTTTCTAGGAAAACTTCAATTATTATTATTGTTTTTTGTTATCATTATCAATATATGAATGGTTTATTTCGATAGTATACCAAATAAACCGCTCTAGTAATGAATTATTATAACTAGTATAGTTCCCGCGCCATGGTGCGATTTTTTAAAAATAAAATAAAATAATATTATGCAATTCAATAAAATGTTAGTTTAATATTTTGAGTTAAAATTAAAATTATACAAATAAACTCATAAAAGAAAGATATAATAAGCGCAATCAAGCTAAACTCCATTGTAGGTTAATATTAATTTAATATTTTAAAATAAACCCAATTGTTATTTTAAAGATGAAAATCAATTGCAAAAAATAAAAGAGGGAAAAAAGAAAAAAATGATTAGTTGAAAAGAAGGAAAGGCAAGAGAGAGAAGAAAAATAAAAGAATAGGAAAAAGATGATTGGTTGAATCAACTATTAAGGAGAAGGTGACATGTAAGCCTAAGTCTTCTAATTTAAAGGATTATATAGATATAGATTCAATAAAATATTAGTTTAATATTTTGAGTTAAAATTAAAATTATACAAATAAACTCATAAAAGAAAGATATAATAAGCGCAATCAAGCTGAACACCATTGTAGGTTAATATTAATTTAATATTTTGAAATAAACCCAATTGTTATTTTAAAGATGAAAATCAATTGAAAAAAATAAAAGGGGGAAAAAAGAAAAAAATGATTAGTTGAAAAGAAGGAAAGGTAAGAGAGAGAAGAAAAATAAAAGAGTAGAAAAAAGATGATTGGTTGAATCAGCTTAAATTAAAGAGAAGGTAACACGTAAGTCTAAGTCTTCTGATTTAAAGTATTATATAGATATAGATTTCTGATTCCATTTCGATTTCGATTCTGATTCCAACCCTCATAATAACGTACGGTAAAACTCGTAAGGAAATACTTCACTCAAACTTACCAGTTACCATACACGAAATAAATCACCATTGATTTTAGCTAGAGAACTACTGTAGATAAATGCATTTCTTTACCACTCTCTAGCATAAATGGTGAAAGGTGGGAAGGGTTCACGCGGAGGAAGGTGTGTGGATATTGGTGAGCCACCCACGTTTGCCAGCTGGCCATAAGACACGACAGTGCCCGTGTCCCAAGCACGTGACTCACACCCTCTCCTCCCCTCTCTCCCTTTCACCAAATCAAACCCAAATTGTTCAATCGACCCCAAACCCCCACACACTCGCCTCGCATTTCCTGCACTTCGTCTCCCTTTGAAATTCCCAGTTTCCCCACAAAACCTCCCGTATCGTATCGAATCAAATCGGCAAAACAGCCCCATAAAAAGTTTGATTCAAAAATTAGAAATAAAAACCTCACCTTTAAGCACCCACTTGAAAACCCCTCAAAGACTCCCTCTTTCTCTCTCTTGAAACCCTTCCCGTAGGGCAATCGATCACTCTCAGCTCGTGTGATTTGGAAAATTCCTTCCGAGTGCTGTTTTCTTCCCCATTCCTTCATCCGATTCAGCTTATTGGACCTGCCGCTGGTAATTTCCATTGATTTATCTAATTTTCCGATCCAACTCTTCATGAATTTGCGACGGAGCTTTTGGGTCGATGGGTTGGTTTACAGATAATGAATGTGACTTTTTTTTTGGGCATTTTCTTGCAATGTGGGTAAATCGGAATTGTGGGTTGTTGTGTTGTCTTATAAAAGGTTGAATTTTTTTTTTTTGGATTCTCTGATGCCAGTTAGGTTATTGTGATAGTTTCTGGTTCGATCAGTGACGGTTCTTTCACTTACTAGGAGTTGAATTATGAAATCATGGTTGTTAGATGGTGATTTGAATCGATTGATGATCACATTAATTAGTGTTGGTCATCAATGTGTAGTTTGAAATTAGTCCTGTATATCCTCCTCGCATTCAGATGAGGAATTGAGCAGTTCCATTGGTGGATGGCGATTTAGGGTTGAATAGGTCTTCTGCTGTATACCTGCTACAATGGGCGGGGTGGTGTTAGATAGTTATGAAATAGATTGCTAACTTTAGGTTTTAAGAAAAAGGGGATCTGTATCTTTGGTCTAAATTTTCAGATATAATATATTGACTTTGACTTGCCAAGATGTAGCAGTTAAGTGGTAGATTGTTTTACATAATTTATGATATGAAGCATAATTTGCCAGGTTAGTTTAAGCTGTTCACATTAATTTAGTAACTTAGTTAGATAATCCGAGTCTAGATTTTAAACTTACACCTGAAGTGAAATGATGAAATAGTGTTAGTTTTCGGAAATGTCTCCTATATTCATATATTAGGATGTTGTTATGATCTAGATTCACCATAGTTTTATTTTGTGGCTGAAAGTCTCCTTTTGATGTGGATTGGTGAATCCAATAGTTACTGACATACTGTGCTTGTGGCTAAAACTTGGTTGTTAGTAGCTAATACATGATATTAAAGCTTGTTGTTTCCCTCTGTCTTTTGTCGATGTTAGAGAAAGTTTGTGAGGATGCCAATATGTATTTGATATGGCTGTTAACCTGAGGTTATGTGATGTATTTGGCACACGATTGAATTAGATGCTTAGTCTAGTTATTTTGCAATATGTTTAAGCACATAAAGTTAGTTTCTTTTGTAAACGAATCTTTGAGCTTATGGACTTTTTCATCCTTGTAATGCAACTCAGTGAAACAAATAGTTTTCAAATTCATATATCTCTTTTCATCAATTTATCTGTTTCATCACTATTCTTGTGAGCCATGATATCTCACTGATTATAGCTGCAAAGTTCTGTTTTATGGTCATTACACTATGCTTTTGTTGGCCTCGTGGGCTCCTTCATAAATAGTCCACCTCACGCTTCCCTCTTGTTTGTGCGGCAAACATCCTTCAAAACTTTCATATTTTCATCCCTCATGTTACCCTCTCCAGAGGAACATTATTGGTTTCTCAACTTTCATATTTTCATCCTTCAAAACTTCGCTATCTTCCTTCCACAATTTCAAGGCGACTCTGTATATTTTAAACGAAAAATTGGCCATCAAGTCTTCTAGTGTACACCAAATGCAGAATTTTTGGCTTTGTCACCTAGCATCGGTGTAGAGGCCTTTGATCACTTCCTTTAGATTTTCCTAGATGTGTTTGAATCAGTCTGATAGTTTTGTTTGAATTTTTATTATGATATGTTCTTGTATGATCTTGTGAGTAAATTGATTAGTTGGTCCTAAAAAATTGTAATTTTTTTTTGGGAGTGTATAATCCTTTTTCGCAATCATTTTCCTGGACCTTTTTTTTCTTCTCCCATCTAGGTCTTTGAAGCATATCCGCCATGTTGAATCTCTACAATACATGGAACCCTTGTAGATAATTTGCTATGAAAAACTGCCTTTCAGATTGAAATTTTGAGCTATCCAATTGTGATATGTATATGCTGCTATTCTCAATCAGCTCTACATTATCTACGTTTTGATCCATACTTTACAGGTCATATGGCTTATGGGTCAAGGTAGCCCTGCTCAAGATACCTAGCCCATAAAATGATATCCAGTTAAAGAAGATTTTCATGTGTTAGTACGTGACAGCAATCGATGGTTTTGGATTTTCCGTATTTGACATGGAGGAGACACATGATGATCCTGGACAAGCAGGACATAGTCCATCTAGCTCTACATGGTGGCGTTCAGATTTCATTGAAAAGTTTGGATCTGTTTCTATTGCTTCCCAAGATGAAACTTTGAGTCAAACAGAAACTGGTAGTAACACTGAGGAGAATGACCTGCCCTCTCAAACAGCGTCTGAAATACTTTGGAGCACTGGAATACTTTCTGAGCCTATTGCAGATGGATTTTACTCTGTTGCTCCGGTAAGTATAACCTTTTATTTTATATTATTTTTTAAAACTTTTTTTCTTTAATTAGTTTTGATTCGTGAATATCTTTCAGTTTTGGAACCTAATTTAGTTAAGGCAGTGACTGCATCAGATTTCTGATGCAAATCTCATAATATGAAGTATGAATGCTAGAATTTCTTATTTCACTAAGATCCATTTAGTTGGAATTTAAGTTTGCTTCTCAGCTTGGATGAATTTTTTGCATCTCTACAGAAGCAATATAAAATTATGCTTCCTCTTCTGCTGCTGCAGAGACTTCTGTTAAAAAGTTTTCCTATGGCGAGATCTCCCCTCAATTTGTTGGAACATTAGATGTATACTTATCTATCTGGAACTGGAATAAATATTGAATATTATGCAAATAAGCAAATTATGTTGGTTAAAGTGCATTCTGATGGCTGGATCACATCTTCTGGACATTTTTTCACAAGTATTTTTACTACTTTTTGTGAAAAGGGACAAAATGTTCTGAAATTTTATGAACTTTGTGTAGGATAAAAGGCTTAAGGAGATGTTTGATCGTCTTCCTACTTTGGAACAGCTGTCTCGGCTTGAGGCTGAGGGTTTTAGAGCTGATGTTATTGTTGTAGACGTTAAGAAAGATAAGAAACTTTTGATGCTGAAGCAACTGATTTCAGCTCTTGTCAAAGGACTCAATTCAAATCCAGCGGTGATGGTAAAAAAGATTGCTGGGTTGGTAAGGATTCTGCAATTCAATAGCATTTATTTCATTCTGACTTTTGGTCATTAGTTTCATCCCGTTTTTGTGTGATTTTATAAATGAGATCAATTTGTACTTACACTTTATATCAGGTCTGTGATTTTTATAAACGACCAAATTTGGAATCAAGTCCTGGGAGGACAGCACTAGAGGAAGCAGCCCAAGCTTCAATGTTTCGAGGCGTTCAGATGCTAGGGCAAATAAAGCATGGTTCCTGTCGTCCTCGGGCAATTATGTTCAAAGTTCTTGCAGATGCTGTAGGCCTTGAAAATAAGCTTATGACGGTACTACTTCTGTGGTTGACAAAATGCACAAAACATCTCTTGGTAAGGTTTGACCTAGCTGTTCAACTTCCATGCTCATTTCCTATTCTTTTATCAGGGGTTACCAAGTGAAGGAGCAGTTGAGTGCCTAGACTCGTATAAGCATATGTCTGTGGTAGTGACGTTGAATTCAGTGGAGCTATTGGTGGACCTTATGCGGGTTCCTGGTCAGCTGGTACCTCGATCAACTAAGGCTATTTTCATGACGCATATTTCTGCTGCAGGAGAGAGTGATTCTGCTGAAAATGACTCTTGTGATTCTCCATTGGAACCTAATAGCCCTCTATATGGAGTTGCTGAGAAATTTGATCATGAAAGGTTGTTGATGATTCTTATGCATCATAACAAATGATTGTGTGATTTCATTGCCCTTTCTTATATTGAAATCTATTATTTGTAGACTTACTTTTTTATTATTACTTTTCTTCTTGCGCAGTACCGAGAAAGACGATGCCGTTCCTCGTCTGCGAAGGTTAGATCGGGCTAATACTGCGGGTCTCTCATTGCAGAACAGAATATTGCGTTCCTCCTCCTCCATTAGGTAATTATCTGCATTTTAATCACACAGTCAGTTCCTCAGAAAGTATACACATTGCTTAATACAATGGGTTGGCTGCTGGTGTTTTTTTTTTTTTTTTTTTTTGTGCTTCTGTTACAAGCATATTTAGCCAAATGCCATTCTAACAGTCAAAATATCTCTAGCTTATCACACAGCGATCCTAATGTTGCAACAGCATTCTGTCGAAGGAGTCGGAGGAAGGTCTTTGCTGAACCACGCACTGCTAATTCAAGGTCATTTAAAGCATTTTTTTGCTTTATTTTTTTTGTGAACTCTTTTTTTGAAAAAATTATTTGATGCATCTAATGATTGAAGGCCAACAGTTTATAGCATATTGTTCCATTAGATGATTAAATACTGATGCATCTTTCCTATGTGTGACTGTGAGAACTGAGAAGCAAACTGCAAATTTTATTATTGAAGGATAATTTTAAGATGATAACTCATTTTTCTTTAACAGGGGGTATGACATTATGAAAGTTCTACCTAAAATTACTGCATAGATTGCACATATATTATTAGATTCAAATGCCAAGCTCAATTAAAACCATTACCTATGATTACTAGTTCTACTTCAAGCATTTAAAGCTTGAAAATATAGGGGTTTTCTCTTTCCTACCAGTTTTCTCTTGTTCGACTGGGCTTTCTTTAAAAGTTATGATGAATGTATATGGCTTAACCATACATCGTGAAATATTTAAATCCCAGCTCAGTTGTGCTATTAACTTCACTTGATTTTAGCTCTTGATTGTTTAAGTTTACTGTATATTGCAGTCCAGAGCACCCATCTTTCCGTGGACGTGGACGATCCATGCTTGGTGGGGATAGAAACTCACTGAGAGAGTTTTCCGAAGAAGTTTCAACCTCAAGGTTTGTTGCTTTGTTGAATTAGAAGTTGAGATGTACTTCTTTATATAGAGAAATTCTTGTTGATGTCCATTTGTTGGTTTATTGTATTCGGATTATTTGTTACCAACAGCTGACTTTTTACTGTATGCTGATTTGCGATTCTTCGTATCTGGGCCTTTTTCTTGAGTGTGGAGAAATGTTTTGTAAATTCTGAACCTGTATTTACAGATCAGTTGGTGCACCATCAACGGAAGTGCGGAGATTGAGAAGGAGAAGCATGAGTATAACTCCCGAAATTGGTGATGACATTGTTAGGTATTTGCTGCGTATAGTGTTATTAATAGAAATTTTTCTTTTGTGTTGTTTCTATGGACTTCCTATTCCTGGGGAGTTATTTGGTACGTCTTGTTCTGTTTAATTAGTAAGTAGTGTAATAAAAAAGTAGATGTTCCATCCGTCCCAACATATCTAGTTCCCTGCTTTCATCCTGTGTTGCTGCATAGTGTACCTTATATCCTGTCATCTATGTGACTTTGGGTGATTTTCTTTCTATAATCTCGCGTTCAATCGCCTATCTAGTTAAGACACGTCTTTTTTCTTTCTCTTTTACGGTTACTTTAACAAATATATTTTCTTCTATGACCCTTTTAGTCTTTGCATTCTATGTATCATCTCCTCCATCTATAGATAACTCAGATGTATATGTTGAATTGACAAAAATTTTTTTTGTGCCTTTTAAAGATTATTATAGTGGCAATGTAGCCCATAAATTGATGTGCTTGTACATAATTTACCAGGGCTGTTCGAGCCATGAATGAAACAATGAAACAGAACCGTCTGCGAGAGCGTGCTGGTGGCAGTGATACATCCTATCCCAATTCCCCAAGCGATAGAAACAGTACAGATCCTCAAGCAAATGTACGCTGAACTTGGTCCTTACCTTTTACTGCATCCTTATGTTACAAATTCACTTTCCAAAATCCATGATCTTCTGCTTCCTGTACGGCATTTCTGTTTCTTTGTAATCAATCATCACTAAGGCTGATCCTATGTGAATTCCTCATCACTATACTCTGTAGTATTTCATTTTGATTGCTCAATCCTAGTTGTTAACTTTGGATGCTTTTGGCTAGAGTGCGAAATTAGGATAGAGGAATATGAATATCTCTGACTTTGTGGCTTAACTATTTTTATGGCTAACTTGGGATAGGAAAATCTTCTGTTTTTGCCCAACTCTATGGGATGCTTTGTCATGATTTAACTTATCATCATGATTCTTGCAATCAAACTTGAGTCAATGGACTATAACTTTATATTAGATTCTTACAGGGATATGGAACTAGTGAACGAAATAAGTAGTTGCTACATACATGGTATGAGATGATGACCACATCCATGCTCTTGTGTTTATGGCAGTTAAGATAAAAGCTGGATGAACAGCACATCAAGTTAAGTTGAATTGTTTGCCAAACTTTACCGTTTATAACTAATTGATTGGGTTTGCTGGCCATCTACATTCAGGCGACGGCTCTGCAGCTTGGTGGTCATGATCAGCTTTCTGGTGGAGATTCGGCTTTGTACGGTTATCATGGAGAGGAAGGTTCTCAAAGGGGGGCAATGTCGCTCCCATCATCTCCTCATCGTTTTGTGGGTCAGACTTCAGAAAGGAACAGACTGGATCATCATGATACGACTGAAATGATCACAACGTGGAACAAGATTTTGGAATGTTATTCAGATGATAATAAGCCTCTTCTTCCTTATCCTGAGTGGAATATCGATTTCTCAGAATTGACTGTTGGAACCCGTGTTGGCATTGGTAAGCTTTTCCCCGAGTTAATATTTTATTGATCATCCTTGTTTATTTTCTTGAAACATTGCTTCTTGTTTTGTGGGATTTGAGAATTCAGCCAAAAACAATAAGAAAATTGCTAGAGTCGAAGAAGAGAGAGATGACCTTGATAGTTGATACTTGAAAATAGATTGATTTACTTAATCATCATTTATCATATTGGGCACGTAAAAGCTTGAGGCATTTTACTTTCTTGTCGCTTCCCTCCACAAAGATATGATTGAGTAGCAGTTAAACACTTGGGCCTTTTTTTTTTTCCTTTGTTGTTTCACTCTGCAAAGTTGATCAGACTTCACTTTCTCTCATGTAGGTTTCTTTGGTGAGGTTTTTCGTGGCGTATGGAATGGCACAGAGGTTGCCATCAAGGTTTTTCTGGAGCAGGATTTGACATCTGAAAATATGGAGGATTTTTGCAATGAGATCTCAATTCTGATGTAAATTTAATCTTTGGCATTGATTTGTTCCTCATATTTTTATCATCGAAATGTTGGTAACTGATATCGTATTTTGTTCCATTTCTGCAGCCGACTTCGACATCCTAATGGTAATCTTCATCATCCAGCTACTCGTTGATGTATATTTGTTGCATAATAAGTATAATCAAAGTAGATGGGTTTGTTTAAGTTTACTAGGTTGAAACCATGGCTTGACAGAATGATAAGACTTCCCTACATTGAGTTCTTTTCCGCTTGTGCTGTTTGTAACTGTTTGTCATCACGTTGCAGTGATATTGTTCCTTGGTGCTTGCACAAAGCCACCCCGCTTGTCGATGGTCACTGAATACATGGAGATGGGATCATTGTATTACTTGATTCATTTGAGTGGTCAAAAGAAGAAGCTGAACTGGAGGAGGAGATTTAAGATGCTACGCGATATATGCAGGTACATCTTGAGGCACTCTCTTGCTTTAAAATTAAAAAATCATCTGAATGCAAACTTACCGAAAATGCAGATTAACTGATGAAAATATATTGATGATGCTCAAAATTGTGACGCATGATCGCTTTTGATCTCTTCTTCTGTCTATTGTTAAGGGGGTTGTTGTGCTTACACCGAACGAAGATAGTTCATCGAGATCTCAAGAGCGCCAACTGTCTCGTTGATAAGCATTGGGTGGTTAAGATATGCGACTTTGGGCTCTCGAGGATAATGACGGAAGCAACTATAAAGGATTCGTCATCTGCCGGAACTCCAGAGTGGATGGCTCCTGAACTTATTCGGAATGAGCCATTCACCGAGAAGTGCGATATCTTCAGCCTAGGGGTGATAATGTGGGAGCTCTGCACTCTGAGCAGACCATGGGTGGGTGTGCCACCCGAGCGGGTACTCCCAAAACCTCGACTCATTGTCTTCACCTGACATATTAATTGCATTTGTATTTACCTGTTTGTTTTTCCTTCAGGTGGTTTATGCCGTTGCAAATGAAGGGTCGCGACTTGAGATCCCCGAAGGACCACTTGCCAAGCTTATCGCAGGTATACATGATAGGTTTCTTTTGGAAGTCTTGTTAACTGCATTTGTTGATTTAATGGTAAAACCCGAAACGACCCAATATGAAATGATGTGAGCTAAGATTGTCGAAACCCATAGTATTAGGGCTAGCATTGATGGATTTTGGTTATGCGAAGAGGTAAAAGACGAGCATTGCGAGCGAGTGTTTTTGTAGGTTTGAACCTTGCAAGTATCTGTTGAGCCTCATTGTGGACACATTTGTATTGCAGACTGTTGGGCTGAACCGAATGAACGGCCAAGCTGTGAGGACATCCTTTCCCGTTTGCTAGATTGCGAGTACGCTCTTTGCTAGTCCGACAAGGAATGGAGCTCGTTGTATAGAGATCGACGTAGAGTGGGTTTTGTGACGCGCTGGTTTTTTGCTTCGGCTCATGTTAGTAGGGACTAACGTGAACTTGTGCCCTCTGTTTTTTTCTCCTGGAGAGTTGGACTCAGAAAAACACACAAACTCGAGTATGGATATGGCGAATCGGTGCTCCGAATCTAGTTACAAATGCAGAGGAACTTCTAAAGTAGTCTCTTCTGTTTGTGTAATTTCAAGGAATCTATACGATTTTGTTTCTTCCTTTGGTAACTGCTGTTGATTTCGTGCCCCCGCGAATATGACCACGTGACTATACGGTCATGGGTTCGATCTGATTCTCGCTTCTGCATCCTCGCGATTTACCTCTTTCACACCGTTTCCTACTTCATGATTCTCAATTTGAACCATTGAAAATGTGGCTCAACCATAAACCAATCAGAATTGGACTCTGAAAACAAAAATCAATCAAAAGTTCTGAAGTCACTCAAATCTCAGAAACCCTAATGAGGAAAATACCTAAACTGAACAATTCATAATCCATATCAGTTGGTTAGTTGTTCCCATGTTTGGCAACAATGCATTCTACATTTTAAGCAATCAGCACCCATTATAAGAAATCATCACACCTCATTTTTACATTATGTGTTGGGTTGTGCACGGGAGACACGAACAACACAAACTCAGATTTTAACGTTCTATCTCAAAATCAATTGACAATGAGATAAGTAGTCTGTCAAGAGCCAATGTTTAATGCACCAAAGTGTTTCGGTTTGGACAATATTGTTGAGATAAAAATTGAAAAGGGATCGAGATCTGTTGGTGACACAGTTGTGATACGTACTCGTCAAATTTCTGATATACGGTTGAGTACGATCATTTCCAAGTTCACAAGAGAATATATATATATATATATATATATAACCATTGGTTGGCCAACAACAATACATAGCAAGAAATTACAGTAACAAAAATTAAACTGGACAGTTATACAGCAATGGAAAATATACATTACAGAAACTTACCACATATATAGATGCAATATATATAAAGTAATATTGAGTTGAGCCTCTGAGTTTCCCATCTTTGTTTTGGTATCTTTGACTGATGTGTTCCTGTTACAAGAAGCGACTTCCTTTAGCTACTAAACAAAAACATTTTGCAGCAGTTGTATATGTGAAGAATCATCCTGCAGAGATCTTGTCCAGGCCGGTCATTGATCTTTGTCGATATCGAGTAATAGAAGTCGGGTTTCCGTTTTCGATTACGACTAATTCTGTACACACACACACACACACATATATCTATATATATATATATATATATATATATATATATATATATATATATATATATGTATATGTATATATATATACATATATATATATACATATATATATATATACATATATATACATATATATATATATACATATATATACATATATATTAAGTTGGTTTTAATTGCTTAATTTATTAATGGAAATTTGATGATTTCCATGTTTATTAGGTATTTAGGTTGAGGTTCAACATCTTTCATAATTTATATTTGATTTTAAATATATAGTACAACTTAACCTAGATAAATCATACTATCTAACTACAATTAATCCCTTGACCTAATGTAGATATATATACCTTCTCGATCGAATTGGTTTGTATCAATCCCTAATCCTTGATCATCCAAACGCCGCCTAAAACCTGAAGTTGCTCGATCGGATTATGACAGTGTTCTTGCTAGATCTAATGAAACCTGAATCACACCTGATCATGGCTCAACTTGTTCCATCTCTATAAGTTACAGTACTGTTTTCATAATTAAACTGGAGCTGAAAAACTAAATGCTGAGTACAATGCAAGAGTGACCATTTTATTATATAAAAACAAAAAATAAAAAAGCATGACTTTCCAGCACAAAAAAAAATCTATTATTATGAATTGAATCAGGTAAATGTTTGCGTTCATTATTAAATTAGTTTCAGGAGACTTAATAAAACCTTAAATGTTCCATTGATTGATGCATTTTAACCTTGTAATCTCCAGTGGCCATATTTGTGGGACACAAAATCTATAAAAGAAATGTTTTATAAAAACTCCCTATTAAAATATCCAATTGCTTTCACTTTTACATTATTTAATTAATTAGTTTGTGAATTCTTAATAATTGTAGATCTTACAGTAAAAATCAAACAAACTATTTTTGTTGTTTTCTTTGATCTACATTTTCATTATAACCATACATAAATTTCACTAAATAAAGTATCCCATGTTAAGTTATAACTTTTTAACTATTAAATTTAACCCTACTTATTATAAATAGGCGGCACTCAATATACACAGGTTTGCTAAAATATTAGAGTCCAATAGTCCATAGATTTGAAGGCTATAGTAATTAAATTACTATTCATATTTATGTGAAATTACGGAAAAATTCAAGAAAAATATGTAAATATATATTATGGCTTAATAATATAATAAGTATATATTATAATTAGGAATGTACCTGTGGCTGCAGTTTCATTTTATATACACAAATGGGGAAAAAATCTCCCAGAAAATGAGTAGCTTAATTAATTCCACTTATTCATTGTTTAATTTGAAATGTGCCAAACTTTTCTAGGGTTTCCGCAACTTTCGCAATAGATCTAGGGTTTCAATCTCTCCTAAGATTACCCGATCCATTTCCAACTTAAAGATGGATATCCGATCGATTGATCGATCTCCTCTTTCAAGGGCAAGGTAACAATTTTAACATCTTAAATTCGTGTTTTTAGAACATATATACATACATAGATACATACGATAATGATACTATCTCTAATTCGGTACTTACCTCGAATTTAAGATAAGGAGAGATGATTCGAAGAGTTGGAGCTCGAACTCGAAGTAGACCCGGATTGATTAGGCGATTTCTTCTTCTTCTTGTAGGGGATGCCTCGAGCCTTAGCTTGACAATCCCTAACCTCTCTTAGAAAAACCCTAATGCTGCTCCCAGCAAAGGGGTTGGTCTCAGGGGGCCCACCGTGCTCCTCATAGGCCGCTCTGAGGCGGCCTATGAGGGCATCCAGGCTGCCCCAGGCCTGGCGGAGCGGGCAGGGGCAAGGGGCAGGAGGGTCAGGCTGCCCGTAGAACATGCACCCTTGGAGGTGAACCTTGGTTTTCCCGAACTGGTCGAGATAGTGCAGGAACTCGAGCACGTGACTGCACGTGCACTCGGGGAGAGGCACCGGGGGCCGCTGGTTCCTCAGGTACTGCCCGAAGGTGTTCCAGTCGCGCCGCTTTTGTGACTCGTAGCGGCTTAGCGGAGGCGCCGTTGGTTGGTGGTGGTGGTGGGCTACGCCGGTGCCCGGTGAAGACATCAAGGGGCCCTCCGGTGACGTCGTGGCGGGGCGGTGGTGGTGGTGGTGGTGGTGGGTGAAGAAGTCTCCAAGGTCTCTTTCCATATAGGTTTGATGGGTGAATGGATTGAAGGAGATAATAATAATGAATGTTGTATAGAGAAGGGGATGAATGTGTAGAGAGGTTGATGAGTTCATTTCCCTACAACCATAATGTTGGAGATGACTTTAAAAAAATATTAATTTTTTTTTGGTTTTGTCTTTTAGGGTGGGGGTGGAAAAAAAAAGTTAATTGTTGATTTAATTAGGAAAGGTACAAATTGCACCACATTAACCATTTTTTTCCCCAAACCCTCAAAACCTCTTTCCACTGTCTTCTTCCAAACCGACGCTTGACATTAATCATATATACAACAACAACAAGCTCAGTATCTCCCGCTTAGAGTAGGGTATGAGGTTTCTCATTATACGCTCTCTTTCCTCGACAAGGTCAAGAGAGAGTTTTCATATGACCCGTATATATGAAAGAGTCTAAATCAGATAAAGCATGAACAAAAACAGCAAGCACATAGTAACACACATAGACACACGTACAAGAAGAGGGGATAGAGAAATAGAGCACATAAAAAGGATACCATTTCCGAGTCACCCGTATCTGAGTTGCAATTTTTTTTGAAACGGATCATCAAAAGTTGAAATTTTTGAGTGAGTATTTTATGTAAAATGAGTGGATTTTTTATTTTATTTATTCCAGCCTTAGTCATATATCTAGATGGTACTAACGGTCAGTTTTGCACTTAAGCCGTAAAATTGGAAATGGGAGCATCTTAAAAACCCTACAAGAGGAAATCATTGACTAGAAAACGCGGACTGCTAGCTATAGGATCATATCCATAACAGTTCACTTTTGTTTTCTATAGGCAGAAAACACTTGGTTTTTTTTCTTCTTAAAAATCAAATAAGATTGTGTTGATATCATAAGTAACACATGTACATGTATATATTGTGTACCTAATAAACAATGACACACACACACACACATATATATATATATATATATTGTTTTTTTTATTCAAGTAAAAATTCGAGAGATCAAACAACAAACTTTATCCTCGAGACTCCGACTGATCAATAGACAAACTAATTAACCATAATGATAGATTATAATGGAAAAACCAAAACAAGTATATGCATGTTTACATTATTTTGAACACTTGCAATTCAGATCACAAGCACACAGATTCAATCAAGAATTGAGAGAAAAATCTCTCACCAAATCTGTATTTACATCACACAGTTACACACCAATGTTTGTTACAAACAAACCCCCGCTCTCCAACTGACATTTTATATCCCTCACAAGAGAGAATGAAATGACCATTTTACCCTTACAGAAGTTGCAATATTACATATATATCCTACATGCCCCCTTCAAGCTGGACTTGTGATGGGAAGAACAAGACCCGACTTGGAACAAAGAAAGCCATGTCGATGAGCTGTTAAGGGTTTGGTAAGGACATCAACAAGTTGAAGTGAGGATGACACATGAGCAGTTTATGAAGAAAGCCATGTTGCACCATTTCTTTAATAAAATGTGAATCAATCCTCACATGTTTGGTTCTTTCATGGAACACTGGATTTGCAGCTAAGCTCTGTGCAGCCTTATTGTCACAATTCAAAGTAATAGGCAAAGACACCTCAATGTGAAGATCATAGATAACAAACCCTGTAGCCACACTAATTCACTAGCAGCAGAGGACATGACCCTATACTCACTCTCTGTTGATGACTTAGAAACAACTTTTGTTTCTTAGTTTTCCAGGAAATAAGAGAAGAGCCAACGAAAACACAGTAACCAGACAAAGACCTCCCTGTGTCTAAGCAATTACCCCAGTCTGCATCATTGTATCCAGTCAACTTGAAAGAAGAAATGGACGAGTAAGACAAAGCCAGATTGAAGCTGCCTTCGAGATACCTCAATAAGTACACAACAACATTCCAATGCGGTTGCAAAGGGTATTGAAGAAATTGACTCAACTGCTGGACTGTGTAAGCAATGTCAGGACGTGTGAGAGTCAAATACAACAATCTTCCAATGAGCCTTCTGTATGATTCAGGGTAAGGGAAAGGATCTCCAATTGTGGAGGACAACTTAATTAGTTCCATGTTGCATAGGAAATGAAGCTGTCTTTCAACTCTCTATCTGAGTGTCACGTAGAATATCAAGGATGTACTTACGTTGATTGGGGAGAATGCTTGAAGAGGATCTGGATATTTCCATGCCTAGAAAGTACCTAGAAGTGTCAAGATCCTTTATAGTGAATGCAGAATGAAGATCCCCTTTAGTCAATTCAATTTCTAAAGAAGAATTTCTCATTAAAAACATATCATCCACATTGACAAGAGCTACTGTCATCACAAATCTCCTTACCTTAACAAATAGTGAATAATCATGTTTGGACTGTGAATAACCCAAGCTAACGAGGAACCTTGTCAACTCATGATTCCACTATTGATTGTCTTGCTTAAGGCCATATAGAGATCTATTAAGTTTGCATACCAATCCAGTTCCAACCTTATAGCCTGCATGAGGAGTCAGATAGACATCTTCTTCAAGATAACCATACAAAAATGCATTGTTGGCATCAAGTTGATGAAGTTTCCAACCTTTAGATGCAGCCAAAGCTAAGAAAATTCTCACAGTAGATAGTGTGGCCACTGGAGAAAATGTTTGCTTATAGTCTTTGTCCTTTATCTGATTGAATCCCTTGGCCACAAGTCTTGCTTTACATCTCTCAATTTCACCATTTGGTATATACTTAATCTTGTATATCCACTTGCAACCAATAGCTTTAGCACCGTGAGGCAAGTGAGTAATAGTCCATGTATTGTTCCTTTGAAGTGCCTCAATTTTTGTCTTCATAGCTTGTTGCCACTGAGGAGAGTCCTTGGCTTGACTGAAGCAACTAGGTTCATATGTATCACACATATTCACAAATGATTTCACATAGTCTGCTGACAGATGAGCCAAGTTCTGTATATTAAATACAACAAATGATTGAGAAATTGACTCCTGATGATCATGCCTAGTAGGTAAATCAGTGCATATATGTAGTCTTGCAATCCGAGGTCTAACAACTGGTCTTTTAGCAAGAGGAGGAGCTTGATCATGATCACCTGATGATGGAGAAGATATGACAGTAGTAGGTAAAGAAGAATTCTCAGCAATAGGATTTGAAACCTGCATTTGAGAACTCAAATCCTAGCTACTAGAGGAGGAGATAGCAAGATCACTAGATGAGGATGAAGATGTAGAAGACAATATCACCCGATCCTCATCTTCAACATCAACTAAAGGCAGGTTCTGATTGCATTTGCTAGCCTCCATAGATTTGAAAGGAAAAATATTTTCTTTGAACACAACATGTCTACTGATTATGAAAGATTTCTTATCAATATCAAACAACTTAAATGCCTTCTGTCCAGGAGGATATCCCAAGAACACACACTTTCTAGCAATGGGACCAAGCTTGTCCCTAGGGTCATTGGGTTGCATAGCAAAACACAAACACCAAGAACTCTGAGCTTACTGTAATCAGGTGTAATGTTATACAGTTTCTCAAAAGGGGACACCCAATTCAACACATATGATGGCATCTTGTTGATAAGACGAGTGGCACTTAAAATACAGTCACCCCAAAACTCAATAGGCAACCCAACATGATATCTGATGGCCCTAGCTATTTCTAACAAATGCATGTACGTGTTTCCTTTCAACACGACCATTTTGCTCAGGCACTCCAGGGGCAGACCTCTGATGAATAATGCCTTTCTTAGCAAACAAATATGTACACCCTCTCTGAGTGAACTTAGTTCCATTGTCACATCTCACCATCTTGACACAAGTCTTAAACTGATTTTCTACCATACACAAAAACCCTGTGATCACACGTAGCACCTGCATCTTATCTTGGATAAAATATACCCATGTAATCCTAGTACAATCATCTAGGATTGGCACAAAATAACAAGCATCATCCATGGTGGGAGTCCTATGAGGACCCCATAGATCAAAATGCACCAATTGAAAAGGCAAATCAGCAATGGACAAACTTCTATCAAATGGCAAACGATGAGCCTTAGTCATTGAACAAGTATCAAAACTGAATGAACTCAAATCCATGGGATTACATTCTGAAACATGTTTCATCTTAGAAACTGACAAATGCCCAAGTCTGGCATGTACAATCTCAACATTATTACAAAGGTTTTCATTCAACTGTCTAGCTTGAGCAACAACTCCACTATCTGCAAGTAAGCATCCAGCTTGTGAGGCCTGTAACACATATAGCCCTCCTTCTTCAACTCCTCTAGCTAAGACCCCTTCAGTTGTAAGGTACTGTAACCAACAGGAACCTTCATCAAAACAAAACTCAAATATCTCAGACTTCAATATCTTTGACACGGATAGCAAATTGTGTCTAAACCGAGGCACATATAGGACATTATTCAACATCAGGTTTGATCTCAACTGATCAACAAAACCAGACTGTGTAACAAATATACTTGAGCCATTAGGTAAACCAAGAGAAATAGCTTTATTCAACACCTCACGACGAGTGAAGATGCTACTGTCAAAAGCTATATGATCAATAGCACCTGAATCAACTATCCAATCAAGCCTATTCCCTTTGTTAGCACCAATTAAAAATGAGACACTGGAGTTACATGCAAAGTGAACAAATGCCTGATTTGATGAATGATCAGGTCCATCTGCAGACCTCTTGCGCTTCATCATCTTGAGCACCTCTTGGAAGATAGCATTCACTATCACTGGGTCAGGCTTAGACTCTCCATAAGATGAATTACTTGGACTCTCAAACCGAGAAGTCTCCATATTGGCAGCAAACTTCCCAGATGGTTTAGGTTTCTCACCATCCGTTGGTCCACGAAACCATTCAGGATACCCCACAAGCTTGAAGCAATAATCCTTTGTATGACCACACTCCTGACATAGTGATCACAAAACCTATCAAACTTAGCTCTTTTGAAATCCTTTCTTCCTGCATCCAACTGTTTGTTGTAATCAATTTGCCTGTTTGAATTAAACTTGTTGACATCATTAGCTTCACTATCAGTATGACCACTTGAACCAGTAGCAGCACCTGAGAATCTCCTTGATTTAAGGAGTTCATTCCTTTCGAATGCTCAATCTGTGTAGCCATCTGTAACACTTTGTTGATCCCTGGAATTGGATCCTTAGACAAAACATTGTTTCGCGGTGGATCATAAATATCCTTTAATCCCATCAAAAACTACATAACTTTCACTTTATCTTCTCTTTCTATCATCTTTTTTAATTCAGTAAAGCACATGAACAATTATTCATGCCACCACAACTGTAGGTTGGAATAGCTTCAAGAAGCTTCAATTCATCCCAAAGCTTCTTGAGTTTTCCAAAATAAGCTCCCACTAACAGATTTTCTTGCTTCAAATTGCGAACCTCTCTACGCAACTAGAAAATTAAAGGATCATTCGATTCACAAAATCTTTCTGTGAGATCATCCCATAACTCCTTGGAAGTCTGCATACACATGAAATTTTCACCAATTTCATTCTTCTTCGAGTTAATCAGCCAACACATGACCATTGAATCAACCCTATGCCATTTCTGATACTCATCACTTTCCTCTAGAGGTCTCACACACGATCCAGTTATAAAACCTAATTTCATTTTTGCGCCAAGTGCCATTCGAATTCCTCTATTCCAGCTAGCAAAATTAGCTCCATTGAATAGCGTAGATACTAACTGCATCCCTGGGTGATCCGAATTGAACACAAAATAAGGATTGTAGTGAACATTGTTCGTACCTTGTCCAAGATCCCCAAATTGCAGTCCATGAGCTCCAGCAACTCCGACATTGAAGCCTCTGTTATGAGCTCCAGGTGCATGCAGGAGGCGTCATTGCCACATAATTTCCCCTGAAGTTTGATAGCTTTCTAGTTTACCTGAAAAATGGCATTTCTTGGCTAATGGTGACATTTTTTTTTATAAAAAATAAAAAATAATTAATATTTCAATTCAGTGGCAATAATGTGATTTTCCTGTGTAGTGCACTAGTCCACGTTAACCTCAAACTATTTATGCGATATTTTCTTGGCAGTGAATCTTTAGTGGTTTGACTAAAGTCAAGTTACACAGAAAAACGGCTTCTAAGATATATTTTGTATTGTCCCTTTTTAGTTTTAATTTAAGATTTTTTCTAACGTGTATACCCTAAATTTATATAGGTTAAGAGACTTGATAAAAAAAAATCTCCTAAATTAAGTTATTTTTAATTTTCTTATTAATAGTTACTTTCTCATCTCTTATACTTTAGTGCTCGTTTGGATTGGTTTGAAAAACCCAGAAAGTTAAATATCCCAAAAATTTAGATAGAATATCTGCATTTGGTTAAAAAATTTCATCTCTAAAAACTTAGGAATTGAAATTTTCATGAATTTAACTTCCTGTGAAATACAGGAATTGTAATTACTAAAGGAGTACATGGTATGACAGTTTCTGTTATTTTCTTACTAATAAAAATCAATTATTTATCTCACTATATCGAACCCACAATTATTTCATTTTTCAACCAAACATGTTTTATAAAATCCCAAAAAGTGTGTAATTTATGGGAAGTAAGTAAACTTCCTTACATTTATCCAACCGAGCTTATTTGATAGAGAATTATATATTCTCAATTAAATTTTTTTAATCTATGTATATCTCGTTAGAATATAAGTGAAAAATACCGTTTAATTTAATTTATTTAGTTTCACCTCTGCCTGGTCCTATAATTGATTGAAACTTAATTTGATACAATGGAGAGTAGGTTCATGCATCTCATTATTTTCCTCATTAAAAATTAATATTAAGATTAAAAAAAAAGGAAAAAATCACTAAAAATTAATGTATAGAAGATGATTACTCCATTTATCGACTTACTCACTCTTTTTTTTATACAAGATAAAAATTCAGGGTAGTTAATTACGATTAAATCACTGCCCGATAGCGTCCCAACGAATGAGATCGACGTCTCAGCTGGAACGCGGCCAACAATGAAATGTGATGAGAGCCCCAGATCTATTAACAATATATATTATTTGGCCCATTACTAAAAAAAATAGATGTTATTTGGTTTTTTAGCATATTTTTTAAGGAGTTAAAAATGATATAAATTATTAACTTTTTATAAGTAATTTTTTTAATATAATTTTATATTTATTAGTAATAAGTTTGAGATTATAACAAAATAAAAAGATATATACTAGTATATTTTATATTTTTTAGTTTTTTAAAAATTTATCAAAAAGTCAAACGATATATACTAGTATATTTTTAACGGAATTAATAAAAAGATTACATTTACTCTTGTTTGATGTACACGATCATTGTGTTTGATGATTTGATGTTTATGGAGATTGATAGTTTGTAATTTTTTTTTTAAAAAAAGAAGTAAAGAAGGAATGAACACTTAATGGCAACATAAACCTTGCATGTATAGTTAGTTTGACTTTTGATTATGTCGGAGACTAGCTTGTTGAGAGATGTGAATGTGATCAAAAGAGTCTCAAATCAAAAGTCGAATATAATAAGTCCTAGTATATGAGTTAGTGGGCTACTCCTTATATTGTCAATTTGTTTTAGAATGGAACCTCACTCGGTTTGTATGTGTTAGGCTACTAAGCGTATGAAGTTGATATAAACATTTCTGTTGGTAGAGAATTTCTTAATTGGAAAAATATTGGATCCAACTTGAAGATGATTTTTCAAGATATGGAAAGACATCAAGGTTCCTAATTATTGAATGTTGTGAATCAATAAGTGTTTTTTTACATCATTTTTTTGAGAACCCTAGTTGCTACTTGCTAAATATATATAATAAGTAATAATATTGGATATGTCCATTATGAGGTGCAAATATGGACAAATGGTTCAAAGATAGAGCCTATAATTAGAGTTGATAGACAAAGGTGATGTTCAAAATTAAAGGAACTTTGAGAGGTAGAAAGGAGAAAAAATAGTGATGGAGATGCCCTTTTTGGTTGAGTTGCATGCATGACCTGCCATTCTGCCAACCATCCCACATTCCCACTCATATGGGAGGCAAATTAATTTGTATCCTTCCTCTTATGGCTATTTATGTCTCCCTTCTACATTGATCTTTGGATTCGATGTCTAAAAAGGAAATTAAAGCATTAAGGGTCATCAGACAAAAAAAAAAAATGTAAATGGTTTCAAATTTAGTCTTCAGAATGACACTGTTAGACTCCTTAAGCTGACTTGGATAAATTGCAGAATGTGACATAGTTAGTTAAGGTGGAGATCAATTGATCCCTCAATGGAGCTCACAACTAGGCGAGTCAGGTTAGGTTTGAGTTGGGTTCATTTAATTAGGTTAAGGGATGAGTTGAGTCATTTCGAGTAACATGTTTAGATTTGGGTCCGGTTGTGTCAATTCAAAATGAATTTCGCGTTGTTCGGGTTTCAAGTTGATCAATGAGTCTAGCTAGTCTGTTTGGATTTTGGGTCAAATTGGGTCGGATTGAATTCGCTCAAGTTTTAGGTTAAATCATTTTGGTTATTATTAATTATGGGTTGGATTTTCTTGTGTTAAAAAAGTTTGTTAATATTGATAACAATAATGTATTAAAATTAAGAGAAAATTTGCGCCGAAGGCGCAAATTTTCGGCCTAATTAGAGAAATATACACGTTTTGGTAAATATTACAAAACCATACATCCACGCTCCCCTCATCCTCACGGTTCACCCCCACGCTCCAAAATATCACATCGGGCATCTCTCTCCTATGGCTCCCCCGCTGTTCCAGATCTCTCTCCACGGTGGAGGAAGTCGTCGTCTCCGGCGAGAGGGAATTGATACTAAATATTCCGGCCTTCTCTTTCCCGCACACATCTATGAAATCTCTCTTTCTCCAGTGGCGGGAGCGAGATCCGAGCGTGGTCGGAGGCCCGAGTGTGTCTGTGTGTCTGGATGTGCTCCGATTGGACCAGATCTGTGTGTCTGTGTGCCACATTGGACCAGATCTGGCTTTGATTTCGGCAGTGCGGTTTTGACCGGCACCAACGGCGGCTCCAATTTGTGGCTGATGTGCTCCGTGCTTCGTCTTTCATCTCCGGTTGTCTCCATTTACATTGATTGAGTGAGTTGCGGTTTTATTCTGTCGTCTGATTTTGATCTTCATGAATCGGTTCAGTTATGTTGCTAATCCACCAATTAATCATATTTGAAATGGTTTTCTGTGGCGTTGGACTCTGATGGCGAGGTCTTCGGATTTAGGGTTTGCGACGGTGAGTCTGTGTCTTCTGACGGTGAATTTGATGCTGCCATTGGCGGAGGGCGTGTGGTTGAGTCTGCCGAGCTCGGGAACTAAGTGCGTATCCGAGTAGATCCAGAACAACGTCGTCTTCCTCCGTTTGTTTTGTTCGATGATGCCCTCGCCCTCGCCATCGCACATCGCCCTCGCCCTCTCGCTCATCGTCAGCGCTGACCAAAACTCCAGTGGAGACTGGATTGCAGCAGCTTGAGGCTTGCATCTATCCTCGGGTAACAAAAACCAGGTAATCGTGGTTTGCATTAGACTAGCACAGTGTTGATCAATTCAACAAGATCGAGTGCAATTGATCGAGTCTAGGTTGCTGACATGGTGTTCTGAATCTTCGGCATGCGAACGAGAATCTGCACTTGGGCAGGGACGGTATATATTATCCGTGAATGAGAGATCCCGTTGAATTCATCACCGTCAGCGTTGACAACCGAAAGAGAGCCTGAGGAACAAGATGCTGATGTTCAACGATGATGGATTGGCAAAGCTGCAGGAACGAATCGATGATTCTCTCGTGGTATGAATTTGAACTTTGTTTTCCAATGCCTACTGCTACTCTCTATCGTCCACATTGTGTTGGTTACTTGGTTTACACTGTCCAAACTGTTTTCTTTCTTCATAGTTGTTAAAATACTGTGACAGCTTCAAAAATTATCACAGTTGCTCCCATTGCCTTAATTTTTAATTCATGTTGCATTGTTGCTGCGTGCTAGTAGTAGTACTGCGCATTGTTGGCTTCAGTTTATTTGACAGTGCTTTTTTGTATGTATGTATGGAGTAGTTAATTATGGATGGTTGAAGAATTAGTTGGAATTCTTTTTTTGCTATGGACAGTACTATGGCATCTTAGATATACATAGTAGGAATTGCCTAATACAGTAATATGGGAGGGTGTTGACAGTGTGAATGATGTTGCTTTGCAGTTTGCTGAAGTGCAGTGTAAATTGAGACTGACACCTGCACCAGCAAATCTTTTCTTAATCTTCAGTTGTCAAAGAATTAGCACTAATCCATTGGATTATAGTATTTGTTTTAATGCTTTTTACTGCTGCTAGAGATGCTTCCAAGGACCCTGAACTTGACCAATTCATTATTTGTTTTTTTCTCTTCATTTTTTTTGCTTGTTTAATTGATTCTCTGATGATAAGAACATTGATATATATAGGAAGCTTATTATGACATACTGGTAAAGTACAAGGAAGAGCTGACAAGGCCAATCCAGGATGCAATTGAATTCATGCGCAAGATTGAGTCTCAGCTACTGCAGGTGGGAGCTCCGTCAGCGCTGACAACCGACGATACGGACTCATCCTTGTTCCCAGCAGGTTCACTCCTTCACCAGCCATGTATGTATTCTCCAGTTTCTGTTCTTCTTGATGGTCAATTTGAGTTTTGGGCGTTTTTCCATTCCATTTTGCTTGGACAATTTACACAGCTGTGAAGTAATTTCTCTTTTATATGTGTTGTTACTGTTCCATTTGAGGGTTTTTTGTTTGTTCAGTTTGATCTTTTGGGGGATTTTACTGATGTGGGGCTGTTGTTTTGATTACAGTACCAATAGGAATGGACATAGCAACTCTTCCGGAGCCATCTGTCGGATTTGTGACGAACCGCCGAACTGCCAGGTAGGTTCTTTGGACTAACCTTTCGGATCTGAATCTGTGTTTGCGTCAGCGCCGACCATGTCAGCGCTGACATGGTTCGTTCTCCGACACCACGACGTGTTAGGAGACAGAAAAGTAGGAGCACCTCATCCTCACCTTTGCAGAAATCAAGGAGTCCTAGTGTTTCAGCATTGGAACGGAGGAATGCTCTTCTAAAGCAGAAAAAGGAAGAAGAAGAAAAGAAAGGGTGGACATCTAAGTTTCAGTAGTTGATTTGACCAAGCATTTGCTTCTGTATCTGATTTGCATTTACACTTAGACGTGTGTAAACTTCTTAAAGCTCACACTTGATTGACATTATTTCCCAACCAAACTCTTTATTAATCAACCAAGGATACCAGTTTATAGTTCGAAGCACAAGTGTATTTTTCTGAATTTAGAAGTTGTGCAGCAAAGCATACATCCATGTTGAAGGACATCAAATCAGTGACTGTACCAGCTTTATGTTGATAAGGGCATTCCCGACGGCGTCAGCATTCTCGTAGATGGCGTCAGCATTTCCGATGTCGGCGTCAGCATCCCTCAAACGGTGTCAGCATCGCCGATGTTAGCATCATCGATGTCCTCCACATCAGCGTTGTCGGAGTCTGCGGTGTTAGCAATATAAGAGATGGAGAAGGAATGATGTACAGTGATTTTGAGCGATTCGGTGGCATCGGCGGACATCAGCGGAGGAGCCTCTAATGTCACTATCGGTGGAGTAGGATGAAGATGTACAATGATTTTGAAATTTTATTTAATTACACTTTTGTCTAACTTCTTTATTTATTAAACATTTTGTGTTCATATTTGTGGTTTCTATTATGTTAAATTGTTACTATTCACATCAGTAATCGTATATTTTTTTTTCTTTGAAAGTTTCTCGTTATCAATTATTTTCTCCGACATCAACGCCATTATAATTGGCGTCAGCATCTCCGACGTCAGCATCGTCGACATCCCCGGTGTTAGTATAGTCGACGTCCCCCGTGTCAGCGTTGTCAGCAAAATTCGATGTGCTTGGTGTTGGCGTCAGCACTGACCCGCGGAAAAAAAAAAAAGACGTTGGCGTCAGTCTTTTATAAACGGCGTCAGCGTTTCCGACGTCGACGTCAGCACTGGATCAGCTGCCCACCCAATCAATTCTCTTTCCTACCTTCTTCATTCTCCAAATTCACACAGTAGTATATATATACAGTATAAAGTTAACCCCTTTTTGTAGGAGTTGTCCAACCAAACTCTGGTTTATATTCTATTTAATTTTGAACAAAAATAACTCATCTTTCTTAAGTTATACAGTAGGCGATGTAATGCCGACAATTAAGCACTGATGAATGATGCTGCAGAGAAAGGGCTGATGACGGGTGATGATAAATTTAACAAAAGCATCATGGATACACTTTCTCTCATCTTCACTGCCTTCTTCACTGTCAGCAACACAACAAGCAGACCAGTCACCATCTCCTTCGGCTCAGTCACAAAACCTCGAGATAGTAAAGCTCCCAGCGAGAATAAAAGAGATTGGAAGAGGAGTTGTCAGCGCTGACGGAGATCCAATAACATCCCCAAGGAGAAAGGACTTGGTGTCCTCCATCTCTCTGTAACTCCGATTGCGAGCAGTACCTTCAATATGCTGTCAGCAATGGAGAAGCATAGGCGGAAGAGGAGGGAGGCGTCGCCTAAGCAGCTACGATTGAAGCGAGGAGGCAGGCGCTCAAACATCTCCTCCGCCGTTCTTCACTGCAAGCGCTCGCAATCGAGCACGAATTCTCCAGATCCAGTCACCATCTCCTTCGGCTCATTAACGGCCCACCAGATCTACGATGACAAGCACGAATTCTCCAGATTCAGTCGCCATCTTCTCTGCCTTGTGCCTCCAGTCACCGGTCGCCGGATTCAGTCGCCGTTCTCGTCAGAGGAAGATGAGAAGAATCGGCATCACCGGAGTCAGCATCGATCCACCGCCTGGCCTCCAATCTCGAACTCGAACTCGTCAGCGATGGCGTTCGGCTTGGGGATGGCGATGGCGATAAGCGATTCAAGCTCGAACTCGAATTCGTCAGCGATGGCGATGAGCGAGAGGGCGAGGTCGAGGGCGAGGGCAAGGGAGAGCAGCATCTGAAAATCTGCGGACGGAAATATGGAAACGGAGGAGAGCGGCAATGGGAGAGATCGAGAGGGGAACAGATCTGAGAAATTGGGGGTGGTTTTGATTTCAGATTAGGGTTAATCTGGAAAGCACGGATGTATATTTTTGCAATTTTTCCAAAACTTTGTATAGTTGGCTAATTTTGCCTCCTTATTTGCGTAGTTTGCAAACTGTCCCAAAAATTAAACATAAAATAATGAATTAAATTAATAGGAAGCACCTGGGATGATCCCCTAATTAAGAAGATCTCGTTTTGATAACAAGAATGGTTGTTATGTTCAACTTTCGATTTGAAATTCTCTTTAACCTCATTCACATCTCTCAACCAAAATAAACTAATGAATGCTGAATTAAAAATGTAACATTTTATAAATAAGAATATATATTATTAGAGCATTTTTCAAACGAAAATAATAACATAAATTAATAATAGCTCACTTTGAGTTAGATACGACCGAGATGAAAAAAATCATTCTCTCGTGAATATTGAATGCGTTTCATTCCTATGTGTTTTCGTAAAAATAAGTCATCAACAACTTGCACTTGTATTTATATTATTTTTATGATGTGTATACAATTTTTATAATATTATAGGAGACCGGATAAATTAAGATTAATAATGAATTCAAATCACTATTGATAGAGAGGACTAGGTGATTACACTTGCAGATTCAGATTTTATAACTTCAAATCAATCAAGCACTAAAATTGCTATCTTCTATGGTGCGCACAAATCAATGTCGGCAGATCTAAAAGGCAAACAAATGAACCATCCTATTTCTATACATACTCCATCCGCAGCGGCGGATCCAGAAACTTTTGGGGGGGGGGGGAGTCACCAGGGTGGGTGCTGCGGCAGGTTGCTGGGTGGGTCGAGGGCTCGACTCGGACTTCTCTCTCACAGTCGGCGCCTACTGTAAATGTAAATGGGGAAAGGGGCGGCTATTGACTGTAAATGTAAATGAGGGCTTTTGAATTTAACCTATAAAAATATTTTTTAAAAAAATAGAGGTAAAAAATTAAAGTTTGGTGAGTCGAACCTGGGTCTCCTAACTCCGAAAGAGCTCACCCACATCCTTTGCCAATTGAGCCAACGCTGTTTAGTGATTCTTTACTCTCTTTACTTAATTATATCCAAAACTAGTTTTTTTTTTTAAAGTACATATTTCCGGGGCCGGGGGGGGGGGGGGGGTCACGTGACCCCCCAGCACCCCCCTTGGGTCCACCACTGTCCATCCGTCTCGAAATAGATGTCATTTTAGCTCTTTAGTTTTGTATCAAAATAGATGTCATTTTAGGTTTTCTAAATAGTGGAAAGTAATGATTTGTATTGATTTGTGTGTTGTTGAGTTTTTTTAAAGGTTTTGATTGGTTAAAAAATGTAGTGGGTAATAAAATTAATGAAAAAGTCAGTGGAATGGTGATGTTGATTGATGAATGAGTGTTTTTATTAAAATTTGTGCATAAGGCTAAAATGACATCTATTTTGGGACGGAGGGAGTAACTATTACTGCAAATATTCTATATTTTTTTCCTCTCTAAAAGAGTCTTTGATAGGATCAATTTTCATATTGATAAGACTAATACTCCCTCCGTTCGGAAATGTAAGATCTTTTACTTTTTGGCACGTATGTTAAGGAGCTAAATACTATATAAAATATTAATTTTTTTAAAATTAATTTTTTATAATATAACACTTTTTATTAATAAGTATTAAAATGTAAAAAAATAATTTTAAAAAAATCAATATTTTATATAGTATTTAGCTCCTTAAATCGCGTGCCGAAAAGTAAATGATCTTACATATTTGAACGGAGGGAGTAAGATATAAAATGTCTGGGTTGTTATTGATACAGCCAAGTCTTGCCAGATGCATGTACGTTTTTCAATTTCTGGTGTCGATAAAGGTTATATCAACACGCCAACACCTACATTCAAAGCCGATAAATCTTACGATGAAATCGGGAATAGAAAGGCATGGACGACACTGTCGACTTTGATTTTCGGTGAAACCAGGGATTTCAAAGCATGACAAGGTCTCAGTGACAGAGTTGCCAACTTCGGCTTCTAATGAAACCAGGGATGGGTAAAAACATGTTGAACTAAGAGACATGCCGTCATATTGACTTTAGATAAGTGGTTATGGGCTCTTCATCGTCTCCGGAAGTCAATGACAATGACAGCGATCGGACATTTAGTGAAATAACTGTCGTTCCAATAATAGAACTTGTAAAATATTCATATTTGAAATTGGAATGCGATCAGGCTGATTAAGGAGAAGACTAACGTTGAACTGGTCACAAGAGCTAGGCAGTTGGATAAGGAAGTTAAGGAGAATGTGGGTAGGTTAATCAGTCTAACTGCCCAGAAAGAAAAGCTCCATTGGATCAAGATGGGGGAGGAAACCTCCTCAATATTCTATAGGAGGGTAAAGGCTAGACGCGCGACTAATGCTATCATAACATTGAAAGACGACGCGGACAGGCTAATTGAAGATGAGGATCAGATCAGGCAGCATGTAGTGGATTTCTTTGAAAAGTCGTTGGCTACTGATGCCGAGGTTGTTCCCTTCCCAGAGGTGCCGGAGGGAGCTGTCATTCCTCCTCATTGCTGTGCTGCACTAACGGCTATACCCACTGAACAGGAGATCAAGGCAGCAATGCTGTCCATCGGCATAAATAAATCTCCAGGACCGGACGGGTTTGGAAGTCAATTCTTCAAGAAGTGTTGGGGCATCCCCGGAAGAGATATATGTAGGGCTGTTGTGGAAATATTCGAAAATGGGCAAATACTCAAGCAACTAAATGCCACTTTCATTACTCTCATACCGAAGGTGAAGAATCCGACTTATGTTAAGGATTAGCGGCCCATCTCTTGTTGCAACACCTTGATGAAAGTTGTGAGTAAAATTGTTGTAAGTCGAATCAAGCCCCTGCTAGCTGATCTCATTGGGTTAAACCAAGGAGGTTTCGTTCCAGGAAGATCGATCGCTCACAATTGTGCTGTTGCATCAGAAATTGTGAGTGGTTATGGTACTAAACACGTTTCCCCGAGGTGTACGTTGAAGATTGACTTATAGAAAGCGTATAATTTTATCAGTTGGGATTTTGTGAAGTTCGCACTCGAGCAGATGCACGTTCCCCCTATGTTGGTTAAAATTATATAATGGAATGTGTCATAACTACCTCTTTCTCTGTATTGATAAATGGTGCGCCGGAAGGGTATTTCAAGGGCATGAGAGGACTCAGACAAGGGGATCCGCTCTCCCCTTATTTGTTTGTAATATGTATGGAAGTGTTAAACCGAATGTTGTGAGCAGAAGCCCAGAATCCTAACTTCAACTACCACCCCAAATGCCGAGAGCTACAGATCACCAAATTGGCTTTTGCAGATGACCTACTCCTATTCTGCAGGGCTGATCTGGTTTCTGTAAGCATAGTACAGAGTGTGTTGGATAGGTTTTTTGCTGCGTCGAGGCTTAGAATTAATGCTATAAAGAGCATGTGTTATGTTGCTGGGATAAGTGAGGACGTTGAAGCTGCCATTGTTGGTAAGCTTGGATTCTGTTCGGGCTCCTTCCCATTGAACTACTTAGGCACTCCCCTCCACTCTCGAAGGGTGGCAATATCGGAGTATAAAGGGTTGATTGACAAGGTAGAGGGACGGATCAACAGCTGGGCAACAAAGCAATTATCTTACGCAGGGCGCCTCCAGCTTATCAAAGCTGTTCTGTATGGACTCTTCACGTTCTGGGGTCAAATGACGCTCTTGCCAAAGGCTGTCATTGTCCATCTGAATGGCATGTGCCGAAGTTTTATGTGGAATGGGCACTCAAACCGAAAGAGTTCTCTTGTCGCATGGGATATGGTCACTCAGCCGTATAAGGAGGGCGGTCTGGACGTCAAGAAGATGGGCATCTGGAACCGGTGCTTATTTGCTGCTTTGTTTGGGGATATAGCGTTGAACAGGGACAACATTTGGACCCGATGGGTTCAAGCCAACCATTTGAAGAGAAGCACGTTATGGGCACTAGGGGAAAGGGTACATGACACCTAGCTCTGGAAGAATTTGCTCGAGGTTAGGGATGAGGTACAACGCCAAAACATCCTAACTGCTACTTACCAAGCACAACATCTGATGAAAAGAAATGGACGTTTGGCTTGTGGAAAACTGTATGAGGAGCTACGAGAAAAGGGACCACTTGTGGATTGGGGTGCTATGCTATGGAATGGCATCCAATCTCGCAAATGGTCAAGTACTGAAAGGGGGATGCAGCAGCAACGTGCCCTCTGTGCGAGCAGAAGGAGGAATTTGAACACCACCTTTGGTTCAGATGCCCTCGTATATTGGAAGCAAGAGAGAGCGTCTGGGAGTGGGCCGCACTGCCGAACAGAAATGGGGGGATCGTTGATTGGCTTAGTTGGTTTGCTGCTGAAGATGATAGAAGGAAGAAGACTGCCCAATTTCAAGTAAAACTCCTTGTATTCAATGCATTTGTATATTTTACTTGGATAGGGAAATGAGGTTGTATTTAGAGGAGTAAGGTGCATGCCTAAGCAATGGGCTACAAGAGTGGTTGAGCTATGTAAGGGTCGAGTGTCACTCATGTGCAAAGGCAAGTCGCAGATTGACACTCGATGGTTATATAGGCTACATAGGAGAAACATTACGTAGAGTATGGATTATCCTTTGAGAGATGGGGAGATGGATGACATAGGGATAGTTGGGGTATATGCTAGAGAGACTGATACGGGGTTAGCCGTAGGATGGCCCGATCTTCGACAATCAACAAACAAACTCAAGAACGGAAGCAAAGACTCAAGAAAGAACAACGATGCAGCAAGAACAAGGACTCGATGTGACTCAATGGACTCGATATTGACTAGAAACAAAGAAGACAAGACTCGAAATTGATAGTAAAGACACGGCCGATAAGGACTAATTCGAACTAAGGTTGAACGAGATAAAGACCCCAGGCCTCCTAAGAGGGTAGGAACCAAGTATCAACGACTACAAAGCCCACCTCTACAACCTTACACAACCAAGCGGACAACTTGGAGGCACAAGGAGGGGACTTGTGATTACCAAGATATCCAAGCTCTCGCGAGGTTGATGAACTCAAAGCAAACCAAGCAAGATCTATAACCAATTTGCAATCGATGAGCAACGCTTCGAATCGATTGACTTGCACTCTTGTGTTTCACACCAAAAGAGAGAAATTTCAATAAAATTGTACGTGAATTTCTATAATGAAAGAGGCAGCCTAATATAACCTAGAGGCCGGCTGAATTTCGAAAATAAATAAATAAAATAATTAATTAAAACAAGTTTACTAAAATACCTAAAATAAATAGGCTGTCACGACCCGTGGGAGGATCCTGCGAGTCGTGAGACTCATCAGTAGCTTGACAGAATGCTGGGCTCATGGCCGCGACTCATGGAGCCGTCCCGCGAGTCGTGAGACGTCTTAAAAATCCAAATATTCCAATACTTAAAATCGGTAACACATGTGCCTAAGTAGGATCGGTCTCTTTGATTCCTATGCACATATAGGTCTTCAATGTAGGCTCCGGGAGTTGAACCGTGCTCGAGAACAAGGCGTGACTCACAAACATGAAGGAGTCGCGTTGAAGCTTCTTAGCCTGGGCTCGAGTCATTGGTCCGTCTCCTAAGACGATTGGCATGTCCGGAGGTGTAGAAGATGGTCCCGCATCAACCTTCCCTTCTTGGAAAGGATATGGAATCCAAGTCCTCGTCCACGGTGATGGACGGTTTTTAGTCGCGTAAACCGTATCAAAATAATTTCGAACCTACCTAACTAATGTAGTGTGGTAAGCACGAGTCGATCCCACAGAGAATCAAGTTATTCATAAGTTAAGTTTATTTACCAATTAATAGGAAAATAGGGTTTTTTAGTGGTGAAAATAAGAAAGAAATCAAAATAAACTATAAACAAATTAATGGAGATAACGATTAATAAAATAGTTTCACCTACAATTATCCACTTTAGTTGGTTAAATTGATATTGTAACTTCCTCTTGTCCTTTTAGTCTTCCTATGAATGCCCTTGTCCCAACCTAATATAGTCACTAGTCCAACCAGTCCTAGAAACCCTTATCAATCAAACAGTCCCTAAAGAAGGATTTAACCCAAATTGACAGCTTTAAGTTCAGAGATAAACCAAGGTATTTGCAGTCCCTAAAGAGGGATTTAACAACACATCCAACTTCCTACTCATTCAATTAGTTCAACCAGCCCTAAAGGAACAAGTTTGTCACTTGGGTTAAGGTTCACAACCAGGAATCTACAAAACCCTAGCAATTGAATTGATTCTAACTAGTTGCGCGGTCTAGATAGAATAAAACACTCAACAATCAAGCACAAAGAAGTCGAAACATTCAATATAGGAAATAAGGAACAATATTCAGAAACTCACAACTCAATCCAAACAAAGCTTCAAATTGTAGATAAAACGGAAGAGTTTAGGTCTCCATAAGAATAAAACAAAAGACAATTAGGGTTAAGAGTTGGAAACGGTAGTCGGCCTCCTTATGTTCGGCCTTCCTATGTTCGGCCTCCCTTTATGAATGTATCTACTGTATGTATATATAAACTACGAACTAAAAATTTATCCTAATATAAATATATAATAAATATATAATTCTATCTAATCCTATTCTATCTAACTTTCTAATTATATTGACCAATATAATAGTATGAAGCAGCACATACCGCTCCCTCTGCCTAGCTTGCACCGACCGAACTCCAAGTTCACAAGTTGACGAATCAGCCCGTGTACGGCCCGAGCCATCACATACGTTCGAACTTCGAACTCCGGATCCAATAGCAAATGTTGTGATCAGCCCAATGTACGATCCGAGCCGTCCCGTCTCGTCTTTTAATTGCAAAATAATCCCACTATTTATGATCAACCTCCAAATTCATACGATCAAGCTTAAAGATACCTGAAATATATAAAAATACTAGTGTAGACTCCGAAAACCAAATGATACAAATTAACTATAAAATATATAAAATATGCTCTAAATCAATATGCAAATCTATACTAAAAACATGACTAAAATAAACCCTATCACTAAGTATGGAATAAGATCCGCGACGTTGAAGGTAGCACTCACGCCATATGTTCGAGGAAGCTCCAGCTTGTAGGCATTGTCACCCACCTTCTGTAGAACCTTGAAAGGTCCATCTCCTCGTGGTGCAAGCTTGCTCTTCCTTTCATTGGGAAACCTCTCCTTCCTCAGGTGCACCCACACTAAATCCCCAGGCTGGAGCGTCACCAATCTGCGCCCCTTGTTGGCCTTATTGGCGTTGTACTCAACCTTTCGCATAAGCTGTTGAGGCGTCCGTTCATGTAGCTCCTTGACGAACTCAACATGCTAGGGTTTGTAATTTGGCATGGCCAATCCCCGAAGTAGCAAGACGACCACCATTGCCGACGATAATAGAGTGTGCAGGACCTTTAAAGGAAATGGAAGAGAGGTTACCTGAGGAGTTTGTCATATGGGAGGTGGCACCAGTGTCCATGTACCACGAAGAGTCGGGAGATGTCGGCTGCATAGAGGAGAAGGCGTGATGCCCATCAGGTTGAAAATAGGCTTGATCAGACGATGTCAGATAGGCCTGAGGATCGGCATGTCGAGGGGCAAGAGAGCCGGAGTGCATCAAATGAGGGTTGAAGCCAGGCACCGGGGACCATCGGGGGGGGGGGGGGGGGGCGGCGTTCGAAGGACGAGGGACACCAGTCCATGTATGCCGGAATCGCTCTATAGAGTTGTGGCCGCTGCTGCTGCCGATGCCGCTGCCGCAGCTACTGTCGTGGCCGCATCCTTGCGGCGGAGATGTTTTCTAACAGGGACCGGAGGCAAGAACCGAATAGGCGGCATGGTGCCGAGAGAAGAGAGAGAAGGGTGAGAAGGGCTTGTACCAGATCTTGAGGTATTCCTTCCGCTTCGACCAGAGCTTCGGCGGATTGAGAGGATTCGATGGAGGCGGCGGTGAATCGGGAGGAGTGAATGAGGAAGTTGGGAACGGGGGAGCAATCGGGGGAGTGAGGGAGGACAACGGCGGTACGAGGTCGGCGGCGGTAAGAGAAGAGGTGAAGTGGGAGGATCAAATTAGGGTTCCGTGAGGAAGAAAAGGTTGTGATATCATGTAGGATGATAGAATTGATGTAAAGTCCTCATTTAGGGTTTCATTCATTAGACAATCATACATATATGTTAAAAGAGATTGGGCCTTTTGGCCCACTATACAATTTGTCATCTATGTAATTGTTAGGATGAAAATCAGGTATGAAATAGAAATCTCAAATTCGACTCCTTGATCTCCGCAAATTAATTACAAGAATTCCTCCCGCTGTAGTAGAAGGTAGTCAGGATCGATCCACCAGAAAGCGTGTCGGCGCCCTCCTTTTCAGTTCCAAAATCCTCTCGAATTCGACCAGAAGAGTCCTCGACGTCGACCAGTGTCCTCGACGTCGACCACACAGTCGATCAGAAACTGTAACAAAAGCAAACAGAAGCGCAAACAAAGCAAAAACAAGCAAGTCGAGTAACACAGTGTACTCGACGTCGAGTAGAACTCAGGCAATGTCGAGTGATTTGCAGTGTAAAAACGTGACCTTTGCAATGACAGAAATAAAACAGAAGCAACACGAAAATTGTGGGAAATTCAATAAACTATAAGACTTCCAGAATCAGGGTTTCAACACCACAACGATAACCATGTAAAATAACACATAAAGGCATAAAAGATCATGCTTTTCATCAAATAACTTTCGTTATTAACATATATGAATATAGAGAGGGTGTTGATAGATACACCGCAAATGGTGATTAAGAATTTGCACGTCCTTAAGGACGTGCATGCACGTCGTTAACAACGTGCAAGTGTGGAACTGTGCACGTCGACTAGCAAACTAGGGTTTGCACGTCGAAAGCAACGTGCAATATTCGCACGTCCTTAACGACGTTCAAACCCTAGTTAGGGTTTCGCGTTTAGGGTTTAGGGTTTTTGAGGGTTTGTTATTGTTAATTGAAAAAATTGAAGGGCTAGTGGAGTTGAAGGACTTAGGGTCTAAATAAATGGAAAGCAATAATTGTTAAGGTTTTCATTCGGATAATATGCGAATAATGTTACAAGGAACGGGAAAAAGGTTTTACATCCATAATTTTAATAACTGGTGGAATAAAATCTTGTAAAAGTGTAAAGGGCGACCGGACTCGACACGTAAGGCTCGAAATCTCTCAAACTAAGCTTGAAACGGAGCATCCCACCATTCGACGCTCGGTTGATGATGTGCGACCCATTCTGGCAGAGGCGGTGGAATAGGAGCGTTAGGACGCAACCAGATCTATGAGAACAGAAAATTAGAGTTAGAGTATTGACATATAGATGAAAAGCAAGAATAGGTAATAAAAAAAGACGTTTGAAGTCGTACCGGGGAAAAATAGTTTTGGTTTCCGATGCAGGCTAAACCAAGGGTTGCTGATTGAGGGTGTTAGCAGGTGTCGACGAGGTCATCGGAAGACATGTGAACGGATGATGCGAAGCTAGGACGACGAGAGGAATCTGATATACCGTTGCAAATACTAAACCCATGATGGGTAGCTCTATCCACCGTCTCCTATCACCATGCACATGTGCCGCCCATCTCTGGTAGTCGACGAACTGCTGGAATGGGTACCCTCCCATATAACAATCGGCGTAGAGATTGGCGTGATCCTCCAAGTGATTGCATAATAACGTTTTGAGTTCCAAGAAAGTAGACTCGCTGATATGTGATGTCAATGACGCCAAAGCACGGTAGCCACACTAACCATCTCCAACAGTGTCCCTCACACCCTCAATATGACCGGGCATGAAGGGATCAACGTTGTTTCGACCCCAGTTGAACCCTCCGAACACATCATCACGTCCACGTCGAGCTGAGGTCGCGTGTGGACGATGTCGAGCAGCATTTCGAGCAGCACATGCTTCTTCTCTCTCAAATCTTTCCCTGAACTCCTCCTATGGCAACGGGTTGGTTCTGCAGGCATTCCTCGACCCCCGAGGCCTCCATTTCCTTCAGACGCTTGCAGATGAGGGTGAGTGGAGCTCATTGTCGCATACATCATTGGAAGTCGTGTATGAAGATGACAAATCATACGGCAGTGGGGTGTCGTCGATGTCAGTCCATGGCAAATCCATCCAGAACGGGTGGATGTCCTCGGCGGGTATCGGAGTACCGGAGTTGACGTATGTCTGAATATCAAGGACAAAAGGGATCCCGTAACAAACCCTCCAATGTTGGTCCGTGCATTCCAGAGGAATGTTTTGGTTCACGACATCCTCCCACATCTTGTACAGATAATCGAAGCACTTTTTGGAGTTTAAAGTCTTTACCTCGTAAAAAACGTTGACTTTATGCGCCACTGTTGGCCATTTGAAGAGGTCGATGTCCAAAGCAGTCTGCAGCTCATGAAGTTGACAATCGTTGACTCTATGGATTGCATCGATCATGATGCAAAAGTCACCAGTCGATGAGTGCAGTGCCTCCTTCAGAACCTTGTGTTGACCCTCAACTCTGTACACATTGAAGTGTGTACCATTAAATGTTTGATGTCATATCATATTGTAATGGGAGATATGAAGTAAGGTGTACCTGTTTGTCGTACGGGTGCCGAGATGGAAGCCACACCGCCTCTAAATACGCCACCACACCTGGGAATGGGTGCCATGCAGCGTGTAGCGCCTGACGACGGCGGTTGAATGATTCCTCCGACCTCGATTGGAACAACTTCCAACAGTTGCCCTTGAAGGTGCCAGCGTGGTTTAAATTCTTTGTGATCTTCAGAGCAGCTTCCTCGCATCTTCTCGTCACGTGCAACCAGCAAAGAAGATGATGGACGTTGGGGAAGACAACATTCAGCGCCGCCAAGAGGCCTAGCTCCCGATCAGTCATAATAGCTAGAGGTTGAACCGTCCCAAGCAAGATCTGAAGCTGACGTAACACCCAGGCGTATGTGTCATTGTTCTCGTTCGACATGAAGGCATAGGCGATGCAGTAAGTCTTGCCCGAGGGTGTGAACCCGACCACCTCGTACAATGGAATCCCATATCTGCAAGTGTAAATATGTTACATGTACAATACTTTATAATTGGCTATATGTACAATAATGTAATCGTAATTAAGTAACTTACGCATTTGTTTGTACGTGATGTCCAATACGATGACGTAATGGAACCTTCGGAGTAGCCATATCCCGTCAGGATGCGCTAGGAAGAGGTCGCTCAAGACGTTGTCGTCATCCGGATTTCGTCTGAACTCGTAGTAGTACCTTCTTTCCTGCAGACGATGCAGGGTATCTTGGGTCCTCGTCCGACTACCCCTTTCTTCGGCGACCATCATGTTGAGCGTGTTGGTAAGGGAACACGATGATGTGACGCTTGTCTTATCTAACTGCCTCAATCTATACCCAATGGCTTTTAGAGGAGTACCAATTTTCTTAATCCCCCTAGCCATCTTCTTTTCCCCCTCTGTCAACTGTCCGGCGATGGCATGACCCTTCAAGCTCGTGGGAAGCCTGTGGTTATGTACACCGTGGGTTACCGTCACAACCCAGTGACCTGGCGGACCTTTGTGCCGGTGTAGAGAGAATAGACAACCGTTTATCTTCGATTGCGTGCTTCGGAGCTTCCTCCCACGTGGTCGGCACTCCCCATACTGCTCGCAAGCAAGGAGAACCCCGCCTCGACGGTTCGACGCCCCCGTCCAGGACCGCTTGATTACTAAAATCATGCAGTGTCTCCGACCCAAGTCCTTGAAATGCGTAACCATTTCGTCACGGTCAGTCCAAACCCTTGGGTCCGAGAACTCGGAGGTGAAGTCTCGAAACAGTAATAACATTAGTGGAATTATGAACAAAACGCAAGGCATACGAAATATATTCACTATATGAAACGTATCCGTACCTGGCAAACTTGGAGACGACAATTGCTTTGCGACTCGGCCATAGCGATCCTAACGGTGAAGGAATATATCGAACGAATTCGGACTTTGTTTTGGAGTGCGGAATCAAGTTATCCCCCTTCACTTCAAATAGGCAGTTTTGCGTTAAAGGTACGCGGAGGTGCACGTCCAACAGAACGTGCATGCATGTGGTCAACGACGTGCATGCACGTGGTCAACGACGTGCATTTTCGTTCCCTAACCCTAAACCCTAACTACCCTAGCCAAACCCTAAACCCTAACCCTAAACGCTAACTACCCTTCCCTAATGTTTTCGTTCTTGACGTTTTCATTCTTGACGTTTTCGTTTAATATGACTTAGAAGAAATGAGAGGAGTCTACTCGAGATAGAAAAATAGAAATAAATACGAAAGCCGTAACATAAAAGTATAATATAAAGATAGATACAAAAGCTGTAAAAGTAGAAATGTACATCAATGTCCAGGTGGATGTCGTACAACCTCATCCAAAATCTCCGTCACCTCATCTAAAAGCTGATCAATGCGAGGGTCGGTAGCCAGGGCCCTCCAATAGCCCCCTAGCTCATGCAAGCGGGCCGCTACCGCCGGAGGAATAACAGGGGGATGAGGCAGGTCCACCCATGGATCCAAGCCGATCGGGTGGACGGGCGCCGGAGGGTCCGGATGGGGTGGCGTGGTGGGTAGCACGTACGGCCGGCTCTGCGAGGCATACCAAGCTAGGTAATCTGCAATGACACCGGCCTGGCACTCCTCGCTGGTGCGTCTATGCTCGGTCAGCTTGTAGAAGCGACCCTCGTCCTCCACGTCCTGCCAATTGTTGTACTCGGGGTCAAACACGGCGACGTACTTGATCTTCAAGATGGCGTCGCGGGTGACCTGACTCGGCTGGATGAAGGGCAGCGGGATCCCCTGTACTCGTCCGAACTGCCGAAGGCACCTATCGGGCATATATGGCTCATCCTCCCCGCAGAATGTGATGGTGCCCCGATAGGTGGACTGACGGTACTGGCCATCGAAGTCCAGATCATGCCCAAAGGGCATCCACTCGACCTATAATTAAAAAAATCAGGCGTAATTCACAGTTACGAAATATATGTCATATAGTTAGAGTCTCGAATACATACATCGGCGACTGTAAGGCAGTCGACCTCGTCCCACATCTTTTTCACCTTCGTGAGCTTGGCCGCGTCCTTCATGTGATGTGGCGCCTTCGGAGCGATGAACTTCGCATAGAAGTGAGGGTCTTCCTTCCTAGCCGGATCGCTGGAGAAATCACCTCGGAAGCGAGGGAAGTACGCCCATATCCAAGCCTTGACACAAAACAGAATGTCGTTAGCATATAATATAAATATTTGTAAACTGTAACTCTAATTCAGTGGTCTCGTACCTGTAGAATCGGCGTGCAGCAATCTATACCCTTCGCACCTACTCGGGTAGCCTCGCCTAGGCCCCTGTACAGACATGCGAGGGCACCTGCATCTCATGCAAGGGTGGCCGTCCGGGGGATGTCCCAAATAAGGCCGAAGATCTTCCATGGGATCCGGCTCTGCGACTTGTCCATAAATAGAGTCGCGGCGACAGCGATGGCTAGGTACCCAATGTGGAGAAACCGACGCTGTGCAGGGTCATCCTCTAGCTGCCCCCCTCCCGTATGCGTGCGCAACCGAATCTGCTCAGGATCAGCCAAGTAACGGGATGGCCGCCAGGATGTCTGTATGATGTCAGGGCCTGTGGGTGATCTTATAGTACTGAGCGACGGTGTGTATCAGCGCCCCCGGGGCCAGATGTGACATGCACGACAGACCCTCCATCGGAATCCCCATGAGGTAGGCAACGTCGTGGAGCGTGATGGTCATCTCGCCCCATGAAAAGTGGAAAGAGCTGGTCTCCGGGTGCCAATGCTCTAGGAAGGCGGTGCAAGTGAACTCGTCCACACACTCCCAATGAAGGGACCTCAGCTGCGGAATGCCCGATGGGATAAGATCCTGCACCCACGTCCCCGGGCCCTCAAAAATGTATCGGTCGAACGGCAGCAGGTGAGTCGCCCAATGGTGGAACTTCAACAACGGCAGATCCACAGTCGGCTTCCTCCACACCCGGTACGCTCGGTGATGCCTGTAAGACACCAACAGATCTCCCGGTGGTAAGAATGGGTCCACCTGCCCCTCCTACTGCCCCCTTGCCCCTCTGGATGCCCCTCTTCATGGCCCCTCTGCCCCTCCTGTGGCACGTCCTGCCCCTCGGGCTACCTCTCCTGACCGTCACCGACCTCCTCCGCGACGCCAGGGATGCTGTCATCTGCCGAAGCTAAAGAAATCGCCGGTGGTATCTGTGAGGATGTAGAAGCCTCGGCGTCGTGGGTTCCGGATGTAGAAGCCTCCGGAACGCCGGACGTAGATGCCTCGGGGATGGTGGGGGGTAGACGAGCAGGCAGTCTACCCATATCGGCCCGTCGACCCGCAACTACATCTGTGACGCAGCTGCTGAGAGTAAACGCGTCCTCCAACGATGGTTGTTGCCCCTCCGTCGCATCGCCAGAAGGATCGAAAGAAGGCAAATCCGCCCAGAAGATGTCATCCTCGTCGGCCGGGGGGGGGGGGGGGGGGGGGGTCCCCATCAACTGCTGGTAGCCATCTGCAGACATCAGGAGATCATCTACTGTGACTGTCTCCTCCGGTATCTGACTGACCGCTGCCCGGTCGTCGAACCTAACTGGTCGGAGGGTACCATCCCCCCTCAAGAGCCTCCCTGCATGTTATTATGAAATGTTGAGAACCTATTACTTTCTATGTGCTAATTTATTTCATCCAGTTGGCTATTAATGTCTTTTAATATATTTTAATGTCTTTTAATATATGTTAATGTATTTTAATATCTTTTAATGTCTTTTAATATATTTTAATGTATTTTAATATCTTTTAATGTCTTTTAATATATTTTAATGTTTTTTAATATCTTTTAATGTCTTTCAATATATTTTAATGTTTTGTATGTTAATGTATGTTGATATCTTTTAATGTCTTTTAATATATTTTAATATATATTAATCGCTTTTAATGTTTTTTATTTTCTTTGAATTTTAATGTATTTCAATATAGTTTGTACTTTTTGTACAAACTATACAAACTATATTATAAACCATAAAAACTATATACGATCAAACCATAAAAACTATATACTATCAATTATAATCTATCAAATTATATTATAAATCATAACAACTATATACTATCAATTATAATCATGCACGTTATATTATAAAACTATATTATAATCTATCAAACTACATTATAAAACTATAAAACTTAATCAAATAAAATAAATAATTCAAATAACATACCAGTGGGGTCGGGACAGGAGACACCTCTGTAGACTATATTATAATCCGCGGCGGTAATACGGACTCCACCACCGGAACCGCCGCCGCCTCCGCCACCAGGACTGTCGCCGCCACACCCTCCATCGGCACCGCCTCCATCGCCGCCGCTTTCGCCTCCATCTTTCTCTCCGGCTCCATCGGCTGCGCACCACCACCACCGGCCTCCATTGGCGCCACCACCTCCGCCTCCATCACCGCCGCTTCCGCCTCCATTTCTCTCTACGGCTCCATCTCTCTCTCTCTCTCTCTGAACTCGTCACCGGCGCTCTCTCTTTCTCTCTATCGATTTGGAATTGGGAACGACGAATCACGTTCGCTTCGTATTTAAAAGACGAGCTTGCACGTCCTTAAGGACGTGCACTATTGCACGTCCGTAATGACGTGTAAGCACGTTTTTTATAAAAAATAAAAACGTGCTTCCACGTCCGGGCTCGGGTGGCTGCAAACCCACATGCACGTCCTTAAGGATGTGCATACACTTTTCTTTCGATGTGCATGCACGTCCTTAAGGACGTGTGGATTTGCGATGTATATAGCTGAAACGTATAGAGGCTTTCGCATAAACCCTAATTGTTACTAACCCTTTTTCACATAATTAATCCAAGTTGCATTAAGATCACTTTCGTTTCAATAACACAAACAAGGATCACCTTCAACTTTAGCAAAAGAATCATGCTCATAGAGATAGAAGACGAATTGCATCAAAAGTTTGTACCTTTATCGCATTACCTCACATGACTACCGTCGGGCTCACCCCGACCCTAGAAGTTGGGTGACTACTCGCTCTTCATCATCAAGAAAGACATCAATAATAAAAGGGAACGAAATTGCTTTAAATAAAATAAAATAAAGCTTACAACTCGTCTCTCAACTCTTTCTCTCCTCTCGCCACAAGCTCTCTCTCTCTCTCCCTCTCTCTCTCTCTCTCTCTCTCTCTCTCTCTCTCTCTCTTTCTATGCTATGAATTGTGTATGAAATTGAATGAATAAAACTCAGCCCCTAAGACTCTATTTATAGTGCTCAAACCCCGCTATTCAAGGAAAGAACAATTCTATCTATATCTAAAACTTGGAAATGAAAGAAATATATCTAAACGGAAACTAGGACTATTATGGATAAATCCTTCTTGACTTGATAGATCTTGATTTGACTTGATAGAATATCTCTAATCTTGGCTTGCAAGTAACTCCTTTCACTCGGATTTCTCCTCGTACTCGACTCGGACTTTCTGGAATGTTCCTCCTGGGTTGTACTCGAGCTCGGGCACCTTCTGGACTCGACATGTTTACTCGAATTCGAGTAGGTGTACTCGACGTCGAGTAGCTCTGGGCTCCTCGAGGGGCTCTGCTCGACTTTGCGTGAAATTCTTGCTCGGGATGTACTCGACTTCGACTAGAAGTGGTCGACGTCGAGTAGAATTGTTAGCTCTCGGCATTCTGCTATGTTCTTCAAACGCATTTTCCCGAGTCCTCGTTTGTCGAATTGACGCAAATGAGTATGCGTTCGAAAGCTCTTTTTGAGGGCTACAACTCTCATGAAGACATCAGAACTTGATTTAGAATGATGAATGGTTAAAAGTGGGCTTTTCTCTAGTTGCATCATCCTTAGCTTCTTCATAAGTTTCCTTTAAACTCCAAAGTGCGCTCGATTTCTGCGAAATATAACAAAAACTTGTGTAGACCTCCATATATTGAAAATAAACATAAACTACATAGAATCTGTACTATTTTAACCCAAATGTATGAAATGCATGCAGAAATCGATATAAAAGTTAAGGTAAAATATGGAAAATTAGGCTCACAACAAACACCCAATACTTAAGCTTGCTTGTCCGCAAGCAATACTTTTAATTGTCATACAGGGGAAGAAATCAAAACTCTTAACATCTTAGATTCATTGCCATATAACCCTACAATCAATTGCCATCATCGAAAAGGTACCAATGTCACAAATCCATACATGTGCAATTAAAAAGCAACATCTACTCACAAAAGGAGGTTTATGCAAAACATTCATTCGTGACAAAGCATTAATAATCAAGAGGACTTTAATTTAAGCTCATGTAAGGAATAGATTGGTAAAAGGCTAAATGTGTGCAATTTTTGGCCATGTGGTGCTAATGATCCGGGGAAATGGAGTACTTTCCAAACTTTCATACCACATTCTTTCTTCTTTTGATTTCTCACCTTTCGCTCATTGCTTTTTTTTTTTCTTTCATTATAATGCTTTTACCTCTCTAACCTTAGAAATGCCTTCTCACGAGTCGCAAACATGGGTGTCATGAATGGCCCCGGATACTTATTGCTTCGGACTCCTCACATTGGTGTCCCATCCTGCGGAACTATTATCTCAACGCAGGCAGGGTCGATCATTGATCGGATTTTCTTTCACTCATTAAATTTTTCATATATTTTCAATTTCCTGCCAAACTCCAATAATGATATATAACAACAACACAACCATATAATAATCTCCATAATTTGACATCAATTCTCAACATACTCCCTGGATAGGAAATAAGGTAAAGAATGGGCAATATTTAGATCATGTGGAGCAAATATGAAATAAGGCTCAATATGGCTTTTGTGATGCATAAGCATAGGTATGGCAAAGGAATATAACAATATGAGCATTATATGGAAAATATAAAGTCCTCCTTCCTCTTATCATGTATTATGTCAAATACTCAAAAGCAACTTCAAATTTTACCTCCTTTCATGGTTTTCAAGAAAATAATGTACTTCATTGTGACTTCCCTTTACTATGCAATTTCATGCTATATCTCTGATGAATCCAATTTTGCATCATCGAGTTCAATAAAGCTTCCATGACACTTATCAATATTTTCAATGGGGGTCATTTTTTTCAAACTTTGGAAAACATGCATGTAAGCACATAAATATATAATGAATTCCAAAATAGCCATGTATAAGCAATTCGAAGATAAACTAAAAATATGCACACAAAATGTCAAATAAATTTAAATATGTATAAAGCAAGCCCTTCCCTCACCCCATACTTAAACATTACAGTGTCCTCACTGTATAAAAACAAGGGTAAAGAAAGAAACTCACTAGACAGGTGTGCTGATCGTCGGAAATCGAGTGCAATATTGTTGCAGAGCTAGTCGACATCGAGGAAGATCTGGTCGACTTCGAGTAGGTGTGGTCGACTTCAAGTACGCTTACTCGACTTCGAGTACAATGAAACCTCCAAGGTGATCCTCTCGACCACAGGTTCTTTTCTGCTCGAGATGTGGGGTTGATGTCGAGTAACTTACTCGACGTCGAGTAATTCTTATTTACAAGCTCTAGACTTTATAGTCGCTAGGCCGACTTTTTCCGTTAAGCTCAAGGAGGCATTTGCAGGGCCCATGTAGCTTGGGCTTCAAACAAGACTCCATTTTTGTCCATCAGTTGTAGTCCTCCTGAATGGATCTTGTTCACAGTGAAGGGTCCCATCTTCTTCTTGGTGAATTTGTTGGGAAACCAATCATCCTTTGATTTAGAGACATAGACCATGTTTCCTACCTCATAATCCTTTGGATCGTCATCGGAAACCCTGCACAATCGCACATACCAAGGCAAACCTCTCCGATGTATAGATAAATCTTTAATTGAAATAGGAGAAGAGATGTTCATACCTTGCCTTACCGTTGCGAAATCAATTGTTGGGACTTCAGGTTCTACTCGACGTCGAGTACATTCCTGCGTCTGGTGGACTGCTCGTCGTGGAGGAGGGAGTCGAGGAGGAAGGCGGCTGGTCGACGTCGAGTACTTATCGGCCTCAGGTGGCTTACTTGATGCTGGCGTAGTCGATGGAGGGCCCGGGATCTGGTCGACGTCGACTAGAGTACTCGACGTCGAGTACTTCTGGTCGACATCGACCCCTTACTTAGTACCTGGCAGCGATTCTGAATAAAAATTAGTCGACATCGACTTACCTTGGTCGACATTGAGTAGATCGTTTGTCTCCTCGTTCAGAATTGCCATGATCTCCTCCACCTGGGCTTCCATAGCTTGCTTCTCTAGCTCCTTGGGGGTCATATTTCTTACCTTAGGTTCCTGCAAGTTATGTACCTAGCTGAGATAGATTTGAGCTCTTCCATGGGACCTGTATGCCTTTTAGTTTTATTAAAGGAATACTCAATTACCTCATCGTTGATGTTGAAAGTGATTACTCCCTTCCTTACGCTTATGTTGGAATCCACCGTCGCCAAGAAGGGCCTTCCTAGAATAATTGGACAAGCAGGATCCTCTGCCATATCAATAACTAAGAAATCAGCAGGGACAAAGAACTTACCTACTTATACTGGCACATTGTCCACCATGGCTGTTGGGATGACCACCGTATTGTTTTCCATATAAAGCTTAGCATCCACAGGCTTTAGGCCACCTATCTTAATCTTGGACCAGATTGATAAAGGAATTATACTCACACTGGCTCCCAAGTCACATAAAGCATTAAATCTGTATTGACCAAATCCAATGGTTATAGCAAACTTACCTGGATCTGGCCTTTTCTCTAATACGTCCATCTGACTGCATTCTTTTGCGATCTCCGCCATTGACCGCTTTTTGCTCAAGATCTCCTTAAGGAAATTTACATAAGATGGCATCTCATTAAGAGGTTCTGTGAAGGGTATTGTGACATTGAGCCTTTGAAGCATCTTGTTGAAATGCTGAAACTTCTTCTCTCCTAGATCCTTTGGAGATTTTGTCGGGAAAGGTAGCTTCTTCTTTGCCGGAGGTGCTGAGGTTTTGTCGACGTCGAGCACAGATTGGTCGACATCGAGTATGGTCGGGTCGACATCGACTATTGTAGTCGACTTCGGGTTGGGCGCAACGTTCTGGTCGACTTCGAGTCGGGGGTCCTCGACTTCGAGTAGATGCTGGTCGACATCGACTGGTTTACTCGATGTCGAGTACTCCTCAGTAGCTTCTCCCTTCGTGCTTTGTTCGGGCGTTTGTGTCTGACGCCCACTCCTTAGATTCATGGCAGCTACTTGCCCCGTAGATTTGCCCTTGGGGTTGGGTTGAGAAGATCCAGGGAGCGTACCTGACTGTCTGGGGACGGATGCTGCCATTTGACCAATCTGTGTTTCCATTGATTTCCGCCATATATCAATTTCTCCAAGCCTAGAGTTGACATCATGCATCTGAGTGTAGATGGAATTGATAGACTGCTTGGTGTCGGAATGGTTCCTCCGCATTTCCCCAAGGATGGTATGTAGGTCATCCTTCTTACCTTCTTTGTCAGGGTGACCAGGGGCTCTGTAGGGAGGGGGATTCTGATGCTGGGGTTGGCAATAGTAGCTCTAGTTTTGATTCTGGTGTGGCCCTAAGTAGTGTCCCTCAGCATACCTTACCTCTTCGTGGGTCTCTCCTTGATGTACTTGATCTACGTGTGGGCACGCAGTAGTGTTGTGCCTCATAGACCCACATTCCAAACAAGGTTTATCTTTAGAGAGGAATTTAACTTGTTTGGTAAGGCGACGTACCTGATCGTTGTGAAACTGGTCCCTGACGTGTGGATCAACTTCTTTAGGTGGCACATACAATCACATAGATAGGGCAGGCCTTTCAAACCTTTCGTCAGAAGCGGCTGCAGAAGTCTCATATGTGTTGTCGTAGTTAGCCAATGTCTCAAATATCTCTCATCCTCGGCGTGGAGTGTATCCAAGATACTCATAGTTGGTGTAGTTGTTGATCCTATCTTTAGTAGGCGCATCCAGGCAGTTGAAGATTATCTCCTGGATGACGTAGGGCGGTTGGCCATGAGTAGGACAAGATTTCAGAAGCCTCTTGTAGCGCTCCCAGACTTGTGCTAGTGGTTCCCCTGGCTTTTTTCTGAAAGTCGTGATTTGTTGTCTGAGGACAGATGTATTTGCAGGAGGAGAGAACTTGTTGAGGATCAGGTCATGTAGCTCGTTCTAAGTGCGAATTGATCGTGCAGGCAATCCTTCCGGCCATTGTTGGGATATTCCTGCAAGGGAACAACGAAAAGTCTTTAGTTTTAGATATTCAAGATTGGCACCATCAGCTATAGCTTCGCATAAGTCTATAAAAGTGGTGACATGCTCTAAAGGACATTCATTAATTCTTCCCCTAAGTTGACTCCTTCTAATTTCAGTAATAAAAGAAGGACGAATTTCAAAGTTAATAGCGAGAAGAATGATCGCTGATTCTGGAACTTCCAGAGTAGGATGCAGATATTCTTTTGCGTTGGCTGGGATATGCCCAACCCGCTCCTCAAGCTTCCTTCTCGCGTTGATCTCGCGATCTACCCTTGCCTCCCACCGTTGTTGATTATGTGCATATTCCGCCTCTCGTCGGGCGTGTTCAGCTTCTCTGGTGGTGAATGCCTCAATTTATTGGCGGAGTTGCTCAAGCTCCTGTGCAGGTGTGAGCGGGCCCGCATTCTCGTTGTCGGATATTGACATGAGTCTCCTCCTAAGCCTTTGCTGAAGATGGAAAAACCGCTCAGGCTCGAGAATTGGGTCTATAGGCGTGCGATCAGTTCTTTGCATGCACCTGAAAAGCAAAAAGAAAAAGCAAGTAAAAAGGAACTAAAAATAAAATAAATATAAAGAAAAGAATAGAACTAAAAAGGGCGCGATTGATGGCTTCCCCGGCAACGGCGCCAAATTTGTTAGGAGGAAAATCAAGTATGAAATATAAATCTCAAATTCGACTCCCTGATCTCCGCAAATTAATTACAAGACTTCATCCCGCTGTAGTAGAAGGTAGTCAGGATCGATCCATGAGGAAGTGTGTCAGCGCCCGCCTTTTCAGTTCAAAAATCCTCTCGAATTCAACCAGAAGAGTCCTCGACGTCGACCAGTGTCCTCAACGTCGACCACACAGTCGATCAGAAACTGTAACAAAAGCAAACAGAAGCGCAAACAAAGCAAAAACAAGCAAGTCGAGTAACACAGTGTACTCGACGTCGAGTAGAATTCAGGCAATGTCGAGTGATTTGCAGTGTAAAAGCGTGACCTTTGCAATGACAGAAATAAAACAGAAGCAACAAGAAAATTGTGGAAAATTCAATAAACTAAAAGACTTCCAAAATCAGGGTTTCAACACCACAACGATAACCATGTAAAATAACACATAAAGGCATAAAAGATCATGCTTTTCATCAAATAACTTTCGTTATTAACAAATAGGAATATAGAGGCTTTCGCATAAACCCTAATTGTTACTAACCCTTTTTCACTTAATTAATTTGAGTTGCATTAAGATCACTTTCGCTTCAATAACACAAACAAGGATCACCTTCAACTTTCGCAAAAGAATCATGCTAATAGAGATAGAAGACGAATTGCATCAAAAGATTGTACCTTTATCGCATCACCTCACATGGCTACCGTCGGGCTCACCCCGACCCTAGAAGTTGGGTGACTACTCGCTCTTCATCATCAAGAAAGACATCAATAATAAAAGGGAATTAAATTGCATTAAATAAAATAAAATAAAGCTTACAACCGATCGAAGACAAATCTCTCAACTCCTTCTCTCCTCTCGCCGCAAGCTCTCTCTCTCTCTCTCTCTCTCTCTCTCTCTCTCTCTATGATATGAATTGTGTATGAAATTGAATGAATAAAACTTAGCCCCTCAGGCTCTATTTATAGTGCTCAAACCCCGCTATTGAAGGAAAGAACAATTCTATCTATATCTAAAACTATCTATCTATAATATTAAGATAAAACTTGGAAATAAAAGAAATATATCTAAAAGGAAACTAGGACTATTATGGATAAATCCTTCTTGACTTGATAGATCTTGATTTGACTTGATAGAATATCTCGAATCTTGTCTTGCAAGTAACTCCTCTCACTCGGATTTCTCCTCGTACTCGACTCGGACTTTCTGGAATGTTCCTCCTAGGTTGCACTCGAGCTCGGGCACCTTCTGGACTCGACATGTGTACTCGACTTCGAGTAGGTGTACTCGACGTCGAGTAGCTCTGGGCTCCTCGAGTGGCTCTGCTTGACATCGCGTGAAATTCTGGCTCGGGATGTACTCGACTTCGACTAGAAGTGGTCGACGTCGAGTAGAATTGGTAGCTTTCAGCATTCTGCTATGTTCTTCAAACGCACTTTCCTGAGTCCTCGTTTGTCGGATTGACGCAAATTAGTATGCGTTGGAAAGATCTTTTCGAGGGCTACAACTCTCATAAAGACATTAGAACTTGATTCAGAATGATGAATGGTGAAAAGTGGGCTTTTCTCCAGCTGCACCATCCTTAGCTTCTTCATGACTTTCCTTTAAACTCCAAAGTGCGCCCGATTTCTGCGAAATATAACAAAAACTTGTGTAGACCTCCATATATTGCAAATAAATATAAACTACATAGAATCTGTACTATTTTAACCCAAATGTATCAAATGCATGCAGAAATCGATATAAAAGTTAAGGTAAAACATGACAAATTAGGCTCACAACAGTAATCTATCACGCTCCTCTATATTCAATCTGATGAATGTCCGATCTTCAATCTGATGAATGTCCGCTCTAACTCCAGCTGTAAGTGAACAATTTGGATCCCCTATAACACTTTGTGTGTTACACTCGGTGATACACTTCATTATTTCAGTTATAAATTAAAATTAAAATTTTTAAAAAAATTATATTTATACTCTATACACTTATGTTAACATGTTTATAATATTTTATTATTAAAATATTTTTCTTAGTAAGATAAAAAATATTTTCTTAAATAATCAATCTTTTAATTATTCATAATTTTTAATAACATTTTTTCATAATAAAAATTTATAAATTTAAATTTAAATTTTTTTAATGTAAATTTTATAAAAAAAAATTAATATAAGTGTAACACCGAGTGTTACACCTATTGTTACAGGGGATCTACACTGTAACTGTTGATATGTGAATGAGACCAAAAGTGTCTCACATCGAAAGGTTGAACATAACAAGCCCTAATATATGAGTCGGTGGGCTATTACTTCTATTGGCAATTAGTTTTAGAATGGAACCTCACTCGATTTGTGTGCTAGACTATTAGCGCATGTGCGCTCGTACACACGATCCCTAGTCATCGGTCCAAACCGGACTTTGATAATAACAAGTCCTAGTCGGTGGGATATTTTCATTATTACCAATTGTTTTAGAATGGAACCTCAATTGGTTTGTGTGCTAAGTTACTAGTGTATGTGCGCTCATACCCGTGACCACCCGTCATCGGTCCGAATCAGGCTTTGATATTTTTAACGGAAATTTCACGAGGTACCCTGAGGTATTGCAATTTTCGTGAGGTATAACACTCTTTTGCATATTTCGCGTGGTGCCCTTGAGATTTTTAATTTTTTTGCCTTGCGTCCTTCCTTAATTTTTAATTAAAAAAGAAAAGAAAAAAAGAGAAAGAAGGGAGAATGTGATTTCTCAATCATGATTTGCTCAGGGAGAGGATGTGATTTCGGGGAACAGAGAGAATGTGATTGCCTATAGAGTTGATATTTGGTCAATCACGATTCATGCCTATGGATTGGAAGCAATGAACAAATGGACCAGTATATGATTTAGACCGGAGATTTGAATCCCATGAAACTGTGTGGACCACTTCCTTCGCCCATCATCGCCGGCAGCCATCTTCACCAACCGACGGCGTCCACCTCCGAAACCGTATGGATTGGAAGTAATGAACACCTGGTTTGGGACCGCCGGCTTTCACCTCCGCCCACCATCGTCGGACCACTTCCTTCCCCGCCTGACCCCCACCTAGTAACCGACTTCCTTTCCGATCTCCGTCCTCACCCTCAGAATCGTCGGCAACCATTGTAACGGCCCGGGATTATGATTCCCGGGTTACGTTTCGAGGGATGAAACCCCTCGTTAGGATCTTGCGCCCCGAGTACAGGTTGAGGGTTTGAAATTCTATCCTAATATTTTAAAGTGGGATTTCATACCCAAAATTCGAAGGGATCGTTGGAATCCCCGGGGAAGTCCCCTGTATCTATCATAAGTCTAAGCGTGGAAAACCAACAGTCATGCAAATAGTAGAATCAAGGTGTAAAACAAGAGGGTGACACGGCAGAGCCGGGTCAAAACCAAATCAATAAGCGTATTTATCGAAATTTAATATACAATGTTAGTAGAGTTAAACCATTTCTTTGAGATCGCCCAAGAGAGTTCCCACGTCATGGAAACAGTGAATAATCATGCTGCAAAATAAACCTAAAAAAAATGTATGCGGGGCGGTGTCAGATCGAAGCCCTACGCAATATAATCCCAAACAAGCAGACATCTACACACGCTAGTCCTAATAAAGATGCTTCTAGATGCAAGGCGGAATATTAACACACTAGCATGGTCCTAAGATCAAGTGCATAAATATAATAAGGCCTTAGCACTGAATACCAAGTGGTATATCCCTCTCCTACCTCCACCCCCTTCCGATAGGGCGGAGACTGGCCAGCTCGTGAATGCATTCCATATAATCGGGTGGCACGCATGCCCAACCCGTATCCACAATAAAGCCCGCAGGCATCTCATAATATAAGGAAGTTTATGACTCGATTGACTCAGGACGGGACCCGATGAGACTAGGTCGTCCTATAACCCTAGCAATGACTCTAGTTACTTCACAGATAACGGCCGTTCTGTTTACAAAAGCAATGAGTAAACGAATGCTCAATCATGAGTGCAATCCTAGCAGGATACTACATGACATGCTTTATTATGAATGCAAGCACCTGGTATGCACGTGGCTATAAGCAGGGAGATCTCTTTTCGAATCTGAGTGAGCTCATATAGGAACTCACCTGGCTATGCATAACAACATAATAGAAGATCCGGCATACATCATTCATAATCACAAAGTATCGCCTAGATACACAACATAACATATATGTATAAGTCTACGTCTAATCATCCAAGCACTTAAGCATATCATTCAACGGGAATAGCAACCATATCGCAATTATCATTCCGTCAAGTTCAACCATTCATCATATGGCCGCATTCCACAAGACCATATCGTTCTTATCATTCCATTCCACCACATTCATGAGGTAATCAAGTGATAACATAAATCTAACATCTCATGTTCTTACTTAGTATATAATTATATATCCTCATCATAATTATCTATCATCCAACCTCGTATAATAAATCATCACAAGTCATGCCATTAGTTCACACAAGTCATGATATTAGTCAATCAATCATGTCAAGATGCTAGTTAGTCATCGAACAAATCAGACTCCCAAGTTAGTCCCAAAACCATTTCCTAATCCGAGTCAAATAGTTAGAAAATCCCGACCTTGGAAAATGTTCATCAATTCCTTTCTAAAAAAAACAAGGATCATAATATTATATTTTAAAATCACCATGATATTTTATCTCTAAATCTCAAAATAATGGTTTATATTTTAAATCTCACATAATATTCTATAATGTTTTAAATACCATTTATCAAACACTTTCATAAATATTTCCAATCTCATGAAAATCCCAACCATTCTATTTTATAAAATCAGGCCTTTCTAAATTACCAAACCGACCCTTTATTTCAAAAAAAATAACAAAACCGAGCATTTATTTTAAATTACCCCAAACCAAACTAGTTTTGTGAAATTGCCCCATTTGTTGATAAAATAGGCCCAAGTCTTTGTTCTCTGATTTTGAATTGGAACTCGGCCCACCAAACAGGCCCAAAGAAGCCAATCCAATCCTCACATTCTTTCATTTCTAACGAAGCCAGAAGAAGAAAAAGAAAGGAGGGGGGGTCCACGCCTATGTGGCAAGTTGAGTTGGCAAGGGGACCCACATTCCCTCTTCCTCCTTCCTTTTTGTTCGAAACAAATCAGAACAGGGGGAGCTTCTTCGCTTAAAGAAGAACGACGGAGGAAGAGCCGCCGGCGGTGGAGCTGGGCTCCGGCCACGTGACCCGACTAAACCGACACGCATACATGACAACAAGGAAGGAAAGAAGAAGGAGGAAGAGGGCTCACCGAGGGCGTCGACTCGCCGAAAAATCTCGTCGGTGCACGATCGAGCTCGCCGGATGCTTAGGGTTGCGTATCTTATCCTAGATCGGAGGGAAATGTGAGAACGGTGAAGTTTTTCGGGGTGTTTGGCCGGAAAGAAGGGGAAAGGAGCTTATCGAGCTGTTGGATTGGAACAGGGCAACCGGAAAGGGAGCTTGGCGTCGGCGGCGGGGCTTCCGGGCTGCTTCTGGTGGCTCGGACGGGGTCGTACGGACGCGGCGGCGACAAGGAGGAGGTGAGGGAGATGGTGGTGAGCTGCTACTCGGCGGTTGGGTGTTGTTGAGCGAGGAACAGGGGTTGTGGCTCGGCGCTGGCATAGTGGGGACGGGAAGTGGTGGCGGTGGCTGAGCCGAATCGGGGGAGATGGTGGTGGTCTTGGTGTGAAGCAAGGCTGAGAGTGGAGAGGGTGGTTTGGAACAACTGCTCTCGGCAGCCCTCAAAGGGAGAAAGGGGATGTTGGAATTGAAAACAGAAATGTGGTGAATGGGGTTCTGATTGAAGAGGGGACCGATTTGAATCCCACATAAGGGGTTACAGCAAGTTGGCGTGGTACGAGACTGCAAAAGGTGATGGTGATGTTTCATTTAAATGGTATAGGGGAGATTACAGTTCAAGGAAATTAAATGGGAGAGTGAGCCGATATGGGTTGGTGTTTACACAAAATAGGGTAGATACAGCTAAGTTGTTCTTGTTGCTACAAATGGTCAAAAGTGGGGAAAATGATCTGCATTTGCTGCCTGAATTCAGGTGAGAGGGAGAGGACAAGACCCACCAGTGGTCCCAAGGGAAAAGAAAATAAATTAAGGGCATCCGAATCAAAATCCCAACTCGATCAAATTTGATGTTTTCAAAAATCCGAGGAAGATGTTGTCATGACAAGTTAGTTTCAAAAATTTATTTTAGGTCGGAAATCCGTTACTTGAGTATTTAAAATCCGGTTTAACGAGTTTTCTTTTAATTTCAAATTTAAATTCATTTTAATTTTCCCTTTTTCTGAAAATTAAGATTTAAAAATTCGAGCCTTTACATCATCCACCTCTAAAAACAAGTCTCGTCCCCGAGACTAAAATCAATAAAACGTAGGGGATGAAGTTTAAAATTGGTGAGTCCAAGGATCACGTCATTGATCCCGCAATTAACTCATAAGTGCCCCTATGAGATTCTCGCAGTATCGTCGTCGTGGCCATAATATCCGCGATAGGTCGTAGCAAGAGTGTGATATGGGCCCTTACCACATTCTTACCCCGACTTCTCGGTTATATCATAACTCGAAAAGCATTATGACGTCTCCACTAGGTCTTAGCAAGCAGTCTATAAGGGCCCCTATAAAATGCATGTATCCACTTCGTGGGTGTCATAATGCAAGCTCGGGTTGGAAAAGTTTCAAAAGGTTTCCTCAATTCGAAAAGGTTTGTTTTCAAAATCATTGAAATTTTTGATCGCCTTCAATTCCCAAAATCCAAGTTAGTTCTTTTATTAAAAAATCATTCAAAATCCCTTAACCCGACGTTAGTCAGGCAAGCTTCAAATTCAGGAGGTGGAATCATCCACCTCTAAGGGCTAATCCCATATCTCTTTCCTAGGTTCCAAGTCAGAATCAAGTCTCATCAATTCGGTTCTATTATCCTAGTAATCACAATTCAAAGCATCATATAACACAACAATCATGTAGCGCATTCAATAGCATGTCCAAGTCCCATCAAGGATAACACACACCATATCATATCCAGTATAACATCACACATAGTAGGATTCATCACATCACAACACAGAAGTTGCAGGTCATCATAATCAGGTAAATCATATCATCCTCGCGTTAACCACCAAGCATTATCACGTTAGAGGCAAATAAGTACTGTCACACACCAGCTTTACATCAAGCTCAAAGAATAATTATGTTAGTACTAACAGGCTCACTATTGTCTATGGCATAGAAATCGCACAACATTCGACCTCAAGTGAAGCATAGCACTAGATCACATCCTCAAGAGAGCCTATCTAAAACCATCAACCATAGCATACACGACCACTACTCATCCTAGAGGTCCTCTACCAGTCTCATCTTCACCTTCTAAGAGAAATATCACGTCCTCGACTGAACCGCTCTCACGATCGATCTAGACACTTCTTAACAATCTTGTTGACTCTTCCTAAGCTCTCAAGAATCCGCCTGACCATCATCTCCCAAGGGAACATATCAAATCACCTTGCTAACCTGATCATACTTCTCGCACCCCTAACCACTCTCACTAACCATCCACCTCTAAGAACCCAACTCATACTAACTATCTCACACTTGACACTCCCATCATTATCCTTAGCATCACCAACACAAGCATCCTACCTCAGCATCAACCGCCTACTCTCGAAAACTCTAACGTAGAAAACCGCCTAGTCCTAACTCATAACCACGAATCACCGAGTCCCTCATCACCCGCGTCTATCCTCCATGACTAATCACATATTCTACCTACTTGTCCCATTTCAAATCTCTTGAAACCCGAACCAATCACGACTCCTCAAGCCGACCTACTCGAGATCCTCTTCTCAGCATATTCCCAAATTTCGTCATTCCAAATCTTACTAACCTTAACCGTTCGAAATCCTCAAGTCGTCCTACTCCAGTTTTTCATCTATTCATAATCCTCAAATGCCTCAAGCTCCTACTTCTTAACCATGACACCTTACCATCCAAGGCCTTCTTCTACCGATCATCATTTCCATAGAATTCCTATGACATCTCATCCGAACTTTCCCAAGTATCGCAATCTCGCCACACCTTCTAAAATCCTTAATCCTCTAAGGTTCCCAAAACATTCTACCCTACTCAATTCCCAATTCCAAGCTCTGAATCTGTCTACCTCAACCTCAAACCCACAATCTTACTAGAAATCTCAACGACATTCTTGCCTAGCTAGCAGCCTTTCCTCGAAGATTCATCTCATATCCTCAATCTCCACAATAATTTCCACACATCAATCTTAAATTCCTTCCCTATGCTAGAATCCTCCGACAACGCATCTAGAATCCCCCACTCACAACTTCGCCAAGCATTCCCACTCTTATCTAAACAACCCCAATACTCATCTCACATACAGTCCTGATATGAACAACCTAATCCCCAAGATCGGTGATTTCCCAAGCAACACTATACTACTCATTCTTAGCACTTCCTCAACCTCATCCTTTACCAAAACCGCTCCCAATCACCGCACACACAACCTAGTTCCAAATTCTATGATTTCTTAGACATTCCTTAGTCGGTCAACCACAACGTCACCCACGATCCTCCCCTAGACTATCTACACACTCTCGATCTCCTGGCACACTAACCCGTCTATCAACACATCCCTTCAAGAATCCTCCGATCTACTCCTAGCTCACTCATCCGCCTCTAGGACTACACTACCCGCACGCTATCGCTGGACACTACCTCTAACGCAGGCCTCTCCCTAGGAATCTCCCATATTGGCTCCACTCCTCACCTAAGACCTACCTAGAAGCTCAATTGTACCCACTAACCACTATCTCCGACACGTCCCAACTCACGCGGCTCTACCTAAACTAACACATTCTTCCCGTACCCCATCTCACATAACCAACTACCAGAACCAAGGACCTCGAACCTACCTGCCACTTTCCGACCCATTCACCAAGGAATCACCTGACTCATGCCCAAGAAGAAAACACCACTACATATATAACTCATAATCGATTTACTAGCAGGTCAGTACACTCAAGCCTCAAGATACATCATCGCAAGCACAAGTTAGTCAGGTCACCATTCACTACTGGTTCGACATATCCGCCACTACCAATCTCATCATGTCAGTTCTAGGCCTATCACACACCATCAATTCCGACAAATAAGAAAATCCGTGGTTTGAATTAAGAATGCTCTTCCTCGAGTCAGTTGGGAGGATCCTGCTCTCGTCTGCCATCCTTGAAGCATATCCATTATTTTGCCATCGGTGACGTCGTCGTTGGAGTCTATGGGTCATGGACCCACCACGCTTCCGCTGCGCCGTTCCGGTGCCACTTGGTCATCGCTTCTTCCTTTCATGTCAGTGCTCATCGAAGGATCGCAAAGATTAGGAGTTACGAAGATAGGGGAGAGACAAGGGCGGACAACACGACTTCCTTAATGATTCAGACATGGACCAGGACTAGATGGTGACACTAGAGATAAGATCTCAACCCGAGAGTTACAACGATGCCCTTAGGTCATTCTATGAGGTTATATTTGCCGCAAGCAATACATAGCAATCACAAAGTATCTCAACAACATTATTCCACACTAGCATGTACCTATCTCAAGGAATAACGATCTATGAGTTCACAACACGTTCATCTAATCAATTTCTTCATGCATGCGGAACAAGCAAGTACCCTATCATTTCATTTACTAGTCATGCCTGACATATTAAGATCATTTATACATGGACCGACAACGGACATATACAACACAAGTTATGCAAGATCTAGCGAGCATCACATAATATAACATGCATGGTTAATCACTCACCTTAGGTACACACATAAGCATATCAAGATAATATGGGACCAATACAAGCATGTTAAAATGCATTCTAATAATCCTACTACAAGTATAGTCAAGTCCTACATGGGCAGTACATCAACTATCATATCACATACATTCATATTCACATAGTATGACGGGTACGATAAATAATCATACGAGGGTCCAAATTTAGGAGGTATATGTCCTACATGATACTAGCAATACTCGTTAAACATATACATAGTCAACGAGGTCCAATTAAGTCATTTTAGCATGCTAAGACATTCATTTCTCATATTAAACATACAACAAGGGTTGATCACACTATCATGAACCTAATTCATGGAAAGATAATAATCCTTGAAGTTTCATACATATGGCACAAATATCTCCTCATAGAAGCAACCATGCAAGTTATCAGGCAAGTCATACTAAAATACCCCAATATGCCATGTCATGAAGTCATAAAGGAGGCTATCATTATAATCAGACAGAATTCTCTAAGGGCAATCACTGACTCATCACCCCATTTCCCATGGGACACTAGTATGGCTCGCTTGATAGGACACAATGACATTCACGCTGTTCCCGAGAGGGGAGGGTAAACTCGTGTTTAGACTCTTGTGGAAAGAAGACACGGTTGACATTTACGAGGATCAAAGGGGTGACTCCATGAGACAAACTCACTCCTAACTCGAAACTACTTCAGTCATTACTCCCACTAAGATACTCAAGTAACCCTCACATCTGACACGATTTCCGAAGGTAATTAGTTAACCAAGCCAATTTCCCGTGGAAGACACCAACCTCCGATACAAGACTCGGTAGAAGCATAGATGGTGGGGTACCAAACAGGACCCGAAACGGGGAGAGCGAATGCTCTTCGACCCTTGCTAATCATGCCTAAATGTTTTGGTGGGACGGTTGACAGAGTCAAAATCATCAGGGATTTGAATTATGGAAGAGCTATTCCGACAAGACAAGAATTCCAATGACATAAGAACGAGGTATTCTCCCGCTATCCCGTTTACAGAGTTATTCAATACATGATTCAAGTCACGACATACTGATTAGTCCTCTATCCTAAGCACAATAGCACTCAGCATGGAAGCAATCAACGAGATTAATTTGATCCTCTTCGAGGAGGATCGCCCTCGGGCCCAGTTGGATATAATGCATGTAATCACATAAACGATCTATGCCGTCCTTCGAGGGACGGCTGACTGGCGAGGCAAATACCTCACAACCCCCCCTAGCCCAAGCTACTCCAACCTTCGGGCTCCTTGGAGTCTTCAACCCCGTTTGTAACTGAAAGCTAGTATTTTGCCTACCCATTCCCAACTACATCCAATAGGGATGGTCTAGCGCCTTTACTACCCAATCGTTTCCCTTTGTCTGATTACCGCATTTATTGAGTCAAGTTCATATTTAGTCCATTTGAGTTATCCATATTAAATTCATTTTGCCCTTTCTAAAATATTTTGAAAAGCCATTTGAAAGCCTTGGGCTATTTTCAAAACCACTTCAACCTATCATACTCGGTTTGCACAACCTCAGCTCTGATACCATCTTTGTAACGGCCCGGGATTATGATTCCCGGCTTACGTTTCGAGGGATGAAACCCCTCGTTAGGATCTTGCGCCCCGAGTACAGGTTGAAGGTTTGAAATTCTATCCTAATATTTTAAAGTGGGATTTCATACCAAAAATTCGAAGGGATCGTTGGAATCCCCGGGGAAGTCCCCTGTATCTGTCATAAGTCTAAGCGTGGAAAACCAACAGTCATGCAAATAGTAGAATCAAGGTGTAAAACAAGAGGGTGACACGGCAGAGCCGGGTCAAAACCAAATCAATAAGCGTATTTATCGAAATTTAATATACAATGTTAGTAGAGTTAAACCATTTCTTTGAGATCGCCCAAGAGAGTTCCCACGTCATGGAAACAGTGAATAATCATGCTGCAAAACAAACCTAAAAAAAATGTATGCGGGGCGGTGTCAGATCGAAGCCCTACGCAATATAATCCCAAACAAGCAGACATCTACACACGCTAGTCCTAATAAAGATGCTTCTAGATGCAAGGCGGAATATTAACACACTAGCATGGTCCTAAGATCAAGTGCATAAATATAATAAGGCCTTAGCACCGAATACCAAGTGGTATATCCCTCTCCTACCTCCACCCCCTTCCGATAGGGCGGAGACTGGCCAGCTCGTGAATGCATTCCATATAATCGGGTGGCACGCATGCCCAACCCGTATCCACAATAAAGCCCGCAGGCATCTCATAATATAAGGAAGTTCATGACTCGATTGACTCAGGACGGGACCCGATGAGACTAGGTCGTCCTATAACCCTAGCAATGACTCTAGTTACTTCACAGATAACGGCCGTTCTGTTTACAAAAGCAATGAGTAAACGAATGCTCAATCATGAGTGCAATCCTAGCAGGATACTACATGGCATGCTTTATTATGAATGCAAGCACCTGGTATGCACATGGCTATAAGCAGGGAGATCTCTTTTCGAATCTGAGTGAGCTCATATAGGAACTCACCTGGCTATGCAGAACAGCATAATAGAAGATCCGACATACATCATTCATAATCACAAAGTATCACCTAGATACACATCATAACATATATGTATAAGTCTACGTCTAATCATCCAAGCACTCAAGCATATCATTCAACGGGAATAGCAACAATATCACAATTATCATTCCGTCAAGTTCAATCATTCATCATATGGCCGCATTCCACAAGACCATATCGTTCTTATCATTCCATTCCACCACATTCATGAGGTAATCAAGTGATAACATAAATCTAACATCTCATGTTCTTACTTAGTATATAATTATATATCCTCATCATAATTATCTATCATCCAACCTCGTATAATAAATCATCACAAGTCATGCCATTAGTTCACACAAGTCATGATATTAGTCAATCAATCATGTCAAGATCCTAGTTAGTCATCGAACAAATCAGACTCCCAAGTTAGTCCCAAAACCATTTCCTAATCCGAGTCAAATAGTTAGAAAATCCCGACCTTGGAAAATGTTCATCAATTCCTTTCTAAAAAAAAAAGGATCATAATATTATATTTTAAAATCACCATGATATTTTATCTCTAAATCTCAAAATAATGGTTTATATTTTAAATCTCACATAATATTCTATAATGTTTTAAATACCATTTATCAAACACTTTCATAAATATTTCCAATCTCATGAAAATCCCAACCATTCTATTTTATAAAATCAGGCCTTTCTAAATTACCAAACCGACCCTTTATTTCAAAAAAAATAACAAAACCGAGCATTTATTTTAAATTACCCCAAACCAAACTAGTTTTGTGAAATTGCCCCATTTGTTGATAAAATAGGCCCAAGTCTTTGTTCTCTGATTTTGAATTGGAACTCGGCCCACCAAACAGGCCCAAAGAAGCCAATCCAATCCTTACATTCTTTCATTTCTAACGAAGCCAGAAGAAGAAAAAGAAAGAAGGGGGGGTCCACGCCTATGTGGCAAGTTGAGTTGGCAAGGGGACCCACATTTCCTCTTCCTCCTTCCTTTTTGTTCGAAACAAATCAGAACAGGGGGAGCTTCTTCGCTCAAAGAAGAACGACGGAGGAAGAGCCGTCGGCGGTGGAGCTGGGCTCCGGCCACGTGACCCGACTAAACCGACACGCATACATGACAACATGGAAGGAAAGAAGGAGGAGGAAGAGGGCTCACCGAGGGCGTCGACTCGCCGAAAAATCTCGTCAGTGCGCGATCGAGCTCGCCGGATTCTCAGGGTTGCGTTTCTTATCCTAGATCGAAGGGAAATGTGAGAACGGTGAAGTTTTTCGGGGTGTTTGGCCGGAAAGAAGGGGAAAGGAGCTTACCGAGCTGTTGGATTGGAATAGGGCAACCGGGAAGGGAGCTCGGCGTCGGCGGCGGGGCTTCCGGGCTGCTTCTGGTGGCTCGGACGGGGTCGTACGGACGCGGCGGCGACAAGGAGGAGGTGAGGGAGATGGTGGTGAGTTGCTACTCGGTGGTTGGGTGTTGTTGAGCGAGGAACAGGGGTTGTGGCTCGACGCTGGCATAGTGGGGACGGGAAGTGGTGGCGGTGGCTGAGCCGAATCGGGGGAGATGGTGGTGGTCTTGGTGTGAAGCAAGGCTGAGAGTGGAGAGGGTGGTTTGGAACAACTGCTCTCGGCAGCCCTCAAAGGGAGAAAGGGGATGTTGGAATTGAAAACAGAAATGTGGTGAATGGGGTTCTGATTGAAGAGGGGACCGATTTGAATCCCACATAAGGGGTTACAGCAAGTTGGCGTGGTACGAGACTGCAAAAGGTGATGGTGATGTTTCATTTAAATAGTATAGGGGAGATTATAGTTCAAGGAAATTAAATGGGAGAGTGAGCCGATATGGGTTGGTGTTTACACAAAATAGGGTAGATACAGCTAAGTTGTTCTTGTTGAGACAAATGGTCAAAAGTGGGGAAAATGATCTGCATTTGCTGCCTGAATTCAGGTGAGAGGGAGAGGACAAGACCCACCAGTGGTCCCAAGGGAAAAGAAAATAAATTAAGGGCATCCGAATCAAAATCCCAACTCGATCAAATTTGATGTTTTCAAAAATCCGAGGAAGATGTTGTCATGACAAGTTAGTTTCAAAATTTTATTTTAGGTCGAAAATCCGTTACTTGACTATTTAAAATCCAATTTAACGAGTTTTCTTTAAATTTCAAATTTAAATTCATTTTAATTTTCCCTTTTTCTGAAAATTAAGATTTAAAAATTCGAGCCTTTACAACCATCTTCACCCACCGCACCACCTTTTCGTTCTCATCTGACCAGCGGAGCAAGATGGTACATACCGGATCTTGGAAAGAGACCCTAATAAGTCATGCAGCCCCAGAAGCAAGCCAGCCCAAACACGGAAAAGCCACCAGAAAGGCTGACCCCACCACCAGCCCCACCCAAGCCGAGGAAAGCACAGCGAGGGGATTGAAGTCAGATCTTGGTTCGCCGGCTCTTCCATCAGTGGGATTGTTCGGATCTAGAGCTTGGAGGTTAGAGCGGCGAACAGGGGTTCCGAGAAGGGGGTCGGCGGTCTGAGGTACCGGGGCTAGGGTTTTTTGCTCTCTTCTCTCTCTTCATTTTTTTCCCTCAAGCACTTCTTCGTTCTTTTTCTGTTTGTTCATTCTTTCTTTCTTTTTCTTTTTTTTTTAATTGAAAACTAACGGAATCCGTTAAACTTAACAAGGAAGGGCGCGAGACGAAAAAATTAAAACCCTCGGGGGCACCACGCAAAATATGCAAAAGAGTTGTATACCTCGCAAAAATTGCAATACTTCAGGAGTACCTCGCAAAATTTTATGATATTCTATGATTTGCCTCACCAAAAAAACTATCTAGTGTTTAATTTATCAATGCTTGTCAAAGTGTGTTCTGTTATAATATTATTATGTGAATGTACAAAGATATACACTTTACTTAGATAAAATTTTGCCTTTTATAGATAGATTTTTCTGATACTTGGAGCCCAAGGATATGACTCTTATATATTGTATTGGTGGATACTCCACAAGGAATTAATGGAATACAATCTCATATTCTCCTCCTCTTTATTTATGTTTTACAATACGTTATCAGCATGATAGTGCCGCAATAACCTCCTAATCAAAAACCTCTCCTCCCATCAACGATGGCTTCCAAAATCACCACCAAAAGGGCCGCCGCGAAATCAGGCCGTAAGTGCCTCTGCTATCCGACGAGCCACCCCGGCTCCTTCCGCTGCAACCTCCACTGAAGCCCCTCTACCACAAAGCGACAATCAAAGCCGCTGGAGGCGAAGGCGAAATCGCTCAAGGCGTTCCTCCTACAGATCATCAAGCCGTCGAAACACGATATCCAGCGCCAGCGCGATTTAAATCCCAAACCTTGCGGTTTTTCCTCTGCCACAGATCCGACGGCGTCGCTGTGTCATGAATTGTGCCGATTGCCATCTTCGCCGACCTCATTACTATGCCTTCCCAATTTCTTTTGATTTCCTTCAACTTTGAAACGTTGATTTATTGAATCATCTGTCCCTACCGTAATATTCTTTTGATCCATATGAAGCATTAATTGAATTTGATTTTTCATGTTGTTCTTCCTTGGATTGTGAGGTTGGGATCATCGCCGCTCAAAGACGCCCCGCAAAGCTTTGCCCTTTCGATCTCCAATAGGTCGAAATCCACCGATCCACGTTTTGATGGTGTCGGAACGACGGTGATAGCGGTGATGGAGGAAGAGTAGTAGCAGAACCTGGTGCACGCGATGGTCGGAATCGAAACAAACAGTTCCGCCGCCGATCTGTGATCCCCCAACGAAGAAGAAAGGCCGAAGGTCATCCGCCGCCTCCGCTCGCTCAAGCAATTGGTCGATCGCTGGTTGCCGGGTTGAAGCCGTCCACCTTTGTCGCTGATTCGAAGTGATCGGCCGTCGACGCCTCTGCAAATCCAGGAGGAAGAAAGGTTTGCGTGGAAGGTATTTTATTAATTACAAAACCTGCCTGGAATTTTTTTTTTTAAATCGCAAATTGGCTCGTATCTTTATATAATTACATGAAACGGCTTAAAACTTTCAGAGTTGTATATTTTGCCCTTGTGAAATATATGAACACATCCCGAAGATGTTGTGTAGACATAAGTTATACGAACACCGAAGTGGTGAATTTTATCCCTTGAAGTGGATAAAGAGATATATCCCCTAAAGCAAATAAATTAATTACCAAACACATCCCCCGGAGAGGATGTATACATAAATTATATCAATCTCCGAAGTTGGCCCTAGAGTTCTGCGTCGTCGTGGAGATAAGTACAATTTGATTTTTATAATTGAAATTGAGTTATACATGATCCAATTATTTTGTTTAAGTATTAGATTGCCTAAATTAACTTATACGTCGTACATGCTTAGAAGGTAACTATATTATATAACCACTACAAAAAAATCACTTTAGAAACGGCTCTTTGCCGTCGCAAAAACTAGGATTACCGTCGCTAAAAAGCATTTGCAACGGCCATGCGACGGGAAATCGTCGGTCGCTAGCCCTAGGGTGGCAAATGAGTTCGAGCGACGGCATCTTACCGTGGCAAGTTATTCGCGACGAACATTTGCGACGGCATGTTCTGCCATCTTACCGTGGCAAGTTATTGACAGTAGCTTCGAGAGACTAAGAATAGTACATTTATATGTAATACGTAACTAATTTGGAGACTACGGAGTATATGTAATAACTAATATGCCGATGAAAAGTAAAAAAAAATCTTTTTTATTTAATTTTAAATATTTTAATTTTGTAACAATTAACAAAATTTTAAAACTCGGGTTTTCGGGTTAACCCGTCACCCGACCCGGAAAACCCGGAATTACAAATTTCGGGTTCGGGTTAGGTGGCGGGTCGCATTTTTAAAAATTCCGAGCCTTTGGGTTGACCCCCACCCGGACTATTCGGGTCTGGTCGGGTCGGGTCGGGTCGACCCGGATGAGCCACCCTACCTAAGACTCATATCATAAAAGAGACGGGTGTATGACCACGTGCATTTGTGCATCCTAGATTCAATATAAATTTGATCATTTAACAAATACAAGTTGTAAAACAAAGCAAAAAGCAAGAATTGACATAAACCTCGTAGTAGTAACTAGTAAATAAATTATGGCTAGTAATAACAAAATTAGAATTTGAATTATGGTTAAGTACCTCTTGATAGAAAGCATTTCATTTCTTCATTAGTGGGTCCATCATCACTATCATTTTTATCACAACCAAGAGTGCATATAAATACAACCTGTTCGTTTGAAAACAAAGGCAGCATTAGTTGTAATACAAATGCAAGTAAAACTAGAAACACTTTCCTCCTAAGATTACCTATCACTGACCTCAAGAAACTGTACAACATCATTTTGCTCAGTAGAAGCAACAGTGATATCAACTAAAAGCATCATAACTGTTTTCCAAAGCTCGCCCCTCAGATTAATCTATTATACTCCCCAACCTGGAAGAAAGTCATGCAATCATGTTACTAATCTGGCTAGAAATCATTATAAAGGGGAGATATTTTCAAGTTTTTTTTTATGTCCAGCCTAAGAGAGACACGTGAATGCATTAAGAACCTTGATGCATTTCTAGAAATGGATCATTAACAATATAAAAAAAACACATATGTAATTGGTATTGTTCTTTAAATGTGTGTTTGCCTTCTATCCACAACAATGGCATGAAGAGCAATACAATTCTAGATGATATAGGTTCTTCGGAAGACGAAGCTTTCATGTTTCACATCATTCAGGATAAAAATAGGTCAAAATAAAATACCAAGATCAATAGCTCAAAATATTCTGATTTATTGCCGATGTAATGGCAAGAAAAAAAGGTCAGAGATTTTACATATTGAACCTTTGAAATATCCAGGAATAAGCAAATAAGCTCGTGCTCCTTGTAACAACTATACCAAATAGAGCATGAAACAAAGAGGAATGCACATGTTGAATTATGAGAATGAGAATATTAGAAAGGAACTTCAAACGGATGAAATAAACACTTAAAATAGAATAGAGGATTAAGGAGACAACTTGCTTAATTCAAAAGACTCGCATTACAAAATATAAGGTTAACTTTAATCGTACAAAATCTCAAGTTGGCAATAGGCGTACCAATTTGTTACCATATCTAGTATATTTAATTAAGAAATCAAAATAAAGCTTAGAGGCTACTAAATTAAATAGTTTTGGTAGCTAAGGTGAATAATTTTTACCATATCTAGCAAGCTAGCAACTTAATTTCACCAACTGAATGAAAACTAGCAGATGACTAGAATTAGTAAAACAGGGAGTTTGACGAAAAGGAGGGCGATGAGTTACAGCAGATCGGTTCGCACTCTTCCATTGGTGCCGACACTGCCGCCATCGCTGATGACATCGAGTGATCCCTCGATTATGATGGCAACCCTGAATTAACAAAATCAATTCGATCAGTTCACTTATTGTTGCTCTGATCGAATTAACATAATCAATTCAATCAATTCTCTTAAAGTGAAACGGATTTTGTACTAAAAATAAGAGAATGATACATTTTCCAATTAGTAACAAACAGGTAAATATGAACTTTTGCAATCTAGTAATACATAAGCAGTAGTTAAAAGGCTTTTAAAAAATTAGTTCAAAAGGCTCACTTTTTATTAAAAAAAACATTATTAATAGGAAAAAAATAGTTATAATATGGTTTAAAATTGATTTAAAGGTTGTATAATCATGGTAATTTTACATATATAGTACCAAAATAAAGCACATATAGAACCTAACAGAGACAAGATATTACTCTCTGTATTTCATATTGCAATGATGTATTTTTCAGATTTCTTTCATATTGCAATGATGTATTTTTCAGATTTCATATCTAATAACATGTAGGTCGTGGATTGATATCTAGATATCACTCACTACCAAGTCAATCAAACCAGCCATACGGATTTTGGTTGTTGGGCCAAGAGGACCAAACGATGATGCTCTATCTAAAGAGGCAGGGAGATTCATCATACATCAACGAATCTAACCAAAGGTTTCACTTGAGATAAGCAACAAGGAACCATGGCAAATAGAAGTCAGTGGAAAATAGGCAATGATTCCTAACTATTAAGCAAAAAAAAACAATGAATATCTCTAACATTAATCAACGAATACCTTGAAATACCTCATTTTTTAAGAGAGCAAATCTATAAACCATTACAATTACTCAGCTTAACAAAAGATCAATGTTGAGTGCCAAATATTCAGCCATAGAAAGGAAAGAAGGCCACCAATCAACACTTAAAATTAAAAATGCCTATTTCAGCTAGCAAATTACACACAAGGCACGAGCAAATAAAAAAAAAATTAGAAATCCAGGCAATACAATAGCTAGATCCAGTCATGAAGACCACTCATGTGACCAGATCATGAGCAAAAAACTAAAATTACACAATTCAAATCAAACTACGACGCAACTCTAACCACATACTATGAAACGAAACAACCAAATCAGAAGCACCATCATGGAAAACAAAGGCCAGATCTGAAAAATAAGAGACGTGAAGTGTTAAGAGAAATAGTACCCATTGTCAGTACTATCCTGACGAATACGAATGAGTTGTTGCACTTGTAAGATCCGGTCATCATGCCGCCGCCAACTTCCATCCACTCCTTAAGCAGTAAAATAATGAGAAAATCGGATACCACCGGTTTGATTTCCACCAGTATTTGGCTTGCATCTCTAAAGTTCTGAACACCTTGGCCACTGTAGCATCCGACGGCGCCATCCTTGGACACGCTCTTTTCTTGCTACTCCATTACCTGATAAATCAGTGATTAGTCGCAGTCATATTCAGATGTCAACAGAAGAAGTTAAGAAGAAAAAGGGGGGGGGGGGGGGAGAGAGAAAGAAACAAAAGAGGAATCAAATGACTCGGGTGAAGACGAAGCAAGGGAGATTAATGATCTCGCACAACTCGCCTTCTGTTTGGGATGTGCAGAGTTGAAGTATAAGATTGTAATCGAAAAAAAAGAAGAGGAAGAAGAAGATGACATGGTGGATAAATTACTGGATAGAATAATTTCAGAGAAATTAGGGTTTCTTTTTGGGGATTTAAGCTTTTGATTGCTAACATGCTTGCTTATGAAGAAGCAGATTAATGGAGGAGAAGTTGGGAGTGGGAGTGGTTCTAGACCTAGATCTAGATCTGAGAGAATGAAAAAGGAGTTAGGGTAATGGGAAGGAGGCGGAGAACGAGATAGGTCGTAGGAACATAAGGGGGTAAGGATTTTCTTTATTTCTTTATTTCTATTTTTTTTAATTGATTAAAGCTAATATTTTGAAACGGAAACACATTTCCGTGGCAACGTTAGCAACCAGCAACGCCTTGCCATCAACATCGTCGCACTGCCGTTGCAAAAAACCCTGTATTTGCGCCGGGATGTTCTTGTCGTTGCTAAGTCCGGTAGCAAAAGCAATTTTTTTTGTAGTGAACTAACCATGTTTATAAATAATTTAATCGGTCTCCTGAAGTAGAAAATGTTAAATCCCTCGAAGTGGAAGAAAGTGAAAGAAATTGATATTATGAATCACTTGATGTGATTGATAAATTTCATCCTTGTTGTGATGAAACAATAAGTATCATCCATGTAGCGATGAGTAATGATTATTATTTTATTTTGTTTTATTTGTATATTATATATTTATCATCATCTCCTGAAGTAGATGAAAAGGTATATCTCTCGAAGTAGATAGTGAATAAAATAGATTATCGTCAATTGGAAAGTTAATCAAAATAAGGCATTATGATAATATTGTAAATCTGTTTTGGGGTGTGATTATGTACGCGTCGCTCACATAAGAGGTACTTGACTTTCCTTGCTTGATTAATTACAATTTCAAAAGGTTTAAGGCCTTATACATAAGGATGGATAGAATTATGTTATATGATATGTGTTTTAAATAAACCATGATTATAATTTATTAATATTTTGATTTGGTAATGGATGTTGTCATGTGAGTGGTTTGTCCACGGATCTACACTAGGATATCATGGTAAAAGGAGGCAAATCCTAGAAGATTGACCTCTACTTGGTAGTGGGTCTATATGGGTTGGACTCGACTTTAAGGCTCATGATGGAGTTGTACTGATTTTCAATATTGGTATATGCGATCGATCTTACGGTCAGGTAAGCCTAAACATCATATATTTGAATTATGATTTTTGTGCCTCTTGGTCATGAGTGATTATATGTGTGTTATGAGTTCATCTCGTACATTAAATATGGATTACCATTTAGTTGCTAATTGCAATATAACGTTATTGATTACACATGTAGATTTAGAGCATTGATAAATTATGTGCGATTTGATGTTGACGATGCATATATGATATATATATGGCTATTGGATAAATTCACCACATATTGGATGGGTACATGATAAATGATATCTAAATGAATTGATATATTGATAAGTTGATGAATAAATAACGTCATCATGCATTGATTAAAATATTAGTCTCATCTTTGTAGTGATGAGCTAAAATGATATTATTGATTCCATCCTGTACTTGTAAATATTTGTTTCATATATGATTTATTTCATAAAAGGTGAAATAGAAACTCATGAAGTGGTTAAAATTGTTTAATTCCTTGTCACCGGAAGTTGACATTATCTATGTGTCATGAAGTCGATATCCACCTGAAGTGACCAAATAAATTTTAATTATGTTTAGTGTATTTATTTTTATTGAGATTACTTTTGTTATTCACTTGTGAGGTGTATATATCTCAATTTAATTTTTGTAATTCAAAACTCAAACTGTTTCCAGAAGAAACAACTTATTAAGAGTTTGTATGTCATAAACATATGTGATTTTATATTGATAAGGATTATATATATTGTTCTTGTTAACAAAAGTTATCTCTTGAAGTAGATAAACTTATAAAGAGGAGGATACTCATGAAATAGAAAAATTAAATGAGTGCCTTATGATGTCTAGATGATCCAACATATTTGATTCTGTCAACTTTGTTATTTTTGTTTGTTATTAGTTCAGTTTGGCTATTTTAAGGAACATTGAATCTTTATTTTATTTATCTATTTGATTTGCATTTGCATTTGCATTTTATGTATATGAATATGCATTGGAAATGTTTCTTGAAGAAACCATTATGGGTAGATAATGCCAATATTATTCAACAAATGATGATTTGGGAGAAGAGTTTGAAGCACATCCTTGTTAAATGGTGCGAAATTGATAAAATTAGTTCACAAGAGCCCGAAAACTCTTTATTTTGAGATCTTGTTCTGAATCTACTTGGGTATGGTAGAACTCAAATAAATAGCTAGCTATATGACCTATAGTTCATAACAACCTCTCTTATTGCCAGATGCAATATATATATTGTTACCTCTAGCAGAGGACATAAAGAGAATACGGTGCGCGCGACCGTTGTTAGAACACTGGTCATAATTTTAAAATGATTATAAATAATCATGTATGAGTCGACTCACACATCAAGGAGAATGTGGAAGAACAAGTCAATGATGATGGTTTACCTAATTTGGATTTGTAATCTCCCAAACTGTGAATGGATCATCGTATAAAAATGTTAGAATGGTTTAGAGCTTGGTATATAATGATATGAAAAACCTGAAGTTTTCTGGATGAAATAACTAATGAGTATTTGTATAAAGTTTATACTTGGCATAATGAAACCTTATGCATATCTCCAGAAGAGCATCAAAATTAGTCCTCGAATGACTGTTGATATAATCAAGTAATAAATTCATATAAGAAGATGAATCTTGAAGAGCGTCAAAACACTCTAAAGAGAAGTAGTGATGACAGATAAATTAGGATCGTGAAAGCCGATGATTGTCAGAAGCAGTGGTTTTTCCTCTAGTTGAGGATGTCAAAAGAAGATCCAACACATAATAAATAGATTACCCATATTGGCAATATGGATGTAATATGGAAATGCTATCAATAAAATTGATATGTTGGATAAATGAGCATTGAGAAGCTGACGATTAAATCGATCAAGTGAAGTCATTACTTATCATTTAAGATAATGCTAACGCATGGAATGACCCAGCAGAGTCGTCAATAATAGTCAACAAGCAGGTATAAATATCAAGAGATTGGTTCGATTTCGATCAACAATTGAATAAATTCTCCTCCTTGTAATTTATCTCCAGTAGAGAACTTGGTATTTACATGTTCAGTATAGGCATTGACATGTTCAGTATAGACGTCGAAATCTCCCCAGATTACACTAAGTTGTTGTAAATCAAGAAAGTTGATGTATATGGAGGATTGAGTCCTCATACATGATCAAATACCTAGAGTTTATCACGGATGATAAAATACTCGGTATTTAGGGGGAGATGAAAAGGAGATCAAGAAGCAATATATTGCATGGAATAGAAGTAAACCAATGTACTAGCATGATTTAGATCAAAGTTCTAATAGTAACTTCAAACAATGGTGATATTTCCACTAGTATAAAACTCCTGGAGAGATTTTATGAATGTTGACACTGTTAGAATTGATTATGAGTTATCTTGAAATGACCAGATCCTTGATTATTGTTGATGACACATATCTAAGTTTGCACTTGAAGTGCTTTATAAGAATAATTAGAGCTTACAAAACTCTAAGAGCGTAATGCGATTGGTTTATTGAACAATTCATTAGATTGTGGAAAGATACTAAGTCCAGGAGTACCATATCTTTATAAAATTGATGATTTATATGCTAAATTGAGGGGGGGGGGGAGTTGTACTCATTTCCTTAACTTTGGTTTTTGTCCCATTTGGGTTTTTCCAAAGCAAGGTTTTTAACGAGACAACTCCCCTCATAATGATACATGCTATATCCCAAAATCTACAAAGAAATAATTCATGCAAAGATGGATTATTTAAGGATGAAGTTTTTGGACATGTAGCTCCAATTTGAAAAGTGTAGTATCAATTGGTTTAAGTGGGTGTTCATACAAAGGAAAATATAGAGCCAAATTAATTGCACAAAAGTCTATTAAAGGTTAAATGAGAATGTATTCACCAAGCGTGAATATAATTTTGGCTCCAAATGTAAAAAACGGACGTTGTAGATGCATACCCATATAAATGGAAAGAATCGGTTGAAAATGCATGAAGCATTATTATCAAAGCCATGTCATGTGTAGTTGGTTAAAGATTCTTATTAGAATACCTGAATTACCTATAATTGTGAAATTGGTGACATTTTATTAGGCCCCGAAGTACCATACAAAGTTGTACTCTTTTCCATAATCTTGGTTTTTATCCCACTGGGTTTTTCTAATGTAAGGTTTTTAATGAGGCAACTTAAACACAATTTAATACATCAGATCCCCTAGATCAACAATGAAAAGCACACTAGGTCCTGAAGTACCTTATGCGTGTGCATCCAACGCAGCTCAACACCAATACACGGAAGTCAAGCGCGTCAAAGTCAATCACGAAGACATTCCAGCTTATACACATAAAAAACAATGTTGAGATTCGACCATGTGCTCATGAAGACGGCGACATTAAGAAGAATGAGAAGACTTCGAGGAAAATGTTGAATTCAGGGGGAGTATACACGCACTTCACTCTTTTTCCCTTCGATCAGGTTTTATCCCACTGGGTTTTCCTGACAAGGTTTTTAATGAGGCAGAACAACAAAAGCGTCCATAGAAGGATGCACTCTTTTTCCCTAAGCTATGGTTTTGTCCCATTGGGTTTTCCTTGCTAGACTTTTAACGAGGCAGCTGGCGGAATAAAGATTGCACATCCAAGGGGGAGTGTTATAATATTATTATGTGGATGTACAAAGATATACACTTTACTTAGATAGAGTTTTGCCTTTTATAAATAGATTTATCTCATACTTGGAGCCCAAGGATATGACTCCTATATATTGTATTAGTGGATACTCCACAAGAAATTAATGGAATACAATCTCATATTCTCCTCCTCTTTATTTATGTTTTACAATATGCTCGTCTTTTTTTTTTGGGTCAAAAAGTGTATGTTCGTCTTTAGATTTTTTTATGAAGGAGTAATGTTGGTGATCGATATGTAAATATATCTATAAAAACATCATTTTTTAATTTTTAAAAAATGAAACCATTTAGAGCACTTACAAACATACTCCATATTTGTGTCGACCAAAAAAAAAACTCCATATTTGTTTGGGCCCATATACTATCCTACCTAAATCCAATATTATGAATTTGGGCTCATATGAATATAATATAATCATTCTCAGACAAGGTAGTGAGCACAATTGGGTTGGTTAGAGCATCTCCAATAGTTTCTTTATTTTGGGGATTTTAGAGTTTTTTGGAGAATTTTAAAGAGTTTTTCGGTCCAACAGATTCCCCATCATATTCTCCAAAATTGAGAAGTAGCAGAAAAAATGAAGAGGATTCCGTAAATATGCAGCATTCTCCAAACTAAATAATTCTTCAAATCTTCGAAATGGGAAAACTGTTGGATTTAAAGCAAAAATAATTTGAAGAATATGTATTTTGTTTCCCTATTTTGGAAAAATTTTAGGGAAGTTGTTGGAGATGGTCTTAATACTCTGTCCCTTAACCAAAGGTATATTGCAGAAACCACCCTTAAAATATGTCCATTTACTCTAAACCACCCATTATATGCATAATTATAGGAAATCATTCATAAAATCATTATGTTAGGAATTAACCATCCTATAAGGTTTCCGCCTATACTATCCTAAAAATTACAATATACACTAACTTCAACCGACCGTTGCAATAACATTCTAGGATGGCCATTGTTGTGGAGAAACAAGGAATTTGTGGGAGCAAGAACATTATGAAAGGACGGAAAACGAGGATCTACTGCAAATTCAAAACCTTATGCCATTGATGAAAAGAAGGAAGAAGAAAACCAAAATGTATGATGTAGCAAAAGGTGGGTGATCATGAAAACTCCTCGTTGTTTCTAACAATAATTCTATTATAATAATGTAATTTTTTGTAATTCATTTTCAAAAAATGTTAAAACAATAAAACTAGCGGGAATGTTATAAACAACCCCCCCCCCCCCCCCCCCCATATAGGTCGTCCTTATAAATAACAACTTAAATATTTTATTATTTTTTGAATAAATGTGTTGGTAGACCCGATGTTTGAAATAAATTAAATCCCGGTTGGAGTTTGTGTTTTTCCCGCTTGAATTTCTGGTGCGTTCGGTTCTGATGTTTTGTGGATCTACGTTTGGCGTGACGGGACTTTCTTCTCCGTTTGATGGGGTTCTGGTAGTCGGAGTCGAGATAGGCTGGGGTCGTGGTAGTGTGTATCGAGGCGTCTCCTTTCTCCGGAAGAATGGTTCCTTAGAGGTTCGTCTTCACTGCCCACGGGTGACTCCTGATGTGCCGCTGGCCTACGGCTACGGTGCTGCTTCAGGGTTGTGTTTGGTTTCGTCTTTCTTCTACGTCCTCGTCTTGTTCGGTTTAGTTGTGTTTTATTTCGTCTTTGTAGAGTTTAGGCCTGTATTTTGCATTTTTATGTATTTTTTATGTTTGTTTAGACGATTACCCATCTGCCGACTTGTCGACCCTCGAGGTTTAGGTTTGTCTGACCTCGAATTTTTTACTAATAAAAAAAATTGCGAAGTTGCATCAAACTTTAAATGTTCTAATCTGTGTTTTATAATGTAAACATTTTAATTTAGCAACAAAAGTTTGTCATGCAAGGCCGGTTTACCTATTGTTTTTTTGTTGTCTTTTAAACGATTTGATCTCTTAAAATATGTTTTTGATTGATATTAATGACAGATTTTCACTTGTTAATTTTGGAGTATTTAATTTCATTAATTAAGGAAAGTACTCGTAAGGTGTAAGCTCGTCCGAGTGTTGACACATAGATTCAAATAATTGCACTCTTAAGAGTAGTTTACGTGAGAAACCGAGAATCCCGAGGTGGGTCGTATCAAATCGAGAGTCGTGTCGGTTTATATTTTATTTTTGATTATAAGGTCGGAATCCACCACTTTTACACAAAAATTTAAGTCATTGCGTAGGGGATTTACCTTCCCTTATATTTTGGTTTGGTTTTCAACTCATTTTTTAATGTGGACTACCCACAACTCCAACACGCCCCTTCAAGTGCAATCCGTCTGGATCGGGTTGACACTTGAACAATTTTTTTTTTCTTCTTCCGAGTCGAGACTCTCAATCTCTTTATAGCTCGCCCGGTTTTTTTGGTTTTTACGACGGGTTTCGGCATCTCAATCTCTTTTAGCCTACCCCTAAGCCAGGAAAATCGACCCGACTCGGACCTGCTCTAATACCATGTGAGAAACTGAGAATCCAGAGGCGGGTCGTATCAAATGGAGAGTCGTGTCGGGTTTATATTTTATTTTTGGGTTATAAGGTCGGGATCCACCACTTTTACACAAAAGCTTAAGCCATTGTGTAGGGGATTCACCTTCCTTTATATTTTGATTTTGTTTTCAATTTATTTTTCAATGTGGGACTACCCAGAACTCCAACGGTTTATTGATAAGTTAAAAATATCAATAAGAGATTCGTAGTGGAGAAATTATTTTTAATGAATGGGATTACATTGTCGCTACCTCTTTGTCACCAATCATTTTTTTTTAAAAAGCAATCATATTACGAAGTACTTTTTTCTTCAAAGAAACCAAAACTATTAGGGTCGTTTAATTAAAAATGGTATAAGTGGAGGATATAGGCTATGTGTATGAGATATAGATATCAAGTTATGAGTATTGGGCATGAGTATGAGATTGATATATATATCTTATATCTGCTGTTTGGAAAAGGGTTTAGAGATATTCGAACCCGAATTCAAATAGAATCCGAATAGATGCATTAGGGTTCGAACATTTCGAATTGAACAGAATCATTTTAGGGTTCCAAAATTTGAATATAACCCTACAATTAAAAACTGATGCGGGGCTCCTGTAAATGTTCCCCAAGCAAATGAACAGCAGAGAGAAGGGTTTCGATTCAACGGATGCAGAAGACGCCATTGATGAAGCTCTGGCCACATTCTTCCTCGCACTTCCCTCGCGAATCAAATTGCGTGATTTCTTGTTGATCTGGTCAGCTTAAACAAGAGGGGAATTGGAGAGATGGGTGTGGCTGATTTTGGGGCTGAAGAACAAAGGGGGCAGTGCAGAGGGATCTGTGGCAAAATAGGGAGAGTGATGATGAAGTGCTCCTCTCACTGTGATTGTGCCCAATTTTTGTAGGAGATTAGAGAAGAAGAAGTATTGATCAGTCGCTCATATTCCTATAGCCCTCAAATTTTTTCAGATATCCAAAACTAAAAAATACCCTAGAATTAGTATATAGGGATATAAGATTGATATCCATATACTAATTTAGATAAATATATCAAACATGGTATATACATATTGAGTCTTTTATACCTATAGCCTATATCTATATACCCATCCCAAACAAGCTTAAAGCTATATACACAAATTATGTATAAAAAAAATGCACGTATGTGCAAATATAACATATTTAGTAAAAGCCTTAAAACAAGTGGTGGGGGAGAGAGAGGCTCTGGCCTCTCTCTTCAGGAAACCCATCCTGTAACCCGCAAACCACCACCACCACCCGTAAACCACCACCACCACGCTATCCCGCCTCCACATTTGCCTTGATTCCGGGTCCTTTCCTTCGTAATCTGGCCACCTCAGCGCCTCTCCGACCCTCCTTTCGTCAACCCCGAGTGCCCTTGGCCCTAATTTCCCTTGTAGCTACTTTGCCCCTTTCCAAACCCTAGCTTTAGATTCCTCTTCCTAAATCCCTTTCGATCTTTTCTTTTTTTTTGCAATTTGGGCTGCCCATCCTTCGATTTGGTGTTCCTGGTTGCCGATTTGGGTCTCTAGGTTGTTGATCGGGTGCCGCTGCGTCCGGTTCAGTTTTGGCTTCCTCCTTCTCCTCCGCACGTGGTTGTTTGGCGGCTTGGTGCCGATCCCCGGTGTTGCTCCCCCTCGCCGGCGTCAGCGTTGATATATATATAATTTGAAATAATTGGGGTTGCAAGACCTGAAAATTCAGAAAGAGCCTAAATCCCAAAAGGGCTTGAAAATTCCCGAAAGGGTTTATAGAACCAAATTGATGAAATAAATTGTCCCAAAAGGGATTATCAAATAAATTCCGGAATCTTCTCTCGCTCTTTGCCCTCCTCGTGGCTGTTGTTGTGAGCCTAGTTTGCCATGTTTTATGCCACCTTTTATATCGATTTTTGTCTGCATTTCATACATTTGGGTTGAAATAATACAGAATCTATGTAGTTCACACTTATTTGCGAAATTATGGAGTCTACACTAGTTTCTGTTTAATTTCGCAGAAATCGGACGCACTTTGGAGCTTAAAGGAAAGTCATGAAGAAGCTAAGGATGATGCAGCCGGAGAAAACGCAATTTTTCACCATTCATCATTCTGAATCAAGCTTTGATGTCTTCATGAAAGTTGTATCCCTCGAAAAGATCTTTCCAACGCATGCTCATATGCATCAATCAGACGAACGAGGACTCGGAAAAGTGCGTTTCAAGAACGGAGCAGAATGCTGAAAGCGCACAGAACTAGTCGACGTCGACCAAACTGGTCGACGTCGAGTAACTTTTTGTTCGACTTGCCTCCCAGAAGTCGAGAACGAGCACCAGACCACTCGAGAGCACAATTCTAGTCGATGTCGAGGAGTTTTGGTCGACGTCGAGTACACCTGACGAGTCCAGAACCTGCTCGAGCTCGAGTGCAACCCCGGAGGAAAAATCCTACTCGACGTCGAGGAATGCTATCCAACCACATCAAGATCGAGTTGTGTCCAAGAAGATAGAGTTACTTGCAAGCAAGAGATGTGGAATGCTATCCAACCACATCAAGATCTATCAAGTCAAGAAGGATTTATCCATAAATAGCTTTATTTCCTTAGGGATTTATTTGTTTTATTTCCAAATTTAATCATTAAGCTTTAGATAGATAAATTTAGATTTAGATAGATAGTTCCTTCCTAGAATAGCTTGGATTGGAGCCTATAAATAAAGCCCTGGGGCTGATTTTCTAACATTCAAGCAAAGCCGTCTTCGGTCGCAAGGAGAGAGGAAAGAGAGAGAGGAGGCGAGAGAGTAGGCGAGAGAGGAGAGAGAGGAGGAACGTTTGGAAGGTTTTGTAAGTTTTAGTTTGAGTTTAATGCTAAAGTTATTTTCTTTTATTATGTTTAGTTTCTAATTTCCTTCTTCTAGGGTTGGAGTGATCCTAACATAGATATATGTGTTTGATTTATGAATCCATGAATTTGTATGTCTTTATCATCATCTACCTATATTCTTAATCATTTGCTAGAGTTGAGGGAATTCCTTATTCATGATATTGAAGCGAAAGTGATCTTATTATGAATTTGGATATTAATTAGGGTTTATTTGCAAGAGCGGACTAATCCTAATTAGTAACACTTAGGATTTATGCGAAAGACTCTATATTCCTATTTGTTAATAACGAAAGTTATTTGATATAAAGCATGCATCTTTATGTGAGTTATAAATCTACACATATGTTTATTGTTGTGGTGATCCCTAACCCTTGGAATTTTGCACCTTTATTATTCTACTTTCTTTATTTTAAAGTTTTTGCACAAAAACCCAACATCGACCACCATTCCCCCTCCATCCCTCGACATCGACCAACTCTTAGCCGATGTTGACAACAACCTCCTCACCTTTTCCCGCTATCCCTGAACCCCGAAACACACTAAACCTAGAACCGTTGACTTCTCTCCTGAGGACGAACCTGACTCCCCTATACTATAGTGGGGGTCTTGACTACAAATTTATTTGGTCGAGAAACCCTCTTGCCAGCTGTGCTTCATGTCCTCGTGTTGGTTGGGCGTTCGTGTGTTGGTTTGTGGTTAGTTTCGGTTGAGGAGCAGTTATGCAGCCTTGGTTGATTGAAGTGATCGTGTTGGTGGTGTTTGTGATCTCCGAAGATCCCTCATCTAGGTGGGGGAAAAAGTCGTGTGATCCACACTTTCTCAGGTGTCGTCTTTGCCTTGCAAGGATTTATGCTTTCCGTCTTTCTAGCGGCAAGACATCGTGTCAGTTGGTGTTGTCCCATGCACTCCATATCCACTTCACCACGCCGGGCTTCCTTCCTCTCAATGTTGTAACTGCTTGTTTGCTTAGGGTTTGGGATTTTTCTGGGTTTGCTTTAGATGATTCTTTTGTTGTTTCTGTGATTGTATTTATTTCATATCTTCGTGATCTCATCTTTCGGAATGCTATCGGGCTGGCTAACCACCATCCGAATTTTTATCTTATAAAAAAAATTACTAAAAGCCTTGTCATGTGACAATCAACAATGTACATATAAAACTCTTTTATAATAATACCATTAAAAAAAAGTATAAATTTGATAGAAGCAAATTGTTCGTTTGGCTAACACACGGCAATTGTTAGTTCAAATGTGTTCTTAGCTTTGTCTTGCTTCATTGTTAGTTTAGAAGAAATGGAGTATTGCTGACCTGTGGTGCTATACGGTTTTAGTGATGTTTGGTTTCGTTCTTCGTTGGTGTCATCAACTTATTAGGAGTAGTTTTGCTTAGTCGTCTTGTTATAGAGTTGTTTCTGGTTTTTGTTGTGTCTGTTTTCTGATTGCACTGTATATTTAGGTGGTTTCCGCCTGCCGACTCGTCGTTCTCTCAAGAATCAAGCTTTCTTGATCTCGAATATTTACTTAATAAAAAAATTTAAAAGACAATTTACCTTCTTTATTTGTCATATATTGTGTTTTGGAGTTCTGATTATTTCATTTGTATGCTTTATTTCCCGATGAGATAGAAAATTTTAAAACCTAGGAGAAATATATCGAAATTGTGATGACAAGAGGAGGAGAAAACTGATATGATTCAAATCAAAGTTTCCTTTATGTTCTAACTAATTGATATTCCGACATCAATAGAAGCTATAACTACAGACAAACACACTATTGTTTTGTTTGCATCTTTTTCACTTTCACTAAAACCTAAAAAAAAAGATACAAATGCATCCAAGGCGTGAGGGCAATTTGACCCTTCAACTACAAATGAAGCAAATACAACATCAAACATTATGCCTTTTCTAACCACTCAAAGGGTGATGAATCACTCTCTTCGTACGTAAATATCCCAAACCCGTACCTTTTACAACAATTTTTAACTATATATACTACCAATTTTGAGGCCTAATGTTTCAACAAACTAGTGTTGTTTGTCTTTCTTTTTTTTCAATTTCAGTTTTATTCCCCAAATCTATAGTTTTAGTTCTCTATACTACTGAATTAAGAAGCTTCCAGATAAGCAAAAGAGAACGAAAAAAACAAGAAATAAGTCAAATAACAAATGAGAAGGTGAGAGAGATTTTTTCCGCTTATTACAAATACTCAATCTGGAATAAGTCCCTATGCTAGCTACTTAATTGATTCAACTTTAAAACAAAATAGCAAATGTATGTGTTAATGACTTTCTATAAGTAAATAATTTTCATTAGTCATCTTGAATCATATCATGATATTAATCATATCAAATGTACATGTGATTGAAAGATTAGAGGGAATTTAAAATTTGATTCCTTTATTAGGAATCTAGCTTCAATAATAAGTTCTAATTCTAAGGTAGATTTATACATGCATCTATTGATTATCAAATGGATATATCATATAATAGATTTGTAACTTTGAGAATACAATAACTAATAGCTCGTTTATTCCTTACAACAAGCTAAAGTTGTTACATATATACTATTCTATTGTCCTATACACTAATTTTTTAGTCAACATATATTCTTACTTTTTGCTTATCATGAAAACCTTCTTGTTCAATACTCTTTAACTTTAGCATTTAGAATCTACTTTTAAAGTCTAATCAATGAATTGTTTGAACTTTTTTTTTGGAATGTTATTTGTTAATACCCAAAAATGGTTCCCTCTTTTATAAGAATAATCCTTTTATATTCCATGTATAATGGATCATATATTCTCGATCATTACAAATTGGAAGGGACTAGTTTTTTCTACACGAAATTTATAGCCAATCTTCATGCGTGAAAGCTTTTGTTGACATCAAATCAAAAGTGGAGAATATATATATATATATATATATATATATATATATATATATATATATATATATATATATATATATATATATATGAAAATACTTGCGGGTTCATAAGTGATTTATTAGCCTATATTTGACCAATAAATGAACTTATCAATAATCAATAAGTAGTTAATAAACAAAAAGTAATGCATTGATAAAGCAAATTAACAAAAAACATACTTTAATTCTTGGGTGGAAATGTTTTTGGTTCGATATATACCTACCTAAAGTAATCTTCCAAATACATAATATAAGGAAAAGCAATTATCGATCATAGCAGCAAACAAATATTTTGATTTTTCAATCGAAAGTTTTATGATTTGTATATATATAATAGTCATGTTCTAGCCATACAAATTAACTAGCTTTTCAAAAGAAATTAAAAAGGATCAATTTTTTTAAAAAAAAAGTAAATAAAAACAATGTGATATGCTTAGGGAATCTTCCCTGTAAGTTATTACCAAAACAGTGTGATATACAATATTTATAGAATATTCTCTTTTGACCTATTATACGATTTTTTTGAAGATATTAAATTGAAGGATCAAAACATCAAAGTGGAACTGGAAATCGAACAAATCTCCATGGGAAGCTAGAGAAAGCTATCACAATTTGTTACAAAACCTCAGCTGAAAATGGTGCCCTTTTGTTTGGTTTTAAGCTCAAGCACCCAACTTGATCGACGCCTACAATCACCAAAATACCCTTGAGCTTTCTACCTTATTGCAGCTTAACTAACACACATATATGATCCTATATACCCCCTCAAGCTTGGCTTGCTAAGGGAAGAACAAGACCAAGCTTGGATGTGGGAAATTGATGTTGATGAGCCCCCAAAGCCTTGGTCAAAACATCAGCAATTTGAAGTGAAGAAGAGACATGAGTTGTGCGGATGAATCCTTGTTGCATCATCTCTCTATTAAAGTGACAATCGATTCGGACATGTTTTGTCCTCTCATGAAAGATGGGATTAGCTGCCAGCTGGTCTTGTGCAGACTTATTGTCACAGTTCAAGGTGATAGGAAGGGGAATTGGAATGTGTAAATTAGAGAGAAGGCCTTGAATCCACACCAACTCACTTGCTGCATCAGACATACTTCGATACTTACTCTCAGTTGAGGACTTTGAAACCACCTTCTGCTTCTTTGTCTTCCAAGAAATTAAAGAGGAACCCAAGAAGTCGCAATACCCAGTTAATGAACGCCATGTATCTCTGCAATTGCACCAATCAGCATCACTAAACGCATTTACTTTGAATGAGGAAGACATCGGGTATAATAGAGCCAAATTGAAACTGCTCTTTCAGTATCTAAGAAGGTACATCACAACATTCCAATGAGGTTGCAAAGGATTGTGAATGAACTGGCTAAGTTACTGAACTGTGTAAGATATGTCAAGTCGGGTCAATGTGAGTTATAATAACCTCCCTACAAGAAGTTTGTAAGCCTTTGGATTAGTTATAGAAGTGTCATCCATGGATGATAACTTGGTGCCATGTTGCATAGGAAAGGAAGCAACCTTGCAAGCTTCCATCTTAGCATCCTTTAAAATATCTAAATTGTATTTGCGTTGGTTGAGCAAAATACCTGCAGATGATCTTGATATTTCCATCCCAATGAAGTATCAAGCTATACCAAGATCTTTAACTGTAAATTCCATATGCATAACATGTTTGGTAGATGCAATTTCAGAGCTAGAATTTCCAAGCAACAACATATCATCAACATAGACAAGAGCTATGGTTAAAGAGAGGCCAGGCCTTTTGAGAAACAATGAGTAATCATGTTTTGATTGAGTGTAACCCAGGCTGATCATGAACTTAGTGAGTTCATTGTTCCACTGCTTGCTTCCCTGTTTAAGGCCATATAAATATATGTTCAATTTGCATACTTGATCTTTTCCAACATTACTAAGAAAAGGTGGCAACACATAGACTTCTTCCTCCAAGTACCCATGTAAAAAGGTGTTATTAACGTCTAACTGATGAAGCACCCAACCTTTAGCAGTAGCCAAAGCAAGAATGATTATTAGCAAGCTTAGCCACTGAAGAAAAGGTTTGTTTGTAATCCTTTTCTTTCACTTGGTTATACCCTTTAGCTACTAACCTTGCCTTATATCTTTCTATTGAACCATCTGGCTTATACTTGATCTTAAAAATCCACTTACAACCAATTGGTTTTTTTCTCGGAGGAAGATCAGTAATAGACCAAGTATGATTTTTCTCAAGAGCCTGCAACTCATTTTTCATGGCTAATTCCCAATGTTCGTTCCCTTGAGCCTACTAATAACTATTTGGTTCAAATGTCTCACACATACGCACAAAAGATTGCACATAATCAGATGAAAGATGAGCAAGATTCTGAATAGAGAATACAACAAATGACTGAGACAAGGATTCATTGGATTGAATATCACGAGATGGAAACCAGAACATGTAGTCATTGAAACGAACAGGGTGAGTTACTTGCCTCTTTGTAGGAAGATCAGAGGCAACATGAGAGGAATGCTCAGGGATTACAAGAAAGGCAGCATCTGATGACAAGGATAAATCGTGAGAGGAACTTAGAGGTGAATCATGATTTGAGGGTGTTGTATTGTGATCAACTGGATTAGAGTGGCTTGGGCACAAAACTGAAGAGGTAGGCAATGGATTAAGCCCAATATCATCATCATCATCATCATCAAACTAGCATAATACAAGAGGGCGACTTGGGGTGATACTGTGGCTTTTAAAAGGAAACACAAATTCCTCAAAACAAACATGTCTGCTAAATGATGGTGATCTTCCTATCCAAATCAAACAATTTGAAGGCTTTCTGACAAGGGGGATAGCCTAAGAACACACACCTTCTAGCAATTGTGCCCATCTTATCCCTATGGTCATTAGGTTGCAAGGCATAGTAGAGACATCTCACTACCTTAAGCTTGTCATAAGCTGGAGCTATCCCATACAACACTTCAAAAGGAGATTTCCATTTTAAAATTGCATTAGGCATCTTATTGATGATGTGTGTTGCACTTAGAACACAATCACCCCAAAATTGCACAGGCAAACTAGCATTGACTCTAATAGCCCGAGCTGTCTCAGCCAAATGCATGTGCTTTCTCTCAACACGTCTATTTTGCTCATGGACATCAGGAGCTGACTTATGATGTAAAATACCCCTAGCAGCAAACAGATCAAAGCAACCCCTTTGAGTGAATTCAGTTCCATTATCAGTTCTTATCACTTTAATAGATCTTTGAAACCGATTCTCAACCATGTTCACAAAACCAATAACAACACACGAAGAACTTGCATCTTATCCTGTAACAAATACACCCAAGTGGACGTTGAATGGTCATCAAGAATGGTCAAAAAATAGTTAGAACCACACGTAGAGGGAGTCTTATAGGGCCCCCATCGATTCAAATGCATAAGCTGAAATGCAACATCAACAATAGAATCACTTCTTTGAAACTTTAACTTGGAAAGTTTTGTCATAGCACAAGTATCACAAGTAAAGAAGTCTAAAGCAGACACGTGACAAACAGCTAAATGCTTCATTTTGGACACAAACATGTGACCAAGCCGATCATGAATAGTCTGAATATTCTCGGTTTTATTACAACCAAAAACACTTGACAACACATTAAATCTGCTAACATCTTCTATACCAGTTAGCCTCTGAGAATGAATGAGATACAGGCCACCATGTTCTTCCCCTTTGGCAATGATAGCTCTAGTTATAGGGGCATGTAACCAACAAGACAATCCATCAAACTTAAACTCCAACCGTTGATCCTTAAGCATTTTGGATACTGACATAAGATTGTGCCTAAACTTAGGCACAAAAAGAACATTGTTAAAAGGTAACCCTTCCTTTAAAACAATCGTACCATGATGCTGCACAACAATACTAGTCCCATCAGGTAAAAACCCAAAGCAATGAGAGAAGGTAAGGCAACAATATCTGAAAAAATATCTTTATCAAAAGCAATGTGATCAGTGGCCCTTGAGTCCATAATCCAAACATATTTATCAGCCTTATTTGCTCCAATTAAAAAAAGATACACTTAAAGTACCTGCAAAGTGCACCATAGCTTGGTTAACCGAGCTTTTTGAGTGATCAACAGGTGCTTTGACCTTCATCATCTTGATCACTTCATTGAAGATGGCATTAACCATCATAGGATCATGCATTGCCTCAAAATTCCCTTGATCCAAAGGAGAATCAAATTGAGGAACCTTCATCTGAGCAGCAAACTTGCCCCCTTTCTTGGGCTTATCAGGCTCCTTAGGGCCTTAAAACCACTCTAGATATCCAATCAATTTAAAGCAAAATTCCATTGTGTGTCCACGCTCATGGAAGTAATCACAAAACCTGTCAAATTTAGGCTTCTTATAATCCCTATGTCCCTGACCCAACTGTCTGTACTGCTCACCAAATCTAGAATGACTTCCCCAGTTAACAACATTTGCTTCAACCTTAGATTACTGAAATCTACTTACAGCAAGCACAATCATGTCACCTTGAATGACAGAGGTAACAACCTTCGACCTTTCTAGTTGAGTAGAGTTTGATCCGGGACGAATGTCGTTGGCAAATTCGCCCTTCCCAAACTAGTGATAAAAATCCAAACTTAAACACACAGCTAATAGATTAGGAAATCAAGCAATTGATAAACCAAATAACTACTAGTATAGCAAGAAAGTCCGGTGTCGAACCCACATGGAGAAGCGATTTCCTATTCAATAACTCTAGACAACACTCTTTAAAACAAAAGCAATAACCTTTAGACAAATAGCAAATATAAAAGTAACTAAATTGCAAATCACAAAGCATATTGATATAAAGATAAAAAGAACATTTCACCTGTAATTCTCTGACAATGGTTGGAATTCATGGTCCTCGGATTGATTTATCAATTATTCATATTCTTAGGTCTACTTGACTAAAGTTGAGAGATCCGCATAGATTCACTCATCTTATTCGATATCACTAAAGAATAGCATTAAGAACTCAAGTAATCAAGACCAATTGGCACATTGACTCTATTCAATCAAGACTAATAGGCACATACCGAACTCAATCAAATATCCTCAACATAGATCAATTGAAATCATCCACTACAAAGACAAAGAGACATCCCTATCATCAATATCTTTTTTTGCTATCAAGAAAACAACAACAAATTCATAGCTAAAGATGCAATTCCTAACATGTTGATCAGGCATAGAAAGGAACACAAATATAAATTAAGCACAAGATGATAACTAAGAACATGAATAATAAAATAAACTCAAATCCTCACAATCCAAACAACCATGTCTTCGAATCAAAGGCGAAACTATGAGTTTAGCAACGCATAGGCCAATTCTCTCTCTCTCTAATGGTGTTCATAGTTTCACACAATAGCCACACATGGCTGAATAAACTCAAAATAACTTAAATAGAGTCCTCAAGGGTCAGAAAAAAACCTGGGAGAAATAATAGAAAATAATATAAATTAATTGTCTTCGGATCCAAAACATCGTATTCGGGATCTGGGCAACGGCGGGCGCCGTGCAAGGGGCGGCGGGCGCCTTCCTGCAATGCTCGACGTTCCTCATTTTCCTTCAACGAATTCTAATGTCGTGCCTCCTTGCTCCTACTTAGCTCTTCCTTAGCTCTCATGTGCTCCAAAACATGCTTCTTAAGCTCTTTCCGAAGTCCATCCAAGGTCGGAATGTAATTTTGTAGAATAAACACTGAAAATGCATAGATTCCGAACTCGAATACTTCACAAGTAATAAACGAAACTAGACTCAAGACATAGAAAAACCAATACCTAATAGCAATAAGAAACACATATAATATGCCTATATGAAATATGCATTATCAAATCCCCCCACACTTAACTCTTTCTTGTCCTCAAGCAACCATAAGGAAAAACATCATCTACACATCCCACAAGAAATCTTTCACAACTTTACTCATCAAAAACAACATCATCAATAGTGAAGATATAACCAAGCATATAAACATCATAACATGTATATATGGGATCAAGTTGCTTGCATGCTCAAAAATCAACCTTACCAAGGATAAAATGTGTATCTCTCACTCTCATGTGTTTAGGCTTTAAGCATACACTCACCTCAATTCCATATACAAGCATCAACTAGAATATTGACATTTATATCACAAAATCTCCACCGGATACGTCAATGCAAAAATAAAAACATCAAAAGGACTTTCGCTCAATGGAAACCAAACATAAGGGCAAGGAATTGTATTTGGTCATGTGCTGCTACAAATTCCGGGAAAATAAGAGTCCATAACTCCCAACATAACACAAACCAACTTAAATATATCAAGCTCACAAATGCATAATATCTCTCAATATCATCAAAATAACTCCAAAAATCTCAATTCTCATCATCTCATATCTAGTGCAATCTCAACACCCAACCAATGTATCTCATAACCAACATAAATCACAATTCTTACTCATTATGCAAACATAATATAAATGGCTCTTTATTCTTTTTTCTTTTCTTTTCTCTTCGTATTTTTTGGATTTTTTTTTCTTTTTCTTGAGCCATAATACATGAAAATCAAATGCATAAACATGAGGGACTAAATAAGCACATAACATTACATCTTCTCAAAACCATAAACCATAAACTCACACTTTAGCTTCATTCTCCTCAATCTCCAAAATAGATTCCATAACCCATTTAAAATCTCAATTCCCTCGGAATAAGGGTAAGGCTCATCATAGGCTAGGAATAATAATTTTGTGGAGCTAACAACAAAAAGGCTAAAGGCTCAAATTGGTTTCAAAGCAAGATATAACATAGGGTAGATATGGATAAATACGTGGCTAAAAGTTTGCCTCTATCGTTTGAACTTATCAAGCATTAAACATGTATATAATCGACCTTAAAAATAGATAACCATGGCAATACTCAATGATAAATGCATAGGAAGAGTATATCACACAAGAAAAGCAAAAGGGAATAAAGATGTATCCCTTATAAGGCCAAAAATATCTCACTTGGGTTCCGGACCGCTGATTGGTGTCCTAAAGGGCTATCAACACGGCGTTCTGAAGACTAGAGAGCTTATCCGCAAGTTTGGCAAGCTTATCAACAGTGCTTGCCTCAAAATCAGCAAGTCGACACTCCATATCAATTAAAGTAGCATATGTAGGCTCGGCGTCTTCATCATCAACTCCTTATTCCACTTTGATGACCTTAATGTCTTCTGCAGCTTCTGGAATTTCAGCAGGCAAAACACCAGCATTTTCATCAATAATATCATCAGTTGCAACCTCTTTATCTGCATCCTCGTCGTTAGTGGCACCATTATTGATAACAGAGCACTGCTTTGACCAACTCTTCTCTGCAGGATCGATTGAAAACTTTTTGTGATAGAGATTGAAATCTGACATACTCAGGCAAAGTGGTATATCCGCAGGCAGATAATTGTGATGCTCCCCTTCAGGTCCCGACTTCCATTTAAAACACCAAGTGTTATCCGGTCGATGGGCCCACTCAATCAGTCCCCACCATTGCAGGTTGGACAGATTGTAGACGTGTCTATTATCGAGAGGCACCAAATCGTCTAGACAGACACCTACTCGGCGAGCAGTCAGCGATATCAAACCCCTGAAAACAATAAAGCGCTCAAGCCTCACATGAGTAACTCTAATCACCTCCATGTAGTTTCCCAAAAATAGCTGAACCCAGTCAGAGATGTGAACCCTTCCCAGAGTCAAGCAGCAAATATAACTCCAAGCTCTCATATTAACAATAGACGGATATTCCACACCAAGGAAAGAGTTGCAAAGTACCTAGTAAGACAACATCAATGCAGGGTGAGTAATCATTGATTCCTGGTACGGTTCATCATAGTTAGTCAGCGAACTCTGCAGTAACTTCCTTCCACATATCAAGAGGATTTGGAGCGCCTAGCTTATCAACAAATCTGGCATCAGCGGGCCAGTTGGTGACACCAAAGGCTTGTGCAATAAGATCTTTAGTCACCACGAACTTCCAATTCCTTAGCTGAAAACGAATCTCCATATCAGAGAGATAGTTCAGGGTGGCCAAAAACTCTTTTACTAATGATGGATAAGTATAAGCAGACACATCCAAGAAATCTTCCAATCCTCCCTCTCGTAGAAGTCGATAGACATCCTCATAAATTTCCAGTTTCTTCAACGTCGGGGGATAAAAGAATATGGTGGATTCATAACGTCTCTCATCAAGCTTGAGCCAACGATCCTCTTTTTCCCAAGACAGCAAAAGGGGCTTCTTCATATCAGGGACCGACATGATGTACTCGAGGAAAAACTGAGAAAAATCACCAAAAACGACCAAAAGACGGACTCGCTGTAGAGGCGGCGGGCGCCGTGGTAGGAGCGGCGGGCGCCATTTACGCAGAACCACGAATCCGAGTGAAAACGTTGGAAAACCCGACGTCCACTCCTCCAAACTTCAAATTTCTCAAACAACTTGGTTTCAAAAGGTTCTTTTGTGATAGGTAAGGGAATGGAATGGCAAAGATCGATATTTTGTGGATGTAGGGTAGTAGCGGAAAGTGGTTTGGTGGATTGAATCGATTGAAACACAAGGCTTTAGGCAATTGGATTGAATTCTAGTAGGCTTTTGATGTTCTTGAGATTCTGCTTGAGCAAGTTTAATTGATCCACAAATAAGGAGAGATATTATATGGTAAGTTGGAAGGAAATCTATCAAAAAGAAAAAGGAAAATATTAGATATAGATAAAAGAGAATAGAAATAGATATAAATCTAATCCTAGGAAATAAAGAAACTAATCCTAAAACAAAATAGAAATAAATAAAAGATAAAATACTAATCCTAAGATAGAGAAAAAAAATCTAACCTAAAGTAAATAGGAAATAATCTAGTCTTAAAACCAAAAATAGAAGAAAATAATCTAATCCTAAGAAAAATAAAATAACTCGGAAAATAATTAAAATAAAGATAGAACTTCGCTTTCCAAAATTCGAATTCGTCAGGCGGACATGTAGGCAGCGGGCGCCGTGGTAGGGGTGGCGGGCGCCGTGTCCACAGAATGCACTCTGTCTTTGCAATCAATCAAAACTTAAGCCCAATACCGGTTTCACTTACCGTAACTTCCAAATGCAAAAAAAAAAAAACAAATGCAAAAGAAATAGAAATACTACCTAACTACATTGGGTTGCCTCCCAAGAAGCGTCTTTGTTTCACGTCTTTGGCTTGACGTGATGCAATCTTGATCAAGTTATTCCACCAAGATCCCCCACACTTGTCCTTTTCAGAACGAGGGGTTAAACTTTAGGAAATTTTCCGACATAGCCATCAATAGCATCCTTCGATTCCTCCTTGACATAAGTAACTCCAGGAGGTTGTCCTGCAATTGCAAAAACCTCAGCAGTATTAGGAATCGAATTTTCACAGGGAATAGCACTAGAATCATTTGAATGAGACACATTTTCATGTGACTTAAACAAATTCTCAATTTTCTTTTCAATCTCTTTCCCTAATCCATTTTCCTGTGATTAATTTCATCAGAGTCAAGAACATCTATAAAATCATTGACAGAAGAAACAATAGGTTCAAATATATAAAATTCAATCTTTCTACCCTCAAATTCCATAGTTAGTGAACCTTCAAAACAATCAATCTTAGTTTTAGCCGTTCACAAGAATGGTCTTCCCAAAATGATCGGGGTTTCAAGCATACCTTGTTCCATGTCTAGAATGAAGAAATCAGCTGGAAAAATCAAATCATTTACCTTTACCAACACATCTTCAACAACTCCTCTAGGCTTAATACTAGAGCGATCAACGAGTTGTATAGTAACACCAGTTTCAGACAATGAATTAAGACCCAAAAACATGTATAAGTTATAAGACATAACATTAATTGAAGAACCTAGGTCTAACATAGCTTTGGTGAAGCTAGCATTACATATTGCACATGGTATAGTAAACATACCTGGATCTCCACATTTTTCAGGCAATCTTTCTGAAGCAAAGCAGAAACATTTTCGCTTAAACTTACCTTTTCCTTCTTTCTCATCCTTTGCTTGCGCTTCATTGTACATAACTCTTTCAAAAAAATTGCATAGCGAGGCACAGTCTTGTTTAAATTAAAAAGTGGAATATTTACCTCACAATGAGCAAATGTGTCATAAAGAATTTGTTCATCTTCCTACTTATGATCAGATCTTAAGGCATGAGGAAAGAGTGGTGCAGGTCTTGAAACCTCAGAAGACCACTCTTTCGAAGCTTCCTTCGGGGATTGAACAACTTCAGAAGTTGGATCCGTCAAAGGAGATGGCGGCGGGCGCCGTTTTCGCAGTGAGTCTCCAGTTCCGTCTCTTCGTCCTTTTTGCCCAAATCAACTTCCTCTCTAAGCCTGTCTTCAACATTCCTAGTGGGTGTATTCACTTGTTTACCTTCTCTAAGGGTCATGGCGCTTACATTTTCCTTCGGATTCACTACCACTTATGATGCCAACTTTCTCAAATCTTTCGCTTTCAATTCACCAATCTCCTGAGCCATTTGACTCAGCAACTTCTCTTGAACACTTATCTTGTCCAATAGCAACCTCAATGTCTTATCTCTGTCATCTTGTTGAGTGTTTTTAGGATGATTCTCATATTGTCCTCTTTGAAAAGTAACTTGTTGCTGCTGGCCTCTCCCGTAGAATCTACTTTGGTAGTTTGAATTGTAGCCTTGATTGTAATTGTTACCAAAGTTGCAGCGAGGTCCATAATCCATAACATTTACTTCAGCTTTGCCCTCCTGAATCAAGAGAAACTTATCATTCGGATGAGTTGGATCTCCACAAACTCCACAAGGTCTAGGCTAATGGGGTCGATTCATTTGCATAGCCATCTTGTTCACGATCTCCATAAGCCTTTCGATATCATCCTTGTGTCCATCTTTCGAGCTATCCAACTTATGAACTCCTCTAACTCCTTGGTGTCTCCCATATTGTTGCGATGCATTAGCCAACCCTTCAAAAATCTGCATTGCTTCCTGAGGTTTTTTATCCAAAATATCGCATTCGCTAGTAGCATTGATGAAACTCCTGTTGGTGTCAAGCAAGCCTTCATAGAGATATAGCACTAGATCATCCTCGGGTATACCGTCTTGCGGGCAACTACCATTAAACTTCTTGAACCAATCAACATACTCATAAAGACTCTCCGTAGGTGATTGCTCAATACTGGACAACTTCTTCTTAAGTTGTTGAGGCAAGTCGTAGGAAAGTACTTTTGCATGAAAGCTTTCTTCAATTGCACCCAAGTAGTAATGCTTTTTGGGGATAGGTAGTAAAGTCAATCTCTTGCAGCATCTTTCAAAGTAAAAGGGAACACTCTCAGCATCAATTGGTCGTTAGACAAGCCTTGGGGTCTCAGTCTATCACATACGCTTGCAAAAGTAGCAAGGTGCTTGTTTGGATCCTCCCCAGGCAATCCATGAAAGTAAGGCAAAATAGATGACCAATTTGACTTGAACTCAAATCTTGAACCCTCAGAGAGATCAGGAAGACTAATTGCAAGTGGTTGAGCACTCAAATCAGGTTCCTTTAAGTTTCTCAGGGTCCTTCTTGGCGGATTAACAACAACGTCTGCCATCTCTTTGTTCGTCTCAAACTCGAGCCCCCTCTTCAATCAGAAAGATCTTTCAACCTCGGGATCAAAAGACAAAGACGATGAATTAGAAGATCTAGTTTGAACCATGCAAATTCGCCCTTCTCAAACTAGTGATAAAAATCCAAACTTAAACACACAACCAATAGATTAGGCAATCAAGCAATTGATAAACCAAATAACTACTAGTATATCAAGAAAGTCCGGTGTCGAACCCACATGGAGAAGCGATTCAATAACTCTAGACAAAACTCTTTAAAGCAAAAGCAATAACTATTAGACAAATAGCAAATATGAAAGTAACTAAATTGTAAATCACAAAGCAGATTGATATCAAGATAAAAAGAACATTTCACCTGTAATTCTCTGACAATGGTTGGAATTCATGTTCCTTGGATTGATTTATCAATTATTCATATTCTTAGGTCTACTTGACTAAAGTTGAGAGATCCGTAGAGATTCACTCATCTTATTCGATATCACTAAAGAATAGCATTAAGAACTCAAGTAATCTAGACCAATTGGCACATTGACTCTATTCAATCAAGACTAATAGGCGCATACCGAACTCAATCAAATATCCTCAACATAGATCAATTGAAATCATCCACTACAAAGACAAAGAGACATCACTATCATCAATACCTTTGTTTGCTATCAAGAAAGCAACAACGAATTCAGAGCTAGAGATGCAATTCCTAACATGTTGATCAGACATAGAAAGGAACACAAATATAAATTAAGCACAAGATGATAACTAAGAACATGAATAATCAAATAAACTCAAATCCTCACAATCCAAACAACCATGTCTTCGAATCACAGGCGAAACTATGAGTTTAGCAACTCATAGGCCAATTCTCTCTCTCTCTCTAATGGTGTTCATAGTTTCACACAATAGCCACACACGGCTGAATAAACTCAAAATAACTTAAATAGAGTCCTCAAGGGTCGGCAAAAACCCTAGGAGAAATAATAGAAAATAATATAAATTAATTGTCTTCGGATCCAAAACCGTGTATTCGGTATCTGGGGCAATGGCGAGCGTCGTGCAAGGGGCGGCGGGCGCCTTTCTGCAATGCTCGACATTCCTCATTTTCCTTCAATGAATTCTAATGTCGTGCCTCCTTGCCCCTACTTAGCTCTTCCTTACCTCATGTGGTCCAAAACATGCTTCTTAAGCTCTTTCCGTAGTCCATCCAATGTCGGAATGTAATTCTGCAGAATAAACACTGAAAACGCATAGATTCCGAACTCGAATACTTCACAAGTAATAAACGAAACTAGACTCAAAACATAGCAAAACCAATACCTAATAGCAATAAAAAACCCTATATGAAATATGCATTATCAAGTAGCCATCTGAAAAGCTTTGTTAACACTTGGCACAGGGTCCTTAGATGCGCCCAACAACGAAGATGCAAGTCAAAGCTTAATCTCCAATCTCAGATCTTCAATAAACCCTTCAAATTGCAATTCAAATGGAATTGATTAACCATGATTAATTAAATCAAGGCTATTCCGATCAGTAAACAATGGAAAATAAATCCCAATTGATGTGTTGACTTTGTGAGCAAAATGAAATCAGATGAAACACGAAGCAATTTCACAACGAGATTAGAAAATTGCTCAACCAATCATTAATCAATCTCGAGAGGATGACTGATTATTATTTTGACAAGAAAATTGGTGGTGCAACAATTCGTGATCGAGGGAGGAGTGAAAAATCACCTGATGCCTCAGAAACGACGAACCGTAAACCAGATCTGAGAAGAAAGGAGGAGGATCGATGGTTGGAGGTGATATGCAGAAACGAAGAGGAAGCAAAGACTCTCGACAGCGGCGCTGCAGCAAAGGGAGCGAGGGAGGGACGAGCGAGCATGATGGAGATCTGAAGATGAAGATGAAGGATTTGGGGAAAATAGAAGGAGGGCTAGTTATGGTATTATGAAAATATTTTGGACATTTACTAGCAAAGGCAAAACCCTAGGACAAATTGTAGCCTTTAGGCCAAATTTCTTGAATATATTATATCATTGTTAATACGTGTCCAAAAAAAATCAAAATTAGAGAGCACTAGAAAACGCACGGTACATGGGTTTGTAGAAGACGGGACTTCATACGTCTGTTATAGATCAAACCGGAATCTCAAGAACAAAAGTATCGACTATCGAGACTGCTATTATAAAGAAATCTAAAACTCCTTAGAGCATCAGCACCCATGGGTTTTCACCTCCCTCATTCCACTCTCTTTCCTCCTAAGAGCATCTGTATTCATGGGGTTTCAACTCCCCCATCCCACCCTCTCTCATCTTAAAAGGAAAACTAATGAATGTGAGATTCACCCTATCCATCAAGAGGGGAGGGGTTACTCTAGTGGAATGCTAAACTCATCCCATTCCCCATCTCATTTTCTGTATAAAAAAATCACTTTATCTATTTTTTTTATTATTGAATTAATTAATTTTTTATTGGTAGAGAATTGTGGTGGGGAATAAAGAAGGTTAAAAAACTTATGGATGTGATGAAAATCTTAAAGAAAGAGGTAGAAGTATTGAAAAATGAGGTGTCGAAATATTAAAATGAGAGATAAAAAAATTTGGGAGTAGATTTGCCCCATAGAGCATCAGTAGTGGTGAGGTTTCTCCTCCCCTTTAGCTCCCTTATCCCTTCCTCATTGATGTGGGATCAACCCCATGATGAGAAGGGGGAGGGGGAACCTTGTTGGGAAGGGGTGATCTCATCCCTTTCCCCATTCACCTTTTGCTTTTTCAAAATAATAAAACTGTGGGTTTTATAAATTTTTATTAGGTAGATTAAATTTTGATTGGTTAAAAATATGTGGTATGGTATAAATAAATTTTAAAAAATAGTAATGGGGTAAACTTATGGGTGTGAGTTAAAAGTTAAAAATTCTTAAGGGATGTGGTAGAGTTGGTGAAAAATGAGGTGTCAAAATATTACGAGGAGAGAGAGGAACGGGGTTACCCCATGACATAAGTGCTGATGCTTTTATGAATGCGGATGCTCTAAGGGGTAAACCTATGGGTGTGGGATAAAACCCATCCCATGAAATGGAAGGGGTAACCCTAGTGGGGTGGGTTAAAGTGTTAAACCCATCCCATTTCCTCTCTTTTTTTTTAATGAAAAACGGTGTATAAATATTATTCTTTGTTTATTTGTAAAATAAAATGATTTTTGATTTTTGATTGGTAGATAATATGAGGTGGGGTATAGATCAAGTTAAAGAATATGTAATGGGGTAGACTTATGGATGTGGAGAAAAACTTAAAGGAAGAGGTAGAAATATTGAAAGATGAGGTGTCGAAATATTACGAAGAGAGATAAAAAAAAATGAAAATGAGTTTACCCTATGGATGTGGATGCTCTTGGAAGGAAAAAAAGGGCATGAAAAACTCCATAAATATTACTGCAATTTATATTTGAGTTTGTCAGCTCCATAATAATCAGTACCAATATCAAATTAAACAACTAGAACTATGTAGCATCTAATCAAATTTTTTATATATAAAATATATATGAATTCACTTCACTATATTATTTTTTGCCACACATGGAAACATTTTTTTTATATATATAAAAGAAATAGTTTACAGTATATTCGTATTAGTGGAGTTCCCGTGTTGTTGGAGATTCACACTTATCCTATCTTGTATACAGTATATTGTTTTGCTGCTTTTGCATATCTTTTATCCTAGTCCAAATCTTCTCCCTATAATTATTTATACGTGATCAATGAGAAAAAATGAATCATCTTCCACAAATCATATTAACTTACATTGTATCAGTCTAAAATCTCCATTGATCCTCTTGCTTCAATGGCTGTCACTCCCAAGTCCCACCTCCTACTCACCTCCTCTGATGGCACCAACCTCATGCCAACTTTCATCTCCCCAACTTTGCCATCCAACTTGATCGGAGCAGCTACTCACTAGGGAGGAACACGGTTCGCTCCGCTCTTCAGACATTTGACTTGAATTTATTCGTCAATCCATCGGACCCTCCCTCGGTCCGATCCGCTCGTTTTGACAATAAACAAATTTAAAAAATACATGATTTGATTAATATGAGAATTCTTTACGTGTATATAAAAACACGGTAAACATACATATATTAAGTTCAATGTATCTAGTCATTTTTAATACGATTGTGATAAATATAATATAAAAAACAAATGTTCACTGATCAATATAAAATACTAAAATAGTCTTTTGATTAAAAAAACTAACTTTAATTTACACATATTAGCAAAATGTTAAATAATATTAATAAATAATAGATAGATAAGTATAGATATAGATTAATGTAATATTTGGTTACTCTCTACTTCCTCACCTCACTATAGATTCTTGAATATTTTTTGTAGGGAGGTACTTTAGTTATTGCATATTGTAACCTATTAAGCACTATACATTCGAATTTAAAGCCTAAAAACAAAGTATTTCTTTTAGAATAACAAATTTCGATTTTTTTTTTTAAAAAGTTGGGATGATCGATGATTTTCAGATTTTGATATATGAAACGAGTCTATAAATTCATGATCCCAACGGAAAAAGCTTCGTCTTCGCTCATCAGCCGCTGCGTCTTCGATCCCCTAATCTCTCTCCCGCCCAATCCGTGAACACTCTCAAACACAGTTTACAGGTAAACTACCCATTCCTTTTTGCGCTTCCATCCAATTCCTCGTGATCAGGTTTTCTTCACAAGATGCCCGGCCGGAATTCCTTATCGCTGCTTTGTACTTTTTTCCTTCTCTGATTGTATAAATTAGTGTCTTTGTCCCTGTGATTTTGAATCGGATGAGTCAAATGTCACTGTGTCGTTCAATTGACTGATTATACATCGTTTTCAGTTTGATTTGGCCTTGTCATTGTTGACGGGACGTTCGTTGCTGCGTCTGAGATGTCGGCCGCGAAACTGGAGAAATTGGCGTCTATCGACGCGCAATTGAGGCTTCTGGCGCCGGCGAAGGTCTCCGAGGACGATAAGCTCGTCGAGTACGATGCTCTTCTTCTCGATCGCTTCCTCGACATTCTCCAGTACTTGCACGGGGATGAGATCAGAGAAACGGTATCTTGTCTTACTCCTTGTTTTTTCCGCCTTTGGAATTGGTTATTTGGTATCATGACACGATACCTTTTTTGGAGGGTTTTGAGTTGGATTTGTGTACGTGTTCGACCGTCTAGGTTTTCTGTTTTGTTATTTTTAGTTTTTTTTTTTGTGTCTTGGTTTGCAAATTCTGGTGATTATGTAAGCGGAACGTGAAGGTGTTCAATTGATATTGGTGTGTCTTGTACTTTTTTATGCTGATACGTATCTTGTTTGAAGTTTTGAGCTTTGCTGTAACTTTGGGTTTGGATGTTGCAGAACAAAGTGATTGACTGGATTTTCTCCTCTGAAAGTCTTGTTTGCTAGATTCATTTTGATCTACAGTTTGCTAGATGTTGATGCTAATGGTTGCTTGCTTATTAAGTGGTTCCTACGGCATTTGTGGTTTATAAGATTTTATGAATCCCAATTTCTGTCGGCGGTTGGTCAAGAATGAAGTTCTAAATGTATGATCCCACAGAAAATTCAATGCTTATGTCCATTTTGATGATATATCTGTTTAAGGAGAGTACCTTTTATTAATGACAGTGGCCTGTTTTGGCTGCTTTTCTTCTTTTATGCACTTCCACAGAAGTCAAATTGGTAACTCTATATAGCAGTTCCTTGTAATTGTAGTTGATTAGTTTGAAGATTTTTGTTTTGCCAAGTATAACTAACTCGATGCATTAGGTAGACATGGCATCTTAAGTTGGTTGAATTATTGTGAGGTTTATGGACCATTATTTGTTGTTGTGTTTCAGGTTCAAGAGTTGTATGAGCTTGCAGCTGAATATGAGAGGACACATGACCCTCATAAGTTGGAGGAGCTTGGAAATAAGATTACTAGCTTTGATGCAGCAGATTCCATTGTAGTTACCAAATCAATGACACACATGCTTAACTTGGCTAACCTTGCCGAGGAAGTTCAAATAGCTCATCGAAGGAGAATCAAGAAACTGAAGAAGGGAGATTTCATTGATGAAAGCTCTGCAATTACTGAGTCAGATATTGAGGAAACGATAAGGAGACTTGTGGTGGACCTCAAGAAATCCCCTCAGGAAGTATTTGATGCTTTGAAGAACCAGACTGTTGATTTGGTTCTTACTGCTCATCCTACCCAATCTGTTCGTAGATCTTTGCTTCAAAAGTTTGGAAGGTTTGTCTTCCAACTGATATATATCTTCAGCTATTTTATACATGTGACTGGTCTTGCAATGCTTGTCTTATTGATGTTACATGGTCTACAGTTGCTTGCTGGAAGTATCTCACCACCGTTTGTTAGAGCTTCGCATTTCGTAGATATTACTCAAATGGTTCTTTTGTTTACGTCTCAGGATAAGAAATTGCTTGACACAATTGTATGCAAAAGATATTACCCCCGATGATAAGCAAGAGCTAGATGAGGCTCTTCAAAGAGAGGTATGAATTTCGGAGTACTAATGTTAAGACAATGTCATTTTTTCCTGTTAAAAATCAAAAATAAATTAGTGATAAGAAAAGTTCAACATTTGCAAATAGTGATTTTAACAGCATGTACCTGCGTCAATAGTATGCAAGTGTTAGTGTGAAGGTATATGTGCTTTGACATGATCGTCATTGGTGTATGCTTGTAAATTCAATTATTCTTTCAAATTAAAAATTTTGCATGCATTGACCAAAGGTGGTTTACTGCCAGCCTTTGTGTGTTCCTTTGTATTATGATAATTCATTAACCGATTGAGATTTCTGCATTTTCTCAATAGATCCAAGCTGCATTCCGTACTGATGAGATAAGGAGGACTGCCCCAACTCCACAGGATGAGATGCGGGCTGGGATGAGCTACTTCCACGAGACTATCTGGAAAGGTGTTCCAAAGTTCTTGCGGCGTGTTGACACAGCATTGAATAACATAGGGATAAATGAGCGTGTTCCCTACAATGCCCCTCTTATTCAGTTCTCATCTTGGATGGGTGGTGATCGTGATGGTACCATCTCTCCATAAAACTTTTGATTGGACACTGAGCTTTTGATACTTTTATCTCAAGGATTAATTTTTTCATGGTATTCTGCAGGAAATCCAAGGGTCACCCCTGAAGTCACTAGAGATGTTTGCTTATTAGCTAGAATGATGGCAGCTAACATGTATTTCTCTCAAATAGAGGACTTAATGTTTGAGGTGTGGAAAAATTATTTTTCGCAACTTTGGATCTTGACCGCTTGTGACAATGTTCCTCATTCTTCTATTGCTAACATTATTCTTCTTTGGCAGTTGTCAATGTGGCGGTGTAATGATGAACTGCGTGCTCGAGCTGAAGAACTTCACAATCATTCAAAGAGAGAGGCCAAACACTATATTGGTATGACCTTGCTGGTGAACAGTTTCTTCTTTTTTAATGATGGTTCAGAATCAAGACCTTTTTATGCATGAACTTAAACTGTGTATAAATAAGAAGGGGGCAGAATTTACACAAGCGATTAATGGCAAAAGAGCTTGACAAATCCAAACATAATGCAACACAATCTATACCATACCTAAAAATGCCATTTACAAATTAAACGCAGTCAATGATAGAATTCTGTACATATTCTATTTTTGTACGAATTGGAACTGAGGTGGACATTTTTCCAGATGTCCCTATTTTAACTACTTTTGTAATTATTGTTCCCTTCCATCCTGTCTTATTGCTCAGTTCTAGTGATTGGACAAGGGTTAGGTATTGATGACAATAATGCACTTCTTTATATTTGCAGAGTTCTGGAAGAAGATACCACCAAATGAGCCATATCGTGTTATTCTCTCTGATGTGAGGGATAAGCTTTATAATACACGAGAACGGTCCCGCCAACTATTGGCAAATGGAGTATCTGATTTCCCAGAGGAAACAACCTTTACTCATGTTGACCAGGTTTGTTTCTTCAATTACCACATGCTTCAATACATCCCTTCACTTACAAAATTTCCCAACTCAGCATTGACTAGCATAGCAAATTACTAGATTGTGAAAGAGAGTTAATATCAAGATTTATATTATTGTTACATTTGAAGTTTAGAATTCCTATTTTCATCGGTTAATCTGACATTAGCAGCTCTTATTAATGTTCTCAACTGAATATTACCATTACAAGAGAAATGTCTTATAACCTAGGCCTCATGCTGTGGGACAAAAACCATGATTGTCATAATGCACGGTGAGCGTTGTGGATATTTAGTTTTATGTTCAATCCATTTGTGACCCCTTTTCCTACTATGTGTCCTGCGTCCTTGTGGTTTATGTCTCATCCTGACCCCCAGACCCTACATCGCGGGAAATACTGGGTTGTTGTTGTTGTTATATGTTCGATCCATTTGTGAGCTTTTCCTTGTTTTCTCTGGCTTGTTTGTAGTTCCTGGAGCCTCTTGAACTATGCTACAGATCGCTTTGCGACTGTGGGGATCGTCCCATTGCTGATGGAAGCCTCCTTGATTTCATGAGACAAGTATCTACTTTTGGCCTTTCGCTTGTGAGGCTTGATATCAGGCAGGAATCCGATAGGCACACAGATGTCATGGATGCCATCACAAGGCACCTAAATATTGGATCTTACAGAGAGTGGTCGGAAAAGGAAAGACAAGAATGGCTTCTTTCCGAACTCAGAGGCAAACGGCCTTTATTTGGTCCTGATCTTCCTAAAACAGAAGAAATTGCCGACGTATTAGACACGTTCCATGTAATCGCAGAACTCCCTTCAGACAGCTTTGGTGCGTATATTATCTCGATGGCTACTGCACCTTCTGATGTCCTTGCTGTCGAGCTTCTGCAACGGGAGTGCCATATCAAGAACCCCTTACGGGTGGTACCATTGTTCGAGAAGCTGGCTGATCTGGAGTCCGCTCCAGCTGCTTTGGCACGACTCTTTTCCATAGACTGGTACAGGAGCAGGATTGATGGGAAGCAAGAAGTCATGATCGGTTACTCTGATTCCGGAAAGGATGCTGGGCGTCTCTCAGCCGCTTGGCAGCTGTACAAGGTTCAAGAGGAGCTGATAAAGGTGGCTAAGCAGTACGGGGTGAAGCTTACTATGTTCCATGGACGGGGAGGAACTGTAGGGAGAGGAGGCGGTCCGACCCATCTTGCTATTCTGTCTCAGCCGCCTGACACCATTCATGGATCACTTCGTGTAACAGTTCAAGGTGAAGTCATCGAACAATCCTTTGGGGAGGAGCACTTGTGCTTTCGAACCCTCCAGCGTTACACGGCCGCTACTCTAGAGCACGGTATGCACCCTCCAATTTCACCAAAACCCGAATGGAGGGCTCTCCTGGATGATATGGCTGTTGTTGCCACAAAGGAGTATCGCTCTATTGTCTTCCAGGAACCTCGGTTTGTCGAGTACTTCCGCCTTGTAAGTGTTCTTCTCTCAAGTGTATCAGTGTTGTGTTCAGAATCAACCCTATTTATGGTTCCTACCTATATTGTCATTATGTAAATGCTGCAGGCGACACCTGAATTGGAGTATGGACGAATGAACATTGGGAGTCGTCCATCAAAGAGAAAGCCGAGTGGAGGAATCGAGTCTCTCCGTGCAATTCCATGGATCTTCGCGTGGACACAAACCAGGTTCCATCTCCCCGTATGGCTAGGATTCGGAGATGCCTTCAATCATATCATCAACAAAGATGTAAGGAATCTCGCAATGCTGAAGGAAATGTACAACGCCTGGCCTTTCTTCCGAGTCACCATTGATTTGCTTGAAATGGTGTTCGCCAAGGGAGACCCTGGGATCGCTGCCTTATACGACAAGCTTCTAGTTTCCGAGGAGCTCTTACCCTTCGGGGAACGCTTAAGGGCAAACTACCAGGAAACCAAGCGTCTCCTCCTCGAGGTACCTACGAGGAAACTTAATCATCTCGAACTGTTATCGGTAAACTGACTCGAAAATCGCGGTTATGTGCTTTGTAGGTTGCTGGTCATAAGGACCTCCTGGAAGGAGACCCGTACCTGAAGCAAAGGCTCCGGCTTCGTGATGCATACATCACGACGCTCAACGTCTCCCAAGCCTACACGCTGAAGAGGATCCGTGACCCCGACCACCACGTGACTGTGAGGCCTCACTTGTCGAAGGAGATCATGGAGAAGAGCAAGCCAGCTGCAGAGCTCGTGACGCTGAACCCTACGAGCGAGTATGCCCCTGGTCTTGAGGACACACTCATCTTGACCATGAAGGGCATTGCTGCCGGTATGCAGAACACCGGTTGAAATATAAAGTATTGCTGTCTACGGGAAACATATGTAGTAATAATAATAACACGCTTATGACTTGTGGATGCTTCTGATGCATCCGGTTATAAGTTATGGCTGATTTTGTTTTTTGGTTTTTTCTCCCGGGTTTGTGAAACATGCTCTTGCATTCCAGCAATGGACGCTTGTGTGTTTGAATAAACTTTATGATCTTCTTCTTTTGATGAAAAACCATGTACTTCTTTATTCCGGAATCTTTAAATCTCCAAATACAATATCAAATAAGCATGAAGGTAAATTATCTTTAGAAAAGCAGAAAAAAACAATTAGAAGATCTCATTTGAGCTAAAAAATGTGCAGCTTGATTGCCCGCCATCCTAACAAAACTGAAAACTCCACTTGCACTCTTCAAAATTCGCAGCCCTTTGCTTGAGCCCCTGTATGAGTACACCCGCCACACCCCTGGGCTCTTCCTTCTTTCCCATTCTGTAGACAATGTGCTTGCAGTCTGTTTCTATCACCACACGCGGAGCTCCCCTCTCCGCAGCTAGCCGAGTTTCTCAAATTACCACCTCTAGCTCTCCACACAAGGGCTCCCATCAGGATCATGAGCAATCGTACCAACCCCGCACCCCTTGTCCTTGGAAGCAGCAGCGTCGCAATTGATCTTGAGGAAACCCGGCTCTGACAGCTCCCATCTAGGGGTGTTATTCGAGCCGAACGAGCCGAGCTTGACATGTTCAACCTTGGTTCGTTTGTTAAACGAGCTCGATCCGAGCCGAGCCTAATTTTTAAACTTTTATTTTGTTCAAACTTGGCTTGTTTAGAAAATGAACGAGCTCGAGCCGAGCTTTTTTCGAGCTTGAAATAGTTCTACTTGTTTATAACATATTAAATTAAAGGAAATTTTAGAAATTTCATAGAATTCGAGCTATTCGAGCTTTATTTGAATGAGTCGAGCTTTCAACCGAGCTTAAAATTTTGTTCAAGCTCAGCTTGTTTAAATAAGTGAACGAGCTCGAGTCGAGCCGAGCTCGAGCTGTTCAGTTCATATATCAACCATACTCCCATCGGGCTGTTTCAGCAACGTTCTGCATCTTTCCACCGTCCCTCCTTCTCTCCTTTATTCCTTCCAGATGCCTTGCACTCAACTCCCTCGCCTCCTCAACCACTCTCAAAGGTTCCACAAGTATGTCCTCAAACACCCGTTTGTTGCGATCATGCCAAATTCTAGCCAACAAGTAGGCCCATAGACACCGATGTTGTTCATGTCAGCTGCCGTCAAGCCTTCCTAGCCACTCAAGCAAGTCCCCGGCCCCTTTCCCAGATCTTTTGTGTAATACCAAATTAGAGAGTCGTCCACCATCGGGTCAACAAGGTGAATTTTCAGAATGATTTCAACACCACATGGTAGAAACGCAACCCTTACCGCCTCCTCATCCCAACCCCCTCTATCCCAAGCAATAAAATCTATCACCCTCGTCGAAGTATCCCAACCCGTTGGGTTAGCTACCACCTTGAAGGACACAGGTCTAGGAATCCAGCGATCGCCCAACGCTTTCAAGTTTGCTCCATTTCCCACCATCCATACCGAGCCACCCACGAGCACCTCCCTAGCTCGAATTATGCTCTGTCATTGTACCCCACTCCAGCCTCCATAAAAGATGAGTACGAGAATTATCGCGCCTTTAGCAGTCTAGACAATAGAGCCTTCGGTTCCTGACTTATTGTCCAACCTTACTTTGCCAACAAAGCTAGATTGAAAGCTTGCACTCCTCTGAAACCTAGACCCCCTTTGTCTTTTGCGTGACACATCCGCTTCCAAGAAAGTCAGTGCATCTTCTTTTTTCCCCCATCTTCTTCCCACCCGAAATTACTCATAAGTTCCTCAATCTCTTTGCAGAGATACTCAGACATCAGAAAGCATGACATGGTGTACGTCGAAATAGCTTGTACAACCGCCTTCAACATAACCTTCTTTCCCGCCCTAGAAAGTGCCTTCTTCTTCCATCCCTTAAGCTTTTTCTAGATCCGTTCCTTAACACTAGCAAAAATAGCCTTTTTCGGCCTTCCCACCATAGTCGACAGGCCAATATATCGCTCATGTTTCTCCACCTCAGCCACTCCCAGGCTTTCCTGAATCTCTTCTCGCACTGTCTCACTCACATTTCTCCTAAAATATAGCTCTGATTTCGATAGATTGACCTGTTGACCCTATGCTTCTCCATACAGACGGAGGATATCGCCTATTTCTTCGCTCAGTTGACAGGTAGCTCTAGCGAACAGAATGCTATCATCTGCAAAGAATAAATGTGACACTATAGGGGCTGTCCGAGCAACCCTAATTCCCTTTCATCTATCTTCTCTCTCACTGTTTCTAATCAGACCCGAAAAAGCTTCTGCACACATCAAAAATAAGTAAGGGGAGAGGATCACCTTGCATAATTCCCCTCTTCGGAACAAAAGTTTGCGATGGAGATCCCCCCTACCAACGCCGAGAAAGAAACTAATTAGCGTACACACCTCAAAAAAAATAATTGATATGTAAACAAAACTGAACAATTTCAAAAATATTCCAACATAAGTACTAGTCTACTACACGGTCTATAAAGACTTCCATACATGCGATTGGTATTTCGTGTATTGTGTATTCAGTTGGTTACAAAGCTAGAAAGTGTACGGATTTACCCTTGTTTTTTTTTTTTTTTAAAAGGAAATAATTTGGCTTTAGGGGGCCCTTAAGAACCAAGGGCATCCTTGCGGATGAGGGAACTGAGCAAAGAATCGTCAGGGCTGTTATGGCTGTGAATGGCAAAGTTCAGATGCGATAGGCGGTCCGCAACTTGATTTGCCTCACGGTAGACATGACGAATCTCATATGTCGAGAGGAAACCTAACGAGACTAGACTGTCTGAGGCAATTATTTCAGAGTCTCCTGGAGGTTTCCCAAGACCTTTTAGGCTGTTGATTATAGTGAGGTTATCGCCTTCAATTTCTAGGTCCTTTATTTGTAGGTCTAAGGCGATCGTGATACCTTGCCAAGCCCCATAGCTTTCGGCTCCTGCAACGGAAGAGATGGGGCAAGGACCACATCCAAAATAGATCGGGGTTCCCGAGTGGTTCCTAATTGTAAAGCCATAGGAGGCAGAACCTGACGGAGAAAGTGCCCCGTCAAAGTTGAGTTTATATTTTTCTGCCGCTGGGGTTTTCCATTTTGCTTTGTGTCCTCGTGTACTTGTAGTTTTGGTTATGTGTTCCGGGTTTCCCTTGGTATCGATGTCTTCTGTAGTTCTGGTTGATTTCCAAAGGGTGACTTGGTCATTGACGAAAGATTTTATGCAACATACATCTGGGTGGATCTTATCAAATAGTGTCTTATTCCTGAAATACCAGATTCCCCACCATGCAAAGGCAAGAGTGGAGAAGCGCGATTTACCCAAATTATTTTTAATGTCTTGTAGTCTTTCATTGAGGTTAGTGTCATCATTAAATGCATCAACGGTTTTCCTGTACAGAACTGGATCTATTGCGAGTACGGTATCCCTTGTTATAGGGCAGCTCCATAACAGATGAGGGATGTCCTCGAAATTAGAGTCACATAGCGGGCAGTCAGTAGGGATCCCTAATCGTCTTGAAGCTAATTTAGAGGTAGTTGGTAAACCATTTTTTGTGATCTTCCAAAGGAAGGTTTTGATCTTTGGTGGTATGTCTAGGTCCCAAATCCATGTCATGTTTGATCTTCGGTGTTGTTTTAGGTTACCCAACATGTCAATTGCAGATTTGGTAGAGAACCAATCATTTATGCTCCATTTCCAATATAGTCTATCCATGTGTATGTGTTTGGGGATGGGTGTCAGTTTAATGTTTTCGATTACTTCCCTTGGTAAGTTGTAGGCATCCAGATATTTCAAATTGTCACCGTTCCAAGTCTTGTCATCTTTTATAAATTGGCTTACTGTCATGGTGATGTCTATTTGGTGAGGATGGGTTAATAAAGTAATAAGGGGTGCATTTCCCGTCCAATGATCAAGCCAGAAGTTGATATTCTGACCATTTCCAATTGACCAATGGATACCTTGCTTGAAAAGAGGAATTAGTTTTGTCAATTGGGTCCATTGCCAGGAGGTGGACCCCTTCCGGTCATAGTATAGAAGCTCTTTTTGTTTGAGGTACTTTTCCTTGATTAACACCACCCAAGGGTTGTTGGGTTCTGCTAAAATTTTCCATAGTAGTTTGAGTTGTAAAGCCTTGTTCATATCTTCGGATGTGTGTAATCCTAAGCCACCACTAGATTTGGACTTACAGATCTCATACCGGCTGATTAGTAGTTTATGTTTAGGCCCCTTGTTCCAGAGAAAATTTCTGTTTATTCTGTCAAGTTCTGTGTGTATCGATTTTGGCAATAAGAAGCACTGCATTAGGTGTAGTGGTTTCGCCGATAATGTTGATTTTATTAGGGTGCAACGACCCGCTTGGGAGATGCCGTTGGCCTTCCAACGCTGGAGCTAATCTTTTGTAGTGTTTATTAGGTCCTCAAAATCCGCTTTGATGTCGTTGGCCTTCCAACGCTGGAGCTAATCTTTTGTAGTGTTTATTAGGTCCTCAAAATCCGCTTTGGTTGTGCGACCACATAAGACAGGAAAACTAAGATAATTGCCTAGGTTAGTTGTGTAAGCGATCTGTAACTCGTTGTTAATGAGTTGGTTTTGGTGTCTGTCCACATTCGATGATGTGTGGAATTTGGATTTATATTTGTTTACTCGTTGACCTGAGATTGATGAATATTCTGTAAGGATGTTGTTAATCTGATGGCAGGCTGTTTGTGTAGCGGAGGCAAAAATTACAATATCATCCGCGAACGCCAAATAGGGTATTCTTGTTCCGTTGCGTGTTATTTGTATTCCTAGGTGGCTTTTTGGCTTGGCAAATTCCACTTGTAATCCTCTGCCTAGGATTTCAAATAGTATTAGGAATAGATATGGAGATAGGGGATCGCCTTGTTGCAATCCACGATGCGGTATTATCAGGTCTGTAGGCTCATTATTAACCAAAACCGAGTATGTGACTGTAGTTATGCACTCCTTTATCCACCCAGAGAAGCGGGATGAGAAGCCGAATTTTTCTAGTATCGTGATCAGAAATTTCCAATCTACAAGGTCAAAGGCCTTTTCCATGTCTAGTTTTACCGCCATTCATCCCTTAGCTCCTTTCTTCCTTGAAAAGGAGTGAAAGATTTCGTTTGCTATTAGGATATTATCTTGTATGGCTCTGCCGGAAGTAAAAGCACTTTGCAGGGGGTTGATAATTTTCGGGATTAATTTTTTCAGTCTGTTAGCGATATTTTGGAGATTATTTTATATGTTGTAGAACATAAGCTAATCGGCCTATAATGGGATGTGGTATTTGGGTTGTCACATTTAGGTATGAGTGCGATGAAAGTATGGTTTGTTTGTTTCAGAATTCGCCCACTGAGGAAGAATCCTTTAACCGCTTTGATGACGGTTGGTTCAATGATATGCCAGTATCTCTTGAAGAAACCAGTAGGAAACCCATCTGGCCCGGGGGATTTATCGTCAGCCATGCTGAAAACTGCCTTTTTGATTTCTGAGTTTGTGATCGGGCGTGTCAACCAATCATTGTCTTCATTAGTGATTTCCTTGTTTATGTTGAGTAAATTACTTGGATGTTGATCTCTAGGTTGGTGGGAATATCGCTTGAAAAAGTCATTTTTGATGGCTTCTCTAATATCTTTTTCGGATGTAATAGTGACTCCATCTGTAGATTGAATTGATTTTATGATATTTCTGTTTCGTCTGCCTGTTGCAATTTTGTGGAAGTATTTTGTGTTTGTGTCGATCGATTTTACATGTTTTCGTTTGGCCCTCTGCCCCCAGTATTTCTTTTGGTAGTCCAACAAAGAGGCGTGTTTGGTTGTGAGGCGTTTTATTTTGTGATCTATGTGCGTGCTATAACAGGTATAAAGTTGTACCTGGAGCACCTGTAATTCTGTCTCCACTTGGTCAATCTGTCAGAATATGTTCTCAAAGGTAACTTTGCTCCAAGTTTTGCTTTTTTTCTTTACTTCCTGTAATTTTTTTGTTAGCTTAAACATTTGTGATCCTGGTGCATCAAATCTCCATGCTTGTTTGACGAGGGTTTCATAGTCCGGTCTGCTGGTCCAAGCCATTTCAAATTTGAAAGGCAGTAGCTTAGGTTTCTGATTATCCATCAGATCCAATGTGATTTGTGCATGATCAGATCTCAAGAAAGCGTGAATTTTTGTGTGTATATTCAGAAATTGTTGGAATAATCGATAACTTACAAGAGCTCTATCAAGTTTTTCATAGATATTGTCCACACCATGGGCTCGTTTTCTCCATGTGAATTTGTTTCCGGTCGTTGGTGTATCTATCAAGTTGTGAGTTGTAATGATTTCATTGAGCCTGCGAAATCGATTAATCGTTGGCATTATGCCTCCCATTTTGTCTTCGGTTTCTAGAATCTCATTTAGGTCACCGATAATTATTATTGGTTTTTTTATTTTTTGAATTGTCTCTGAGAGGGAAGTCCAGAAACCTTGTTTCTCATTTTCATGGGGTGGTGCGTAGACAAAAAGGATTTCCAGAGAAACTCCAATCGAGTTATTTGTGTAAGTTGCTCGTATAATCCTGTTGGTTGAATTTACTACCGTAAAGGTTTCATTTCGAAACTGGGCTTCCTTCCAAAGAAGGCAGAGGCCTCCCAAAAGGCCTAAGGAAGGGCAGAAGTACATTCTGTCAAACCCCGGCTTACGCCAGCAGGTTTCCGGAGGTGGGTTTTGTAGCTTCGTTTCAGCTAACAAAAGTATTTTAAGGTGGTTTGTTTTACTTGTTGATTCAATATGGGTCCAAACATTCCTTCTGTTGAGACCCCTGACATTCCAATAACTAAACTTCATTGAAACCGTCTTTGTAGAAATTGGTAGTTCTTTTTATGGATTTTGTCGGTTGGTTGTTATTTGCGTTCGGTATAGTGCAAAGACCAGGGGTTCCTGCGTTAATTTGTATATACAAAGAGGCCCTGTAGACAAACCAGAGCAAAACCATTACAGATTTTGTAGAAGGATACAAGTTTGGAAGAAACATCGCGAGGATTTTTTGTAGGTATGGGTTTTGTCGGTTGGTTGAACGCGAACTTGATTTGTGATGTAGTTTGGGGGCACATGATTTTTTTGTTTTAATTGATCGAATAGAGACTGTGGCAAACCAGCAAGAGAAACTTGTAGTCCGCAGAAAAGGAATGAGGGTCCTAGATGAGATGTATTGTGTATCATTTAGACAGTTTAGGGTAAATAGGGTCCTATGGTGAACAAGTATGATTTGCCCTGTTGTGCATAGCAAATGCTTGATTTTGACAGTTGAATTAAACGAATTCAATGGCTTTTGTAAAAAATTATATGTAAAACTTAAGATGACATAGAAAAAGTATGTAATTACAAAGGTAAGATAGAGAGATGGATTGTGTAATTGATCAAAACCAATCACGTAATTTGTTTTTAGTAAAAGAGTGTCAATGCCATGATGTTGATAGATATTACATGTATAGAGCAATAAAGTAAGATTAATCTCATAACCAATCGAAGTAACAGATGATAGAGTGCAAGCATAGTGTTTTGTTATTTTGTTAGGTATCTTTCCATGGAATGAATCAAAAATCCAAAGGAATGAATCAAGTATGATGCAAAGTGGGTATTTAGTGAGGAGCACATGGTAAACACAATTGCAGTCATGAGCAGCTCTTGAAAAAAATTGGCAGTTGTGTTTATTGTATATAGTTCTCCTGTTGACTCGATGATAGTTGGAATCTAATCTGTGCGAAAGTATGAGGGTCAATGTGCTAATGCAAAACAAAGAAAGTTTCTTATAGTTACTTGATTCTGTGTAAGGTTTGCTTACCAATTGGAAATATAAATCTGCCCAAGAAGATGCACAGGTGGAGTTGGTTGCATCTTTTCCTTTGATAGATTCACACATGAAAACCTGCAGATCAGAGTAGATGTCCGGTTGCTCGAGAGGGAAATTCCCACGAGCCTTGTCACTTTTATGTGGATTGGAGGGGGTGATAGGTTTTTGGTTTCTAGTGGGGTTCAGAAGAGTCTCAGAAAGACCCTCCTTCCCAGTTGGTTGGGTGGTTTTTGTTTTTAGGTAGGCAAAGGTAATTATTAACCACTTAAATCTATCTAGCCCATTTTTAAATTAAAATTCTGATCAACTAATTTTAGCCCATTATCATATTTTTCTCATTTTTCATACAAAATTTATTTCATTTCCCCACTTAATTAACTAATTTTAGCGGAAGGTAATCATATATCTAAAATCCTCTAATCATTTCTCTCTCTTATTTAGTTTCATACAAAAGGGATGATCATATAATTTGATTATTTTCCCGTCAATTCTTTTATAGTCAAACAAACAAGCCCTTAAAGTTTTGGTCTTGAGCTATAAGATCTAACTTGATCTAAAAACCAAACTCAGTCCCAAACTTTATTGAAACTCATGATCGAGACTCAACTTGACATGAGCAAATATTTAAAAAATCGAAACCGAATAATCCAAACCTGAAATGACCCGAGTATAAAGTCAAAATTAAAAATCTACATTGTTTTGTACTACCTTGAATTGAAATTATAACCTTTTGACTTAACTTGACAATGAAGCGAACTCTCTGTCCAATTCCAGAACTAAAAAATAGGGCTGTATTCGAGCTAAACAAGCCAAGTTTTGCTTGTTCATATTCAGTTCATTTAGGATATGAACGAGTTCGAGCCGAGCCTCAATTTTAACCCGACCTTAAATATGTGCTCATACTGACACTCTTAGAAAATGAACGAGCTCGAGCCGAGCTTTTTTTGAGCTTTAAGCAGTTCTACCAGCTCATTATATAGTAACTTAAATGAGATTTTAGAAATTCCATAAAATTCAAACTATTCAAACTTAATTTTAACAAGTTGGGCTTTGGAATGAGCATAAAAATGTGCTCACATTCGACTTATTTAGAAAATGAACGAACTCGAGCCGAATTTTTATCGAGCGAGTACTACTCGACATAACACCCCTAGAAAAATTCAGGTTCTTCACTCTTAGAATGAAGCGAACATGAAGGAGATGGCCCAAACTACCTTTGATATTGTGCCATCTTCACACTGGGTTTGGCGGCCCAAAGGCCCAACATGAAATCTTCATCAATTGGCGCCCACAAAAATGCAACGTGTCCCCCTGTCATTCGCTTGCAGCGATACAATCAGAGCAGAAACAACCTGGCACGTTCATCGAGACGCGTACACACGATAGACTTTACACCCTCGCTCCATTATAATATTACCCTCCCATCCCCCCTCCGTCGTCTCAAAAGATTCCCCTGTTCCTGTCATTCCCTCTCCCACAATCCCATTTTCCACTTCCCTTTCTCTCTCTACAAATTCTCTTCCCCCTACCTTTTTTCTTCTCCGATCGTTCTTCGAATCTGCGATTTTTTAGCAAAAGATTGGTGGAGCGAAGGAGAAGCAAGCGAAAAGCGATTTGTTCGAGCTTTAATCACTCAGATCTGTTGCCATGGTGTCTGGTAAAGAGCGCGAGACCTTTGTCTACGTTGCGAAGCTTGCTGAGCAAGCTGAGCGCTATGAAGGTTGGTCTGTTTATCCGATTTGCTTCACTGTTTAGCTTTGGTGTGCTGGATCTCTTTGTATGAACATATTCACTTGAATTCGATTCGGAAATTTTGAGCGCTTCAAGTCGAAGTGTTGTGATTTTGATGAATTGTTGCTTATGAGGTGCAAGTCTAATTGAACTAGTGAATCTTACTAAAAATCTGGGATTTGGATCAAATCTTGCTTGATTTTGCAAGCGAGAGTGGAGGAGGAAGTGTCCGTGAGGTGACTGAGTAAATTGTTTGTGGCCTTGTGTTAATTGTTTGCTTCTGTGAACAGAAATGGTGGATGCTATGAAGAGCGTGGCAAAGCTTGATGTGGAGTTGACGGTGGAAGAGCGCAATTTGCTGTCAGTTGGATACAAGAATGTGATTGGTGCCAGGAGAGCCTCGTGGAGGATCTTGTCGTCGATTGAGCAGAAAGAAGAGGCGAAAGGGAATGAGCAGAATGTGAAGCGTATTAGGGATTACAGGCAGAAGATTGAATCTGAGCTTGCAGGCATTTGTCATGACATCATGACTGTAATCGATGAGCACTTGATCCCCGCTGCAACAGCTGGTGAATCCAGTGTGTTCTACTACAAGATGTAAGAAATGCAGTTTAGTTTTGATTCATCATCCATCCTCTAGTTATTGTTTATGGGAGGTATGATGGAATATCCTCATTGTCCTCTGCAGGAAAGGTGATTATTACAGGTATCTGGCCGAGTTCAAGTCCGGTAACGAGAGGAAAGAAGCTGCTGATCAATCCATGAAAGCTTATGATGTAATTTAGTCTATCCGTTGATTGTTCATTCATACTTCTATTAATTAATGGTTCCCCATTCAGTTAATTCATGCATTCGAAATGAGTGGAGGTATAAATTCAATGCTTAGCAGTTAACAATTGAATCACAGAGTAGCTAGCAAACTTTACACAAGTAGCTATGTTGAAAGATTACCTTGTTGAATAACTTATGTATTTATTTTTTACTTTTTACAGAGTGCCACTAACACAGCAGAAACTGAATTGCCTCCAACCCACCCCATTAGGCTGGGATTGGCTCTGAATTACTCGGTGTTTTATTATGAGATTTTGAATTCACCTGAAAGGTTTGTAGGATATTTAACTTTCTAGAAAACTCGTGTTTTTTTAATTGATATTAGAGCTTATCTCTCTCCCTCTTTCCAGGGCCTGCCACCTTGCTAAACAAGCATTTGATGAAGCTATCTCGGAGCTTGATTCTCTCAATGAGGATTCGTACAAAGATAGCACCTTGATCATGCAGCTCCTGAGAGACAACCTGACATTGTGGACTTCTGACATTCCAGAAGATGGAGGTAATATAATAAATCTTGGGAAGTTAAGAATTGATTTTATCACATTTAAGAAAGATATTAAGTTGCCAACTTTTAGAAACACGTTAGGGTGGTGGTGTTAAAGGAGAAAAGGAGATTGCATTCCTTACTTGCCTCTAACTGAATTAATTATAAATTCGAATAAATTTTGTTCTTAGGTGAAGCTGGAGAAGCTCTAATCCCTCCATCTCTTCCTTGCGACTACTTATTATAACATACTGCTTCTAATCGGAATTTTTTTTTTTGTTTTTTTGTTTTAGGTTGTATATTTGGTTCTACACAGTTAAGATAGAAAAAATAAAGAAGTGATTTTTCTTATTTTAGAAGTCCCTAAAAAAGTGTGCTGAAACCTAAAACAATAAACATTTCCGATGAGATAGATTAATTGATTTTTTTTGGTAGAGTGAGATGGATTAATTGATAATCAGAGAGTGTTATATGCAGCACATTTTTTATTACCTTCTTTTGCATCATGTACTAGAAAAGCTGAAAGCACATTTGGATGCAAATTATCACAACATAGCTCCTTTATTCTTCTGTTATATAAATATACTTTTTGAGGGACTGTTTTTGGAATTTCAATCTTGGACTTGAATCATTTCCCCCCTAATGCAGTACTTACTACTTATAACTCGAATTTTGATCCTTGAAAAAGAGTTTGTAGAAATGAATTTATTATAGTAAGGTGAAAAGCAACGTACATAACACGCACGCAGCCCTGCCTATTGTGGTAGTGGATTGGACCAAAGGTTTTGATGCTTGAATGAGCATATTGGACCATCAAGTAAATGATCTGAAAAAGTTGTGGTGGTGGTCATTTTCTTCACGTCTGAATTCCTTATAATCTATATCTATTTTGACAAAGCCAAGTTTCCACCTTTTCCGGGCTATATGTTGATGTCTCCACTTGTTTCCCCTCCCCATAGCATATTATGGGGATGAATAATGTTTACTTATGCAATCTCCCCTACAAACAATTTATCTTTAAGGATCAAAATTTTTAACATGAGTTTGAAGGGTTTATCTTTCTTTGGTTGATTCCTTCTAGAAAAGCCTATTTATGATGATGACACTTACATCTGACATTGCTCTTCAATGGAAACAGAAGAAAACCAGAAGGCAAATGGCATAGCCAAAGCCACTGGCGGAGACGATGAGGTTGGTCACAACATTGCATGAATCTTTTGTCAATTATGCCTCATCATTCATCTTCTTATAACCACTTAACTTACTAGCTCTATTCATATCGTCTGCAGTGAACTTATTGCAAGCTGCAGCGAACCATTATGTGTCTGAAAAAGAGCCATCGCTGACAGTGTAGTGTAAGTTGAGGGGTCTTTTGCGTTCACTGGAAGAAGAGGATGAGTATCATTTTTCGCCCTTTATTTTGTGTTGGTAACGCGGCTGTGGTATTATGTAATCGACCCCGAATAACGTTATGAATGTCGAAGGTTGTTTTGTCCCCGTCGTTTTTGTTTTGTCAGCCATGGAAGAAGTCTCAATGAGCTGGGTGTATTGCCTTGGCATCTTATTATGTTTATTTGAAACATGTTTATTGTTTGCGTGTTTTTCATATACTACTTACCGATAGTAAATTGCATAAAAAGTGTATTTTACACAATAACCGCTTGTCAAAAAGAAAAGAAATGGCGATGCAGGGGTGATTTCGAGGGCATCTTTAGAAGCTTCTCTAGGTTGGTTATTCCCTTGTTCGGGTGTTATTCGAACCGAACGAGTCAAACTTAACATGTTCAAGCTTGATTTTTTTTGTTAAACGAGTTCGAGCCGATCCAGGTGCATTTTTAAACGAGCTTATTTTTTTGATCAAGTTTGACTTGTTTAGAAAATGAATGACTACGAGCCGAGCATTTTTCGAGCTTTAAGCAGTTATACTTAGTTATAAAATATTAATTTATAAGAAAATTAAGAAATTTCGTAATGTTCGAGCTATAAGAGCTTAAATTAAACGAATTGAGCTTTCAACCGAGCTTAAAACTCTGTTCTTAGTCGGCTTATTTAGGTAAGTGAATGAGCTCGAGTCGAGCTTTTTTCGAACCGATCTCAAGCCGAACTCGATATGTTAAGTTTATATAACAATCCTACTTGTTCAAATCAACCTCATGACATTTGAGGAAGATAATGGGAGTACGAATTCATCGACTTTGAAAAGGTGAACTTGTTAGACGAGCTCATCGACTATAGCATCAGATCTCCAATCGGAAGGAGTCGGCAGCAGATCAAGGTGAGCGAGTCGACCCGGTTTCCATCTCAAAGTGTATGAGAGTGCGACACACTAACAAAGGAGTGATCGGTGACAAGCGTGTTTGACACCATCATCTCAATCTCCCAAGGGCAGCTCTACACCCCTTTGACGTCGTTAATAGCCATCAGAGAGTCGCCCTCCACCTCAAGATGAGTGATCCCTAGATTATGAGTTTCCTGCAACCCATAAAGCAGACCCAGAGCATCTGCTTGTAAAGCCGGGGACTTATCACAACTCTGCAACCCACACTTGAGAATTCTGCCATGGTTGTCGCGAATAACGAAGCCCCAAACAACATTCATTGGTGGTCCTTGCGCCGTCGAAATTCAGTTTCATGAATCCTTCACGTGGTTTTTTTTATTTTATGAATTTTTGTTGGTGTGGTTTGTTCCGATTGTTGTTCAATTATTTGGTTATGTCTTCCTCATCTAGATATTCAGTTTGTGCTTTTTTCTCACTTCCGATATACTTGTACACTAGATTGCAAGTTCTCTCACTTCCGATATAAGATTTTTTATAACAAGTGTACACCCAACATAAACTTGATTTCCTTTTCTAAAGTGGTAGATTTTGATTTCCTTTATATTTTTGCATCTTCATTGTGATACTTGCTATTTCTCATGAAATGTTCCAATTTCTTCAATCTCTTTTTTCTCTCCTGTTTATCGAAAATATTTTGTACATGTTTACTAGTGTAATATATTAGGTTATGAATAGGACAGTTTTAACAAAATCTTATTCGACTTGATTTGAAACTATCAAATTCATGACTCAAGCTCTAATAGGACTCGACAATTATACAGATTCAAAACTAACCCATCCTGATAATACCCAATCCGAAGCAGATTCGACCCAAGTTTTCAATATTGACCCAGGCACGTAACTAGAGGCGGGTTGAGGTTCGCTCCAGCCCGCCCCATTTTTTTTTTTTTTTAAGTGAAAAAAAGAAAAAATTAATTTAAAAATTTATGTTTTTATTAGAATAATAGTTTTGTTAATGAAAATTACAAACATATGAAAAATTTAGTCCATCTACCCCTCCCTAATTTCATTTTCTGGTTCCGGGCCTGATTGTCCGAATGGCCTATTGCAAGCTCAGTCTAGCCTTGGGTAATACGGAGTACCATCATACTGAGCCCATATATATAGAGAGAGGTGTGGTGGTTGTGGGTTTAGACTCATACGACCATACTGCCACAGTGCGGAAGGAGGTTACGCTCTCCGCATATTCATTTCTCGTCTTCGCCGAACGCAACCTCCCCCAAAACCCTTTCTCCCCGATCTCCGATCTCCGATCTCCCCAATCTCTCCCATGGCGAACAGCAATCTACCTAGAAGAATCATCAAGGTACCTTCTTCTGTCCTTCCATCTCTATTCCTCTTCCCGATTTTTCACTTTTTTGGATCTCTCCCCCAAATTTATCCTCCTCCGTTGCCGCGTTCTGTTCTCGCTGTCGAATGATTTGTCCATTTGTTTTTTGTTTGCTTGATCAGGAGACGCAGAGGCTTCTTAGTGAGCCAGGTCTGTTCCTAACGTTCTCTTTTATTTGCTTTGAGATTGGTTTGGAAATCGGCAGATCCGCCCTTGGATTTCCGCATATTAACGCTTTCGAATTTGCTTTCACGGATTGTGTTTTTGGTCTTATTTTCAATTGAATGTAGCTCCTGGAATTAGTGCTTCTCCTTCTGAAGAGAATATGCGCTACTTCAATGTGATGATCCTTGGCCCTTCTCAGTCTCCTTATGAAGGTAAATTAGATTGGTTTTTTGCTTTTTTCTGTTAAGTTTTGCTCTCGATTTTTATGTTACGATTCTAATATTTTGTGAGGTTTTTGCAATGTTAAAAATAGGATCCGTTTTGTTTTATTTGTTATAAGAGATTTAGCTTCATTTGTCTTGAGGGAATTACCACTTGAAGTGTGATTCTCCTTTGTTTTGGCCTAATAATGCGAGTTTCTACATCTGATCATGTTGTCCAGGAGGTGTTTTTAAGTTGGAATTGTTTTTACCGGAAGAGTACCCCATGGCCCCTCCTAAGGTATCTCAAGCTCCCCTCCTATATATATCAACTGCTACAATTCTGATTACAGATTAGGATGGTGAATCTGAGTTGTTTTAATACCGAATTTTCACTACAAACCCATGATAAGAAAAAACACCCTATGTTATTCTGCATTTATTCTTTGATGGACTGTCTCTCGTCAATTGATTTTATACAATGATTCTGATGCAATTCAACGTTTCCAAGAAAGTCAGCTTGAATTGGAGTCGATGGAGATGCTATTAAGACTTGAATGTATTGCAAATTAAGGTCTATTTCCATTGAACTCTCATATGATGGAAGAATAAGCCCAGCTGTTGAGTTTCTATCCTCACCGAATTGTTTTGAAATACAAAATAAGAGATTCGAATATGTTATGTATCTGATTCACTGTTTGCTAGATGATACAAGACTGACATTCTATGTTACATACTTTCAGAGATACTTTAGCTGAGGTTCCAATGAAGTCTTACTGAAAATCATAGGAGTGAGTTTCACTAGAAGTCAAGCTTATAGTTGAAAATGGAGTATGGACAGTTATTTACATAACTCCTAATTTAACTGATGTATTTTCCGATAATTCATTTTCATGCATGGTTGTTGAGAGCAAATCCAATTTAAGTGAGTTCAATCCACATTTTATATTAAGTCCTATATAATTGCTGAAGAAGGTAAGTGAGTTCAATCCACATTTTATAGCATCAAGTATGTTTTACTTTCTCCGAGGGAACTTGTTTGGTCAGATAAGTTTTGTGAAATCTTTCATTCTTTTCGACAACACATATTGAATACTGCAATAATTTTTTATGAATTTATGCAGAATCACCAAACACCAAAATTTTCTTCTCTTTTTTTTACTTTTTAGTTGTCAAAGATACCATGTTTTGCTTTCATTATTCACAGTGCTCTTCCACAGGTTCGGTTCCTGACCAAGATTTATCATCCTAACATTGACAAGTTGGGAAGAATATGTCTTGATATCCTTAAAGACAAATGGAGCCCAGCCCTCCAGATCCGCACAGTGCTGTTAAGGTGATATGTAGTTCTCAAAACACATGAATCTTGCTTCTTCAATTAATTTCCTAAAAATAAGTTGGAAAATTAGATGATCACCTTCACACACAGCATTCTTAGGAGCTAAAAAGGGCAATGATTATTCTGATTTCTCACCCGTATATGTCTTGCATCAGTATCCAAGCTCTTCTGAGTGCTCCAAACCCTGATGATCCCCTCTCTGAGAACATTGCCAAGCATTGGAAGTCTAACGAAACAGAGGCTGTTGAAACAGGTACTTCTCATTTCCCAATCCGGCCTTTAAAAGTTAGTTGAAGCAAATTCTTTCGTTTAGAAATTGTTACAGGTGTCCAAAAGAGATCAATTATTAGAATAAAATGGTTGGCTTGAGGGCAGCAGGGCACTATCAGTAATCTAACCAGCCATTTCTTTCTTTCTTTTTTTTGCAGCAAAGGAATGGACCCGTCTATACGCAACAGGTGCATGAAAAGAGGTGGCCAATGACTTACAAATATTCGCTTCAGCCATGTATCTTCAACATCCAAAATGATCATCTTGATCTCGATTGAAGGGAAAAAAAAAACAAAGGGAAAGCTCCACGTGCTTCAGATGTAAACTGTCTCCAACCCCATAAACCTATTTCTGATGAACCTATTTCTGTTTGTAGATGTTCTGGGACCTGGGTAGAAGGAAATTGCTCTGAGATCTGTTCTGCACAAATTATATTTGCCTTTTTAATTGCCTCAAGTTCCCTGCATTGACTAACCATCTTCTGGGGATTCTGTTCTTTTGCTACAACTTGACTTACTGCTTTGAATCGGGTTCTTCATGGTGTATGGAACTTGCAAGTATATAATGCAGGTAGAAACCACGCCTAAACGCCGCATCGCACGTTCAATGTATGATAACAAGAGTGTGCAATTGTTACATTACCCTTTTCACTGATTTCTAAATTTTTTTTTATCACAATTACCTTTTGGGATAACTATCACCTACTATAAACTTACCTGCAGTGTTTTGGGGTTTCTGTTTCTTTTTTCTTTTTTTCTCCCTAAAATCAGTGTTTATTTTTCGTTAAAGCATTTTAGACACTGACCCATGAGGATTAGCAAAGTGCCGGAGCTAGAAATGTTTAAAGGGATGTACAATTGTATATCGGTGGTACAGTAATCTATGTAATATGACGATAAAATGACGTTTTAGAATAAAACAACGCTATCATTAAAATGTCATTGCTTTAGAATAAATTACCGGTCATTTTGAATAAAATGATGTTATTTGATATTTAATAAGTAATAAGTATTAAATTATTTAAAAAATTGATGAAAAAGTTAATACTTTACTATAATTAGTTTCTATTGTTGAAAGAGGTAGTATAATATAAGAATGTCAAGCTAAGCTTTCGTACCAAAAAAAAAAAAAGAATGTCAAGCCAAGTGAAATATAAAAACATTCTAAATTGTTGAAATATGATTATAGTAAAAATGTCAAGCAAAAGTGAAATATAAAAACATTCTAATCTGTTGAAAAAAAATTAAAGTGATATCATAACTTTTCAGTCGGATGTTATATTATTAAAAGGAAGCTATTGACAACTTCAATCGAAAAGGACTTGTGAGTAGTATCAATAGATTCTTGTACGAATACCAGATGATCGCTCTTTATTTAACAAATTCAAGAACCGTTGCATCGGAAGCCTCGTAGTTTATATCCATCCCGAGTTCGATTCCTTTGGCTTTGGAATTCCTCATGGGTGGACGATTGATAGGTAAGGTCCCTTTGTAAAAATCACAGGCTCATTTGTTCAGAAGCTCATCCCTTCATTAAACAGGAATCAAAACAATGGTACCTGAAAGCATTTCCGATTTTAGTATGGAACTCAATCCAGGTTTATTTAGGAGCTTTCGGTGGGATAATGAGTTTAACCCCTAAACGAAACTCAAGCTTAAAGATAAGCGCACCAAAGCGAGTTCAAGGGTACAGATCACATGAACCAGTCGCGACTTCCGGGTAGGCCAGCACATACTTAGTATTTTGCAACGTAGCTTAACAGGTACTAAAAGCATCACTCAACATCAAACAACTCTTTAAGCTACAGAAAGACATAACAAAATCCCTCAAGCAGTACATAACTATAGATGAGCAGCATGGAGTATTTTAGTTTCCTGATTGGCGCAACTCTGGGCGCACGAAATCTGCATCTGCAGTCACGGAGATGTCAACGGTGGGTCTCAGTTGGGCGCATACCTCGATAGCTCCATGAACCTGATCTGACAAGAAGTTGCTGATGAGGTCCTGGTTGATCGGGGCGTTCTTGTCAACTGCCACGAGGGCCTGCTGGGTGAGGATGTAGTCGAATCTCGGGGCCCATTTCCTTGAACCAAGCCTGGCGGTTGTGGAGCAGTTGTCAACCATGAAGGAGACACCACGGGCATGCATGAATGGGTTCAAGGAGTCAACGGATTCAATGACGCTCTCGTTGATGATCTCAGAGTAGGAGTGTCCCTTCTTTCTCAATACCTCAATCTGTATTGTCAAAATGAACAAGTCAGAGGCAGCATGCAAACTCAAGTCAGAGGCAGCATGCAAACTATGTTCTCTCATTGTTTGCCAAGGTAACGGTTGAAAAGGGTGCTCTCACCTGGGCCATCATACAAGCGACGTAGACACCAGCTGTGAATGGACAGAGAGGACCAAGGTCACCTGATGGCCTTGTGGCTCTAACACGCTCACCGACCTTCCACATTCGGGTCTGATCAATTTTCCCCATTGGGAAGGCTGGAAGACCTTCCTTATCCTGAAAAATAAATATGGATTAAAAATACTATGAAGTGGAATGAAAGAAAATGCTATGAAATTCATAGTTCTTTGCAGATGGAAAAGGATACATACATAGAACCTGCGTCCAGCCAAGACAACACTTCGAATCTCGTTGCCACTAGCTACATCTTCATAACATTCGTACAAAATGTCCATGCAAGGGTAGTAAGCAGCGCTGTATGCAGTCTCGAATTCCTTTTTGTCTTGGTCTGACAAAGCATTATATACAGCCAGCATTCCCTGTTCATAATGCAGTTTAAATTAATACTTCACATAGCATGTTCAGTACTACAAGCATGAAGCATCATTTGATTAAAAAACCAACCTTAGTAGAAATGGTCTTTGAGATGATTCCTGTTATGCTCTCAACAGTGTTCTTGTAGGCAAGATCTTCGGACATTCCGTTCTCAGTGTATCGTCTAAATAAGGACTCCACAATTCCGTGGACAGCACCAAGTAGAATGCCTGCACCAATTCATAATGATGTGCTGAGATGGCGGTTGAATGAAATATTAATCAGCAATCAAGCTAGACCTATTCCAGGGCCTACATGGTGGACAAAGATACCCACAACGATTCATGAAAAGGAGAAAGCAAAACCTACCTCTTTCACCAAAGATGTCACTCCTGTACTCTTGCTCCAAGGTAGTGGCAAATGTGAAAGGAGAGCCAAGGGCAATTGACCATCCAAGTGCAACATCAGTTGCTCTTCCATCAACATCCTATATTTAGGCGAAAGTCATTTTACATGAGAGGAAGTAACCGAACAAATACAAAATACTCTTACAGATGAAATGGCATAATGCCACATATCAATCAATCTTAGGGAAGCACCTGATGGACGCCAAAACTAGAGTTGATCCCAGCGCCGTTTATCTCCTTACCCTGGACATACAACCTCCTCACTGAAGGACCCATTCCCTTGGGGCAAACAGCAATAACACTAATGTTTTTGGGGAAATCCAGTCCACTTGACTGTAGATGCCCAAGCAAGAATCCATGGGACAATCCCAAAATGCTGTTTGGCTTCATGTGGGAAAAGATCTTCTCATAACTATCAGCCTGAAACAAAACAAAGACAGAGGGTTTATTGGATATCAGTGGGCCTATAAGCAATAGAACGAGACTGTGTAAACAGAAAATTGAACCCTTGAACACATGTAAATTGATGAACAATACTATGTATTCATTAAAGATGAACCAGAGTAGACAAGTGTGGCCAATACATACCTGGGCAGCATCTGAGATCAACAACATAACAAGGTCACTAGTAGAAATAGTTTCCCAAATGTCACCCAAAGTCCCGCTCTCTTCTGTGAACCCAGCAACACGAGCTTCGGCAAAGGAACTAGATCCTTTACGCAGGCCAATCTGCAAGATAAAAAACACACACAAAAAAAAAAGAACCATCAGAAGAAATAATTATACAAAGCAGTCCTTATACAGTAGCAATCTCAAGGAAATGCATATCATCAATATAGCTCCATAATGGGAATGGATCACTAAACCCACCTTAACCACAATATCTGACTTGATCTCGGCCAATGAATCCCTCAGGTTCTGGGCTTGAGCAGGACCCTATGCAGCAAAACACGTTCAACTATGAGTATCAGCATCAACAACACTCTGTTTCAATGAAATACAGCACACAACCAATAAGATACATAACAACAAGAGCATTGTAGGAGGATCCCGATTCATATATTTTACAACCACACTACTAAGAGCTTGTAATGAGCTGCAATTACACTACTTCTCAGACTTTCTGATACCATACCACCTCAAAATGTATACTTATTCACACGTCAAAATAAGCTTATCAATGAAAAACCAAAAACTTATCCCATTACATTCAGAGGTGCCTGAATTTGAGATGTCATATATAAGGAATTCTCACCTGTGATCCCCAGCCAATAACTCCAATTTGCTTAATGCCCTTGAATGCATCCGGCAAGAGAGGGAACAGGTGTCTACCTCCTCTCACAATATACTATCAACAAAGATATTGGGGGAACAATCCGCGTTACAATTACCATCACAAAATCCACAAGCACAATTCAAAGAAAGAGAAATTCAAAAACATTGCGAGAGATTAGATATAAAGAGAGGACCTCATCGCGGCCAGCGAGGGTAACTTTCTCCTTCTGGAACACGGAGGTTTCGAAATCGAGAGTGGACGGGGGCTTGACGGAAGGCATGGAGACCATGCGAGCGGAGAGAGCGGATCCTCCTGCGGCATTGTTCGACGGGAGCGCGCGAGCTATCAATGGCCTCAATGTCTTAGCAGACAAAGACAGAAACCCTAGGTTCAGGGACGAGGGCTTACCGGAGGCGTAATTGGGGGTTTTGGAGGCCGAAGAAGCCCCCGAGAGGGAAGTTGCCGCTACCGATGCCGAAGCCGCCGCCATGGATGGAGCTTCGGAGAGAGAAAGCAGTGGCCTTTTTAGAGAGAGAAAGTGAGGGGTGACGCTTAACAAGTGGGGGGAGATAAGAAATTGTACTATTTAAATATGAGCGCAGACACACAACACACAGAGATACAATCGCAGTTCCGAGCGGGCCCCACCGGGGATAGGGTTTCTACTTGTTCCAAAAAGGTGAAATCACTGCGTCCCTCGTTTAAGTGCCAGACTCGATCCTCGGTCTCTTGTTCTAAATATCACCCTTACGACCAGTTGAGCTAAACCCATGCGGGCGGGTTTCTGCTGCTGCTACGGATGTTGTTATATTCCGACTGGTTCGATCTCCGGTTGAGCTTGATTATTTATTAAAATTAAATGAATTGAGTATATAAATATAATTTTAGAGCATATTTATTAGTGAGCCCGGATCGGGCTCACTGTTTACTTTTTTAACTGCCACATCAGCTTACGAGCCCCAATCCGGCTTTTCACTTTTTCAGCAAATTATTAGTAAGTCCCGTCCCGGGCTCACTGCTTACCTTTTTCTTTATCTATTCCCTTTTCCCTTCAAATAAACAAAGCTATTATTATTATTATTATTTTCGTTGTAACTTATTATTATTATTATTACTACTACTACTACTTAATCTTTTCGTAATAATAGTACTATAAAATGAGAATAATTCAACGTTACATAAAACAATAATACGAAATGAAAGTTACAAGTTACTAGAGCAATTGAATCAATATTTGAACATATACCTAGTTATCATCTTCGTCGGTGCCAAACCTCTCCCAAATATGCTCAACCAAGTCTGCCTTGAGCTGGTGATGAGTTCCGCTATCTCTATGTTCAGCTCGATTTCCAATGTAGTTTCTCATCTCAGCCGATAAAGTACTCGAAGTTGTTTGTACATCTACCACTTGATCGAACTCCGATGTGTCATATTGCCATTGGTACATATCTCGCTCATCTTCAACAATCATATTATGCAGGATAATGCACGCTTTCATTATTTTCCCAATCAAAGAACGGTCCCAAGAACGTGCTGGATGACGAATGACAACAAAGCGTGCTTGTAGCACTCCAAATGCGCGCTCTACATCCTTACGAGTGGACTCCTGGTGTTGTGCAAACAACGAATCTTTGGCACCAAATGGCTGCCTGATTGTTGACACGAATGCCGCCCACTTTGGACAAATGCCATCTGCAAGTTAATAGGCCATCTTGTACTCATGGCCGTTGACAACGAACTTCGCCTCCGGTACTCTACCATGTAAAACATCATCAAATACAGGAGAACGATCGAGAACATTGATATCTTTGCATGTACCTGGAGTCCCGAAAAACGCATGCCAGATCCAAAGGTCATACGACACAACAACTTCTAGCACTATGGTTGGCTTCTTCTTGTGCCCGCTAGCATATTGTCCTTGCCATACGATTGGACAATTTTTCCACTCCCAATGCATGCAGTCGATGCTCCCAACCATTCCAGTTTAAGGTTGATTAAATAAATTTGGATCAATTTAATTTAAATTTGAATTGCTTGAGTTTTATAAATTTTAATTTTTTTTTAAAATTACTACTTGAGTATGTTATTAGCAAGTAAAGATGATTACACCAAAAAAAGCAAGTAAAGATTTAATACTTAAAAAAAGGTTCAATTCAAGCTATTTGTGGGTATAATTTTAAGCTCTTTTTTATAAATAAACTAAATATAAATATATAATACTTGTATATAATTTAGGTAAAATAAAATGGAAGGATATATTGTTGTTACATGAGAAAGATTGGTTCCGGAAGATTAACAGATGCGCCGACCACATCTATCGATTTTCGCCTATTTCAGTCTGATACGTCACCAGATACTTAGCTAGATAGGTAACTCTGTACTCTCATCCGCAAAGATGTTTTTGAATGGTAGTCTAGTAGGGCACATGAGAAAGATTGGTATCCGATTCCTATATCGAATTAATCAGTTTCTGGTTAGGTAATACAGATCACAATATTGTTATTAATTTATTATTTAACGTAATCCAATCCAAGGAGATGAAAGTGATGACAATGAAGTTAAACTATAGAATTATCCTATAATAAAAAATAATTAACCATATATACCAAATAAAATGAAACAAATAACTATATTAATAACCTTTGTAATGGTAGTTTTTTTATTAAAAAAAACTTTAAAATTTGAAAAAACAAAAGTATACATAATTACCCAATATAGTTGGTTGTTTTGAGAGAGTACGTTATTAATAACATTTCTAATGTTTTAAAAAGATTATATAATAGGTAGACATGTTAAACGGGTCATTCGGGTTGGGTCACTTCGGGTCTCGGGTAAAACGGGTTCCGGATATTTCCGGGTTGACTAGAACCTGGGTTTGACCGGGTTTCGGGTCATTTCGGGTCGATTTCGGATTTGTCAATTTTTTCTTTTTTAAATTAAAAAAATCATGATTTAATAATGTTGCGATAAATTTTAATTATATATATAAAAAAATAATTTTATTTAATTATAAATCAACCGGGTTAATCGGGTAAATTGGGTCAAAATTACCGGGTCAATCGAGTCGAAACCCAGATTACCCAAAAAATTTCCGGTTTTTCGGGTTCGGGTCGGAAAAAAATTCCGGGTCAAAAATTCCGGGTTGGGTTATGTTTTGAAAGGTCTAATAATAGGTATATAATACTAAGTTTTTTATCCAAAATATTTTAGGATATTTTAAAACAAATATGAATGAATGGTAATTTAAAATACAGTTTTTATATAGGATAAGAAGCCAAATTAGAAAAATATTTTCCCTAGATATATACACGAGATTTAACCATTTTTAAGTTAGATTATGGGGTTCATTCATTTTCTTTAGGTTTTTTCCCCTAAAGTATCCTTATCATATGCCTTTAGGGCACACAATAGACCAATCGTTTAAAATATGTACTTAATTTGTGGATTTGAAAATAAATTAAGTAAATATTTTAAATAATTTACACATTCTTTATGTACTTAATTTTTTTTATTTTTTTGTGAATTTTTTATAATTTACTCATTCTTTATGTAAATAATTTAGTCTCTTTGGGTTGTTGATGGTTTTTTAGAAGTGAAACACCAAAATTGAGTGATTATGTGAATGAATTAGAGTATATTTGTTATTTTATATAATTTTAATAAGTCTGGTTATCACAAAAAAATTGTCAAAATCTTGTGATTGTCATTTGAAATTCTTAAAAAATTTGGACACCATGCGAAAAAACCAAACTCCATAGTTACTAGATAAAATTATTTATTTAAAAGTATCAAAATGATTTCAAAATCATTCATTATTGGATGATTTGCACCGATATACCAGTTCACACCCAACTTTGCAAAAATAACCATGAGGTGGATTATTTGCATGAGAATGACAAAAGGTCATTTTTGCAAAAATTTTGGGTACCTTCCCAACAGGTTGAAGGTAACTAAGGGGGAGAGAGAGGAGGAGAGAGAGAGACCCACTTTAATTGTTTTAAACTAATTTTTAGCCATTTTTATTTGTTAAAATTAAAAAATAAATTTATTTTTGAACTTAATTTAATTTTATCTATCTATAGACACCCACTTTATACATGTTTATGAAAAAAAATATTTCGAAGTAAAGTTGGGTCTATATCGTATCTTAATCTCAATTTATGATTTACGCTTACTAGCCAGTAACTATTGTTGCCTAGCCAATAACTACTCTTGCCTAGCCACTGACTACGATCTCTTAGCCAATATAAGACTAACCCCTGTTCAACCCTCCGCTTCACCTTGGTGTCCAACGAGGCAAAAAGCTGTCGTGGTCGGAGTGAACCCCCTCCATCCATCTTTACCACCCTTCCTCCACAAATCTTCTTCCATCTCCACAAATCCGACCGACCTCCACACATTTCCATTTTCCCTTTCACAAAATCCAAAAAAAAAAGAGGTAGAGTCACCACGACCGCCGCCCTCTACTCCGCCATCGTCAGCCTCAGGCCTCCACTTCCCCTTCTTCCTTCTCTTGTTCGGCTGTTGTGAACCCTCTCTCTCTCCCTCACTCTCCCTCATTTGCTTTGTCTTAAATCCCGCCCAAACACACCTCCAAAATTTCAAACTCCCGCAAAAAAAAAAAAGTTACGATTTACGCTTACTAGCCAGTAACTACTTTTCCCTAGCCACTAACTACAATCTCTTAGCCAATATAAGACTAACCCCTGTTCAACCCTCCACTGTTCAACCATCCGCTCCACCTTGGTGTCCGGCGAGGCAAAGAGTCGTCGTGGCCGGAGTGAACCCCATCCATCCATCTCTACCACCATTCCTCCACAAATCTCCCTCCATCTCCACAAATCCGACCGACTTCCACACATTTCCATTTCCCCTTTCACAAAATTCAAAAAAAAAAAGAAGAGGAAGAGCCACCACGACCGTCGCCCTCCACCCCGCCGTCGTCAGCCTCAGGCCTCCACTTCCCCTTCTTCCTTCTCCTGTTCAGCTGTTGTGAACTCTCTCTCTCTTCCTCCCTCTCCCTCCTTTACTTTGCCATAAATCCCGCCCAAACCACCTCCCAAATTTCAAACTCCCTCCAAAAATTTTAACCCACTATAATGGGTAAGGGTGACTTGTTATTTTTGCAAATAAAAGTTACTTTTTGACATTTAACTATTTTTTTTATGGGGGAGAGACATTTTTGCAAAGGGGAAGATAAAGTGGTATATTGGCTACCATTTACTCTTCATTATTGGCCTATCAAGTGTACTAAGCTTTAATGGTTGGAATTTTATAAATTTCATGTAAAATTAATTTTCTAACTTTCTGGGATCTCATTTCAATTTTACAGAGGAAAGCAAAAACCCAACCCTAAAAAGTCTTTCAAACTCCCGTCGCCGCCTCGACTGGGTCTTCTCCGACGGCCTGTGTGGCTGGCCCATTGCCCTCAACCTTCCTTCTCCACAGCATCGCCCCTTCCTTCTTATTCATCAATTAGCTGGATCCCGTCCAAGCCCCGCCGTCCCTGCTGCTTCCTCCTCCGACAGCCTTATGCGCGCGAATCCGCCTCTTCTATCAACACCAGCCTTCTCCTATGGCCTCTTCCGGCGGCCCAGCCCACCTGGCTCCCCGCCACCCGATCCACACCCCATTAGTCTCTCTGACTGGACTCTCCTCGATTGGGCTCCTGTGGCTCCGGCGACTCGTTCCTCCTGGCCACTCGAGATCCCTCATCCCCCGTCGCACCCCTCCTCACCCCTCCCCCATTGCCTTCGGTCTAGTCGTCCGTGCCTTCTCCCTCTTGGGCAACGGCTTCTTCGGCTCCCTCAACGGTGTTGGCGAATACGTCCTTCTCCATGGCCAAGAAAAAGAAAAAAGAAAAAAAAATAGCGATTACAAGTGCATCGCCTCCATCAGTCCTCCTTCATCCTTGATATCCCTTGAATTGGAGTTGCCGATTTAGGAATCAATCTGTCCCCTAGATCTAACCTTTCCTGACTCTTGATTTGAGCGTCTCTCGGGACCCTCCACACAAAAATCACCAATCTTCTGACCCTAAAACTAAAACCTCAAACAAAACATATTCACAAAAATCGTCATATTTTAAATCTCAAGTTTTCGACTCCAAGACATCACATGCAAGACGAGACGCCATATTTGGAACAAGATCCACATCCGTCATGCATCTAAGCCAACTTTGTCATTTTTCGAAGCCAACAACTTCTTTGGCTTGCATGCAAGTCATCTAAGCCACCAGATCAGATATCAAGAAATAGTTCTAATGTTTAGACTTTTTTTACTAGATTTATCGGTAAATGTAATATTAGATGTAAGCTAGTGTTTTTTTCTTTTTTTTTTCTTTGACTGGCGACCCTCTGCGTAGGGTTTATCAAGCCATCTTCTGATGGCTTCAAAATCGCTTCGTCGATCTACTTCTTGCCTACTGTAAAAAAAAAATTACCTAGGAAAGCATTATTAAAAATGACTAAAATCATTTAAATTTTAAAAAAAAATCTATTTGTACCCTCTTATCCTATACCCTATATTAAATTTGATCTATTTACATGATAAACCATCTCAACCAATACGAGAGCAAGGAATCAACAAATACGAGAGCAAGGAATGGAAGAATTGCTCTTGTTGGACATCATTGGTTATAACTTGAAAGTTATATTGGAATAGACAAGTGTTCGAGATAAAAAAACTTAGTATACGCTTAACAAGTATAATATATAAACTGATAAGCTACTTCTTCTATTATCAATTGGTTTTAGAATAGAACCTCACTCGACTTGTGTGTTAGGTTACTAGCGCACGTGCGTCTGTTTTGAAATGGCTTGGACCTCTGATCCCTGTTATGAACAAATGCTCAACAAAGTGTGAACAATAAACTTAACGGTTCCTTTAGCTATAAACTTGTTCAAAAACAGAAGCTACTCAAGAAGAATAACAAGGAATGGTGCAAACATAAAACAAACAATATTAAAAAACAGCTAGTTAAAATAGAAGAAAATATCCGAAAATTTCAAATGATGCTTTCGTGGGGAACTATCTCTTTAAATGATAGAATGAAACTTGAAAGATTAGAGAATAAAAAATACAAACTTCTAGAATTTAATTATAAATTTTGGATGCAGCGGGCTAGAATTAAACATATCCAGCTTTCTGATAAAAACACAAAATATTTTCAAACCACAACAAAAATCAGAAATTGGAAAAAAAAAGAACTCTCTCCTTTACAAAAAAAAAATGGAAATATATTAGCCAATCGATCATTTCTGTATTTCTGACGAGATTACCAAGGAAATGGCTGATAGATTCATCTCTACTCAGCAACAAAAAGTTACACTAGAGGATATTAAAAATATTCAGCCTCAAATCTCTTCCTTGGACAACGAGAAATTAACAAAACCTCCCACAAATACTGAAATTTAAAAAGTTATGGCCAACATGGCAGAAGACAAATCCCTTGGTCCAGATGGATACCCCCTTGAATTCTATACCAAAAATTGGAACATAGTTGGACCCTCGGTCTACAAAGCGATAAAATCCTTTTTCCACTCTGGGAGTCTCCTTAAGGAGATAAACCAAACCTTTATAGCCCTTATTCTGAAAACGGAAAACTCTACTAATAATAACCATTATAGACACATTAGCTTATGTAATACCATTTATAAAGTAATCACAAAAATTCTGGCAAACAGATTGAAACCGATTTTCCCTCGGTCTGCAAGGTGCTTTTGTGGAAGGAAGATCGATTCAGGATAACACCCTTATAGCCCATGAAATATTCCATAACTTTCATAAACAAAAAGGTAAAATAGGCTTGATGGCCTTAAAACTAGATATTGAAAAAGCGTATGATAAAATTAGTTGGTCCTACATTAAAACTGTATTAACTAAATTTGTTTGTCACCCTAGATGGATTCATTGGGTAATGGCTTGTCTGATAACCCCCACATTTTCAATTTTAGTTAATAACACTCCGAGAAAACAATTTAAACCCACCAGAGGAATAAGACAAGGAGATCCACTAGCTCCACACATCTTTGTTCTAGTAATGGGAAATTTAGCCAGAGATCTTCATCAAGAGACCTTGCTTGATGATGCCCTAGTAGGAATCAAGCCGGAAAAAAATACCACACCCATCCCTTTCTTGACATTTGCAGATGATACGATCATTTTTGCTAAAGCATCCCACACAAGCCTTAACAGAATTCAAAATATGATAAAAGCATTCTCCAATATATCAGGAGTAACAATTAACTACAACAAAAGCTCCATCCAATTCTCGGCTAATGTAAAACCAAATCTAGCTACTTCCCTTGCCCAACATATGAGGATTCCAATCTCCAAATCCACTGAAAAATACCTAGGAATCCCTCTTATAAATGGAAGAATAAAAAACTGTGTTTTTGAATAAGCTCTACAAAGCCTTAAAAAGCAATTGTCCAAATGGAAAGCCTCGACCCGCTCTCAAGCGGGCCGTTCAACTCTAATTCAAGCAAATATGAGCTCTAAATCAAATTACCCAATGCAAAACTTCCTCCACCCAAAGAAGTTCCCTACCAAATGGATCAAATTAACAAAAAAAATTTGGAATAAACTCCAATCCGAAAGATACACTATGCTAATAAGCCAGGACAAGATTTGTAGGCCTAAACATGAAGGTGGTCTTAGAATCAGAAAATCAGAAGAATTTAACGAGAGTATTCAAATGAAACTCTTTTGGAAAATTCACACGGAAAAGGATAACATATGGGTTCGAATAATTCGAGAAAAATACTTAGAAAATGAAAACATTAGTAAAATCACAAACAATAATACCTCTTGGCAATTTGGTAGGCTTTTATCACTAAGGAATAAATTTAAGAAATGACTTCTATGGATAGTGGGAAATGGCAATTCGATAAATGTATGGGATGATCCTTGGATCCAAGATCAAACGTTGGAAAGCTACATAAACGATATGAATTCGAACATTGTATGGGATGATCTTTTGGGGTGTTATTAATATTTCATATTAACATTGTAAATTTAATAAGTAGCTATGTATAAATAATCCCCAATCGGGTCCGCATTTTTCCCGTTTGGGTTTTCAGTGCTTTCGATTCAAGCGGTGGGGGGCTTTGCGTGTGGCGTGGCTGGGCTTTCTTTTCGGGTGATGAGGTTTTGGCAGTGGGAGTCGGGACAAGCTAGGTCGTGACAGTGTGTATCGAGGGGTCTTCTTTTTCCGGAAGATTGTTTCCTTGGAGGTTCGTCTTCACTGTCCACATGTGTCGCCTGATGTGTTGCTGGCCTGCAGTGCTACTTCCGGGTAGTGCTTGGCTTTGCTTGTATCTTGCACCATCCTTGTATTTGTGTTTGTCTAGATGGTTTTCCATCTGCCGACTTGTCGGCCATCTTGGTTTAGGCTTGTCTGACCACGAATTTTTACCTTATAAAAAAAGTAACAAAAGAGGTCGGAATGTGAAAGGGAGAAAACCAGGGGGAGCTATCTACAAAATTAATGTAGATGGCTCTGTCAGCTCCACTGGAATTTGCCGGGTGGGGGGAGTCATCCGAGACTCCAATTGCAATATTATTTACAATATATCTTTTATCAGGAAACTGAGAAAGGTATAGTTTTACAGACATAAGCCAAAGCTGTCTGTTTAGGTCTCCAACAGGCAGCTGAAAAAGGTCTTAGGAACATCATCATGGAAGGAGACAATCAAGTATTAATCAAGGCAATCAGAGAGAAAGCAAGCACTCACTAGGAAATTATTCGACCTCGTTTAACTTGTACACAAGTTGAGTTTGAACACATTTTTAAATTCGATTTAAGGTTAAATGTTGTAAAATTTATAAAATTTTCATCAAATTACTATGTCGATTATGAGCAACAAGTGTGTTATAAATAAAAAAAAACTGAATTCGAACTTATTCATTTACTAAATCAGTGGAGTCTGACCACAGGTTTAAGTTTAAGTCCAAATTTAGACTTGATTCGAGGTGGGCTCATTTCTTAACAAGTGAAAAATAATAAGCAGCCTAGGAGTCCTATGTGTGCTAAGGAGTGCCACCACGTACTCCAAAATACATGATTAATTTGATTCGATTTTTAATTAAATAGTTTCTACAAGTGTGCAATTGAAAAACACTTAATCAAACGATCAAGGTGTTTAGGAGGTAGCCTCCATTGATGAACCTTGGAAGAACAAGGAAGAAGAGAGAATAAAAACTGTAACATATTTTTCTTGATTGATCAACTTGTGTAACAACTTGCTCGGTTGTGTAACAACTAGAAGTGCAAATTACCAAAATACCCTTAACTTATACACTCTATATTCCCCCCTCAAGCTGAGCATGTTGAATAAACCAAGCCTAGTTTGGATGCTTACAAAGAGTGTTGATCAGCCCCTAATGGCTTAGTCAAGAGATCAGCAAGTTGTAGGCTAGTGCGAATGTGTGAAGCAAGCAAGAACCCTTCATGGAGCTTCTCACGAACGTAATGGCAATCCAACCGAAGGCGCTTGGTCCTTTCATGAAAGACCGGGTTCTTTGCAATATGGGTAGCGGCCTTGTTGTCGCAGTGAAGATCAATTGGCTTGGGAACGATGATCCTGAAATCTTCTAAAATTGAATCCAACCAAACTAACTCGCCAGCAGTCTTAGACATGCTACGATACTCAACCTCTGCTAAGGATTATTGTAGGAGGAAATCGAGATTGCGAATAAAATAAGAATAAGATAAGGAAACCAATTCCGTTCCAAGCAAATAATGTTCAAGACTCCCTCCCGATGTAGCAACATGAAGTCAAGATCGATTCTCGAGGAAGCATGTCAGCGGATCTCAGGTAGAGGCTAAATCTCACGTCGGATTTTGACTCCAGGAGATGATAACGTCCATTCTAGCATTGTTCTTTGGGCACTTTTGTGTAAAGTTTAGGGTGTTTTACTAGATTATTCTACCTATTTGTTAGCCTTTAGTGTCCCATTTCAAGGAATCGGTGTCTACCGCTAGTTTGTTCTAATTTCAGGTACTTTTGAGCGGTTTTGGAGCCAATTCAAGAGCTAAAAGATAAGGGAGGTGATTAGAGGCGCTTCCATGTGAAAACAAGTCATCAAAGACGGGCTAAAGGTGTCGAGAGACGAGGAAAAATATGAGACAAGAAGCAAGCATATCAAGTGAATCACTCATAGGAGCTCAAGACGATGTAGCACGACTTGCGGGACAAGGGAGTTTGTGCAATTTTCAGCTACATCAAGCTGTCACGACTCATGGGAGGCCTTCACGAGTCGTGACAAGTAAACCCGCGTGTTTTGGGACTTCTGCAGGCTGTCACGACCCGTGACAGACTCTTTACGAGTCGTGACAGTGCCAGATCCGACCAGACCTTTCGGATTTCTGGTTGTTTCTTTAATTTGTTTTGGATGAATTAAAAGGGATGTAATTTCCAGATTTGAGGGGGGTTACGTTTTGGACAAAGGGCTGAAAAACTTAGATTTTGGGAAAAAAAACTTTGGAGAACCCTAGATTAGTTGAATGGTAGGGATTGCAATCGGATGCTTTTGAGACGATTTTTGCTATAGAAGATCAAGTATTTCTCTTACTCTTCTTGGCTATGTCATCTTATTTTGCTTTTGATTTGTTCTCTTTCATCATGTTTGGCTAATTCAATTGTTCTAGGGTTGGGGTGATTCCGCTATGTTGAGATAGACCATATTTACTATTGCTTGTATGTAGTTTGATTTTTGTTTGATTTAATCCTATTGAGCGTATAGCCTAATTGATAATCGATTAGATCCAATTAGGGGTTCAGACCGAGAGGAGATAGCCCTAATAGGAAGATAGATGATTGCATGAGACCGAGCTAGAGGGGATTGTTGTCATTGGAGCTATAGGATTACCTGAGACATTGATGTTTGCTTATGAGTGACACAATAGCATGATTCAAGGTCTCCTGAGGATTTATAGGGTGTCATAGAAATTCTAGGTTTGTTTGTTCTAATTGAGGCCGAGAGGAGACATTTGAATGAACTTGCTTAGATTCTAAGAGCGTAATGGACCTAACTTTAGTTTAACTTTACATGAGAGTGATTGTTAGCCGGTTAGGTACAATTTGCTATGAGACCGAGAGGAGATTAGTAATGAACTTAGACAACCTACCTTCATTCAGAATCAAATTCATTCAAGCGAGAAAAATCTCTTAAGTCTATCGATGACACATGGTGGTTAATCCCCAATTCTAGAATGTTTTCTCCATATTTGCCCAAAACTTCCATTGGCTTGTTTTAATTTGTTTTTATTAGTTATATCATAAAACCCCAATTTCGATCTCTACTATTTTGGCTTAGTCAACTGGTTGCAAAGATTCGATTAATACTCCTATAGTCCTTGTGATTCGACACCTTGATATACTACAACCGATCCCATACACTTGTGGGAGTAGGTTTCAAGCCTATCAAGTTATTGGCACCATTGCCGGGGACTTTAGCTAGTGTTAGTTGATTCCTTTCAATTAGTTTTTCTAAGTCGGTTTGTTATTTTTGATTTGGTTTCTTTTTGGTTTTAGCTATTCTGCAAGTTGAATTCCAAAAGGCCGAAAAGTCGAAGAGCTTCTACCTTTTGATTCTGAACCTGAGAGGACTTTTCACAAGAGACTTGTTGAACAACGCAAAGTCAAAGAAATGGGGGACAACGTTGCACGTCTCCAAGCTGAATTGGATGCCGCTAGAGCTGAAAGTACACGAGTGATTAATGAGCTCCGTGCTCAAATACAAAATCAGTTAGCTCTTCAAGATGCTGCTGGTCCGCTTACTCTTGCTCAATGGATGGATCCGGCGCAACACACTCCAAATCCTGGGGTAGTATTTCAGAACTTGACTCCCAATAATTTTTAGCTGAAACCATCATTGATTCAGATGATCTGTCAAAATAAGTTTGGTGGCCTTCCTTCTGAGAATCCTCATCAACACATGGCCACCTACAAGGAGTTGATGGGAAAAGTTAAAATTCACGGAGTTGAGCCGGATGAGCTTATGATGCGAGCATTCTCTTTTTCTTTGAGGGATAGAGCTAAGGCATGGTACAATGCTATTCCTGAAGGTTCTATAACATCATGGGATGCATTGTCTTCTGAGTTCTTAAACAAGTTCTTCCCACCGAATAAAACAGCTGAAATGAGAAGGAAGATTTATGCTTTTCAGATGCAAATAGGAGAAAATATCTACGAAGCATAGGAGCGGTTCAAGGACCTCCTACTTGATTGTCCTCATCACGGAGAGCCAAAACTGAATCTCCTTGAAGTTTTCTACAAAGGGCTCGATGATGCTACTAGGTTTATGATTGATTCCTCATCTGGTGGGACTTTCATGGAGAAGAATGTTGATGAGGCATGGACATTTATTGAGAAAACTGCAAAGAACTGTGGCAGATACTCTACTGGGAGATCAGTTGTACCTAGCACCAAGAAGAGTGCTGGTATGTTTGAGGTAGGTGCTGAAACCATGAGGGATGCTAAGCTAGTTGCTCTATCTTCTGAGGTGAAGCGTTTGATCCAATTGTTATCAAAGACTCCATCTACACAAGCTGCTTGTTTTATGATGTCCATGTTTTATGCCATGTTTTATATCTACTGTTATATCGATTTTTGCATGCATTTCATGCATTTGGGCTAAAATAATACAGAATCTGTGTAAGTTATGTTTATTTGCAATATATGGAGGTCTACACAAGTTTTTTTTATATTTGGCAGAAATCGGACGCACTTTGGAGCTTAAAGGAAACTCATGGAGAAGCTAAGAATGGTGCAACTGGAGAAGAGACCATTTTTCACCATTCTTTGTTCTGAATCAAGCTTTGATGTCTTCATGAGAGTTGTAGCCTTCGAAAAGAGCTTTCCAACGCATGGTCATATGCGTCAATCCGACGAACGAGGACTCGGGAAAGTGCGTTTTAAGGACAGAGCAGAAAGCTGAGAAAACTTTACTCGAGATCGAGTACACTCTACTCGAGATCGACCAAAAGTGTCCGAGGAGAGCCCGGTCGAGGAAGAGCTGATCGAGAAGACGAAGACGAGGACAGACCGGGTTACACCCTACTCGAGATCGAGTAGACCTACTCGAGATCGAGTAGACCTACTCGAGATCGAGGAGCCCGGAAGTCGTGTCCGAGCATGTCGAGCAAAGTCACCCGAGAAGAACTAGTCGACAAGGTCGGTCTCATCGAGATCGACGAGAGGTACTCGAGATCGACTAGACCCGTGAACCATGACCGAGCCTGTCGAGCACCAGTTAGCCGAGATGACGAGCCATGCCCAGTCGACAACACTCCTACTCGAGATCGACAAGACCCTTGTCGAGATCGACGACGATTCCAGAAGCTGTGTGACGCATCGACGCAATTCTACTCGGATTGGGAGTCCTTGGGCTCGAAGTTTGCCAAAGTCTATCCAATCTATCAAGATACATCATGGAAGGAGAAGATCTATCCATTAAAGACATTTAGATATATTTAGATTTAATTTCCTTGTTGCTTTTATTTATCCTTAAGCATTTTAGATATAATTTTAGATATAGATAGAGATTTCTATCCTTGATTAGCAAGGAATAGAAGGATATAAATAAAGCCCGTGGGGCTGATTTTAGATTAATTCAATTCCAGTTAGAGAAGTAGGTCCACAGAGACGGTTTAGGGAGTTTAGAGGTTTTAGGGTTTTGGCGTTCAACGAGAGTTGGATCGCCGGGATTGTAAAGTCTTTTGAATTTAGTTTAATGCAAGTTATTTCCTTTCAATCAATGTCTGAGTTTGCGATGAAGCGCGAGTAGTCCACTCACTTTTAGGGTTGGGGCGAGCCCGACAATAGCCCTGCATGTTTGAGTTAAAGATCTGACTTTTATCATGTTTTGAGCATCTACTACTTGTTTATGTGTTTATTACCCATCTAATAGAGATCCATGCTAACAACTTGGATTGTAAACATAAAATCGGTAGAGACAATTAGGGTTTCTTGAAAGAGTTGTCTAATTGTTGGAAAAGGCGAAAGCTTGTCCTTTGATGCAATTTACATGATTTTCTGTTTATCTCTGCCTTATGCATGCTTGGTTATCGTTGTTGCAAACCCCAATCCTGGAAGTCTTTTACATTAAGTTTAGTTCGAAATCCCAAAGCACTTGTCTTTATTTTTTTTCATTTCGTTTTAAGTTTTCTGCCCTTACTCGATCTCGACCAACCCTGGTCGACCTCGAGTTACTGATCTTCGATCTAGCATCGTTGTAGCTTAATTGTGCAGGTACTCGACAAGACAAGCCGAAGTCGACGAGGACTCTACTCGATATCGAGTAGCCTCTAGTCGATATCGACTACACCCGGTGCTTGCTGCTGCGCTGTGTTCGACTGTCCGATCTTCTGTCGGCTACCCTAGTCGAGATCGAGGACCCTGTTGTCGACTTCTGACCGTGAGATTTCACCGCTGCCTAGGATCCGCTGACACGCTTCCTCGTGGATCGATCCTGACTTCCCGCTGCTGCATCAGGAGGAGGTCTTGTAATTATTTGCAAGGGACGGAATCTGGTTTGCTGTGATTTATTTATATTTTATATTTGCATACTCGATTTCCCCTATCAACATTCTATATCATCAAAGCCGATCATTCCTTGTCAGTTCTGTAGTGGGACAAATCATTCCATTTCATCATGCGAGTTGTATAATTCCCACCAAGGAGAGGAACAAGCTGAGGAGGTTAGATATATGAAGAACATGTACAGAATTGCTGATATGTACAAGAATCGGGATTTCAGTGGGGCACCAAAGTACACCAACTATAATTCTTGTGCTCGAGATCATCCCGGTTTCTCCTATTCAAATAACCAAGGCGCTGAAAGACCACCTCCTGGATTTCAACTTGGCCCTCCACGACCTCAATATCATGCTCCGATTGTACCCCCTGCACAACAGAGTGTTGGGACGGAGAAAATGATGGAGCAATTGCTTACTATAGTGCAAGCCTTGTCTGGGAATCTCCAACATCTAACAGGTGAGATGCAAAACATAGCCAAAAGTCACAAGTTTCTAGAGACTCAAGTGGCTCAGCAAGCAGCTGCTTCACCAAGGCAATCTGGCCAAATCCCGGGACGTGCCGAGGAGAATCCTAGGGGGAACATTTCAGCAGTGACATTGAGAAATGGGAAGCAGTTGGAAGAAGTGATGGTGCCTGAGCCAAAAACAGATGAAGGGGCAGATGATCCAACTAAGAAAAGAACTCTTGAACCAGAGAAGGAATCTCCCTATGTGCCACCACTGCCTTATAAACCTTTGTTGCCATTCCCGCAAAGGAAAAGCAAGGAGCTTGTGAATCAGAAATTCAAAAATTTTATGGAGATGTTGAAGAAGCTACACATAACCATACCCTTCGTCGACGCTTTGAAGGAAATACCGTCCTACTCCAAGTTCTTAAAAGAGATCCTCTCCAACAAGAGTAAGCTTGATGAGGTGCACACGATGTCCTTGACTAGGGAATGTAGTGCTTTGATCCAAAATGCACTCCCACAAAAGCTAGGTGATCCAAGTAGCTTCGCATTGCCTATTTCGGTTGGTGACTACGAATACAAGGCCTTATGCGACTTAGGAGCAAGTGCAAGTCTTCTTCCCCTCTCCATATGCAACAAGCTGAACTTAGGAGAGTTAAAACTGGTAAAGATGAAGTTGTCCATGGCAGACGGATCGATTGCTTATGCAAATGGTGTACTTGAAGATATACCCATCCGAGTGGATAAGTTTTATATACCGGTAGACTTTGTGGTGCTACACATAGATGAGAAGTCACCAATTCCTATCATCTTGGGGAGACCGTTTTTAGCCACAGTCGGAGCTTTGATTGATGTGAAGGAAGGTCATCTTACCTTCAATATTGGTGATGAAAAAGTTGAATTCAATTTCAACATAGTTGTGAAGACTCCCTTGCTTGATGAGGTGTGCAAGGAATTTGAGGAAGAAGAGAGACTTGGTAGGGAGCAAATCATGTGTGTTATATCTGATGATCCCCTAGAGCTCTATATCACCCAAGGAGAGCATTTTGACATTGCACCTGAAGACATGAATATCTCTCCCGAGGCACCTAATTTAGATGACTTAGAGCCTGAGATATTGCTAGAAGATCCTGAAGCACCATTACAAGAGCTGAAATTGCTTGAGAAGCAAAAGCAGGATTGGATGAATGAAGAGCTGAAACTGGGTGACAAAGTGAAAGTTTTCCATTCAAAGTCAGCGATGTTCCCAGGGCCTAAAAGCACGAGATGGTCTGACCCCTATGATGTGACCAAGGTGTGCAAGGATGGAAATGGTTGTGTCGAGCTATGGCACAAGAATTGTGGTAAATTCAAGGTACGTCGGGGCGTGGTCAAGAAGGAATGCGTCGATCCTCCTGAATGAAGCACATAAATGAAGATGCAAGGTCAAGCTAATGACTTTAAAGAAGCGCTGCTCGGGAGGCAACCCGAGGTAAGTAGTAGGTAACATTTTCTTTATTTAGTTTCTTTTGTCTAAAACAAGTCTCACGAGTCGCAGGATGACTCTCACGAGTCGCGGGGGCCGACCTTGCTCCCAACTCAACTCGCTGATGACTCTCACGAGTCATGGGAAAGTCTCACGAGTCGTGGTCACCTGTTTTTTTATTCTTTTATTTTATTTATTTTTTATTTTTATCATTATTATTTTTTTTCTTTGTTCTCTCCATGTAATTATTTCTCTTAAAAAAAAATTAGTTTATACTTTTGTTTTTCTTTTATACATGTGAGCTGATTTGCAAATGAGCAAGTATGGGGTAGAGAGTGCGCTATATTGAGAATATTGATTATGTTCGAGCTGAGTTGAAGGTGTTTTGACACCTATCTACTAGCCCCTATCTTGTCAAGTTTGTGGCTTGTTTATCTTGGTTGTCTTCCCTAGGTTTGGACACAGATGGCATTGGCTTGGCCACCTTCAAGAGACTCGTTCTAAATGTTGAAATTGTGAGTATTCTCATCTCTTCCTTGATTGTTTTGCACATTGAGGACAATGCTTTGCTTAAGTATGGGGTGGGGGTGAATACTTCACAATTTTTGTGGTTTTTGTGTCTATTTGGCCCATCCTTATTTTTGAATGTTTGATGATTACCTGAGCATTGAGCCATTGTCTTGTTTGACTAGCTAGATTGTTTACCCTCTTGCCTGATTTTATGTGTATCTTGCCTCATACTTGGATACTCAAGCTTGATATTATGGTTGAGACCGCATTATTTGATTTATGTGCACAATTGAAATATGATTGAGGCACTTATGTTAGCCCATTTCTCCTTTCCTAACCTTGCATTTGATCATCTGCTTGAAGCCTTCTGAGCCTTAGAAGCTTGTTTCTTTGGTAGCTCCACAAGATTTTCAATAGCCTGCTACTTGCCTTTACCCAATCCAGAATTTTGGGTCATGGTGTTGTATTTTGTTGTGTGGATGTGCTTCAAGTGTGGGGTGATTTTTCTTGATTGTGATAAAAAAAAATCTTGGGATAAGAGGAGAATAAAATTCACTTTTGTGCAAAAGTCAAGAAAAAGAAAAAAAATACGGTTAGTAACCGATCCTGCTTGTGTAGAATAAAATTCACACAAGTAGGAAGAAGTGCAAAGCGAGGATGCCGAGACACTTAGTAACCGGGTGCATTCATCACAAATGTTTGTATTCGTGTAAAACGGTGTCGAGGCTAGAGAGGTAAGAAAAAGAGTGAAAAAGGAAAAGAAAAAAAAGAAAATTTTGATGTGGTTGACAAAAGTGAACATGAAAAAGTTGTTGTGATGGAGTTTGTTTGGTGGATTGGTATGAGTTCGATTATTTGAAAGTGTGTGTTTTTCCGGTTGTTCTCGAATGATCCTTTTTCTCGGATTTTAGCTCCACATGGCCTGAAATTTTCCATACCCAACTGTTTCCACCTTTGACTCATCACCTATAAAGCCCTCATGATTTTATTGTGTGCATATTTTCAAGCGGTGGAGATTATCGAGATTGTTCAAGCTTTGTGGATGATGAGTATTGAGGTTGAGATTTAAGCGAAGTGCATTAGAGAATTTTGGTGTTTTGATGTGCTAGCCAAGCTCGATTGTTGGAAATGATATGCTAGGACGACATTCGTCGGATAATTCTAATTAGCGGATGCTATCTTGTGGTTTATTATCTTAGTCTTGCTTGGGGACAAGCAAGGGTAAGTATGGGGTATTTTGATAGCGTCCATTCTAGCATTGTTCTTTGGGCACTTTTGTGTAAAGTTTAGGGTGTTTTACTAGAGTATTCTACCTATTTGTTAGCCTTTAGTGTCCCATTTCAAGGAATCGGTGTCTACCGCTAGTTTGTTCTAATTTCAGGTACTTTTGAGCGGTTTTGGAGCCAATTCAAGAGCTAAAAGATAAGGGAGGTGATTAGAGGCGCTTCCATGTGAAAACAAGTCATCAAAGACGGGCTAAAGGTGTCGAGAGACGAGCAAAAATATGAGACAAGAAGCAAGCATATCAAGCGAATCACTCATAGGAGCTCAAGACGATGTAGCACGACTTGCGGGACAAGGGAGTTTGTGCAATTTTCAGCTACATCAAGCTGTCACGACTCATGGGAGGCCTTCACGAGTTGTGACAAGTAAACCCGTGTGTTTTGGGACTTCTGTAGGCTGTCACGACCCGTGACAGACTCTTCAAGAGTCGTGACAGGGCCAGATCCGACCAGACCTTTCGGATTTCTGGTTGTTTCTTTAATTTGTTTTGGATGAATTAAAAGGGATGTAATTTCCAGATTTGAGGGGGGTTACGTTTTGGACAAAGGGCTGAAAAACTTAGATTTTGGGGAAAAAAACTTTGGAGAACCCTAGATTAGTTGAATGGTAGGGATTGCAATCAGATGCTTTTGAGACGATTTCCGCTATAGAAGATCAAGTATTTCTCTTACTCTTCTTGGCTATGTCATCTTATTTTGCTTTTGATTTGTTCTCTTTCATCATATTTGGCTAGTTCAATTGTTCTAGGGTTGGGGTGATTCCGCTATGTTGAGATAGACCATACTTACTATTGCTTGAATGTAGTTTGGTTTTTGTTTGATTTAATCCTATTGAGCGTATAGCCTAATTGATAATCGATTAGATCCAATTAGGGGTTCAGACCGAGAGGAGATAGCCCTAATAGGAAGATGGATGATTGCATGAGACCGAGCTAGAGGGGATTGTTGTCATTGGAGCTATAGGATTACCTGAGACATTGATGTTTGCTTATGAGTGACACAATAGCGTGATTCAAGGTCTCCTGAGGATTTATAGGGTGTCATAGAAATTCTAGGTTTGTTTGTTCTAATTGAGGCCGAGAGGAGACATTTGAATGAACTTGCTTAGATTCTAAGAGCGTAATGGACCTAACTTTAGTTTAACTTTACACGAGAGTGATTGTTAGCCGGTTAGGTGCAATTTGCTATGAGACCGAGAGGAGATTAGTAATGAACTTAGACAACCTACCTTCATTCAGAATCAAATTCATTCAAGCGAGAAAAATCTCTTAAGTCTATCGTCGACACATGGTGGTTAATCCCCAATTCTAAAATGTTTTCTCCATATTTGCCCAAAACTTCCATTGGCTTGTTTTAATTTGTTTTTATTAGTTATATCATACAACCCCAATTTCGATCTCTACTATTTTGGCTTAGTCAACTGTTTGCAAAGATTCGATTAATACTCCTATAGTCCTTGTGATTCGACACCTTGATATACTGCAACCGATCCCTTACACTTGTGCTAATAAAATAAGAATAAGATAAGGAAACCAATTCCATTCCAAGCAAACAATGTTCAAGACTCCCTCCCGATGTAGCAACAGGAAGTCAGGATCGATTCTCGAGGAAGCATGTCAGCGGATCTCAGGTAGCGGCTAAATCTCACGTCGGATTTTGACTCCAAGATATTCACTCGATATCGACTAGTAAGAAGTCGATATCGACCAAATCTAGTCGATTCTGGGTTCTGCAGACGTCCGACAAATTTTGACCTCTTCACTCGATATCGACCAAAGAGATCAATATCGACTAGTTCCTCGATTTCGACCTGTACCTGCAGAAACACAAATGGCAGCGGTCTCGCTTGATCAAATATCAGTAGTCGATATCGACCTGGGTTGGTCGAAATCGAGTAGGTGCAGAAACGTAACAAAAGCCAAAGTTTGCAAATTTTGAAATAAACAATGTATGAGAAAACTTCCAAGACCGGGGTTTGCAATAACGATAACCAAGCATACATAAGGCAAGATAAAGAGAGATAATCATGCAATCACATCAAAGGAACAAGCTTTCGCCTTTTCCAACAATTAGACAACTCTTTCAAGAAACTCTGATTGTATCTACCAATTTTATGTTTATAATCCAAGTTGATAACCTGAATGTCTAATAATTAGGTAATAAACATATAAAAGGCAGTGGATGATCAAAACACAATAAAGGTCGAATTTTTACCTTAAACACGCATGGCTATCGTCAGGCTCACCCCGACCCTAGAAGTAGGTGAACTACTCGCTCTTCATCATAGGGAAAGACATCAATAATAAAAGGAAAATAACTTGCATTAATAAAATAAAACAAAGCTTACAACCGATCGAAGCCAATTCCGCTCTCGTCAAATACAACTTCTCTCGACTCTAAGCTCTCTCTCTCTTCTAACTCTCCTACTCTTCTCTTGTCTCTAAATTGGAATGAATAAAAACTAGCCCCATGGGCTTTATTTATAGGTCTTAATCCTTGCTAATCAAGGTAAGGAAATCTATATATTCCTAAGGATATAATTCTACTTGGAAATAAATAAATCTAATTTAGTAAACAAGATAAATCCTATAGGGTAATTAAATGTTCCACCCTTAGGATAAACAAAAAGATAAAAAGATAAAATATCTTTAGTCTTCATGTGCAAGGAATCCTCCACTCGGAATCGGAATCTGACTCGGAATCGACTTGTATCTGACGCTGAAAGTTGGTCGATAACGACCACTGTAGGTCGATATCGAGTTGTCTGCTCGGCTTCATCTTCTGCTCACTCGACATTGGACTCTGGCAGGATATCGAGTTGATTTTGGTTGATATCGACCAATATAGGTCGATATCGACATGTCTTGTGTTTTCTCGTCATATCGAGTCGTCCTTGAAATTTCGACTGGAATAAGTAGATATTGACCAGTATTGGTCTATATCGACCACTCTTTAGTGTTTCGTTCTGTGCTCAGCTTTGCTCGATGTCAGGCGCTCTTCCGTCGATTTTCGAGCTCCTTCAGTAGACATCAAGTGTATTTCCAGTGCTTCTTGGTTTTGCTCTAAATTGGCTCCAAATTCTGCAATATTAAACAAAAACTTATGTAGACATCTATTTCTTGCAAATAAGCATAAACTACACAAATTCGCTATATTCCCAACCCAGAATATATAGAACGATAGAATAAGGAGCCGAAATAACCATAAAAACATGGCACAAATCATGGACATCAAATCACCCCATACTTAAGCTTGCTTGTCCCCAAGCAATAACTTGGATGGTCATTTAGGGGAAGAAATCAAACTCTCAACATCAAAGATTCATTCTTATATGTCCTTGCAATCAATTACCATCCTCGAAAAGGTACTTATGCCACAAATCAATGCATGTGCAATAAAAGCAACATCTACTCACAAAAGGAGGGTTATGAAAAAACAATTCATATGTGACAAAGCAACAATAATCAAGAGGACTTTAATTAAGCTCAATAAGGAGTAGAATTGGTAAAAGACTTAAGGTGGGCAATTTTTGGCAATGTGGTGCTAATAATCCGGGGAACTGGAGTAATTTCCAAATTGAATTTCCACATTCCTTCTTCCTTGATATTTCTCACCTTTTACTCAATCGCTCATTGCTTTTTTCAATATTATGCTTTTACCTCTTTAACCTCAGCACTGCCTTCTCGCGAGTCACAAACATGGGTGTCATGAATGGCCCCGGATACTTAGTGCTTCTTGGTTTTGCTCTAAATTGGCTCCAAATTCTGCAATATTAAACAGAAACTTATGTAGACATCTATTTCTTGCAAATAAGCATAAACTACACAAATTCGCTATATTCCCAACCTAGAATATATAGAACGATAGAATAAGGATCTGAAATAAGCATAAAAACATGGCACAAATCATGGACATCAAATCACCCCATACTTAAGCTTGCTTGTCCCCAAGCAATAACTTGGATGGTCATTTAGGGGAAGAAATCAAACTCTCAACATCAAAGATTCATTCTTATATGACCTTGCAATCAATTACCATCCTCGAAAAGGTAATTATGCCACAAATCAATGCATGTGCAATAAAAGCAACATCTACTCACAAAAGGAGGGTTATGCAAAAACAATTCATATGTGACAAAGCAACAATAATCAAGAGGACTTTAATTAAGCTCAATAAGGAGTAGAATTGGTAAAAGGCTTAAGGTGGACAATTTTTGGCAATATGGTGCTAATAATCCGGAAAAATGGAGTAATTTCCAAATTGAATTTCCACATTTCTTCTTCCTTGATATTTCTCACCTTTTACTCAATCGCTCATTGCTTTTTTCAATATTATGCTTTTACCTCTCTAACCTCAGCATTGCCTTCTCGCGAGTCGCAAACATGGGTGTCATGAATGGCCCCGGATACTTAGTGCTTTGGACTCTTAACCTTAGTGTCCCATCCTGCGGAACTATTATCTCAACGCAGGCAGGGTCGATCTACCTTTATCTCTTGAAGTGACCGGATTTTCTGTCACTCATTAAATTTTCCATATATTTTTTTCTAATTTTCTACCAAACTCCAAATATGATAACAACAACGCAAACACCATATAACAATCTTCATAATGTAACATCATTCCCAACATAATCCCCGGATAGGAAATAAGGTAAAGAATGGCAATATTTAGAACATGTGGAGCAATATATGAAATAAGACATAATATGGCTTTTGTGATGCATAAGCATAGGTAAGGCTAGAAATATAACAATATGAGCATTATATGGAAATATAAAATCCTCCATCCTCTTATCATACAATATGTCAAAAGCAATTTCAAATTTTACCTCCTTTTATGGTTTTCAATAAAAATATGCAATTCATTGTGACTCCCCTTTACTAGGAAATTTCATGCTATATCTCTAATGAATCCAATTTTGCATCGCCGAGTTCAATATAAGCTTCCATGACACTATTTCTTTGAACAGTTTACAAGATTTGGGCGATGTCTCATAAAACAACCTTTGAGTTAAGCAATTAAGCATAAAAATTAAGACGCATAAGACATCAAGACGTAGTTACCCCAATCATGCAAAATCATGTCAATGATCTCCCAATAAAGAGGTAGTTACCCCAATCTGAATCACAGAAGGCATCAAGACACATAAGACATCAAGACGCAGTTACCCCAATCATGCAAAATCCTGTCAATGATCTCCCAGTAAAGAGGTAGTAACCCCAATCTGAATCACAGAAGGCATCAAGATGCATAAAACTTGTCGTTGGATATAACAAACCTAGATTAAAAGTGCCTTTCAAGTTTCTAATGACGTGCAGCGCCGCTTGCGAATGGGGAAGCATAGGATTACCCATAAATTGACTGAGGTATTGGACGACATAAGAGATGTTCGGGCGAGTCATATTCTAGTACAAAAGACGACCAACAAGACGCCTGTACTTATCAGGCTCACCCAAAAACGAGCCTTCATCAATGGTGAGCTTGAGACCACGAGGAAGAGGAAAAGAAGCGGGCTTGCATTTCTTCATCTGTGTGTCCTGTAAAATATCCAACACATACTACCTCTGATTGAGCAAAGCACCATGATCAATACAAGACACCTCCATTCCCAAAAAATATCGGACTTCACCCAAATCTTTGATTGTAAAATGGGTGTGCAGAGCATCTTTGAGGGAGGTAATTTCAACCTGATTATCTCCCGTGATGAGAAGATCATCTACATAAACGAGCACTGCAATAATGCCTTCAGAAACCAGTTTGATAAATAGGGAGTAATCATATCAAGATTTCCTAAAACCCCTGCTTAACAAGAACTTAGAAAGTTCAATGTTCCATTGAAGCCTGCTTAAGGCCATACACGGAGCGTTTTAACTTGCAGACCTGATTAGGAGCAGCCTTATCAAAACCTTCAGGGACCTTCATAAACACCTCCTCATCAATGAAGCCAAGGAGGAAAGCGTTGTTTATCTCAAGTTGGTGAATTGGCCAACGTTTGAAAGTGGCAAGAGCAATCAGCGTACGGACAGTGGTGAATTTAGCAACCAAGGAGAATGTATGCTTGAAGTCCTTGCCCTTGATATGATTATACCCCTTTGCAACTAGGCGAGATTTGAACCTTTCAACACTTCCATCAGATATGAATTTGATTTTGTAAACCCATCAGCACTAGGGTTGTGCATGATTCGGCCCAAACCGAATTTTTGGGCCGAACCAACACAAACCGAACCGAACCGAATTTTTTCGGTTCGGCTTTCGTTTCGAGAATTTTCATTTGAAATGGAAGACTCTGGGTTGGTTGAAGATGACCAACCCAGAGGATGGTGAACTGTCATTAAGGGAAGATCAATGGGAATGGATGAAGATGACGATGAGGATGGTGAACTGTCATTTGAAATGGGATTGGAATTGGCAGTATTGGAAGACTCTGAACTATTGGGAGATGGCACAGAGTCAAGGGCAATTTGTGGAGACTGGGAAGACTCTGGGTTGGTTGATAATGACATATTAGTGGTGGCTATTTGATAGACGGTTTTTAGTCGCGTAAACCGTATCAAAATAAAACTCAAACCTACAAACTAGTATAGCAAGTAAGTAAGAGGTCGATCCCACAGAGAATCAAGTATTTCTCAGCAATGTGTATTTATCAATTAGTAGAAAGGGGGGTTTTGGTTGATTGAAATAAGAAAGAAAACAAAATAAACTATAAACAGATTGATGCAAAACAATTTAGAGAAGATCGCTCTACCTACAACCATCCACTTTATTTGGTTGAATTGATATTGTAACTTCCTCTTGTCCTTTCATATTTCCTATGAATGCCCTTGTCCCAACCTAATATAGTTACTAGTCCAACCAGTCCTAGAAACCCTTATCAATCAAACAGTCCCTAAAAAAGGATTTAACCCAATTGATAGCTTTAAGTTCAGAGATTAACCAAGATATTTGCAGTCCCTAAAGAGGGATTTAACAACACATTCAACTTCCTACTCATTCAATTAGTTCAACCAGCCCTAAAAGAACAAGTTTGCTACTTAGGTTAAGGTTCACAACCAGGAATCTAAAAAACCTTAGCAATTGAATTGATTCTAACTAGTTGCGCGGGCTAGATAGAATAAAACAATCAAACATGCAAGCACAAAGAAGTTGAAACATTCAATATAGGAAATAAGAAACAAGATTCAAAAACTCACAATCAATCCAAATAGAGCTTCAAATTGCAAGTAGAACGAAGAGAGTTTAGCCGCCCATGGCGAACATCGCTCTCTCTCTCTCTAATTGTCTGATGGAACGTGGAATAGAGTAGAAGTTATGGAAAAACAACTAAAAGTGGCCTTATAAAAGATCCAAAGTCGGCCATTAATCAAAACAAAAGCATCTAGGGTTTTTAATTATTCAAAACGACGCGTATCCGCGCTGGCGGCAGATGCGGCGGCCGCCGCATGCATGCTGCGGCCGCAGCATCGGTATTCTTTTTGCATTGTCCCTGGCAGCGGCTGCTGCACACCATGCGGCGGCCGCTGCATTGGTCTTTCACGAAAAATCCGTCTTGAATCAGCTCTCGACGTCAACATGAAAGTTGTAGCTCTTTGAAAGAGATTTCCAACGCATGGTCATAATAGTCGATCGGACATCCGAGGCCTCCAGAAAGTGCAAAACAAGTTCAGCATGTCTGGCGACAACTTCTTCAGACTTGTTCTTCGTTTAGGTTCGCTTCTTCTTCTCATGACCTCTTGAGATCTTCATGTAAGCTTCTTCGATCAACTAGACATTCTCATCCAATGCGTTATCAACCCATTTATCCTTCTTGGATCCACAGTTACCTGAAATAATCAATAAAAACGTGTAGATTCCGACTCCACCAACATAGAAAGCAAATATGCAAATTCTACTTAAATCATGCATGATATGCATCTTAACTAAGCTAAATGCAACCTATTATGCCTACCTAAATGCATGCTATCACTATTTGTGGCAAATGTTCAGGGCAATGGGCATGATTGACAAGAGGGAGAGGATCAGGAGAAGGGGAAGGTGATGACTGTGTTGAGACAGAAGGGTCAAAAGGGAAAGCGGACTCACAGAATATCACATCCCTACTGATCACAACATTCTTCTCTTTCATACCTTATAGACTTTTTGATCCCTAGGATAGCCCAAGAAGACACACCTCCTTGCCTTTGGAGCTAGCTTGTCCTTGTTGTGACCCTTAATGAGAGCAAAACATAAATATCCAACCACCTTTAAAGCATCATAGTTGGGAGGAGTGTCATATAACCTCCCATAAGGAGTTGGCCATTTGAGAACTGTAGTAGGCATAATGTTGATTAGATGTCCCACTGCTAAGAAACAATCACCCCCAAAAACAATTGGCAAGTGAGATCGCATCCTGATAGCTCTAGCTGTCTCAAGAAGGTGCATGTGTTTACGTTCAACTCTCCTATTCTGTTGGGGAACATATGGAACAACAAGCTGATGCGCAATACCTTTCTTGGTAAAAAAAACTATTTGCACCCAAAGAATTCAGTTCCATTATCACTCCTAATGACCTTGACAATGGCCTCAAACTATCTTTCAACCATGTTATAAAATCATACACCACTTTACTAACCTGCAGCTTATCAGGCAACAGAAATACCCAAACTTCCCTACTGAAATCATCAACAATTGTGACAAAATACTTAGCCTTATTGTAGTTAGGCACTCTATATGGTCCCCAAAGATCCACATGAATCAACTCAAATTTCTTGAAAGCAATTGCATTACTATTGTCAAAAGGAAAAGAATGCATTTTTGCCAGAACACATGTTTCACAAAACAAGGATTCATCATCTTTCAAGATGGTCTCATGCACATGTTTCATTTTAGAAACAGAAATGTAGCCTAATTTATCATGTAACAGATGCACATGACTAGCCTTATTACAAAAGGATTTATTATCTTGAAAGGTCTTAACAACATTACTCCAGCTACCACTTCTTCCAAGGAGTTGTAATTGAGCTCTGTATAGTTGTTCGGGAATCCTCTCAGCTATCAACATGATTTGGCCATTACCAGGGTAAAGAAGCATTTAGACTTTGTAAACTTTACATCAACACCCGTGTGATCAATTAGTTTCCCTACTAATAGCAGATTGGCCTTAAATTCAGGAACATATAACACATCTTGCAGCTTAGACCTGAAAGCAGTTCAATATCTCATACTTCTTGAGCTTTCTTAATAGTACCATCGGGCAAACAAATGCTCACATGTCTATTAAGCTTGCGTGTAGACCTTTAAAACCCTAGCATTAAAGGTCATATGATCTGAGGCACCTTAATCAATAATCCAAGACAAATAATAATTCTTGCTACTCCTAAAGGAGTTCATAGCAGAGATTACACCTGCACTTTTGGTGGATGCCAACTGACCTTTGTCTTTCATGGCCCTCAAGACCTCTTGATATATGGTATTGGTCATTGCCAAATCAATCTCTGATCCTTGCTTTGCAAACATATCATCATCCAGAGAAGATTCAAACATCCTTGAGACAACAACTGCAATTTTCATGGCCTTCTTCTCCTTGCATTGGGATCCTTGAACCACTCAGGATACCCTATGATTTTGAATCAACCATCCACTGTATGACCCTACATCCCACAGTGACTGCACAACTTTTCTTCCTTGTCTTTCTTGAGCGGTTTCTTATAGATAGATGGCTTATTCACAGAGAAAGCATTGCTATCCTGTGAACTTGTGGATGTGCTCTCTCCTCATGCAGTTTCAAGTTGATACACAAGATAATATGCCTTGTTGATTGTAGGCATATTATCCATAGCAAGTATCTGATTTCGAACGCTTATCATATGTGTCATTCAATCCCATGAGGAATTGAAGCAACTTGTTTTTGTTGTCAATTTCTGCAATTTTCTTGATAACATCGATCACAAGTGCATTTGCTAATCACACCATATGTGCACTTTGGAATGCCTTCAAAGCTTAGTATTTCTTCCCATAATTTCTTCATCTTTCCAAGATAATCTGCAGTTGAAATCGTTCCCTGTCCAAGATTGCACAAGTTCTTGTTCAAGTGATATAGAAGCAGACTGTTTGTCTGAGCATATCTCTCCATGAGTCATCCCAGAGCTCCTTTGCCGAATCTGTGTACATGAAACCCTCTGAGATCTCGACAGTCATGGAGTTTAGTATCCAGCATCGGACCATATAACTGCATCTCTTCCACCTTGGAAGATCATCCAGCGCCACATCATCTTCCAGAGAACTCCCATTGATGAACGCGATCTTGAATTTGGCTCCTAATGCCATTTTTACTCCTCTGCTCCAACTCAGAAAGTTGGATCCATTGAACGCATTAGCAACGAGCTTCGCTCCAGGATGATCGAAGTTGGATAGGCCAAAAGGATAATTCATGTTGTTGTTTCCAACGCTGATTCCCGTTTCTCCAAAAAGCGGATTTTTGACTTCTTCCATTGCGATTGAGCTTTGCTGTTCTTCTCCGATTGCTAATGCATCGAGGATCTCTCCACCGTGTGCTTTGATACCATGAATAATACTTGATCAAACGATCAAGGTGTTTAGGAGGAAGCCTCCATTGATGAACCTCAGAAGAACAAGGAAGAAGAGAGACTACAAATTGTAACAAATTTTTCTTGATTGATCAACTTGTGTAACAACTTGCCCGGTTGCGTATTTATACAAGAGGCAGTACTAGAAGTGCAAATTACCGTAATACCCTTATATAATCTAAAGAAACCGACCATCCCTCCATTTATATATCACCATATCCTCAATTTAAAATTGGTGTTATTTTGTAATTTATGACGATGGCCTTCTTCACTTTGATATTTTTTATTCGGGTTTTTTTATTTTGCTTTTATTTAGTTGTATCATGACGGTTAGCTCAGCTGTCGTTTTTCGGCCTCTCGTTGTCCCTGATTTTGGTTGACACATGGGATTTCGAATTATTTTCGTTTTAAAAAAACAAGTACAATATAATTTATGTTACTTTATGGATAATTATCTGATTTATTGATTTACAAATAAATTTACCAATTTTTGACCTTTTTATCTGCGTATAAAACGAGTTTATCATTTATGTTGAAGTTAAAAAAAAGTGAATTTTATTTTTAAATTACAAAAATTATTGTGATCGAAAAACAAATAATCCCCAAAATATATTTTGGATTATTTACCTATGTTGGATTGAAAATTTGTCTTTCATAAACATAATTAACTTTAAGAATATAATCTATATAAAATTAAGAAAGTTATATATATATATATATATATATATATATATATATATATATATATATATATATATATATATGTAAAAATGTTTCTATCATTTTAAAAAGTCGAATCAACATATGTGTCGAGTTTGTATTGGATGATCTATTTTTCAAGCAAAACCTAACTCAAAATTAAGTATCAAATAATTAAAGGATTTTTCACGAGGTAATTACCTTGTGGTTTAGCTTAATTCAGTTGGTAAACAAGGGTTTTAAGATTTTTACCGGGTAAACCTAGGGTTTCGAAACATTTTACCTCGTGTCCAAAACTTGTGTTTTGATTGTAAAAAGTAAGTTTGAACTTTTGTAGGGATATATTATGTAATATTGAGAAATTATGTGGGTTTGTCTTAGAGAAATAAATCTCTCTCTTCCCCCCTCCCTCGTTTTCTCTCTCCTTCCTCCTTTCTCTCATTTACCTTTTTTTTTTATAATATTTACACCCATAAAATTTACTATGTATATCACACCCTGCACCTCTTGAGTCACAGAATGAGATATGCGTTGTATATAATAAAATTTAATTTACTATATACACCACACCCTGCACCTTTACCTTTTTTTTTGATAATATTTCTCTCTCCTTCCTCTTGAGTCACAGAATGAGATCGATATGTGTTGTATATAATAAAATTTTGGGTGTAAATAACATTGCATTTTTTTTCTTCTAGACACTAGATTTTTTTTTGGATCAGGAAATTATTCAAGCGAGCAAGCTCTTCCCGGCAGCATCCTTACGGATGAAGTCTAAAAGACCAAAATCATTGTGAATATCGACATCACAGGCCGAGTGGCAAAGGTGTGCAACCTTATCCGCCACTCTATTGCCTAACCGAGGAACATGAAAGAAGGAAACTTCTTTCATAGTCGATAATAAGAGTCTAACATATGACAGGATCAGTTCAATTTCCCAAGGACATTTAGATGTTTTGTTCAGGTGGTTTATGATTATAATGGAATCACCCTCAATGTGGATTTTATCGATACAGAGCTGTAGGGCATGTTGGATTCCCAACTTAAGAGCAAAGGCTTCTGCTTTCAGGGGACTTTGTTTACCAAGTGTCTGATAACAAATGTGTATCGGCCGACCTTCCCAGTCCCGGATTATGGCTCCCGCCGAGCTGTCATTATTTGAAATTGTGGATCCATCAAAATTTAACTTGAGGGTTCCCCTCGGGGGTTTGCGCCAAGTAATCTTACCATACTTCTTTTTCTTCCTTGCGTGATTGAGTTTTTGTTTGTGTATAGTGGGGTCCTCATCAAGACTACTTTCAAAAAGAGAAGTTTTACTCCAATTCTCCTTATGAGTTTTAATAGTGCGTAAAACACTGTCTTTGTGAGGGATGAGGACCTGTCTAAACACGAATTGGTTCCGAATGTACCACGCCGTCCACCAAGATAAAGCAAGCTCTGCCTTGGCCACATAAGAGAGGTTGTTTCCAATAAAGGACATGATATGTTTTATATCTCGTGATTGGTTTATCATACTGGAAATGGTTGAGTCCATACATGTAGGGAGACGGAGGAGAGGGCGCACATATTGACATTCAAACAGGAAGTGAACATCGTCCTTCGCCGCGCAGTTGCACAAACTGCAGGTGGAAGGAACAAAGGTCCCTCGTTGGGCAAGCCTAGACGCAGTCGGCAAACCACTCTGACATACTTTCCATAAGAAGTTTTTGACCTTGGGCGGAACATCCAACTTCCAAATCCATACGTTATTATCTAAGTTTAGAGAGGATTGGCTAGTGATTAATTAATTTGTATGCACTCGAGGTGGTGAATCAACCCGCTCTGTCAGGCCACCAATATAACCGACCCTTGAAGGGAGAAACGGGCCGGAAGAGGGATGTCCAGGATTTCTTTAACTATGTCATTTGGTAAAGCATTGATAAGTTTTTCCTTCCACCATCTTCTACCCAAAATGTAGTCACTAACAGTTTCATCTATGTTGTTAATTAGGAGAGGGGGAGGTGGAGTCACTGTTTATTTTTGGTTTTTTTAATTGTTCTTTTTCTAGAGTCGCTGTTTGACAAGCCCCCCTCCCCCCCCCCCCCCCCCCCCCCGACAAATTTGAAGAAAAAAAATCTCCATGTTAGGAATGCCCTTCGTCTCTACTTAATCGAAACAACCCTTAGAAGCATATTTGATTTATCGCTTAAAAACCCACACAATTTCTCAATATTACACATCATATCCCTAAAAAGTTCAAATTCACTTTTTCCAACCAAATTACAAGTTTTGAGTGCGAAATAAAATGTTTTAAAACTTTAGGATTACTCGACAAAAATCTTAAAACTCTTATTTACCAATCGAATTAAATTAAATCACTAAAAAACTGAATAATTAAATGGTCACCTACCAAAGTGGTTATTAATGCAAGATTGGGGTCTTTTGTTAGGGCACTCTTCTTATAGCCGAAAGGCCGGTGCCAAATGTGGAAGTCGACGCATCAAACAACATAAAAAATATTACTCCCAATATGCAAATTGCAATAAAATAAATACAAAATAAATAAATAAATCAAACGTAACCAAAGTCCATGACGTAAGCACTTACCTCACAGCATCAACACTAACACTATAATCCACCCCAAATAATACTTAAATCTCCTTAATTACAATTAATTAATCAAACCAATTAAACGTTGATGTTGAAAATTTTCACAAGGTACATGCACTTAACTCAGTCCCGTATAGTTTGTGGAGTTTGCGATGAATAATTTAATAGAAAATCACTCAAATTGTACTTTAATTAGCTTATTTGGAAATCACACATTTTTTTTAATAGCCACTGAAGCAACAATAAATATTTCTAAAGACTCTTTGTCAATATTGGAAACCGTTTCAGGTTAATTCCTAAACCATGGAGTTCATATAAAACTAAACCTTCGTAACCCACTGTTTATTACAAAGAGTCAACGGAACTAACACTTTTGAAATTATATAATGAAATCTGTTGGTAAATTACGAGATATATCTCAATAAAAGTAGTGAACAAAAATTGTTTTTTTTTTTCCGTATTTTGGAAACTTTATATATATAATTTAAGTATTTATTTACCAGATATTTCAATAAATCGATCTAGAGACAAAGATAAACTTGAAATTAACGGATCAACGAAAGAAAATACCAAGCGACATAAAAGACTTAGGAGTAGTGAACAAAAATTGTTTATAGAGTCTGAGACAGCTTTCCTATTTTACAAATTTTAGATTTTCTAATAGAATTTAAGTGTTTTTTTTATTTGACATATTCTTTATCTTGTTCTGTAAAATAGTAAAATAAGAATAAAAAAAATATCTACATCATTTTTTAAATGGGTTTTCTATCTTATACTAATAGGGAAAAGATTCATTAAATTTAAATTACTTTTAGCATTTATTAATATTACTTTCATAGGGTCGCTTATTTATTTGATAGAGAATCTTTTCTGATTAAAATTCTTATCCTATACTTTAAGGGTATATCCGTGTTTTAAAATATAAATATTTCGTCAAATCAATAGAGAGAAAGATGAAATAGCAAATGAAAAATGGACATAAAAGACAAAAGAAAGGGCTAACTAATGAACAATTTTCAACCAACAAGTTGAAGGCTAGCTGAGTCATCAAATTAGCAAAAGAGAGGCTTTCCAATTTCAATAATTCATCCTTTCTCAAAGATGTCAATGAAATTACATCAAGCTTGAGAAGGACTTAATTGATTCATAATCATGATTCCTTTTCACTTCCATTGGTTGATTCAGAGATTCCACTCGCAAATTGCAACTCCCTCATTATTTTAATCAATTTTTCAATCAATTTCCCTTTTTTTAATTCTAATACTTTGCGGAATCGGCTTCAAAAACCCCATCAAATCTCCGCGTATCCCATCTCTCAGCTCACAGAATCTCCATTGTTACAAATATAAAACCATCCTTCGATCGGTTTCGTTTCTCAGCATAAACCAAACCCCAACAAAGTCAACTCATCCTTCACTCAGATTCCGATTCGATCTGATCCGATCTGTTCCTATTCCATCCCGATCCTCTCAATCCAACCCTAATTTTCCCCCAATTCGATCTTTCTCGGATCCATTTATGAGCAGCAACGCCCAACTCGACCATCTCTTCAACCCCTTCCTTGACAATTTGTATTCGCCGGGGAAGGCGCCGACTCGGATCTCTGCCACGGCTGATAAGACGGCCACCGCTTTGAAGAATCACAGCCAGGCCGAGAAGCGCCGCCGGGAGCGCATCAACGGTCATTTCTCCACTCTCCGCACCCTCATCCCTGGTTCTAGTAAGGTATATACATAAATCTCTAATAATTTCCCAATTTTTTGCTTAATTTCAGATCGTAATCAATCCAAATTAACCTAATTTGTGATGATCGCAAAAATCCGAATCCTCAAAATCAACAATTTCTCAAAACAATTTCTTAATTCAGATTGTAATCAATCCAAATTAACCTAATTCGTGGTGATTTGTTGAGCAGATGGACAAAGCGACGCTTCTAGCGGAAGCTATAAGGCACTTGAAGGAGGTGGAGAAGGCAGCAACGGAGGCGACAAGGGGCTTAGTGATACCATTGGACTCGGATGAAGTCATCGTGGAGGAAGTAGTGCTAGAAGTATCCGAAGGGAGGCCCTTCGTTTGCGTTAAAGCATCGGTGTGTTGCGACCACACACACGAGCTTCTCTCCGACCTGAAGCAGGCCCTGAGCTCCCTTCAACTCAAGCTGTTGAGAGTGGAGCTGGGGACGTTCCGCGGGAGGATGAAGAGCGTCTTCTTCGTGTCCTCGTATGGGGAAGGAGCGAGCCAAGATGCGCGGTCACATAATAAGTCGGTCTCCAGGTCCGTTAAGAGGGCCTTGAGATCGGTGCTCGATAGGTTCTCTGCATCTCAGGAGCTTTCGTTGTCGAATGACCTGTTTTCGAGCAAGAGGCAGCGGGTTTCGTTGCTCGGGTGCTCGAGCGCAATCTCGGCATCAGGGGATTTGTGGTGAGGCAATGGATGTGGAATTCATGACTTGGATCCCTAATTAAGTAGAAGGGATTGCATTGAGAATGTTTTGAATTGTGTTTTAGATAGATCTACTACCAGTCTTCCATTTTACTTGAGAGTAATTTGATGTAATCTGATTTTGTTTTTTGGGAAATCAGTACTTTTAGTTTTTAGAGCTGGTTTGTGTGTATTTTTGTTTTTTGAAAAGGAAAGAAATATGAAAAATTAAATATATCTAGAGAATTGAGAAGCAGAATAAAATGGTGACGGGAAACGCTATGATATAAACTATAAAGTGATAAAGTAGGTTGGACAATTTGGGAAAAAAAAAACAAACAAATCAAGACACACATGATTTAAAAAAAAAAGGAAAAATGGACAAAAATAATACCAAGTATCAAGTTTTGGCAAAAAAGAATACGAATTTTGAAATTGACCGTTTCATATATGAACTATCGCCCTATTAATCGAAAATAATACATATGTGTATTCCGGTGAACTTTCCGACCAAATATGCCACGTGGACGCCGGAAAAAACACATGGCATAAATTTTTGTCACGTCACCAAACTTGTAAGTTATGCCATATCATAAATTTATTTTTCATTTTATTTAAAAAAAAAGAAAAATTAAACAAATAAGCAAATAGCTACAGTACTTTTCGAAACAATGGATGAGAGAACGAGCAGATAACATTGAGAAGAAAGTGAAGACGCCCACCCTCGATTCCATTATTTCGAAAGGTACTGTAACTATTTGCCTATTTGTTTAATTTTTCTTTTTAAAAAAAAATAAAAAATAAATTTATGACATGGCATAACTTACAAATTTGGTGACGTGACAAAAATTTATGTCATGTGTTTTTTCCGGCGTCCACGTGGCGTATTTGGTCGGAAAGTTCACTGGAATACACATATGTATTATTTTCGGTTAATAGGGCGATAGTTCGTATATGAAACGGTCAATTTCAAAGTTCGTATTATTTTTGGTCAAAAGTTGATACTTGATATTATTTTTGTCCATTTTTCCAAAAAAAGAAAAGAATAGGACTGTCCCATTTGCCGTCATCGTGAGGAAGACGCAACTCACCTATTCACGGAATGTCCGACAACCTTAGCACTGATCGGAAGAAAGAACACAAGAATTGAAAGGAACACAAGAATGGAAAGAATCGTACAAGGTATAGATAAAACGAACAAGAAATACAAGGACATTCTTTCAGAAATCTTCTCCAAACTTTCTACCGACCAAAAATCGGAACTACCTTTCGCCCTTTGGGGTGTTTGGTCTCTTAGGAACAAAATCCTCTTTGAAAATTATAATATAAGAAACATGGAAGAATGGATAAAGCATATAAAACAATGTAGGAAAAACTGGAAGAAGGCACAAGTTGACAAAACAGGCGAAGGACACACTACTACTCGAGCAAAAAATACTCAAAACAAAACCACACGGCAAAAAAAAAAAAGTGAAATGGGAAAAGCTAAATGAAGGCTTCCTGAAACTTAATTTCGACAACGCTAAGATTGCCATCGGTCAGGCCGGGTATGGATTTGTCATCCGTGATCACCTTGGCCGCGTAATTTTATGTGGTGCGCGTAGTAATGGCAAGGCTTATGCAATCCAAGCGGAGTGCCTTGGCCTTCATGCTGGTCTTACAGAAGTTGTTAAGCTGAGTTTCTCTCGCCTTATGGTGGAAGGCGACTGCTTGGCTATTATTAGCGCCCTCAAAAGGTCCCGGTCGTGCCATTGGGAGGTGGAGATGATGATCGCTGACGTGCTCGGCCTTTGCAAGGCTTTCGAGGTGGTATCTTTCTCGCACTCCTACCGTGAGGGAAACCAAGTGGCGGCCAGGCTGGCGCATCTTGGGATACGTTCATCCTTCTCTAGGGCGCATTGTCCTGAAGATATCGAAGACCTCGTCCAAAAGGACGCTCTTGGATTTTTAAGGATGAAAAACATACGGAGGTTTCAAATCCCATGTATTCTAATTTGTCTTCCCTTCCTATCCCCCAACTTGCTCCCTCTCACAAACTCCCTTTTCCTCTTAGAGCATCCCCACGAGCATTCCTAAATTAAATTTTCTTTAAAATGGAGAATGAAAATTCATCTTCCCTAATTTTTTGTGTGAAAATTTCAACAGTTTCTCCATTTTAAGAATGGTAAATTAATTTTTAATTGTAAATTAATCTTTAATTGAAATTTGATGTAGCCATGGTCAAGCAATCAAACAATGCCCAAATACTTAGCCTAAGTGAAATGACATAATGGCGAGCTGCTCATATATATGCTCCATATATAATTGTAAATTAATTAGCGAGCTGCTCATATATATGTTCCAACTATAGCTTAGTGAAAAAAAATCCTATGTAGCAGCAAAAGCCTAAGTGCAAAATTGTAAATTAATTGTCTTGCCATTTTGATTTATTAGGAACACTTTCTAGTTTCAAAATTCAGTAGCTAATTTACATTCAATTCTGCAATAACTTCGTGTTCTCTTCCACTCAAACGCGCTAGGAAAGAAGTCGGGTCGTCGGCGTGTTTCCTAATCCTTATCTACTTAAAAAAAAATTTATGCAAGAAAAAAAAATTCAAATTGTACATGTAGAATCGAGTATTCAGGTTGCCATTTTTATTTTATTTTTTTTTACAAAATTTAAGATTGCAAAAAAATAAAAAAGAAAAAAGAAAAGATTTAGATTACTACTTGGAGAAATTGCATGATGAATCAAAACAACATCGGTGCTAGATGTCAACAACTAAAGAATTCAAGAAGAACTCACCTTATATGTTTTTTCTTGGTTGAAAAATTGTTGAACAATTATCATTCAAAGTTAGTTTTTGAGACTTGGAGGATGAAAGAACGTGAGAATGGGGGACGATAAAAAAATTTGGCGCTGATGCATATATGAGGAAAATGCCCTATTCTTCCTTTCCAATTCCTATTTTAGAGAATAGGTTAGGAAAACTGTTGGCACTAGTACAAATATAAGGGGTGGAGCACAGTAAGTTGGGTACGATTTTTGACAAGCGTGCATATTTTTTTTTATTTTAAGCACAATTTTATATTAAACGTGTGTTCCCAACCCCAAATTCAACTAAAACCAACACGCTTTTTCCATAAAATTGTTCTCGTTTATTTTTAAAAAAAATTTAGACCAGTTTTCGTATAAAACGTGCTTTAAAAAACTTGAAAAAAACACGGTTTAGTTTTCAAAGCGTGTTTCCAAAACCAGATTTGACTAAAATAAACACGTTTTTCTTTAAAACCGTTCTCGTTTAATTCAGAAAAAATATTTAGACCGTTTTTGTGTAAAGCGTACTTAAAAAAACTTAAAACGAACACAGTTTAATTTTCAAAGCGTGTTCCCGAAACCAGATTTGACTAAATACGCTTTGCTATAAAACCGTTCTTGTTTATTTCTAAAAACTCGTATAAAACGTGCTTAAAAAAACTTAAAACGAGCACGGTTTAATTTTCAAAATGTGTTCTCAAAACCAGATTTGACTAAATTCCCTAATATTTGCCAGCCTAGTTCCACCAAGACTGATAGCTTGAATATGGAAACTAGATTTGAATCGATCACATATTTCACAATATTTTAAAAAGAAAAAATATTGGACCAAAATGGGGCAAATGATATTGGCCCAACAGGAAACATGACCTCAAAAGATATCATAAGCCCAAGAGAAATAGTAATTACTAATTTTTACAAGAAGGCCAAATTCCATAAAACCATAAATACATTATTTTGCATAAAACTATCCCTTAAATTGAAAATTTTAGAAAATCACCCTTTAAAAGTTAGATATTTGTAGATGACCACGTTTTATATTTTCCTTTTTTTTCACACATACAGGTAATAAAACAGAGGACACATGTACGGTGCATAAGTGTTGTAGTTGTTAGGAAGTTAGCTAGAGCGGGTTTGATCAATGTACATAATATAGGTCATATTATTGTAGCTTTGTTGAGTTATTCTCCTCCGCTGCCACCCAATCCAACCTACAACCTTGAAGGCTTGTCTTTCTGCATTTGTCATGACGCTAGCTCTCGATCCTGAGATTCTAATGATCCGAAAATGAAAAAATAATCCCGATCATTTTTTTTTAATTATAACGATCTTATAAAAGGCATATCATAAGAAATTTATAATATTTACATTATAAATCTAACAATTTTTTAATATATTTAGTAAGTCTATATTATATTTAGTTTATTTTTAAAATCTTACAATCTTTATGGGTATTCATCATGCAGTGGGATCATACGATCCTAAGATTCAATTCCACAGTATGATCCTTACACCTTTTCACCCTAGAATCCCTATTTTTAACAAGATTGGTTTCAAATAACTTAATTTTCCGAAAAATGCTTAATTGTTTAAATTATAGTTTCTAATGAGATATATTATGACAAGGGTATTGTGTACTATTTAGAAACTGAGGGATGATCTTTGTAATAAAGAAGAATAAAGGGTGGTTGTCTATATATACCCGGTACTCCTAACTACCGAAGCTAACAACTTCTTCTACCTCTTGCTTCTCTGTAAAACTCTCTTGATCAATACAATTTGATTTCAGATTCTCCACAAAGCTTCACATGGTATCAAAGCTAAGGAGCTTTGTGTGATCGTTTTTCTTGATCTCAGTGATCGTCGTTCGCTGTGTGCGAAGTTTCGCTAGGTGCAAGACGAATTTTGTGAAATTGGATCTTGGTGATTTGCAATCGCTGGTAGAAATGGCGGAAGATGGTCATGTCGCTGGTCTCACAGGCGGAGGGGATCAAATCAACAACAATGATCCTCTCGCTTTGGCCAATTCGGACAGTCCAAGTGCGCAATTAGTTTCGTTTCAATTTTCGGGAACGAATTTCTTGGGATGGAGTCGAGGAATTCGTCTTGCTTTAGGTGCTAAGAATAAAATAGGGTTTATTGATGGATCTTGTGAGAAACCTCCGATTGGATCTGCTGATCTTCAGAGGTGGGTTCGTGTGGATTACATGGTGAGGTGTTGGGTCTTGAATTCGATGGTTAACACCATTTCTGAGAGTTTTATGTACGTAGAGTCGACCAAAGAGCTCTGGTATGAGATTTCATAGAGGTATGTGCAAATGAATGCTACATTGATTTTCCAATTAAAGAAAGATATGACTCAGGTGACGAAGGAAGACAAGTCCATAGCTGAATATTTCAATAAATTGAAGAAAATCTGGGACGAATTGCAAAGCGTTGAAGGTTATCCTAGATGTGATTGTGGTGCAATGGCACATTGTTCTTTTCATATACCAAGAAAGGTAACTGAAACTGAAGGAAGAAATCGTCTAATGCAATTCTTGATGGGTTTGAGGGATGGTTATGAGTCTGTGTACAACAACATCTTGGCTACTGATCCATTGCCAACACTCAACAAGGCTTACTATATGGTAAAACAAGTTGAGGGCGGTAAAGGAGTGTCTAGTAACTCTCAGTTGGATAACATGGCTTTAGCTACAGCCAGGAAGAGAGATAGATTTCAGAATGTCAAGAAAGATGGAAGGAAAGAGAATAAAGACAAGGACAAGATCTGCTATCATTGTAGGGGAAAAGGACACATCATGGATAATTCCTGCAAGTTACATGGTTTTCCTGAGTGGTACAAAGGTCCCAAAGATGGTAAAGCTGTGGCAAACAATGTGTTTGAGTCTTCTGATGGTGTTTTGGAATCTCCTTTAGAGGAAGGAGACAACAAGGGACAATGCTTCAACACTTCCAGTGGTGGCACAGCTCCTAGTAGCAGTGGATGTTTTGATCCATTTATGATGAATACTCTTTGTTAGGAGTTATTGAAGGTGATGCAATGTAACGGCCCAGAATTATGATTTCCGGGTTACGTTTCAAGGGATTAAACCCCTTGTTCGGATCTTGCAATCCAGGTACGGGTCGAGGTTTCAAACTCATTTTAAGATTAGTAGAAAGAGGGATTTCAAACCCTAAAAGCCACGAAGGGTCGTAGGGTACCCTTAACCTTTCTTAAGACTATGTCGCGAAATTCAATTCAAATGAAAGTAAAGCGGAAGCAAAGTTAAGATACAAAGTGTCACGGCAGAGCCGGGTCAAAATCAAAACGTAAGCGAATGATTACCATTTATACCAAGTTAGAGAATTAGCCAGGTTCTTCAATTCGCCAAAAAGAACCCCGTCATATAGACATCGAGCACTTAGAATCTGTAGAAAACACCTTTAAAAAAAGAATGGGAAAAGGAGTCAGATCAAGCCACTTATGCGGGACCGGCAGTCCTCGCTGAGGCCACATAGTATGTGCTATACCTAATAAAGATACTCTAATGCCGTACGAAAGTCAAACACACTAGCATGCCCCTAGGTATAATAATGTGCAGAAATACTGTAAAGGGCCCAAGACAATGCCAAGTGGCATATCCCTCTCCTACCTCCACCCCCTTTCGATAGGGCGGAGACTGGCCAGCTCGTGAATGCATTCCATTATAATCGGGCGGCACGCATGCCCAACCCGCTCCACAATAAAGCCCGCAGGCATCTCATAATATAAGGAAGTTTCATGACTCGATTAACTCAGGACGGGACCCGATGGGACTAGGTCGTCCTATAACCCTAGCAAAGACTCTAGGACTATCACAGATAACGGCCGTTCTGTTTCAAACGCATAAATTAAGCAGATGCTCATTCAATTAGTGCAACCTAAACAGGATACTACATGGCATGCTTTTATGCATATGCAACACCTAACATAAAATGCAACAACAGACATGAATGTCCAACCTGAGTAAGCCCCTAGGGAACTTACCTGAAGTCTTCACATCCAATTAACCAGCAAACAAGCCACTCAGATAATCATCCATCGGTCCACAAGCCACTCAGAGAATCATCCAATCACACTAGCAAGTAATAAGTAAGGAACAACTCATCAATACATACTTAATTAACACACAAGTAGGCTTTCCAATCAACACAGGATTCAACAATATTTCATTCAAATAATCTGGCATTCTCATCTTTCTCCATTAACCTTGTTCCAATCAAGCACGAAGCCTAGTCCAAAGCCTTACAAAGGCCGTCATTCAAAACATCTTACTTCACATAAAACTCAGGTTTTACTTAACCATTTTCTCAAGTAATTCATAATTTATCAAATCCTCACATACTCGACCAAATTCATGAGTTCTCAACACCAAGGATCAACAAGTCTTATTTATCAAACTCGCATAATAGATCATGCTCAAGAAGTAACCAAGGTAAGTTGATATTTTAAGAAATCATTTATAATTTAAATTACAAGAACTACTCAACAACAAAGCACTACAATCAAGCTCAAAAGTACAAGAGTCTAATAGTTTGTAGAACATCTTTTATATAATCTCACTAACCAAATTCATACACAATAAGCACAACACTTAGATGTATAACAAGTTCTTATACTCTTTCTTATATTGTACTATATAATTTTACTAATCTTGGCCATTCATAGCTAATCACTTGGTTTCTAAAAGGATAAATCCTATCATGTTCTCACCTTATTGCATACACCAAGTTATCTAATTAGTGTACCAATTTTAGTCTAACACACGAGTCAGATTACAGTACACCCTTAAAATCAATATGAGGGTGATTTACTTGATTCCACAAAACCAATATATATAAGGATATATATATATATCTATTTTATTTACTTGATCAAACAAAAGAATCACCATGGCAATTGGCAAACATAGCTAATCAACAACAGTAATACCACTTCAATTACTCGATTCAAAGTCAATTTTATCAAAACTACCCCAGTTTAATCAAAGGAAGATGCAAGATTTTATACCCCGTATATCAACGACGCTAGCGAAGGTTTGGGGCTCCTTTTTCGAACTCGGGGCTGTTGGGTTCGGATCTCACATCTGCAGCAGTGAGGCTCGACACGGGAAGGTGGGGGCTCGCTTTTGGCAACAGGATCGTCTCCGGCATGGGTGGCCCAAGGCGTCGTCGATGGAAGCGGCTCAGCGTCGGGGATGAGGAGGTGAAGAGCTTTGTGCGAGGGAACTCGGATTCAGCCTTGGCAAGTCGGACTCGTCAGTGGTAGCGCCAGAGGCGAGGCCAGAGAGAACAGAGACCAGGTCGACGGCGTCGGCGTCACAAAGAAGGCAGCTTGACCTTGGCTCTGGAGGTTCATTGGTTCCGGCATCGGCTCCGGCTGCCCAAGGTAAGCGAGAATGCGAGAGAGAAGTGCGAGGTTGGCCTCGGTAAGGCCGAGAGGGAGAACGTCGGACAGTGGGACTCCGTCGAGAGGAGAAGAGGGCGGCGGCTCTGCGTAGGCTCCATCCCGTCGTCGAGACCGCGTTCGACTCTGAATCCACCTAGGAGGCTGCGATATTGTCTTCTTCATCGCGAGGGCGCTTCATCAGCGGTGTGGGAGGAGGTCGGGTAGCGAGAGAGTCGAGGAAATACAGAGGGAGAAAGAGCGAGTGAAGGGGCGGCGCTGGGCTCCTTGTCGTCGGGGAACAAAGACGCGGAAGGGGGAGTGACAGAGGAAAGAGGCTGAACGGAGGGAAGCCATAGGTGAGGAGCTCGGGGTCTGAAATGAGGAGAGAAGGAAGGCGGTAGCTCCTCCCCTCCTCAGATCCAACAAGAAGGAGAAGGAGGGGGAACAGTGCAGTGAGTGGCGGCTGAGCACTTGCAAGGGGTATAAATACATCTTCAATTAGGGTTAGGTGAGTTTAGGAGAAATTATAAAACTATCCCGCTATTTTCACATTGCTAAAATTCTACCACAATAATTAACGCAATTTACAACAAATTTTGTTTAAAGATTTAAATGTCCAAAAAAAAAAATGGTCACACTTCAAAACATTATCCATTCCTTAACTCGAATTCCGAAAAATATTTTCAACTCTCGGTATAGAAATGCGGAATAGATTTGTCTTTAATCGAATTAAGATATATACCAAAATAAAATCATTTTGGTCGCGGACAGAGATTTTCAAAATTTCTGAAATCTCTTAAATTAAATATTGAAATTAAATCATAATTCATAAAATAATATTTTAAAATTTTGGGTCTTTACATGCAAGGCAACAGTCAAGTCAATTGTGCAGTGACTAACATGGCAGGTAACTCTTATCATTACAACATGGCTTTGCTTGCTAGATTTTTTAAAGATACCGATTGGATTATTGATACTGGTGCTACATATCATATGACTGCTTATGAGTATTTGTTGAAAGATAAGAGGTTACTTAGTAGACCTATCAATGTTGGTATGCTTGATGGCAACATTGCTGCTGTTCATGAGATTGGTTCTTTATATCTGAATGGTGGTATTACTCTTAAAAATGTGTTGTTGGTTCCCAGTTTTAAACATAACTTGCTGTCTGTTGGTAGGTTGGTAGATGATTCTAATTTAGTTGATGTATTTACTACACATAATTGGTTTTTCCAGGACCTTGGCACTAATCGGGTCATAGCTTCTAGAGCCAAGATGAATGGATTATACATGCTGCAACCTAATCATCCATCTGCTGTACAACTGCCTTTCAACATCAGTGATTCTTGTTTACATGTTTCTAGTGGTTTGAATAAGTCTGTTTCTAATGTTTCCAGTTCTTCTAATGTTTGTAAGAATGTTGAGTTGGTTCAACAACTCCATTGTCGTTTAGGACATGCTTCTGTTGGCAAGATGTTACATATGCCTGGTGTTTCTTTTAACCATTTGCCAAACTGTGAAACTTGTGTTTTGAGTAAGATGCATAAGCTCCCATTTCCTGTTAGTCATTCTATCTCTGAATCTCGTTTTGACTTGGTGCATTTGGATGTATGGGGTCCTTACAAGGCCCAAAGTATTGAAGGTTTTACATATTTCCTTACTGTTATGGATGACAAGAGTAGAGTCACCTGGACATTTATGATGTCTAGTAAGACTCGAGTGTTTCAGATTTTGTCAGACTTTATTTCTTGTGTTCAAACTCAGTTCAATGTCATTATCAAATGTTTCAGAAGTGACAATGCTACTGAATTTGTTCAAAAAGATTGTCTTAATTTGTTTGCTTCCAAAGGCATTGTTCATGAAAGAAGTGCCCCTTATACACCCCAGCTAAATGGTAAGGTTGAAAGGCGACACATGTATTTGATTGAGATTGCTAGAGCAATTCGAATTCATGCAAGTTTACCTGTTAAATTTTGGTCTGATTGTGTGCTTGCTGCTACTCATATTATAAATAAACTTCAATCTGATGTGTTACGGTGGAAGTCTCCATTTGAGGTTTTGTTTGGCTCTCCTCCTTCTATAGATGAGTTAAGGACAATTGGTTGCTTATGTTATGCCTTAAATCCTTTTGCTAAAAAGGATAAGTTTGGTCCGAAGGCTTTTAAGTGTGTGTTGGTTGGTTATCCTTTTTCTCAAAAGGCTTACAAATTATTTTGTTTGGATACTCAAAAATATATAGTGAGTAGGCATGTACAATTTTTTGAGGATAAGTTTCCTTTTAGAGATTCTGCTATGAATGATAAAATGCCAAGTGTTGCTCATATGTCATTTCCTTTGGTAAGTCCTAGTGATTTTTCAGATTTAGTTATGTCGAACAGTGATCATCAATTTGTTGATAGTGATAACTCCTATGTGCATCCTAATGTTTCTAATCATAGCAGTGACAATGATTCAATTGAATCCTTCACTCATGTTGAAGTTCAAGATTCTGTGTCTGATGGAGCTGCAAGTTTTGAAGATCATTCCAGGACTACTTTGGAAATTCAACCAAGAAGGTCAGGAAGGCTTCAACAGATTCCTGCTAGACTAAAGGATTTTCTTTGTCCATCCTTGCAGAAAAGTTGTTCAATTTCTCAAAGCTTCTTATCTGTTATGCTAGGTGATACTAACAAATTTTCAAGTGAATTTGTTAGTTCCTTTGTTAACATGGTACAGGTTCATGAACCTCACACTTACAACCAAGCCAAAAGAGAACCTAAATGGATTGAGGCCATGGATAAAGAGATTGAGGCTTTGGAGAAGAACAAGACATGGGTCTTGACATCACTCCCTCCAGACAAAACACCAATTGGTTCCAAATGGGTGTTCAAGCTCAAGTACAAGCCAAATGGTACTATAGAAAGATACAAAGCAAGGTTGGTTGCCAAGGGTTACAACCAAATCAAAGATAAGGATTGCAAACATACTTTCTCTCCTGTTGCTAAGTTTACTTATGTTAGATGTATTTTAGCTCTTGCTACTGTCAAGGACTGGCCAATTCATCAATTAGACATCAACAATGCTTTTTTACATGGTTTCTTAGATGAAGAAATTTATATGAAACCACCTGATGGATATGACAAGGCTAGTCCAGGACAAGTATGCCTTTTAAAAAGATCTTTGTATGGTTTGAAACAAGCAAGTAGACAATGGAATGTGGAGCTTACTAAGTTCCTTGTTTCATTAGGCTATGTTCAAACCAAACAAGATAATTCATTATTCATTAAAACTGTTCCCAAGGGTATTGTGACTGCACTTGTGTATGTAGATGATTTGTTGTTGATAGGTGATGATGAAGAAGTGATCATCAACACTAAGGTTCAACTGCACAACAAATTCACAATCAAAGATCTTGGACAAGTCAGATACTTCATAGGCATGGAGATATCTCGGTCATCAACTGGCATGACAATCCATCAAAGAAAGTATGTTCTGGATCTTCTCAAAGATACTGACATGCTTGACAACAAGGATGCTAGATTTCCCTTGCCCAGAGGCTTGAAACTCTCACCTGATGAAGGGACTCCCTTGGAGAATCCGGAGGTCTAAAGAAGACTTGTTGGAAGACTATTGTTCCTAAACATGACACGTCCAGATTTATCCTATGCTGTGCAACACTTATCTCAATTCATTAGCTCTCCTAAACTCCCTCGTTATCAAGCTGCAATGCACGTCCTCAGATATCTAAAAGGCACCCTGAATGCAGGTTTGTTTTATTCTAAAGAGTCAAGTCTTCATCTAACTGCATACACAAATGTAGATTGGGGCTCACGTGCTTATTCAGCAAAGTCTTTGTCTGGTTATTGCATGATATTGGGCAAGAATTTGATCTCTTGGAAGATCAAGAAACAACAAACAGTATCCAAATCATCCACTGAATCAGAGTACATGGCAATGTCTAATGCTTCAACTGAAATGATTTGGCTAGATGGACTGTTTTCTCAGCTTTATGTCATCATCCCTCGTCCAATCCCTTTGTACTATGACAACAAATCGGCACAACACCTTGCTTATAACCCAGTATTTCACGAGAGGACCAAGCACTTAAGGATTGATTGCCATTTCGTTCGAGAACAACAACAAGAGGGTTTCCTAGTCACTCAACACATTCCCTCTGGACTCCAGCTAGCAGATCTTATGACAAAGGCCCTCGGGGAAGCTCAACATAAGTTCCTAGCAGTCAAGTTGGGAATGGTCTTTGAGAACCCTTCTCCAACTTGAGGGGAGGGTAATGGGATATATTATGACAAGGGTTTTGTGTACTATTTAGAAACTGAGGGATGATCTTTGTAATAAAAGAGAATAAAGGGTGGTTGTCTATATATACCCGGTACTCCTAACTACCGAAGCTAACAACTTCTTCTACCTCTTGCTTCTCTGTAAAACTCTCTTGATCAATACAGTTTGATTTCAAATTCTCCACAAAGCTTCACAGTTTCAAACTTGGAAATTTGATCATAAATAGCATGCTCATTTATTCATAACATGAAATTGTGAGAAATCATGTCTCCTTTTTGGTGAGGGAGACAGTAATTTGGAGTACATCGAATTTGGCCCCCTTGGCAATGCGATCAGCAACGACCTCTCTAAATCTTGCAAACATCTCATCCATTAAATCTTCACCAAAGTGAACGATCATCATGGGTTCCAGTACCGCCCTTGCAATGTTCGTTAAACCAACGTACACTAATTTATAGTGCCCACCACTTGCTGCATCCACTGCACTGACCTTCAACTCTTGAAGGCTATCGATGCCAAATGATCCTTCCTTCTCCACCTCGGTTTCAACTTCTGTTCGTGTCGGTGTGTATTGCGGAAGGTTGAATAGGTCGACCTTTTCTTCTTCTATCAAATCCTACATGTAATGTATCCATTTGTTGATCAAGAGAATGAGATATTAGCCCTGTTTGTCCAACTGTCAACTTAGGCATGTTGAGTTGTCGAAATGATAAGTGTGTCGCGTTGAAAATATGAGATAAGATGGTCGATTACTTCTTTTACGACAGCTAATTAGTAATTTTATGATAAACTTTTACTATTCTTATATGTTAGACTCCTAACGCAATGATGGCAATGCACATGACCCCAATCATCAGTTCGCATTGGATATAACTGATACCAATTAAGCAAACATCAAACAACACATGCATCACCTCGTCAACCATCTGATTGAGCACCAAGGAAAAGAGTCTCCAAACATAGCTTGCATTCTCATTGCTAGTAGGGTCGCTGCTTTTCCTGCCGATAAGTGTGAGCACCATGCAACCACCCGGGACCAACTCGACTGCTCGATGCCCCAAGAAAATTGAGAAGTTAGTTTGGAATTGGTCATGGTATGCCTTAACCACGCTCGGTGGGGTGCTACTTGCCAAGTAAATATTGCCATTGTTGCTCTTCCCTACCACCCGCGGTACCTGCTCATAGACCCACCCAATTTATGACTGATCATTGCCAATTGGTTTTGAGATGGAAACTCATTTAATTAACATGCCTGAGAGAGATGATGAAGACTGTAAGAAGAGTGGACAAAGTGAAGACTTCGGGGGAGGAAGAGGCGTCCATAAAACGAACCAGGGACGCCATGGACAAAGCACCCTCCTAACTCAGCTTGCCCTATCTCATTAGCCAACTGCTGATGGAGGCTCGACAAAGACTTGAAGACAGTGTTGAAGTCATTTCCTGGAAGGTCATTCAAGAACACCTGTATATCTATAGGAAACGGTTGGTCGTTGCTTGATTCTCCCCGACGAATATCGCAAATTGAAGTGATGAGTTCGTGGATGACACAAAGGGTGTTGGGTCCAGAGGAGCAACCCAAGTCTGCAATGGCAAGGCTCGTGGCTGCTGGTAAAAAGTTGAGCAATTTCCTCAATGCCTCCTCCCTCACTAGTTTCGCCATGGATTGTCCTTCTTTCTGTTAATTAAAGCTCATATGTAAATAAATATGATCAATAAAAAGTTTATATTAATTAAGATACATTAATAGTGTATAATTAATGTAAGGATTATTGAGGGAAAAGATAATTTTCTTATTCACAACCTTAAGAATATATAGATATTACATAGGAGGATAAGTGTAATCTAAAGTACACCCTAGTTAGATAAGATTACAATCACAATTAGATATATACAAATCCTAAGGATATAAATGCAAATCTTATCATATCGTTAATAGCCCCCGAAAAGCTCATGGTGGATGAACCAAGAGCTTGGAACGCAACTATTGAAATCGAGCGGTGCCCACAACCTTGGTGAAATCATCAACAATTTGATCATGGGAGCGAACATGACGAATAATGGGATCATCTTCCCTAACTTGTTGACGAACAATATGATAGTATAACTTGATGTGTTTAGACTGTTGATGGAGAATTGGGTTCGCTGTCAGAAAAGTGGCATTGAGGTTGTCACATAAGATAATACGAGGATGATGAATATGGACAGACATCTCACGGAGAAGCTCCTGTAACCAGATGAGCTCAACAACAGCAAGAGCAGTGGCGCGATACTCAGCCTCTATACTAGAGCGAGCAACAAGCTTTTGTTTGCGAGAAGCCCAACTGATAAGATTGCCGCCGAAGTAAAGAGAAAAATCATGCTAAGAGTTGCAATCGTCAAGCTGATTGTCATGAGCAGGCCGAATGATAAGACCATAGTCGACAGTGCCTTTGAGATAGCGCAAAATGCGCTTGACAACATACCAGTGGAGATCTATGGGTTGATGCTTGAACTGGCATACTCTGTTAATTGCATAGGAGATCTCAGGATGAGTGATTGTGCAATACTTTAAGGCACCAACAATGCTCCGTTAGAAATGTGGATCTGACAAGGGATCGCCTTTTTTAACTAAGCGAGAGACAGGCTCGTCAGGGGAGACGATGGCTTTTTCTTGAGACATCTTTCTACGATCAAGGATATCACAAATATATTTCTTTTGGGAGAGAAGTAAACGGTCAGAGGAACACATAACCTCAATACCCAAGAAGTAATGTAAGTCACCAAGATCTCTGAGTGATAACACAGAATTGAGATACGCAATGAACTTGGTGATAAATGGAGCGTGTGACCTAGTAATGATGAGATCATGAATATACAGAAGAACATAAATAACCTAAGATTTATTTTGTTTGATGAACAACGAGGTTCCAGACTTGCAGGATGTGAAACCATGTCGAAATAATGCCTGTTGGAGCTTGTGGATGAGGCGCTTGCTTAAGGCCATAAAGGGCCTTTCAAAGTCTGCAGACCATGTCCGAGTGCTGAGATAAGGAGAAGCCAGGCGGCTGACTCGTGTATACTGTCTTTGAGAGATCGTCGTTGAGGAAGGCATTATTGACATCAACTTGACGCAGAGGCTAGTTCTTAGTGACAGCGATGCTAAGAATCAATCGAATGGTTGTAGGCGTAACGACTGGACTAAAAGTATCAAAGTAGTCAACACCCTCCTGTTGATGAAATCCCTTGGTAACCAGACGAGCTTTGAAGCGATCAAGAGAGCCATCTACTTTGCGTATAATCCTGTAAACCCACTTGCAACCAATGGCATTAGAACTCGAAGGCCTGGGAACTAAGTCCCACGTCCCAATACGCATTAAAGCATCATACTCTAACTCCATTGCATGTTGCCAATTGTGATCTTTTGAGACTTGAATGAATGTTTTGAGTTCAGGAGGTATATGTAAGATAGGAGCAGGATGATTAGTGGTAAGTAATGACTTAGGTTTGAGAGAATTAGACCGAGCACGAGTTACCATAGTATCCATGGAGTCCTCTGCAGGGCGAAATTACATAGGTGATTGAGGATAGGGACCACCAGTTGCCAGAGGAACCACCGAATGTGAAGGAGCCAGTGGTGGATTGGGCGGAGGGGGCTCAAGTGAGTCGATGGAGACGGTGGAGGAGATGTCGCTAGTTGAGAAACCATTTGCAAAGGATGAACCAATCGATGATGCCAACACTCAAGGGAGGTACAGACACCAAGGAAGAGACGAGGCGGGGAAGACACTGACGATGGCAACAAGTAGAGCCCATTCTCAATTTCACCTTTTAGTATTGTCTGGCCTTGCAAAGTGTTAACAAGACAGTGAGTAGGGTGAAACTCCAAATAGATATTATTATCACGGGAGAACTTGGGAACACTAGTAAGATTTTTGGCAATTTGTTGAACAAAAAGGATGTTATAAAGGACAAGGGATTTATTGGAATTATGTAATATAGAAAGAGTAAAATGCCTTAAGTTTTTAATAGGAAGAGACTCACCATTACCAACCATTAGGTTATCGTTACCATCATAAGTTCTTGGATTTGAGAGTCGGCCGAGATCACTGGTCACATGATGCACCTCCCCCGAGTCAACAACCTAGGGATCATAGAGGGCTGATGGAGGCACGATGGAGTGAGCAACGACATGATCGGAGGGCTGCGACACCGACTGAAGATATAGCTGGGCACCGCGGTGAGTCGCTGGAAACTCACCAAGGTTCAGCCGGTTGAAGTAGTTGTGAGCCTCATGACTAGTTTTGCGGTAGATTTGGCACTAAGGGAGAGATGACCGATCATTACCAGAAGGTTGTTGCGGTGGAGTGCCTCGACTAGGGGGAGGACTGGACGCTGGTGGCTAGGACGAGCGAGATCGGTTCTTGGAGCGGTTGGAGTAGTTCGCTTCAAAGACAGAAGTCTCAAGAATTTTGGATTCTTCCTCGAGGCACAGTTCTTCCTGAAGAAGCAAGCTGAGAAGAGTATAATTGGTGACATTGCCACAATACATTGTGAGAGCCGCTCAAAAGGATCCATAAGTGGGACCAAGATCATTAACAATGTAGGAAACAAGGTCCTAATCATTCACAATATGCATACATTCAGCCAAGCTTTCCGCCAAAGCTCGCTTCTTCTCAACATATTCAAGGATTGAGAGAGAACCCCGTTGAAGCGTCTGAAGCTGGTGACGAAGGTGCATCTGACGAGCATTGGTTTAAGCATGGAACATATGCTGAAAGATCGACTACACGCCATAGGAGGTTTCGGCACGAGCAACATGGGCGAGTGGTGGCAAGGTAAGGGTCAATCGGATCCAAAGCAGGACGAGGCGGTCTTTTCGCATCCAATCTGCATAGGCCGGATTAGGGAAAGCTGTTGTAGTGGTGGCTGTGGCGCTGGAATTCCAAATTCTCAAGGTCGGGTGCAGCAGGGCCAACAGAGATGGTTTGTGGTGGTGCTGAGGCGGCCTTGATGAATGAATCAAGACCATATGCCTAGAGAGCGAAGCGGATCTTACCACGCCAGAGGGAATAGTTGGTGTGATCAAGGCAAACAACCATGTTGGGAAAGTGAAAGGAAGCAACTTGGCCCACAACGGCAACGAGGATCTGACCATCTTTGCTGGAAGGAGGAAAAGAGGGTTGAGTCACCAGACATGGTGGGTGGTCGGAGGAAGAGCCGAAGGTGGAGAGGATGTGCGGAGATTGTGAGGATCAATGAGTTATGTTGATATCATGTAAAGAATATAATTTGAGGAAAAAGATAATTTTCTTATTCACAATCTTAAAAATATATAGATATTATATAAGAGGATAAGAGTAATCTAAAATCTTAGTTAGATAAGATTACAATCACAATTAGATATATACAAATCCTACAGAGATAAATGGAATAATTAAGAAATATAAACCTGAAAGAGGGAATTTTGAGCATAGCTAGTGTCTCCATTCCCTGCGTTCATGTGTAACACTTTCATTGCCTCCATTTCCACCCTCTTAAGTTGCATTGGGGATCCACACACCAATTAACGCACATAAATACAGTATATAGTTAAGTAGCAAAGTGTACGTTGAAGAAGTTAAGAGTGGTTCGTTGACGGAGGGAGAGTCGTCCATTGGGTATTTGATTGGTCAATATAATTCTGCAGAAGAGGCCGCCGGGAAGAGTGGATATTATACACCCCATAGTGTACGAGGTACATTATAAAATTATTTTTGTTACGGAGTATGAAATAATGTCAAATTTTCTTCTCAAAATTATATTTAACCTGTATATATATATATTTAAATCTTCATATGTTTAAACAATTTTATCATAAAAAATCGTATTTTAAAATTTATAGATAATGGGAATATGAGTTATTTTAGAAAATGATTTTTTTTCATTTTCGCAGAACATCGTTTTTTTGATAAAATTTTATAAACACATATAGGAATATGAGTGTATATAAGTTAAATATTATTTTTAATCTTTTCTAACATGGTTTTATAACAAACAAATAATTTTGTGGTGTATCATGGCCATCTCAAGTGTTAATTTACCTACAAAAAATATCGCATGTCCCTACCCTACCAATAAGATGTAGAAGATCCCCACTCGTCTGGAAAGATCAGAGCTGGGATCACCTTTTACAATAAATAACATATAGTATTTGGTGTAACAATGAATTATACATCATCCGTCTCAAAATATTTGTTGTTTTAGTTGTGAGACGGAGAGTACTGTTTTATTCACTTTTAATATTTGATCCCAATTCTGATAATAATAATAATAATAAAACAATCAAAGATGGAAAAATCCTCACAGAACCCAAATTCAAGGTTAAGAAGAACATAAAACCCAGAATTTGAAATCAGTGTAATGTTGAAGAATTGAATTGAATCAGCTTACAGGGACAAGGAGGGAAGAACTTGGGAGATCAAAACAAGTGAGATAGTTGTTGGAGTTATTTCTTCCAGACACGAACCCAAATCCCTTGGGGTTTGAGAGGACCTTCCTGGGCCCAATGTTAGCAGGTTGCATTAAGGTTGCTGCAGCTTGAAGTGACGCGGCCATTGTTGCTGAGCTTCTTCCTCTCATTGGTTACCTGATGATTACCTCCATCTTATATACAGGGTCTTGTTAGATACACTGCAAATTGTAGTTAAGGATTTGCACGTCCTTATTGACGTGTATACACGTCCTTAACAACGTGCAAGTCTGGAACTGTACACATCTACTAGCAAACTAGGGTTTGCACGTCGAAAATAACGTGCAAATATTGCACGTTCTTAACAACGTGGAAGCCATAGTTAGGGTTTCGCGTGTAGGGTTTAGGGTTTAGGGTTTTAGGGTTTAGGGTTTTTCGAGGGTTTTTTAGCGTTAATTGAAAGAAATTGAAGAGTTTAGCTAGTGGAGTTTAAAGATTTAGGGTCTAATTAAATGACAAGCAATAATTGTTAAGGTTTTCATTCGGATAATATGCGAATAATGTTACAAGGAACGGGAAAAAAGATTTACATCCATAATTGTAATAAACTAGTGGAATAAAATCTAGGAAAAGTGTAAAGGGCGACCAGACTCGACACGTAAGGCTCGAAATCTCTCAAACTGAGCTTGAAACGGAGCATCCCATCATTCGACGCTCGGTTGATGATGTGCGACCCATTCTGGCTGAGGCGGTGGAATAGAAGCGTTAGGACGCAACCAGATCTATGAGAATGGAAAATTAGAGTTAGAGTATTGACATATAGATGAAAACCAAGAATAGGTAATAAAATAAGACGTTTGAAGTCGTGCTGCGGCAAAATGGTCTTGGTTTCCGATGCAGGCTAAACCAAGGGTTGCTGATTGAGGGTTGTTAGCAGGTGTCGGCGAGGTCATGGGGAGACATGTAAACGGATGATGCCAAGCTAGAACGACGAGAGGAATCTGATATACCGTTGCAAATACTAAACCCATGATGGGTAGCTCTATCCACCGTCTCCTATCACCATGCACAGGTCCCGCCCAGCTCTGGTAGTCGACGAACTCCTGGAATGGGTACCCTCTCATATAACAATCGGCGTAGAGATCGGCGTGATCCTCCAAGTGATTGCATAATAACGTTTTGAGTTCCGGGAAAGCAGACTCGCCGATCGGTTATGTCAATGACGCCAAAGCACGGTAGCCACAATGACCATCTCCAACAGTGTCCCTCACACCCTCAATATGACCGAGCATGAAGGGATCAACGTTGTTTCGACCCTAGTTGAACCCTCCGAACACATCATCACGTCCACGTCGAGCTGAGGTCGCTTGTGGACGATGTCGAGCAGCATTTCGAGCAGCACGTGCTTCTTCTCTCTCAAATCTTTCCCTTAACTCCTCGTATGGAAACGGGTTGGTTTTGCAGGCATTCCTCGACCCCCGAGGCCTACCTTTTCTTCGGACGCTTGCAGATGAGGGTGGGTGGAGCTCATCGTCGCGTACATCGTTGGAAGCCGTGTATGAAGATGGCAGCTCATACGGCAGTGGGGTGTCGTCGATGTCAGTCCATGACAAATCCATCCAGAACGGGTGGATGTCCTCGGCGGGTATCGAAGTACCGGAACTGACGTATGCCTGAATCTCATGGACACAAGGGATCCCATAACGAACCCTCCAATGTCGGTCCGTGCATTCCGGAGGAATGTTTTGGTTCACGACATATTGCCACATATTGTACAGATAATCGAAGCACTTTTTGGAGATTAAAGTCTTTACCTCATCAAAAAGGTTGACTTTATACGTCGATGTTGGCCATTTGAAACGGTCGATCTCCAAATCAGTCTGCAGCTCATGCAGTTGACAATCGTTGACTCTATGGATTGCATCGATCACGATGCAAAAGTCACCAGTCGATGATTACAGTGCCTCCTTTAAAACCTTGTGTTGACCCTCAACTCTGTACACATTGAAGTGCATACCACTAAATGTTTGATGTCATATCATATTGTAATAGGAGATATGAAGTAAGATGTACCTGTTTGTCGTACGGGTGCTGAGATGGAAGAATTTATCTACGTAGCATCGTACGATGTTCCTGCTCTACGGAAGCAACACCGCATCTAAATACGCCACCACACCTGGGAATGGGTGCCATGCAGCGTGTAGTGCCCGACGACGACGGTTGAATTATTCCTCCGACCTCGATTGGAACAACCCCCAACAGTTGCCCTTGAAGGTGCCAACGTGGTTTAAATTCTTTGCGATCTTTAGAGCAGCTTCCTCGCATCTTCTCGTCACGTGTAACCAGCAAAGGAGATGTTGGACGTTGGGGAAGACAACATTTAGCGCCGCCAAGAGACCTAGCTCCCGATCAGTCATAATAGCTTGAGGTTGAACTGTCCCAAGCAAGATCTGAAGCTGACACAACACCCATGCGTATGTGTCTTCGTTCTCGTGCGACATGAAGGCATAGGCAATGCAGTAAGTCTTGCCTGAGGGTGTGAACCCGACCACCTCGCACAATGTAATCCCATATCTGCAAGTGTAAATATGTTACATGTACAATACTTTAAAATTGGCTATATGTGCAATAATGTAATTGTAATTAAGTAACTTACGCATTTGTTTTGTACGTGTTGTCCAATACGATGACGTAATGGAACCTTCGGAGTAGCCATATCCCATCAGGATGCGCTAGGAAGAGGTCGCTCAAGACGTTGTCGTCATCCGGATGTCATCTGAACTCGTAGTAGTACCCTCTTTCCCGCAGACGATGCAGGGTATCTTGGGTCATCGTCCGACTACCCCTTTCTTCGGCGACCATCATGTTGAGCGTGTTGGTAATGGAACGCGATGACGTGACGCTTGTCTCATCTAACTGCCTCAATCCGTACCCAATGGCTTTTGGAGGAGTACCAATTTCCTTCATCCACCTAGCCATCTTCCTTTCCCACTCTGTCATCTGTCCGGCGATGGCGTGACCCTTCAAGCTCGTGGGAAGCCCGTGGTTATGAACACCTGTTGAGGGAGGAAATCGAGAATGCAAATAAAATATGAATAAAGAAAAGCAAACCAGATTCCGTCCCTTGCAAATAATTACAAGACTTCCTCCCGATGCAGCAGTGGGAAGTCAGGATCGATCCACGAGGAAGCACGTCAGCGGATCCTAGGCAGCTGTAACTATCACAGACAGAAAGACAGAAAGAAAGACAGAAATAAAAAATAAAAGCAGAAAAGAAAACGAAAGCAAAGCATAGAACCTACTCGATATCGAGCAACAGTCCTCGATATCGACTACAACTGTCGACAACAAAAACTCAGAATCGACAAACAGAAACAAAAACTCAGAAAAACTAATATCGAGTAAAACTCTCCTCGATATCGAGTAGATCAACTCGATATCGACAAGAACCTGCTCGAAGTCGACAAACAACAGAAACTTAAAGATGCAAACTTTCGAACACAGAACCCAGATTTTGAACGAAAAAAATTCAATAAACTAAAATACTTCCAAGGCCAGGGTATCAACACCACAACGATAACCATGCAAAATAACACATAAAGGCATAAAAGATCATGCTTTCCATCAAATAACTTTCGTTATTAATAAATAGGAATATAGAGGCTTTCGCATAAACCCTAATTGTTACTAACCCTTTTTACATAATTAACCCAAGTTGTATTAAGATCACTTTCGCTTCAATAACACAAACAAAGATCACCTTCAACTCTCGCAAAAGAATCATGTTCGCAGGGATAGAAGACGAATTGCATAAAAAGCTTGTACTTTTACCGCATCACCTTACATGGCTACCGTCGGGCTCACCCCGACCCTAGAAGTGGGTGGACTACTCGCTCTTCATCATCAAGAAAGACATCAATAATAAAAGGAAATAACTTTGCATTAAATAAACTAAAGAAAGCTTACAAACAATCGAAGCCAAATCCGTTTCGCCTTTCCAACTTCTCTCGCCATAAGCTCTCTCCTCTACTCTCTCTATGTAACTAATTGTGTCTAAAATTGAATGACTAAAACTCAGCCCCTAAGGCTTTATTTATAGGCTTTCAACCCTTGTTAATCAAGGAAGGAAATATCTATCTATATCTATATCTCTTTATCTACTTACTTAAAGATAAATAAATGGAATAAAAGAATTAAATCCAAAAAAGAAATATATCTAAAGTAGGTAAATCCTCCATGGAGTTGATAGATCTTGATAGGTCTTGATAGATATGGATAGAATCGGACTCCTTCGCTCCCAAGCAAGCCCAGCTTGACTCGGACAGCCCACCGCGTAACGCGGCCCAGAAAAGATTTCCTCGATATCGAGTAAACTACTCGATATCGAGTAACATCTTCGTCGACTTTGGCTTTACTGGTATTCTCGAGTAACTGGTTCTCAATCTAGCTCGGACATGCTTTGCTGGTTTACTCGAAATCGAATAAATTCCTCGATATCGAGTACATGGTGCTCGGTATGTCTGTGTCTTCGTCTTCTCGACTTAGCATCCTTCCTCGACTCCGGGTACGGCAGGTGGAGTTGTGTCGATATCGAGTACATTACTCGATATCGAGTAAGGTCCTGGAGTCGGGTTGTCTTCGTCTCTCAGCTTCTCGATCAAGCTCCTACTCGACCAGGCTTGGGTGTACAAATCTTGTCCATATCGAGTAAAGGTTCTCGATATCGAGTAAAGGTTCTCGATATCGAGTAACACTTGACCTCAGCTTGATTTGTCTTGGTTCCGCTTCTCTTCGACCTTGGACTTCTGCAGTTGACTTCCGAGCTTTTCTTCCCTTCTCAAAACTACTGTAAATTGCTTCGAATTCTGCGAATTTAAACAGAAACTGGTGTAGATTCCATAATTTGGCAAATAAACATAAACTACATAGATTCTGTACTATTTTAACCCAAATGCATGAAATGTATGCAGAAAACGATATAAAAGTAACTATAAAACATGGCAAAATAGGCTCACAACAACACCGTGGGTTAACGTCATAACCCAGTTCCCCGGCGGAGCTTCGTGCCCGTGTAGAGAGAATGGACAACCGTTTATCTTCGATTGGATGCTTCAGAGCTTCCTCTCGCGTGGTCGGTACTCCCCATACTGCTCTTAAGCAAGGAGAACCCCGCCTGGACGGTTCGACGCCCCCGTCCAAGACCGCTTGATTACTAAAATCATGCAGTGTTTTAGACCCAAGTCCTTGAAATGCATAACCATTTCGTTACGGTTATTCCAAACCCTTGGGTCCGAGAACTCAGAGGTGAAGTCTCAAAACTTTAATAAAATTAGTGGAAATATAAACAAAACGCAAGGCATACGAAATATATTCACTATACGAAACGTATCCGTACCTGGCAAACTTGGAGACGACGATTGCCTTGCGACTCGGCCATATCCAACTACGTGGGACTTTGTTTTGTTTTGGATGGTGCGGATTCAAGCTATTCCGCTCCGCTTCAAATAGGCAGTTAGGCGTCAAAAGAACACTATTTTGCACGTCGTTAAGGACGTGCATAATATGCACGTCGTTACGGACGTGCATACTATGAACGTCCTTAAGGACGCGCAAACCCTAACCCAAAGATGGCCGACAAACCCTCCCGCCCTAGCCAACCCTAAACCCTAACTACCCTTCCCTAACATTTTTCGTTCTTGACGTTTTTGTTTTCGTTCATGACGTTTTCGTTTAATATGACTCAGAAGAAATGAGAGGAGTCTAGATTAGCCATTTCATTGAGGATCTACTCAAGATAGAAATATAGAGATAGATACAAAACCCGTAACATAAAAGTATAATATAAAGATAGATACTGCAAAAGTTGTAAAAGTATACATGTACATCAATGTCCGGGTGGATGGCGTACAACCTCATCCAAAATCTCCGTCACCTCGTCTAAAATCTGCTGAATGTGAGGGTCGGTGGCCAGGGCCCGGATATAGCCCTCTATCTCCCGCATCCGGGTCGCTACCTGACAAGAGGAAAACTTGTCGTTGTTCTTGCCAAAGAATACTCAAACACACAACTAGTATAGTGTGTAAGCAAGATGTCGATCCACAGTGAAATCTATTCAATTTAAGTGCAAGTCTAATCGCTAAGAGAGAAATTAGGGGGTTTTTGGTGTGAAAAAGATCCGCCTTTTATCAAAGCGGAAGCAAGCAAACAAAGTAAATTTATTTGTAGAATGCAATGGAGAGAAATAGGTTCACCTACAATTTATCACTTCGATTGATGAATTTGATCCTTGTTTCAGCCTCTAGTTCTCTTCTTTTCCTATCAATGTCCTTGTCCAGATCTTAGGTAGATTATTTGTCCTACGAGTCCTAGCAACCCTTATCTCTAAATAACCCTAACACGGTTAAGATTCAACCTAGAGATAACATTAAGATTATGAATTAACCAAGGTACACATAATATCAAGCTACGAGTCGATATTCAACATGTATTCAACTTCCTACACATCCAATTTGTCCTACGAGTCCTAAAGGGATATGATTGCCACTTGGGTCAAGTTTCGCTACGAGGAATCTGCAAAACCCTAGCAATTGAATGAATCTACTCTAACTAGTTGATCAAGCCAAAGAGAATAAAACACATTCAACCAACTAACCACAAAGAAGTAAAAAAATTGGAATAGGAATAAGAACTAGATTAAGAAACTCACAATTCAACAATCAAAGATCCAAACTGTAGGCGAAACCTCGAGAGTTTAGTTGCTCATGCTTAATGGCACTCTCAACAATTCTCTAAAGTGCATAAGGTAAGTGAAATAATAAACTAGAAAAGTCTTAAATAGCTTCTAACAAGTCGGCCAAGACATAAATAAAAAACCCTAATTAAAGTCTGGAATTGAACGTTGCGTTTCTGCGAGGGCCGCGGGGCGGTCGGCGATCAGCGAAGTCCTTCGGTTTTCCCTTCGAGCCGCGTGGCGGCTAAGCAAGCTGCGGGGCGGCCATCGATTCTTCCGAGCTCTTTCTTCCGTGACTTCAGCAGCTCCTATGCATCTTCTTTAGCTTGTTTTTGCTCTTCTCCAATTCATTTCACCTTCAATCTACTATACCTGAAATAAACCATAAAATCATGTAGATTCCGCCTCTTTCAACTCAACAAGTAGTTATGTAAATGCGGCTAAATATATGCAATATTCACAACTAAACTATGCTAAATGCAATCTATTATGGAACACTAAATATGCTCTATCAAATTCCCCCACACTTGAACCTTTGCTTGTCCTCAAGCAATAGAAAACTCAACTCTATAGCCCCACATAATAGCAATTCATGTATCCACAAATCAATATTTTTTAAGTGCATGAAAAACTAGCAAACACAATAGATTAACAACATCGTAGCAAATAATTGCAATAATCAATGAAATCAGGCAACCATATCCATTCTAGACCTCACATGGAGTATGTGTTTCACTCTCGCTCAAGTGTTTAAGGTTAAATGTTTACGCTCAAAACTCAATCTTCAAAAACTTAGCTACAATAGTCTTGCACCGGTGTTCTAATTCTTCACCTCTGGTGACTCTACACACAACAAAAATCATGAGGTCTTTTAATTGGGTTGTAATGGGGCCAAGGTAGAACATATAAGGTATGGAACTATTTAGGCCATGTGGTGCTCATAATCCGGGAACTAAGGAAGCAACCAAATCATAAAACCACTCATAAACTCCTCATATCATATCTATATAATGCCAAACAACATCAAACTCAAGCATAAAACTTTACAAACCATACTCAACTCATTCCTTTTTTTTTTCTTCTTTTTTTTTTCTTTTTTTTTTCATCCATGCTATATCAAATGATTTTCCTTGACTTTTGCCCCTAAGTGAATTTTATCCTCTTTAGGTCCCAAGTAATGAATGTACTAGCAAGAATCAAACATCTCATAAAGGTAAATCAAACATACAATCCATCACTAAAAACCATCATCCACAATATAAATATTCACCAGCCATTCCTAATTCTCGGATGGGGTCAGGCTATCATTGGCTATGGAAACAATTTGTGGAGCTACAAAAGAATAGGCAATTAGGCTCAAACTGGCTTCAAGCAGAGGATAATATGTAAGGTGGGAATAGAGTCAAATAGGGCTAATAAAGGTGTCTCAATCATGTTTGAGTCATGTACAGAAATCATAATATGCAACCTTGAAAAAGATATCTCAATGCAAGCCAAAGGGGAAGCAATTGAAGAGAGTACACTCAACAAGCAAGAGGGCTAAATAAGTTGCAGTCCTGAATAGGCTAAAATAAGATCACCAGGTCATGTCTAGAACTTCAAGATCACCCAAAATTCCAAGATTTTGTGTGCTCAATCATTAATTAATCATGCTCACCAAATAGTATAGAAAACATATATTGAAGGCTTCAACAATCCAAGCACATCATGGGGCATAAATCTCAATAGATAGATTAGAGGACAAACGACATCCATATGGGGAAATAAGACCTAATCCTAGTAATGCAAGAACTGAACTCTTTTTTTTTTTCCATTTTTTTCATTTTTTAATATAGACAATAACAATGATAGAAACTAACATGCATACAACAAGTAAAAACAAACATGCAAATTAACAGTCATAATGCAGTGCAAACTTAAAACCAAAATACAAATGTGACATGCAAGTCTTCTCCCCCACACTTAATTCTGACATTTTCCTCAATGCAGAAAAGAGAACAAAAACATCAAAATAAAAAGAAAAGGGAAAAGAAAAGAAACAACTAACATGCTCACTGATGAGGTGGTGGCGGCGGCGGGTAAGGTGGAAACTGGGGATAGGCAAATCGATAGAAGTCCTCCTGCCTCTTCCACATCTGCTCCTGCATCCGTCTGATCGCTTCCTGGCTCTCAGAGACATCCTACGGGTGAGAAGTCAAGCCACGGACATCCCGACGAATGTCGCCGACCTCCACGTACAGCCGATGCTGCTGATCCCACATCACATCCTAGCGCTGGGACATTTGCTGCTGGCGCTCCCACATGACGTCCTGACGATGAGCCATCATCTGCTGATGCTCCCACATGGTATCCTGAAGGATATACATCTCCGTCATCCTCTGCTCCAGCGCGTAGTAGTTCGGACCAGCACTAGCTGTGTCAGAAGGTCCAACACCACTACCTCCGATATCCGTCTGAACTCCATGAGTATCACCATCATCCTCCTGCTCAGCATCAAGAGCACCCTCATCATCATCATCCTCCTCCTCCTCCTCCATCTCATCGCCCATGTAGAAATCAGCTGTAGTAGGGCCAAAAGGAAGATGTCGGGGCAATCTCAGGTGAATCCTCCAAAGATGGCCTGTCCTCCAGACCCACTTTGGTGACTTGTCCTCCAAATGGCCAGCTTTCCTCAGCTGGGCTTCATCATATAGAAATGAGACATGCAGAACATCGGGGACAGTGCTGAGATCGATGCACTCTCGAGCTATAAGGGTGATAAGACCCCCAAAGCTAATCGTTGCCTTGTTGTGCTTGTCGAGGATGTCTTTGCAGTTAATCAGAAACATATCCACCCAACCTGGAATCACTGGGATCTTTGGCGTCAGACACCACAAAAATGACATATCCCTAAGTGAGATCTTGTTGACCTCAGCCTGGGCAAAAAATGTGTTCGCCAGAACCTTGTGGATCAGCCGTAATGTAGGATGGCGAATACTCGAGTTGTACTGGCCTTTCTTGGCCTCAAAAGGCACCCTAGTGGACGCCATCCAAAAAGCCAAAGGACCCTCTCCCTTACACACATCAAGCCATCCAGCAGTAGGTGCAGCAGTAATACCAAAAATCTGCCCCAATCTCTCCTTCGGCATCATAAAATCCCTCCCAAGCAATCGAAAACCAATAGCAGTCGACCTTACACTCAAAGTCGCTAAAAATTCCTTACATAAGCTCGAATATGTAGGATAATTTTTCCCTAAACAATTCTCCTAAGCCCCCATGCTCTAACAATTGTTTAGTGCATACATCCATCTCTAATAATCGTAGTGTAGGCTCATGAAAAAAATTGGTAACAAAGAAATTTCGAGTGTTTAGAGCATTCCACTTCTCCTTCTGACTTCTACTCATTCCATGGGGTCTAGACATTTCTAATTCGAAGTAAGAAAATCACCCAACAAGAATGAAAGTGAAGAAAACTCACAAACGGTGAGTTACTGCAGTGGCCGCGGGGCAGCCGAGGGTGGCGACGGGGCGGCCGGCGACAGGGGTGGCCGCGGGGCGGCTGGTCTAGCGATGGGGTGGCTGCGAATTTGCTGGATCTAGAAGCTCCGGTCTCGAATCTGCTCTCTGATGTCGTCGCCGATCTCTCTCCGTGGTGGCTTTGAAGAAAAACTTTGAGGTTTCTTGAGAAAAAACCGATATATGTGTAGATCTAGGAGAGAGAGAGAGATGATATGGTGGATGGTGTGAAGAAAGAATGTGAGAAAAAGAGAATTTTTGGGGGAGATTTGGGTTAAAGTGGAAAGCTTGGAGTAGGAGTGTTAATGGAGAATCTGGAGGTTGAAGAAGGTGAAGAAGGGAGAGGTATGGGGCGTGGGGGCGGCTAGATGAATTAGGTTAAAGATAAAGGAGTGGATGGGGAGAAAGAGGTGTAGCAAGTGGGGGCCCACACGGGCCCCTTTAAAATTTTCTATCTGGTAGGGGCCGCGGGGCGGCCAGGGTGGGCGATGGGGCGGCTAGCGATTTCGCGAAGAATTTCGCTCGGCGCCTTGGCCGCGGGGCGGCCCATGCTGGCGACGGGGCAACCACCTTCTTTTTCTTCCTTTTCCTTTGTTCTTTCTCCCTGCAGTGTTAGCATGCCGAACCAAACCAAAAATAAACTAAAAAAACTTAATGCAAAAAGAAAATAATACCTAAACTATTACCTTGGGTTGCCTCCTAATCAGCGCCTTTGGTTACCGTCGTTGGCTCAACATTATGACTCCCTAATGATCCTCACCACTTGGTTCAGTGAGAACCAACTCATCACCGTCCTGTTTGACAATGCTTTCAAAATATGGTTTCACTCTATGACCATTTACCTTGAATATGTCTCCATTTCTCTCATTGAGTAGCTCCACTGCACCATGAGAAAAGACATTAGTGATCACATATGGCCCTATCCATCTAGAACGAAGCTTACCTGGGAAGTGTTGTAGGCGCGATTGAAATAGAAGGACCTTTTCCCCAACTTTGAGGTCTTTTCGCAAGATAAGTTTATCATGCCATGCCTTTGTTTTCTCCTTATAGGTGACGGAGTTATCATAGGCATCCAATCTCAATTCTTCCAACTCCTGCAGTTGTAGTTTCCTGAACTCCCCAACTTCATCAATTTGCATGTTGCACTGCTTCACCGCCCAGTATGCTTTATGTTCGAGCTCGATCGGAAGATGGCAAGCCTTTCCATAGATTAATCGAAACGGAGACATCCCAATGGGAGTTTTGTAAGCCGTTCGATAAGCCCACAGAGTATCATCAAGTCTGACACTCCAATCTTTCCTATTTGGGGCAACAATCTTCTTTAAGATAGTCTTAATCTCGCGATTAGACACCTCAGCTTGCCCATTTGTCTGGGGGTGGTATGCAGTAGACACCCTCTAAGTCACATGATATTTGTTTAATAGCGCACTCACAGTCTTAATGCAGAAGTGGGTTCCTTTATTACTGATCAGTGCTTTCGGAACTCCAAATCTAGAGAATGGCTCCTTAAGAAAACCTGCAACTACTTTTGAATTGTCAGTTCTGGTGGCCTTCGCCTCCACCCACTTGGAGACGTAGTCCACCGCAAGCAAAATATGTAAGTTTCCAAAGGAGTTAGGGAATAGTCCCATGAAGTCAATTCCCCAAACATAAAAAATCTCACAAAATATCATGCGAGTTTGTGGCATCTCATTCCTCTTAGAAAGATTCCCAACTCTCTGACAGCGATCACAGGATTTGTAAAAATCATATGAATCACGAAATATATGTGGCCAAAAGAATCCTGCATCAAGTGCCTTCCTAGCTGTCTTTTGTGATCCAAAGTGACCACCGCATTCATGGGAATGACAAAAATTAAGGACAGATTGTACCTCATCGTCGGGAAGACACCGACGTATCACTTGATATGCGCAATGCTTCCATAGGTAAGGGTCATCAAACACATAAAAGCGAGCATCGTGGCGTATCTTATCCTTCTGAGGCTTCGAAAAGTTGGGTGGAAACTCTTGCGACACTAAAAAGTTGACCAAGTTAGTGAACCAAGGACGTGGGTGAGAACTCACCTTGAGGAGAGATTCAATTTCAGCTTCTGTAGAGGCCGCGGGGCGGCCAGGGCTAGCCGCGGGGCGGCCAACGATTGCGAAGGAATTTGTCTCCGAAGACTCGGCCGCGGGGCGGCTGGCGATTGCGAAGACCTGAAATAGTTCTTCGTTAGGAAAGCTCCCCACTATGTCTTCTCGTCCATTTTTCCCCTACAAAATACGACTTAGATGGTCAGCAACTATGTTCTCAGCACCCTTTTTGTCCCTGATTTCGATGTCAAACTCGCTTAAAAGCAAGATCCATCTAATCAGTCTTGGCTAGACCTCTTTCTTCGTCAAAAAGTAACGAAGTGCAGCATGATCGGTATAAACAATAACTTTTGTACCAAGCAAATAGGATCTACATTTCTCAAGTGCAAAAACTATAGCAATAAGTTCCTTTTCTGTGGTTGAGTAATTCCTTTGAGCTCCATTCAGGGCCATAGATGTATAATATATGACATTAGAGCTCCTCCCTTCTTTTTGTCCAAGCACGGCTCCCACAGCGTAGTCACTAGCGCCACACATCAATTTGAACGGCTGAGACCAATTTGGTGCTTGTATAATTAGTGCACTAATAAGACAAGTCTTTAACTCATCAAATGTCGTCCTGCACTTCTCATCAAAAGCAAATGTGACCTCCTTCTTCAGCAGCTCGCACAAGGGTGAGGTGATCTTTGAGAAGTCCTTAATGAACCTGCGGTAGAATCCTGCTTGGCCCAAAAAGGAACGCACTTCACGCACATTAGTAGGATAAGACACTTCACGCACATTAGTAGGATAAGGCAATGATTGAATGATGTCAATCTTTGCCTTATCAACCTCAATCCCTTTATGGGAGACAATGTGACCCAAAACAATGCCTTCCTCAACCATAAAGTGACACTTTTCTGAATTGAGCACTAAGTTAGTGTCAACACATCTTTTAAGCACAAGCGCCAAATGGTTGAGGCAAGTATCAAAACTATCACCATGGACTGTAAAGTCATCCATAAAAACCTCAATGAATTGCTTTATATATTCAGAAAAAATACTTACCATACACCTTTGGAATGTCCCAGGAGCGTTGCAAAAGCTGAAAGGCATCCTGCGATATGCAAAAGTGCCAAACGGACAAGTGAATTTTGTCTTTTTTTAATCCTCCGGTGCGATGGCTATCTGAAAGTACCTTGAATATCCATCTAGAAAGCATTAATATGGACGACTAGCGAGTCTTTCAAGCATTTGATCAATGAATGGTAAAGGAAAGTGATCTTTTCGAGTTACCGCATTCAACTTACGATAATCGATGCAAACTCTCCAGCCTGATTGGACTCTAATAGGGACCAACTCACCTTCTTGATTCTCAACCATTGTTATGCCTCCCTTCTTTGGTACTACCTGCGTTTGACTAACCCATTGACTATCAGAGATGGGATAGATCATACCCGCCTGAAGGAGTTTGAGCACCTCCTTCTTTACTACATCCATCATAGGCGAGTTGAGTCTCCGTTGAGGTTGCCTGGAAGGTTTGGCTCTCTCTTCTAATAAGATTCTGTGCAGGCAAGTAGCTGGGCTGATTTCCTTGATATCCGCTATGGTCCATCCCAGAGCTGTCTTATGCTCTTTGAGCACTCCTACCAACCTATCTTCTTGTTATTTGGTAAGCTTGTTAGAGATGATGACAGGCAAGGTGTCACCTTCCCCCAGAAATGCATACTTCAGATGCTCAGGAAGAGGCTTGAGCTCAACATCAGGTGCCTGTACGATAGAAGGTAAGAGCTTCTCATTTGGAATGGTTAGCGCCATAAATGTATCTTCTTGTGATTTCGAAGGGAGGGAATATAAGTCTCTTATGGTATCCTGCAGGTTAGTAGTCAAAACATAGTTCAATGAAAACTCTTCAATAGGAGCTTCTAAAGCTACCTGCAAGTCATCTACACAACTCATATCAAAGGTATCCTGCATACAAGTATCAATGACATCCATAAAGCATAAGGAATGATCATCAGAAGGGAATTTCATTGCATCATATATATTATATTCAACCTTCTCACCATCGAATTCCATAGTCAAGGAACTAGAATACACATCGATTTTTGTTCTAGCAGTCTTTAAAAAGGGCCTTCCTAGGAGAATAGGGGCCTCTTGATTACCATGCTCCATGTCTAAGACAAAGAAATCAGCAGGAAAGATCAAATTGTCAACCATGACTAAAACATCCTCAACTATGCCTCTAGGAAAAGCAATTGATCGATCCGGTAGTTGGATCACCACTCTAGTCTCATGCAAAGGTCCTAAACCCAATGGGTTCATACAAAGAATAAGGTAAAACATTAATAGATGCACCCAAGTCTAACAAAGCTTTATCAAACTTAGTCTCACCTATAACACATGGGATTGTGAACATGCCAGGGTCGCTACATTTCTTAGGCATACGCTTTTGAAACACATCAGACACATGTTCGCTTACCTTAATTTTCTACTTCCCCTTCAATTTTTTATTCCTCTTTATTGTGCAAAGTTCCTTGAGAAATTTGGCATAACGAGGAATACTTTTAATCAGATTGAGTAAGGGGATGTTTACCTCGCACTTACTGAACGTCTCAAAGATCTCTTTGTCATTGCCTGGTCTTTTTGTGTCTCTGAGTGCTTTAGGAAAGGGAGGAACGGGTTTGAAAGAATTAAGAGGGAGGAAATCAGGTCTAACATACCTGTCTGAGTCGTCACTGGAGTAGCCCTAGGGCAGCTGGGCATGGTCGCGGGGCAGCCCGGCGATTTCACCAGAGTCAGAATCGCCTTGGCCGCGGGTTGGCTCAGGGGTGCCGCGGGGTGGCTCAGTGAAAACGGCTTCTTCTTCCTCCTCGTTCGTACCTATTTTAATATTTTCAATGTTAGCATCATTATAAGGAGTGGTAATCAGTTCCTTACCACTTCTTAGCGTCATGGCGCTGACGTTCTCCTTGGGGTTCACCACCGTTTGAGATGGTAACTTTCCTAAGTCCTTAGCCTGCATTTCGTTCACCGAATTAGCCAAATTGTTGTTGAGGTCTGAATTGAGGTCCTCTCTCTCTGACATCAAATTGTTGCAGAGGTCTGAATTGAGGTCCTCTTTGTGGATTGAAAGGGTCTGGTTATTACCATAGCCATACCCCTGGTAACCTGCATTATAGTTGTTATTGAAATGATTGGGATTAACATAGTTACCATACTTGGGTCGCTGCGGAACAAAGTTCCCCATGGCATTCAACTCTACACTTGGCTCTTGCAACATTGGACAAGTATCCGTCGGGTGATATAGATCAGCGCAAATGCCACATGTCTTAAGTTGTTGTGGGGTTCCTTGTAGCATGAACCTTTTCATCATATCCTTCAATTCAGCCACATCGCTATGTAATGCTGAAGTTGAGGAGTCAACGGCGAGTACCCCTCTAGCATGAAGTTCCTTGCTGAATTCTCTAGAGCCATCTGCAAGCTCTGAAAACACCTCCTAAGCAGCATTGGGTGTTTTGTTCAAGATGTTGCCTCCACATGCAGAGTTCACCGTCTTACGCTCCTCATCAAGCAATCCATTGAATAGAAAGAGCACCAAATCCTTCTTTGAGAAACCATGGTGAGGGCAACTAGAGCAAAGATTCTTGAAGCGCTCAAAGTACTCATACAGTGTCTCTGTAGCCTGCTAGTCAATGCTGCTGATTTCCTTTTTCAGACTGTTTAACTTGGTTGCAGGAAAGTACTTCTCCAGAAAGAGACGCTTCAATTGAATCCATGTTGTTGCACTACCTCGTGGCAAGTAGTAGAACCACTCATTGGCAGTGTCCTTAAGCGAGAAAGGGAATGCCCTCAACTTGATTTGCTCTTTCGTGACATTGCCTGGTTTCATTCCCACCACGATAGTATGGAACTCAGACAAGTGCTTGTGGGGGTCCTCACCACTAAACCCATGGAATTTAGGTAAGATATGAACTACCCTAGACTTTGGCTCAAAATTGACACCTTCATCAAGTTCAGGAAACACGATAGCCAATGGTTGTTGGGCTAACTTTGGTGTTGTGAGCTCCTTCAACGTTCAATTATCATCGTGAGCATCCATCTCTATACTCTCTTCTTCTCCTTGATCGAAAGGTAACTCGCGAAAGTGATCACGAGCTTCTCGCCTCAATCTAGAGAGAGTCCTCTCAATCTCTGAATCCAAAGACAATAAAGATGAGTTAGTAGCACGAGTGTGGACCATATAGGTGGTCCACACCAAGATTAGTGATTCAAACAACACAAGAATTCAATAAGAATCCCCGGCAACGACGCCAAATTTGACAAGAGAAAAACATGTCGTTGTTCTTGCCAAAGAATACTCAAACTCACAACTAGTATAGTGTGTAAGCAAGAGGTCGATCCACAAGGAAATCTATTCAATTTAAGTGCAAATCTAATCGCTAAGAGAGAAAATGGGGGGTTTTTGGTGTGAAAAAAGATCCGCCTTTTATCAAAGCGGAAGCAAGCAAACAAAGTAAATTGATTTGTAAAATACAATGGAGAGAAATAGGTTCACCTACAATTTATCACTACGATTGATGACTTTGATCCTTGTTTCAGCCTCTAGTTCTTTTCTTTTCCTATCAATGTCCTTGTCCAAATCTTAGGTAGATTTCTAGTCCTACGAGTCCTAGCAACTCTTATCTCTAAATAACCCTAACACGGTTAAGATTTAACCTAGAGATAACATTAAGGGTATGAATTAACCAAGGTACACATAATATCAAGCTACGAGTTGATATTCAACATGTATTCAACTTCCTACACATCCAATTAGTCCTACGAGTCCTAAAAGGATATGATTGCCACTTGGGTTAAGGTTCGCTACGAGAAATCTGCAAAACCCTAGCAATTGAATGAATCTACTCTAACTAGTTGATCAAGCCAGAGAGAATAAAACACACTCAAGCAATTAAACACAAAGAAGTCAAAACATTAGAATAGGAATAAGCACTAGATTAAGAAACTCACAATTCAACAATCAAAGATCCAAACTGTAGGCGAAACCTCAAGAGTTTAGTTCTTCATGCTCAACGGCGCTCTCAACAATTCTCTAAAGTGCATAAGGTAAGTGAAATAATAAACTAGAAAAGTCTTAAATAGCTTCTAACAAGTTGGCCAAGACATAAACAAAAAACCCTAATTAATGTCTGGAATTGAACGTTGCGTTTCTGCGAGGGCCGCAGGGCGGCCGACGATCAGCAAAGTCCTTCGGTTTTCCCTTCGAGCGGCGGGGCGGCTAAGCAAGCTGCGGGGCGGCCAGCGATTCTTCCGAGCTCTTTCTGTCGTGACTTCAACAGCTCGTATGCATCTTCTTTAGCTTGTTTTCGCTCTTCTCCAATTCATTTCACCTTCAATCTACTATACCTGAAATAAACCATAAAATCATGTAGATTCCGCCTCTTCCAACTCAACAAGTAATTATGTAAATGCGGCTAAATATATGCAATATTCACAACTAAACTATGCTAAATGCAATCTATTATGCAACACTAAATATGCTCTATCACTACCTCCAGAGGGATGACTGGAGGCTAAGGGAGGTTCACCCATGGATCCAGGGTGATCGGATGGACGGGCACCGGAGGGTACGGATGGGGTGGCGTAGTGGGCAGCATATACGACCGTCTCTGAGATGCGTACCAAGCCAGGTAATCTGCAGTGACACCGGCCTGACACTCCTCGCTGGTGCGTCTGTGATCGGCCAGCTGGTAGAAGTGACCCTCGTCCTCCAAGTCTCGCCACCTGTCGTGCATGCGGTCAAACACGGGGACGTACTTGGTCTTCAAGGTGTCGCCGCGGGTGACCTGACTCGGCTTGATGATGGCCAGCGGGACCCCCTAGACTCGTCTGAACTGTCGAAGGCACCTATCGGGCATATATGACTCCTCCTCCCCGCAGAATGTGATGGTGCCCAGATAGATGTACTGATGGTACTCGCCGTCGAAGTCCAGATCACGTCCAAAGGGCATCCACTCCACCTATAATTAAAAAAATCAAGCGTAATTCACAGTTACGAAATATATGTCATATAGTTAGAGCCTCGAATACATACATCGGCGACGGTAAGGCGGTCGACCTTGTCCCGCATCTTCTTCATCCTTGCCAACTTGGCCTCTTCTTTCGCGCGGGGTGGCGCCTTCGGAGCGATGAACTTCGCATACCAGCGAGGGTCGGCCTTCCTAGCCGGATCGCTGGACCGCTCGCCTTGGAAGCGAGGGAAGTACGCTCATATCAAAGCCTTGACACAAAACACAATGTGGATAGAATATAACATAATATAAATATTACTAAACTATAAAACACACAAGGCCGTGAACTCGTACCTGTAGAAGCGGCGTGCAACCATCTATACCCATCGCACCTGATCGGGTAGCCTCGCCTAGGCTCCTGTAGAGACATGCGAGGGCACCTGCAGCCCATGCAAGGGTGGTCGTCCGGGGGATGTCCCAAACAAGGCCGAAAATCTTCCATGTGATCTGGCTCTGCGACTTGTCCACAAACAGAGTCGCGAGGACATCGGTGGCTAGGTAACCAAGGTGGAGAAACCGAAGCTATGCAGGGTCATCATATGGCTGCCCCCTACCGTATCCGTGCGCAACCTAATCTGCTCAGGATCAGCTCCGGCCTCGGGGTCATCAGCGGGTGCGGGGTCGATGAGCGGTCCGTGTCTCGCGATCCACTACCGCGTTAACCAAGTAATGGGAGGGCCGCCAACGTGTCTGTAAGAGCTCAGGGCCTGTGGGGTGAGCTGGTAGTACTGAGCGACCATGTGGATCAGCGCCCCATGGACCAGATGTGTCAGACACGACAGACCCTCAATCGGAAGCCCCAAGATGCAGGCGACGTCGTGCAACGTGATGATCATCTCGCCCTACAGAAAGTGGAAGGAGCTGGTGTCCGGGTGCCAATGATCTAGGAAGGCGGTGGCCGTGAATTGATGTGAGCCTAATTCGCCATGTTTTATACTATCTTTTATATCGTTTTCTGCATGCATTTCATACATTTGGGATAGAATAATACAGAATCTATGTAGTTTATGCTTACTTGTCAAATTATGGAATCTACACCAGTTTCTGTTTAATTTCGCATAAATCGAAGCAATTTACAGCACTTCTGAGAAACGATGTAAAGCTCGAAGTCAACTACAGAAGTCCAAAGTCAAGGAGCAGCGGAACCAGGACAAATCAAGCTGGAAAGAAGGAAATCTACTCGACAACACTTGGTCGATATCGAGCACCACAAGTCGATATCGAGTACAAGAAGTCGATTTCCACCAAAGTTGCCCAGAATCAAGCAGAGCTAAGAGACTTAGTCGATATCGAGATGTTTTTACTCGATACCGAGTAACCCATATCGAGCTGGAGCACTTGGAATCGACGAGCAAGCTGGAGCTGAGACATTCAAGTCGATATCGAGGAACTTTACTCGATATCAAGTAAACACTTAGTCGATTTTCACCTCCTGGAGCCGAGATCGACGAAGAAGCTGAAGACTGAGGAAATGTTGGTCGATATCGAGGAAACTACTCGATATCGAGGAAACTACTCGATATCGAGGAAACCCCCAGTAGTCGACATCGAGTAATCCGAGTCTTGTTAAGATTCTATCCAGAAGCCGATGGAGATATTTTCGAGATCAAATTCTATCAAGTTCCATCAAGATCTATCAAGTCAAAGGAGGATTTATCCACAATTAGTTCTAGTTACTTTTTAGATATAATTATTTATTTCCATCCTTTAATATTTAGATAAAAGATAGATAGAATTAGATATAGATATAGTTTTCTTTCCTAATTAGAGAGGGAATGAAGGCTATAAATAAAGCCTATAGAGCTGGTTTTTATTCATTCAATCATACAATTCAATTCTAGAGAAGGAGAAGTAAGTAGTTACATAGAGAGAGAGAGAGAGAGAGAGAGAGAGAGAGAGAGAGAGAGAGAGAGAGAGAGAGAGAGAGAGCTTGTAGCCGATTGGAGAGGAGTTTTGCGAGAGCAGATTTGGCTTCGATTGGTTGTAAGTTTTATTTAATTTAATTTAATGCAATTTATTTTCCTAAAATCTTTGATGAGTTTCTTGATGATGAAGAGCGAGTAGTCCACCCACTTCTAGGGTCGGGGTGAGCCTGGCGGTAGCCATGTGAAGTGATGCGGTAAAGGTTTGAGCTTTTTATGCAATTCGTCTTCTATCCCTATAAGCATGATTCTTTTGCGAAAGTTGAAGGTGATCCTTGTTTGTGTTATTGAATCGAAAGTGATCTTAATACAACTTGGGTTAATTATGTGAAAAAGAGTTAGTAACAATTAGGGTTTATGCGAAAGCCTCTATATTCCTATTTGTTAATAACGAAAGTTATTTGATGAAAAGCATGATCTTTTATGCCTTTATGTGTTATTTTGCATGGTTATCGTTGTGGTGTTGAATGCCCAATCTTGGAAGTCTTTTATTTCATTGATTTATTTCTTAAAATTTCGGTTTTAAAGTTATTGTCTTGTCGAAATCGAGTTTCTGCAAAGTCGACATTTTTGGTCGACATCGAGTTATTTGGTCGATTTCGACCAAGTTTTTTGCCTTTGTTCTCTGCCTGTTTCTGAGTCAATTTCGAGTAAATTTCAGTCAATTTTTCTAGTCGATATCGAGTAGCACTTGTCGATATCGACCAGATTTCTGCCTTTGCTTTGTTTTTGTTTCCACTCGATTTTGACTTGCTGTTGGTCGATTTTCGTACTCGATATCGAGTAACAGTACTCAATATCTTCCCAAGTTTTCTTCTTTCGTTTCTTTTCTTCTTTTCTTTGTTATTTCTGTTTGTTTGTTATTTCTGTTTGTGAGATTTGCTACTACCTGAGATCCGCTGACGTGCTTCCTCGAGGATCGATCCTGACTTCCCACTGCTGCATCAGGAGGAGGTCTTGTAATTATTTGCAAAGGGACGAAATCTGGTTTGCTTTACTTTATTTATATTTTGAATTGCAAGTCTCGATTTCCTCCTACAACAAATTGGCGCCGTTGCCGGGGAAGCAATCATTCGTGCCTTAGGTAGTTAGATCTCACTTTTTCTTTAAGTATTGATTTTGCAGGTGTATGTGCCGTTCTGGTCAACCACCTGAGTTTGATGCCTTAGACAATTCAGAACACCTTATACACATCCATTCTAAACTGCAAAGGATCATGGCGACTGTCGAAACACAAGCTGAGATGATTGAGAGGCTTCAGAGGGAACTAGCCACCAAGGATACTGCTCTCACCGTTGAGAGAGCACGCACTGCGCAGTAAGTGGAGCGAAGGAGGCAGGTGGAAGTTGAGCTTGCCCAATACCCTACCACTGCAGAGGATTACATGCACCCGGCTCTCGTCGTCCCTGAATCGACCATTCTAATCCCTCAAAATAACTTTGAAATTCGCACTCCTTTCCTGATTGAGATTAAAAATAATGCTTTCTATGGTAGATCTAATGAATGCCCTCTTTAACGTATTACCAATTTTTCTGATATGTGCCGTACTCTTACTGAAGATACCACTTTGGAATATGTCATGATGAAGGCTTTTCGTTGGTCTCTGGCCGGCCCAGCATTGAAGTGGCTTGAAGGTCTCCCTCCACGATCCTTGACAACATGGGCTGCAGTAAGGCAGGAATTTCTCAACAAACTCTTTCCTCCTGCCAAGACAGCACTCCTCCGCCAAAAGATTACAGATTTCAAACAGAAGCTTGGGGAGCCGCTAGCAAAAGCATGGGAACGATATAAGGATCTACTGCGATCTTTCCCTACACATGAACAACCACCCTATGTCATTCAGGAGATCTTCTTCAATTCTCTTGAGATGGATGCTAAGGATATAATCAACCAGTATACTCATTATGAGTATCTGACAATGCCACCAGCTGACGCATGAGCTACCCTCGACAACCTTACCAACTACGATAACAAGTATGGGACTCCAACTAACTATCATGAGAATGCCTATGCCAGACCAGCCTCATCCATGCCCCTCTATTAGCCTTCTAAGGAGATTGACCCAGATGTCAATGAGCAGTACTACAGAGATCATAATCGCAAGCTCCTCAAGCAAGTCAAGTATCTTTCTGTCAACCAACCCTGCATCGAATACGGATCACAGCGGCACACCACTACTGAGTGCCCACACACAGAGCAAGTCAGGATGGCAGAAAACCACGAAGAGGTAGCTTACGCAGGGGGTCCCAATCGCTATATGGGGGACCAAAGTTTTCAGCAACCACAATGGAACCAAGGTGCCCCTAGGAACCCTTCACCATACAGAGCTCCAGGACATCCAGAAAGAGATCAACGGAAGGATGATCTATAGATGATCCTCGATGAGATGCGCCGGAATCAGGCACAACAGCAGCAGTCTACAAGCGCCATCAATAACTCCAGAACCTCAATACAAGATTTGGAGAGATGAACATCTAGAAGAGGAACATAGAGACTCAGATGAGTCAATTCGCGGCACAAATTCCACGACCGATCAGGCAACTCCCTTGGCAAACAGAACCAAATCCTAAGGGGAAGACCGGACACGTCACAACCGTAAAGCTCAGGAGCGGGCATCAACTACGCGAGCAAGAGGTCGGAAAGCAGCAGGACGAAGAAGCTGAGAAAAAACTCGATGTCGATCAGCAGCAAGTCGATGTCGACCAGAATTCAGTCGATGTCGAGCAACATCAAGTCAATGTCGAGGAGAAGCTTGGCCCAGATTCGTCTGCACAATACTCCAACTCGACATCGAGGAAACTGGTCGATATCGAGGAAAATCTTGTCGATGTCGAGAAGAATCAAGTCGACATCGAGGACGCTGCAACACCTCCGACATCTATTCTGGCTCCGACGTAGAAAAAGAAGATGCCTTTCCCCACAAAAGATGCTTGAAAGGATCCAGCAGAGAAGAAATTCTAGCGCTTCATCAAGATGCTTGAAAGGCTCAATGTCACCATATCCTTAACAGAAGCTCTTAATGAAATGCCATCGTATGTGAAGTTCCTTAAGGAGATCCTAAGCAAAAAGCGATCAATGGCAGAGATCGCAGAGGAGTGCAGCCATATGGACATACTTGAGAAAAGGCCAGATCCAGGTAAGTTCACTATAACCATTGGATTTGGTCAATATAAATTTAATGCTTTATGTGATCTTGGAGCCAGTGTGAGTATAATGCCTTTAACAATATGGTCCAAGATTAAGATAGGTACCCTAGAGCCTATTGATGCTAAGCTTTATATGGAAAACAACACGGTGGTAATCCCAACAGGCATGGTGGACAATGTACTAGTGCAAGTAGGTAAGTTCTTTGTCCCTGCTGATTTTCTAGTTATTGATATGGCAGAGGACCCTGCTTGACCTATTATTCTAGGAAGACTCTTCTTGGCGACGGTGGATGCCAATATAAGCGTAAGGAAGGGAGTGCTTACTTTCAACATCAGCGATGAGGTAATTGAGTATTCCTTTAATAAAATTGGAAGGCATACAGGTCTCATGGAAGAGGTAAAATCTATATCAGCTGGTTACATTACTTGCGGGGAGCCTAAGGTAAGAAATATGACTCCTGAAGAGCTAGAAAAAAAGGATATGGAAGCCCGGGTGGAAGAGATCATGGCCATCCTGAACGAAAAAGCTAAGAATCCACTCGACATAGACCAAGGTACGTCGATTTGGACTAACTATTTTTTGGATGCTTTTCCAGGACTTAAGTATGGGGTCAATATCGACCCGGAGAAGTAGACTAAGTCAGAAAACAACTCGATATCGACTACCACATGTCGATATTAACCAGCCCATACCAAGACAACTCCACCAGTAGTCGAGCAGAGGAATATCGAGCAACCTAACTTGATATCGAGTAAGGGTACTCGATATCGACCAAACCTCACCGAGTCGATTCCTCCTGTTGATAAGAAGCCAATCGATATTGAGCCAGGTAACTCGATATCGACCAACCATGGTCGATATCGACCAACTCAAATCGACAAGTCTTCCCCCATATCGACTGAGATTCCACCAGAAGAGCTGAATTCCTTGATGTCGAGCAGCCTTACTCGAGATCGACCAAAACAGGAGCTTCCGAGACATCCGATTCTGCAAAGGTAAGCCAAGGTATGGATCTTTCTTCTCCTATTTCCATTAAAGATTTATCTATACATGAGAGAGGTTTGCCTTGGTATGTGCGATTATGTAGGATTTCCAATGATGAGCCTAATAAGTATGAATTTGGATACAAAGTCTATGTCGCCAAATCAAAGGATCATTGGTTTCCCAACAAATTCAACAAGAAGAAGATGGGGCCCTTCATGGTGAACAAGATCCATTCAGGCGGACTGCAGTTGATGGACAAGAATGGAGGCATGTTTGAAGCCCAAGCTACATGGGCCCTGCAGATGCCACCTTGATCTTAATGGAGAAGTCGGCCAAGCGACTATAAAATCTAGAGCTTGTAAATAGACATTTATTTTTGGGACTTTTGGACATTGTTGCTTTTGTTTGTTTTTGGTTTTGAACTTTTAGGTTTTTCTATTGTGGGTATTTCTTTTCTAACGAATCTTGCAGGGAAGAAAAAAGGAGCCTGTGGTCGAGAAGGATCACCCTGGAGGCAACAAGTTACTCGATCTTGAGTAGACTTGGTCGACATCGACCAATCTCCTCAAAGTCGACCAGCCTTGTCGATTTCGACTAGCTCTGCAACAACATTACACTCGATTTTCAACGTCCTGCACACCTATTTAGTGAGTTTCTTTCTTTACCCTCATTTTTTATACAGTGAGGACACTGTAATGTTTAAGTATGGGGCGGGGGAAGGGCTTACTTTATGCATATTTGACCATATTTGACATTATGTGTGCATATTTAAAGCTTATTTCTTGAATTGCTTATACATGACTATTTTGGAATTCATTATTGATTTATGTTCTTACATGCATGTTTTCCAAAGTTTGAAAAAAATGACCCCCATTGAAAAATTTGATAAATGTCATGGAAGCTTATATTGAACTTGACGATGCAAAATTGGATTCATTAGAGATATAGCATGAAATTGCCTAGTAAAGGGAAGTCACAATAAAGTGCATATTTTAATTGAAAACCATGAAAGGAAATAAAATTTGATGTTGCTTTTGACATGTTGCATGATAAAAGGATGGAGGACTTTATATTTCCATATAATGCTCATAGCCTTTACCTATGCTTATGCATCACAAAAGCCATATTATGCCTTATTTCATATTATTGCTCCACATGATCTAAATATTGACATTCTTTACCTTATCCGGGGATTATGTTAAGAATGATGTCACATTATGGAGATGTTATATGGGGTTTGTGTTATTGTTATCATATTTGGAGTTTGGTAGGAAATTGTTTGAAATATATGGAAAATTTAATGAGTGAGAAAAAATTCGATCACCTCAGGAGTTAAAGGTAGATTGACCCTGCTTACTGAGATAATAGTTCAGTGAGATGGGACATACAATGTGAGGAGTCCAAAGCACTAAGTATCCGAGGCCATTCATGACACCCATGTTTGCGACTCGCGAGAAGGCAGTGCTGAGGTTAGAGAGGTAAACGCATTATTATTGATAAAAGAATTATGAAAGGTGATGAATCTTATGAAGAAGGGATGTGGTTATGAAAGTTGGAAACTACTCCATTTCCCCGGATCATTAGCACCAAATGGCCAAAAGTTGCCGACCTTTAGTCTTTTACCAATCTACTCCTTATTTGAGCTTAAATTAAAGTCCTCTTGATTATTAATGCTTTGTCACTTATGAATCGTTTTGCATAACCCTCCTTTTGTGATTAGATGTTGCTTTTTAATTGCACATGCATGGATTTATGGCACAAGTACCTTTTCGAGGATGGTAATTGATTGCAGGGACATATAACAATGAATCTAATATGTTGAGAGTTTTGATTTCTTCCCCTGTATGACAATTAAAAGTATTGCTTGAGGACAAGCAAGCTTAAGTATGGGGTGTTTGATGTGAGCCTAATTCACCATGTTTTATACTATCTTTTATATCGTTTTCTGCATGCATTTCATATATTTGGGCTAGAATAATACAGAATCTATGTAGTTTATGCTTATTTGTCAAATTATGGAATCTACACCAGTTTCTGTTTAATTTCGCATAAATCGAAGCAATTTACAGCAGTTCTGAGAAAGGATGGAAAACTCGAAGTCAACTACAGAAGTCCAAAGTCAAGGAGCAGCGGAACCAGGACAAATCAAGCTGGAAAGAAGGAAATCTACTCGACAACACTTAGTCGATATCGAGCACCACAAGTCGATATCGAGTACAAGAAGTCGATTTCCACCAAAGTTGCCCGAAATCGAGCAGAGCTGAGAGACTTAGTCGATATCGAGATGTTTTACTCGATATCGAGTAACCCATATCGAGCTGGAGCACTAGGAATCGACGAGCAAGTTGGAGCTAAGACATTCAAGTCGATATCGAGGAACTTTACTCGATATCGAGTTAACACTTAGTCGATTTTCACTTCCTGGAGCCGAGATCGACGAAGAAGCTGAAGACTGAGGAAATGTTGGTCGATATCGAGGAAACTACTCGATATCGAGGAAACCCCCAGTAGCCGATATCGAGTAATCCGAGTCTTGTTAAGATTCTATCCCGAAGCCGATGGAGATATTTTCGAGATCAAATTCTATCAAGTTCCATCAAGATCTATCAAGTCAAAGGAGGATTTATCCACAATTAGTTATAGTTACTTTTTAGATATAATTATTTATTTCCATGCTTTAATATTTAGATAAAAGATAGATAGAATTAGATATAGATATAGTTTTCTTTCCTAATTAGAGAGGGAATGAAGGCTATAAATAAAGCCTATAGGGCTGGTTTTTATTTATTCAATCATACAATTCAGTTCTAGAGAAGGAGAAGTAAGTAGTTACAGAGAGAGAGAGAGAGAGAGAGAGAGAGAGAGAGAGAGAGCTTGTAGCCGATTGGAGAGGAGTTTTGCGAGAGCGGATTTGGTTTCGATTGGTTGTAAGTTTTATTTAGTTTAATTTAATGCAATTTATTATCCTGAAATCTTTGATGAGTTTCTTGATGATGAAGAGCGAGTAGTCCACCCACTTCTAGGGTCGGGGTGAGCCCGGCGGTAGCCATGTGAAGTGATGCGGTAAAGGTTTGAGTTTTTTATGCAATTCGTCTTCCATCCCTATAAGCATGATTCTTTTGCGAAAGTTGAAGGTGATCCTTGTTTGTGTTATTGAATCGAAAGTGATCTTAATACAACTTGGGTTAATTATGTGAAAAAGCGTTAGTAATAATTAGGGTTTATGTGAAAGCCTCTATATTCCTATTTGTTAATAACGAAAGTTATTTGATGAAAAGCATGATCTTTTATGCCTTTATGTGTTATTTTGCATGGTTATCGTTGTGGTATTGAATCCCCGATCTTGGAAGTCTTTTATTTCATTGATTTATTTCTTAAAATTTCGGTTTTAAAGTTACTATCTTGTCGAAATCGAGTTTCTACAACGTCGACATTTTTGTCGACATCAAGTTATTTGGCTGATTTCGACCAAGTTTTCTGCCTTTGTTCTCTGCCTAGTTCTTAGTCAATTTCAAGTAAATTTCAACCAGATTTCTGCCTTTGCTTGGTTTCAGTTTCCAGTCGTTTTTGACTTGCTATTGGTCTATTTTCGTACTCGATACCGAGTAATAGTACTCAATATCGACCCAAGTTTTCTGCTTTCGTTTCTTTTCTGCTTTTCTTTGTTATTTCTGTATGTATGTTATTTCTGTATGTGAGATTTGCTACTACCTAAGATCCGCTTACATGCTTCCTCGAGGATCGATCCTGACTTCCCACTGTTGCATCAGGAGGAGGTCTTGTAATTATTTGCAAAGGGACGGAATTTGGTTTGCTTTACTTTATTTATATTTTGAATTGCAAGTCTCGATTTCCTCCTACAACATGAACTCGTCCACACCCTCCCAATGGAGGGACCTCAACTGCGGGATGCGCGATGGTGTCAGATCCTGCAACCATGTCCCCGGGCCCACGAATATGTACGGGTCAAACGACTGCAGGTGTGTCGCCTGATGGTGGAACTTCAGCAAAGGCAGCTCCACAGTCGGCTCCCTCCACATCCGGTACGCTCGGTGATGCCTGTAAGACAGCAGCAGATCTCCCGCTGGTAAGAATGGGTCAACCTGCACAGTCGGTGCGGCAGCCTGCACAGGGATGGGCGCGGGCTCCTATTGCCCCCCTCCTGTGCGCCCCCTGACCCTCAACCCGCCCCTCCTGCCCCCTCCTGTGGGCCCCCCTGACCATAAACCCGCCCCTCCTGCCCGTCGTCAGGCTCCTCTACGACGTCAGGGATCCTGTCATCCGCAGAAGCCAAAGAGATCCCCGCTGGTGTGGGGGAGGTCGAAGCCTCAGCGTCCTGGGTGGCAGAATTAGAAGCATCGTGGACACCTGAAGTAGATGCCTCGAGGATGGTGGGGGGTAGACGAGCAGGCGGTCTACCCTGTCGGCCCGTCGACCCACAACTACATTAGTGATGCAGCTGCTCAATGCATCAACGGTCTCCAAAGAAGACTGCTGCCCCTCCGTCGCATCGGCAGAAGGATCGAAATCTGGCAGACCCCCCCCCCCCCCAAGAAGTTGTCATCCTCGTCAGTGGGGGGGTCCCCATCGACTGCTGGTAGCCCTCTGCAGACATCAGTAGATCATCTACTGAATTTGTCTGATCGTGAATATCATGGGGTACCGTCTCCTCCTGTATCTAACTGACCGCTGCCTGGCTGTCGAACCTAACTGGCCGGAGGGTACCATCCCCCCTTAAGAGCCTCCCTGCCTGTTATTATGAAATGTTAAGAACCTGTTACTTTCTATGTGCTAATTTATTTCATCCAGTTAGCTATTAATGTCTTCTCTTTTTATTTAAATGTATTTTAATATCTTTTAATCTCTTTTAATGTTTTTTATTTTAATGTATTTTAATATCTTTTAATGTCTTTTAATATATTTTAATATATATTAGCATCGCTTTTAATGTTTTTTATTGTATTTGAATTTTAATGTATGTTAATATATTTTAATGTTTTTTATTTTAATATATTTTTAATGACTTTTAATGTTATTCTATTGTCTTTTGATGTATTTTAATATATTTTTATATGTTTTAATGTCTTTTAATATATTTTAATATATAGTAATCGCTTTTAATGTTTTTTATTGTCTTTGAATTTTAATGTATGTTAATGTACTTTGATGTAGTTTGTACTTTTTGTACAAACTATAATTGAATCTATCAAACTATATTATAAACCATAAAAACTATATACTATCTATTATAATCTATCAAATTATATTATAAAACTATATTATTATCTATCAAACTATATACTATAAACATATAAAAAATCATAAAAACTATATACTATCAATTATAATCGAAAAATTATATTATAAAACTATATTATAATCTATCAAAATATATTATAAAACTATAAAACTAAATTAAATAAAATAAATAATTCAAATAACATACCGGTGGGGTCGGGAACGGAGACACCTCTATAGTCCGCCGCTTCCGCGGCGGTAATAGAGGATCCTCCACCTCCGCCACTGCTCCACCACCACCACCACCAGACGCCGCCGCGACCACTACTCCACCACCACCACCACCCTCCAACTGTGCCTCCGCCACTGCTCCACCAGCACCACCACCACCCTCCGCCGTCTCTGCTTGTGCACCACCACCACCGTCACCACCACCACCCTCCTCGACCTCCATTTGGCGCTGCCTCCATTGCCACCACCCCACCACCACCTCCACTGGCACCACCACCCTCTCGTATCTCTCTCTCCGGCTCCATCTCTCTCGCTGTCTCGATCTCTCTCTACGGCTCCATCTCCGGCAATCTCTCTCTGTCTCGATCTCTTTCTCTCTCTCTCTCTCTCCGGCAATCTCTCTCTCTCTCTCTCTCGGGCTCGTCGATCGCCGGCGTCGCTCTCTCTTTCTTTCTCTCTCTGATTTTGGATCTGGAATTGGGAACGACGAAGCACGTCGACTTCGAATTTAGAAGACGGGCATGCACCTCCTTAAGGACGTGCAAGCACGTTTAAAAAAAAAACATGCATGCACGTCCGGGCATGGTGGGTTGCAAACCCACCTGCACGTTGTTAAGGACATGCATGCACGTTACTTCTGACGTGCATGCACGTCCTTAACAACGTGTGAATTTGCGGTGTATATAGCCGAATCGTATATATGTGCTTGATTTTACACGTGGCATCTTGTGCGTAACAAATCATATATATTTGTATAATTTTTTTAGAAAAACATATTTTTTAAAATATTAAAATTATTTATAAAAAAATGGATAAAAAAATCATGATTTAAAATTTTAATAAAATTTTATTACAAATAATCGATTTTTTATTTACATAAAATTTTAAACATGATTTTTCATCAATTTTTTTTTATAAATATATACTTATAGTTGTTTCAAAAATAAATATAATTTTTGAAAAAAAAATTTAATACAATTTTATAGCCCAAATAATTTAGTGTTACACACAAGGGCACACCTTGTGTTGTAGAGGATCTCAACTGTGTGTGCTTTGATTATGATCCTTTTATCATGTTTTTTTTAAACGAGTTTGCTAAATACACCAGTAATTTTTACTATATACATCGTTAATGTCCGCAACTTGTTGCAGACTTATTGCATGGTAAGATCCGCAATAAATTGCAGAGTACTTTGCTAGCGGCGTCAAAAAATTTGGAGGAAAAAAAAATTAAATATTGTGGAGTTCCTTCCCATGCCTATTATAAAAAAAAAACTCCCTCCATACTACGCAACAAGGTGCGGACTCTTTTGTGTGTGTTGTTATTTTAAAACATGGGTGTGAATTCTACAACTGATTGCGGAATTACCATATTAAATTTTTTTTGAGAAAATTTGTGCCGAATGCACAAATTTTTTATCATATTGAGGGAGTATCTCCCAAGTGTAGCAAATTGGGGTTTTGTCCACCTAAAATTTTTTGGACAAAATTACCCTTCTTATCTAAACCTAATCTCAAATCTCTCGTTGTTTCAGCACCAAAATAAAAAAAACCCCAAATCCTCTCCGTCTTTCGACCTTACTTCAAATCCTCCTGATGGCTAGTTGATGAAGACAACGACGATGAAGAGGAAGGGGACGGTGAGGAAGGCCAGGGCTATCGATCTCCGGCTTTGAGATTCCGACCTCGTCTCCGATCTCGATCTCAATCTCTGGATCCACTATCGATCTCGGATCTCACCTCGCCTCTGAATCGACCTCTTGCAGCCATCGATCTCGCTCGCCTCGCCTTTGAATCGGCGTCGCATCTGAATTCACCTTTTCCGACGTCAATGGAGGTTTGCGTTTGAATCGGCATCTGAATCGCCTCTGAATCGGCCTTTTCAGCAGCCTTCGCCAAATTTGCGTCAATGGAGGTTCTCTTCTACCATTTCGTCGTTGTCTTCAATTTGAACGAACGAGAAGCATGGGCGGAGGAAGGCGATTAGATGACGAGCCACCTCGAAGCTAGATCTGTCCGACGGCGATTCGGTGGAGAGCGAATCCGATCTCCACGTTCTGTTGCTGAAGTTGGTGGACCGGAGATTGGATCTCCAGGTTCTCCAAGTTCCGATCTCCGATGACGATTGGAGCTGCTGAAATTGGAGAGGAGATGGATATTACTTTGAATATGGAATCATTTTGTCTTTCAAAGATGGATTGTGAAAAGTGGTTAAGAAGTTACAGGGGAGGACATGGCTGCATTGAATGTTGGCATATGAATTTAAAAAAGGGACACTGCCAAAAGAGGATGAATTTGCATATTGGGGAGGTCAAGAGTGGGAGCTCTATATGGAGAATCTTCTTAGGTCTCTCGAAGCTTCGGAGGTAAATGTTCCTTGTGGCCTTGTTCCTAGTTTTCATGTTGCTTTATACTTTTTTTTTTTTGGCTATGAAATAAGAGTAATTTTTTCATGTACATATTATTCTAAGGTTCTATGTTGCTTTTTTTGGGTTTATAGTTGTGGAAAAAAAAACTCTGGTTTCAGCAATAATTTCAGCATCTAAAACCGGGGTTTCAGCACCAACAAAGTTGCTGAAACCGGGGTTTTAGCATCAACAACGTTGTTGAAACCATAAACAACGTGTCTGAAACCTCGGTTTCAGCAGCAACAACAATAATGAAATCGGGGTTTCAACAACAATGTTGTGGATGGAAATTTGGAGTTAGACTCATTAGAGGAATATTTTTACTCTTTTGGTGAGGACTCTTAGTTTGGTCCTTCTTTTTGCTGAAATTGTTGTTGATGAACTTGCTTTAAAACTAGAATTTGCTGAAATTGTTGTTGTTGAACTTACTTTAAATCTCCTTTAAAAGCCTCTTAATTAGCTCAATGGTAGAGCGATGTGTTATGCGCAAATATGTGGGTTCGAATCCCGCATAGGCTAAATTTTATATCCGACACAGTGCTGAAATCCGGGTTTCAGCAACTCCGGTTTCGGCAACGTGAAAAAAAAGCTGCTGAAACAGAGGGTGACACAGGGGTTTCAACAACTCTGGAAACGCGGAAAAAACGAAAAAAAAATTGCTGAAACAGAGGGTGGCACGGGGGTTTCAGCAGTTTCAGCAATACAGAAAAAAAAAACTGAATTTAGCGGAAAAAAAAAATCAATTTCAACAACTTTATTTTAGGGGTGGATATTTTGCTAATATGGAGAGGGTGGTTGACATTTTCCTAATAAAGCCCAAAATTTTGGACATCGATGTAATCACCCCTTTTTTTTTTGGTCTTGAATCTTTAGCGCATCTAACAACAAGTTGCGAAAATTAATTTCGCAATAAGTTGTGGAGTTTAGTGGTATATCTAGTAAAAATTAACGGGGTTCTGCTTTTTAAACCATTTTTCTTAATGAATTTTTCTTATTATTTAAATTCACAAAACTTCTTCATAATATATTTTTTTCATATAAAATTTATTTTCATTATGTTTACCTTATACTACCATGTAATCTTATATTAAATGGGCTTAATTTGATCTTTTCACTTCAGTCATTGGATTGACTCAAGTCTCCAACCCAAAATTTCTCCAAACCTTTAAATTTAGGTTATTTTTTAGGTTGAAGTTTTCAAATTTAATTTCAATTCAAGATGATAATTTTAATTAATTATTTTAGATGTTGATCAACATCGTGATTTTTTTTCCCCGGTACAATCTATCAATTTCCCTTATGCCAATATAATTCAACCCATATATATATATAAGTATTTTTAATCGAAATTTGTGGTTTAACTCATCTCAAATCAAATAAGTCTCGTAAAAGGGATTAAAATGATTTCTTATAAAGCATTACTCTTCTCAAGATTCAAATTTTGAATCTCTACCACAAAGTAAACTATTATCTCCCTAACCAACTGTAAGATGTAAAAAAATCCTCACTCGTCCGGCAAGTTCGGAGCTGGGATCACCTATCACGATTTTAGGGTTTGAAAGGGGGGATTTCAAACCCTAAAATCGTGATAGGTCCATTGGGGACCCAGTGTTCACACACCGAAACCTATCCTAAGGTCTAATTCGTGTAAAACAAGTTGAGTCTAAAACCATGCAAATAGTCATAAAACCAAATACAACGTCTCCACAGCAAGGCCGGGTCAAAGCAAAAACACGAAAAACGCTCAAAATACCAAATCATCATAAAAGAGTGCATCAAGTCTAATGTCAGCCTCTCAACATACGCCAAAGGTAAACCATCGCCAAATCAACACAAATCAAGCATAATCAAGTGTATGAATATCTAAAAAAAGAATGGGGAAATGAGCCAAGTCGAGTCACGCATGCGGGTCCTAGAGATCGCACTGAGGCCACATAATATACGCTAATTCTAATAAAGAGGTTTCTAATGAAATACAAGAAAATAAACACGCAAGCATGCTAGTAGTTTATTTATATGCTTAAAGTACTACAAAGGCCCAAAGAATGTCAAGTGGCAATATCCTTCTCCGGCCCTTGCACCCATTCTCGTTAGTGCAGGCGCCGACCGAGCTTGATGTTATATAGCATATATCATATCGTATCATGTATCATATCTCATGTCTCATATATCATATCTCATAGTATAATGTTAATGGGACTGAGTCGTCCTATGACCCTAGCAAATGACTCTAGGACGCACAAGTTAACGCTCGTACTACCAAACACATAGAGTAAACAGATGCTCATTCAATTGTGCAAACCTAAGCAGGATACTACATGATAATGCGAGATGCAAATGCAACACCTAACATAATACGCAATAACAGACACGAGAGTTCAACTTAAGTAAGCCCCCTAAGAAACTTACCTCAAGATCGAGAGAAGAGGTGTTGTTTGTTGTGGTTTTGGTGGCGATTTGCTACTCTGTATTCAGGGCTAAATGGGGTGTTCTCTGGGTTTTTCTGTGAATGAAATGAGAGTGGAGAAGAGGGAGGAGAGAAGATGTTTATGGATGCAGGGTTTGGGGTTTGGGGAAAGCTCATATTTATAGGGGAGAGAGATGGAGAGGGCAACGATGCGGGTGTGTTGTGTGTGAGGTTGTGTGTTGTGTGTTACTAGTGAGCAAGAAAAATACAAAGGGAGAGAGAGAGAGAGAGAGAGAGAGAGAGAGAGAAGGAAAAGAAAAATGAGAAAAAGAGGTACCCACAATTAAAATTCAAAAACCCGAAATAATTCCTAAAACCCGCTCACTCGATCCAACCCTGACTCAATCATATTTTTAATTGAAATCTCAAAACCAAAAGAAAATAATGAAATCCAAATTATATTTTCAAATCTCAAAATCTTAGAGTGGAATAAAAATCCGATTTAAAATGATGCCAGTTGAATTTACTTCGAAAGATTTTGAATAAAATAAATCGCTCGAGGACGGTAATTCTCACAATTTCCCTAATCTCAAAATCAAATATAAATCAATATTTTAATAAAATAATAATTTAAAATTTGCGGTCTTTACATCACTCACCTCTAAAAACAAGTCTCGTCATCGAGACTAAAACCCTTTTTAAAAACGTAAAACCTCTTTAAAGCCAACAAAACCTTTCAAAAGTCCATGTCAATTCTCCCTAAGTTAGTTGTAATGGCCTGAATATAATATCCGGGTTACGTTTCGATGGTTGAATACTTTCGTTCTGATCTTGCAATCCAAGTACAAGTCGAGGTTTCAAAATCCAAGTGTTAAGCTTGAAAGGGAGGGATTTCGAACCCTAAAGTACGAGATAGGTCCGTTGGGTACCCCAATCCTGTCCTACTTTCTAAGTCGTGCAAAACCTTTTAAGTTCGAAAACGCATAACAAAAGCAATCTAAAGTATAACGTGCCTAATGTCCCTGTTTTTAGTCTTATTTTGCATCATGTTTTTAGTCTTATTTGAGTCCTTTATGCATATTTTATATTAGAAATGTTAGGACTTTGTGTAGTTATACTTAATATTGCAAGATATGTAGTCTACATAAAGTTTGGTGTGAACTTAAAGGAAAGGCAAGAAGACATAGGCGGAGCTAGGCGGGGGCAAGCGAGAGCATCGCCCCCCCCCCCCCCCCCCCCCCTCATCCGACGAATTATCTATATTTATTCTATCTCTCCTTTTTTTTTTATCTATCTTTCCTTATAATTTAGATAAACTCCTTAGTTGGATAGATTTTAGATAGAAGATAGATATATTTCTATTATTTTTATTATTACTTTTTCTTGGCTAGAAAGGATTAGTCTATAAATAAAGGCCCTAGGCCTAGGATTTAATTCATTCAAGCTAAGTCGTCTTCGGACGCAATTAGTTAGGAAGGGAGAACGGACAGTCGAGAGGAGGAGAAGGAAGAGATTGAGAATAGTTTTAAGTTTTAGTTTAAATTTATAGTTATTTATTTCCATCATGCTCTGTTTCTAAATCCCCTCTTCTAGGGTTGTGGTGAGCCCAACGATAAATATGTACGTTTAATTTATGAATTCATGATTTTGAATATTTTTCATCATCTCCTATCTTATGTGTTTAGTCTTTTAACGAAAGTAAAAGGGATTCATGTTAACAACTTGGATTATAATTACTAAAAAGGTAGGGACAACTTAGGTTTATTTGCGAGAGTTGATTTACCTAAATTGTTGGAATTAGCGAAAGTTGATTCTTTGATGTAAAGCATGCTCTTTTATGATTCATGAGTTACATACATGTTTATTGTTATGGTGATCTCTAACCTTAGAAGTTTGCACTTTTATTTGTTTTATTTCTTTATTTACATTCTGTACAGATACTCGACATTGACCACCATTCTCTCGCCATCCCCTCGACGTCGACTAAGTCTCAGTCGACTTCGACAATGTAAAGGCCCGGATTTTTTTAAATCCTAATTTTTCTGAAAAGGGGAAAATCAAAATAAATTTTAAAGCGGAATTTAACGGAAAACTCGCTAACTCGGATTGTAGAACTCATGAAACGGATTTTCAACCTAAAATAAAAAAAAATGAAAACTAACTTGGCATGGAAATATTGATTCTCGGATTATTTGAAACCTTTTGAATGAGTTCCGGCATGATTTTAAGTTTTTAACGGATTTTTTGACGGATTTCAATTTCACTAATTTGACTTGAGATATTTAAATATGAGCGGGATTTTACCAGATAAATTAATTCGATTTAAAAATACGAGTCGGGATAAGGTCAAGAGAGAGTGGGTTTCAAAATTTATTTCCGTGTATTGTTTTTACAGTGGGCAAACAGTAGGAAGGTTTTGTTAAGGAAACAGAACACGACCTTTATCATGTTGAAAGATGATGTTACAAAGATCCCTGTTCAAAGGGAAAGTAGATAAATTACAGATCCTTCTACTCCTAACAATGAAATCTGCAGCTCTATTTGCTTCTCTATAACAATGTTTAAGTTCAATATGCTCAAAGTAGTTGGATAAAAGCTTGATTTCTTCCACTTGGCGCAAGATTTCCCAGTTTGCTGTTGTCACTCCCGTTATTGCTTTCACCGCCACTAGATTTTCACCTTCGATTATGACTTGCCTGAAGCCTTTTTCAATCGCTTTCTGCATACCTGTGCATATAGCTGAAACTTCGGTTTGAATAATAGAGCTCGGTCTTATCTCCTGATGAAAAATATATATAACATGACCATTGGAGTCCCTGATGACCTCTCCCACATAACACTGGCCAGCGGGGCGCACTGAGCCATCAACATTTATTTTTAGTATTTTGAATTGGGGGGTTTTGGGACCATATATTACTTTGTTTTCTTCCCAAATCCGAAAATTTCCATTTGCCAGCCTAGGTCCCTCTCTCCTTGTGACACCTCCAATACACCCCTCTCTAGCCTTTTTTTTCTTCTTTTGTCAAGTCAAACTCAGCCTTACCCTCCTTCCTCACCCAATTGCTTCACCATTTTGGGAATAAGGTCAAGCCCCCTCTCTCCTTCCTTTTGAAAATTGACAGCTCCGCCTTGCTTGCTCCCACGCTAAGAAAAGAAATAAAATTGCATGGAATTCCCTTTCTTTCACTTTCAATTCAAAGATTCAAAGCCAACCCTCTATGGATATGTCAAAACCCACCTCCCCTCTGATTTCGTTTCAAAGACACAAAATCCCCATCCCTCTCACAAACACAACCCCATTTCTTTCCTCTCCCCTTGAGTTCTGCCGAGATCCCAAAGCTCCATTTCCTCTTCTCTTTGTTCTCCGGTTGTCGAAGCTGTCACCAACGTACCGCCAGTCCCGTCTCCACCTCCTTCTCCGATTCTGAAAACAACCAGCCACCATCACCGAGCCTTGCAGCCTTGTTCTTCGAAGTCGAGGTCGAGCTCTAATCGCTCTCGTTTCCTTCTCTTCAAATGCGTAACAGCACACCCTTATCTCCTCCCGCGAAGCCCGAGCCCAGGAGCCGCCGATGCCCATCCCCAAGTCGCTCCTCCCCTATCTTCGCATGACCAGCTCGGTAAGACTCATTCTTCCCCCTTTCGCTCACAACAACCATAAAGAATCCAAATTTAATCACCTATTGTCGTCCAAGGCCAAATCCGTTTGGTTTCCGTCACCAAAGAAGCCGAATCGAGCCCCGACGGCGTTTCCGGTGAGCATCGAAGATCCATCGGTGAGCCTATTTCTTTCCTCCTTCTTTCTTTTGTTTCCTGTCCGGCTGTGGGTATGGTTGTGATAGATTACATAGGTCTTATATTGTATAGTAGGTCCAAAGGCCCAATACCTTTGTAACATATATATATGTTTATCAATTAATGGAAACCCTCGAGGATGACTTTACATCAATTCTACATTCCTACATGGTATCACAACCTTTTCTTCCTAACGGAACCCTAAATTGATCCTCCCGTCTCACCGGACTTCTTCTTCCTCCGACTCGCCGTCGCCGTTGTCCTCTTCCTCAGATCCAGCATCTCTCCCCATCACGCCACCCACCGCCGCCGACACCTCTCTCCGTCGCTTCATCTCTCACGTCGCTGCCCAGATCCACCCGGAACTTCCACCATCAGATCCGGCCACCAGCAGATCAGCCCCTCTTCCCAGGCAACCCGCCGGCCGCCGGATCCCCTCCCGAGGCTCCCTCCAGATCCGTGGAGCTTTCCCCCTCCCTCGCTCCCAGGAAACAACATCAGGCATACCGGCCTCTGAACGTGCTTCCACAGTAAAGAAAGCGGAGATTTTTAATCTCTTTTGAGAAAATTACAAAAACATCCCTTGTGTTCTCCTATTTTCGTTTCTGACCCTAACTTAATTATTTATTAAGTTAGGTGGCAAAAAAAAAACTCTTACCATGGCCCTCTATGATCACCAACATCACGCATTCTCCTCTATGCAGCTGACATCTCCAGACTCTTCTTGGTACGTGGACACTGGTGCCACCTCCCACATGATGAACTCCTCAGGTAACCTCTCATCTTTTTCCTGTAAGGGCCCTGCACACTCTATTATCGTCGACAATGGTGGTCGTCTTGCTACTTCGGGAATTGGCTACGTCAAATTACAGACCCCAACCCACCCACTACACCTCAACAATGTCCTCATTGCCCCAAAGATTGTCAAAAACCTTATCTCTATCCGTCGGTTCACCACTGACAATAATGTTTCCCTTACGTTTGATCCCTATGGTTTCTCTGTGAACGATCTTACAACGGGGGTTACTCGAATGAGATGTAACGGCACCGGGGAGCTCTACCCTGTCACACCACCCCCTGCGTCCAGTCAGTCGTGCCCGGTCGCCCCCTCGGCATCGTCATCCAACCTGTGGCATGCACGCCTAGGCCATCCCAGTGCTGCCGTTCTAGATTCCTATAGGTTGTCGGTGTCATGGCCCTGTCGGAGCCGGAAATCGTCTCCGGCATCCCTCCTTTTTTCTCCCTCTTTCCCTTGCTAGGCGCGTTTTTTAAGATGGATGAACAATAAACATTTTGAACCGGTTTCCTTTTTGTTTTAAAAAGCGGTTCGGTTCATTTAAACACCAAACCGGTTCATTTTTTTAAAGGAAGAGAGGTCGGTTTTTTTAAGAAAGACTTGGGTCTATTTTGGCGTTGGGCCGGACTGATCTGTTTCAAAGGGAAAAGAATTTTGGGCCTATTTAATCCTTTTGGAAAATTAAACTGATTTGGGTCTTCTAAAATAAAGGGGTTTCGGTTGAGATTTTAAGAAAAGGTGAACTCGGCTCGATAATTAATAAAATAAGGAGGGTCGGTTTTGTTTTTTTTTATAAATATAAGGTCGGTTTGGTAATTCAGAAGGGGCTAGTTTTATTCAATAAAAATGGTTGAGATTTTTAAAGGATTTGAAAATATTTTATGAAAATTTTTAAAAGAAAATGGTATTTAAAATATTATCTAATATTATGTGAGATTTAAAATATAAAATATTATTTTGAGATTAAAGATCTAATATTAGGGTGTTTTAAAACAAATATAATATTATGAGACTTGATGATTTAGAAAGGTATTATTGGATTTACATCGAAAAAGGAATGTGTTGGACATTTTCAAAAGGCCAGAAATGAATAATGGCATGATTGGGTGACTAATAGCATGATGAAATGTTAAGATTATTTATCGTTAACTTATGCATTGAGATATGAGGAATATGATGCACTTGAGCTATGTGATATGCAAATATATGGTTATGAATATATGAATGTGGCTGAATGGAATGATGAGAACAATATGGTATTCAGGAATGTGATAATGTGATGAATGGTTGAACTTGAAGAAATGACGATTGCGATATGGGTGTTATTCTCGCTGAATGATGTATGCTTTGAGTGCTTGAATGATTAGACGTAGACTTATATATGTGTTCTGATATGTATCTAGGTAATACTTTGTGATTATGAACGATGTATGCTGGATCTTCTATTATGTTATTCTGCATAGCCAGGTAAGTCTCTTCGGAGCTTACTCAGATTGAAATAGAGATATTCCATGCTTTAGGTGCATGATATACTAGGTTCTTGCATTCATGATCAGCATGTCATTTAGTACCATGCTAGGTTTCATTGACCGTTGAGCATTCTATTTTTTTATGCATTTGTAAATAGAACGGCCATTATATGTGAAGTAACTAGAGTCTTTGCTAGGGTCCTAGGACGGCCCAGCCCCATTGGGTCCCGTTCTGAGTCAATCGAGTCATATGGAACTTCCTTTACTTATATTATGAGCATGATTGCGAAAGCTGCATGCGGGCTTTATTGTGGGGCGGGTTGGGCATGCGTGCCGCCCGATTATTATGGAATGCATTCACGACATGGCCAGTCTCTGCCCTATCGGAAAGGGGTAGAGGTAGGAGAGGGATATACCACTTGATATTCTGTGCTAAGGCCTTATTATCATTATGCACTTGATCTTAGGACCATGTTAGTGTGTTAATATCCCGCCATGCATCTAGAAACATCTTTATTAGGAATAGCGTATATTTGTGCTTAGGGCCGGGATGCAGAGCCAAAGTGGGCATCGATCTGATCCCGTCCACTATCAATTTTTTTAGGTATTCGTTATGCTTAATACTATTGATGCCGATTTGACTCCATGACCGCTGGGTCTAACATGGCAGAAAGAGAGAGTTGAGATTCCGACTTCACCAATTTAATTACGGCTCGAATTTGAATGGTTGATCATGTTTTGACCCGGCTCTGCCGTGGCACCCCCTTTGTATTATGCTTTACTTCCACTATTTGTGTGACCATTGGTTTTCCACGCTTATACTTACGACAAGTACAAGGGACTTCCCCGGGGATTCCAACGATCCCTTCAGACTTTGGTATGAAATCCCACTTTGAAAATGTTCGTTTGGAATTTCAAACTTTGAATCTGTACTCGGGGCGCAAGATCCTAACGAGGGGTTTTATCCCTCGAAACGTAACCCGAGAATCATAATCCTGGGCCGTTACAGACAACAACCCCCGCCACCTTTTCCCGATATTCCCGAACCCTGAAACACTAAACTAGAATTGTTGATTTCTCTCCTTTGGATGAACCTGACTCCCTATACTATAGCAATGTCTTGACTATAAATTTATTTAATTGAGAAACCCTCTCATCAGTGCCACGACAGAGCCGGGTCAAAACCAAGTACGAGGGAAAATGAGTAAAGTAGTATCATCCAAAGTATATAAGTCTGGGGTCATATCAGTCTCTCGAATCCACGACCCAAATGGAAACCCTCGTCATGGAAGTAAGCAACAAGCAAGGATCATATACTTGAAACTATACCACGAAGTCAGGCCGAGCTACTCATACGGGACCAAAAGTCCTCGATGAAGGCTTATAATACGCTTATACATAGAATAAAGGATTCTCTAATGTAGTACTAGAATTTATATCACACTGGCATGCTAACAATTTATATATAATGCAGAAAGAGATAAATTGGATCCACATAAAATGTAAAGTGGCATGTTCTCTCCTATCTTTGCACCCATTCCCATTAGTGCAGACACTTGCTACTTCGATGTTATAGCATAAAATCTTTATAGCTCATGCCCATAAATAATTATGCTCATCAATAAATCATGCTCATATCGTATCGTATCTCATGCTCATATCGTGTCTCGTGGTATATAAATAAGACTCGATGAGGACAACACCCGATGAGGTTGGGTTCTCCTATATGACCCTAGCAATGTTGTCAGCCTAATTCGCCATGTTTTATACTTACTTTTATATTGATTTCTGCATGCATTTCATACATTTGGGTTAGAATAATACAGAATCTGTGTAGTTTATGTTTATTTGCAAATATATGGAGTCTACATAAGTTTTTGTTATATTTCGCAGAAATCGGACGCATTTTGGAGCTTAAAGGAAAGTCATGGAGAAGCTAAGAATGGTGCAGCTGGAGAAAAGGCCATTTTTCGGTATTCATCATTCTAAATCAAGATTTGATGTCTTCATGAAAGTTGTAGCCCTCGGAAAGAGCTTTCCAACGCATGGTCATATGCATCAATCTGATGAACGAGGATTCGGGAAATTGTGTTTTAAGAACAGAGCAGAAAGCTGAGAGACTTAGTCGATATCGAGTTGTTTTACTCGATATCGAGTAACCCAGATCGAGTAAAGACCCCAGAAATCGACAAGAGAAGCCGGGAGCTGAAGATGTTACTCGATATCGACGACTTTTACTCGATATCGAGGACAGCCCAAGTCGATTTCCATGTCCGGAGCCGAGATCGAGAAGCTGAGCACTGGGATGCCGAGCAAGACTTAGTCGATATCGAGAAAATTCCTCGATATCGAGGACCACCCAAGTCGACATATGTTATGTTGGCCGATATGGAGTTGCTGAGCACAAGACGAAGAAACTGCTAGTCGATGTCGACTACTCCTACTCGATATCGAGTTGACCCAGGCGGCGGATTCCGAGCTATACGAATATCTTGTTAAGTTTCTATCCCGAAGCCAATGGTGATGTTTTCGAGACGAAATTCTATCCACATCTATCAAGAGCTATCAAGAGGAGAAGATATTTATCCACTTTAGATATAATTCCTAGTTGATTTATTTCCTTTATTTCCATGTTTTAATCTTTAGATAAAAGATAGATAGACATAGATTTAGATATAGTTTTCTTTCCTAATTAGAGAGGGAATGAAGGCTATAAATAAAGCCTTAGGGGGCTGATTTTGATTCATTCAAGCAAAGCCGTCTTCGGGCGCAAGGAGAGAGAGAGGAGAGAGAGAGGAGGAGGAGGAGGCGAGAGAGAGAGAGAGAGAGAGAGAGAGGAGGCGAGAGAGAAGAAGGAGGAACGTTTGGAAGGTTTTGTAAGTTTTAGTTTATTTTATATTAAAGTTAATTTCTTTCATTATGTTTTGTTTCGAATTTCTTTCTTCTAGGGTTGGGGTGATCCCAACATAGATATGTGTGTTTGATTTATAAATCCATGACTATATATGTCTTTATCATCATCTACATATGTGCTTAATCCTTTGCAAGAGTTGACGAAATTCCTTATTCATGATATTGAAGCGAAAGTGATCTTATTATGAATTGGATAGTAATTACGGTTTTCTTGCGAAAGTTGGTTAATCCTAATTAAAGAAAAGGTAGAAACAAATTAGGTTTTTATGCGAGAGCCTCTATCACCTAAATTGTTGGAATTTGCGAAAGTCGATTCTTTGATATAAAGCATGCATCTTTATGTGATTTGTGATATGCGCATATGTTTATTGTTGTGGTGATCCGTAACCTTGGAAGTTTGCATCTTTATTTGTTTTATTTTATTATTTTTATTCGGCACATATTCTACTCGATATCAAACCACCATTCTCTCTCCATCCCTCGACATCGATCCCTCTATTCTTTGTCGACAGCCACCCTCTCACCTTTTCCTGCTATCCCTGAACCCCAAAACACACTAAACCTAGAACCGCTGACTTCTCTCCTGAGGACGAACCTGACTCCCCTATACTATAGCGGGGGTCTTGACTATAAATTTATTTGGTCGAGAAACCCTCTCGCCAAGCAACGACTATAGGACTGACAAGGTTACGTTCATTCTATCATATGCATAGAGAATACGGATGCTCATTCGTATATGCAAGACATAAGCATGATACTAGATGCCATGCGATATCCAACACCTACATACTGTATGACACATCAGGCATGAGGTCCGGTTACTTAGTAAGCTCTCATAGGAAACTTACCTTAAATGCCGAACAACAAAGAAACAACAGAGAATAGAAGTCCATGCAAGTCACGAGTCACCTAGCATATATGAATAATAATAAACTCAATAAGTCTAATGTACGTTCTATCTAGCTAAGCACAGAGAAACACACAAATGAAAAGCCTTTCCAAAAATCAACTGATAAGTCAAAACGCTCGATAAGTAAGAAAACATCTGAAAGCCGAGATATCAGAAAGTTTAAGATTCCATATTAATGTCTAACAACCCATTATGGTTAATCCGTCCAACATCTCAATTTCAGTCCAGTGTCTCATATCAGTTCATAGGTTCATTCCAATCAGGAAACAAGGTCCAAGTCCAATTAAATAGTCTAATAGGTCAGGTCAATCTGTTAGCGCAAAGTCTGTTAAATAAGGTCCAATAGGTCAGGTCAATCCGTTAGCGCAAAGTCTGTTAAACAGTTATCCCAAAGTCATTCTCAATTCGTTAAGTCCAGTTAATTCGGTCAAAGTTATAGCGTTAAAGAAATCTCGACATCTCGGTTTTAAAACAACAATTCCTTTGAGAAGACATTTTCAAAATACAAGTTTAAATATCATCATTAAAATCTCTTAAACGACAACTAGGTTTTCAAAATACCCTTAAGTACTTTATCAACACTGATAGCGATCAAGATCCGATGATTCTCGATGACAAGACGATTCACGGTGAAAGCTCGTATTGTTCAAAGATCAACCGTGAAATCAAGCTTTTGGTGTGCAACTTCATTCCGCCTTGACATCGTCTAGCCTGACTCGATATCGAGTGAGTGTCACTCGATATCGACTGGCCCTTGTCTTACCGGATTTTGTCTTGGGATATTTTATTATATCTTTCCTTATATTCATTTATTAGTTGTTGAATAAAAAGTAGAGAAAATGATATTTTCTTACTTATGGCTATTTTTGGATATTTTAGATAGATGAGATATTTTTAATATTTGTCAATGTTTATTTTAATTTATTAGATAAATGGGAGAATTAGAGTTTCCTTTGGAAGGAACCACTCTCATCTATTATCAAACCCTATTTAAGTTGTATTTTCCTTCTTTTATTGTCACGTTGAATTGAATAGAAGAGCACTTGACTAAGTGCTTCTTCTTTGTTCATCCCTAATTACGCGTTTCACGTTCTTCCTCAGTTAATATTAGTTTCGTTTAGCAAGTTTTGGTCAAGCTACCAGTGTGGACTCAATTTGCTAAGTTCCTTTTGTTTCTACGTGGATTGAATTCCAATTGATTCAATTGCAATAGAGTTCAGCCGCAATAGTTGACTTGAATTGTTGCATTGGACCGATCAAGGAAAGTCCATTATCGGAACTCGCTAGCCTCTCCACGTAAATTCAATCGGGATTTGTGAGGGCAACCGTCTTTGTGACTGGGCGGATCAATATCTCTTAAGAATGGGTTAAAATTCAACTTAAAACGTCGTAAGATCCGATTAATCGAGTCGTTGGGATTACAGCACATCAAACATTATTTAAATCGATTAAATCACTAAATCATTTTATTTTCAATAAACCATATTTTTAAACAACAACTAGGTTTTGTTTCATTTCGTTTTAGCTTAAAATTTCATAAACGAGGGCTTTTACTCACTCCTTCGTCCCCATATATAGTGATGCTATTAAGATTAGCTACCTCACGATTCGAGGACCCGATCATCCCGAGAAAGAAGAAGGCGCCACCATGGAGTTGAGCTCGGACTATGGATCGGGGGGGCCATTCCACCTTGATGAAGCCGATTTAGGGTATGGCCGAATGGCCTTGGTATTTTTAAGACATTTATTGCCTTTCTTTTATTTTAATTTAGGAGAATAAATATGAGGAATAATTCTTTCCTTACTCATCATTTATCTATTTTAATTTTTAGCTATTTTTAGATAGATAAAATTACTAGTATTTATCTTAGGTTTTAAATTAATTATTTTAGATAAATGTGAGGTAGCTAGGGTTTCCTTTTGAATAGGAACAAATCTCACTTACTTAAGTTGTATTTTGGCTTTTTAGAATGCAGGTTGAAATTAAAAGAGAAGCATTTGGCTAAGTGCTTTCTCTTCGTCAATCCTAAATCTTTCGTCTTTCTACTTGTTCTACTTTTCACGTTCTTATACGATCGTGTCATTAGTCCAAATTCATTTTAAGTTACAAATTAAGTTTTGACAATTGTTCATCCTACTGTGCATCAATTTTGGTGGCAGGTGTGATTGAATTGGCCACGCGGTCATCTATTGTGTTGATCAATTGTTTCCATTGGCAGACTGACCGAATTGAAGCAAGTAAGGATTAACTAGTATAGTCCCCGCGTTATGGCGCATATTTTGGAAACATCTATTTTTGTTAAAATAGAAAAACAAAAAAATTGATAAATAAATTCCATTGGTTAAAAAAATGTTTAATTGTTTTTATCATTTATCATTTGACATTTTATATAGATTAGGCTTGGTGGGTGAAATTCCAAAAATTAAGGTTATAGAATGAATATAGTTAGTATTAACTTTATTTGACATTTTTATAATAAATATAGAATGAAATAATATTATATAGTTAGCATTAACTTTATTTTAAAAAGTTTTGAATTAATCCTATTGGTTGAAAAATGTATTAAATATATAAAATAGATGTTTCCAAAAATATCGGCTCGCGAGGATGCGACACGTGGCCAAAAGGCTTTGGTTTTAAGTAATATATAGATTCGTTGAAAAATATATTAAATATATAAAATAGATGTTTCCAAAAATATCGGCTCGCGAGGATGCAACACGTGGCCAAAAGGCTTTGGTTTTAAGTAATATATAGATAGATGGTTTTGAATTAATCCTATTTGTTGAAAAATGTATTAAATATATAAAATAGATGTTTCCAAAAATATCGGCTCGCGAGGATGCAACACGTGGCCAAAAGGCTTTGGTTTTAAGTAATATATAGATAGATTGGTTGAAAAATGTATTAAATATATAAAATAGATGTTTCCAAAAATATCGGCTCGCGAGGATGCGACACGTGGCCAAAAGGCTTTGGTTTTAAGTAATATATAGATAGATGGTTGAAAAATGTATTAAATATATAAAATAGATGTTTTCAAAAATATCGGTTCGCGAGGATGCGACACGTGGCCAAAAGGCTTTGGTTTTAAGTAATATATATAGATATAGATATAGATAGATATAGATGGTTGAAAAATGTATTAAATATATAAAATAGATGTTTCCAAAAATATCGGCTCGCGAGGATGCGACACGTGGCCAAAAGGCTTTGGTTTTAAGTAATATATAGATTAATTGTCCTTGCTAATTAATTAGTTCAAGTGCACCGACAGTAGTGTGAAGAATCGAGTCGGCCACCGTATTCCCAAGTCAACATCGGCAATTGACGGAAATACAAGAGTATACGCAAGATCGAGTATTTATTTTAGCAATGGCCAATTGCTACTTATCACATAGGCCCTGAATTGGAGCTCGGAAATCTGCCATTGAAGCACCTTGGAGCTCCTTCATAACACTCGGTAGTCCCCCCCTCTTGCTCTCATTTTCATCTCTTTTTTAATGATTGATGTCGGGGAAGGGTGTTGGAAAGGTTGAGTGTCAGTAGGGAAAGAATTGGGTTGATCGGAGCAAAAACGAATCCTGACGAGATACTAGAATGAGATACTGATTAATAATGATGAGATATGACTGATTTCGGAAACTAGACGTTTTGAAACTTATCCGGTTTTTTAAAAGCTTTTGGGGAGTATTTCATTATGCTTTGTTCCGTGTAGCGGTAAATGGGTCTTGTATGCTTTAGACTTATATCTTGCACATATTAAACTTTTACGTGATATGTGACGTGATTGGCTTGCTAATTTTGTTGTTATGCTATCCTATGTAAGTTTCCTTGTCTGAAAGGGAGAGTTGGGACATGTTGCAATGCATTCTGTGTAGGCTCATTTATTGCACGTTCGTTATTATATCGCTTACTCAAGTTGGACTTCGATTAATGCACTATAAGTCTATAATGATTTAAACTAGGTAAATACTCGTGTGCCACACACGAAATTTATAAAATATTTTATACGAATATATATATATATATATATATATATATATATATATATATATATATATATATATATATATATATATATATGCTTTGATATTGTAATACTATAAAAACAATTAATTATATGGTAAATTATTATAAACACAAAACATGTACTATCAATCAAATAAAGCGTTAGTGTGGAGTATTGGAGATTTCCCCATCTAGCACATCCCACGATCTAATCTAGAGAGAGCATGGAAAAGGTTTCAAATTAGAGAACACATCCATGTATTCATATGTGTGAATTAGAAGGTGCCCAACACATCATAATTTGGGCCTTATGGGCTCTATGAACCATTAATGGAGCCCAAAACAAAGTTGGGCCCATCAAGCTAGTGGAGTGACCCACTCCGCGGGGCCCACTGTAAGTCTTTAACTAAAGGGCGAGATGGGATCATCGGGATGGCTTGAAACGTCGCATTCAAGGGCGAACCAAATATGATTCGAGTGCAAAACGACACGTAAAGGAATACGAATTCCTTTTCTCATGCCCGCTTATTTTAGAAAGTGTTTACAACACTTTCATTTGTTCCATTTGTTGGCATCTTTTTATTTTGTTTGATTGATATTTGAGAGTTGCCCAACTTCTCATTGCGCCCATCGAGTGTGTTTTTTTCTTTTACCCCACGTTGTCAATAAGTGGATAAGCCCGGACTTTACTACCCTCTGTTTGCTGAATTGTGATGTTGTTGATTGTCGATACCCCACCTTATCGACATCTCCGCCTATCGAAGGCGTTTTCGATCTCTCGATTGTAACCATGTTTTCGATTTTGGTGAATCGAACTCAATCCTTTACAACCTTTAAAAAAAGGCAAAAATCATTTTTATGATATGATAAAGATAAATTAGGATTATATTGTCGTTGTAAAATCAATTCTTTCTCTATATTCAAGTTCAATGAGACTAGTGAGCCATAATCACAAGCGCTAGAAATCCCAAGTCTAATAAAAAAAAATATACATTAGATTTCATCCTTGAACAAAATTAATACTCCCTCCGTTCAACAAAACTTGTCGTTTACTATATAAAATATTCGTTTTTTTTTTAAAAAAAAATTAACAAATTTGTACTTATTAATAATGAAGACTCCACCTTGATTTTAAGATCTTGAGAACTAACGTGCAGATGATCTAAAGGATAATGAAAGACAAAATGATGGGTTTCAAATGGTTGATCACTTATGCATTTCTCTATTTTGACTTGTTCTCTTACAGGAAAGAATCCGAGGCCAACCTTTTTGGGCCTAAATTATAATGGGCTTTATATTGGGCTATGAGATGTGATTTGGGCTTTATCGATTTATACATAAGTTTCTCATCTAACCCACTTTATGTACTAGATACATTATGGAAGCTCTTTCAGGATTTCACTTTTTATACAAGGAAAGAATCGATCCATAGTTGATCATACTTGATCATGAAGAAAGGCGAAGGAACATCTTGGAAGGCACACAAAGGATCTGTTTTGGAAGGAATTCAAATATCTTGGAAAAAATTTGAAATTCAAACGGTTCTCCCTCCAAGAAACTCTACTAGTGTTCCTACTATAAAAAGACAAAGGCTAAGAAAGATGGAAGCTAACTAAGCAAGCACTCAAGCAATCACAAGAATCTTAAAGCATTCGTCAAGTTTCTCCTACATTCTCAAAAAGCTTAGTTGTTGATCATTGTTTAAGAGTTGAGAGAAACACTAGCACTTATTGTACAAGTCATTCATTTTACACTTGGAGTTTTCATACTCGATCAAAGCACACTTGGTGTGTGGTGTGAGCTTTTATTTCACTTGTAAGGTTGAGAGCTAGAATAGAAGCGGTGAGGCTTTGTATAGAGAAAGGGAAGTTTCTCTAGGAAGCTCTAGGCTCAAGAGAAGTGAAATAAGAAGTGTTTGAATCCTACGGGTTGGATAACCCTAGGCGGGGACGTAGGCCAGTTGGTGCCGAACCTCGTTAACAATTCGTGTGTTCATCTTTTATATTCCGCATTTACATTATCTTATTCGATTTTACTTTGTCAAGTCCTTATAGCCTATATCAAGGTCTTGACAAGTTGCACTAAATTTCTATTGTTGCGAAAATCGTCCATACTCTATTCATCCCCCCCCCCCCCTTCTAGAGTATTATTCATCGCCTTATAGACTCTTCAATTGGTATCAGAGCTTGGCTCACTGTTTTGATTTAACAATCTTTTGAGTTTTCAGCATGTCTACCATAGGTGATGGAGGTTTTGCTCAAGGAAGGTCAACCAATAGGCCTCCACTTTTCTGTGGCAATAACTTTGTCCACTGGAGATCACTGATGCAAATGTTCATCATTGATCAAGACCTTGAGCTATGGGGCCTGGTCAAGAATGGACCACACGTTCCTAAAAAGACTATCGATGGAAAGCAAGTTGATAAAACTGAGTCTGATTACAATCAGACTGATCTTGAGAACATTGCTAAGAACTACAAAGCTATGAATCTACTATATTGCGCTCTCGATGCTAATGAGTTTAATCGTGTCTCAGCTTGCAAAAGTGCCAAGGAAATTTGGGACAAACTGATAGTTACTTATGAGGGCACAAGTCAAGTCAAAGAGAGTAAGATTAATATCTTTCTCAAGCAATACGAACTTTTCAAGATGAATCCTGATGAGACAGTAAAGGAGATGTTTACGAGATTCACTCAAATTGTAAACAACCTCGACTCACTTGGAAAAACCTTCTCCAACCCAGAAAAGGTTCGAAAGGTTCTAAGGAGCCTTCTAAAAACCAAGTGGGATCCCAAGGTTACTGCAATTGAGGAAGCTCAAGATCTCTCTACACTACCATTAGATGATCTTCTCGGAAAACTTATCACTCATGAGATGATATTAAACGAGGAAGATGGAGAAGTACCCTCAACAGCAAAGAACCTTGCTCTCAAAGCTAAGAAAGATCACTCACAATCTGAGAGTGATGAATCAGACGACGAAGATGATCCCTTTGCTCTCATCACACGGGGATTAGCTCGAATTCTGAAGATGAAAAAACAATTTTCCAACCGTGAAAATACCGATTCATCTAGATTCAAAAGCAAGTCTCCCAACATGTCAAAGAAGCCAAAAGTGCTAACATGCTTTGAGTGTGGCGACACAGATCATCTCGTAAAGAAGTGCCCTATGAAGAAAAGAAATAAGTTCAAGAAATATGAACAAAAGAAAAAGGTTATGCTTGCAACCTGGAGTGACTCAGATTCATCATGTGACTCAGACACCGAAAAAGAACAGGCAAATCTCTGTCTTATGGCTGAACATGAAGGATCACAGACTCAAGACCTTGAACAAGTGGTAAGAAACCTAATGTCTAGTCTTCCCGATGTTCTTTCCGAAGTCCTAAGAAATATGATTTCTAATGAAGATGCTTACAGCAGTGAAATCAACACCTTGAAAGAAAAGCTGATAGATCAACAGAAATGTATTAGTGATATGTCGCAGGAAATGAAAAATCTTGAAACATCTCGGTCGGCCCTTGACATTAAAGTCAAGACTTTGAGCTCAGAAAATTCTGATCTCAGGCAAAGCCTCTCCTCTCTAAAGAATCGTGATGAGGATTTAGAGAAAGAGAAGGCAAAGCTAACCGATAAGTGTCAAGACTAGCAGACTTCACTCATTCAATTCACCAGATCTAAAGCTAATCTTGATAAGATGTTGGGTGAACAACAACTCTCTATTAATAGAAGTCGTATTGGATACAACAAAAATTTTCCAAAGAAACCTAGTACCACTTTTGTTAAAGCTAAAGGCTATTGGCGTTCACCTACTTGCTTCCATTGTTGTAAGAAAGGGCATGTTAGAGAAACTTGTCCATATAGGAGAAAAGATCCCTACATCATTAGAAATACATTTCCAGTTCGACTTAATGAACAGATAAAACAAGTTTGGGTTCCTAAAGGAACAAGACTACCCAACATGGTCTATCCTCATTATGAATCTAAAACTATATATTGGTCTAGCTGAAAAGGTTGATGTTGGTATTGCAGGATTTCATCAAGAGCAAAGAGCCAAAATGGATAATGGACAGTGGATGCTCACGACACATGAGTGGAAAGAAATCTCTATTTCAAGATCTTAAGGAACAAACCACTGGAACAATTACTCTTGGTGATAAAGGGAAGTGCAACATTATTGGTATTGGTAATATTGGTAATTCAGAAAGTTGCATTAAGGATGTTTATCTTGTTGATGGATTAAAGTATAACCTCTTAAGTGTCTCTCAGTTGTGTGACAAAGGAAACAAAGTTGGATTTGACAGACACAAGTGTGAAGTCATGAATGAAGAGACCGATGATCTAATCCTCACTGCTCACAGGCACAACAACACTTATGCTGTAAATGCTAATCATATTACAGGTACAAAACTCAAGTGTCTCAAGGTCTTGACAGAAGACCCCAACCTATGGCATAAAAGACTAGGTCATGTAAGCATGCACACCCTCAATAAACTCAAAACAAGAGATCTTGTTAGAGGATTGCCTGATCTAAACTTCAAGAAAGAAGATCTATGCAATGCATGCACAAGAGGCAAACAAACACGCAGCTCCTTCAAACCTAAAAAGGTTGTAAGTTCCTCTTGCCCTCTTGAGTTGTTGCATATGGACTTGTGTGGACCTATGCGTGTCAAATCTCCAAAGGGTAAACAATACATCCTAGTTATTATTGATGATTTCTCTCGTTTTACATGGATCTCCTTTTTAAGAGAAAAATCAGAGGCTTTGCTCGAGTTTTCTAAACTTTGCAAAGAGTTGTAGACCTTGAAAAACATACCTATTGTCTCCATTAGGAGTGATCATGGTAGAGAATTTGATCAACTTAAATTTGATTTGTTCTGTGTTAAATATGGAATTTCACACAACTTTTCAGCACCTAGAACTCCTCAACAAAACGGAGTTGTGGAACGAAAGAACCGCACTTTGGAGGACATGTCTAGGACAATGCTTTTGGAAAATGGTTTGCCAAAAATCTACTGGGCTGAGGCTGTTAATACAGCCAACTACATTTTGAATCGATGCTTAATTCGTCCCATCTTGCAAAAGACTCCTTATGAACTTTTCAAAGGAAGAAAGCCTAGCATTTCCTACTTTAAACCTTTTGGATGCACTTGCTTTGTTTATAACAATGGCAAAGATAATCTTGGGAAATTTGACGCACGTAGTGATGAAGGTATTTTCCTTGGTTATTCTACTATTAGCAAAGCTTATAGAGTTTATAACAAGCGCACCAAAATTGTTGAGGAGAGTATCCATGTGGTATTCGACGAAAGCAACAATGGTGTGTTAAGTGAAGGTTTTGCAGATCTCAATCTAAATCATCATGATTCAGATGGAGAAGAAGAGGACAAGGCTGAAAATAAGCAGGACCAAGAAAGAAACATGCAAGAACAAATCCAAGATACCAACGAGCTATCTCAAGACCTTGAGAAGGGACTACAGAATCAGGATTCAGTCATTGAAGAATCCAACACTCAAATTATCTCTCAAGACCTTGAAGAGAGACCTGCTACTATCTCAAACAATCAGGGTCCAAAGCTACGAAAATTCAAACATGCCTCTTCACACTCATCTCAAGATATCATATCAGATCCATCATCTGGGGTACAAACTCGATCTAGATTAAAGAATCTTTGTGCCTTCTATGCTTTTGTTTCTCTTGTAGAACCAAAAACCCCAGCTGAAGCACTCAAGGACTCGGATTGGATCATTGCCATACAAAATGAGCTAAATTAGTTTGAAAGGAACAAGGTATGGACTCTTCAACCCAGACCACAACACCAATCAGTCATAGGAACTAGATGGGTGTTTCGGAATAAACTGGATGAAGCAGGCAAGATCATTCGAAACAAAGCAAGACTTGTTGCTCAAGGATACAATCAAGAAGAAGGTATAGACTACGAGGAGACATTTGCTCCCGTAGCAAGGTTAGAAGCTATACGAATACTACTTGCTTTTGCATCTTTCATGGGGATCAAGCTATTTCAAATGGATATCAAATGTGCATTCCTAAATGGGTTCTTAGAAGAAGAGGTTTATGTTGCTCAACCACCAGGTTTTGAAAGGGAAGAATTTCCTAATCATGTGTATAAATTGGACAAAGCTCTCTATGGTCTCAAACAAGCCCCAAGAGCTTGGTATGAAAGATTGTCCAAATACCTTCTTGAAAATGGTTTTCAAAGAGGATTGATTGATAAAACTCTCTTCATCAAGACTCGTGGAAATGATCTTTTGATTGTTCAAATATATGTAGATGATATATTATTTGGTGCTACCAATAATTCCCTTTGCAAGGAGTTTTCTGAAATTATGTGCAGAGAATTCGAAATGAGTCTCATGGGAGAATTAAACTTCTTCCTCGGTTTACAAGTTCTTCAAACAAGTAAGGGTATCTTTTTTAATCAAGGGAAATATACCAGGGATCTACTAAAGAAATACAAAATGGAACAATCAAAGGTAGTAAAGACCCCTATGAGCTCCACTCTCCCTTGATCAAGATAAGAATGGTAAGAATGTAAACCAAAAAGAGTACAGAGGTATGATTGGTTCTCTCCTATACCTTACCGCTAGTAGACCTCATATAATGTTCAGTGTCTGTATGTGTGCTCGATTCCAAAGTGATCCCAAAGAGTCTCACCATATTGCTGTGAAAAGAATCTTCAGATATCTAAATGGATCTCAAGACCTTGGGCTATGGTATCCCAAACAGAGTAACTTTCATTTAAAAGGCTACTCAGATGAAGATTTTGCAGGTTACAAAGTTGATAGAAAAAGCACCTCTAGCTGTTGCCAACTCCTAGGATCCTCCTTGATAAGTTGCCACTCTAAGAAACAAAATTCAGTAGCCTTATCAACTGCAGAAGCAGAGTACATTGCTGCTGGTGCATGTTGCTCTCAGATTCTTTGGATAGCACAACAACTCAGAGACCTTAGAATTGATCTTAAAGGTATTCCTATTTTGTGTGATAATACTAGTGCTATTTTCATCACTAAAAATCCAGTGCAGCACTCGAGAACCAAGCACATTGATGTGAGACGTCATTTTATAAGAGAACATGTGGAGAAAGGTGATGTATCAATATCCTTCATATCCACTGATTTTCAGTTAGCTGATATTTTTACTAAACCACTCCCTAAAGATCGTTTCAATTTTATTAGATTGGAGTTGGGTATGCTTAATAGGGAAGCACTTTCTTAGGGGGAGTAATTACTCCCTACATGAAAGTTCAGAATTCAAATGACATCTCAAGGCCTTGACTTCATAAGGTTTCGAGATGATCATCCGAATAAAATTATATTCGATCAAACTCTGTTAGTATTTTATGGATATTCAACAAGAGTGTCTTTTGATTTTATTTATCCTTTTTCAAAAATCGATTTTCATATATTTTGGTTCCCATTTCAAAATTATCCCAAATCTATTTAATTTTTGCAAGTGGATGTGACACTTTGGGTTTAGAAAAATCAGATCATCATTACTTACTATTCAAGTGAGTTAATGAATCTGTACTTGCCAATTTGAAAAAGAAGGGAGACGATTCTGTTTCCAGATTTTTTGTTTTTTAATCTCTCCCTCCTCACGATCTAATCCACTCCACCCTCACTCTCTCTCTACGTTCATTCTCTTTCCCTCTCCGTGTTCCAAAACTCTCTCTGTTTCTGAAATCAAAATGGTGGGATCGAAGCGCTCATCAGTATCTCCGTTTCCAGCACCTTCTGCTAAGAGGTACAAGATGCCGGCCAACAAGGGGAAGCAAATAATGGAGGAATCTGAAGAACATTCCGAGGATTCCAGCGAGAACTCACCATCTCCACCACCTCTGATCAGGAAATCCAAAGGCAAAGCTCCAGCCACTTCTGCTCCTGCTCGGCCTCCCCAGGTACCTTCTGGCATTTCCCCCAATTGGTTTTGCTCTAAAGAGGTTGAGGAGTCCTCGAAACAGGACTTTTGCAACCGTCGTTTATGCTTCTATGATGCTGTCGATTTCAACCTCCTCCAAACCATGCCCTTGCCTTGCATTTCCCTCCTCAAATCCACCTGTTTTTGGACCTTGCTCAACCCTGGCAATTTTGCCTATCCCCAACTTACCCGACTCTTTTATGCCAACCTTACTGTTCATCGGGTAAATGGAACCCTAACCCTAGTATCCAAGGTCAAGAACACCCGAATCCGCCTCTCTCCTGAAAGCCTTGCTCTCATCCTTGATCTTCCAACTGAGATTCCCACAAAAGAATTCCCAAGCCGATTTGAGTGTCTCTCACGAGCACGAGATGAATTCTTCCTAAAATCTCAAGGCCCTGGATCTTCATCCACCCTCAAACCCACTCACACTGCCCTAAACCTTCAAGCCAAGCTCATCTTCACCATTCTGGCTCGCTGTATCTTCCCACCCATCCATTCCAGGGAATTGGTGACCGAGAATCTTCTCGAGATCCTTTTCCTAATCATGAACGGATACGAGCCTGACTTGCCCAAACTCATCCTTGACTACATGACCCATGTCTCTACCTCCTCTCGGCCTATGCCTTTACCCAATGCAAACCTCCTGCCCAAAATCTTTGAAGCCTTTGACATCGACACATCAGGAAAAGAAAAGCAAACCTACAATGGGATTGTTGATGAGGGTTGTCTAGATAGATTGGGGATTGCCAAAAACCTGAGGGGGCAATGGTTTCTAAGGAAAGACTCGAAGGGAAAACAGGTTGATGAACCTAATATGAGTGAGGATAGATTGGTTGCTGTGGAGACTGAGATTCAAGACCTTAGGTTTGATCTGAGCAGAATGTGGTCGAATGTGGTGATTCGCCAGGACCAGACTCATGAGCTACTCTCTATGCTCAACTGTAAGCTTGATCAAATGATGCTTCTCAATGCTCTCACGTACACTGCTACAGGCTCTATCATGCCAATGGAGCAAGAAACTTTCGATCATGTGCATGAGAAGACTGGGAATGTCATCCTCAACTGTGAAAATCAAGTGAAGAAACGTCCTATCCTGCGCCCCACTCATCATGAACCCACCATTCTCACAGTCGAGCAATATGGTGTGGTCAAGAAATACAGGGATGTGGAGCGTCAGAGACAGCTTGTAGAGATGGAACGAGACAAGGTCACAAGAGACGCCCTTGCAAGGTGGAGGAAGAGGTGCAGAGATGAGGTCAGAAGGAAATACCTTCCACCCAACAAGCAGTACCCCACCTTTTGGCGAATGGGTTGAGGAAGGCGCTGGCATTGCCCCTCCTGAAGATCCTAATGCTCCTGGCGCCCCTGGTACATCCTCTGCTGCTGGGCCATCCTCTGCTAAGAAAGGCAAGAAGGCTCTAAAGAGCAAGAAGAAGAAGGTTGCAGATGGGGATTCTGACTCAAGGCCTTGATCTCCCACCGACTTTCCTCTACTTTCTAAAAACTCATCTTTTGTTGTTCGTATTTTAAAAACTCTTGGTTGTGTTTTTGTTGGTGTTTTAAGACATTTTCACCTCTTTGCCCTTTTGTTGGAAGACAAAAGGGGGGAGAATGTTTTGGTTGCCCTGCGTTTTGGCACTAGTTGGTTAAGTTCTTGTCGTTTTTAAAACTTAGATGATCCAAACATTTTATGCCTATATTATAATATGCTTATTTCCTCTTATGATTACTGGAAATATGTTATGAATATTGAAACAGGTTTTGTCTTCCATCAAGGGGGAGATTGAAGACTCCACCTTGATTGTAAGATCTTGAGAACTAACGTGCAGGTGATCTAAAGGATGATGAAAGACAAAAGGCTGGGTTTCAAGGTCTTGAAACCCAGACTAAAATGATTGATCACTTATGCATTTCTCTATTTTGACTTGTTCTCTTACAGGAAAGAATCCGAGGCCAACCTTTTTGGGCCTAAATTATAATGGGCTTTATATTGGGCTATGAGATGTGATTTGGGCTTTATCGATTTATACATAAGTTTCTCATCTAACCCACTTTATGTACTAGATACATTATGGAAGCTCTTTCAGGATTTCACTTTTTATACAAGGAAAGAATCGATCCATAGTTGATCATACTTGATCATGAAGAAAGGCGAAGGAACATCTTGGAAGGCACACAAAGGATCTGTTTTGGAAGGAGTTCAAATATCTTGGAAAAAATTTGAAATTCAAACGGTTCTCCCTCCAAGAAACTCTACAAGTGTTCCTACTATAAAAAGACAAAGGCTAAGAAAGATGGAAGCTAACTAAGCAAGCACTCAAGCAATCACAAGCATCTTAAAGCATTCGTCAAGTTTCTCCTACATTCTCTAAAAGCTTAGTTGTTGATCATTGTTTAAGAGTTGAGAGAAACACTAGCACTTATTGTACAAGTCATTCATTTTACACTTGGAGTTTTCATACTCGATCAAAGCACACTTAGTGTGTGGTGTGAGCTTTTATTTCACTTGTAAGGTTGAGAGCTAGAATAGAAGCGGTGAGGCTTTGTATAGAGAAAGGGAAGTTTCTCTAGGAAGCTCTAGGCTCAAGAGAAGTGAAATAAGAAGTGTTTGAATCCTACGGGTTGGATAACCCTAGGCGGGGACGTAGGTCAGTTGGTGCCGAACCTCGTTAACAATTCGTGTGTTCATCTTTTATATTCCGCATTTACATTATCTTATTCGATTTTACTTTGTCAAGTCCTTATAGCCTATATCAAGGTCTTGACAAGTTGCACTAAATTTCTATTGTTGCGAAAATCGTCCATACTCTATTCATCCCCCCCCCCCCTTCTAGAGTATTATTCATCGCCTTATAGACTCTTCAAATAATAACTACGAAATTGTTAAAAAAAATTATTTAAAAAGTCAATATTTTATGTAGTTTTTAGCTCCTAAAAAAGTGTGCATGAATAGTAAAACGTCAAGTTTTGTTGAACGGAGGGAGTAATAGAAGTAGTCCACTAACTTTATATATATCGATTAAACTTTTTCACCTACAATCAACCAACCACCAATTCACCAATCTTTGCTCCACCCATAAAAGTGCAGGGTTTCGTTAGGGTTATTATATGAGCTGAACAGCTCGGGATCGGCTCGAAAAAAGCTTGACTCGAGCTCGTTCACTTACCTAAACAAGCCGAGCCTGAACATAATTTTAAGCTCGGTTGAAAGCTCGGCTCGTTTGATTTAGGCTCAAATAGCTCGAATAATATGAAATTTCTAAAATTTTATTTAAGTTAATATGTTATGACCAAGTAAAACTACTTAAAGCTCGAAAAAATCTCGGTTCGAGCTCATTTATTTACTAAAACAAGTCGAGCTTGAACAAAAATGAAATCTCGTTTAAAATTTGGGCTCGGCTCGGCTCGAGCTTGTGTAACAAATGAAAAAGCTTGAACATGTCAAGCTCAGCTCGTTCGACTCGAATAATACCCCTAGTTTTCGCAAAAGTGGAGGAGTGATGTGGTTACACACAAGTGATTTCTACTCCTATTTATATACTAGGCTTGAATTAACTAGAATTGTTTCATCTAGTTAGGGTTTTGTAAATAGGTCTAAAAGTCTAACACATAGTTTTAGTGAAGTCACATTATGAGTATATGTAGTTAGCTTTATATATATTTCACATATACACAGCTGCAACATTATATTGTCATAAGCCAAAGTCTGTAAGGGCATTTTGGTCTTTTAACATTCGACAGTTAGGAACCTTATAAGGGAATCTGGTGTAAGCGGGGGAGGTTGTTACATTTTTGCAGTTGAAGAATCTATTTTGCTCTCTGGAGCTTGGTTCATCAATGGAGTTCAATTTTCTCTTTTGATTCCTTTCTTCCATCACTGTATTACAGCTTGTTTTGTCCAAATGGTATCAGAGCAGGAGGATTGATTCTTACTTTGTGTTTGTTGCCAGTTGTCGTAAATCAGATCTGTGTGCGTGTGTTCTTACGTTTTTCGTAGACTTCGAATTTGTTGATCTTCATGGTTGGTCGTGGATCTGGAGGTCACAATGGACAAGGTGCGGGCAATTTTGGAGAAGGTGGTGCTGGTCGCGGTAGTTTTGTAGTTGTGACACCACCAGCACCAGCTGCAGGTGTTTGAGGATGGAATCTTCCCCAAAATGGATTCCAGTTTGGCGACATCGCTCAAGGTATGGCTGGAGCACATGTCAATCCATATTTTCTTTCAAATTCAGACCATCCAGGGATGGTTTTGGTATCAAATCCTTTTACTAGAGTCGATTTTACAAGCTGGGGTCGTGGGATTAAAATGGCGCTTGGCGCCAAAGCCAAGCTAGGCTTTATAACTGGTAGCTGTGTGAAGCCACCAGAAGAGAGTGAAGACTATGAGAAGTGGTTGCGAGCAGACTCCATGGTTAGATGCTGGATGCTTAATTCGATGAATCATGAGGTAACAGAGGGTTTTATCTATGTTGAAACTGCAAGGGAACTCTGGAATGAAATCAGAGAAAGGTTTCATGAATCAAATGATCCTCTAGTTTATCAATTGAGGAGAGATCTGGCAACTATTCGACAAGAAAACCTGTCGGTAGGCACCTATTTTGGAAATTTGAAAAAGATATGGGATGAGCTCAAGTTTCTTGATGCTATTCCAAGCTGCAACTGTGGTGGATTTAACAATTGAAACTGTGGAATGTTGAAGAAGATATTAGAAAGGGAAGAAAATGCTAAGGTGATGCAGTTCCTTATGGGCTTGAATGACGTCTATGAGAACCTTAGGAGCAATGTGTTGTCTAAGGATCCTATGCCGGGTATTAACAAAGCATTTCAAATGGCTACACAGATAGAGAGATCTAAGGGGCTCACAGGCACCCCTCAGGGAGATAGCAGTGCTCTTGCAGCTGCTAAGTTTGGACAATTTGGTCAATTTGGGCAAGTTGATATAGAGGCTAATGATGTTAACATGTTTCGTGGAGGTGACACCTCTAAGCAAAATGATCAGTTTAGGAGAGACTACAAAAAGGCTAAGTTTGATAGGTTATGTGATCATTGTGGAGAAAGAGGACACACAAAGGACTATTGTTTCAAGTTGATTGGATATCCTGATTGGTTTAGAGGGGGTAAAGAAGATGATAAGCCTAAGCCTCCTAAGAAGTTTGCTGCAGAGATGGAGAGTACCCATCCAGATAGTCCCTTTGATAATTTGGGTATGGAATCTAAACCTGACCAGGCCATGGTTAATGCAGTCTTTCAAGAGGTGTTGAAGATGATGAAAGGCAAATCCCTGGTGGAGAGCATTGATAGTTCTGCAAACCAAGCCATGGTCCACTTTGCATGTACTCTAAATGTTTCCTTTCTTATTGGTACTGATAAGGCTAAGAATGATGCATGGATTGTGGACTCTGGAGCCACTGATCACATTGCTTTTGACAAAGCTATATTTTTTGATATCATTGATTTGTCACCTGTTGTTTTTTGACAAAGCTATATTTTTTGATATCATTGATTTGTCACCTGTTGTTTTGCTTGGTTTGCCTGATGGGAATAATCTCAGAGTGTCTCACAGTGGTAGTGTCAGGTTGAGTGATGCTTTGATCTTGCATAATGTGTTGTTAGTGCCTCAGTTTCGGCACAACTTGCTATCTGTGTCTAAGATAGTGCATGATCAGAAATCAAAATTTCATTTTGATGCTATGTCCTCTTGGTTACAGGACCTTACAACTAATCAAGTTGTTGCTACTGGTGTTGAGGCAAGGGGGCTATATGTCTTGAAGGCCACTGATGTTGAGAGATTTGATGTGCCAAGTATTAGATCTTTAAATAATGTCAAGATGAGTTGTAATAAGCTGCAGATTTTGCATGCTAGATTGGGTCATATGACTTTTTCCAAACTACATCATATTTTGGATTGTAAGCCAGATATTCAAGACCTGAGTTGTGATGCTTGTAATATGAGTAAGATACACAAGTTGAAGTTTGATAGAAGTGAGAGTATTGCTGACTCTCTTTTTCAGTTGATTCATATGGATGTTTGGGGACCATGCATAGTTCCTTCTATTTGTGGTGCCAAATATTTTTTGACTGTATTGGATGATTTTTCTAGATCAACTTGGACTTATCTAATGCAAGATAAGTTGCAGGTTCTGAGACTGATTGGTAGTTTTTTGAACATGTTTGAGAACCAATTCTAAGTGTCTGTCAAGATTGTTAGAAAAGACAATGGAACTGAGTTCACTCAAAAGGGTTGTGTGGATCAGTTTGCCAGCAAAGGTATTTTGCATCAAAGATCAGCTCCCGGGGTCCATGAGCAGAATGGTAGGGTAGAAAGAAAGCACATGCATTTACTAGAAACTGCAAGGGCTATCAGGCTCCATGTTGGTCTTCCTATCAAGTTTTGGGGAGATTGTGTATTGAGTGCTACACATCTTATAAATAAGATGCCTTCTTCTACTTTGAATTGGAAATCACCATTTGAAATTTTATACAGAATTGCACCTTCCTATGATTTGCTCAGAGTGGTATGGTGCTTATGTCATGCCTTTCAACCAAATGATCATAGAGACAAGTTGGGAACATTAGCTAGGAGATGTGTTTTCTTGGGATATCCTCCGGGCATGAAGGCTTACAAATTGTTTAATCTAGAAAGAAAGACTATCATTGTCAGTAGACATGTGAAGTTTGAGGAATCCATATTTCCTTTTAAGCAGCAAGCACTCACTCCTTCACCCTCCTCCTCTCCTCCTTGTGTTGTTCATTGGTCAGATGACAGTGAGATGGTTCATCCTATGATTAGTCACCCTGATGCACCATTCATTGGCCATTCTCCTATTGATACTGGTGTCTCTAGAAGCAATGGGTCACCTATTGATGTAGTTCCTGATTCTGTGGGCAGTAATGCAACATCTTCAGTCCACAGTCTCAATCCCGAGAATCAGTCCCTGAGTTCTGAGCAAGCTATTCCACCTAGAGTTCTTCATATACAGATTAGAATCCCTGCTAGACTACAAGATTATGTCACTCTATGGTGGATTCATCTTCTTTAGAATCATTTGTTGTATTCTCGTCATGCAATTTGGCACACCTGTCACCAGAATACATTCATTTCTTTATTCAAATGTGTTCTACATTTGAGCCTCATTCTTATGCTCAAGCTAAAGGCATCACAGAGTGGGAACAAGCCATGCAGTTGAGATTCAGGCTCTCACAAGTAACCACACTTGGTCACTCACCCCTCTACATGTTGGCAAGAAAGCCATAGGATGCAAATGGGTTTATAAGATCAAATATAAACCCGATGGTACAGTGGAAAGGTTCAAGGCTCGACTAGTGGATAAGGGATTTAACCAGATAAAAGATAAAGACTACAAACAGACTTTCTCTCATGTTGCCAAGCTATCTACAGCTCGGGTTATTTTAGCTTTAGCAGCTAGCAAAGGTTGGGTTTTGCATCAATTAGATGTTAACAATGCCTTCCTTCATGGTTATTTGGAAGAGGAGGTATATATGCTCCCTCCCCCTGGTTTTGAGGTTCCTAAGGATCATGTATGCAAGCTACAGAGATCTCTATATGGGCTTAAACAAGCTAGTAGGCAATGGAACCATGAGCTTACCAAGTTCATGATCAGGTTAGGGTATGTCCAGTCAGTCCATGACTACTCATTATTTGTTAAGTCTTCCAAGGGAGCCATGACAATAGCATTAGTGTATGTTGATGACATGCTTCTTCTAGGAAATTCAGATTATGAGATCAAGGCAACCAAAGATGCTCTTCATCAGTTGTTCACCATTAAAGATCTAGGTGTAACCAAGTATTTTTTGGGAATGGAAATTGCCAGATCATCTTAAGGTATTCTTCTTAATCAAAGAAAGTATGTCCTTGACATCCTTAAAGATGCACATATGGAGGGTTGCAAACCCACTGAATTTCCTATGCAACATGGGGTTAGATTGTCTTCTATTATTGGTGATCCTATATCCAACCCTGAAGATTATAGAAGGCTTGTTGGTAGGCTCTTATACCTTACCTTAACTCGTCCTGATATTTCTTATTCAGTTCAACCATTAAGTCAATTTTTGCAAAACCCTTTGAAACCTCACTGGGATGCTGCTCTGTATTTGCTGAGATACCTCAAAGGAAGCTACAATTTTGCTCTATCTTATTCTGCTTCATCCTCATTCATTGTTAAGGCTTACACTGAAGTAGACTGGGGCAACTGTCTAGATACAGGTCGTTCCCTTTCAGGTTATTGTGTGTTCCTTGGATCTTCCTTAGTGTCCTGGAAGATAAAGAAGCAGAAGGTTGTCTCAAAATCTTCTACAGAGAGTGAGTACATGAGTATGTCTGCTACAGCTAGTGAGTTAGTGTGGCTTGAAGGGATTTTAAGTGATCTGGGCTTACAAGTACAACTCCCTCTCACGCTGTATTGTGACAATAAGTCTGCTCAGCAGCTTGTAGTCAACCCAGTGTTTCATGAGCGTACCAAACATGTGAGGATTGATGCTCACTTCATCCGGGAGATGGTGCAACAAGGATTCATCCAGACTGCCCATGTTTCTTCTCCTCTTCAAGTGGCAGACGTCATGACCAAAGCATTGGGTGCCAAACAACATTGTTTTCTTCGGTCCAAACTTGGCCTTGTTGTGCCTTGTGTGGGTCAAGTTTGAGGGGGGTATATGAGTGTATGTAGTTAGCTTTAAATACATTTCACATATACACAGCTGCAACATTATATTGTAATAACCCAAAGTCTGTAAGGGCATTTTGGTCTTTTAACATTCGACAGTTAGGACCCTTATAAGGGAATCTGGTGTAAGCGGGAGAGGTTGTTACATTTTTGCAGTTGAAGAATCTGTTTTGCTCTCTGGAGCTTGGTTCATCAATGGAGTTCAATTTCCTCTTTTGATTCCTTTCTTCCATCACTGTATTACAGCTTGTTTTGTCCAAACACATAATTAAAATAATTGTTAATAGAAAGAATATTACACTAACTCATATATTAGATTTTTATTATTTATACTTTTAAGTTTTAACGTCATTCTTTTTTTTTTTTTTAACCCAACCTCTTCAAATCTCAACATTTATAGTCGACAAATTGAATCATATATCAAATCCATTTGTAACCGGATGCAAATTAAGAGCTCGTTTGGTATAAGAACACAAGGTAAACGGAATGGAAACAAATTTTGTATAGGAAAATATATCTAGATAAGAGGAGAATGCTATATTTTTGTGTAAAAATTAAGATGTGAGGGGTAATGATTAGAAGAGTATAGGGGATATAGTTACCCCTTATTCAAATTAGTAATTGAAATAAGGAGGAACAAAATAATTTTGTATGAAAAGTTGAAAAGAGAGGGTAATGATTAAATTTTTTAATAATGCATTTTAAACTATAATTGGACTACATTCGTTTCCTTTCCCTTTACCTTTTCAAAATTTCACCCAAACGAGCCCTAAAACATATACATATGAGTGGGAAATCATTTGCGTTTTTGTATACCTCATTAATTAATAACTTTGGATTATATATATGATATTTGTATATTCAAATATATATGTTTATTGTAGTTAATAACTTGAATAATGTGAAAGATTTATTCGATCAATTGTGTTTATCAACTACTAAAGTAAAATCCTTGTATACATTCCATTTCTATATATCATCGTTGATCATCGCTTCTCTACCCTTTTGGCTTTTGTTGTTAACAAAATTTCATAAAAAAACCTGAAGCATACAGTGAGTTTTAGCCCCAAAGACGGGTTGAGATCCTCATTTTTTTAAAAAAAATGAGATAAAAGAGTAACGAAAAACTTGATGAAAATTACATATTTATTTAATTAACGAGTAGTTACATATATACCTTAATTTTAATTGATGATTTGGCATCGGATCGAACATATTAAAAACGAAAATGGAAGTGTTGGAGGGAACAGAGCATCTCAACCTGTTGTCTGTTTCGTTGAGAGAGGCAAGTTGCAAATGGGCTGCTATTACATTCACAGGCACAGCTAGCTAGGATTCGATCATCTTCATCCACGTACATTTATTTCAGGGAATCAAATCCCACACCTTTACTTTTTTTTTATTTGTAATTTGTAATTAATTAATAGCATTCCCAAGCTCGACATGATCTTTGTGTGTTGTCTTCACATGTACACTTTGTTAAACAACCCACTTTGACATTAAACAAACCACAAGTCTCCACCGGCCACCTCCTCTCTGTAAAGGGACCAAACAACTTCACCCTCACCTGTTTCCTTCTTTTACACAAACCCCAAATTTCACAAACTCCTGTACTTACTTAAATTTGGCCACCTTTATAAAATATTTTTAGAAAATATATATAGGCAAGAGTTCTAATAAAACCGAAAATACCATTATAGGACTACTATTTTCATGCCTGATAGTTCCTATTACTCGTTCATTGTCGTGTATAGGTAATGCATGTCATTGTGGTAATTTCTTATTTATTGCCCGTTTACAATTATTTGTTCATATGTCTATAAAATTATTAGGTTACTGGAAAACGCACTCTTGACATAGTTAAGAAGAGGGTGTATACATCTCGATCTTCTAGAATGCTATATTTAGCATTTTATTTGTTACAAATAATTTTATTATAAATATTTTGATCTCAAATATTAAAGAATAAAAAATAACGCAAAACTCTATGAATTAGAATTAGAAATTTATATAAAGCCGCCATTAGTACTTAAACTTTTCTTTCAAAAACCATCCATTAATTAGAAACTTATATAAACACCAATTTATTAGAAATTGAATTTGAAGAATAAGGTGTTTGTTTGATTACCATTTTATTTTTTAGATTTTTGTAGAAAAGGATTGAGGGTGATTAAAAATATTTCATTCAATCACCACTTTATTACAAGCAAAATATGTATGGGTGGCCCCGGTCGGGGTGGCCTAGTGGTAAGGAGTAAGCGGATGAGTAAGGAGGTCCCGGGTTCAATCCCTGCCTCCACCTCTTTCCTTGAGTGAAAATTCAAGGTTTACCTTGCTCCCTACCACTAGAACGAGCCGGTCAGCGCAAGCAGGTTTACCTGGTACGTGGTTCTTGTCGGCTAGGTCACGTGCTCGAGGTTTACCGTCAAAGGTGGGTTCCTCGTCATCAAAATAAAAATAAAAATGTATGGGCGATGAATTGTAAACAAACATAAATTAAAGGGCAATACTATTCAATTTTTAAAATACATGGTAATCTTTTACAAGCAACTTAATTAAGAAGTGATTTTATACAATTTACCAAAATTAAACCCTCAATAAACTATCACCAACTATTGCCAAACAAAAAATGCATGCAGGAATACTTTATTCACACAAATCTGTACTCTGTTCCATTACAAGAAAGTCTTCCTGACATCCAACCATTTCCCACACATCACAACAAATTAAATTAAATTAAATTAAACTAAAAAAACAAAAAAAAAAAAACCAAACTACCTCCACATTACAAAAGGAAAAAAAATCAACTAAAAAGGAAACTAGAAAATTGCATCAATTGCGACCCAATTTTATAATTCACTTACATATCAACACATAACACCAGCCTTTGCAGGGTGTTACACTTAAGTCACAGTTGTTAGATGCAATTTCCCAAAAAAAAATAAAAAAAAATAAAAGAACTATAGTGTAAATATATTTGAAAACTATTTAAAAAAAATAAATGGGGGTAAATCAGGAAATAGACAATTCACCAGGGGTAAGATGGTCAAAGAAGAGAGAGGCGTACAAGAGCCGATTCCACGTGTCGGGCAGGCCGGGCAGGCACCAATGGCTACAGTCGGATTTTTCCTTAATAAGCCTCTTATATTTTTGCGTTATGATTTTCCAGTGCTTGAACCTGAAAATTCCGGGGTGTGCGTCCTTACGGTAAGTGGACAGCTTGGTTATGTTGAGGTAGCTGACGTGGACGCCCTCGCGGCCGTTGATCTCCCGGAGCTTGCCCTCTAGGACGTTGATCATGGAGCGCGGGTAGAGCTGCTCGTACGACTCGTCCTGGATCGGACGGCTGGTGTTGAAGCACCAGTCCTTGTTCTTGTGCTCCGGGGAGATGCTCCGGTAGTAGACCTTGGTCTTCGTGGGGTCCACGTTGTGGGCCAGCCAATCTGACCACGTGGACAGCGCTCGCTCGTAGGCGAGCTCCGTTTGCATTTTCTCTAACTGCTCCCCTCCGTACTCGAACACATCATACCTGCGGGGCCCCACCACAAAATATTTGTTTTCCCGGTAAGGAACTATAATTAATTGCAAAATATTCCCTTTCCCCAACTACTATATACCGAAATTTGACCGGATTGTAAGTGTCACGTAATTAAAGTCCAAAATTTTACAACCACTACCTGACCTAGTTAATACTTTTTTCCTATTTTTGTTTCCATTAAATAAAATTAAAAACAAATGTAATGATTTTTTTTTGAAAATAGATGTCCTTATATAATTTTTAATTAAATTTTATAATTTAATATTGATTAATAATTAATAAGTATTGAATTGTATTAAAAATTAAAAAATATTTTATATTATTTTTAACTTATTGTAAAACTATAACATCTATTAATTTTGAACGAAGAGAATAGGTAATAAGCTAACTTATCACTTATAATAAGTATGAGTGCTTACGGTTTGAATCGGCCTCGGTCATGAGTCCACCAATGCCCTGAATTGAACACCATAACATCAGCGCCGCGCCATTGCTTTGCAGCAGGAACGAGCCTGTCGAGTGTGAGCACCCTACGTCCACTCGGGTGGTTAGGGTTGAAATCGACAAGGAATGGTGCCCAATAGAATTCCAATGTGAAGTCGTAATCCTATAACAATACATAACGAATTACATCTTGATAAACGTCCACTCACTCAAATATTCATAAACATAAGTAGAACAGTACGTTTTACAGGTCGGATTGTGACATAAAACGTTACTTACCAAAGCTTTGAGAACCTTGTAGGCAGGGCCTCCGGCATCGACGTAAGCCCTCTTAGAAGGGATGGATGTGTAGAGAAGGCAAGCGAGCGATTCCCACTTGTTTCTATTGAGAGAATCGCCCGCGATGAACATCCTCTTCCCTCTCATCCTCTCTAACATGTCTTTTCCATCAAACCTATAAAACACATTACATGTTAATTAACCTCAACCCTCAACCATAGATGAACAGAAAAAAAAATAAAAATCACTCTAGCTATCTAATAATTTACGTGTTGACCGAAAATGTTCAATCAATTCAAATCGTTTAATTTGAATAATCGGATCGGATCGTTAACGCTATGATTGAGATGCTGAGAGCTGTAGATATAATTAATTAAGTTGACTATTTTAATGTACCATGTAGCATAGTGTTTCCCTTAACGTTTGTTGATTTGGTTAAATTTGCACAAATTGCAAAATTAGCCCAAATGTTAGATTAGTTGAAGAAATCAGCCCAAAATTTTGGAAAATTTAAAATTTTTGGGCTAGTCTATACCTGTGGCTATTTTCTTTGATTCTGAAAATCTAGCTGTAAAGTTGGCAACTGCCAAGTATTTAAAAAAAGAACTTCCACTAATTGCACAGGTGAATAAATGTGCTCAAATTAAAGATGGGAATTACTTTATAAAAATTATTTTTGCAACATGGAAATTACTAAATATGAGGGCAACCATTGAAGTCTACACAGAACATAAATAATTGATGGCTGCATACACATTTTAAATAATGTAATAATGTGTACAGGCTCTAAATGTACGTCCTGATGAATTCCTGACTTCTTTTGAAGCAAATATTTTACATCCAAACTAGTTTTCCCCAAACCAAAAAGAAAAGAAAAGAAAATCAGGAAGAAGTCATTATATGTGGAATTACATGGTTAATTACCTTCAAATATTATTATTACAATGATTGATATTATTATATCAGTCTTTCGAATTATAATGCTTTAAAAATAATCCACGTTTCAATCTATAAACCCTTTAAAATTATTATTAAAAATACCTACAATTAAAAAATCTTAAAAAAAATGAAGGGGTGAAATAGAGAGGAGGGTATAATTTAGCTCTCAGAACATGAGCAACCATGGGTTTTAGCAACCTTAAGGTTGCTAAAATGTAAGCCCATGATTGTGGCCTTTACCTTAAGGTAAGAGGTGGGAAGGGGTTACCTTGGTAGAGAGAGGTAACATCTTCCCTTTTCTAATTTTTTTTTTATGATAAAGCAGGTTGATATATTTTAAATTTAGATTTATTAGTTGTAATATGATTTAAAATGAAATAAAAACATTTTTTAATTTCATTATTTTTTAAAATAAATTATCTCATTGGTTTAATTTTATTTTTTTCTATAATTTGAGCCCAATTTTATCCTATATATAACCCCATTTTGATCTATTGTAGTTGCACTTATTTTCTTAATCATGGATCACAATAATCCAAATACTCCACCCATTCCAAATATGTCTTTTGATCCAAATGTTCTAAAAAATCCTCAATTTCAAGTGATGTTGCAAATGTTTAACAATTCTTCAACACCCGAATATCCAAATTATACCCCACATAATCCTACCAATGTGTACAATCCTCTTCTTTTTTTTTTTTCCAAACCAACAACATTTTGAGCATTCTTCGGGTGTTCAAGGGAGTACCACTCGAAGTCCAACTGAAGATGCAAGACAAGTCAATCAAGTACAAGAGAACGAAGAAGTTGTTGTTCACAATAAAATATGTTTTTTACTTTTTTTAATTTATTTTAATCTAGATGTAATAAAATATATTTATATTAACTACTTGCTATTTTTATTTATTTATAACATTATAAAGAAAAATAATTCACAATAATATATGATGATACACATATAATAAAGGGAAAGATATAAAAGAAAAGGTGAAAATAATTTTGAAAAGAGGTTTTCCATGGATGTAGAGAAAAACTTTTAGAAAGAAGTAGAAAAAGTTAAAATTATTTTAAATAAAAAATAAATGATAGAATTGTGATAGAAAGATGGAAAAAAAAGGAAAAGAGGTTCCCATGGTTGCGGATGGTCTCATGCACTATCCATAAAAAAGAGACGATATGGAAAAAGGTAAAGGCTATCGGCTTGCACATCACTCACCCATTAAGAATATGGCTACTCGTACGGATTCGGGACATCACTCCTAATTAATTAGCCTCTACTTCGGTAACAAAATAATCTATATCTATATAAATTGTTAATTTAGAAGAGTTTAGCACTTATAGAGGTGAATTTTGGCCAATCCTATTTTCTCTTTAATTTTAATTTTAATTTAATTTAATTATCCTTTTTTCTTCTTTTTAGTTTAATTCTATTTTTACTTTAATTCTCTTATTTTTAACTAATCATTTTTTCTTCCCCCTTTTAATTCTTCCAATTGATTTTCATCTTTAAAATAATCAATGAGTTTAATTTAAAATATTAAATTAATATAAACTTGTGTCTATTTGCAAATATTCGATACTATCACAATTGAGTCTATCTTGATTGAGCTTATTATATCTTACTTTTGTGAGTTTGTTTTTATATGTTTACTTCAAAATATTTAAATAATATTTTATTAAATGGTATAATATCAATTTATTTTTTAAAAATCGCGTCATGGCGCGGGAACTATACTAGTTGGCTTTTTTATTACTTTTTCTTGTAATAAAATATTTGTCTCATCGAACCTAATTAATAATAAAAATTACTAATTTTATCAATTTATTTAATTAATTATATTTGATTTACAAAAAATTATATTAATACTCTAACTTTTCATACTATTCTTTTTTTTTTTATTGGTCCATTTTTTTTCCACATTATTTATTTGTTAAATTTTACTATTCTATTTTTTCCAATGGCCCATTATTTTGTTATGGAGGGAATACTAATTTGGGATTAAATTAAAAAGTAAGAGTATATTTTTAAAAAAGAAAAAAAAAGAGGAAGGAATAACGTACAAGGGGATCTGGCAGCCGTCGGATTCCCAGCTCCAGCCCTCGTACTCGAAATCTGGCCGTCCATTTTTCTGGCAGCTCATCTTCTCTTCAAGGAAGGGGCACTGCCTCACTCTGTACCTTGGATTCTCCTCCGGCTTGTAAACCCACTTCCCTTCGTAAATTTTACACTTTTGCCCTTCCTTTTCTCCTTTATTCCCGCTACTACCCTCCTCCACCGGCTCTCCTGTGGGGCCCTCCGCAACGGCCTCCGGCGAGTACTGATCGCCCTGATCCTGCGACGTCGACGACGTGAACAGCCTATCCTCCATGGACCCCGAGGTTGAGTTCAGGAGTTGGTCGATGAACTCCGTCGTGTTGAAGCTGCTCGTTACATTGGCGGCCGCCGACTTCTCGACGACGGCAGTGGTACTGAACTCCGTCGAGTTATAGCTGCTTGTTTCATTGACGGACGCCGGCGTCTCAACAACGGCGGAGGTACTGAACTCCGTCGAGTTATAGCTGCTTGTTTCATTGACGGCCGCCGGTGTATCAACGACGGCGGCGGTACTGAACTCCGTCGAGTTATAGCTGCTCGTTACATTGACGGCCGGCGGCGTCTCAACGACGGCGGCGGTACTGAACTCCGTCGAGTTATAGCTGCTTGTTTCATTGACGTCCACCGGCGTCTCAAAGACGGCGGCGGTACTGAACTCTGTCGAGTTATAGCTGCTCGTTACATTGACGGCGGGGGCGGAGGAATTGGAGTTGGTTTGATTGGCGGGAATCTGGTAATCGACGACTTCCTTGAAGGCGGTGGTAGGGGGAGTGGGGGAAGAGGCGGGAGGGGGCTGGGAGAGGAAAAGGGAGGTGGAGAAAGGGAGGGATTGGGGATTGGTAGAGAGGAGGAGGGAGAGGAGGAAGAGGCCGAGGAAGCCGCCGAGAGTGCAGAGCTTCCAGGTGTCGTTAATGGCGGAATTGAGGAATTCCATGGGGGATGGTAGAGGGGATTTGGGCTTGTCCTTCTTGAGAGAAGGAGGGGTTTGGATTGGGTTCTTCATTGGTGAGGAATAGGAATAGCAATAGGCAATAGAAATGACATGCTTTGCTTTAGCTTGCCTATCTTACTTTTTATAAATGAGAGGACGGTGTCTACACTTTACAATACTGCCATGTTTTTTTCAGATTGGGTTTTTTCTTTTTTCCTACGTAAAATTTTTATCATTAAAAATGGCCACACACACTCTGTGGCCATGTCACCCGTTTGATATTTTAATGGGCCGGGGAGAGGTTCGACCATGTTGCTGCGTAGAATGATGTGCATATACTCTAGTTATCCACTGTATTAATGTAGTAGACTAGAGACCAAATGGTTTAAGATGAGCAAGGCCTAATTTTTGCGGTTTTCGGTAATGTCGTTTTTTTTTTAATTATTATTTTGGGTTGTAATATGGTTTAAATGTTATTTCAGTACATCATACAGCCCAAAAATGGTGGACAAATTATGCGCGTTAAACCAATTGTATTACAAATGGCCTTTTTTGTAACCCCCTTCTGTAATAAAATAAAAATGGGGCCAAATTGCAAGAAAACCGTACTTTAAATACCCTAATTTGTTTAAAATCATCCCTTAAACACATAATTACAGTAAATCACACATCAAAATTCAAATATTTACATAGAATCACCCATTCTTCAAATGTAGTAGCGTTTCAATTAAAAATTAGAAAATAACAACAACAATATCTTAATTAAAACATTGAAATTTTCTCATATGTCATTCAACAACACTCAACTCATCCTTGTTAACTCTATGATAGTCGTTGTGATTTGTGCGCCTTCCTCTTATGTCGTCGGTTTGGTTCACTAAGCTACGTTTCCTCACCCGAAAACTTGGCGTACCATGCGCTAACCAAGTCGAGTGGGGTTCAATCCTAAAAACAATTGGCATTATGTGGGTAGCTCAGTAGCTCACCGGCTTATATGCAAGATTTGTATTCATTATTTTGTCAATGAGGGATGTCACTTTACATCTTTCCACAGTTGACCCCGACTTTGCGTTTTTAATTGAAACGGTATTACGTCTGAAGGATGAGCGGTTCAATACAAACTTTTAGGTTTTAATGAGTGGTTTACTGCAATTATGTATTTAAAAGGGTGATTTTGAACAAATTATGGTGTTTAAGGGATGATTTTATGTAATTTAGCCTAAAAATGGATACTTGGAACATTTTAGCACACCATCCAATATCTTCATTTTCCCTAAGTGATGTTTCTTTACATTCCCCATAAGCGGTTGGTTGCAGAACTTGTGAAAATTGAATTTTATTTTAATCTACAATTGCACGCTGCTTGTGAGGATTATATTAGCTAGCAACTCCACACACCACTTACAGTGAAAAATGATGAACTCACGGTGCATCTTAATTAATTACTGTATAACATTTGTCAGCAGTGGTAAAATATTGAAAATTATTAATTGTGTGTAAGTATATGGCTCTTGTTATTTGAGTTACTTGACATACATACACATCTCGAGGGAGAAAGTAAGTCCATTTTAGGATAAAGGGCATGTAGTTTCCTCTTTTAATCATTATTATTAAAATTATTAATTGTATAGGAGGCAGCGCATTTTGTTGACAATGATGCATAACGGCCATTTTTTTTCCATAATTTTATACGGAGTATTTAAGTGGAAATACTCAGAAAAAAGTAGTTTTTTTTTATAAAAAAATTATATAAAATTATTCAATTGGGATTTGTTGAGTGTTGTATTGAGATAAGTTAGGGGCATTTAAGGAAGTAAGAGTAAAGGTGAAGCGAGGTAGTTTTTTTTTGAGTTTGACAATGAAGAGAGTCATTGTGATTGGGTTGGTAAAATGTGAAAGCAACAAGGGACAGAATAATGGGGGGAGGGAAAGTGAAAAGCTACAAACAAAATTAAAATATGAAATGAAAGGGAAAGGGAAAGTAATAGGGACTATTTTTGTGCAGCATATATAAGTATCGGATAAGTAGTTGGAAATTATACATTAAATAAGTTCATTTGATGGATACCAACATGTGAAGTTGAGGACCGATTATACTGAAAACATAACAGAAATGAATGGTTCTTAATTGTTAGTACTCTTGACTACATTTCCAGCTTAAAAGAATAAACTCGAAATCACTTGACTGGAATTGGAAAGTTGTTTGGCTTCCAAAAATTATAAATTTTCTTTGCAAAAATCTATTGAATGGTACGCCTATGAAATTAAGACTTCGCAATAAAGGCGTGCATGCACTTATGGAATGTCCCATTTGTAACCACCCCGAAGAAGATGCATCATTTGTTCACTTAATGCCAAACTACATTAACTTTTATTGGAAAGATTTATGAACAAATTGAGAGAACAATACGATACATGAATAAGAACGGAAGACCTTATTGAGAAGTCATTTCTGAAATCTTTTCTAAGATCTCCTCGGAGAAGCAATCGATCCTAGCTTTTTCCTTATGGGGTATCTAGACAATGAGAAACAAAATTTTATTCAATGAAAATGACAACACAAACATGACTGAATGGTTCAAGTACATTAAACTCTTCAGGGTTAGCTAGAAGAAATCGCAGACCGATGACCTAGAAATTGACACGATTACAACCACTAAGAAAACCAACCAAAAAAAGGCCAGACAAAAGAAATTGGTAAAATATGGGAAGCCTGTCGTGGGGTTTGCCAAAATAAATTTTGATGGAACTAAGATATCATCTAGTTCTATTGCCTCTGGCTTCGTTTTACGGGATAGCATCGAAGTTGTCCTTTTATGTGGTGCTCATCGATATGGCAAAGTCTCCACGATCAATTAGGGTTGTCCCTAATTTTTTAGAATGGATAAAAAAGAATTATGGATATATTTTATTGGATAAAATGAATATAGTTTTTAAAAAAGAATTACTTTTTCACTCGTGTGGTGCTCTAGACAAGACAAATACTAAAAGAAAAACCAAGAAAACACTCTCTTTTGAGAGTTAGAAAATCCGGCACCGGCCACCTATCCCCAGCTTCGGCCGCCCCATCTCGGCTCCGGCCACCTCAATTAGTCTCCAGCCGTCTCCAATATGACGTGTTCTTGTCCTTGTTTACCGATCTGTGTACTCTCACCCTCCCTTATCCCTCTGGGCTCTTGAGACTCTACCCTCGGCTTCTCCGATGTCGTTGGTCTCGCCGCTGCTTGCCGTGTCTCCAATCCCGAACACGAATCCTCTGGTAGGGTTTCTTGTGTGTCTTTGGGGCTGCTCGATATCGGCGGCTCCTCGGTGGCCCTTCTTTCCGGGTAATCCCCCTCCCCCCTTTCCATGGTTGCTCGCGCGTCCCCGTTTCGAGCCCATGGTCTGATGGGGTTCTCAATCTATGACTATTACTTCCACCTCATCTATCCCTTCTTGGTGTCGATTTAGATCTACACTTCCTGGTGTCAAATCCAAGGTTCCATCGATTAATTTGCCACTTCCTGGTGTCAATTCAAGTCGTCTTGGTGGCCTCGCCATTTGATAATGCATATTTCATATAGGCATTATAGATATTTCTTATTGCTATTAGGTAGTGGTTTTGCTATGTTTTGAGTCTAGTTTCGTATATTGCTTGTGAAGTATCCGAGTTCGGAATCTACGTGTTTTTATGTTTATTCTGCAGAATTACATTCCGACCTTGGATGAACTTTGGGAAGAGCTTAAGAAACATGTTTTAGAGCATATGGAGGCTAGAGGAGGATCTAGAGAGGAGCAAGGAAGCACAACATTGGAATCTATTGAAGACGATTGAGGAACGACGGACATTGCATAGGCGGCGCTCGCCGCCCTTTGCACGGCGCTTGCCGCCCTTTGCACGGCGCCCGCTGCCCTTTGCATGGCGCCCGCTTCCCTTTGCATGGCGACCTTGGATGAACTTTGCGGTTTTGGATCCGAAGACATTATTTCCTATTAGCTTATTCTATTTCCTACTAGGGTTTTTTCAAATTTGGGAGACCTTATTAGGTTGTTTTTCAGTACCATTAGAGAGAGTCATAGTGATAGAGAGAGAGAGTGGTTACACTATGACCACAATTAGAGAGAATTGGCATGTGAGTTGCTAAACCCATAGTTTCGCATGTGATTCGAAGACATGGTTGTTTGTATTGTGAGGATTTGATTCTATTTGATTATTCATGTTCTTAGTTTTCATCTTGTGCTTAATTATTATATTGGTGTTCCTTTTTATGCCTGATCAACATGTTATGAATTACATCTTTTCTATGAATTCGTTGTTGTTTTCTCGATAGCAAACAAAGGTATTGATGATAATGATGTCTATTTGTCTTTGTAGAGGATGATTTCAACTGATCTATGTTGTGTAGATTCGATTAGGAGTGAGTTTGGTATGCGCCTATTAGTCTTAATTGAGTTGAGTCAATGTGCCAATTGGTCTTGATTACTTGAATCCTTAATGCTATTCTTCCCCGTCGTCGGTGGTGGCATGTGGTTCTGTTGCCGATGCTCTCCTGGCGGCCTTCTGCCTGCTGTGGTGTATTCCCTACCTTAGGTGCTCCTTGGGCATTAAGGCATGCTCGAAGTTGTCAAATTCAAGCCCGGTTTCCTTGGCCTTGTCTTGGGACGGCCTTGGGCCCGATGCAACCCGAAATGAGAAATATATATATATATATATATATATATATATATATATATATATATATATATATATATATATATATATATATATATATATATATATATATATATATATATATATATATATATATATATATATATTCATATATAATTAGATTAAGATTATATCCCGAAAGGGGTTGAATAAAATCCCGAAAGGGCTTGACAAAATTCTCAAAAGGGTTGAACTAAAATCTCGAAAGGGCCCTATAAAATCCCGAAAGGGTTTTCAGGTGTGTATTTTAAGAAGATCAAACTATATAAAATATCAAATTTTTTATATTAATTTTTTACAACTTAATATTTGTTGGTAATAAGTATTAAATTGTAATATAATAATAATAATAATAAAAAAGTTAGTATATTATATAGTTTTTAGCTTCTTAAAATAAGTGTTGAAAAATCAAACGACATGTATTCTAGATCGAAGAGAGTAGTATTTAACAGAAGGACTATCTATGAACTCAGGCAGAAATGATAAGAATGTGAATGAGTGTTTTGATATGTTAGAGACTTATTTGATACTATGGTGAAATCTTAGACATCAACTATGAATTTAGTCATTTTTAAAGATTTTTTTCTTAATATTCACTCAAAAATAAATAATTACAAAAATATTCAGACTTTTAAATTATTTATGAAAATATTCATTTTTGTTAGACCGGGCAGAAAAACAAGGTTTCATACCGCATTTTATTAATGCAATAGGAAATTTGAAATTGAAAAAAAAAATAGAATTAAATTAGTGACAGAAACGCAGAGACCGCGTTTCTGTCACTAATTTTATCCTGGATGAATAATATTTATATATTCAATACTCTCTCCATTCCAAAATACACAGGCTTTTGCTTTTTGACACGTTTTTTAAGGAGCGAAAAACTCTATAAAATATTATTTTTTATTTAATTTTTTTATATAATTCGATACTTAATAATAATAACTATCATATTATATTAAAAATTAATTAAAAAATTAATATTTTATAGAGTTATTCACTCCTTAAAAAACGTGCCGAAAAGAAAAAACCCATGTATTTTGGAACGGAGGGAGTATTATTAATATTTTTTTAAGTAGAAATGCGGAACCATACCGCGTCTCTCTATTGTATGTTTTTTTTCCCTTTTCTTTTTGCAGATTGAAATTTGGACGAGATGCAGACAGAGATCTGAGCCCTCGTTCGCAGATGGTTGCACCGACGTTGCTTCTCTCCTCTTTCATGGTCTGCGCCGCCGCCCTGGTCTCCGACGTCGGCTCCGTCTGCCTCTAAAGTCGCCGCCCTCGTCTCTCTCCTCCTTCTCTGGCACCCACAACCACCGCCCCCTTCTCCTTCTTTCTCCCCCAATTGTCACACCTCTTCTTCCTCTCCAATTGCCCGAATCCGCTCCTCCGTCGGCCTCCTTCCTCCCCCAATTGGCAACCAATGATGGAGACGTCTTCATCCTCCTTCTTTCTCCCCCAATTGTCCGAATCCACACCCCTCTTGAGAAGGAATAAGAGTCGAGAGTGGGAGACTGGGACCTCGAATCGAAGTCGGAAGTTGCTGAAATCGGTGAGGGTGCGCTGCTCCCCTCCTTTCTCGCCGCCTCAATTGTCGCCCTTGCCTCCGACGTCACTGTTGTTGCCTCTCTTCCCGTGGTTCAGCCTGGCAAAAATAAAACGTAGATACTACAGAGACGCGGAACCGTACCGCGTTTCTACTTAAAAAATAAATGATAATATTGAATATATAAACATTATTCATCCGGGATAAATTAATTAAAGAAACGTTGTCTTAGACCGCGTTTCTTTCATTAATTATATTCCTTTTTTTCCCAATTTCAAATTTCCTATTGTATTAATGAAAACGCGGTATGAAACCGCATTTTTCCGCTCGATTTGGCAAAAATGAATATTTTCGTAAATAGTTTGAAAGTGTGAATATTTTAGTAATTATTTAGTTTTGAGTGAATATTTAGAAAAAAAAATCATTTTTTAAACCCACTAAAAATTGGTGTAATTTACTTTGAAATAAAAAACAGTCTTTTAATTAAAATTTCAATTTTAACCAAAAAAGATGTTTATTTTATATATATAAAAAATCAGTCGCTTAGTCATAACAAGTTTTTTGAGGAGTTAAATGCCGAAGTCTTTGTGAGTATATGTATAGTGATGAATAATTAATTCCTCCAAGGCAGAGGAGAGAGCCTCCCTCTCTCTCTTAAACCAAATCCCTTACCCAAATACTGCCTCCTCCACCTCCCCACTGCACCCAACACACCACCCCCACCACCTCAACACCACCATCAACACTACTCCTCAACAAACACCACCGCCTCTTTTTGGTCTTGACGCCTAACCACCACCATCCCCTCACCACCGCCACCACAACTAGCCTCCATCGCTGCCATATCAGACCAAAATCAGCCTGTCAATGCCGCACTTATCAAATATGACATCTCCCTTTAATCTCGCCTTCGATTTCTCCTTCGATGGCCTCCAACATCAATCCATTTTCTCCTTACTAAACCCCCAACCCGATTACCCCTAAAAAAACCCAGGTTTAGGCCTTAATATTCTTTATCCCCAATGTGCCTGCGATCCCTTTGATCATTTCCGTGGTTCGCCGCCGCTCTCCGGTGGCCGCCTTCACCGTCGCTTGGGTAGGGGTCCATCATTGAGATTCTCTTGATCTTCCTTGGTCCTTGGGGCCTAAGCTTCGGGTCTTTGGGGCCCAAGCTTCGAGTCCTTGGGGCCCAAGCTTCGGTTTCTTCAAGCTCAAGCTTCAGGTCCTTTGGGTCTAAGGTTTTGGTGGAAAAAAACACTCGAAAGTGTTGAAACCACTCTTTGATTAAACCCTAAAAGGGCCTTAATCCCGAAAGGGTTTGAATAACCCAACTTTTTTGATATAAATATTCCCACTAGGGATGAAAATTTGGGTTTGAATAAAATCTCGTTCGCTTGAGTAGGATTACTGGTGCGTCTTTGATGGTGGTTCTCAGCTGCAAGTCTGGTTGTTCTTGGCGTTCCCTTTCTAAGTTGGGGCTCTGGAATCCGGTTTCGAGTGTGGCTGGGGTCGAGGCGGTGTGTATCGAGGAGACTCCGCGATACAAAAATTTTCTTGGAGGATCGTCTTCACCGCCTACAAGGACTCTTGATGTACCGCGGGCCATTTGTGTCATTGCTTGGTGGTTCTTGGCATCAGCTTTTAGTCTATGTTGTCTCCAGCGTGTTCAAGCTTGGATCACTTGTTTGGATTGTATTTGTGTGTTGCCACCGTTTGTCCTGCACCTTTTTTTATGCTTATTATGTTGTATGCCTGACGGTTCGCCGTTGATAGCGTCTATTTAGTAATGTTTATAGGACACCTTGGTTAGAGTTTAGGGCATTTTACTCGAGTATTTTCATATTTCTTAGCCCTTAATGTTCTATTTCGAGGAATCAGTGTCTATCGCTAGTTTATTGTGATTTCAGGTGTTTTGGAGTGGTTTTGGAGTTGATTCAAGATCTTAAGGGGAAAGGGGTGGTTCAATGATCTTCAGTACACTAATAAGTCATCAAAGACGAGCTAAGAGGCACGGGATCAAGGAAATGTGCCAAGAGATTCGAAGCAGAATCGAACAAAGTGGACAAGGCAAAGCAACACGGATAAGCTTCCTCTTTTTGCCCTTTAAAACTTCAAACCAACTCCTGATGTTTTCATGAGAGTTTTAGTCCTCGAGAAGAGCTTTCCAACACATATTCATATATGTGAATCAGACAAACAAGGACTTCAGAAATTGAATTTCAAGGCGACCCTGCTTAAATCCACTCGACCGAGTGAAAAAGCATTCGATCCGTGTTCTGTTCAAGTGCTTTACAGTACTTTCACTAATCTTGGCACTCGACCGAGTGGTTTTTTGACTCGGCTGAGTGTTGTGTATGTCTGATTGTATTCAGACTTTTTCCGTTTTGTTTAGGATTATTTCTTCAGATTGGTTTTGGGGGAGTCTTTATAAGGTCGAGTTTAGGTAGGATTGGGGGGACCTGATAGTGTGGAGTCGATTTTGGGAAGGTTTTGAGCTCTGTAATCGAAGACAGGATTGAATCTATCGAATTTTTGTAAATCTTCCACTTTATCTATGGTTGTTTTGTTGAATTTGATTGATTCAAGCATGGTTCTTGTTATGGGTTGCTATATTTCATTTTTCTAGGGTCGGGGTGATCCCGACAATGCAAAGATGGACTTGTGCTTAGTATTGTTTGAATGATATGTGATTATATTTGGTGATTTAATCCTATCGCGCTAGCCCTAGTTGGCGAGAGTCAATTATAACTGATTTTGGGGTTTGAAATCGTGAGACTAAGACCCTGAATTGGAACATAGATGGTGAATTTAGGCCGAGAGGCTATTGGAACCATATGATCCATAGGATTAAGCCTGAAGTTTAGTAGATCGAAAGAGTAATTGAACTTCTTGTGGATTTTTAGATCGTCATATATATTTTAGGTGATAATTGTATCGACTGAGACCGAGATAGTTATGTTTGCACGATTATTACCTAGAATGCTAAGCATGCAAAGGGTATAAATTGGTTGGTTAAGACCAAGAGGTGATCATTAACCAATTTAGACACATTCGCTTTGATTCCGAGAGGAGCTTTGCGATTACTTTGGACGATCTACCTTCACATTTGAATTAGATGTCATTGAAGCAAGAAAATATTTTTGGTCTATCGATGATGCATTATTGGTAATTGTCCTAGAACGCTTTCCATATTGATATTTCTCTACACTTGATCTGTTTTCGTTGTTACTTTAAAGATAAACACCCAAATCTGCTTGTTACTTTTGAACATGGTCAAACTAGCTCGAAATTACCGTCGATACTCCTCCGGTCCTTGTGGATACGACACTTGATTACTACAGTTGAACCCGTACACTTGCGGGGTTGGTTTTTAGCCTATCAGCCGTGTGCTAACCTAGTCGGCATATTGAGTTGTCGGGTCTGTCTAGCTCTCGATTTATTTCCTTATATAAAAGAAATGATGAATAGTATTGTTATTAGAGTTATATGTGCTGGCAGAAAAAAAAAAGTTATATAAGTCTGAACTTTGGTATGCTCATATTAAGCTTAATTTCAATCGACTACTTGCAAACTTGGTGCGAGACGAACGTCATTGGCACTTTCGCCCTTTACCAAAGTAGTAATAATATCCAAACTTAAACACAATACCAATAGATTAGGCAATCAATCACTTGATAAACCAAATAACTACTAGTATAGCGATGAAGTTCGGTGTCGAACCTACGTGAAGAAGCAATTTCCTATTCAATAATTCTAAACAAAGACTCTTATGACAAAGCAATGATTGTAGCAAGTAACAAAGATGTAAAAGTAACCAGATTTATGATTGCAAATAGATTGATATCAAAGTAGAAATAACACTTCACCTGCAATTCTCTGACAATGGTTGGAATTCATGGTCCTCAGATTGATTTATTAATTATTCATATTCATAGGTCTACTTGACTAAAGTTGAGAGATCCGTAGAGATTCACTCATCTTATTCAATATCACTAAAGAATAGCATTAATGACTCAAGTAATCAAGACCAATTGGCACATTGACTCAACGCAATTAAGACTAATAGGCGCATACCGAACTCAGCCATAATCGAATATCCTCAACATAGATCAATTGAAATCATCCACTACAAAGACAAAGAGACATCACTATCATCAATACCTTTTTTTGCTATCGAGAAAACAACAACGAATTCATAGCTAAGATGCAATTCCTAACATGTTGATCAGGCTTATAAAGGAACACAAATATAATAATTAAGCACAAGATGAAAACTAAGAAAATGAATAACCAAACAGAATCAAATCCTCACAATCCAAACAATCATGTCTTCGAATCACAGACGAAACTATGAGTTTAGCAGCACATATGCCAATTCTCTCTCTCACTAATTGTGTTCATAATCTCACAATAATCCTCTCCTTTCTCCGAATAGAACAGAAAAAAATTTAATATTGCCTCAAACAAGTCAGCACAAACCCTAGTCGAAAATAGAATAAACTAATAGGAAATAATATCTTCGGATCCAAAACCGCGTATCCGAAAAACAGGCCCACGACGGGCGTCGCATATGCAGTGTCCGACGTTCCTCAATTGTCTTCAATAAATTCCAATGTCGTGCTTCCTTGCTCCTCTCTAGCTCCTCATTAGCTTTCAAATGCCCCAAAACATGCTTCTTAAGCTCTTTCGAAAGTCCATCCAAGGTCGAAATCTAATTCTGCAGAAATATACGGAACTAGACTTAAACAATAGCAAAACCACTACCTAATTGCAATAAGAAACACCTATAATGCCTATATGAAATATGCATTATAAAAACTCTAGTGAAAGGGTTGTTTTATAAAGAAGAAATTGGGCCGGAAGACTCAATTTCCTATCCAAATTAAATCTTCGGGTAGGCTAAATTTGTTTATTGTCCTACCGGACAGTTCTACCTATGTCTATCGTTTCTCTCTTTCCCTCTTTTATACCTCTGTATATCGTTTCTCTTTCGCTCTTTTTACCCCGTTTGAACTGATCATCGTTTGCCCTCTACTCTCTTACTACCGAACGTTGTTTGAATCTCGCGGTGGGTGAACCGAGGAATGCAAGCCAAGGTTAGTAGTGTGTGTTTCGGTGTTAGGGGTTTCTTTGTTTTCATTAATTTGTTGATGAACGTAGGGTAATCCCTTGTATTGTATTTCTGTCATGTGTAGGTTCTTCCTTTTGTGATTTAGAATCCTATAAAATGTAGTTCAATGTGAGTATTTTGGTTTTGATTTTTTCCAGTTGTGTCTTTCTCCTCTATTTTTTTGTCAGTTCTCGGTGTTTATCTGTTTTCTATGCCTTCATGTTTATGGGTTGTTGAAAATCAAGTATTGTTTATCTGCCGAAGATAGGTTTCGTTCACGAAGTAATATTTACTTCTACCATGAAGTATGTGAATGTATCAAGTGAGGTTTGCTAGCTTCTGATATTCAGCAGCTTAAGAATAACCGTTTAGGGTTAGTCTTTCTTCAAGGATCAAAATTGCGTTTTAATTTTCAATTAGTACATTAGACGTTATTGCATGAAATTGTAACAAGTAAAGAGATGAAAATGTGGTTTAAAATTGATGGTTTGGTTGCTTGTTTTTCTTTGCTTGAGTTTCATGTTATAACTAGTCTTCCAGTTATTGAATATGATTCTTCTCCTCTCAAGGCTATTACATTTAAAGGGTATTTTGGTAAGAACAGGGTATCTTATGCGAATATAGTTAAGATTTTTGAAGCCGAATCTACAAAATCTTCAAAAAAGTTAGTCATGGCTAAGCTTTTAATTATTGGGAAGGTGTTATTATTTAAAAATTATGAGGCTGTGAGCTTAGATCATTTAGCGCTTGTATGTGATGTTGAAGAATTTGAAAGATTTCATTGGGGCCGCAAAAGTTATCATGTCTTGTTTAAATGTCTGAGAAGGGTTTGTTTTGTTAAGAAGGGTGTCAATGCTAGGGGAATGTATGAATTGTTTGGATATCCTCTAGCATTCTAGGTGATTTTTTTTGCTAATTTCCTTTTGGGATTTTAGTAACTAATTTTATTTGTCAGCTAGTGCTGACAATGAGCTGGTCGTTGTCTGTATATAAAACAGGTTTGGATTTTGGAAGCTTTTCCTTCTATTACTGAAAAGATGGGGTGTACATTTAAATTTATTCATAATGACCCAATTTCTTTAGATTGGGTGCGTAATGGCAAAAGTAGTTATGAACAAGCAGTGTCACTGTTCAGTGAGGAAGTGGTGAGCTTGTTATTTTTCACCCTTCATTGTTTGTCAGCATTATTTTATGAAACAGTTATTTGTCAACATTTTGTTCTTTTCATTTTATTGTCAGGATATTCTTTGCATTTTTCGAGCAGGGTCCTGTGTATCTAAAGTATGGAGAATTGTCAAGAAAGGTTGGAATGGAGTTTGTAGAAGAAGTCGCTGCTGAATTTTTTAACTGTTTGAGAAAGCCTGTTTTTTTTCCAACCTTGAGAAGTCCTTATTATAATGTGAAGAATGTACTAATTAATCATCAACAATTGACAAATAAAATTAATTAGTAAAATCCAACGGGAAGTAAAAAAATCACCTGGAATGCTAGAGGATATCCAAACAGATCATACATCCCCATAGCTTTGATACCCTTCTCAACAGAAGAAACCTTTTTCAGACATTTAAATATGACATGATAACTTTCGCATCTTCAATGAAATCTTTCAAAATTTTCAGCATCACATGCAAGCGCTATATCATCCAAGTTCACAGTCTCAGAACGTTTAAGTAATAACACGTTACCAATAATCAAAAGCTTAGCCATTACTAACTTTTTTTAGAGATTCTTTAGGTTCAACTTCAAAAATCTTAAGCATATCTGCATAAGAGGTCATGTCCTTGCCAAAAAAACTTTTTAAATGAAACAACCTTGAGAGAAGAAGGATTATATTTAATAACTAGAAGACCCGCTATGACATGAAACTCAAGTAAAGAAACCGAGCAACCAACCCATCAACTTTAATTCACATTTCCATCTCTTTATTCGTTACAATTTCATGCAATAACATCTGATGTACCAATTGAAAATTAAAATGCAATTTTGACCCTTGAAGAAAGACTAACACTAAACAACTATTCTTAAGCTGCTGAATATCAGAATCTGCCAACCCTCACTTGATGATTTTGCACACTTCAAGGTAGGAGTAAAGATTACTCTGTGAACAAAACCTCTCTTCAGCGGATAACCAATAGCTAGCTTATTTCCTACAAACCATAAACCTGAACACATGACACACAAATAAACACTGAGAACCAAAAATGACATAGCGGACAAACACAGAAACTGGAAAGATCAAAAGCAAAATGACATAGCGGACAAACACAGAAACTGGAAAGATCAATGCAGTTATGAGATCCTGTGAGAGAAAAAATGGTAATACAGTCACAGCTTATGAGATTGCATATCTCTGGATGTGTGTGCTCTACTGGGTTTGAAAGATGCAGCTAGAATTGGGTTAGAACATACTTGGTTTAAAGGTAAGAAAGCTACCAAGATCGACTGAGTTATGATCAATGAGGCCTGGGAGGAAGCTGAATTATATTGCAAATCTACTTATCTAATTCCTAAGGCTTTCTGTGATCATGGACAAGTGGTGGTGGAGCTATTAGAGCAAACAAACAGAAGGAGGACTCCTTTCAAATACTATAACATGTGGGCTCAACACCAGACATTTCAACAACTGATCACTGATTCCTAGAGCTCTCAAGATCTGGGCTCCTACCAATTTCAGCTATGTAAGAAGTTAAAGAATTTAAAAGCTCCCCTCAAAGCACTCAAGAAACATCATTTCTCACAAATCAGTAAGAGGGCAGATGATGCTGAAGCTGAATATGAGAGGGCTTTCTTGGATTTCAACAGACAGCCAAATGAAGATGAGAAGTTGCTAGAGCTGGAAACTGCAAAGAGAAAAGCCATGAGGCTGAGAGAAGCTGCATTCAGGTTTAATTCACAGCTGGCTAAAGCAAAACATAAGTTCAAAGGAGACAAGTGTAATTCTTACTTTCATGGCATTATGAAGAAGAACATGAGGAGGAACCATATTAGTTCCATTGTCAAAGAGGATGGAGGAGAAACCCTTTCCCTAGATAAGGTGTTGCAGCAATTTGAAAAATTCTACAAGGGTCTCCTAGGGACAGAGAAGATTACATGCATGATTGGATCAAGTTTTGTGAACACTGGGGTGCCCTGTTGATAGCTGAGATGCATGATGATTTAGTAAAACAAGTGACAGATGAAGAGATAAAGGGAGCTTTGTGGGACATAGGAGATGAGAAATCACCTGGGCCGGATGGTTATACCTCTAAGTTTTTCAAAGATACATGGGCCACTTCTCAAGCAGGTAAACCACACCAGTATTTCTTTAATTGCCAAGTATCCGAATGCTAACAAAGTTGGGGACTATAGACCTATTTTCTGTTGCAATGTGACTTATAAACTAATCTCGAAAATCCTTGTAACTAGACTAAGCCATGTTCTCAAAATGCTGATTTCACCTGCTCAGATTGGCTTTATTGAAGGAAGAATGATGAATGAAAATATTTTATTACTCCAAGAGCTTATTAGGAAATATTCTAGAAAGAGAATAAGCTCAGGTGTATCTTTAACTTAGATCTGAGAAAGGCTTATGATACTATCTCCTGGAAGTTCATAGAACAGATGCTCAAACATTTAAATTTCCCTCATACCTTTGTGCACTGGATTATGGAATGCATCAGTACAACCTCTTTCTCTCTTCGAAACTCTATCATATCTTCCGAAAGAAGGGCCAAGAGGTGGATTGGGGTGGGCTACTCTGGGGAAAGATGCAGAATAGAAAATGGGCTGTCATTACCTGGATAGCGGCTAAGAAGAGACTCCAAATGGGCAGGAGGATCAAGCACTGGATGGGCGATGCCGCTGCTGAGTGCTCCCTTTTCCATTCGGCGGAGGAGAGCGAGGATCACCTATGGTTTCAGTGCCCCGTTGTTTGTGCTGTCCAACAGATTGTGTTTGATTGGATTGGTATCTCTGTACGCCATGCCTCCATTGAAGAGTGGTTGTGTTGGTTTGCTGCTGAGCCACCCCGCACGAGGAAGGCTTGGACCTTTCATAAGAAGATGATGGCGCTACAAGCTACCATCTACTTCACCTGGATGTCGCGTAGCAAATCTTTATTTTGTAACGACCCATTTGACATTACTAAATGTGCTGAGCTTATTATGGCTAGTTGTCGATCCCGTTTTACCATGTTGTGTGAAGGCAAAACAAGCATGGGAAGACCGGATCGGCGGGGGGGGGGGGGGGGGGGGGGGTAGTGCTAAATCTGACGTGTTGAGTTTTGTGTTGGCTGTTAGGTTGCGGTTATGCTGATTAGAACTACTTGGCTTTGTATAGAGTAGGCGTTAGAGGGTGGTTTGTGTAATGGTGGTCATATGTGTGAGTTGAGAGTTTGAGCTAGTTATTGGTGGGCATAGGGGGACTTTTGAGTATAGATTTACTCCCTCTTACGTAAGACCCGCAATATGGTCTTACCCTTTTGTATCCTGTGGTTTCTTACCACGCCAGCTATATATTTACATTTTCAAAAAAAAAAAAAGGAAAGAGAGGACTTAGGCAAGGGGATCCTATCTCTCCCCTTCTTTTTGTCCTCTTTACTGATTATCTTTCAAGAATTTTGAAGTGTAGGACAAGGATTTCAACCTTCAAATTCCATCATAAGTGTGAAAAGATGCAGATAACACACCTGGCTTATGCTGATGATCTGATTCTTCTTTCAAGAGGAGACAAAAACTCAATGGTTGTGCTCTTGGATACCTTGGATCACTTCTCTGCTGTCTCTGGGCTTGAAGTCAGCCCAACCAAATCCTCTTACTACATTGTTGGAGCAAAGGAAGAGGATAAAACTTATGTACAAAGAAGATTTGGGTTTAATATGGGGGAGTTCCCTTTCAGATACTTAGGAATTCCTATATCTTCAAGGAAGCTCCCGGTATTCCAATTCTCTCCTTTTATGGATAAGATCTTAACTAACTTAAGCTACTGGAACTCGAAAACCCTATCTAATGCAAGTAGAATTGAGTTCATAAGAGATGTCATTCAAGGTATTGAGGCTTTACCTGCCCCTTCTACTCTTATAGATAAAATCAATGGGCTTTGTGCAAAATTTCTGTGGAAGTCTCATAGAATTAGATGGAGAGATCTATGCTTACCAAAAAACAGAAGGGGTCTTGGGCTTAAGGATTTGAAAACCTGGAATAATGCTTTCCTATCTAGGTTTTTATGGGATATTGTCAACAAGAAAGATAACCTGTGGGTTAAATGGGTTCATCACCAGTACTTAAGCAACACCACTGTCTGGAATTGGACTCCACATAGAACTAATGACTCCCCCCTAATTAAAAATATGCTTTTTATTAGGGACGAGATACTAACTTCTGCAGGTACTGAAGAGGGAGCAATTCAGCTCTTGCATTCTTGGGTTACCACTAGAAAATACAGCATTGGAAAGGCCTATGAACACCTTAGAAGGAAGGCGCCCAAACAACCATGGAGTGTAGTAGTGTGGGACTCCCATATTATCCCCAAACATGCTTTTATACTTTGGTTGGCTGCAAGGAAACGTCTAGCTACAAAGGACAAGATTAAATCAGGGGAAGTGGATCTTCAATGTGCTTTATGCAATCTTTCTCAAGAATCCCATGAACACATCTTCTTCAAGTGTAATTTTTCCTGTAATGTTTGGATGCAGATTAAGAGATGGTTAGGACTATGGAGGAACATGTCATCAATGCAAAGTGCTCTCAAATGGCTTAGGAAAGAAGCTAAAGGAAAGGGATGGCTATCAAAAGCAAAGAGAGTGGGCCTTGCTACAACGGTGTACTTCATTGGAAGGCAAGAAATGACAAGATTTTTGAAAACAAAATCTGGACAATGGAGGAGGCGGTGCATCTGATCAAAACGCATATCTATAGAGTCCTTGATCATCACTTCACTATACACTTCAACAATTCTTCCATACTGGCTGATGGTTTCCTGCAAGAAAGTCAGATGTAGACCAGCACAATGGCCACGGCAAGAGCTCATCTACACACATGGTTGACTATCAAGCCTCGGAATGTAGTTAGTTTAGGCAACATTTTGCTTTCTCGTTGCCAACTTGATTTATGGGCTTGTATTGCTTTTTGTAACAACATTGGAGGTCAGCTTGTATGGCTTGGATGACGGATAAAGGGTGCTTGGAGTGGTATGTGGTAACACCTTGATGGCATAGCCGAAGGGGTGTTACTCCTTACTACTCTCGAGAGTGTGTGTCCGATTTCCGATAGCTTTGGCTTGACGAGATAGGAACCACACAAAGGCTTTGCCTTCACACCCTCATGCGCATAATAGGTCTATAGCATTGCTCATCGACAGTTCCTACATATTTCGATCTTAGGAACTCATGGCCCTTTTTGGAACTCTTGTATATTTTTATTTCCTAGTTCTAATATATTTACATTTAAAAAAAAAGTAAATCAGAAAAGAAATATCCTACACATGATAGAGAACAATAGAAATGATTACCCTAGGTTCATGAACAAGTTCATGATTGAAAAACGAAGAAACCTCTAACAACGAGCTTGTTCATGAAAAACGAAGAAACTCCTATCTACGAAACCACAACACTAACTTCGACATGTATTTTTTGATTCAACCATCGTAAGAATCACACAACGATCAGTAGTAAGAGGGGAGGCGATGATCATTAGAACCAGATAAAAAGAGCGAAAGAGAAACGATAAACAGATGGAGAAAAAAGGGATAGAGAGAAAATATACAGTAAAACTGTCCGGTAGGACAATCGACTAAGGTGGACTTCCCAGTGGACAAGGAAGGAAACTGGATCTCCCTGCCAAATTTCACCTATAAAAAATCAACCTCTTAGTAGTAAGTTCGTAACAAGTTTTTTTGACGAGTTATCCGAACATGATAGGCCAATTCAACCAGGAAATGCCAAGTCTTAATATGTATCGTAACGAGTAGTACTGTCAGATATATGAGCTGATAGGGCTATGAAAGGTTGTTTTTATAAAACTAAAAAGTAAAAAGGCACGAAGCATATAATTGATGTATTTTAATTATTTAGTTTCTCAAAACATTCCGTTACTTTTATGTATAGATATTTGTGTGCTTCCACCTTGCTCCCGAATCTTTCGAAGCTTCAAGTTTGAAGTTTGAAGCCACAAATTATTACTCCCTATATTATAATTTTTGAATATGTTCCGTTACTGGATACAATCATTACCTACCCTTCAATAATACTTCCATTAAGGTCATCCCCACAAAGACGCCAGTTTGGTCGATGAGTTACTTGATCCACAACTCTATGCATTCTTAAACAAATTGATGGAAGTTAAAATTATGAAAGCAAAGTCTCTTTCTGTGAATGACTTTTTTACTTATTTTATTTAGAGAGAATTATAGGGTCCGTATGGAGCGGAGGTAAAAAAGTAGTTAAAATTTAAAAACAGTTAAAATTAAAATTTTCTGTAAAATAAAGTTTGAAAGATTATAAAATAATATAAATACCGTATAGGACAAAAAAGAGTTTATTTGAAAAAAAATGTAATTTATTTGGTTATTATTAGGGATATTATGGTAATTTTAAATCAAATAAACAAAATAAACACCAAAAAACAGTTTCCATTAGTTTATTTTTAAACACAAATTTTTAACCACAAACTCCAAAAAATTAACACCCATACACTAACTATTAAAAAGTGTGTCCATACACACCCATAGTAACTAACTGAAGAATTGACTACTTAATATAAATGATAATTAGACAAATTAGGGGTGGTAATTTTTAGGGGTGTACATAATCGGGTACCCGACACGAACTGGTTAATCGTGTCGGGTACCCGGTAAGAAATTACCTTAAATCACCGATCCGGACACGAACCGGTAAGATCATAGTCGTGTCGGGTATCCGACTCGGGTACCCGGTAGAAATTAAGTGACAATATCTTTTTTATTTTATTGTAGAAAAATAATTTAAGAAAGAGTATTTTAGGGGTGTACATAATCGGGTACCCGACACGAACTGGTTAATCGTGTCGGGTACCCGGTAGAAATTAAGTGACAATATCTTTTTTATTTTATTGTAGAAAAATAATTTAAGAAAGAGTATTTTATAGGGCTCGAACCCTCCGCCGCCTCACAATGTGTTGCACACTCACACCCACCACAACCAACTGGGCAAGGTCCATTTCATGTCACTGAAGGACATTAAATGCATTATGTATCATGTTTTTCTTTTTGTCATTAATGGAAAAAATTGGAAAATGGGACATATTGGATTGGGAAACGAACAGCAGACCTCCGGCTCATAGTATGGGGCGCCTACCACCTTGACATTCAAACATTGTTACTCCTTTTTCGAATAAATTATACTAATCCATAAAAATTATATATTTAAATTTAAAAAAAAATAAACGGTTCGTATCGGGTATCCGATAACGGGATTTGCCCGACCCGAACACGAACCATTTATTTCCAGGTTTTACCGGTTCGTGTCATTTTCGTGTCGTGTTATTTTCGGTTCGTGTTTTTTTCGTGTCGTATCGCCGTGTTTTCGTGTCGGGTCAGTCGTGTCGGATTTTTCTGCACACCCCTAGTAATTTTCACACAGTCTCCTGCCACAGCAATTTCAAGGGCTCTAAACTGGATCTCAAGGCCTTGAACTCGACTTCAAGGGTTTTGAAACAGAACTGAGTTTAGTTGAAGCTACACCAAAATCAAATAGACGTAAGTGCATAAAATAAATATGATGAACACAAGAATTGTTAACGAAGTTCGGCTCTAAACCAGCCTACGTCTCCACCTAGGGTTATCCAACCTGTAGGATTCAAAAGCACTATTATTTCACTTCCTATGGATCCTAGCTAGATACAACCGAGAAGATCTTTCCTTCTTCTAAACACTCGAAGCCTCACCCGCTTCTATCTAGTCAACTTAGATCCCTTAGAGTCATAGATACAATTTAGAAGAACAACCCTTCTCTTATAGCCTCACCCGCTATTATATCTAGTCAACCCAAGCTCTCGTGAAATAATAGCCTAGTGAATACGTTTGAGTAGTTGTATACTCTTAGTATAACACTTTAGACTTGTAAAATAAAGCTCTAGAAACTCTGAAACTCTCAAAAGATAAAACACAAGAACAACAATGGAGAAAGAGAGAATCAATGTCGGATGATTTCTATGGAGAACGCTTGTAGATTGATTGTTCGAGTTGTGTTCTACTTCTACCGTCCTGTTTATACACGCATGGGCTGGATATATGAACGTTTGAATGCCTGAACTTCAGCCGCTTGAACTTCTATAAAATCTGATTTTTTGGTGCTGATTTATGAACATTTGAATTCCAACCTTTTGAATTTGAAGTTAGCTCCACCAAATCTCACAAAGACCTTGCACAAAATCTTTAACCGACTATATCCAAAATAGATTTAAATAACTCCACCAAATCTCACAAAGATCTGAACAAAATCTTTAAAAAACTATATCCAAAATAGATTTAAATAAAACAAATAAATCTATCTTAAATCAAATACAATTTTGAATGTAAAGATAAATATATCCAAACAATAGAAAAAACCAAACCGAATAAATCTTATCTTATTGAGTTGATATTTGTATGAAATAAATATTATATTTCTTTGTCTTCCATCATACTAACCAAAACATATAATATAACATCAATATAGACTCAACACTAACCAAATTATCCGCCTTTTGTTTTCGCATTGTTAGCCTAATACGGTTTGAAATTAGGCAAAATCGAATATGGGGGTAAAAGGGTCCGCCGGTAGCAGGTAAGTGAGGGGGGTTTAGGGTTCCACTGCTCGACAGCTAGACAAAGTCAGAAAGAGAGAGAATGTGGGAGGCGGAAACAGAAGAAGAAGAAGAAGAAGAAGAAGAAGAAGAAGAAGAAGAGAGAGAGAGAGAGTCTGCAGATGAGAGAGAACCAGTGAGAGAGGATAAGAGAGAGAGAGAGGAGTGAAAAAGAAAGGTAAAGTTGCAGAGGAGAGAAAGATAGACAGAGAGATTAGTGAGAATAAGACAGAGAGAGATGAAAGAGTGACAGTGAGGGGACATTAATATAATTTGAATTAAATCTTAAGTTTCAGATAAAAACCATCGAAGAAGAAGCAATTGGGCGGGGATTTTTTGCAGGTTGATGTGTAAGCAATTAGTTTTAACAGGACATCTAAAGCTAAACGACATGACACATATTGAAATCCACTGGACAAGAGTTATTGGAGAAACATATTCACCACTCACTTCGGATTAAAAATGGGTAAATTTCCTTTCGATAAAGGTTATGTGAGAGGTGTCTCCCTCAAATATTAAGCAAACTTACCCATATATACACGTTATGACATTTATATACCTTATTTATATTTGTACTATGATTGAAGTTGCTATTGATGTGTAAAATTGTGAAGGAATCTCATGTGGGATGCATCGATGATGATTTTGTTTTATGGTTGCTTGAGGACAAGCAAGAGCTTAAGTGTGGGGGGATTTGATAATGCATATTTCATATAGACATTATAGGTGGTTCTTATTGCATTCAGATAGGAGTTTTGCATATGTTTTGGTCTAGTTCCGTATCTTTCTTGTGAAGTATTCGAGTTCGGAATCTACGCGTTTTTAGTGTTTATTCTGTAGTTTTACATTCCGACCTTGGATGAGATCTTGGAGGAGCTTAAATGAGATGTTTTGAAGCATATGAAGGCTAAGGAAGGAGCTATAAAGGAGAAAGGAAGCACAACGTCGAAGCTAAGAAGAAAGTTCATCACTTATGAGACGACACCCGCCGCTATTCCATCGGCGCCCGCCGCTACCCTGTGTTCAGCATGCCGACTTTAAGTCCGAAGATATTATTATTATATTTCCTAGGGTTTCACGACTCTATTTAGGTTTTATTTCTTCAATTTTCAGCCGTGGGTGGCTAGAGGGCTAGTCATTAATGGAGACAATTAGAGAGATGATCGTTACTTTGGTTATGAGTTGCTAAACTCATAGTTTCGCCCATGATTTGAAGACATGGTTGAATGAATTGTGAGAATTTGATTTCTATTAGTTATTTCTGATTATATTTATCATCTTGTTATTATTGATTTTATTTGTATTCCTTTCTATGATTGATCACCATGTTAGGAATTGCATCTATACTATGAATTCGTTGTTGTTTTTTCGATAGCAAACGAAGCCACTGATCTAGTGATATTTCTATGGCTTTGTAGTGGATGATTTCGATTGATCTATGTTGAATAGATGTTATAGGGCCGAGTAGGGTTGTTCATGTTGTCTTCTATTTGCATTGAATCGATATGCCAATTGGTCTTAGAACTTGAGTGTTTAATGCTATTCTTTAGTGATATTGAATAAAGAAGAATGTATCTTTGCTGATCTATCAACTTTAGTCAAGTCGACATATGCTTAGTAATATCTATTGAATCAATCATAGGATTCTGAACCTCAATCATTGTCGAGAATTATAGGTGAAATACTCTCTATATTATTATCAATACTTTGCAATCATCGATCTCTTTTCTTTACTTTGTTATCAATTTGCTATAAACCATTGCTTTTGTCATAAAAATCATTGTTAGAAACATTACATAGCAACTGTTCTCTCTGTGAGTTCGACTCAGGATTTCATCGCTATACTAGTTTATTGGTTTATCAATTTATTGGTTTACTAATCTATTGGTTTGAGTTTTGATTTAGGATATTAATGATATTTGGCAAAGGATGAAAAAACCAACGACGTTCGTCCCGCACCAGGTGTCGAATCCGTGATGCCAATAGAGTTACTAATAAGATTGCACACATTTACCCTTCTGCAAGAGGAGTTATACACTTACAACGATATGATCAAAGCTTTTCTAACCTCATCCTTATGGATGTTGTTAAATAGGGTTCACCATCACTCATCTAGAATATTAATTTTACAAAGTACATGTCCTATATATATTTTTTATAAGGTAAAATACCACTAGCATTGATAATATATATTGCAGTTTTCTCCACTAATTAACAAGTATATATATCTTAAAAATATTAGCTCAATTATTTAATTAAGAGTTATCACATGGGGACTGATCTAAAAATATTTATTCAAATATTAATGTTGCATTAAACAAATACTCCATGATATGGATTAGTTGTACTTGGTGGGGTGGGGTTACTGGGTTAGTAACAATTTTTTGGAAAGTAGTGGTGAGAGGTGACTGAGAGTAGTGATGATGACGACGACTCATCTTATTCATGCCTCTTTAGCAAATTGCAAATATTCTATTGATTGATCTTTATAATTTGGAACCTTCTTTACACCTCCAATAATTACTAAAGTGTGACATAATTTAGATAGGCTCTATGCATTTATTGTTGGAGTTATGCATATAATTATTTACTTCTATCATTATTTTTTTATTTATTAATATTGCAAATAATCTCCCCTTTTTAAGGGAATAATTACATTGGTGCTTTTAATGTCTTAGTTGAGCCTTAACATTATTTGTGACACTTGTGTTTTAATGGATAACAGCTACTCACTCACACCAATTGTTTAATAATATTATTATCATATACTAACTTAATAACATACTATCTAGGACGAAGCATGAGGTATGCATGCAGTAGTGCGGTATGATTTCTCTTTACTATTTTTTTATTAGGAAATAATTCAAGATCAGATATATATACCTAAATCTAGATAGCCAATAAGTCGGCAGACGGAAATCCGTCAATGTATACGAACGAAAATGAAAACAAAAAGCGAAGCAATACAACAAGTGGACAGACCTATCAAAACGTGACCCGACCTGAAGACCCGACCCGTAAAACGTGGGTTTTGGCGCAAATATTTCAACCCGAAACCCGAAGCAACCCGAACCCGTTCAACCCGCAAATTTCTGAGTCGGATTGGGTCGACCCGTGGGTCACCCGTTGTGTCAAGCTTTAAGATAATAAAAACATAAATAAATTACAATTTAACCTAATATTGAAATTTATTACTAATAATAATTAAGATTGAATATCATATTTTTCATCATCAACTTTACTTTATAATTTAACATTACAATTTGTTATGTATATAAAATTACATATTACTATTGTAGCAACATTAATTATTATTTTTCAATAATATAACTATTATTAGGAGAATATAACAATTTTAGATTTATGAACTATGTAAATAGTCATTAAAAATACTCCATCTTTTTACTTTTAAATGTCGTTTACTATTCATGTATGGTTTTAAGGATGATAATAATTATATAAAATATCAATTTTTATATTATATATAATTTCATACTTCAAAAACTAAAAAGAATGAAATTATAACCAATAATAAATTTTTATTGATATTTTACATAATTTTATCATTTTAAAATAACAAGTATAAATAGTAAATAACATTTAAAAAATTGTGGATGAATCGCGCTCTTAACCCGTTGGGTCGACCCGAACCCGTTAAATATGGGTCTGAGTTGAGCATTTCATGACTCGTAACCCGAAATGGCCCGACACGGAATGGACCCGAACCCGAGACGACCCGACCTGCCCGACCTGTTTGACAGGTCTAAGTGGACACGCACCCTACACAAAAACGAGCCAAGGAAAACTAAATTTAACACAAAGGGGACGTAGACTACGGACAAAAGCCAAACACCGTTATAAAACATAACCGTTGACCGGCGATACATCAGGAATCCCTTTGGGTAGTGAAGACGAATCTCCAGAAAGCTCTTTTCCGTACACAGAGTCGCATCTCTTTTTACTATTGAAATATCGTTGAGAATATAAATTCTTTTAAATTTTAATTAAATGTTAATATTACATTAATTAAGTTATACTGGGTATAAATTGTTGTTTAATTTTTTTAATATTCTTTTCACCTTTTTAATGCAATTTATCGATTATAAATGATCAATGATGAACAATTAATAACGAGTAATTAAAAAAATTATTCCAATTTATACATTTTGCATAACATTAAAATTATTCCAATTTACACATTTTGGAAGCAAAGAGCCAAAATCAAAATCAAACACATTTCGCTAGCAGATAAAAATACGAAATATTACCAATCAGTAGCTAAAGTTAGAAATTTAAGGAATTCGGCTTCAAATTTCACCACTAAGGATGGGACTATCTTAACAGATAGCCAAGAAATACGAAGCCAAATCACTTCAGATTTAGCTGATAGATTTGTCAGCCAGGGTACATCTGCGATACACCCTGAGATGATCGAGAACATAATGCTGAAATAACTTAAGATGAAAACTCCAAACTTACAAAATAACCAACAAATACGGAAATTAAAGAGGCAATCTTCAATATGACAGAAGATAAGACCCCTGGCCCAGACGACTTTCCCCCAAAATTTTACAAAAAATACTGGCATATTGTGGGACCTTTAGTGTGCAAAACTATAAGAGCCTTCTTTCACTCTGGTAATATGCTATCTGAAATTAACCAAACTTTTACAGCCCTCATTCCCAAAATTGACTCTCCTATGATCAGAAACCATTTTAGACCAATCAGTCTTTGTAACACTATCTACAAAATTATTGGAAAAATATTAGCTAATAGACTCAATGCTATTCTTCTAAGGATCATTACCCCCTTTCAAGGTGCCTTTGTGGAAGGGAGATCCATACAGGATAACACACTAATTGTGCATGAAATCTTTCACTCATTCCATAAACAAAAAGGGAAGAATGGTTGGATGGCTCTTAAGATCGATATGGAAAAAGCATATGATAAAATTAGTTGGAACTACATTCAAGTTGTCCTTGCCAAATTCGATTTCCATCGTACCTGGATCAACTGGGTCATGAAATGCTTAACTACTACCATATTCTATGTCCTTGTCAATAATAAACCCGGTGAATGCTTTAGACTACAAAGAGGTATTCGTCAAGGTGATCCGCTAGCACCTTACATATTTGTCATTATCATGGAAAATTTTGCTAGACAATTAATCGAGGAAGCAAACCAGGATGACGCGGTAGTAGGGATTAAACTAACCCCAAATGGCTCAGCCATCTCATTCCTCACCTTTGCTGATGACACACTAATCTTCGCAAAACCCTCCTAGAAAAGTCTCCATACAATTCAAAACATGCTGAACAAGTTCTTTAATCAATCAGGTCTGATTATTAATTACCAAAAAAGTTCAATGCAAGTGTCAAGAAATTTAATACTAACCTATCACGCTCTCTTTCTAGAGACATGAATACACCAATTTCAACTGGTATTGAAAAATATCTAGGTATACCTATAATCAAAAGCAGAGTAAAAAATTCGGTCTTTGAAGAAGCACTTCAAAGTCTGAAGAAACAACTTTCAAAATGGAAGGTCTCAACTTTATCTCAAGCGGGTAGGATAGTGCTTATCAATGCGAATCTTATCTCTAAAGTCAACTACCTTATGCAAAACTTTCGACTACCTAAAGGTGTGCTTCAACAAATAGATCAGATCAATAAAAACTTTTTCTAGGACAAACTTAATTCTGAACGATACAACCCACTTATTAGTTGGGAAAGGATATGTAGACCCAAAGACAAAGGTGAGCTAGGCATTAAATTGGCAAAAGAAATAAACATAAGCATGTAGCTAAATCTACTTTAGAAAATACTCACAAACCCAAGCAATATATGGGTCAAAGTCATAAAAGAAAAATACATACAAAATGAAACAATCTTCAAGCTACATAAACAAAATATTTCATGGCAATTTGGAAGATTACCCCACCTAAGAGAAACTTCTAGTAAAGGCCTCCTTTCGATAGTCGGGGACGACAAGACTATCAATGTTTGGTCGAATCCCTGGGTGAACAATCTACCTCTCAAATGTTACCTAACATGAAGGTGGCCCAACTCTTCACATCTCAAAATCAATGGAACATCCCTTTACTATAACAAATCATCCCTTTACAAGTGGTGATGGCCGTTTCAGATATTTGTATCCCTGAATGGAACACTTCAGATAGGTTAATATGGAAATTAAATTCGAAGGGTGAGTTCACCATCAAATCAACTCACAAAATTAGAAACGGTAATATGCAAAATACAACAAGCTTTAATTGGATTTGGAAGTTCAGCCTTCCACCTAAAACACAAAATTTCATATGGAAGGTTATGACTGATAGCCTCCCAACAAAAATCATGCTCAATAGACATTACAATAGAGTCCCAGCTCAATGCGTTCTATGTGAAAATGTTGATGAAGATGCACACCATTTACTAAAAGAATGCTCGCTCTCAAGGGCAATAATAGCCAACTATGAATACCTAACAAGAAAAGGTTTTATCAATCTAAAAGCAGAAAAGTCTATCCAAGAAGATCTTAAATATGTTAGTCATAATAACTCACATTATGAAGACCTCTGCTTTATATGACATGCCATATGAGAGATAAGAAATAAAATCATCTTCAACAACCACAAACTAGGATCGCAAACCTCCATAACCTATCAAATTTGTCATAATGTCAGGAATTGGGTACACGCCACCGCCATGGAGGAAAGAACACACAAAAAAGATAAGCGGAAATCATCCAGGTGGGTCAAACCACCATATGGCATCTACAAAATTAACGTAGATGACTCGATTAGGGTCCCTAATGATTGCCACTTGGGGGGCATCAGTAGAGACAGTACGGGCCAAGTGATTGATATTTTTGAGCATAAAGGAAGAATGGGATCTATCCTTCTGATAGAAGCGGAAGCTTTATGCTTGGGAGTCCAACAAGCTATAGAAAAGGATTGAGATGCGTGATTGTTGAAGGAGATAATTTGAAGGTCGTGGAAACCATTAACGATAGCTCCAAAGTTGACTAGGAGATCTACAGAAGTATTGAGAAGATTAACCTGATGAAAGGAAAGTTTGACAAGATTGAGTTCCGACACTGACTCGGAGAATAAAATGCAGCAGCTGATTTAATAACTAGATTTAGGGGTAACATTTCTAACCCCCCCCCCCCCCCCTGAATGGGGAATTTATTAAAATCATCTATAGAGATGATCAAGGATGAACCTTGCCTAGCAAGGCATCTGACGGAGGGAAAGTCGTTGATTTCCCTTATTAAAATAATTACCAAACAAACAAACTAGTATAGGATGCAAGTAAGGGGTCGATCCCATAGAGAAACAAGTATTTCCAAGAGTTGTGTATTTATCGATTGAAAGGAAAATTATGGGAATAAAGAAAATAGAAAACCTAATCTAAACAGAAGCAAGTGATAGTTAAAAGAGATGTTTCCATCCACAAATTCTCGACATTGGTTGGGTTATTGGTCGTCGAATCCAATTGAAGTGTTCTCTACAAATTCCTCCCATCTTAGTTTGAATAGATTAAAGCACAAAGAGCATAATTAATCCCTTACACCTTTATGTAACCCTTGCACAAACAAAGATTTAACATAAAGATAGCACATGTTCCTAAGAATCTAGACATATGAATAACACCAAGTATGCAAGGTAACCGATGTTTAAGACATATGTCGAAATCCCTACGTAGTCATGATCAAACGAAGGTTCTCACAATCCTAAGCATGCTACAACGGAATCCATTCAATGATGAAAGAACAAAAACCTAGCAAGATACTATCATGGTGATCAATTACAATAACATCAACAATAATCGCAAGGGAAATCGAAAGATATTAAAGAGAGAATCAATCCTTCATTAGAAACTCACAAACAACCAACCAAGTCTCGAAAGTGTAGATGAAAACATCGGAGAATTAGCCAAGCATGGCTTACCTAAATCCCTTCTCTTGAATAGAAAACAACGTTAGGCTGTTGGATGAATGTTAGATAATTAAATGAGTCTCCAAATAGCTGAGAAAAACCTAATATAAAGCCTAAAGGGGTCGGTGAAACCGTAGTAATTGGGCCGCTCGCCCCCCCCCCCCCCCCCCCCCCCAACTCTTGTCTTCTTCCCTTTCTTGCAAACAACACATACAATTTGTTCTATAAATGTGAGACCTCTTCACCCCAAAACCCTCATTCACAATCTGAACCATAGAACCCACTCCTCTTCATATGATTTCTCTCTCTTTTCTCTCCAAGAACCACAAAAAAAAACACCATCTTTCCTCCATTCTTGCTAAACTCAAACAAAAACCACCATCACCTTGTTCTTGAAGCCTTGTCGAGCCAAACTCCACCAAAATACCTCCCACAGCTTCTTCTGATCGTTCCAACTTTGAGCCATCACCCTCAACTTAGTTGTTGTCGTCACTCAAAGCCAGCAACTGCTCCAGTTCCCAGCGAAGCACTATTTGAACAATCAAAATCAATTCAGAAAACCTCTCAAAACTCCATTGGAGAGAACCAAGAAATTCGTAGCTTAGTTTGTTACAATTGATTTTTTCACCCCCACTACATTTGGCGCCAATCTTCTTATAAGAGAAGCGAGGAGCGTCTGTCTATGAAATGACCAAAATTCCCTTCACAGAATCACAAAATTACATTTGTACAATATGCTATGCTAAGCTATAGAATATAGTATAATCCCATATACCGCCCTCAAGCTGGACTAGAAACAGGGAGAACTAGACCAAGCTTGGATGTGAGAAACTGATGTTGAGAAGCCCCTAATGCCTTGGTCAAAACAGCTGCAATCTTTAATGCAGAAAAGACATGAGCTGTCTTGATGAACTTGTCTTGGACCATTTCTCTAATGAAATGGCTATCAATACGCACATGCTTAGTCCTCTCATGAAAAATAGGATTAGCAGCTAGATCCTGGGCAGATTTGTTATCACGATGCAAGGTGATTGGAAGGTGAACACTGATGTGTAAACCTGAAAGTAAACCATGTAACCAAACCAATTCACTAGAAGTTGATTTCATACATCTGTATTCACTTTCTGTGGATGACTTGGACACCACCTTTTGTTTCTTTTTCTTCCAAGAAACCAGAGCTGAGCCCAAGAAGAGACAGAAGCCAGTTAAGGATCTACCAGTATCTCTACAATTACCCCAATCAGCAACACTGTATGTACACATATTGAATGAAAGGAGGTTGGATAAGATAGAGCAAGATTGAAGCTGCCCTTAAGATATCTCAGGAGATACATTGTAGCATGCCAATGTGGTTTAAGAGGATTTTGAATGAATTGAATTAGCTGCTGAACTGAATAGGAGATGTCAGGCCGGGTAAGGGTAAGGTAAAGTAATTGGCCAACAATCCTTCTGTAGCATTCTGGATTGTCAATAGGACCACCTTCCATAGATGATAGCTTTATGCCATGTTGCATAGGGAAAGATGCAGGCTTGCATCCTTCCATCTGTGCATCTTTTAAAATATCTAGAATATATTTTCTCTTATTTAAGAGAATATATGAAGAGGATCTAGATATCTCCATACCCAAAAAATACCTTGCGATTCATAAGTCTTTAATAGTGAATGCAGTGTGCAGAGCTTGTTTGGTTGAACTTATCTCATGTGCAGAATTACCCATGATAAGCATATCATCAACATAGACCAAAGCCACTATCATAGAAGTTCTTTTAGATTTAAAAAAGAGAGAATAGTCATGCTTAGACTAAGAAAATCCCAAATTTACCAAGAACCTAGTAAGTTCATGATTACACTGTCGACTTGCTTGTTTAAGGCCATACAAGGACCTATTAAGCTTGCAGACATGTCCTTTATAAACCTCATAGCCTAAGGGTGGAATCATGTATACTTCCTCTTCCAAATTGCTATGTAAAAAGGCATTATTGACATCTAGTTGGTGAAGAACCCATCCCTTAACAACAACCATAGCTAAGATAACCCTCACAGTAGATAGTTTGGCCATAGGTGAAAAAGTCTGCTTATAATCTTTATCTTTGACCTAATTAAAGCCTTCTGCCACTAATCTAGCCTTGTATTTCTCAATGGATCCATTAGGTCTATATTTAATTTTGTAAATCCACTTGGATCCAATGGCCTTTTTTCCATGAGGAAGTGGAGTAACAGACCATGTGTGATTGTTTTCTAAAGCTGTCAACTCAGCTTTCATAGCTAATTCCCAATGAGCCACACCCTTAGCTTAAGCATAGCTATTAGGTTCAAAGGTGGCACACATGTTGACAAAGTATTCAATATAAGCAAGAGTCAAATGGGCTAAATTCTTGATGGACGAGACAACAAAAGACTATGATAGAGAGTCATCAAAATTACTGCTTCTAGAAGGCAAGCCTGAACATTCATAATCTTGGAAATGAGATGGAGGTCTAATAACTCGTTTGGAAGGAAGTTGAGGAGGATTATGTCCAGTAATATGAGGGGTAGGAGCAACAAAACTCTGAGACTGTAGTGACCCTTCACTGTCAGGAGCAACATCTGAGATTGTGTGTGATGGACTAGCATCAACTGAATTATCATCAGTTAGACTATCAAAAGGAGCCCATTGATTATCAAGAGGAATAGACCTATGATTATTATCATGATCAACATCAGAGGTATTTTCCAACATAACAGATGGAAACACATGCACTGTGAGAGCTTGAGTAGGTGAAGATGATTTGAAAGGAAAAACAGATTCCACAAACTTCACATGTCTACTGATAATTAGGCATTTCTTGTCCAAATGAAACAGCTTGTAAGCCTTATGGCCTGGTGGATAACCCAGAAAAACACACCTCCTACCCACATTTCCAAGCGTATCTTTATGATCATTAGGCTGTAAGGCATAACATAAACAATCAATGACACGCAGCTGATCATAAGAAGGAGGTTGGTGAAAGAAGATCTCAAATGGTGACTTCTAATTGAGAACAGATGAAGGCATTTTGTTAATAAGATATGTAGCACTCAACACACACTATCCCTAGAACTTGATTGGGGGCCCATCAAACATTCTAATAGCCCTTGCTGTCTTAATTAGATGTCTATGTTTGCGTTCCACCCTATCATTTTTCTTATGTACACCAGAAGCAGATTTTTAATGTAAAATACCAAGATCACTAAACAAATCAACATAACCTCTTTGAGCGAACTCTGTCCCATTGTTAGTTCTAACACATTTAACAGACACCATGAATTTAGTTTCAACCATTTTCAGAAAACTAGAAACACATCTCAATACTTGTAACTTGTCCTGAAGAAGATACACCCATGTTGTTCTTGAATGATCATCACCAATAATAAGAAAGTATCTTGCACCACACCTAGAAGGAGTCTTATATGGACCCCACAAATCCATGCGAACCAACTAAATGGGAGTCTTTGCTAAAGACTAGCTCATGTCAAACTTGATCCTATCAATCTTAGTCATATAAGAAGTATCACAATCTAACTGAGATACATTCACAGTTTTACAAACATCTAAATGTTTCATTTCGACAATGACATATGGCCAAGTCTAGCATGAACAACATGAAGACTATCAACCTTATTACAAGAAGAATGACAATCGAACTGAGACAAACTCAACACTGCCTTCTCGCGAGTCGCAAACATGGGTGTCATGAATGGCCCCGGATACTTAGTGCTTCGGACTCATCACCTTGGTGTCCCATCCCGCGGAACTATTATCTCAACACAGGCAGGGTCGATCTACCTTTATCTCATTAGGTGACCGGATTTTCTTTCACTCATTAAATTTTCCATATCTTTCAAACTTTCCTGCCGAACTCCAAATATGATAATAACAACAACACAACAACCATATAATAATCTCCATAATATGACATCAATTTCTCAACATACTCACCGGATAAGGAAATAAGGTAAAGAAATAGGCAATATTTAGATCATGTAGAGAAATAATGGACATAAGGCATAATATGACTTTTGTGATGCATAAGCATAGGTATGGTTGAGGAATATAAACATATGAGCATTATATGGAAATATAAAGTCCTCCATCCTCTTATCATGCAACATGTCAAAAGAAAAATCAAGTTTATCTCCTTTCATGGTTTTCAAGAAAATAACGCATTTCATTGTGACTTCCCTTTATTAGGCAATTTCATTCTATATCTCTAATGAATCTAACTTTGCATCGTCAAGTTCAATTTAAGCTTCCATGACACTTATCAAAAAAATTCAATAGGGCTGATAAATAAACTTTGGAAAAAACATGTAAGCACAATAGATGAATCATAAATCCAAAGTAACCATGCAGGAACAATTCGGAAAATATGCACCAAAGTAAGCCTTTCCGCCACCCCATACTTAAACATCACATTCCATGTCCTCACTGTATAAAAACAGGGTAACGAAAGAAACTTACTAGACATGTGTGCAGATCGTCGAAATCGAGTGCAAATGCTATGGCAGAAGTGGTCGACATCGAGCAGACTAGTCGACGTCAACTAGGTCTACTCGATATCGAGTAACGTTGAACCTCGGGATGGCCTTTCTCCTCGGCCATATGTGTTTTGCTCGTGATGGGTGGTCGACGTCGAGTACTTCTGTAGCTTTTTCGTACATGCGAGTTCTGTTGACAAATATATCCACAATAGCAAAACCCAAAAAACAATGTTTCAAAACCAAAAACCAAAAGCAAAATGTCCGAAAATTCAAAAACTAATTGTCTTTATACAAGCTCTAGATTTTATAGTCGCTAGGCCGACTTTCTCCGTGAGAGCTCAAGGTGGCATCTGTAGGGCCCATGTAGCTTGGGCTCAAGGTGGCATCTGCATTTGAGTGTGGATGGAATTGATTGATTGCTTTCTTTCTGAATGATTCCTCCTCATCTCTTCAAGAATAACCTGCATGTCATCCTTCTTACCTTCCCTGTCAGGGTGACCAGGAACTCTGTAGGGCGGGGGGTCTCTTTGATGTGGGGCTGGCAATAGTGGTTCCAGTTCTGTTATTGCTGATGCTGCCCTGAGTAGTCCCCCCCCCCCCCGGCCCCGCATAACGCGCCTCTTCGTGGGTTTGAGCCATGTGGACTTGGTTGGCGAAACGGGCACGCAGTAGTGTTGTGCCTGCAAACCCACATTCCAAACAAGGTTTATCTTTAGAAAGGAATTGAACTTGTTTAGTAAGATGACGTACCTGATCATTATGGAACTGGTCCCTGGCTTCCGAATCAATCTCTTTTGGTGGCACATACAGAGGCATAGATGGGGCAAGCCTTTCATACCTTTCGCCGCCAGAGGCCGCATAAGTCCTATAAGTATTATCATAGTTGGCCAACGTCTCAAAGGTCTTCCAAGCACGTCGTGGGGTGTACTCGAGATACCTATAGGCGATGTAGTTGTTGATCCGATCCTTCGTAGGTGCATCCAGGCAGTTGAAGATGATCTCTTGGATGACATAGGGTGGTTGTCTGTACGTAGGACAGGATTTCAGAAGCCTTTTGGAGCGCTCCCATACCTATGCAAGCAGTTCTCCTAGCATTTGTCTGAAAGCCGTGATTTGTTGTCTGATCACATTTATCTTTGCAGGAGGAAAAAACTTGTTAAGGAACAAGTCCTGTAGTTCGTTTCAAGTGCGAATTGATCGTGCTGGCAATCCTTCAAGCCACCATGATGCTATTCATGCAAGAAACCAACGAAAAGCCTTTAGTTTGAGATATTCTAGATTAGCACCATCTGCAATAGCTTCGCATTAATCTAGAAAAGTTGTAACATGCTCTAAAGGGTATTAATTGGGATTTCCCCGAAATTGACTCCTTCTAATTTTAGTGATAAAAGAAGGACGAATTTTTTAATTAACAGGGGGAAGAATGACCGGTGATTCTGGAACTTCTAGAGTAGGATGCAGATACTCCTTTGCGTTGGCTGGGACATGCCCAATCTGCTTATCAAGTTCCCTTCTCATGTTGACCTCGCGATCTACCCTTGCTTCCCACCTTTTTTGATTCTATGTATATTCCACCTCTCGTCAGGCATGTTCTGCTTCTCTGGTGGTTAATTCCTCAATTCGTACGCGGATTTGCTCAAGCTCCTGCACTGGTGTGAGCTGGACCTCATTCTCGTTTGTGGTCGACATGAGTCTCCTTCTAAGCCTTTGCTGTAAGTGAAAAAAATCGCACAGGCTTGAGAATAGGGTCCATAGGTGTGCGATCATTTCTTCGCATGCACCTGCAAAACAAAAAACAAAAATAAAAGAGTAAAAAGGACTAAAAAGGGCGCGGTTGATTGCTTCCCCGACAACGACGCCAATTTGTCGATAGGGGAGGAATGTCACGTATGAAATAAATATAAAATATAAATTCCAAATAGACTCCCTGAACCACGTAAATAAAATACAAGACTTCTTCCCGCTGTAATAGAAGGCAGTCAGGATCGATCCACGAGAAAGTGTGTCAGCGCACGCCTTTTCAGTCCAAAAAACTCTCGAATTCGACTCTAGAAGTACTCGATGTTGACTAGGGTCCTCGACGTCGACCACTCAGTCGAGTAAAAACTGCAAAACAGAAGCAAAGAAACACAAAAACAAAGCAAAGTTAGTCGATGTCGAGTAGATGTACTCGATGTCGATCACTGTAGCACTCGACGTCGACCAGTGTCATCGATCTCGAGTAGTGCCGAATCAAAAATCGCAATGAAAGACAGAAATAAACACGAAATTTTGGGAATAAATTCAATAAACTAAAAGACTTCCAAGATCGGGGTTTCAATGCCACAACGATAACCATATAAAATAATGCATAAGGGCATAAAAGATCATGCTTTTCATCAAATAACTTTCGTTATTAACAAGTAGGAAGATAGAGGATTTTGCATAAACCCTAATTGTTACTAACCCTTTTCACATAATTAATCCAAGTTGTATTAAGATCACTTTCGCTTCAATAACAGAAACAAGGATTACCTTCAACTTTCACAAAAGAATCATGCTCATAGGGATAGAAGACGAAATTGCATCAAAAGATTGTATCTTTATCGCATTACCTCACATGGATATCATCGGGCTCACCCCGACCCTCGAAGTTGGGTTACTCCTCGCTCTTAATCATTAAGAAACTCATCAATAATAAAAGGGAAATAACTACTTGCATTAAATAAAACTGAAGAAAGTACGAACCGAACAAAGCCAGACCACTTCCGCTTTCTTGCTCCACTCGGCCTCTCTCTCTCTCTCTCTCTCTCTCTCTAAAAGCTCTCAAAATCTCTATGAAACAAAATTTCTTGTGGCTTGGATAATTCCTAAAATCATCCCCTAAGGCCTTATTTATAGTGTTCAATCCCTGCTATTCAAGGAAAGAGTACTTTATCTATATCTAAAACTTTCTATCTAAGAAAATAACATAAAACTTAATTAATAAAGGAAATAAAAGTAATGTGGATAGATCCCTCTTGAACTTGATAGATCTTCATGTGGATGGATAAAATTCCACATATCTTCACTTGCAAGTAATCTATCTTCTCGGCACACACTCGATCTCGGACTCGGACTGATGCAGGTGGGTACTCGACATCGACTAGGTGTAGTCGACGTCGACTAGCTCGTGTCTCCATGTATTGCACTCGAGCTTGGGCACTCTCTGAATGCTCGATGTGTAGTCGACATCGAGTAGGGTTACTCGACGTCGAGTAGCTCTAGCCTCCTCGAGCGGATCTCTGCTCAACTTGCTCATTTTTGACTGGATGGCACTGGATATCAAATGTCGAGTGCTTCCTTCCTTGTTTTCTTCTCGATTTGTCCTAGTTCAGCTGCTTCTGCTTGATTTTGGACTTTCTGTAGTTGACTCCGAGCTTTTCATCCTTTCTCTGAATTGCTATCAAATGCCTTGATTTATGCAAAATAAAACAGAAACTAGTGTAGACTCCATAATTTGGCAAATAAGCATAAACTACATAGATTCTGTACAATTCTAACCCAAATGCCTGAAATGTATACTGAAATCGATATAAAAGTAAGTGTAAAATATGGCAAATAAGGCTCACATCAGTCGCACCTCCACTCTGCTTTAAGTTTCTCAAAAGTGACTTCCTTATTGCTATAGTCAATTATCTCCGATTTTAAAGATCCTTGGCCTAGGTTGTCGATCGAGAATACCCGTCCGTGGCCTTTTTGAAGTGAGGCTATGTAGCAAATTCTGCTTTCTGCTTGCTCTCCCCGAACTTTCCCAACTTTTCCGTTTGTACATGGGAACTTGATGCCAAAATGGTAGATAGAGCACGTGACTTGGAATTCGAAGAGGTTGACTCGGCCCATGATGGCGTTGTAAATAGACGACAAACGAACTACAGTAAATTCTATCATGTGAGTTCCCTGTTGGGAGTGGTTCCGAACGTTAAGGCTAGCTCGCTGGTTCTGATTACTTCAACTTTATCCCTCGCAAAAGAAGCAAGCTTTCCTGAGTAGCAGCGCATGGCGCTTTACGCGATGCTCAGTTGTTCAAAAGCGTTCCAAGAAAGAATGTCCACTGCGTAGCCGATGTCTATCAACACGCGTTTGACTTTTTTGGTTCCTAGCTGCACATTAATGACCACAGGATCCGAATGAGGCATCTTGAGGTCGCGAGCATTAGAAACAGAGAAATATAATACCGCATGTTCTGTAGAGGTTTGTCTGACGCTAGCTTTGGATGGAGGCTCTCTGGCTTCTCTCTTATATGTTTTCTTCTCCTGATTGCTGGTGCTGGAGGAGATAGGTCCCCCCCCCCCCCACCGCGATGGTCTTGATGCATCCATCAAGTGATGATGGGTTCCTGCTATCTCTGTTGGAATGTGAGGCTCGATTTGATGAAAATCTCGGTTCGGGGGAATTTTGCATTTCCCTTGGTGGGGGTCGGTATCCAACTCCTTTGTTCCCATTTCGTCCTCCCCGGCCTCGCGGGTATCCTCCTCTTCCCCTCCCTCTTGGTGCATAAGGGGGGTTGTACTGTCGCAACGGTGCAACGAGTGGATTGGTGCCTGCTGGGGGTGCACAAATTTGTAGAGGTACACCCTTTCTGGGTGGAGGGGCTGCTGGAATCCCATAGAAAAGGGGTAAATCATCTCGTGGTACACCATCATTGCATTTGTTGGGGCAGCGGGCGGGTTTGGACTTGCCCGTTGATTGTATTGTACCCCGTGCAAAGGAGCTTGCAGTAGAGCAATGGGGTGTTGCCAATGGGGGTTGTTGCGTGGTTGAGTATTTGGTCCTTTTCCTCCGCGAAAATTATTAGCGACTTTATAGAAAAGGAAGGTTTTGCCTCATTTCGCCGTGAGCTCGAGCTGGCAGCCTCCATCTCATGGATTTATAGAGTTACAAGCTGGCGTAGCTCGTTGTAGTTTTGAGGCTCTTTTCAAAACAGATAGATTTTGAAATCGCCTTCAGTTAGGTTGCCCATTAAGATAGTGCTCACAGATTCCTGATTGAATTTTGGGATTTGCACGACCATGTTAGTGAACCTGTTGAAGAAATTTCCCAAAGACTCGGCTGGTCCTTGCTTGATGGAATTTAGGTCTTACATGGTCCACTTTCGTGTGCAGGCACTGTCGAAATGAGTGACAAAGATGTCCGATAATTGCGTGAAGCTGCTAATGGATGATCGGGTCCGAAAGGTGAACCATGTCAAAGCCATTCCACTCGACGTAGAAGGAAACGATTAGCATCGTTGTTCTCGTTCATCCCCATCGACGTTGTGAATTTGTTCATATGATCGTTCAGGTCAGAAGTCCTTGTATACTTTGCAATCGACATTTCTCTCCATCTTTTGCGAACATGAGCTTCGCGCATTGCTTTGTAGAAAGCAGAGGGGAATGCAAGCTCATCCTTGCGGAATGGGTCGGGCCCCATAAGGAGTTAGAGCGCGATCAAATATCCATGGCGTTGTAGTCGCAGGCTCTTTTGTCTACATTGTTGTCGTCGTGATTTAGCTCGGGATTTGGCATGTCATCGGCCGGGTTGGGAAAGTGATTGAAAGTAGTAGGTACTGGGCCTTACTGTCAATAATAAGCATAAGGGTCATATTGAGGGGGTATCCCATTCGCGGGTTGTCGATAATATGAATTTTGAGGATAGGTGCCCTCGAAGTGCTGGTATGGAGGGTGCCCCCCCCCCCCCCCCCCCCACATCCCATACTGGCCGAACGGAGGAGGCGGAGCCGCATTCCAGAAATGTTGTCGGGGAATGTTCTCGTCCTGCTAGGGTTGAGCCTCCTCGTTGCGATACTGATTTCTGAATTCCTCACCAAATAGTGTGAAGTTCATGGTTCCTACAATGGGTTAGTGAAAAGAGTAAAAACTAGTATTCTCGCGAGAGGCAAGAAACTACGGTTTCTAAAATTAAAAAATTATAAGAAATAAAGCGTATTTCTACGAGGAACTTCTCATCGTCAAAGGTTCCCATAGATGGCGCCAATGAAGCGGTTCTAGAATTTCACCTATGCTTATTACCTCAAGGAGACGACAAATTTCCTTTATTACATGCAAAGCCGACTAGAGTGCGTGCTTATAAGTTCTTTGTAATTAGTCGGTGCTTTTAGAGGTAAGGTGGTGTTCGCGATGATGGTTGCTCGTGCTAGCTGATTCACTGCCCAATGGTCGTCTTTAGAGGAAGTTTGTCAGATGATGTTCTGTTCTAGAAACGTTCTTCTCCGATCAAAGACTTCAAGAACTTTACTCCGAGGGATTTACTTTAGAGAGGCTTGCAGAGCTCTTCTTTCTCTCTTCTAGAATCGGATCCCTTCCTTGATGTATGAAGGAGGGTATTTATAGGGGTGCTAAGCGAGAAGCTAGCTGATGACCTCGAGGTTTGACAATAGACACATGTAATGCATGCCCTCATGCCAGGGAGCTTGGATGGTTACACGTGGTAGTGTTAGCGAAGAGGTCCTTGGCCAGTGAACTGCTTGCCTATGGGATGAGATGGTGTATGGACCCTGTTTACGTAGTATTGGTAGAATGCTTGTAAGTGTCAGAATATTGGTCGCGATCTTGTATGTCATTCTATTGGGGAAGCACCGTGATTATGGTTCAATTGATAGAGGGCCTGCATTGGGTGGTCCATTTATGACGTCATATCCCTATTAATTAAGGGGGCTATTTCCTAGGGCATCGTCAATCACAAACCAGTGCAAATTAGGCCTTTTGTGTGTGTGTGTGTGTGTGTGTGTGTGTGTGTGTGTGTGTGTGTGTGTATGTGTCAACTATTGAATTTTCTGTTGAGTAATTTTGATTGCTAAAATTAAATTAAATTACTTGCTAAATGTAAAGATTATAATTTGAGGAAAAAAGATACTTTTCTTATTCACAACCCTAGGAATATATAGATATTGCATAGGAGGAGAAGAGTGATGTCCCTATTTTACACCATGTTTTTATGTTTAATTCTGCTCCTTATTCTATTATTTTGGGACAGAATTATTAGGAATTTCTGTAGTTATGCTTAATATTGCAAGATATGGAGTCTACACAAGTTTGATGTGGTTTTCAGGAGTTTAGAGCTAATTTGGAGAAGTTTTTACGCACTTTGGAGCTTAAAGGAAAATCATGAAGACATTGGAGAAGCTAAGGAAGAGCACGGGATGGTGCAGCTGAAGAAAACGTCATTTTTCACCATCTATCATTATGAATCAAGTTCTTATGTCTTCATGAGAAGTGTAGCATTCGAAAAGAGCTTTCCAACGCATACTCATATGCGTCAATCTGATAACAAAGACTCGAAAAAGTGTGTTTCAAGATGGAGCAGAATGCTGAAAACTGAAGAGTGGTCGATTTCGATCAAGCATGGTTGATATCGACTAGAGCCTAGTTGAAATTGCATAATTAGACTCGACAACGTTCAGACTCAACATCGTTGAAAGAAATAAACTTTTCATTAAACTAAATTCTCGACCTTTACAATCCTTACACTCCAACTTTCGCAAAAGCGTCATAACCCTAAAAACCTTGAATTTCAAAACTCTCTACTTGCTATTGGAATTGTATATCTGAAATTGAACTAAAAAAACTAGCCCCTAGGGCTTTAGTTGTAGGTCTTACTCCTTTCTAATAAAAAAAATGAATATCTATCTATATCTCTATCTAAATAATGGATATAATTCTACTTGAAAGGAAATAAATCAAATATGGTAAACTAAATAAATCCTAAAAGGTAATTAAATGTTCATTCCTTAGGATAGATAAAAAGATAAAATATATCTTTCTTCTCTTGTAAGGAAATCTTCAGTCGGAATCATCTTCACTCAAAATCAGGATTTAGACCCGGAATCAGGATTTTGACTCGGATTCAGCTCGTACTCGGCACTAGATGGGTTGGTCGATGTTGACTAAGTATGTACGAAATTGACCACCCTTTTCATGGGAACCAAAAATCGACTAGACACTAGTCGATATCGAGTAAGTCTTCTGAGTCGAAATCCGACGTGAACATGAGCTATCTAGGATCTGATGACCCGCTTACTCGTGGATCGAACCTGATTCCCTTCCACTACAACAGGAGAAAGTCTTGAATTTATTTGGGCAGGCTAGAACTCGGTTTGAATTTATCTTTCGTATTTTCAATTCGATTTTCTCCTACATCAAAGACTAATCTACAACTCTAATTTGATAGAATTACAATCTCAATTGGATATATACAAATCCTAAAGAGAAAAAAAGTTAAATCCTATCATATCGTAGCCCCCGGCAAGCTCATGGTGGATGAACCAAGAGCTTGGAACGTAGTTGTTGGAATCAAGCGGTGCCCACAACCTTGGTGAAAACATCAGCAATTTGATCATGAGAGTGAACATGCGAACAATGTTAACTGCATGTGAGATCTCTGGATGAGTGATCGAGCAATACTGTAGAGCGCCAACAATGCTCCTGTAGAGATGAGAATCGCAGGGTTAGGCTGATACCATATCAAAGTCCGACTCGGACCGATGACTTGGGGTCATATGATAGGATTTACACTACTAAAAAAACGGGATTTAGCAACGGATGGTTAGCCACGAATTATAGGCGACCCTGTATTGGTGGCCATTAGTGATGACATTGGTCATGACTGTTCCTGACCGTGGCTATATTCATGGCTAATACTCATCTTGGTATGACATGGCAAAAAATTCATGGCTATTAGCAAAGATCTAGATGTCCATGGCTGATTTCGTGGCTCGATATGTGTTAGTGTCAGTAAATAGCCAGAAACGTAGCCACGAATAGGATTGTCGTGGCTGTTTTCGACGTTGATATGGCCACAACACAATATCTGTCACTAAATCCGTGGCTATTAATAATCGGAAATCAAGTGAACATATGTGGTTCGTGGCCCTTGGGTCACTAATTGTTGGCGGGCCGGATATATATCATGAATGGGGTATCCGATGACACTCGACCCGTGGCTGAATCCGGGTACAAACTCTCCCAAAATTTCTGGGCTCGGCCCATTAGAAGCTAGTAAAAACCCAATTATCTTATCTCAGCCCATTGAATTAAGTGGTGATTTAGCGACGATTGATTCCGTGGCTATATCAGCCCAAATATGACTATGTTTTTCCCGATTGGCCTATTGATCCGATTGGCCCATTGATGGGCCCAAATACGCCTAGGAATTTTTTATATATAAATTAACAAGTGTTGAAAAGAATATATATTAACTAATTAATAAATGTTTAATAAAACCTTATATTAAGTAATAAATTCTTATTAGAATACTGTAAGAGTATGTTTTGAGAAAAATTGATATAAGTTACTAATAAATGTTTAATAAAACCTTATATTGACTAATAAATTCTTATTAGACTATTATAAGGGTGTTTTGAGGAAAACTCATGTAAGTGTCGAATAAATGTTTAATAAAACATTATAGTAAGTAATAAATTCTTATTAAAATACTACTCCCTCCGTCTCGAAAAACAAGTAGTTTTAGCTCTTTAGTTCAATTTTGAGACGGAGGGAGTATAAGAGTAGGTTTTGAGGAAAACCCATATAAGTAAGTAATAAAAGTTCAATAAGATCTTATATTAACTAATAAATTCTTATTAGAATATTATAATGGCGTGTTTTGAGAAAAATCATATAAGTGTCTAATAAATGTTTAATAAAACATTATATTAAGTAATAAATTCTTATTAGAACACTATAAGGGTATGTTTTGAGGAAAACTCATTTAAGTAACTACTAAGTGTTGAATAAAACCTAATATTAAGTAATAAATTCTTATTAGAATACTATAAGAGTATGTTTTGATGAAAACTCATATAATTAGTAACGGATAAATGTTTACTAAAACCTTAAATTAACTAATAAATTCTTATGAGAATACTATAAGAGTAAGTTTTCAAGAAAACTCATATAAGTAACTAACAAGTGTTGAATAGAAACATATAATGACTAATTAATAAATTCTTATGAAAATATTATAAGGACATTATATTAACGAGTAAGTTCTTATGAGAATTTTATACTAACTAGTAATATAAGAGTATGTTTTGAGGAAAATTATAACTAACCAATAAATTCTTATGAGAATATTATACTAACTAGTAAATTTTTATTAGAATAAAATAATAGTATGTTTTGAGGAAAACTAAAATAAGTGACTAATAAATGTTGAATACAACATTATATTAACGAGTAAGTTCTTATTAGAATAATATAAGAGTATGCTTTGAGAAAAAACTCATATAAGAGACTAATAAATGTTTAATAAAACATTATATTAATAAGTAAATTCTTATTAGAATACTATAAGAGTATGTTTTGAGGAAAACTCATATAAGTGACTAATAAATGTTTAATAAAACATTATACTAACTAGTAAATTCTTATTAGAATAATATAAGAGTGTGTTTTGAGGAAAACTCATATAAATGACTAATAAATGTTCAAAACATTATACTAACAAGTAAATTCTTATTATAATACTATAATAGTATGTTTTGACTTTTGAGGAAAACTTATATAAGTGAATAGTAAATGTTGAAAAACCTTATATTAACTAGTAAATTCTTATTAGAATACTATAAGATTATGTTTTGAGGAAACTCATATAAGTGACTAATAAATGTTGAATAAAACTTTATATTAACTAGAATATTCTCATCAGAATACTATAAGAGTATGTTTTGAGGAAAACTCATATAAGTGACTAATAAATGTCTAATAAAACTTTATATTAAGTAATAAATTCTTATTAGAATCCTATAAGAGTATGTTTTGAGGAAAACTCATATAAGTAACTAATAAATGTTGAATAAAACCATATATTAACTATTAAATTCTTATTAGAATACTATAAGAGTATGTTTTGAGGAAAACTCATATAAGTGACTAATAAATGTTGAACAAAACACTATAATAACTATTAAATTCTTTTTAGAATAATATAAGAGTGTGTTTTGAGGAAAACTGATATAAGTGACTAATAAATGTTGAATAAAACCATATATTAACTAGTAAATTCTTATTAGAATATTATAAAAGTGTGTTTTGAGAAAAACTCATATAAGTGACTAATAATTGTTGAATAGAATGTTATATTAACTGCTAAACAGAAAAAGAATAAGGGTATTTGCCTACACCGGCCATTAATTTCTTACTTCATTATTTGGTAATGGGTTTCAACTTTCAAATATTTCTCTTTAATTCGATTGATTTATTTATTCACTATAATTATTTGATATATGGCCAATTCCGTGGACAATAAGCGACTCGTATTAATTTGGGTGAAGCGTACAAGTTTGAGGTATACTGATTGTGTATCACAAAATTTAAGTTGCTATATATATCTAGTGGGGGTCATCATCTCTTAATTAGCTTGTTATATATGCCACATTATTTAAGAATGTGAAGGAGTTTAATTTGTTTGTACTTTCGTACTTTGTAAACTATCTAGGTAGAATAGCAGTATAGCACCATGACTCGAGACCGCTTTTTCAAAATCTGTATTTCGCCCATTTCATAACTTAAGGTAATCTATGAAATCAACAGTTGGAATATATATATGACAAACCAACCTATTCTATCATTGATTTTAGATCAAATTTGAATTATACAATGTGATGGGGAGATATGATTTTATATACTCACTTTGTCTCAAAATAGTTGTTGTTTTAGTTTTGACACGTTTTTTAAGAACTATAAAACCTATATAAAATATCAATAATTTTATTAATTTACAAAAATAATTTCATACTTAATATAATTATCTATGAAATTATTGAAGATAGTTATTTGAAAAATTGATATTTTTATTGAGTTTTAGCTTTTTAAAAAATGCGTCAAAAGTCAAAAGCAAGTTTTGTGAGACGAAAGGAGTAGGTTTTAATTATATCCTTAAATTACGTGTACAAAAGTAAAAATTAAATATAAAAAATGGAACCTTCAATGACGCTTTCGTGATTAGCACCAATCACGAAAGCGGTTTTGAAGGTTCTATTTTGGGACCCTAGGATCAGGTCACACGATCCCTACCAATAAACTTTTCACTTACCTATATGGCCCCGACTATATACGAAAGTCGACACATACGTTTTTTTACCTATGAGTGAACTTATGAGTGAGCTTATGAGCATGTATTAAAAGCATGAATACATGCCCAAAAGGAGAATGTTTGGTATACCATGTAGGTAGTTCACCACTCTACATTTTTAGTTAATGTAAAAGTAAAAAGTAAAACATATTAATTAATTAGTTTTCACTAATTTTAGCTAATGACCCATAAAATATTGTATATTTTGTGATGAGCAATCCCGCGTCCCGTCCCGCGTATTTTTTACGAGACGGGATTGAAATATTTTTTTTTAATTCCACCGGGTCTTATCCCTCGCGGGACGAGACGGGACTTGTCCCTCGTAAAAAAAAATCTAAAATAATCCAATAAAAAAAAAACTTTTATATTTAATGGAAATCACATTTACTGTATTAAACGATAATATATATATATATATATATATATATATATATATATATATATATATATATATATATATATATATATATATATAGCGCGCGCGATACACATTGTACCAGTATTATATGTAAGATATATGCTACTGAGTATATACAGTAGTGATCGACTACACATATATACATCATACATGTTAACATTTATAAAACATATGACTGGATTTTATTATAAATACAACATATATATACATAGTTTTATTATAAATACAACATATATTTTATATTTTATATATAAAATATATATCCGTAGTTTTATATATGCGGGACGATACGGGATTTGCGGGACGAGAACTTTTCATCCCGCGTCCCGTCCATCGTATATTTTGCAGGACGGGATCAGGACAGGATTGAATATTTTTTTTCGAAATCCCACCGGGATCGGGACGGGACGGGATTTGCGGGATTTGTGCCCACCCCTACTTTTGGGCATGTATTCATGCTTTTAAATTTAAAGATTAGGAAATTTTATGAGCGTAGATTGAGTCTTGTTGCTTCACATTCTAATGAAAACCAATTCGATTTATTTATTCTAGAACTCCAACTTAAAACTCTCAAAGTCCCACAGCCTTGTAAAAAAAGCCTATGACGGCATTTAAAAATTTAATTAGGTTTTCTTTATGTGGTAAAAAATTAAAATTTATTCAAATTTCGCAAATTGAAACTCCCATGGCAGCTCCCTTCATTGCTTCATCTTCTTCTCAAACCCAATTGAATAGAATTAGACATGTCATAACATAACCCGACTCAAAAACCCGATTCGAACATCCGGAATTGTTGGGATCAAGACACGAGTAATAGTAAAAATCAAATATTTTAGATCAGAGGTGGTATATAAAAAATTACAAGTGCTCGAGTTTTAGATGACATCTTCTAATAAGTATATAGCCTAAAAATAACAACTTATCAATCACATCTTTAAATTTACATTTTGAAGTTATCATAAAGTCATCAAAATACGATTTTTTGTTAAAAAATGAAAAAAATTATCAAATCCGATATCGATATCTTGATATCGAGATATTTGATATCTAGTGTTTGGTATAGACAGATATCAGATTTGTGCCTATTTAATATATCACTTGATATCTAGATATCAACCGATATCGATATCAAGATATCAAGACATCACCAATATCGATATCTTGATACCGATACCGATATCGGTATCAGTTGGATGAAGTAAAATAATAATATAAACAAGGGAAGTATTCCTTAAAATATAAAGTTTGCATTGAATTAACTATTTTATATTGTTCAAGTAAATTAATTAAATAATTATTTACAAGATCTCACAATTTTAAAGTTAAAAATAACACCTCTCAATTGAATCGAATTAGATCTAACTAGTTTTACTTTAGTTTATCATATATTTTTTCAAAGCATTTAAAACTTAACTCGTATAGAATATATCTACAATTTAAACCACACCGAAAACCCCCGCTAATTTGGCCCCCGGACTTTAAAATGAAAATCCATATGTTCCTGCTTAAGTTAAAATAACAATTTTCTAGTTAAGCTCATTGCCTCCAAAACCCAAACTCCAAACTCAACCCAAGGAAAACATGCCCAAAAGGAGGGGGTCATCACAAAATATACAATATTTTATGGGTCATTAATTAAAATTAGTGAAAGGTGAAAACTAAGTAATTAAAGTGTTTTACTATTTACTTTTACATTAATTAAAAAGGTAGGGTGGTAGACTACTTCCATGGTATACCAAACATTCTCCCTTTTATATGACTTAATTCGTACATCCACTCTTCGAAAAGTGTACATTTTGGATTTATCAGCCAATCTGTTGACGAAGGATTTCTTTGCCCGGGGTTTTGGAAATCACAGGGTGTCTCTGCCTGCGTCCACTTGGTCGAGATACCCTGGTTATTGGGGACACTATGCCATATTGCATCTCAGGCGACGAACATTTAAATAAGCATGGTCACTTGAGCAAAGAACCCAATTGTATTTGTCAGAAATAACTTATTCAGGCGACGAACATAGAAATTCCGTCGCTTGAATAATTTCTTCAGAGTACATACCTATAATGTTGGTGGCCTGAATGAGTGACAAAATTGGTCCACAATAGCAATCATTCAGGTGACGACGTATTTTTAAATGTTCGTCGCCAGAGTTATATTTATAATTCTTTTTTAGAAATCTTAAAAATTACAAAAATATTTTCTATTTTTAAAAATTAATTATGTAATTTTATTCTTATAGGCTATATTTATAATTTTTAAACCATAATTTATAATGTTATTAATTTGAAATTAATTATGTAATGTTTTTATAATGTTAAAACTATAAAATTACATTAATTAGGTAATATTTTATACAAACATACTAACTATATATCATATTAATTAATTAAGTAATGTAATTTATAATCTTATTATATTTATAATGTTTTTATACAACCATATTCATTAGGTAATATTCATAATGTTAAACAATGCTAAACTACTTAACTAGAACTATATTTATAATGTTTTTATACGAGTTCGTATATTTGCTTATATTATATTCATATATGATATGAATATAATATCATTTATTGGTAATAACTCAAAAGTTATAAACATGCAAATATATAATGTTATAATCAATAAATTTATAATGTACTATAGTCATATTGTTATAAAATCATAATTTATAATATCATAAATTGTAAATTAATTATGTAATATTTTTATAAAGTTAAAACCATAGTATAACATTAATTAGTTAATTTTTTTTATATAAAACCGTACTAACTAGTGCTATATTTGTAAAAAAAAAAACATATATGTTGTATTTATAGATTATAATGTTGCCAAATCATAATTATAATGTTATATAGTTATATTTGTGTTTTTTTTATTTGTAAAACCATACTATTATTGCATTTGTATAAAACCATATGTTATAGTTATATATTTTATATGACTATCCAATTTTCGTTTGAGATCAAGACGAAGATTGAGATCGAGATCGAGATCGAGAAATTGGTTATATATATATATATATAAGCGGTTTGTGCAGCGGTTTAGTCTATTGTGGCGGTTTATGTGGCGGTTTATGTCATAGGTTACTAAAATACCTATTGTGGCGGTTTTAAATACCCTATTGTGGTAGTTTTGAAGCTATTGTAACGGTTTTAGAAAACACTTTTTATTAACCTATTGAATCGGTTTTTGTATACAGTAATAATTTTTTATATGTTGTGTGGGCTTTCTCCGGTTTTATAATCTGAAAAAGATAAAGAGAGAGGGAAAGAGAAAAAAATAGAGGGAAAATGAAATCAGAAGAACCTAGATCTGCAAATCATTCTTCACCTATTTCCTCTTCTCCTCTTTTGTCGCTCAAATCTGTGCCAAATTCACACCCGCAGCTCATCGGAGATTTCACTCATTCAACTACCAGGTTTCGATCTTTCTCTCTCACACTTTGACTTCTGATTTCCCTAATTTCTTCACTGTCTTCGAATTTATATTTCAATTGTTGAAGACTTTTTTTTGTTTGATTCGACAGAGATAACCGAGAAATATTTTGATCCGACGCCTGTGGTATTCGAGTCTGTGCCGCCTGTAGTTGAATCATTTAGCGATTTGGATGGATTTCCCGACCTGAACGGACTTGCTAGTAAGAAGAAGAAGGTTGAGGATGGGGGGAGAGAGATTGTTCTAGGGCGGAATGTGCACACCTCGTGCCTTGGCATCATGGAGCCGGAGGCAAACGACGATATGATCAGGTCATCAACCACCATTGTTTCCATCTCTTTCGTGAACGGCCACCGCTTCCACCTCAGGTTGATTCTCCTGTAAATCCCTAACCCTAGAATCCCGTTAATTTGAATATCGCCTTTGTTTCCCTTTAATTTTTACTTGCATATAGCAATCAGTTGGTTCATTTTTACTTGCAAGATGATAGATATGCGATGACAATGTCAAGAACGGAATCCATACGAAGTAATCATCTTGTTTCTTTAATTTCTCAAGGCCCCCACCAATTTAGATCCCTCTGTATAGTATTACTCAATTTTTTTACCACTTTTTTTTAACTATGCTTAAATTGATTGTTCATCATTATTGTTTGAATGCTTTTCGTTAAGACCAATATAATAGAGACAATCAAATGCCTTTTATAAATTCAAAAAATTAAAAAGGAGGGATAGTTTCAGTTACGAGATACCGATCGACATAAAAGGACTCGAAAATATATATGTTACTTAAAATACATGATGAACAATCAACTTAAGCACACTTAAATCAAATGCAGTTAATTGAGGAGAAGATATAAAAAGTGGTCAAAAAATTGAGATGGCACATCTTCAAAACTCTCCTGCTGATTTACTGATTTCTTTAACCTTTGTATAGTAGCTGATTTACTGATTTCTACTAGGTTTTTGGCTTTTATAATCATGCATTTAATTAACATTCTCCTGCTACAGTATTTCCCTTTCAGATTTACTGATTTTTTTTGTGGTTCGGAATTGGATGTTACAATATGTAGTCATATAGGTAAGTCATTTGGCTATGAATCTGAATCTTTGGGTACATTATTTTGACACGGAGTTCCTCATTTTGCAGTGTTCATGCTTTAGTAAGCTGGTTCTTACCGTTGAAACCATTAATGTGGCAGATAATGGCAAATCTGAAAGTGTATGCATGACATTCTCAAATCCATTTCTTTCTTCATGACTGTCTGTGGCTAATTTTATGAGCTTTATCAGTACAAAGTGCTACTTGATCGTTTAATGATTCTCTCCTTAAGGACATTTATCATTACTTGTATGGCAGCATCGGAACTTGCGAATGTTATCATTGAAATACAAGTAAAAATAACAGCTCTTGGAATCCAATTTTGTGTATACTTATTGATAATTCAAATTGACTGCCCAGTTATAGGTCAATCCCCTGTTGTTGATGAAATGAACTATTTATTTTTGTTGTTTGCAACTGGATAGGTCCATTCTCTGAGTAAAGAACAGCTAAAATTGAGGCAAGTGGAAATTATTGATATAGCTACATCTCCGACGGAATACTGGAGCTACTTGATCGGGTGTTGTGACGTAGACTTCTCCAGTTAGATCACTTAGGACTGTTCATGGCAACTGTTACAAGAATGGTCGGTAAGAATCTTCATCTGTTACTTTTACCGACAAAAGTGGATCATTTTATCACCCTGGTTTTCTTTGGGTAATCTGCTGTTTTGTCTCATAGGCAACAATCTTTTGCCTTCAATGATATAGTAGTATCTTATTGAGCTTGGAAATGAGCCAAATAGATATAACATGGTTGTTTTGAAGAATTCGAAAACAAAACTTGGTTAGCTTTGGTCACAGCATGATGAATGACTTAGGCCGTGTTTGGTGCGCAGAGCACTATTGTTCTTGATTGTTTCTGATTCCTCAGCTACATGTTAGTCTTAGGTTAGTTTCTAGGCTCATATATTCTTGATTTAGGGTTGAAATTGGTTAGGTTGTTCGATGTAGGGTTGAAATTGGTTTAGGTTATTTATTTTAGAGTTCTCCAAAATCTGTATAAACCTTTAAAATTAGTGTATGAAACCTTGGTTGAATTTGTAGAGAACATGAGTTATTTAAATTATATATACTAATATCTTTAATTGACAAGGCCTTCTCTGTCAATAGTTGAAAATTGTTCCAAGTGAGCTTCCATTCAGTGAAAATAAACCTCGAGATTAAGTCTAGTTTAGTCTCCATTCAATGAAAACAAATCTCGATGACAGTCCTAGGGAGAGTTCTATTTTTCGATGGTGCTATGACTACAAATTTTCTAGTGAAAGTGCTATCATCCAAAGGAGGGAGAGTGCTATCATCTGAAGCTAACTTGTTTCTAGTGATTTTTACTACTAGATACATCCGAAAAGACAGGAACTTGAGTGAAAGCTAACAGTGATTAATAGATTCTATTCCGCACATCCTGAATGCAAGAGGACAATATTTTGGCATTCTAATTAAAATATTGGACTATACATATTAAGTTATATGGCACTTGAGTGAAAACTTGGTGATAATTTGGCATTGCGTTATGCTTGTCTGCAGGGTGCGTACAAGTTCCGGGATGTTTCTGAAAAGGGGCAGGTACAAGGTAATCCGAGATTCAGAAAAGGATAGCAGATTTCAGTTTCATTCATTTCGGTATGAAATATGATGATGTATTTGTGTTGTAATGTTTTGAACCATCTATTTTGCCATTTTGTTATTATTCTCGTCACTTATATGTACTTTGGATCTAATTATAGAATTTATAGGGCGAATTTTATTGAATTTATCCTAATTTCCTAAATTGAGTAAAGATGGTTCTAGTTGACCTGAATGGATGTGCATGCACTAGACTAGTTGCTGGTCAAATATGAGTTTCAAAGAAGGTTGAAGGTGTTACTAATCCTCTATTTTTTTTATATGAGTTAGCATATATATAATTTTTTTATGTAAATTTTTTGTGTGTACTAGGATCATATGATGCAATACTTGTCAATATCTGCTTAGGGTTAGGATACCTTAGAAATCAGACTTGGCAAATAATGACCCAAAATCCCTCTAAATGGGTGAGCATGGGGGTTCATGTAGTATTACTCCTGTTTTAATTAAATATAAGTATTCTCTCTTGTTTTAAGCTTCTGAGAAAATTACATATTTCTCGTAAATTTGAGGGTTTTGGTTGGAATTAGGGCTTTAGATTCTCTTTTTCAGTTTGTGCTTGTGATGTTGCTTCCTTGTTTTCTCAATTGAGACTTGTACTTTCGTTAGCCACTTCGTGATTGTTTCCTTGTTTTTCCTTCCTTTCAGTTTGTGATTCTGCAGAATGAATCACCAGCAGATCTATCCATACTATTGCATGAGACATCAGTAAGTGATACTTCGTATGTTAATAGATACAGGTACTAAATGCCCTTGATTCGGCCTGGAAATGTTCTAATCAGGTACATGTACTCTGTTTGTCCTGGTGCTGCGAGACTTGTAAAGGTCGTCATGGAAAGCCATGCGTCCGGTACCAATTCTAATAGTATCATTTATGAGTCAGTGCCCTCTCAATATGCGAGACTTGTATATATTTTCAGCTTTTGGAGAATTTCAATACTTCTCAATGTAGTTGCTACTTGCTAGAGCATGTGTGATGCTGATACATGTTTTTTTGTTTAGGTTTTTCATTAGTACAGTGAAGAAAATTCCATTATGAGACTCTTTTTGTCTTTGCATCATTGATCAACGATTGATGTTTGTGGTATCTTTTAGATTCAAGTTATGCATATATTTGATGTATTTGAGAGTTTTTAGGTTGGGGTAATGGCTCATGGTGGAAGTGAGCAAGGAGAAAACGAGTGCTTTTGATTTTCATAGAATGTACCCAAGAATTGGGTGCATTCTATTAATTTTTTAAAACAATGTTGAACATTTTAGCCCGGATCTAGAGGATCCGGGCTAAAAAACACTGATTTTTTTTTTAATTTTGGAAAATAAAAAACCGCCACATTAGGAAAAAAAAACTGCCACAATAGATATAGAAACCGCTGCTATAGCCTAATAAAGCGCCACAATTGCTATATAAACCGCCACAATAGCTATATAAACTGTCACAATACTTTATTAAAAACCGCTTCATTAGGTTTCTATTGTGACGATTTTGTACCTATTGTGGCGGTTATTGGTGTCCATGAAAAACCGCTTCATTAGATTTAAAAACCGCCACAATAGGTCTAATGCAACGCGACCTAATGATACGGGCAAAATCCACCACAATAGGCTTTAAGTAGCGGTTTTCATACCTATTGTGGCGGTTTTGAACCGCTACATAAAGTCTTAATTGTTGTAGTGAGTTTGAGATTATATGATTGAGTTTGATATTGAGATTTTAGTTGTTAAATATAGATTTTGTGACTATATGAATGTTCAATTTCCCTTTGAGAATGAGTTGAGATCTAGATTTACGTACATTATGATTGAGATCGAAATCGAGATTGATATTGATGTTGAGATTTTGATTGTTAATATAGATTTTGTAATAGGCATTATATATGAATTTATAATTTCCGTCAGAGTTTGAGACTGAGACTAAGAATGATATTGAGAGTTTGGTTGTTAAATATAGATTTTATGATAGATGTTACACATAAATACATCGAGATCAAGATTGAGATTGAGATTTTGGTTGATAAACATAGATTTTGTGATAGATGTAATATATGAATTTCTAATTCCATTTGAGTTTGAGACTAAGATTGATATTGAGGATTTGATTGTTAAATATTTTATGACAGATGTTACATATAAATTTTCAATTTCCGGTTGAGATTGAGATCAATATCAAGATTGATATTGACATCGACATTGACATTGTGATTGATATTGAGATCGAGATCAAGATTGAGATTGATAATTTTGTTGATAAATATAGATCTTGTGATAGATGTTACGTGTGAATTTCTAATTTATGTTAGAGTTTGAGATTGAAACTAAGATTGATATTGAGAGTTTGGTTATTAAATATAGATTTTATAATAAATGTTACATATAAATTTCCAAATTTTGTTTGAGACTGAGATTGAGATCAATATCGAGATTGACGTTGAGATTGATATTGACATTGTGATTGATATTGAGATCGAGATCAAGATTGAGATTTAGAATTTGGTTGATAAATATAGATCTTATGATAGATGTTACGTATGAATTTATAATTTATGTTAGAGTTTGAGATTGAAACTATGATTGATATTGAGAGTTTGGTTATTAAATATATATTTTATAATAAATGTTACATATAAATTACAAATTTTCATTTGAGACTGAGATTGAGATCAATATCGAGATTGATGTTGAGATTGACATTGATATTGAGATCGAGATAAAGATAAAGATTGAGACTGAGATTGTGATTTTGATTGATAAATACTATAGATTTTGTAATAGACGTTAGATATAAATTTCTAATTTTTAATTAATCATAAACTAAACTAAGATTTATTTCATATAAAATCAATATATAGTTAGTAGGTATAAATAAATTACTTCATAACAGCTTAAAAAATGAAAAGATAAATATTTATCACAATACCTTGTATGATAAAGGGTAAAAAGGATTAATATATGTAGTAACAATAATTAAATATATAACTTATATTATGTTTTAACCATATGCATATATATTACAAAAAAACATCAATTTCAAATTATATTTCCATTTTTTTTCTTTCCAAATATCATTATTTTCTCAAAATTTAAATCTCGTTCAGGCGACGAGGAATATATTTAGGTTGGTCGTTAGAGTAGATGGCGCCTAATTTTTCCGCCTAAATTTGTGGGAAATTTTGAAACTCATTCAAAAGAGGGATAATTTTCTAAGATGTGCGTCGCCTGAATAAAAAGTATAAAAGTCGTGTTCCTAGACCGACTTGTTTGTTCTCATTCCCCTTTTCAACACCGAAACCCTAACACCTCCAGTTGTTTTCGCCGTCTCTGCTGCTTCCCACTTCCTCCTCGCCTGCTTCTCCTTCGATTCCCGCCACCTCCACCCCATCGACACCATCGTCTAGCTCTCCTTCTCCTCCATCGCCGCCCTCTCCTTCTTCCGTTGAGCTCTCAAACTCGCCCTTCAATGGCTTCCTCCGTCCTCATTCCCCATCCTCTCTCTCTCGCCCTCCGTTGTTCCTCACGCTTGACCTCGCCTCTTTCGGGGGTCGGAGAAGACGAACCCGACAACGCCAGATCTGAAGTCAGACTCACTTCCTCTCGCTGCTTCCCCGCCTCGTTTCCATTGGAGAAGAGCTGCAGCGGACCATTGTTAATTTGGTGAGAAAAAGAGAATCTCGATCTCAATATCTTTACCACATGTGAGCTCACTTCCTCTCCCTTGTAATTGTTTGGTGAGAACTCTAACCCTAAATTGATTTGGTTTTTTGTTTTGAGTTATAAATTTGGATTTTGCTGAACACAATCAAAATTGCTTTGTATTCCTTTTGCATCTCTACAGAAGCTGCGTTCATTTTGTTCATTGCACGAGTTCTCTTCGTCTTGGCCTTCATCATCTCCGCCTGGTAGAAGTAAGTTGTTTTTGTCTCTCCCTTTCTTATCTTTGGCTAATTACTTATTTTAATTAGATATTATGATTTTTATCTGGATTTATTCTAGCATTTCGGTTGACCGTGTTTTTGTAAGCTTATAGTTCAAGCTTTGCTTTGTCTCTCTTTGGTCTTCACGAAATGTATCTTTTGTCTGCATCCAACGAGTTGAATCAAGTACTGTAATAAACAATTTAGAATAGTTTAATAATAAATTGTTAAAAAAAAGCAGATGAATATCTTCAATTGGGGAGTAAAAGAAATTCAGGGAATGGTTTAGATGATAAATTGACATCTTCATTCACTAATAAAGAAATAGGAGGATACAAAAAGGATTGACATTATTGATTAGCATTCACATGTATGTTTGGCAAGTGGTACATATGAAGAGAATACGTTGTGTCTTTGGATTGTCATCTTGTACATTAAATACCTAGATACAAATATATCATGATTTTGGCACTCTCTCTGCTATATAAGCGTGTTAATTCATCTCCGGTTGCATCAGAAAAGGGTCTTTTTAGAAGAAGAGGGACACATTGTCTTCCAATTTTTCATCTTAAGGCAGGTGGAACCCCTCTATTATCCAAAATGATCATCCTGTATGCCCTGGTATTCCTAAAAAAGATCATAAGTGTATGGTCATTGAGAGGCATCTTGTCTCCTGTGTTAGTTTCAATTGGTCTTTGGACACTAATGTTTAATAAAGTTTTCTAATGCCATTTAAATTGATTTGTCAGGTCAGTGGATGGATGCAATCATTTTGTTAACAAACCAAACTACATATGAGCTAGTTAGACGAAGGTGCATTGGATATATGAGGTTAGTACTCGAAGTCATCCTTAGTTTTATACTACACTGAAAACTATTTGGGTAAGTAGTCTTTGGTTATACTTCTGATTTTTAGCCCATTTTGTCCTTACTCTCAACAAATGGGTCATCTTGGATGTAGACTATTACCAAACTGATAACTATTTGGGCATGATTAGAAGGCTTTAACATTTCCATTTGTGTTATGCCCTTTCTGATAACTTAAAATCCTTTTTACCCGTAATTACGATGATATTCACATTCCTCGTTGTATATCCGTCACATTCAGTTTTTAATTCTTTGTGATTTTTCATTTGATAAGGTTTTGTGGTTTGAAGTTGTACATGTTCTAGACGAGTGTAAATTCTAAGCACTCGAATTTAAAGAAAATTCATACAGTATGAAGTTCTTTGGTACATTTAAGTTTTACTTGTATATTTTTCACATTCATTCCAAGATGTTTGCTTAACTCAAATTGCTCACTTATATGTAATATTGCTTGAATTGTAATTTTGACTAATCTTTTACAAGCTTTCAAACAAAAATAAATTGAAATTGCTTACATCTCTTCTATGCTCACTTCTCTTATTTTGACTGATTTGTAGGTTTGGTAGCATGTGGAAGCGCCGAAGCGTTGGAGGTGGTTCTCATTAACATGTTCGTCATCTCATAAACAACTCTGAGGTTATCGATTCTCGAACTCTCTATATCCATCAAACGTTTTGGAAAGTTTTATGTAAATTATTTTGGTACAATTTTGTGAAAATGTGAAATGTGGTTGTTATGGACATGTGAATTGTGATAGGTTTAAACATTTTGTAATGTGGACATGTGTGAAAGTGTAAATGGATGGGTTTGTGCAGGTTGTTTAATATATATATATATATATATATATATATATATATATATATATATATATATATAATTTACTCTAGCGACGAACATTGAACATATTCATTGCTCCCAATTTTTTTTTAAAAAAATCAGAGCACATTCAGGCGACGAACGTAGTTTGATATATGTCCGCCGTTTGAATATTCAGGCGACGAACTAGTCCGTCGACTGAATGCTATGGGCGGGCTTGGAGAACCCATGGGTCTGACAATGTTCCAGGCGACGAACAATTTTGTTGGTCGCCTAAGACTCATCAGGCGACGAACATCATCATTGCCGTCGCCTGAATACTCTAGCGACAACAATGAACCGACGACACTTCAGGCGACGGGATTCCGTCGCCTGAATTCTCTAGCGACGAAAACCCTCATTCAGGCGACGACTTAGGTCCGTCGCTTGAGATGTAAATTGGCATAGTGGGATATGTGGCTATATGTCTGAACCGGATTCGTCATATACAATAGCAAAATTTTATTAGTTTGTAAGATATTAATATTTAATAATTTAGATTTGAATAGTTATGTCATTAAATATGAGTATTACCATATTTGATGAATGTGGGTGGTCACATACTTTAGCATGTCAGCATGCACGACTCGCTTGATTCAAACTCGAATAACTCGAATTTTGTGAATTTATAATTTTTTCTTTAAATTACTATGTTGGAAACAATAGGGTCGCTAAACCGAACCTGAGGAGAGGCCCTACAATTCTTCACCTCAAGCCCAACTAGCATAGGGGGCCCTACAATTCGCTAAACCGAACCGAACCTGAACCTGAGGAGAAACTGAAGATGAAGGAGGGAGAAGCTTAAAACCCTAAATCACCAACGCCGCCAATAGTAGCCAAAAGAAATCCAACCGATCTGTTTCAAATAAAACCCCCATATCTATCCTCTTTGAAATTTGACCCCCATAAGTTGTTTGACTACCAAATTTGCCAAAAAATTTCGCTCAATATCATGCTTCAAATTTCTTGGTGGTTGATGTTGGGAACTAGAATAATATAGGGGTTATAAATGTAATTAGTAAAAGTGGGTATTTGGTATATAAATACCTATGAATTGTATGGTAAGGATATGCAATTGTTAATCAGAAATCCTAGCTATACTCTTGTTCTTCCTCTATCTCCTAATTCTCTCTTCCTCTCTGTACCCTTTCTTCTACCTCCCTCTCTACTTTCTTTCCTAATCAAGGGTTCCCATGGCAAGGTCCTAACAAATTGGTATCAGAGCCCTTCGATTCTTCGACCAGAGACGCGCATTGGAGTCACAGATTCTTCTATTAATGACAAGCTCCAGTGAGCGAGAGTTTCGGTTTATCAGGGAGCGGGAGGAACAATCCATCCCCGTTAAGATCAAATTTAAATTCTATGAAATTTCAACAAAAGTGTTGTTGGATGTGTTCTCTACCTGTGGCAACATAGAAACGGTGGAAAATTTCAGATTCATGGAAGAGTTCCTTCAAAGGTTCGCTTCGAGGATAAAGATTTGGCAATTAGGGAACTCAATTGGTACAATGGAAGATGCATATACGATTTTTGGTGCAAATTGGAACTATTTCTAGGATTCCAAGTTCCCAGATCGAGAAAAACTGAAGTTCCGACCCAAGAAATCAAAGAAGCTGAAGTCGACGACAACCCAATCATTCAAGAGTCACCAAGAAGTGTCCGATGGAAGGTCGAGGCGCCTTTCGGCAATACTGCGGGTAACCCGTGTGAAGAATTGGTCAGCGTTAGTGAGTATGCAACAAAGCTAAGGAATACTGAAGAAATTACAAACCCAGCCGATGGATTGGACGATTCAAGTGTGCCAGGAATCAAACCGACAACGATAGACGAGAAGCGCATAGAAGGGCCGACTGCAGATGTGAAACAAGTAAGCAAGTCTTTGCTGAAAATCGAGAGCCAATTGAAGGAGAATTCAAAGGCTGGTGAGTTGATGGAATCCTCCAACTCAGAGAAAGAAGCCAATGCAGAAGATCATCCGATCCAGGTAACTCCCAATCCCTACAAGTTTATGAAATATGGTGGTACAGTCAATGGGTTAGCTAAATTGGTGGTGCTCTTGATTCAACTGATGGAAATTAGGTTGGCTAAAACTAGAACAGATTCGTTTTGAGTGTTTGCGAACCCTTAGTGCACACAAGGTGTTTGTCAAAATGCCTAAAAAGGGTGTTCATGTCTAGCTAGGTTAGGAGTTGATGAATGGTCATCAAATCTTGTTAGTTTTGGGATGAGAAGTGTGAGTTTGGATATTGAATCAAGCCAATAATTGATCAAGCTGCCTTATGATAGAGGAAAAGAAACAATTGTTAATTATTCTTGGAGGAGCACAAGTGATTATGAGGATGGACTAGTAATTAGGAACATGAGAATAATTTTTGATGTGGGTGGATGTGATCCAGCGACACTGAGCAGGATAAATAGGTGTGGTGTTGAAGGGCGATCGGGCCCGTGTGGGGCTTCCGATTGCATTGGAATCTTTGATCCAGGTGGAGGTGGTGACACTTAGTTCAAGAAGATGAGGCTACATGGGAGTTGTCATAAGAAGCGACTTTTATTTGAAGGAGTGCTAGGTGTTTTCCTGAAAATGTGGTGTTTCCGAATTGAGTGGTACCTACATAGTAAGGGGAAGTCTCGACGATTGATCCAGATGGAATGATTGGCTTGAGCTGGTCCATTGATTGTGGTATTCACTGTCGAGCTATAGAGGCTCAATTGATTTTAGTTGAGATATTTGTCTTTGATCCAGTTCGATGTTGCTGGGATGAATGGTTATCGGTTGTTGCTGCAGACATAAGCTGAGGGAACATAGGCTGATTTTTGTAATTGATCTGGGTATAGTGTAAAGGTTGAGTCAATTGGGGAATACTCAATTGTTGTTGCTGCAGCTTGGAAGGATAAGGAACTGATGATAGTTGTCAAAGTCAATGATTGTCGCAGCTTGGTGGCTTACCGTTATCGGTTTGATAGAGGCAATATATGTTGTAAAGAGTCACAACTAATTTAGCAGATTCCAATTTGCAGGGGAGGTGCAGGAAAGTGGGCAACTTTCAAAAGCAATCTTTTAATGCCACCACAATTACGTTGACCTTAAAGTACTCATCAATAGCTTGGATAACAAAGCCTTGGGGACACTCAGCAATTTCAATTTTGCTATTGTTGTAGCATTTTACCCTTTTAATTAAGCTTTGAGGACAAAGCTTTATAAGAGGGGAGTAATGTTGGGAACTAGAATAATATAGGGGTTATAAATGTAATTAGTAAAAAGTGGGTATTTGGTATATAAATACCTATGGATTGTATGGTAAGGATATGCAATTATTAATTAGAAATCCTAGCTATACTCTTGTTCTTCCTCTATCTCCTAATTCTCTCTTCCTCTCTGTACCCTTTCTTCTATCTCCCTCTCTTCTTTCTTTCCTAATCAAGGGTTCCCATGGCAAGGTCCTAACAGTTGATTGCCTTTGTTCTTTGGACAACCGGCTGAAGAATGGAGACAATGTTGAAAAATGGAAGTGGAAGCTACAAAGAAGAAGAGATCTAGAAGAGTATGGGTCTGTTATGGAGATGCTCAAGCACCTTCTGGTTTTGTTTGACATTTGTTGTGCCCTTTCCTGTTTTCCTGTTTTCCTGTTTGATTAGACAAAGAATTTGTGGTAGGGTTCATAGCGGTGGCCTCGTCTTTCGCCTCGGGCATGTAAATTCTCAAGTCCGACCCTGGATTGCTTAATACTTGGAAAAAAAACTCACCTCGAATTCGTTCGTTCATTTATTAGAAAGGGCAAATATGCGCACAATTTTATGTTCAAGTCTAAATTTAGGTTTGGTGCGAGCTCGACTCAAATCATTTAGCTCAAACAACAAATCTAATAATTGCTCCATGAGTTTACAAATAAGTGAAATTTTCAAATCAGACACGTCTTAAATAGTAAAAATGATATAAAATATTAAATTTTTAAAAATAATATGATACTTATTATTATATATTATTCAAAAAAAATAAATAAAAAATAAATGTTTTATATAATTTTACCATTTTTAAAAATATATCTGATTTAGAAAAGTCACTTATTTATTAACAGAGTACTATATTCTATAAAGATTATACTCAGACCATCTGCATTGGTAGGAGTTAAGGGGTTTTTAGTTGAAATGTCAGAAAAAGTTGAAGAGAGAGAGAGTGAAGAAAAATAAAAAACGATGTTGACAGGCTCCCCATAACAAACTCAATAAGAAACCCGATGAACATAGATAAATGGGTGAAGTGGGGCCCAAGTGAGTAAAATAAGAGAGGGAGCAGAGGTGAAAAGGGGAAAGAGATGGAAAAGTGGGACCCACCATTGTTTTTAAGGGTAAAAAAATAATAGAAATGAGTTTTAGGGATGTGGGTTTAAAAATAGGTTGGAGTTTTAAGAAGAGATAAAGTAATAAAATGGTGTTAAAAAACCTTAAAAGCTCGCACTGATGCGGATGCTCTCGTAGAATATAAACCCAATATGATTACTTTTTCGATCAATTCTTATTGTCAATTATGAGGCTGGGGCGCTGGGTTGCATGAATATTGATGTGATTGACTTGGATGTGATGATCAGCCAGATAAGAACAACCAAATTAATTAACAATAGTATAACTAAAGCTAGCTATAGTGATTAGTGATAAGGATGCATGAGAACATGCTTGAGATGGTATCACTATCACATCTATTGATTTAATAATGGAGATTCACTGTTAATTTTCTTGTTTTTCTTGTAATGGTAAGTGATCATGCATTCATGTTATATGCACCTTCACAATCACATGCATAATTTTTAGTTATTAATCTTGTTTTTTTTTAATCACCTACACTATTTAATTAGTCTTCATATTCTCTTATCCATATATGTCGATCCAGGAGATCAATACTTTTTTTTGGGGGGGGGGGGGGGGTGGGTTTCAAATCCAGGTGATCGATATTGAGCAAGAGGGTCAATATTTTAAGATTATAAATTATGAGGTACGACCTTGATTTTAATATAATTTATTGTCGATTTGAAACTTAATTTGAGCTGGTAAGTATTGTAAGTACATGCATATAAGATCGAAATAAGTAATTTACAAGTAAACAAACACAAACATCATGTGGATCTAGGCACGTACAAGTTGCTTCAATTCCATCAAGGCATGTTCTATATTGTTATTGCGTGCGTGCAAGGACGGAGTCAGAAAGTTTTGAGCAGGGAACATCATAGTAGTAGACAATAAGATCGAGAAAAAAGTTGTAAAACATACAACGTGTTCGATAGTACAAACTAGTTTCAAACGATATTACAAACTACTTCAATGATATAAAATGAAAATAAGGATATAAAACGTAATAAATAAACATTATATTCATAAAATGTATACCTAGATATAAAAAATATTAAATTTGCGTAACTTCTTACCATATTCTGATTATTCTCAAACTCAGTAATATAATCTATGGTTTCGAAGCTCTCAAAATGGATAATAACATGTGAATCTCAATTTAAGTAAAATATATAAAAGTATTATAATATATTCAAATAAATTTAAAGTGATTAATACACCTACGATTTTCAAACATTCATAACTTTTTACTCAGACGTCGGATTAGGGCGTATTATATATCAAAACGAAGCTATCGGCGTGAAGAATACGCCTAGGTAATTTTTCGGATGGAGGAAGGGGGGTCACGTGACCTTCCAGGACCCCCTCTAGCTCCGTTTTTTGCTGCGTGCTTGTACTGGGGTCTCAAAACTTTATTTTTCTCTGCGTATATGCCCGCCTCGTGTCTTTGAGTCTACTCAGCTTAAGTTTGATCTAGCTCTTCAACTTTCCTTGGAACGTATTAGCAGGCCCGGCCCTGAGCAAGGGCAAGGTGGGATCTTGCCCAGGGCCTCCAAATTTTTTGGGCCTCATATTTTTTTTTACAGTAGGCATGAAGTAGATCGACTCGGCGATCTATAAGATCGACCCAGCGATCTTGAAGCCATCATAAGATGGCTTGAATGACCCTACGCAGAGGATCGCCAGTAAAAAAAAGAAAATTTTTCTAAGGTTACAATTACAGAAATTTAAAATTAAAAATATCTAGAAATTAAAACCTTGTTTCTTCCGATCAATAAGTGGAGCCTTGATTCTTGATTTCTATTCTTGTAGCTTGGAAAGCAGTGTGGAGCAGCAGCATCTTGCATGTGATGGCTTGGACTCGAAAACTTGAGATATGACTTTGCACAACAATAGTCATGGTTTACGGCGGTGGTGATTTCGGATCTAGACCCAGGGTTTATAGATCCGAGCACCCATCAATAGGCTAATTTTAGATTTTCAAATTTGTGGGGTTTATTATATTTTTGAAGGGTTTATCAAACTTGGAAAAATAGAGAAGGTGGGGGATAAAAATAGATTTGGGTTATGCAGTTTTGTGGATTGAGGGATAAATCAGGTTTGTTGAAGAAAATTTGGGTTTGCATGTGGTGTTTGGTTTTGTGATTTGGGGTTTCAAGTGGGAGAGGTGCAATCTATGGTGAACCCATGGTGGAGAGGCCATCACAGCTGACACCGTCGAGGGAGGCTGTGAAGCCATGACCCAAGAGGGCCCGGTCGGAAGAGAAGGGGGAGGAGGCGGGCGGCGGGGTATTGCAGCCGGTGGGGTGAAGGGGAAAGAGGAGCCCGAGAGGGGGAGGCTCAGGAAGGAGAGCGAGAAGATCCACCCTCAGTTGCTGGTGGTTTCGAGGAGATGCATGCCAACAGAGGGAGCACCGCCGCAGGGGAGGTGAGGATGAAGGCTGAACAGAAAACATGCCGATTTGAGGGGACCAAGAGAGAGGAGCGGCCATGGGCAACCACGAAGGGGCTGACAGAGGCTGCGGAAGGGAAGAGGAGGGTTATGAGGAGGCGTTGTGGTGGCGCCAGGGGCAGCACCTGAGGCGGATGACGGAGGGCACTAGTGTGGGTAGCCGCTCAGGCTGACGGAGAAGGAGCCAGAGGCGGCGACGGCGGCTGAAACTATAGGGTTGTGTTTGGGTTGGGTTTTGAGGCGGCTAGGGTTTTTTAGAGTGTTTCAAAGAGAGGGTTTTTTCCTTTTTGGGCCTCATATTAATCAGCCCATTATATGGTAGTATTATTTTAAAAAAAATTATATACGTTTTAATTAGACAAATGCGTACTTCCCAAACGCATTGTTCCATCTCCCTGCCTCACCAGTCACACCAATTTCTCTTTCTTCCTTAACTCACGACATAGCCATTCATTCTCCTCTCTTCTTCCCATGTTCTTGATTCTTCCCAAATTCTTGATTCTCACAAATGAAATTATGGCTCAGACCCCGTCCTTCCATCTCCTTACCTCTTCCCGACCCCCAATTTGCTCCCTTAAATTTCTATTTAAGGTTTTGTCTGAAATCGAATTGGGCACAATCGATCCCCCAATTTCCTCCAATCTCCCCCAATTTGTTATTGAAGGAGCTCAGGAAGGCTTGTTCACCGAATCGTTTATCGGATGAATTCAAAAATTGAAGGAGCTCAGGAAGGATTGTTCGTTGAATGTTGATTCGGACGACGGGACGAGTCGCGGAGCTTTAGTCTTCCTCTATGGTAATTTCTAATTTGTCTTCAAAATTTCTTTAAATTCTCTAAATTTCATCTATTGATCGACCTCCATTGTCTATCTTTTATGTATTGTTGCATATCTTCTTTGTCTTCCATTCTAATTCGAAAATTGGGGCCACTGTACAATTTGTGCAAGACCTCCACTGTACAATTCGAAAATCAGAGCCACTGTACAATTTCTACTAGTGATTCGAAAGTTGTTGTTTCTAATCGGACTATCGGAGCCTTTCAGTTCGAAAATCATGCTTATCAATTGGGGCAGATTCCTTCACTCATTTTATTATATTTTTACAGAATTCTTATTTGGTAATTGATTGCTCAATGCTCATTGTTGCCCCCTTCTTTGTTGTGTATTGTGTTTAACTCGGTTATGTTTGAAAATTTTACATTTAGTCATGTCTTCTAAAAGAAACTTTTAGCCTGGAAGTGTAAAACGCGAAAGAAAAAAAAGAATTGAAGAGTTAATTAGGTCTCAAAAAGGAGCTCTTGATAAATTTATACGAAAAGAACCACAAGTTCTAGTTAATATCAGTATGATATATTAGTTTAATTTGTAGTTTCAAGACTATGTTTTACTTGCAGTTTAAAATTTCGAACCAATTCAGCTATTTGTTTATTTTCAATTGAAATTTCAAGACTTTAGTTTTGCACAAGCAAGTTGAATTAGTTTCATGGCGAAAATTTTCTTAAATAGTTTCGCCCAGGGCCTCCGAAAACCATTGGACGGCCCTGCGTATGAGCACTGCTTTTGGGCCGGGTTTTGGCAATTGGCAGTGGAGGCTCTCCATATACGTTCGTTGCCCTTCAGGATTAGGGGCCTCGTGTTTACTCTACAGGTGACGCTCTCTTTAATGCCTTTCTGGCTTCGCATTTGTAATCAGCTGACATGCAGCTTAGGCTTCTCCACCTGGGTATGCCTTCGATGACGTTGTGCGTCTCTTCAACACAAAGGTAGGGACTGATATTCTTAGTAATCAAAGTGAGAACATTGCCCCCAAGCTCCAGAAGAAACTGGCAGACATATTTCACATGGATTACGAAAGATGCAGAGAATACATTTTCCTTGTCACCATGTCAAATGGCTTTGTGGAGTTCTCAGCGTGGAGACCATGCTACTGATTGACTTAGGGCTATCTCGATCTCATGGTTGGGTTAAACTATGAATGGTAAGACGTATTGTTGTGTGTTGTGCTATCGATTAGGCATCCATTTGTTTTGCTTGCTCCAGGGTATTTGAGGGAGACTTTTTTGGAGATCATGTTGTGTCATGTCCAGGCATTGTGGGGATTAAACATCGACATAATGTTGTTTGTGACACTTTAGTGAATGCCTTCTATTGTTCTAGGATCTTAGTTGGTAAAGAGGTTGATATTGGTCCGTGTGGGGGAGATGGGAAACCCCTTCGACCTGCGGACATGCTTCTTTCCACGTGGGATGAAGGCCTAGATGTTTGTGTTGACCTGACATGCATGGTCATCCGTTTTGACGCAATCTAGGATGACTGATTTTGTTCCAGGACATATGGTCACCGAGGAGGCTAGTTTAACCGGGTCAGGTATCAAGCTAAGTGTAAAGTCATTGGTAATGGTTTCTTATCCTTCTCTTTTTCTGAGGTGGGGGAACTTGATTCAGATGTCATCACTCTTCTAAAGAGGATTAAAATTTTTTCTTAAACTCAAGATATTTGAGCTCGAAATGCAGTTCATACTTTCACTAGGATGGGGTTTTCTATTGCTAAAGGAGTGGGGACCTAGATTGGGTTTCGGCACCCACTAATTCTTTGTAAACTGTTATAGTTATAATAATAATAATAATAATAATAATAATAATAATAATAATAATAATAATAATAATAATAATAATAATAATAACAATAATAATAGTATTAATAATAATTAATTATAGAATTTGGAGCATAAAATTGTCGTAAAATTGATATGGGTAATTTGTACAAAACTACCCTTATTTAGACCTAAAATACCTCTTCATATATGCATTACAGTGTGGTCCACGGTCTAAGAATTTTTCAATTCCGGTTTCCAGTCTGAACCCAGGATCGGACCGATATTGGACCAGATTTTGTGTTTTTATTAAAAAAAATAGGGGTAGCGGAAGCCTCTGATAGCCTTGATAGGCGAGCATCCTCATTTTCTTTCTTTAAAAAAAAAAAGAAAACAAGTCTTCTCTCTTCCCTTCTCTTCAATCACTCCTCACGCAACCCTCTCTCATCCGACTCTCCAAGTACTCTCACACAGCCTCTCTCCTCCGATTCTCCGAGTGGCGGCGACTGGCAAGTACTCTCTCATCTCTTCTGCCTTCAATCTATGTTCACACTCGCCTCGGTGCTCGTAGTAGCCCTCGCTAGAGTCTTCAGTCTCCTAGTCGTCACCCTTCGTTGCCGCCCACCGCCAGTTCGCCACCGCTCTCACCCTTCTCCACCACCCTTACCCTTCGCCGCCCATCACCAGTAGGGATCCCTCCCCCCTCTTTTCTCATATTTTTATGTATATTTCAAGATTTCAGATCTAGGGTTAGAATTTTTTTGCAAATATTTTCAAATCTAGGTTTCGATTTTAGGGAATTTCAATTTGTACTTTAAAAAATTAGTAAACTATGTGAATGAGTGAGCCTAGATTCAATTTTCAGATCTAGGTTTCAATTTGTACTTTGGATTTTGCATTTAACTTTAAACTTCAATCATATTGTAAGTTGAACTTGGTTGGATTTGTCGTTGTTCTAATTTGAAGAAATGAAATCAGGAAGGCAGGGACATGTATTTTCACTTGTATTACGGTTTTGCAGATTGCGTAATTTTTTTTTCATTCAAGTGCAAAAAGGGGTCATAGAAAATTACGGTCCAACCGGTCTTTCCGGTCTGCGGATCGGAAAACCCGGGACCAATTCCTCGGTCCCAGTCTGATCCGCGATCCAAGTTCCCAGAGTTTCCGGTCCACCGAATCGGACCGAGACCGGAATGTCCGGAACGGTCTGATCCGGTCCAGACCGAAAGCCCAACCCTAAATAAAATCGTATCTCAATTTAATTTATATCTATATCGTTAAAAACTCTTCAAACAGAACAATTTTTCTCTATATATCGCTTCCACTTTAATTCTTTTTTTTTTCAACCAATCATTTTTTTTTGCTTTCTTTCAATTTTTTTCTTTTTGAAATTGGTTTTCATCATTAATATAATCAATGTGTTTAATTCAAAATATTCAATTAATATATAACTTATATGTTGTAAATCTTTATATTCTATCAGAACAAATTCCATTTTAATTGAGCATATTATACTACTCTGTATTCTCTTATGAATTTGTTCTGATAAACTTAATTCAAAATGTTAAAGTAATATTTTATTTAGTTGTATAGTATTAATTTATTTTATCATTAAGATTTTATTTTTGAAAAATTGTGTCATGGCCAGAACTGTATTAGTTTCATTTTTGAAAAATTGTAGGACCATCGATCATCACAGCAATCAAAGGATATTTCCATTCGGGCAGATTGCTTCGACAAATCAACCAAACTTTTATATCGTTGATCCCCAAATGCGACAACCCTAGATCAACAAAAAACTATAGACCAATTAGTCTGTGCTCAACTATCTATAATGCGATTGCGAAAATTTTGGCAGACATCATGAAAAAGGTTTTATGGAAAATTATTCATCCGCTACAAGGAGCTTTTATCTCAGATAGAGCAATTCAAGACAATGTACTCATCGCACATGAAATCTTCCATTCATTCCAAACCTAGAAGGGTCGTGATGGATGGATTGCAGTTAAACTAGATATGGAAAAGGCTTACGACAGAATGGACTGGGAATTTCTGTTGAGGGTTTTGGCAAAATTTGGATTTTGCGAAAAATTTTGTGGATGGATTAAGGAATGCGTTCTGATAACTCCACAACCTTGATGAAAATCGGAATAAGTTTCAAAGGCCTTGACAGTCTGTTTGTATCAAAGGTCTTGAAGCTCTGGATGATGAAGCGGCACAAGGAGTTCATGACGGAGATGAGCGGGATATCCAAGCTACTGCAAAGTATGAGGTCGTTGCTCACTGATGATGCTCTGGATGATGAAGCCTAGTCTTACCCTACCCCATCCTTATCCCAAACTTGATACATTGCTGGTTGTTTTTGGAAACTGTTTCAAAACTGTTGGTGACTGTTTTGCCTTACCCTCCTCCCTTTGTTGAAAGACAAAAAGGGGGAGATGTGATCTGCTGTGGTTTAGACTTTAAACTTTTTAACTATTGTGAAGGTCTTGGAAGACCTTGGTTTTTCTTTTGGTTGGATATTTTCATGTTTTTAACTTATGATCCAACATTTGTCTAACCCATGCAGGTACTTAGTCCGATTTTGCTTTTATTATATTTGTTTGACTAAGTTGCAGGGATGCACAGGTTTTGTCTTTCATCAAGTGGGGGATTGATAACTCCACTCCCTTGATGAAAATCGGAATAAGTTTCAAAGACCTTGACAGTCTGTTTGTGTCAAAGGTCTTGAAGCTTTAGGAGTGTTGATGAAACACAAAACCTGTTCTTTATATTATTGTGCTCGAATATCATTATATGTTATTATATGCTTCCAATATATTATTATATATTCACTAACCTTTCAGGAAGTTTTTTGAATTTTATATCCTTCCTTAAGCGTTCAAAGCTGAGAAAGATCAAATCATGATCATGGCTTCCGAAGTTTCCAAAGATAGAAGATTGCGCTCAAGCCATGATCCTCTCTTAGCCGTTGGTGAAGATCTGTGGCGCCGATCTGTTCTCTATAAAGAAAAGGAAGAAAAGAAGACAAACAGATTCGTGGAACACAAGCTTTCATACACTCAAGCCTTCAAGCGAGATCTGTCTTCTTCGTGTGCTCTCTGCTAGTCCTTAAGAGTCTATTATTTCATTTCAAAGCATTTGAGAGTTACACAATGAGTTTATAGGATATATTTTGTGATAGTGTTATACTCGAGAGTTTGTAACTCAGGAAGTGAACATTAGGCGATTGATTCACTAAGTGTAAGAGGATTGTACTAGATAGCATAGAGAGGTTGGGCTCTTCTAGATTGGTCTAGGACTCCAAGGGAACGTGAGTTGACTAGATTTCAATTGTATAGGAGAGAGACTTCTCGGGGAGCTATTAGGATCCTAAGTCTTGTGAATCAATAAAAGTCGGTTGAATCCTAGGGTTGTGGAAGAACCCTAGGCGGGGACGTAGGCCAAGTTCGTGCCGAACCTCGTAAACAATTCATCGAGTCCTTTATTTACTGCTTTATCTTATTTCCTCACTTGGTTCGAATTGTTTAACTTTGTGATTCAGGTTTTCAGAGAAAAGACTAAGTCTAATCCCAAAGGGTTTTGCACGAGCTTCAAAAGTCTTGAGATTATCTGCGAAAAACCGGCATACTCTATTCAACCCCCCTTCTAGAGTATCGTTATATTACTTTGTTTTACATTATCGAACCTTCAATTGGTATCAGAGCTTTACTCACTACTTTTGATCTAACAATCTTGTGAGTTTTCTATCATGTCTGGTGAAGCAAGTAGAGGATTTTCACAGGGAAGGTCTACCAGCAGACCACCACTCTTTGTAGGAAACAACTTTGTCCACTGGAGATCATTGATGAAGATGTTCGTCATAGACCAAGATCTGGAACTTTGGAAGATTATAGAGAATGGGCCAAAGATGGACCAAATGGAACCAAAGTCGCAAAGAAGGAGTCTGAATACATCCAAGCAGATCTTGAACTCGTCTCCAATAACTACAGGGCTATCAACTTACTTTATTGTGGACTTAACACTGATGAGTTTAGCCGTATTTCATCTTGTAGGTCAGCTAAAGAGATTTGGGACAAGCTGGTCGTCACCTATGAAGGAACAAGCCAAGTTAAAGACACCAAGATTAGTATCTACCTTCGAAAGTATGAGCTTTTCAAAATGAAGTCTGATGAGTCTATCAAGGCCATGTCCACACGATTCACGGAAATCACCAACAACCTTGACTCTCTCGGCAAGAGCTTTACGAACGCTGAGAAAGTGAGGAAGATATTGAGGTGGCTCCCAAAAGAAAAATGGGGTCCTAAAGTAATAGCCACAGTGGAAGCACATGACCTCACCACTCTGCCCCTTGATGACCTGCTTGGGAAGCTTATCACTCACGAGATGATCCTTAATGAAGACGATGGAGAACTTCCAACAAGCACCAAGAACTTGGCACTCAAGTCTAGGAAGGATGAGCCTAAAGATGGATCTGATTCCGAAGATGAGGACGACGACGAGGATGATCCTTTTGCTCTTATCACAAGAGGCCTTGCTCGAATCCTCAAAATGATGAAATAATTCAACAACAAGGATGGATCAGAGTCTTCTAAATTTCGAGGTAAGTCTCAATACAACAAATATGATAAAAAGACTAAACCTTTGTCTTGTTTTGAATGTGGTGAAACAGATCATGTTGTGAAAGATTGCCCTCAAAAGACGAAGAGCCAGTCCAAGAAGGGTGATAAATGGAAAAAGAAAGCCATGTTGGCAACTTGGAGCGATTCTGACTCTGACTCCGATGATGAGAAGGCCAATGTCTGTCTTATGGCCTCATGAGATGTATCCCACGATGAGAAGCTTGAGGTAACTGTAAGAGAACTTATGGCTAGTCCAAAAGAGGTATTATCGGAATTCCTTTCTAATATGATTGTCAATGAAGAGAAACTTATTGCCCAGACTAACACTCTTATTAAGAGAACTGTGGACCAGGAAAGAACTATTGAGGATCTGTCTATGAGGGTTAAAACTCTTGAAGCTTCTTATTCAGGTCTTCACATTAAAGTCAAGACTCTTGACTTAGAGAAATCTGAACTCAATCAAGATCTCTCGTCTCTGAGAAGTGAACATCATGACTTAGAGAACGAGAAGATTTCCCTGAATAATAAGATTCAAGACCAACAGACAACCCTCATAAGTTTTACCAAATCCAAAGGCACTCTTGATAGGATGTTGGGTGAGCAACAAAGTTCTCTAAACAAAAGTGGTATTGGTTACAATCCAAGGTATTTAAAGAAGTAGCACATTACCACTTTTGTAAAGGCAAAAGGAAGCAGAACCTCTCCTATATCTCACCACTGTGCTCGAAAGGGATATGTAAAAGAGACCTACTCCTATAGAAGAAAGGATCCACATATCATTCGCAATACATTTCCTGTTCATTTGAGAAAAAAACGGATAACACAAGTTTGGGTCCCCAAAGGCACTATTTTACCAAATATGGTTTATCCCAATAATGGATCCAAATTTGCTTATTGGTCTAGCCACAAAGGTTGATGTTTGTTTTTGCAGAAGACCACCAAGGTGAAGGAACAAAAATGGATTATTGATAGTGGATGCTCGAGGCATATGAGTGGGAAGAGTTCTCTCTTTCATGATCTAAAGGAGCAATCCACAGGAACAATCACTCTTGGTGACAAAGGAAAATGTGACATCGTTGGTATTGGTAGCGTTGGGAGTGATTCCAACCATAGTATTAAAAAATGTTTATCTTGTGAATGGGTTAAAGTATAATTTGCTTAGTATTTCTCAATTATGTGATAGTGGCAATAATGTCAGATTTAACAAGAAAAGATGTCTAGTGTGCAGAGAAGATACTGGTGAAGTTATACTGACTGCATATCGTTACAACAATATATACGTTGTGAATGCTGATCAAGTGGCACAAGGAAGCTTAACCTGTCTAAAGGCTTTGACGGACGATCCAAAGCTCTGGCACAGGAGACTCGGTCATATATAGATCTTAACATCCATGGAGAGAACGAGGAATGTGATGATGCTGCTACCAAGAACACAGAGAAGAGGAACATGCAGGAACAAATTCTCAACACTGAAGAATTGGCCCAAGGTGTTGAAGATTCGTTCAAAGCCCTTGGTGTCCAATCCAACAGTGTTGAAACGTCAGAAACTGCTGAAACTAAACCGAACAGGACCACGGAGTCAGATGTACCACAAATCAATCTTGCTGGTGTGACGAATCAAGGAGCTGAGACTAGCAAAAGAAAATTCAAATACTCCTCATCACACTCATTAAAGGATATCATTTTTGACCCTACATCTAGTGTTCAAACTCGTTCTAAACTTAAAGATCTTTGTGCTTTTCACGCGTTTGTTTCTCTTATTGAACCAAAGAAGGTAGATGAGGCCCTTCAAGAGCCAGACTCGATCATTGCTATGCAAAGTGAGCTTAACGAATTTGAAAGGAACAAAGTCTGGACCTTCAAGCTTAGGCCAAAGCATCAATCAGTCATTGGCACACGATGGGTATTTCGAAACAAGCTAGATGAGAATGGTAAGATCATGAGGAACAAAGCAAGGCTTGTTGCTCAAGGCTACAATCAAAAGGAAGATTTTGCAGGCTATAAGGTGGATAGGAAGAGCACATCAGGATGTTGCCAATTCTTAGGAGCATCCTTGATCAGTTGGCACTCAAAGAAACAAAACTCAGTCGCTCTATCTACTGCAAAAGCCGAATACATAGCAGCTGGAGCTTGTTGCTCCCAAATCCTTTGGATAGCTCAACAAATGAGAGATCTTGGCATCAACCTCAGAGGTATTCCCATTAAGTGTGATAATACAAGTGCCATATCAATCACGAAGAAACCTGTTCAGCATTCAAGGACAAAACATATTGATGTAAGGCATCATTTCATTAGAGACCATGTCGAAAAAGGTGATGTGTCCATTTCTTTTATTTCAACTGATTATCAATGGGCTGACATTTTTACTAAGCCTTTGGCAGACAATAGGTTCACCTTCATTAGACGAGAGATTGGGATGCTTAACAAGAATGCACTTTCGTAGGGGGAGCTTTCCCTTTACGAAAGATAAATTCTACTCAGTGTCAAGACCTTTGAGAATAATGTCAAGGTTTGTGAACTGAATGGTAGAGTACAGATATCGGATCATATATATTTGGTTAATATCTTTTTAGATATTTGGTCAAGTATATTTTTAAAGGTTTTCAAAATTCTATTTGTTACACATTTTATTCCCCCATCCAAGTACATGTTTTATTTTTGGAACAAAATATTTTCGGATATTTCCCTCCTATTTTAAATTGTTAAGAGAAAGATTTGAATTTTGATTGGAAATTTTTCAAATTGGCAATGTTATCATTACCCATCCTTGGAACTCTAAACCCGTCCCATCAACTCCATCATCTCACTCTACTTAAACACCAATCTATACCCGATTCTCTCACCACTTCAAACTTATCCAAACCTTTCCAGTTCTACTTCTCCTTCAACCTATTAACCTGTTCTAAAACCCTAGCCGAAAACCTCCATGGCTCCCAAATCAAAGAAAGCCTCCACACCCAACAGACTTGGTGCCACCCCCAAGGGACAGCAGGCCACTACTACTTCCCCTACACCTGAACCCACTCCTCAAGCTATCGTCCTTGCTGTTGTCCAGAGCACCATCGTTGAGAGCACGACTACAGTAACCAAGAGCTCTAAAAAACGCTCAGCGAAGAAGCCTCTCAGTGCAAAGCAGAAAGGGAAAAAGAAGGTCATCGCTGAGGAGGTGGATGAGGAAGAAGAAGAGGAGGATCTCGACGCAATTTTGGAAAGGGATGCCGCCAAGGAAGCTGAAGAAGAAGCCTTAAGGAGGAAAAGGTCCGAGGAGGAGGCCAAGCTTGCAAGGAAATTGGCCGAGGAGGAGGCCGAGAGAATTCGGAAAGAGGTTGAGAAGGAGGTTCCCAATGAGGAGGAACCAGAGGAAGAAGAAGAGGAGGATGATGAGACCGGTAATGACGAGGATGCTGAAGGAGACAACGATGATGGGTCCGCTGAGGACTCGGGGTCCGAGGACGAAGAGGATGAGGAGCCCGAACCTGTTCTCTCCCCTTCTCCTCCTCCTCCTCCTCCCATGTCTTCAAAGAAGCGGAAAGCTCCAGCAGCCAAGTCTCCCTCTCCCAAGCGCACCAGGAAGGGCACCCTCAGAAGCCTTGAGGCGCCTGCCAAGAGGTCTACTCCAACACAGGCTCGAAGGAAGAATGCTGATCCTCCTGGCCTCATTCAGGTAAACTAATCCCTCCCCTCTTCATGGTTTGAAAATGCTGAAATGGCTGGTAAGTGGGTAGATGAATTTCGAACTCGTAGGATCTGTTGTTCTGATTTTTTAGATATTGCGTTCTTTGAAGCTTTGAATTTACCATGCATTGCTCTTCTTAAAAAATCTTCAACCTGCACCCTTCTCAATCTTGAAACCGTCTATTATCCTCAACTCACCCGCCTGTTCTACATAAACCTCAAAGCCAAACACACTGACGATGGTTGGTTCTTGGAATTGGTCGTCAAGGGAGTTAGAATCTCTTTCAACTCCTTTGACTTCGCTGATTTCCTTGGCCTTCCTAGCCCTTGTCCACCCTCTCAAGAAAACCCCTCTAAAGAAGACTGCATTACCCTTGCCCGTTCCAAATACCTCTTACCCGAAGCATCCACCAGCACCTCAAAGCAGCTAACCCACTCATCCCTTACCCTAGAGGCAAAAATTATCTTTAACATCATTGTGCGTTGCCTCTTACCCCGTCTAAACTCCGGCTCTCTCTTGACCGACAATGCCATGGTCCTACTTTACCGAATCCTCAATGGCCTTGATCTAGATCTGGCCAACACCATTTTAGGATCCATGGCTCACACCAAAAAACCCAGGAAATGAACTCCCCTCCCCTTTGCTACTCTTTTGACCCAAATCTTCAAAGCTTCTTGAATCGATTTTAAAAATAAAGAACAACAATGTCATATGGGTAAGTTCGACTCCAAGAGTCTTGAGAAGATAGGCATCACTCGGTCCCCCCAAAGGACTTTGAGTCTTGCCTCTCCTTCAAAAGCTCTTCCCACTGCCTCAGCCATTGATGAGCGCATGGATAACCTGGAGTTGGGCCTGGAGGAAGTTCGCCTGGACATCAAGGAGCTGCACAAGGAGTTCATGACGGAGATGAGCGGGATATCCAAGCTACTGCAAAGTATGAGGTCGTTGTTCACTGATGATGCTCTGGATGATGAAGCCTAGTCTTACCCTACCCCATCCTTATCCCAAACTTGATACATTGCTGGTTGTTTTTGGAAACTGTTTCAAAACTGTTGGTGACTGTTTTGTCTTACCCTCCTCCCTTTGTTGAAAGACAAAAAGGGGGAGATGTGATCTGCTGTGGTTTAGACTTTAAACTTTTTAACTATTGTGAAGGTCTTGGAAGACCTTGGTTTTTCTTTTGGTTGGATATTTTCATGTTTTTAACTTATGATCCAACATTTGTCTAACCCATGCAGGTACTTAGTCCGATTTTGCTTTTATTATATTTGTTTGACTAAGTTGCAGGGATGCACAGGTTTTGTCTTTCATCAAGTGGGGGATTGATAACTCCACTCCCTTGATGAAAATCGGAATAAGTTTCAAAGGCCTTGACAGTCTGTTTGTGTCAAAGGTCTTGAAGCTTTAGCAGTGTTGATGAAACACAAAACCTGTTCTCTATATTATTATGCTCGAATATTATTATATGTTATTATATGCTTCCAATATATTATTATATATTCACTAACCTTTCAGGAAATTTTTTGAATTTTATATTCTTCCTTAAGCGTTCAAAGCTGAGAAAGATCAAATCGTGATCATGGCTTTCGAAGTTTCCAAAGATAGAAGATTGCGCTCAAGCCATGATCCTCTCTTAGCCATTGGTGAAGATCCGTGGCGCCGATCTGTTCTCTATAAAGAAAAGGAAGAAAAGAAAACAAACAGATTCGTGGAACATAAGCTTTCATACACTCAAGCCTTCAAGCGAGATCTGTCTTCTTCGTGTGCTCTCTGCTAGTCCTTAAGAGTCTATTATTTCATTTCAAAGCATTTGAGAGTTACACAATGAGTTTATAGGATATATTTTGTGATAGTGTTATACTCGAGAGTTTGTAACTCAGGAAGTGAACATTAGGCGATTGATTCACTAAGTGTAAGAGGATTGTACTAGATAGCATAGAGAGGTTGGGCTCTTCTAGATTGGTCTAGGACTCCAAGGGAACGTGAGTTGACTAGATTTCAATTGTATAGGAGAGAGACTTCTCGGGGAGCTATTAGGATCCTAAGTCTTGTGAATCAATAAAAGTCGGTTGAATCCTAGGGTTGTGGAAGAACCCTAGGCGGGGACGTAGGCCAAGTTCGTGCCGAACCTCGTAAACAATTCATCGAGTCCTTTATTTACTGCTTTATCTTATTTCCTCACTTGGTTCGAATTGTTTAACTTTGTGATTCAGGTTTTCAGAGAAAAGACTAAGTCTAATCCCAAAGGGTTTTGCACGAGCTTCAAAAGTCTTGAGATTATCTACGAAAAACCGGCATACTCTATTCAACCCCCCTTCTAGAGTATCGTTATATTACTTTGTTTTACATTATCGAACCTTCACGTTCAAACCATTTCTTTCTCCATTTTGGTAAATGATGAACCAACTGATACGTTTCGACCTTTTAGGGGTCTGGGGCAAGGGGACCCAATTTCCCCCTACCTTTTTATCTTAGGAGCGGAAATTTTAGCACGAAAGTTCCAATGACAATGCGAACAACCTGGAAATGATATCGGATTTAAAATCCCAAGGAATGGAACCCGTGTTCCCTTTTTTTCCTTTGCAGATGACATTATGATATTTGAAAAAGCGACACCGGAAGCATGTAGAACGGTGAAAAACCATAATTGATGGAGCTCGATCGAATTAACAGATGCTTCTTTTGGAACAATGACCAAAAATATAAACCTCTAATTGGATGGGCCAAAGTGTGTAGGCCAAAGCGAGAAGGTGGCCTTGGATTACACAAGAGTAAAGATATGAACAAGGCTCTATAGGTGAAATTGCTATGGAAAGTTTTGGCGGAACCACATAATGAATGGGTTAAAATTATTTCAGAAAAGTATTTAAAAGGAACACTCTTGTGGGATTACTCAAGAAAAAAGAATACCCCATGGCAATGGACAAAATTGATGGAGATCAAAGAAGAATTATGCGCAGGGTTGATCTGGCTGATTGGAAACGGAAAAACCGTGAGATTCTGGAATGATAAGTGGCTCAATTATGATGCTACCCTTCGTGAAAAAAGGCTACATGATAAAATTGTAGATCAAGAAACAGTGGACCAATACATAAGACCAGATAGAACCTGGAGCATAGAAAAACTGGAAGAGGTATTACCTTCAGACTTGGTGGAGCAAATTACTAACGTTCATATACCGACCTTTGAAATCGAGGATCGGTTATACTGGAAACATAGCAAAAACGGATGGTTCTCAAATGCTAGTGCCCTTGACTATATTACGAGTTCTAGAAGAACAAACTCGGAACCACTTGATTGGATTTGGAAGATTGATTGCCCTCCAAAAATAAAAAAAAATTCTCTGGAAAAGTCTACTTAATGGTATGCCAACGAAAGCAAGACTTCGAAAAAAAGGTGTGCATGTACCAATGGAATGCCCACTTTGTAACCATCCTGAAGAAGATGCAATACACTTGTTTACTGAATGCCGGCTTCGTTCAAGCGGAATGTCTTGGCCTCCTAACTGGATTGACAGAAGAATCTAAGTGGGGACTCTCTCATCTTGAAGTGGAGGGTGATTGCCTGTTAGTCATCAATGTCATGCAGGGATCTTGGAAGTGTCCGTGGGAGATCGAGATGTTGATCTCCGATGCTTTCCGTCGATGTTGTAACTTTCAGTCCATCTCCTTCACTCACACTTTTCGTGAGGGGAATCGTGTTGCGGACTGTTTGGCGCATATGGGTCTTTCGGCGTCGCTGCTGCTGGATCGTCCTCCTCCTAAGATTGAAGACCTCGTCCGCGAGGACGCCCTTGGGCGGTGGATCAGCCGTGGCTGATCACCCCAAAAACCTCACCTTGTATCAAAATAAAAAACTAATCAAACACGCACCAATTTTAGAGATTAATTTATAGAGTTCGGTAAATCCTTATCCTTTCCGACGCATTGTTCACTCAAACTTTATATTTGAGTTTTTCTCATGTAAACAACTAGCTAGTGATTTTCTCTCTAGATAGAGAGAGAAATCACCCACACTCCAAAACCCACCACCAATTATTAACCATCACCCCAATAACAACCACCACGGGAACAACGGAGAGATTCTCTCTAACCCAAAATACATAAACAACAACCACCACGGGGACCAATGGAGAGTTTGTCTCGACACCAAAACACATAAACAACAACAACTACGGGGACCAACGGAGAGATTCACTCGACCCCAAAATACATAAATAAAACCTGATTCTTGGTAATCCCCGCCACCGGCCACTGCAAGTCTAGGCAAATATAGTCGGTATAATCATCGCCACCATGATATCTAACAAAGATAATTGGTAGAAACCAAAAAAAAAAAAACTCAATTTCTTAAGGAAAAACTACTGCCTCGAGCATGGTAAATGGCCTCCATGAGGTTTCCATTGCCCGTCAACCCCATATTTGTCGACACTGACCCTTCTACAACCATCACCGACCACCAACCATCTCCCCTCTTGTTCACTGCACTACCGCCGCTGTCACCAACCTTTCGGGCCAGCATCTTCAACAATCAGATCTAATTTCAGGCTTCCATCCTGCCTCCACAGCCTTGAGTTTCTTATACCTTTTAACCCTTGATGCTTATCTTCTGTCTCGCCTTTGATGGCCCCTAATGCTCGCTTCGATCCCGTCTTTCCTCCGACACGGGTTTCGGTTTGCACCATCTTGTTTGTGTTAGGGGTGATTTTAAAACCTTACCAAACTTAAAAATTACCATAGGGCTTCTTCCGATCTGGGTATAATTGTCCTGAATCCTCAGTCTCATCGCTTGATTGAGCCAATTCCAAGGTTATTGTGGACCCGATTGTTTGGTATTAGGTTTCCTCTGGAAATCTGGGTGAAAAAAAAGAGGTTATTCGTTCCGCACCATTCGAACTCATTAAACTTGTTTCTGTGACAAGATCAAACCTGCCATAGTGCCTTTGGCTATCCCTTTCCCTTGTTCCACCGCTTATCTCCACCGGCCCCGATGTTCTTTGGAAACAATCCCTTTGGCTTGTATAGGAAGCCTGTATAATTAAAAGCCATTTATTCCCTTTTAATTTTACTAAAATAAAAATTATTTTAAAAGAAAACGAAACTTACTTCCTTTGGCCTTTGAGATTATGGTTTTCATAATCAATTATTAATTTTCATATGGCTAAGTGGCTAACACATCGATTACCGACTGGACAAACATTACCTTCTTTTTTAGTATTAAACAACAAAATTTACCCTCTCTTTGATATCTTCGGTCTTCGCTTGTTCTTATCGGAACTGGCTAACCCGTCACCCACCTTCTCTAATTTCATACCGGTCGATATCTAGTTTATCTTCTCTCATATATACCGACTTAATTTAATTAAACTGATTTACTTGTTTTTATCTCTTTAGTCTTCGCTAGAGTCTTCAGTCTCCTAGTCGTCGCCCTTCGTCGCCGCCCACCGCCAGTTCGCCACCGTCCTCGCCCTCGACTTTAAGACTGATGATGGAGTTGAACTAATTTCTCAATATTGGTATATGCGATCGAGCTTGCGGTCAGGTAAGCATAAACATCATATATTTGAGTTATGATTTATGCCTTTTGCTAATTGCAAAATGACGTTATTGATTGCACATATAGGTTTTATATCCTACATCATGCCATAGTGCTAATATATTTTGATAAGTTTATAAATAAACAATGTCATTATGCATTGATTAAAATATTAGCCTCATCTTTGTAGTGACGAGCTAAGATGATATTTTTTATTCCATCTTGTACTTGTAACTTATGTCATATATGATTTGTTACATAGAAGGTGAAATATTAACTCCTAAAGTGGTTAAACTTGTTTGGTTCGTTGTCACCGGAAGTTGACATTATTTATGTGTCATGAAGTTGATTTGTATATAACTTAATTGCATGAAATTGAAAATGGAGATAGTTATTGAACCTATCAATTTAAGTTGACATATTAATCTATCTCTGAATGATATTGTTTATTTAAACAAATGATGAATATCTTAATCGATATCCACCAGAAGTGGCCAAATAAATTTTAATTATGTTTAGTGTATTTATTGAGATTACTTTTGTTATTCACTTGTGATGTGTATATATTGCAATTTACTTTTTGTAATTCAAAACTCAAACTGTTTCCAGAAGAAACATCTTGTTAAGAGTTTGTATGTTATAAACATATGTGGTTTTATATTGATAAGAATTATATATATATTGTTCTTATTAATAAAAGTTATCTCTTGAAGTATATAAACTTATAAAGAAGAAGATACTCATGAAATGGATACATTAAAGGAGTGACTTATGGTGTCTAGATGATCCAACACCTTTGATTCTGCCAACTTTGTCGTTTTTGTTTGTTATTAGTTCAGTTTGGCTATTTTTAAGGTACATGGAATCTTTATTTTATTTATCTATTTTATTTGATTTGCATTTTATGTATATGAATATGTATTGGAAATGTTTCTTGAAGAGACAGTTATGTGTAGATAATGCCAATTTTATTCAGCAAATGATGATTTGGGAGAAGAGTTTGAAGCACATCTTTGTTAAATTTTGTAAAATTGATAAAATTAGCTCACGAGAGCCCGAAGACTCTTTATTTTGGAATCTTGTTCTTAATCTACTTGGGTATGGTAGAACTCAAATAAATAGCTAGCTATATGACCTATGGTTCATAACAACCTCTCTTATTGCAGATGCAATATATATTATTATCTCTAGCAGAAGACATAAAGAGGATACGGTGTGCGCAACCGTTGTTAGGAGAAGATGGCTCTAGAAGAGCATCAAAATTAGTCCTTGGAGGACTATTGATATAATCAAGCAATAAATTCATATGAGAAGATGGCTCTAGAAGAGCGTCAAAACACTCTAAAGAGAAGTAGTGATGATAGATAAATTGGGATCGTGAAAGCCGATAATTGCCAAAAGCAGTGGTTTTCCTCTAGTCGAGGATGTCAAAAGAAGATCCAACACATAATAAATAGATTACCCATATTGGCAAGATGGATGATATATGAAAATGCTATCAATGGAATTGATATGTTGGATAAATGAGCTTTGAGAAGCTGACGATTAAATCGACCAAGTGAAGTCGTTACTTATGAGATTATCATTTAGGATGATGCAAATGCATGGAATGGTTCAGTAGAGTCGTCAATAATAGCCAACAAGCAGACATGAATATCAAGAGATTGTTTCAATTTCGGTCAACAATAGAATAAATTCTCCTTTGTAATTTATCTCTAGGAGAGAGCTTTATATTTGCAAGGTTTTAAATGTTCGGTTTAGGCACCGAAATCTCCCCAAATTACACTAAGTTGTTGTAAATCAAGAATGTTGATGTATATGGAGGATTGGGTCCCCATAGATGATCAAATACCTAGAGTTTATCATGGATGATAAAATACTCGGTATTTAGGGGGGGGGGGAGGAAAAGTAGATCAAGAAGTAATATATTGCATGGAAGAGAATTGAACTTGAAGTTCAATGAACTATATAGTAAACAGGCTAGTAAAGGCATTAGTAAATGCAGAGATAGTGACAAAAGTCACATTTATAACAAATAATGTACTAGCATGATTTATATCGAGATTCTAGTAGTAACTTCAAACAATGGTGATATGTCCACTATTATAAAACTCCTGAAGAGATTTCATGAATGTTGACAGTGTTAGAATTGATTATGAGTTGTCTTGAAATGACCAAATCCTTGTTTATCGTTGATGACACATATCTAAGTTTGCACTTGAGGTGCTTGATAAGAGTAATTAGAGCTTACAAAACGCTAAGAGCGTAATGCGATTGGTTTATTGAACATTGCATAAGATATCAAATAAGTAGAGGATTAGTTGAAAATTAGTTGAAAGCTCTAAAAATATCTCGACCTGTAGTTCGAGTTTACAAAGAGAGAGAGAGATATTACAATATAAAGACAAATGATCTTTTCATCTTTGATTAGATTGTGAATGGATATTAAGGGTCCAAAAGTATCACATCTTTAGAACGTTGATGATTTATATACTAAATTGAGGGGGAGAAAAGTTGTACTCTTTTCCTTAACTTTGGTTTTTGTCCCGTTTAGGTTTTTCCAAAGCAAGGTTTTTAACGAGGCAACTTCCATCATAAGGATACATTGTATATCCTAAATTCCAGAAAGAAATAATTCATATAAAGTGGATTATTTAAGCATGAAGTTTTTGGACATGTAGCTCCAACATTGAAAAGTGTAGCATTAATTGATTGCATACAAGCCTATTAAAGGTTACATGAAAATGCATTCATTAGGAGTGAATATAATTTTGGCTCCAAATGTAAATGATGGACGTTGTAGGTGCATACCTATGTAATGGAAAGAATCGATCGAAAATGCCTGAAGCATTATTATCAAAGTCCTGTCATGTGTAGTTGGTTAAAGAGCCTTATTAGAGCACCTGGGTTACCTATAATTGTAAAAGTGGTGACATTTTATTAGGTCCAAAAGTACCATACAAAGTTGTACTTTTTATCCCACTGGATTTTTCCAAGGTAAGGTTTTTACGAGGCAACTTAAGCATCATTTAATACATCAGATCCCACAGATCAACAATGGAAGCACACTAGATCCTGAAGTACCATCTGCTTGTGCATCCAAAGTAGCTCAACACCGATACATGGAAGTCAAGCGCGTCAAAGTTAATCACGAAGACATTCTAGCTTATACACATCAAAGACAATGCTGAGATTCAACCATAAGCTCATGAAGACGGTGACATTAAGAAGAATGAGAAAACATCGAGGAGGATGTTGAATTCAGGGGGAGTATACAGTATACACGCACTGCACTCTTTTTCCCTTCGATAAGGTTTTTATCCCAATGGGTTTTCCTGACAAGGTTTTTAATGAGGCAGAACAACAAGAGCGTATGTAGAAGGCTGCACTCTTTTTTCAAAAGCTATGATTTTGTCCCATTGGGTTTTCATAGCTAGGTTTTTAACGAGGCAGTTGGTGGAATGAAGATTGTACATCCAAGGGAGAGTGTTATAATATTATTATGTGGATGTAGAAATATATACACTTTACTTAGATAAAGTTTTGCCTTTTATAGATAGATTTATCTTATACTTGGAGCCCAATGATATGACTCATATATATTGTATTTGTGGATACTCCACAAACAATCAATTGAATACAATCACTTATTTTCCTCCCTTTATTCTTGTCCTAATTTATAATAACACGCACATTTTTACTTTAATTTTAGAGATTAATTTATAGAGTTCGGTAAATCCTTATCCTCTCCGACCCATTGTTCACTCAAACTTTATATGTTAGTTTTTCTCATGTAAACAACTAGCTAGTGATTTTCTCTCTAGAGAGAGAGAAATCACCCACACTCCAAAACCCACCACCAATCATTCACCATCACCCCAATAACAACCACCACAGGAACAACGGAACAATTCTCTCTACCTCAAAATACATAAACAACAACCACCACGGGGACCAATGGAGAGTTTGTCTCGACCCCAAAACACATAAACAACAACAACGACGGGGACCAACAGAGAGATTCACTAGACCCCAAAATACATAAATAAAACCTGATTCTTGGTAATCCCCACCATCAGCCACTGCAAATCTGGGCAAATATAGTCGGTAGAATCGTCGCCACCATGATATCTAACAAAGATAATCGGTAGAAACAAAAAAAAACTCAATTTCTTAAGGAAAAACTACTGCCTCGAGCATGGTAAACCGCCTCCATGAGGTTTCCACCCTGATGATTGCTTCGATCCTGTCTTTCCTCCAACGCGGGTTTCGGTTTGCACCATCTTGTTTATGTTAGGGGTGATTTTAAACCCTCACCAAACTTAAAAATTATCATAGGGCTTCTTCCGATCTGGGTATTATTGACCTGAATCCTCAGTCTCATCGCTTGATTGAGCCAATTCCAAGGTTATTGTGGATCCGATTGTTTGGTCTTCGGTTTCCTTTGGAAATCTGGCTGGAAAAAAAAGGTGAATCGTTCCGCACCATTTGAACTCGTTAAACTTGTCTCTGTGCCAAGATCAAACCTGTCATAGTGCCTTTGGCCGGGGACGGAAACCAGAAATGAAAGTTTGGGTGTGCTAGATTCTCTTATCCCATAAAGAAAAATTATTGTGAAAAAAGTTGAATGAAAATAGAGACTTATAGTCTTAAAATGAATTGAATTTGATTTATTATCTCGTATATAATGTATTGGGTACATAATAAAAACAATTATTGTGAAATTTTTTGAACGAAAATAGAGATACATAGCTCTTAAATAGATAGAATTAGATGGACATATTAATAAAGGGGGGGGGGGGGGGGGGAAATGTTCATTGAAAGTGGGCTGTTAAACAGATTCGAACCTGTACCTTAGGGGCCACCATGCAAGATCTACACCAGTAAGACAAATTCCCACCTTGTGTCCTATACACAACTATATATTACCTATTATGTTTTAAAAATGGGGTGGGCGGTAGTTTGCTCAGCCCACCCCTCCTTCCGTGACTGCCTTTGGCTATCTCTTTCCCTTGTTTCAACGCTTATCTCCACCGGCGCCGATGTTCTTTGGAAACAATCCCTTTGGCTTGTACAGGAAGTCTGTATAATTAAAAGCTATTTATTCCCTTTTAATTTTACTAAAATAAATATTATTTTAAAACAAAACGAAACATACTTCCTTTGGCCTTTGAGATTATGGTTTTCACTTTTATTAAACAACAAAATTTACCCCCTCTTTGATATATTCGGTCTTCGCTAGTTCTTATTGGAACTGGCTAACCCGTCACCCACCTTCTCTATTTTCATACCGGTCGATATCTAGTTTATCTTCTTTCATATATACCTACTTAATTTAATTGAAATGATTTACTTGCTTTTATATCTTTAACCCATTGTCATTGATCTCGGTTAAATTTGTCCTTTTGAGGGAAGTCGTTTCTTGAGTGCGGCTACGTTTAGTTCCGGATGAAGTTGCAGTCTCGGGCGCCCTGCTATTCGAGTTGACCGTGGCAGTGTTCGTGATTCTCGAAGATCCCTCATCCAGGTGGGGGAACGTCGTTGATCCACACTTCCCCAGGAAACGCCTTTTTCGCTGATGGGTTTCTGCCTCTGTCTCCCCGGCATCGAGACGTCGTGTCAATCTCCTTGACATCCCATGCTCTCGACATTCGCAGCCTTCACTTGGTGTCCTTCGACCGTCTCTCTGTTGGTCTTATTTACTGAGATTTTTTGTTTTGGGGTTTTTTCTTCTTGTATTAGCTTATTTCTGGTTGTATCATGATGGTTAGCCCGCCTGCCGATTTTCTTTAGCCTCTCGATTTCTCAGATGTCTTTTGTCATCTGGGATTCCAAATTATTTCCTGTTAAAAAAAAAACCAGCTAGTGATTTCAATTTCAAGCCTTCAGAAAACTCGTACATATATATATGTTTTGAAGGCAAAATAATTGTTTAGTGGCAAAGTGTAGAATTAATTAAAACAAGTGTTTGATTAAATCAAAGGAGTAAAATAGCCATAATAGTACTAAAGTGAGATTGAATTTGTGTGGTATGAACTCCATGGGATCTGAATCCGACCATTATGCACACCACATAACGTGAAGAAAATAAACGACAAGGGAATTAAAGATGGAAGAAAAGAAAGACAAGAAATGTCCAAATCGGGGAAATTATATTATATAGAAAGAGTGGGAATATGAAAGATTGATAACAACTTGTCAGCTAAAGAGAAGAACTATCGGTATCTTTGGTTGTAAAAGAGAAGTTGCCAATAAGTTTTGTAGACCACGATTTTTTATACCACGTTTGTGTGTTTTTTTAGTAGAAAATGTTGATAGATATAAATGAGATTAAAAGAGTTCCACGTCGAAAAATTGAATACAACAAGCCTTAGTATATATAAGTTGGTAGGCTACTTCTTTTATTGCCAATTAGTTTAAAATAGAACCACACTGGGCTTGTGTGCTAGGCTCCTAGAAAATGTGTGTATGTGCACACGACCCCCAATCATCCGTCCGAGTCAGACTTTGACATAAAATCGGTGCGGTTTAGCATAACGGCTCGTGTGTCAACTAGATGAGTCATTCATAGTTGCACTTGCGGGAACCTGTTGATAGGGAATGTATTTATATTACAGATACAACTAGCCTTAGCTAAGAAATTGACACTTTGATTTGCTTCTCTTTAATTAACATTGTCTGGGTTGAAAGCTTGCGAAATGGCTTTTCAACATCGTTATCTCTTCAATCGTTCTGAGTTTTATCAGCATCTTCAATGTCGTTGATTATAGAGAGATTGTCCTCTTTAATGATGATATGCTTAATACTTTTTTCAAGTGCAACCTTTAAGCCAATACAGAAAGCCTTAGCTTCGGTTTGCAGTATAGATCCGGCGTCAACCTTAAACTGAAAGATATCAATAACCTGACCATTGTAATACCTTTTTCAAGTGCAACATTTAAGCCATTACATAAAGCCTTAGTTTCCGTTTGTAGTATAGATCCGGAGTCAACTTTAAACTGAAAGATATCAATAACCTTACCATTGCAATCCCTAATGATACATGTGATACCACATTCACCGGAAGTTTTGACTAATCCATCTACATTTAGTTTGTTGATATCCCTAGGTGGATGTTTCCATTTATGAGGTCATTGTTTGACTTGTTTATTACTGGGTTTTTTTTTTTGTTTTGGGCTTGTATCCATGAATCGTGTTCCGCTATTATTTGTTTAACTATTTGTGTAATTGATTTTATTTTACTTTGTCTAAAGATGATATTATTCCTTATTTCCCATATTGCATGCCAGATAAAGCATAGGTTTATAAAGTGCGGTTTGCATGCCTTTAGTCATCTAAAGATCTGCCATAACATTTTGTGATCGTGCTGTAATCAGAATAAATTTGTTTGTCATTACATTATGTTGCAGCAAAATCTCCTTCGTTATTTGATAGTTGAGAAGTATGTGGTGAGAGTCCTCAACCCACATATTACATAAGCAGCATTGGAAGGGACCCCTATTCACATATTTGTTTTTTTATATAGTAGGCAAACATTAGGAGAGTTTTACGGAAACTGTGAAACACCTCCTTGATCATCCTACATGATGATGGAATACATGTCCCTATTAAAAGGGATAGTCGAGCTATTACTAATAATACCATGTCTAGCTATTACGGAAACTGTCAAACACCTCATTGGCTTTTCTGTAGCAACGTCTGAATTCAACATAGTCAAAACCGGTAGCCATTGATTGGACCTTCTCCACTTGATGCATGATTTCCCAATTGATGTTTTCTTCCTCCTTTATTGTCTTGATTGGACCTTGGTTGTCACCTTCTATAATAACTTTCTGAAGACCTTTCCTTGTTTCCTACTGCAAACCTAAACAGATTGCAACAACTTCTATCTGTAACACAATACCTTTGTGAGTTTCCTGATAGAAGATATCTATCACATTACCTTTGGAGTCTCGGATGACCCCCTCCCCCCCAACTTGGCAAATGCCCGTGGGTTGAACCGAGTCATCTACATTGGTTTGTTAATTAAGCCTTGTTTTGGTAGCTAGTAGGCCATCAAGGTCAAATTTCCAGATAAAGTTCTTTATTCTTGGGGGAATATTAAGATTCCAGATCCAAGAATAACTATAATCTTGGGGTGGGATATGATTTACTATCGCGTGGGTAGATTTGATCGTGAAAAGATCATTTGTGCTTGATTTCCATATTAATTAATTAGTTGTGTTCCATTATGGAATTCTTAACTTTAAGATTCGTCGGATGATGTCATCTGAGAATAGTTGTTGCAATATGCTAGTGTTCCACTGTTTTTGGTCAATTAAGTGATCAGATACACATAGGTTGGGTTAATGGTTTCCTTGAAAAGCATTTAAAGATAATATCAATCCATGAATCTTTCCAAACATTTATAGATTCGCCATCTCTAATGACCCAATGCAGGCCTTGTTGGAAACAGTTTATAAGATTTAGTGATCTTCCAAATTTCCATGAGGTATTAAGTCGTGATCTTTCCACGATCGTCTCATTTTTAAGTATTTTTCTGTGATGATCTAGACCCACATGTTGTTTGGGTTAGCCTAATATTCATGTCTTCGGCTTTTCTAAAGCCTAGTCCTCCAAGTTTTTTTGGTGTACATGTCGTAGCTCTTGTCTAACCAATGTTCAGACAAACTAGTTGATCTGGATAATTGCTTCGTGTGCATCCGAGCACATTTCCTTCAATGGGGCTACTCACTTGGTGAAGTACTCGGGAAAGATTTGGTTAATAGACACGATTGTGCTCGCATATGTGCTTTATGTGCCACACTTTCAACACAATCTATTGTCCGTTTCTAAACTACTTGATAGCAGTAATCACATGTTCATATTTGTTAAGAAGTGTGCCTTGCATGACACTTCAACTAGTGAGATATATGCTAATGGAGAAAGATCGAAGTGGAGGACTTTACAGATTTAGCGAGTTCCACTATTTTCCAAGTCTATCCAGTTTCACAAAGAAGCATGTTTTTGTTGGTAATTTTCATGTTAATTACGTTACTCATGAAATAAAGTTGAGGCATGCTCGTTTAGGACATGCGTCTATGTCAAAACGGAAGTACTTTGCTTGGTGTAAAGGCTTGGGATATAAGCCTCTTGACTGTGATATTTGCTTCCTTTCTAAACTGCACAAGTTGCCCTTTTATAAGAGTAATTCAGTTGCCTTGAGGATGTTTGATCTTGTTCATATGGATGTTTGGGGGCCTTATAACGTCCCTTCTATATGTGGAGCTAAATACTTTCTTACTGTGTTGAATGATTATTCTAGGAGTACTTGGACCTACTTGTTTTGAAGTACGGAACAACTGTTTGGCCTAGTGGATGGTTTTCTCTCGTTTGTGGAGAATCAGTTTGACACCAGAGTCAAGGTCCTAAGAACTGACAATGGTACTAAGTTCGTTCAGTTAAGGCTCCATAGTTTTCTCTCTTCTAAAGGGATTATCCCTCAACGGCCTGCCCCATATGTCCCTAAACAGAATGGACGAGTTGAGCGTAAGCATCGTCATCTGTTAGAGATAGCTCGAGCCTTGAGATTCAATGGGAATTTACTTAAGAATTTTTTTTTGGGTAGGTTGGGGGGGGGGGGGGATGTGTTCTTGCTGCTACCTATCTTATCAATCTCATTCCCTCGTTTGTTTTGAAATGGAAAACATCTTATGAGGTGTTGTTCAATAAGCAGCCCATTTATGATCATTTGAGGGTCATAGGGTGCCTTTGTTTTGCCTTGATTCGTAAGTTTGCACATTCCAAGTTTGATGCTATGAGTAGAAAGTGCGTTTTCATTGGTTATCCACCTGGACAAAAGGTATATAAAATGTATGATCTTACAACACACAAGGTACTGGTTTGTCGCTATGTTGTGTTTGTTGAAGATCAGTTTCCTTTCAAGGATATTGCAACTGACGTTATTGATAATGAATAACCTCCTTAGTTGCCATTTGTTACGTTTGACACTGATTCTTTGGATAGAAATCGGTTGATTTCTAGCCATGATTCTCCTTCTCCTTCAGTATCCTTTCCTTCTCCACATGAGAGTGCTTAAAAGTCTAGCTTTATGCAAGATGGCATTGTTTCTTCTCCGGATCATCAAGTCAATGTTCATGAATCTTCGATCTGATAGTGTTCATAATGTGCAACCCGATCATGTCAATCATGATGATGTTATTGGGGTTCATCGCCCTTCTCGATCGGCGGTTAGGCCTCTCAGATTAAAGGACTTTGTTTACACAAACTTTCCCTTAGAAGACTACCTCAGTCATCTTCTGATTCCTTGTCAGCAGTTGTCACTGTACTTATTGGGATAACTTAGGGTCCAAGTACATATCTTTTCATATCATTTTCTTTCTCTAAGATAGAGCTGTATATATATATACTTGCATATCTTTATCCTTTCCTATCGTACATTCTGTAAACCCTATATATTGTATCTGTTAATTCAATGAAAGGTATGAAAGTTTTCTCCAAATCTATTCCTCTCTACTTAATTTCACATGGTATCAAAACCTATTTTTGTACCCTAATCTTTCATCCACCCCTCCACCATGGCTGACACCACACTTAGGGTCCTTCGTATCCAAGAAAGATAAATTTCTAGCCATGTGTTGAACGACATTCACCGTCCAAGGAGCATCCCGACCACGTCATGCTCCTGCATCAGGGGACACACCTCGCCCGCGGCCAGCAGAAGGAGAACCAAAGCCCAGTCCAGTCTTCTTCTCAAAGAACCATTTGGACCTCGTAGCTGAAAATGCATCTTTCTTGGCTATCCCCAAGGAAAACGTGGTTGGCGTCTGTATGATCTTGAGACACGTGATATATTTTTCAATAGGGATATTGTGTTTTTTTAGACACATTTCCCGTATGCTACTCTGGTAGTTTTTCAGGCCTCCCCTGATATACCGTCTCCCACTGATGTGGTATCTCCGACAGTCTTTGGTGCTCCTCCTACCCCAACGTCGAATCCTATTCCTGCCTCATCACCGGTTGCTCCCTCTACCTCCGATGACAGGGGGAGTCAGCCGCTTCGGCAGAGTACTCGACCACGTCAGCCTTCTGTACTGCTCAAAGACTATGTCTGCTCTGCCACTAGCTCTATAGACCCCTCCCCTACGCTCTCCTCACTTGCCTCCGATACACCGTCCTCAGGTACCCTCTATCCCATAGCTGCTTATGTCTCTAACTCTCATTTCTCTTCTGCACACGGTGGTTTTTTGTCTACTATAACTTCAGGGCATGAACCATCCACATTTCCTGAGGTCGTCCGCCATTCTCATTGGTGGGAGGCTATAAATAGTGCGCTTGCAGCCCTGCAACGCAATCAAACATGGGTTCTGGCCGACTTACCTCCGGGAAAGAAGCCCAACGGGTGCAAATGGGTCTACAAAATCAAGTATCGCTCCAATGGCACTATCAAGCGATATAAGGCGAGACTTGTTGATCTTGGTAATCGTCAAGTGGAAGGTATCGATTTTCATGAGACATTTGCTCTTATCGCTAAAATTGTTTCTGTTAGAGTTTTTCTTTCAGTAATTGCGATTCGAGGTTGGGAACTCCATCAGATGGACGTCCACAATGCCTTTCTCCATGGCGACTTAGATGAGGAAGTGTTTATGAAGCCTCCTTCGGGTCTCCCGACTGCCTATTCAGGTCATATCTTTCGTCTCTAAAAGTCATTGTATGGCTTACGGCAAGCGCCTAGGAATTGGTTTTTTAAGCTTGCTACTGCGCTTTGGGTATTCGGATTTATACAGAGATAAGCCGACTACTCTTTGTTCTCCTTACCCACTCCTACTGTCTCTATTCATGTGCTCATTTACGTTGATGATATGATCATTGCGGGGAATGACTCTACCGCAATCTCTCAGTTCAAGGAGTATTTGAACTCTTGTTTTCACATGAAAGACTTGGGGGTTTTGAAGTACTTTCTTGGGATTGAAATTGCTCCATCTCCCACGGGCTTATTTTTGTCTCAGCGTAAATATACCTTTGATATATTGTTAGAGTCTGATCTTTTGGCTTCTAAACCCTGCGATATTCCCATGGAGCAGCATTAACAACTAGCTGTCTCGGACAACGCTCCTCTTGCTCAAGCATACCGCTATCATTGCCTCGTGGGTAGACTCATCTACCTCACTATTACCTGGCCGGATATATGCTTCTGTGCACATGTCTTGTCTCAGTTTATGCAGGACCCTAAGCTCGATCATTGGCACGCAGCAATTAGGGTCCTTCGTTATCTAAAGAGTCATCCGGGTCAAGGCCTTCTCTTATCTGCTTCCAGCGACCTCCAGCTCACGACATTCTGTGATTCTGACTGGGCGTCTTGCCCGCTTACTCGACGATCTGTGACTGGCTACTTCATCAACTTGGGTCAATCGCCTGACTCTTGAAAATCAAAGAAGCAACCCACTGTCTCTCGCTCTTCCGTAGAAGCCAAATATTGTTTGATGGTTGTCGCTTTCTCTGAGCTTATTTGGTTAAAATCCCTTCTTTATTCTCTCGGCATTCGTCACTCAAGGCTGATGCAACTTCATTGTGATAGTCAGGCAACTCTACACATCGCTGCTAATCCCGTGTTTCATGAACAGACTAAGCATGTTGAAATCAATTGTCATTTTATTAGGGATTTATTGATAGCAAGCATCGTTACTACCATGTACGTTCCCACTTCTCAGCAGTCGGCCGATCATTTCACCAAACCATTGGGCAAGCAACAGTTTAAGTTCCTCCTTCGCAAGTTGGGCATCGTCGACTTTCATGCTCCAACTTGAGGGGGGATATTGGGATAACTTAGGGTCCAAGTACATATCTTTGCATATTCTTATCTTTCTCTAAGATAGAGTTGTATATACTTGCATATCTTTATTCTTTCCTATCTTACATTCTGTAAACCCTATATATTGTATCTGTTAATTCAATGAAAGGTATGAAAGTTTTCTCCAAATCTATTCCTCTCTACTTAATTTCACAGTACTTCCTCCTACCGGTCTTCATTAGTTTTCTGAAGTTTATGTTTTTTCTTTGTATAATGTGTTGACAGTCACTGAACCCACATCTTAGAGTCACGCAAAGGATGACCCATTGTGGGCGTTGTTGCTATGCGGACGGAATTGGCAGCACTAGAGTCCAATAACACTTGGGCTTTACAGCTCTTTCGGGATTTGTCAACCCCTATTGAGATGTGGTAACCCTCTAAATTGTAATAAGTTATTAAATTATATTAATTTATTTATTTGGAATGAAATATAAAAGTTATTCGGTAACAAGAAATTATTCAATTAGAGTAAATAATTATTCAATTTTAGCCGATTTTTTTTCATAGGTTGACAATTTGAGTTTTAAATATATATTAATTCTTTTTTTTATTAGGAAATAATTCGAGGGACGGACGGACAGACCCGGCACCTCGAGAGGCCGACACAGTCGGCAGACGACGAACCGTCAAAACATACAATATAAGAATAGAAAAAGGTGCAGTACAAAAGATGGAAAACACAGAAGTACAATCGAACAAGCGAACCTAATACAAACATGTTGGGGACAACATAAAAATATATATTAATTCTGGTGGACAAGTATTCGATGACACTGTAGTTATTCACTTATTTGCAAACTACACAAAAATATTTAATACGGGTTATATGCTACAATCTCCCTGAAAACCTCTCTTTACCTAACTTAATTCTCAATCTATCAAAACGTTTCGTACCGTGAGAAGGGGCCCAACTGCCTGAGGGTCATAAAATTAAATGAATATGTAGAAAAAGAACAAAAACACCATAAGGAAGATGGGACAAAAGAATCTTCTAACTAAAAACCAAAAAAGTGCAACCTCATGAAAAGACGGAACATATATACATTGAAAATAGCTAACCTAACCAAACAAGGATCGAAGTCCCGTGATGAGTTGTTGCCTTGCCAATATATAGTTAGTAGTTACTGTATTAAATTCAGATCCAACTATTTTTTTTCCTTTTTTTTTACAAGTTAAATGGATTAATAAACCAGAGAGCCATGTGTGTGTATCTATATAGTACAAACACCTTCTCTATCCGGCGTACAACCACTTCAACTTGATAGGGATAAAAACAAAACTAGAATAAACCCAATTCTCATATTCGATAACAAATTGTGAGGAACTATTCATTAGAGGTGGCAATCAAATGAGCCAGGATGGTTTATGGTTATGTCGTTTCGATGTGGGTCATTTCCAATTTGGATTAATATCGGAGGAGGATGCTTTTCGTGTCTGGTCGAGATGATCATTTCATAGATTTGAGCATTTTTTAAATCAAAATTTACTTAATTTCAACTAGTTAACTATGTTTATGGGCAGGGCCGGCCCATAAGCAAGAGCAAGTTGGGCGCCAACCCAGGGCCCAAAATTTTATGGGGCCCAAAAAATATTTTTTTGGGTATACATACATATGTATGATAGTAAATGAATTAAGGCATTGAGGCAACCAGCCTACCACATCAAATAAAAGGCCCAACTTTTCAAGCCCAATCCAATTCTTAAAGGCATTAAAGGCAAACACGTATTGATTGAAAAGAAAAGAAAAATCACTGAAAGAATCGGAAATTGTAGTCGTGCGCTTGATTACTTAAAGGCCATGGAGATTAGGGATTCAAAGAATCAGAAGAGACGTTCTTCAACATCGGAGTCCTCGTCTAGCATTCAAGGAGGAAAGTTGATACCTTTTCAATTTCAAGGCTCTCGGCTTTATGTTGAAACCGAGATTCGATATAACGAAAGTGATTTATGCGGAAGCGAGAGATAAGAACAAGAAACTCAAACAAAACATGAAATGACAACACCAGAGTTTTTACAAGGTTCCGCAAAGGTTGCCTACGTCCTCGGGGCCTCAAGAAGCGGCCGAATCCACTAGGTAAATGTTCAACAGAGGGTTACAATCAAGCAATACAAAGATAAACCCTAGATCTAGCATGTACGAGTTTCAGAGATACAAAGAGAAGAAGATCCCCCTGTGTGGGATGACCGGAGTTCGAAGATCGCTTCAAAACTCCCAAACCCTAGATCTCCAGATGTGAGACAAGCGGCAACCAAAGCCAAGAGCTTAGCCGCGCCACCACCAGGAGATCACCGAGAACAGCCAACGCCTTCGTCTTCACAATCGCCGGGGAGGAACCAGGAGCAAACCCTATAAACCCTAGAAAACCCTTTGAGAGCGTTTGAGAAGAGACAGAGGAGAGAGAGAGAGAGCTGAACTGAGGATTCCAGAAGCTGCTAGCGAGCTTAAATAGCTAGGGCATCGGATCTCAAGTGAAGCCAAGGCCAAAAACGCAGCGCTTCACTCCAATGGACCAGGCCGCCAAGCTCACTCAGCCTGAGAGATCTTTGGGCTTGGAGATGGGCTTAAGGCCCACATCCGGGTAAGACTTCTTCCATATATATCATACATATTATACATACATTATATACTATAGCTTATACATTATCACTCCACAAGTGTTTATTAGACTCGTTAGAGGATCAAGTCGATTTCTCGACTCAATACGACTCAGTCGAGCCTAATTATAACTTGTGCATCCATGTATACCTAAGTATATAATATATGTTATATGTATACCCATCATACACTCATACATGATTACAAGCACATAACAATATTATATGTAACAATATGAAAGCAAGACATAGGGAAATATAACACATAGCATTACAACAAATCACCCTCTATTTTTCTAAGTCTTGCTCCAGGCAGACTATAACCTAAACAAAGTGGATTCAAGGCCAGTCCGTCATCAGCCCAGTCATGCAAGGATCACCCATGGAAATCCTCCAAATGGAGGAAGTTCCTGTAGAACACAAATTTTTCATAAGGAACAATTTTAGTGCCAAAATCTGCAGGATTATACTTACCATCAATTTTCTTAACATGTATGACATTATCTTCCACTTTCTCACGAATAAAATGGTATCTAACATCAATATGTTTAGTACGCTCATGGTACATGGGGTCCCTGCAGAGATAGAGTGCACTTTGACTGTCAATGTGTAAGACAGAAGTGTAGTGCTTCCTCTCTATCTCCTTAATGATACCTTGCAGCCAGATGGCCTCCTTGCAGGCCTCTGTAGCTGCTATGTACTCAGCTTCAGTGGATGAGAGAGCAACAATGGGTTGCTGCTGGGATTTCCAGGAAACACAATTGTCTTCCCATGTATACACATAGGAGGTAATAGATTTCCTGGTATCCTTGTTAGAAGCATAATCAGCATCCACAAAGCCATGTAAGTTATAAGAGGAGGAGTGTTCAGCATATAACAAAGACAGGTTAGCAGTTCCAAGCAAGTATCTTAACAGATATTTCATAGACACCCAGTGTTTCTCAGCTGGTTCAGACATGAACCTACTGAGAGTGCTAATAGCAAATGCAAGATCAGGACGAGTACAAATCATAGAGTACATCACTGAACCTACAGCAGCATCATAAGGAATGGATTTCATAATATTCAACTCAGCAACAGACAATTTTCCTTTTAATTTTGTGAGATCAAGATGAGCACCTAAAGGAATATTGTTAATCTTATCACCAGAAATATGAAATCTTTCAAGAACCTTATGCACATAGTCACACTGATGCAACCATAACTTTTTATGCTTCATATCTCTTATAATAGACATGCCTAAAATCTTTTTAGCAATGCCTAAATCTTTCATGTCAAAATGCTTTTGTAAGTTCTTTTTAATATCATGAATAGCATCAACAGATTTAGAAATCAGGAAGATGTCATCCACATATAAAAGCACATAAAGCACAGGACTCTTATTGACACCCTTAAAGTATAAATAGGTATCAAATTTGCTCCTTTTAAACCCTAGACTGAACTTCATGCACTTGTCAAATTTGATATTCCATTGTCTAGGTGACTGTTTCAAACCATAGATGGATTTATTTAACAAGCAAGCATGATTAGGATGCACATAATCAATGAAGCCCTTAGGCTGTCTCATATAAATTGTCTCATCCAAGTCACCATGAAGAAAAGTTGTCTTAACATCCATTTGTTCTAATTCAAAATCATAAATAGCAGTCATGGCAAGCAACAATCTCAAGGTTTTATATTTCACCACAGGAGCAAAAATTTTATTGTAATCCTCACCCTCTCTTTGGGTAAAACCTTTAGCAACCAACCTAGCTTTATATCTAGGGGGGTCAGACTTAGAAATGTCATCTTTAAGTTTGTAGATCCATTTACAATCAATTAATCTAGCACTCACAGGTTTAGGCACCAAAGTCCAGGTTTTATTCACCCTCATAGATTCTATCTCATCATTCATGGCATGTTTCCATTTAGCAGAGTGAATACATTTCATAGCTTGTTCATAAGTTTCAGGAGTAAATATCTTCACAACATCAGAAACTAAGCAAGCAAACTCAACAATGTTATTAATGAACCTTTTATTTGGTATAACAGTCCTAGGACCCCTATCCCTAGTCAACTGCCAATTAGTCAAATCATGCCCTTCAGTGGCTGAAGAACTAGAGGTACCAGAACCAGACACAGGCACAGAGATGACAACATCATCCTCATTCACAGAAATAGGAGAAGTAGAAGAGGAATTAGGTTCATTATTTGCTCCCCCTCCCAATTGGTGAGGTTGCACAACATCAATTTGCATATTATCAGAAACAGTAGCATCATCAGAATTAGACAGAGATGAATCATGAGCAGAGAGAGTAGAGGAAGAAGAGGGAGAGAAGGTACTGTCAAACTCATCATCTGAATCAACATCATTGTGCTTAGGCACAAAGAATTGATCCTCTTGTACCTGCAAGTTAGCATCTGAGATAACAGGGGAAGCTTTCTTAAAGTGAAATTCATGCTCATTGATAAAGACATTCCTACTCACAATAGTTTTATACACACCAGGTTGGACAAGAAGCAACTTATAACCCTTAACCCCTTCAGGATAACCCAATAACACACATTTTTGGGACCTAGGATTAAGCTTACCTTGGTTAACATAAGAAAACACAGTGCAACCAAAAGGTTTAATGTGGTCTAAGTTTGGTTTTCTTTTAGTCCATAACTCATAAGGAGTTTTAAAACCAATAACAGAGGAAGGAGTCCTATTTATCAAGTAAGCAGCAGTCACAACAGCTTCACCCCACAAGCAATGTTTCAAACCAGAAGATATAAGCATGCATCTAGCTTTTTCAAGGAGAGTCCTGTTCATCCTCTCAGCAGTACCATTCTGATGGGGAGTTCCATGAATGGTTAAGTGTCTCTTAATACCATTAGACTTGCAGTACTCATTGAACAGAGAATTACAAAACTCAAGGCCATTGTCAGTTTTTAAACATTTAACAGTAAGGCCAGTTTCATTTTCAACTCCAACTTTCCAGTTTTTAAAGGTTTGAAATGCCTCATCTTTAGTTTTAAGCAAATAGACCCAGACCTTCCTACTGTAGTGATCAATGAGAGACATAAAATATCTCTTATGACCTACAGTAGGAACAGGAGAGGGTCCCCACAAATCAGAATGAATATATTCAAGAGGTGCAGCAGCAACATAAGATGAATGCTTAAAACCTTTTCTAGCATGCTTTCCTAGGATACAATTTTCACAGAGATCAATCATGCAAGGTTTGGAGTTAATAATGCCAGTTTTATGAAGGTGTTCTAAGCCTTTATTACCAATGTGACCCAGTCTATTATGCCACAACATAGTATCATGCAGAGACATAGTATGCACAGAAGCAGTAAAGGCAGAAGCAGAATAATTGACAACAGGAGTAGCCAAAACTTCATAAAGACCTTTCTTTCTAAAGCATTTAATGACAGGCTTCCCATTTTTAGAAATAATCCTAACACCATTGGAACTGGACATATCATAGTGTAATTCTTCAAAAGCACTTTCAGAGAGCAAGTTTCTCCTTAAATCAGGATCCCATTTAACATCCTTAACAATTCTAATCACATTATCAAACATCTTTAAAGAAACAGATCCAACACCTTTAATTTTAAGAATAGAGTGATCACCCAGCATAACAGTACCAGCATCAAAACATTTAAGCTCAAAGAACCAAGATTTATGAAAGGTAGCATGCATGGTACACCCAGAATCCAAAATCCAAGTAGTAGAATCAGTGTTACTTAATAATGCAAGAACTTCATAAGTAACATAAGGATGGGATTCACAAACAGCAGACACATTAGGTTTCTTACCAGCTTTAATATCCCTTTTCTTCTTAAAACAATGCTTCTCAAGATGACCAGTTTTATTGCAGTAAGTACATAAAAGATGAGATTTATCAGGTTTTTCACCACTGGATTTATCAGAAGACACAGAATCAGTTTTATTGTCTTTATTTTCCTGTTGCTTATTTCTCTTATTGCCTTTGTACTTAGACTTCACCATAAGAACCTCATCTTTGTTTTTAGGTTTAGGGTCAGTCTTATTTCCATTCACAGTTTTAAACACTTTCAGATTTTCATTTTTCTGTATGATAGAATCAATAACCTCCTTTTGAGTCAACTTATTAGTACCATACTAAACAACATCAACAAAAAGTAGTAAACTGAGCAGGCAAAGAATCTGTCAAGATTATCAGCAAGAGTGCAAGTAGTAGACATTTTGTAATTGAAAAGTTTGTTGAAGAGATTTACCCTACTTGGTAGTGATTTTACCAAGTATAATTCCTCCAACCTTTTCCAGAGTTTTTCAGTAGTTGTGCAAGTAAGGACTTGCCTAGCCACCTCATCTGAGAGTCTCAACATAATCTCACTGTGTGCTATTTTATCAAGGCGTTTTATATCCTTCTTCTTGTCTTCTTCGACATCTTCTCCAGTGATCACTTCATAGCAGTTTTCTTTGATTAATATGGCCTTCATTTTTACCTGCCACATAGCAAAGTCAGTAGTGCCATTGAAGGGTTTTAAACGATAGGATTCACCCATGTTTATAGTTAAGAGCTTAAAAAATCTTAACAAAACACAGTAAATCACGCAAGAGATTCAAGAAAACCTTGAACGTAAGAGCAGAGCACAGAATCGCACACACACAAGCCTAGATCTAAACAAACAAGGGTGTGGTATGTCGTGTAGGGGGGGTGCTGCACCAGCGATGTCGCCTTCCCTATCCCTAGAACTCAACAATGAGCCAGGAAATCAGAAACGCGACACTCAAGCTCTGATACCACATGTTCAAACCGAGATTCGATATAACGAAAGTGATTTATGCGGAAGCGAGAGATAAGAACAAGAAACTAAAACAAAACATGCAAGAACAACACCAGAGTTTTTATGAGGTTCGGCAAAGGTTGGCTACGTCCTCGGGGCCTTAAGAAGCGGCCGTATCCACTAGGTAAATGTTCAACAGAGGGTTACAATCAAGCAATGCAAAGATAAACCCTAGATCTAGCATGTACGAGTTTCAGAGATACAAAGAGAAGAAGATCCCCCTGTGTGGGATGACCGGAGTTCGAAGATCGCTTCAAAACTCCCAAACCCTAGATCTCCAGACGTGAGACAAGCGGCAACCAAATCCAAGAGCTTAGCCGCGCCACCACCAGGAGATCACCGAGAACAGCCAACGCCTTCGTCTTCACAATCGCCGGGGAGGAACCAGGAGCAAACCCTATAAACCCTAGAAAACCCTTTGAGAGCGTTTGAGAAGAGACAGAGGAGAGAGAGAGAGCTGAACTGAGGATTCTAGAAGCTGCTAGCGAGCTTAAATAGCTAGGGCATCGGATCTCAAGTGAAGCCAAGGCCAAAAACGTAGCGCTTCACTCCAATGGACCAGGCCGCCAAGCTCACTCAGCCTGAGAGATCTTTAGGCTTGGAGATGGGCTTAAGGCCCACATCCGGGTAAGACTTCTTCCATATATATCATACATATTATACATACATTATATACTATAGCTTATACATTATCACTCCACAAGTGTTTATTAGACTCGTTAGAGGATCAAGTCGATTTCTCGACTCAATACGACTCAGTCGAGCCTAATTATAACTTGTGCATCCATGTATACCTAAGTATATAATATATGTTATATGTATACCCATCATACACTCATACATGATTACAAACACATAACAATATTACATGTAACATATATGAAAGCAAGACATAGGGAAATATAACACATAGCATTACAACACTTTATAACACCACCATCACCACTAGATCTACCTCCGATGCGGATCAAGATGACCTTTTGTGGGTCCAACAATGATCTTGATCCTGGCGAGCTCTCAAGACCGATTCGATGGTCATTGATGGCAAAGAGTCTTGTCCTCAAACGGAAGAAGAAGGCTCCACCTTGGGAGTCGTTGAAGAAACGGAGTTAATTATTTTATTATTTATATTTCTTGTTTTTAATATATTCTATTTTTAGTAACTCCTATATATGTTAGTTGGAGTCTAATTATAGAATTGCTTATTTTTATTATTTCTTAGTTAGGTTAAATAAGATGGTTAGGAGAGTCTATCTTTAGACTTTCTTAATTATCATATTTTATTATATTAGGATTTTAGATTAAGTTTTATCTTCTAGGTTTATTTTATCTGTAGGATTAAAATTCTATCTTTAAGAAACCAAAACTCTATCTTGCATGATAGAATTGGTTCATAGCTTTCCTATTTAAACATTGTAGTTCTATTGAATTAAATCAGATTGAATATATAATTGAAGAAACCCTTTGGTTAAAGGGTTCTTCGATTATCAATCCAAAACCCTTGTCGTCTTTCTTTCAAGTTCATCGTTCTACGTTCTTGGGATACCCGATCCTTCGCCTGTGGGCTCAAGATCAAGAACCACGCCGTATATTTGCCCGATCTTGCAATACTCTTCCGATATCTACTGATTAACAAAATTAACTAAACTAAATAGCCTACTAGTTAAAGTAATAGAAATTAACTTAACAAAAAGTTATACTAAACTAAGTAATACCTAACTAAAAGCGACAGGTTTTATAACTAAAATTAAACTATTAACAACCAAGGCAACTTAGTTAAATTGAACTAATTAGCAAAATTGACAGAAAAGGAACGCAAGGAAAGCGAGGGTCTGGAAGCGCGCGGCAATGGCGGCGGAACTGGCTTGCTTGCCGGAAGGGTAGCCGAACACACAGGAGTACTCTCCTCAGGGTGTGCGGACGCGGGTGTTCGCCGGTAGCGACAGCGGGAACAGCGAGAGCGAGCGTGCGCGAGATCGAGAGCGCGACGCCGTGGAGCAAGGCGCTGGAGTTGTGGGACGAAGACTAGCGATCGCCGGGCTTGCGAGCGATGTTGCTGGAGCGAAGAGGCAGCGAGCGCGAGTGCGCCCCAGCGCCTGGCGCCGAGGCCTGCGGAGCTTGTGCCGATGCCAAGCGCCAAGGAAGCTTCTTCCTTGCATCGTCGAGGGTTCGTTGAGATCGGCTCAGTGGTTGCTGATCAAGAACAGGGGTGAGGGGTGAAGAGTCTATAAGACGATGAATAATACTCTAGAAGGGGGGGATGAATAGAGTATGGACGATTTTCACAACAATAGAGTTTTAGTGCAACTTGTCAAGACCTTGATATAGGCTATCAGGACTTGACAAAGTAAAATCGAATATGATAATGTAAATGCGGAATATAACAGATGAACACACAAATTGTTAACGAGGTTCGGCACCAACTGGCCTACGTCCCCGCCTAGGGTTATCCAACCCGTAGGATTCAAACACTTCTTATTTCACTTCTCTTGAGCCTAGAACTTCCTAGAGAAAATACCCTTTCTCTATACAAAGCTTCACCGCTTCTATTCTATCTCTCAACCTTACAAGTGAAATAAAAGCTCACACCACACACTAAGTGTGCTTTGATCGAGTATGAAAACTCTAAGTGTAAAATCAATGACTTGTACAATAAGTGCTAGAGTTTCTCTCAATTCTTAAACAATGATCAACACTTAGGCTTTTGGAGAAGGTAAGAGAAACTTGACAGATGCTTTAGGATGCTTATGATTTCTTTAGTGCTTGCGTAGTTAGTTTCCATCCTTCTTAGCCTTCATCTTTTTCTAGTCGGAACACTTGTAGAGCTTCTTGGAGGGAAACCGTTTGAAATTCAAATCTTTTCCAAGGTATTTGAATTCTTTCCGAAAATGATCCTTTGTGTGCCTTCCAAGATTGTTCTTTCAACTTTCTTCATGATCAAGTATGATCATCTTTGGATCGGTTCTTTCCTTGTATGAAAAATGAAATCCTAAAAGAACATCCATAATGTATCTAGTACATAAAATGGGTTAGATGAGAAACACATATATAAATCGATAAAGACCAAATCACATCTCATAGCCCAATAAACATCCCATGATAATTTATGCCCAACAAGGTTGGCCTCGGATTCTTTCATGTGAGAGAACAATTCAAATAGAAATATATACGTGATATTCCAAAACATTTTAGTCTAGGTTTCAAGACCTTGAAACCCAGCCTTTTGTCTTTCATCATCCTTTAGATCACCTGCACGTTAGGTCTCAAGATCTTACAATCAAGGTGGAGTCTTCAATCTCCCCCTTGATGGAAGACAAAACCGGTTTCAATATTCATAACATATTTCCAGCAATCATTATAAGGATATAAGCATATTTATATAATATGAGCAGCAAATGTTTGGATCATCTAAGTTTTAAAACATCAAGCACTTAACCAACCAGTGCCAAAACGCAGCAACCAAAACATTCTCCCCCTTTTTGTCTTCCAACAAAAGGGTAGAGAGGTGAAAATGTCTAAAACATCAACCAAAAACACCAACCAAAAGACCAGGAGTTTTAAAAGCCGAGCAGCAAAAGAAGAGTTTTTAGAAAGTGGAGCAAAGAGAGTGGGAGATCAAGGCCTTGAGTCGGAATCCCCTTCTGCAGCCTTCTTCTTCTTGCTCCTTAGAGCCTTCTTGCCTTTCTTAGCAGAGGATGGCTCAGCAGCAGAGGATGTGCCAGGGGCGCCAGGAGCATTAGGATCTTCAGGAGGGGCAATGCCAGCGCCTTCCTCAACCCATTCGCCGAAGGTGGGGTACTACTTGTTGGGTGGAAGGTACTTCCTTCTGACCTCATCTCTGCACCTCTTCCTCCACCTATCAAAGGCGTCTCTGGAAATCTTGTCTCTCTCCATTTCAGCAAGTTGTCTCTGACGCTCCACATCCCTGTATTTCTTGAACACACCATATTGTTTGACTGTGAGGATGGTGGGTTCATGGTGAGTGGGGCGCAGAATGGGACGTTTCTTCACTTGATTTTCACAATTGAGGATGACATTCCCTGTCTTCTCACGCACATGATCGAAATTTTCTTGCTCCATTGGCATGATAGAGCCTGTAGCAGTGTAGGTGAGAGCATTGAGAAGCATCATCTGATCAAGCTTGCAGTTGACCATAGAGAGTAGCTCATGAGTCTGGTCCTGGCGAATCATCACATCCGACCACATTCTGCTCAGATCAAACCTAAGGTCTTGAATCTCAGTCTCCACAGCAGCCAATCTGTCCTCATTCATATTAGGTTCAGCAACCTGTTTTCCCTTCGAATCTTTCTTCAGAAACCATTGCCCCCTCAGGTTTTTGACAATACCCAATCTCTCTAGACAACCTTCATCAACAATCCCACTGTAGGTTTGCTTTTCTTCTCCTGATTTGTCAATGTCAAAGGCTTCAAAGATTTTGGGCAAGAGGTTTGCATAGGGTAAAGGCATAGGCCGAGACGAGGTAGAGACATGGGTCATATAGTCGAGAATGAGTTTGGGCAAATCAGGCTCGTATCCGTTCATGATTGGGAAAAGGATCTCGAGAAGATTCTCGGTCACCAATTCCCTGGAATGGATGCGTGGGAAGATACAGCGAGCCAGAATGGTGAAGATGAACTTGGCTTGAAGGTTTAGGGCAGTGTGAGTGGGTTTGAGGGTGAATGAAGATCCAGGGCCTTGAGATTTTAGGAAGAATTCATTTCGTGCTCGTGAGAGACACTCAAATCGGCTTGGGAATTCTTTTGTGGGAACTTCAGTTGGAAGATCAAGGATGAGAGCAAGGCTTTCAGGAGAGAGGCGGATTCGGGTGTTCTTGACGTTGGATACTAGGGTTAGGGTTCCATTTACCCAATGAACAGTAAGGTTAGCATAAAAGAGTCGGGTAAGTTGGGGATAGGCAAAATTGCCAGGTTTGAGAAAGGTCCAGAAACAGGTAGATTTGAGGAGGGAAATGCAGGGCAAGGGCATGGATTGAAGGAGGTTGAGATCGACAGCATCACAAAAGCATAATCTACGGTTGCAAAAATCCTGTTTCCAGGACTCTTCAACCTCTTTAGAGCAAAACCAATTGGGGAAATGCCAGAAGATACCTGTGGAGGCCGATCAGGAGCAGAAGTGGCTGGAGCTTTGCCTTTGGATTTCCTGATCAGAGGTGGTGGTGATGGTGAGTTCTCGCTGGAATCCTCGGAATGTTCTTCAGATTCCTCCATGATTTGCTTCCCCTTGTTGGTCGGCATCTTGTACCTCTTAGCAGAAGGAGCTGGAGACGGAGAGGCTGAAGAGCGCTTTGATCCCACCATTTTTGGTTCCAGAAACAAGGAGGGTTTTTGAAATTCGGAGAGAGAGAAAGAGAATGAAAACACATAGAGTGAGGGTGGAGTGGATTAGGCCGAGAGGAGGGAGGGATTAAAAAGCAGCAACACTGGAAACTGAATCGTTTCTCAATATTTTCAAATGGGCAAGTACAGATTCATTAACTCACATGAATAGTAAGTAATGATGATCTGATTTTTCTAAACCCAAAGTGTCACATCCACTTGCAAAAATTAAAGAGATTAGGAATAATTTTAAAATGGGAACCAAAATATGTGAAAACCGATATTTGAAAGGGGTAAATAAAATCAAAAGACACTCTTGTTGAATATCCATAAGATACTAACAGAGTTTGATCCAATTATAATTTTATTCGGATGATCATCTCGGATCCTTATGAAGTCAAGGCCTTCAGATGTCATTTGAATTCTAAACTTTCATATAGGGAGTAATTACTCCCCCTAAGAAAGTGTTTCCCTATTAAGCATACCCAACTCCAGTCTAATAAAATTGAAACGATCTTCAGGGAGTGGTTTAGTAAAAATATCAGCTAACTGAAAATCAGTGGATATGGAGGATATTGATACATCACCTTTCTCCACATGATCTCTTATAAAATGGTGTCTTACATCAATGTGCTTGGTTCTTGAGTGTTGTACTGGATTTTTAGTGATGGAAATAGCACTAGTATTATCACACAATATAGGAATACCTTTAAGATCAATTCCAAGGTCTCTGAGCTGTTGTGCTATCCAAAGAATCTGAGAGCAACATGCACCAGCAGCAATGTACTCGGCTTCTGCAGTTGATAAGGCCACTGAATTTTGTTTCTTAGAGTGCCAACTTATCAAGGAGGATCCTAGGAGTTGGCAACAACCAGAAGTGCTTTTTCTATCAACCTTGTATCCTGCAAAATCTGCATCTGAGTAGCCTGTTAAATGAAAGTTACTCTGTTTGGGATACCAGAGCCCAAGGTCTTGAGATCCATTTAGGAAGAGCGACTATTTCGCTAAATTGTCCCAAAACGCGGCTATTTCACAAAATAGGACGATTTTCGTGGCTATTTCGCAAAATGCCCCTTAAAAAAATTCGCCAATTATACTGTAGTCGTTACGGTTTTACAAATCGTGAGAGCAAGGACGTTGACAGTTTTACAAACCGTGAGTAGGGGATGGTACAGCTTGAAAAACTGTGGGCGTGAGGATTGTGGGTTAAAAATGTAGATCTTGATGGAGATGTCCCGTGAGGCGGAGAGGAAAGAGTCGTAATGTGTAGGGTTCGAATTGAAGGAGTGAGTCCCGTGAGCATGCTCGTGATGGGAGGGAGTCATCGACTATAGAGCTTGAGGAAGCGGGCAGCGGTGGCGACGACGACATAGATGAGTGAGTTTCGCAAGCGTGCTTGTGAAAGACCAATCTGGTTTGGAATTGGAAAGGAGGGTGACATCATACAGGTTGAGGACAACGAGATGAGGAGGGAGTCAAAACAAGGAGAAGTGTAGTCCACATATGAGTCTTGAAGAAAGCGACCTATGAGAAAGGTATGGGTATTGGGCTGCAATTTTGGGCCTAATAATTTAGATACAATTTGTGGGAAATATGCCCATAATAATCTCAACAATTTAAACATTGAAGCTGTACAAAAGGCAAATTTATTGTTGTATTGGTCCTCTCAAGGTTTGGCAAACCGTAACTCTCTCTTGTCAAGGTTTTTGAAACTGTAGCCAGCAAAGGCTCCTACGATTTTCAAAACGTCGTTACCACCGTGTAATTTGCGAGATTTTTACCGTGTTAAGATCAATCCTATTAAAAATCAGTATTGCTGATGACACAGTCAATTTATCGCCATTGACACGGTGGTAGCCATAGTTTTAGAAACCGTGAAATTGTTTATGCGACAGTTCAAAACCGTCACCATGAGTCCCATTTGCCTCTCCATCCCCATTGACCGGCCACGGTTTTAGAAACCGTGAGAATATTTATGACGACGGTTTACAAAACTGTCACTATAAGTTCTCATTTGCATACAAGAGACGGGCTATTTTCTTAGGGGGTGTTTACTAGATAGGCCATAATTAGGATCTTTATTAGGAAAATGTCCACCCATGCTTCCAAATTGGCAAAATGTTCACCTCTTCCCTTGCCCCTGTGCCCCCCACATGTGCCCCTGTGCACCCCCTCGTGTGCCCCCCACGTGTGCCCCTGTGCGGCGAGGCGGGTGCCTAGGCGACGCCTAGGCGGACTTAGAACAAACTTGATTATTTCCTTATATTTTAACGCATACCATATGTCAATAACTCATATAATGTAATAATAATTCATAATATCACTCATAAACCCAAATTTGAGGTGCTTAACTAACACTAAAGTAAATAAATGCAAAAAGTACGCATCCGACTGGTGACTAAACATTCTAAAATCTAAAACAATAAGTTCAAATCAATGGCAAATACATCATGACTTGGGGGATAAATAAATCCTAAGTTGACTAATCACCTGCTTGGAAGCTAAAATGGAATAATCGTTGGGCTAGGCGGTCCTAGACGGCGCTTAGACGGGACTAGACGGGCCTAGGCGGAGTCTAGGCGGCGCCTATGTGGGGCTAGGCTGTGCATAGGCTGATTTCCGCCTAGAAGGCCGCCTAGGCTTAAAAATTCCTAGGTGTCCTCTCGCCTAGCGCCCAGGCAGCGCCTAGGCACCACCTAGGCGCGATTTTTAGAACACTGCTGAAACCGGAGTTGCTTTTTTTTTTTGCGTCAGCACTTCGACACCGAAGTTGTTGAAACCAAAGTTGTTTTTTTTTTCGCGTCAGCACTTCGACACTAGAGTTGCTTAAATCGTGTTGTTGAAACCGGAGTTGTTGAAATGTTGAAGTGAATTTTCTTTTTAATGCTGAAATGTTGTCATACAATTTTATAAGAATTAATTTCAGCATTTCATCGTAACAAATTCTGCTACTAAAAATTAATTTCAGCATTTCAAAATTTCAAATCACAAAAAAAAAAAACCAAGAAGCTAATAAGCTCTCCAACATTATGCATTTCATCTTAACAAATTTTGCTGAAATGCAAACGAGAATATCGAATGTTAAAAAATGTAAGCCGTAAGTTGTAACTAAATATAATTTAGAAGATCTGAGCCGGTAGCATCCCCAAACCTGAAGATCTGAGCCGGTAGCATCCCCAAACCCGTCATTAACAATATATTCAGAAGCATCAGACGATCCTTCCACCGCACGCATCTTTACTTCTCACCCGCCGATAGCCAAAATTTCACCGGATTATGAATCCTATCCCACATTCATCACATTATTTGTAAAATAAACAGTAACAGTAATTGGATGGATATAGGAATTAGGAATTCGAAGAACAAATTTGGCCGCCGCTTGCATCTTTACTGGTCCGTTTCTCCCTCCTAAAATTGCGCTCGATTAGCAGCGGATTCCAGCGACCTATAGTCACGCTGTCGCTCAACTGTTCGATGGCCATTACTGGCTTCCAATCGAATCTGATGGCGCTGAATCCAGTCTAATGGCGCCGAATTCCAATCGGATCTGATGGCGCAAAATCCAGAGCAAATTCGGCGATGTCGAGGTGGAGGAGATCGCCTCCGCGGTCGATTACCGGCACAGAGGGGGCGGTGTACTACTGTGGTCGATTACCGGCACAGAAGGGAGGTGGATCTGAACGGAAAGTAGATGGAGGATCTGCACCCCAGAGAAGGTGGATCTGCACTGGAGGAGGTCGAAATGAACCGTGTTGCTCGCCGAAACAAGAAGTTCAGAGAGGACCCGCACACAGCTCCCTTCACCGCCACCAGTTGCGAAAGCGAGAGGGAGAGAGCAGGAAGAGGAGCGAGAACGGAGGGAGCATATCTGGTCCGCCATGGATGTTGCTCAGAGGATGAGGCGCCATGGATGTCGCTCGGTGAATGACGAAAATCTATTGACGAACGAGAGGCAGAAGCGATTGTGGATTCAGGAGGGGGCACGAATTTAGGTATAAAAAAGGGAATCTGGATACCTCCGTGGACCGTTGTCCAATTTATGCCCAAAAAATGGCCTATTTGGCAAATTAATTCTTTCTTAGGACACCTCCCACGGTTTTAGAAACCGTGTCCGCTCAATGTGAGGGAGGCAAATGGAGACATATGGCGACAGTTTTGAAAGCCGTCGCATAAAAATTCTCATGATTCCTGAAACCGTGGCCGCTATCGTGTCAATTGCGATATTTTCACCGTGTGAATTGTTCCCCTTAAAAAAATCCATTTTAGTTATAAGATCTGTGTTAATTCCCTCGATTCTTGGCTTTCTCTGATTCAAATCACATCATCATCATCGTCAGGAATTGATGTATTTGTCAAATATTTATTTTTTATTGACTTAAAGACCTGTCGAATAATTTTACACTCGGTCTTGACATTGAATCATTGACTTTCACGCGCGTGTGGCAGTGTTCAGTGTGGACTTAATTAAGTTCGCCCTTGCGTTTTGCATAAGCCCTCAAAGAAGGTATTGCTAAGGTAAAAGCAACGGGAATTTCCAACATCTTGACTGAAGGTGACATCCTGATTATCATCAACTACATGCGTAGAGTTTGACGCTGTTTATGGGTAATCGAGATCAGGAGTGAATTTCAACCACGTCTTTAATAGAAGATAAGATTGCGTGTTTGCTGCATTCGGTGTCAGCTCAAGAACTTCTCGCCGATTCGGGTCTACATGTGCTTATCTGCAATGATGCTCTTGAGTGATGGTCCAATATAGTGACCCCACTCAAACCATTATGGTATCATCCTATATATTCCTTCTGTTTCATAATAAGTGTCGTTTGTCTTTTAGTGCATGCTTTTTAAGAGGTAAAAACTCTATAAAATGTTTTTTTTTATTAATATTTTTTTATAATTTCATACGCATTAGTAATAAGTATAACAATAAAAAAAATTCATTAAAAAAATAATAATTTATAGAACTTTTAATTTTACATCCTTAAAATGTGCGCCGAAAAGTAAGAAGACACTTATATTATGAAACGGAGGGAGGAGTATATATTAAAGAAGAAGTAAAATCATTCCCCGTTTACCTAACAACTCGAACTTAATCTTTTGATACTGCAGTGGCATGCGATCTTTACCGTACGCATGTTGATAGAATGAACTCAGATAGACAAGAACAAAATACCTCAAGGAAGCTCAGAAATGGAATCTCAATTATAAGAAGAAAACAACATTTCAGTTCAGTAATCATGAAAAATAAAATTATTTGGGATTATATTGGTGGTGAATGGTGATCGACAATATATGGGGAACAGAACTCCTTTGCAAGTCATCAATTTGTATGTTAGCTTCGGATTTGAGAGATTTGTTTATGCATATCTACAACAGTAATCACTCACTTATACATTGTTCCAAGACCAACATCGATGAGTTCGGTTACATAGTTTTTCATTCAGGTCATAGTTTGCTTTCACGTTGGTACTTGCTAGGTTCATTGAAACCTAAAATATTACTACCTCTTAAGGTTTGTAGATCTTTATTTTAAAAGATCAAATTTAAAGATGCTAAATTGCCACTCCATCTTAAGCATACAAAAATATTTTCATTTCGAGGATCCCTCATTTAAGCGAGAGAAACATTGCTGGTTCACATTTTTCCATGAGTCATTCTTTCCAATGATAGGTTACCGTTATCCGTCTTTCCGGTGTCAAGATGCTGCGTGAATCCTTGCACTATCCCGTATTCTCGGCATTCGCAATCTTTCTTGGGTCTTTCTCGACTTTCATGTTGGGTGAAGATTTTATTGTGTTTTGCTGAGTGTGATGTCCTTATTCGTTGTTTGATTTGCGTTATTTCTCGGCAATGGCCACCTTGTAAACCCTAATTTGGAGACCATACCCTTCCACTTGAGAGGAGTTTTAGATAGGCAGGAATAAAGAAGGCACAAGAGGCTCCCACCGTTATGATTTATGTATCAAATAGAATAATTAATTCATACAAGTTTCGATTCGTTATTTTATATTTTTATTACTTAATTTTTATTCTATTAAGAATAAGAAAATGTAATTCTATGACTATTAAAAAATAAATTTGATGCCAGAAATGACATTAAATAATTCATACAGTACAATTTAACTAGTTGCAAAAGAAAAAAAAACTCCCTCGATCTATTGAATAAAACATGTCATTTTTATCACTTTGTTCCCTTTTTAAGGAGTTGAATAAATATATCGTTATACCCTCATTTATTTTCTACTTTTTCCTTTTTCTTGAAAACAACAACTATTATTCTGCTAATAATTACAATGGTAGGAGCTTCATGGAGGTTCGTCTTCACTACCCACAGGGATTCCTGATGTATCATCGGCCAACAGTGCTATTTTAGGAAGATGTTTGACTTTCGTCCTTAGTCTACGTCCCATTCGTGTTAGATTTAGTTTTCACTGACTTGTCTTCTTGTATGGTGCGTTTCTACTTGTTGTATTGCTCCGCCTTTTATCTTCGCTTTCGTTTTCGTTTGTATGTATTAACAGGTTTCCGTCTGCCGACTTATCGGCCATCGAGATTCAGGTTTATCTGATCTCGAATTATTTTCTAATAAAAAATAATAATAATAATAATTACAAGGATAATTATCTAAAGTAAATACCAAAATATAAAAATGACATATTTTACTTAACAAAATTCTCATTCTAAATTGACATATTTTGCTTGACAAAATGTAGTATTATGGAGTAATAGGTTGGCCCTTAAACATAACATGTCATTGTACCCATATCAAAGCTGGCAAAATCTAACTCAACTCCACCTGCTCAAATCATGGTGTAATTGCATTGCACCAAGACTTTCGTTACTAAAAAATCGACTCGACCCAATAACCAAAATGGTGCATACGCGAAAGTCGAAACAACCCAAACCAGATATAAAATAGGCTTGAACCAATACTTGAAAAAACATCAGTTGTTAACCCTACCCAAGTATGACACCGCGTCTAAATAACCTAACCCAATATTAATCTGAACAGACATGATAAAGACTAGCTTGATAATGAGCCAAACCCAAAATATCGCCCAAACTCCATAATGACTTGACCTGAATCTTACTCTATTCCTAATTTCATTCCGATTCCAACAACCTTACCAATCGTGGCAAACATCTATCATGCTCACATGGACTTAACTCAACTGGTCATAGGGGTGTGGCATTTAGAGGAAGGGAATAAGGATCGAGTCTTATCAGCGACAGTGTGGGAGCAACCTCTTAAATAAGGGGGCTCCTTGTGCGCAGTGAACACTAGTCTCATGCCCTTGTCACCGGTTGAGTCACCATGACTTAGGGCCGAGGGGTGAGGGACGCCCAAGTAGGGGTGGAAATGGGGCGAATTATGGGTGGATGAAGTCATTCCATCACCCGCCCCGCGGGTAAATAATTTCATCCGCTACACACATCACCCTACAAACCTCTTCACCCTTATCTAACCCACGCGGGTGGAGCGAGTACCCGCGGATTATTTCTACCCCTACGTCTAGGGTAGCGATTTCACCTTTTTTGAAGCAAGTGGCAAACATCTATCATCGGTTCGAACCCCGATGACCGCTCTTTGTTTACAAATTCAAGGCAAACATCTATCATATATATTATAGCAACTTTTTCTTTCCACGATCATCCAATCAGCCCATCACGGCGGTTCCATTAATCTTTAACAAGATGGCCCAATTTAATAACGGGCCAAGCCCGTTACAGTAAGTCCAATACATCCCTTTGGGCTCTAATGGAAAACAATTAACCGCGCTCTCCCCACTGTAAAGGCGCCAAAAAAATAACCGCTTTTCAAAAGATAACCACCCCTTTCACTACCGCCAACTTCCCAACCGTTTAGTCCAACCGCCAAAATAACGCCTATAAATTTTCTTGGTGCAGTTTTACCGATTTCTTGCAGAGCCCAAATTCTCAAAGCATCATCGATTCGAAGCAGGTCGACACATTAGAGACTTTACGACTAAACAGCAAACCGACACAAATGGAGAACGAGTTGAGTCTCGGCCTGCCATCGATTATGATCATCTTCTTGATTGTGGTGATTATACTATTTGTGCCGCCAATGATGAACCCCGGACCCATCGGTCCCCCGGGTCTCCCGCTTCTCCTGATAATCCCTGCAACCCTGGTTCTTTTGATGGTGCTACTCCATAGGGCCTACGCCGACTAGGTCAGAGATATAGTTATATCAGTTTATGTAATTTTGCTGTTTTCTCTTCTGAGTTGAGAAAAGGGCGAAGTACCACAGTTATAAATCAATAAAACGATGGGAGTTATAACCATCATTATTACTCTTTGATTGACTCATTCATTTTATCTTTCTATCCTGTTCTGTATTTGTTGCGGTTAGAGATAGTCTGCCAAGCTAACACAAACAAGCAAATCAGAAAATTAGAGAACCATAAACAAAGAGATAATGCATTTGATCATCTCTATATATTGGAGAAATGCAACGATATTTGATCATCTCTAGGTACATTGTCAAATTCAATACACATTCAATTGCTTCATCTGAACAGAAGATGATGAATCCATATATCCATTCTATTGATCATAATAATCTAATTGTTTGAGGAAAGATCATGAATAACTACATTTATTCAGATACATGATAACATGATGTCTTATCCTCTCTAAAAATTCAGTGAGCATTGTTTTGGTTCAATCATGATAATGTGAGTTGTAAAATGGAGGAATGATTTACAGTATAAGGTTGTCAAGAGATAATTCATAAATATTCAAGCATATGCTTACTACTCGAAACCTAAAACTCGGGCAATAGAGATCACTTACTTCAATTGGCAGTAAACAGTTCTCCCTTCCAATTCCTCATGTTCTGCGCAAAATGCCAAGGTACTTGTCTCGGAGGTTATCCAGAAGCCTTTGGAATCCCCTGACACCCCTCTTTGAGTCGGACCTTTGCCAGGTCAAGCAATCTGATATATAAATTGCAAGGTCAAGCAATCTAATATGTAATCGAGTCTGCTGCTTCTAACTCGATTCCTTATCCATCAATCATCATGATCTAATATCCCTCTCAATCTGAAAAAGTCCCTTCCAATGTCAATCAACCGTGGCAGAGGTCTTCTCAGCCTCTCTATTGATCGAACCACCCAATTCAATCCAACTGCAGCCTAATTCCTTCCTGAAATCACGGCGCTTAATCAAGTCTCTCACATCTGCAGCCTCTCGCCATAGCCCTTTGGCAGCATAAATATTCGATAACAAGACGTACATATCAACATTAGAAGGATTGCTATCCAGTATCTTGCGTGCGACAAGCTCTCCAACCTCAAGGTTTCCATACTGCTTACAACAGCTCAACAAAGCTTCCAATATATAAGCAGGGAGATTCACAGGTAGCCCTTTAACCAGTTCGTATGCTTCATTCAACAAACCCGATCTACTTACCAGATCCACCATGCAAGCCAAATGCTCAGGCCGAGGAGCAATGTTCCAGTCCTGTTGCATCGATCTAAAGTACCTTTTACCATCCTCAAGCAGACCTGAGTGTGCACACGTAGTCAAGATGGCCAAAAATGTGACATCATTCGGCTCACATTTGGCTTCAACCATGGAGGCCAATAGTCCCAGAGCCGTCTCTGCAGATCCATGGTGCGCTTGGGCCAATATCATGGTGTTCCACGCCACTGCATCTCGTTTCCCTATACCCTCAAATAGAGTGGTGGCATCGGCTATTAGACCACACTTTGAGTACATAGACATCAATGAACTTCCGACCATCGTATTGTGCACATAACCACTCTTGATCACCGATGCGTGGAGAGCTCTGCCCCAGTTGTGCAAAGTAAGAGCACTGCATATCGGGATCACAGTGGTGTATGTCGCTTGATCAGGCCTACATCCATCCTTCAGCATCTGAATGTACAAATTCATAGCATCCTCGGTTCGGTAGCCAGAAATCAGGGTATTCCATGATGTTGCATCCTTGTGAAGCATGTCAATTCGAAAGAAATCCAGGGCCTCAGCCATCTTTCCGCTTTGGACGAGCCCATACAACAGCGAATTTGATGCAACGACGTTCCTTGCTGGCATTTTTCTGTAGAAATCGATAGCCTCCTTCAGTCTTCCATTTTGAACAAAGCCCGAAACCATGCAGTTCCACGCAACAGCATCTCGCACAGGCATTGAACCGAATAGCCTGCAAGCCTCTTCTACCATACCATTTTGCATATAGCCCCGGATAACCGTAGTCCATACCTTCACATCCTTCTCAAAAGGGATGCCATCAAACATCCTCGCGGCTCTCTCCATAAACCCAGCCCTTGAAAAACACGCAATCATGCTTGTCCATGACACAACATCGCGCCTTGGCATACTCGAAAACAGCACATGAGCCTCCTCAATCATCCTCATTTCGACGTAACCACTCAGCATTCTATTATAAAGACCAATGCTTCTCTCGGGGGCCTGATCAAACAACTCCCTAGCCTCTTCTATCCTCCCATTTCTTATATATCCATTTAACATCACATCCCAGCAAACAGCGTTCTTGATCCTCCCAGGAATCCGATCAAACAACTTCCTCGCCTCTTCCAACTCGCCACACCCGATATACCCACTCACCATTGCAGTCCAGGACACCACATTTCCCGCAGGAATAGCGTCGAACAGCTTACGGGCTTCCGAAATCATGCGGTTTCTAGCAAACCCAGAAACCATACAGTTATAAGTCACTACATTTCGTTGAGGCATTTCGTCGAACAGTTTCCGGGCAGTGCTGACATTGCCGCTATTAAAACAAGATGTAATATTTGTGTTTATGGAGTAGACGTCTTGGCGCGCAGATGATGAGAACGACACTGTAGAGCTACAATTGACTGTGAATCGGATCAAACGTCGAGCTCTGGTGAAACACATTGCAGTTGTGTATGGCGTGGGATGGTGAATTTGCAGGGTGCCTATTTCTTTAGGATGAGGCTTTTCTCAAGCACAGCCATGGGCCATGGCAGCTGCAGTCCAAGGACGAATTCATCGGAAATTTGGAACCGAAAATGGGAACCTGGAGTGGTCATTTAAGTTTAAAAAATCAAATCGCCAAGGATACCAAAGATTACCATTTTTTTTAATCCCTATTCATAAGTTCTGCCATCTTCTGCAAAATATATCCTTTAATTGAGTAAGGATCTCCTACAACACCACATACAACCTTGTGTGTGACTAGACCTGTCAAAACACAACCCGATTCGGTGACCCGATCCGATCGACCGAAATTTTTTGGGTCAAGACTCGGAAATTTTGACTCGGAAATTTTTTTCGACCCGAACCCGAAAACCCGGAAATTTTTCGGGTAATCTGGGTTTCGACCCGGTGACCCGGTTGATTTATAATTAAATATAATTAAATTTTTTTATATTTAATTAAAATTTATCGTAAAATTATCAAATTATGATTTTTTTAATTTAAAAAAGAAAAAATTGACAAACCCGAAATCGACCCGAACCCGCCCGAAACCCGGTCAAACACGGGTTCTAGTCAACCCGAAAAACCCAGAATCCGTTTTACCCGAGACCCGGAGTGACCCGACCCGAACCCGACCGGAATGACCCGTTTGACAGGTCTTTGTGTGACACAATATTATTTATGATATTTTTTAATGATAACGAAAATTATATTTACATTATATATGTTTAATTATATATGTTTGCATATTTTTTTCTTACAAAATAATATTTTAATAATTATTATAATTAATATTCTAACTTAATAACTCTTCTAATTTTAATATTTTTTTAAATATTATTTTATATTAAAAATTTATACAAATACATGTTATTTGACATGTACAATGTAAATATAATTTTTTTAATTTTTTTATCATTAAAAAATATCACAAATAATATTGTGTCACACACAAGGGTGTATGGAGTGTTGTAGGAGATCCTTACGCCCTTTAATTCATGTATATTTTTTTAGATTATAAAAAACTACATAAAACATCAATTTTTAAAATAATTATTTTAAATAATTTTTATAAGTATAAAATTATTATTTTTTTAAATTAATAAATACATATAGTTTTTAATTAGTTGCACTTTGTTAATTTCAAAAAAAATGAACGTAAATTAAGTAAGGTAAGATATATTTGTAATTATTAATTGGCTTGTTTAAAAATATATTTATTGGGGGAGAGGGGTTCAAAGGTAGGCACTTAGGCCATTACAATATTAGGGGAGAGAGATTCGAACTCGTGACCAATTACATGTCATCCTTACCAGCTAAGCTAGTAAGGCTTGACAAAAAAAAATCGGATTTTCTAACCTACAACTTAGAGCAATGTTAAACATATCGATTTGAAAAATGCTAGTACAGTCCTCGTGCTATGGCATGATTTTTTTTTAAATACTCCCTCCGTTCATTAATAAGTATCGTTTGACTTTTTGACACATTTTTTAAGGATCTAAAACTTTATATTTTAAAAAACTTTATATAAAATTATTTAAAAAAATCAATTAAAAACTTTATATTTTATATAGTTTTTAACTCCTTAAAAACGTGTCAAAAGTCAAACGTCATTTATTTCTGAACGGAGGTAGTATAATCTTAATAATATAACAAATTAATATTATAAAATGTTACTAAAAGTTAGGATAAAAACCATTAAAATAAAAGTATGTTAGAATAATTTCACAATTTTTTTAAATCTCATTTAATGTAGCATATAGAAGTATAGATATTTTAAATCACTCTTATTGGTTAGTAATAAATAATAATATCATTGTTAGTTTGTTTGAAATAAAATAATAATAATATCACTGTAACTTTGGTATTAAAATATATATATATATATATATATATATATATATATATATATATATATATATATATATATATATATATATATATAGTTAGTAAATGCATTAAAAATAAAAGAGAAAATTGTGATTGATTTAAAGAGACAAATGAAAGAAGAAAAAAATAATTAAAGGAATTGATTGGTTTGAAGTGCTAATTAAAAAAAAAGGATAACCTTAGGTGGAGTTAGGCGAATGCAAGGGTGAATTAACAATTTGTACAAAACTTCGTCCTCCATTCGATAAATTTAGGGCTCCGTCAATGGGGATAACACGTAGGTTAATAATATCATTTTCTTTTTGTTGACTGCCTTTCTCAAATCCACGTTTAACACTTGATAATCATATTTAGGAGTCAATGGGTTCTTGATCGAGTTCTTCAAGTCCTTATTCAAGTATTTTCAAACTAATTAAAAATACTCTTAAAACAATTATTCAACCACAGCGATAAATCGGTCTAATTTTTGCATCAAACTAACGAAATCAACAAGAAGTATGTGAAGAGGGAGGAAGGAGATTCAAGGCTGTTTTGATGTGCATCTGTTTGTCAAGGGTTATTTCTGCTTGAGTTAGTGTTGAATTGAGCGTTAGTTGGGTTGAAAGTTTTTCTTGTGGAAGAGTTGAAGTGTATCCCATATTAGAATTATGTGAAAATCAAACCTTAAATATAATTGTTAGACAATAGAGAGTTAGTTAGGACCATCAGCCTATGTGCTGAGTAATCCGTCTATAAATACTCTCATTGTACTGCTATACAACTCAAGTTGGAGAATGTAACAAATTCAGTTTTCTTCCTTTTTCTCCTCTCTCTCTGTTCATTTTCTGTTTCTCTTCTTCTTTCCTGCTTATTCATTCCATGATCATCATGGTATTAGATGATTTGTGATCATGGAATCGCGTTCAATTTCTTTGCTTCCACTCTCATGATTCTCTTGGTTACATCTTCATATCCACTTTTCTTTGTTTTTCTTTTCAAACTTGCTCGACTGTGACTACGAATTCATGGCGAATCACAAAGAACAATATGCAGAATGAGATCGGTGTCATCAAGATCTCATCACTGCCTCTAATCTACAAAATATGTTGTTCATTCATATCCCTCTGAGAACTCTGGGATGGTGCTCACAACGATTTAGCTCACCGGTGTCAATTACAAGCACTGGAAGAAAGTCATGAATAAAGCCCTCTCCGTCAAGAACAAATCGGGCTTCACCGAAGGTACTCTATTAGAAACACCAGAAAATGTGGAATCGTTGTAAAACGATATGGTTTGTTCCTGGATACTCAACATTGTATCCAAGGAGATTTATGCAACAATTTATAAGCTTGACACTACAAGAGAGATGTGGTTGGACCTTGAAGAAAGCTATGGCTAGCGTAATGGTCCTTTGATCTTCTCCATCAAGAAAGATATCCAAGATTGCAGTCAAGGTAGTGTTGTGATTATAGATTATTTCATGCGTCTCAAAGGTCTCTGGAAACAGTTGTCTAGTTTGGTGTCTCTCATTCACTGTTCTTGTGGAAAATGTTAATGTAATATTCAAGCTTAGGTGGAGGTGCAAGATCGAGAAAATAAGCTCATGCAGTTTCTCATGGGCTTGAACAATCATTACTCTGCTACGCGTCGCCAAATGTTGCTTAGTTCTCCTCTGCCCTCTACAAGTACTGCTCATGCACTCCTTCTAAAAGATGCGATCAGTACAAAGCTCATAGCATAAAAAGCATGCTCCACTGATAATACTGCTCTTATGGATCGTCAAGGAAATGGAAATTCCTTAAAAGACAAACCCAAGAAGGAGAAGTGCAGCCACTGCAATGGGAATCACAAAGTTGACAAGTGTTGGGATATGTTTGGCTATCCAGATTGGCATTACAAGAGCAAGATTAAGCCTCAAATGTCCAAATTTAGGTGTGAGTGAAAGGCATCCTCTTCGCATCGATCTTCTTCGTCTACAAATAGTGCTTCACCATCTCAAGATTCCCTGGTGCTACAAGCTCTAACAACTTATCAAAAGAAGATGTTGTACTCTTGGATTAATATGATGGAGCAGCATAAAGAGAAACTTGTTGAGATTAACTTTGCAATTACCACTATGTGATGTAGTATTTTAAATTTTACGGGATTATGGATTCTTAGTAGTGGGGCCACGTACCACATCTCTTTGTGATCCCAAGTTTCTCTCCAAACCTAACCCCACAAAGATGACCACCTCTATCCACTTACCTGATGGTAGCACCAGTAGCATCTCCCTTACTGGGGATGTGAAATTGACTCTCCCTTACTGGGGATGTGAAATTGACCCTCATTGTACTCTTAACTGATGCACTATATGCTCCTCATTTCAAATTCAATCTTCTGACCACAAGCAAACTAATCCGTGATATGGGGTGTCTTGTCTTGCTTTTCATTAACAAATGCATAATCCAGGACCTTGCAAAAAAGAGGCCGGTTGTGGTTGGTAAATAACTTAGAGGCTTGTATTATACATGGTTCTTGTTGTGAGCCTAGTTTGCCATGTTTTATACCATCTTTTATATCGATTTATGTCTGCATTTCATACATTTGGGTTAGAAAAGTAAAGATTATATGTAGTTTACACTTATTTGCCAAAATATGGAGACTACACTAGTTTTTGTTTAATTTCGCAGAAATCGGACGCACTTTTGAGCTTAAAGGAAAATCATGAAGAAGCTAAGAATTGTGCATCTAGAGAAAATCTTGTATTTATTTGTTGAGAGATGGAGTCAGTTTGCTTTTATATTTATTTATATTTCATACTTGACACATCCTCCTCCAACAACAAATTGGCGCCGTTGCCGGAGAAGCAATTAATCGCGCCCTTTTTAGTTCTTTTTCTCTTCTTTATATTTGTTTTTGCTTTTTGATTAGTTCCTTTTTACTTGTTTCTTTTTGTTATTGTTTTCCAGGTGCATGCGAATAACTGATCGCACACCCATCCACCCTCTTCTCTAACCAGAACGTTTCTTCCACCTTCAGCAAAGGCTTAAGAGGAGACTTATGGCGACTCCACCCAATGACGAGAATTTGGGCCAGCTCACACCAGCACAGGATCTTGAGCAACTCCACCAACGGATAGAGGAGTTAACCACCAGAGAAGCAGAACACGCCCGACGAGAGGCGAAATATACACAGAACCAGGAGCGGTGCGAGGCAAGGGTAGATCGCAAGGTCAACGCGAGAAGGGAACTTCAGGAGCAGATTGGGCATATCCCAGCCAACGCAAAGGAGTATCTGCATCATACTCTGGAAGTTCCAGAATCACCGATCGTTTTTCCCGCTATTAATTTTGAAATTCGTCATTATTTTATTACTAAAATTAGGAGGAGTCAATTTAGGGGAATAATCAATGAATGTCCTTTAGAGCATGTCACCACTTTTATAGACTTATGTGAAACTATTGCAAATGGTGCTAATTTGGAATATCTAAAACTAAAGGCTTTTCGTTGGTCCCTTGCAGGAATAGCACAATAGTGGCTGGAAAGAATTGTCTGCACGATCAATTCGCACGTGGAACAAACTGCAGGACTTGTTCCTCAACAAGTTCTTTCCTCCTACAAAGACAGCAGCTCTCAGACAACAGATCACGACTTTCAGATATAAGCCAGGGGAAACACTTGCACAGGTCTGGGAGCGCTACAAGAGGCTTCTGAAATCCTTTCCTACGCATGGACAGCCACCCTACGTCATCCAGGAGATCATCTTCAACTATCTGGATGCGCCTACTAAGGATAGAATCAACAACTACACCGCCTATGGATATCTCGAGTACATTCCACGCCGTGCTTGGGAGGTGTTTGAGACGTTGGCCAACTACCACCACACATATGGGACTTCTGCGGCCTCTTCTGACGAAAGGTATGAAAGGCCTGCCCCATCTATGTCATTGTATGTGCCACCAAAGGAGGTTGATCCGGACGTCGTGGAGCAATTCTAGAATGACCGGGTACGCCGTCTTACTAAACAAGTTAAATTCCTATCTAAAATTCAGCCTTGTTTGGAATGTGGGTCTGTGAGGCACAACACCACTGCGTGCCCACACGTCGATCAAGTACATCAAGCGGAAACCCACGAAGAGGTAAGGTATGCAGAAGGACATTACACAGGACCACATCAGAACCAGAAATGGAGCTATTATCGCCAGTCCCAACATCAGAATCCCCCTCCCTACAGAGCTCCTGGTCACCTTGACAGAGAAGGTAAGAAAGATGACCTGCATACCATTCTTGAGGAGATGCGGAGGAATCATTCAGACACCAAGCAATCTATCAATTCCATCCACACTCAGCTGCATGGTGTCAACTCTAGGCTTGGGGAAATCGATATATGGCGAAAATCAATTAAAATCCAGATTGGTCAACTGGCTACATCCGTCCTCAAGCAATCAGGTACGCTCCCTAGATACTCTGAACCTAATCCTAAAACTAAATCTACAGGACAGGTAGTGGCCATGAATCTAAGGAGTCGGACACATATGCAAACGCCCGAGCAAACTACGGAAGAGGAGGGCACTGGAGATCAGTCGATATCGACCGACCCAGTTGATATCGACCGGTCCCTACTCGATATCGACCCCCCTAGGGTCGAAATCGACCCGACTCATCAACAGAGCCCGAGGCCAGCAAATCCAGACGATATCGATCAGACATCAGTCGTTATCAACCAGACACTAGTTGATATCGACCCCTCCACTCGACATCGGCACCTCCGAAGAAGAAAACGCTACCGTTCCCGACGAAATCCTTGAATGATCCAGCAGAAAAGAAATTCCATCATTTCATCAAGATGCTTCAAATGCTCAATGTCACGATACCCTTCACAGAAGCTCTTAATGAAATGTCATCCTACGTCAACTTTCTCAAGAAGATTCTAAGCAAAAAGCGGTCAATGGCCGAGATCGCAGAGGAGTGCAGCAAGATGGACGTCATAGAGAAAAGGCCAGATCTAGATAAGTTTTCTATAACCATTGGATTTGGTCAATACAAGTTTAATGCCTTATGTGACTTGAGAGCCAGTGTGAGTATAGTGCCTCTATCTATATGGTCCAAAGTGAAGATAGGTGCTCTAGAGCCTGTGGATGCAAAGTTATACATGGCGAACAACACGGTAGTCATCCCTATAGGCATGGTGGACGATGTACCAGTACAAGTAGGTAAGTTCTTTCTCCCTATTGATTTATTAGTTATTGATATGGCGGAGGATCATGCTTGTCCAATCATTCTAGGAAGGCCATTCTTGGCGACGGTGGATGCCAACATAAGCGTAAGGAAGGGAGTGCTCACTTTCAACATCAGGGATGAGGTAATTGAGTATTTCTTTAATAAAACTAAAAGGCATACAGGTCCCATGGAATAGGTCAAGTCCATATCAGTCAGGTACATCACTTGTGGGGAGCCTAAGGTAAGAAATATGACCCCCGAGGAGCTAGAAAAGAGGGATATGGAAGTCCAGGTGGAGGAGATCATGGCCATCCTTAACAAAGATACATAGGACCTACTTGACATAGACCAAGGTAAGTCGAAATGGACTAACTATTTTTCGGATACTTTTCCAGGTCTTAAGTATGGGGTCCAAATCGACCAACATTCTGCAGTGGAGTCGACTGGCCCACAGAAGCAGTCGATATCGACCACTCCAGGTCGAAATCGACCACCTCATATCGAGTCAACAGAAATTGAGCAGAACAACTCGATATAGACCAACGTATATCGAGTCAATTTCCCCAGAGACGAAGCCAGCCGAAATCGAGCAGAATCACTCAATATCGACCAGTCTTGGTTGATATCGACCAACCCAAATCGACCCGTCTTCGTCGACTGAATCTCCACCAGAAAACCAGCAGTCGATATCGAGTGAAATCGGTCGATATCGACCAGACCCTCAGGAGCTGAATGACACTGAATCTGCAAAGGTAAGCAAAGGTATGGATCTTTCTTCTCCTATTTCAATTAAGGATTTATCTTTACATGGGAGAGGTTTGCTTTGGTATGTGCGCTTATGCAGGGTTTCCAATGATGAGCCTAAGGAATGTGAAGTAGGTGACAAAGTCTATGTTGCCAAATCAAAGGATCATTGGTTTCCCAACAAATTCAACAACAAGAAGATGGGACCCTTCACGGTGAACAAGATCCATTCAGGAGGACTGCAGCTGATGGACAAGAATGGAGTCATGTTTGAAGCCCAAGTTATATGGGCCCTGCAAATGCCACCTTGAGCTTAACGGAGAAAGGTGAGGAGTCTGAAGCACTAAGTATCCGGGGCTATTCATGACACCCATGTTTGCGACTCGTGAGAAGGCAGTGCTAAGGTTAGAGAGGTAAAAGCGTATAATTGGAAAAAAAAAAAAAAGCAAAGAGTGATTTATGAGAGGGTGAGTGATGTGGAAATTATGAAGGAGAAAGTGCATCAAAGCAAAAAAGAAAGTTTGAAGAGTTCTCCCCGGATTTAGCACCACATTGCCCAAAAATAGCCCACCGCTTTACCTTTGACCTTTTCTTCATCATGAGCTTAAATTAAAGTCCTCTTGATTATTAATGCTTTGTCACGAATGAATGTTTTGCATAACCTTCCTTTTGTGAGTAGATGTTGCTTTTTTATTGCAAATGCATGGATTTGTGACATTAGTACCTTTTCGAGGATGGTAATTGATTGTAGGGTACGTTATATGAGAATGAATCTAAGATGATGAGAGTTTATTTTCTTCCCCTGTATGACCATTTAAAGTATTGCTTGAGGACAAGCAAGCTTAAGTATGGGGTGTTTGTTGTGAGCCTAATTTGCCATGTTTTATACCATCTTTTATATCGATTTCTGTCTGCATTTCATACATTTGGGTTAGAAAAGTACAGATTCTATGTAGTTTACACTTATTTGCCAAATTATGGAGTCTACACTAGTTTTTGTTTAATTTCGCAGAAATCGGGCGCACTTTGGAGCTTAAAGGAAAGTCATGAAGAAGCTAAGAATGGTGCAGCCGGAGGAAAGCCCACTTTTCACCATTCATCATTCTGAATCAAGCTTTGATGTCTTCATGAAAGTTGTAGCCCTCGAAAAGAGTTTTCCAACGCACGCTCATATGCGTCAATCAGACGACCGAAGAATCGGGAAAGTGCATTTCAACAACAGAGCAGAATGCTGAGAGCGAACCAGTTCGACTCGACGTTGACCGGATCTAGTCGAAGTCGAGTACATCGAGCCCAGAATTCTACACGGAGTCGAGCAGAGTCACTCGAGCAACACAGTTCTAGTCGACATCGACCAACCTGGTCGATGTCGAGTAAAGTCGACGAGCCCAGATCATAGCCGAGCTCGGGTACAACCCCGGGAGAAGAATTTTACTCGACGTCGAGGAAAGTTGGTCGACATCGAGGAGGTTTGCTTGAGATCGACTAATCTGCTTTTGTTTTCATTTTCTGCTCGTTTCTGTTGTCTGTTTTTACTCGACAGTGTGGTCGACGTCGAGTGCTCTTGGTCGACGTCGAGTGCTCTTCTGGTCGAAATCGTGCTGAGATTTGGAACTGAAAAGGCGGGCGTTGACACGCTTCCTCGTGGATCGATCCTGACTACCTTCTACTACAACGGGGGGAAGTCTTGTATTTATTTGCTGAGACATGGAGTCAGTTTGCTTTTATATTTATTTATATTTCATACTTGACACATCCTCCTGCAACAACAGTTCTTAAGACCAAGCTTGGATACACCATAGATGAACTGGCCTTGTGTTTCCCTTAGTTTTCAATACCTACTGTACACAATTGTGCCACAGAAAAATGAGAAATTGTTACATATTCCCTCTGTTGCTATAAGATATGAATAACGAAAAATCTCACTTCTTGTTCTTTGTTTGTCCTCTTGCTAAACATACCAAATACAGCTTTGTCCCGAGTACATCTCATGTTGTTCAAGCTTTTGCTCTATTGCATTGTGATCTTTGGGGGTCGTATGAAACTCCCTCTTACAATGGTCATCGATTCTTCTTGACCATTGTGGATGACTATAGTAGAAATGTTTGGGCATATACCTTCTTAAGCACAAGCTACTTCATCATCAATCTCCTTCATTACTATGATTGAAACTCAGTTTCATACCCATGTCAAAACCCTTCGCAATGACCAGGGTACTAAGTTCTTCAACTCAAACCTTGATACTTTTCTGAAAACCAAAGGTATTATCCATGAAAGTTCCTGCACAGCTACACTCCAATAGAATGGGCGAGTGGAGCGAAAACACAAATATATTCTTGAAACTGTGAGACCCTTGAGATGTCATGCCTCCCCACCAATCAAATTTTGGGGTGATTGTATCCTCACTGCTACATATACCATCAACTATTTACCTATTCCTTTGCTTCACAACAAATCCCCTTTTGAAGTTGTATACACCTGATAGAGCATGTTTAGTGTTGCATAATAGATTGCATTTAACATTATTTAGGTGTGAATATTGCATTTATTTAGTTGAATTTGCATTTTCACTTGTTGAGTTAGAAGAGGCGGAATCTACATGGTTTTATGTTTTATTTCAGGAAAAGTAGATTGGAGGTGAATTAATATTGAAAGGACGGAAACAAGTTGAAGAATACTTAGGAGCTGCTGGAGACAAAGAGGAAGCAGCTCGGACGAATCGCAGGCCGCCCCGCTACATTGCTGGCCGCCCCGCGGCTCGAAGGAAGAAACGGAGAAGTTCGCAATCGCCGGCCGCCCCGCGGCCCGTGCAGAGACCGATATTCAATTACAGATTTTACTTAGGGTTTTGTCTAAGTTATTTTGGGCCGATTTTCTCTAGACTATTTAAGGCTTTTCTAGTTATTCATTCAGAGAACCTTATGCACTTTACACCATTGTTGAGAGCGCCGTTGAGCATGAGCAACTAAACTCTCGAGGTTTCGCCTACAGTTTGGATCTTTGATTGTTGAATTGTGAGTTTCTTAATCTAGTTCTTATTCCTATTGCAATGTTTTGACTTCCTTGTGCTTAATTGCTTGAATGTGTTTTATTCTCTCTGGCCTGGCCGACTAGTTAGAGTAGATTCATTCAATTGCTAGGGTTTTGTAGATTCCTCGTAGCGAACCTTAACCCAAGTGGCAATCATATCCCTTTAGGACTCGTAGGACTAATTGGATGTGTAGGAAGTTGAATATATGTTAAATATCGACTCGTAGCTTGATATTGCATGTACCTTGGTTAATTCATAATCTTAATGCTATCTCTAGGTTAAATCTTAACCGTGTTAGGGTTATTTAGAGATAAGGGTTGCTAGGACTCGTAGGACTAGTAATTTACCTAAGATCTGGACAAGGACATTGATAGGAAAAGACAAGAACTAGAGGCTGAAACAAGGATCGAATTCATCAATCGAAGTGATAAATTGTAGGTGAACCTATTTCTCTCCACTACATTCTAAAACTAATTTCCTTTGTTTGTTTGCTTTCGCTTTGATAAAAGGCGGATCTTTTTCATACCCAAAAACCCCATATTCTTACTAGCGATTAGAATTGACACTCGAATTGAATAGATTTCCCTGTGGATCGATCTCTTGCTTGCGCACTATACTAGCTGTGAGTTTGAGTATTCTTTGGCAAGGACAACGACAGGTTTTCCTCTTATCAAATTTGGCGCCGTTGCCGGGGACTTTCTTTTGATTGAATTCTTGTGTTGTTTTAATTGCTAATTTTTGTGTGGACCACTTATATGGTCCACACTCGTGCTACTAACTCATCTCTATTTTCTTTAGATTCGGAGATTGAGAGGACTCTCTCTAGATTGAAGCGAGAAGCTCGTGATCGCTTTCGCGAGCTACCTTTCGATCAAGGAAAAGAAGAAAGTGAAGAGATGGCTGCTAACGTTGATAATCGAACGCTGAAGGAGCTCACTACACCAAACTTAGACCAACAACCATTGGCTATCGTGCTCCCTGAACTTGATGAAGGTGTCCATCTTGAGCTAAAGTCTGGGGTGGTTCATCTTTTACCCAAGTTCCATGGGTTGAGTGGTGAGGACCCCCACAAGCACTTATCTGAGTTCCATACTGTTGTGGTGGGTATGAAACCAGGCGATGTCACGGAGGAGCAAATCAAGTTAAGAGCATTCCCCTTTTCGCTTAGGGACACTGCTAATGAGTGGTTCTACTACTTACCACCAGGTAGTGCAACAACATGGATACAATTGAAGCGTCTCTTTCTGGAAAAGTACTTCCCTGCAACCAAGTTGAACAGTCTGAAGAAGGAAATCAGCAGCATTGACCAGCAGGCTACAGAGACACTCTATGAGTACTTTGAGCGCTTCAAGAAGCTCTGCTCTAGTTGCCCTCACCATGGTTTTTCAAAGAAGGATTCAGTGCTCTTTCTATTCAATGGATTGCTTGACGAGGAGCGCAAGACAGTGAACTCTGCCTGTGGAGGCAACATCTTGAACAAAACACCCGTTGCTGCTTGGGAGGTGTTTTCAGAGCTTGCTGATGGCTCTAGACAATTCAGCAAGGGACTTCATGCTAGAGGGGTACTCGCCGTTGACTCCTCAACTTCCGCATTACATAGCGATGTGGCTGAATTGAAGGATATGATGAAAAGGTTCATGCTACAAGGAACCCCACAACAACTTAAGGCATGTGGCATTTGCGCTGATCTTTATCACCCGACGGACACTTGTCCAATGCTGCAGGAGCCCAATGTAGAACTGAATGTCATGGGGAACTTTGTTCCTCAGCAACCCAGGTATGGTAACTATGCTAATCCCAATCAATACAATAACAACTATAATGCAGGTTACCAGGGGTATGGCTATGGTAATAACCAAGCCCCTTTCAATCCACAAGGAGGACCCCATTTCAGACCTCAGCAACAATTTGATCAAAGACAGAGAGGACCTCCACCAACTGATAATCAATCCAATGAGGATCCTCTCAAAGCTCTCACAAAGATCGTCTTGGGTCAAGCTGAGCACCAAAAGAGGCAAGATGAGCACCAAAAGAATATGGAGAAGCAACTTAGTCAAATGGCTCAATCGCTGAGCGAACTGCTGGCGAAGGACTCAGGACAGCTACCATCTCAAACGGTGGTGAATCCTAAGGAGAACGTCAGCGTTGTGACGCTAATAAGTGGTAAGGAACTGATTACCACTCCCCATAATGATACTAATATAGAGAATTTTGAAACAGGTGCGAACGAGGAAGAAGAAAATGTTCGAAATCGCCAGCCGCCCCGCGGCACACATGAGCCGCCCCGCAGCCAAGGCGATTTGGAAGACGCGGAAAATCGTCGGCCGCCCAGCGGCCAAGCCGAGCCGCCCCGCGGCCTCTCCAGAGACTCCTCTGACGGGTATGTTCGACCTGATTTTCCTCCTCTTAATTCTTTTAAACCCGTTCCTCCCTTTCCTGAAGCACTCAGAGACACAAAGAGACCAGACAATGACAAGGAGATCTTTGAGACGTTTAGTAAGTGCGAGGTAAACATCCCTTTACTCAATCTGATTAAAAGTATTCCTCGTTATGCCAAATTTCTCAAGGAACTTTGCACAATAAAGAGGAATCAAAAGTTGAAGGGGAAGCAGAAAATTAAGGTAAGCGAACATGTGTCTGCTGTGTTTCAAAAGCGTCTGCCTAAGAAATGTAGCGACCCTGGCATGTTTACAATTCCATGTGTGATAGGTGAAACTAAGTTTGATAAAGCTTTGTTAGACTTGGGTGCATCTATTAATGTTTTGCCTTATTCTCTGTATGAATCATTGGGTTTAGGACCTTTACATGAGACTAGAGTGGTAATCCAACTAGCGGATCGATCAAATGCTTTTCCTAGAGGCATAGTTGAGGATGTTTTTGTTATGGCTGATAATTTGATCTTTCCTGTTGATTTCTTTGTCTTGGACATGGAGCATAGTAACCAAAAGGCTCCTATTTTGCTAGGAAGGCCCTTTTTAAAGACTGCTAGAACAAAAATTGATGTGTATTCTGGTTCTTTGACTATGGAATTCGATGGTGAGAAGGTTGAATACAATATATATGATGCAATGAAATTCCCTTCTGATGATCATTCCTTATGCTTTATGGATGCCATTGATACTTGTATGCATAATACCTTTGACATGAGTTGTGTAGATGACCTGCAGGTAGCTTTAGAAACTCCTATTGAGGAGTTCTCAGTGAATTATGCTTTATCCACTAACCTGCAGGAGACCATGAGAGACTTGTCCTCCCTACCTATATACTCACAGGCAGATACCTTTATGGCATTGACCGTTCCCAATGAAAAGCTCCTACCTTCTATCGTCCAGGCACCTGAAGTTGAGCTCAAACCTCTTCCTGAGCATCTGAAATATGCATTTGTGGGGGAGGGTGACACCTTGCCTGTCATCATCTCTAACAAGCTTACCAAAGAACAGGAAGATAGGTTGGTAGGAGTGCTCAAAGAGCATAAGACAGCTTTGGGATGGACCATAGCGGATATCAAGGGAATCAGCCCAGCTACTTGCATGCACAGGATCCTACTAGAAGAGGGGGCCAAACCTTCAAGGCAACCTCAACGGCGACTCAACCCACCTATGATGGAGGTAGTGAAGAAGGAGGTGCTCAAACTCCTTCGGGCAGGTATGATCTATCCCATCTCTGATAGTCAATGGGTTAGTCCAATGCAGGTAGTACCAAAGAAGGGAGGCATTACAGTGGTTGAGAATCAAGAAGGTGAGTTGGTCCCTACCAGAGTCCAATCAGGCTGGAGAGTTTGCATCGATTATCGTAAGCTGAATGCGGTAACTCGAAAAGATCACTTTCCCTTACCTTTCATTGATCAAATGCTTGAAAGACTTGCTAGTCGTCCATATTACTGCTTTCTAGATGGATATTCAGGGTACTTTCAGATAGCCATCGCACCAGAGGATCAAGAGAAGACAACATTCACTTGTCCGTTTGGCACTTTTGCATATCGCAGAATGCCTTTTGGCTTGTGCAATGCTCCTGGGACATTCCAACGGTGTATGGTAAGTATTTTTTCTGAATATATAGAGCAATTCATTGAGGTTTTTATGGATGATTTTACAGTCCATGGTGATATTTTTGATGCTTGCCTCAACCATTTGGCGCTTGTGCTTAAAAGATGTGTTGACACTAATTTAGTGCTCAATTCAGAAAAGTGTCACTTTATGGTTGAGGAAGGCATTGTTTTGGGTCACATTGTCTCCAATAAAGGGATTGAGGTTGATAAGGCAAAGATTGACATCATTCAATCATTGCCTTATCCTACTAATGTGCGTGAAGTTCGTTCCTTTTTAGGCCATGCAGGATTCTAGCGCAGGTTCATTAAGGACTTCTCAAAGATCACCTCACCCTTGTGCGAGCTGCTGAAGAAGGAGGTTACATTTGTCTTTGATGAGAAGTGCAGGACGGCATTTGATGAGTTAAAGACTTGTCTTACCAGTGCACCAATCATACAAGCACCAAATTGGTCTCAGCCGTTCGAATTGATGTGTGACGCTAGTGACTATGCTGTGGGAGCCGTGCTTGGACAAAAGGAAGGGAGAAGCTCTCATGTCATATACTATGCATCTATGACCCTGAATGGAGCTCAAAGAAATTACTCAGCCACAGAAAAAGAACTTCTTGCTATAGTTTTTGCACTTGAGAAATTTAGATCTTATTTACTTGGTACAAAAGTTATTGTTTACATTGATCATGCAGCACTTCGTTACCTTTTGACGAAGAAAGAGGCTAAACCAAGACTGATTAGATGGATCTTGCTTTTAAGCGAGTTTGACATTGAGATCAGGGACAAAAAGGGTGCTGAGAACCTAGTTGTTGACCATCTAAGTCGTATTGTGCAGGAGGAGAATGTACAAGAAGACATATTGGGGAGCTTTCCTGATGAAGAGCTTTTTCAGGTCTTCGCCATCGCAAGCCGCCCCGTCTCCAACCCAGGCCGCCCCGCGGCCGAGTCATCAGAGGTGGATTTCTCCGCAATCGCAGGCCGCCCCGTAGCCACCACAGGCCGCCCCGCGGCCAAATCCTTAGAGAAAGTTTCCCTCGGAATCGCCGGCCGCCCCGTAGCTACCCCTGGCCGCCCCGCGGCCCGTGCAGACTCTGAACTCGAATCTTTTCTCAAGGTTAGTGCTCTTCCACGCCCTTGGTTTGCTAACTTGGTAAACTTTCTAGTGTCGGAAGAGTTTCCACCCAACTTTTCAAAGGCTCAAAAGGACAAGATACGCCACGATGCTCGTTTCTACGTTTGGGATGACCCCTACCTATGGAAGCATTGCGCAGATCAGGTGATACGTCGGTGTCTTCTTGACAATGAGGTACAATCTGTCCTTAATTTTTGTCATTCCCATGAATGTGGTGGACACTTTGGACCACAAAAGACAGCTAGGAAGGTACTTGATGCAGGATTCTTTTGGCCTCATATATTTCGTGATTCTTATGCTTTTTGCAAATCCTGTGATCGCTGTCAAAGAGTTGGGAATCTTTCTAAGAGGAATGAGATGCCACAAACTCGCATGATATTTTGTGAGATTTTTTATGTTTGGGGCATTGACTTCATGGGACCATTCCCTAACTCCTTTGGAAACCTATATATTCTACTTGCGGTGGACTACGTCTCCAAGTGGGTGGAGGCGAAGGCCACCAGAACTGATGATTCAAAGGTAGTTGCAGGTTTCCTCAAGGAGCTATTCTCTAGATTTGGAGTCCCAAAAGCACTAATCAGTGATAAGGGGACCCATTTCTGCAACAAGACTGTGAGTGCCCTCTTAAAGAAGTATCATGTGACTCAAAGGGTGTCTACTGCATACCACCCCCAGACCAATGGGCAAGCTGAGGTGTCTAATCGCGAGATAAAGACTATCTTGGAGAAGACTGTTGCCCCAAACAGGAAGGATTGGAGTGTCAGACTTGATGATGCTCTATGGGCTTATCGAACGGCTTACAAGACTCCCATTGGGATGTCTCCGTTTAGATTAGTCTATGGAAAGGCTTGCCATCTTCCTGTCGAGCTTGAACATAAGGCATATTGAGCGGTGAAGCAGTGCAACATGCAGATTGACGAAGTTGGGGAGTTCAGGAAACTACAGCTGCAGGAGCTGGAAGAGTTGAGATTGGATGTCTATGATAACTCCGTCACCTACAAGGAGAAGACAAAGGCATGGCACAATAAGCATATCTTGCGAAAGGACCTCAAAGTTGGGGAAAAGGTCCTGTTATTTCAATCGCGCCTACAACTCTTCCCAGGTAAGCTTCGTTCTAGATGGACAGGACCATATGTGATTACTAATGTCTTTTCTCATGGTGCAGTAGAACTACTAAACGAGAGGAATGGAGACATATTCAAGGTAAATGGTCATAGAGTTAAACCCTATTATGAGAATTTTGTCAAACAGGACGGGGATGAGTTGGTTCTTACTGAACCAAGTGATGAGGATAGTTAGGGGGTCATAACGTCGAGCCAACGACGGTAACCAACGGCGCTGCTTGGGAGGCAACCCAAGGTAAGTAGTTTAGATTCTATTTTATTTGTGCATTTTACTACTTTTTAGTTTAGTTTTGGTTGTTTGGGATACTAACATTGCAGGAAGGAAAAGAAAAAGGAATAGGGCGAAAAAGTGTGGGCCGCCCCGTCTCCAGCCAGGCCGCCCCGCAGCTAGGGCGACCAGCGAAATCCTTCGCGGAATCGCCGGCCACCCCGTCGCTCACTCTGGCCGCCCCGCGGCCCCTGCCGGATAGAAAAAATTAAAGGGGCCCGTGTGGGCCCCCACTTACCAAGCAAAATAGACCCAACCTTTCTTTTTCTCCCCATTCTATCACCATCAGCCGCCGACATCATCTTCTATCCTCTATCTTCTTCCTCCTTTTTCAAGCTCCCACAAATCCTCCATTACAACACTTTTCCCAAGCTTTCTTTCCCCCAAAGCTCCACATAAATTCTCTTTTCTTATCTTCTTCCTCCACACTATCCACCTTATTACTTCTCTCTTCTAGATCTACACAAAAACCGGCCTTCCCCCAAGAAATCTCCAAGTTTTTGTTCAAATCCACCGCGGAAGGAGGAAGTTAGGGACGTCGGAAAGCAGATCCGACAACGGAAGTTCCAGATCCGGCGATTCTTAGGCCGCCCCGTTACCTGCGCGGCCGCCCCGTCGCCACCTTCGGCTGCCCCGCGGCCACTGCAGAGACTGATTTGCCGTGAGTTTTTCTTGATTTCCATTCTTTTGGGTAATAATTCGTAGATCAGATTCAAAATGTCGAGACCACATGGAATGAATAGAAATCAGAAGGAGAGATGGACTGCTTTGAACACTAGAAACTTCTTTGTAACGAAATTTTTTCATGAACCTACCTTGAGATTATTACAGATGGATGCCTGCACTAGGCAGCTATTAGAGCATGGAGGCCTAGGAGGGTTTTTAGAGAAGAATGCTCCCACTTATCCAAGCCTATGTAAAGAATTTTTAGCAACCTTGAGTGTAAACCGTGCTTCTATTGATTTTCGATTGCTTGGGAGGGATTACACATTATCCAAGGAGAGATTGGCACAGATTCTGGGTGTTACTGATGCGCCGACCGCTGGTTGGCTTGATGTCTGCAAAGGAGAGGGCCCTGTGGCTTTCTGGATGGCATCTACTAAGGTGCCTTTTGAGGCCAAGAAGGGCCAGTACAACTCCAGCATTCGCCATCCTGCCTTACGACTGATTCACAAGGTTCTGGCGAACACCTTCTTCGCACAGGCTGAGGTCAACAAGATCTCGCTGAAGGACATGTCATTTTTATGGTGTCTGACGCCAGAGAGCCCTGTAGTGCCAGGTTGGGTAGATCTGTTTCTAATAAACTGCAAGGATATCCTGGACAAGCGCAGCAAGGCAACCATTAGCTTTGGGGGTCTTATCACCCTCATTGCTCGCGCATGCATCGATATGAGCGCCGTCCATGACATTCAGCATGGATCATTTCTTTATGATGAGGCCCAGTTGAGGAAAACTGGCCACCTGGAGGGCAGAGCACCGATGTGGATCTGGAGGGCAGGCCATCAGGGGAGGATCCATTTGAGTTTGCCCCGTCATCTCCCATTTGGCCCTACTGCTGCTGATTTTTACATGGGAGATGAGATGGATGAGGATGATGATGAGGAGGAGGAGCAGGTTCCTGATGCTGAGCAGGAAGATGCTGAGGATGTTCCCAGAGTTCAGCCGGATTTTGGAGGAGCTGGACCTTCTGGCACAGCTGGAGCTGCTGGTCCAGATTACTACTCGTTGGCACAGCAGATGGCTCATATGTCTCTCCAGCAGAATACTATGTGGGAGCATCAGCAGATGATGTCGCGTCGTCAAGACGAAATGTGGGAGAACCAGCAGCGGATGCACCAGCGCCAGGACGCGATGTGGGACCACAACCAGCAGCTGTGCGTGGAGGTCGGCGACATTCGTCGAGATGTACGTGGCTTGACTTCCCACCTGGAGGAGGTCTCTGAGAGCCAGACGGCGATCCGACGGATGCAGGAGCAGATATGGCAGAGGCAAGATGACTTCTATCGATTCGCCTATCCACAGTTCCCACCATATCCGCCACCTCAGCAGTGAGCATGTTAGTTGTTTCTTTTCTTTTCCCTTTTATGTTTATTTTGATGTTTTTGTTCTCTTTTCTACATTGAGGACAATGTTATCTCTAAGTGTGGGGGAGAAGACTTGAAAACTCTCTGTATTTTGGTTCTAATTTACATTTTAAGTTTTAAGGTTGCATGTTTATTTATATTGGTTGTATGCATATTTAGTTTCTATAATTGTTATTTCTAGTCTGGAAAAAAAAAATAGTTTTAGTTCTTGCATTATTAGGAATAGGTCTTATTTCCCCATGTGGATGCCGTTTGTCCTCTATATTTTCTGTTGAGATTTATGCCCCATGATGTGCTTGGATTGTTGAAGCCTTTGATATATGTTTTCTACACTATTTGGTGGGCATGATTGATTGATGATTGAGCGCATTAAATCTTGATTTTTTGGGTGACCTTGAAGTTCTAGACATGACCTGGTGAGTTTATTTTGGCCTATTCAGGACTACACTTTATTGAGTCCTCTTGCTTGTTGTGTGTACTCTCTTCGATTACTTCCTCTTTGACTTGCATTGAGATATCTTGTTCAAGGCTGCATATTATGATTTCTGCACATGACTTAAACATGATTGAGGCACCTTTATTAGCCCTATTTGACTCTATTCCCACCTTACATATTATCCTCTGCTTGAAGCCAGTTTGAGCCTAATTGCCTATACTTTTATAGCTCCACAAGAATTTTCCATAGCCAATGATAGCCTGACCCAATCCGGGAATTTAGGAATAGTTGGTGAATATCTATAGTGTGGATGATGGTTTGTAGTGGTGGATGGTATGTTGGAGGTGTATTATTGAGATGTTTGATTCTTGCTAGCATTTTTATTACTTGGGACCTAAGGAGGATAAAATTCACTTAGGGCTAAAAGTCAAGGAAAATCATTTGATATAGCATGAATGATTGAGAAAAAAAAAAGAAAAAAAAAGAAAAAGAAAAAAAAAAGAAAAATAAAAGGAGTTGATTATGGTTTCTAAAGTTTTATGCTTGAGATTGGTGTTGTTTGGCATTATAGAGATATGGTATGAGATGTTTATGAGTGGTTTTATGATTTGGTAGCTTCCTTGGTTCCCGGATTATGAGCACCACAAGACCAAAATTGTTCCATACCTCAATTGTTCTACCTTGGCCCCATTACAACCCAATTGAAAGACCTCATGATTTTTGTTGTGTGTAGAGTCACCAGCGGTGGAGATTTAGAACACTGGTGCAAGGCTTTTGTAGCTAAGTTTTTGAAGATTGAGTTTTGAGCGTAATCATAAACCTAAACACTTGAGCGAGAGTGAAACACATATCCTTTGTGAGGTCTAGAATGAATATGGTTGCCCGATTTCATTGATTATTCCAATTATGTGCTATGATGTTATTAATCTTTTGTGTTTGCTAGTTTTCATGCACTTAAAGAATATTGAGGTTTGGATACATGAATTGCTATTCTGTGGGGCTGCAGAGTTAAGTTTTCTATTGCTTGAGGACAAGCAAATGTTCAAGTGTGGGGGAATTTGATAGAGCATGTTTAGTGTTGCATAATAGATTGCATTTAACATTATTTAGGTGTGAATATTGCATTTATTTAGTTGAATTTGCATTTTCACTTGTTGAGTTAGAAGAGGCGGAATCTACATGGTTTTATGTTTTATTTCAGGAAAAGTAGATTGGAGGTGAATTAATATTGAAAGGACGGAAACAAGTTGAAGAATACTTAGGAGCTGCTGGAGACAAAGAGGAAGCAGCTCGGACGAATCGCAGGCCGCCCCGCTACATTGCTGGCCGCCCCGCGGCTCGAAGGAAGAAACGGAGAAGTTCGCAATCGCCGGCCGCCCCGCGGCCCGTGCAGAGACCGATATTCAATTACAGATTTTACTTAGGGTTTTGTCTAAGTTATTTTGGGCCGATTTTCTCTAGACTATTTAAGGCTTTTCTAGTTATTCATTCAGAGAACCTTATGCACTTTACACCATTGTTGAGAGCGCCGTTGAGCATGAGCAACTAAACTCTCGAGGTTTCGCCTACAGTTTGGATCTTTGATTGTTGAATTGTGAGTTTCTTAATCTAGTTCTTATTCCTATTGCAATGTTTTGACTTCCTTGTGCTTAATTGCTTGAATGTGTTTTATTCTCTCTGGCCTGGCCGACTAGTTAGAGTAGATTCATTCAATTGCTAGGGTTTTGTAGATTCCTCGTAGCGAACCTTAACCCAAGTGGCAATCATATCCCTTTAGGACTCGTAGGACTAATTGGATGTGTAGGAAGTTGAATATATGTTAAATATCGACTCGTAGCTTGATATTGCATGTACCTTGGTTAATTCATAATCTTAATGCTATCTCTAGGTTAAATCTTAACCGTGTTAGGGTTATTTAGAGATAAGGGTTGCTAGGACTCGTAGGACTAGTAATTTACCTAAGATCTGGACAAGGACATTGATAGGAAAAGACAAGAACTAGAGGCTGAAACAAGGATCGAATTCATCAATCGAAGTGATAAATTGTAGGTGAACCTATTTCTCTCCACTGCATTCTAAAACTAATTTCCTTTGTTTGTTTGCTTTCGCTTTGATAAAAGGCGGATCTTTTTCATACCCAAAAACCCCATATTCTTACTAGCGATTAGAATTGACACTCGAATTGAATAGATTTCCCTGTGGATCGATCTCTTGCTTGCGCACTATACTAGCTGTGAGTTTGAGTATTCTTTGGCAAGGACAACGACAGGTTTTCCTCTTGTCAACACCCATTCTCCTACATGTGACAATCTTAAAGTTTTTGACTCTATGTGTTATGTTTCCACATCTTTTGTCGCTTGAAAGAAGTTAAATGCAAATTGTGATCCTTGTATCTTTAGTGGTTATCCCTTTGGCTTCAAAGGTTATAAATTTTACAATCTCAAATATGATAAATGAACGTATGATCAGCAGAGATGTACATTTTCTTGAGCACATCTTTCCCTTTGCTCGGCCTAAATTAACCTTCATATGTTACTACACTACCTTCCTCTGTTACTACATTACCTTGCCTATTACCTCCTCATTACCTCCCTTCCAACCATTTGATGCTATATCCTACCCCACCATAAATCTAAACCCTCTTAATGACTATATATCATTCCCAAATTACTCACCGTGGCATGTTGCACCCTCTTTTGATGACATCCCTGAAATAGCACCTTCTGTTCCACCAGCTACTGAGGTCAGACGTTCGTCTGGAAATGCTCATCCTCAAAGCTAGTTAAAGGACTATGTGTGTACTTTGTCTTCAAGTTCAAATCATCCTGCAATCACCTCGAGTAAGTCTCCTTATCCCATATCTTCATTTCTATCCTACTACCTTTGTTCACCTGCCTATATGTCCTTTATTCATAATGTGGCTTCAATATCTGAACCTACTTCCCTCAAAGAAGCACTCAGTAAATCTGAGTGGATGGCTGCTATGAAAGTAGAATTACAAGCTCTAGAGACGAACAACACTTGGGAATTGGTTCCTAAGGATATGACTCCTTCTACTGTGAGCTGCAAGTGGCTCTTCAAGATCAAACTTAAAGATGATGGGTCGCTTGACATATACAAGGCCAAGCTTTTCACACGAGGGCTCTTGCAATTGGAAGGAATTGGTTATAGTGAGACGTTTTCCCCAGTTGGAAAGATGATCATTGTTAGAACATTGCTTGTTGTGGCAATAATTAGAAATAGGCATGTCATTAAGATGGATGTTACGAATGCATTTCTTCATGGTGAAATTGAAGAAGATGTCTTTATGGATCTTCCCCCGGCCTACTATATGCTTAAACAGATTGATGAGCCTCAGGGGGACATGGTGTGCAAGCTCACAAAGTCGCTTTATGGTTTGAAGCAAGCTCCAAGACATTGGTTCTTCATATTTTCACAAGGGGTTAAAGAGGTTGGTTTTTTGCAGTCAAAGGCTAACTACTTGCTCTTTTTTAAAAGACACAAGCTCCTCCTACATAACTTTGTTGGTCTATGTCGATGACATGCTCATCACTGAAAATAGTGTTGTTGAGATCAAGGCTTTGAAGGAGCACCTTCACACGCATTTCCTAATGAAGGATCTAGGTGATTTGTGGTACTTGGTATTGAAGTGGAAAGAAGCAATGATGGAATGTTGTTGAATCAAAGAAATACACTTTATAAATTTGAAAGAGACTGGGATAACAAATACAAAGCCAGCTGCAACTCTTTTGGATCAGAAAGATTAAGCTCTCACTTGAAGGTGACTGAAAGGAGGTAAGTTGATGTTGTCTCTTATCGATGTTTAGTGGGTGAATTGATTTACCTTACTATCACTCAACCCTATATATATCTGCTATAATGTGCAAGTTCTGAGTCAATTTATGCACAGATTGGATGATGAGTACTGGAGAAGTGCCAAACATGTGCTTAGATATCTCAAAACAGCTAGGGCAGGGTTTGTTCTTGCCACGCAGTTCTAATAAAAAAATTACATGCCTTCTATGATACTGATCAACTGGCAAAGTTATCCAATGACAAAGAGATCCTTGAGTGGATTATGTATCTTGCTTGGAAGCTTACCCATCTCATGGAGAACCAAGAAGCAATCCTATGTTCCTATGTCCTCTGCAGAATCGGAATATAGAGCCATGGAAATTGTGTGCTGTGAGATTATATGGCTTCTAAATTTACTTACCGATATGCAAGCTTTACACTATCCGCCTATGCATCTGTACTATGACAACAAATCGGCTCTACACATAGCAAGGAACCCCGTATTTCATGAACGTACAAAGCACATAGAAGGGGGCTGCCATTTGATTCAGGACAAAGTTCTGAGCAAGGAGATCAAATTGGGCTACATACCCACTAAAGAACAGCCAACAAACATTTTCACTAAAGTGATTGCTCAGGACCAATGTAACAAAACTCTTGGCAAGTTAGGAGTTGTTGACATGTTCAAAACTACTAACTTGAAGGGGATTGTTAGACAATAGAGAGTTAGTTAGGACCATCAACCTAGTATTTATAGACGGATTACTCAGCACATAGGTTGATGGTCCTAACTAACTCTCTATTGTCTAACAGTCCCCCTCAATGAGTACTCATTGTAATGCTATACAACTCAAGTTAATGTAACAAATTCATTTTTCTTCCTCATCTCTCTCTGATAATTTTCAGTTCTTCTTTCCTGCTCATTCATTCTATGATCATCAATAATGTCTTGTGTGTTCGAATATGTCAGATGATATTGTGTGGCCCATTCAAATTTAACAAAAAAAAAATTTAGCTCTTGATCTTATTTGTAAATATTTTCTAAAGTATAAAATGAGTTGGGTGTAATTTACTACTCCCTAATATTTATCTTATCAATAAATAATAAATAATAAATGATAGATTGAGTGAGTATTTAGAATATATAATGGAAACAAACTTGGTACAGAGATGGTAATTAATGGGTTGTTGTTGACTCGATTGCTAATAACTCCTTTGTTTCCCCACACATTGCTTAGGTTTGACATATTAGAAAAGGAAATAATTCAATCATGCAAGTTAGCTACAAAGAAATAATTATGTCAGCATAACTAACAGCTTAGAAAAATAACAGTATCTGCAGAAATTGATTAACAACCACTACGTTTTTTTTCGTAAACAATAAATTCAATTCCATGTAATTTTCGCAATCACCAACTTCATTGACATTCATTCGCTGAAAGGGGAAAAACAAGGAAATTTTGTACTCTGTTAATTTCAAAGCAAACACCAAACCTTATGTCTTAATCTGGACTTCTTTATAATAATCAATTAGAAGTTGAGTTTTGTTTAATTTTAATTGTTCAATTTTAAAGTCTTAGCCTCCACTGTCTTTACTGTTAATCTACATGAGCTTATCCATGTCTACAGTGTATACATTACTCCGTATATAATTAAGATAATTTTTAATCGATTTTTTTTTAGGTAAAAATTCGATGTCAAACATATCTGAACCTCGAAGTCCGACAAGTTGGCAGACGGAAAACTGTCTAAACAAACACAAAAAAAACAAAGATGGTGCAAAATACAGGCAATAATACTCTACAAAAGCGAAACTAAACACAACTAAACCAAATGAGATGAGAACGTAGACGACGGACGAAGTCAAGTACTACCCAAGAGCAGCACTGCAGACCAGCAGTACATCAAGAGTCACTTGCGAACAGGGAAGGGAAGACGAACCTCCAAGGAATAGTCATTTTTAATCGATTGGTTAACCTATGTTGTCATGGGATAAATGATAAATACTATTTTTAATATTATTTTATATATACATATGGAGCCTTGCCAAGGGAAGGGGAGTTTTAAGATTTTTGCACTAATGATTCAACTTTTTTTTTGTACTAAAGGTTCGAATTTTTTTTCTTGAACTTAATTATAATGTAAAAATAAGGTTCAAATTTTTAGCACTAATGATTCAACTTTTTTTTATATATAGATTGGTTACTAAGTTTTTTTTGGAATTCTATTTTAAATAAATCCAATTAAATAATGGGGGAATGTGGTGATTTAGACCCTTATGCATATTTGATTAGGTAGTTAGGCCTATTAATTATTTTGTTAGCTGGCGTAAACCCTATTAAATGTTTATTCGCTATCCAGACCCTTCCTCGTTCTCTCGTCTCTCTCTCTCTTTCTCATGTGCTACTTCCACCATCCTCCTTCATCTCCACAGCCCCTTTCAGATCTCCATGGGAATCGCCCTCTCGCTCCCTGAACGTTGCCTCCTCGCTCTCTCGCTCTCCATTTCTCTTTCAATGTCTCATTTCAGATCTCCATTGGAATCGCCCTCTCCATCGCGGAATCTCGCGAAGAAGAAGATGATGAAGGCCGGCGATCTTCGACGTCTGCAGTGGGGAATTAGCTTCGCCGGTGGCCTTGGTGTGGGAGGCGAGGGTTCTGGTGGTGACTAGCAGCGAAAGGCGAGTGAAGGAGAGGAAGGCCGGAGGGATGAGAAAAAGGCGGCAATGGTAAGTAAGAAACAAAGAACGAGAAATCATGTTGAGAATGATGGACTCAAGGATCGAGGGCGCTACTCGTCTTGAAGTGGTAAAAGCTATGGGAACTGAATTTATGTTGACTATGAAATAAAAGCTATGGGAACTGAATTTTCTTCAAGAAAGAGCCAAATATGCTCGGTCTTGACTTACTTTGAAGTCTGAACATGTGATTTACTCATCTATACAAGAGCCTAAGTGATAAATCTCAATGCATTTATTATTATTATCTTACAAGCTTTCAGAGACAGGAATCTGGATTAGGAGTAGTATTTATGTTGTTTCTCCTTCGTGGTTGGCCATATGATCATTAACTGAGTTATGATGTCATGGCAGGTAATTCAAAGTATGCGAGTTATAATGACAGAGGAATCAAGGAATGCAATGAGCACCTCATTTCTGCTAGATGACGACTTGAGGTAACTCATGCTAACCTCTTGTCTCACTGTGATCATTAAATGAGTGGGGTGACAGTGCTTCCCTGGGTAGCGCTTTCCTGAAACGTCGGGGAAAAAAAATCTTACACTAGCTGATCAACCTAGTAACCAACCTTGTTTTCTGATGCAGCATCCCGTTTACTGTTGACGACATAGCCAAGTCAGTGGAACTAGCAGAGATGGTCGATGTCGAACCTCCTCCGTTACTACTTACTACGCCAGAACTCGGGTTTCGCATTTCTACAGCAATGATCCTTGCTGATGTCCAAAACTCAACTCTCTCTGCACATATTTGTGGGTCTGATGAAAGTGTATTTTCATTATTTTGTGTATAAATGATCTCCACTTTTCATTTCCCCGGGCTGTTGTTTTTCTGGTCTTGGGTCTGCTTTTTTTTTGTTGGATTGTTTGGGGCTTCAGCTTTCATTTGGCTGCCTTTATAAAAAGCCCTGTTGGTTTTAGGTTTGTCATCTGCACATATATTTGTTTGTTTGGGGGTCCTAATTTGTTATTAGTACTCTATTCATTATTCAAATCATCTATGAAATCGGTGACAACTAATATTAATGTCGTAGTTTCAAAGACTTTGTATTTTTTATATGTGCAATAAGGTGACAATATTTTGATTCTACGTTTTAAGCTCTTATGTCATCAATTATATAAAATTGTCACCATAAACAATTGTGATTAATGAAGCGTAATAACAAATGTCATCCATGAATAAAAATTTAATAAACATGTCACCACAAGTGATTGCATCAATGAAGTGTAATCACAAACGTGTCATCAATTAATGAAATTATAATCGATGAAAATAAATCGATATACAATTGATTAAATTAAAAACATGTGGCATCAATCGATTTGATTAAAAAAGTGGCATCAAATAATTACATTATAAAAATGACATCAAAACACCATTTTGAAAAAGTTGTATGACATTAAAGAAAAAAATGTCATCAAAATACTACTTTGAAAAAATATTATCAAAATACTACTTTGAAAAAATATCATGAAAAATATGGCATCACGGTAAAAAATTATCATCAAAAAATTGACATAAAAAAAAGTGGCATCAGCCGTTAACAGTAAAAAAAATGGCATCAATGGTCAACGTGACATTACATTAAACAAAAAATGTCATCGAGGTTTTAAAAAAGTGGCATTAAAAAAGTGTCATCCAATCATTTCATTAGAAAAGTGACATCAAAGTGAAAATAAAATATAATAAAATTTTGGCATCAAAACGGTAAAATATTGCATAACTTAAAAAAAAATCCAAATGGGTTGGTCAACGTTGACTGGTCAACGGTTAACATTGACCGGTCAACGGTCAACGTGGACCGGTCAAACGGTTGATCATTGACCATTCCACCCTATTTAGAGGGGGTCTACAAAAAACTAATTAAATTAGTTTGGGGGCTAAGTACCCAATCAAACATTCAAAAAAGGCTATCTACCAAAATCACCATTAATTAATTGTTAATTAAATAATAAAATTAATTAATTAAAAAATAAAAAAGAATAAATATTAGTAATTGATTGAAATACCTAAAAATAAGCTAAGGATGACGCATAAGCAAAAACTTTTTAAGAGTTTATATAGATAGAGTGTCTTTACACTATTATTTTAAACCTTATAAAAAAGAAATTAATAAATGATTTTTTAACCGATATTTGTATGGTGTAGATTAAAAATCTCAATTTAGTAATTGCTTTGTTTTGCAATTTAGTTATTTTTTTATACAAGAAAATATTTGCGATAACGGGCTACATATTACATGATCCCTCGAGATCGAGACGGACGGATCGACGGACAGACTAGTCGTCATAATACAATACAAGCAATAACACAAACAAGAAAATAAAGGCGTGACAAATGGCTGAACCTGCAGTAAAAAAAGTGGAGTTTAGATAAAATGAAGATCATCAAGCCAATCACCACCATAATAATATGGCTTTATAATGTTCATTTAGAAGGCCCAAGCCCAAGGGATTTAAAATATATATAACAAAATATAGTAACGAAAACAACAACAATTCAGTATATATCTAGTCATATTTTAGCATCTAAACTAGTAATAAAACAAAGAGAGAAGATAGTAGTCAAAACTTAGGAGCTAAAATAAGTAGCAATTATATGATACCCTATATATAAAAGTCGATGTGATGGTTACCCTTAGGCCTTATCACATGGTATAGTGCAATATGTGTATAGTGCTTTCTATCACCATACTATATAGAGCTTCAATAAGGCCATTTTGAAGACATCGAACGCATGTGGGCATACAATTAATACTATATGGATAGCTATTTATTTATTTAAGTATTATTGGGTCCCACTTTTTTACCCCTTGCAATATCAATTTGGTGAAGCAAATCATGTGAATTATTTCAGTATTTAATTAATATACAGTGAATTTAAATTTTCAAAGGCGAAAGTGAAAGGAACTAATCAACCAACAATGAAAACGTACCAACAAAACAAACAAAAGGAATTCAAGTGCGAGGTGACGTGTTGTTTGTGTTCATCATAAGCCGCCAAATTATATAAATTGATTTCTGCCCAATCCCCTTTTTTCATTGCTAGCGCTCCAAATAATTCATTAACTAATTCTAAAAAACACATTTTCATTAAATTGTGGTTCCCATTTTATATATACAAGTACTATTTTGATTTTAAAAAATGTCGATCAGTTGCCCGATTCAAATCATACACGTTCGTAACCCAAAATATATTAATCGATCCATAAAATATCCAAAGATTAATCAAACTTGCAATATCCAATATCCAAAATCCAAAATACATTGTTTATGTATTACCACATATTTTAAAATAATCAAAATTGAAAATAGTAAAATCTGACCTAAAGGAAGCAATTTTGTTTGTACAAAAGTTAAGAAAATAATTGAAGATTATTGCAAATTTTCAGGGCAAAAAGTAAATGATCACAAGTTATCTTTTCAGACAACTCCAGGTATACCCAGAAATAGAGCACGAGACCTAGAAGGAATCCTTAACATACCCCTAGAACGAAATTTGGAAAAATATTTGGGTTGTCCAATTATAAATGGAAGGGTTTCCAAGGAAACCTTTGGCGAAATAATATGCAACTCCAAAGACCAGCTAAGCAAATGGCGTGCTAATGCCCTATCACAACAAGGTAGAACGACTCTAATCGCTTCTAACCTTGCATCCAAACCCCTATACTCAATGCAGAGCTTCATGCTCCCAACAGCAGTCCATAAACAATTAGACCAAAAAATCAATAGAACCTTCTTTTGGAACAACGACGCACAACATAGCCCACTCGTAGGTTGGGATAAAATATGCAAACCTAAGTCGAGTGGGGGATTGGGAATACGGAAAGCCAAGCACATGAATGAAGCACTCCAACTTAAACTTCTATGGAAGATTCTGGCAGAACCTGAAAATAACTGGGTCAAAATCATACAACACAAATATTTAAAAGAAAGACACGTCATGGACTCCTCCAAGAATGGCAATGCCTCTTGGCAATGGTCAAAACTAAGTTCGTTAATCCCAAAATTTAAATCAGGTCTCATCTGGCTGGTGGGGGATGGGAAATCAATTAAGTTCTGGAAAGACAATTGGGTAACAACGACTTCTCTTATCGACAAAGTAGATTCTCAACAGCATATTAACCCTCTTGATACTGTTAGTGACTACATCATAGGAGGACAATGGTGGAAGGAGAAGCTGATATCTATTCTCCCAGACCATATAACAGAAGAAATCATAAAAGTACCTTTGCCAATCACACCCTTTAAAGATAGACTTTATTGGTGGCCCGACAAAAAGGGTTGGTTCACGACATCAAGTGCTTATAATCTAGTTTCAGCCACCTCGCAAAGATCAACGGAGGAATACTCGTGGATTTGGGGACTAAATGCCCCACCCAAAGTTAAAAACTTCATATGGAAAATAAAACAAAAGGGACTGGCCACGGCTACCCGTTTAGCCCAAAAAGGGGTGTCGGTCCCAAGCACATGCATATTTTGTAACCAGTGTGAGGAAGACGAGGCACACTTATTCATAGAATGCCCGGTCAACGACTTCCAACAACAATTCCCCCGAGAAATATCCCAAAAGATTCATACTCTACTACGAGACAATAGAGACATGGATCAAATTTTACAAATTGTCGGCTCCATTCTTCCGCAGGAGAAGAGTCAAAATATAGCAATTAGATGGTGGACTATATGGTTTGCTAGAAACCAAACTATCTTCAGGGAAAAAAGTATTCCATCTGTAGAGGGTTTCAAGAAAATGATTATGGACAACATTGAAAATTGGAAAAGGGCGAGCAAATGGATCGAAACAGAAAATGAGGGATCATCAACACAGAGAAGGGAATTAGGTCATACAAAAAATAACAAAACAAATTACCGCTTGAGGAAGCCTCCGATTGGTAAATACAAGTTAAACTTTGACGGATCTTTTATATCAACATCAAAGTGCTCTATTGGGTTCATCATTAGAGATTGGCATGGGGATCCTGTTAGCATTGGGGGTAAAACTATTGATGGACAATCTCCTCTTATGGCAGAAGCGCTTGCTCTCCGCTTTGGGATGGAAAAAGTAAATGAACTAGAAATAACAGATCTTATAATAGAAGGAGATTCGAAAATCATTACGGACTCTTTAAATTCACATATCGCCTGTCCATGGGAAGTAGAAATGATTGTGTCTGATATCCAGGCCCTTCTCCAAAGAGTAAATACGATTAGAATATCACATATACCCCGTATTGGTAATCGGGTAGCGGATAAGGTTGCACACCTTTGCTACTCTACCAGGGGGCAAGATTTATATTTTGATTCAGGCCTTCTTGGCCTCATCCGACAGGATGCTTTCGGATAGGGTTTTTCCATCCGAATTTTTACCTAATAAAAAAAAAGAAAAAAAGAAATGCACAATGTTCAAAGTAAGTACGATCTAAATTACTTTCGCTTTTGGTTGAGGGGCCCTTGTATCCCGTTCCTCTTCTTTGCGGACGATATTATCATTTTCTCTAAAGGAAGCACCGAGGCAGAACACAAGGTTAGGAAAATAATTGAATCATATTGTAAAGTTTCTGGCCAGAAGGTTAATTACCATAAATCTAGTTTCCAAACAACAAAAGGAATTACGAACTCTAAGATTTCAAAACTGAGCAACTGTCTAAATATTCCTAATGTCTCCTCTCTGGAGAACTATCTAGGTTACCCCATCATCAATGGTAGGGTAAGCAAAACCACATTTGAGGACATCATATGCAGATCTAAAGAACAGTTAAGTAAATGGCGTGCTAATGCGCTTTCACAACAAGGCCGCTCCATCCTAATAAACGCAAATTTAGCATCCAAACCCCTTCACACTATGCAAAACTTCCTGTTACGGGCCTCGATACATAAAGAATTAGATCAAGTGAACAGAACTTTTTTCTGGAATAAGGATCTTCAACCTCACCCTCTTATCAGTTGGGATAGAATTTGTAGATCAAAAAGGGTTGGTGGGCTCGGAATCCGGAAATCAAAAGATATGAATGAAGCCCTCCAAATGAAACTTTTATGGAAAATTCTAGTTGAACCATTAAATGTATGGGTATCCATTATTAGGCACAAGTATCTCCGATCTTCGAATTTGCTAGAATATAGGAAAAAGGGTGATTCATCTTGGCAATGGGCCAAACTGACAACCCTCATTGACTCCTTCAAAACCGGGTTGATATGGTCCATAGGAAATGGTAAATCAGTAAAATTTTGGTTAGATAACTGGGTCTCATGCTTCTCGCTGACTGCTAGGGGTGAATGTCATCCAACTGGTAACCTGGAGGAGACCGTTAATGAATATATTATGGACGGAAGATGGTGGTCGAAGAAGAGCCGTCAGGTGCTACCCCTAAACATTGTCAACGAAATCCTAGATATTCCTTTAATGTTTGCTCCCTTTGAAGACCGTCTTTACTGGTGGCCGGACATGGAAGGTTGGTTCTCTACTTTGAGTGCTTATAAACTGATTTCAGGGCAGTCTTCTCAGTGTCCTGATCCTAATTTCTGGATCTGGAACCTGGACATCCCACCAAAGATTAAAAATTTCTTATGGAAAATATCTCAAAATGGTCTTCCCACTGCCGACAGATTAGCCCAGCGATGCGTTTCAATGCCCCCCACCTTTTGTTTGTGCAATTATGTAGTGGAAGATGATGCTCATATTCTTTTGGAATGCTAATACACGACCTCTCTTCTTAGATTCCTGACCGACATCAACTCAACTATTGTGGCAATGCTTCACCATTCGAGAGATATCAAACCAGTTATGGACTACATTGGGAACAACATTAACAATAAATCCAAGGCTAAGCTTGCCTTATGTTGGTGGACTGTCTGATATTCCCGAAATCAGCTTATCTTCAGGTCGATTCCTATTCCCAGTCGGGACACCGTGCTCAATATCATCAAAACACACGAGCTAAATTGGAATAAATCCTCTATTTTTTAGGACGGTCTCGGGGTTGATTCTGACATGCAGCCTCGAACCGAGCATGAAAGCCGACGGAAAATGAAACGCACAGACATTAGATGGCGTAAGCCACCCATAGGAAGTCTAAAATGAAACTTCGACGGTTCTTCCCTCTCTAACATGACCAACACAGCTGGGACTATTATTCGCGACTAGGAAGGTCGGCCTATCAACATAGGATACAAAACAATTGGGTAATCAAAGTCCATTAAAAGCTGAAGCCCTTGCCTTAAATCTCGGGATACATAACGTAATAAATCTACGAATTACCAAACATCAAATAGAAGGGGACTCGAAAATAATTATTGACCATCTCAATTGAAAAACAAAATGTCCATGGGAAATAAAACTTATTTTGTGAGATATTACAACTATGTTAACAAATATGAAAAGTGTTTCGTTCCTCCATGTACCCTAATTAGGCAATAGAGTGACTGATAAGGGTGCACACATTTGCCACTCTGCCTGGGGTACTATTATTCAGAATGATCCTAGTTTTCTTGACCTCATCCGAAAGGATGCCTTCGGGTAGAGTTTTTTCTCCTCCGAATTTTTTCCTAATAAAAAAAACGATCTAAATTACTTTCAAAACACACGTACATGATTTTGGTATTATGTTTTAAAATGAAAATAAAGGTGTGTTTGGCATCCCACCCCGCCCACCTTCATTTAAGGGGTGTGCTGGGTGGATTTGCCCTCCACCTCCTCCACCCTCTCTCACAAGGTGGGGAAATTTTCCCTACCTCCATCTCCTTCCACCTCCTTTCACATCCTCCATCCCTTAAAAAAAGTGAAGAAAACACACCCTAAGTGATTACCACCTTTCAAATACAGTACAGATTGCCTCTAAATTGTGTAGCCTTCTTAAGTCATATATCAACAAAATTTGTTATGTTTATTTTATCATATGAGAGAAGTATTATTTATTTATTTTAGAAATCTATTGATCAATATATTATAGGTTCATGAAATATGCACCCATAGTGTCACAAAATTGACAAATATTTTGAAGCAAGTGTAACACTTAACCTATGTCTTTTCATTTGTTTATCTCAAGTCTCAAGTCTAGCTAAAATTAACTGATCCTAAAAAAATGCTCGATTGAGATGAACTATAACACACACACACAAAAGTTCTCTTATATAAATTTTTATATATATTTGATGTGGGATATACTATGTGTTCTAGGGACACGATGGAGATCGAAGATTCGATATCACAAAGAGTGATCTCAATTTAGATAATTATCATCTCATAAATAACTTAACTAAGGTATATATCAAGCGAACAAACTAAATGCACCCCAAATCTGCACGTCGGGATTGACGTGAAGGGTTGAAGTGGGATTAATTAATTCTTTTTATCAAGCTAATTAATTGGAAAGTTCTGCACGTCAATTCCGACGTGCACTTTTGATGGGAGATTTACGACCCTATATCAAGCTTAAAGCATTGTGTGAAGCCTAAATAAGTTTGGATAAATTTATCATTATTGCATTGGTAGAGCAATTGATGTGTCAAAAGGTTACTATAAATGTCTACTCGGATGGTGAGATAGATCAATGGAAGCTATTTAGCTATATAAAAGCTAGTATGAGTGATTCCCATTGAACCAACCAATTAACCAAGTACCAACCATATATTCATATTAAATAATCAATTATAGCTTGAGAATTAATTTAATTAATTAGTGGGTTCACTAAGAGTTAGTGGTTTCACTAAGAGAGGTCACTTCAAGTTGAAGGTTGCTTGCACTTGCAAATAGCAACACACAAAGGATTGATGGATGACAAAGGAAGGTTGACAAAAGGTGTCTCCTAAATGAGTGAGTTTGAGCTTTCTAGGTAGTGGTCCTTTGGGAAAGCCATGGCAATTGGGAAGCCCTTGAAAGAGACCTCTAATATTACTTTGTATGTATCTACATTGAAACTTCTCACTTATGTATAGTCCCTTTTTACATTTTGCATCAATACTTACTAGTCATGGGAAATTGGGTCCTTGTATATGACAAGGACAAACACCTCTTTGCTAATATTTTTTTTCATTAATCACCAATCGTCTATTCAATAGGATAGTACATGGATTTAAGTACATGATACAATACTATTGCAAAACATGTCATTTTACTATGTGAATTCACATATGTTTTTTTAGAAAATAAAAATTATACAAAATATCTAGTTTTTGTATAATCTTTTTTAACAATTTCGTAGTTACTACAATATTAATAAATATAAACTTGTTTAAAAAAGTTATAAAAAAATTGAATGTTTAATATAATTTTTATCATCATACAGAAGTGGGTGTGAATAGTAAATGACATGTTTTTCCGAACGGATGGAGTATTACACTTAAACCCATTCCACATACCGCCACATTTTATTATATTATGCTTAGATATGTTAGATGGAATTTTTATTTTTTTTCAATTTTTCTGTATATACACAACCCTTACCATATGCAAATATATTAATATTAATGAAAAAGTAATTTTGATAAGGTCGTCACATTAATTTCTGAATTAAGGTATATTAATATTACTGAAAATTAATTATGTATATATACACATAACCTTACCATATGCAATGTATTTTTTTTTAGCGGTTTTTTTTTTATTATGGCTGAACCAAGGTTATACTCTTTAATTTTTTTTTAACCTAGGGTTAATGCTTTGTAATGTCTTTCGATTATGATAGACAAGAGTGTTTCTTTGGAAGAATGTAAAAATCAGTTCAATGTGATTGTAATTTATTTTTGTCCGTTGTCTTTTGTCCGCATTTTTCAATATTGATTTCCGTTGTTTATGTGTTCATGTTTGTGTTTGCAGGATTTTAGGTATTGGTTAAGTAAAGAAGAAAGATTTCCTTCATGAAGTAATCTCTATTCTTACCCAATGTATGTGGAATTATCAGACATGGATTGTTAGCAGTAGATGTTCAGTAGATGAAAAATAGTTGTTTTGGTTTAGTTTTTCCAGCAAGGTTAATTCTAAACTTCGTTTTAATTTTCAGTTAGTACATCTTTGTAACTTAAAGAAGTGTTTACGGGGCTTAGCTGTGTGATTCTCTATTCGCTTGAGCAAATCGGGGACATACAAGGAATTTGAAGCTACTCCGACATTCACTATAGGGAGAGTCCCTGATGTTACGATGAAACCAATATAATCAAAATTGTGAAGTGAAATTGGGAGGCAGACATTCACGAGACCGATGAAATCGAAGATGATGACGGTGACGTTGATGTCGGTGGTGCCTGATACTGCAACGACGAAGCGGAGGTGAAGGCGGCCAGATGTATGGATAAATTCATCGTGCTCCCCCCCCCCCCTCCCCCTTGCAGGGCGCCAGAACTATGGCTTCGGCGCCGGATCTGAAGCAAGGCCGAGATCTGCGTTTCGTCCATCTTCCTCCTGTTCGCCGCCACCGCCGCCCCTCCGCCGCCACAACTCCTCCTTCAGCCAGATCTGAAGTCGAGTTCCAATTCCAATTCAATTAGATCTGAAGTTGATCTCCTCTTGTGCAAATCAATTAGGTCTCCCCTTTTGGTTGTCATGGAGGTGCAGAGGTCGAGCGAGCGGAGCAAGCGAGCGAGGTCGAGCGGCAGGAGCGAGCCATCGAGGGAGCGACCGACCGGAGTGATTAGTAACTTCCCCTTACCCAACCTCAATTGAAGAAGATGGTGATGGAATTTTTATATTTTTTTTAATAAGGTTGATGAAATTTTAATTAATTAAGTAATAAACAAAAACAAAATGAAAAGAAAAAAATGAAGCAGAAAAAAAGTCCATTTGCACAACATAAAGTTATATTTGCACAATAAAATGTTATATTTATACAACATACGGTTATATTTGCACAAGCATAACATATGGTTATATTTGCATGCCAAAATGTTTGACACGAAGAAGAAAAAAAACTAGACTTGGGTTATAGTTGCACAAGCATAACATAATGTTATATTTGCACGACAAAATGTAAAAAAACAAAAACAGACTTGGGTTATATTTGTAGAACATACGGTTATATTTGCACAATCACAATATACTCTTATATTTTCAGGACTAAATATAAAATAAAAATAAAAATAAAAATCTAGACTTGGAAAAGGCACGGACAATTCACTTATTTGTCCAAAGGTGTGGATAATTCACCGATGCTTTTTTAGACATTTTGCAAACTCCCCTGTAGGCTAAGGGTGGAGAGGAAAGAACTTTTGAAAGATAAAAAACAATACCCATTCCTCCTAATGATTAGTGAAAATCAAAATTGATCATAATGGAGATATGTTTTCCAAGTAAAGCAACGGGATAGCAATCTCACTATAAATAACCCATAAAAGAAAATATATATTTATACATTTGTTTATTTTTTTTGGGTAGAAATATTTATACATTTATACTTCCCCCTTTTTTGTCCACAAATATACTTCCATTTTAAGTTTTAACAAAACTAATTAATTAAAGCGAAATCAACTACTTGTAGATCAATTCTAAGATCAGTCACACTTGTTATGTCCCATGGGATAGGGTCGGTCTATGTAAAGGTTATTGGATAAAAATTAGGATTTTTATATTTAAGATCATCTTTTTTTTTATTCGAATATTTAAGATCATCTTTAAAAGCAGTCATTCATCCCTTATATTATATGTTAGTATGATACACCTTGATTTTAGCCTCTTCTAATTCATTTGGATGATTTGAGCCTCATAATTCTTGTTAAATAAAACATGCAAGGAAGGTAAATTGCAAGATAGGTAATAAAGCATACACTAGCTAGAAACCAAAGGTCTTGTCCACTTGAATAACAAACATAACCCTTAACTTTGCCACTACTTTATTTGCCCAGGAGGACTTCTTTTATTTCTATAAATAATTAATTAGTTTAGAATGTTAGGTTAACATATTGAGGAAATAAAGGTGAAAAAAATTGACACTAATTTGATTTGGCTCTCATATTCGTCTTGTATTGCCTTTTTGTTTATTTTCGTTCATTCTTTTATCGCGCGGTTGCTTGCTTTTCTTCCTTCTTGTCGATTCTTTTAACATCTCGTTATATCAAATTTGTCTAATATATCCAATCTATTTCCACTCCAAAAGAAAAAAAAAACACTTCTTCCCCTTATGTTCGAAGCCAGTGTTGGTTCTTCGGATGGGATTAGTAAAGGAGTAAAACACACTCTTAGCTGTTTTAAAAGTGCTTCATTTTTCAAAGCTCAAACTCGACTCTCTTGCCAACTCATCACACCTCCTAATCTCCTATGGAGGAGTGGATCCCATGGTGTTCTCATTGTCCATATCATTGTGTTATATAAAGCACACTTGCTACACAATCCATAACCCATCCACCATTGCTAGTTAAAATTGTACTCTTTCATTCCCTTTACACTCACCCGACCCAAACTCCCAAGATGGGTTTTGTGTTCATAGCTTTGTTCCTTTCTCTCTTACTCTTTTCACAGTACCAAACACAAACAAATGGCTTTTGGGTGTCCTCCATGGAGTTGCATCCCCTCCACAATGCAACAAAAGGCACTTTAAGTTTAAGCAATGGTGGTGGAAGCTGCAACATGTTTCAGGGCAAATGGGTTTATGAACCTTCCTACCCTCTCTATGAATACTCAAACTGTCCCTTCATTGACCCAGAATTCAACTGCCAAAAGTATGGAAGGCCTGATAAGCTTTACCAGAAGTACAGGTGGCAGCCCTTTGATTGTAACTTAGCAGGGCAAGTTCATTTCTTTCATGCCCTTCTCTCTCTACACTCTTTTTGTCTCTCTCAATCTCAAGTGCTGAGTTTTGGTGTGGTTAATTCAGGTTTAATGGCCTTAATTTCTTGAATAAATGGAAGGGGAAGAAGATAATGTTTGTGGGAGATTCATTGAGTGTGAACCAGTGGGAGTCTTTGGCATGTTTGTTGCACTCTTCGGTGCCCAATGCTAGGACTTCTCTTGTTAGGACCCTCGTCCTTTCTTCTCTTATATTTCAGGTATGTTTTTTTTAAAAAAAAAAAAATAATTCTCCTGCTATTTTATCTCGTGAATTTGGTTGTTAATGACACTTATCTTGAATTCGAGTTCGATTGACTACTCTTTGGAGTCTATAGAAGGCGATATGTAAATCTCAAATCCTAAAAAGGTCTAAAAACTCGAGTGTGTCTCATTGGTAAAAGTGTCATCTCTTAATGGTATATGTCAAATGAGAATTTTCTTTTTAATCCCTAACAAAAGCCAAAATACCATGTGAAGGAAGAACAAGGTCACTTTCCTTTCTTAATTTACAAATTACAATTAATCAATTATCCAACATAAATTTAAAGCCAACACTTTTAGAGAATAGATAGGTTATCATTGAATTTGGTAAATAAAGAGCGACTAGATAGATAGGTTATCACGTGTCTAGTTTTAGGTTTTTATTTATTTATTTATTCTCTTTCCGCCTCTGTCTTTCTATCATAATTACATAATTCAGAAAAATCGCTTCCCATCGCTTTCTTTTTCTTCCAGGCTTTGGCATGTTTGTGGGAGTCCATAGGAGGTGATATGTAAATCTCAAGTCTATAGGATATATTTCAAATTGAATTCGAGTTCAATTGACTAATCTTTGGAGTTAATAGGAGGTGCTATGTAAATCTCAAAACCTAAAAAGTCTAAAAACTCGAGTGAAAAATGATATGTCTCAAATTAGAATTTTTTTTTAAACCCTACAAAAGCCAAAATACCAAGTGATGGAAGTTGGAAACCAAAGGAATTGAAGAACAAGGTCATTTTCTCTTCTTAAATTATTTTAGGGCAAATTGCAAAAAATAATACGAACTTTAGGGATAGTTGCGTTAGATGGCACCAATTTTCAAAAATTCTATAATAATCACCAACTTTGAAGGGTGGTTGTGGTTAGTAGCACAACCATTTTATTTTAAAAGTACACCCATTATTAACATTTTATTTACAAAAAAAAATCACATTTTTCCATTATTTTTTTAAACCAACTCACAATTTTCTTCTATATTTAAAAAAAAAACAATTTTCATGTTTATAAAATCAATTTCAATTTTTCAAAAAAACTTCATTTTAAAAAAATATATAATTGTGATATTAATTGGTGTCTTTTTAAGACACTCATTTTTCATTATAAAGACATTACTTATTATTTAATTTTTTTTGAAAAAAAACTGAGTTTATGGAGAAAATAAAATTAGTTCGTTTTTTTAACCAGGTGTAAATAATGAGTGTATTCTTTTAAGAAAAAAGGGAATAGTGTTTATAAAATAAATTATATTTTTTAAAATTAAAAATGAAAATGGATTATTTTTAAAAATGAAATATGGGCATTTTTTTTAAATTGAAAATTGGATGATTTTTTTTTTCTACAAAGAATGTTAATAAGAGGTGATATTTCACACAAAAAGAAAAAATAATAGATGTACCACTTATTGCAACCAGAACCAAAGTTGGTGATTATTTTAAAAAATTTGAAAGTTCATGCTATTAAACGCAACTACCCCTAAGGTTCATGTTATTTTTCACAATTTGCCCAATTATAAATTACAATTATTTTTATTGGTTTGTCTGTACAACTTTACTATGAAAGAAAATCCTAAAAAGAAATATTGAAAAAATATTTAAAAAATAGTTAATTCAATAAATTTTTACAAAATTGGACTAGATGCATGTTATAAAAACTATTTTTATTTAACGAAAAGGAAAGTTTGGCTCTTTTCGATCGTTGGGTATGACTTCCACCAAGAAGCATGGATTGATAATTGAGTTGGGATCCATGCTTGCCTTCACTTTTTGGGGAATTTTGTAATTATTCAACCCCACCAAAAAATTGAAGCTGATTTTTTTGACTTCATCCACTATTTCAAATATCATACATCGCACGGCGATTTTTCTATCCTATACCAAAAGGCATAGATAATAGCACTAATTTAAAAATATATTTTAAATTTTAATTAGTTTAATTTTTTTTTTAATTAAATTCTTAGATCGCTGATTTTAATAGAGAACTAGTACAATCTCCGCGCCATGGCGCGTTTTTCTAAAACTAAAATATTATATATAAAAATATTATAAAATATTAGTAAATGTTAAGATAAAAATCATTAAAAAAATTTATAACAAATGTATCTTATAATTATCTCAGAAAATTATTTTTTAAAAATATTATGTAAAGTATAATACATAAATATAGTATTATGTAAATATAATGATATCAATATCATTATAATATTATGTAAAGTATAATACATAAATATAGATATTTTAAAAATATTATGTTATAATGATATCAATATCATTATAACATTGTTTAAATGTAATGTGTCATAATCAATAGTTATATTCAATGTTTGAATTAAGTCCAATAGTTAGTAAATAAATTTGAGTCAAGCCCAATAGTTATATTAGATTGAATTCAATGTTTTGAATTAAGCCCAATGGTTAGTAGAATTAAAAGAAAAAGAAGAAAAAAAAGGAGAATTAAAGAAAATAATATCAATATCATGTAGAGTATATTATTATGTAAAGTATAATACATAAATATAGATATTTTAAATTACTCAGTAATAATAATATCAATATTATTATAACATTGTTTAAATGTGATGTTTCATAATCAATAGTTATATTCAATGTTTTGAATTAAGTCCAATAGTTAGTAAATAAATTTGAGTTAAGCCCAATAGTTATATTAGATTGAATTCAATGTTTTGAATTAAGCCCAATGGTTAGTAGAATTAAAGAAAAGAGAGAATTAACAAAAAAAGGAAAAAAAACAGAGAATTAAAGAAAATAAAAAAATGGCAAAAAAATATGATTGGTTAATAGTCCTAAAATGCCTCTATAATTGACACATCATCCTAAACTCTTCTAAATTAAGAGTTTATATAGATATAGATATAGATATTTCCCAATTTAGGGTCTTATTTTATACCTTAGTGTATATAGATAGAAAAATCGATCATATAATATAATAAATCTCTTATTTCACAATAGTATATTAGGAAAATATATTTTAAATTGTTAACCACATTTAACTATCAAATATTCAATCCCAAACCCTGAATAATCCAAACTTTAAACCCACCCATTTTTATTCAGTCTATGCACACCTAATATGTTCATCAAAAGTTGGGTTTAAAATGACTTTGGGATCACTAATTGATGGTCCAAACTCAAAACCAGGAAGTGTCTACAATGCTAATAATATGGGGATGTCTCGCATCGAAAAATAAAAAACATACAGAATTGATATATCATATATGTTTATTCTCTCATTGTCAATTGACTGATGAACAGGACTACGACGTGACGTTACTTTTATACCATACAACATACTTGGTAGACCTAGTCAACGTTAAAGGGTTAGGAACAGTTTTGCAACTCGATTCCATAAGGAACGGGGCCGCATGGAAGGGAATGGACGCACTCATCTTCAACACGTGGCATTGGTGGACTCACACCGGCCAAACTCAACCGTTAGATCTTCTTCTCTTTCACTTGAATTGATCTTTTGCTCAATTTGGGGATTTAGGGTTTCATCCATCTAATTCTCAAACTGACCCTTGTGGAATTTGGATTGCAGATGGAACTACATTCAAGATGGGAATCAAATATACAAGGATATGAATAGGTTGGTTGCATTTTATAAAGGCCTAACAACTTGGGCTAAATGGGTCGATGCCAATGTTGATCCTTCCAAGACCAAAGTCTTCTTCCTTGGCATTTCACCTACCCACTACACGTAAGCTTCGGTTAATCGGATTGGGTGGATCGGATTCGAATTCGGTAGTCTTGAGTTGGTCATTTAGGGTTGGGGTAGTTTCATGTTACATCATTGATTTTTTGTTACTAATTTTTATGATTATAAGGTCGCGATCCATAAAACTGAAGCTAATTTGTATTTTTAATTCAAGTTATGCGAGTCAAAAAGTGTTCGACACTAACCCTAAAATCTTACCGTTGGGTCGATAACATTTCGAGTTCGGGTTATGTTTCGATAGGCTTACGAGCTAACGTGCTATGATGCAGGGGGAGTGACTGGAGGGAGCCAGCAAGATCATGCTCAGGGCAGACACAGCCCTTTGCTGGGACAACGTACCCAGCAGGGGTGCCCGCGGCATCTTTGGTGATTCAGAAGGTGCTAGATAGGATCAAGAAGCCCGTCTTCTGGCTCGACATCACAGTTCTCTCGCAGCTGCGTAAGGACGCGCACCCTGCATCCTTTAGCGGCATCCACCAACCCAACGACTGCAGCCACTGGTGCCTCCCTGGCCTCCCCGACACTTGGAACGACCTTCTTTACGCAGCTCTCTTCCGCTGATGCTCCATTCGGAAGGCTTGTGATTACGGCTTCTTATGGTACAGTTTGGCCTTCTCATTGATATACAGAATTCATGTTTGTTTAAGCAAATGTAGTTATACATTGTTAGTGTTTGTTATATTGTAAGTTGTAACCATAAATTCCACATTTAGGTAATGTATAAGAGAATAATCACATTCATTCAGCCATCATAAACATGTATGTTCACAATGGCGAATATCGCCCAATGGTTGATCTTGATACGACACGTTGTGTTAGCGATCTTTTCGTTTATCACTTGGTTTGCAACCACCAAGCGTAACCCAAAATCTTCTCCTACCAAAAGCTGATCACAAATTTTAGATGATGGTGCAAGTAATCTCTCTATAGGACACAGGTTTCTAGCAAACCACCAAAGAAATCATGAAACTTTCATGCCTAGAACAAGCCTTAAATCCCCAAAACTCGCATAGTAAAACCCGAAATCATTCGCCAAAACCTCGATCATACCTTAAACAATCAACAATTTATCAAGCAGCATGAATGTTGGTAGCATACCAAGGAGATGGAAAGAGCTGAGTGGCGACACTGACTGGAAGGACCTACTTGAACCCCTAGATAGAGACCTCCGGCGCTACATCATCCACTATGGCCAGATGGCGCAGGCCACCTACGACGCCTTCAACTCAGAGGAGGCGTCGAAGAACGCAGGCAGCTGCCGCTATGACAAAAGGGATTTGTTTTCTCGTGTGGGAATCGTCATGGGCAACCCCTTCGAGTATCGGATTGTGAAGTACTTCTACGCAACGTCTCAAGTGAGCGTTCCTACGGCGTTTATAGTCAAGTCTTTGTCTAGGGAAGCCTGGTCCAAGGATTCCAACTGGATGGGTTACATTGCTGTGGCGACAGACAAGGGCATGGCCGCCCTGGGCCGGAGGGACATCCTTGTTGCCTGGAGGGGGACTGTCCAGCCATATGAATGGGTCAAGGATTTCGATTTCCCAATGGTCTCATCAGGCAAGCTGTTCGGGGATGCAGGCGAAGTGGGAATCCACAAGGGCTGGCTCTCCATCTATACATCAGAAAATCCTAAGTCTCCATTTGTGAAAACGAGTGCAAGAGCTCAGGTCAGTTCCATCATATGTTACTTCTTAAAAATCGAATAGCCAGAGATTGCCAGTCTTGGATTTCTTGAACATAATCTGCAATGCCAACAGGTTATATCCGAGATACGAAGACTAAGGAAGCAGTACTCAGATGATGAGATTAGCATAACCATAACCGGGCATAGCATGGGGGCATCATTAGCAACACTGAATGCAGTTGACATGGTGGCCAACAACATACACAAGCCTCAAGATGACAGCAAGAACAAGAAGCCATGTCCCGTGACAGCCTTCCTGTTCGCTAGCCCCCATGTGGGAGGCTTAGGTTTCCGGGACCTGGTCCAAAGCCTAAAACAGCTCCACATCCTCCGGGTGTGCAATATACGAGACGTGATCCCGATACTGCCACCGGGAACAGGAGGGTACATGAATGTAGGAACAGAGCTGTCGGTCGATTCAGACAAGTCCAACTATCTTAACAGCCCGGGGGATGTCCTGATATGGCACAACTTGGAGGTCTACTTGCATATGGTGGCCGGAACCCATGGGAGTAAGGAAGGGTTTAATTTGGACAGTGTGAAGAGGGACATTGCCCTTGTGAACAAATCCACAAATGCTCTCAAGAAAGAACTCCTTGTGCCCGGAAATTGGTGGTGTGAGAGACACAAGGGGATGAAGCAACGCTCTGATGGGACTTGGAAGCTTGATGATGAGCTGCATCTTGATACCATTGGTGAATGAATCATTCACAGACAGCAAAGCAAAATAAGGAATTGGATGACCATAACCATTAGGGTTTGAGTGCCTTTTACATTCAATAAGAGGATATCTGCTAGTGCTTGTCACTTCTAAGTTCTACCTCTGTGTTGTTGATGGCTATTGGTTATTGATTCCCAACTTTAAAGGTTCTCTCTTTTTAAACAAAAAAATTATTACAATGTTGACTTTTAATTGATAATGTATAATTCAGTTGAATCACAATTCACAATGATGTTTATTTATAAGTTAATAAATCAAAATCCAATACAAATACAAAGTAGAGAACAATCAATTTCTGAAATTCAATTCAATCTCTATGAAGCAAAAACCAAAAAAAATCACAATACTCGAAATCCTATCAGATCCTGTGGAGAAAAGAAGAGAAATGGAGAGAGAATTTACAGAAATCAACTAGCAAGGGATCTTATTGATGAACCACTCCATGACATGGATGGGAGCTTTGATGAGCTCGAGCGCCATCTCCACCAGAATCGTGACGCATAAACAGCAGGGGCATATGCAACTCAACAGCAGCCTGAAATCAATTTCGATTGAGAATGAGAATGAGAAAACAGAAACGAAATTTCAATGGCAATCAGATTAAACCTAATTAGCGATCGGCGAAATCGAAATCTTACCCGACGATCCAGATGACGACGCCGACGATGGATATCAGAAGGCAGAGGAAGGCGAAGGGGAGGCCGAGGAGGAAACCTAGGGGCCTGCACCTGCAATCGTCGTCGTCGTGTCCTCCACAGCAGCACATCTTCTGATCTTCTTCTTCTTCTTCGACTACTTGGTTTCTCTGTAAACTGAAATCTGTGATGCAGTTTTTGTGCTAGTGTCAAATCCGGAAACCCACTTATAAAGCTTAGAACTTCGCTGTCGGAAAACGACGCGTTTTATATCTAACAATCTATCCATATATCTATGGCCTTTTTATTCCTTCCCAAAAATCAATGATAAATTTGGAATTATCTTCTACTAAAATTATTTTAATACTGTTAATTACTTATTAATGAATGAATTATACATATATTTTTTAATATATTTATTTGTTGATATTATTTATTAGTGATATATTTTTTTTGGTGTAGCTTTAGTGATATTTATTTGTATCACACTTGTTAATTACTATTGGGTTGTTAAAAAGGACGACAAGATGGTTTATTTATGGTCCATTGATGGAAATTTTTTTAGTTAATTGATAGCTGGTCCAAAGTATGAACTACAAAGTTCACCAAAGGAACCAATATTACAACAGGGGATAGAGATTAGATTCGCGATCAATATTACGAAAGCACAAAGATCGTCGCATGAGAAATTTCCGATCACCAGAAGAAAACCATTGAAACTAAAGAGCAATTTCAAGTTGAAGGATTCGAGAAGTCTCCTCCGAGACAACTCGATCTCTCGTTCTCTAGCACGACAAAACCCTAGTCTTCTTCTTTAAGTCTGTTGATCGGAGATAGTCTTTTATACAGCCAACTAGGTCGGTGTCAGACACTATTTCTGTTATGTACATAGTACATTCATAATTATTAATACTATTAAGTTTATAACATAATTTTTCGTTTAATACATAAAAGTTGTTTATAAACATAATGAAGTGGAATCCAAACAGACCCTTAAAATCTCATTTTAGAAAACCATATAGTTCATTGTAATTCAAGTCGTTCATCTTTAATAATATCTCATTTTCTATATTGGCATCTCAAATCATGACTTTGGTCTATTTTGTCACAAATCAATAATTAGCTTTCATCTAAAATAAGAATTTATGCAGTCAAACTTTCAAAGATTGGCAATTCTGCAGCCACTCTTCACCGTATAGAAACCGTCAACCCGGATAGGTCGGCGTCAATTCGGACGGTTGAAGGTTATTATAAATCTCCACTAGAGAGTTTCAACCCAAAAAAAAAAATTAAATAAATTATTCTCCAATAGGACCAATAGGGCGTTTGAGGTTTTTGAGGGTTTCTTCCTAATAAAAATAGAATAAGAAAGGGCCGAGTTTGCCAAATACTATACCTTTTCCTGCACAAGTAATCTGACAGTTTCCTAATCAGTCATTTGGAACGTTTTTTTCCAGACAGATTCCTGATTTTGGAAAGTTCCCTCACAGATAGTATTAGAAACTGTCAACCCAAATGAGCCATCCTCTAGTCCACTTTGTAGTCTACTCATCCTCAGTCATATTTTGACATCTATCTAGTCACATACAACAATATGAAGCAGCCCTGAACGAGAGCCAGCTTACGAAAAAGACCATGCTTTATCGTTGAAACCTAAACGGCCTAGGATCTTACACGCTATGTAGATAAACCAGTAACAACATAGAACAACACCGATTCAATTTAGTCAAATACAAAATCATCGCATCTAAAAGCAATCAGAAAAGCTTAGCTCAAACTTACCATTGTTGAATGCATGATACTCCTAAGAGGGCATTGGCTTGGTGAGGATGATGCCAGAGAATTTCCAAAGCCATCTGTGAACCGACCAAATGGGCAAAATAAGACAAACCGATATACAGTTAGCAAATGAGCTTTGCTGTTACGTCAACTCCACTTCTATCCGCGATACAAGCACACTTTGGCCGAAATACTGGAGAATATGACACTAGAAATTTTCTGGCTGATAAAATATGGCTAGTGTTGCTGTCACAAAGTTTTGAGGTGCTCTAGACATGGAGCAAAAAGACCTGTAAAGGGAAAAATAACAATTTGGATGATCCCACCTACAAGCTGTAAGAATCTCCAGCTACCCTTTTGTGCTCCAACAACTTCCTTTTCTTTCAAGAACCTGCAACATAGTAAACCGAGATCAGTGCGAGAAGTTGGTGAGATTGGCTAACAGATCAGATCAACAAAAGCAGTCTGTTCTTCAATTTCTACCCAAAACCAAGCAGTGGAAAGATGACGAAACCAAATACCCAGTTTCCCGCAGTTAACGGAAGTTAGGGGCATGTTCAGCGGGGAAAAGGCACAGGGGTTTTGGGGGGGAGGGTTTATTTGTGTTCCCGTGAAAAAGACACTCGCAACAACCTTAAATGGTTTAAAGATAACCAAATTTCCAACTTCAACTAGTTTATAAACCAGTTGCCAAACGTACCTTGTACAGTAAAACTGGACCCTTGGATTAGAGGTACCTTTAACTTTGGTTACGTTAAAAGCATCACCAACGCAAAAAATGATACTGACATTATTTCATTGTAATTTTGTACCCAACCTAGGATGATTCAAATAGAGGATGTATTGTACGAAATGATGTTTTATTCTAAAATGTATTTCACCTAAATGATGGCCACCACAGGAATAAGCTAACCGATATCATTGATGGACATAGCAGTACCTTCATGTTCAAAGTCAGCTAGTTTCGAGTTCTGTATAATTTTCTTTGACTAGTACATGCAATATTACACGATAAAGGTGAACAAATCCTGGATCAAGTATGGAGTGAATTGTACTTATTTCCACAGACCAGGGCCTAATAATTTACTTATTCTCCTGTCTGATACCTGCCTAAATTTCTCATGGACCATCCCATCAGTGATCAACTCTACAAGCAAAAATGACTATAAAACACAATAACATAATCCAAAAAATACATTTCTAATTCTGAAATATCCCCATACAAAGGAATTTTGGAATGGACAAAAAATAAATCAAAGAAATGCATGATTGGATTTCTTACCACTAATATACGACAAATCTGACAGCCTCAACTGCAATAAATCCTTATGATGATGAACTATCAGTATCAGAGTCTGCAAACACACGAAAACGTACAAATTAAAAGTAGGCTAGAAAAGTATTCAGAGTATGGGTTACAAGTCACAACGCTAGCTCATAACATTATACAAGATTAGCTTGTGATATCAACAATAAGTGGGTGCATTATCCTATTAATCCTCACCACTTGAAGAGGATCCAGAATCACTACTAGAGCTACTGGAACCATCTGAACCACTTGCATGGCGGGCCACCTGTGCCCCTTCGATTGAAGATGATGAGAACATCTTCTCCTCATCTAATCAAAATGAGAAAAGAAAATAAAAATCACATCTTTAATATAAGCAACAAGCCCAAACAAGGAAGGGATGAGTTAGCCTAATGATCTAAAAATATTTACCAGCTTCATTTTCTTTAGCCATGTCCATTTCACCATCAGCTTCACTCTGGAAAATCAAGACAAATGAATGGATCAGATAACTAGCAATGCCAAAAATAATATGCCAAGCAAATTTATATCCTTTACCTTGTCATGAAGGTTTGGTTCAACCACCACTCCAATTCGACCCAGTAGAGCACTTCTCTTCATCTTGCTCAAAGCCTTTTTATAATAGATGACAAATCTATCAAGCTCCCAGAGGGTCTCAGTGTCTACAGTATCAATATCCACTTCAATTTCATCATCATTTTGGTAAAGAGATGGGTTTCTTTTCTTAATAATCCGAAGAACACCTTCCAATTTTTCAGAAGGCAAATTCTGCAGGCCTGTACTAAGTTTCTCTTTTTCCTCAATAGTCATGTCCCTTTTATCTACATCTTTGGCCTTTGGTTTAGGAAGGCGAGATCTTCCAGATGCCGTAAAACTTGTGCTTTTTGCATCAGGACCACCAGGCTTTGAAACAGCTTCTGATCTATCCTCTATCATCAATACGTCAGTAGGAGGTGGCACAGGGGGTACCATCACAGGAGGCGACTGCGAGGGCATTGTCACAGGGGGTGCCGGTGGAGGTGCAGCCACAGGAGGCGCCACTAGAGGTGTTGTCACAGGAGGTGCCAATGGAGGTGATGTCACAGGAGGCCTTGTCCGTGCTGGAGTTGGACGACCTGATTCTAAACTAGCAGCTGAATTTAACTCACGTAAATAATCTGCCTCTATAGCCACCCATCTGTCCTCAAACATTCGTAGAAATTGCTTTGCCATTGTGTTAATTTCATGCCCTTCCATGTTATATGTCATAGCATTGTGGAAAATAAGTCTCACATCCTCTGCAAATTCCTCGGGTGTCCTGTACCAATTTTTACTTAGCCTTGATTTCACAGTACCCAAGTCCATTGGATACTTGATTATGGTGAAATAATCATCCAAACCAAGGCCTTTGGCATCAACAGGTGTATTAAACACCCAACCATTCTTGCTTTTCATCAATTTAGTAAGTAACGAACTGCAACTTTTGAAAACCTTACTCGACGAGTTCTGCATCCCAAAGATGGACAAAGAATCCACTTCATTCCTCTTGCCGTTAGCCTTTGGTTTCTTGGACTGAGTAGACAGAGGAACTTTCCCCTCACTTGAGGTTACATCTGAATTCTTCTGAAATTGGGCTACCTTAGGCATCGTCGTTCCACGGCCAAATTTATCAATAGGACCCCCTCTATTCTTTCCTTCAGACATGGTAAGCATTTCCCGTGGCATACTATCAGGACCATCGACAGATCCCACCTCTGAGTGAACCCGTTTTAACCTCCTAACTTCCACACCATTATCCACTGGATGCTTTACACCACTATACTGTTCAACCCTCTTAATCAAACTCCTGACCCGAAGAAGCTCAGACTGAAGCTTGGCCTGAAGCTCAGAAAGCCCTTTCTCCGATTTGGAATCAAGATTAAGAGTAATCCACCTCGGGCACCTCAGGACAGCAGACCCCTCAGCTCCATTATCAATAAACACTTCACTGCCTTGTGGACGAATAAGCACCGAAGAATCATCGAGCTCAACAGCTCCAAAATTATTAGACAGGCGCTGCTGAACAAAATTATGATTTTTCTGAGCTAAATTCTGTGACTTCTTCTTAGGAACCTTGGCCGTTGAACCTTTAAAGGGCTTTCCTCTGCCTCCGAACTCCTCCCTCTCCATAGAACGCACCACCACCTGCTGAACCGGTAATTCAAAACCTAGCTCTTGGTACTCAGAATTGCTCAGAACACTATACTATAATGCGTAAACCCTAACCCTAATCCACCAGCACAAAAACCACGCATTCAATCAAATTCCAGGTAAAAGAAAGCTCAAAAGGAACTACTACAGCTGCAATTTTCTTCACACAACAAGAGTAAACCCTAATGTGCTCCCCAACACAGCCGATCCAAACAGGATCAGAAGAAGCAAGCACCTAATCGCTCAAGAACAAGACGAAATTTATTTCCCTTTTCCGTAAAAATCCATACCTGGATAGAGGCGAACGCGTAGGAGGATGGATTGGGGAGCAATCAGTCACCAGATGGCCACGGAAGATGAATTTGACAGTCGAAGGAGCTGAAGCTCATTTGCAGGGTCGTGGAGAAAAGGTAGTAAGGAAGGAGAGAGAGAAAATGGCGATGAAAGAGGAAATAATTTTCTTTCCCTTTTTCTTTTTTCCTTATAAAGAAAGCATGTGCCCAGTTGTCCCTATGTATTTTAGCCGTTAAAAAACAATTTCTCTTTTTAAAAATGGGTGAATAATTTTTTTTAAATAGTCTTAATTTAGTTATATTACGTAAAATCACCCTTCATCAACAAAATTGTATAAATAAAATATAATATAGACCCCCCGACGAGAATATAATAAACATTAAATATTATTAATAGGGAATTTTTAACATCTAACATTCTCTCTGTAGATTTTAATAAGAAGATTATTTATGTGTAAATAATATTTAAATATATATATTTTTGTTAATAAAAATTAAATTGTATGAATGTTTTTCTAACTTCTATCATATATTATTATTTGAAAAAAAAACAGTTTTTCAAATTAGAAACTACTCCCTCCGTTCGGCAAAACTTGTCGTTTACTATTCACGCACGCTTTTTTAGAATGATAAAAACTATATAAAATATTCATTTTTAAAAAAAAATTAACAAGTTTGTACTTATTAATAATAACTACGAAATTGTTAAAAAATTAGATATTTTATATAGTTTTTAGCTCCTAAAAAAACGTACTTGAATAGTAAAACGTCAAGTTTTGCTGAATGGAGGGAGTAGCCAATCTTGAGAGTATGTAAGAAATTAAGAAGTGATTTATAAATGTTAATATTAGAGGTGAGAATAGGTTGAGTGATGAGTGATGATGACTACTGTCTAAATAGAAGTAGAGATAAGGAAACATCCCCTCATTCGATCCAGCCCATATACCCTCCCTCATTCGTTGAAACTTTTAGTCCCCCACCAAAAAAAATTGAAACTTTTAGTCACATCCAAACCGTTTGATCAGACGAATCCGGTAGATTCTGATAGGTAAATTCATGCGTAAACGGCAAGATTTTATGAAGAGATACCAGGTAATATACACTCATACGAACAGATCTTATATTCGTTTAAACATCGGTCTAATATGTGTTCAGTATTAATTGCATCTTATATATATTAAAAATATAACGAACGGATACGTTCAAAAAAAAAAAACAAGATTTTAAATTTTTTTAAAAACATTAAAATTTTGTTGCAAAGTGATCATTAATTCATTCGTTTGTTTGTTTTTTTTTAGTTTGTTTGTGTTATATTTCAAAATCAAACGGATTTATGATTTGTTTGTATTATTTTAAAAATTTTCATTATGATTATTGAATACATGTCAAATTATAGGGCAAATAGATATAGGATTCGTTCCGTTTGAGTGTATATAGCACCTGATATTGATGCTAAATGATGCATATAGCAACCACCATGGGTAAATTACTAATTTTTGATAAAATGAAAAAAAAAACCTTAGAAAAAATTGTTCAAATCTTCAACTATGATGAATCTGAATCTCGCCCTTAGGGTAAAACTTATTGGGCTAGTAGCATAGTAACTATTTCTAGTGGGCCCTCTATCTGGGCCTGTAAGACGCTTTCTATTTGGGCCTGAAGAGGCTTTGTGATGGTTGGTGATTGATGACTAAACTCATTTTTTTTTGTGATTAGCAAGTAAACTTTGTTGGTAGATTGATATTTTTTGCAGGTTTAAGTAAACTAATTAACTTGTACTCCGCATATTATTATTAAATTAATTATTTACTCGTATACTTGGTGTTAGCAAACGGAAAATAGAAAATTAAAGAAATTAAGAGCACAACAATATAACATGTTGATTTCATTTAGTCAAAATTCACCCATTCACATCCCTGAACCGATCGATCAATCGATCTTCTTATAACTTTTTTTTTTTAGGTCGAAACCAGTAGTGATCAAATAAGGGAACGTTCCTTCCACAAATCTGTTAAAACTAGTTTGCAAAAGAACCATAGAAGAAACAAATCTCAAAGAGATCAGAAAAATCGATCGGCTCCAAGAACTTAACACTAGCCAGCTAGGGCGCCACCATGGAGGCGGTGGGCGGCACCTCATGGTGTCGAGGGTCGGGACCACCAGGAGAGACCCGATCGGCTCCGACGAGCTCCCGTCGAGGCTGGCGAAACATGTGAGCGGCGTCGTGAAGGCCCAGCTCCATGAGGAGTTGATAGCTCTCTATATGGGCTTTGGTGGTGGCGGAGGCGGCGGGTGGGTTTTGAAGAGGTGAGTGGGGGCGGAGGTCACGTGCATTGCACGTGATCACGATGAAGAATACAAGGGACAATCCAACGATGAGGTTCTTGGCCATTGATTTTATATGTATTGTGTGATATATATCTCTCAATGTATCATATATATGCAAATTAATTAGAAGGGTTTTTTTGAGGTTAATTATATAGGATTAGGGTTTTGGTGGTACGTTTTATGTGGCTAACTGTTGGTGTATTTATAGACTGCAAATTGAATCTAATTAAGAACTAATCATATCCATTCATTTAATTATTTTCATTATATAGTACATCTATTATTCTTTTATTGATTGATTCGTCTTTAACTCATACCCTAAAGTTATGGATAATTAACAAGCTAGCTAGTTGAATTGAAAAACTGTTTTTTTTTTCTTCTAATTAATACACTTGGATGAACTCCATACGGCTAAATTGGAAATCAGACTGATTAATCTATATATGTTTTAGGGTATATGTTAATTAGAAAATCTGTTCTTTTATAGGTGGAAATTTATACATAGTATTAGTATATATTATATTATTCTCAGAAATGTAGCTAAAAATGATTATTGTATACTAGCTAGCTTATATATGCAGCCGCTGCTAGATTTGATCTATATATTTATTTCCATTGTGTGTGGGATTCATGGTTTGTCTAAGTTAGTTAGAAGTTTCGTATTTGTATTCCAATGAATTATGTTTATAATGCAATTATAAATATAAATATATATTTTGAAAGTGTTTGTTTAACATTATTTATAGTGTTTAAAATAGCTTAAATTTAAATTTAAATACCATATAAATTGTGCTAATCCAATTTTAGACTATTGTGCAAAGTTTGTAATTGCATTTTAAGCTTGATATAATTAAATAACATAACTTACTGGACACTTTGTTTTAAATTTAGGTTATTTTAAATACATTGTGCTGATCAAATTAAACATTGTAAGTGTTTATAAACATAATTAATTTGGAATTCAAATAAACCCTTAATGGAATTTAACCTATTCTTCTAAAATTGGTCTTTTTAATCTATGATATAAGGGCATAGGTTAAGAAACCTAGCTAATTGGGAAAGATTCCTTACTAAAAAACATCAACCATAGGAAATCAATATTAAAAAAGGCTAAAATAATTGAATTTAGAAGAATCATTCCTAAGTAAGGATCTTAATCTACGTCCTTGGGAGATAAGTTAGAAAAAACGTTCTAATATTAATTTTAGCCTAAAGTTAATAAAAAAAATAAATAAAATTTAAATTTCATTAATTAAATTTGATTTGCATAAATTAAATTTTTTAAAACTCTTACCATAAACCATATTCTCAATCTCCAGTTCACTTTTTGGTGGTAAATTTAACATTTACCATAATCTTTAAATTCAGCAAACAAAATCTATATCTAATATAATACTAAAACACATGCTTTAAGATGCCACATGTCGACTACTCCTTAAAAGAGGCTTATGTGGCAGCGTATCCTTCATTGTGGCCCCACTTTTATTTTTATAGATAAACATGAAGCCATCTAAATAATTAATTCAATTTAATGAATTATTGATTTAAAAAATCTAATTACTTATTAAATCAATCTAACAAATCAAATAAATTATTAATTGCATGTACTTCAGTACTTCACCATGAGAATAACGATATCCATTGGTCAATGCATGATCTCACTTATTATATTTGTTGTATATATGCTTTATATTTTTATGGTCGATATTATTTTATAACACAAAGGTACGACACATTTATTAGGAAAAATGACTTATAAGAAGTATAACCTCTGAAAAAATATAAATTTTAAAAATGTTAAATTCGTATGCAAATTATTCCCCTATTAACCAAAATAATATGGTTTTAAAATCCAGTTAAAAATCCCGCAAAATGTGGACGTGGCAATCGAAAAGGTATTTGAAAATCAAAATTATTTTTTTTGGTCTTGAAAATCAAATATTTTTTGTTGATATTTTTTCGGTTGTCAAGTCAAGATTGATTTACTACAAGATTAATTTAAAAATATCCTAATGTGCTTAAATTTTTTTTTTTGAAGATAAATTATGATCACACCTTAAATTATTTATTACACTAATTTATTGCTATTTCATTTGATTTTTTTTAAAATACGACTTATTTAAAATAATTTGGTGAAGAAATTGTTTGATATGTAAAAAAATTATGTTGGTTCATCCTATATAGATATCCACCTAAATCATATTAGTATTTTTAATCTATTTTCTTAATAAAATCTAAATAAAGCCAAATGTTTTTTTTTATAGTAACTGACATTATTTCAGTTATCATCATGTTACTAAGATAAGATCCATTTTTCAAACGTTTATTCATATTATAATTTATTTTCACATGATTAGGTTTGAAATCTTACCTAATAGGTATTATAAAACTATTTAAACCACGTTATCAAATCTTTACAAACACTTTAATTTGTTTTTTTTTTAATTTAAAAAAAATGTTATGTTCGTCTATAAAAGTGGTTAGTGGGGCTTTTAATCCTCGGACCCTCATTTATAATTAGGATACAAAGTATATTTTCAACCAAATATATAAATAAATAAATACATAAATAAAAGGCAACATCTAGAAGATTCGATTGAAATTAAATATTTTATCCAAGAGGTTACATGGATTATTGAATTTTATTTTTATCATGACATTTTAAGTCTTGATTTTTTTTTATTCTTATTAAGTTTTATATTAATTTTTAGATATGATCTTAACAAATGAAAATAAGTTAAAATACGACCATTATCTTCTTTCTTGAAACCGATTATTTAACCTACTTTTTTTAAAACCTCTATTTATTAGATAGTTTTTGCTCATTTATTTTTTAATCGTATTCTCTATAAATTTGATAAGCATACTTTTCAATCTCTTTCTATGTCTCATATGAAACTTCCCACAGAGGTAAGAGATTTATATCTATAATCTATCTATATAATATCTAATATCTAATATAATACCAAAGCAGCGGTTGAAGATGCCACATGACAGCAGATCCTTAAAATTAGGCTATGTGGCAGCTTTAGATTTAACATGACCCCACTTTTTTATTCTTATTAAGTTTTAAATTAATTTTTAGATATGATCTTAACGAATGAAAATAAGTTAAAATACGATCATTTCCTTCTTTCTTGAAACCGATTATTAAACCTACTTTTTTTAAAACCTCTATTTATTAGATAGTTTTTGCTCATTTATTTTTTAATCGTATTCTCTACAAATTTGATAAGCATATTTTTCGGTCTCTTTCTATGTCTCATGTGATACTTGCCATAAGATATTTATATCTATAATCTATCTATATAATATTTAATATCTAATATCTAATATAATACCAAAGCAGTGGTTGTAGATGCCACATGACAGCAGATCCTTAAAAATAGGCTATGTGGCAGCTTTAGATTTAACATGACCCCACTTTTGATTAATTGATAAATTAATTATTTCTTCTCCCTAATTGTCAAATATTCTTATTGTTTGAAAGTTATTTATGTGTTTTTTTAAATTAATCAATTGTCGATAATTGTTAAACATTAAAAAAATTAAAATTTTCTTTTCATTCTAATATTTGTTAAATTTGTTTAATCTTCCCTAATAAGTTTTTCATCCAAATAGGTATTCTTACATTTTTTTAATCAAATAATTTATTTATGAGTGTATTTGAAAAAAAAATTGATGTTACGTGAGGGTGTCTTTGGATTCCAGTTTACTTTAATTATAATGCATAAATGCTTGAATAGTGTTTGGTTATCAATTTTTACAATTTCTAAAATAATGTAAACATTAAATTAAACCTATAGTAAATTATGTTTATATAATAATGTAATTAAAAAATTTACACAATAGTGGTTGTTTGATTGACACAATTATAAGGTATTTTATTTAAAAAGTATATAATTTTAAGCAAATTATAAAATTTAATTACCAAATATGGCTCAAGTGTTTGTATTTATAAATACATTATAATTAAAATTGAAATCCAAACACACCTTGATTATCACTTATTTATAAGACCACTATCAATGTCTTAATTAACCAATAAAAATATAATATTTTACAGAGTTTTTAGCTTCTTAAAAAACATGCCAAAAAAATAAAACGACCTATATTTTGAGATGGATGAAGCATTTTTTTTTACTTTTAAGTTTATTACAAGAATATTTCTTCTCTCATTTTTGTGTGCTCTCCATCCAAAAATTCTTAAAACTCCATACACCTAGAGTTTGTGTAATATGTAGTCGAACTACCAAATTATTTGGTCTTACCTACCAATCCATTAACACAACAAAAAATAATAGTAGAGGGACACATTTTTATATCCTGCCTCAGGCATTTCAAATCTCAAACCCGACCCTGCTAGGAGGGTGAGACATTGAGGTTTTGCCACATATATTATATATTGGTATAATCTAAGCATTATTATTTTTATCCAAATTTATATTATTTTGTTATATCGTTTTCATATTATTATAATAGTATAATACATCTAATATATAATGTAAATAAATTATGGTAATATCTTCTATAAAATATAATATACTTTACAAATCCCGTGCGTTACGCACGGGTACTACGCTAGTACATATACTAAAACCGATGCATTGGTGCCTGCGTGGCGGCACGTGAGTGCATCTGCCTATGTGGCGGCGCGTGAGTGCGTCTCGCAAAGCTTTCTCCTGTCAAAAAGGAAATCTAATAAAAATAATTATTTTATTTTACCATTAACACATATAATTGTATAGATAAAATATCTTATAAAAGAGTAAATATTATATAAGAAAAAAACTATATCAATATAATTAAACGTAGTAGTAGTAATAATAAAAATAATTAATAAAACCAATTTTCATAGTCATATAATTACCAAAAATATTACGTAGTAATAGATATATATGTAATATTTGATAGGTGCTATTTTATTTATATTTAGATTATTTTTTGGTGGAAAGAATTATTTAGATCAAAATCAACCATTTAATTATTGTTATTTTATATCTATCTATATTATTTTTTGAGGCCAAAATAAATAATTAAAATATTATATAGCCATATATGTAGCCACAATCCATCCATACATAGATATTTTAGTAAACTAATGTAATAAATATATACTACATATTTAATAAAAAAGAATATTAAAATATTTTTAAAAATCAACTATCTAATTAAATTACATATGAGATTTAATTAACCATATATTAGAAAAAAAAACTTTTACGTAGTACCTTATAAATGTGAATTTTATTTATATTTTGAGAGAATCTAATTAAATGATATTTAGATTATATATAACCTATCAAACTAATTTTATTTATATTTATATTATTTTTTGGAGGAAAAAATCATTTATGTTTAGATTAACGCATTCCCCGTTACCATAATCTTTAAATTCAGCAAACAAAATCTTTAAATATACTCACAAACTATATATGCACTCTATATGTCATATAATATAAGAAATATTTTGTATAAGTGTTGCGATCACTCTTAATTATTTATATTTTCGTATAATTACAAATTCATAACATCATAAATGGATTTAAGAAAATAGAATATTTATAAATAATTACACATAAGTTTAACTTTAAGCTAATATGCTATAAAAAAAATTTATAGCAGGTCGAGGGGATCAGGGAAATTTAATTTTAAAGGGTAAATGGAATATATCAATTATCCTAAATAAAATAAATTTTATAAATCTCAAAAAAGAATTATTTTTATGAAATGATCTTTAAACTATACTATTATTTTTAACCACATTCATATTTTAATATCCAGACCAAAAAATATCCACTCACACGTGGGATGTTGGCCAGGTGTCCAAGTTAAAAAATAGTACAACATTAATATTCAATTAATTATTTCAGCAAATAAAGAATTCCAACACGAAGGAATCTGGAAAATAGAATAATTGATTTAATAATAATGTATAAGCTCTTATTGCTTATCATGTTGATTAGGTAGGCTAACCATGACTAGTCAATAAAGTGGGAAGAGATTACTCTTAAAAAATAAGTATTTTATTTTACAGTAGACCAGAACTAGGAGAGATTACACAAGTTGTAATCTGACTCCTTGATCATCCTTAATAATTATGGTACAAAGTTCCTTATTAAAAGGGATAGTAGAGCTATTACAAATGATACCCTTCTGAACTATAAAGTCGGCTACTTGATTCACTTCTCGGTAGCAGTGTCTGTATTCAACAAGGTCAAAAGCATATTACAGTTGCTTGATATTTTCAATGTGATATATAATCTCCAACCTGACATTATTGCTGCTTGTGATGGCTTTGATGAGCTATAGATTGTCCCCTTCTATTATTACCCTTCGAAGTCCTTTCCTAATTGCTTGCTCTATACCTGTCTGAATAGCGATAGCCGATAGCTTCAGTTTGAATGACCAGGGCTTTGACAAGTTTCCTTGTAAAACATGTCAATGGCATGGCCCCGAGAGTCCAAAGCAACCCCTCCCACATGGCAAGCGCATGTGGGATGAACAGAGAGTCATCCATATTGATTTTGTAAACATCCCCTCGTGGTCTGCTCCATTTACCTTTAATTCTCTTGTTTGTTGTTTTATTCATATGATTATCCTTTTCAGTTTGGGTCCAATCATAGATGTTTGCAATGATTATTTGAATGATATTTTCTATTGGGGCCAGAGCTTTATTCCTAAAGACAAGTTCATTTTTTATTTCCCAAATAGTTTGCCAAATGAAGACTAATTCCTCAAAATTCTTGTTTTCAAGTCGGATTTCATCTATATTAAAAGGGTGGGATTCATTTATATTCATATTTTGGAAGTATTTTCCTGTTTGTAGCTCAAAATGGTCAATTATTTTCCTAGTGAACAGGCAACTTCTCATTAAGTGTTCCGTATCTTCTTCCGCATGATTGCAAAGACTACACTTGCTGGGAACTCGATTAACATATTTATTAAGCCTTTGTGTGGTAGGAAGACCATCTACCATTATTTCCACATAAAGCTTCTTATTCTAGGAGGTAGATTTAGCTTCCAAATCCAGTTAAGATCTTTTGAAATTTGAGTTACGTTATTTGTCATGCGTTTGACCGATTTCGTAGTAAAATTTCCACTTGGGTCAAGCTTCCATATACGTTTGTCTGGCATATCCCAGTTTGGGATTTGTATATCTAGAATTTTACAAGAGACTTCCGAGAAGAAGAGGCTATTTACAAGAGGAGTATTCCAACGTTTTTTTGAGTTAAAAAGCTGGTTTATTTTCATTTCCGGATCATGGTTCTCTCTCAATTGTTCAAGATCTTGATTTGGGACCCAGGGGTGAGACAAACATCTATTAATATTACTAATTCTGCTAGCATTTTGCTTACATGTCACGCTCACAATTAAAGTTGAATTTTTTATTCAAATGAGCTTTTCTTATTGGTCAATATTATTATGGAAACTTTAAAATATTTGTTTTCTATTTTAAATATGATTTGAATCCGTTCCCTTTTTTTTATTTTCGGTTATATTGTCGTAAATATTGAAACATGTTTCCATTTTTTTCCGATTGCAATATATCTATCTATCTATCTATCTATTAATATTACTAATTCTGCTAGCATTTTGCTGACGTGTCACGCTCACAATTAAAGTTGAATTTTTTATTCAAATGAGATTTTCTTATTGGTCAATATTATTATGGAAACTTTAAAATATTTGTTTCCTATTTTAAATATGATTTGAATCCGTTCCCTTTTTTTATTTTCGGTTATATTGTCGTAAATATTGAGACATGTTTCTATTTTTTTCCGATTGCAATATATCTATCTATTAATCTATCTATTAATATTACTAATTTTGCTAGCATTTTGCTGACGGGTCGCTCTGTAAATTAAAGTTGAATTTTTTAATCAAAAGTTTCATTTCTTATTAATCGATGTTATTAAGGGAAGTTTAAATATTTGTTTCCTATATTATATTCATCACAATCGTATTAAAAATATCTAGAAAATTAATTCAAATGTCGAAATAAAAATCTATTAATTAATAATCTATTAATATTACTAATTCTGCTAGGATTTTGCTGACGTGTCGCTTTGTAAATTAAAGTTGAATTTTTTAATCAAAAGTTTCATTTCTTATTAATAGATGTTATTAAGGGAAGTTTAAATATTTGTTTCCTATATTATATTCATCACAATCATATTAAAAATATCTAGACAATTAATTCAAATGTCAAAATAAAAATCTATTAATTAATAATAATAATACTAATTCTGCTAGCATTTTGCTGACATGTCACGCCCACAATTAAACTTAATTTTTTTATTCAAATGGTATTTTCTTATTGGTCAATATTATTGCTGAAATTTTAAAATACACGTTTCATATTTTGAACATATTTGTTTCCTATTTTCATACTAATCAAAAGTTTCTTTTCTTATTAATCGATATTAATAAGGGATGTTTTTTTCTTACAATTTACTTATTTTACTTATTTTTGAATAGTTTTTTTCTTACAATTTACTTTTTTTAGACATCTTAAATGACTATCGAAAAATAAATAATATTTTAAGACTTATAAGCATTACTAATGATTATTTTACATCTTAGATAAGGCTTCTTAGATCACTTTTCTACCTTTTAGAATCTTTTTATTTTTACCATCTTACCTTTATTTTCACTATTAATTTCCCTCTCTTTCTGGCCATCTTTCTAATGAAAATAATGAATAAGTTATGTATATCTACATAACTTCAAAAGTATTCGCACAATCATGTGCTTATGACAATAATTATATACGGAGTATTTATTTCAATTATATTAGGTGGTGTGTTTGAGTATTATTACTACTTTACCTTATTAAATCATTTTAAAATTTTGTAGTGTATCTCTTTCCAACTAATTTATAAATTACAAAAAAAAAACTTTATACGTACATATTTTTGTTATAAACAAGTATATATTAATATAGTACTATTATAGATATAGATATATAAAATGATGTTCAAATTAAAATGGATCAAACTCCCGTGCCTTGAAGGCACGGGTATTACACTAGTTTATACTATTTCTGTTCCTAATCAACCAAAGGAGACCTTGTTCAAATTTATTTCTTAAAGAAAGAAGTCGACCGAATTGCCATGAAGTTAAATGATTGGAGTGGTTTCTAATATTTTTCTTTTGAAGATACTTTTCATTTATAACCTGAACCCATATATTGTTCTCGTTTTTGTAGAGCTTCCAAATGTGTTTCATTTGTAAGCTTATATTGAGTTCTTCTGCTTTCCTAATACCCAGGCCTCCTCGGCATTTGCTTTTGCATATGTTATCCGAACTTAATTACAAGCGGAGTGCACCTTTCTGATTGAAGCTTATTCCAGAATAATTTTTTGTTGATCTGGTCAATTTGTTCTAGGATTCCTTTAGGTAGAAGAAAATTTTGCATTAAGTAATTTGTTTTGGAGCTAAGATTTGATTGGATAAGCACTACTCTTCCTGCTTGTGAGAGGGTGAAAGCCTTCCATTTGGAGAGTTCTTTTTTAGATTTTGGACAACATCTTCAAAGACACCTTCACTTTCAACTTATAGTTTCCAATAATAATAATTACTTAAAATACTTATCCTTCAAAAATCGTACTAAACCTCTGAAAATGTTTATATTCAAATAGTGTGTAATATACAATAAAAATTAATTTTGATATAAAGAATTCATTATAAAAAAGATAGATATAGACAAAATAATAGCTATTGAATAATTAATTTTGATGTAAACAATTCTTTCCACTAAAATTGTAATAAAACCCATCAAATATTTATCTATTAATATTTTTTGTAAGTATGACTATGAAATAGTTTGATTTATATTTTTATCAATTAACTAAAATAGATATAGATATATTGTGACTTATGATAACTTTCTATAAATTATGACAATATATTATTTTAACAATTTTTTTTCTTAGAATCAACCACAAAACGACATGTAATATGTTATGCATCAGTTTTAGTAGATGTATATAGATAGATAGATTAATATTGATTCATATATTTAAAATTATGTGGTACAATATTGTCAATATAAAATATATTTACACTGATTTTAAAAAAAAAAAAAATTTAGACTCTTCTGATAGAAAACATTTCCAACTCATATAAACCAAATGAAATATAGTTTAAAAAATCCTTGTTATATACTCTATCATTTTGGGGTTTAATTTTTTTTTACATTTACATTTGCTAAAAAATATCCTCAAAATTAGAAATATTACAACCTTTATATCACCTAACATTATATAGTATTCGATTAAAATGCGGGTAGAGTGACTGTGTCTGATCTATCCGATGAAATTGGACTAAGAAAAAAAATGATACCCTAAAGACAGGGGCGGATCCTTTAAAGGACTGGGGGTGGCAGTCGCTCCCCCAATCAAAAATGAAATTTAATATACATATTCCTCTTGTCGTTAGCTTTGATTTGATATATTATAAGCTCAAATCCGATAACTGAGTAAAAAGTTATAAACGTTTCAATACTGAAGCGATATAAATTATTTTTCACATCATTTACCAAATTAATACACTTCTATCATACTCATCATTTGTTAAACCTTATAACTTAATACTCCCTCCGTCCAAAAATACATGGACTTTTACTATTCATGCACGCTTTTTTAGGAGCTAAAGACTATATAAAATATTTTTTTTTTAATAATTACAAACTTATTATCAATAAGTTTGTAATTATTAAAAAAATTAATAAAAAAGTTAATATTTTATATAGTTTTTACCTTCTTAAAAAAGTGTGCATGAATAGTAAAGTCCATGTATTTTTGGACGGAGGTAGTACTATAATTAAACCCGAAAATTTCAAATATTGATGATTTTTTCGAAAAAAAATTAGAGATCAATTTTCCGCCCCTTCAACTAAACGCTTCAGGATCCGTCACTGCCTAAAGACCTAAACCTAATAACACTAAACAAAATCTCACCATGAATTAAGTTCTTAAATCAAACTAGCGGAGAATTAATGTTTTGTTTAAAAATATTCCAATTGAAGCGTAATTAGGGGCTCCGCCCTCTTGCCCCGGCTCCAGCCAATCACCCCGGTTTCGGCTGCTTTTGTGGCCCTGTAGCGCCGCCGCCTCTACGCTCATGGGGAGTACCGGTTGTAATCATCGAATCTGTTTTTCACTTGGTCCTCTCTATTGATTTTGGCTTCGATCCTCTTCCTTAATTGATTAGGGGCTTTCATCGATTTGCTTATGCTTGCCCCAATTTACTATCGGCTGACCTTGATTATGCAGCCCCTTCCACCTTTCTTCCTCGCAGGGCGGGTGTCGGGCGATTGTCGTTTCTTCCTTCCCGACCGCTCTCGAATCCCTGGGTTTCCTTGGCTTCTATCCCTTCAGTGGTGCCGGAGTGGCGCTCGCCCCTCCTTTCTGTTGGGCCAAGGGCCCATGAGTCCAGCCCACGTTATGGTTTGGTAATTGCTAGGTTATATAGCAATTTATTAACCAAATGAAGATGTGAGGCATGTGTGATGCTTCACCAAGGAGATCTGCCGCAACAACCAGGAGAAAAGAGGAGAAAGAAAGAAAAGAGGGAGGAGGGAGAAAGGAGAGGAAAGATAGGAGATTTGAGCGGGTGTTTCGTCTCTTGATTTGGTGATCCGTCTTCTTCCTTCGGCAAGTCAACAACGGGTGTTTGTTGATAGGTATTTTCTCCTCTTGAAAATCTAATCTGATTACAAGGGTTTGGCTAGTTTTTTGGAGAGGAATCCATTCTAGATCCAGGTTGTACTTAGATTGGTGTTTGAAATCTCCATATTTGTTTGTCTCGGGCTGAGACTGGATTGTTAAAACACTTGTACTGGTTTGTTGATTAGTGGATTGGTTGCTCTGGCGGGCGGAATGTGGGTTTTTTGATCCTCTTGTTAGAGAGGGTTTTTCCCACGTAAATCTTGTGTCAATATTTGTGCTTTTATATGTGTTTGTGGTTCCTTGGTTATTTGGTTTCTTGATTGGATATTATCGGTTGGTCATTGGTTTGCTGGTCGATTGTTGTCGGTTCTCTTGTTACCCGAATTCGCTTCCGGGTGCGGATGGAAAGTGGTTTATAGCCCAACAAGTGGTATCAGAGCCTTTGGTTGATCTTTGGTTGTGTTGTTTTTGGGTAATAGGAGTAGAGACGACGACAAAGACTGAGGAATTTGTGGGTACAATGATATAGCTAACGACTTCGAATTTCTCTATCTGGAAGACAAAGATGGAGGATGTTTTGTATTGCAAAAACCTATTTGATCCGGTTGAGTTGGGATTGAGAAAGCTAGCTGAGACATCTGATAATGATGGGAAGAAACTACACAGGAAGGCAGTTAGAACCATCAGAATGTGGGTGCATAATATTGTTTATCACCACATAAGCAACGAGAAAGATGCACGGGTATTGTGGGAAAAATTGGAGGATATGTATGAAAGAAAGTCAGCCCAGAGTAAAGCTTTTGTGATAAGAAAGCTGGTGAATCTCAAGTATAGAGATGGAAAGCCTATTGCAGATCATCTGAGTGAGTTTCAGGAATTGGTGAATCAGTTGAACACCATGAAGTTAGTCCTTGATGATGAGTTGCAAGAGTTGTTGCTCTTGCGCTCTTTGCCTGATAGTTGTGAGACTCTAGTAGTGTCGATTAACAACTCTACCGTGGGTGGGGTTGTGTCCTTATCTACAGTGAAGGATAGTCTCTACAACGAGGAGAGTAGGAGGAAGGATATGGGCACGGATTCGTCACATGCTCTCGTGACAGTTTCAGGGAGCAGGTCTAGAGGGAGATCTCAGACTAGGGGGAGCTTTGTTTGCTATCATTATGGCAAGGAAGGGCACATGAAGAGGAATTGCAATGTGTGGAAGAAGAAAAGGGATGAAGAGGAAAATCATAAGGGTACAACGTCAGTTCTGCAGGACAGTGATGATGAGCAGGTTGGAGGAGTCTGATTCTTCTGTAGAGTGGATTGCTGATGGAGCTGCATCCTTCCATGTGATGTCCATGTTTTATGCCATGTTTTTATACTTATTTCAGCTCCTTATTTTATCCTCTTATGTATTATGGGTTGGGAATATAGCAAATTTGTGTAGTTTATGCTTATTTGTAAGAAATAGAGGTCTACACGAGTTTCTGGTTAATATTGCAAAATTTGGAGCCAAACTAAAGCAAAACCAAGAAGCACTGGAAATACACTTGATGTATACTGAAGGAGCTCGAAAATCGACGGAAGAGCATCTGACATCGAGCAAAGTTGAGCAAAGAACGAGACACTGAGGAGTGGTTGATTTCGACCAGATTTGGTCGATATCGACTTAAACATGGTCGAAAATCTCGGGACGACTCGACATGGACCAGCAGACACGAAGACAGAAGAAGCCAGCTCGATATCGACTTAATTGGTCGATATTGACCAAAGTCGACTCGAAATTCCTCCCAGAAGCCGAAATCGAATAGCCTGAAGTGAAGCCGAGAAGATAGCTCGATATCGACCAACTCTGGTCGATATCGACCAACTGCCAGTAACGGATCCGGGTCGATTCCGAGTTCTATTCCGAGTCCGAGCTGAAGATTCCAAGAGAAGATTCCTTGCACATGAAGACTTTAGATATTTTATCTTTTTTATCTTTCTATCTATCATAAGAGTGGAACATTTAATTACCTTATAGGATTTATCTTGTTTTACCAATTTAGATTTATTTATTTCCAATTAGAATTATATCCTTAGATAGAAGAGAGAGAGAGAGAGAGAGAGAGAGAGAGAGAGTGAGTGTGGAGGCCGAGAGGAGTAGAGGAGCGAGAGCAATTAGGCTTCGATCGGTTGTAAGCTTTGTTTTATTTCATTAATGCAATTTAGTTTTCTTTTATTATTGATGTCTTTCCCTATGATAAAGAGCGAGTAGTCCACCTACTTCTAGGGTCGGGGCGAGCCCGACGATAGCCGAGCATGTTTGAGGTAAATATTCGACCTTTATTGTGCTTTGATCATCCACTGCCTGTTATATGTTTATTACCTATTTAATAGATATTCAGGTTAACAACTTGGATTATAAACGTAAAATTGGTAGATACAATTAGGGTTTCTTGAAAGAGTTGTCTAATTGTTGGAAAAGGCGAAAGGTTGTTTCTTTGATGTGATTGCATGATTATTTCTCTTTATCTTGCCTTATGCATGTTTAGGTTATCGTTGTTGCAAACCCCGGTCTTGGAAATTTCCTTTCATATAGTTGTTTATTTCGAAATCTGCGAACTTTGTTTTTCGTTACGTTTCTGCCATTTACTCGATTTTGACCAACACTGGTCGATATCGACTACTGATTTCTCGATCCAGAAAGATCGCTGCTTTTTTGTGTTTTTGCAGGACAGGTCGATATCGAGCAACAGGTCGATATCGAGCGCTTCCCTGAAGTCGAAATCCGACGTGAGATTTACCGCTACCTGAGATCCGCTGACACGCTTCCTCGATGATCGATCTTGACTTTCTGTTGCTACATTGGGAGGAAGTCTTGTAATTATTTGCTCGGAACAGAATCGGTTTGCTTTGATTTATTTATATTTTATTTGCAATCTCGATTTCCTCCTACAACACCATGCTAAATCAAGGAGGAAAGCATTTACTTCGTACCGAGTGGGACACTTTGGCAAAGCAAAGATGGGGAACAGAAGCTTGTCTGATATTGTTAGTATGGGAGATGTTTGTGTGATGACAAACACGGGTTGCAGGATGACATCGACAGATGTGCGACACATACTGGATTTGCAGAAGAATCTGATCTCTCTTCAAGTGTTGGACAAAAGGGGCTACGATAACTTCTTTGGAAGTAGGAAGTGGAAACTCAGCAAATGGTCAATGGTGATCACTAGAGGTGATTTGAGCGGCACATTGTACAAGACTCAGATTGAAGAAATCATAGAAGCTGTGACAGAGGTTCATGGTGATGCTTCACTTGATTGGGTGCAATGGCTTCCAAGATGCTTGAGTGGGAAGAGGTTGCAGAATCAGAAGAGAAAGTCTCTCGTTTCTTTTGCTGATAAGAAGACCTTGAGCAATTGTGATTTGTCTACATTGCATACAAGATTTAGCGGAACTTCTGATATGTCAGAAGATGATAGAACAAGTGCGGAGTTTGCTTTAGAGGATTGTGCTGAAAGGATAACCGTGTCAGAGGGGAGTTCATCAGGTGCTATGATTGGTGGCAAATCTAAGCACGTGCAGCCAGCACGGATAGAAGAAACCGTCAGAGGGTCAGAGAGAAGAGGTCATGCATTCACCGGAAGTTCTACCTCGGAGTACCAAAGAGCTACGGAGGAGGGGGAGCTAGTGGGTGATGGTGACATCCGGAGAGCATCAGTTTCGCGTCTCGGAGGTGAGACGGGACTTGGATGCAGATGAGGCCAGGACGAGCAGAAACGTCTTCCCGTTGGGCTGGAGGGGGAGATTGTTGGGCCAAGGGCCCATGAGTTCAGCCCAAGTTTTGGTTTGGTAATTGCTAGGTTATATTGCAATTTATTAACCAAATGAAGATGTGAGGCATGTGTGTTGCTTCACCAAGGAGGTCTGCCGCAGCAACCAGGAGAAAAGAGGAGAGAAAAAGAAAAGAGGGGTGAGGGAGAAAGGAGAGGAAAGATAGGAGATTTGAGTGGGTGTTTCGTCTCTTAATCTGGTGATCCGTCTTCTTCCTTCGGCAAATCAACAACGGGTGTTTGTTGATAGGTATTTTCTCCTCTTGGAAATCTAATCTGATTACAAGTGTTTAGCTAGGTTTTTGGAGAGGAATCCATTCTAGATCCAGGTTGTATTTAGATTGGTGTTTGAGATATCCATGTTTGTTTGTCTCGGGCTGAGACTGGATTGTTAAAACACTTGTACTGGTTTGTTGATTAGTGGATTGGTTGCTCTGGCGGGCGGAAGGTGGTTTTTTGATCCTCTGGTTAGAGAGGGTTTTTCCCACATAAATCTTGTGTCAATATTTGTGCTTTTATCTGTGTTTGTGGTTGCTTGGTTGTTTGGTTTCTCGATTGGATATTATCGGTTGGTCATTGGTTTGCTGACCGATTGTTGTCGGTTCTCTTGTTACCCGAATTCGCTTCCGGGTGCGGCTGGAAACTGGTTTCTAGCCCAACATTTTCTCCCCGTTGGCGGCGCTGGGATGTGGCGGCGTACAAATGTTGCCCCCACTGTTTTGCTTCGCCTTTGGGTTGGTTAGTCGGGGCGTTTTCCCCTCCTCTCTGGTTGGCCAGTGCCCGCCTCCGGCGCGTGTCATCGGCCTATACGGCCTCTATCGGTGCTCGTTTCTCCCGACTGTCATCCTTTGGTTGGTGCTGGGTTTAGGGGTCTCCGATGGTGCGCGTGCAAAGGCCCGGTTTTGGTGCTTTGGGCCCAAGGTTTTGCGAGGCAGCCCGAATTTCAATATTAAAAAAAAATATCGGTTTTTATTTATATATAAATATATCAATAAACCATGTCCGATAGGGCTTAGTTAAAATTCCGCTAGGGCTCGAAACACCGCTCGAAAGAGCTTGGATTAAATCCCGTTTGGGCTTGATCGGTCCGTTGTGACCGGTCTTTCGCGGTTTGCTTTGCTTGGGTGATGTGCGTCTCTACTTTGGTGCGACTGGGGATTCTTCTTCTATGTTGGGCTTCTGGCAGTCGGAGTCGAGTTTGGCTGGGATCGAGGTAGTGTGTACGGGGCGACTCCGTGTATGGGAAGGAGCTTCATGGAGGTTCGTCTTCACTACCCACAGGGATCCTTGATGTATCACCGGTCAGCGGTGCTGTTTTAGAGCGATGCTTGGCTTTGGTCCGTAGTCTACGTCCCCTTCAATTTAGATTTAGTTTTCCTTGACTCGTTTTCTTGTAGGGTGCGTTTCCTCCTATTGTATTGCTCCGCTTTTTGTTTTCGTTTTTGCTTGTATGCAGTGGCGGAACCTGAATTATACATTTGAGTGGGCCAAAAAAATATTTGGAATTTTTTTTTATTGTTTTAATTCACATTCACACCAATTTTTAAAATTATTCTTCTAAAAAGTTAATATTGAGATTTGAACCCTTGATTTGTAGATTAAAATACTTCTCATTTACCAAGGGTGTGTTTGGATTCCCAATGTATTATGCTTATAAGCATAAACACTTGTAAAGTGTTTGGTTAAAAAAGATTATAAGATATTTAAAACATTGTAATTTTAAAATAAAATACCTTATAAATTGTGTAAAATAATTATATTAAATTTATAAGGTAATTATAAACTTAACACAATATTGAGTATTTGATTTATACAATGTACGCAATATTTTAGTTTAAATTCACATTATTTGAAATACATAAAAATTTAGCTAAACAAACATTTCCAAAGTGTTTATGTTTATAAGTACATTATAAACATAAACACTTTGGAATCCAAACACATCCCAAGTAAACTAGAGAAATTAATTGATTCCATAAAAAAAATTAATTGTTAAAATACTCTTTTACTACTAAATATAATAACAATTTTTTTACATATTACATTAAATTTTTTCCGTCCGGAGGGGTCACGGCCATCTCCCGCCCCCAAGAAGTTCCGCCCCTACTTGTATGTATTGACGGGTCTCCGTCTGCCGACTTATCGGCCTTCGAGATTCTGGTATTTCTGATCTCGAATTATTTCATAATAAAAAAAAACTAAAATGGGGTGTCTACGTGGGGCACACAATAATCCTTAGCTAGGGCATCTAGCTAGATCGATTTACTGAAATGTCGACGTCAAAAAGGAAGAGATGTATTTGCACATTTCATTGATCTCTCGTTAATGATCGGTCATTGTCAAATGATGGGGCGTACAAGACAATGAGGTTGTGGATGGTTCTCATGTTCTCGTTAGCCTCTTTTTTTTTTTTTTATTGATAGGATTGTGGTATATCCATATTTTTTTTACAATTTGCAATGATTATTGGACAGATTTCAAATTAAACTATGGGTGAAATGGATTTAGGATCCGTCTTATGAAGTGCATATAGCACCTACGCCTGATCCATATAGCTACCCCGATTTTGATAAGAAATTAATTTGGGAATGAGAGGAAAAATACAGTAACTAGCTTGTTCCTCCATTGTTTAGGAAATTTTAATCAGTTAATTTGAAATTAATGGTGAGATTGAAAATTTGAAGTATATACTACTTAACTATGGAGTATTTATTTATTTTTTTAGGATTTATAAATTCTTATTAGAATAATCGTTGAATTTTACAGAGTTCAACCATTTGAATATAGAAATGGGAGAAAAAAGATAAATGTCCATATAATATAACTTAATTAATCAAATGTCCACTGTCTAAAATTTATTAATTAAATGTCCAGCGAACACCTCTAAGGCTTTAACTATTGTTCGTGTCTCTCAACATGGCTCCTCCCCGAGTTTTCATGTGCAGCAAGCTCCCATTTTACTCGCGAATTCCAGCTCCCAATTTCGCTCATGTATTTTCTCATTTCGCTCCCCAATTTTGAGTGTATTTCAATTGTATATTGGTATTTATTAGTGAAAATCTTCTTATAAATTCATTTGTCAGTATAAAACCAATGAATGATATACTGTTATATATCAGCATAAAATTCTTTCATCGGCATATATATACACATATAAAAATTATTTGTCAATATATTTCCTGGTAAGCATATATACTTCTTGTTCAATAATGATGCATTTATTAGCACATATGTTAAATAAGTTGTCAACATTTACCCGAACAAAATTATCTGCATTATAGTGTCACTTGTCAGTATAATTGCCAGCATTATTTTCTTTGAAAACAAGCATATGTGAATCCAATGTAAATATATGCCAGCATGAGTAATTCATTTATTAGTACATTTTTCTAGTTTTTTTTTAATAGCTAAAGCAATGTAATTCTCAACATGGGTAATTCATTGGTGAGATATATAGCTGAAAACCCAAAAGCATGCAAGATAGCTGACAAAAGTGGATGACATATAGCTGACAACCCAAAAGCATGCAAGAGAGCTGATAAAAGAGGATGACATATATAGTTGACATCGAAAGACAGAGAGCTTACAGAAATCGGCATCAAATTAAAACGCATAATCTACATTGTTAATTACTCCCTCTGTTAATTAAAACATGTTGTTTTAGACATTTGCACATTTTTTAAGAAAGCAAATAAAAGCAAACAAAAATACACTTATATCCTAATTATTACTTTACTTTTCCACTTTATTGAAAACTACACCTAACAAATTTCTAATCATTATAAGGGTAATTTTGGAAAGTGAACACGAAAATACCTAAAACGACATGTTTTTCTTAACAAGATTTTACTCATAAAACGACATGTTTTTCTTAACGGATGGAGTATAAAACAACACAAAATAGACCAACCCTAAACCAGATGTTTTAAAACAGGTACTAAAACTTGAAGCTTCAGTTCTCCTTCAAAAGATCTAAACCCACGACTTCACGATAACGATAAAGTTTGTCTTGAGTAAAACTATTAATATCCCCACCAAACAAAAGTGCTCCAATCGCCTTGATAGTAAAAATACCAAAACAACACCTACAAACCACGTGAATAAAAAATAGGTAAGTGAATATACATGCTTACAGTTACAACTGTAACTAAGAATTTAACAAAAAAGACTCAACTTTATTATAAAGATAAATACCCAGTTTCATCATTCATAACATCAGGTGCCCTCTCTATGGTGAATTCTGGCGTTCCTTCGAAGTTTTGGTGCGTCGTAGTTTTCCACAAATGATGAGGCAACCACACAGCTAATCCCCATAAACATTCCTTTAGCATCTCATCATCAACAAAGTTTGTGTTACAATCATACACAAGAATCTTTCTTTCTACAATGTTAATTTGAACCTTTCTTTCTTCAATGTTAATTTCAAGAGCAACCCAGTGCTTGTGTTTAATGAATATTGAAGGGTTTATATATCCTCTTTGCATTGCCTCACTCCTTAGTAAAGTCAGCAGGAGGCAACCCAATAAAATATTCTGCAATCTCTTGTTTCACATCAGATCTTGCATCATATGAGCCAACTACTTCAAGTAAATAATGTTGTTATAGCCCCCAATCCAATATAAGAACAACTTGAAATTTCAAAGTCTCTTCTGATATTCGCTTCCGCATATGATATATATGTTTCCCCAATATGCTGAAAATGCATATTACACATGTTTTAATACATTATCAACAAGGCCATTATATTTTTCATTAAAAATAGAATGTGTATAAATTATAAATCCAATATAAGAACAACTTGAAATTTCAAAGTCTCTTCTGATATTCGCTTCCGCATATGATATATATGCTTCCCCAATATGCTGAAAATGCATATTACACATGTTTTAATACATTATCAACAAGGCCATTATATTTTTCATTAAAAATAGAATGTGTATAAATTATATATACTTATTGTGCCCTCCATCCATTTTGTTTGCCCAATGAAAAGTTAAAAAAAAATCATTCTTCAAAAGTCCATCGAACCCTTTCACAACAAAATCCCTCGAAGACAAAAAAGATAGAATGTCAGCACATCAAAAATATTAAAATAACTACTCAAAATGTCAGTATAAAAATAAGCACTTATTCCCTTTAGTGTACGAATACAAAAAGATATGATCATAATAAAGACTTTAAAGCAATGTATTTTGTAACTTTTCCCTTTTTCCCATTTTAATAGGGACTCAAACAAAAACTACTAGCTTTAGATATACGCTTTGATCGCTTTCATTGTTCAATTTCAACATGAACTTCAGGATGTGATTCTCTCGGCACATCAAAACAATCAAGGCATTCACCAACACCATCAGAATACCACTAAACTCTATGACAACTACATCACCCTTAGTGTCCCTTAAAGCAATGTCAACATCTTTTGATGGAATGTCGTTTGCTTTAGTATCAATGTCGGTATCTCTTGAAACAACACATCAACAACAACCTTCTCTGGAAATTCATCAGAAGGAATCGGTTTTGAATCATGGAAATTTGGACGCATGGACTTAGTAAACTTGTTTTCAATACTAGTAACTCTACCACCAATATCACCCATTCCCTTAACTTCTTTTTGAAGATCAACCATACCTTTCTATAACATTAAAACCCTTCTTATCAGCTTCAGTGCCTAATGAAGAGTATGCACAAAAGTATCCAACTTCAATGACAACTCTATTGCCCATTTAGAAATCTCTCCTTCATGACCATTGTTGTTAGCACGTTTAAAATCTTTCCGAACCCCTTCATTATTAGCTACATCATTGTCTAAATCAGACCCAAACTCAACCCCTTCATTGTTGGCATGATATAAATCATCATCGCCACCAACATTATCCCCTAAGTGTCTTCATCTTCATCATCTTTCCCAACCCCGTTATCAGCTACACCAGTAGCTTTGTCATATTCATCCATCCTTATGTCCTCACCCTTCAAACAATTCTCCATACCTTTGTCAGCATCCCCCCCCCCCCCCACCACCCCTTTTCAGTACTCCCCTCCTACTTGTCACCTACATCCAACTCCTTGTCGCCTGCATATATCCATCCCTTTTTCAGCACTCTCCTCCTCCTTGTCAATTACTTCAATGCCTTTATCAGTTCCCTCCAACACTATAACAAGTAGATCCAACCCTTTCTCAATCACTTTTTCAACGCCCTTTCTCACACTTCCCTCTTCAATACACAACAACTCCTTATTATCAACTTCCCTAACCTTTTTACTCTTCTGATGTGTAAATTTCAAACCTCAACCGACATTCGCTTCACTATATTTAACAACAACAAACCTATATGCTCCACCCAACTTACTAGATTTTCCTCTCCTACGATAGACAAAGACTTTCCTTTTTCTTCTGCCACTTATGGTTGTTCTTGTTAGCATCAAAATCAATAGCTTTTCACTTCAATGTCGCCAATGGGATTTCAAAGTCATCATCTTCAGCTGTAGAAGAATTGCATGTATAGAAGAAGGGGAAAGAAGTGTACAAATCACAACACCATCACCACCAAACCTCATCATATAACATTGCTTCCTCCTCACATGCCTAACATCAACCCTAGACTTTTGTTGAGTCTCGGGAAAAACTAGTTCAATAATACAATCAAAAACATCATCGGCCTCTTTATCTTCAAAAGTCATCCCAGGTTTCCTTGCAAATTCCCCATATTCAAAAATATGAATGCAGACAACCATGTGCACTGCACTTTTATGATGCGAGTTTGGCCCATCACAAGCCCCGCATTAGGTCTAGAGACCATACTAGGCGTGGCCACGGGTTACGGGTCAACCCGTGACCCGCCGGGTCGTACGGGTCAACGACCTGCCGGGTCGTCAAGTCAACGACCCGCCGGGTTGTTGACCCACCGGGTCCGGGTTGACGGGTTGGCGGGTGGGGACGGGTAGCGGGTTAGAGTTAGGGTCGGGGAATCCGTGACCCGTGACCCGGCGGGTCGACCCGCTTTTTCAAAAAAAAAAAAATTTGGAAAATTTATTTTAAATAAAATAAATTTATAATATTATGTAAATTATTCTTAAAATAACTCACAATAATACATAAACTAATATGCAATGTGCAATGTGAGACAAATAAACCCCATCCTTCTCATTTTATAGACTTGGAAGTCTTCCTTCCTTCCCCTCATTTCCAATGTGGGACAAAGGCTTTGTCCCACATCGGAAATATGGAGATAGAATGAGAAGGCATGAGGCTATATATATGTATCCCACTACCACATTTCTTCCACTTCACTTGTTTCCTACATTGGAAATTAAGTTGGAAATGAAGTTTGAGAAATATATTCTCATATTTTTTTCTCTTACATCACACAATGAAATTATTGTGGATGAAAGAATTAATATGGAGATATAATCTTCCTACATTTTTAACACTTCATATCAAAGTGATAAAATGTGTCGTGAAGATAAAATCTTTACATATTATTTATTTATTTATTTATTTTAATAGTCATTTTTTTAAAAAAAAAAGATTTTTTTTAAAAAAATAATGTAACCCGCCAGGTCAACGGGTCGACCCGAACCCGTCAACCCATGAGATTTACGGGTTAGGGTTCGGGTCGGCCAACCCTGACCCTTGACCCGGCGGGTCGAACCCGTCGACCCGACGGGTCCGACCCGTGGCCACGCCTAGACCATACACTCCAACCCGGCCATCTCATACCCAAGCATGTGCCCAGCACAGGCTTGGGCCTGAGATGGGCCTGGTTGGAGTACTTTTATGATGCGAGTTTGGCCCATCTCAGACCCACCTCTATCAGGCGCCGCATTAGGTCTGTAGATCATACACTCCAACTTGACTTTAAGATAGCAAAAAAAATGATTATGCTATAAACTATCATGTATTAGGGCATGTTAATAGCGACTTGATCGGATTAACATGCACGAAAGTTACTCTTATCAAACCAGCAAAGCACACTTTGTCTTCACTATGCCAGTTGACATGTCTGGCGACGGACGATAAAGAGTCGGTCGCTTGAAATACGCTCAGGCGACGGACCACTTTTCTTATTATTAATTGGTTTTATTATGGAACTTCATTGATCATATATGTTTAACGTATACTTGTACGGATATGTGGGATTCTCATGTTATACTGGACTACCGAAATTTAACGAGATTCGCCCTGGTCTCCTTAGTTATGGCACCGTTGAGTTACTCAGAAACATGCATCTAGTAGCTAATACTATATTTTCAATGTAGGACAACCATATTCTAACATATTTATTCAGACCATCAACTCTATTATGAACCGATTGAATATATTGAATTTGAGTTTGTTGTTGTTGTTTTTTAACTAAAGAAATTAAGTTGATAATACAGCACAATCCCATTCGCAAATGATTAAGATGTGAAACTATTTAAAAGTAAGAAACAGACGTACCTAACTTGCATGAGGTGATGTATAATTCCATGAGTTATTACAAATAATACTTTGGTTGAGGAAGACAACATAGCAAAGCGGTTTACAATCGCTTTCGCACGTTCAAACGTAGTATATATGGAAACCCTAGGACTACCTAGCTAGGTCATATCATAAAAAGAGATCTCCTTTTTCTCCAAAATTCATACAATTTGATTTAGTTAATTATGAGATCTCATGTACGTATTATTTTAAAGGAAAAACTAATTAAAATACCCCCACCTTTGGGGGTATGGTAAAAATATATCCTCAACTTTCAAAAGTAATAAAAATATCCCGACCTTTGATAGTAGTGGTAATATATTACCACGATTTTTCTCACTGGTAAAAAATGCTGACAAGACATCCTACGTTGATTTTTTACAAGGGTTTTTTTGAACGATTTCCTTAGGAAAAAAAATAAAGAGTTGGACCGGGTTCATACACCACGCCTTTTTCTCTCTCCTATCTTCTTTCGTGATCGCCTCTTGAGCTGTCTTCCGGTCTTCCAAGCAGCTCATAGTTCCTCTTCAATGATAGTCTCCCTCCCTCGTGGTCGGCTATCTTGAGTTGTCTCTCTCACATCTTCTTACTCTTTGATTCGTTCACGTACTTAGCTGAATAAGTTTTTCCCCCTCTTTGTTGTCGCTGTTGTTTTCGGTTTAGTTTTGTAGTTTTCGGTTTGGTGTTAGGAATAGTCGCGATGTGTTAATTTGAGGCAATTTTGACCGGATTAGTTGCTTGGTTGAATCAATTTCATTTTTTCGGGTTTAATTTTGTTGTCGGTGCATTTTTTCCCTAAGGAGACCGTTCCAGAAAACCCGATTTTAGTACTAATTTGTAAAAAGGCTTCCAAGCATGATGCCTTGTTAAAAACAAAATCAACGTAGGCTGCTTTGTCAGCATTTTTGACCCATGAGAAAACTCGTGGTAATATGTTACCACTACCCTCAAAGGTCGGGATATTTTAATTACATTTGAAAGTTGAGGATATATTTTTACCTTACTCCCCAAAGGTGGGGGTATTTTAATTATTTTTCCCTATTTTAAATATATGGTGCATGAGATCTCCTTAATTTATTTTTTGTTATCAACCTATATAATACAATTAACTTTAGCTGAGTCACACTTTTGTTTTATTATTTTTTAATTTATAGTGGTTTTTTATTCATTTAATTTATAGTACTAGTTTTATCATAACGAGGGCCGACTTTTTTTTTGACCTAAAAAACTATGTCCTTTCCCTCTAAGGGTATTGGGTAGTAAATGGACTCTTTTTTCCGAAGAAAGGTTTTTTGTTTTATAAACAGATCAAGCCAGTATAAGCCCCGTGTATTACAGTGTAGGTCCCGACGTCCCGTTGTGCCCACGGGATACACGATACGATATATTAATATAATATATTCTAAAATTATAAAATAAGCGAGGTTTTACTCTTATGCACGTAGTTTTAGAAGCTAAAAACTATATAAAATCTTATTTATTTTAATTAATTTTTTCACAATTTAATATTTATTACTAATAAATATTAAACTATGAAAAAAATTAATTAAAATAAATAAGATTTTATATAGTTTTTAGCTCCAAAAACTACGTGCAGAAAAGTCAAACATCGTTTATTTGCGATCGGAGAAAGTATATTATTATCTAAAAAATCTATTAAAAGTATAACAATAAATTACAATTCGCTTTCAAAAAATTTATTTATTTTTAACAAACTGAGCGGTAACTTTTTGACAAAAATATTTATTTTGATTGTTTTAAAACATATATATTTTTTAACTAATGGAGCTATAATTTTTTTTTTATATTAATGAATACTCTTAATCTTAAAAATATTTTTAAAAACTTTTTTGTTATGCAATTTCTTTTATTTGAATAATATAATAGTGATGAAAATTAATCTAGATATAAATAATATTTTTCACCCAAAAAAATCTAGATATATATAAAATATCAAATATCAAATATTGATCTATTGATATTTTTGGTAAGTACAACGATAAAACATTTTTATTTACTCTATGTATTTGAACATATTATTTAAATAATTTTTATTATTTAATAAAATATATATAAATAGATTAGGGCTTTTGATGATTTTTCATAAATTATAACAATATATTATTTTAATAATTTTTTTGGTGATGAAATTTTACCAGTGAAAGGGAAAATACGATACAACGATAAAATGAATGAATATTATGTTACACTAGTATATGCATATTTTCCATATATATATATGAATATATGAATATTGTTGCGTACGTGTGAATATAATATGAATATCGAAAAGTTATATACCACCAACTTTTTTTATAAATACAATGCTAATTAACCATAGCAAGATATTACATTGGCTTAATTAAGCTTAACACAACCCACGCAGTCGGTAATTAAGACACCGTGCATTATGCCATCTTTAACAATCACAAGGTGGAGTCTCGTAATTCCATTGTCCATTATATTCATCAGATGCCATCTAGGTGGACTAAACCACCAAATGTCATCTACGAAATAAATGTAGATGGCTCAGTCAGAGCCCTTAATGATTGTCATGTTGGGGGCATCATTAGGGACAACTCGGGCCAGGTGGTCGACATTGTTCACCAGAAAGGAAGAATGAGATTTATTCTTCAGACAGAAGCGGATGTTTTTTTGCTTAGGAGTCCAGCGAGCCATTGACAAATGATTAACAAAGGTGATCATCGAAGGAGATAATCTAAAAGTAGTAGCGGAGATAAATGACAGCTCCAAGGTCGACTGAGAGGTTTGTAGAACTATTGAGAAGATCAATCTGCTGAAAGGAAGATTTGAATTTATTCAATTCCGATATTGCTTTAGAGAGTCGAATACAACAACTGATTACATTGCTAAATCTAGAGATGGTTGTAACATGTCAACTCTCCCCTTGCAAGAGGTTCTTTTTAACATCATCCTTAGGGATGATCAAGAATGAACCCGGTTCTGTCTGGGCATTCTATTATTTGCCTACTATAAAAATAAAAATAAAAAAGGCAGCGTGCATTATGCTATTTTGCAACCTTAGAGATCATGAACAGAACCCATGTTGTTTAACACAACTAGTACAACAATAAGAAATATTATCATAATTGTTTAAAAATATGTATCATAAAATAAGAAATATCATCATAATTGTTTAAAAATACATACCTAGAGGAATCGTGAACTAAATCAGCAACTATTTTTATATGGAAAGGAGTAGGAGTAAGTTTTTCATATATACCAGCCTTCATCAAATGTATTGGGAGCCAAACAAAAATTGCTTGTAATTGTTCTTAAAGTGTTCCCTCCGCAACAACATAAATATTGCAATCACGTACATTTAGCACCTTCTCATCGATTAATATCTCCAAAGCAACCCAATGCCGGTTGATAACATTAAAAGGTTTATAAATCTTTGTTGAAGCCGCCCATGATTTACCATACTTATCAGGGTAGAGACCAACAAAGTACATCCCGGTAAATGTTTCAACAACTAAATCTTCTTCATATAATGAAGCATGTGTTGGCAGATACTTATGATAGAAAAGCCAATCCAGAACAACACAATCTTCATATTTGATAGGTTCTTCAAGAATTCGCTTCCTCATATGATACAAAGTTGCTTCAATATGCTATCAAACTGATTAACAAACTACTGTCAGCACACACACACACACTAGCTGATTGATGTCAGCATTGTTACCTCACAATCCAACCACATGTCCCTAGTTATAAGTGGTTTGAAAATGATGCGTCTAGCCTCCCAGCAAACCCAACTATAGAAAAGTCCCTGAAAACAATCATACAGTATGCATTAAGTTATAATCAGCATAATGCTTTACAACTAATAGGATGTCAGCAAAATATTTTATAATGCTTGCATAACAAAAGGAAAGATATCTTTTTCTCTTTAAAATATTGTACATAAACTCATGATCCTCCTCGCTAATCAACGACTTCATCCCATTGTACTTCGACAACTTCTTCTTCTTTTCATGCTCAAAAGGACTTTGCAAGAAGCTACTAGCTTTTGGAATATGCTTGGACCACCTTAATTCTTAAATCTCATTTACTATGGCAGGATCCTTGGCACAATTGTCCTAGTCACTAACTACATTTATTTGTGCAATATCAGTATCATCATCGCATTCAACATACTCCACACCAACATTTTTCGCTGACTCGGGAACTTTAGATGGAGTTGATGGGGTCGTAATAGCATCCTCAGACCCCTTCACATCAACATCTTCCTCCTCCACTAATGGGGTGTCAACATCCTTCGCATCCCCACCTCTAGCAGCATCCTTTGATTCTTTAACATCAGCATCTTCCCTACCAACTAATTGGATGTCGGCATCCTTATCATCCCCACCTCCAGCACCATTCTTGGTTTCCTTCACCTCAGCACCTTTAGCAATGCACTTCACCTCCATGTCATCCCCAGGAAATACATCATTTTGAAATCAATAGCTTTTGTGTCCATAGATAGTAAATCAGAATCACATCATAAATCAACAGCAAAATGACATGAAATTGACCCTGATATCATTTGACATTCATGCAGTGTTCTAAAAATTTCACCTAGGTGCTAGGCGAGAAGACACCTAGGAATTTTTAAGCCTAGGCGGCCTTCTAGGCGGAAATCTGCATATGCACCGCCTAGTCCCACCTAGGCGCCGCCTAGACTACGCCTAGGCCCGCCTAGTCATGTCTAGGCTCCGCCTAGGCTCGCTTAGTCCTGTCTAGGCTCCGCCTAGTCCTGTCTAGGCGCCGCCTAGGCCCGCCTAGCCCAAGATTATTCAATTTTAGCTCCTAGGCATGTGATTAGTCAACTTAGGGTTTTTTTTATCACCTAAGTTGGGATGTATTTGCCATTGAGTCAAATCTATGTTTTAGATTTTAGGAGGTTTAGAGTCACTAGTCGGATGTATACTTTTTGCGTTTATTTACTTTAGTGTTAGTTAAGCACCGCAAATTTCGTTTTATAAGTGATATTATGAATTATTATTACATTATATGAGTTACTGACATGCGGTATGCGTTAAAATATAAGGAAATAATCAAGTTTGTTCTATGTCCGCCTAGGCGCTAGGCGGCCACCCACCTCCTAGCGGTCGTCTAACACCTTTTAGAACATTGCCTTCATGTAATGTACCATGAATAACATATTCTTCATCTACAGTTAGAATTTGAGTTGATGAAACCTCAATATTCACTGGAGGAAGAGATGATTTATCTTCTTCATTCATAACTAAATCAGCTTGCTCTTTAGCAATCATATCCCTCTTAATATCAGCCACCACATCATTAACAACCTTTGCACTTATTGGATCATTACACATTACACGAGAGGACTACGACCTAGCAAGCATTGACTCACACATTGTAAACCTATTCTCAAGTGCATTATACTTCTCATCCTGTCAGCAACCATCCTCACAATTTCCAATGCCTTTTCAACGTGTTTCTCAATATTATCAACTCTGTCAGCCAAATCCTTCCCACATTCAGGAAGCTTTTCCAACTTGTCAAACCTCATATATATCTCTCTTTCACTCAATGAGGAGTAACAGAAATAGTAGAAGTATCATCCACTTTGCCAGGCAACTCTCTCATCCCATCACTTTTCTCATCTAGTTTCTTAGGCAATTCTTGTACACGTGGAGGTACCTCCCCCATTCCATCACTTTTCTCTCCATCACACTGTACATTAACTTTCTGATGCTCCAAAGACTCATCACCACTTGTGTCAGCTTCAACAGGTGTGTCAGTAGTTCTCTCAACATCGCCATCCTTACTTTTTTCGACACCAGCAACAGATTCAATAGACGTTTCACCCACTTTCTGATGCCCTAAAGACTCATCCCCACATCATTTCCTTGTGCAGCAAGTTTGTCAGCTCCATCATTTGTGTCAACAAATGTGTCAGCATAGCCCTCATCACTTCCCTGAGGAACAAAACGAGGGAAGAAAGCAGGGGAAGCAAGTGCATCAGTAGGGTCAACACCATGGGTGTCAGTAGTATTAGCACCATGTGTGTCTCCAACTTGAATACCACAAAAAGGTACTAAAACATTACAACCTTCTTTAGACACTTCAACTGGGACCAATAGATCTGAATCAAACACTCCAGTGCTAGATGAGGACTTATCAACACGAGTGTCAGTAAACCATGCACTTTTTGTTCCTGTGTCAGCAATCTTGCTCCTCCTACGGAATACAAATTTTAAGGGTGCATCCTTGTCTGATGTCTCATCTTTATCAGTAAGCTCCTTTTTACACCAGCACATTTCCCAAACTCTTTAACTGATTTACTATCTATGAGAGCATTGATTCTTCCCAAAGAAATCATATATGGACACTTGCTTGGGGGAGGGGGGGGGGGGGTGTTGAGCCGTTGAGGGTTAAAGACACAGTCTTCGCAGGGAAGGCCAGTGATAGCATGAAATTCAACAAGCGAAAACCAAGCAATAAGTCCATCAACTTTAAACCACAACTCCATCTTTTTTTTTTATGTCAACTTGACGCAACATCATATGATGCATGAACTGGAAATTAACAATCATATTGTAGCCCTGTGTCAGCACCCATCCCAAACAGCTTTTCCGCAAAATCTCAAAATGATCAGTAGACAGATGTTCTTTGATGAGATCACAGACATCGGGATACGAATAAATGTTCGATCTAAAATGGAATCGCTCATTGACAGGAATGCAATATTTCATTTTCTGTTAAACACAAGCAAATATTCAAACAAAATACAAGTATTTGTTGACATAAAAAAGTACTTGTATATATAAAAAAAAACTCACATCAGATTTGCATTTGTAGCTATCTAGATCACTCCTTCTATAAAGAAAATAAGAGAAACTTGTGCGAAAAACAATGTCAGCATGTATGATAAACCACACCAAAACACACAAAAACATACAAATATGCATAAAATGATATCACCAAACATAAGTAAAACACTACAACATTCCATTTACTATAATAACCATACACAAACAGATATGCGAAAAATGTTGTCAGTACATACAAATATGCATAAAAACGTTGTCAGCATTAAAACAAAAACCCTAATTGTAAAGGACAACAACAAACATGCACACACATTTGCTTTTATGATTACGAAAAACACTCAAAAACACATGTGCCAAAACCGATTGTAACCAAAAAGGATATAAACCACATAATTTTTAAGACCAAACAATAAACCACAAAGTAACGAACACACACACACACACACGCACACACACACACACACACAAAGTAACGAACACACACACACACACACACACACCCCATTTATGCATATAAAGCATAGATTTGTGAATACGAGTTGAAAAATAAAAAACGACATACACGAACATGCAGAAATTGCATTAAAAAACCCTAACACAAAAAATAATCAAAATACAACAAAATCGGTACCCGCACTACTGGCGAAGGTCGCCATATGAGCGACTATGAAGACAAAATACGATGATTGCCCACACAAATCACTCATTTACGATGATTGATTCGAAGAAACAAAGTAAGAAGACAGCGTAAAGCGAGAGTTGAGACAGAGAGAGAAAACCGTTAATTGAGTGTGTCCCGTGCGCTTTAAATAAAGTAGGGGTATTTTTATCCAAAAGTAACTTCCCAAAATAGAGGTGGACAGTTTGTAAAATTATTCAAAACACTGGACACTCCCCTAATTACAATAAAAATTTACGTCTCCGACGCAAATTTTTTCAAAAAGAACCCATAAATTTAATTTAAAGAAAGACTAAAGTAGTTGAAATTCTGGACTGATAATTGGATTACAACGTCTGCACTGTAGTCTAGAGAAGACTGCCCCCAAATAGTTAACATAGAGGAAACGGTCAGCGATTACATTTTGGGTGGTAAGCGGTGGTCGGAGAAACTTCACAACGTGTTACCCACAAACATCGTCACTGAAATTATGGACATCCATCTGCCCATATCCTCCTTTAAGGACCGTTTATACTGGTGGCCTGATAGAACGGGTTGGTTCACAACGTCAAGTGCGTATAAGCTTATCACTTTGCATTGCTCCAATTATGTTGACATAAATGCCTGGATTTGGCAAATTGACGCTCCACCAAAGATACATAACTTTTTATGGAAACTATGTCAGGATGGTCTCCCTACTGCTACAAGACTTGCTTCAAGAGGTGTTTCCTTGCCCTCGTATTGCAGTCTTTGTAACGGTGCGGCCGAGGACGAGGTTAACCTACTGATCGAATGTCCCTTTGCCCGTTCCCTTTACCAATTTACTCAAAGAATTGACTCAACCTTAGCTAACATGATCTATCTAGCCCGGGATATAAAACCTATTATCTCCTTCTTAGGGCGCAACCTCAGTTCTGAGGCTAAAGTGGAGCTCGCCTTTGCTTGGTGGAACACTTGGTTTACTCGGAACCAACTCGTCTTTAGACAGATTCCTCCAACAGAGGGCCACTTCACTACAGTTCATTAAAAATCAAATTCACAATTGGAAAAAAAAAAACTTACCAGTCAGAAGTCGATCTAGATGTGGATCCAACACAGGTTACCCGAAAACACACTCACCAAAGCAAAAGAAAAAAGGTTAAGTATACTAAATGACGCAAACCTCCTAGGGGATCCTTCAAATAAAATTTTGATGGATCTTCGCTGTCTAATAAGGACAGCTCGGCAGGAGCCATTATTCGGGACTGGGAGGGGCGGCCTATAAGCATAAATTTTCAGGAACTTGGTTGGCAAAGCCCCCTCAAAGCATAAGTGCTTGCTTTAAAATTAAGTATCCAAGAGGCCATTCATCTCCGTATTGAGAAGATACATATTGAAGGTGACTCCTTCACAATCATAAATTATTTCAACAAAAATACTACATGCCCGTGGGAAATTGAGCTGGTATTGTCGGATGTAAAACTTTTACAATCAACTATGAAAGAAGTATCACTCTTTCATGTTCCCCGTTTGGGCAATAGAGTAGTGGACAAGGTTGCACACCTTTGCCACTCTGCCTGGGGTATCAATATTTATAACAATTCTGGTTTTCTTGACCTCATCCGCAAGGATGTTGCCGCATAGAGCTTGCTCACCCAAATTCTTTCCTAATAAAAAAAAACTAAAGTAGTTGAAATTTATAAAATATTTCAAATTTAGGCTCTTATCCTATGTATTTGGCATATAATAGAAAAACGGTTATTTTATTATTGAATTTTTTAGAAAAGTAGTTTAAAGGAATCTTAGCAATAATTTGAAGTTAGTAACTTCTAAGGCAAAATTGCAGAAAGCCACCCTTTAAGTATGTTGTTTTGCGTGAAATCACCCCTTAAAATGAAAATTGCAGAAAACCACCTCTTAAAACTGTTTTCTTTGCAAAGTCACACCCATCACCCAATTTTTATTAATTAAATGTTAAAGTGCATGAAAATCAATTATATCCCTTGTTTTTATTATTATTTTACTTTATCCAATCGGTATTAATTATTTTTTACCTTTTAACATATTTTTCAAAAGTAATTTTTTTTATTTAAAATATCATTTTTTATATATAATTTCACACTTATTAGTAAAAACACTCTATAAAAAAATAGATATGATTGATATTTTATATATTTTAAAAAGTATATATTACTAAATGGCTACTAAAAGAAAATAAATTTTAAAAAAATGATATGTCATATATTTTTTATTATTTTAAAAATATGTTCACTATTCCACATACATTTTTAGAATAATTAAAACTATATGAAACATTATTTTTTTATAAAAAAAAATTTCTTCAAGTAGCCCTAGTATTACACTTTTATATATATATATATATAAAACATAAATTAAACATCAATTTTTATAGAGTTTTTTTTTGTAAATATGAAATTATTTAAAAAAACATTTTTTTTTTATATTTATAGTGTTTTTTGCTTTTGAAAAACATGTTAAAAAGTTCAATATCAACTAATATCAATTGAAATGAGTAAAATAAAAATAAAAATAAGGGGTATAATTAAATTTTCACAAACTTTAACATTTAATTAACAAAAATTGGGTGATGGGTGTGACTTTGCAAAGAAAACGGTTTTAAAGAGTAGTTTTCTGTAATTTTTGTTTTAAGGGGTGGTTTCACGCGTAGGGTGGTTTTCTACAATTTTGCCAACTTGTAACTAACATGATCGGTAAGCTTTATGTCGACTAATGCTGCTGGCGGCGCCGTTTTTACCAATTTGTCTATTTCTTTAATTTTTTCCTTCCTTCGAGGAATAAAGAGAATCAACTATATATTGTAGCTTCTACATATACTATAAAATTATTTTAGTTTGCCTACAGATTTAGGGTCCACCAAATTAATTTATAGAATTTGAATATAATGCTACTTTGGTTAAAAACCGGCAAAAAAGAAGCACTAGAAAGCAAAATTCAAAGCTTTTTAAATAATTGATTTTGAGTGTGGATCATGTTGAATTATATATTTTTTTATTTCAATATTGAATTACATAGTGTTTAGGCATTATGAAACCTGGAACTAAATCCATTTAATTTGGGTGGAATTATTAAAACAATCAAAAAAAAATTGCTCCCATCCATCCATAAATATATTTATATTTGTATTCTTAATATGGAGTAAATGCTTAACAACTCTTTTTTTTTTTTGGCGAAACTAATTAAAATAACCCGACCTTTAAGGGTATGTTAAAAATATATCCCAACCTTTTAAGTGTAAGATAAATATCCCGACCTTTAAAGGGGTGTTAAAAATATATCTCAACCTTTCAAATGTAATATAAATATCTCGATCTTTATATGTGATGTTAAAATAATATCTCAAAAAAATTTGTACAAAAAAAAAGCTAACAAGACATGCATATATGACAAAAAAAAATATAGATTTACATATCTTTCGTCTTTTATATTTTATACACACTACTTTCTTATGACTCTATATTAAAAACCTTGTTTTATTAAACCACTTTTCTTCTCTTTTCTTTTTTATCAAGGGAAAGAAATAAATTAAAAAAATATAAATATATATATATAAAAAATGATATACGGAGTATTTACAAGTGTTTAATATTTTATTTAGATTATTTTTATATTTGAGGGATAACACCCATATTCGTATAATGGATCATTTAACTAATTTCGCATTTTTGATGAAAATTTAAAATAGAAAGAAGAATAGTTAGAATTTTAGTAAATAAATTATGTAAAAAAAAATGGGACAATTGAACAAAGAAGAATAATATGAAAAATTGAAATATTAATAAAGTGTCTTGAATTTTTTTTTTAAATAATAAATGAAAAAACTTGTTTCCTTAAACCCTTCTATTAATTTTTTATATATTATATTTTTTTTTTTTATTAATTTAGTTTGTGACATATGTATGCCATGTTAGTTTTTTTTTTTTTGGTAGAGAATTATTTTATATATTATTTGAACATCACTTATAAAGGTTGATATATTTATCTTACATTTGAAATGTAGGGATATATTTTTAACATATCCTTAAAGGTCGGGATATTTATCTTACATTTGAAAGGTTGAGATATATTTTTAACACACCCTTAAAGGTCGGGTTATTTTAGTTAGTTTCGCCTTTTTTTTTTTATGACGTGGAGGTTTCGAGGTTATCGGCTAATTCTTCACGGGCCGAGCACTAGTCTGCCGGGTAAGCCAAGCGGCAAGCCATAAGACAGGCTCACTCATGCCAAGGTAAACCAAGACATGACCTCATGGTAGTGAGACACAAGAAAGTACCTCACTCTTACCAGTAGGGCAAGAGGTCATTGGTAAATGTTTAACAACTACTCCGTATTAATTCTGTGCCGTAGGTTAGCACTTCTATGAAGATGGAAAATTTTGCTTTTAATAAAAACATAAAGAAACTCAATTACCTAGGGACTAGGGTCAATGGCGGTCACAAGATAGTGCGGGGGCGACCACCCACTTTTTATATTTACATGTAATAAACAATCCACTCTGTCATATGCTTTCTACATGTCAAGTTTGTCTGTCATCCATCCTTTTTTTCCTTTCATTCTTCAAAATGAATGAAAGATCTGTATGCAACTAGTACGTTGTCCTGGATGGATATGTTGATCACAAAGCCTCCTTGGAGTAGGAGGATAATTTTGAATTTTTTTTTGAAATATTCATAATTAATTAAATAATTACGAAATTATTCAACGTTTGAAAATAATTACAGAAATATTCATTTTTTGCAGGTGGGACAGAAAAGCGCGGTCTGACTCCGCGTTTTATTCATACAGCATGAGAGAGAATTGGCGACTGGGTAAACTTTCAACCGAAAAGAGACATTGTGCCTGGGTAAACGCGGCTCCACCTCACGTTTTATGGGTAAACTTTCAACCGCCTCATTGATTGTGGTTTGACCAAATTTTTTTTCTGAAACCGAAAAGAGAAACGCGGTCCTAGACCGTGTTTCTCTATTTGTCCCATCCCCGTCAGCAACAGCTAACAAGTGGGTCCCCAGTCAACACAAGAAACGCAGTCTCAGACTGCGTTTCTAGTGCCAGGTAGGCTTCTGTATTATATTCTCCTTTTTCTTTTATTTTAGAGTAGAAACGCGGTATGGGACCGCGTTTCTTTCGTAAATTTCAAACAATCTCCCAGGCGCCAATTCTCTCTCATGATGTATGAATAAACGCGGAACCAGACCGCGGTTTTCTGTCCCACCTGCAAAAAATGAATATTTCTATAATTATTTTCAAACGTTGAATAATTTCGTAATTATTTAATTAATTATAAATATTTCAAAAAAAAAATTCAAAATTATCCTCCTACTCCTTTGAGTCTATCAGCAGTGATCTTAGCTATTATCGTATAGATTGAGTATAAGCTAATTGGTAAAATATGTTGTTTACAATTCATGCACATTTTTTTATGATGATCAATAATTCTATATAAAATATCAAGTTTTTATTATTATTTAAATAATTTCATACATATTAGTAATAAGTATGAATTATTAAAAAAATTACTATATTTTATATACATTTTATTATCCTAAAAAAGCGTAAATAAATAGTAAATAATATGTTTGGCCAAATAGAGGGAGAATCATCAATTTCATTTGTTTTTCAAATGTATGATGTTTTTTATATACTTTACTCCATCTGTCTCGAAATATAGGTCAAATGACTTTTTGATACGTTTTTAAGGAGCTAAAAACTATATAAAATTTTAATTTTTTTTTTTAAATAATATTATACTTATATTAGGTGATTTAAATTATATAATGAAAACCATTTGATTATGTGATATCCTCCACTTAATATATAATTTTTTTCACATATATTATACATTTTCTAATCAATGAGTTTAATTCAAAACATTTTCATGCTAAATTTTTACTCAATCAAATTATAGTAGAGTTTTTTTCCTTAATATATTCTACATTTTATAATCAATTGGTTTAATTTTTTTTTTGAGGGGATCAACTGGTTTAATTCAAAAAATCCAAAACATTGAATTTTTAAATTTATTTCTAACTATTAAATAAAAATCTATATCTATCCTGAAATAATAAATTTTTCGATCCAGTCTCATGAATTGTTAAAAAAGTGAAAATTTTACACATTTTTTTAATTATCTAACTATTAACTAAGAATAATTTTTTTCTTAGGTGTCATAACTCATAACCATCTTAATTTTAAGTTTTTTGTATATTTTTTACTTTATAAATTTTACCCTTCTTATATTAGGTTGACTTTGTTAATATTTTATTTAATTTATTAATAGCAGATATATTATTAATATTTTATTTTTAAAAATGCGTTATGGCACGGAGATTGTGCTAGTTAATCTAAAGACTCCATTCTTGGTTATCTTACAAAACAGTCATTTTACAAAACACAAGTGAAATGCCATAAAAAAATCACGTTAGAGACGCACCAATTTATGTCGGGATGTTGATTAAGAATTAAATATTTTTTGAAATCAATTATTGTTAAACAAAGTTTATTACTCCGTATAAAATACTCACGTGTTCTTGTTTTTTTAATTCAAAAATTTCCTAACTTGATAGCTCATGGTAACACCATCGGGCGTTTGCATTAGCACTTGCATATTATAAGCATGCTATATTGCTACTGATGGCCACAATATTGGGTTGGCCAGCCCAACCAATTTGGACAGGCCCAAATGAAAAGGATTATCCATGAGCCGAAAATGTTCGCTTTATTAGATTTTTGTTTTGTAAGACAAATATTTGGGGTGGTATTAGGCTATGTTAGACGAAAACATAAGCGAAAACGAAAACGGGGAAAGGACACTCCAAATTTTATAGGAAACGAAAACGTCGAAAAAACGGAAACATGAATTATATGTTCATTTAAAGGTCTAAATACGAGCAATATCGTGATAAAGAGTGTCCTTACTCCTTAACAGAAATCAATACAGACATGTCAAACATTTTAAATGTCCTTACTCCTTTTCGACTCCATCAGTTGCAGATTCGGTTTGTTGGCTTTGTTCAACACTATGACTTCTGCTAGGATCGCTACTCACATTTGAGGATGACATAGTGAGAGCCGAGAGGGAGAGAGCACTGAGCAAGTAAGAGTTTACCAGGAGAGCACATTGAGCAGAGTTTACCAGAAGACCAAAAATGGAAGAGAAGGAGGCGGCAAGGCTAGAGGGAAACAGGAGTTTCGGACGGGGGAAGGAGAAGTATGATTTAGAGTTTGTTTTTTATTTTTATTTTTTTTTCAATTATAAAATTAGTGGAAACGCCACTTGAAAAGGCAGAAACGTTTACGACCAAGCGAAAACGGTCAAGGTTTCTGACTTTTTTGGTCAAGGAAACGGTCAAAGTTTTTAACATCTTAGAAACGTTTATGAGGTGTTTCCTTGGAATTTCGGAGTTTCTTTATATCTAGAAACGTGAAACCACTATAAAATGGAGTTTCGGTGTATCATACGTATTAGGCTCGCTCTTCAGGTGCATCCTTTTAGATAAGAGCTTGTAGTTTTGAATGATATTGGAAGAGATCAAAATGACAGGATCCATCGGATAAAAAAAAAATGACAGGATCCATTGAATACCGCAAAGAAGCCACTCAATCGTCATCTCAATCTCACACGAGTATTTCCATCATCCATGAATCGCATTGATGACCATGAGACATTCACCCTCTACGATAATCGTTGGGATTTCCAACATGTTAGTGCATCTCTAACAAATTCCCCATTTTGAATATTTTAGAATTTTTAGAGAATTTAAGACTTATTTTGTTCAACAAATTTTTCATCTCATTCTCTAAAATGGGGAAGTAACATAAAAAATAAAGAGAAAAAGAAAAAGAAAACAGAGAAAGAGGAATAAAAATAATAAAAACAAAAATTGCTTGTTTTTTTTTAAAAAAAATCGGAGGATGCTTGTTTTGGTAGCGCTTAGCCGCGCGCAGCCATTTATGTTTGTCCGACTGACCAAATGGATATTCAAAGGGTGGCCTCACTCACATGTTGTACGGCTTCATCATCCTCTCCAATTTTATAACAAGGGAATGAAGGAGGGATTAAGGAATTTTTAAACAAGTGACACTTTTATGTGCTAATTTTTTATTTATTTTTTTAAAATACTTTATGTGCTGGACTATTTATTTTAATATTTTATGCACCTTATTCTGCCATTCTCAATGTGATGTATAAATGGCACTCACTCCTTCAATAAAGTGGGAAAAAAAAAGGCTAGCCAGCTACTGCAAAGATGATTATGCAAATCAATTACTGTTCATTATATATACTTGTTGAGAGAATGAAAGATGTGAAGAGACCAAAAGAGTCTCACATCGACAATATGAACAAAGAAGCCTCAGTATATAAGCTAGTGAGTTACTCCTCCTCTAGCCAATTGGTTTTAGGATGGAACATTGCTCGGCTTATGTGCTAGACTATTAACCCAAGGGCGCACGTATACACACGATCCCCGATCCCGAGTCTCAACGGACTTTAGTAAAGTATCAGAGTGGAAAAGTCAAACGGCCCGACTCTCGATCCTGGGCTAACTAAAAAGAGAATGAGAGGCTAGACCCGTTGTCCAAGTGTCAACTAGAGGCGAAAAACGACCCTAGTTGCACTTGCGGGGGCGTGTTGAGAGAATGAAAGACGTGAAGATACCAAAAGAGTCTCACATCGATAATATGAACAAAGAAGTCTTAGTATGTAAGCTAGTGGGTTACTCCTTCTATAGCCAATTGGTTTTAGGATGGAACCCCGCTCGGCTTATGTGCTAAGCTATTAACGCAAGGGCATTGACTCTATAAGTAGATTCAACTAACACCAAAAGAATCAGCTAAAGGTGTGATCACTTTTGCAATGTGCTGTAATGAAATCACCAAGTGTTCCAAGCCTGCAAATTTGCATCAGGATATATCTACCTTGACAAATTGACAGTGTATCAGATCATTTTTTTCGATATATGTAATGTGCTGCAATGGAATATATATTCCATGAACTAGTTGAATCTTCCATGAGTTCCGAGGAAGAAAGCTTTTCACAGACATAGAGAGATCTCTATGGACTATCATTGTTTCATCTACAAAATCGTGCCTCTGAACAAACATGGCATTTTCACACTGCATACAGTATAACATATATATGCTTTTAGTTTTCGATTTAGTGATCTCTTGGAGATTTTTTTTTCAGCTATCTGAAGAGCAAGGGAATGATCATTTTTGTAAGCATTCCTTAAACAAGAACACAGCAAAGGCTGAATTATTCGTGTTCATGCGAATACAAAAGGATTCTTTCATTAAACACGAATACGAAAGGATTCGTGTTACAAAGGTTACTACAACACAAGTAACAACATCACCTTCAAAACTTCATTGAAGAGAAAGCCCTCTCACTTTTGGTTCCACTAAAGACGTCGCCATCTCACTTGTACGTTAGCAAAAGATCTAGACATCCACACAACAAAAGGAGGATTTAAAAAAAGCACTCAATGGTGATGTGGGTCAGGTCCTCCAGGACTGATTCTTGTAGGGTCATATCTACCTCTCACCGAGTCTTCCTCTCCACTGTCAAACGACGCTTGCAACAACCTCACCTGTTTTTTCAGCTCAAGAATCACTTTAGAGTGTTGATCCCTTTGTGGAGAAGGCGGCGTAGTAGGCTTGAGAAGGCGGCTGCTGGAGCTCCCTTGCTCGAGTAATAGCATTGAGGCTTGATCTCCTAGACCCTCCTTGACAGGCATTACCGAGGATTGATATGTTTCTTCGTCTGCTGTCATTGAGCGAGGCTTAAGAGGCCGACTGACTGAACTCCTGATCAGGAAGAATAGGATTATGATAAGGTACATCCACAGGTTTGAGTGTCGGCTTTCCATATTAGTGTGTTGATGTTTAGACTGGATTCTTGGATGATCAGATGGAGTGAGTTGAAGTTAAATTTATACAATCTGAATGCTGGAAGTGGAAATTAAACAAAGGCAAATAAGGTTCAATTTGGATTTGAGTGTTTGTGTAGAGCATGCATTCATACTCAACCAGCACTCAAGCTCAATACCAATGGCCGGAGCCTAAATTGCTGCATTTCGATGTGAGAGGATGAGGACAACTAAAAATTATAAAAATTCAACTAAGTTTTTGAGAACTTGATTTAAATACCAAAAGAATTATTTCTTATCAGAAATATATTTATATCATTCATACAGTCGCTCCTCATAATTTTATGCAGATTGCAGCTTAGATTGGATCTTCTCATCATCAACCACTTATGAAGCTTTTAACAGAACAAAAATAAGGTCCACCTTATTTCTAAGAATTTCCCCTCTTGAGATGTCCAAGGGCTACTTTGATACTCTTATTATTAATAATATTCAGAGGTTCCATTGACTCCAAATGAAGTTGGCAAGTGCAGTCCCAATAATTGTGCATCGAATACTAGCTAGGAAGGCCAGGATACATATGAGAGTTTCAAGTCTCTAGTAGGCAACTTCAACGGATAATGACTCAGAAAGCGGAGTTCAGGCATCCAAGAAAGTGTGTTTAGAGGTTGATGACAGATAGGAAAATAAGTGCAAATACAACAGGTAACCGATTATATATATATGCTGATGTAAAGATTCAGCATTATCCTCGCTGGGGAATTCAGAGTATGATAAATGTTTTACCTAGTAGGATCCAACATCATCAAAGTTGACATTCAATAAGTAAATGCCTCAAGTGAAAAGGTTTATATAGGAAGGCAGATCAGGTCAAAGATGACACTACCATGTTCCTCGTGTTTATCTTCATGCGCGTTATTAGTCAGATTCATTTATTTGTTTCATGCTGTAACTGCTTTTCCTTGTCATCTGTCAACAAGTTAGGCCAAGTGCTTTCTGATTTAAGCTAACCTTTGAAACTTTTTATCTGACAGAAAATAACTACAGCTTTTTCATGATTTCAACTGACAACCGCCTTCTTTCACACGTGTAACTGTGTAAGACTTTAAAGAATTCGAAAGAATTTCTGGAATGTATTGAGTCATCAGGTCAACATGGTTTGACCATGTGTTAGTTGTAACCGAATGAGTCAAGTGGTGTGTATTGCTTGTGGTGAAAGCTTGTTTTTCCAAATTGTATAAATAGGGGCAAACTGTACACAAACACATTACTAAGAAATCAAATTCAGAATTTTCCCTCTTCCAAGTTGTTACAGAATGTAGTTGTATTGAGAATTAGGTCAGACCATAGCAAGTTACCTACCCATGAAGGAATAAGAACAATTGTTTTTATGAACTAGTCTATGTGATAGTGATGGTGGGCAAGTATGAATCTCAGTTGATCACGACTTGAAAGTTGCATATTCACGAATCTGTGCAGTTATGTGAAGAATCGACCTCTCAAATCCAAGAAGCTTTAGATGCACATTACACTGCTGACGTTGACAAGCATTCGAGAATATTTTCAGTAGATGTTGCTTAGTGATGCTTTTAGCACTTGACTTTACACATAATTTCTAGTTCCTTCTTTTCTGTCAACTACAAAAGAATAGCTATTTAAGAGTAAAGTAATGACAGAACAGTTCCAATTTAGACTCCATACCTTTCCATGAACGGCCGGCAATGTGATTAAAAAATGGTGCAGGACGGTCTATCATTTGTGTCGTATGATGATCCGGAAGTGCTTTCGCCTTTTGCTTCTCTATCATTTGAAGTCACTGCCAAAATGAGGATGGAATCCATTACAGTTTTTTATTTACATATTTAGTTCCAAATCAAATGAAATATAAAAATCGCTAACTGTTACGACAGATCACACGCGCACACAAAATCCAGAATGCAGAACAAGATTTGTCCTACTTAGATAATCCATCATCAGCCTAAAAAACAGAAAGAAAATGTGTGCTTTAAAATCCACAAAGGAAAAGACGACCATTGAGGATTGCACGTACGAGCAAAAGTGGTTATCAAGCATAAACATTTGAGGGTTGACAACGTTGAATCGGGCCTACGTTCCCATATATGCTAATGGAAATTGGAAAGGACAGAGAGGAAAAGAAGATAAAGAAACAACTTGTAGTTATTCAATGGATTATAAGCACTAATATATATAATATATGTAGAGAAATAATCAATAACATGCATTTGTATTTTCATTGAGCACTTGGAGCATTTGATACCAAAAGCTCAAATCTTAAATTCTATAATTTTAATATTATGGTGGATGATATTACAAGTTCAGAAAATCCACCTTCTAACATGAAAGCTTAAACCAAACGATGACTTAGATAGGGTGTTACTATTTACACCCACTTTATTTACTATATACACCACATGCCTGTAACTCAAGAAGGCCAGAGTTTATTTTTTAGAAAAATAAAATAAAATAAAATATGTGGTGAAGATAGTAAAAAAAAAAAATGGGTGCATATATCACTTCTGCTTATTTTTTTTAGTGGGAGACCACTTTCAACATATAATAGCACAAGTAGGTTATTAAACTACAGCATTCCAATTATCAAAGCCCATAGGATAGGATTCATTTGCCGTACTGTGCAACTGGCTTAGATAGATAGAGGATTGAAATTTAGACTGATAAGTGGAAAGGAAGATTATTAGAAGTTTAGAATTCCATAACCCACTAAAGAATGACAAGCTTTTGCACACAATAGATGTGTTTTCTTTTTGCCCATTTTTCTGCTATGAGATTGGCCTGGTGTCCTTGTAGGCCTTTGTGCTGCACCATAACGCTAGCGTCGCATTGTGGATTGTGGTTGAGATGTTTTCCAAATGTAATGACCTACAAAGGTCAAGTTAACTTACCTAAAATCCCCAAGTACTAGAGCTTTTTAATGCCTGGTCTAACATTTGATCTAGACAATTTTCCAAGAGGCTATATCAGCACTAAAAATGCTTGAGTTTAGTTGTGACACACTTACTGTCATTAATTATACATTAATGTACCAAGACTTGCTGGTCTATGTAGTAGTTCCTCTGGAGTGAGGAGGCATCAGTTGTTTGGGTATGGTATGGAATTTTCATATAAGATATTTGTTAAAACTTTGCTGTGAATGTGATAATGTTGAGAGGTGGTATCAACTATCAAGGTATGAATATAGCTCATACCCGAATAACTCGATATCAATTTGATGACCACACCAATCATCATCATATATGAGTTTCTAATACCTGATACATTGGTATGGATACCAAGTGCCCATACCTGGTCTTTTTCACTACTCAGTATGTACATTCACATGTTTTATTTGATAAATTAATCTTTACTAATTGAAGATTTAGGCAACTTCAGAATAACCTGCTTTAAATTTGGAGCTAAATTGCAATCTTCAACGCCATAACTTTGGATAACTCAAGGTCAAAAATGGGTTGTGGTATCTTCCAATGGCTAAATTATAGGCAGTCTATGACCAGATGAAGCAATTGCTTATTGTGAACTGTGAAGGGGCGACTCTGCAGGCCTATCTTCAATAATATCCCACTAATAAACCACTTATACAATATTAAAATGATAGTTTTTGGGCGCCTTTTCTTGAGAAAGCACACAACTTCAGCAAATGCAATTAGATTGGGGGCAAAAGAGGTCAAATTGCAACTCACAACAAAGAAACAATATCTGAATACCAATTATAATGCAATAAATCTATATTAATTCTGTGTAATTTGTGTTAGAATCACAAAATCTGAAGTAAAAAAAATTCAATCTCCCCCAAAACAAACTGCTATCTAAAACCCATCCGAAGTGAACTGCTAATGTCGCGGTGTTTGAAAGAATCGACCTGATCATCTTCCATAGACTTCCTCTTCCTGGTAATTGACCCCACAGCCAGAAAAGCTACAGATGGGGTGTCTGATTGAGGAGATGGGTGATTGAAGAGATGGGTAATGTCTGAAAGAGGCAACCTGAGTCTTCTCCACTTCATGGGCTTCTTCTTGGTGCTGAAGAGCTCAGCTGGAATGATGTTTTCTTTGTTTTCATTGTGGGCAAGGTTGCAAGCTAGTTCACCCTCCATTGATTGTGTTCACGGAGAGAGAGAAACAGAAAGTGATTTGGAATGGAGGGCATTGGAAGAGGGTGAGAGGTGAATGGGATATATAAGTTGAAAGGGGGGAAATTTGAACATGGAGGGATTTGGTTCTTCTGGGTTTTCATATTCTGAGATTCAAATGTGAAATGGTGTTTGTATTTTGGGGGGGTTTGGGTTTGAAGTTTTGATTTTGAGATTTGAGGTGGGAGAAGTGGAGGGAGAGGGTTTTGGGGATTTAGGGTTTGGCTGTGAAAACTGAAAATGGGAAGGAGTGAGAGGGGAAGTGGCGCTGGCGGGCATCGCCATTGAGATTGGAATTCAAATTGTTTGATTGAAAAGAAAAAAATGTGAAATCTCAAATCTGACTTGTTTTTGCATCAGAAAGCCGGGAAAGGAATCCCACATTTTTTTCGCAACCCTGATTATAAAATTAACCCTTTTTTGTTATCTTTTTTAAAATAAATTTGTGGGTAAGTTTTTAATTTTTATAGTAGTAAATCATCCTCATCACTTTCCACAATCTCATCCCATAAAAATAAAAAATAAAATTATGAAAAAACACCATTTTTTTTTTTCAAACTCCAATTCTCTGAGACAGATCGTAGCTCAAGGATCCTTATCCTTTGGATCTAGAATAGATTATCCTAAATCTAAGGAAAGAAAAACGTCAAGACTTTAGATATGAGTTTTTCGACAGAGAAAGTAGTCGGGAACTCAAATCGTAGCTTGAAAAAACTCGACAAAGCTCTAATACCAGTTTGAAAACTCAAACGAAGCAACAATAGACAACTGAATCAATAATATATTCCAATATATATATGCGAGAATGAATACAAAACTTAGGCCTCAACTGAAATGCTCAAGAAACGCAAGGAAAGAAGGAGAAAAGCAAAGAGAAACAAATGTCTATGTGTTTGAAGGAGACAACCAAAAGAGATTCAACGAGGGCATAAGCAAAACATCTAATGATGTTTTGCACCAACAATTTCCTATGAAATCGTCTTCAAATCTCAGTGTCTCAGACTCTTTGGATGGATCGGGATCTCTATCAAGAGGCTCTGTCAAGGCATCTCACCCGGAGGCAAGGAAACCATAAATGGTCGCCAAGGAAACAGAGTAAGAGGAAGAGCAAAACCCTAGAACCAATCTGGACAGAACCGTAACCCTAGCTCCAACAACAATGCAACACATATAAGGCAAAGGAAATAGGCCAGACGTTGCCTTCTCAGAGTTGGGCTTTGAAGAGCCCAATTCTGGTTGCAACACATAAAACCCAAAGCTCCCAAAACCCAACATAAAAATAAAAACAGAAACTTAAGGATTATACACAAAGAGACAAATCATTCGATTTCAGAAGACGTAATAATACAAACATGTTAAGAAATCGAAGAGTAGTAACGTGAAGGGAATATTGTGGACTTAAATAAGCAAATATGAGAAAGACATTGCCAAAAGAAGAATATAGAGTATAATCTTATTTAGGAATGGCATAGCTTGTGGAGTATTTGGTTTTACAAAAACAAAATGACTTTCGATCAAGGGTGAAATCCTTACTAAAATAAATAATGGCTAGTACGGATGATAGGTAAATTACTAAAAGAGGGAATGATAGTAATTAGTAACTAACCCACTATCCGAAATTCTTTGCACGCGTTAACCCTCTATCCGAAACATTTGCAAAACCTAACCTCTTCCCCTCAAATTCCCCGGTTACTCACAGGTTCAACCGGTAGAGAGAGGGTTTTGGTTCGTTTTGGTGGCTCTTCCCTAGTTCGGGTGTCGGAGAAGGAAGGGGATCAGAGGCGAGAGGTTGACCGGCCGGAGGACAAGGACGGAGAGAGCAGCCTTCAATGGTGGCGGAGTCAGCGAGAGAGAGAGAAATAGGAGGAGGGAGAAGGAGTTGAGATGTCTGAAAGAGCGGAAGGTGGGAGAAGAAGTCGAGAGGCCTTCAATGGAAGCGTATCCACGTCGCCGCCGCCACTGTCCAACGCCTCTCACCGGCGAACCCTTCACCTCTGACCGGCGCTCACCTTTCTACTCTTCCCTTGCACCATCTCTCGTCTGTGACTGGCGAATCCACAACCCTCTGCCCCGCGAACCCACCGTCCTCCGCTTCCGAAGCTTGCCTGTAGTAGCTCCTGTGCCTCCACTTCCTGCCTCCCACACCAAGGCCACCGACGCTTCACCAACTGCTACTCCTGGATCCGACTCGACTTCAGCGCATGTAACTTTGGTTCCCTTAACTAGCTGTAATTTGGGAAATTCATGAGAAAAATTTAGGAATTGTACATCTAGTGGTAACCTGATTACAGCATCATCAATTGTTCATATCTATTTCATTGGCTTTCAATTGAATCACTGGTTTCCCACCCTTCTTGAAAACTACGTATTGGTTGAATTTCATTAGAGAAGCCAATGAAATAGATAATTTAGCTTATTTGCAGCTAGGATTATGTTGGCTTTAGATATGAATTGGATGAATGTGCGCTTTTGTAGTTGATTAAAGCTGGTGACTTTAATTGTTTTCTCTCTATGCTATTATTTTGCTTGTTTAAATGCTTCAAGTGGTTACACATTATTGATTAAAATCACTGCATATGAAAGTGAGTGGATTTTGTTGCTTGAAAGTATTGTTTCAGAAGAGGGTTTGCATCAGAGACTTTTTATTTGAGACTTTTTATTTGAATTTTAAATAATGGCTATAGTTGTTGCCTTACTGAGATCAATGAGTAGCAGTTAAGATTGCCTTGTGTTTCTCTTGGAAGTCTTTCTCATGGTTATCAATGAGGTGACTCATGGGATCTCATTGTTGATTGTCTATTCTACATACATCTTTTTTTCTTGTTGAAGCTTTATACATGATATGGTTGTGTCAATCATGGATGTGCTTGTTTTCTATGATTAATTCTCTATCTTTTTGTAGTTCCATTATTGTGTTTCATTTTAGTTATGATATGTGCATGAAGCTTGAGCTTGTTGTGCTAGGGGAAGGATATGGTTCATCCAATGCCTATGTGAAGTCTTTGTGTAATGTGAAACTAGTCGAGTTCACATTTAATGGACTATGCAAGCTGTTTTAATTTCCAATATGCAATGAACTTGTGTATTCTTCAAACAAATCACTTGCATGCATTACAAGTCAATACATATGATATAGGAAACTGAGCGAGAACAAATCGGTGTTTCCTTTCAAATATTTTGAGTGAAGTTTGATAATTTTGTGGCAATGAGAGGTTTGAGAACTGAGTTTCTGTAATTGATTGAAAACTGTCAGCGATTCAGCTGCACTTTTCTGGAGTTGGGCTTGGAGAATCAAGCATGGAATTGTAGCTAACAGCCATCTTGGACATGTCTCAACATTTATATTCAATGGGACGGTGGCTATTAAAAGAACTTATTGTGATCACTGGTAATACTGTGATGCTCTTATGCAGCTTTTGCAGTCGTTCATGTCCCTTTTCACTCAACATTAAGAACTGCTTAAGGTTGATCTATGTAAAAAAACTTATTTCTGCATATCCTTAAGTGCACAAACTTAGCTACCAAATAGGCTAATCTTTTTTTTCCCCCTTGTAAAAGATTCATTCTTTTATCAGCATATTAGTAAATAGCAATATATAGCATCACAATGTTAGCCTATTAGCTCAAATGGAAGAGCGATGTGCTCATGCACAAAGATGCGGGTTCAAATCCCGCATAGGCTAATCTAAAATTATGTATAAAATTTTTCTTTGTAAGCTGATTTTTAGGTGTCAAGTAAAAAGGAATATAATATGTCTGGAATTCAGGTGTCAAGTAAAAACATTCATGTGTCAAGTAAAATACATTATGTGTCATGTAAATCCGGTATGGGTGACATGTAAATTCAGTATGGGTTATCGGTTATCGGTTAGATTTCTTAACCCATAAAAGACATCGGAAAGAGATCGTATTGTCTGAAATTTTATTTTATGTTATTAATATAAGATGAATGCCTAAAACAAGAACACTACCATGTCTTACATCGCTTTGTTTTCTGAAAGAAAATAAAGTTCTGAAAGAAAATAACATGACACGTAATGTTATTAACATGACAGGTCATATTCTTTAACATGACATGTAATGCAAATTGATCCTCTTCCCCTTACTGAAAGAAAATAACATGACAGGTAATGATATTAACATGACAAGTTAAATATAAAACCAAATTCTTTTATGGACCCTATCTAGAAACGATCCTATAGGCCTTCGTCTCATCTAACCAAATTGATTCCGTTGTTATTTAAATAAGTATGAGTCTTTCTATCATCCTTCCTTGGTTACTTCTGCTGTTGAAATTTAAACAATTCTGAAAGGTGTTTCTGTTTCCATGGCACTATCAATTGTTATCTATCTAAACATCTCAGTATTCATTCTTTGAACATGGTATAGGAGTATGCTATGCTTCAACTCGTGACATATGTATTTCATATTTAGCCATGGCCATTTTTCACTATTGTTTCTTCTGTATGATAGAATCGACAAAGCTACTCTCAGATGCTTGCAAAGATTAAAGCATCTCAATCGAAGGAGTCAAATAAGCGGACGGTTACTAAGGGAAGTGGGAACAAAGGACCTGAACTAGGCAATTTGATTCTGACAGTAAAGGAACATTCATAAAGAAAGACAGTTTTTTCTGATTTCCATTTCCGTCAATTGATTTCATAATCAACCGGTAGCAATTAGCGCGGCAAAATGTGTCCAGTAGGGTATTACAAGTGGGTAGTTGATTTTTACTGCTGTCATGTTAGGTCAATCTCATACAAATCAAATTTACATGCCACCCATCTATTTCTTCATTCCAACCTGACAACCTTAGTGTTTGTACATGACACCAGTTAATATTAACATGACGTGGTGTTGTAAAGGGTGACCATATCAATAGTAAATATTAACTGTCCACCCTGTGACCATTCGGTTGTCTACTGGACACGTTTTAGGTTTTTCCTCTCTTCCGGGCTATCGTAATGAAAACTCAAAATCTTCTTTCTCCCTTCTAACTTGATCAAAATCTCCGAGTTCTTATTGGAAAAATCTAAGATTTTCTTTAAAAGACAGATTCTGGGAATGGGAGATGTAGTAAACACCCAATTACAGCTACTATTTTACTGCATAAAAGAAATAGGCCAACTGAGGAGTAAAATACATTATGTGTCATGTAAATCCGATTTAGGTGACATGTAAAGTCAGTATGGGTGATGGGTATATGACGGGTATTTTTGGTGCTGCTGTCATAGAAAAGAGAGGCAAAAGTGTTCTTATTGGAAAACTCAAAATCTTCCTTCTCCCTTCTACCTTGATCAGAATCTACGAGTTCTTATTGGAACAAGCTAAGACAGTGGTTTTCTCCCGACCATAGCCCTATTAGCTCCATTACTCTTTGCTTTCATTTTCATAAAAATAATAGATCAAGGAAAAAAACAAGCAAAGCTATGAAAACAAAGTCAATTAATTCTATTGCCTGTTTTAATTTTAGCCTATGTGGGAGTCGAACCCACATTTTTGTGCAAGAGCACATCGCTCTACCTATTGAGCTAATAGGCGTTATCAAAATGCAAACTTTTATACCACACAAAGCAGCAATAAAACATGATGAAAATTCAGCCTCTTCTCATTACAAAAACCAGCAGGAGGCAGCCCAAGCTAGAGTAAAATAGCTCCCAACAGAATCTTTACGAGCAGCGGAGAAATCCAACAGCATGAGCACCATTCGTAAACCTTCAAAGCCAACAAAAAACTACCCATTACAGCTCAGGATACAGCTCCAGAACTGCCTAACAATGCTCATTACAGCCCAAAAAACAACCCCTAACAGAGCCCATTATAACCCTTAAAACTGCTACCAAACAGCTCCAAAAGACTGCACAAAAGTCTAACAAAAAAAGATAATAAACAGAAGCAATAAACAACCAAAATAGAAATCTACAGTTTTGAACCACATACTCAGCATCAATTCATCATGCTAAGCCAATTTAAAACATATCACGATGAAAATTCAACACTTCTTTAAAATGAATCAACGCATCACCCACATGCCAAATTCAACACTTCTTTAAACCAAATTGTGTCCAGTAGACAACCACATGGTGTCCAGTAGAAAACTATAGCCCGGAAGAGAGGAAAAACCTAAAACGTGTCCGGTAGACAACCGAATGATGTCAAGTAAGAAACCAAAGGGTGGACAGATAAGAAAAGATCTAGTATAGAGTAAAAAGAGGTTTATTAAAAGAAAAACAAACAAATCAATAGCTACAATGATCTAAGATGAGATCTTATTCCCTCCTAAAAGAATAGGATAAAGAAAGAAAAAATGGACATATACAATCACTCATAGAACCAACAACAATACGGAGGATGAGTATCTAGTGAAGATATTACAGAAAACTAAGATATATAGGTTGCACAAGCCACCGATTTGTGACAAACAGATTCATAAATCCTGTGATAACCTTTTATTATTTTCCAAGACAATATTGTTAGAGATTTCATGTCTGACCTTTTTTTTATTGTCAGGCAAATCCCTCTGAGGTTCTGTATCCTCAAAATATGAGAGGAAGGAAGTTTGCAGTCTTTACTCATAAATAACTCCTTTCACAATGCCAACTTTTTAGTCCCTTGATCCTGCAATTCATGTTTCATGGGGTCTTAACTCATAACTGAACATGCTTGGAGTAATTAACAAAATCACACACATGAACACAAAAACACACAAACACTCAAAGTGTGCACACACAAAGAGAGGAGGAATTGTTAAAAAATAGCATGACATATCTCCTTGCTGGTAAGAACTTTATTGCTGGTAAGAAAACAGTACATTGCTTGACAGATCTCCTAATGCTTATTCAGTATAACATGGAATGGAATCAGTTTTGCAGCTCAAAACATGGGTCTTGCTGTGTGGAATCAAAGAAGCATTGATGGTCAATCTTCACAACGATTCATTAGAGAATTACATGAGATATTGTATATGATAGTCAATATATACCTAAACTACAATGATATTTGGACTTCAATATTCATCATCAGAGTCAAAAGATTGTCTTTTCCTAAGGGATTCAAGTAAACGAGAAGGCTTACTCGTGGTTGGTCCCATTGTCGACTTGAGCTTGGGCTTGCTAATTGAGCTCAAAGGCGGGGAGGCAATAGATTCATAACAAGCTCACATAATTCACCGTCTCTATGTCGCTAGGGTTCCAGTGGTGAAGGCGGAGAGGAGCGAGGGGAGTGAAGATGTTGCTGCCGACGCCATCGAGAGACTCGAACCCGTCTCTAATTCACCATCTCTATGTCCTCAGCGTTGATGCCTTCAATTTCGCCCGCAGATGACAGGCCGACATCGGAATCGGACTTCAAACCGACGCATCAGGCGATCAATCTCGACGGCGTGGTCCAATGCCTAGCGACGGTGGTGAAGGAGAGAGAGGGTTGTCGGTCGGAGCCATCCCCTTCCTCCAGATCGGAACCCTAGCCGCTGCCCCCGACCCTTTTCCTTCTCCCTTCTCGTGGTTGCCTTAGGCCCTCAATCATGGCACCCGACGTCTTTTCCTCTTCTGTTTCTTCCCCTTTCCCCCTTTTTTTTTTCCTCTTTCCCGACTCACCGGCTACCGGTTGCAACCTTCACCCGGATATCCGGTTTTGTGCAATTCTTTTTCGGATTGGGTTAGGCCCGCAAAGATTCCCCCAAAAGGGGTTATTTTTGCAAATTGCCCTTACTAAAATGGGTGGTGAAACGGATAAGGGTGAAATTTTTTAACCCATAACCCATTTTTACTAATTTACCAGTTTTCGAACCCCTACTTCCAACATTATTAGTACATTTTAAAAAGCAAATTTTATTTAATATTGTTAAATATAAATATATTTTTTTTTATTATATTCACGGGTATGGGGTTTATATGTTTTGTAATTTAAATCGAATTGGTCATTTTATTTATGGATTCAGTCTTGCGTATTACTAATGACACATTTTATAACTCAAAAATAACATATTTTCAAGATTGTTCTATCTATTTTTAATTTTTCCACTAATATATTTAAATATAAATTTAGTAAATTTGTTAAACCAACTACCTAAAACCTTAAAACCAATATATTTTCCATATTATTAGATCTATTTGTATACTGAATAAAGTTATCATGCTACATTGGTTCTAAAAAAATACGTCACTTTACTATTCACGCACACTTTTTTAAGAGTTAAAAATTAAATTAAATATCAGTTTTATTTTGCAAGTTTTCATATTTATTACTAACAAGTATGAAGCTATTAAAAATTAATAAAAATGTAGATATATGGTTTTATAATCCTCAAAAAGAGTATATAAATAGTAAGTGATGTGTTTTTCATAACAGAGTGGGTATTATTTATATCGTTTAACTTAAAAATAATAAATGATATAAATACTTAAAAACAATACACTGTTCACATTTTATTTATCTATTTTTTTTATCATAAAATTAATATTACATACTTTAAAATAATTTTATTGACATTAAATAAGCTAAAAATTAAAATTATTAATACCCAAAACCTTCTCTAATAATACAAGATTAGATTAGATTCTTGTATCCAAACAAAACCCAAGTCCCTAAACCTAAAATCTTCCACACTTTGGATTAAATGATCTAATTCAAATACTAAGACCATCAAATTCCCACAAATGGAATGACAAATGGGTACATATAAATAATCTAATAACTAAGGGCATGTTTATCGGTCTATTTCTAGGATTGATACTCCACTTTAATTGAATAAAAAATGGGTAAGGGCGCAAGTTTCAATGGGTTGGGTCCGTTGGGATACTTGGGGTAGTATCCGGGCAAGTATCCATTGTAATAATAACGGGAATAATGTGTGTCAGTCTTCCATTTTTTTATTCCTCTACCACAAGTAAAACGGCGCCGTATTGAGGACTAAACGATTGCAACACAACATTTTGGGCTGCAGTGAGATGAAGGAGGTGGGACAAGTGGCACAAGTGGGTTGGCTGCAGCAGAGTGGGGCTGATGATTGACACTTGGATGGCTGAGATTTAATCCGGCGAATATATATTAACATTTATAATATGCAATTTTCGACATTAAAAATATGTTTAAAAAATATAAAAAAAAATACCACAATACTATATTCATTTTTCTCTACACATAGACATCAACTTTGTATATGTTTGATTATATTTCAAAAAAAATATTTTTTTAAAATACAATTACATGTAATAATACCTTGAATAATATTATCATTATATTTTATTAGTAACAACTTATTATTATTTGAAAATTTTAGAATGTTGTTTAAAAAAATATATAATATGCCATAGTATATACTAATTTTCATAATCCATGTAAGAATATGGTGCAAGGCGAAATATTAACACACTAACATGCTCCTAAGATCAAGTGCATAAATATAATAAGGCCTTAGCACCGAATACCAAGTGGTATATCCCTCTCCTACCTCCACCCCCTTCCGATAGGGCGGAGACTGGCCAGTTCGTGAATGCATTCCATTATAATCGGGCGGCACGCATGCCCAACCCGTATCCACAATAAAGCCCGCAGGCATCTCATAATATAAGGAAGTTCATGACTCGATTGATTCAGGACGGGACCCGATGGCACTAGGTCGTCCTATAACCCTAGCAATGACTCTAGTTACTTCACAGATAACGGCCGTTCTGTTTACAAAAGCAATGAGTAAACGAATGCTCAATCATGAGTGCAATCCTAGCAGGATACTACATGGCATGCTTTATTATGAATGCAAGCACCTAGTATGCACATGGCTACAAGCAGGGATATCTCTTTTTCGAATCTGAGTGAGCTCATATAGGAACTCACCTGGAAGTGCAGAACAACAAAAGGCAACAACTAGGTATACAGAAAGCCAACATGTCATAGATGATCACCTAACACATATATAAGTAATATAAATAAGTCTACTTCTAATGTTACTTAAAGCATATAATATCACACACAAGTCATCAAATTTATTCCTCATTTTCCCAAGATTTCCCAAAACTCTTATAAAACCTCAAGTTAGATTAAATCACCATTCAAAACGCTTTCTCAAATCATCCAAAAATCTATTTATAAAACATTACCCTTTCATCAACTTATTTTATTATTATTACAAGACAAATCCGACAAGGTTAGTATATTTCCAAAATCCTCTTTTTAGTTTTATTAAATCAATTCTCCATTCATCAAAACAATTTTCAACCTTGAAAAACCTTTTTTCTACATTTCTCTTCTACTAAATTTCAAGTCCAATAATATTATATTTTAAAATCTTAAAATAATGTTTTATATTTCAAATCTCACATAATATTATATCACACTTTAAATACCATTTTCTTATAACCATGTTCATAAAATATTTGCAAATCCCTTAAAATCCCAATCATTTTTATTTTATAAAGAAAACAGCCCTTTTTAATTTATCAAAATCGCCCTTATATTTTCAAAATCCCAAAACCGACCCTCTTTATTAATTTAAATGCCAAAACCGAGCCTTTTTTCATTTTCCTCAAAACCGAACCCAATGGTGAAGAATGATCCATTTGTTTTAAAAAAACAGGCCCAATTTACTTGCTCTTAAAACAACCCAAAAAATAGGCCCATTCCCCTTCTAAAATCTGATTTGTAATTGCCCCAAACCGGACCGGTTTTATTTTAAAAGAAGCCGAACCAGACCCCTTTAAATCAAACAGAAAACCGGCCTTTTCCCAAGTCACTATTCATCGTCATCTTCAGGGCCACTGCTCGAATTCAAAGGAAAGGAAAGGGAATGGGAGGGCTCGCCGCCGACGACACTGGGCTCTAGCCCTCTCCTCAACCCAAAGGCACGGAATCACACCGGAAAAGAGGAGAAAGAGAGAGCGATTCTCACCGAGCTTTCGAGCTTTGCCGGAAGGTTTCGAGGTCGTCGAAGACAATTCGAGGCTCACCAGAGACGGATTGACATCGGAAACGGCCTAGTAAGGGAGGTAATAGCTTAAAGGAGGATCTTTACTGCATTTCGGAGCCAAAGGAAAGTGGAGATGAGCTTACCGATGGGTTTGTCTCGCCGGAACGGAGCTCCGAGAGGCGGCGTCCGGGCGCCTCGAGGCCGGTTCTTCGATCGGGAGTGCCTGGGAAAGGTGCGGGAGATTAAAGGAGGGAGCTTTAGGTTGATAAGGGGTGAAGAAGAGATGTCGAGAGGAGTCTAGACATTACCGCGACGAAACCGAAAACAGGGTAACGAGGAGGTGGTCGCGGCGGTGACGAATCCGGCTACTCCTGGGTGCTGGGAAGGGCGCTAGGCTTCTACTCGATAGGAAGAGAGGAAGAAGGAACAAGGCTCGGCGCTTGGAGCTCGATCGCGCTCGGGAGATGTTCGGCTGGGCTCGGATGCGCTACAAAAACAGGGGAGGGAGGTTGTCGTGGCTTCAGCTGAGAAGGGTGGGGGCAGCGGTGATGGTGAGGCTGGAAATAATAGATGAGAGCTTCTTGGATCACAACAAAACCCAAGGGAAAGAGAGGGTGTTGTAGCTTTTGAAACCAAAAATGTGAAAAGTGAAGAAAGGGGGCTGCCCTTCTGATTTGTTGAAGAGGAAACGTGAGCAGGATGGTCTTCCACAATTCAAAGAGGTAGAGGTAGGTGTGCAGGCTATGTTTGTTCTCTAAAAGAGGTGAAAGGAAGATGACAAGGTAATGTGGTCCCACAATTGAAATTCAATACCCGATAAATAAATCTTGAATCCCGCATTCTCAATCTTATCCCGACTCGTTCACAAATAAATTTTAAAATTCTCAATCCGAATTTAATAATGAAATTCCTGAAAAGCGGAATAAAATCTATTTGTATAAATTGAAAATTTGGGCCGGAATTCACTCTAAGAATTTCAATTTCGATTTAGTAGATTAATGACGAGTTTTCCTTTAAACATCCAAATGAAATCCATTTTATTTTATTTATTTTTAAATTATTATTTTAAAAATCCGGGCCTTTACATCATCCACCTCTAAAATTAAGTCTCGTCTCTGAGACTAAAACCAAAATAAAGTAGGGGGTGAAGTTTTAAATTGATGAGTTCAAGGGCCATGTCCAAGGATCTTGTAATCCTCTCGGTTGCGTCTTCCGGGATTCTCACAACATCCTAGTCACGGTCGTGACATCTCCAATTGGCCTTGACAAGTATGCGATAAGCGCCCCTATCACATCCTCGCTTCGACTTTTCGGAAGTACCACAACTCTCTACAATATCATCACTAGGTCTTAGCAAGCACCCTACAAGCGCCCTCATAAAATGCTTGTATCCACTTCGGGAAGTATCATAGAGTTGCCCGGGTTTGAAAAGTTTCAAAGGGGATTTCACAGTTGAAAAAGATTGGCCTCAAAATCATTGAAATTTTCGATCGCGTTCGGTCTCTCAAAATCCAAGTTAGTCTTTTTCAAAATCATTCAAAACCCTTTAAATCAAGCAAACCTCTCAACTTCAAAACCATTCCAAAGCTTTTCAAAATCTGAGTTAGTCGTTTCTAAGCTCCTTCAAAATTCTTTAAATCCCAAATTGGTTAAGCAAATTTAGAACTCAAGAGGTGAAATCATCCACCTATAAGGGCTAATCCCATATTCTCTTCCTAGGTTTCAATCTCAAAAGTAATTCCAATCCACAAATCTCTATCCATTACCATAATCGATATAACAAGACATGCCACATCATAACCAATCAACCACCGAAATTGGCCACGCCAAAACCGCAACATAAATAGCCACTATCAACATTGCCGCACATTAATATATTCGAACGTCACACTTAACATTAGCATTTCATATTTTAGGTGTCAACAATAAGAATGCATCAAGCAAGAATGTCATGTTTGAAAGGGTAACACACAAACACATCAAGTCTCAACCTTAGTAGATCACATCAACATGGTTTCCTACTTACCACTACCAACACAACAGAATTTTGTCACAATAGGGGTGTCAGTCTAATAGGAAGGCAACAAGTCAGCACAACAAAATCCATTTCAACAAGGTTCAGCAAGCCAGATATTCACCATTTTCATAGCCAAGGATCTAGATGAAAATCAATTTTTGAAATAGCAATGAATAGCGATGTCAACACAATCAGGTTTCAACAATTCAATGTTCAAGTTATCAACATAGAACCTGTCATACTCTCATGGTTCAACAATAGCAAAGTCTAACAACATAGCAAACACAAAATATAATCACGGCAACATTTAACTTCACAGGACATCGCATATAATTATATCAGGATAACATGCATCTTATATTAAGGACCCTACATGCTACTCCCATTTAGTCTTCAAGTATTTCACATCAACATAATATAACATGATTTCACACTAAGTTTATACATCATTATCTCTCAATGTTCCAAACGATCACATGTCATAAATCCTAAGATACTATCATGCTCAGCAAGTATTGCAGAATATCGGGTATCGACATAGCAAGACAATTTACCACATATCTTCATGCTAATAATAATTCGAGCAAGGGTAATATCATGCCAACATCGCAATATCATATTGTCACATATTATCGGGGCACATAATATCATTATTACCAACACAAGTCAGGATTTCAGCAGGTATAATTCACATTCCATGAGTAAAAGAATTCAGGCAAGGCCTATCAACATAAAACATCAATCATATCACAAGGTCAGTCACATAGGAACACTAGAGCACTAAAATCCATCCCCATAAGTAAAGGTTAACGAGGTAACGTCCACTACCAGTTCATCATTCAAAGAATCAATATGTCAGTTCTGGGACCTGGGGTGTACGGGCCCACCGTGCTTCCGATGCGCCACCCCCGTGCTATTCTGTTAAACGTGCTCTTTTCTACGCCATCGTTCGTCAAGGTATTGCAAGCAACTTTTTAGTTAGCGGAGATAGGGGAGAGACAAGAAGAACAACCTGGACTCCCCACGGAACCGAACACAGACCAACTGATGATGACACGATGAAAAAGAAACAAGATCCCAACCCAAGAAGGAGTAAGGTGCCCTTATGGAACTCTACGAGGTCACCAGTGCAGCAAGCAAGACACATACCAATCGTGGAGTAAATTAGTCACATCACTGAACACTAACATGCACCTACCTTGATGAAAGATGTTAACAAATAGAGGCAACCAAGAACATGACCGGGTCCTGCATGGGGCATAAGAGACTAGCTAGCAACTTTTCATTTCATATATTAGACAAGCTTGATATGTATAAGAAGGATGTATATATGAATGCAATAATATATTGGTGCGGCACATAGCTTATGCAGAATCTAGTAAACATTACAAAGCATTACAAGTAGGGTAAATTACTCGTAACAAGTACACATATACATGGGCAGGTCATATAAAAGCTGTACAGTAATCACATCTTATAACAATGACTTCTCATAATGATAGGGTAAGCGTGGGATGTCGTCACACAAGGAGCTATGGGGAAAGTAAGTCCTTCATGATACTAGTAATATATATTTAAGGAAAAAGCGCAATCAAAGGTAGTCATTGAGGAACAATTTGCCACTAAAATCACAGTTCATGTATACATGCATCTATCATGTTGTAAGGTATAACACGCAACGAGACACTCAATTGCTAATTAACACATATCCCACCAAAATATGAATTTATCCAATTAAGCATCGAAAAGGCATGATGTGATAAAGAAAACAATTTAGATGAGAACACTCATAAGCATGCCACTAATCATACTTAGCATGAGACAACTCTGTGGAGGCATAACATTCTAACTGGACTAACAATATTTAACATCCTTGGACAGTCATAAGATCATGTAGAGAGAGTATAACAAGGCTATCAAAACCTATGAGAAAAGTAACGACATGAGATGCAAGTTAAGCATGCGATCGTACAAGTCATATCTCTGCAGGCATAGATTTTACAAGGTACTACATGACAGTCACATATGTATATGAATAAGATGCATTGAGCAACTCCACATAATAGTTGGACGAGTCATAGAAGTTTAAGCAGGACCACTATTGCACCCAATCATTAGCACATATAAAAGTAATATAAACAGTCGTGATGAAGGAGTCATGCGCATATCATAGTGCGAAACATGACCATACTCCTAAAAGAGGTGCAAGGAAGATGACAAGGTAATGTGGTCCCACAATTGAAATTCAATACCCGATAAATAAATCTTGAAACCCGCTTTCTCAATCTTATCCCGACTCGTTCACAAATAAATTTTAAAATTTTCAATCCGAATTTAATAATGAAATTCCTGAAAAGCGGAATAAAATCTATTTGTATAAATTGAAAATTTAGGCCGGAATTCACTCTAAGAATTTCAATTTCGATTTAGTAGATTAATGACGAGTTTTCCTTTAAACATCCAAATTAAATCCATTTTATTTTATTTATTTTTAAATTATTATTTTAAAAATCCGGGCCTTTACAATATTAAGTAAGTTTCTATAATTTTTTTATAATACCCATCCTACCCTTACCTATATCCCATAATCCTACCATTACCTCTAAGCGCCTGATCCCAATTTTCAGCATGTGATCCATTTGCAAACCGACGTCATTCATATGTGAATTGAGTTTCCTAATTTGATTGCATCAGCATGATCATTGATCACAATACTCCACCTACCAAATTCAAATGATATTTTTAATTTTTAAAAATTACAGTAAATTCCAATTTAAAAAACAATACCCCATCTACCTCTTGCTCTTGCATTGCGTCCGATATATTTTCCTAATTTGATTACCTGTGATCCCAATTTCGGAATAATTCAAGTTAGCTTGACATCAATTATTGTGTCTGTCGATCAACCATCGTTTTTATTCCCTATTTCCGGATTTAATTAAATGTATTCTACTACTAGATTTCCATCAGTGTAATGTCATTAGTGAAAAAAATATTATTTTGTAATTGGTGACAAATATTTTTTCATTTGTGATAATAGATTACTCTTTGTTTAACCTTAACCTCTTCTTGACCTAATGTTTTGTCGTTGGTGACAATAGATTACTGACAACAGATTAGTGACAATGTTTTGTTATTGGTGACAATACGTTTGAGAAAAGAATATGGTGACGGTGTTCTGTAGTTAGTGACAAACTGACAATATAGTGGTGACGATGTACTGTAGTTGGTGACAATAGGTTGATAACATTGTAATGTCGTTTGTGACAATGTATTACTTACAAGAGGTTGATAACATTATAATGTCGTTTGTGACAATATATTACTTACAAGAGGTTGATGACAATAGGGTGGTGACATTGTTTTTGTAGTTAGTGACAATACATTCGAAAAAATAATATGGTGACAGTTTCACAAGAAAAAATCCCACCACCAATTGTCACCAAAAAAGATTCCCCTAACTATCACCGGAAAAAAATAAAATGTCATAAAAAAAGTCATTTGTCACCGAAATAATTGTCACAAACAACTGTCACCAGAAATATATATTCAATTGTCACCGAAAAAGTTGTCATCAAATGCAGAGTTGATGGAAATGGTCAATGTTGACTGGTCATTTGTCACAAACAACTATCACCAGAAAAATATACACAACTGTCACCGGAAAAATTGTCATCAAATGCATATGTCATTGGTGACAATATATTACTTACAAGAGGTTGATGACAATAGAGTGGTGACATTGTTTTGTAACTAGTGACCATGCGTTCGAGAAAATAATATGGTGACATTGTTCTACAAGAAAAATTCCACCACCAATTGTCACCGGAAAAAAACATCAATCCAAAAAAAGTTTCCCCTGATTATTACTGGAAAAAATAAAATGTCATAAAAAAATCAATTGTCACCGAAACAATTGTCACAAACAACTGTCACCAGAAAAATATACTCAACTATCACCAAAAAAATTGTCATCAAATGCAAAGTTGACCTAAATGGTCAATGTTGACAGGTCAACCTTGACTAGACAATGTCCAAACAAAAAAAGTCAAGGGGAGACGGAAGGAGGGTTGATGGCAGGGAAGGAAGGGTAAAAATGTCAAAAATAGACATTTACTTAATTTATTTAAAAAGTGGATATTTACTTAATTATGACAAGTTTTTTGGACATCCACTAAATTAAACCTAAATTCTTTTATGAATAGTTAGTTTTCATTAAATTTTATATATTAGATAAATGCGTAAATAATAAAATTAAAATAATAAGAGAAATGTATATTTAAAAAAAAATTATATTAATACTAAATATAATTTATAATATTTTTTTCATACAAATATGGTCCTAGATTCCCTTTATCAGTTTATCCTGAAGTTTAGTGGTTCTAAAAAGAGCTAGCAGTCAACATCGTTTAGTAGAATTTTCTTTCTCTTCAATTATTTTGATTTTTCTTATATTTGCGACATCCATTAATTGAATTTGGGCTTTAGTGAAGCTGAAAGAAGGAGGAGTTGACTGAACCAAGTCTATGCCTTCAATAAAGGGGAAGGCCAAGAACCACACCTGTATAAACACCCGCCTTCACAACCTTTTTGATAAGCTTTCCACCTAAAAAAAGAAGAAAATCTACCAAGAAATTTCCCAATGATCGATCTTTTGTACCATGGATCCACCACTTGGGGGCACAATTCCAGCTGAAGCCTTGTCAAATTTCCAGGTTTTTCATCATCTTCCACACCTTCATCTGCCTCTCTCTTGTTAAAAAAAATTCCTTTTTATTATTTCTTGCCCACAAAAAAAAAACCAAGAATGGGGTTTGAGCCCATAGGATTTGTTCTGGAGCGAGTGCATGATCTTTGAAAAGAATGAAGTTAGTATTTTGCAAGTAGATGAGAAAAGGGCGATTGAAGGGTTGCAAAAGGAGCTTGAGCTTCTAGAGAGTTATCTCAAGGATATGGATGAAGTCGAACGCCTAGCAACTCTGAATCATGTCTTGCAAACCAAAGTTCAACATCTCAGGCAGATCCTTGTGGAGATTGAAAACTTCCTTGACACAGTAACCAACCAAAAACCGCAACCAATCCGACGAGATTTCCTGCTCCAGCCTCTCAAAAAATTGAAGACATCCTTCTCCAGCCTAATTTTTTCAAATCCTCTCACCCAAAAGCATCATCTCGTTGAGAAGATAACAGATTTAAGCGAAAGCTTGAAAGAAACTCTCAGGAGGACAGACGGTTATCAACTCCCAAACAACAAAGTTACCAATAGGACGAGGCGTCAAACTGATCCAGGCATTATCGACCATGAGATTATCGTTGGTCTGGAGGAAGATGTTGGCGATCTTGTGGCCAAATTTTTTGGAAGTGAGGGTGGGCGTGGAGCTAATTTGGCGATTGTAGGCATGGGTGGATCAGGTAAAACCACACTTGCAAGACAGTTTTACAATCACCAGGAAATAAAGCAGACCTTTTCTAGAAAAGGATGGGTTTGTGTCTCCCAACACTGCAATAGTAGTAGCGATCTTCTAGTTCATCAAGATGGTGAAAGGTTTCCTAGTGTTAAGCTTAAAGATTTTCTTCATAAGAATGGTTCGTGTTTGGTTGTTCTTGACGATGTATGGGAGAGGCAAGCTCTACAAGATATTCTCCTAGGGCTATTCACAATGGTAGAGTTTTGATCACCACTCGGAAGGAAGGAATAGTGCAGTTTCCAGGGATAGATCCTTTTCATATTCATAATATGCGTCACCTCACAGCAAAACAGAGTCAGGAGCTATTTTCAAAAATTGTTTGCAATAACAAGGTTGTTATTGTCAAATTCAACGAGGAAGAGGGTGAGGAGGAGGATGCTTTTGCGAAACTGGGAAGGGTAATGTTAGAAAAATGTGGCGGTTTACCCATTGCCATAATTACACTAGCTGGACTTTTGGGAACAAAGGCCACAATACAACAATGGGAAAGAATCAAGGATAATGTGATATCAGTAATAATGGAAGATGAGAGAGGTTCCCTTCGCCATGAGGCAGTTAAAAAGGTTTTGGAATTGAGCTATTTTGATTTGCCTTATTATCTAAAGCCATGCTTTCTGTATTTGGGGATCTTCAAAGAAGATGAGGAAATAGATGTTGATATATTGATTAACTTATGGATAGATGAAGGATTTGTAAAATGTCCGGAAGGGAGGATGCTTGATGAAGTAGCTAAGAATTTTTTGGAGGAGTTGGTACAACGGTGTATGGTTCAAGCTGTTTCGACAAATTATGCAGGAGATCTAATCACTATTCGAATTCATGATTTGATGAGAGATCTTTGCATAGACAAGGCAAATGAATTGGGCTTCTTTAGAGTCTTCTCTCCATCCACAACATCATCTACTCAAATAGAACCATATTCTCGGGCTATTATACAAAGTGATCCCCTTGATAGGTATGCCATATATCTCATTTTTAATGTACTGTTTATTGTTTTTATGATACTTAATTGACAAGGCATGATTATCAATATTATAGAAAAAAGAAATGCAATCTGGTAAGTAATTAATCAAGTAACTTAAATTAATTGAATTGATGACTTGTTCTAAAATTCTGTCATTAATATATAATATATACTCCGTAATTCAAATAGAAATTAATTAAGGGCATGATAGTGAAAGTTTATATATCTATCTATCTATATCTATATAAAATACTAAGAAGATGCCTCTGGTGCGAACCGTGCGATCTTCCATACATGAAATTTTCTGGATTAAAACGTGTCATATTTTGAATTAAACTGGTATTATATTTTTGGGCCACATTAATTAATAAGTTAATATAGCTACTTAAAAAACTTATCTTTCTAGATCACTGAAATTAACACATCAGCAGCCCGCACCTCCTCCAGTGATCCCCATCCAAGGTCATATCTTCCGAAAGGTTCAGATGATTGAGATCATGTCGGACGACCTCCATTCTTAGGTCTACCTCTTCCTCTGCGGTTAACTCTAAGATCCAAGTACTCGCACCTACGTACAGGTACCGATGTAGGTCTCCTGCGAACGTGCCCAAACCAACGCAATCTGGACTCCCTCAGTTTGTTCATAATACTCGTAATTCCAACCTTGCTCCTTATGTTGACATTACTGATTCTATCTAGTCTCATGTGCCCACTCATCCATCGCAACATAATCATCTCAGTCACTTATAACTTCTGTTCTTGAGCTTTAGTAATAGGACAACACTTAGAGCCATACAGTAGGGTCAATCTAACCACCACCTTGTAGAATTTCCCTTTCACTTTAGTTGGAACTTTCTTGTCGCATAACATCCCCGATGCTCTTCTCCATCTGAGCCAGCCTGCTTGGATTCGATGGTCGATATCCCTATCAATACGCCCATCGCTTTGCACGTACGAGCCAAGGTATTTGAAGTACTATTCCCTAGAGACTAGATCTTCTCCCAAAGAAAGTGAAGCCCCTGGATATCCGCCCTCTCCAAAACAAAATTGCACATCCTCGGTCTTGGTCCTACCAAATATGAAACCCTTGGACTCCAGCACCCCTCTCCAGTTTTCTGGCCTACAAGCCAAACCCGTTCTAGAGTAGTCAAAAAGCACAATGTCATCTGCAAACAACATGCACCAAGGTACCTCTTCTTGAAGTGGCGCGACAAGTGTATCCATAATAAGGGTGAACAAAAGCGGACTAAGTGTTGAACCTTGATGGAGCCCCACATGAACTTGGAAGTACTCTGAATCATCACTCTGAGTTTAATTAGTCATCAATTCATCATACATATCTCTGATAGCTCTAATGTACTTCCCCCGAACTTCTTTCTCTACCAACCATCTCTAAATCGGCTCTCTCGAAACTTTATCATAACCATTTTATGTAATAATAAAGTGATCCATATGCAGATTTTTCTTCCTATCTCTGCGCATCTCAATCAATTGACTCAGCAAGTGAATAGCTTCAACAGATGATCTACCAGGCATGAAGCCAAACGGGTTCTCAGACACTTCTACCAACTTCTAAGTCTTGCGGTCTTGCCTCTATAACTCTCTCCCAAAGCTTCATCTTATGACTCAGAAGTTTCATTCGTCTATAGTTACTGCAACACTGAACATCACCCTTGTTCTTGTAGACCGGTACCAATTTGCTAAGTCTCCATTCCACTGGCATCTTAGCTGAACTTAGGATACCATTGAAAAGAGATGTTAGCCATACTAGACCTCTCCAAGCGTCTCTCGAAATATCATCTGGACTTGTTGCTCTATGGTTTTTTGACTTACAGACAACTTCCTTAATCTCCTCTATTGAGATGCGCATGTGGGAGCCGAAATCGATACGATCTGGAAGACTAAGACTCCGCTCTGAAGTAATGGAATCCTCGTTTAGCAATTATGAAAAGTACCTCTACTATCTACCTTTGATCTGCTGATCTTCCACAAACACCTGACCATTCTCATCTTTGATACATCTGACGTTGTTTATATCTCTGCTCAACCTCTCTCATTATCTAGCCAAGCAATAGAGAACCCGCTCCCTTCCCTTCTCATCCAGAGCCTTATATAAACTCTCGAAGGATTTGTCCTTAACCGTAGCAACAACTCACTTGGCCTCCCTCTTGGCCACATTGTACTTGAACCTGAGCTCCGCACTGTCTTCTCCAAGGTCGCTGGCCAGCCATCTCTGAAACGCTAACTGCTTTGTTTTCACCTTAGCCTTCACCTCCTCACACGACCAAGCTATGCCCCGATTGGGCCCATAAATAGGAAAAATTCATTATGATCAATGAATATTGACTCTGAACTTGCCAAATAGTCGTATTCATAAACAATTTTAGACATAACTTGAATTTCAACAAACCTACATCTAATTACCCCTATACATATGAATAATTTCTAATTATCAACGAATAATGACTATAAACTTGCCGAATAGTCGATAAATTAATGAGCTTGAATTTCAAGAAACCTACATCTAATTGCCCCCATATATATGAATGATTCCTAATTAGCAACAAATAATGACTTTGAATTTGCCAAACATTTGATAAATTCGTGAATAATTTTAAATAGAGTTTGAATTTCTAGAAACCCAGATATAATTACCCACATACATATGAATAGTTCCTTATTATCAACGAATAGTGAATCTAAACTTGCCGAATAGTCGATAAATTGAACGGACAAAAACAGAGTAATACAAAAATCAGTGCTCCAATCTCAATTAAAACTAATCCTAAAATAATATGGGGATCAGTGCTTCAATCTCAATTAAAACTAGAACAAAGTAATACAAAATTCCCAACGAAATATGCACCAAATCTACCAATGGTACGAGGAGAAATCCTACATGAAACCGAACCCGAAGCCTCTCAAATACTAACTTGAACAAATTCAGCCTCCTTGTCATCCGAAGAAGAGGACTAGGCAAGAGGCGACATCGGTCGACAACATGGGCACACCAATATGAGTCGAAAGCAGGCGACCACCGCCGTGGTCGCCTTACGCCTTTAGCCGTTGGTGTTGGGTGGTTGTGTCGAAGGGGAAGGGTTAGAGAACGTTAGGAGGGTATGGAAGCTTGGACTCCAGCGACAACGACAAGGTGAGACCCCGGGCGCCCACTATCACTAACAAACACCAGGGCGAGCGGTAGTGGTCGAGAGTCAGGGCCGGCCATGGGGGAGGGCAAAGCGGGCGACCGCCCTGGGCCTCCGATTTTACGGGGCCTCATTTTTTACAAATTTTAGTATATATAATAAAATATTTTTAAAATTAACACAAGTGTTTGTTGGTGTGGTGGTTGTTGAATTGCTACGGGACATGTATGTTTTCTTAAAGTCACGTGTTCGAATCCCAGATTTAGCACAACTCTTAACATTCTAATCTTTTTTTTCTATTGGTTAGGTCGCCCCACCTATTTATCTTCATTTATGTAACTAATTATGTGGCCTCAATAAATTTCATAAAGTCATAGAGTATCAAATTATTAATTCAAATTTAAATACAGCTAATCTTTTAATTTCATTTTATAATTATGTCATTCATGAACAATTTTAGTTTTATTAACATGGATATTCAAGGAAAAAAGATTCATATGGTCATAGCTATATTTATATTAATTGAATTGAATGAAATAATATGTTTCAAGGAGTTTTAGAATATTATTTTTATATATATATAGAAACACTAGGGTTTTGTGTTTAAAAAAAATGACACAAATTTAAACGTGCAGTATATAAATTATTTTTAATATTGTATAACTATAAATTTTATAGAGCAAAAGATCGATAAATATAGCTTGCGTACGTAATCTGTAATATGGATTAAAAAAATTTGTATAAAAATTTTAATATAAATTTTATCGGTGATTTTCTTAAAAATTCTTATTTTAAATGTTTTTTTCATAATATTCCTTAAATATCAACAAAAATAATCTAAATTATTTTAACATACTCATCTTAAGATATAAAAAAAAATTAAAAATTACATATAAAATTTATAATTTATAAAATTATGACCTGGGCCTCCAAAATTGATTGGACGGCCCTATCGAGAGTAGGAGAGCGCTTAGCTGCTGCTATTCCCTCCTCCAATCTCTCCCACTTCGCCACCGCTTGGTTGCTGAAACCCTCCGATCTTGCCCTCAATTTGACGCAGGCTGAACTCACCTTTGATCGTATTCGCAGCTCGCTTTGTAAATAAAAAATAAAAAAATAATAAAAAATAAAAAATAAAAAATAAAAAATAAAAAATAAAAAATAAAAAATAAAAAATAAAAAAAATAAAAAATAAAAAATAAAAAAATAAAAAATAAAAAATAAAAAATAAAAAATAAAAAACAAAAAACAAAAAAAAATATATTGATTTGTTTATAATTGAAATGTTGAAATTTAAATTGATTTGGAGAAATTAATTTTGTTAGGTTTTAGGGTTTGAGATTTGTAGTGTGAAAATTAGGAACACACTTTTATAATTAAAAAGTGTTCATTTTAAGTTTGTTTAAGCACGGTTTAGTCTAAAACCGGTTTGAGAACGGTTTCAAAGAAAATCATGCTCCCAATAGTTAAATTTAGTTTTAGGAACATACTTTTCGAATAAATCCGTATTCATTTTAATTTTTTAAGCACATTTGTATTGTAAACCGGGTTAAATATTTTTTAAAAAACAAACAAGAATGATTTTAAGAAAAGCATGTTACTTTTAGTTAAATATATGGTTTTGGGAACACATTTTGCAAATTAAACCGTGTTAATTTTAATTTTTTAAGCATGCTTTTCTCATAAACCGGGTTAAATATTTTTTTAAGAAATAAACGGGAACAGTTCAAAGAAAAGGGTGTTGCTTTTAGTTAAATTTGGTTTTGGGAACACATTTTGTAAATTGAACCGTGTTGATTTTAATTTTTTTAAGCATGCTTTTCTTGTAAACCATGTTAAATATTTAAAAAAAAATAAACGAGAACGGTTTTAAAGAAAAGCGTGTTGCTTTTAATTAAATTTGTTTCTGGGTACACACTTTGCAAATTAAAATGTTTTAAGCACGCTTTTCTCATAAACTTGATTAAATATTTAAAAAATAAACGAGAAAGGTTTTTAAGAAAAGCGTATTGTTTTTAGTTAAATTTGGTTTTGAAAACACACGTTTAGTTAAATTTGGTTTCGCCCCACCTTTCGGGGAGTCCTGCGACCGCCACTGCTCGCTTCGTCGCCGTCGTTCCCTCCTCCAATCTGACCCACTTCGCCGCCGCCGCCTGGTTGCCAAAACCCTCGTCCTTCTATCGAAAGTACAATAGGAGAGTTTTCCCCCCTCAATTCATTTTTTGTATCATATAGGGGGATAAGTTAATATTTTTAAGCATAAAATGAGTTTTGTGAGCAATATACATTTGGTAGACGGACATATATTGAATATACTAATTTAATGAAGCTTGTACATTTCCATTTGTATAGATAGGGCGGAATGTGCAAAGTTGGACAAGCGTCTGAGGACCTTAATTTGTATCAACAATGTAATTACGTCGACTCCGTCTTGTCGGTACTGGAATCAGTTATTCCCATTTGAAATATTGAAGCTCTCCAAAGGGTTGAATTGGGGGACTCGGCACAACATATAGGAAATATGGTTCTTTTAAGATATTTGAGATTGTGGCTATGCAAGTTCTCAACCGGAAGTTAAGAATGGAGTTCCCAAAAAATCTAAGAAACTTGCAGACCTTCAGTTATGCGGGGATCAACGATCTGGAGTTGTATGATAACATGTTTGGTAGCTTGGATCAGCTCAGAGTTGTCTTTTTTAATTCTTCCTGAAAGCAGGGAGAGACCGTCAATTTTAATGGGGGTGGACAAACTAAGAAATTTGCAGACTTTGACTATACAGGCTGGTGAATGGATTGTTTAGGAGCTACCTGCTATTACCACTTATTTACACGAGTTGGAGATACGGGATATAGACAGTCAAGTCAACCACAGTTGGATGCTATACTCGATCTGTTGTGTTAATAGCAACACCTTTACCCGTCTTGAAACCTTTCGCCTTCGTCTGCAATCAGGATTGTTGGAATTTGATTTGAATAAGATGAAACTCGAAAGGTGTCAACAGTTGAAATCGCTTCACTTAAATGGAAAGATAAAAAAGCTGCAGATATAATCTTTTGGAGTTGGTTTTATTATTAACCCACATTGAGGATCGAAGAGGATGATATGAATCAAGTCATTGCTCAAGTCCCTCACCAGCTAAGGGAACTAGCCCTATATAAAGACTCAAACTTAACTCTCAGCGGACTTCCAAACCTCCATACACTTTACTTATTACAGTTGCCAATTTTGAAGGAGTGGAGAATAACACAAGCTAGGTTCCTTGCCACAACTCCGAAATTTATTTATCAATAGCTGTCGTGGATTGGAAAGGATTCCTGATGAAATAAGAAACATCAAAACTCTCCAACTACTCCATGTTATGGGTACGCTGAGGTTATGTAAAAGACTTAAACAGAGAGAGGAAGGTGAAACTGATAGAGGACAAGATTCACATCTTGTTCAACACATCCCCACCATTACACTTGGCCTGATGATTGATTAAGATGAAGACTCCACAGAGATGAAGATTAATTGCAGCTCCGCTGCCCTAGCTTCGAAGGTATCCTCGATTAGTTGATTGCCTATTTGCCTCTATCTGGCTTGTTTGTCATTTATTCTTTGTTCATGATAAAATGCCAAACCTTTTTTTATTTTAATTTCCACCCACCGATCTCATTTTTTCCACATTTATCTACACACTTTTTTTTTTTTTTTTCTAATCAGCTTTTAAATATTTTTCTTATGCGTAAAATGTAAATATATATAAATAGAATTAATAATCTCCTTTTACTAATTAGATTTTGCTACTAATAAAGTTCAAATACGGAGTAATTATATTTTTTTTTAAAATGTATAATTGATTCTATTTTTTTTTAAAGTTTTTATTGTTAGAGGTTGAACGATTCTTTTTTTCTTTCTTCCTAATAATTTGAGAGTCGGCTTTGCCCATGCATACTGACTTAAAATATATTATTATATATAGATTTTAATCTAGTAAAATTAAAATATAACTAGCGAGGAAATGTATGAATATAATGCTATAAATCTTTCTTTATTAATCTATCACTTGTTTTTTTTCTTTTAAAAAAAATACCCGGTATTAGTTTGCCGTATGCTTTTTATAATACCAATTCAATCTGTTACCATGATACATTAAAAATAGGGAAAATTGTAAAAAAAAAATAGCCCAAGGGTTGTTGCACTCAATAGTCTAACCTAAAAAAAATTATAGAAAATAGCCTCAAGCTACATTTAAATTCAAATAATTATATTAAAAAAAATAGCCTAAATAATTATTATTCTCAAAATCTACCACTTCTCATAATTATTTTTCTCTCATTAAGTCAGTATTAGCTAAATTCATCGTTGGATTAATTATAAAAACTACCTTATACCACATAAATTTTGTAAATAAATAAATTTAAAAAAACTGCTAAAAATATCAAATGATCTTTATTTTTCTTAATAAAAAATTATTATATCTTCATCTCACATTAATCTATCCAATGCTTAAATAAAAACCCTTACGGGTGGATATGTAACATATGCACACTTTTTTCTTCAATAGATAACAAACTACCCTAATTATTAGGTTTAAAGCAATATATATAATAAATGCTTAATTGCTTTGTTGTGCTAGTTTTGCTCAAAAGATCGCTCTAAATCGCTTACTAGATCAATTGTGAGTAAAAATTTAAGTATTTATTGACTTTTAACGACATGTAAATAGTCTAATTAATTTTTTAAAATAATAAATTTAGTTTATATGTATTTATATGGTTTGAGTTTTTATAATTAATTCAGTTATGAGTTTAGATAACAACAATTAAGTGTAACATTTTTTTATATAAGAAGTGATGGTTTTCTAAAATACAAATTTTGTTGGAGAGATTTTGTAATTAATTTGAATGTGAATGCAACTTAAGGCTACTTTTATAAGTAATTTGAATTTGAAGTTAATTATTTGAATTTGAGTGTAGTTTGAGGTCAATTTTCTACAATAAAGTAAATACTTAAAGACTATTTTTTACATTTTTATAATTCAAGCTAATAAGCGCAACAGCTCATAAAAATTGGGTTATTTTTTGCTACTTTCCCTTAAAAATATTGGTTTACACTTTTCTGATGTTCCAACTTTTCAGACCAGCGTGTGATTAATAATGGCGTGTGATTAATTCTTTTTAGAGATTAGCTGTATTTGGGTTTCAAGTTTCATGAAGAAAAAAAAAACTGTGGTGATAATAATTTGATAGTAGTGTTCCGAATTTTTTTTTCCAGATCTTTGAAGATTTAATTGCAGAGAAGAGTTGGTTGAAGGTAGAAGATTGGATGGATGGTAGGACTCAAGCATGAAAAGAGATAAGCGTGAGGACCCTCGATTTTATTTATATATACTCTCATCAAGGTTTTGAAAAAAAAAAAAGAAAAAAAAAAGTGTCAGCAACTTCATATATGGGTTTCTCATATTTTCGCTACTCTAATCTCTCTAGGTTTCTTACCCCTTTTTTAGTTATGTATCTTAGGTTTGTGTGATTTGGTAGTAACATTGATTTAAAGGTGTTTATGTGTGTGCCATATAAGGTGCCAAACAACGAGACTGTATTAACGTTGTTATCAGGGGCGGTCCTACGGTTTGACCTGAAAGAATACGTGTCCTATAATATAATAGAATTAAAATAGAGATTTATAATAGGAATAATTTAGGTAATTATAGTGCTTTGTTAGAAGTCAATTAACTATAATTTATGTATTAAATTGGATATAATCTATTATTATTTTATTTGGTTCTTATAAGGTCACACACAAAAGAGTATTAATAATTGGATAATTGATAAATGATAATAATAAGTTATTATTGTTGATATAATGTCTTTATGCATGGGAAATACAATGGATAAAAGATATAGGGTGTGTATAGGGCACTAGTTTTTGGTTTATTAATAGTTAAAAATTGGAGGTTATTTTTATTAGGAAAATAATAGTTATTTATATTATTATTATTAGGATTTAATTAGTTTAATTATTTCCATTGTTTATGATTAAGAATTTGTCAAGGTTGTTAGAGTAATTCACTCAACCTCTCTCTCCACTATCTCCATCACCATTGGAATCCTCTATATATTCTCTTTGGTAAATCAATAGAATGGGTGTTCATTTACACCAATTCTCAACAATTTTAACTCTGTATGGGGAGGGGTTATTTAGTAGATTTTAGTTTATTTGGGGGTTATTTAAGAAGCTATTTTTGATAGCTTTTTGGGAGTTTACGTAGTTTATTTGATTTGAAAATACTATAATATCCCTAATAACAACAAAATAAACTCAACTTTTTACAAATAAACACTTTTTCGTCCCATACGGAGTTTATATTTTTTCATAGATTTTTAAATAATTTTACCAACAGTTTATAAATTTTTACCCTGTTTATAATTTTAATCAGTTTATAACCCCGTCTCACACGAACCCATATACTCCGTAAAAGATAAAGGAGAAACGGAAGGAAAAAAAAACCATTTGCAAAAAGAGTACGCGCCTATCCCGTAGCCCACGCGCCCACAATCTTTGTCAACCAAAACACCAAATCCTCTTCCAGATCTCAAACATTTTCGTGAATCCCCTTCTAAAATCCCATGGTAAAGAATTTAGCCATTATTTATGGCTGTCATCTTCTCTTTCTCAGAAAAACTTCCACTTATCCACCTTCTATGAGTTTTAAAGTGATGGTGAAACAAGGTTTTGGAAACCCTAGGCACTGTCGGAGTCGTGATTTGCAATTTACCTGTTGATTCCATCCGTATGCTTGCTACGAAACAGGTTCGTCTCTCTCGTTCTTGTTGTTGGTTGATGTCGGAGTCGTAATCTTGTTGTATGGGCAACGACTGGAGTGGTCAAGGGTTTGGAGTAATAAGGAAGAGTATTCCGGGGTTTGTTGGTCGAGGTGCTCTGCGTCTTCCTTCGATTCGTGCAGGGTCGCTGCTTGGATTGTTGTCCGGGTTTGCTTGGATTTTCATAACTCTTACTGTACCTCTCAACTGCCTTTGCGAGTGTGTTTTGGCCCTGTTCAAGATCGTTTCTTTACAATTTGGCTTAACTTTACATTCTCGAGTTACCAATCCTATCATGAAATTCCTACTACTGATATGTGTATTGGCTTACTAGTATTTGATACAAAATAAGACCCCCTGCTGGTGTTTGAACAAAACTGTGATTGAGGTGTATGCCTCGTCACCCTTTAACCCCGAAAGGGCTCTGACCAAACCACGTTTAAAGAGGCTCTTCTGGAAACTACAACTGATTTATAGAGCTTTGTGTTGTCTGGGACCTTCCGGGTAACAATTTATTTAATGGCATCAGTCCTTGTGTGGTGGATGTCTTTAGACTACTGCCTTAAAATCCTACTTGAGAAATTGTTATCATTTTTTAGATTGGATGATCATCCTCTTACTATACCGCCTTCGATCCTATTGAGTTGCTTTGTCTCTATAATCTCCCCATACATCCCTCATGATGTTACTTTGGGTTTGTTTTCCTCGGACTCACCTAAAGTCTTTCCTTACTTGGGGGGATAGGTTGATCTTGGTGATGGTACTGAGGCCATTGAGTCTCTAGAATCTAGATTTGTGGAAAAGCTTTCTTACCCCCTTTGTTGCTCCTTGCGCATTACCTTCGGGTAGGCGTAAGTTTGAGCAGCAGGTGGCGGGCTATTGTTAAAATATGAATCGGGCAACAATTCTGAAAACTTTGGTGAATCCAAGTGGGTTTCACCAAATCTGAAGGGATTGATTCCTATCCTTTTTTAAGAGCATGTGCAATGGTGAGCCTTGTGGCTCTTATAGTTGCCACATAGGAAAAAAATTGTGAAATATAAAATTTTAATATAAGGGCCAATTGCTTGGGGCTCTTATATATGAGACCCGGCCAAAAAGTAGGGCTCATAACTGCCACATGGCAGAACTTATGTTTTATTTACTTTTAAATGATTTTCGGTTGTTTTTCGTTTGTTTAAAAAAATAATTTTTTTTTAATTTAATTTATTTTTATCTACACATAAACACCCCTCTTGCATATGTTTGTTGGAAAAAATTCATTTGAATAATACTCATATTTTCCTTTTTAAACATTTTATTTTTATTTTTTTATGCTATGTTATTATAAATTAATTACTTAATATTTATTATTATTATTATTATTAAAATAATTGAGTAAATAAAAAGGAAAAATAATAAAAGGTAATTTAAGGGCTCAAGACTCGAGCTCACGAATGAATGTGAAAAATTAAAAAGTTAGAATGAGGCCCTTAAGCTAATTTGGTATAAGAAAAGTAAGTTAAGGGTCCGAGGTTGGGGCTCACCATTGCACATGCTTTAAGGGGCAATAATAAGTTTTGTGCTTAAAGTTTTTATCCAAAGAAAAGTTTTGAGAGTTAGGATATCACCCCGCTTATATGTTCAAAGAAAAGTGTCATGGAAGCTTTGACAAGATTCGATGAGGCAAAGGTGGATTCCATTAGAAATATTACAATTGAATTGCCTAGTAAAGGGAGACCTCCATGATATGTAGATTTTTTTTTTTGAGAAAAAACATGAAAGGAGGTAAATTTGATGTTGTTTTTTTACATATGCAATGATAAGAGGATTGAGGACTTTATTTTCCATTTGAGATTTATTCATGCATCCTAACCATACCTATGATTATTAGCCTCACAAGAAATCCATATATGAGCCTTATGCCTTCTATTATATTTGCTCCACATGTTATACAAATTGCCTATTTTCTACCTTATGAAATATCCAGGGAGTTTGGAAGAGAATGGAAGTCATTTATGGGGATGTTATATGGTTGTATTGTGTTGGTATTATTATTATTGAGATTGATGGTAGGATGAAGATAAATAATGGAAATTTTAATGAGTGAAAGAAATCGAGTCACCAAGGAGTAATGGATGATCAACCCTGCTGGCAGAGGATAAGATTCACGCAAGATGGGACACCAAAGTGAGGAGTCCAAAGCACTAAGTATCTGAGGCCATTCATGACACCCATGTTTGCGACTCGCAAGAAGGCGGTGCTAAGGTTAGAGAGGTAAAAACATTATAGTGAAAAGAACAAAGAGTGACATTAAGAAAGGATGAGGGATGTGGCATGAAGAAATGAGAAAGAACAAAGCTAAAAAAGAGCATGAAAGTTGACGTAAATTTCTCCCCAGATATAGCACAACATTTCCCAAAATAGCCCACCACTATGCCTTTTACCTTCGCTTCTCCATGTGCATAAAAGTCCTCTTGATTATTGTTGCTATGTCATAGAAAATTGTTTTTACATAACATCCTTTTGTGTGAGATGTTGCTTTTATTCACAGGCATGGATTTGATGACATAAGTACCGTTGCGAGAATGACAATTGATTGTTAGTGGTAATATGAGAATGAATCCACAATGTTGAGAGTTTAGTTGGTTCATCTATATGACCATCCAAGTTATTGCTTGGGAATAGGGGTGATATTCGAGTCGAGCTTGACATGTTCAAGCTTAGCTCAAACGGGAAACGAGCCGAGCCGAGCTCGAGTCCAAAAAATATTCGAGCCTTTTTTGGCGCTCAAGTTCGGTTGTCGAGCCCAAGGTGAAACTCGAGCTTGGCTTGTTTAAGCTCGAACAAGCTGAACGAATGAGCCTGATCTCGTTTGAGCTCGTCAGTTGGGCTCGTTCAAGCTCATTCGGCTCGGTTCGTATCTGAACGTCTGATTGCAAACAACAAATTACACAGGAAGATGAAGCAAGCAAAAATTTATCAATTTCAATTTATACCCATTTCTAATCACCATATTTATTAATTAAGTTACACAAATTTCCATTCCCGTAGTTGAACAATGAACAAGCAAATTTCTAATCCATATAGGAACTTGTACAAATTTCTAATCCCACAACAATGGTACTGGGTATTGATTTCAAGATGAACAATAGGAACCTGTACAAATTTCAAGTTCTACTTCTACAAATATCTAATCCTGTAGCAAGCAACCAACATTTCGTATCAATCACGAGCGACTAATAGAAGGAGGAAGTGAGGAACCCCACGAGGAACCGATGACATGCGATATATTCTATAGCGCATTTAGTAGTTTTTGTCATCATTTACATGTCATTGTGAGAGATATTTGTATGAACTTGGTGATTCAGAACCTGTTGAAGAAGTTGAAGAAATCATAGGATCATGCAAGTTACAGAAGAGTTGAAGTGAAGAAGTTCGGAAGCAGCTGGAAGCTGGTGACCTGACGCGCCCGCGCTGCTACTGGCGCGCCCGCGCTGCTACTGACGCGCCCGCGTCAGTCCCTGGAGACGGATTCTTATCCGATTTTTCCCGATCTTATTAGTTTTAATATTATATTTTTACGGGATTTTAAACCCTTTAAGTAGGATATATATTATTTCCGAACGGAAGTTTTTAGAGATTATTAGGTTATTTTCCAGAGACGTAGTTTCCTTTTCTTCATCTCACAAACCCTATGGAGAACTAACTCTCCGTTGTTGCACTTGGTTCTTTGAAGCCTTCGATTGATTTGGTTGTGAGTGTTCTACTCTTGTTCGTCCTTTGTTAATTGTTTCGATCTCCTGAGCTTATTGCTTGATTGCTTATTATTGGTTAATCTGGATTGATCACCTAGGTTTATCGATACTAGTCATATTGCTAGGGTTTCCAATTCCAGGTTTGGGGTTGTAGATTCATTGTAGCAAACCCAATCGTCATACGCAGGTTGCTTGTGGTAGATTGTGAAGGAGATTCGATTACAGGCTATTTTAACGGGTTGTTAGAATCGCTTGTGTCTCATTATAATTCATGTTTGAATGCTATCGCTTTATTATTCGGTGAAGGTTTTCCCTTGTAATTTGGTGATAAGTGCTTTTAGGACTGGTAGGACTAAAAGCTATTACACGATCTGAATTGAGAACAATTACTGGACATTAGAACTTGAGACTCATAGAATGCGATGATGAACCATCTCAATTGTTGTGCGGATAATTACCTGGTGTGATACTTTTCCATCATATATTCGCAACCTCTTATTGCAATTTGTTCTGTCATTATCGCCTACACACAAAACTCCCCCTTGAATTGGTTACTTTTGGGTAATAATACTTGCTCTTACAATTGATTCTGTTTCCCTGTGGGTTCGACCCTAACTTACCTACTATACTTGTTATAGTTTGCATCTTAGGAATTTACTTTGATTTGGCATAACGACTTTAGGCCTGTCAACCGATGAGGGAGTAATGGCTACTGATCGAGTTCACCGGCACTGCCTAAACTAAAGGACTAGAGGAGGAGCAAGGAAGATGAAAAAGGAGGGATCAAGGAACCACGAAGGAGGAACCACGGACATCTAGGAGGAACGAACCTGGTGCTGCTGCAACAGTTCGTTGGCGCCGCCCCGAGGGAATGAGGGTTGAACGAGTGAAGACGGAAGAGCAGTTTGGCACTTCGACGGGGCTGACATCGTTTGAACGAGTGACCATTGATGGAAGAAAGGCGTGAATTGCTGGAGCCTGAAGAGGGATTAGGAAAGAGAAGAGGGAGAGGCGGCTGGACTGTTAAAGATTGAAGCAGTGAAGCGCTTCAACCTCTTCATAACCCTAGGAGGGGCAGTGTTGTAAATTCCCATATCGAGCTTATGGGCTCGGCTCGGGCGCGAGCTCGGTTCGAGCCTAAAATATTGTTCAAGCTCGGCTTGTTTTATGAATTCGAACGAGCCGAGCTCGAGCTTTTCTGAGCCGAGCCCAAGCCGAGCTCGAGCCGTTCGGCTCCTATAACAGCCCTACTTGTGAACAAGCAAGCTTAAGTATGAGATGATTTGATGTGCCTATTTTATACCATGTTTTATGCTTATTTTTATTCCAAATTTTGTCTATATTTTATGTTTTGGGTTGGGAAAGTATGGAATTTGTGTAGTTTATGATTATTTGCAAGATATGGAGATCTACACAGGTTTTGGCTTAATTTCGCAGGATATGGAGACAATTTAGAGCAATTGCAAGGAGGATCACAAGCTGAAGGAATGCTCGTTGTCGACTAGAGGCTCTCGATGTTGACCGCAAATCATTAAGAAATTGTCTAAGTGTTGAGAGGTGAAGCTACTGAAATCGAGTGGAGACTGGTCGATATTCAACCTTGACGTCGACCAACACTCGATATCGACTACACCTGGAGGGCACTCGACGTCGACCTGAGTACTTGATGTCGACTGAAGATCTGTGCACAACAGAAACGTGTGGACGAGTCCAGATCTTTGGAGGATTGACTTGACATGTTTTTTTATTTATCTTTTCCTCCTTACATAGTTATTTCCTTATGGGTAATTTTCACTTTTCCCAAGGGATTTTATTAGATAAATATTATTTCTTAGAAGATTTATCTTTTCCATATTAGATACAATTTACTTCCTTAGAGAGAAAGTCTAAGTTTTCTTTAAATAAAGAAATTAGGCCTAAGTTTTAATCATCCTCGCACTTGAGCAATCAAGCATAGTTAGAGTAGAGAGAGAAAGGAGGGCATTCAGTTGTGGTGGTGGAGAAGAGATAGTTTGGTAGTAAGTTTATTCTTAATTTAAGTTTATGTTTTCCATGTCTATGATGATGTGATTTTCGATGATGAGTGAGTAGTCGTCCTACTTCTAGGGTCGGGGTGAGCCCGACAATAGCTATGTATGAATGCTTGAATCTATGATATTTTTATGTGTTTATCATCTTCTATCTCATGCTTAATCCTTTGCGAAAGTTGAGGACGATTCCTTGTTTGCGATTTATGAAGCAAAAGTGAATTGATTGCAAATTTGGATAGTAATTATGATTGATTTGCGAAAGTTGATTAAACCCTAATTATGAAAAGATAGAAACAAATAGGTTTTATGCGAGAGCCTCTATTATCTATTTGTTGATTTGGAAATTTGTCTTGCCGCCAGAAAGACGGAAAACAGAAATCCTCGTAAGGCAAAGGCGACACCTGGGGAAGTGTGAATCACACGACGTTCCCCTCACCTGGATGAGGGATCTTAGGAGACCACAAACACCACCAGCACGATCACGTCGATCAACCAGGGCCGCATAACTGCTCCTCAACCGAAACTAACCACGAACCAACAGACGGACACCAAACCACACGAGGAAATGAAGCACATCCGCAAGTAGGACGAAGAGCGCGAGAAGAAATCAGAATTAATTAATTATATGTAAACATAACATATATAAAGGTATAACCTTTTACTTATTTATTTATTTATTTATTTATTTATTCTTTTTTTTATTTAGGGCTGCTTTGGGCCCAAGGATTAACCTTGGGCCCAAAGAAAACTAGGTGGGCCCAGGCTTCCCAAGCCCGAAGTCTATAGGAAGCATGAGAATTGAGAAGGGAAATGGTCGAAGACGCTGGAGATGCAGCGCCGCCGGCAAGGAAGTGACCGAAGGGGAAGCCGAGGGACTGGCGGAGCACCGAGGAAGACCCGTCGGGTGCCACCGCCTCGAATCCAAAACGCCGGCGACAACCACCAGGCGGCTACTTCGGCCACGACAACCGGAACCACGAGAGAGAGGAAGCCAGAAATTGAGGCTCAAACGTTCGCTTTGGATGAGAGCGAAAGGGGAACCGAGCTTTGGATGAGCTTATTTGTGGTTTGACTATATCATTGGCCCATTTCATTTTTAATGGCCATTTGATTTTTAGTTTTTGTCATCTGACTCTTTTTTTAATCTTTCTCCTACATTTTGTCATATTTCCCTACCCACTCTCGCATTGTTTGTCCTGATGAACCTTGTTTGCCTTTACCCAGTTTTGACGGTGTACTTCCACTTTCTGGTGGAAACCCGTTTCTGAGGGTAGTTTCTCCTGCTGAAAAACAAGAAGATTTCTGCTTAACCATATCGTCCACCAGTTAAAAGCCAGTCTTTGTTTCTCCTCCTCCGATAACATTTGTCCAATCTTTCCCATTATAATTTTGATATTTCTGGATGATCTAATCTCATTCTCAATTACTATTTTAACTGTATTATCTAGATTTTTAGCCATTGAAGAAAACCTACATTCAAAGAATAAATGTACAACATCTTCATGGTGATGGTTACACATTTCGCAATAAAGTGGTGTTGATAGACCTTTGTTTGCCAATTTCCCCGCAGTGGGTAGACCGTCATTACATACTTTCCATAGGAAATTTTTGATCTTAGGCGGGACATCAATCTTCCAAATCCACACATTATCGTCCTTGACCGGTTCCGTGGAATTTGTAACTAATCTGTAGGCACTTGAAGTTGTGAACCACCCTTTCTTGTCCGACCACCAATATAACCTATCCTCAATTGCGCATACAGGCAAAGGGATTGCACTTATTTGTTGTACCAAGTCCTCGGGCAGTACTTGTTTTAGTTTCTGTGTGCACCAAGAATTATTGGTTATGAATTCGCTCACTGTGCTTTTTAGGTCAATACTGTCTATATCTAAACAGTGTTCTTTTAACGGGCTAGGTGGGCCCCAATTATCCTCCCAGAATTTAATAGATTTCCCGTTACCTACTGACCAGCTTAATCCTTTTCTGAAAGGAATGATTATTTTCCTTAGCTGTGACCATTGCCACGAAGCATTTTTATTGTCCTGGTAGTTTAGAATATGAGTGTCCCTTAAGTATTTAGCAGTGATAATTTTGACCCATATGTTATCTGGTTCCGCCATAATTTTCCAAAGTAACTTCATTTGTAAGGCGATGTTCATGTCTTTGGTTTTCCTTAAACCTAATCCTCCTGAATTTTTAGATTTACAGATTTTGTCCCAGCTAGTCAGTGGTTTATATTGTAAGTCTTTGTTCCAAAAGAAAGATCTATTTATTTTGTCAAGATTAGTGTGCATTGACGTTGGGAGCATGAAGCTTTGCATAGTATATAGTGGCTTTGCAGACAAATTTGAATTAATAAGGATTGAACGTCCTTGTTGTGATAAAGTATTAGCTTTCCACTTAGAAAATTGCATATTCATTTTGTTGATGATATCCTCAAAAGTTGTTTTGTTAACCCATCCGTTAATGATTGGGCAGCCAAGATATTTGTCAAGTTTTGTCTGATTGGTTATATTTAAAGAACTCTCGATGCTTGGAACCCGGGATGATACTATGCCAGGGGAACATTGAAATGTTGATTTTGTATAATTGATTTTCTGCCCTGATATTTGGCAGTATTCAGTCATAATATTTTTGACCTTATTACATGACTCCAGATTTCCTTTAGAGAAGATGATAATGTCATCCGCAAAGGAAAGAAACGGGATTTTAACCGTAGCACGGTTAAATGTAAACCTTATACCCGAGTTTGGATGATTAGCCTCTGCCGTTAGTTTTCTAGCTAAAACTTCAGCACCAAGGATAAATAAAAAAGGAGAAAGTGGATCCCCCTGGCGGAGTCCTCTCTTTGCTTTGAAAACATCTGTCGGTCCATTATTTACAAGTACCGAGAATGAGACAGTGGTTACACACTCCATTATTAGATAGATAAATTTATTATGAAAACCAAATTTTTGTAATATAACATACGTGAATTCCCAATCAACTCGATCATAGGCTTTCTCCATATCAAGTTTAATAGCTAACCATCCATCCGCACCCTTTCGGTTTTTAAAGGAGTGAAAAATCTCATGTGCAATCAACACATTATCTTGAATTGCTTTGTCTGAAACGAACGCGCCTTGTAGCGGATGAATTAGTTTTCCCATTACCCGTTTTAGTCTCTCTGTAAGGATCTTTGATATAATTTTATAGAGGGTTGAGCATAAGCTTATAGGTCTGTAATCACTTGTTTTAGCAGGGTTATCACATTTAGGTAGTAGCGTAATAAAAGTGTGGTTAATTTGTCGTAAGAGCTTTCCCGAATGGAAGAATGCCTTAACCGCACGAGTGACATCAAGCCCTACTATATCCCAATATTCTTTGAAAAATTCGGCTGTCATACCATCTGGGCCTGGTGATTTGTTTTGTCCTAAGGACAAGACTGCGTTCTTGATTTCCCCATTAGATGGTTGGGCAGTAAGGTAGTTGTTTTCCTCATCAGTAATGGATGAGGGTATTAGTTCTAAATAACTATGAAGTAGTCTTTTATTAATTTGCTCTTTAGAAAATCTCGTCGCAAAATCTTGTCTAATTTCATTTCGTATATTCTCTTCACCAAAAACCAGAGTGCCTTCAGAGGTTGTGATTTGACGAATGATTTTCCTATTTCTCCTTCCCGTTGCAATTCTATGAAAATATGTTGAATTACAGTCCGTCATTTTGATGTGGTTGGATTTTGCCCTTTGGCCCCAATACTCTTTTTGATAACTTAGTAGTGCTTCTTTCTTCTTAATGAGCATCGCTTCCTTGGTTTCATGACCAATTGATGTATTGGTTGTAATTACAGATTGTAGTGTAAGTAGATCCTTTTCAACAATGGCAATTTGCCTGAAGACGTTCCAAACCTTGGCATTCTGTTTTACTACCCTTAACTTCGAAACTAATCGAAACCTAGCGGACTCATTATAATCTGTTCTCCACGCTTGTTTCACCACATTTCGGAAATCTTTTCTCTTTAACCACATATTCTCAAATTTGAAAGGTGGTAGCTTGAATTGACATTGATTGTTCAGTGTCGTAGTAATGGGGTAATGATCAGATGTTGAGAACGCTCCATTTGTGGTTATAATGTCCGGATATGTTTCTATAAATTGGTGTTGTACAAGCACCCGATCAAGTTTTTCTTTAATATTGTCCATACCACCCACCATTTTCCTCCATGTGAATGGATTTCCTACAGCAGGGATTTCTAATAGTCCTGTCTGGTTCTTAAAGTCATTTAACCTTTGAAATCTAGAAACATTATATATGGTACCTCCCATCTTTTCGTTATTATTCCCTATCTCATTTAGGTCTCCTATAACCATACATGGGAGAGTTTGTTGGGAGATAATATTTGTTATCTCATTCCAGAATTCGGCCTTTTCTGCTGCATTAGGGGGTCCGTAAACGAAGAAAATCATTCCCACAAAGTTATTACAAATGCATGAGTACTTTATACCAATGATTCTCGGCAAATGGATTTCCACTGTTATTGTTTCATTTAGTAGACAATTCTCATTCCACATTACTCCTAATCCTCCCGATCTCCCATTACCCGCTGACCAAACTGCTTTGTTAAACCCACTTCCACTCCAGTTTTTCTCAAGCGGAATTCTCTCAGTTTTAGTTTCTGCTACCGCCATTATCGCTATGTGCTCATTCAAACGCATGGATTTGATTTCTGTCCATAGATTTGGCCTACCAATTCCTCTTATATTCCAAAAACAAATCTTCATAGGAAACCATTATATTGTATGAAGAAGCATGGTGAGCTCTTCATACATGGAATTTGTTTTCTACTATCACTTTCCTCATCCTGATTGCGACCTATTTTGAGAGCAATTATGGCCAAGTGATCAATATTTGATCAAAAATTGAGTTTGTCCAATTGATTTGCACACCTAAATGTCGCCTTCAAATTGTAGGCAGTAATAATAGTCTCTAAAATGCAGTATATGTGATATAAATTAACTACCATACCATCCACTAATTTATAACCATAAGCAATTACATCACTGAATATGTTCCATACATTGATCTTACCATACTCAAGCTTACACCTAACACTGACAGATACAACCAACAAAAAGGATTCCAAACAGCACTTAGAGTTTTTGACATTGACCCAATTTAAACCAAAATGATACCAAATAAAACACCAGACAGTAGCACCCTTACAGACAATACCATAGAGCTTAAGTGGCATTATTCTTACCTTGGCAAGGAGAAACTCTTCGCCACATAAGAGAACTCTCTTCTGCCTTACTTGTGATGCACTACACATGTTTCCCCTTCTTTGTGCTACCACCCATCAGAGTCATGGTGGAGCTGGCGGAATCACCTTCCTCAGTCTTCAATTTTCACTTGCCCGACTCAGATTTGGAAGCTTCACTCATAGCTTGATGATCAGAATTAACTGGAGAGGTAGCAGTGAACACAGGATGCTCATAGAGAGACTCAGCCAAGCGCTCAGGGGTGCTCAAATCAGGCAATTTGAACTCAATAGATGGGGGAATGTCACGGAAGATTACCTCATAATCATCTTGTGTAAGCCCAGGGTCTGGAAGACCATCAGAAACCAGACATTCCTCCATAAACTCGTCCTCATCAAATTCCAAACACTCATCATCGTCAGCAGCAAAAGATTGGAGACCGGGTTGCAATTCCGCCTTTAGATTTGGTTCCTCATCACTTGGGTTTGCACACTTGAAGGGGAGCACAACAGGCATCACAACTGACAGAGGGGCAGGGGCTAAGGCATTGCCAAAGCTCAAGATAGGAGTGGAAGAAGCTGAGTTGCCAGCAGAGCTACCAGGAGACTTTGAAGAAGAAGAATCCGAAGATATTGTGACATTCTTACCAAAGCTTTTAAGAAGCTCCTCCTTGGAATGGCCAAACATAGGTGGAGGGCGCACCATAGGTCTCCTGGCAGCAACTTGCACCCACTCTCCTCCCTCATTAGCATTGGCTTGATCATCAGGCACTGCAGGAGGCACCAGAGGGACTCCAATGGAAGCACCAAAGTTACATAAGTTCCTTCTCGGACAGACCTCAAAAGCATGGTCCTCTGCACCGCAACTTCCACACCCTATTGGGAAGTCTTCAAACCACATAGGGTAGGATTCAACCTCACCCATCTCATTGATAACAAAAATCTCCCTGTCGGCAATTTTAGTAACATCGACAGAAACACACACCCTAGGGAAACGAAAGAGAGCTCCCTTAGAGTTAAAAGTCGCCACCTTAATGATCGTTCCCAACTTGTTAGCCTTCACAATATCCCTGAGGATATCCTCATGGACATATTTAGCCGGCAAGCCAGGGAACCTAATCCACAGATCCAAGAGGGAAACGGACTCTAGCAATGGGTCAAAATCCAATCTCCAAGGTCGGAGGAGGATAAGCTGTCCAGCAACATGGAAGAGACGGTTGTCCCAAACCCATGCTTTATCCTCATTTTTATCAAAACGCAACTCAAACCAGTTATGAGCAACTGGAATAAGCTGAAATCCTCCAGAGAGAGACTTCCACACATACCTCAACTTCTTTCTGACATCCTTGGCTTCCAAAGCATCACCGATGATAGTAGCAAATAGTGACGATTGATTGAGCATGGTGATGTTCTCCTGGACCTTGCCCTGAAGAGCAATCAGTTTCTCCCTATTGAGGGACTTCCTCTTGAACTTTTTCTACGCAGTTGCCTTGCGTGAAGCCTCACAGCCATCATCGGAGTGGCGCTTCTCCTCATGAAGGTTAGAGCCCTTTGGCTTTTTGTTACTCATGGGGTTGTTCGCTACGACAGGAGCAGGATCATCTGCAACCAAGGGTTTCTTCCCTTTGTCGAACGCCGCAATAGCCATCTCAAACAAAAACCAGAAAACTTTGTTAGAAACACTGACACTTGAGAGTTTAGATTGAAGGGTGAGAAGTGGAGAAATTGCACACACCAACCACACCTTATATAGCGAGAAATCAACAATAGAAAGAGGGGATTAGAGATAGGAAGATCACAGACCCGAAATTGAACATGCAGGAGGGCTATAGAGGCTATGAAAGGTATTAGCCCCAAATCAATTTCAGCAACCACAGAGAACGGAGCGCCAATCGAAATCCACCAGATCGATCCCCAAATTGAGTCCGTACACCCAAAGCAAAGCCATGGAGGAGGTCGATTTGACCTAACAAGAACAATCATCGCACTTAAACACACAAAATCACCCTCAGCACTCCATAAATCGCACAAGTTTGGATTAAGGTTAATCCCGCACGGAAGCTTTTGATTTGAAGTGGTACTTTGATCCAATTGAAACCCGCCATCACAGAGCCGTATCTGGCACCCGGTTGCGGGAGGAAGAAGAAGAATAGGGCCATCATTGGGTGCACAAGAGAGGCCGATCAGATTGAGGACGACGATGAATAGGGAATAGCCTAGGGTTTTAGGCTGTTCTCTTTGCTTCGGGGATGGGATCTCCAATCAGGGTGTCGAAAGGGTTTTTTTCAGGGCGCGTGGGGCGCGTTCTCCACAAAAACTGATTGCCATTATCTTCACCATTAATCTCTTTTATTTGTTTGTTATACTTTTATCTTTGGTTTTGATTTGAGTTTATGTAAATGTCTGGGCCACTAGGAAACACTCTCTCGACTTGCTCGGGGAAAAAGTGCGTACAACTTGACCCCCCAGACCCTGCTTAGGCGGGATAAGCTGAGAATGTTGTTGTTGTTGATATCTTTTTTCTTAAATTGATTTATACTTTAGACAAATTCAAGAGATGTAACATTGAGTGTAACACATAAAGAGTCATAGAGGATTCAAACTTGGTTTTCTTAGGCCAATACAAGACTTTTTTTTTTCTTTGCTTTCAAGTAGGGCTGATGTTAAGACAAGGGTGGAAGTGGCTGATCTACTGTTTATTTTAATCAAATTTGATATATTGATCATCTAATTAAAAATAAAAATTTAACCATGAAAACCAAAGATTTCGAAGAGTGGTATCCTAAAGAGCATATGGTTAAAATGGTATCTTAGTGGAAATTTTATCTTTGTCGAATATTTTATGTGGTGCGCTAAACTTGATCGAAAATATGTTGAAAAAACCCGAACACATTTCAGAAAAAACACGAGTTGTACGTTGTCATATTTCAATTCAAGAAAACCTGAATCCTCCCACAAATAATATACTATCTATATCTTTTCCTAAAACAACTGTAGCAACAGAGCAACAGATCAACAACCTCATCATCGAAGGCGACTCTAAGATAATCATAGATTTCTTACGCACACAGACTAACTGCCCTTGGGAAATAGAACTTATAATGTCCGACATACAATCCATTATTACGGGACTAACAATTTTCGGAATTTCCCACATTCCCCGCATTGGTAACCAGGTAGCAGATAGGGTTGCACACCTTAGCTACTCTACCAGGGGAGCAAATTTATACAACGATACAGGTCTATTAGACCTCATCCGTCAGGATGCCTTCGGATAGAGTTTAGCTCATCCGAATCTTTACCTAATCAAAAAAAAAAAAAAGATCTTCCTTTAAGTTGTAAAATTGTTCGGAAAGTTCCAATAAACTTTATAAAATTTCAAATTAAATTTGAGCGAAGTTAATTATACCTAAAATAATTATCTCATTTTCATTGAGTCTATAGTAAATTAGTAATTGAATTAAAATACCTAGGCATACTATATATGCGTCAGATGCAAATGGACTATCTACAATTCTACATGCATACACAATGCATGACACAAACACATTATTATTTATTATTTATATTTTGTTTTCATTCAACTATATTTCATGATTCCATGTGAACATGCACATTATTCTGGGTCAAACTCTCATATTGACCACATCATAATACTTTCCAATATTCATACAATTATATTAAAAAAACATTATGAAGTATTAATCATGAATCTCAATATATTTTCCTTAATTTATTAAATTAAAATAATACACGAATAATTATCCCATCTTTATATACATACATATAAGTTATAAGTTACAACTTAATCAATTCTCAAACAATTCGATGAATAAACCATATATAAATTAGTGACATTAATTAATTTATAAGTGACCACTTATATATTAATTAATTTACATCATACGTCAGGTACTGCTCCCAACGTTTAGTGCAAGAAAAACTAGTGTAGAAAATAAGAAAGCATCTACTAATCCATAAATCAACATCAACATGGTCAACCAAATGAGGGAAAAAACAAAACTTAAAAACTTAATTCAATTCAAGAAAACCCCAATCCTCCCACACATAGACTATATAAAGTATGAACCCCATTAAAATAAATTAAATAATATGACCCCAAATTGTTCATTTTTGCTTCCCATATAACACCAACCCCATCCATCCAACCTCAATCCCCATTCATTCCACCACACTTCTTGCAACCCAATACGTCCACACTCCTCCTCCCTTCCTCCTCCGATCCGTCGATCACGCCAATCGGAGATGAACTCCGACGCCAGCCAAGGCTCGGGGCCGGTCTTCCCGCCGGAAAACCAGCAATACGACAACATGAACAGCAAAGTCATGCTATGCGCCGTGGTCTCCCTCTCCTTAGTCATCTTGGTGGTGTTCATCCTCCACATCTACGCGCGGTGCGCCATGAGGAGCCGCCAGGCACGCGCCTCCGTGCACCAGCTGCCCCTCCGAGCCGTGGGCCCACACCCCGTGGATCAGCCCAAGGCCGGCCTCGAGCCTGGAGTGATTGCGTCACTACCCTCGTTCATCGTCAATGACGTCGGCGTTGACCAAGGACCGACGTTCGAGTGCGCCGTTTGCTTGAGCGGCTTGGAGGCGGGTGAGGCGGCCAGGCTGCTGCCCAACTGCAAGCACCGGTTCCACGTCGAGTGCATCGACACGTGGCTCGGCGGGCAATCGACTTGCCCTATTTGCCGTACCGAGGTTGCCCCTTGGACCACCGCCGCCGATGGAGAGCCCCCAACAGCGCCACCGATGGAGGGGGAAGGGGCGGTGTTGGAGAGCGGTGGTGGGAGCGTGCAAGGCTCGGGTAAGGAGGGTGGGTCAAGCAGCTCAAGGAGGTTGAACTCTTTTAGGAGGATGATGAGTGGAGATTGGTCTTCTTCAAGGAGGATCCAACCACTTGCACTAGATGTGGTTCAAGATCTTGAGAGACTATAATACTTGTTCATAGGCTTAATTAGATCCATTTGGTAACTAAAATATACATTTATTTCTTACTTTTTTATTTTCTCGGATTTCCTGTTTATGTTCTGAGTAGATTCAATAAAGGGGAAATTAGACCGAGTTTCTTACATATATATAATCAATCCAATCGGATGTTTAACTTTTGTGCACGTAGTTTTAGGAGTTAAAAACTATATGAAATTTAATTTTTTTTGATTAATTTTTTTCATAGTTTAATATTTATTAGTAATAAGTATTAAATTGTGAAAAAAATTAATTAAAATATTAATATTTTATATAGTTTTTAGCTTTTTAAAATATGTGCAGAAAGTCAAAACATTAAATATTTCTGATCGGGAGGAAGTATACTTTTTGAACTAATAATGGTAGTTATATTTATTAATTAATAAGAAATAATAAAAAGGATCGGGTAGGTTTAGGGTAAGTTGGGGTAGAGATTTACCAAGTCTAATTAATGTCTACATCAAGTACAATTAGTGAAGTGGTAAGATAAAAGTTAGGGAATTTGGGAGATGAAAGTAAATTTTCAAAGAGCTAGTTTGTCAAAGCTTAATTAGAAATTAAGATGGGGTTTTAGTATTTGGTGACCTAATCGTGCCAAATGGTGATCGATGACTATTTTGTAAAGAGATGAAGAGATAGACGTACTCCATGTGTCCACATGGATGGATAATTGGATATCTACGTATATAGACTATAGTATACATACATACATTATTTTACTAGGGGGAAGTACTACGTTGACAAAATGAATGTTAGTGTACACCTTATATTTCGGATCTAGTGCAGAACTATGATACTTATTTTAATGAAATATAATTATCATGTTGCACAACTTTTTTTTTACCTATTAGATCTAAGACCATATTTATCGAGATACTAGGAATATTATATTTTATTTTTTTCTTTTCGGCCAAATCATTATAAACTCTCATTCTCATTATTTCCTCTTTATCAATAACATCCTTACCCTAATATCATAAAACTCAACTTTTTCATATCACGTCTTCCTAGTGTGTGACACTTGTATTGTCCTCTTGGTAATGACATGTATTTATGGGTAAAAGTGCTCATATCAACTTCCACATATTAGCAATATTGACTTGATCAGATCTTGGATTCAAGCTGTAAAACGGCTTGAGAGACAGAGAAACGAGAGAGAAAGAGAGAGAGAGAGAGAGAGAGAGAGAGGGAATCAATGGATTCAATTTGTGTAAAATCTGTTACTTGAACAACCACCAGTTTGTTACAGCTAGAGGCTTTATATAGCATGAGTATGTAATGCCTTATTAACATAACCTAAGGCATCATTTTATTACTCTAACACTCCCCCTCAAGGTAGGAGTTCTAAGTAACTTCAAACAAATTTACAACTCCTAACTTGCTTAAGTTCCATATGTATTGATCATAGGAGATAGCCTTCGTGAATACATCTGCAGGTTAATCTCTGGTGTTGATGTAACCAAGCTCAATTTTTTACTTAAGACTTTATCTCTTACTAGATGACAATCACCTTCTATGTGTTTCGTTCTTTCATGAAATACAAGGTTCTTTGCAATGTACATTGCAGACTGATTGTCACAGTGCAACCTCACAGGATTTGGTTGCTCAATTCCCAAATCTCTCAGCAATTTCACAAGCCAAGTAATCTCACAAGAGGTTGTAGCCATGGCTCTATACTCTGATTCAGCAGATGAGATAGCTACATATGTCTGTTTTTTAGTTCTCCATGATATTAGTGAGCCACCAAGCAATACACAGAACCCAGTTAATGACTTCCTTGTCATAGGGAAGCTTTGCCAGTCTACATCACAGTATGCACTCAGCTTCAGGTTTGACTTAGATGAGAGCAGTAAGCCTTGTCTTGGAGCCTGTTTCAAGTATCTCAAAACATGTTTCATGGCCTGCCAGTGCTGATCAGTTGGATTGTGCATGAACTGGCTCAAGATCTGCACTCCATAGCATATATCAGGTCGTGTAATTGTTAGGTAGATCAGCTTACCCACAATTCTCCTGTATGCTTCTGCATTCACAATCTCATAGGTGCTTTCATTATCCAGCTTGACTTTAGGATCTAGAGGAGTATAAATAGGTTTGGCATCTTTCATTCCTGCACCTTCCAGAAGTTCCAGTACATACTTCCTCTGATTCAGGTATATGCCATCATTATTCCTCTCAACTTCTATGCCCAAGAAGTATCTCATTCCTCCTAGATCCTTCATTTGAAATTGTTGATTCAGATGTGCTTTTAGCTTTGCTATTTCTTCTTCACAATTTCTTGTGATCACCATGTCATCTACATATACTAGTAGAGCTGTGATAGATTTCTCAGTTTTCTTGACAAATAAGGAGTAGTTTGCCTTGGACTGCTTGTATCCTGCACCTTTTACAGCTTGAGAGAACTTAGCAAACCACTGTCTAGGTGCTTGTTTTAATCTATATAAGGATTTTTCCAGTTTGCACACAAGTTTCTTATCCATCTCACACTCTCCTCCTGAGTGTGATGTCTCCCCCTGAGAGTAAGAGTGGATAAGTTTGAGCTTATGATATGCAGGAGGTAGCTCCATATACACTTCTTCTTCCAAATCTCCATGTAGGAAGGCATTTGTGACATCTAACTGGTGAATACTCCAGTTCTTTGCAGCAGCTATAGACAGAAGATTTCTTATAGAGATCATCTTGGCCACTAGAGCAAATGTTTCACTATAGTCAATGCCATACATTTGAGAGAATCCTCTAGCCGCAAGCCTTGCCTTGTATCTATCTAAGGAGCCATCAGCTTTGTACTTGACTTTATAAAGCCATTTGCAGCTGACCAATGACTTCCCAGGTGGTAGAGGAGTTAGCACCCAGGTGTTGTTCCTCTCAAGAGCACCTAATTCTGTAAGCATTGCTTCACACCAAGCAGGTTGTTGTAATGCCTCAAGTACAGAAGTAGGTTCAGACACAGAAGTTGCATTGCATATGAACTTGTGATAGTTAGAGGAACAAGCTATATAGGATAGAAAAGAATGAATTGGATAGGGAGAGGTAGGCTTACTAGAGAGTGCAGCAGTGGATGATTCCTTTGAGACCTTGCACACATAGTCCTTCATCTAGAATGAGGGTTTAGGAGTTCTTGTGGAGTGTCTTATGGGTGGGGTTGACACAGTAGTTGTGACAGGGATGTCATCAAACATGGGAGGTACTGGAGATGGAGAGTAATCTCCATGAGACTCATCCTGAATTGGAGGATTAAGAGAACAGTTTTGAGGAGATTCATATACTTCAATAGGGATGAAGTCATGATCAGTGTTTGGAAGAGAGGAATCAACACTGTTGTTTGGCAAGTCAAGAGTAGACATACTTTATTTTGGATTAAATTCTGGACTAAAAGGAAACACGTGCTCATGGAATTTGATGTCTCTGCTGATATTTGTTTTATGAGTGTGCAAATTACACACTTTGTAACCTTTGAACCCAAAGGGATAGCCCAAGAAAACACAGGCATCAGTTTTGGGGTCAAGTTTTTTCCTGTTGGAGCTCAGATTTGAGACAAAACACAGGTATCCAAATACTCTGAGCTTCTCATAGTCAAGCACCTCACCAAACAGACACTCGTATGGGGATTTATTTTTGAGGATTGAGTTTGGCAACCTGTTGATTATATAAGTGGTTGTGAGGACACAATCACCCAAAAATCTCACAGGGAGGGAGGCAGGAAATCTAAGTGCTCTTGCAGTTTCCAAAATGTATCTGTGTTTTCTCTCCACACGCCCATTTTGTTGAGGGGTAGCAGTGCAAGAGCTTTGATGGACAATGCCTTTAGATGTGAAGAAAGAGTTGACATCAGAGTTAAAGAACTCAGTGCCTTGATCACTCCTCACAATTTTCACTCTAGTTTTGAATTGGTTTTCAACCATAGTAATGAATGACTGAATATAAGAGAATGTTTCAGTCTTTGATTTCATAAGGTAAGCCCACACTCCCCTGCTCATATCATCCACAATATTTAGGAAGTATTTGTGGCCAGTGTATATAGGGGTTTCATATGGTCCCCATAGATCACAGTGTAACAACTCAAACACATTATCAGCATGAGACATACTAGAATCAAAAGATGGTTTTACTTGCTTTGCCAAAGGGCATATAGTGCATACAAAATCAGATGCTGTGTTTACAATTGAATGTATGCTAGGAACACCTTTGATTTTCTCAATAGGTGCATGACCAAGACATAGGTGCCACAAGGCACTTTTATTTTGAACACTATCAATTTTAGGTAAAAACATAGGTAGAGAAACTGAATTGCACCAGGCAGATTTGGAGATGACTTCACTCATTCTGGATTCAGAGACCAAGTAGTACAGGCCTTCAAATTCCTCACCAACTGCAATTACTCTCTTCTTTGCAGGGTCCTGTATGAACATGATGTTAGATACCAAGTGAAGGTCAAAACCAAAGTCATGGACTAGCTTGCTTATAGAGATTAGATTGAATTTGAATTTGGGAATGTAGAGGGTGTCAAGAAGAGTAAGGGAGCTCAGTACAGGGGATGTACCTAGCATGGTAATGGGGTCTGAAGTACCATCAGGAAGATGAACTTTTATTGGTTTGTCTACAGGTTTTGGTTGTTTTAGAAAGGTAATGTCACAAGTCATATGATATGTAGCTCATGTGTCTAAGATCCTTACTCTTGCACTGTTAGTGACATTACAACATAAAAACTTACCTGCAAGGTTCACCTCATAAGTTGGCTTACTTCTTTGCTCCATTAGTTGCAGTAGAGAGATCATCGGCTTTTGGTTTTCAGAGGACAGATTCTTGAAGGATGATTCACCATCACCTCCATTCCTGTCAGTAGCACCAACTGCATATCCTGCTTTGAATTGCCTCCCCCTTTCTTCCTGACCATCAGATCTGGATTGTTGAGGCTTGTGCTTGGCTTTAGAGTGCCAGCTTGGGTAGCCATACACTTCCCAGCATCTGTCGGACTTGTGATAGCCATGGCAGTGAGTGCATTTCTCCTTCCTAGGCTTGTCACCACGAGCATCTGTGCGAGTATCTGATCGAGAGTCAGTCTTTTCACCTTGATGCTTTCCCATTAGAGCAATAGTTTCAGTGGTTGGAGTATCTCCTCGAGTGATCTTCAGGCTCACCTCATCTTGAACAAGCAATGAGTGAGCTTCACTTGTAGTTGGCAATGGCTTTGACATCAAGAATTGTCTCCTTGCAGCATCATATTTCTCGCTTAGCCCCATCAAGAATCTCATCAACTTGTCTTCTTGATCAGCTGCTTTGAGTCTCTCTACAATGTGACACTCACATTTTCCACATGTGCACCTGATTGGAGTCACAATTCCAGTCAGATGTTGCCATAGACCTTTGATCTTGGTGAAGTACTCCATGACTGATGATGAACCTTGATTGCACTCGGTGATTTTGCGCTTGATCTGGAAAATCAGTGGTCCATTTTTCTGGCCAAAGCTTACTTGAAGATCATCCCACATCTCCTTGGCGAGATCAAATTCATCAGTAGTCACATAAATCTCCTTTGACATGGTGTTGAGGATCCATGAATACACAACATCGTTGCATCGCTGCCATGACAGCGAATTTTCTGGAGTTTCCACAAGAGATCCATCGACGAAGCCTACTTTGTTTTTTACTGAGAGAGCTTTTGTCATTGCTCGGCTCCAGCACCGATAGTTGTCGCCAGTTAGCTGCAAGCTCGTGAGAATTAGACCTGAATTGTCGACAGGATGGATGAAGAATGGATTCTGCAAATCCATCCATGTGATCTGGTCTTTTTTTCGCTCGCGATCTCGCTCACGATCTCCAGGTGGTGTGCTTCCAACTTCAGTGCGATTTTGCATTGTGATTTCGATCTGAATTCGTCAGTTCTCTGATACCATATTGACTTGATCAGATCTTGGATTCAAGTTGTAGAACAGCTTGAGAGACAGAGAAACGAGAGAGAAAGAGAGAGAGAGGGAATCAATGGATTCAATTTGTGTAAAATCTGTTACTTGAACAACCACCAGTTTGTTACAGCTAGAGGCTTTATATAGCCTGAGTATGTAATGCCTTATTAACATAACCTAAGGCATCATTTTATTACTCTAACAAGCAAATACTCCTTCCGTTAAAAAATATAAGTTTTTTTAGGCTTAAAATTTTGTTTAGAAATATAAGTCCTTTTAGGTTTTTTAGGCATTGAGTTAACAGAAAAGTAACTTTTTGACTTGTCTTATGAAATGCTATTGGTTGTTAGTGGTTGTGGATAATTAATGAGGGATATAAAAGTAACACTTTTGTGTTTTTCTTAATATGTGTGCAAACACCTTAAATGATTTATAATTTTGAACGGAGGGAGTATTTCTTAACAATTAGTTATTTCATTTCTTACCGTATTTATTCTTTCAAATTCTTCCATAATTATAATTCAATTTTCCGGATCCTATTTTACATATTTACAATCAAAGAGAATTTTTGTTTCAAAATATAGGCAAATATATTCGAAATTGATGTCTACGCTTAGATGAAAATGAATCTAGTATTGGAGTAATTTTTTTATTACATTTTTTATTATCGAAATATTGATTTTACTAGGTAAAACATCTTCATTCCTGCTCCACTCTTTGTCCTCCATCAGAAGACACGTGTCTTTCATCCGGCAGCCCAGTCTGCAATCCAATACAGAGGTGACACGTGTCCCACTTTATTTCTGAAAGCTGCAGGCGAGCCTTCATCTTCTACATTGCGTTTTTGGTTTCCTCGGTGCAAAGCGACACCGTTCTGCTTTGATTCATCCGAAAATTTGTAGTGGAAACCAACTAACCTGACACACCATTACTTTTCAATACCAAGCAGCAATACTTCTCTAGTACTCCTTTAGTATCGCATAAAGCCCTGTTTAAATATTTTTAGGGAAATTCCGCCTGGTGCCCCTGTGTTTAAAGCAATTCCGGTTGGTGTCCCAAAGGGTTTTTTTTTCCGTTTAGTACCCCCGAGCTTTCGTAAAAGTCCGGACCGTGTCCAACAGTTGAATGTAAAAGTTTTCTTTGTTAATTTGCCGTTAAATATGGTTGTTTTAAACCAAATTCAACCCATTAACCTTTTCTAATCAAATTCAACCCAATTTAACCTATTATACCAATGGAAATATTTATTTAATCAATATGATATCTAACAAGTGGATTAGTAAATCTTTCCAAAAAAAAATAAAATAAAACTTGGAAGTGCTAAAAAAATTTAAATTTACTCTTTAGTATTTTCAAAAAATTTAAATTTACTACTTCCTCCGATAAAAAAAAGTTTCGTTTTAGACTTTTGAAATTGATCCAAAATAAGTATCGTTTCATATTTTCTAGGACATTTAATAGATTGATTAATATATGACAAAATGAAAATTGTATTTATTGACTATTTTTTCTTTCAAACTCTCCACTTATTGGTTAAAAAAGTTGGTAAGCATTTAATAAATGATGAGATTTAGAAAATATATATAACACTAATGATAATTAATACTTTTCTTAAAAATTGTGTTAAGAACTAAAACGACACTTATTTTGGACCGGGGAGAGTATTTAGTAATTTAAAAAAAATTAAAATTAAATTTACTCTTAGTAAATCTTATTTTAATTTTTTTTGGAAATAAAATTTACTAATCTACTTGTGAAATATCATATTGATTAAATAAATATTTCAATTGGTATAATAGGTTAAATTGGGTTGAACTTGATATTTCAATTTAAATTTAATTTTTTTGAAAATACTAAATACTCTCTCCGATCCAAAATAAGTGTCGTTTTAGTTCTTGACACAATTTTTAAGTAAAGTATATTAATTATCATTGGTGTTATATATATTTTCTAAATCTCATCATTTATTAAATGCTTACCAACTTTTTTAACCAATAAGTGGAGAGTTTGAAAGAAAAAATAGTCAATAAATACAATTTTCAATTTGTCATATATTATTTAATCTGTTAAATTTCCTAGAAAATATGAAACGATACTTATTTTGGATCAATTTTAAAAGTCTAAAACGATACTTATTTTTTTATCGGAGGAAGTAGTAAATTTAAATTTTTTGAAAATACTCAAGAGTAAATTTAAATTTTTTTTAGCACTTCCAAGTTTTTTTTTTTGGAAAGATTTACTAATCTACTTGTTAGATATCATATTGATTAAATAAATATTTCCATTGGTATAATAGGTTAAATTGGGTTGAATTTGATTTAGAAAAGGTTAATGGGTTGAATTTGGTTTAAAAAGCCATATTTAACGGCAAATTAACAAAGAAAACTTTTACATTCAATTATTGGACACGGTCCGAACTTTTACGAAAACTCGGGGGTACCAAACGGAAAAAAAAAACTTTTGGAACACCAAACGGAATTGCATTAAATATAGGGGCACCAGACGGAATTTCCCATATTTTTACATTAAAATTGTTAGTATCCCTGCCTGCGAAGCTGCCAATAAACGTGGTGTAAGGGATTAGTACACATCGTTGAAATGATCGAGTAGATTTGTTTGATTTCACGGGTTCAAGTTAGACCTGTCAAAACATAACCCGACTCGAAAATTCGATCCGACCACCCGGAAGTTTTTGGGTCAAGAATTGAAAATTTTGACCCGGAAATATTTTTCGACCCGAACCCGAAAATCCGGAAATTTTCCGGGTAATCTGGGTTTCGACCCGGTGGCCCGATTAACCCGGTAATTTTGACCCGATTTACCCGATTGATCGGGTGACCCGATTGACCGGGTTGATTTATAATTAAATATAATTAATTTTTTATATATATAATTAAAATTTATCGCATAATTATCAAATTATGATTTTTTTAATTTTAAAAAGAAAAAATTAACAAACCCAAAATCGACCCGAAACCCGGTCAAACCCGGGTTCTAGTCAACCCGTTTTACCCGAAATCCGTTTTACCCAAGATTCGAAGTGACCCGACCCGAATGACCCGTTTGACGGGTCTAGTTCAAGTCATTTGGTATGATTGGGTCAAACAAGAGGCTAGGTGTTGGATTGTGTGGTTATATTAAGCATGAATGATGGAGGCCTATTTTTAGCAATGGTTGCACGCCATCCATTGCTTTCAAACTTACCTAATCAAAGGAAACGTGTAGATCGATCGAGCATTATATACTCATCTTTATGAACACAGTTCAAGTAAGTTCATGTACGTGTTTGTCGTTCCTGATTTTTCCACAGTGCAAATTAAAAGTCAAGCCCCACGTACCTAGAGAGAGATTGTCACTTTCCCGGGCCCCTACATGGCTACATATTACATATAATAAGAGAGAAATATAATTTCTTACCCTTGTATTATGTGGTGTAACAGTTAATTATCTATATTTTTTAAAATATAAAATTTATGATAAAAGCTTATATACATGTCTATCAAGAATCGGAAATCACTTCCAATTCTAGATCGAGAAAGCGATCGAAGATTGAGATAAGATTGAGCTAGATCTCAACTTACCTCACCGTCTATGGAAGAAGAGAGAAAGAGAGTTTGTGGGAGATTTTCTGGTATTCATTGAACTTACTGAAATTTCTTACAAAAGGTTGTTACAACTAACTACCACCCTCTATTTATACTAATCCATCCTATTGATTAGCTTAACCATACTAATTACATATATACACTAGGTAACCCCAATACCCCCCCACCCCCCCTTTCAAGGTGGACGAGGCCCTAAGAGAGGAGCAAACACGAGGCCTAGCTTGCAAGTCAAACAGAGATGATCATGAGCCCCTAAGGGCTTTGTGAAAATGCTAACCAGTTGTTGAACCGACTGAACGTGAATGGTGGAAACAAGACCCTCATGAATGAGTTCTCGAATGAAATGACAGTCAATCCGAAGGTGTTTAGTTCACTCATAAAACAGCGGATTGATTGCAAGGTGCATAACCGACTTATTGTCACAAAACAAGGGAATCCGAGACTGAAGTGGAACATGAAGATCGATCGTGAAGAACACTTGTGAGCCAAACTAACTCACTGCACGTAGTACACATACTTTTATATTCACTTTCATTCAAGGATTTGGAAACCGTATTTTGCTTCTTAGTTTTCCACAACACAAGAGAATCACCAATGAACACACAATATCTAGTGAGGCTCCAACTAGTATCTTTGTAATTACCCCAATTGGCATCACAATAGGCCCGAAGCCGCAAAGGACTATATGAGGGGTAAAACAGAGAGTAGTTAATGGACCCTTTGAGATACCGGAGGAGGAACAAAGCAGCATTCATGTGAGAAGCACGAGGGGCATACATAAACTGAGTAAGTTGCTACACAGTGAAGGAAATGTTTGGGCGGGTGAGGGTTAAGTAAAGCAAACGGCCTACTAACCGATGATAGGATCCAAGGTCCTCCAATAAAGCACCATCATGAGCGCTTAAGTGCAAGTTCCTCTGCATAGGAAACTTCAAGACCGTGCAAGTGACCATGGCAGCATTGGACAACAAATCCATCACATACTTCCGTTGATTAATCAAAATCGCATCTTTTGATCTAGAGATCTCCATACCCAGAAAATAACGAGCCATGCCAAGATCTTTGATGGTGAATGCAGTATCCAGAGAGGCTTTAATCGAAGCAATGGAAATTGAATCATCACTCGTTATCAACATGCCATCCACGTAGAGAAGGATGATAGTAAACATACCTCCTCTTGATTTTACGAACAAAGAGTAATCAAGAAGGATACACAAAACCAACAGCCACTAGATGTTTAGTGATCTCAACATTCCACTGACGTCTGGCTTGCTTAAGCCCATACAATAACCTGTGCAACCGACATACTTGGCCTGGAAAGGCACGAGAATACCTCGAGAGTGGAGTCATGAAAATATCCTCATCCAAATAATCGTGTAAAAATGTGTTATTGACATCCAATTGATGAAGATCCCACTGTTTGGTAGAAGCAATAGCCAGCAAAACCCAAACTATTGTGAGCTTAGCAACCAGAGAGAAAGTTTCCTTGCAATCACGACCCTTCACTTGATTAAACCCCTTGGAAACAAACCAAGCTTTGAACCTTCCAACCTCACCATTCGGCTTAAATTTGATCTTATATACCCACTTACAACCAATTGGTTTCTTGCCAACTAGAAGATCAGTGACAACCCAAGTCTTGTTCCTCTCCAAGGCATCCAAATCAGATTGCATAGCTTGAACCCAAGCTGGATCTTTTTGAGCCTAAGAAAAGGAAGAAGGTTCAACAACCAACAACACATTGTACAAAGAGTGCACACAGTCAGAGGAGTACATGGTCAGCTCATCAGGACGAATGACAGAAAAAACTAAGGATAAGGAGTCCTAAGAAATAGTACGAGTGGAAAGATTACTGCACACAAAATCCTACAAACGAGCAGCCCTAACTACTCGACGAGGCAACCTCTCTGAAACCCCAATGTCTAGAGATGGAAAGGAAGGATGAGCCTTAATAGGAGAGGAATAGGAGCCAGTGGGAAAAACCCCAAAAGCACTACAGGGACCACCAGAGAATGGCTTGGTTCAGAAGATAACATAGCAGCTGGACTTGAAAACTGAGGAGGAGGGGTCAGGGTGGAATCCACTTGTGGCACATTAGCATCAAAACAATTGAGAGGGTCTCCAAACGAAACCAAAAGAAGAGAAAAGAAGGAAGAAGACGTGAAACTGACATGAGACTTAAAAGGGAACTCATCTTCTCGAAAGATCACATCCCTACACATAAAGACTTTGTGTGACTCAAGATCATAAAGCTTATAAGCTTTCTGCCTTGGTGGATACCCCAAGAGGATACACCAACGACTAGTGGCATCAAACATTGACCTGTGTGACTTGGGTACAAAGCCAAAGCAAAGGCATCCTACAACCCGGAGATTGTCATAGACAAGAGGTGTCTAATGCAAAAACTCATGAAGAATAACTTGATTCAACACAGATGATTGTAAGAGGGTGATGATGTGTGTAGAGGCTAACACACATTCACCCCAAAACCGGAAAGGAAGACCAGCATAGAGCATGATAGCCCGAGTTGTTTCAATGAGATGACGATGTTTGCGTTCAACGCGCCCATTCTACTCTGGGACGCTAGGCACTGAGCGTTGGTGAATTTTAATCTTTGTGTTAAGCTGAGTACAAACGTACTTCAGGAAACCTACAACAATCCCAAACACTCGCCCTTTGCTGCGAATAAAAAATGTCCAAGTGTTCCTTGAATGGTCATCCACAATGGTAACAAAGTACCTAGCACCACAGATATAATTCTCTCTGTACGGGCCCCAAAGTTCCATATGAACAAACTCAAACACATTCATAGCACGAGAAAAGATAAATGAAAACAGAAGTTTGTGTGATTTTGACAAACAACATGCATCACAATTCAGGGAAGTTGGGGAAACACCAATTTCATCACTAATGTGTCACCAGTAAAAATATCACCAATGAAGTGTAATCAAAGTTTATGCTCATATGTTATCAATTGTATAAATAAAAATGTCATCAACCTAAAATGTCATCACAACTAATTGAGATCAATGATGTGTAATCACAAATGTCATCAATGAATATAAATCATCATTAAAATATGTCATTAATGAAGTTTAATCACATTTTATGCATGCCCTTGTGTCATCAATTGTATAAAAATGTCATCACAAAATAATTGCATCAATGAAGTGTACTCACAAATGTGTCATCAATGAATAAAATTATAATTAATGAAAATATATCGATATACAATTGATTAATCAAAGAAGTGGCATCAAACGATTTGATTAAAAAAATGGAATCAAATAATTACAATAGAACAATGGCATCAAAGCATTACTTTGAAAAGTGGCATCACATTTAAAGAAAAAATGTCATTAAAAATTTGGCATCAAAATAATACTTTGAAAAATGGCATCAAAACATTAATTTGAAAAAATGACATCACAGTAAAAATATTGACATAAAAAAGTGGCACTAGTGGTCAACGATAAAAAAAAATGTAATAAAAAAAATGTCATCATTTAAAAAAATTCCAAATAAGTTGGTCTACATTGACCGGTCAATGGTTAACCGTTGACCGATCGCCGGCCAAACAGTTGACCATGGGCCATTACTACACTAGTTGAATGGGGTACATCTCCACATAATTTTATTTTGGAGAGGCCTAATTACCTAATTAGATTTTTTAAAAGGTATATTTAGCAAAATCACCCTTAATTATAGTGGGGCCTACACAAAATTTTGGTTAACTCTCCTAATATAGAGAGTGACTTTCACTCCCCATGCCATTATGAGGTCATATATCGATTCAAAAAATTATTCGTATGTAACATGACATTTATTCATACACAACCACAAGATTATTCGCATATAATATCATATTTATTCAAAATTATTGTATTAGGAATTTATCATTATTTTGAGGAATAATGTCTCATTTTCATATGAATAAAATCTCTATACAACCGAATAAACCTAAATGATGTATAATATTATTGGAATAACACAAATACTATGTATTTCGCAATTGGTGTACTTGCATATACACACGAATAATTTATGAGATACATACAAATAATCTCCATATATATATACATCCACCCATTCATAAACATAAGGGCTATAGACAACATATAAAAACGGTTATTGACAAGATAATTATTGTTAAATTGCAATCAAATCTATTTTTACTTATCAAAATATTTACGAAATAGACCGAGACCTAATAAAAACCCTAATCAAACTCAAAATAAGCTTAAACTCAAATGCAATTCAATGAATCAGTGAACTGACCGCAAATAGATTCAATTAATCTTCAACTATATACAAAATAATAGATCTAATTAATCTTCAAAATCTCCATCAAATCCATTTTTTCATCACCGGCAGCTCCACTAGCATCTCTAATGGTATCCGTCGTCCGCATCTCCATCCTCGCTCTCAACCCTCGAAGTTCAACAAGGCCAAGGACTCCAACCACCTCGTCACTGACGAGAGGTTTTCTCGACCAAATAAATTTGTAGTCAAGACCCCCATATAGGATAGTGGAGTCAGGTTCGTCCTCAGGAGAGAAGTCAGCGGTTCTAGGTTTAGTATGTTTTGGGGTTCAGGGATAGCGGGAAAAGGTGAGGAGGTTGTTGTCGACGTCGACTAAGACTTGGTCGATGTCGAGGGATGGAGGGGGGAGTAGTGGTTGATGTTGGGTATCTGTGCAAAAACTTTAAAATAAAGAAAATAGAATAATAAAGGTGCAAACTTCCAAGGTTAGGGATCACCGCAACAATAAACATATGTGTAGATTATAAATCACATAAAGATGCATGCTTTATATAAAATAACTTTCGTCATTAACAAATGGGAATATAGAGGCTTTCGCATAAATCCTAAGTGTTACTACCTTTTTTTAGTTAGGATTAGTCGGCTCTCGCAAATAAACCCTAATTACTATCCAAATTCATAATAAGATCACTTTCGCTTCAATATCATGAATAAGGAATTTTCTCAACTCTCACAAAGGATTAAACATATATATAGGTAGATGATGAAGACATACAAATTCATGGATTCATAAATCAAACATACAAATCTATGTTGGGATCACCCCAACCCTAGAAGAAGAAAATTAGAAATAAAACATAATAAAAGAAACTAACTTTATCATAAAATAAACTAAAACTTACAACCGTTCATCTCCTTCCTTCTCCTTCTCTATCTCACCTTCTCCTCTCTCTCTCTCTCTCTCTCCTTGCGCCCGAAGACGACTTGGCTTGAATGCATGAAAATCAGCCCCCTAGGGCCTTATTTATAGTGCTCCATCTAGCTAATCTAGGAAGGAACAATCTATCTCTATCTAAAACTATCTATCTAAAAGCTAAAGATAAAACTTGATAAATAAATCTCTAAAATAAACAAGGGAAATATCTAATGTGGATAAATCTTCCTTGAACTTGATAGATCTTCACTTGATTGGTTAGAATATCACGTGCCTTCACTTGCAAGTAACCCACATGCTCGGATATCCACTCGATCTCGACTCGGATTGCTTCTTCTCCCCGGATTGCACTCGAGCTCGGCTACATTCTGGACTCGACATGGGTACTCGACTTTGAGTAGTTTACTCGACGTCGGCTAGAATTGTGCTCTCGAGTGGTCTGGTGCTCGTTCTCGACTTCTGAGAGGCAAGTCGACCAAAAAAGTACTCGCCGTCGACCAGTTTGGTCGACGTCGACTAGTTTTGTGCGCTTTCAGCATTCTGCTCCGTTCTTGAAACGCACTTTCCCGAGTCCTCGTTCATCTGATTGATGCATATGAGTATGCGTTGGAAAACTCTTTTTGAGGGATACAACTCTCATGAAGACATCAGAACTTGATTCAGAATGATGAATGGCGAAAAGTGAGCTTTTCTCTAGATGCACTATCCTTAACTTCTTCATGACTTTCCTTTAAGCTCCAAAGTGCGTCCGATTTCTGTAAAATACAACAAAAACTTGTGTAGACCTCCATATATTGCAAATAAACATAAACTGCACAAATTATGTACTATTCTAACCCAAATGTATGAAATGTATACATAAATCGATATAAAAGTAGATGTAAAATATGGCGAAATAGACTCACAACAATCACTGGCATCGAAGTCGTTGTCTTTAGTGCTGATGTTAAAGATTCCAATTCCCTACTTAAATGTGATGTGGAAGTCGTGGTCTCCAACCGTCTCACCCAGTGGTGGATTTAGGGGTGGGAAACACTGGGTCATGGCCCAACCCAATAAAAAAAAATATATTCAGCCTAGAAAAATTAGAAATAAATAGGTATAACCCAACCCTCATGTTGAGTAGCCCACTCCATAACCTAAAGCCCACCCTCCTCCTTTTTTCTTTACTGATTGAATTATCAATTTGCATTATGTTATGTAGTGTTGCAGAGTACTGGGGATATGAAACGTCAAACATCATAAGACTCTGTCATCAACTCTCCGAACTCCGAACTCCCGTTTAGAAGGTTAGTCTGGTTAGCAATTGCGTTCCAACTTTGATTTTCCTTTTATTGATAAATTAGTGTGTGAACTTTGATTTCTCCCGTTTAGAAGGATGTATTCTCAATTTTGAAATTTTTCAATAGGGTTTGAACATTGAAATCACCATTATAAGGGGAAAAAGCTATTTCAGATTGATCACAAGCTCATAGGGGTGTTCACTTGTTTTCAAACTGGTCCAACAGTCCAAAAGAGGCACTTCTCACAATTTTAAAATTTTAAATATAGCATTTTTGAATTTGTAAGTGATAAATGATAATAGACTTAATAGTCATGTTTACTTGTTTGATCACATTTAGATGCGTTTTGTTTTGAAAATGCATATGATCTTATGTTTGGAATTTCATCATATTATATTTTCTAGTTTGATTAATTTTCATTCTTAATTTTATTTTTTGGATTAATATGGCTTCACAACAACCACCTCCCAAGAAAAAAGAAAAATCAACGATATATTCATTCTTCAAACCAAAAGAATCAATTTCTGCAATGGATAATCAACAATTTCCTTTAATTGGAAATGAACCAGTTATTCTTGTTCCGTCGATTAAAAAATTGGTTTCTTCTTCTAGTATGAATGAATTCAATCGATCTCATTCCAACTTATCTTCTGAGTTAGTTCGAGATCCAGGAATAAGGAGAAGAATATCTAGTTGGCCTATTGAGGAATTGAAAGAGATGAGATTAGGAGGAAGTATTTGATGCTTGGGCCTTATCAACCAAAGCTTGCAAAGTATGAGCTAAATGAATCTAGTCGTTTTCAATACAATGTGTTTAAGGAATTTATTTGGTTAGAGTATTCGCCTACTACACACAAGTGTTATTGCTTTCCATGCTATCTTTTTGGGGAGAATACAAGTGCTTCTTCAGCTTTAGTGAATGGTGGCTTTAATAAGTGGAAGAGGGTTCATCAAGGAAGTGAATGTGTGTTTCTGAAACATGTTGGTAAATCATCGTCACCTCATTATAAATGTGTTGTATCATTATAACTGTGTTGTATATGTCGAAGGTTTGATGAAACCTTCTTATCATATAGATAAGGTAATTCAAAGAGTAAGTAGAGAAGAGGTGGTTAAAAACCGCTTAGGGCTTAAAACCACAATCATGGTTGTTCAACGATTGGCATTGCAAGGTTGTGCTTTTAGAGGTCATGATGAGTCGGAAAAATCTTTGAATCGTGGGAATGTAATTGAATGGGTTGATTTTGTAGCACAATGGGTACCTGATGTCAAGAATGTTGTATTAAGTAATGCACCAGGAAATGCAAAATACATTTGTCCAAATATCCAAAAAGAGATTTTGACAATCATGGCCAACAAAGTGTGATCTATGATTCGTGAGGAAATTGGAAATGCTTGTTTCTCCATTCTTGTTGATGAAGCGCGAGATGAGTCAGGAAGGGAACAAACGGATATCATCTTGAGGTTTGTAAGTCGTTCTGGTATTTTAATTGAACGCTTCTTTGCTATCAAAGTTATTTCTGAGACTTCTTCAAATACACTTTATAAAGAGATATGTGGTGTCCTCTCCGCTTAAAACTTGGAATTTCACAAATTGAGAGGTCAAGGGGATGATGGTGCTAGTAACATGTCATGACAATTTAATGGACTCAAGGCATTATTTCTCCATGATTGTGAATATGCATACTTTGTCCTTTGCTTTTGCTTACATATTGCAATTGACATTAGTATGAGTCTTTGAACTCTTTTGAATATGTATTTTGTAGTTAACATTTATAAGTATATTTATACCTTTAGGTTTGAATCCCGCCCATCCCTAAAAAATTTCTAGATCCGCCCCTGGTCTCACCTACTACGTACCTTCCGAGCTCAACGAGGCCAAGGACTCCAACCCTCTAGTAGATGTTTTGATAAATTAGATTGCTTGAATGTTATGTGGAAGTTCATTAAAAATAGAGCGGAGCATAAGATATGAGATCTTCAATTAAATGAATATCTTTTGCGATGTGTTTGTTTGTATTGATTGTTTTTGCTTTGATTATGTTAATTTATCTCATTGATGTTTTGATTATCTGTTTGATGTTAATTCATAGTATTGATGTTTTGATTGATCTCCAATCTCTTTGTAAACATGATATATTTGAGAATTGAGGTTGAAAGGAGATTTCGAAGGGTCAAAACTCAAAACCATAAATTGATCTACAATTCAAGTTTTCCTGGATTAGATTCATTTCTATAATAGTTGGTTGAATGAGTTCATGATTTGGATGAAATTATTTTTTCTTTTGCTCTCAATCTAATTCATAAATGTTTTTTAAAATTGAAAATGGCTTTGGAGCAATTTTTCTGAATTCATCTTGTCAATAGACGTTTTGATATCTTGTCTATAGCCTCACTCGTTTATAAACCAACACCCAAAAAATCCTACATGTGATAATATAAACATTAACCCCAAAAATTACAGAAAATTCCAAACCATATACATATAAATATCAAGTGGAAAAGTCTACACTAGTGTAAAAGTAAACATTTTACACTACCAATCAAATTGTATGATTCTCACTCACATGTCTAAAGGGGAATGATTCAAAAAGTAAAAAGTAGCTTCACAATTACTATCATTACTTAGTTATTATTTTAAAGACTAATAAACTATATGATATATAGGAATATTTTATTTTTATTCTTTAAAAAATAAATTGTAAGTACAAAAACATAAAATCATAGATTAAGGAAAAAAAGATGTCAATCATTATGTGTAGTTCTAACAAAGACGTCAATCACTCGTATTAAGCAAAAAAAAGATGTCAATCATTTATGTGTAGTTCTAAAAAAAGACGTCAATCATTATTTTTATTCAATGTATTATATATTAGGGGTGGACACAAATCTCGCAAATCTCGTCCTGTAAGACTTTAATTTACACCTTTTTACTTATTATTTTTTGATTTAATTGTATTGTTTTTTTTTATGAGGGATAAATCTCGTCTCGTTCTGATCATGCCTCATCCCGTCCCGTGAGGGATAAGACCCGGTGGGATTTAAAAAAAAAAAAATCAATCACGTCCCGCAAAAAATACGCGGGACGGGATGCGAGATTACCCCAATCTCGTCACCTCCCGTCCCATGCGCACCCATATTATATATAATTTTATATCTCTTACATTAAATAAATATTTATTTTTAGGATATTATTAAAAAAAGTAAATTGAAAAAAATATAATAATTTTTTTATAAAAAAAATATACAATAAATTTTTATCATAAAAATATAAAAAAAACAATATTTAACAAATCAATATACTCTAAATATCTCTACGAGTTTATGTAAATAAAATTATGTTAGTTTTTGAAATGAGTTGTTTATACAAGTGTGCGTGGTGTCCACAATTATTAGGGAGTGTTATTATAATTGAAAATTTCAATTTAATCATATTACTATAGTTTTTTTTAAATAAATTAAAATTTATATTGGGTGGAACCACATGAATTGGTGATGAGAGGAGTATATAAGTTATCATGAGCAAGAAAAGAAGAAATAGCTTAGACTTGTAGACTTGATTACTTTTTACATCACTTTTTCACCACATGTCATGTTAGTATTTGTAGTGTAAAATTTAAATTTTACACCTAGTGTAAATGTATCATGGTCCATATCAAGTTTACCCCCAAAAATAAAGAAAATCTCGATAGTGGACGACTTCTACACCTAAAATTGACATGTGTACAAATTCTTCTAAGACTTGAAGCAGGTCCTTAGTTTGATTTCCACGACATAGCGAGAGATTGGAGAGATCAAGGCGGAGGAATCGAATATTGGCGGAGGAAAGTGGTGAACCGGGCGGCAAATGGAGAGACTAGGTCGAACAAAAGAGAATGGAAATTGTTAGAGGTGGATGCGAGTGGCGATGACAAGCGAAAACGTTGGCGGTGGCAGAAATAGGAGATCGATTCCCCTCGTTTGACCTCTAATATGCTTTTTTTTTATTAGGTAATAATTTTGGTGTCTTCAAAGAGAGGACTAGCCGAAAGTAAAGTACTGGCTCCCATGCTAGAGCGGGAGTGGCAAAGGTGTGCAACCTTATCAGCCGCTCTATTACCACTATGGTAAATATGGGAAAAGGAGACCGTCCTGAAAGATCTGAGTAGACATTTGATGTCCGAGAGCAGAAGCTCAATTTCCCATAGACATGCTACCCCTTTCTTAAAATAGTTGATTATAATTTCTTTGAGAATGCCTTCTCGTAGAGCAAGTCCCTCGGCCATAAGGGGAGTTTATACTCCTATTAGTCCCCCCCCCCCCCCCCCGATCTATAATATTTCCCCTAGAGTCACGAATAATAAAACTGATTGCGGATTCTCTATTAGCCACAACTACCCCATCAAAATTTAATTTAGAAGAACCACAAGGGGGCTTTTTCCATTTAGCTATTCGAGCTGCCGGTCCTTTAGTCTTTGGCTCATTCCTACACGCTTTATTCAACGATCTCTGTATGAACTTGGATAGTTGTTTCCCAATTTGATTTATGGACATTTACTTGTTTATTAAAGCAATTTGGAGTTGGCAGTTTTTCATGTCTGAAGACAAATTTATTGCAGGTATTCCACATTGTCCACCAGCAAAACGCCAAGTCAGTCTTTTCCTTATTAGAGAGTGCTTGGCCAAGGTAGCCCATTACTTGACTAAAGTTTCTAGATGTAGAGATGATTCTGTTAATGTGAGAAAGATGGTGTGGATGTAAGTTTTGGGCAAACATGCTGAATCTACATTCAAAAAATAAATGGAACGTATCCTCATTATGGTGGCTGCACATTGAGCAGTGTGAAAGAACTACTAATCCATGTTTTGCAAGCCTAGACGCAGTTGGTAGGGCGTTTTGGCTTAATTTCCATAAAATGTTCTTTATTTTAGGAGGGACAGTAGTCTTCCAGATCCATGCATTTTCATCTATATGATTAGAAGTGGAATGGGTACACTAATTATATGCACTAGAAGTAGTAAACCAACCATTCTTCGCCGGTCACCAATACAACCGATCTTCGATCAGATGAATTGGAAGTGGGATATTTGAAATTTTCTCGACAATAGCTTGGTCTAGGACTAGTCGTGACTAGTCATTATTCCATTTTTTATTGGTGATATATTCCTCAACTTTTTCATTCAGGTCTACTCTGTCAAGGCAAGTACAATGTTGTAGCATGTATAGGTTAGTAATTGCCAAGTTATCCGTCCATAAATTGATAGTTCTTCCATTACCTACTAGCCAAGCCAAACCATTTTTTAAGTATGGGATTACAGCGTGCAATTTGGACCATTTCCATCATGAACTACTCTGTTTGTTGTAATTTAGAAAGTTCTCATATTTGAGGTACTTATACTGAATAATTCTGACCCATACATTATCCGGTTCCACCATGATTTTTCACATGAGCTTTAGTTTAAGGGTGTCATTCATGTGTTTAGACTTACGAAGACCCATACCTCCATGTTGTTTTCGTTTACAAACTTTATCCCAACTAATAAGCGGTTTATAGCTTAAATCCTTATTCAAAAATAATGATCTATTAATTTGGTCTAATTTGTTGTGAATATAGGTCGGAAGAATAGCTTTGCATGGTATATAGGGGTTTTGACGATAGATTTGAAGCAATAAGAGTAGCTCTACCTTGTTGGGAAATAGCATCATCTCTTCATTTTGTTAACTGATTTGAGGATTTGATTATTACTTCCACAAAAGTAGATTTATTCACTTTGCCATTAATAATGGGGCATCCAAGATATTTGTCAAGATTTATTTCCTTGGAAATGTTCAAGCAACCTTCAATCACCGAAATTCCAGCCTTGGGTATTCCAGAGGTGACTTGGAAAGCTGACTTATGATAGTTTACTTTTTATCCTGACATCGCACAATATAAATCAACGGTATCCTTCACTTTTTGGCACGCTGATAAACTACCTTTTGAGAATATGATGACGTCATCTGCAAATGCTAAAAATGGCACCTGAGGACCTTGCCGTCCAAAGGGGAATCCAATCAACTTTTCTTCAGAGTTCGCTTTCAATTGGAATTTCCTAACTAAAACTTCTGCTCCAAGGATAAAGAGAAAAGGCGAAAGAGGGTCTCCCTGCCTAATGTCTCTAGATGGCTTGAAAATTGATGTTGGTTCATTATTGACCAAGACTGAGAAGGAGACTGTCGTTACACATTCCATAACTAGGTCAACGAATTTCTGGTGAAATCCGATTTTCTTCAACACTAGTTTTGTGAAGTTCCAATCTACCCGGTCGTATGCTTTTTCCATATCCAGTTCAATAGTTAGCCATCCTTCTTTTACTTTTCTGCAATTGAAAGAATGGAATATTTCATGCGCGATGAGGACATTTTCTTGAATTGATCTGTTAGCCATAAACGCTCCTTGCAAAGGATGAATAAGTTTTCCCATGACCAATTTCAATCTTTCTGTTAAATTTTTTAAGATAATTTTGTAAAGAGTGGAGCATAAACTGATGGGTCTATAGTCAGTGCTTTTGCAAGGATTTTCACATTTTGGAAGAAGAGTAATGAATGTATGGTTTACTTATCGCAATAACTTACCAGAGTGGAAAAAGCCTTTGCCAACACAAATTATGTCTTTCCCTACTATTTCCCAATAGTTTTAATAGAATTCGATTGTCATACCATTAGGGCTAGGAGACTTAATTATTCGAGCCTAACCCGAAGACAACTTTCTTGATTTCACTATTAGAGGGAGGGGGAGCACTAAGAAACTCGTTCTCCTCATTAGAAATGGTCGTGTCAATTACGTCAAGATAAGATGTCACATTATCCATATTAGTCATACTACCTGTAAACTGTCGCTCAAAATCTTTTTGCAGTTCTTCCCTGATATTGGTGTTGCCTGTAATGTTGGTGCCCTCTTACGAGCATATGCTTTTGATTATCTTCCGGTTTTTTCTCCCACTTGCCTATAATGTTTTGCCTTGGCTCGCTGACTCCAGAAAACTTTTTGGAATTGTAATAAACTCTCCTTCATTTTAATAAGAATTCTTTCTTTTTGAATGGAGTTTCTTTTGTATTGATCAATGTTCGAACTTTGTATCTCCAAGAGATTTCTATCCACCTCAGCAAGTTGGCGGAAGATATTACCAAATGTGGTTTTGTTCCAATCTTTCACCTTTTTCTATAAGATTTTAGTCTTGTATATCACTTTAAACATGGAAAACCTAGAGCAAGAGGCGCGCCAGGCTTGTTTTACTATATTTCTGAATTCTTTCCTTTGCATCCATACATTCTCAAATTTAAAAGGTGAAGGTTTAAATTCAGTGGTTGTTGGTATTTCAATATAAATGGGGCAGTGATATGATAGGGAAAATGCACCGTTGAATGTCTGTAATTTTGGGGAAAAATCTAGAAACTAGTGATGGACCAGAACTCTGTCAAGCTTTTCCATAATATTGCCCTCGTCATCGACTTTTTTCCGCCATGTATACAAGTTCCCACTTGTAGGAAGGTCAATTAAAGAACATGTATTTTTGAAAGAGGTGAGTCGTTGGAATCGATGTCCACTATTTTTTGTGCCACTATTCTTTTCTATGCTTGATCCAATTTCGTTTAGATCTCCAATAACCATACACGGCATTGTTGCTGTTAATATGATGTTTGTGAGGGTTTCCCAAAATGATTCTTTATCTCTTTCATGTGGGGGTCCATATACTATGAGAATAGTGCAAATGTGCAATTGAAGTTTTTGTTCGTATTAGAATATTCGAAACCAATAATACGAGACAAATGGATACTCACTGGATTTTGTTCATTTGAAAGATTGTTTTCGTTCCACAAAACACCCAGACCACTGGTGCCCTACCATTGGCCGGAGAGCAAACGACATTTGTAAAACCTATGTTTCTCCATGTTTTATCATCCAGAATTTTCTCAGTTTTAGTCTCGGCAAAAGCAACTACTGGAATATGTTCGTTGATCCTTATAGCTTTAAGTTCCGTCCATAGATTCTTATTACATACCTCTAGAGTTCCAAAAAAAATAATTCATGATATACTTTGTTTAATTTCATGCCTACAAAGTTGTGTAGGATCATGAACCGATAAGAATTTTCTCGATAAAAACTTTGTAATTTGGGTAAGTGAGGAATTTATTAACACCAAACCAACACCACTAGTAATTTGTGTCATAGGAAAGAGTTTAGTCATAGGAATTCTAGCATTAATCGATATAGTAGATCTACACTGAATAAGGGTGTGTTTGGTAAGGGGTTTAGTGGGGGTTTATAAGGTTTGGAAAAAATTAAAACTGCAAACGTTGGTTTGGTAAACCAAGGTTAAAGGGAGATGGAGTTTTGGAGGAGGGGAGACAGAGGTTCCAATCATCAAATATACAACTCTCCTGGGGCAATGTTTGGGAGGTTGGAGGCCAAAGCGGTGATTCATCTCCCTATATTACCCTTGTTCATTTGTTTTCAGGTCTGTTTGTACTATTGGTCACAGAAGAAAGTGAGAAAGCCCTGTTCTCTTTGCTTGAAGAAATCAACCACAATCGTCGTTTATAATTTGTATTTCGGTGAGTACGTTTTTTTCTCCTAATTTATGTTGAATTTCATGGTTATTGTCAAGCTTATAAGGTGATTTGTTGAGTGGATTCAATTAGAGAAATCTCTTATTTTTTGCCCTAATTTGCTGTTGTGTTGAAAACCATTATCAACACCAGTCCCATGGATTTATGAATCAAACAATTGATTTGTTTTGTTGTGTGAGGCAATTAAAGTTGATGCAAGTTGCTGACCAAAAAATAGCTGCAAATTTAGAGGTTAATAAGAACCGGCCATAAACTGTTCGATGAAATGCCTTGCTTAAAATGAAATGCTTACCCATTATATATCCTTATATATAGACTTTAGATGAGTTCTATAATAAAACAGTTTGTAGTTTACTTGTAGACATGGTTCTATAATATAACAATTTTTGCTTTACTTATATGCTTATATAGAGCTTAGATGGGCTGACATTGAAACTATAATTAATGTTATTCTGCCTTTCCTACCACATCTCTTATGCTTCATGACACCAAAAACTTAATTCATAGATGTTTTATGATCATGAACTTGTGTATATTTTGTGGTTTACTTGTAGGCAGGAATACCATGTCTGACCCATCTATCAACTGGCTTGGGAGACACGTTAATGAGGCTACCCAACGTCGACAACATGAAGCTCAACTGATTGAGGCGGCCTACGCTGCAAACAATGCTCTTACGCGGGATGTGGGAGTCCTTGTTCAAAGCCTTAGAGTTCGCAACCTTACAATGGAAGATGTTGCGCAACAACGTGAGCAGGAGCATAGGTCGGTTAACGAATTTAATGAAGCACTGTGTGAAAGAGTCTTTGAGTTATGCAGCAGGATTTACACCACGGGGGAGGATCTTATGTCAGCTAGGAAGTCAGCAAGAAGGTACCAAAACTTGATCATCTTCGGAGCCATTGTATTTGCGATAATGCGTATTGTGCTACCTTTGTTCAAGGTAAAAGTTGACGGTTGATCGCTAGGATTTGGAGGTGTCTACTAACAACAACTACGCATCCACCATTATTTTGTATTTTTGCCTATCACTTGGTGGAAGAGCCTACCATTATGACTTTAGTTGGTTAACCTCTGAATCACAGTACTATTATGAATCATAGTCGGGTGAAAGGTTGACCTTTTTGTACCTATGTTATCAGACGGGTGGGATTACCATCATCTGTATCTACCATAGCCCATCTAATATTTTTTTTATGTTTACATACAATCAGTAACGTCTTGGATAAAAAGTGGATGACTGATGTATTGAAGCTTTCATTTTAGTAATATATGAATGATTTGGAGTATGGAAGCTTCCTAGTTTCTGTTGTTTATAGATGTGGAAACACCCCAAGTATCTAATCCAAAAAAACACCATTACAAGGGAGGGAGGTACTTGTCAAGTTTACCAGGGAGAGAATAGAACTCAACATTTTTAATATCCTTGACAGTTCAAACACAAAGATCATTGTTAGCCGACACCAAGACCAACTGAACCTGCACCACCAATCCAAACCCATTTCAGTTCATCAAAATGATCATTTTTCTTGTTCTTGATTACGTGGTTTCTGTTTGAAGGAACTCACACACATTAGTTCACATTTAAAATCACACAGTAATGTATGTTTGATCCACCGTTGTGTATTGCTTTGTCCATAGATATCTTTCTCGTAAGCACACTGAGACATTCAATACCCATTGCTACCTATTAATGTATGAATGAGCCAATCAAGACCATTGTGATGTTTGTAATAAGCACACGGACCATCATAGATATATATTTTTTTTATAAAAGGGTGAACTTCAACTTTATACCTATTATAAAACCTCAACTTGCATTCACCAACGTTTCCCATTCACCCTATATAACTTGTACCTTATACGAAACCCCCATAACATTAGCATACCCGTTATCTTGTACAAATATTTGTAGCTAGTCATGTCCATGTAAGTTCAAATCATTAGGAGTTCCACCTACACGTTGGATTCTAATGACGATCGTTCCAAATCCAAAATGCTAGCATATCACGAAGAGCCTTCATCTCTACGGACTTATCCTCATAATCATCGCCATCATCTTCATCATCTTCTCTTTCGAGTACATCTAAAGGGTTGGCCCCGATATTCTCATTGTTACTGACGGGAATGCCATGAACCTCATTTGTAGGGTCGGTGTACGTGAGAATGAAGTTATGAAGAGCAAAACAAGCTATGATCATGTCCACTTGTGTCTCAACCGAGTAGCTAGTCATGTGGAAAAAAATCTGCCACTTCCTTCTAAAGACACCGAATGTGCGCTCAATACAACCACGAAGTGACAAATGTACCCGGTTAAATGTTTCTTTTGCGTTCCCAGCTGGCTCGCCCACAAACTACGCATGGTGGTATCTTGTCTTCGAGTATGGCACCATGTAACCTTCCTTGTCCAGATAACCTTTATCTACAACGTAATATCGTCTTGCACCATAGTAACCAACCAACTACGACATTCACATGTGCTTATTTTGTAATTAACTCTACAAACTAGAGCAAAAACATACCCAGAAGTCGATGTGGGAACCGCATAGCAGGCGTACTAATGGCATGATCAAACACACAAGCATCATGCGCACTTTCCACCTAACCAGCGGAGAGGAATGTGATGTACATATCGAAGTCACAAATCGCCATCACATTGAAAATGCACGATCCCTTACGACCTCTGTAAAGCATTTGCTCTCCCCGTGGGATACAAGCTTCGATATGGGTCCCATCGATGACACCTATACATCGCTGTCAATTGCACACATGTATATAATCAACCTAGAGAAAGCGCACATGTGCAAGCTACAATCGCTAAAGTAAATGCTCTAAAACAAAACATACCTTAAAGTATCGATTGTCCGTAACAATCTTTTCAAGTACATGTGTGAACAATGGGTCTCAAGGTTTGATTATGTCCTTAGCAAGCCCAATGAAACCATTGTTGCATCCGGCTGTAGCTGTCAATACCTCATGGATTGTTCGACTTACTATTTCACCAGATCGTTGGAATCTTTCACACACATTTCGAGTCGGTTCTCCACAGGAAACAGTGTACAAGAAAAACCTAACCTTCTCTATGATGCCCATGTTTATAGACCCTTGTAGGCCGTAGTTGGTTCCCAAGTGACTACACAATCGAAGGAACACATGACGTTCCATGCGAAATATGTTCACATAACGAACTTCCTAGTCAGGCCTGTATAAAATCTCATTCATCCACCATTCTCCAGTATACATCGAGATGTAGCAAGGTACCTTATGAACGTGCTTGTAGTAGTGCTCGGCCAACAAACTCGGATGTGCTTGCAATAGAAGCACCACCACAATTGATCGTTTCCGACGTTTACAAGCTCTTTCGTCCATTGCAACCTAAAAAGAAAAAATTAAATACAAAGGTTCACAATTATTGCACTTCAATTATATAGGAGTAGCATACTTTGGGTGGTATATATACCATAATTTAAAAAAAAAACAGAAATATTGAAGGTGATAAGGCCACAAGATACATATAGAACACATGAAAATAAAAAAACAACAAAAACATCAACAAAGTGCTAATACAAGGAATCACCATCACAAAAGGGTCCAAACGAACTTTAAAATGACTCCTTGGTACATAGTAAAAACTTAAACAGTTTGCAAATCCACTGCTTCACTCGAATCTTAAAGTGACCTACAAAAACCAACATGATACTCTCAACATAGCATATCAGAACTAGTCCTGCCTGCCAACTGCACCACCACAGTGATCGAAATTCCATTGTAACCATGATTTCCTTCCCTTATTGTTATGCAAGGCGAGAAACATATTCCCACGATCCTTGTTCACTAGTGATTGCACAGAGAAACACCATAATAGATCACCTTCTACAAGCAACCCCTCCTCCATCATAGACTCGATTATATCCATAATCTCATATGGTTGCTCCATCGAGTGATTGGTAGAGGTTGCATCTTGTTCTTTCAAAATAGCCAACAAGCTCTTACTAGTTTCCTCAACCACCTACACATGTTTTTGGTAAAGAATTGACCCCTGCGATTGCCTAATGTTGCGTTTCAAGAGAGGGGCGCTTGCACTCGTTCCTACAACTCGCTTCAGTCTTCGGGCTGAACTTGATCTAAGACTTGAATTCAGGGTCACAGGGTCCGCTGAGCCCAAGCCTCTAACGATATTCTGCATGTAGCTACTCTGAGAGTTTACAGTTTGAGCTCATAATGCCTCCACAAAATCAGAATTCACTTCTACACCATCTGCATTAACTCCACTATCTTCATCAACAATTGAAGATGGTGGTGGATCCATTGACAGTGCAACACATTGACGTCCAGTGGCAACTCTGCCCTCGTAAATTCGATCCCACAACCCTTCCAACTTAGGTGGGATTCCCTTTTTACGTAATTTCCGAAATTCTTTTGGATTTTCCTACAACATCGTGTAACAAACGCATCCATTAATCAATATGAACCTAAGAGACCTTTTTCAAATAATGAACAAATAGAGTTTAATGAAATACCTTAATTTTCTTCTCCAACCATTCAGGTGTAGCATCAATATTACCCTTACTTGAATCCCAACCTAACCCAGTCTCATCATGCTTCAAATCCTTCCAATTCTTCCATCGTTCTTTCATCCCTGAATGTTTGTTTTTCAAAGTCTCTTTCCCACACTTCATATTAGTAGCTTCCTCAAATTGCGTCGTCATTTCCACCCAACTAAATGATTGATCTCGTCCGACTTTGTGTTGATACTCGAGAAGCATGTCTATGAACCTCCTCATAAGTTCCTCATTCCATGGAAAAGCCTTTTCCTTCTCTTTCATGGGAAGCTTATTGCTTGATGACATCCTGCTAACAAATTTGCAAAAAAGATGCATACAAATACCATATAAAACATACATGAAGCAATCAGAATGTCCAAAGTCGCATCAAAACATACATCTTCGGAATATATTTGAAAAACTATAATAAAAGTTACGAAACCAACTATAATGTCCAAATTCACACCAGGAACCCCGTAATTTTTTCGTCTACAACACCAAACATCAATTTTTACTTATAATATTGATAGGCGATATATTCTATAGCGCATTTAGTAGTTTTTGTCATCATTTACATGTCATTGTGAGAGGTATTTGTGTGAACTTGGTGATTCGGAACCTGTTGAAGAAGTTGAAGAAATCAGGCAAGTTACAGAAGAGCTGAAGTGAAGAAGTTCGGAAGTAGCTGGAAGGCTGGTGAGTCTGGCGCGCCCGCGCGGCACTCGACGCGCCCGCGCTGCTACCCGGAGCGCCCACGCTGCTAGGAGGAAGTGGCCGCGTCGATTCACCAGACAAGAAGCAAGTCAAAGGCTGGCGCGCCCGCGCTGCTACATGGCGCGCCCGCGTCGGTCCCTGAAGACGGATTCTTATCCGATTTTCCCTATCTTATTAGTTTTAATATTATATTTTATATTTTTACGGGATGTTAAACCCGATTTTATTAGGTTATATATTATGGCCGAGAAGGCAGGAGAGATTATTAGGTTATTTTCCAGAGACGTAGTTTCCTTTTCTTCATCTCACAAACCCTATGGAGAACTAACTCTCCGTTGTTGCACTTGGTTCTTTGAAGCCTTCAATTGATTTGGTTGTGAGTATTCTACTCTTGTTTGTCCTTTGTTAATTGTTTCGATCTCCTGAGCTTATTGCTTGATTGCTTATTATTGGTTAATCTGGATTGATCACCTAGGTTTATCGATACTAGTCATATTGCTAGGGTTTCCAATTCCAGGTTTGGGGTTGTAGATTCATTGTAGCAAACACAATCACCATACGCGGGTTGCTTGTGGTAGATTGTGAAGGAGATTCGATTACAGGCTATTTTAACGGGTTGTTAGAATCGCTTGTATCTCATTATAATTCATGTTTGAATGCTATCGCTTTATTATTCGGTGAAGGTTTTCCCTTGTAATTTGGTGATAAGTGCTTTTAGGACTGGTAGGACTAAAAGCTATTACACGATCTGAATTGAGAACAATTACTGGACATTAGAACTTGAGATTCATAGAATGCGATGATGAACCATCTCAATTGTTGTGCGGATAATTACCTAGTGTGATACTTTTCCATCATATATTCGCAACCTCTTATTGCAACTTGTTCTGTCACCATTTGCTTACACACAAAACTCCCCTTGAATTGGTTACTTTTGGGTAATAATACTTGCTCTTACAATTGATTCTGTTTCCCTGTGGGTTCGACCCTAACTTACCTACTATACTTGTTATAGTTTGCATCTTAGGAATTTACTTTGATTAGGCATAACGACCTTAGGCCTGTCAAATTTGGCGCCGTTGCCGGGGAAACGGATTATCTTTGTTCTTGTTTGTCTTATTACCTGTTTGGTTATTTAATTCTTGTGTTATTTTAATTGATAACTTTTGTATATATTTACCTCTAACCCCGTCGTGAACCTATCTTACGGTTCACGACACCTTATTACTAATATTTCTAGATGTTGAAGTTATGGCAGTTTCAGGGAGAATATTTTCACAACTACCTCACAAGAGTGCAAAATTTATTTGACATCCGTTATTCACGGGGTTTTCGAGATAGTTTGCGAGATGTGGTGGTTTGCGTTGTTGAGGGCATGGCTCCTCAGACCCGAGAACTTGCCAGGTCCATAAACAATGGAAGCTTTGCTGGTTTAGGAGTGTCGGGATTATGGGATCTTCTCTGCTACATGGGTGACCAATCAGCGGAGGAAGAATCCTACACTTCGACGTTTCAACCAATGGAGTACTCCGACCCATCCATGGAGGAGTCAACCATTGTCTTAATGGAGCAGATAGGGCAATTATGTGAGATAGTGAATCAAACTGGGGAAGCTATGAATCAAACTGGGGAAGCTATGAATCAAAATAGGGAAGCAATTATCCAACCCTCGCAGACATTGAAAGAGTTGATAGTTAAGGTGCATTCTATTCCTCAACTTGATGAAAGCCAAGATGCAGACAACGATGAATTCTCTGGTAATGAAGAAGAGCATCGAGTGGTTATCGACACGAAATCTCAGGGGACGTCCATAGAGATTGAAGATGTTTCGTTGCCCCCTTCATTCGTAGAAATCATCCCCAACTCGCCTATCAAGGAGCCATGTCTGGAACTAATTTCTGTGGTTCCCGAACAAGAAACTGGTATTTTTTGCAAATTGGGAGATTTTGGTGAATATGTTGATCCATGGAGCCACTACTTCAACAAACCACCAACAGAACTGTGTTGGTGGTCTTACATACCCTCGAGGGAGAATCAAGCTAAAATGATGAGTAAGTTGGTAATGGTTCTCATTGCTGAATTTCTAACTACCAATTGTTTCATTTTCAGTGTGCATTTGAATATCGGTTGGGCACGAGAGTTTGATTTGCTTTTAAGGGCGTTGTCGATGTCCGCTTGAGTCTTGAATGAGTGGATGACTATAACGTCGAGCCAACGACGGTAACCAACGGCGCTGCATGGGAGGCAACCCAAGGTATTGCATTCTTTCCCTTAACTCGATTTCTAGCGACAAATTGCACCCGCATTTCGGACCCACTGCTTCCGCAGTGTTAATTTTCGTCCAAAAAAAAAAAAAAAAAAAAAAAAGGGCCACGGGCTGGAAAACCCGCTTCGGGCCAGCCCGCCATTTTCAAGCCCCATCATCACTACCCATCACCATCCCCTCAAATACCACCAAAACCCTACATCCCCCACACTCTCTCACCTTCCCCACACCCTCTCCTCTCACACCCAATCTCCTCCACACTCCACTCAAACATCCCCCACCAGGGTCCCCACACCCCGTCCCCCTCCCCTCCTTCAACACATCGGCGGGCTCCACATCGACAAGCTGCTTTCGACGATTTCCGGATCTGCAGAAATCGCCGACGCGGCCGCGCCACCCCTAACGCGCCCGCGCCTGTCAGAGAAAACCACCAAACAGCTGACACAACCGACGCGGCCGCGCTGCCACCAGACGCGCCCGCGCTGCTCCTTGACGCGCCCGCTCTGTGCTCCAACTTGCCCGCGTCTGCCCCCTGCGCCGAGACTCCGCTGTTCTTCGTGAGTTACTCCCGCTGTCCTTATTTCGATTCCGATTTAGTCCTATTATCTATCGAGTATGAGTTCATCGGAGGAGGAGGCGAGTCGATCTGATAATGGATTAGAAATGTCTGATGAGGAATGGGCTATTTACAATAAGGTTGGCTATGTCAGTTCTACGAAGTATTTGCATGGAGAGACACTTCAGAGACTTCAGATGCTAGATTGTATGCAGAAGTGTCTAGCTCACGCCGGTATTAGTGACTTTTTGGAATTGAGAGCGGTAGGATACCCGGAACTGTGCAAGCAGTTCCTCGCAACATATCAGCTTTACCTTGGGGAGAACAGAATTAGAGGGGTTGCTTTCAGATACAATGGCACTACCTACAGGGCTTCTGCAGCAAGGTTGCGAAAAGCTTTGGGAGTCACTAAAGCCCCAACTGATGGATGGGTAACAGCCGCGACCGATGCAGACCTTGTTGCATTCTTTAGAGTGGTGTCTGGAGAGGAATTCTTGACCAGTAACGAGTACAACAGCAGGATTACTCATCCTGTCTTCCGTATGTTGTGCAAGATCGTTTCTGGAACATATTATGGGCTGATCACAGATACAAAGCTTTCCATGACGCACCTGCGGTTTGCTTACAGCGCTGTGCCTACTGCAGATTATACGCCTGACTGGGTTAGACTCTTTTTCGATGGCCTCGATAGGATCAGAAAGGATCGCAGTGCCGCTGGACCAGAAATGGTCCAGAGCGGACTTATTACTCGGGTAGCCATTGCTGCAGGCGTTGGGCAAAATGGTTTGCAGGCACTGGAGGAGCAGGTCATAGCGAGGACCTATACAGAGGAGTATCTGCGAAGGTGTTTGATGCTTGATACTGCACCGGATGGGGGAGCCATTTGGTGTACAGGCAAGAAGAAAGAGCATCAGTTCAGGCTCCCTAAGCCCCTTCCTTGGTCTGAGACTTGGACGGATTGGTATATTGAGGCTGATTATTTTCCGACGTCAGTTCTAGGTAGACGGCGTCGCCTTGAGGTGGGTAGCAGTAGTGGCACAGCTGGAGCTGCCACGGATGAGGATGCGCCTGTGGCTCCGCAGGCGTTTGTTCAGACAGATACACAGGGTTTCGCACAGAACCCACAGCAGGAGATGCCTGCTTATCAGACCCCCTCTCACGGTTGGGATTCTCAACCGACATATCAGAGCCAGCAGGATTCACATCAGTGGGCCCCTTGGCCCCCACAAGCTTTTCAGGATGCCCATCAGCAGCCTCACCAGTGGGGCTACCTGGTTGATCAGATTGGCCTTCTGCGCCAAGACGTGGGGAGTTTGACGACAGTGACGAACCAGATTCTCCACCAGCAGGCCGACATCCTAGAAGGCTTTGGCGAGTTCAGAGAGATGAGGGAAGAGCTTCGCCGCATGCGAGAGGACTACTCTCGCCACTATCCACCCCCTTAGTGAGTCTTTCTGTTTCTCTTCTCCCTACTTATTTCTGTCTTCTTTCACATTGAGGACATTGCTTCATTCAAGTATGGGGGAGGGAAAGGATTTACATATCTTGTACATATTTCATTTCCGCATTATTTGTGTACAGATTCTGCACTTGTTATTCTAAAAAAAAAAAAAAAAAAAAGCAATCAAAATCCTGGGATGAGTTGAAAACCCGAAAGGGCGACTCAGGCAAAAAGCAGGTAGTCTGGCGAGCCTTAGGCTTTGGCAATATGAGACTTGAGGAAAGTGAGAATGTTTATGTGAGTACCATCTTTGAAAAAAAAAAATGAGTGGCTTGGTGAAAACCCGAAAGGGCGCCTTGGCAAGATGAGCGTTTACTTTGAGTGTTTAGGATTGATCTCTTGGCGAAGGCGACATAAGAAGTGGAGTGATAAGGAGGTTTTCGGGTAGGCCACTGGGAGCCATAAGGTGTAGATGGTTGAGATACAATTATAGATCTCATTTTCTATTTTGATTGTCTTTTGGGCTGATTGTTGAGATGGTGAAAACTACTAGTACTTAGTGTTCATTTTCCTTGTACTGTCTGTGAACCTTTGAGATTTATGCTGAGAGTAGGCTTAACTTCTATGCTTACTCGGGACGAGTAAAGGTTTAAGTATGGGGGAATTTGATAGGCGATATATTCTATAGCGCATTTAGTAGTTTTTGTCATCATTTACATGTCATTGTGAGAGGTATTTGTGTGAACTTGGTGATTCGGAACCTGTTGAAGAAGTTGAAGAAATCAGGCAAGTTACAGAAGAGCTGAAGTGAAGAAGTTCGGAAGTAGCTGGAAGGCTGGTGAGTCTGGCGCGCCCGCGCGGCACTCGACGCGCCCGCGCTGCTACCCGGAGCGCCCACGCTGCTAGGAGGAAGTGGCCGCGTCGATTCACCAGACAAGAAGCAAGTCAAAGGCTGGCGCGCCCGCGCTGCTACATGGCGCGCCCGCGTCGGTCCCTGAAGACGGATTCTTATCCGATTTTCCCTATCTTATTAGTTTTAATATTATATTTTATATTTTTACGGGATGTTAAACCCGATTTTATTAGGTTATATATTATGGCCGAGAAGGCAGGAGAGATTATTAGGTTATTTTCCAGAGACGTAGTTTCCTTTTCTTCATCTCACAAACCCTATGGAGAACTAACTCTCCGTTGTTGCACTTGGTTCTTTGAAGCCTTCAATTGATTTGGTTGTGAGTATTCTACTCTTGTTTGTCCTTTGTTAATTGTTTCGATCTCCTGAGCTTATTGCTTGATTGCTTATTATTGGTTAATCTGGATTGATCACCTAGGTTTATCGATACTAGTCATATTGCTAGGGTTTCCAATTCCAGGTTTGGGGTTGTAGATTCATTGTAGCAAACACAATCACCATACGCGGGTTGCTTGTGGTAGATTGTGAAGGAGATTCGATTACAGGCTATTTTAACGGGTTGTTAGAATCGCTTGTATCTCATTATAATTCATGTTTGAATGCTATCGCTTTATTATTCGGTGAAGGTTTTCCCTTGTAATTTGGTGATAAGTGCTTTTAGGACTGGTAGGACTAAAAGCTATTACACGATCTGAATTGAGAACAATTACTGGACATTAGAACTTGAGATTCATAGAATGCGATGATGAACCATCTCAATTGTTGTGCGGATAATTACCTAGTGTGATACTTTTCCATCATATATTCGCAACCTCTTATTGCAACTTGTTCTGTCACCATTTGCTTACACACAAAACTCCCCTTGAATTGGTTACTTTTGGGTAATAATACTTGCTCTTACAATTGATTCTGTTTCCCTGTGGGTTCGACCCTAACTTACCTACTATACTTGTTATAGTTTGCATCTTAGGAATTTACTTTGATTAGGCATAACGACCTTAGGCCTGTCAAATATTCACAACCAATACGTTCTAACTTCATCCATTTTCATCTCATCTGTTTTTACTTATAATATTCATCCATTCACAACCAATTTTTACTTATGATATTATTTGAACTATAAGTGATTATCAATCAACCAAGGTACAATTTTTATGAATTGTTTTTCAACTAGTGCTCTATCAAACTTCAGCTCGGCCTTTTGTTTGAATATAATTTGTTTGCAATTTCAAATACGAAATAAACCCCAAATTAAAGAATTGATAGGTTCACTTCGTACCTTTGGAATTGTAATGTTCAATCGCCAATCCTTTACGTTAGAGTATGGAAGCGAAGGTCGTTGATTTGGAGTCGATGGGTCCCCCCTTGCCGCTTGCCTCCAATCTTTACACCTTTCAATGGAGTACTAGGGTTAAACGGGGCCAAGTTGTGAAAAGCCACTCTTATATTTTTTATTATTCATGATTTTTTTTAATTAAAAACCTCTTTTCATCATTTCATCTATAAAACCTCTTTTAAACCCATATAAATACCAAACACTCCATAAGATTTCCACAAGGTTTTATATAAAATTAAAATCTTACGTTTAACTCTTTATTATCTTCAACTCCAACTCAAACTACAACTCCAACTACGGATAAACCCTCATTTACCAAACACACCCTAAGCCACACATTTTGAAGATGGGGTGGACTTTGGAATGAAACATTAATATTTGTGATACACATGATATGAAGTGAGCCAGCACATGATGTCTTATACCTGAATTTTGACGCTACACACTTGGAGATGAAGAATACATTTTCTATGGTCACACAAAGGTTGATTTTGATTGAACTAGATACACTAGTACAATAACACACCAATCTACTAATAAGAAACCTCCACAATTCACAATGCAATTGCAATATATAAGATAGTAGGGGCTAGTCAATATGCATAAACATTGATTCAATAAAAGGTGAACCAATATTATACAGGGAAAGATTAACACTTGCTTGTTATGCCAATTATCCAAACATTTGTGGTCATGAAATGTATCCACAAAGACATAACATGTACAATCGAATATAGATTTACACACGTATTTCCATTTCGATTGGTAAAACACCGAAGCAATCCACTCATCAACACCCACCAAAGTCCCACATAAAAGAGTAATTATGGATACCCACAGGCAAAACCAGTTGATAGGCAATGATGGTGAGAGAAACATCATCACAAAGCACCAAAGGGATTGGTTGTCTAAAATACACTTGGAGAAGTACCAAGGCAAAACTAGTCATCGGAAACAACCCCCAAAAAATGCAACTGAACATTTATTTCCAAAGGAAACCTGCCCACACTTATATAGTGGTAACCGAGAGCTCATGCTCATATAGTCAAAGTGATTCTTTGTGATCATGTGCCCATTTGAAGTGTAATCTGATTCGTCTTCATCAACCAACATGCTTATATACCAATAACCCATAAATGCACAAAAGGAAAGAATGACATAGAGAGATAGATACTTGGGGATTATAAACATTAGATGTTTAATCAAAGCTAATCGATCATAGTCACGGTGTAACAAGGGATGACTAATTTAACGTAGTGATGTTCTCTTGAACCCGTCCTTGCATCGCAATGAGTTTTTCTCTATTAATGGCTCTCCTTTTGAACCTCTTCTCAGCCTTTGATTTCCGACAGGCCCCACAAGCCATTTTTCTTTGAGGAATCTCCTCATTGAGTTTATAGCCCTCCGGCATATGGGGTTTCTCCATTTGAAGGGTAGGATCATCTACCCCCTTAGGCCGTTTGCTTTTGTCAACTCCGAAAGGAGCCATGAGCACAACATAGATAAGAAAGGTGTGTCAGAAGAATATTAGAATTTTGGACATTAGAAACTGGAATGAAGGAGAATAAGTCACCGTTACACCTTCTCCAAAAAACTAATCAATTGCGACAGATCAACAACCACCTTACTATCCTCAACTAGATCAAGCTTCAATTCGAACCAATAACTTGCCAAAGGAATACAACTGAAACCACCAGAAAGAGAGTTCCAAACATACCTTATACATTTTTTGAGTTCTTTGTGGTCTTCGTTGGATATATGAGTTTCCTTCGTGAGTTTAGAGCCCTCCAGCTTCCCATTTCGAGTATTAGTCAATCGAGGAGCAGGATCTTCTCCATCCTTTGGTTTTTTACCTTTGTCCACTTCGAATGAGGCCATGAACAATACACAAACAAATATGAACAATATTGAGTAAAGGAGATTGAAATTAGAGGCCTATGGGGAATAAGTGCAAGGAGACCAGCACCACCACCCCAACCAAAAATGAAGAGATCATCCAAAGAAAGAGGGGAAAGATTAGCGAGAGAACAAACCCTTCCAAAGCAGAAACGTGTTCCCCTACAACTAGACCTGTCAAAACACAACCCGACCCGACCGATCCGACCCGACCGTCCGGAAAATTTTCGACCCGAACCCGGAAATTTTTTTCGACCCGAACCCGAAAAACCGGAAATTTTCCGGGTCATCTGGGTTTCGACCCGGTGACCCGGTAATTTTGACCCGATTTTACCCGATTGACCCGGTTGACCCGGTTGATTTTTAATTAAATATAATTAATTTTTTATATATATAATGAAAATTTATTGCAAAATTGTCAAATCATGATTTTTTTAATTTAAAATGGAAAAAATTGACAAATCTGAAATCGACCCAAAATGACCCGAAACCCGGTCAAACCCGGTCAAACCCGGGTTCTAATCAACCCGGAAATACCCGAGACCCATTTTACCCGGAACCCGTTTTACCCGGGACCCGAAGTGACCCGACCCGAATGACCCGTTTGACAGGTCTACCTACAACCAATCTTGTTGCAGTAATCCACTCCGGACTTCAAAGACGAACAGAATGAGGAGCCTATTGAAATCGTCCAAAATGCAATCAAACTGGATCCCGTACACACTAGATTTGGCCATGGCGGGGGGCGATTCGACCAAACTAGAGAAATCTTCACCGACAGCACAACCAAGTCGCACCACCAGTGAAATAGAGAAGGGAGGTCTGGCCTTAGCTTAATCTCATACGCCAACTAGAAATTAGGGCTTGTTTGGTATCGATATCAAGATATCGATATTGGGTGATATCTTTGATATCTTTGATATCTTGATATCAAGATATCGGTATCGATATCAAGTGATACCTCCCTAAAATTCAGTATATCAAAATAGGTCACATTTGATATCTAGATATCAACTGATATCGATATCTGGCTATTACCAAACACAGATATCAGATATTACTTGATATCAAGTGATATATTATGGATATCAAACACTAGATATCGATATCAGTTTAAGTGATATCGATATCTAACTATATCAAACACTAGGGTGGTTCAGAATGTGACCCGACACGAAAACCGAACCAAAAACCCGATTTCGGTCCAGCCCGAATAGTAAACGGTTCAGGCCTCGGGCCTCAAAAAATAAAATTTCGGTTTCGGGCCGAAAACCAAAACTGAACCGAAAATTTTGGTTTTAGCCCGAATTAACCGTACAGTATCATTATATGTATATATAAATAGTGTTGAACATATGTGTGTAGATTAATGTATTTGTATACGTACAGTACAATACTAATTTGAGATTTTGATCTCACTTTCGAAATAAAACAGTGATGAACAAATTTTAAATTTGCAAAATAGGCACTTTATTTAGACGTATTTGCAAAATGGTCGCGTTTTGGACAATTTAGCAAAATAGACACTATATATACCTATTTTCGCTTTGTACGGACATTCACTCGCCGCATGTCGAGTCTTCGGATCTCGCCTCCGCTTCGCTCTCTTCCAAGGTCGAAGACTCTCTTATCCTTCTTCTCCGATCTAGATCTACGACAGAGTCAGAAGAAGACAACGATGAGCAAGATCTGACCTCCAATCTCTCCATGGATGTTCGTTGAAGATCTAGGGTTCAAATTCGGGGCTTTTGATATTCAAGCCTCCTGATTTGTAATCGTCGAATCTGCAATCGAGGGAGCGGCGGAGCGAGCAATCGAGGCATCGGATAAGGCATACAATTGAGAGGAAGAAGAGATTGAGCGGAAGAGATTGCAGGCACAGCGTTGCGGTCTACTGCTACTTGCTACTCAACTGGCGCTGCTGATCTCTTAAAATCCGGCAACTGAGAAGATCAAAAATCGAAGGGGACGGATACTGATTTTCCTGGCTTAGCTCTGGATGGCACTCCTATGTGGCAATTAAATTCGAGGCCGAAGATTGTCGATGATGAGGTTGCCATATCTCCGAAGGCAGAGGTAATGCCGTAATGCTGATTGATTGGTGCCTTTGTTACTTCCAAGCTAGGGTTATTTTCTATTCATCTTTCGTCTTGAGGTTTAGTAATGGTAAATTCTTGATGGTATTTGTGTCCTCTGGGACCTAATTTGTCCAGGTTTTGCTCCAAGACTTGTTTGATCGATTTGTTCTGTACTTTCATAGCTGATGGGGTTGATTTCTGTTTTATTTGCTAGAGACTATGCATCTATCATGAACTTCAATTTCTTTGTTTCAGGAAGGTGATAGTTTGGGCAATGTTGAGGTTATGCATGGTGAAGATGCTAAGAATGCACATGGTTTCTTACTGCTTTTTTTACTCCTTTTTTGTTCATTTCTTATCTGTTCTTTGAGTTTGTAGTACTAGAGAAGGCTAGGGTTTTAATTCATTGTATACTTTACATCCTCTGTATATATGTTATGTGATTTTGTTCCATGCTTCAGCTGTCATTCAAGAGAATGCATTATTTGGAAATGTAGGGATGACAACACCAAGCATTCATTTGACTAGTTGACCGTCTGTCAGGGTGGAGGACTCAGAGTATGATGCAGCAGATAATGATTCAAATTATTCAATGGGGTTTGAAAAGGAAGATTTTACAGGTGTTAATAACATTGTAAATATGGATCCACTGGATAACTTTCTTCCGCCTACACCAAATAACAAATGCTCTATGGAGTTGCAAGTAAGTGTTTTCACTCTATTGGGTCTTTTGTGATTTGACAAGGTTGTAATCATCTTCCCTGAAAGCTGTTGTGGATTATATATGCTTGCTATTACTAACTTTTGTAGTAAAGAGCATTCACTTGTATTTAGGAGAAGAATCATCCATTTTCTATTAGTCTCTTAATATGAAAATAATGAATAATGGTTTATAGGTTGAGCTTAATATTATCCATTAGCTGGTGTAGATATTGATTTCTTTGTATGTTTGTCTGCAAACCGTTGAAGTTGGTTGCCTTGAATCCTTGATCTCACTGCATTACTAATTTCTGAAAACTATACAGTATGTGTAGTGTAGTACCTTTTTGGAGGGGTTTGGATGAGGTTTTTTCTAATCTCAGGTTAAGCCCTCTTTCAGTCCGTTTCCCTCTTGTTGTCAATTTTCTGCATTTATTTGATTTACAAATTGAGTCCGTGATCCTAGAATGACAATATATTTATTTTCCTTGCCTAACAATTGCTGGTGAGTTCCTTTTGCAAAAATGATGAATATTTGGCGGTGGATGCATTTGTTGATCTATCCTTGTTCTTTTTTGGCTTTGGTAACTCTGATTTTCATTTCTCTTATCTAAATTATAAGATTAGATGGGCAATCTTATGCTAAAATCAATCGGTTGATTGTTGCTTTAATTTACCTTCCTTGTGGTATGCTCAATTTGCCATTGCTAGTTTCTGGATGAGCTTTTATAGTTTTATGTTTGCAATTTGATAGAACCCGATATCAGATCTTGCAATTTTTGTGCGGAATGTGCTAGCAGCTTATTGTGTGGCTGTGAATAAGAAAAACAAATCAAAACTTTTTCGCTGCAATCAATCAATAAGTTGCTTCGTAAATCTATCTTTCTGGTGGTATCTATATGAGTTTTTGTGTTTGCCATTTGATAGAAATAGATATCAGATCTTGCAATTTTTGTGCTGGTTGTGATTGCAGCTCATTGTGTGATTGTGAATAGAAGAAACATATTGAAACTCTTTAGCTACAATCAATCTTTGCTTCTGCTATGGCTTCAGGTCATCACTTGTTAATCCCAGGTGGGAATCCATTGATATAAGCTTGAATAAGAATTTCGGGCTTCCTGCAGTTAGTACTCCTTACTTTATTCCAGAACTGAATTCGCCGTTCTTATTCTGTTACATTGACATTGTCTCTGTATGTTTCTTAAATGCAGCTCACACCCCGTATCAGAGAATTAGCCATTGCTGTGAATCCACTGTCAACCCTGCAGCTACAGAGCGATGTGATCCTGAACTTTATAAATCGTCTCAGTGATGAGGCTGAACAGCAATGTCTAGCGAGGAGGATAACGAATTAACGAGTGCAGGAGGGAGGAGAAGAGGAAGATAAAGGAGAGGAAGGGGGATGCATCTAATTGACACCATCTTTTTCCCTCTATGCACTCTTTCTTATACTGCATTTTCGCTCTCATATGTAGCTTCAAGGGCTGCTTGTGCTTAGCTTGGATATTGCTTGTGTAAAACTTTGGGTGTAGCACTATTTAGTAATCAGCGTCTCCAAGATGACTCAACCTTTTTTTCTTGGAATTCTTTGCTATAGGGATTCTTTGAGATAAATGAATTATTAAATGATCAAGATGAGAAAAATTACAAGGCATCCTCCAGATCATACGAGAGTTAAATGGGAGCGTCCTGATTTACTGTTAACGGCATAGTCTTTATTTTCTAGAAGAACTATAAAGATGAGCTGTTTCCACAAAACATCCACTGGTTAAAATCTGTTGGAGAAAATCTGATCATGCTGCTTGTTGTAAATGCACCATAAAACTGCCCATGTAGTAACTTCACAGTTCACAGCATCTTGTGTTTTTTAAAATCGAAATAGTTAGCTGTTGTCTTGTAGAAACAACCTTATGTTTTTTTTAACAATGATGCTCAAGGCCTTGAGCCCTTATTTAATTTGCTAGTTTTGGTAAACAGAAATTGATATCAACAGCTTACTGAAGATGGATCTGTTAACTCTTGATGAAGCACTAAGGACAACAAATAGAGCTGTTTTCTTGGGTATCAGTACTGTTGCTGCTCTCATATCTGTGAGTCTCTCATTATGATATAGTTGGACATTATGTATTCTCTATTTATAGTTGATGTTTGATTGATTTGATGGTTGTAGGGCACGCACACAAAGCATATTGAATCTTCGTATAGTCAAATGAAAGTGATCAATGTTCCAGGAATTATAAAGGTGAGATCATGCAAAAACTTGCCAGAATGTATGTTTTCAGGCTTAATTTGCTCAGCGGACAGAACATTTTCAAGCTACTGTGTATATATAGTAGTAAGGAAATAAGTTTGCTTACCCTCCATAGATAGCTCTCATGTCCATAACGTTTCTCACGGTTGTGCAACTCTAACCATTATCAACTCTAAAATACAGTTGTGCAACTCTAAAACTGAAGTTGTGCAACTCTAAAATACAGTTGTGCAATTATAAAATACAGTTGTGTAATTATAAAATACAGTTGTGCAACTCTAAACTAAAGTTGTGCAGCTCTAAAATACAGTTGTGCAACTAAAGCCTATTAGCTCAAAATGGTAGAGCAATGTGCATACGCACAATGATGCGGGTTCAAATCCCGCATAGGCTATTTATGCTTGTCTTTTTTTTTTTTTTTTTTTGCTTTCCTTTCCAGTTGAGAACAAGTGGAAACTGATCATGAACCAAAGTGAATAGAGGATACAATTCATGAACCAAAGTGAGAAAAAGACCGAATCTTTATTTGAGAGAACTCATTGAATTGTGCTGACATATAAAATCTAAAATTTGATGAGTACCGATGAAAGAATTGTGCTGACATATAAAAAAGAATACACAAACTTGTCTTATTACATGATAAAACCTAAAATATTATTCTATAATATTGAATTAATGTTTAATATGGGACATAAATGACTAAGATATAATCTTTCCTAGTAGTACTTTTATATAGTACCGATGACAGAATTGTGCTGACATCCTTATTTTGAATGCTTTATCCTTCTCTTGAACTCTATTGTAAGAGTTGCACGGCTCTGTTTTAAGAGTTGCACGGCTCTATTGTAAGAGTTGCACGACTCTCTTGTAAGAGTTGCACGACTCTGTTTTAAGAGGTGCACGACTCTGTTTTACTAGTTGCACGACTCTGTTGTAAGAGTTGATTTTTGCTCAACTATAGGTTATTTTTGCACAACAATTGAGACTTGTGAATTTGTTCTCAACATGATCTTTTTTTCTCTCAATATAATTTCATACTTTCTCAATAAATTATTGCACAACATGCTCTTATTTTTTTCTCTCAATATAATTTCATACTTTCTCAAAAAATTAGATTTGATTCATATTTGCACAACTTACGGTTATATTTGCACAACATGCTCTTATTTTTGCTCAACAATTCTTTATTTTTTCACAATAATCGAGACTTGTGAAATTGTGTCTCCACATAATCTTATTTTTTGTAAATATAATTTTATACTTTTTAATAGATTATTGCACAACACGGTCTTATTTTTGCTCATCAATAGAGTAAAATTGCACAACATAGGAGATTGGTGAAATTTTGTTCAACATCATCTTATTTTTGCTCAATTTACGGTATAACTAAAGTTGTTCATAATCATCATACCCCCTTGGAAGACCTACTGTGAGCTTTGTTCAAAAGGAGGTAATCATTAATCACTTTAATTTTATATTTTTAATAAAACTAAAGTATCTAAGACAGTAATTTTATCAAAATTGAGTGGATTTACTTTCCTTCAAATATTGAGTCTTAGTAACAAGAACAATTATTTCAGAATGAGAAAGACCTTTACCACAACTCGCAAGTTGATCTAGAATATTAACTAGGGCATGGACAAATGTTAAGCAATTTGTTATGAATAAGTAATTTGTTACGACCTTGCTCAGATTCATGTTAGAAAAGAAAAAAAATACTACAGCATATGCACAAATAGAGATCTTCTTACTATTATTCTTCCCTTAACCAAATTAACTTATTTTTAATAAATATTATATTTCCAGTCCACGAAACAAGCCCTTCTTTTACTGTATAACTTCAGTAGAATTTTTTTAGAATATTGTCATATAAGATAAGATAAGATGAAACACTAATTATATTAAAGAGAAATAGCAGCTCAAGGAAAAACTGACCCTGTTCTTTGGCTGCAATCATGCCAGCTCAAGGAAAATACTTTATTTTTGCACAACTAGTGGTGAAAATTAGTGCTGACACTGATATTAGTTACAATTAGTGCTAACACTGATATTAGTTACAATTAGTGGTGAAAATTTGTACGACTCTGTTTTAAGAGTTGCACGACTGTGTTTTAAGAGTTGCACGACCCTGTTTTAAGAGTTGCACGACCCTGTTTTAAGAGTTGCACGACTATGTTGTAAGAGTTGCACGACCCTGTTTTAAGAGTTGCACGACCCTGTTTTAAGAGTTCATGTGTTTCTCTACCTTTATAGGTTAATTTGCATGAACCAAAGTGATTAGAGGATACAATTCATGAACCAAAGTGAATAGAGCATCTTTTTAGAAATTAAAGGTTGTGTCAGCGGTGTTTGCAATTTTAGTGCTGACAGGGTTATAAACAAATAAAATTGACATTTTCATCACTAAAATTGCAAACACCGTTGACACTAGTTGTTTTCTCTAATTAACAAAATAGAAAAAGATGTTGACACTACAGTTGTGGAACTCTAAACTACGGTTGTGCAACTTTAAAATACAGTTTAAGAACCAAATTAGATTAAAAAGTGCAAGAATAATATTATAATGTGCCCAAATTAGATTTTTAGTTTAAGAAGAATTAAATTAGATTTTAGTTTGCATGAATAAAACTATAAATTTCATGAATAACACTATGAAATTTTAGAGTTGCACGACTCTCTTTTAAGAGTTGCACGACTCTATTGTAAGAGTTGCACGACTCTGTTGTAAGAGTTGCACGACTCTATTTTAAGAGTTGCACGACACAAAGTATGAGACTAATGGAATATTTTGTTTAATACTAATAATAGAGGACAGAAAGTATGAGATTAATGGAATATTTTGTTTAATACTTCCATATTATCGAGAGTCAACTAAACTTGCATTTCACATACTTGTTAATCACTTTGCTCATCCTATAAAAGTTGATGCCATTTCATGCAATAAGAAGCCAAAACGTGAGACAAAATAATCAATATATCATTGTATTAATATTCTAGTTGGAAACCACATTGCTCTAGCTCAATAAGAAGCCAGAAGCTTCATGTTAAACTCCACCTTCTTTGTCCTTTACAAGAAGATGAAAACTAGAAATGAAGAACTTCATTTTGGGATCAAGCTCCCATTTTATCACAGATGATTGCAGCATAGTTTGAAATAGTCGAATCTGGTGACTGCTTAAGCCTAGAGATTGCGACAAACAAGTCTGATGACCGGAGGACTTGTCGACAAGGCGAGTGCGCACACATCTTGGCCAAAGCGAACAGCACGATCTTTAGAGGCGACTGGTTCAAGGCATCTTTCCTTGTTGGGTTCAAGGCCAACAAGGAAACTGATATCATTAGAGGCGACTGATATCATTAGTTTGATCATGGCACACACAGTTAGGGCTTTCGACAATGAGCCTGAAGTACCGAGGAGCCACACAACATGTTCAAAGGCCCCTTGTAGAAAGCCTAATAAACACACATTCCAGCTTTTAGGAGGACAATAGATTAAAAGGAATTCCAGCTTTTAGGAGGACAAATGATTAAAATTTAAAAGGAATAAGATATCAATACATATACAGAAACATAAATTTAGATTCAGCAAAGTGGCCAACTGATCAGTGAACATTAATTCCGAACTGAATATTGGTCTTAAAACTCAAAGTTCAATGGACAAAGCAGAGAATCACATTACCAGGGTGAAGTACCCCGGCTTCTCAGCTTGCATCTTCCTGAGAATCAGATAAAGATAACTTAGTAAAAAGATCAGAGAATGAAAGAACTGAATTAAGGACTTCATAAAGTAGACTTTCCTCACCAAGCAAGCATCAGTATTCTAATATCGGTGTGATCTATCTCCATTTCTGAACACAGTTTCTCAATTCCTTCTGGGTTGTTTTTTTTAATTATGTCAGCAGGAAATCAGCTTATTTATGTACGTGTACACACACACAAATAAAACATTCACTAAGATAACCACTTGGAAAATAAACTGTGAGTGAGTATCTTGCAGACAAGTTTAAAATGGTAAACAACTAAACATGACATTCAAGGACTGGAATCATCTAGAATTTAATGCTGAAAATAAGGTTCTATAATGAAATTATGCTTATCCACACCAGAATGGAAACTATAAACATTGATGCAAACCCTTCAACAAATAAGTCATATGCTTACAAGGATATGAATTGGCTACTAAATACACCAGCACTAGTACTACAACAGCTACTCTTGGATAGGCCACAGTGAATATAATTTCAGCACATAATCTGAAAGTGTCTAGCCATAACTGAATGAAACTTGACTATTATGGTCATAAAAGGTTGTAAAAGCATAGACCAAAGTAGAGTAAGACCCTTTAAGTCAAAATGAGGACCAACAAAGATTACCAAAGAAATTACTCAATATGTAAATGTAAGCACAATAACCTATGCTTATTAGTTCATACAAATTGAGGACAAACCTCAAATTTGAGTAATTTCTAAAAATATAAAAGAAATTACTCAAAAGGGGGTTAGAAGCAATGAGTGTTTGATGCAAGTCAATTGATCGATGCACAACAATTACGACAATTAGATATCACGATATATGTTACTTTCAGAGGCTAGTACATCCACAAATTCAAACAGATAATCCTTCAAGTCAATAGAATATTTAATCTTGCTGTAAGCTGTGTTAAAATTTACCTTAGCAACTGGTGCCATCTCTGCTGCAATATGGATCATAGCTTACTTCTCACCAATAGTTTTTTCCAGATCCTCAACTGCAAGTACCTGAGCATCGTAAAGGAAGGATGACATCTAAGAGACTAAGACAAATTTGAGGCAGCAAAACTGACTGGAAGGGCATTTATCTGGGGAAGTTCTAAAAACTGATGCAAGGATCGAACAAGATTTGATACTCCAGGCGTCCTGTAAGCCTCATGCGAGGAAGATGATGAGGTGGCGCATCCGGTGAGCCTTTGCTGTCCCTGAGTTGCCAGGCGTCCTGGACCTGAGCCATGAACTGCAGGTTCCAAAGAACATCCTCGATTGGAGGCCTCTCGGCTGGCTCATTGGCCAGGCACCGGACTGTGATCTCCATTGCCGTCTTCAGAGACTGATTCGAACACATGCTTCCGACTTGTTCTGCCACTATGCCCCTTCGAGCTGCCTCATCCGCCATCAGACCTGCTTGTACCTTTTCATGAATAACCATGTGGACCTTTCAGCTTTTCTTTTATGATCAATTCGGAATTTAGCCAGAATCATAGACATAGATGTCTCCTTACCCGGTTTATGAACGCGCTCCTCTCAGTTCAGGATTTAGCTGGTCTTCCCATGATTGTCTCGAGAAGTATGATCCCAAAGTCGTAAATGTCAGTCTTTTCATCTTCTTGTATCCTGCCGAGGAAAAAAAAGCAGTGAAACTCTCTCTCAGCTATACCAATTACCAAACAAGCCCAATCTAAAACTCTGTTCGGATTAGATTATATGGCTATTAGACTTGGGGTTAGCTCCATTCAGGTGTGAAGTACTTGAATCAGCGGCCTGCAACTACAAACATACTAGTTAGAAGTCGATAAACATGCATTCTTATACAAGGAACTCACATGGTCTCAACGTATAGCAGCGATAGTTGGGGTGGCGCGAGGCCTCCAGTTCTTTCACAAAGGAGTTGTACCCGGAATCTTTTGAAACAATCTTAAGATAACAGATATCTTACTGGATCAGAATTTCAGTGCCAAGATCAGCAGCTATAATCTCCCACTGCTGGCAGAAAATCGCGGAGAGGTCTCATTTTATCTCACTTTTGCTTTCAATGCATTTCGGCACGTCCTGCATACATAATTACCAAATAGATCAGGTATGGAAAGGATTAGGATATTCGATATGAGAGTAGGAGAAACACATTAGCACCCAAAAACGCGGAAACATTCTGTCATTAAGGAAAAGTGAGGTTTGAAAACTCACCCGAGACCCAGTGCTTAAGTGTACCGTTTGGTACATATTCGAACACGAGAAAAAACCTGCTGACAGTGGAATCATCCAAGTAATACTCAAAGCAGTAGCCAACAACACTGACCAAATGCCGGTGGCGGAGTTTTGATATCAGTTCAATGTGTTGCATGAAGTACTGTGAATTATGGCTTTGTTTTAATTTCAGGCATCTGATGGCGACTAAAGAACCATCCCTTAGCTGGCCACGGTACATCTGATACAAAAGCATACGAATTCCGGTTATACAAAAAATGAAGCAAATTTCAGCAATTACTTAATATGTAAATAGCTATGAGCAACCAAATTAACAAAGAAATGAATAGTATTCAAACTTTGTACCAAGTGATGCTGAACTCCCTGCCCACAATCTCACCCGCACAGTACCAGCAAAAGCACTCAATCCTAATCGGAAGATATGTGTCAGTGAAGACATTATACATGATTGAGCCCAAACTGCATTTTGAAGCACAGAGTTGTGCATTTGAAGCACACCGATATAAAAACTCAAAAAGTGCTGACACGGAAAAAAAAATGCAATTTTAGTATGAATGTGCAATTTTAGAACTTAAATGTGCAATCTAATCAAGATATACCAAACGGAATAATAAGAAACAAAAAGCAAGTAATACAGGGAGGAAAATGCAAAAGCTGGACAGTTGCTCAGAAATGCACGATCATCATTGAAAAAGAACACAAATCCGCCCTATTTCAGCACAGAAAAACACAGATCTTAGAAGCTGGACATTGAAAAAGAAGCTGGCATTCATGTTTACCCTCCCAATCAGCATTATAAATGCACCAACAAATCAGGTAAGCTTGAAATCATGCCTTGTCCAAGCAAGGTTGATTGTTTATCACATTCAATTGCATATTGATTTACCATAGGTAAAACATTGCAGTGTACACAAAAATAATCTTAGAAATCAAAAGCATACCCGCTCAAATCAAGAAGCTCTAGCCTTGAAAAACTGGAGGCGATGGCAGCAACAGATGCATCAGTGATCCCAGCACCCAGCACCAGCGAAAGCATTCGCAATGTCCTGAAATTTGCAGCGGTAAGAGCAAGAACAACACTCAAATTTGCAGCGGTAAGAGCAAGAACAACAAGAACAGCGGTAAGAGCGTTCAACGCCAAATCAGTCAGAAGCAAACTAGAAGCAAGGCAGTAAGGCAAATCACAGACAAAATCGAAGCAAAGATCGATTAGTCGGAAGCAAAATCTGTCACATGTATGCTCAATTTCAAAGCCTTCACAGTGCAATTTGACAAAGAAACATAAACACAAACACCTTGAGACTTCAAAATCGACTCCAACACTTAAAAAATCGAAGAAAATTTGCGCCGAAGGCGGAAATTTTCAACGCCAAATCAATCATAAATATCTGCAAAAATCAAGTTCAAAATACAAGTAGGGAGTGTAAATTGAGCAAGATCATTTCGAAGCATAAATCACCTCAACTCAATCTCACTTCCACTAATTCCTGATCCCAATCGAAGCAATCCAACAACTTCATTGATCAATTTCCAATAATAACATCATAAATATCATAATCAACACATAAGAGTTTACCATTGGAGTTGATTCGGAGCTCGAATCTTTCTCCTCTGCTCCCTTGGTAGCCAAATTGGAATCATCCTCAATCAAAATCATCTCCAACACTTCAAAAATCGAAAAAAATTTGCGCCTTCGGCGCAAATTTTCTGAAATATATCCACTGACCTCGCTCCTTCATTCGCTTCGCCGCTCGCTCGCCACCGCCTCCGGCGTTGGAGAAACATCGTCGTCGTCGTCCAACTGCGCCTCCAATGGCGAGGCCTCTTCCAGCAACATCGTCGTCGGAATTTGGACGGGAGAGCGAGAGAGGTCCGGGGGAGAAGAGATGGAGAGAGCGACAGAGGTCCAGGGAGAGCGAGAGAGGTCCGGGGGAGAAGAGATGGAGAGAGCGAGAGAGGTCCGGGGAGAGGGGGAAGAGAATTAGGATCAGGAGAGAGAAAAAGGCTTATATTGGAGATATTTTACAAAAATGTCCCAAAACGTGAATATTTTGCAAAATAAGTCCATTTTCGTGGCTATTTTGCAAAATCCCCCTTTATTTAATCTCACTTTCCAAATAAATAAACTAGTTGTTTGAAAAATATAACGTCATTCTAAAAAGACAAGAATTAAAATTTTATCTAAAAATATACTCCACCTTTAACTTAATTTTTAAATTTTTTTTGTCGAAATAATATATATCTAATATACATATAAATATACAAAAATATTCTCAATTCAATTCAAACTGGAAGGGTTCGGTTTTTTCGGGCCAAAAACCGAAAAAAAAACCGTAACCGTATATTCGGTCTTCGGTTCGGGCTTCGGGCCGTCCCTCCCAAAAAGTCGGGCCGTCGGTTTCGGCCCGACCAGTTTGGGTCGGTTCGGTTCGGTTCAGGCCCGGCCCGTTGAGCAATCCTACCAAACACTAGATATCAGATATCGGGGGCTGATATCCGATATCCGATATCTAGATATCAATACCTAATGACCTCTTAGGGATTTCACTTGTAATCCAAGGGGACCTACAGAGGCGTTTGATGATGCGAAATTGGGGGTTTATAAACCAAGTATTAAAATTTAAAAGATAGATCAGAGTGTTGGCAATAAGATTGTACAACCATGGCTTCTTCATCGTAGAATTGGGATAGTTTCGCATAGACAACACAGAGGAGGAGTGGATGAGGGAGCGTTTCTCGCGCGTGAGTCCTTTTCACAGGAAGCCTCTAGTATGCTTTTGATTCCCCTCGTCTGACCTCTAATATGCAATTGGAGATTTCCCCCCCCCCCCCCCCCCCCCCCAAATATCAACTATTAATTAATTAAAATTGTGGCTTAATCTCATCCATCTATTTTATTTTACATAATAGGATATGCTCTCATAATATCTATTTTCATTCAATCAATAACTAAAATTTGCTCACATTGTAGGTTATAAGATATGCTCTCATAATATCCATACTCATTTTCACTCAACTTAAAATTATTTTGAAAAGAATGCGGTATAAAAGTTTTTTTTTTTTTGTCTCAGCGGTGTAAAAGTTTAATTTCAATTAACTTTCTAGAAATATAAATTTTGTTATATAAAAATATATAAATTTGATTGTTACCATAACGCAAAAATTTTAAAAAGATTAATTTGACATCCTCTTGAATTTGCTTGTGTGCGTGCTCCATCTTTCTTCCGAACCCTAGGCGACATCCTCTGCAATTTTTTGAAGATACACTCCAAAGATTTCCATGTACAAAACTTTCCATAGTTGTAATAGCAATCCACTCGCTAATGATCATTAACAAAAATTCAAAATTAACATTTCCAATATAAATACATTAATAATGTCATTTCCTTTAATTCAAACCTCTTTCAAATTCTTCCCCTTCAAGGCACAGGGATCACAAATCTCCCATGGCGTCCTCAAGATCTCACCTTCCACTCCCTCTACTTATCAATTCGTCTGCCGGCGGTAAGTATATGCATTGATTATCCTTAATTGTGCTTATTTATTAAGCTTACTACGTTTAATTAATGATTATTGATCAGGAGTAAAGATCAATTTGAATCCGAACTCTGATTCGAATTCGAAACCGAAGGTGAAGCAGACGAAGGGGAGGAGGAAGATACCGATAAAGAAGATTGAGAACAAGAACAAGAAGCATGTGACCTTCTCGAAGCGTCGGAAGGGCCTATTCACCAAAGCGAGCGAGCTCTGCGTGCTGTGCGGTGCCAGCGTCGCCGTCATCACTTTCTCGGAGGCCGGAAAGGTGTTCTCGTTCGGCCACCCCAGCCCCGACGCCGTCATCCACCGCTACCTCCACGGCAACCCCGCCGCCGCCTCCTCCTCGTCCTCTTCACCTCTGGCGCTGGTCAATTCCTTCGATTCACTCTCCAACCACCACACCAGCACCGTCTCCGCTGCCGCGGAGAGGCAGTTCTGGTGGGAGCACCCCGTAGAGGAGCTAGGGTTTGAGGAGGTGGAGGCGTTTTCGGCGGCGCTGGAGGTGTTGCGGAGCAACGTGGATAGGAAGATTGCGGAGCTCGATTACGATCGCACAATCGTGCCGGTGAAGACGGAGGGGATCGATAATCGCCATCACCATCTGATGATGATGCGAGAAGGAATGACGGATTATCTGTCTCTTCCTGTTCCACCTCCGGCAGGGGATCATCAGCAGTACTACCAGCCGTGTGGATGTGGATGCACGGAGGTTGGGTATGAGGGGATTGGAATGCCGGAATTCAACAGATTTGGTCGATAAATATTAATCGATTGATTAGTTGGGTCATCAACCGATGATATCACTACTTTTCATAATCGAACGATACACATTCAAATATCGTTCTCGTTGTTTGCTTTTTATTATATTATATATGATGATGATTATGCACACTTATTTTCAAATCGATCGAGTTAGTCACAAATAGCATAGTTAAAAAAAAAATAAAAAAAAAAAAAGGCTTATTCTTGGGGTTTTTTGTTGTTGTTGTTGTTTCGAGAAGAATGGAGTATTATTAAATCATAATAATGTGCAACTTTGACCTTAATTAGTAAAAACTTAAGATAAGATTTTTGTACTTAATTTATCGGGCGTCTTTCTCTATGAAGTGAAAAAGGCTTATTCTTGGGGTTTTTTGTTGTTGTTGTTGTTTCTAGCTATTGATGCACCCGACGGATTCCTCTTTTAAGTGGCAGCCTGTCGTTTGGGACATATTTATTGCGAGAACAAAACAAAGCACTAGGAATCGGTGTTATAATGAGATGTTGTTTTAAACTCTGTTGTTTGGTTTTCTTTTTAAAAAAAAAAAAAAAAATTCTCCATATGATCATGGATGGTTTAGTAAAAAGATTATTGCATTTTATGGCACATGGTCCTTTGGGTTTCACTTGCGTACTTGGTATCTCATTTGATCTGTTAAAAAGCCACTACGTGTATTTAATCTATCTTTAATAATTTTGAACTTCTAATTTAGAAAACAGAGGTGCAGATTCCTTTGTTTTGAAATTCAAACATCATGTTTAAGATCATTGAAAAGGAATAGATATAGCATGCATGAAACATCATGTCATTATCTCTATTGTAGATTTATTTATTAAGCTATGCATAAGTGGGGAAAAAAGAAGCTTTGATTTGTAATCTGAACTTGCTTGACGATATTGGAAGGAAAAGAGGGTTAGACATTGGAAAATTGGTGAGTGTGTATAGTTCAGTGGCGGATCCAGAAACTTTTGAGGGGGTCACCACAGTAGTACACAGTAACATTGAGAAAAAAGGCGTAAAACACATAATATGTTGATAGTACAAACTGGTGCCAAACGATAATACAAACTATTGTCAAACGATATTACAAACAACGACAAAGAGAGTTTCATCACTTGTAATTAGATATATATTCTACTAAATAGCTCAACTAGAGGATAAAGGAGGTAAATCCATTTTCCGAGTTTTCATGCCCTGAAAATGTTGAAGAATAACCTCATTGTCAATGCGCTTGAAGATGTCTTTTTCAATATAGCATACCAAACTATCGGTGAGAAAATCATCCCCCATTTTGTTGCGCAAATATGTCTTGATAAGATTCATTGCAGAGAAAGCTCTTTCCACTGTAGCTGTTGCAACGGGTAGGACTAAAACTAGCTCGAGAAGACGATAAACCAATTGAAAAGCTTTGTGAATTCCTACCTCGACCATCTTCTTAGATACATCACCGATATCTTCCAAATCAGAAAATTTGGGATTGTTTCTCATTTCATAAACCCATGCCTTCACTTCTTCTTTAATCTCCACTTGATCAGAAAGTGAGAAGTCTACTGGATATAGTTGTGTAAGCCGATGTAGCTTTGTCGAATCGAAATTGGAGAATGAATCCTTAGGATCAAGGCAAGCCATACATGTGAGCAATTCTGTACTTTACTCGCTAAAACGACTCTCCAACTCTTGCCCAATTTGATCAATAATCTACCATGTCACGTGTAGAATAATATCAATTCTATAGTAAACTAAGAAAATATGTAGAAAATTTATAGAGAAATGACCGTAGATAACATAAAGAGAAGAAATTTATAGAGAAATAATTATTACCTCATAAAATATCTCAACTCGAAATTGGTAGTTGTTTGTTATAATATGGCCTGCACGTCGAGAACGATGACGACTTGGGACTTCATCATCCATATTCAGAATGAGAATATCATGATCAACACAAAACTGGTTGACATCTCGTATGAGATCGTCCCACCCTTCATTCCTCATCACTTGAAAACGCCTTTTGATGCTTTGAACCATACTCATTGCTTGGATAATGTTTTGATCTTTTTGTTGCAAGAGTTGGGACAAAGCATTTCTCATCCCTAATATTGTCTTCATCAAGTGAGCAACAAAAACAAACTGATAAGTCTCCATCTTCACAATCAAGCTATCAGTCGTTCCCCGAGTAGAAACCGCCGTTCCATCTTCAAGGACATTTTCAAGCACTTCAATTGTTGAGTCCCACAAAGATAGAAGGCGAGCAATGGTTGTAAAGTGGGAACTGTTGTGCGGAGGAAATCGAGTATGAAATATAATAAAATAAATCAAACCAAATTCGTGCCCCAACAAATAATTACAAGACCTCCTCCCTATGCAGTAATGGGAAGTCAGGATCGATCCACGAGGAAGCGTGTCAGCGGATCCTAGGTAGCTGTAAATCTCACAGATAAGATAGAAAGACGGAAACAAAGAAACAAAGACAGAAATAACAAACAAAAGCAGAAACAAAAGCAAAGACAGAAGCTGCTCGATCTCGACTAACAGCTACTCGAGATCAACTAGAAACAGCGACGACAAAAAATTCAGAAGTAAACACAGAAACTCGATCTAGACTAGCCCTACTCGAGATCGAGTAAGAAGTACTCGAGATCGACTAAAACTTCTCTAGATCGACAACAAAACAGAAACTGTAAATTTGCAACTTCGAACACAGAACTCAGATTTCGGAAGAAATAAATCAATATATAAAAAGACTTCCAAAGCCAGGGTATCAACACCACAACGATAACCATGCAAAGTAACACATAAAGGCATAAAAGATCATGCTTTCCATCAAATAACTTTCGTTATTAACAAATAGGAAGATAGAGGCTTTCGCATAAACCGTAATTGTTACTAACCCTTTTCACATAATTAATCCAAGTTGCATTAAGATCACTTTCGCTTCAATAACACAAACAAGGATCACCTTCAACTTTCGCAAAAGAATCATGCTCATAGGGATAGAAGACGAATCGCATCAAAAGATTGTACCTTTACCGCATAACCTTACATGACCACCGTCGAGCTCACCCCAGCCCCAGAAGTAGGCGGACTACTCGCTCTTCATCGCAATAGCAGACATCTTTGATGAATGAAAAGAAACTTGCATTAAACTAAATTCAAAGCTTTTACAATCCCGGCACTCCAACTTTCACTGAACGCCAAAACCCTAAAACCTCTGAATTCCTAAACCGTCTCTGTGGAACTACTTCTCTAACTTGTGAATTGAATTATTCTAAAATCAGCCCCATGGGCTTTATTTATAGCCTTCTAATCCTTGCTATTCAAGGATAGAAAGTTTATCTAAATCTAAATCTAACTATCTAAAAGCTTTAAAGATAAATAAATGCAATAAAGGAATTAAATCCATAAGGAAAATTATATCTAAAATAGGTAAGTCTTCCATGTGTTGATAGGTCTTCTCTCCATAGATAGAACTTGACAGATCTCGGATAAACTCGGCAATCTTCGGCTCCAAGGACTCCCAATCCGAGTAGGATAGCAAAACCGTGTAACGCGGCTTCGGGACGCGGCTCCTCGAGATCGAGTAGGATTACTCGAGATCGAGTAACATGATCGTCGACTATGACTTAGTTGGGTGTCTCGGGTAGCTGCTGCTCGATCAAGCTCAGACAGGTGATACTGGATTGTCGAGATCGAGTAAAACTACTCGAGATCGAGTAGAGTGGTGTCGACTTCTGTGCTGCTGGTCTTGGTCGAGGACTCTTCCCCGAAACTGGCTCGGACTGGCGCTGACGATCTTGTCGATATCGAGTTGTTTACTCGAGATCGAGTACAGTGGTGCTCGGCGTCTCCGTCCTCGGATTCTCGACTTGGCACAGCTCTTCGACTCCAGACATGGCATCAGAGTGTTGGTCGATCTCGATTAGTGTACTCGAAATCGAGTAAGGCTCCAGAGTCGGGTTGCTTCGTCTTTCGTCTCCTCGATCATGCTCTCCTCGACTAGGTGTGCTCGGACACCTTTTGTCGAGATCAAGTAAGTGTACTCGAGATCGAGTAAGGTTGAGCTCCGGCTTGATTCGTCCTGGTTCCGCTGCTTCTTAACATTAGACTTCTGTAGTTGATTTCCGAGCATTTCCAACCTTTCTTAGAACTGCTGTAAATTGCCTCGAATTCTGCGAAATTAAACAGAAACTGGTGTAGATTCCATAATTTGACAAATAAGCATAAACTACACAGATTCTGTATTATCTTAGCCCAAATGCATGAAATATATGCAGAAAATAATATAAAAGTTACTGTAAAACATGGCAGATTCAGCTCACAACAAACACCCCATACTTAAGCTTGCTTGTCCTCAAGCAATACCTTTATCTGTCATTCAGGGGAATAAATCAAAACTCTCAACATATTGGATTCATTGCCATATGTCCCTGCAATTAATTACCATCCTCGAAAAGGTACTAGTGTCACAAATCCATGCATGTGCAATTTAAAGAGCAACATCTACTCACAAAAGGAGGGTTATGCAAAAAAAAAAAACAATTCATGTGACAAAGCATTAATAATCAAGAGGACTTTAATTTAAGCTCAATAAGGAAGTAGATTGGTAAAAGGCTAAAGGTGGGCAATTTTTTGGCAATGTGGTGCTAATGATCCGAGGAAATGGAGTATTTTTGAAACTGAATTTCCACATTCCTTCTCCATAAGATTCATCACCTTTCATATTGCTTTTATCCATAATAATGCTTTTACCTCTCTAACCTCAGCACTGCCTTCTCGCGAGTCGCAAACATGGGTGTCATGAACGGCCCCCGGATACTTAGTGCTTTGGACTCCTCACAATGTGTCCCATCTCTCCAAACTATTATCTCAGATAGCAGGGTCGATCTACCTTTATCTCCTGAGGTGATCGGATTTTCTTTCACTCATTCAATTTTCCATATATTTCAAACAATTTCCTTGCCAAACTCCATATATGATATATAACAACACAAATACCATATGATAATCTCCATAATGTAACATCATTCTCAACATAATCCCCGGATAGGAAAGGTAAAGAATGGAAAATATTTAGATCATGTGGAGCAATAATTGAAATAAGGCATATATACGGCTTTTTTGATGCATAAGCATAGGTATGGCTAGGATATCAAAATATGAGCATTATATGGAAATATAAAGTCCTCCATCCTCTTATCATGCAACATGTCAAAAACAACTTCAAATTTTACCTCCTTTTATGGTTTTCAAGAAAATATGCACTTCATTGTGACTTCCCTTTACTAGGCAATTTCATGCTATATCTCTAATGAATCCAATTTTGCATCGTCGAGTTCAATATTAAACTTCCATGACATTTATCAAAATTTTCAATGGGGGTGATTTTTCAAAACTTTTGGAAAACATGCATGTAAGCACATAAATCAATAATGAATTCCAAAATAGCCATGCATAAGCAATTCAAGAAATAGACTTAAAAAATGCACAAATAATGTCAAGTATATCAAATATGCATGAAGTAAGCAATTCCCCCACCCCATACTTAAACATTACAGTGTCCTCATTGTATAAAAACAAGGGTAAAGAAAGGAACTCACTACACAGGTGTGCAGGGCCTCTTAATATCGAACTGGGCCGAGTCTGAATATAGCTTGCTTCTATCCATGGATCTGAAAAGTGTAGAAGACATATACCCACAATAGAAAAACTAAAACTTCCAAAAACAAAAACAAACAAAAAGCAACAATGTCCAAAAGTCCCAAAAAATAAATGTCTATTTACAAGCTCTAGATTTTATAGTCGCTAGGCCGACTTTCTCCATTAAGCTCAAGGTGGCATTTGCAGGGCCCATGTAGCTTGGGCTTCAAATAGGACTCCATTCTTGTCCATCAGCTATAATCCTCCAGAATGGATCTTGTTCACCACGAAAGGTCCCATCCTCTTCTTATTGAATTTGTTAGGGAACCAATGATCCTTTGATTTAGAGACATAGAGCTTGTCTCCAACTTCATACTCTTTAGGCTCATCATTGGAAATCCTACATAAGCGCACATACCAAGGCAAACCTCTCCCATGTATAGATAAATCTTTAATGGAAATAGGAGAAGAAAGATCCATACCTTGGCTCACCTTCGCAGAAACGGAATCGAGGACCATGATGTTTGGTCGATCTCGAGTAGGAGTACTCGATCTCGAGTAACTTTCAGCTTCTGGTGGTGGACTGCTCGAGGATGCATGAGCTGGGGAGGGTGAGACTTGGTCGATCTCGATCAACTTGGTCGATCTCGAGGAATCTTGTCCTTCTGGTGGAGTCATCGTCGAGGAAGGCGAAGTCGAGGCAGCGACGTGGTGGTTGATCTCGAGTAGAGTACTCGATCTCGGAGAGTGCTCGACTTCTGTTTGGCTGCTCGACAACCCTGGTGCTGGTGGAGGCTTCTGGTTTTGGTCGAGATCGACCACAGTCCTCGATATCAAGGAATTCTGGTCGACTACGACCCCATACTTGCATCCTGTCAAGGCATCCGAAAAATAGTTAGTCCAAATCGACGTACCTTGGTCTGTGTCGAGTGGATTCTCTGTTTCTTCCTTTAGGATGGCCATGATCTCCTCCATCTGGGCCTCCATATCCCTCTTTTTCGGCTCTTTAGGAGTCATATTTCTTACCTTGGGCTCCCCGCAAGTGATGTAACCAGCTGAGATAGATTTTACCTCTTCCATTGGACCTATATGCCTTTCAGTTTTATTAAAGAAATACTCAATTACCTCATCACTGATGTTGAAAGTGAGCACTCCCTTCCTTACGCTTATGTTGGCATCCACCGTCGCCAAGAAGGGCCTTCCTAGAATAATGGGATAAGCAGGGTCTTCCGCCATATCAATAACTAAGAAATCAGCAGAGACGAAAAACTTACCTGCTTGTACTGGCACATTGTTCACCATGCCTGTTGGAATGACCACCGTGTTGTTGGCCATATACAACTTAGCATCCACAGGCTCTAGGGCACCTATCTTGATCTTAGACCAAATTGTTAAAGGCATTATACTCATACTAGCTCCAAGATCACATAAAGCATTAATTTTATATGGACCAAATCCAATGGTTATAGCAAACTTACCTGGATCTGGCCTCTTCTCCGGTATGTCCAAATGGCTGCACTCCTATGTAATTTCTGCCATTGACCTCTTTTTGCTCAGAATCTCCTTAAGGAATTTGACGTAGGATGGCATCTCATTAAGAGCTTCTGTGAAGGGTATGGTGACATTGAGCTTCTGAAGCATCTTGATGAAGCGCTGAAATTTCTTTTCGGTTGGGTCCTTTGGAGATTTTGTTGGGAAGGACAGCTTCTTTTTCTGATTCCCACTAGAACAAAAGCCCCTTTTTATCTCGGGTCATTTATCACGGTTCCGCTCATGAATGTCCTAAAATGTATTTTTGAGGTTCTTATCACGGTTTTATATCCGAACCGAGATAATTATTAAAGAAAGTGTCCTACTTACATATGCTTATTATCACGGTTGTTTGAAAACCGTGATATATTATACTCCGCATTCACTTGCCGCTTCTTTTCCCCGTTAACGCGACGGGATTAATTTTTCATCCTAATTAATGACAGAAAAAAAAGAAATAGAATTAAAGTAGAAAAAAAAAATACAAACCGCATCGTTCTAGACTTCTAGGTTTTAGATAGAACTCAAAGCAAAAAAGTCAAATTTTTCATGCTGGAATAATATGGAATCCGAAAACCCTCTTTTTCCCAAAAAGTACGCGCTAGCGCGTGTAGCACCATCTTCCCCAAATCCCCACACCAAGAACCCTAGCCCCAAAACGAAGATCGAAAATCCGATCTATTTCACTGCTAATCATCCTGCCAATCTGACTTCTAAACCTCCAAATAAACAAAGCAAGGGTTGTCATCTCAAATCCAAGTCTCTAGTTTTCTGGATATGGCACAAAATTTGGAAATTCAAGCGGGGTGGAGTGTGGTTTGGGTCTTCGGTTTCTTCTGGCTCTGCTCTCTCTCAATGGCACCCACGAGACATTTCATCCACAATCATTGCTGCTACCAGAGACCCTCTCTCTCTTGGCCCCCTCTCGGGGTGTCTGACTCGACTTGACGGGCTCTCTGACCGGCGTGGACTTCTTCGACTACATGGGTATGGCTTCTCTCCTTCAGCCTTCGGATTTGGTTATCGCCATCGTCATTCTCTGCGCTTGCTGGATCCCTAGAGTGGTGCTTTCGACTTTGGCAGGTATGGCCCAAATCCTCCTCTCAACTTTGATTTCCAGTTGCTTGCTGGATATGTGAACTTATATCTGCTACTGCATTCAAACTTCTCCTATTTAAGCATCAGTGTTCTTACATTAAATGTATCTCTCACAACTACTTCTCTGCTTCTGATTTTTCCTGCTCTCAACCAATTTCCTTCTGATATCTCTGTGTTCTGTTGCTGCTACTTGTACCTACACTATCTTGCTCCAATGGAGTCAAACAAAATCGATAAAGGGAAGGGGATCCTCTTAGAGGATCCACCGACACCCAAAAAACCCAAAACCAAAGGGAAGGGGGTCCTCTCTGAGGAACCACCGACACCCAGAAAAACCCACAAGAAACCAAAACTTCCTAAACCACTGAAAAGTGACAAAGGAAAGGAAAAGATTGATTTAAACTCTTTCTTCACCCAACTCCAACAATTCCAACCACAATACCGTTTTCCAACCAATGCTAGGCTTTATGGGAGGGCTTTTGGTGCTCCAATCCAAGCTTAATTTCGATTGGAAGGGCATTTCTGGTGATTTGCAAATTGTTGAGCTTCCAAACCATTGGTTTGAGGTGAGATTCTCTGACCCCAATGATCTACTTATTATTTGGGATGCTAGACCTTTTCATGTCTATGGTCAGCTTATAATCCTTAGGCACTGGTCAGATGCCTTTGACCCTATCACTGAAAACACATCAACTATAGATATGTGGGTTAGAATAACCTCCATCCCAGATGCATACAAAAAGCCTGGTGCCTTGGCCCTTATCATTGAAAAGAATAAGTTTGGAACCCTTATTAAATCTGATCCCACTTTTGATCCTAGTGCTAGATATGCCAGGATTTGCATTAACCTGGACCTTGCTCGACCTGTGTCCAACACCATCCTCATCCCTGTCAACCAATCTGAAGTGTCTGCTCACATCATTTGGTTTGAAGAATTCCCTGAAGGATGTGGTAACTGTGGGGGTCAAGACGATGTTTTCAACCATTGCCCCAATTTCATCCCCAAACCAAAGAAAATCCAGGTTACCATTAAAAACCCACACAATATGATCCCTAAACCTGTTTTGGGAGATGGCTGGGCTACCATTGGAAAAAATGGGAAAATCCTAAAGCTTCCCAACCCCATTCATGCTTTTGGTAACAAACCCTATTTATCTGGAAGGGGTGGGGTTGCCATTGCCTTTGAAACCATCTCAAACTCCTCAAACTCATCCATTGGCTCCAAATCCCCCACTGAAACTAGTACCATCCCTGATATATCTTCTGTGACTATCCCTCCTCCTACTGATGTGCCTGACTCTGTTGGGCTGGTGGGCTCTGGCTCTTCTCCTCCACTTGCTGGTCTCACTGGTAACCCTGCAGGATTTCCTGCAGTTGGTTTCAGTGTTGGCCCTAGTGGTTTGGGACTACCTGGCTCCTCTGCATCAGGAGTTCACTCTACTGAGAACCCCACCAGCACCGACCCACTGATGGCTTCTGACTTTGAAACCACAAAAACCTCTGATGATGATCATATGGAAGCAGCCTACCCTCTCCCTAACCCACAACACTACAATGAGATTGGAGCTGAAGTGAGTTCTGAGATCCTTCCTTGTCTCCTCTATGACTATGAGGAGGATGACCTGCTTGGTGGAGAGTATGATGAGGGTCACTACCTACTGGATGAACCCATGACTGATCATCAAATTGAGCTGCTATCTGAGCCTTCCTTTCACTCTCTCCATTCCAATACCTCTCCGATGAGGATGCTTACCACCTCTGATGCTTCACCAATGGATCCCTCTACTTCTGGCTCTCTCAAAAGGAAGGCTGTGGGTGGGGAAGATGACACGACTAGCTCCATACTGAAGAGGGGCAAAAACAAGGAGTAATTCATGATATACAAGATTTTGCCAAGCAATGGGTTAACTGGACCTTGCCCATGGGTCTGTTGTGATGAATGTTGCTTATCTACATCACCTTTTGAGAATAAAATACCATCTTTTGCAAAACCTTCTACTACTATTTTTTTGGCAAAATCTTGCTTTGTATGGCAGAAAACCTATTGCCTTTTGGTATTTCATCAACTGTATTTACACTTGTCTAGTTTGCTGTTGGCTTTGGCCTACTAGGGCTTACTTATGTCCTTCTAGCTTTGCTTCTACAAGTGTTTGTAACCCATCTTTAACCAGTAATCAAAATCTATATTATGTACTTATGTGTTGTCAGTATGAACTATTTTATCTTATTGTTGAACAGTCTATAAATCTTAAGCCTATTCTCATAAATTTGCTACATACTCTCTATAATTTAACTGCTGGATTTAACCAACTAAGTGTGATGCCACCTAATTTGAATCTTAATACTGCTAGGAATGTAAGTCTTGCCTTTTCTCTTGGAGATCTTACACTGAAAAACTCTGTTGATGATAATCTGGCTCCATATTATGCTGCTGTCTTGTTCCTTTTTCATATTACCCTTACCCACCTTTTGCTGGAACTTTTTGTCATACCACCATCTTATTCTTTTAATGAATAACAAACTCCATAAATTTTCCATTCCTAATGTTTGGCAAAAACTTGACTTATATAGCAGAGAAACTAAAGCCTTATGGTATTTCTATAACTGTCTTTGCACCTGTCCTGTTTACTATTGGCTTAGGCCTCCTAAGGTTTACTTCTGTCTATCTAGCTTTGCATCCACAAGTGTCTACAACCCATTTTTCATAAAGAACAAAAATCTACATTATGATCTACTATACTGCCAGCATGAAGTTCCTTATTTTACAGTTGAACATGCTCTAAACTTTATGATTATACTCATAAAAATGCCATATGCTACCCATAATCTGAATGCTGACTTTAACCAACTAAGTGTGATGCAAGCTAAACTTAATTTTATACCTGCTATAAATATGAGTCATGTCTTGATTCTTGGTGTTTTTACACTAAATGTTTCCTTTGTTGATACTTTGGCTTCATTTCTTGTCTTGTTCCATTATCAGACTACCTATACCTACCTTAAACTAAAATCTCAAGTCATTATGTCAATTAATTTAGAACAATACCAACTTTATTTATTTGCTTAGATGAACCTATTATAAGGCACACTACTAATCTTGCTTGAGGGAGCCATTCCCTTGAGCATCACTTTTACTTACCATTGTTTCAGCTTGTGTCAAGGCTCTGCTGGCTCCTTGGTTGTAGATTTGATGATAACTGGAACCGAGCATATGAAGAATGGTATAACAAACCACCAAATCTGCTGACATTCATCTCTATCAAGAGCGGGTCTGATAGCTGCTTATTGCCATATCTCTACACAAGTGTGCAATCATGTGTCTCCTCCCAACCTCTTATTACTATTTGCCCTTGTGTGGTTAGTGCATACAAACCACTGTTTTGTTTTGTTAATTACACTCGCCATGATCTATTTGATCCCCTCAAGTTTAACCCTATGGTTAAGTATATTGCTATGCTCAAGAATTCTGTAGATAACATTGTAAAATTTGGACATTCTATTAAACTCAACAGGTCTCTCTTTTTTACATCTTTCCTTTGTGGGGTTGTTATGGCTGTTAGCAATACTAGTGCTTTCTGCCCTTTTCAGACCCTAGGCATGTTCACTAAATATTTTCTAAACCGTCTAAATGCAAAAGGCCTTGGTGCCAATACTCATAATCTACCAATTAGTAGCTACATTCAGGATACGACTATAAACATTAATTACTCTGGCTTCTCTATAATCCAAGAAGCTTCGGCTTTCGATTTTCTGCATCATACTGTCACTCAAACTTTCATACAAAAAAATGTAACTTATAACAATGATCGAAAATCTATCAAAATGCAAATCAATTGGTGTGTCTTTACTTTTTTAAGTAAGGTCCTAAACCTCCTAAGTACCATTTCTCCCACAATTGGTTATAATGAAGTTTAGCTTCTGGAATGTAAGGGGCCTAAGTAGAAAGAACGTTTGGACTCACATCCAATCTACCACTAAAGCTGAACACATAAAAATCCTAATGCTAGCCGAAACAAAATTAGTAAACCCTCCTCCGGAAAAGTGCTGGAGGAAACCGGGTTTTGATAAGATGTTCTTCTGTTCGTCAAAAGGACTGGCAGGAGGTTTATGCCTTCTTTGGAAGGAATCCCTTTTCCAAAATGAAACTTTTACTATTAGAAACTCTACAGACCGTATCATTCAGGCAGATTACAGGAACACATCTCTTAATATTAATATCGAAATTTTATTTGTTTATGCAACACCTTATGCAAATGAAAAAAACTCTTTATGGGCCTCACTCTCAGACTATATACGCAATGCTAAGGGCGATCTTATTATATTGGGAGACCTAAATGAAATATTAGAGCCAAACGACAAAAAAGGTGGAAAGCTTCCATCTGTAAATAGATTTACAAGGCTTCTTGATATTATTAGCACTTACAATCTTATAGACTCCCCCACTTGTGGAAACAATTATACTTGGAGAAAACATGAACATGGAAATGACAATATATTTGAAAAACTAGACCGCGCGCTGATTAGCCACTCTATTATAAAACAATTCCCCAACCTTTGCACCATAAACCACGCCTTCTTAAAATCAGACCATGCACAGATTACTCTAGACCTTATGGATAACCTTAAACCAAAACTACAGCCTTTCATGTTTGAAATGGCATGGACAACAAAACCAGAATATGAAACTGTTGTGCGCTCTGCTTGGAGGATTGACTCTCCGGGCTCTCAAATGTTCAAATTAACAAAGAAACTGCAAGAGGTAAAAAGAAAAAGCAAAATATGGAGCAAAGTAACGTTTGGAAATGTTTTCCGCCAGATTAAAGAAGTAGAAACAGAATTGCTGGAATTACAGAAAAATCTTTGTAATGCCTATAACCAAAAACCTGGATAACAAAATCAGAAGGCTCACAACAAAGCATACATCTCTCCTTTCCTTCCAACAAAAATATTGGGGACAAAGGGCAAAAAGAATACACGTAAAATCAATCGACGCTAACACAAAATACTTCCATAAAATAGCCACTGGGAGGCGAAACAGAAATATAATAAAGCACCTTCAAACCACCGCTGGTATAACACTTAGCAGTGAAAAAGACATCAGAGAGCTAATCAAGCAGGACTTTAGGCAAAGATTCTCACAACAACCAAGACAACAAATACCTAGCAATTTACTCCAACATGTAGGTAACGAAATCTCGAACGAAGATAATGACTGGCTAACTCGCCAAATCACAAATTCTGAAATAAAGAATGCGGTATTTAGTCTTGCCAATGACAAATCCCCAGGACATGATGGATTTCCGGAAGGATTCTTCAAAAAATACTGGCACATAGTTGAACCATCTGTCATAAAGGCGGTCAAGAGCTTCTTCCTGAGTGGCAAAATTCTAAAGCAGACAAACCACACGTTCATAGCATTAATACCAAAGATAGACAACCCGAACACAACATCTCACTATAGGCCTATCAGCCTATGCTCAACAACATACAAAATTATATCCAAAATTCTAGCAACAAGACTAAAAAAGATTATCCCCAAAGCAATAAACCCTCTTCAAAGTGCCTTCTCTTCTGGCAGATCAATACAGGATAACATCTTAATTGCAAATGAAATATTCCACTCTTTCTCAAAGAAGAAGGGTAATTCAGGCTGGATGGCTGTCAAGCTTGACATGGAAAAAGCCTTTGATATGGTGGACTGGAACTTCCTACTCTCAACCATGCTAAAACTGGGTTTCTCACCCAAATTCACGGAATGGATCAAAGAATGTATTACAACTGTAACATACTCAGTACTAGTAAACAACGAACCCACATACATGTTTTTCCCCAAGAGGGGATTACACCAGGGATGCCCGCTCTCTCCATATCTATTTTTATTAATTTCCGAAATTCTAGCTCGAGGGCTACAACATGAATCAGAAATACCGCAAAGCCATCTCGGAATTAAAATAACTCGCGGTGGTACGAAAATCCCCTTCTTAGCCTTTGCCGATGACATTGTCATCTTTGCTTCAGCAACTAAAACCAGTTGTGACCAAATTAACAAAATACTACAAGAATACTCATCCTTGTCAGGACAGCGTGTGAACAGGCACAAATCTCAATTTCAAACATCCGGAAATGTTTCAACCACACAAAAAAACCTTATTCGAAATGAGCTTGAAATAGCTCACACACCAAAATTGGGGACCTACTTGGGATGTCCGATCATTGAGGGACGAGTGACAAAGGACGATTTTAAAGACTTGTTAACAAGCACTAAATCACAGCTACATAAATGGAAGGCGAATTGCCTCTCACAAGCGGGTCGTTGCACCTTGATCAAAACGACTCTAGCAGCTAAACCTTTACATATAATGCAATGTTTTATGCTCCCCAAAACTGTCCACACAGAACTCGATAAAATCAACCGAAACTTCCTTTGGAATAAGGGCCCAAATCACAAACCCCTCATCAGCTGGTTTGAGGTTTGCAAAACCAAGGAAAATGGAGGACTAGGCCTTCGCAACTCTGAAGACATGAATAAAGCCCTCCAGATGAAATTACTTTGGAAAATACTAGTTGAACCATCTAGCCCCTGGGTTACATTAATCAAAGAAAAATATCTCAAAGATCAAAACATTTTGAATTATCATAAGCATGGGTCATCTTCCTGGCAATGGACGAATTTAATAAAATTATTACCTATATTCAAGCAAGGCCTAAATTGGTCTATTGGGGACGGCTCATCCATTAATTTCCGGCGGGACTTGTGGCTAGGCTTTTCGCCGCTGTTTTCGCTTATCTCGGGAACACAAAAAATTGACGAAACACTCAATATAAATTATTTTCTAAAACAAAATAAAACATGGGACCAAGATAAACTACATGAAAATCCCCAAATGACATAATAGAAGCTATCAAAGCAACCCCAATACCACAACACATCCACGTCGATAGACTATACTTGAAATGGAGCAAGAATGGCTGGTTCAGCACTAAATCCGCAATTGACATGATACATAAACACAAAAACCATGAAATTTCGGATATAAACTGGGTTTGGGGTCTAAAGATTCCTCCTAAAATAAAATCCTTCCTTTGGAAAATCTTAAAAAACGGAATACCCACTACGGTTAAACTGGCATCGCGCCGTCTTGGTATACCAACGAATTGCCCACACTGTGACTCCTGCTATGAAGACCTTAACCACCTACTGTGGGGCTGTTCTATCACTAGGGAAACCCTTACTGCGAATAACCCGGGTGCCTTTAGGAAAATTCTGGGCTGCTTCTACAAAGGGGAACACCTAAACGACACAATCTGGGATATCAAAAATACAATTGAGGCAAAATGTTTTGAGGATTTTGCCTTTGTTTGGTGGGGATTTTGGTATTTCAGAAACAAAACGATCTTTGAAAATATAAACCCAGATATAAGGCGTATCTTATCATTTGTAAAGGAACAAATTTTTATCTGGAAAACATCTTATTCAGGAACCCAGGATCACTATACAAACGACAAAAAACCTTATAAAAAAGATGACCAAACCAGATTGGAATCGAAAAGAAAAAGAACAAAATGGGAACCTCCTACTAATGAAACTTACAAACTAAATTTTGACGGTTCTCTCGCCCCTGATGGTAGGGGCACGTATGGCTTCATCATCCGGGATTCCATTGGTGCTCCTATTTTCAGTGGCTCAGGAACCTCACCAATAACATCGGTTTGTGGATGCGAAAGTATGGGCCTTTGGAAGGGCCTGCAAGCCGCAAAAGAACTAAAACTCATTAACCTAATTGTTGAAGGAGATAACTTAACGATTATCAAAAGTCTAAAAGGTATGGGAAAGCCTACTGGAGACTCTGAAATGATTGTCTCGGACAGTCTAGTCTCGCTGGGCTTCTTTGGTTCCGTTGAGATTCGTCATGTCTTCCGTGAGGCAAATCAAGTGGCGGACCGCTTGTCACGTATTGTCTCTGCTTCAAACGGATCAATGACTCCTGATAATTCTCTGTTGCGTAGTCTCATTCGCAAGGATGCCCTTGGCTGATAGAGCTTAGCTTTGTTGCCAAATTTTTTCCGTTTCAAAAAAAAAAAAAATAGAACTCAAAGCTCGATAAAAAGGAAATGATGAAAGTCCATCCAGTCAAGAAGCGGCTTCTGCAAATCCTCCTACCTCTTATGATCGAAGATTTTCCGCAATTTTGAGTTCAAAGAAGCATCTTGAGTTGCCCTAATCTCGACGGTTGGCAACGGTGCTTATATCGGCTCATCGCCCTTGGCTGCCATCTAGTTTTTGCAACCGAATCTCTAGCGAGGACAAGGTAATTCGAAGCTTCAATTTTTTGTTCTGTTCCTTGGATAATTAATTTGTATTTCTGTAACTTTGTGCCAATATTAGGTGGGTTTTTCCTCGGTGAATTTTGGATGATTCAGTTTTTTTTCAATCGGACTCTCTAGCAAGTACAAGGGTTTTGCTTTGTAGTTATGAAATTTGGCAATATTTTTTTCCATTGGGTATATAGTTTGAGTTACGAGGGTTTTTCAATTTAAAGGTCTGGTGAATATTATCTCGCATTCAAAGAATTTGGAGAATTTAGACTTGAATCCCTGTGCCAGAACAATGTTAATGGCTGGAGCTTAATATAATATTTTATATATCACAGGATGTAAAATAACCCCTATTTTTGTTGATTGTTCTTTCTTTTGGTTTCTATTTTTTAATAGGTAACTGCCAGTTTTGTCAATTTTGTGCCATCATGCTTTGTCCCATGTTTAGAATTAGTTCCTAATGTTTGAAATTCACGCAATACTATCGTTTGCTCTTTTACCTTGGGTGTCTTGTATGGTGGCGTTATAGAATTTATGATATATAGTTAAATTTAACTTATCATTTATAATGTTTGGTCCTTGTATTGTCTTCTCATGGCGGGTTCGATCTTTGATTTTGTGTAACATAGAAGGGTATGAAAATAGCTAAAAGCTACTTGATTAACCCTTCAGTTCCGAGTCGTCTGCGAGATTGTGCATTGGTGGACCTAATCCTTTTGTGCATAAATCTCATTTGTCATACTCTCCATACCATGTTTTGGATCATAATTTCATATTTTTCCCTTTTTCTTGCTGAGTCTCAACAAGACAACAAGTTTTCTTTTTATTGTTATACTAACATAATGAACTCACTGGAAGCTCCAAAATTTTGGTTCTGCATTTCCAGAGCAGAAAATTGGTGGCTAAGATCTAGTTGTTTGTCCCGATTGCACTGTTCACCGGAGTTGTTTTGGGAGCCAGGTCAGTAATAATATATCTTTTGTTCTTGGCTTATACTCGGCTGGAATATTGGATATATTTATAAAGTTTTGTGTGGCTGGCACTTTGGCTTGAGCTTTTTGTCTATCTACTGTGAATGACACTAGTTGGGCAGTAATGAGCTATAGGTTCTCTCATATGTTGATACATGAATATGTTCAGCAAAGCATTTTGCTCTTATAGATTATAAGTTCATCTAGGCCTTCCTCAAAGCTCATTCTTAACACTTTCAAAACAATTGCTTAAATGTTAATACTGCATTGAAGGCTAGAATTAGGAAATAAAAGTCAACTTAATTGTTGAACTATCTGTTTGGTATTTGTGTAGCTAAAGGTAAACTTTATTGTTCACCGGGATATGAATGAATTTTCAGATGACACACCCAAACGTATTCGATAGACTAAAATATAGTATGTGTACACCTAGGTTGAATGTCCACCTTGAGTGTATATAATTAATTGGAACATTAACCAAATTTTCTAAGTTATACATGACAAGCAAGCTGCATTTAAGCTCGGATTCAAAGACAAAAAGAGTGACATCACTAGCTAAATCCAAATTATACAGATCCATTTAAGTACTAGTAATTTTTTTTGGGTAAATAAGTACTAGTAATTTTAGTAAACATAAACTTAGTTTTAATTCTGATATATACTTGCTTCCATCATTGAAATAGCTAGCTAGCCCATCAAGATTAAAATAACTAAGCCCTGTTTATACAAGTAGTGGACATTTACATATATATACACATTCCCGTCTTTGTGGGGTAATCACTAAAGCATCCCTCCATTCTTTTTATCCTCTGAGGATCTTGTAAATTTCAGCTCATAGTTATGTTTACCTCATTATCTTTGAGTTTGGCATAATCTTGATGAACAATGGAGTGCAAGTGTGAAAAATGAAAGCAGTGAGAAACTGCAAAAATTGTTATGTTATGATGAACTCCATCTGGGAACCTGAACTTGTCCTGTTTAAGTTCTTAGCCCTATTTTTGTCCGGGTTCTATTTTAAAATAATTCCTTATTTGTTTGATATTAAGCAACCATTAAAAATTTTATTAATTTGTTCAATCTGTAAATGGGAATTATAAAGCTAATATGACATCCAGGCCCGTGCTTAGGCATGTTCAGGTGGATCGACCGAACAGGGCCTCCAAAAATTTAGGGCTCAATATAAAAATAGTTATGTATATATACGTTTTGTTTTCAATGAGAATCACCAATGGGCTTGTGGTCTACTGGTTGCATACGTGCGCCTCTACTTCACAATTCTCAGTTCGAATCCCGTCAGGTGCGCAACTTTTTCATTTACACACTACTTTTCTTTTTCCTTTTTTTTTGTAACTCTTTTCTTTTTCCTTTTTTTTTTGTAAATCTTTTCTTTTTCCTTTTTTTTTTGTAACTCTTTTCTTTTTCCTTTTTTTTTGTAACTCTTTTCTTTTTCCTTTTTTTTTGTAACTCTTTTCTTTTTATTCATTGGTTGTTTTTTCCATTAATAAACTTTTTTATTACAAATGATATACAAATAGACAAAATCATAAATGTTTTTATGGGTGATTTAATCTTTGATAAATACAAAAGTATTTAAATATTTTTCAACATTTTGTAAGTATAAAAAATTTGATATTATTTACTTTTGATCTATAGATAATTGTGTGATTAATCATTTTTTTATTACTTGTTTTAACACTAGGATTAGCAAATAATTTTAGGGTGTTGCTAGATACACCACAAATCACAAGGTTAAAATTGCACGTCCTTAAGGACGTGCAAGCCTTGTGTTTAATTAATATTTAAAAAAAAAAATTAACCCCTTTTAATCATGCACGTCCTTAAGGACGTGCATGATTTTGGGTGTATATAGCCGGACCATAATTTTATGATTATTTAATTTCATTTCACTGATATAATTTATAAGATTTTTTTGAACAGGACCCCTAAAATGTTTAGCACGGCCCTGATGACATCCATGTAGTGAAGACACTAAGTACCAAGCAACAACTACTTTAATGACATTCAATAAATAATTTAATGCACATCTGTTTGTTGTCTTTATTGTTAAATAAAGTTGTTTCATAATATATATGTTTATGTAATTACAGTGTCCTCATCATTCTAGAAGTTTTGATTGTGGATACTATGTATTGAGGTTCATGCGAGAGATTATTGAAAAGTGTTATACAAATTCTATCCCGACACATGTATTGGTTGTGAATTTATGACATCATTAGAAAATGTTAGCAATTCAATTTATTCTTGTGTATTTTATTTTTTATGTTGCAGTACTATAGGAGACAACATATATCGTACAACCAAGAAGAAATTGATGAGATCCGAGAAGAAATTGATGAGATCCGAGTCGAGTGGTTGGAATACTTGAGTGAAATAAATGACATTTAGGTAAAGTTTCATTTATATTTTGGTAGAAAAGTTTCATCCCCAGTTTAATATTGGTATTTCGTAAATATCTCATGTAGTAGTTGAAAAGTATTGAGTTTTTTTTGTCGGTTAAGACATGAGAAAGGTTTAGGTATACCTCGTGCTCTCACTCTCTCATTGATCTCAGAAGTTGGAATTTTAAATCATTCAGAAATTATAAATTATATGACTAATTTCATTTATATTTTGTTTTATCCTTATTCGTTGCAGAAATCAAAAGCTTGATCCGCTCAATCTGCAAAAGATCATGTTGAAGCTAATATCAATGGAGGAAGAATACGGGGACATTAGGATCTAGTCATCCATGAAATATTAAACTTTGCCATGTAGTAAAAACTTATGTAGTGGTAGCGTATAAGAACATTTAGAATACTTTGAACATATTAGTTTTATTTTTGTATATTTTCCCATTAATTAAGAAATGAACATTGTTTAAGTCATCTTGCAGTTTTCTTATTAAAAGTAGTTTCTAATTAAAAATGAATAGCTGAACATATATATATATATATATATATATATATATATATATATATATATATATATATATATATATATATATATATTATCACGGTTCTATAACCGTGATAAATTCTTTTAAGAGAAATTTAATCAACTCTTACCACGCGCTCGAAAATGGACGCGTAATTAGTTACAAATTTTTTTTATCGCGGTTTGTAACCTTTTAATCACGGGTAAGAAACTGTGATAAAAATCCTAGATCTAGGTGTGGATGACCTTTTAATCTCGGTTTTATGATGATTTTATCACGGTTAATAACCGTGATAAAACGGTACCATTTATCGCGGTTCTGTACCGCTTGATCTATTATAGCGGAACATTTTATCACGGTTGAAAACCGTGATAAAAACCTACACGGGACCGTGATAAAAAGCCTTTTTTGTACTAGTGTTCAGAGTCAGAACAGATGTCGGAGGTGTTGCAGAAGGGTTAACATTGACTGGGCTCTCCTCGATATCGACTTGGTCCTTCTCGATGTCGACTACTGTAGTCGACCTCGAGTTGCGGTGCTGTGCAGACGAAGGATTGCCGAATTGTTCCTTGAGATCGAGTTGTCCTTGCTCGATATCGACTTGCTACTGGTCGATGTCGAGTTGTTTCTCAGCTTCTCTGCCCTGCTGCTTTCCGACCTCTGGCTCTTGCAGTTGATGGCCGCTTCTGAGTTTTACAGCAGCGATGTGACCAGTCTTTCCCTTGGGATTTGGTTTTGAAGATCCTGGGAGGGTTCCTGACTGTCGGAGGATTCCTGCTCCTAGCTGGCTCATCTGTGTTTCCATTGACTTTCTCCAGACATCGATTTCCCCAAGCCTAGAGTTGACACCTTGTATCTGAGTGTAGACTGAGTTGAAGGACTGCCTGGTGTCTGAATGGTTCCTCCTCATCTCGTCAAGGATTGTCTGTAGATCATCCCTTTTCTGGTCCCTTTCCGGATGTCCTGGAGCTCTGTAGGGTGGGGGGTTCCTAGGGCACCTTGGTTCCATTGTGGTTGTTGAAACCTTTGGTCCCCCATATAGCGACTAGGACCCCCTGTGTAAGCTACCTCTTCGTGGTGTTCTGCCAGCCCGACTTGCTCTGTGTGTGGGCACTCAGTAGTGGTGTGCCGCTGCGATCCGCATTCAATGCAATGCTGGTTGACAGAAAGATACTTTACTTGCTTGAGGAGCTTCCTATTCTGATATCTGTAGTACTGCTCCCTAACATCTGGATCAATCTCCTTAGAGGGCTCATAGAGGGGCATGGATAGTGTTGGCCTAGCGTAGGGGTTCTCCTCATAGTTGACTGGAGTCTCATACTTGTTGTCATAGTTGGTCAGCTTGTCGAGAGCAGCCCATGCGTCAGCAGGCGACATTGTCAGATACTCATAGTGAGTATATGTGTTGATTCTGTCCTTTGCAGCCAAGTCCAGAGAATTAAAGAAGATCTCTTGAACTACGCAGGGTTGTTGTCCATGTGTTGGGCAGGATCGCAGTAGATCCTTATAGCGTTCCCATGCCTTTGCTAGCGTCTCCCCAGGCCGCTGTTTGAAAGATGTGATCTTTTGGCGAAAGAGTGCAATCTTGGCAGGAGGAAAGAATTTGTTCAGAAAGTCCTGCTTCACTTGAGCCCATGTCGTGAGAGATCGTGGTTTCAGCCCTTCCAGACATTTCAGTGCAGGACCAGCGAGAGACCAGCGGAAAGCTTTCATCAAGATGTATTCCAAAGTGGTACCTTCAGCAAGAGTGCGACACATGTCAGTAAAATTGGTAATGTGCTGAAGATGGCATTCATTAAATCTACCATGAAACGCATTATGTTTAATTTCTATTAAGAAAGGAGTGCGAATTTCATAGTTATTTTGAGGGATAAGAATAGCCGATTCAGGCACGACGAGTGTCGGGTGCATGTAGTCCTCTGCAGTGGTAGGATATTGGGCAAGCTCAGCTTCTGCTTGTTCCCTTCTTGCTTTCTCAGCGGCAATAGCAGCATCTTTAGCGGCTAGTTCCCTGGTTAGCCTCTGTATCATCTGTTCTTGTGTTTCTGCGGTCGCCATGATCTTTTTGAGTTTAGAGTGGATGTGTAGGAAACGCTCCGGTTCTTCTAAGGCGTCAAACTCAGGTACTCCCTCCGTTCGGTATTAAACGATGTTTTACATTTTTACGCACAAATTAAGGAACCTAATAAGATTAATAAAAATTCATTTTTTTTGTCCAAGTGGGTACAATTAATAGGTGCATTTAAATTTACAAGTGATGATTTTTTAAAAAAAAATGAAGCCAACTCTTTAACTTCTTGGAGCAAAAAAAGGGGTGTTTGAAATTATAATTTTTTAATCCCAAAACATCAAATAATTTCGATCAAATTTTTACTCCTAAAACATCGTTTAATACCGAACGGATGGAGTATTTGACAAGAACGACGCATACACCTGAAAACACTACTAAAAAAACAGGAAATAGCTACAAATGGTTAACCACGGATTATAGACGACCTTGTATTCGTGGCCATTAGCGATGACATTGGCCACGACTGTTCCTGACCGTGGCTATATTCGTGGCTAATACTCATCCTGGTATGACATGCCAAAACATTCGTGGCTATTAGCAACGACTCAGATGTCCGTAGCTGATTTCGTGGCTCGATATGTGTGAGTGTCAGTAAATAGCCACGAATAGGATTGTCGTGGCTGTTTTCGACGCTGATATGGCAATAACACAATATCCGTCGCTAAATCCGTGGCTAGTAATCATCGGAAATCAAATGAACATATGTGGTGAGTGGGCCTTGGGACACTAATTGTAGGTGGGCCGGATATATATCATGAATGGACTATCCGATTACACTCAATCCGTGGCTAAATCCGGGTACAAACTCTCCCAAAATTTCTGGGCTCGGCCCAATATAAGATAGTGAAAGCCCAATTATTTTATCTCAGCCCATTGAATGAAGTGGTGATTTAGCGACGATTGAATCCGTGGCTAAATAAGCCCAAATATGACATTTTTCCCCGATTGGCCCATTGACGGGCCCAAATATGCCTATGAGATTTTTTATATATAATTTGACAAGTGTTGAAAAAAATATATATTAACTAATTAATAAATTATAATGAGAATATTATAAGGATATGTTTTGAGGAAAATTCATATAAGTGACTAATAAATGTTTAATAAAACCTTATATTAAGTAATAAATTCTTATTATAACACTATAAGAGTATGTTTTGAGGAAAATTGATATAAGTTACTAATAAATGTTTAATAAAACCTTATATTGGCTAATAAATTCTTATTAGAATATTATGAGAGTGTTTTGAGGAAACCCCATGTAAGTGTCTAATAAATATTTAATAAAACATTATAGTAAGTAATAAATTCTTATTAGAATACTATAAATGTATGTTTTGAGGAAAACTCATATAAGTAACTAATAAAATTTTAATAAGATCTTATATTAACTAATAAATTCTTATTAGAATATTACAAGGGTGTGTTTTGAGAAAACTCATATAAGTACCTAATAAATGTTTAATAAAACATTATAGTAAGTAATAAATTCTTATTAGAATATTATAAGTGTATGTTTTGAGGAAACTCATATAAGTAACTAATAAAAGTTTAATAAGATCTTATATTAACCAATAAATTCTTATTAGAATATTATAAGGGTATATGAGGGCCACCCCATAGATCTATAAGTTTTGACGAAAACTCATATAAGTAATTAACAAAACCTTATATCGAGTAATAAATTCTTATTAGAATACTCTAAGAGTATGTTTTGAGTAACACTCATATAGTAACTAATAAAACCTTATATTGACTAATAAATTCTTATTAGAATACTCTAAGAGTATGTTTTGAGTAAAACCCATATAAGTAGCTAATAAAATCTTATATTAAGTAATAAATTCTTATTATAATACTATAAGGTTATGTTTTGACAAAAACTCATATAAGTAACTAATAAAACCTTATATTGAGTAATAAATTCTTATTAGAATACCCTAAGAGTATGTTTTGAGTAAAACTCATATACGTAACTAATAAAACCTTATATTAACTAATAAATTCTTATTAGAATACTCTAATAGTATGTTTTGAGTAAAATTCATATAAGTAGCTAATAAAACCTTATATGAACTAATAAATTCTTATTAGAATACTCTAAGAGTATGTTTTGAGTAAAACTCATATAAGTAACAAACAAAACCTTATATTGACTTATAAATTCTTATTAGAAAACTCTAAGAGTATGTTTTGAGTAAACCCCATATAAGTAGCTAATAAAACCTTATATTAACTGATAAATTCTTATTAGAATACTATAAGAGTATGTTTTGAGTAAACTCATATAAGTAACTAATAAAACCTTATATTGACTAATAAATTCTTATTAGAATACTATAAGGTTATGTTTTGAGGAAAACTCATATAAGTATCTTACAAAACCTTATGTTAAGTATTAATTCTTATTAGAATACTCTAAGAGTATGTTTTGAGTAAAACTCATATAAGTAACTCATAAGCCTCATATTAACTAATAAATTCTTATTAGAATACTCTAAGAGTATATTTTGAGTAAAACTCATATAAGTAACTAATAAAATCTCATATTAACTAATAAATTCTTATTAGAATATTCTAAGACTAACTCCAATGGTAGTGTGCAATTGTGTAAATGTGTATATTTTACACAATTATGAGCTCCAATGGTTGTTTTGTGGGTGCTCAAATTTGTACATTTGAGCATGAAATGTGTATATTTGAGCACAAAATCCCCCCTATGTGCAAAAACTTTCCCACTTTTTGAGAAAGTGGAGAAAAGCTTTATCCAATGAGAAGAGAGAATGCATGGTTTCATAAATGATTTTTTATCATTTTTCCTTTTTTATAACTAAATTTGATTTAATATAAATTAAGTTAATCTAATAAATTTCATTTAAAAAGTCACATTTAATGACTAAGAAATTCATTTAAATATTTAAGTTTAAATCTAAAAAAAAATATTAAGTTAGATTAGTGATATACATTTTTTAAGAAATAACCATCCAATTTTGTGAACAATATTGAAATTTGGAATTTTCAAATTGTGGTGAAAATTATATTTTTTATATCAAAATGTGCGTAGTAAAAATTTATAATACAAAATACATATTTAATTTTTAATATATATTAATCACAATTAAAATGTGAAGATAAATATAGATTACTTGGTTATTAAAAGAGATGTGTGCAAAAAATACACACTTTAACCAATGGAGTAAAATGCTAAAAAGTGGTGTGTAAAAATACACATCTTGTGCAAATATGCACATTTGCACACCTAACCATTGTGGATAGTCTAAGAGTATTTTTTTTAGTAAAACTCATATAGTAACTAATAAGCCTCATATTAACTGATAAATTCTTATTAGAATACTCTAAGAGTATGTTTTGAGTAAAACGCATATAAGTAACTAATAAAACCTATATTAACTAATAAATTATTATTAGAATATTCTAAGAGTATGTTTTGATTAAAACTCATATAAGTAGCTAATAAAACCTTATATTAAGTAATAAATTCTTATTCGAATACTCCAAGAGTATGTTTTGAGTAAAACTCATATAAGTAGCTAATAAAACCTTATATTAAGTAATAAATTTGTATTATAATACTATAAGGTAATGTTTTGAGGAAAACTTATATAAGTAGCTAATAAAACCTTATATTCACTAATAAACTCTTAATAGAATACTCTAAGAGTATGTTTTGAGTAAAACTCACATAAGTAACTAGTATAACCTTATATTAAGTAATAAATTCTTATTAGAATACTCCAAGAGTATGTTTTGAGTAAAACTCATATAAGTAGCTAATAAAACCTTATATTAACTAATAAACTCTTATTAGAATACTCTAAGAGTATGTTTTGAGTAAAACTCATATAAGTAGCTAATAAAACCTTATATTAACTAATAAACTCTTATTAGAATACTCTAAAAGTATGTTTTGAGTAAAACTCATATAAGTAACTAGTAAAACCTTATATTAAGTAATAAATTCTTATTAGAATACTCCAAGAGTATGTTTTGAGTAAAACTCATATAAGTAACTAATAAAGCCTCATATTAAGTAATAAATTCTTATTAGAATACTCTAAGAGTATGTTTTGAGTAAAACTCATATAAGTAGCTATTAAAACCCTATATTAACTAATAAATTCTTATTAGAATACTCTAAGGGTATGTTTTGAGAAAAACTCATATAAGTAACTAATAAATATTTAATAAAACATTATAAATTCTTATGAAAATTCTATAAGAGTATGTTTTGAGGAAAATTCATATAAGTGTCTAATAAATATTTAATAAAATATTATATACAAGTAATTTTATTTTTACAATTTATGATAAATTTTAAATAATATTTGACTTTGTTTTTATTTTAAAAGTTATCTCAACTTTTATTAGTATTTTATAATATCAATATTTTATATTGTACTAATATGATTCAAAATAGAAAACTCCAATAATATATGTATAGAAAAAGTGAATATATGTTGAAAAATTTGTATCGACATTTGGTGGAATTGGCACTAAATCTAATTTTTTTTTGGCGGTATAATGTAGTTTTGAGGGGGAAATTTTCGGGCTTTCAAATTTTAGTCTTTTAGATGTGTGGGTGCGTATAAAAAGGAAACTTTACACTTTCAAACCCTAGCAGCCACTTCACACCGCCTTCTTCACAGTTCACACCGCTCCCCTTCTTCACAGTTCACACCGCCTCTCCTTCTTCCTCCATTCTTGCCTCTGGTCCCTCTCGCCTTTCCATTCCGCTTGCCCACTCAATTTACCAGAACTCTTGCCCACTCGATTTTCCAGCACTCTTTCCCCCTCGCCGTCCACCACTGATCTCCAGCGCGCTCTGCCTTTCCTCCTCCGCCGCCGCCGCAGGCCGCTGTCTCACCTTCCGACACGCTACGCCTTTCCTTGCCCTTGACTCCCAAAGTTTCGTGTATGTATATAATGTTTCCAGAAATTTGAATCTGCCAACGCCGTTCTCAGATCTGGCGGTTTCCCTTCTTCAAAGTTTCAGATCCGGCGGTTTCCCTTCCTCCAAGCTTCAGATCCGACGGTTTCCCTTCCTCGACCGCCAACGCCGAGAGGTATTTCTCTCCCTTCTTTTCATATCTCTCGGTTCTCCTTCCCTCTCGTTTTCAGATCTCTCCGGTATCCCCTCTCGCCTCTCCCTCTTCACTCAAGATCTCTCTCCCCAAAATTTCAGATCTTAGCCCTAATTCAGACCTCTGGCGTCAAGGAGGCGGCATCATTCGTCGTTCTGCACTTTGGCGTCGGCTGTCAGATTGGATGAGCCGGCATCAAGGAGCACGAGGCGGGAAAGGACGCCGGACAGGGGGAGTCGGCGGTCAGATTGGAGGTGAAGAGATGACGGTCAGGAGGTGAAGAACCGGCTGAGCTCATCTCCAAGAAGGTAGTATACCCATACCCTTAAACCTAATTTTAGATGTCAATCTCTTCAATCTTCGTGCTATCACACCTGTTTTGATGATTGTTGTTGAACTGTCATGGTCACAGCGTGCACTAAAGTTAATCTTGTTTGTGTGGGCACTGTAAGAAGCTTGCTCCAGAATATGAGAAGCTGGCTTCAAGCTTCAAGAAAGCAAAATCTGTTTTGATTGGAAAGGTTAATGATTTATGCATTACATATATGTTCTGTTTCTTATTTTATAACCAATGTACTTTTAAATGTGGAAAATATCACAAATTCTTTGATGTTAAAAGTTTCCCAGACAAGGTAAAACAAGCAACATGACTTAAAGAAATTAGTCATGGTGCGGTATTGTCTTCTTAAGATGTGTAAGACAAGCATATGATAAATAGTAATCTTAATTTCTTAGGAAATTTAATCTTTTATGCTTAGCTAAAGGAAATATGATGCTTGGTGTTTCTCCCAGGCAGTAAGTCATCATACTATTTGACTCATCGCACTTGCATTGTCAATATGTGCCCTGGTGACCCAACTGTGAACATTTGAAATGATAAGGTTACTTGTGATTTGTGAATGTATTTAATCTTGGAAATTTATGAGGGATAACAAACTGCAAAAGTATTCTGACTGAACTATGAGATATCCTGGATGTAGATACATGGATTTAAAAGTTTTTATACTGCAGAGGTTGCCTGTTCTCTTTGTATTTCATCTTGCAGGCTCCTTCAGGTTATTGGGGTGTCAATTGGTTCAAGGAATGCTATAATCATGAGTTTGTGTCAACAAGAAAGTGGATGTTTTGATTTGTTCATTTGTAGTTTGGGTTTTTTTGTATCTAGAATTTTTTTTTTTTGTACCTTATTTATGTATATTTAGATTTGTTATTGCTTTGGATGTATTCATAAAAGTTTTGTACATTTTTAAGTATATAAAACATTACTAATGAAACGAGCAACAACAATATCAATGACAAATACTTGCGTTACCAACAACTCTAGCAACAACCTTAGCAACAACATTACCAATGAAACGAGCAATAATGATAGAAACAATCATAGCCACGGAATCAGCAAGGCCCATGGCCTATTTGTAGAAACGAATCTAGCTACGAACATAGCCACGAATTCAGCAATGGTCTAATTCCGAAGCTGAATTTGTTGCCTCAGCCACGAGATTCAAATGTCCATCACTAGCCACGGGCTTAGCCACGACCTGACAATTCGTTACTAAATCCATTGCTAAACAACTGTCGCTATTAGTCACGAGGCATATGGCTACGGATGGCCCACTCGTGGCTATTTCTGTGGCTAAACCGGTTAGCCACGGTCATTCGTGGCCAATGCCGTTGCTATTTTCCGTAGCTATTTCCTGCGTTTTTAGTAGTGAAAGTAACTTAAAGAAAACGTGAGATCTGACTACCTAAGGCGCGAATGATTTCTTCCCCGGCAACAGCGCCAATTTGTTGTGCGGAGGAAATCGAGTATGAAATATAATAAAATAAATCAAACCAGATTCGTGCCCCAACAAATAATTACAAGACCTCCTCCCTATGCAGTAGTGGGAAGTCAGGATCGATCCACGAGGAAGCGTGTCAGCGGATCCTAGGTAGCTGTAAATCTCATAGAAAAGACAGAAAAACAGAAACAAAGAAATAAAGACAGAAATAACAAACGAAAGCAGAAACAAAAGCAAAGACAGAAGCTGCTCGATCTCGACTAACAGCTACTCGAGATCGACTAGAAACATCGACGACAAAAAATTCAGAAGTAAACACAGAAACTCGATCTAGACTAGCCCTACTCGAGATCGAGTAAGAAGTACTCGAGATCGACTAACACTTCTCTAGATCGAAAACAAAACAGAAACTGTAAATTTGCAACTTCGAACACAGAACTCAGATTTCGGAAGAAATAAATCAATATATAAAAAGACTTCCAAAGCCAGGGTATCAACACCACAACGATAACCATGCAAAGTAACACATAAAGGCATAAAAGATCATGCTTTCCATCAAATAACTTTCGTTATTAACAAATAGGAAGATAGAGGCTTTCGCATAAACCGTAATTGTTACAAACCCTTTTCACATAATTAATCCAAGTTGCATTAAGATCACTTTCGCTTCAATAACACAAACAAGGATCACCTTCAACTTTCGCAAAAGAATCATGCTCATAGGGATAGAAGACGAATCGCATCAAAATATTGTACCTTTACCGCATCACCTTACATGACCACCATCGGGCTCACCCCAGCCCCAGAAGTAGGTGGACTACTCGCTCTTCATCGCAATAGCAGACATCTTTGATGAATGAAAAGAAACTTGCATTAAACTAAATGCAAAGCTTTTACAATCCCGACACTCCAACTTTCGCTGAACGCCAAAACCCTAAAACCTCTGAATTCCTAAACCGTCTCTGTGGAACTACTTCTCTAACTCGTGAATTGAATTATTCTAAAATCAGCCACATGGGCTTTTTTTATTGCCTTATAATCCTTGCTATTCAAGGATAGAAAGTTTAGCTAAATCTAAATCTAATTATCTAAAAGCTTTAAAGATAAATAAATGCAATAAAGGAATTAAATCCATAAGGAAAATTATATCTAAAATAGGTAAGTCTTCCATGTGTTGATAGGTCTTCTCTCCATAAATAGAACTTGATAGATCTCGGATAAACTCGGCAATCTTCGGCTCCAAGGACTCCCAATCCGAGTAGGATAGCAAAACCGCGTAACGCGGCTTCGGGATGCGGCTCCTCGAGATCGAGTAACATGGTCGTCGACTATGACTTAGTTGGGTGTCTCGGGTAGCTGCTGCTCGATTAAGCTCGGACAGGTGCTGCTGGGTTGTCGAGATCGAGTAAAACTACTCGAGATCGAGTAGAGTGGTGTCGACTTCTGCGCTGCTGGTCTTGGTCGAGGACTCTTTCCCGACACTGGCTCGGACTGGCGCTGACGATCTTGTCGATATCGAGTTGTTTACTCGAGATCGAGTACAGTGGTGCTCGGCGTCTCCGTCCTCGGCTTCTCGACTTGGCACAGCTCTTCGACTCCGGACATGGCATCAGAGTGTTGGTCGATCTCGACTAGTGTACTCGAGATCGAGTAAGGCTCCGGAGTGGGGTCTCTTCGTCTTCAGTCTCCTCGATCATGCTCTGCTCGACTAGGTGTGCTCGGACACCTTTTTTCGAGATCGAGTAAGTGTACTCGAGATCGAGTAAGGTTGAGCTCCGGCTTGATTCGTCCTGGTTCCGCTGCTTCTTGACCTTGGACTTCTGTAGTTGATTTCCGACCTTTCTTAGAACTGCTATAAATTGCCTCGAATTCTGCGAAATTAAACAAAAACTGGTGTAGATTCCATAATTTGACAAATAAGCCTAAACTACATAGATTCTGCATTATCTTATCCCAAATGCATGAAATGTATGCAGAAAACGATATAAAAGTTACTGTAAAACATGGCAGATTCAGCTCACAACAGGAACCCCATCACGTAGCTCCCGGCCGAGCTAATGATGTTTCTTGGTTCAATCCTTTCCCAGTTGTAAGTTCACCTTTTTCCAACTTGTTCACCATTTTTTCATGTTCTGATTGTCGAAGCTGATCTTTTCTTTTACAAGAAGCTCCAACCATGTTGGTAATCATTGAGAGATATTGAAAGGAATCACTCACAAAGTTGTTTGCTTCTGAAACAGCAACAATCACCAGCTGCAATTGATGAGCAAAACAATGTATATATCTCGCATATGGATTTTCTTCTAATAGAAGAGTCTTTAGTCCACCAAGTTCGCCCCGCATATTAGAAGCTCCATCATATCCTTGACCTCTCAACTTAGAGATGGATAATCCATACTTAGCAAAAAACTCTTCAATACCCTTTTTCAATGAAACTAAAGTGGTGCCGACAACATGAACAACTCCAAGAAACCGTTCCATCACTTCTCGACGGTTGTTTACATATCTCACAACAATGGCCATTTGTTCTTTGATTGAAATGTCACGAGCCTCATCAATCAACAAAGAAAACATTTTATCTCCAACATCGACCAATATAGCTTTTATCGTCTCTGAGCCACATGCAGAAATAAGATCCTTTTGAATCTTAGGACTAGTAAGTTGATGATTTAATGGTGCATTCTCCTTCATCACCTTTGCAACATCAACATTACGAGCACTATACTAGTCAACAATTTCCAAAAAGTTTCCCTTACTCAACGAGCTTGCTGACTCCTCATGTCCTCGAAAAGCCAACGCTTGACAAAGTAGCAATCGAACAACATCTAATATTGCGGTCAAACGAATGCGGTATGCAATAGCCAATGATTGCTTACCAGAAGAAATACACTTTTCAATACATTGTCTTTGATCTTGAAATTTAAAGAACATAGTTCGAGCTTCATTGTGATAACTTCCAGCACATCCCACATGATCTCTGAACTTTTCAGAAGCCTTCTTCCAATTACAAAACCCCGTTTCCACAAACACATCAGACCCATATCCTCTATTCTTCATATTAGGCTTGAACAAATAACACCAGAAACAAAATGCAACATCTTTAGAAACCCTGTACTCTAACCAATCCCACTTCTTGAACCAATCTTTCACAAAAGACCTACTCTTCGGTCCGAATTCAGTTCGAGGAAAATCATGTGTTAATGGTTGACAAGGACCTTTAACCACATACATTCTCCTCATTTCATCTCTATCAGAAGGATCATAATCATTAATAGGCTTGCGCAACCCCGTATCACTATTAAACTCAAGTTCATCTTCTCCAACCACACTATCGGTCTCCGGATTACCAACACTTCCGCCAATCCCTTGCGGTTCATTTGGAGTAGCGGAGGAGCCAACATTTGGGATAGATGTAGTCTTAGTTCGAATAAAAGATTTACCCATGTTCCTATTCAAACAAAATGCTAACCAATTTAAGATTAATCTCAATGCAATATCAATTTCAATTCAATATCAATCCTAAAATCAATCTCAATTCAAACAAAATCGAATCTCAATTCGAAACAAAATAAAATATCAATCTCATGTTCCTATCTATTCAAACAAAATGCTAACCACTTCAAATCCAATTCAATATCAATCTCAATCCTAAAATCAATCTCAATTCAAACCTCTCACTTCAATCTCAATTCAATTGGAAAATGTATCTATTCAAACAAACTACTAAAACAAATTACAAATTTACAATTCCACATTAATCTCAATTCTAAAACAATAATCACAATCAATTTATAATTTGGGGAATCGAAGATTACCTTTCGACTTTCGATTGAAACTTCGACAGTAGACCACTACTCGAGAGAGAATGAGGCGGCATCAGCGTAGCTCCGGTAGGCGGAACTCGGAAGGATAACTGGACTGGAGGCGGCGTGGCTCCGGTCGGCGACGGCGTGGCTCCTCGCCTCCTCCTGTCGACTAGTCGAGAGAGAACGGTTGACACATGTCACACTGCGACTCAACAAGCCACAGGCCTGGACGGAAGGAAGGAAGAACAAGATGGAGGCGTGGCGGACAGGCGGTGACCGACAGTACGCCGGCGTGGCGGTGGCTCCAGTCAGCGACCGAGTCGGAACTGGGGAAGGAGGCGACGCTGGGATTTTGGGAAGGAGAGATGTGGAAAGTGGGGAAGGAGGCGGACACTGGGAAGGAGAACGCACACGCCACCTTTGGAAACTTAAGGTTAACCCCCAAAACGACGTCGTTTTTTTTTTTTTTTAAATTACTAAATTCTGGGGCCGAGAGGGGGGGGGGGGTCACGTGACCCCCCAGGACCCCCCTTGGGTCCTCCACTGGTATAGCTTGTAGTATTTTCAAATTGGGTACAGAGTTACATTATTTTTATGATGGCTGATGAGAAGAATTAATTTATGGACGTGGTCATGTGCTAGTTGATTTACTAATTTTATGGATTTAGGTGTCGATTAGTTTCTAATTTGCTAGGTGTCTATTGCTCAAGAACTTGCTTATTGAACAAGTCTAAGACATTTAGAGTTTGTGTAATTATATTTGCTGATATCTTTAAGCCACATAGTCAAATATCAAAAGCAAGAGAGGCGCAATTATGCAGAAGCAGAAGTACCAAACAAAAGTAGATGCAAATGTAGATTTAAATGCAAAAGCAGCAAGGTCTACCACAACAGGGACTATTACATATAGTTGTAGCTAGGGGGTTGGCAAAAAAAAACATTCTGGAATAATATTCATGCGTGGAGTCTTAATGATCATATTCAAATATTGGCTCTAGCTGAAACAAAAACGGATAAAATCCCCGATGAGAAACAATGGAAAAGTGAGGGCTTTGACAATGCAGTTTGGTCACCGGTTGCAGGTAGATAAGGTGATATCGGAGTTTTGTGGAAATCCTTTCAAATAACACACGAATTAGTCTATGTTGAGATCCACCTTCCCATAATCATTGCACTCAAATACACAAATTTAAATGATAATTTCTCGGCCATGATCTGGTTTGTCTATGCTCCCTCAGATTCGAGTGAAAAAAAATCCTTCTGGAATCAAATCACCTTGTTGATTTAAAATTGTCACCATCGTTGCATCGTTATGGGAGATCTCAATGAGATCTGTTGCTTTGAATATAAACTTGGTGGGGTGACAACCAATCCTTCTCGTTGTAGACAACTCATTTGTTTTAAAAATGACTGCTCATTAATCGATATCCCGGCCTTTGGAAATCCCTTCACTTGGTGTGAAAAGGTGGATGAATATGGGAATATCAAAGAAAAGTTGGATATGGTGCTCATCTAGTACCAAATATTACAACATTTTCCTGAGCTAAGTACGTGGAATGGTGCTTTCTCATATTCCGATCACTGTTCTATCACAATTGAATTTTGCAACCAGACTACTCACAAAGCGCCACCTTTTCAATTTGAAAATATCTAGACGAATATATTTTAGGAATATTGTTAAATAGGCTTGGAGGGCATCAAGTCCAGGATCAACAATGTTCAAACTAATATTTAAAACCAAGTTGCTAAAGAAAAAAGCTAAAGAATGGAATAAAAATACATTTGGCAATATTTTCAAGCAGCTTTAAGAGGTTGAACATCAGTTATTATAAATCCAATCTAGGAATTCATCCCTAGGAGCAAACGGTATTGGAAATACCCATACAAAATTGAACTTATTAAAGAAAAAGAATGAGCTTCTTCTCTTTTAAAGAAACTACTAGAATCAAATATCTAAAACAAAGCATATCAAACGTACAAATACAAATACCTCCTATTTTCATAAGGTGGCAACGGGTAGAAGAAATCGAAAAATCATTCGCTCCATATAATCACTTCTGAAGGTACTCAAATAGTGGTGGAGGAAGGTCGAACAAAAAAAATAGTGGGGGAGGAAAATATAAGACATGAAATTAAGAAAGATTATTAAAAGCGTTTTCAACAGGCTCATATTACTCCAGTGGCACAATTATCATTATTAGAATTGATTAATCCAATTATTTTTTGCCGAGGAAAATCTTGATTTCATCCAGTTTTCATCTAATGGTGAGATCAAGGTTGCTGTCTTTTGATTTGGAGCAAACAAATTGCTTGGTCCTGACGACATGACTGTAGAATTCTATAAGACTTATTGGGACATTGTTGAGGCTAGTGTAATGCGAGCAATAAAAGGCTTCTTTCACTCTAGAAAATTGCTAAGACAGGTTAATCACGGGTTCATTACACTATTACCAAAATGTGAAAACCCTTTTACAATCTCACATTATAGACTGATTAGTTTGTGCACTACAATCTATAAGATCATCCTGAAAATTCTGACAGAGAGACTGAAGAAAATCATAGGAAAATTCATCTACCCCTTCAAGGCGCTTTCATTTCTGATAGATCGATCCAAGACAATGTGCTTATTGCACATGAGATTTTTTATTCTTTCCGAAGTAGATGGGGTGCTGAAGGTTGGCAATGAAGCTTGATATGGAAAAAGCTTATGATATGATAAATTGGAGTTTCATAAAATTTGTGTTAGATAAGTTCAGGTTCCACCAAACTTTTTGTCTCGTAGATTATGGAGTGCATATCTACGGTATCCTTCTCGGTCTTTGTTAACAATGGCCCTACAGATGTCTTCAAACCATCGCGGGGTATCCGTCAGGGAGACCCGTTATCACCATTCTTATTCATTCTTGGGGCTGAAGTACTAGCTAGAAAATTGTCACACAAATCAAATTTTGGGAAAGAAGTTGGTTTTAGATTCTAAAATGGTAGACCTTGTATTCCATTTCTCTCCTTTGCCAATGATATCATTATCTTCGCAAAAAGGAGTGTATCAGCTTGTCAAACTGTTAAAAAAGTTGCAGATGAATATTGCAAAGTCTCGGGTCAAAAGGTCAACTTCCACAAATCGGCCTTTCAAACAACGGTTGGTATAAATAGAAATCTAATAATAGAAATTGAAAGATGCATGGGCATTTCCAACAAAAGATCTCTTGAAAAGTACATTGGTGGCATGATCATTAATGGTCGCGTGAGCAAGGAAACCTTTGATGATATCATATATAAATCAAATGATCAGTTAACCAAATGGATGGCTAACGCTCTATCACAACAAGGTCGTGCGATTCTTATTGGTTCCAACTTGTCTGCTAAACCTTTATATACAATAAATAGAACTTTCTTCTGGAATAAATAGAACTTTATTCTGGAATAAGGACATTCAACATCGTCCCTTTATTAGCTTGGACATGATATGCAAACCTAAGAAAAAAGGTAGATTGGGAATTCGCAAAGCTTGCGAGGTGAATGAGGCTCTTCAAATGAAACTGCTATGGAAAATACTAGTTGAACCCTACAATATGTGGGTTAAGCTAATCAACCACAAATATCTTAAGGGTTCAGATATCCTTAATTATAAAAGGAAGAGATGAAGCTCTTGGCAATGGTCCAAGTTATACCCATTGGTGAGTAAATTCAAAACTAGGTCGATTTGGTATGTTGGTAATGGTAAGAAAATCAATTTTTGGGAAGACAATTGGGTTGAGGTGGTTCCATTGTCTTCTCGAAGCGACTGCCCTCATATTGCTAATCGAAAAGAAACGGTTAGCGAATACATAATAGGAGGAAAATGGTGGGTCCAAAACTTAGAAGCAACTCTTCCAAAATCTATAGTTGATGATATTATCACAATTCCACTCACAACCAACTATTTTGAGGACATGCTTTATTGGTGGCCAGACAAGAATAGTTGGTTCACCACGTCAAACGCCTACAATTTAATCTCTCAAAATAGGTCGGCTGAGGATGAAGTAAATGACTGGATCTAGAAATTAGATACTCAACCAAAGGTTAAATTTTTTTTATGGAAACTTGTTAACTCGGTCTCCCTATAAAGGCTAGATTGGCATCTCGGGGAGTGTCGGTTCCAAATACATGTGTGTTTTGTAATGATACAACGAAAGACGACGCTCAATTGTTCCAAGAATGTCAAGCACATACCACTCAAGGGATACTCACGCGAACTGATCAACAAGTTATCCAAGCACTTATCCACCAATCTAAAGATATCGGGCCAATTTTGAAGTTTATTGGCAACAAATTGAACAATGAAAATAAGAGCCTCTTGGCGAATAGGTGGTGGACCACATGGTTTATCAGAAATAAGATCACATTCTCCAATACAACAATCCCAACTAATTCAAATTTCAATAAGATGGTTCAATCATCTTTCAACAACTGGTTGGGAGCATGTAATTTCAATGACAACTTGAATTCTAGCTCCCATAACCACTCCTCGGTAAGATTAGTGAATAGAAACATAATAATAACAAAATGACAAAAAAAAATGATTACAAAATGGGAAAAAAAAACACTTGTAGGCACTATCAAATTAAACTTCGACGGTCGCATAATTTCTAACCGAGTTAGTTCCTTTGGCTACATCGTTAGGGATTGGGTTGGCCACTCAATTGCTATGGGATGACAGAATGTGGGAAAGCATAAATAGAATCATATCAAGGCTAAAGCTCTAGCGTTATTGTTAGAGGTGCGAAAAGTAGTGCAACTTCATATTTCAAACCTTCTAATAGAAGGGGACTCTCAAATAATAATCAAACACCTACGAGACAATATCCGTTGCTCGTGAAAAATCAAACTTTTTATGTCAGATATTAAAGTAGTTTTTCAAAGAATTGAGAACATTTCATTATCTCATGTGCCTTGAGACGGCAACAAAGTGGCTGATAAGGTTGCACACCTTAGCCGCTTTGCCATGGAACGAGAGGTCTTCAATGATCCAGGTCTTCAGGACCCCATCCGAAAGGATGCTATTGGGTAGGCTCGATCTACCTGAATTTTTACCTAATTCAAAAAACATATAGTTGTTTTACTTATGTATGTAGGACAACGATTTGTCACAAAGTGAAAGTGCAAATCACTTGCGAAAAGCTTGGAACGCAGAGCTAGTTGGGAGGATTAGATTGTGTATGGAAGGTTTGGAGGACTTTGAGACGTTTAGTAAGGTTCTTGGATCTTTTTTGGATGGTGAAGTGCGGAATAGGCAGATAAAAGGCTAACAAATACTCTAGAAGGGGAAAGAATAGAGTATGACATTTTTTCGCAAAAACAGATAACTGTAAGACCTTACCAGCCAGATGTAAGACCTTATCTGAAACTCAGAAACAAGTTAAGCACGAAATAACAAATAATAAGCACGAAATAGATAACAATAAAGATAGAGAGCAAAAAGTAAAGGACACGAGAATTGTTAACGAAGTTCGGCACAACCGCCTATGTCCCCGCCTAGGGTTATCCAACCCGTAGGATTCAACAACTTTATTTCACTTTATCTTATGAGCCCTATATACAACCTGTAGAAGACCTTCCCTCTTCTAGACTAACTTCCTATCTAGCAACCCAAGCATACTAGTGAAACAAAGTCCTACCGATACCGGAGTATCTATACATTTGGGTTGAGATGTACCCTTAGTATAATCCTAATTGAATTGTACGATATAGCACAAAAGAAACTCTCAAACTCTTAAAGGATAAAGCAAGAACAACAATGGAGAAAGAGAGAATCAAATACGGACAATTGTTATGGAGAACGCTTTGTAGATGAATGCTCGAGTTCGCCGTCGTGTGTATTCTATCTCCTCTTCTCGGCCTTTATATATGTGCAGGGCTGAATTGTTGTGGTTGGAAAATATCCCCATAAAATATGAATTTGTGTCGTTTGAAGTTAAAAAACTTGGCTTCAACAGGTCCGAAAAAACAGCTCCAAATCTTCAACGTAAAGTGATTTTGGCTTTCTAGAAGATGACCGATTCTTCACCAGAAATTCAAAGATTTATGCCCCATAAAATCTGCATAAAAGACCCTCTTAACAAACAAATCCATTATTGAAATAAATCAATAAAAAATCAGCCAACAAAAAAGCCATCAAATCTCCAACAACCAAATCTTCTAGAACAACAATATTTTAACAAATAAATATATTAAAAAATATATCCGAAATCTCCAACAACTAAGACCACCTACATTGGTGTTTTTAAAGGGTTTTTTAGATTGAAATAGTAATAAAATATACATGAGAGATAATATAGATTTTAAAAACCCGTGTCATAGTTGCTACACAACAAACTATGGTAAAAACTCAAGAAACCCTTCTCCAACATTTCTAGCCTAAAGCTAATGGGCAAAGTGGGCCATTTTCTAAAGAAAAATTGAAGTGATTTGAAATTGCAAAAAATTTTAATTGTTTTTGTAGTTGGAGAAAATTAATTGCAGGTATTTTGTTTATGAAATTAATTGCATGCAATTAATTTTAAATTACGGTGTATTATTTGCACTTTAGACAAAAAAAATTCGATAAAAACATTTCATTAAATATCAGTACTCCCTCCGTTCGGCAAAACTTGTCGTTTACTATTCATGCACGCTTTTTTAGAATGATAAAAACTATATAAAATATTCATTTTTTTATAATTTTTTTTAACAAGTTTGTACTTATTAATAATAACTACAAAATTGTTAAAAAAAATTATTAAAAAAACAGATATTTTATATAGTTTTTATCTCCTAAAAAGGCGTGCGTGAATAGTAAAGTGACAAGTTTCCGAACGGATGTAGTATTAGATTAATTTTTATAAAATATAATACAATTATAAATAATATAGGCTATAGCATTACTCTTAAACATATCTATCTATCTATCTATCTATCTATCTATCTATCTATATACATATACTAAAATAGATGCATTGGTGCCTACGTGGCAGCGCGTGAGTGTATTTGCCTACGTGGCGGCGCGTGAGTGCGTCTCGCAAAGCTTTCTCCCGTCAAAAAGGAAATCTAATAAAAAATAATTATTTTATTTTACCATTAAGACATATAATTAGATAGATGAAATATCTTATAAAAGAGTAAATATTGTATAAGGAAAAAACTATATCAATATAATTAAACATAGTAGTAGTAATAATAAAAATAATTTGTGTGGTTTCTGGCAAAAAAACTCCATTTTGGAGATGGAGAACGCGCCTCATCACGCGCCCCCTTTCTCTCCTGTCAAAAGCTTCCCTCTAACCCTCGCTACTGCGATCTCTTCACCCAAATCACCTTATGGTGCCTCTTTCCGGCCTAATCTCTCCGAGATTCGGTCTATGCTTCCCTTTCTTCCTGAAATCGGGTTCCAATTTGGGGCAAATCTTGGTCTCCACAACGAATTGCTGGTCGGTCGGCTTAGGGTTGATGTCACTGCCTTCCTTAGCCCTGAAATTCAAAATTTTCCAAAAAAGAAAGTCAGGAAGAAGGTGGATCCATGGTGGCGGTGGCCGGTCGGCTGTCCGACGAGTGTGGTGGCGCATGGGATGCGGAGGGGTGTTGGCTGCATAAAGAAAATCAGAAAATTGGAGTTTATTTTCCTCTTCCGGGGGCGTTGCGAGCGGCTCATGGGTGGCTGGAGGAAGGCCTCTTGGTGCGGTCGGTTCTGCGTTAGGTGGCGGTGGTTTGATTATGCGCTCTCTCCCGGGGGCTGCTCGTCTCTCTCTGTCGGCGGTGGCTCTTCGCCTCCCTCCGGTGCGGGTATGCCATCCTCACCTATCTTCAGGCTTGTTTACCTGTGTCTTATGAGGCTCCTTCATTGTATTAAGTTATCACTTATCAGTGCATTTTATTTAGTTAATCGATTGTTTTTAACAAATTATATCACCAACTTTTGGTGTTTGCAAAAAATGGTGTTAGAGGTGTTTCCTTTGATGATGTGGCCCATAGGTTTGTTCTCCATGGAGTCTCCTCTGGTTTTAGTCATTCCTATTTCCTTTTCTAGATACTTCTGCTTTGAATCTCATGGTTGGTGTGGCGTGAGTTATTTGCTTTTTCACTGGCTTATTAACTCTTTGGATCCCATGGATTTTATAGTTGATTATTTTGGTACATCAACACCTGTGATGCAAGGATTTTTCCTATCACCCTTCCCAAACAACTCCCGAAAGGGCACAAATCCTCTTAGCGAGGCAAATCCATCCCGAAAGGGCACAAATCCTCTTAACGAGGCAAAACACTCGGAAGGGAGCTTGCTCCCGGATGAGAGATGGCAGCTTGTCTGTCACCCTAAAATTCAGCTTGTATGCTACTGCTGTTCTGAGATGTCTGTGTCGTTCCTAAGAACTCGATCCTACTGGATGGGCGCCATGAATCTTGTTTATTTTCAACAATGTCCTTATGGCTTGTTGCATATACTCTCTCCCACTTTCTATGCTTCATGTTCATCTTGCTACTGGTGCGGGTTGACATTGCCATTTGTAATTAAATTAGTACTTAATTTTGGTCTAAAAAATGGGAGTATACCCCCGGACAAGGGCTACGGACACCAAATCATTGGTAGTAAACTACATCGATATCGATTTACTGGATTAAGAACCCTTATGATCTATTTGTTTTTCGAATCCGGCAGTCGGTTCTCTATTTGTCTGCCTACTCGCGCTTTTGTTTACAATCACCTCATTAGTTGCTGGGCAGGGAGGTCTGATTTCTTCAGAGTCCATGTCGGGGTGCTCCGGTGCAACTCCTTTTCGAAGGGGCTGTTATATTATACAAATCTTCAAATACTCAGTAAGCTAACTCAAGTTCCCAAGATGAGCATTTACTATGATGTTTTTGCCCATTCTTTGAGTATTTGTTATTATCTTTGCTCTGGGTTAGAATGGATATGGCTAGGTTGCTGTGAAATAAGCAAGCTGCTTGCTTTCAATGTTTTATTGGTTGTGCATTCACTACACTTAGTTATGAACATCTGTGATTTTAATGTAAATCCGCTCGCTTTCTATTTGATTTTGGCATCCTCCATAACTATGCAATCTATAAACTATCCAATGGATTACAAGATTCAATCATGGGTGAACTTGTGGGAGAATGATATGGCTGCAATCTTACATTGTGTTATGATTAAGCAATACCCCCCCCTTCATTGTGTTCTTGACTTTGGGCTTGGCTACCTCATTTAGACTAATCTCTAATATAGACTCCTTGATGGTTTATTTGGCCGACACAATTGTTGGCTTTGTGTCTCATTTAGTTAACTACGTTTTTAGTTACACTTGGCATATTAAAACACAAAATAAAACTACTTTGATGTCGGATATCAGGCTCCCTCACAAAAATTATCTCCAAATCAGTTTTCCGCTACACTCTCTTAGTGTGAGGTCTCTTAAACCTTGGCCTCACACCCCTGACAGTTTTATATGAAAATCACTTACTGGAATTGCAGAGGTATTAAGAAAACAACTTTTTGGACGGAAATTGATAGCAAGTGCAAAACCGAACATATTCAAATAATGGCATTAGCGGAAACTAAATCGGAAACCATCCCTGAAGACAAAATTTGGAAAGCGGCTGGTTTTGACGAGGCTATTTGGTCACCTGCTTCCGGTCGATCGGGTGGTCTCGGTATCCTTTGGAAGTCCTTTCAATTAACAAATGAAATCATTACAGTAGAAATTCACCTCCCCCGAATCATAGGGCTTAAATACGAGAATATTAATGATAGATTCATGGCTCTACTGTTGTTTGTATACGCGCCGCCGGGTTCTCAAGAGAAAGACTCTTTTTAGGAAACCTTATCATCCATTTTGAGGGATGCGTCCATTCCTTGCATGGTTCTGGGTGACTTGAATGAAATTCTATGTAGTGAAGACAAGCTGGGTGGTGCTAACCTTCGTTCGGCTCGATTCACTAGACTCCTACAATTTAAAAATGACTGCGCTATGCTGGATTTACCTACTTTCGGGAACCCATTCACTTGGAGAAAGAACCCCGACGACGAAAACACCATTCGCGAAAAACTTGACCGTGTGCTTGTTCAGCACCAGATCATTCAGACATTCCCTAACCTAATTACTCATAACGGAGCATTCTCATCATCTGACCACTGCCCCATTTCAATATCTCTTGAGTGTAGCTCGGTTTTCAAAGCGCCTCCGTTCAAGTTTGAGAATGCTTGGCTTCAGCGAAAGGATTTTAGAAACATAGTTAAACAATCTTGGCGAGCAATTTGTCCGGGCTCGAATATGTATCAGCTGATGTTCAAACATAGAATTCTAAAGAAGAAAGCTAAGGAATGGAATAAACGAACCTTCGGAAATATTTTTCGCCAATTAAATGAGGTGGAAACTGAACTTCTCAAGATTCAAACTTCGGTTTCGGGAGGTTACAATAGAGAAAAGCTTCTCATTACAAAGAAGGAAAAACTACTTCTTTACCAAAAAACTTTTTGGAACCAAAGAGCCAAGACAAAGCATCTTAAACTTTCTGATTCGAACACAACTTATTTTCATCGGGTTGCTTCGGGTCGGAGACATAGGAAACAAATCCGCAATATAACTTCTGCTGAAGGAACCTTGATAATAGGAGAAGAAAATATTAGAAATGAAATTAAGAGTGATTTTGAAAAAAGATTCAAAAATGAGCCGATTCATGATAGACTCCTACAAGAAATGTTAAATCTAATCCATCCTTCAATTACCACGGACGAAAATAATTACCTTATTCGACACCCATCTAATAATGAAATTAAGGCAGCTGTTTTCAGCCTTGGCAATAACAAATCACCAGGCCCAGATGGCTTTACAGCCGAATTCTATAAGAAATACTGGGACATTATTGGCTTATCTGTCATTAGAGCTGTAAAAAGTTTTTTCCACTCTGGAAAAATTCTCAAACAAATAAACCATACGTTCATATCACTACTGCCAAAACGGGATAACCCTACCAATACAAGTCACTACCGCCCAATCAGTTTATGTTCTATTTTATACAAAATCATTTCAAAAATTCTGACAGAAAGAATCAAAACAATTATAGGTAAACTAATTCACCCACTACAAGGTGCTTTTGTGTCGGACAGAGCCATCCAAGACAATGTCCTAATAGCACACGAAATCTTCCACTCCTTCGGATCGTGCAAGGGTCGGGAGGGATGGTTGGCAATAAAACTTGACATGGAGAAAGCTTACGATAGAGTTGATTGGAACTTCATAAGAAAGGTTTTAGAAAAATTCGGGTTCCACCCTACTTTCATTACGTGGATTATGGAATGCGTAACGACTGTGTCTTCCTCTGTACTACTCAACAACGGTCCTACTGACATGTTCTTCCCCTCTCGTGGCCTGCGTCAAGGGGATCCTCTATCCCCTTTCTTGTTTATCTTAGGGGCAGAAATTTTAGCTCGTAAACTCTCAGCAGAAACAAATATGGAAAACAACCCAATTGGATTTTCCTTCGGTAGGAGTGGACCTAGGGTCCCCTTCCTATCCTTTGCCGATCACATCATTATTTTTACAAAAGGCAGTGCTGCCGCAGGACAGAAAGTTAGGGACATAATAGATTCATACTGTAAAGTTTCTGGACAAAAAGTCAATTACCATAAATCTAGCTTCCAAGCTACAAAAGGCATTGCAAACTCTAGGATCTCAGAACTTAGCAGTTGTTTAAGTATTACACATGTAAACTCATTAGAAAAATATCTTGGATGTCCGATTATTAACGGCAGAGTAAACAAACAAACCTTTGAAGACATCGCATGTAAATCTAAAGAGCAACTAAGTAAATGGCGAGCCAATGCTCTATCACAACAGGGACGTGCAATCCTTATTAATACAAACTTATCGGCCAAACCGTTGTATACAATGCAGAACTTTTTGTTACCCTCATCAATACATAAAGAGCTTGACCAGATTAACAGAATGTTCTTTTGGAATAAAGATCTATAACACCGCCCGCTTATTAGCTGGGATAAGATTTGCAGACCGAAAAAATATGGGGGAATTGGGCTTAGGAAATCGAAAGAGATGAATGAAGCCCTTCAAATGAAACTACTCTGGAAAATATTGGCTGAGCCAGAAAATGTCTGGGTGTCTCTCATTAAACACAAGTATCTTCGTTCAGCTAACATCCTTGAATACGTAAAAAGTGGAGATTCTTCATGGCAATGGGCCAAACTGACAACTCTTATAGATAAATTTAAGACTGGCCTTATTTGGTCTGTAGGAAATGGTTCATCTATCAAATTTTGGACGGATAATTGGATTACAACAAGCTCTCTGCTATCTAGGGAGGATTGCCCCCGAATTACCAACATAGAAGAAACTGTTAGTGACTATATTTTAGGTGGTAAATGGTGGACGGAAAAACTTAGCAATACATTACCAAATGTCGTAGTCAAAGAAATTCTGGATATTCCACTTCCCGTTTCCCCCTTTGAGGATCGATTATACTGGTGGCCTGATAGGGCTGGTTGGTTCACCACGTCAAGTGCATATAAGCTAATCACAGCTCAATCCTCAATGAGCATAGACAAGAACGCTTGGATATGGAATTTGGACATTCCGCCTAAGATCAAAAATTTTCTATGGAAAATTTGTCAGAATGGCCTCCCTACTGCCTTTACACTGGCTCAACGTGGGACTTCTGTACCTTCCACCTGTCAACTGTGCAACTGTGCAGTTGAATATGACGTTCACTTCTTACTAGAATGCCCATATGTGCGCCCACTCTTTCGCTTACCTACACACGTAAACTCAACTATATCCAATATGATAAGTCATTCACGGGAGATAAAACCTATCTTTTCATTCATCGGAAACAAGCTTACATCAATTGCCAAGGAGGAGCTTGCCTTTTCTTGGTGGACGGCCTGGTACATTCGAAACCAATTTGTTTTTAGACAGGTCCCCATACCTCATAGAGAAAGTTCTTTAAGTATCATTAAAACACATAAGGAAAATTGGAGAAAAACAGCTCACTTTGAGCATAGCTTGGATGAGGACTTCCCCTTACGCACACGAATCCCCAAGCATCCAAGGACGAAAAGAAAGCATGGTAACATTACTTGGCGAAAACCCACCAGGGGAACTTTCAAGTTAAATTTTGATGGATCCACAATTTCAAACAATGATAGCACGGCTGGTGCCGTACTCCGGGACTGGGAAGGACATCCGATACACATCTGCTATAAAAAACTGGGCAAGCAAAGTCCGTTGAAAGCGGAAGCGCTTGCTCTGAAACTGGGAATCCAAAAGGCTTTACAACTCCGTATCAATAAACTCCACGTTGAAGGTGACTCCATGATAATCATAAACCAACTAAATAAAACATCTACCTGTCCTTGGGAAATCGAACTGATTCTATCAGATGTCAAAATTCTACTATCGACTTTGAAAGAAGTTTCCTTCTTTCATGTTCCCCGATTAGGCAATAGAGTGGCTGATAAGGTTGCACACCTTTGCCACTCTGCCTGGGGTATCGATATTAACAACGATTCTGGTCTTCTAGACCTCATCCGTAAGGATGCCATCGGGTAGAGCTCGCTCGCCCGAATTCTTTCCTAATCAAAAAAAAAAAAAAATTTCATAGTCATACTTACCAAAAATATTAATAGATAAATATGTAATATTTGATAGGTTCTATTTTATTTATATTTTGGTGAACAGAATTATTTATATAAAAATCAATCTTTTAATAATTGTTATTTTATATCTATCTATATTATTTTTCGAGGCCAAAATAAATAATTAAAATATTATATAGTCATATATGTAGTCACAATCCATCCGTACATAGATATTTTAGTAAACTAATGTAATAAATACAAACTACATATTTAATAAAAAAGGAATATTAAAATATTTTTAAAAATCAACTATCTAATTAAATTACATGAGATTTAATTAACCATAGATCAGAGGGGGGAAAACTTTACGTAGTACCTTATAAATGTGAATTTTATTTATATTTTGATAGAATATAATTAAAAGATATTTAGATTATATATAATCTGTCGAACTAATTTTATCTATATTTATATTATTTTTTGAAGGAAAAATCATTTATATTTAGATTAACGTATTCTCCGTACACGGAAGGAGGCCTACACTAGTTGTAATATATAATGGATGGTGGAAAGTAAAGTTAAGAAACTCTAGAAACTGGTATTGATGTAGGTAAAAAAGTAGGTAGAGATTTTTAAGGAGAGAGAAAATGATAAATGGAGGTTAAAAAACCCTAGAAACCGACATGAATGCGGATGCCCTAATGATAAAAATAAATATATCCGCACCAATAAATAAATACTAATTGATATTATTTATCTTTCATCATATAAAAATATATCACATATATATATATATGCATAACATCAAGGTGGAATCAATAGATGGGTAGATGTTGGGTAGAGCTTTGGAGGGTAAGTGGGACCTTTTGGGTATATGTTTCCCTATCTTGTTTTATATAAGTCCCATGGTATGGCCTTATACTTTTGTAACTTGGTTTCTCCGTCACATCTATATATTTATCGTTTCAAGGACAATTATTTTACTTATGTACTATAGTTGTTTTTAAAATCTATCTTTCCTTATGTACTATTGTTGTTTTTAAAATCTATATTTCCAATGTCTCAGACAATTACAAATATGTGGGTTTCAATTATGATTTCTCTCATCTTTATGTTTGTGAAGCGAGGTCCAAATTTCTTGTACGAGAATGAACTTAAACTATGTGTGTGAATTGTTTAAAATTATCAAAAAAAAAAGTTAAAAGATTATAATCCTTCATCCAACCATCATACACACATATGCTTGGCACGAAATTTAATAGTGGAATTTGAACCCACGACAACAAGGTACAGACGAGCGGTGATGGATCTAGGATTATTTTATTATTATTAAATAAGAATTCGAGATCAAGCAAGTCTGATTCTCGAGGGGCCGACGAATCGGTAGACGGAAACCACCTAAATATGCAATAAGAACATAAAAGGACGCTATGAAACAAACAAAAATAAATCTTCAAAAAAACGATCTAAGTAGAACTAATCCTAACAGTTGCGAACAATGGCAAAGAACGAAGTCAAACACCACCGAATAGCAACATCGCGGCCAGCGGTACAGCAGGAATCTTCTCATGTGAGAAGTGCAAATGAAACTCCAAGGATGCTCCTTCCCGGATATGGAGTCGCCTTGAAAGCATCTAGGGTGTTCATTACCGGGTATCCGACACGACACGGATAACCGTATCGGATACCCGAAACCGTTAACAGTCAAAACCTCGATCCGAACACAATCCGATAAATGTCGGGTATCCGTCTCAGATATACGGATCCGATCCGTGTATCCGAGACGGATACCCGCCACGACACATTTAGCTTTTGTTCTACAGATTTACTCGCAGTATTCAACCAAAAAAATCGATCATTTCATTCAATCTCAAGTAAAGAATATCAGTTACAAGTGAAACATCCATTACAAGCATCAAATAGAACGGAAGGGGGAGAAACGACCGAATTAGAGATGGAGAACGCATAACTGCTCGCCCGGAGATGGTGAGTATTGTGACCTTCTTACCAAGAGATGGAGAAAAAGACCGAAATCTCGCCGGAGAATATGATACTCTGAGATGGAAAACATGAGATCTGATGGAGAAGAAGACCGAGATCTCGCCGGAGAAGATGATACGCACGGATGGAGAACACGAGATCTGAACCCGATGACGAAGAAGCCCCTTGAGCCAAAGAACTCGCCGGAGAATACGACAAAGATTTCGCCAGAGAAGTTGAGATAAAGGGGTTGTGAGTGGTTGTTGTCGATCGGCGATTTTGAGAGAGAGAGAATGGCTGCTGAGTGCTGAGTGTTGTCGATCGGTGAGGGTGAGAGGGGATTTGCATAGGCTTTTAGGGTTTTGAATTGGGCTTTAGGGTTTCCTTTTTAAACATAAAAATATATAAAATAAAAAAGGAAAGGGGGGAGAACGTAGGTTAAAAAAAAGCCATACTCACCTCATCAAGTATCGAACTCGGGAGTATTGGGTTATGTCTATGAACTTATACCAGTTGAGCTAGCAAACTCTACTTGTATTTTTTGGACTTCATATATATTAGTAATATTATTTTCATACCTAAAAAAATAATAATTTAAACGGTTCGTGTTGGGTATCCGACAAGGAGATTTGCCCGAACCGTATCTGAACCGTTTAATGTCGTGTTTTAGCGGTTCGTGTCATTTTCGTGTCGTGTCTTTTCAGTTTCGTGTTTTTTTGTGTCGTGTCGTCGTGTTTTCGTGTCGTATTAGTCGTGTCGGGTTTTTCTGCACACCCCTAAAAGCATCACCTCAACCCCAGCCAGTCCCGACTCCAGACTTCAAGCCCCCTACCAAGCAGAAGACCTCCTAGAAATGCCGAAAGTAGAGTCACACACTACTCATGCAAAAACGCGAAAAGATTTAGCCAACCGGACTGGAATTCGATCAAGCCCTTACGGGATTTAGTCAAGCCCTTTCGAGATTTAATCAAATACTCAAACCCTTTCAGAATTTAGTTCAAGCCCTTACGGGATTTAGTTGGAACCTTTCGGGATTTTGTATTGGATATAGGATTTTTTTTTAGGAGGGTTTTTTTGCTAATAATATTTTATGTATATATGAAAAATCGTATTTTGTTTAAATATATTGAAGAAAATCATATATTGATTACACAAAATTGTCAAAACTTGAAGTTAAAGGGTTGAACTTTGAACCCATGACCGGTTGAAATAGCCACGCATGAAACAAACAGAAAAAAAAACGCATTGAACAAGTTTAACCAGCAACACTATAAGTGGAAACAATGCCAAACAAAAACCAATTAGCTAGTCGAAGAAACAAATGAGGACCAAGCCAAGCACCATGGTAGCACCGAAGGTCAGTGGTACATTAGGAATCGATCTCTTTATGGGTAATGAAGACGATGCTCCAATGAAGTGTCTTCTGAAAAAAGAAGCCGTCACAAACACACCACCTCGACCTCGGCCAGCCCTGGCTCAGATTGTCTCACATTCAATAGCTCAAAACATCACCGAGAACACTTGTGACATTGACCCTAAAAGCCCCAAACAAACTACGCCAGAGGCTTCTCTAAGTTATATAAATATATTTATAACTTGATCTAGTTTTTAGTTTTTTTTTTTAATTTCTAATTTTTTTTTAAACTTGGGCCCTAAGGAGAAGTTAAGGGTGTGCAGAAAAACCCGAAACCGAAAACACAACACGAAAACACGACACGAAAAAACCCGAAACCGAAAAAACACGACACGATGATGACACGAACCGAGAAAACACGACTGTAAACGGTTCATGTTCGGATCGGGCAAATCGCCTTGTCGGATACCCGACACGAACCGTTTAATTTTTTTTTTAATTTTAGATATAGAAGTATAATACTAGTATATTTAGAGTCCTCTAAGTGACATTAACTCTGCTAGTGTAGTTGTTTCAAGGGGAGCATAGGGTCTGGGGTTTTGCATTCAGACCCGTGTTCGAATCCTTTAGGCCTTCAATTTTTTTTTCCTTTATACACGCCCATCCCTTTTTTTTAATAAATAAAGTTGCCCGTAATAAAAACCCTAAAGCCATTTGTTTTCCGCCTCCCTCACTCCTTAGCGCCTCTCAAATCTCAATTTCTCGTCTCTGCCTCTCTCTCAAACAGAGAAACCCTCAATCCCTCATGCTCCTCACTTCCTCAGCGCCTCTGGTCTCTCACTCTAAGATGGCAAGATCCGACCTCCATCTCCATTGATATTCCTAAAAGTAATTCAGATCTGGCAAGATCCGACTTCCATCTCCAACAATCTTCAACCTCCGATTCAGATCCGACGAGATCTTTCATCAAAAGGGTTGTCGTTCTCCATTTTTAGATCCAATCTTCATCGATCTTCAAACTCCATTTCAGATCCGACAAGATATTTCAAGTTTGGGTGAGGGTGTTCGTTCTCCATCTCTAGATCCGACAAGATTTTCTTCATATTTAGGTGAGGACGATTTGCCGATTCGAGCGTGCTCTATTTCAACCTTTCTCCTTCTTGGAATTTCTGCAATTGTTGTGTTGCCTTCAACCATCTCACTTGGTTAAAGGTTCCTAATTGTTTTTCTTTTGGCTTATTGATCGATAGGGGTTTTTGTAATTTTAGATTTGTGTCCTGTAAGTGTATTGATTATTGTAATTGTTGTTTATGATCGATTGGATGTGCTTGTAATTGGGTTTGTTGATCGTGTTTCTTCAATTGACAATCTGGAAATGTCTATGTGTGGCTACTGTTACTATATACCCCTTACTATATAAATTAGGGCAAATTGCATAAAATAGCACGAACTTTAGGGGTGGTTGCACTCAGTGGCACGGACTTAAAAAAATACAAAAATAATCATCAACTTTGGTGTTTAGTTGCGGTCAGTGGCACATATACCCCCTATCTCGCTAATGTGGACTAGTGGGGTGTTTACATGAATTTTTTTTAAAAAAGACATAAAAGATGTGTCAAAATTATGAAACTAGCTAGGTTCCAATTTTATTCGTTATTTCATGTAATTCCAAATCAAAGATAATTGTGACAAATATAGCATTTGCAAATTAAAATAACTAGTACCAAATTTCAATTTGCAAATGTTATATTTGTCACAATTATCTTTGATTTGGAATTACATGAAATAAAAAATAAAATTGGAACCTAGCTAGTTTCATAATTTTGGCACATCTTTTATGTCTTTTAGTTTTTAAAAAAAAAACATATAAGCATTCTCATTAATTCATATCTCGCTATATGTCTTTTTAATTAAAAAAATTTCATGTAAGCACCCCTACTAGTCCACATTAGCGAGATAAGGGGTATACGTGCCACTGACCGCAACTAAACACCAAAGTTGGTGATTATTTTTGTATTTGTTTAAGTTCGTGCCACTGAGTGCAACCACCCCTAAAGTTCGTGCTATTTTATGCAATTTGCCCTATAAATTATAACCTTGGTGTTTTACATTAATATTATACTATTAAATTTCATAAACTGATTTTTTTGGTCAAAAATTTCATAAACAATCAACCGCAGCTACAAGCCTACAAATGTCGAATTAAAAAAATAAAAAAAAATCGGTTCGTGTCGGATAACCCGGTATCCGACACGGAACCGATTAGACTATCCGTGTCGGGTACCCGGGTTTAGACGGTTCGGATACGGTTCGGGGTATTTGGGCTTAACGGTTCCGGGTACCCGACACAATTAACCGGTTCGTGTCGGGTACCCGGTTATGCACACCCCTACCAATGAGTTAACTTTGGTCCTTGCCCAGCAAGCCAAGGATCCGATAAAGATGCCGACGATGGGGTGGTAGATACCGACGCAACGATGGAGGTGGCTACTAGTAGATGGGAAGAAAGGACGTGGCGTCAAGAGGATATAGGGAATTGATGTGGCGAAATTCCTCGATTGGAGATGAGATTCCTGGTTTCAAGGAGATAATTGATCTCATAAAAGGTTAGTTGATATTCGAGTTGGGCAACCGAAATCACAGGATTCCGGTGATGAGAGCGAGATTGGTGCGGTGATATAGTGGAGATCCATGAAGATGATAGTGGCAGGGGGTAACACCGATGATGGTGGTGACAGGTTGTGTGTGCGGTATAGAAATTACCATACAAACCATGTACCGACTATGTTGGTAACCACACTGGGTGGTAACCATCGTGGTCGTAACCACGTGAAGTTGGTACGGTAATGGTAATGACATCTGAAATACCATGATTACCAAGTGTATGTATTTATGTATGTATGTATGTGTGTGTATGTGTGTATGTATGTATGTGTGTATGTATGTATGCATTTTTTTTTTGATTAGGTAATAATTCAAGGACCATACAAACTTGGCTCCTTGAGAGGCCGACAAAGTCGGCAGACGGCTAGCCGTCATACAAACAACATAAAATAAAACAACGGTGCAATACAAAAAGTTGCAATCAAACAACTCATATCGAACAAACGAACCTAACCCAAAAAAAAAGGTTGAGGACAACGTACACTAAACCCGAAGTCAAGCGCCACCAATCGATGACACCGCTGGCCAGCGGTACGTCAGGAGTTCCTGTGGGCGATGAAGACGATCCTCCAAGGAAATTTCCGAAACACGGAGTCGCCTCGATGCACATCACCTCGACCCCAGTCAGACCCGACAACGGACGCCAGAGCCCTAACTCAGAGTAGGACCGCCAAGATCAACCGGAAACACCGCCGAAAACCACAATAGTAAAACGCACCAAAAAGCCCTTTCACGATTTTAACAAGACCCTTTCGGGAGTTTGATCAAACCCTATCAGGATTTGGATTACACCCTTTTGAGTTTTTTTTTCCTTTAATAAAAAATTACATGGGTAGATTTGGGCCCGAAGTACACACTTATCGAGTCACACCAATCCTCATCGGGCCACTTGGGCCCAAAGAGAAACTCAAGGGCCCAAACGAGGACAAGAAGGAAACCAATACTCCGACACCACTCGAGTCGTATAACCCGGCCACCGACGAAGATGAGCAAGTGAGCACGGCTAGGAGAGGGGAGATGGCGAAGCCACCAGGGCGGCTTGAATCAATAGCCAGAAGAGGCCAATTTTGAAACGGAACCCCGGAAAACCGAGGCCAGAATATTATTGTGCTTGGCATGCGAGGCCAGAATACCTAGCCTTGCACGCAAGGGAAACCAGTAGCCTATAGGCCGACGCCACCAACCAGGAGCGGCGACGAAGGAGACGGGGGAAGACAGATGATGATGCCGTTCAAATATCGATGACTCCTAGTTACATTGAGGACAACATGAAGGTTCCATTTGATGGCCCTGTCACTCGTGCAAGGGCCAAGAAGATTCAAAATGCAACTAAAGCCTTTCTTGTCCGTCACCATGGAACTTCAGAGCAAGGGTTCAGGCCACCCTGGATCACTTGGCCCAAGGTTACACCGCCAGCACAAGAAGTGAGCCTGCGTCCACACACGGAGCTCATGAAGACTCGTCTGCACCCACCATGAGCCAACCTTACTCGACAAGTGCATGGGCCGAGTCCTTGTGCATTGGCCGAAATTATGTTAGTTAATTATGTTATTATTTCATGCAATTAGATAAATAAAGGTGGAAATTAATTATATCTCTTATAGATATATTACTTAGCCACCAAGTTATTTAATATCTATCTTATTAGGAATTATTTATCTTTAAGTTGTTTCATTTATCTTTAGATAGAATTAATCTATCCAAACCCGTTTCCTTTGCAAGGAAGGATTGGATAGATCTCTTATAGTTTCCTATAAATTCATGTTATGCATCTATTATTAAAATTAGATTGAATAGAATTGAAGAACCCCTTTATGGATTAAAGGGTTCTTCGATTTCAATCCCAAAAGTTATCCGGTTCGTGTGTTCTTGTCACCTTGTTCTAAATCGGCAAATCCTAAACCAAACCCTAACCCTAAACCGGAAACCATCGCAAGAAGAGAAGCCGCCCGTGGTGACACTCGCTGCCACCCTCGCTCCAGCGAGCGCGGACACCTGCTCCCGCGCGCTCGCTCTCGCTCCCGCTCCCAGGCGCTTCGCTCCAGCGCTCTCGCTCCCAGGCGCTTCACTCCAGCGCTCCTGCTCCCAGGCGCGCTCGTCCGTTCTCAGTCGCTGACTCGCTCGTTCCAACGAAAGATTCCGCGCGCTCCCACAACCGCACACCCTGAGGCCGAAGGCCTGTGTGCTCAGCGTCCTCGCGCACCCAGCTCCGCTTTCCCTCACTGTTCTTCGCTTTGTTTCCGTCGCTACTGTTTTTAGATTAATTTATTTAAGTTAAATTCTGTCGCTATTTCAGAAATCTAATTACTTGTTTAAAATTGTTCCAAATCAGGAGATATCAAAGAGCATTGCAAGATTGAAGCAAATATACGGCGTGGTTCTTGATCTTGAGTCCACAGGCGAAGGATCGGGTATCCCAAACGTATCAAGTGGTATCAGAGCCAGGTTAATGCAAGTTCTTTACTCTCTTGATTTCTATTTGAGTGATTTATTTTTCGTGCCTTATTTTTCACCATAGCCGCTGCATAAAAATTGAATCTTTATTATTCACCCATCAAAATCGACACTTTATTTTTGTTATTCTTTGTTTGGATCTATAATTTGGAAGATATTGAGTTCTTGACTGCAAGTTGTGATCTTTTATTCCTAGTTGCTACATCTCATGCCTATGACTGTGATTCTTAGATTTAAAGCATTATATAAACTTGCACCACTAAAGAACCCTATTTTTTTCCAGTTCTAGCCTATTTTTCCTATTTTCTTTATTTTTGCTTACTTTTAGATCATCGTAGCTTGTTATTTTATTTTTATTTTTTATTTTTTCTCCCTTATTTCGGTTGCTACATCCCTTTACAGCAGCTATTCTATAGCCAAAAAAAAAAACCACATAAAAGCCGAGAACAAAAAAAAAAAAAGGGAGAAAGAATGAAAAGTTTAGCATACATTACCTTGTTGAGTTAGTAACTCTTCTATTGTTCATTCTTTTCTTGCTACATGTTAGATGATCTAATCGGTTTTAAGCATTACAAAAGAACCCTACTTTGTGTGATTTTGTGCTGTGCCGACACTGGAGCCTTGGTCACACCCCTCTTTCTCTGAAGCGTGTTGCAACCGTCAGATAATAGTTGACGGAGTGTGTGCACTTGATTGCCCTTGTGATTGCTACTTTCGACTATTACAAATTCATATTATTCAAGCATCACATTGTAGTTCTTATTTTATACACATTCAGCCGCTTGTTTATACTTGCTATCCTTGATATCCGACTTGTGGTTGATTTAAATTGCAATTTGATTATTACTTGCTGTCTTCAATATTGCAAAATTCTGTGTCCAGGGGAATTTCTTGAATATAGTGCCTTGTTTTCTCGCTCTTTGATTTCTAAAACTTGAATCACTCTTATGAATCACTAGAGCTTGCATTACTTGGTTTCTGGTCTTTGCTTCGTTTGCTTGTTGCTCTTCTGATATTGTAGGAACATGTCGAACGATAGCGACCCCAACCCTTCCCCTACCCCATCTGCTGGCATTTCTGCCGATAATATGCGGTTCATTATTGACTCTGCTTTACGAGAATCTACCTTGGCTTTTCGAAAGGAAATGACAGAGGCTGAAAATCGTCGGGCTATTGAATGCCAGGAGGACCGCGTTTTGTGGTCTAACCTCATCAAACAGGCAGTTACATGCCAATTGGAGGAGGCAAAACAGGCGGAGGCTTCTGGATCTACACCTCCCTCAGGAGGTAGACTGCCCCCACCACCTACGGCTCCTACACCTCCTTCAGGTAATGTTCCACCTACAGGTAACCCTTCTGGTTCAGTTAACCCTCCCCCTTCTGGTCAATTACATTATCAACTTAAGTCTGCTGCTCCTAATCCTTTCAATGGAGAGAATGACAACGATCATCTAGCGGGCTTCAACGGACACCATGATCGCCGTGAACATACCCCACCGCGGCATCAGCAAGGGCGGCCCATACAGCGTCAGCAGCAGCAGCCGTTTCATACCCGTGCTAACTGGGATGACAGCCGCATCAACAATGATCTATATGAGACGCCACATCTGGAGGATGCTTACCATAAGGTAAATCCTAACTTTGATGATTTACCTCCTCCTAATTTTGGTCGTCCTAGATTTGATAATGCTCAAGCTATCCAAAGACGAGATGTTAAGCTTAAATTAGAAACTTTTGATGGTAATACTGATCCTGAAGCTTATCTTGTTTGGGAAAATCATACTGACTATCTGCTTGAACATTTACGCTATCAGGAAACGGAGAAATTGGAAGTTGTTATATTGCATTTAGTAGGTAAAGCTCGCACCTGGTGGTTCCGCACTCGTGAGATGCGCCGTCGTCAGGACAAGCAACCTGTTGAGACTTGGCCACAACTTCGCTATCTCCTGAAAAAGAGACATGTGCCTGAGGAATTCACAGAATCCATGAGGATGCAATTGGCGACTTGCCACCAAGGAACTCGCTCTCCTAATGAATATAGGGATGAACTGGAACGACTCTCCCATCAGGCTAATGTTTTTCTTACTGAACGTGCTTTGTGTACTCAATTTCTTGCTGGTCTTAATATTTCTATTAAAAATCCTTTAGCTATCCATTCCATTAGAGATATTAACACTTTAACTCATAAAGCACAGCTGATGTATGAGCAACAGCAGCAGCAGCTTCGGCTACAGCGGAACCGAGTGGACCAGACCTCTCAAGGTCGCAGGTTTGTTCCCTTTAACTCTTCCAGTCAATCTAAACCTTCTACTTCTAACCCTTCTATGCAGCAAAAGGGAGTTTCCAACTCACCTCAACAGGGTTATCAGGTTGAAACTAGAAGAGTTGCTGCACCATCTACAGATCGTAACAAAGATATCAGCTGCTTCACTTGTGGTGGGTCTGGGCATGTCTTTTGCAATTGCCCCCAGAAAAGGAAGGTTCTTCTCAATGATTTGGGAGACCATTACTACGACGAGGAGACTGCTGAGGACCTGGTAGTTTCGAGTGAACTGGAGGAGGACCAGTCGACTGAGCCTATTGAGGAGATCGATACGTCACAGTACGACAACGTGCTTTGCATCGTCAATCGACGGGTCCTACACATTCAGGAATCTCCCGTGGCGGATCAAAGGGAGAACTTATTCCACACACGATGCTTGGTTCGCGAAGCTACCTTAACCCTTATCATCGACGATGGGAGTTGCTGCAATCTCATCAGTGAAAAGGTAGTGAATTTCCTCCATTTACCTACTACTCCTAGAGCTACTCACTATGGTTTAAATGGCATTATTGATGATGGTTCTGATATATTAGTCACCAAACAATGTTTAGTTTCTATTTCTATTGGAACATATCATGATAAAATATTATGTGATGTTGCTCGCATGGATTGTAGTCATATATTATTAGGGCGTCCTTGGTTATATGATCGTAATGTCCTTCATGATGGTCGTGCAAATACATATGCTTTCACCTATGATGGGACGAGAGTTACTCTCCTACCCCTTTCGCCACAAATTATTCTGAAGGACCAGGTTCGCAAGCAGCAACAAAGGAACGCCGAAAGAGAAGCTGAACGATTGGAGAAGCTCAAGGGGAGCTCGGCTGAGCAAGCTGCCCCCGCGGCCCAACACGCCGCGCCCGCGGCCCCAACAGCAGCCCCTGCAGCCGCCCTTGCAGCCCACTTGCCGCCTTCTCCTCCCCATTCGACGCCACCTAAGCCCTCTTCTGCATCACTTAAAGGCTCTGTGGAACGTCGATCTTTGGTATCTCACCCTCAACAAGGAACCATCACCTGGAACGCTCATCGACCTCATATTCTTCTGGTCATGAAACAGGTATTAATTAATGTTGATTTAAGTCATATTTTATGCACCTATTGCTGCTCTTCTGCAGGACTATCTGGATGTGCTTCCAGCTGAACTACCCCAAGGCTTGCCTCCTATTAGAGGTATTGAGCATCAGATTGACTTTGTGCCTGGAGCAGCCTTGCCTAATCGCGCCGCTTAAAGAGCTAGCCCTGAGGAAACAAAGGAGCTGCAACGACAAGTCACAGAATTGATGGACAAGGGCTTTGTGCGAGAAAGCCTCTCTCCTTGTGCCATGCCGGTCATTTTGGTTCCAAAGAAGGATGGCTCCTGGCGCATGTGTGTTGATTGCCGCGCGATCAACCAAATAACGGTTAAGTATCGCCACCCTATTCCTCGTTTAGATGATATGCTTGATGAACTTCACGGTGCTTCTATTTTTTCTAAAATTGACCTTAGAAGTGAATATCATCAAATTAGGATGAAACAGGGTGGTGAATGGAAAACGGCTTTTAAAACTAAGTATGGTTTATATGAATGGTTAGTAATGCCTTTTGGATTAACTAATGCACCTTCTACATTTATGAGGCTTAAGAACCATGTGCTTAGAAGGCACTTAGGTAAATTTGTCGTTGTCTATTTTGACGATATCTTAATCTACAGTAAGAATATGCATGATCATTTAAGTTACTTAAAATTGGTTTTTGATTGTCTAAGGAAAGAGAAATTATATGCCAATTTAAAGAAGTGTTCTTTTGCATCCGAGTCTACCATTTTTCTTGGTTTTGTAGTGACTGCATCTGGATTAAAGGTGGATGAGGAGAAGATTCGTGCTATTCAGAAGTGGGCTAGGCCGACTACACCCACCCATGTCCGCTCATTTTTGGGCCTTGCTGGCTTCTATCGACGTTTTGTCAAGGATTTCAGCCTGATTGCCGCCCCCCTACATGAGCTGACAAAGAAAGATGTGACATTTCGCTGGTCCGACTCACATCAAAAAGCTTTCGACGCACTAAAGGACCGCCTGACACACGCCCCAATGCTGCAATTACCTGACTTTGCTCAACCCTTTGAGCTCGAGTGTGACGCTTCGAGCACTGGCATTGGAGGGGTCCTGCTGCAGAACAAGCGTCCCATCGCCTACTTTAGTGAAAAGTTGGGCACCGCTGAGCTCAACTATTCTACCTACGACAAGGAGCTATTTGCACTGGTTCGCTGCTTACAGACTTGGCAACATTATCTCTGGCCTAAGGAGTTTGTGATTCATTCGGATCATGAAGCTCTAAAGTACCTCAAAGGACAAGCAGTGCTCAGCAGGCGACTTGCTCGATGGGTGGAGTTTATAGAGACCTTTTCCTATGTGGTCCACCACAAGAAGGGAAACGATAATGTGGTAGCTGACGCGCTATCACGCAGGTATGTCCTCTTAAACCATATGGATGCACATGTTTTGGGTTTTGCTTTGATAAAGGAACTGTATGCTTCTGATGGTTTCTTTAAAACTATATATGCTCAATGTGTGTCCAAAGGTGAAGTTGATTCATATTTTATTGATAATGGGTATTTGTTTAAGATGGGCAAACTTTGTATCCCATCTTCTTCTATTCGCCGATTGCTAATCCAAGAAATTCATGAATCTAGGGGACATGGGGGGTTCGAAAAAACCTTAGCTGGACTAAAGGAACACTACTTTTGGCCTAAAATGTCTAATTATGTGCTGAGATTTGTCAAAAGTTGTGTTACATGTGCTAAAGCCAAATCGAAATCCAATGCTAATGGTCTATACCAACCTTTGCCTATTGCTAATGCACCCTATGAAGATGTTTCTATGGATTTTATTGTAGGATTGCCTAGAACTTCTAAGGGTCATGATTCCATATTTGTTATTGTGGACCGATTTTCCAAAATGGCTCATTTTATTCCATGTCATAAAACTGATGATGCTATTCATGTTGCTCTGTTATTCTTCAAAGATGTTGTTCGCTTAAATGGATTGCCATTATCTATAGTTTCTGACCGAGATCCTAAATTCTTAAGCTCTTTTTGGAAAACTCTATGGTCTAAATTGGGTACAAAATTATTATTTTCTACTTCTTGTCACCCACAAACTGATGGCCAAACTGAGGTCACAAATAGAACTCTTGGGGCTCTCCTTAGAGTCATGCTGCGAACTAACCTCCGGAGGTGGGAAGACTGCCTACCATTTGTAGAATTTGCATATAACAGGTCTAGGCACTCTGCAAATAGGATGACCCCCTTCGAAGTAGTATATGGCCGAAATCCACTCACTCCAGTGGACATGATGCCTCGGCCATATAAGGACAAGGAGAGCGTGGATGCAGCTAAGCAAGTGGACTTCATCAAAAGCTTGCATGAGCGTACCAAGGCGCAACTGGAGAGGAAGACTGCGCAATACAAGGCCGCGAAGGACAAGCATCGCAAGGATGTGCAGTTCAACGTTGGTGATCCGGTCTGGCTGCATCTCAGGAAGGAAAGGTTTCCGCACCAACGGAAATCTAAGCTGGACCCCAGGGGAGATGGACCATTCAGAGTGGTTCAAAAGATGGGTCCTAATGCATACAAGCTGGATCTCCCTGCCGATAAATACAACGTCCATTCTACATTCAACGTCGCCGATCTATCCTTGTTCGTGCCTGACGATGACTCTGATGACGATTTGAGGACAAATCGAAGTCAAGTGGAGGAGAATGATGCCGTTCAAATATCGATGACTCCTAGTGACATTGAGGACAACATGAAGGTTCCATTTGATGGCCCTGTCACTCGTGCAAGGGCCAAGAAGATTCAAAATGCAACTAAAGCCTTTCTTGTCCGTCACCATGGAACTTCAGAGCAAGGGTTCAGGCCACCCTGGATCACTTGGCTCAAGGTTACACCGCCAACACAAGAAGTGAGCCTGCGTCCACACACGGAGCTCATGAAGACTCGTCTGCACCCACCATGAGCCAACCTTACTCGACAAGTGCATGGGCCGAGTCCTTGTGCATGGGCTGAAATTATGTTAGTTAATTATGTTATTATTTCATGCAATTAGATAAATAAAGGTGGAAATTAATTATATCTCTTATAGATATATTACTTAGCCACCAAGTTATTTAATATCTATCTTCTTAGGAATTATTTATCTTTAAGTTATTTCATTTATCTTTAGATAGAATTAATCTATCCAAACCACTTTCCTTTGCAAGGAAGAATTGGATAGATCTCTTATAGTTTCCTATAAATTCATGTTATGCATCTATTATTAAAATTAGATTGAATAGAATTGAAGAACCCCTTTATGGATTAAAGGGTTCTTCGATTTCAATCCCAAAACTTATCCGGTTCGTGTGTTCTTGTCACCTTGTTCTAAATCGGCAAATCCTAAACCAAACCCTAACCCTAAACCGGAAACCATCGCAAGAAGAGAAGCCGCCCGTGGTGACACTCGCTGCCACCCTCGCTCCAGCGAGCGCGGACACCTGCTCCCGCGCGCTCACTCTCGCTTCCGCTCACAGGCGCTTCGCTCCAGCACTCTCGCTCCCAGGCGCTTCGCTCCAGCGCTCCTGCTCTCAGGCGCGCTCGTCCATTCTCAGTCGCTGACTCGCTCGCTCCAGCGAGAGATTCCGCGCGCTCCCACAACCGCACACCCTGAGGCCGAAGGCCTGTGTGCTCAGCGTCCTCGCGCACCCAGCTCCGCTTTCCCTCGCTGTTCTTCGCTTTGTTTCCGTCGCTACTGTTTTTAGATTAATTTGTTTAAGTTAAATTCTGTCGCTATTTCAGAAATCTAATTACTTGTTTAAAATTGTTCCAAATCAGGAGATATCAAAGAGCATTGCAAGATTGAAGCAAATATACGGCGTGGTTCTTGATCTTGAGCCCACAGGCGAAGGATCGGGTATCCCAAACGTATCAGATGAAGACCAACGCAAGCACACCGTCGGCGACGGAGAAGCGGGCCTATAGTGGCGGCGATGGCGCCGGACACCAAAAAAGACCCGAGTTGCTCACAAATGGAGTCGACGATTAAAGGTTGAAGCGCCAACATTAACAACACGTTGGATTTGACCCAAGAGGGAGTTTATGCCCCGGAGGGAGTTTCAATGAGAGGTGAATTGAGCCCAGAATCGAAATGAGGCAACTCCAATTGGAATCGAATCGAGATGAAACCAGCCAAGCCGCGTTGATCGGAAGAGATTCAGACAGGGGGAAAGTAGTCCAGGAATAGCGAGGCAACTTCGATCGAGCCCCAAAATGGTGCGGGAAGGTGGCAAACAAGGAGTATCCGGGGGAGGGAGGCCAGAAATAGCTCTGACAACAACCAATCATGGGCAATCGAAGGCGGAAGGGCCAGATCCAACCCCACACAAGACGGGACGGAGGATTAGGCTCCGTCGGGGAAGAGGGGGCGATTCCACTTTGGCAAAATAAATCCGACTCAACGGAGTGAGTAGAAGGGAAGCCAAAGGAGTTAGAACCCGCTCAGCGGGATTTGGGGCCCCAAACGGGGGGTTTTTCGACGGAGGAGGGTTGTCAGAGGCGGGCATGGCCGCCCCGAGGGTTTCTCTCTCTACTTCTCTTTAGAGAGAAGTCAGAGCGTTTTTCCTCTCTAGTGATATACTTTACTTGATGTATGTATGTATGTATGTATGTATGTATGTACGTACGTACGTACGTACTTATGTATGTATGTATTGGAATACGAAACACGAACAAGCTCGACCGATGACAAGCGTATTCGACATCACAATCTCCCACGGACACGTCCACATCCCCTTGACGACGTTAATCCCCATTAGACAGTCATTCTCCACCTCGAGATATGTGATCCTAATCCGACCCGCTTCCATCATCCTATGAACAAGACCCAGAGTGTCCGTTTATTAGGTCGATGACTTACTACAGTTTTGCATCCCACACTTTAGAGATCGGCTATGGTCATCATGAATAACAAATTCCAAACAATGATTTCAGATAGGGGTGGGCGTGGGACAAGACAGGACGGGATAGGGGTCGTCCCGCGTCCCGTCCCCGTAATTTTTGCGGGACGGAATTTAGTACTTTTTTTTTCCAATTTCGCACGGGCCTTGTCCCTCACGGGACGGGACGGGCCTTGTCCCTCAAATAAAAAACATTATAAAAAATTCTAAAATTCCAATATATTTTGCGGTTTTCGAGCTTATATATACATAATGTTTTTCATATAGATATACATATTGATAAACTTATATCTATATACTACGTACAATGTATATCATACGTACACACACTGTAAAAGAGTCTATCTATAGATACGCAGTATATACACCGTATATACAATGTATATTGTATACCATATATACACTGTAATTAGTATACATACACTCTAAAGTATATATACAAACTGTATCTATACATTGTGTATATTATTATTATTATTATTATTTATTTTATTTATTTATTATTATTATTATTATTATCAACAAATCATTTTTACAAGAAATTAGTGGATAGCCGAGATACTATCTGGGCACCCACTCCCTTAGAGATAACGAAACTAAGTCTAGTAAAAATATAAGTTGCAGCACGAGCTCCGGCATCCTAAGATACCGAGAATTTCTGAATCCGCTTCAGCAAGGTAACAACATCCGTATCCAGCTCACCAAACGAAGAGAAAGAGAATGGTAGGAAACCATAACCCGCTATCGTGCACAAATCACGATACTTGACACGCTTACGTTGAGCAGCATCAACAACAACAAGACCAGGGATAAAGTCAGACACCCCTGACAGAGTCAAGGGGGAGGATCCCGTCAAATCAACACAAACATCACGCCCTCTGTCCCATAAATAAATAAGCAAATCTTCCGGACGAAGAGCCCTATTGAGCCCATCCACCAAACCGATATCAACCTCCTTACCGGCAGAAATCCCAGCCCTATAACAGATAACCAATAAGGCGTCACACACAAGATTATGTCGATGTTTAATTCCCATGGTGCCAGCACAGGACACAACATGATCTCCATAGAGATCACCAGATCTCCATAGAGATCACCAACAAAGACCCGAGAACAAGCCGGATAGAGCCTAGACACCGTGAACAATGGAACACCAAGCCGATAACTAAGCACACTGGGATAGGTCCTTCCATTCATAGTCTGTCCAAGCCCATGCCAACAATAAGAACTGCACGCAACCAATCGGAGGGGTGAGCACCTTGCTGAGACTTCCATAATGCCACTTGTCGCAGAGTCAAAGAGAAAACAAAGTCCGATGTAGCAGCAACCTTCGTGAAATATATATCTGCCAATTTTTTATTATTTTTATTATTTTTATTATTATTATAACACAACTTTATTATGATGAAAAAAAGATTTACATAAAGCTAGTTGGAAGCCTCGTAACAAATTGAGCTCCAACCCCTTTTTGAATAGTAAAGCCAACTCTATGAAATATAAAATCACCACTATCAGACCCTGCCCCATGACTTTTCGTAACCAATTGAATCCGCTTCATAAAACAAATAGCATCATCCCCCAGTTCTCCAAAAGTAGAGAACGCAAATGCCACGAAACAATACCCCGTAGCAGCACAAATATCCGCGTACTTCTTCTCATTTCTTTCAGTGGCTTGAGAGACTGCCTTGCCGGGTACAAATGAATCATTGGCTCTAGTTGTGAACGGTGAAGCCCCAACCGCATCCACACAAGTGTCTCTACCCTTGTCCCACCCATAAACCAACAAATCTCCTGGCCTCAACTCAACACCATCTTCATTGCTCATACCCGTATGCGCTTCCTTTTGAACTGCGATGCCCGCTTTGTAACAAATGTCAGCCAAAACATCTCGGACCATGTTGTGTCGGTGTTTCATCCCGATGCCTCGACTACAATGTAGAGCGTGATCTCCAAATGGGTCCATCCTATCAAGCTTACAACTAGGACATGTCGGATAGCCACGAAACATAGGGATCGAAAGATGGTATTGGAGGACAGAACGAAACTGGCGAGACGGCATGCTTTGAGCTAGACCCTCAATGGGGGTAGTCAACAAAAAATCATGCGCTCTGTCTCCTCTCATCGCTTGCAAAACATGCAGCTGCCTTGGAGTCAGATTGAGTGTGGACACTAAGTTGTCATCAATGAACTTGAAGTATTGATCCGCCAATACTGACATGATTTTTTTGGGGGCGGGGGATACAAACAAGTCATCAATATCCAAACCAACACAGGCGACATACCTCAAGATAGATTGGGTGAGGATGCTGTCAAGGCAACTGTTCGGGCGTCCAGAAGGTGAAGACACTGACTTACTCAAAATGGATGTTTGGAGTTCAGCAGTTTGGAGACGAGATGCGTTGAAAGCAAAATGACTAACATCCTCCTCCGAAAGCACCCCAAACCCACCAAGTTTCAAAGGAAGAGTCGCTTGACGCCACTGCCACGGACCAAACCCTGAGCCTCCTGCAGTAATAGCCTGCTCAAGGGAGGCCCGAAGCTCATCATCAAAGCACCTTATAGCTCTATGGAGGGCATGAGGGGGGCACGTTCGAAGAGCAAACATCAATCTGGAGACCCCGATAAAATTTCGTAGAAGAAGCAATTCGCACTGGGGATCTTCTAGCTTCCTAGCAGCCCTAAGAGCTTCTATCGATTTTTCAACCCTCTTCATAATCAAGCTATTGCAGAATGTAGCACTGTTGCTGGCTGGGCTGCCTAACAATTTCACTCCCAACTTGGGTCTAGAAATGTTAGACGAGAACATACCAACTTCAAAGCTCCTCAGATCTTCAGTTGGCCAAAATAATTCAGTTTTCTGAATATTAATGAATAGCCCCAAATTCAGACCCTCTTTAACCACAATCTCCAGCGCCTTAGCAACCTCCCTGGTGTCACCTGATAGGGTACCATCATCTAAGTACCAGGCGTTAATGTCAAGAGCATATGTGGTGTTAATTTTGGTGACAAGTGGATGCAACACTAAAGAAAACAAAAGTGGACCTAGCGGATCACCCTGCTGCACACCCTTACAAGAGCGCAAAGGAACATCCTGCCAATATAGCCGAGCGGGTTAGGCATAACAGAATTCAACCCACGGAGCAATGGAGGGGCAACATATGCGAACTTCCCGAATCAAAGCGCCTCTATCAACGAGATTAAAGGCATTAGAAAAGTGCACGAGAAGCAAAGACATGCCCCTATCCATACCCTTATCTAACAGAAGCCTGTTAACAGAATGGAGAATAGCTTCGCCACCCCCCGGCACACCCACACCAAACTGGTGTGTGCCTAAATATCCGCTGAGCTCCTTGGTGACGATAAAAGCCGCCGATTTGGTAACCAATCTCCTCCAAATAGAACCTACTGCAATATGGCGAACACCCCCACCTGGTTTCAACAACGGGGTCAGGGGAGCACTCACCATGAATTCCGCAAGCGCTCGAGGGCAAGCACCCGAAAAAAAAAGGTTAACAACTCCCGTGATGGCTCCAAGAAGCTCACTAGCAATGCCGTCACATACCCCACCCAGAATCTCAACAAGATGTTGCGCTCGAAGCCCATCTTTCCCGCAAGAAGTACCATTGGGGAAGCTCCTGGTCCGATTGAGGACTGACTCTTTACTAACTGAAAATGCAGGCACCAAGAAAGGATCACATGGAACATCTGGTAGGGGAAAATAAGATGCTTAGCAAGAAGCTCTACGGATGTGTCATCATTGAAGGGTGCAACCCCAGAGGAAGTGAGGACTCTAATAGCAGCAACATAATGACCATCCCCCATTTTGCGCTTGCATTGAACTACGTTCAACTCAAACTGAGACAAGTCTTTTTTCTTCTTTACCAAACCAGATCCGTAAGAGGCAGAGGGAGTGAGTAAATCCTGAACCAGAGCTTGCATCCCTCCCGGCTCTCTCCACAAGGCCAAGGTCGCAACCATAGCGGCAACCTGATCTTTCTTCCTACTATCGGACATACTTTGAGGACGACCTCGCATAGCAGCTGTATTTAGAACACAAGCCGGGAGAACAAACAACTGAACCCAACAGGAAACATCCGATGGTCGAGCAATGACCCTAGAAAGAGCTTCAAGATAAACCCTTTCGAACTCAAGACGTAGCTTGTAAGGGATACTTTTGGAAGTAACAAACCGTTGCTCAAGGAAACGCTCAAACAAATGCTCATCAAAAGTCAATCCCCTCGGACTAGATATAGCAACATTATGGGTATCCGGAGAGTCCCGACAACCAGGCGCCAATAAACATGGAGAACCAGACGGTCTAGGAATACCATGGATGAAAAATGACTCTCCACTATCGCCACACCCCGGTCGCCCGTTCAAGATTGGCAGCTAACAAATCATAAACAAACATATCCGAAGAAATGATCCTCTTGTATCCCTTATTATTATTATTATTATTATTATTATTATTATTATTATTATTATTATTATTATTATTATATGCGTGACGGGACGGGATTTGTGGGAAAAAAAATCCTTGTCTCGCGTCCTGTTCCGCATAATTTTTACGGGACGGGACCAGGACGGAATTCACTATTTTTTTTTTCAAATCCCACCGGAATCGGGACGGAACCGAGGGGATTTGTGGCCACCCCTAATTTCACATATAGTATTTGTAGTTTGCACGGTCAATATCAAAGTTCAGATCTCCAAATCGGAGCAAAAAAAAAAAAATCAGATATCCAAATACTGTATTTTTCAATCTTTACTGTTTTTTAAAGGAAAAAAGGAAAAGGCGGTTGTTTCTCGGGACCCAATTGGGTACAGGTCTAGTCTCTCCACTCGGCCTCCCGTCCAATCCTTACGATTTACAGAGTCATCAGACTCAAAAAAATCGATGATGGATTCCCTCCCCTCCGACGAAATCGAATCGTCGCCTCCCCCAAATCCACACACGATCACCACCACCACTTCATTTCCCATCCCCGATGATAACAATCAACCCCCACCCATCCCACAACAACAAGATCTCCCCACCCAAAACCCTAGCTCTCCCCTCCCCGATTCCCACCTACTCCAAACCCTAGAATCTGCCGATCCAGATCCCCCGCACCAAGATCCCGACCTCCACCACCTTCAAGACGATCCAGACGACCCCGAAGGCATGCAGATTACTCTGATTTCTGATTCCAATGTCGAGGAGAAGGAGATTGAGATTGAGGCTTTGCCTCCCTCTAGCTCCTCCCGCCGCGCTCCTCCATCTCGTCGCAAGAAGGGCTTGGTCAAGCCCCCCCACCCCAAGACGTTAGCTGCCGTCGAAAAGAAGGTACAAGCTCTATCCCAGAAATGGAAGGTCATACCTTTTGTACCAAACAAAGCCCTCGACTTTTCGAGGCACGAGGAGAATTTGAGGCGGTTGGGTTTGTGGGAGTTCGCTCATTTCGAGTTTGATAGCAAGATTAGGGTTGATCTCCTTGCGAAGCTGATTGTCACTTACAATTCAAAGGGGGGATGTAGTTCTATTGATGGTGTTAAGGTTCGGGTTACCCCGACGGACTTGGCTAGGGCTTTGAGTTTGTCCAAGAAGCCGAAGCCGGCGGATTCCGGGGAGGAGGAGGTGGTGTGGCCGAAGGATTTCCTTGCGTTTTTGGCCGAATTCGTGTCGAATTGGATGCTGTTGCATGAGGATGCATGGATTCTGCCTAAAGAGATGATAAATTGGACTGGAATGATTACGGAAGGGCATCCAGAGAAGGTGGATTGGACGAAGTTGATTTGGTTTATGGTTAGGAGGGAGGTGTTGCAAGGTACAGAACTGGAGAACTGCTACTATGCCTCCCATTTGCAGCATTTGATTAAGTTTCAGAGGAAGGAATTGTTTAGGGAGAAGAGCCCAATGGAGGTACAGGAGGTTATAATGCTCAAGGAAGACGAAGAAGAAGAGGGTGATGTGAAAATGGCGGAATGTGAGGTTTCCCATGGTGGAGAGCCTGAGATGAGGCCTCAGAATGTACAGCCTACTGTTGCGGGCTTTGGCAGTGTTCAAAGCGAGCAAAGTGTGGAAAATGTTGTCAATCTGGGTTTCTTGGGCAATTTTAGTGATGCCGAGAATGTCGGTGATATTACTATTGGCTGTGTTGGAGGTTTTGAGAATCCCGAGACTGCGGGTGATCATGGGGAGATTCTTCAGAAGGCTGTTGAGCATGTAGAGATTCCGGAGAAGGCTGTTGAGCTTGTAGGTAGTCAGGAGAAGGCTGTTGAGCGTGTAGGGAGTCCAGAGAAGGCTGTTGAGCGTGTGGGGAGTCCGGAAAAGGCTGTTGAGCGTGTAGGGAGTCCGGAAAAGGCTGTTGAGCATGTAGGGAGTCCGGAGAAGGCTGTTGAGCTTGTAGGGAGTCCGGAGAAGGCAGTTGAGCATGCAGAGAATCCAGAAAAGGCTGTTGAGCAACAAGGGATTCTAGAGAAGGTTGTTGAGCGTGTAGGGAGTCCGGAGAAGGCTGTTGAGCCCGTAGAGAGTCCGGAGAAGGCTGTTGAGCATGTAGAGATTCCGGAGGCTGTTGAGCAGGTAGAGGTTCCGAAGACGGCTGTTGAACATGTAGAGATTCCGGAGACAGCTGTTGAGAATGTAGAGATGTCTGTTGAGCGTGTAGAGATTCCGGATAAGCCTGTTGAGAATGTAGAGAAGGCTGTCGAGCATGTAGAGAATCCGGAGAAGACCGCTGATCAAGAGGAGAATGTGGAGATGGCTGTTGATCAGCTGGGGAGTATGGCAGCGGTTGGTGATCATGCTGTGAATCTGGACAACACAGGTGGTCATGCTGACAAGATGGAGACCGCCACTGGTCATGTTGACGAGCAGGAGACCGCTTGTGATCAGGTCCAGAAGCTGGAGGCAGCTGCTGATCTTGTGATGAAGCTTGAGACCGCTGGTGATCTTGTGGAGAATATGAATGTTGCTGGGAATTATGCGGAGGATATGAAGATGGATGGTGATAATGTGGAGGATGCAAATATTACTCGCGGTGATGATGATGTGTATGATTTCAAATCAGAAGATGAGGATGTTCATGCCGATGATACCCAGATCCAGGGGACATCAGGCAATGACTTGATGGATTTCGAGCCAATCAAGGCAGATGATGATGAACAGGATATCTGGGATTTGCCCAGGAAAGACGGTGAGCAAGGGCATTTCTTGCGGCACTGTACTATGAGCGAAGTGGAAGTTGACGAAGAGCACGCAGGGCAGGAGGATGGCCAACCCGAAGAGGTTGAAGATGACGAAGAGGAAGACGATGAGCAGGTTGAAGGGTTTGATGCTTTGCAGAAATGCAACAGTTTCAGTGGCTTATCTTCTGGCCATCTGATGCAAGCAATGGATCCATCACAAATACCGTATGCTGCTGCTGATTTCGGTGACCAGTCATCCCTGGGGCTTCTCTCGACCCGGGGGGACAATCACTTGATGCTAGGCGGACCATCATCGCTCTTTGGCAGTGCTCCCAAGAGAGAGCTCGAGCATGACCCTGAAATGCCCGGCCATTCCCTGAACGATAGCCATAAGAGAATGAGAACCGAAGGCCCTTCTTGGGACCAAAAACCGCCAGACTTCGACATGTGCTTCGATCAAATGCAGCAGTGGCTTGCAAAAGCTCGAATGGCTTATATGAGCTCCCAGGATGCAATGATGAGCCAGCAGCAGATGATTAGTTACGAGCTCGGGAACAAGGACCACATCATCCAGCAGCTGAAACTAAGTATCGAGGATCAGCAGAGGAGACACCAGGCAGAGCTAGCACGTTACGACAACGAGCTCTACGCAATGAACAGCGTCATCAGCGGCTACAGGAAAGCTCTGAAGACCACCCAGCAAAATTTCGCTGAGTACAGGAAGCGTGCTGCCTTGCCTCTCGAGCCGCTCTACAAAGACGCTGGGGTGGGCGGTGTTGTCAAGACTGTCGCAGATTTGGAGAAAGAGCGCTTGAAGCGAGAAGAAGAGGACAGGGTGACTCTAACCGCTTTTAAGAGTACAGTACAGAAACTCGAGGAGGAGTATTCCCAGACGTTCAAAGCGCATCTGGAACGGGTGGAGATGCTTCAAGCAAGGGTCCCTGACATTGAGAAGGGTGTCGAACTTCTCAAGGAGTCGATGAGGAAACGAAAGGAAGCATCAGCGACGGTTGGTTTAACTGATCTTGCCCCAGTGAATGTGAATGAAAGTGCTGCAGTTGAGCTCTAGGACTATTTTGCTGTACTATATTGACATTAGTGTCCAGAACATCTGCCCTAACTCTTTGTTACATTAGTAAGTGGATGGTTACTTGTCTCTTTGGAAAAAGACATCAATAGCTTATGAATTTACAATTGTTGTTAGATGTGTACATAGAGAGGAACAAACACAATTTACACAAGAAGAAACGCACAAGCCTTACTTTAGGGAGTTCATGCAATTCAAATGACTTGAAGAGGGAGTGAGGATCAAAAACTGTAACACCCTGAAAGAGTACAATAAAATCTCAATTCCACAGAGAGAGATCCATGAACAAGCTCGAATCGCTTAGAGCTCAATCTGAAGCTAAGACAATGGCCAATCTAGGAAGCAAAGTGCTTCAATTTCTTCTTTGTATGATGTTGTTACTCTTAGTCGTCGAGTCCCGTTGCACGCACCCGCGGAAGTACGACAGCAGTGGCGTGGAGGCGAGGTTCAAAGCGTGGCTGCAAAGCCACGGCAAGCACTACAAGGACCACAACGAGTGGATGCTCCGGTTCGGCATCTACCAGGCCAACCTCAACTTCATTGAATACATCAACTCCCAGGACCTCTCATACAAGCTCGGTGACAACGAGTTTGCGGATCTCACTAACGACGAGTTCAAGGCGCTGTACGTGGGCCGCTTGATCATCCCACGGTCAAGCAACGGCAGCCACTACACCACACCTGACCCTCACCAGCAGCAACAAGCTCCTCCGGCGATTGATTGGCGGCTAAGGGGTGCTGTCACTGATGTCAAAATGCAAGGCGAATGCGGTACATATCGTCGCCTTACGCTAAGTTAAAGACTTCGATTTGCGACGTTTTGAACAGCGAAAAACATTCTTTGTTGCAGGAAGTTGCTGGTCATTCTCTGCAGCAGGGGGAGTGGAGAGCGCGGTCCAGATCAAGACAGGAAAGCTGATGTCGCTATCGGAACAAGAGATCGTAGATTGCGACACAAATGGCGACGATAAAGGCTGCTTGGGAGGATTCAAAGAAGGGGCGTTCCAATACATCCAAGACAACGGGGTAACGACGGACATAGTCTATCCTTACACGGGGAAGCAAGGACCGTGCCACGCCCCGGCGACGAAAGCAGCCAGGATTTCGGGGTTCAAGACCGTCGCAGCCAACTCCGAGGCCAGCATTATGGCAGCGGTTGCGCTGCAGCCTGTGTCGGTGTCTGTGGAGTCCTCCGGAAGCGAGTTTCAGCTGTACAGCTCGGGCATCTTCCAGGGGAGATGTGGGACGGATCTGGACCATGACTTGATCATCGTTGGGTATGGCGAAGCCGAACAAGGCGGTCTAAAGTACTGGATCCTCAAGAACTCATGGGGAACCGGATGGGGTGAGGAAGGGTATATGAGGATACTGCGCGGGGCAGCTCAACCGGAAGGGGTTTGTGGCCTCGCGATGATGCCGAGCTACCCCGTGGCTTAGCCAGGAAGGCGCAACAAAGGCGTTGGTTAAGAAGGTTATGTTATATGGCAATAATATTAATCACAACACTTTGTCAATGAGAAAATGTTGTATACAATCCAAATCAAAACAAGTTTATATATATATATATATATATATATATATATGATGCTATATGTTTGTCTGATTCGCCATTTCGGAGTCTAATTCGAGAAGGCTTAAGAGAAGGGATCGAACTTGTGAGCTCATGTAATGAACTTATGAAGATGTCGATTGAACTCACATACGAGATAGAACCAGACCTTAATCAAAAGTCTCGAGTTTAAGCCCATAAATCACCTTTAAAAATGAAAGAAATATTTTACACTATTATTGAACCCGTCAAAACAAGTCCTTTTTTGTAAGTAAAGATTTGAGATGAGGCAAGTCTGATCATCGAGAGGTCGACAAGTCGACAGACGAGAACCGCTTAAACATACCATACAAATAGAACATAGGTGTAATGAAACCCTACAACAACAAAAATAGACGCAACTAAATAAATAGAAACAAATTAACTTCTTTTTTGAAGTCTTTAATCCAAACAAATTTCCCTTTTGAAGTGTCCAATTCATAATCGTGAAGAAAATTGTGTGGTATATGATAGGTTCTAATGAAGCGGATAATACGGTGTAACAGTAAAGCGAATGAATATTATGTCATATTCATATGAATATTATGTTAAATGAATATGAAACTACGAGTATTATGTTTTGTGATATGAATATGATTAGACCTGGGCAAACGCGGGCCGGTCCGCCCGGCCCGTCCCGCCCGCCCGCGAGATTGGACAGGCTTGGGTGGGGGGAAAAGCCCACGCGGGCCGCTAGGCCCGGCTCACGCCCGCAGCGGGAACGGGATTGGGTAAGCCAATCTACCCGTTGCGGGCCGCTAGGCCCGTAACGGGTACCCGCTATTTTTTTAATATATTATTATTATTATTATTACTATTATTATTACAATAATAATAAACAACAGTATGTATACAAAGTATATATACATATGTAATAAAAACCTAAAAAAACAGTAACTTTATATGTTACCCAAAAAACAGTATGTATACAAATATACATATACAAAGTATATATATATTATTACTTTACCCAACTACCCTAAATAAATAGTATGTATATAACATAATACATGTAATAAAAAAACAGTAACTTTATATGTAAAAAAAAAACAGTAACTATAACTTTGATATGTGATAAAAACCTAATTAGTGTACGTATATATAATAAAAACGGTAACTATATATATTGCATATAATATATATATATATATATATATATATATATATATATATATATATATATATATATATATATATATGTTATAAAAACCTAATTAGTATAGCTCTAATAAGATAAATTAATTAGGTTTGCGGGTACCCGCGGGCTACCCGCGTCCGCATTTGCGGACGAGTTTGGACATGACTTTCAACCCGTTAAGTGGGCTTAGCCCAGCCCGCGCCCGTAACAACGGGATGAATTTTTGGCTAAAGCCCAGCCCAAGCCCGGCCCGCGCCCGCGTTTGCCCAGGTCTAAATATGATGTAAGTATTGTTATTTGAATTTCATACTCCCTCCGTCTCGCAATAATTGCTCTTTTTATAAGCAATAATTACTGCTTTTATGTATTTTATCCTATAAAACTAAAGAAAACATAAGTTTTATTAATAAGAGAGCATAAAGCCTAAAAAAAAAGTTTTGCGAGACAGAGAGAGTATTATTTTTATTCACATAACATAAATGAATATAATTAGTTGGGAAAAGATATGTCAGCCAAAAGAATTAGGTGGACTTGGTAGAAGAACGACTGAGGAAAGAAACATTACCCTCCAAATGAAGCTCTTATGGAAAATTTATAATGACCCATGTAATATTTGGGTCAAAGTGATCAAAGAAAAAAAATCTTACTAATAGATAGATAAATGATCTTAATTTTCACAATACCTCCTGGCAATTTAGATGTCTCCTCCATCTTAGGGAAATCTTTCAAAAACGTCTCATTTGGATTTTAGGAGACGGTTCTTGCATTAATGTCTGAGACGACCCTTGGATTGATAAAATCTCCCTAAAACCCTATAAGAATAATCACAACCCCAATATGAAGGTCTCGAAGTTTATTGACTCTGGGAAACATTGGAATACTCATATGCTTCACCAGATATTCCCATCCAATCTAGCTAAGATAATCTCTGACATTGATATTCCAAAAACTAACACACCAGACAAATTAATATGGAAATATAGCAAGGATGGTAATTTTTTGACGAAGTCGGCATACAAAATTAAAGAATATAATGGTGCTCTCAGTACGGAATCTCGGTGGATTTGGAAGCTCCATCTCCCTCTAAGAACCCAAAATTTTATCTGGAAAATTCTGACGGATTCTTTACCAACAAAGGCAAGACTGAACAAATTCTACAATCGAATCCCATCCCAATGCTGCCTCTGTAATATTGAAGATGAAGATGCTACTCACTTATTCCTATGATGTCAAATTTCGAAACAAATAATTAAAACCTATGAATTCAAAACAAACACTTCATTTTGTGGCATCACCAGCCCCAACAGCAAAATGGAAAATATAGAACAAATTAAAAGGAGTAACCTGCGAGTTGCATATTTATGTCTAATTTGGCATAACATCTGTCAATTCAGGAACTCAATCATTTTTAAGAACAAAAAAAAATACCAATACTATTACTCAACGAATCCTAAAATGTGTCTCTGATTGGAGAGAGGCTAGCCAAACCACCAATGATCAGAAACAGAAGAAAAGACAAGACAAGCACATCAAATGGACAAGGCCCCCAATCTCTGTCTACAAAATTAATGTAGATGGTTCGGTTGCAATAGATGGGGATTGCAAGATTGGGGGTATTGTTGGAGACTGGAACGGTCATGTTGTGGAAATTTTCAATAGCAAAGTTGCTAAGGGATATGTAATCCACATTGAATCCTTAGCCACGTGCTTAGGAGTAGAGCTAGCCAGAAGCAAATGATGGCTAGAAGATCATCATTGAGGCCTTGAGGGTGATAACGCGAAAGCTATCAAGGAAACTGAAAACAATGCCAAAGTGCCTTGGGAAATCCTAAGAGTAATGGAAAACATCAAAAGATCAAAGTCAGACTTCTCCATGATTCAATTCCAGCATTGCTTCAGAGAAGCCAACTCAGCTGCAGACATAGCTAGGAGTAATTTTGATCTTAATTTATGTACACTCCCTTTGAATATGGAACTTTTGTAACATCATCCGCATGGATGATCAAGGATGATTCTTCCTGGAAGAACGTCCTATTGGTTGCCTACTGAAAAAAAAACATAAATGAATAACACCATATTCATATTCACACATACACACACGCGCGCGCATATTCACATAACTCAATATTCATATTAGTATTACACAATTTTTCATTTGTTACATCGTTGCACCATATTTTCCGTTTCATTATAACTCTTGCCTAAACTGGATTATACTAGTTCTTTCGATATAAATAATTCTTTTCATAAAAAAATAATCTACATATAAATTAAAATAGCATCTATCAACATTACATATTTATTATCTATTAATATTTTTTGTAAATATGACTACGAAATATTTTTTATTTATATTTTTGTCAATTAACTAAAAAATATATCGATAGATTGTGACTTATATCACTTTCTATAAACTATAATAAAATATTATTTTATTAATTTTTTTTCTTAGAATCAACCACAATGTGCTACATAGGACGTTATGCATCGGTTTTAGTATATGTAATATATATAGATTATATTTTTTTCAATTAACTAAAATATATATGGATAGATTGTGGATTATATTAATTTTATCCTACAATCAACCACAACGCGTCACATAGGAATTTTTATCCAATAATCTGTAGGAAAATTAGATGCGCAGTGGAAGGGTAGAAAACTATTTTCTAACATCTAATTCGGGATCTCATGCATGAATCGATATGAAAACTATAGAAAGGGAAAAGTCGTACCTTTCTTGTGCGGAGCCTTGATTCGAAATCACCTTTGGAGAAAAGAGCCTCAAGCGCGACTCCTCTACTTGGTCCACACGAGCACGAGATTGGATCTTCTTGTCTCCGTTTGCTAGAACGAACGATCGAAGGATTACACTCCCACCTAAAACTTTAGGGATGGGAGTGGGTTTTTGGTGGGAGAAGAAAAGATGCACAATGCCAAAAACTAGGTTAAGACTTATTCTCAATAAGTCTCCTTATATAGTGTGCAAATTAGGTCAAACTTATTCCTAATAAGGTACCTTTATCGTTTACCTTCTATCCACAATATTTTTCCATAAAGATATTATATCAATAATAATAACTTATTATTATCATTAATAAATTATCCAATTCCTAATACTCTTTTGTGTGTGACCTTATAGGACCCGAATAGAATAACAATAGATTAAATCCAATTTAATCTATAAATTATAGTTGGCTTCTAGCAAAGCACTATAATTACCTAAATTATCCAGATTGTAAATCTCCATGTCCTATTATATCATTAGTATTTTACACATCAATTAAAGGACACCAATTCCTTCAATCTCTCAGTGGATGTGCGATTTCAATTCCTTTGTCACTTAATGTTCAATTTGACGATATGATAGCATCTCATGTTATCCATATCAATTCAAATTATTTCTCGATCCCGAACTTGAGCTGTCAAATAAACAAATGATTACTTATTAATCCATTTGAGCACGGCCATGCATTTTACAGTTCTTACTCTTCGAGTGGCAAGAACACTATTCCTACTCAGATATCCACATATCTAGAATAGGAAGACTTCTCCAATCTTGTGTGACTATAGCTCCCACTTAAATTTTAGCAAACTTAATCACTGCCTTTATGACTGCCTTTTACGGATCAACGGTTGACAGTGTCAAAGGATACCAATCATTAAGTGAAAGGGATATCACACTCATGTCTGAGGAATCAACTAATAATATTTTAACCTTAAATTCTTCAACTTATTTGAAAAATCTTAAGGCAGGTCTGTTCAACAAGTATCCACCATACTTGTCTATACAATTGATTAGACATCTCCATTTCCCTATAACTTGTGAAACTTGGCGCCATCAATCAACTTGTATAATAGTCTATATTAAATCATTTGTGTCCCATTTAATGATTTAGAATACGACAAAACATAATTCATAATATCAGTTCACTTAATAGAGTTTCAACCACCACGACTTTTGCAACAATCCTATTTGATAATCATAAATTATTAGGACACTTTATTCAATTCTAAACCATAATCGAATAATAATGAAACTTTATTTCAAACAAACATGATGCAAATATGTTTCAACAATCTTGATCAAATATCTAAGCTCTCAAAACATCAAAACTCAAAGTCATTCATCAATGAACTTGAGTCCCTTGGCCCTAGTTTGACTATCATGCTTGGGCCTGGGAAGGGGTTTAGCCAACGAATTTGCAACGTTGTTATCCCATCTGTAAGACCCGGGGTCTCAAGAGGCGCCAGCCCATGCCACCTAGCCCTCTCAGGTCCGTTGTCCTCACTTGGAGCCTGAAAATGAAGAGCTCTTGTGACATGGGTAGGGCTTGAATCACTTATAAATCACTCCCAATATCCTTATGATATCCGATGTGGGACGGGGTGTTACAGTTATCCGTGTGTATCTTGCACAGATACATATCATCTTACTAGACCTAGTCTCATATGATATGATACTTTTGGGTGCATGTCTAGATTTGGGGATTAGAGCTAGGTTCTTTGGAATAAGCAATGACACCAAGCTCATCAATGACCGTCCTTATCCAGACAACTTCCTTAGCAACATCCAATGTTGCAATGTACCCAACCTCTATTGTAGAATCAACTAATGTGTCATGATTTGAGCTCATCTAGCTCCCATCTCCTCCAACAAGAACAAAGACATATTCGGACTGAGATCCGAAGTCATCTTTGTTTGTTTGGAAACTCACATTAGTATATCAACGATTAACTCATCATGTCCTCCATACACTAAAAACTCATCCTTAGTCCTTTTTAAGTACTTGAGGATGTTCTTAGTTGTACTCCAGTGTGCTTCACCTGGACTCGATTGGTATATGCTGCATACACTTAAGGTGAATGCAAATCTGGGCGAATACATATCATGTCATACATAATGGATCCTATTGCTAATGCATAAGAGATCCGACTCATTCTATGCAGCTCATCAAGTGTTACTAGACACCGCTTCTTGCTTAGATATAGGCCATGTTGCATGGGCAACCGAACCTGTCCAGAACCTTATCTATATAAGTTCTCTGACTTAGTCCAATGAGTCTCTTGCATCTATCTCTATAGATCTTGATGCCTACTAAAATGTACTCGGCCTCTCTAAGGTCTTTAATTGAGAAATGCTTCTTGAGCCAGTCTTCTACAAACTCAAGCATTTGAATGCCATTCCCAATAAGTATTATGTCATTCACATACAAAACCAAGAAAAAAATTTTTCTCCCACTAAAAGTTTTGTGAACACAAGGTTCCTCTTCATATTTGATGAATTCAAACCATTTGATCACTTCATCAAATCGAAGGTTCCAACTCCATGATGCTTGCTTAAGTCCATAAATGGACTTCTTAAGATTGCATACCATCCTAGGATTATGTGAATCTTCAAAACACTTCAGGTTGTATCATGTACACATCATCTTCTAAGTATCCGTTTAGATCGTGGTCTTGACATCCATGGCACTATGCCGCTTTTTCGGAGCCTGGACCCATCATAGCTTGCTTATATGTAGTAGACTGGTTGATTTCTAACATCAGAATGTCCAGACATATAGTCAAAATGAAATCAACAAATCTATTTTGGCAACGATCTTTGCCTATCCAATCTACGTGTGGGTTGAGCAACTGGAGGTTCTACCACAACGTTTTGTGGACTAGTAGGGGTGAGTTCTTGTAACTCCCTTGCCTCTGGTATATGATTTTGAGTTCTTTCTTCTTGTAGAATAAAGTTCTCAAAATCCATAGTCTCGTACATGGAGTGATCCATGTCTTCTTGACGTTGCTCGGTTTGTTGCTTCTCTCGAACTTCTTCGAGATCAACATTTCTCCCACTTGACTTTTTGGAAACAAACTCTTTTTCCATAAAGACACTATCCCTAGCAACAAACACTTTATGCTCAGTGGGATTGTAGAAGTAGTACCCTTTAGTTTCCTTAGGATACCCTAGGCGTGGCCACGGGTTACGGGTCAACCCGTGACCCTCCGGGTCATACGGGTCAACGACCCGCCTGGTCCGGGTTGGCGGGTAGGGACGGGTAGCGGGTTAGGGTTAGGGTCGGGATATCCGTGACCCGTGACCCGTCGGGTCGACCTATTTTAAAAAACTATCCGTTGGTGGTGGGGCCCACAGGTCGGAGGTGTTTTTTAAAAAAAAATATAGCCGTTGTAACGGCTAGTAGACTCGGGGCTATAAATACCCGACTCCTCCTATCACAAATCCCATCCAATCCATCAATCACCTATCAATTTGATTTTCATAAGCTTGTACGTTGTAATCATGTCCGGTGACAACCTCAAAGAGGCGTTGTTTCAAGATCACTACGATAAGGCAGATGTGCAAGCCGATCGATCATTCGTATCCGTTTGTCGTCATTGTGCTAAAAGGTACAAGATGCGGAATAACCTTGGCCATGGTAATTTGAAGTCTCACATCACCAACAAGCACCCCGAGAAGATTAAGAACGATGGCGCTTCGGGCTCGAGTGGAACGAGTGGTGGTAAAAACTAGTCTATTATTCTTATGTCCTAAGTCTTAATAATAAGTAGTGAGTATTGTAGTAATGTAGTAAGTTTATGTTTTACGTTTTTATGTTATTATGTTATGTTATGTGAATCGGTGAATGTGAGTCGTGATTTGTAAACGTGTATTCGTCTTTCGGCTTACAATAAACTTGTGTTTGAATGATTCAAAGAATATTGTTTTATAAGATAATATTTTTACTAATTACCTAAAAACTTAGAAAAAATTACCTAAACATTATATATTACATTTAAAATGTTCAAAAAATAAAAATCTACATAAAATATATTGGAAACTTAACATATAAATTTAATTAAAAGTTAAGCTAGTTAACTAGTAGCCAAACACCACCCAAGTGCAACTAAAAAAAAAAAAAATTTGAATCGGGCGGCAATGGCTAGATTTCCAACGGTCGACCCGCCGGGTCGACCGTTGCCCAACGGCTACATTGGAGGGAAAGGGCTCGGTTTGGCTCTATAAATAGGCCATTTCCCTCCCAATTCCAACCCACACCTCACTCATCTCCTCTAATCTCATCTTAATCTCTCTAATCGCTCTATAATCGCTCTCTAATCGCTCGATCTTGTCTCTCGTAATCCCGGTTTCGTAGTCTCTCTCTTAAATCTCCTAAATCTCTTCAATTCAACATGTCGGGTTTCATCAACCGAGTTACTAACCGAGTTACTAGGGGTCGCAAGAGTGTTAGTGGAGCCCCATCTTCATCGACCCCGAGTGTCGGAGGAGGCGGTTCGAACCCGGCGGCGGCACCAAGCCTTCGTCGAAGTGCATCGGTCTAGGCGGCGAGCGGATCCCGACGTCGTCGAGATGATGCTCTACTCGCCGACCACGTCGACGAGATCATGGAGGAGGAGGAGGAGGCCGAGCTCGAGGCCGATGGGACCCCCCAATCCGGAACTCCGACGATTCCAACCCAAGAGCCCGGGTTCCCCGCCGAAGGGAGCCAAGGAACTCCGGCCGATGGCGACCCTATTACTACGGCGGAAGTTCGAGCTGCTACTTTCAAGTATTGGTTCACGAAGGGTCCTAGGGAGCCGGCTTGGGAGGAATCGAGTTGCGCCGCCAAGTGCAACTTTTGCTCCACGGTCTACAAGCACAAGAAGGGAGGCGGATATGGGAACTACAGTCGCCATATCCGTTCGAAGCATCCTGAGAAGCTCGGCCTCGCCAAAGGGCAAACTCAACTAACCGGGTACGCATCTTCTTCCTCTCAACCCCCTGGTTTATGGTCTTATGATTATCGTAGTTGTCATGATCAATATGCGGAAATGATAGCTTCCGAGGGTTTAGCTTATAGTTTTTCACAACGTTTATGTTTCAATGAATTTATTACGCAAAATGTTCAACCTGCATGGCAAGGTATTAGTCGAAACACAGTTAAGAAGAAAATACTTAGACGGTATAACACTCGTAAAAATGAATTAATCGAATATTTTCAAAAAAAACCATGATTTACACGTTTCGATTTGTAGTGACATTTGGACCGACCATTGGCAACATCACTCATACATGGGTGTTACTTGCCATTGGGTTGATCAACGTTTTCAATTGCACAAACGTGTTTTAGCTTTTCGAGTTTTCGACGAAGCACACACGGCACGAAACATAGCAGGTGTCCTTTTAACGATTTTACAAGAATATAGATTAACTAAAAGAGTTTTTAGTATCGGTTTTGACAACGCTTCTGCCAACACCGCATCTATCCCCGATTTAATCCAAAAACTGTCAGCCCGCGATAGGCGGCAAGTTTTTCCACATCCGTTGTGCCCCTCACATTTTAAACTTATGTGTTCAAGATGGTTTATTATATTTACAAGGTGTTGTTGAACCAATTCGATTTGTTTTGCGGGCACTTTGGCGAAGCAAATAGCTTCGCCAGCAATGGAGCGCTTATTGTCATAGCCACCAAACCCGCCCAAAAATGTTCCCCAAGGACGTTTGCACTCGGTGGAACTCCACTTACACAATGATTTACGATTCAATCGCTTACAAGGAACTTCTTTCCGGTTTTGCAACAGTACACATCCCGGACTCACACATATTTGCCGATGTGTGGACTCAGGCCGGGGACATTGTGGAGGTTTTCAAAGTTTTTTACGATGCAACTCGGACGTTTTCCCACGTTTACATGCCTACATCAAACATTTTTTGTTTTATTGCAATGAACGTAGCAATAGCCCTTCAAGACGGGATTAACACGCCTTCCATTTCCCAAGCAACTATCGGGATGCGGCAGAAATGGATCGCATATTACAAATTTATACCCGATATTTTCCTCGTAGCGTGTTGTTTCGACCCTAGATATAAATTAAACGGAGTTCAATTGTTTTTAGAAAACTATTATCCGACTTTAGGAATTGTGGATGATCCTGATTGCAATGTTACAATTATTATTGCTAGAGTTAGAGGATTGTTAGAACAATTATATACTGAATATTCGACAGGCGATAGAGCGCCCTCCGATCGTCCTCCCGTGCCTTCCGGTTCAAGCGGGTCACGAACCAGCATCACCGCTAGAACTAAGGCACTTACCCGAGATATCTTTAGGTCAAAGAGGTCGAGATCTTCGTTGAGCCCCCACTCGGAGCTCGACGAATATTTGTCCACTAACTTTGATTTTCTCAGCGATGAAGAGGAAGATTTCGATGTCCTTGAGTGGTGGAGCCGTCCCGAAAGACAAAGATTCCCGACGTTGCAGGTAATCGCCCGACAAATACTTGGGGCATCTTGCTCCACCGTAGCTGTCGAGCAGCTTTTCAGTCGCGGAGGTCAGATTCTTTCGGAGAAGAGATCAAGCTTGCTTCCCGAGAACCTCGAAGCCCAAGTTTGCCTTGCAGATTGAAAGAAGGCGGAGATGCGGATGCAGAAGAACAACTTGGGGACTGATTCTGAGGATGATGACGGAATAGAGACAGAGTCCGTTGGGAGCTCCATTGATGGCGCGGTCACAGATGGCTCAGGAGGTGGAGGATTCGACGATCAAGAAGACTAGAAGAGGAGGTAACCGGGTCGGGGTTCAGACATACAGGTAAAAGAACTACGTGGGCTTTGATTCCTTACCCCCGGGAGGATACGTAGGCAGTCGGGAAACCGATTCAAGCCCTTCTTCCCCCCCCCCCCCCCCAAACCCAACACTCCCTAATGCAAAAATTGTACAACTTTTTTGTAATTTGTAAAACTTATAGAGTTATAAGTTGTAGACTTTTTAGTTTTTAAAATTATAAGATGTAATATTACATATTGTATGTAAAAACTAAAGAGTCAAGTTATGATTTGTGAACACGAAAGGATATTTGTCAAACACATAGGCGTTCAATTCCCGTTCCCTTTCTTGACAAATCCGATCCGACAATTCAGATTCCGAAGTCCGAAACTAGTGCAAACCCGTCCAACCCGGGTTCCAACTCGTCGGGTCGACCCGGCGGGTACCCGGCGGGTCAGACCCGTCGGGTCAACCCGTCGACCCGACGACCCGCCGGGTGACCCGAACCCGCCAACCCGTGGAAATCCCGGGTTAGGGTTCGGGTCGCCCTTCCCAGACCCTTGACCCGGCGAGTCGAACCCGTCGACCCGCTGGGTCTGACTCGTGGCCACGCCTAGGATACCCTACGAAGAAGCACTTATTTGATTTGGTTGTGGGCTTATCTGCTAGTAAACAGTTTACATACGCTTAACATCCCCAAAGCCCTGAGAAAAGACAAACTTGGAACTCTTCCAGTCCATAACTCGTATGGTGTCTTTTCTATAGCCTTAGATAGAGTCCTGTTTAGTTTGAACATCATAGTTGTGAGAGTATACCCCATAAAGATATTTGAAGATTAGCAAAACTCATCATTGATCAGACCATGTCCAAGAAGGTCCCATTTCTCCTTATAGAGACACTGTTCATTTGTGGTGTTCTTGTGTGGAGTTAGTTGTGAGACAATCCCACAACTCTTTAAATGATGATCAAACTCTTGGCTCAAATATTTATCACCACAATCGAATTGTAGTGTCATAATTTTCTTGTCAAGCTGGTTTTCAACTTCATTCTAAAACTCCTTGAACTTTTCAAAAATATCTTCATGAAGTAAATGCAATCATATCTACTTAAATCATCAGTAAAAGTTATGAAGTATTTGTACCTATACATCTATATGTATTAGTGTCATGAGCTCAATTGCCCTTTCACTCACCCTAGTAAAAGGCGACCTTGTCATTTTTCTCATTAGACATTACTCACATGTGTCAAATGATTCATAACCATTTGATATCAAAATTCCATCTTTATGGAATTTTCCATGCAATTTAAGTCTAAGTGACATAATTGACGATGTCATGCATAGATAGATATTTTCACCCGCATCTGATTTTTGCTTTTTGGTACTTGTGTTGTAAACACCAAATGTTTGATGGAGTCATTACTTATCACAACACTAGCATTTGTGCTAGACGAACTCATAGTTCCATCCTTTTTATCTTTCAAATACTTTGGGCGGTTTTTCTTCCAGTGACCCTTGGTATGGTAGTAGAAACAATCATGGGCAGTAGCTACTTTAGCTTTTTCAGAAGTGTTCTTGGGTTGGGTAACTGTTTACCCTTTCGTTTTGTGTTCTTCTGCTGTCCAAATGCCCCTTTCTTGAACCCTTTTCCCTTTTGGACCATCAAGAACTCCTTTTTGTTTCCCATAGTTAGATTTTGCTCAGCGGTCTTAAGCATCCCATGCAACTCTTCAAGCGTTTTTACAGCTCCGTTCATATTGAAGTTTAGCTTGAACTAAGTAAATCCATCATGCAGAGAATGAAGTATGATGTTTGTAGCCAACTCATGGCTATAGGGGTGGCCAAGTCTCTCCATGTTTTCAAAATGACCAATCATTTCAAAGACATGAGGACCAATTGGCTTGCCTTTCTCAAGTTTGCAATCAAGTATTGCTTTATGAGTCTCATACCCTCTCCATCCTCGCTTGTTCCTAAAATATAACTTTCAAGGTGCGAATGATGGTGCAAGCATCCATCTTTTCGAACCTCTTTTGAAGGCTCGACTCCATAGACGCCAACATAAGACATGTGACAATCACTGACTTATCTCTTATTTGTTTTTGCTGATCCTTCTCAACTTGAGTAGAGGCATCAGTCAATTTTTGGACAGGGGTGTCAAGTACACTCTCTTTTCCTTCAGACCTGAGAACAATTCTCAGATTTCTTTCCTAATCGAGGAAATTATTGTCATTCAACTTATTCTTCTCAAGAATTGAACGCAAATTGATGATGGTGGGGTTATCGTTTCTATTCATGATATCTACAACATAGAACATGCAAAATATAAATCATGTTTGTCATGCAAAAGCTTAAAATTTAAACATGCTTTAAATGTAAATAAGATAATGCCATTTTATCCATAAAATAAATTTTCCTTTGAATAAAATGATTCCAAGATCCTATTACAGATAATACATTAGCGTTCTTTGGCACTACCCTAACTCTTATGTGACAAGGTAAGTAACTTTTACTAGTTATAACATTTATAACTCTTGGTTGATAGATCACATCTCATGTAAATATACCTCATGCCTCAAAATCCAAAACTTTGTCTTTTGGTCTTTTGTTGAGTAGAACCAATTCAAGGCTATAAATCTCTTATATAGATTTACCCGTGTTATCCCAAGGCCAAAGCATGGACACATTGCTTTGGAAAAACCTATCCATCAAATTCCAAGGGTCTCGTAGGTTATGAATTGGAAAGGCATGGATACTCTCAATTTTCTTTTAAGAGAACTAGGTTTGTCATGCAAGTCTAATTATCAAGTGAACAAACAACATAATCAAACATGCAAGCATAAACCAAACACATGCAAGAAAATAAATTGTGATCCTAGTATGATCCCTAATGAAAAGAAAACCAAAAAGATAAATCATCAAGGTTCTTTTTGCTCCTCGAATCCTCATCCTTGATTCTTCTTTGGATCTCCATCTTAGAATCGTCTTTTGGATCTCCATCCTTGAATCTTGTAGCATCTTCTTTTGTACAATGTATAAATAAATTTACTTTCAAAAATTAAATTACAAAAATACATAACGATACGCAGATCGTGTACAAAAATACATAACGATACGCCGATTGTATTTATATGCTACTTGGGCCATACTAGTCACCGCATGCAATAATATCAAATATTAAAAATATTAATCACAATTAATATAACATCAAAATATTAATCAAATTAATATATCAAGAAATAGAATATTAATCATATTAATAAACTATTTAACTCAAATCAATTAAATTATCTAATAAAATAACTAATTTAATATTCTTGATATTTTAATTCAAAATAAGCAATCATATATATATGGAATTAATTTTATGGTAACTATTACCTTTTATAAATGGATAGAATATTTTATTGGAGATAAGATATCTACTATATCTGATTAAGGTAACTTAGGATCTTACACTAAAATCCTAACCAATATACCTTTCAATTTCATAACCCTAATTGTCGCCTCATCTACTCCCACTCAAATTTTTGTAACCATTACAAAATCTTTTGATAATAGTAGGATTAAGATGATAAGTTTTTATAAAACTTAAACTTTTGACAAATTAATATATGAATCAAATTCACACAAAATTCATCAACTTGACATCAAAATCATGAAATTCTCAATTTTTATAGATTCAAGTCAACTTTCACTTTTATAAAATCAAATATTTCATAATTTATACAAGAAATCATATATTTTGCATGCATTATACAAATTCAGTGAAAGAAACATTATAAAACAATTTCAAAATCCAAATAAAAATAAATTTTGATGACAATTAATATGATCGGCGAGACCAAGGCCGTGACATGCCAATCAATGTACATGATCGAAATCAAATTATCTAATTTTTAATACTTTTTTGCGTGTGACCTTATAGGATCCGAATAAAATAGCAATAGATTAAATCCAATTTAATCTATAAATTATAGTTATAGTTGACTTCTAGCAAAGCACTATAATTACCTAAATTATCTAAATTGTAAATCTCTATTTTAATCCGATTATATCATTAGTATTTTACGCATTAATTAGAGGACACCAATTCCTTCATAATCGACCACAACACGCTATATAAGACGTTATGCATCAATAGTAATATATGTATGTAGAGGATATAGAAGAATACCGCTAGTGATTAAAGACATGCCCTTCAAAAATACTACTCCTGTGACATAATCACATTCATGCCAAAAGCAATGCTATACTAGACCATGAGAAGAGATGGTCAACCTGCTCGGCCTGCCCAATCCATATGGTTATATAGAATTGTATTAAAATACTACATATATTGATTATATAATTTATACTTTACTTTATTAATACTAATTAAATTACTAATAATATTCAAATCACGTATCAATTAAGAAATACAATACTCTAATATTAAAAAAATTATTTGCAAGATTTTTTTCCATTGAAACGTACCTACACTAAATATTATAGTGTGTGATTTCAAACTTGTGTACCTTTGTTTTGTATAAAATTTCAATCTTTTGGGATACTTATAGCACATATTATAAAGTTTTGGGTCAAATGTAAAACTACAAAATAAAAATAATATTTCACAAAATTTTAATGAGTGACCCGTTGGGCTACCCGACCCACCCATGTGGACGGACTTGGGCAAAGCAATTGGCCTAAAAACCGGATTTGGTCCAAATTCGACCCACTATTATGGGCCAAGATATTCGCATAGGGATGACAATTTCATCCGCATCTGATAGGTATCCGTCTCACCCGACCCAAAAAAGTGGGTGAAAATCTGTTATAAAGCGGATATTAAATGGGTGATGGGTCGGGTCGAATTCGGGTGAAGGTATTTCCCAACCGTCGCCCGATCCGTCACCCGACTTATATTATATAATTACACTATATATACAAAATTACCAATATACTCCCACACCCTAATTAAACAATCCTATCAAACATGCTTCTAGCTTGAAGTGTTGATACTTGATAGTTGCGTGGATCTTTACACGTATTTGATCGAATTTGACTATATTTGTTAGTTGTTTATTCATCGAAGGGTTCGACGTATGTTTTTCTATAATTTTTTTTTGAATTTGATTAAGTGTATTTCACCCGAATTATCACTTAATCCACTCGATCTACCGATGGGTGATGGGTGGACGGGACGGGTGAAATATTTGTTGGGTGATTGGTCGGATAGCTAGGGTGAAGGGTTTTGGGTGGTGGGTTGGGTGGCGGAAGTAGATCATCCACCCACCACCCAACCCATTGTCATCCATTCGCATAGACCCGATCCAAACCCGTTCAATCCAGACATGCTCAGGTGTAAATGTTATCCACACTTCTTAAACATTAAACACATAGAATAAACATACTGAAGCGATAGTAAACAAATATCATTTATTATTTATTCATGTTTTGTAATGATAAACATAATATAAAATATCAAAATTTTAAAATAATTTATACTTATTAATAATAAATATGAAATTATTTATTACTAATAACTCACTTTTTCAACTTCAACTAAATCATAAATACGTTTCCACCTGTCTCCCTACATACCAAAAACACTAATTACCACTGTCTTATTTCATAATTTATGTCGTTTGACTTTTGACACGCTTTTTGATTTGTTATTAACTCTATAAAAAAATTCACATAATTTCAAGTAACAAGTTTGAAATTATTTTAAAATTTTGAAAAATAACTTTATATTTTATACTATATAATTTTAAAATATTAAAAAAACGTATTAAAAAGTAAAACCTCCTAAATTATGACACGGGGGAGTAGTGAAAATTACCTACCTACCACCTACGTAGTAATAAAGAAATACGGAGTACTTCGTAAGGTGTATGAGATATTCAGATCTCAAAATCTCATCTCCCTCCACCCCATATCCAGGCTGATACACAACGGAACCGCACCCGGCACTCTCTCTGTGATTCACTGTGTTTTTCAGCTTACCAAGTTCCGGTGAATTCCCCAATCGATCTCCTTTACTCTCAGATCCGAGGAGTTCATTTCCCTTTCTTGCCGGAACAAGTTCAGCTTGTTGGAATTAGAAATCAAGGATGGGATCCAGAACAGACGATGATTACGATTACCTGTTCAAGTTGGTGCTCATCGGCGACTCCGGCGTCGGAAAATCCAACCTCCTCTCCCGATTCACTCGCAACGAGTTCAACCTTGAGTCCAAGTCCACCATCGGCGTCGAATTCGCCACCCGTAGCATTCAAGTAGATGATAAGGTCGTCAAAGCTCAAATTTGGGACACCGCCGGCCAAGAAAGGTATCTTTTCGTCCCTAATTTCTGTCCTGTGTTACCAAAGTAGCATTTGATTTTGTTATTTGGAATTGAATAGTTAGTTCCTTGTGTATTTCAATTTGGAGCCGATTGGAAATTCCAATTCCATGACCTAGGTTTCGTTTGCGTAGTTTGAATTAGGTTAGGTTTGGTTCACAAATTGAGGTTGGCTAGTAATGATTGAGGTTGGCTAGTAATGAGGCAAAGTCAAATTGAGGAATGATTTGCAAAGTACTTCAATATGAGTTTGCTCGCTGATGAATTACATGAATGAGGGTTAGCATAATTCATTGTTCATATGAGCTTGCTTGCTGAGGCAGAAAGCGGAGTTGTCAAGCATTGTTGTTTGCTGAGTCTTATCCTCTCAATCATGCTTGAGTTTGCTTACTTATGCAGAAAGATAGGTACTTGTGTTATTGATTTTGAGCAACTCCGCTGATACGATCCCACTATCCCAGCTAAGGAGAAACCATGGAACTTGTACTCAGTGGGTTCTATCTTCCGCCGTGAGGTGTTTCATAGTTTTTTTTCCGAGACTATGGAATTCTTCATCTTGTGATAAAACCGGTATTGCGAATAATTAGCTTCCTACAAAGTAGTGGAATTATCGAAACCTTATAGAAATGGGCAACTTTTTGATAGTATGTTTGTAATCCTGGTTCTGATTATTGATTGTTCTGAAATCACAATTAGTTACATTACATTACGTGATCAATAGGTTTGTTTGTGTAGAAGCTTTAAATATTTCAGTTAGATTCAAAGCTTCAAATATTTCAGTTAGATTCAACAGCGGACATTTGCATCAGTTAGCCTAGGATGTAATTTTTGGATTATTTAGTCCGAGTGGGAAAATGGATTTGTGATGCACTTATCCATTAGTTTAATGGGTCTTCATGTGAATTCCATCCTGCCAATCATAAGTTAATGACTGTTTCTTTACTTGCTTATGATAATTTTACCTCAGTATCTGACTTGGAATCTTCGTAATCTTTGCTCTAGATACCGTGCAATCACAAGTGCGTACTACCGAGGAGCTGTAGGCGCATTGCTTGTCTACGATGTCACACGCCATGTGACATTCGAAAACGTAGCGAGATGGTTGAAGGAACTCCGAGATCACACTGATGCCAGCATCGTAATCATGCTTGTGGGAAACAAGGCTGACCTCCGCCACCTGCGAGCAGTCTCAACCGAGGATGCCACATCATTTGCCGAGAGAGAGAGCACCTTCTTCATGGAGACCTCTGCTCTCGAGTCTCTCAACGTCGAAAACGCCTTCACAGAGGCCCTCACCCAGATATATCGGGGAGTTTGCAAAAGGGCTCTAGAAGCTGGGAATGACGACCCTGTATCTGTGCCAAAGGGGCAGACCATCAACGTTGGTGGAAAAGACGACGTTTCTGCTGTGAAGAATTCTGGATGCTGCTCTGCTTAGTGCACAGTAAAGAAGCATACTGGTGTCTTCTGTTTCGACCTCAACTATCACGGTATTTGCATCCCAGAAGCCGATGTAAACGAATACAAGTACAGCTTGGACCTCGGAGTTTTAGCTTGGTGCCCCCCATAATTCTTCCAGGAATTATTGGCTGAAGTTTGCTTTTGAAATTGTGAAGTGGAAGTTCAATTTAGGTAAGCCCTAGTTCCAGGAAAAAAAAACTAAGTTTTAAACAGATTTGATGCTCCTTTCATTAGTCTTTGCACCTGTATCCTTAATGTATCAGTCATTTACATTATTACATCTAGTGCAGTTTACTTGCTCATATATGCCATCTTCTTTCTGTATTACTCCTATGATCTGGTCTCCTTTGGTAGGTGAATACGAGCATGTCGCCACCCTGATTCTCCCTCTCCGCCTAAGCACTTCAGTTCGGTCCATGAGGCGTGACCGCGTGAGTACACGAGGAGTTACACTTACAGAACGACTAGAGGCATTTACTGAGGTCTGCCTACATTCAAAATCATCAGTTTGTACTCTTAGGGTCATCCTGATCCATTGGATCAAAGTCGGATCCAATGTCACGCCACTGACCAACTCAATGGATCGGATCTGAACCTGGAGAAAGACTCAAACCGGATCAACCCAATTGACCCAGGACCCAACCGATCCAAACTTGAACCGACCCAGTTGACAGATTTAGACACTTAGCTCAAACCAAAATAAATAAATAAATTTTGAAATGTGATGATGTTCTAGGGTGTGTTTGGATTCCATTGCATTTTCATTATAATGCAATTATTTTACCTCGCTTTATGTGTCCGTTTGGTTGTAAAAATAAAAATATCGTAAAAACCGAGATAAAACCGTAATTTAACCAAATAATAACATAAATCGAGATAAACTAATTGCATTTTAATTAATATATCGTGGAATCCAAAAATATCATAATTTAAATGCCTTAAATTTTTTGTTAACCAAACACCGCCTTATCATTTTACATTATAACATAATGCATTTGGAATCCAAACACACCCCTAGGATCAAGCAGATTCGATATTTTATCATCCGCCTTTGCTATATACACCACAAACCCTGCACGTCAATTCCGACGTGTAGGGTTAAAGTGGATTAATTAATTTTTTTAAAGTGCTAATTAGTGATGGTAACTTGCACGTTGAAAGAAACGTGCATTTTTAAAGGTGGATTTGTAGTGTATTTAAAAACACCTTTATCATCTTTGCACTTGACTACTCATACATCTCCCTGTAGTGCGATTCGTGGCCTACAAGCATTTTAGGAAGTATCTTTCCTGAGCATGAAGGAAGTAGCTTTGCCGAGCACGGCAAACCCAAAGCCGCTTCCAATACCATGCAATTGCGCACTGCAGACAACGAATATGATCATATGCCTCCTCGCTTGGCCGATACTCCAGTCTTACATATAGATGACAAGATGTCAAGAACGCAGTGTTCTGTTCATCTGTAACTCAAAACAAGCATAACATACTCCAAAACCAAAACTCCTACAGGAGAAAAATTTACTCTATACATGGATACCAGGTCAGATTACCTCTCCTATGCATATGTATCTGTCTTGACAACAAAACACACAAGATTTAAAAGACTTAATAGACCTCATCTTTCATAACAAGACGACTTTGCCTTTGACTTCACAGCCTTCGTCTGCACAATTTAAGTGCTCAGGTTTGATACCTTCACTGTTGCCAAGAGATTAAACAGGTAGAATGTACTAGGGAATAAATGCCATGAGAATGCTTCTCTTTGTGTGTCAGTAGAGCTGGATTGAGAGTATACTGATGGAGGAAAAGGATGTATGAAGCATGCATTCAAAAGAGACATATACAAAAATACGAAGACGTAAAGGGGCAAGAAGACACTGGCCTTGCGTCTTTTCGGAGTTCAACCAACCGTACTATTTGTCAAAACATTCTGTTGAACCAGCAGTAAGTTGGCTTTCAGGAGTGGTACTGGAGACCTGAAGATCAGCACTGCTTGAAACAGTAACAGCAGAAGGGTGAAGAGCACTTCCAAGTTCAGGTTTTATATTTCCCTTGGCCTTGCCCTTCCCAGTCAACTTCTTCTCATCAGTTGGGGCATCAGCGGTTAGCCTTCCCATCCTCTTTTGGAGGTCTGCAAGTGAATCCTTCATCACTCTCCCCTTAGGACTCTTCTTTCCATCAACGAGCTTAAGTTCTAGTCTGTACAGTGCACATCCATTGTAGTTCTCAATCTCATATTCAAACAAATGCCAGTGATAGTTGTTAAGTGGCTGGGGATCCATATAGTAGGACCTCTTCCACCCTCCAAATTCTTTCAAAACCTGCTTCCTTGACTCATGCCAGCCCCGCCCATTGTAATCAGGCAAAGATCTTTGCTTTCTGTTCCCACATTCAAATGCTCTACGTGGTTTATCAAAAAAGAGCCATTCCCTTATCGTTTCCCCTTCTACGAAAGAAATATCAAACAGCTCTGCAAGATATGAAGATTAAAATAAATAAAAGAGAAGACATAAAACGAAACAATAGCTTCAAACTTCATCTAATAAGTAGCTGAGACACAAAATAAAATCAACTTCCCAATATCAGATGAAAGTATGAAACCATGGTATGCTAAAAAAAGGAATCTACAATTTAATATAGAGCAATATCATGACAGAATAGAATGATTGACAGCAAAGGAAAATAAAGGAATAACATAAAACAAAATTAATTCTAGTAAAACAAAGGCCATACCAGGAGCATTCCATGGACTTCTAGAGGTGGCAGCACCCTCACAGTCGGGAATACCTACATCTTTTCCCTCTATCTTGGCTCTGAGAGAAGCAAAAAGAGGACCATCCTTCAAACCTATGCCTCCAGGCCTTAAGATAGGAGCCATTCCAGGGGGGCCTTCTTTTGCCGCCAATGTGCCATGAAATGTACTGCAATAGTGCTGGCACCAATCAGATCCTTGAACAGGCCTTGGGCAATCCCAAAGTGCACATTTTGGTCCAAGGAAGGCAGATGGTGAAGGGCTGACATTCATCCTAGAGATATCAGTGAATCCATCTACTCCAAACTGCTCCACATTACTAGGACAAATATAAATCTCGTTTCCATGGAATTGGAAGAAATCTGCATTGGCTGATATTTCCAGGTTGTTATCTGATGTCTGGTGGAAATTTGAAGTGTCCAAGAGAGATGTTGGATTATGATGAAAAAGTGAAGCTTCCATGTTAACAGTTTGACTATTGATGAAAGTTGAATTATGGAACTGCGATGCAGAATCACCGAATTGCTGAAATCCTTGAAAGTCATCATTCCCTGGTATACTGTTAAAGTGACCAGCCTGCAGACATATCACAGAAAAACAAGTCTGAGGAGTTACTCCAAAGTAGAAAACAAACGGTTTAGACAAATTATGCTTTTGAATTTTGATGGATGAAAGATATGAAGTCTCCGAGGGTGAGAAATATGACAATAATGAATTGAAGAGAGTACCTCTTTAAACACAGCAGTCTCTCCAGCTTTTGTCGTATGTATTTCAGGCCCGTTTTTCAATGGACTAATTGCATCATCTTCTTCTTCTATTTCCCTCAAGAGACGACCAAGATCAGCAGAAAATGATCCAAGACTGTCCGCCTGCATCATGAGTTAAATATTACTTAAATTTACTGTTTGATTATGCATGTGATATATTTTGATTCTAAGATACTTAAGGTACAAACTTGGAGTGAAGAAGCTGGTGTTGGTTCATTAAGCTCAGCTTTCCATTCTTTAAGCATTTGGTGCACTTGCTCCTCCAGAAGAGCAACATCACCTCCACGACTCTCCCTCCTTGCCAACTGAATATCATTGAGCATCAGTTGAAGATCTTCAACTCGGTTCTTTGCCTTATCTTTTATAAGGTGGTGTGATGCAACTTTGCAGCCGCTCTTTGAATTGTTCCTCATTGCTTTCGTCTATGAACCCCTATAAATTGCTAAAATGTCAACGACGAAAATCATCCCAACAACTATCATAAAGTTTCAAAATCATAAAACACATGCAGGTAATGCCAAGCAAAATGCAATAAAAGTACTCAGCAACAAGCTTTGCATCAAATCTCAAATCATCAAATTTAATGTCAGAAGTTGTGATGGAGAACTCACGAGTATCCCAGACATATATACTAGTTTAGGAAATAACATCTGAGAGGAATCACTGAAAACCCTAGTTAACAAACCTATCATCAATCAGCAAATTTTCTTAGTCCCAAGCAAGGGAAGTATCATTGTATCAAACCAAATCAAACCTAAAACAATCCCCAAATCTGTTGCAAGAATATGCAAGATTAAATCACAACTTACAATAGCAAGGGGCAGTTCCCAATCCTCCTCCCACACAACTGTTTTGGAACCCTAACCACCGCAAAATCAAATTTCCCCATATTTGACCGCAGAAGCTAAATTCGATTCAAACTGATCTATAGGGTTGGTGTGCAATTCGATTAAGCTTACACAGATTAATTACCAAAGAGAAACGAAGATAGAATCACACACTGCAAAAAAAAAAAAAAAAAAAAAACAGCATGAAAAATCAGAAGATAACGATGCAAGAACAATCGATGACTGCATCCAACTTACCAAAAATCAGGATCGGAATAGCTGAGGAAGCAGCTCGAAGAAAGGGAGGGATCGGAGGCCCGAGAGAGGAACTTGGGATCCTGAGAAAAGCACTGAAATTGGTCGGTTGGGTCCGAAGAAAATCACATTTATGATCGATATAATTTCTTTACCAAAAAAAAAATTGATCGATATAATTTCTGAGAACGGAGAACAGGCGGGTCGTATCGGGTCGGGCTATTTTGGGGTGAACGGGTGAGGTCATTTGGGGAATTCGGGTTACGTGGTAAAGGAAAATGATAAACCCATATTCATATTCTTGGAATCGGGTAACCCGATGTCACTGACTTGTAATCTTCTCTGCGAGTGGGGGTGTTATGTGAACACGAGTAGCTCGAATTCGACTCGGATTCGAGCTTGTTCATTTTCTAAACAAGCCGAGTATGAGCACATTTTTAAGTTCGGTTCGTTCGAATTAAACTCGAATAGCTCGAATTTTATGGAATTTCTAAAATTTTCTTTAAATTACTGTATAATGAGCAAGTAGAATTGTTTAAAGCTCGAAAAAAGCTCGGCTCGAGCTCGCTCATTTCCTAAATGAGTCGAATATGAGCGCATTTTTAAGCTCGAGTCAAAATTTAGACTCGGCTCGAGCTCGTTTCAATTCTAAATAAACTGAATATGAACAAGCAATACTCGGCTCGTTCGGCTCGAATAACAACCCTATCTGCGAGTAAAGAAAGGCTTTTGAAATTGATTATAGGAGTTTGAAATGTTTATCTCATATACTTAACTGGATCTGTTGAAATCTTCATTAGTCTTTATATTCATAGAAATTAATAGTGTTAATCCAACTGAAATATAACTCTAAATTTGACTACGATACAAATTTGCAAGTTCGCATACAAATGAATGCTCTAGATTGGATTGTGGATAGAAGGTAGTCGAATCTAATTACTTTTCCTATACAAATTAATGTTGGTGAAGATGACTTCGGTGTTGGATTTTAGGAGGTCACAAGCGGCCAATAAGAGGTTCGACATGCCGAAATCCTTTGCTATTCTTAAGCCATGAAAGATTGCTCATAGCTCAGACGTGAGTCCCCTACAGCTACCACACTTGAAAGAGTAGGCCTTAATGAACTTGCGTGTTGAATCCTGAAAAAGGCCATCCCGACTCCAAAGAGGTCCCTTCAGCATCTGGGGCACACTCTTGCTTTGTCTTGAGAGTGAATATAGGTAGAGATCGACATGGGCCACACTCTTGCTGCAAGCCCACTAATATTGTTGATGGCTTTGAAAACAAAAATCTGCACCTGAATAGTTGGTGTAGTAAAGAAGCCTGCAACAAAGGTTGGTGTCTCCAAATGATAGCCAAACCTTCTTTATTGCTTGACAATCTCTTGGTAAGTGAATGTTTGTTTCCTTAACATCGGAGGTGGGCTCAAAAGCTGGCCGCTCATATGTCTTCGCACCCTGTTTGTATCGCATTGTATCGCATCATGTGTTGAAAGGTATGTAAAAGCCCGACCCCTCTACTGCGTCGGCCGTATGGGGCCATTACCCCACGATCTCAAGGTTTGCAAAGCCGAACTAGTAGAGAACGGTCCCAAAGGTGTATAGCCCCAATATAACATATGTCTTTACCTGGATGGATTGTAGTTTGAGAAGGGAATCGGCGGCCCAATCCCACTCCCCATCCCTCAAATGTTCGACAATAGTCATCACAAGTAGCTCCTCTGGAATTTGTTGCTCAACATCATGCATCAAGAGGGGGGTTTGAAAGCCAAGGGTAGATCCAAAATAAAGTATAAGTCCCATTTCCAATATCCACTCGCAGCCCTGGTGCAAGTACTTCAGCACCGTGTACTATTCATCTCCATAGGCGTGATCTGAGGTCCTTCTTACAAACGTGTCCACATCTACTTGCCCATTACAATACTTGCCTCTAACTAATCTGCTCCAAATCGAGGTGGGAATTTGTAGCAACTGCCATCCCAACTTGCCAACCTCTGCTTGGTTGACAGTCTCATTGGGTGAATGCCCAATCCTCCCTCCTGAACCGATGCTTGTATCATCTCTTATGAACCTTGCGTTGGTTGGGTCATGAACCGCACACAAATGAGCTTGTCAATACCATCCCATGCGTCTCGAGGGATGAAGAAAGATTGCGTGATGTACAGGGTTAGACTTGTGAGTACTGACTTCACAAGAGTTACCCGTCCAACACAGGAAATGATTCGTGCTTGCCACCCACTCAGCTTCGAGGATACTTTGTCAAGCAAATAATTATAGCGATCAGCACTTGTCATTCTACCATAACCATTAGGGGCTCCAATATATTTATCGAATTTGGTGGCGATTAGAATGGAGAGCTCATCTCTAATCGGCTGCTTCACTCCAAATGGAACATTACGAGAGAACATGACACTACTTTTGGCAAAATTGATCTTCTCACTTGATGTCTAACAAAACTTCTCAATATATTTTTCACCACCTTGCCTTGCTCGAAAGAGGCCTCCGCAAAAAGGAAAAGATCGTCATCGAAGAAAAGATGGGATAACTGAACACCCCATACTGTAATAGGCTTCCACCTCCCATTTGCATTCTCATCTTGAATCATATGTGATAGTAGCTCCATGCATATAACAAACAAGTATGGAGACAAAGGGTCTCCTTGTCTAATGCCCCAGGTTGGACTAAAACTACCTGGCTTCAAGCCATTCAAAAGCACCTCCATAGCCCCCAACGTCTACCACTTCATGATTATGTCAATAAGATGAGCGGGAACTTGATCCTCACGCAACATTGCTTGCAAAAAAAATCCCAGTTAATTCGATCGTACGCCTTTTCAAGATCAATTTTAATTATCATCCAGTGTCTCCACCTTCTCTCAACCATGGAATGTAGCACCTCTTGTACCATGACCACATTATCAATAATTTGACGCCCTGAGATGAAGATCTAGCTTGGGTTAACGAAATCAAGGTTGGTAAAACTATGACCACATTGTCAATGATTTGACGCCCTAAGATGAAGATCTAGCTTGAGTCAGCGAAATCAAGGTTGTGAAAATGGTTTGAGGCGATTAACGATCATCTTTGTGGCTAACTTAAAGATGACATTCAACAAAGATATAGGTCTGAACTGTGCAGGCCTTGTCGGGTTCAATACTTTAGGAATAAGCACCATTAAAGCGTTATGACGAGCGGTGAACTGGTTGTTGATCTCGCTAAAGAAAATACCTAAACTGGTTGTTGATCCCACGGAGAGCATATATTTAGTACGTTTTTCTATCAACTATATAGAATAAAGACGAGATAATAAAGCAAGTGATTAATGTTTGTGAGCACGAAAGCAAAGTAACAATGAATATGATTGGGTTGGTTTCGTCCACTTATCTCTACATGGTTGGTTACCTCACTCTTGGTTCTTCTTATTACCCTATGGATTGGTTAGTGCACATAGTTGTATAGCTTCTCGATTCAATCACTATCCAACTCCCTAAACTCTTGCGTGGGGTTCTAGAAGTATTGGGTCCATAGTCTCCTTAGCATGTAGATCAACATCTCTCCCGCGTCGTCGACGTGTCACTTGGTTGTTACCATTTTGAAAAATAGATATTTCTAAACAATTGGGATTTATTGGAGATTGGATGTAGTTACTAATTCATGTTCTAGTATTTAAATAATGAAATTAAATTTCTCAGAATGTACCATAACTTTTGGCCTAATTCTTCTTCTAATGATCAATTCAACCTTTGATAAAAAAAAATACACCTTGATTTTACTTCATCTCTTCAACAAGTTTAGTAATGTGTATAATGACCCTTTTGTTTTGATGGAGAGAAGAACCTATAACCATTCTGGAATGGTTCAACTAGAAAGGACTTGAGGATAGTACTCAAAGGTCACCGGTTCGAATCTCGGAATGGCCGCTCTTTATTTACCAAATTAAAGGACAGAAGAACCTATGATTAGCTTTTCAGAAAATTTTCAACAAAACCCTCAAATTTCTTATTTTACTGTGTTCAAGTTCAATTATATGCATTCCTCTATCTTTATAGTACATTGAATGTACAAAAATTTATAACAGAGTTTCTGTTATTCATATTAACAGCTACTCTACGAATGTTTTTATATGACGCTAATGATTTAATAATTATTGATGTTAACTTTTGGCCCCCTTTCCCCAATTTTCTTTTGCATCCACATATCTATATATTCATATTTAATTTTTCTACAATTCGGAATAGACAAGTTGGGCTCGTTGTCATGTCTTGTGAACTCTTTCTAGGGAGAGGAGATAACTTCTCTCTCTAGAAGTTAAAAAATATCCATTAGTGAGATTTTTTTTAAAAAGTCCCATTAAAAAATCCCACTTAAAGATTAAAAACTCCAATGTGCCACTTCGCTCACCACCACCGGAACTTGAGATCTTTGTCATTGTCTTGTTGATAAACCAAGGGGAGATCCCTTTCAACATAAAAACATCAAACCACCACCTCAATGTCACAAAACCCCTGGAAGGCTAAAGCTCCATAGCACCACCCTGCTCACCAAGCTCTTCGTCTATGCCCTCCGACTAGGTCCTCGAGGACACAGTCAGAAGTCCCCTTCCTCATGACAACTCCATTTTCCGAGAGACAATTCCTTGGCATACCATCTTCACTACCCTTAAGAGATCGAGTCATGATGTGCCACTGGCCAATGATACTACTGTGGTATTGATTGGCTTGATCCTCGTATGTTTCTTCGACTAGTTGGTTTTCCTTTGGCCTTGAATCCACTTGTAGTGTTGCGGGTTTAGCCTGCTCAATGCGTTATTTTCTAGTTTGTTTCGTGTGTGGTGATTGTGAAGACTCCACCTTGATTGTAAGACCTTGAGTTCTAACCTGTAGGTCATATCAAAGGATGATGAAAGACAAAACATTGTCTTGGTTTCAAGGTCTTGAAACTGAGATCTATCTTGTGTGCATATTGAATGCTTAACCAATTCATATTATATTGGGTCGATCACATTTTTCTAAGAAAATTTCCAAGACTCGTTATAAAGAGATGAACCTATTTTGTATGGGCTTTTGTATCTAAAGTATTGGGCTCACATTCTTTGTGAGATATTTTATTCCATATATACACTTGTCATTTCTACCAAAAGTGTTTTTAGGAAAGAAGATCAATCAGTCATGAGAATCAAGGACTGCCGATGGCATCTTGATCATGAGGAGCGTATCCTGGAGTTTATGGAAATAATCATTTTTGAAGAAATTCAAATTTCAACGGTCCTTCCTCTTTGCCTTGGTGACAAACAACTATTTATATAATTGTATGAAGAAGACATAGATAAAAAAAAAAAAAGCAAACATTCATTCAAAAGCGATCAAGTCTTCTAAAGCATTCTCTTTTGTACTCGATAAGCTTAGTGTGGGTGGTTTTTGAGAGTTGAGAGAATCACAACCTTTATTGTACATTGCCCCTTTTAACATTAGTACTTCATCTTGGTGACAAACAACTACATTGCCCCTTTCAGTCCTACAGAGACTAGTTGAGAGAACCACAACCTTGGTGACAAACAACTATTTATATAGCTGTATGAAGAAGACGAAGATTAAAAAAAAAAAAACAAGCATTCATTCAAAAGCGATCAAGTCTTCTAAAGCATTCTCTTTTGTACTCGTTAAGCTTAGTGTGGGTGGTTTTTGAGAGTTGAGAGAATCACAACCTTTATTGTACAAGTCATTAGTTTCACTCTAAGAGTTTCATACTAATCAAAACACACATTTGTGTGTAGTGGGAGCTTTTATTTCAGTTGTAAGGTTGAGAGCTAGAATAGAAGCAGTGCGGCTTTGTATAGGAGAAGGGAAGTTCTCCTAGGACGTTCGAGGCTCAGGGAAAGTGAAATAAGAAGTGTTTGAATCCTATAGGTTGGATAACCCTAGGCGGGGATGTAGGCCAAGTTCGTGTCGAACCTCGTTAACAATTCGTTTGTTCATCTTTTACATTCCGCATTTACTTTATCTTAGTTGGTTTTACTTTGTCAAAATTTGATAGCAATATCAAGGTCTTGACAAGTTGGTGTGAAAAACGCATTAAGAGTTTTGATTTGCAAAAATCGAGCATACTCTATTCATCCCCCCCCCCCCCCCCTTCTAGAGTATTGTTTATCATCTTATAGACTTTTCAATTGGTATCAGAGCTTGACTCAATGTTTTGATCTAACAATCTTGTGAGTTTCAATATGTCTATACCATAAGTGATGGAGAATTTGCTCAAGAGAGATCAACCAACTGACCTCCGCTTTTTTTTGTGGCAATAACTTTGTTCATTGCATATGTTTGATGCAGATGTTCATCATCAATCAAGATCTAGAGCTATGGGACCTAGTCAAGAAAGGACCACGCGTTCTAATGAAGACTTAAGCTAATGGGAAAGAAGTCGAGAAACCTGAAGCCGAATATACTCAAAAAGATTTGGAAAACGTCGCTAAGAATTTTAAAGCTATGAATCTGTTATATTGTGCTCTCGATGCTAATGAATTTAACCATGTTTCCTCTTGCAAGAGTGCCAAGTAAATTTGGGACAAGCTAGTAGTCACTTACGAAGGCACCAGTCAAGTCAAAGAGAGCAAGCTCAATATCTTTCTCAGACAATACGAGTTTTTCAAGATGAATCCTGATGAATCAGTGAATGAGATGTTTACGAGATTCACTCAAATTGTGAATAACCTCGACTCACTTGGAAAAACTTTATCTAATCCCGAGAAGGTAAGGAAGGTTCTTAGATCCTCCCGAAAACCAAGTGGGGTCCTAAGGTTACTACAATAGAGGAAGCTTAAGATCTTACCACACTACCATTGGATGACCTTCTTGGAAAACTTATTACCCATGAGATGATATTGAATGAAGAAGATGGAGAAGTTCCCTCAACAGCAAAAAATCTTGCCCTTAAAGCAAAGAAGGAACAAACACAATCGGATGATGACGAAAGTGATGACGAAGGTGATCCCTTTGCTCTCATCACACGATGACTAGCGCGAATTCTAAAGATGAAAAGGCAATTCTCAAATAGAGATAATGCCGGATCATCTGAGTTTAAAGGTAAGTCTCCTAACTCCTCAAAGAAACCTAAAGTATTAATTTGCTTTGAGTGTGGTGAAACAGATCATCTCGTGAAAGAATGCCCTTTGAAGAGAAGAAATAAATTCAGGAGAAATGATCAAAGAAATAAATCTATGCTGGCCACCTCGAGTGACTCAAGCAAAATCTCTCCTCTCTAAAGATTCGTTGATGCGGGGCCATCCAAGACACTTTCGGACACACCTATACTTGGGGATGGACCTATGATTCGAGCTCACAAGAATGTTGTCATCCTCAAGAGGAAGAAGAAGGCTCCACCATGGGAGAAGGACCAAAGGTGGAAGCTTGACGTTTTAGATTCGTTCAGCATTTGGCAACTTTTCGACGTCTCAGTAAATTGAGTCGTACGGAGTCAATATTAATCGGATTGAGGCGTGCCATACCTTGTTGGAACGAGGACTAAGAGATATACAACTTTGCTATTGAAGGTTTTTTCAGATTCGACATAGAACTTGAACGAAAATCACCATCTTTGCAAGTTGTCATTGTTTTGACTGGAATAAACTAAGTCTTGGAACTTTCTTTGTTGCTATTTTTAGAGACCTTATTTATTTTAGTTATTTTAGGTAATTTAGGGATTTATTTTAATTTCCATTATATTTATTATTTTCATTAAAATAAGCCCTAGAGTTTTCTATATTAGAACGGCTGATTCCTCCATTGTAAATCAGACGCCTCTTTGAAATAGAAAATACAGTTTGTGTGAAACACGCCTGTGAGAAAGTCAATCGATTTGTAGCCTTGCTCATCGATTGCAAACTGGTTCTTGATCTAACTTGGTTTGCTTTGAGTTTGTCAACCTCGTGAGAGCTTGGTGATCCTGGTAATCACAAGTCCCCTCCTTGTGCCTTCAAGTTGTCCGCTTGGTTGTGTAAGGTTGTAGAGGCGGGCTTTATAGTCGTTGGTATTTGGTTCCTACCCTCTTAGGAGGCCTAGGGTCTTTGCCTCGTTCTATTTTAGTTTGATTCAGTCCTTATCGGTCGTGTCTTGTTTTCAATTTCGAGTCTTTATTCTTGTTCATCGAGCCTTTCCTTCCGTTCTTGTTATTTCTAGTTTGATTGTCGAAGATCGGGCCATCCTACGGCTAACCCCGTATCATTCGTAATGATGATTTAGAGAAAGAGAAGGTTAAGCTGACCGATAAGGGCCAAGACCAGCAGGCATCACTCATACAATTCACAAGATCTAAAGCCAATCTTTATAAGATGTTGGGTGAACAACAACTATCAATTAATAGAAGTGTTATTGGCTATAATAAGAATTTTCCAAAGAAATCTAGAACCACTTTTGTTAAAGCTAAAGGCAAGTGGCATTCACCTACCTGTTTTTACTGTTGTAAGAAAGGGCATGTGAAGGAAACATGTCCATATAGACAAAAGGACCCTCACATCATTAGAAACACATTTCCAGTACGACTTAATGAACAAATAAGACATTTTGGGTTCCTAAGGGGACAAGACTACCTAACATGGTCTATCCCCATTATGAATCTAAATCTATGTATTGGTCTAGCCGGAAGGGTTGATGTTTGTCTTGCAGGATATCACCAAGAACAAAGAGCCAAAATGGATCATGGACAGCGGATGCTCTCGACACACGAGTGGGGAAAAAATCTCTATTTCAAGACCTTAAAGAGAAGACCACTGGAACAATTACTCTTGGTGATAAAGGGAAGTGTAATATCATCAGTATAGGTAACATTGGTAGTAATTCCAATAGTTGCATTAAGGATGCATATCTTGTTGATGGATTAAAATATAATATCTTAAGTGTTTCTCAGCTATGTGACAAGGGAAACAAGGTTGGCTTTGACAGGCACAAGTGTGAAGTCAGAAATGAAGAGACTAGAGACTTGATCCTCATTGCTCACAGGCACAATAATACTTATGTAGTGAATGCTAACCAAATTGCATATACAAATCTCAAATGCCTCAAGGCCTTGATAGATGACCCAAGTCTCTGGCATAGAAGGTTAGGTCACGTAAGCATGCACACTCTCAATAAGCTGAAATCAAGAAACCTGGTACGAAGTCTGCCTAACCTAAATTTCAAAAGTGGGGAACTTTGCAACACATTTACAAGAGGTAAACAGACATGTGGATCCTTTAAGCCAAAAAAATGTTGTAAGTTTCTCTCGCCCTCTTGAATTGTTACATACGGACTTATGTGGACCTATACGCGTCAAATCTCCAAGGGAAAAATAATACATCCTGGTTATTATTGATGATTTCTCTCGTTTCACATGTATTTCATTTTTAAGAGAAAAATCAGAGGCTTTGTTCGAGTTTTCCAAACTTTGTAAGGAGTTGCAAACCTTGAAAAACATACCAATTCTCTCCATTAGGAGTGATCATGGTAGAGGAGTTGAATAACTTAAATTTGATTTGTTTTGTGGTAAATATGGAATTTCTCACAATTTTTCAGCTTCTAGGACTACTCAACAAAACGGAGTTGTGGAACGAAAGAACCGCACTTTGGAGGACATGTCTAGGATAATACTTTTAGAAAATGGTTTGCCAAAGTATTATTGGGCCGAGGCTGTTAATACAACCAATTATATTTTAAATCGATGTTTAATTCGTCCCATTTTGAAGAAGACTCCTTATGAATTTTTCAAAGGAATGAAGCCTAACATCTCTTATTTTAAACATTTTGGATGCACTTGCTTTGTTCATAATAATGGCAAAGATAACCTTGGGAAGTTTGATGCTCGTAGCGAGGAAGGTATATTTCTTGGTTATTCTTCAAATAGCAAAGCTTATAGAATTTATAATAAGCGCACTAAAATTGTTGAGGAGAGTATCCATGTGGTATTCGACGAAAGCAATAATGGTGTGTTAAGTGAAAGTTTTGCAAATCTCAATCTAAATCACCATGATTCTGATGGAGAAGAAGAGGATAAATCTGAAAACAAGAAGGACCAAGAACGCAACATGCAAGAACAAATTCAAGACACAAACGAGTTGTCTCAAGACCTTGAGAAGCAACTACATAACCTATATGTATCCAACACAAGCAATGAGCAATCCAACTCCAATACAGTCTCTCAAGACCTTGAAGAAAGACTTATTGTTGTCACGAATGATCAAGGCCCAAAGCTACGAAAGTTCAAACATGCCTCTTCACACTAAGCTCAAGACATCATATCAGATCCATCCTCTGGTATACAAACTCGATCTAGATTAAAAAACCTATGTGCTTTCTATGCCTTTGTCTCTCTTGTAGAACCAAAGACTCCTGCTTAAGCACTCAAGGACTCGGACCGGATCACGACTATGCAAAGTGAGCTAAATGAGTTTGAGAGGAATAAGGTGTGGACTCTCCAACCTAGACCAAAGCATCAATTAGTCATTGGGACTCGATGGGTGTTCAGGAATAAATTGGATGAAGCAGGCAAGATCATTCGAAACAAAGAAAGGCTTGTTGCCTAAGGCTACAATCAGGAAGAAGGTATAGGCTACGAGGAGACCTTTGCTCCCGTAGCAAGGTTAAAAGCTATACGTATATTACTTGCCTTTGCATCATTTATGGGGATTAAGTTATTTGAAATGGACGTCAAATGTGCATTTCTAAATGGGGTTTTGGAAGAAGAAGTTTATGTTGCTCAACCCCCTGGTTTTGAAAGTGAAGAACTTCCTAATCATGTTTATAAACTGGATAAAGCTCTCTATGGTCTCAAGCAACCCCCTAGAGCTTGGTATGAGAGACTGTCCAAGTATCTTCTTGAAAATGGTTTTCAAAGAGGTTTTATCGACAAAACACTCTTCATCAAGACCCGTGGAAATGATCTTTTGGTTGTCCAAATATATGTTGATGATATACTATTTGGAACTACTAACAACTCCCTCTTCAAGGAGTTCTCTGAGATAATGTGTACGGAATTTAAAATGAGCCTCATGGGAGAACTGAACTTCTTCCTCGGTCTACAAGTTCATCAGACAAAGAAGAGGATCTTTCTAAATCAAGGGAAGTAAACCAGGGACTTGCTCAAGAAATACAAGATGGAGCAATCTAAAGTAGCAAAAACTCCTATGAGTTCAACACTCTCCCATCGTCAAGACAAGAATGGTAAGAATGTGAACCAAAAGAAGTACAGAGGTATGATTGGTTCACTCCTCTACCTTACTGCTAGCAAACCTGATGTTATGTTCAGTGTGTGTATGTATGTGTGCTCGATTCCAAGCAGACCCTAAATAATCTCATCTCATTGTTGTAAAGAGAATCTCCAGATACTTAAATGGGTCTCAAGATCTTGCTCTCTGGTATCCCAAGTAGAGAAACTTTCATTTAATAGGTTATTTAGATGCAGACTTTGCAGGGTATAAGGTGGATAGGAAAAGCACATCTGGAGGTTATCAAATCCTTGATTCATCCTTGATTAGCTAGCATTCGAATAAACAGAGCTCAGTTGCATTATCTACTGCTGAGGCTGAATACATAGTTGCAGCCTGCAGAAGCCTGTTGCTCACAGGTTTGATGGATAGCACAACAACTCTGAGACCTTGGCATTGATCTAAAAGGTATTCCTATCAAATGTGATAATACTAGTGCAATCTCTATCACTAAGAATCCCGTGCAACACTCGAGAACAAAGCATATTAATGTAAGACATTACTTCATTATAAATCATGTGGAGAAAGGTGATGTATCTATCTCCTGCATATCTACTGAGTTTTAATTGGCAAATATTTTCACCAAGTCATTGCCTGAAGATCGCTTCAACGTCATTAGATTGGAACTTGACATGCTCAACAAGAAAACATTTTCTTAGGGGGAGCAACACTCCCTTATAAAATGCATATTCGATTGGCTATCTCAAGACCTTGATATCACATGGTCCAGAGAGAACCAAAATCCGAATTTTATTAATTTTTAAACCAAAATTTTTGTTAATATCTTTTTGGGAAAACTAATTAAAATACCCCCACCTTTGGGGGTATGGTAAAAATATATCCTCAACTTTCAAAAGTAATAAAAATATCCCGACCTTTGATAGTAGTGGTAATATATTACCACAAGCTTTCTCACTGGTCAAAAATGCTGACAAGACATCCTACGTTTATTTTTTACAAGGGTTTTTTTGAAAGATTTCCTTAGGAAAAAAATAAAGAGTTGGATCGGCTTCATACACCACACCTTTTTCTCCCTCCTATCTTCTTTCGTGATTGCCTCTTGAGCTGTCTTCCGATCTTCCAGGCAAGTCACAGTTCCTCTCCAATGACAGTCTTCCTCCCTTGTGGTCTGCTATCTTGAGTTGTCTCTCTCACATCTTCTTCCTCTTTGATTCATTCACGGACTTAGTTGAATAAGTTTTTTCCCTCTATGTTGTTGTTGTTGTTGTTTTCGGTTTAGTTTTTTGTTGTCGGTTTGGTGTTAGGAAAAGTCATGCTGTGTTAATTTGAGGCAATTTTGACCGGATTAGTTGCTTGGTTGAATCAATTTCGTTTTTCGGGTTTAATTTTGTTGTCGGTGTGTTTTTTTCCCTAAGGAAAACGTTTAAGAAACCCCGATTTTAGTACTAATTTATAAAAAAGGCTTCCAGAGGCTGCCTCGTCAAAAACAAAATCAACGTAGGTTGTCTTGTCAGCATTTTTGACCCACAAAAAAACTCGTGGTAATATGTTACCACTACCCTCAAAGTTCAGGATATTTTAATTACATTTGAAATTTGAGGATATATTTTTACCATACCCCCAAAGGTGGGGGTATTTTAATTAGTTTTCCCTATCTTTTTAGATATTGACAGAATTTTCTTTTTGAGAAAATGCTTGCCAACTTTCAAAATGTATTTCTTTTAAAATTCTGTCCTAAAACGTTGTGTCTTATTTCCTAAGTTTATTTTGAAATTCTACACCTTCCCTTTCCGAAATATATTTGATCCTTGTTTTAAAAAATCCCCTTTCTATTTAATGTTTATCCAGTTTTGGGTTAAATGAAGTGTACTTGCTTTTGAAAAGGGGAGTATGGCGTTTGGGTTTCTGAGTACGGCTATTAAAACCCTCTCCCACTCTGTCACTTCATCCATCTCTCTCCACTCCATTATCTGATTTCCTCTCCTTTTTCAAGACTTTCTCTTCTCTTCCCAGTCTCTCTGTATCAATGGCTTCCAAGAGAAAGGCTACTCCACCGGCGGCTCCCCCATCCAAGCGCTACAAGATGCCTGCCAACAAAGGGAAACGGGCATGCTCTCCTCCGACCAAAAGCTCAGAGGATTCAAGCTCATCCTCACCTACTCTGCTGATCAGGAAATCTAAAACAACACCAGTGGCTCATCCGACACCTACTCGTCCCCGACAAGTAACCTCTGACATTTCTACCAACTGGTTTGTCTCCTCCCACGTGGCCAAATCCTAGTAACAGGGTTTTGGACACCGTTGATTGTGTTTTTTGCGATACTGTTGGCATCAAATTGCTTGAATCCATGTCCTTGGCATGTATTTCCCTCTTAAAATCCACTTGTCTTTGGTCTATTATTAACCCTGAAGACTTTTCTTACCCCCTTCTCACCCGACTATTCTATACCAACATGACCGCTCATCGAATCAAAGGAACCCTAACCCTCGTCACTAAGGTCAAGAATCACCAAATCCGTCTCTCTGCCGACAACTTAGCTCTAATCCTTGACCTTTCCAAAGAAATCTCCACTGAAGCCTTCCCATACAAAATTGATTCCATCAATCTTGCTCGAGAAGAGTTCTTTCTCCATGCCCCTCCTGACTCCTCTTCTACCCACAAGTCTGCCCACACCATTCTCAAAATGCAGCCCAAATTGATCTTTGCCATTCTCGCTCGCTGCATTTTCCCTTAAGTCAATTTTAGGGAACTGATCACTGAAAGCCTCCTGGAAATTCTCTACCTAGTCATGAGCAGTTATGAACCTAACCTTCCCAATCTGATGATCAACTACATGCTCCATGTCGCATCCTCTTCTCGACCTATGCCCCTACCATATGCCAATATCCTTCCCAAAATCTTCAAAGCTTTTGATGTTGACACATCTAAAGAAGAGAAACAGACATACAGTGGCATAATCGACGAGGCTTGCCTAGAACGGCTTGGAATTGCCAGAAATCTAAGGGGTCAGTGGGTGATGAAGAAGGAAGGAAAGGAACCAACTGCACCTGTTCAGGGCATTTCAGAAGACATGATTGCTACTTTGGAGACCGATGTTCAAGAACTTAGGATGGATATGAGGAGAATGTGGACAGATATTGTGTCAAGACAAGACAACACCCATGAACTGCTTTAAATCATGAATTGCAAAATTGATCAGATGATGATGCTAAATGCTCTTACCTTCACAACTACTGGCTCCATTATGCCCCTGGATGAAGAAACTGCTGAACACATCAAGGAGAAAGCTGGGAATGTCATTCTCAATTGTGAGAGACTAGTGAAGAATAAGCCAATTTTGCGTCCAAACCATCTAGAACCTACCATTCTGACAGTAGAGGAATATGACGTTGTGAAGAAGTATAAAGATGTAGAAAGACAGAAGCAGATGGCAAGAATGGAGAAGGGCAAAATCAAAAAGGATGTCATGGACAGATGGAGGAAGAAGTGCAGAGACAAGGTGAGAAGGAAGTACATTGGGCCAAACAAGCAGTACCCCACCTTTGGGGAGTGGCAGGAGGAAGGACCGGCTAAAGCACCATCTGAGCAAGCTGAGCCATCTACAGCTGAACTCTCTACATCTGCGGTCCCCACTCCTGCAGAGCCCTTTCCTTCAGCAGTGCCCACCAAGACCTACAGCAAACAGAAGAAGAAGTCCACTAGTGGGCCTCCTCTTCAAGGCCTTGATACAACTCTGCTCTCTCTCTATCTCTCTATTCGTTTTCAAAACCTTCATCTGTTTAAACTTTGATTTGTGGTTTCAAAACTTCTGGTCTCTACCCGTTTTGTTGGAAGACAAAAAGGGGGAGAATGATTTGGTTGACTGCTTTTGGCTGGTTTTGCGGGTTTTTGGGCGGTTGAAACTTTGGTCTAAACATTTCATGCACTACTTAATATTATATATTATATCTTTATGATGCTCATTCGTAATCATGTTTGTCTTCCATCAAGAGGGAGATTGAAGACTCCACCTTGATTGTAAGACCTTCAGTTCTAACCTGTAGGTCATATCAAAGGATGATGAAAGACAAAAAACTATCTTGGTTTTAAGGTCTTTAAATTGAGACATGTCTTGTGTGCATATTGAATGCTTAACCAGTTTATATTATATTGGGTTGATCATATTTGTCTAAGCTAACTTGCAAGACTCGTTAAAAAAGACGGGCCTATTTTGTATGGGCTTGTGTATCTACAGCATTGGGCTCACATTCTTTGTGAGACATTTTATTTCATATATACACTTGCCATTTCTACCAAAAGTGTTTTTAGGAAAGAAGATCAATCATCCATGAGAATCAAGGACTGCCGATTGCATCTTGATCATAAGGAGTGTATCCTAGAGTTTATTGAAAGAATCATTTTGGAAAGAATTCAAATTTCAACGGTCCTCCCTCTTTGCCTTGGTGACAAACGGTTATTTATATAGTTGTATGAAGAAGACGAAGATAAAAAAAAAGCAAGCATTCATTCAAAAGCGATCAAGTCTTCTAAAGCATTCTCTCTTGTACTCGTTAAGCTTAGTGTGGGTGGTTTTTTAGAGTTGAGAGAATCACAATCTTTATTGTACAAGTAATTAGTTTCACTCTAAGAGTTTCATACTCGTCAAAACACACATTTTTGTGTAGTGAGAGCTTTTATTTCACTTATAAGGTTGAGAGCTAGAATAGAAGCGGTGATACTTTGTATAGGAGAAGGGAAGTTCTCCTAGGAAGTTCTAGGCTCAAGGAAAGTGAAATAAGAGGTGTTTGAATCCTACGGGTTAGATAACCCTAGGCGGGGACGTAGGCCAAGTTCGTGCTGAACCTCGTTAACAATTCGTGTGTTCATCTTTTACATTCCGCATTTACTTTATCTTAGTTGGTTTTACTTTGTCAAGATTTGATAGCAATATCAAGATCTTGACAAGTTGGTTTGAAAAACGCATTAAGAGTTTTGATTTGCAAAAATCGAGCATACTTTATTCATCCCCCTCTCTAGAGTATTGTTTATCACCTTATAGACTCTTCAGATTGTATTTGTCTATAATGGTGTTTTCGTCTACCAATTTTACCAGCGTGTCTGATCTCGAATTTTTTCCTTATAAAAAAAAACAAAAAAAATCATTTTTCGATTCTTGATTGAGTGTTATAGAATAATGTATTTCAGGTCAACTCTTTTTTTCATTACAGTTTGAGGTGCCTCACGGTTACTATTTACTAGCTTTTTTTATATATATAAGTACTATTTACTAGCTAATATATAATTACTATGCAGAATTTAATAAACCATAAGCAAGTACCAAGTGCTAAGGTTGATTTTGCATGGATTATAATGGTTTTATAAGTCGAATAGTTTGAGTTTAAGCTTTATTTGAGTTCGTTTATTTACTAAACGACTTGAGTAACAGTATAATTTAAAGTTGGAATAGTTTGAGTTTAAGCTCTATTTGGCTCGATTCAAGTTGGAATAGTTCAAATTTTGTAGAATTTACAAAATTTCGTTTAAGTTGTTATGTCATAAGTAAGTAGGATTGCTTAATTAATAGGTATGGAGTACTCGAAAAAGAATAAGCCCGAGTCGTTCATTTATTTATTAAAGAAGCCGACTATGAACACAATTTTAAATTCGAGTTCAGATTTAGGATCGGTTCGAACTCGACTTATTTCTAAACAAGCTAGATAAATATGAATAATCATACTCGAATTGTTCCGCTCGAATAACAACCCTAGCATGAAATAGGAAATTTTTGGTTGCCAAAAAAGTTATTAAAATATTACTCCATCCGTTAATTAAAACATGTATTTTTAGAAAGTAAATCTTGTTAAGAAAAAACTTTTCATTTTAGATAGTTATTAGTTGTAGTTTTTGAGAAAGTAAACAAGTACAGTAATAATTAGGGATATAAGTGCATTTTTGTTTTTTTTCTTAATAAGTGTGTAGATTTATAAAATGACAAGTTTTAATTGACGGAGGAAGTATGTTACAATAATTTAGGGAAGGACATCACAAGTCACAATCAATCTCTCTCTCTCTCTCTCTCTATATATATATATATATAGTCAATTAATAAAAATATAAATCAAAACTAATTTATAGCCACACTTAACCAAAAATATTAATAGAGAAATATTTTATAGTTGTTATTTTATATTATTTTTTTGTGAAAAGTATTATTTATATAGATTATTTTTTTATTGAAAAACAAATTGATTAAATTAATTTACAACTCTATTAGAATAATTTTTAACATTATTATATTATTCAAATAAAAAATTAATTGTATAACAAAAAAAATTAATCTATTTTTTAAAGCTTAAGAGCATTCGTTAATTGAAAAAAAAAACTTATGATTCAGTTCATTTAAAAAAATAATTGTATTTAAACAATAAAAATAATCTTTTTGACAAAAAAATTATTGTTCAATTTATTAAAAACAATTAATTTTTTTGAAAAAAAAAAGAAGCAAATTGTAATTCAATTTTTTGTTCATTGTTATATTTTTAATAGATTTTTAATCAAAATTTTAGAATATCATATTAATATAGTTTCGTGCTTACCAATTTACTTTATAAATTTGCAAAATTATCCATTCAATCTTTATAATCTCATTTGGTAAAAAGGTGGGGTATCTTAGATTGAATCAGTTACCAAACCCATTTATATATTTGCATTAAAACAACATCCTAATTTAATGAGAAAGGGATGTTAGAACTTCGACAGTTCGACCTAGCTAGCTACTAGCTAGCCAAAAAATAAAGGATAGAAAACGATAGATCTTTGGAATTTGGGATTGCGCCCAAATTTTTTAAAGGATACTCATTCATATCCATATTTTTCTTTTTGACCCATTTGATGGAAATTAGGTGACAATCTCCATCAAAATTAACCTCAGCCACTCACATTTCACAATTCATGCATTATTTTTAGTAAGGAAAATAGGAATTACTTTTGAAATTTTAAAAGTGCATTGCGCAAATATATATAATCGTAGTAAGGGATTTAACTAGAAAAAAAAACTAGAAACTTATATAAAGCTGTCAATAAAGTAAAATTAAAATTTCCTTTCAAAGAGATGCTATCTTTTAGTGTCCGATCGGGATGGCCATTTACTGTGGAGCAATGAGGGTGGTAAAGAGTCCTAGATTCGATCCCTGTTTCCATCTCTTTTCTTGGGTGTAAATCTAAGGTTTGTCTTACTCCCTACAAGCAGTGGGCCGAGCTGGTCAGCACATGCAAGTCGGTTTAGTTGGTACGTTTCTCTTATCGGCTGGGTCATATGCTCGGATTTACCACCCACCTTGGTTCCTCGTCATAAAAAGAAGAAGAAAAAGTGCTTAGTTATTAATTTAGAGCAAATATGTCTTTTATAATTTTGTTTGTGGGTAAATACATTCATAATTGTTTGACTGATTACACTAATATACCAATTAACACAATTCTCCATTTGCAAAAATAACCAAGGGGGATAATTTGCAAGACATAAGTAAATATCGATTTGCCAAAAAAAAAAGTGACTTCTTGGTTAATTGGGGAGAACTTTCAAAAGCCAAATTAAATAGACTAAAAAAAAACAAATCGATAAATACACTAACCATTATATACAAACAACTAACAAAAAAAACCCGACTATATATGATACATATCTCAATACATAAGCTTTTTCTAAGATTATATACATCATTAAGTCTTGACTGATCAGATCTTGAAGAGAAACGGAATATGTGTATTGAATCGTTAACCGAAATCAGTTACAACTTGAGCTATTTATAGAGGAAGATGATAGCACTAGTGACGTCATTATTCTAATTCTAACACTCCCTCTCAAGGAAGGAGTTCTAGGTGTTTTCAAATAAGTTCACAACTCCTAGCTTGCAATGATTCCTCATATACTGATCATATGAGATAGCCTTTGTGAAAACATCAGTAGACTCATCCTTGGTAGCAATGTAGCCCAATATCACTTCTTTGATCAGCACTTTTTCTCTAACAAGATGACAATCACCCTCTATGTGCTTTGTTCTCTCATGAAATATTGGGTTCTTAGTTATATACATTGCTGATTGATTGTTATAATGCAGCTTCATAAGCTCTCTTTGCTCGACTCCTAGATCCTTCAACAACTTGATTAATCATGTAATCTCACAAGAGGTTGTAGCCATTTCCCTATATATACTCAGATTTTGAAGAGGACATTGCAACATATGATTGCTTCTTTGTTCTTCATGAAATCAAAAAGTTTCCTAGGAGAACACAAAATTCAGTTAATGACTTCCTAGTCATTGGACAACTTTGCCAATCCGCATCACAATAAGCAGTTAGCTTGAGATATGGTTTGTTGGATAGCAGCAAACCTTGTCCAAGAGCTTGTTTCAAATATCTCAGAACAGCTTTCCAACAATTCGCATATAAGCTTCTTGATCAATATTCTCATATGTGTAACTTTTGAAGACAACTTGATCTTAGGATCCAAAGGAGTTGCTACAGGTTTTGCATTTTCCATTCCTGCACTCCCAAGCAACTCTAAAACATACCTTCTCTTGTTCAAATGTATGGCTTCAATATTTCCTTCTACTTCTATCCTCAAGAAGTACCTAATTCCTCCTAGATCTTTCATTTGAGATTGCTCATTCAGATGAGCTTTTAGTTTTTCTATTCCTTCATCACAATTCCCTGTGATCAGCATGTCGTCTACATACACAAGTAGAGCTGTAATCGAGCTTTCAGTTTTCTTTACAAACAAAGAATAATCTGTCCTTGATTGCTGATATCCTGGATTCTTCACAGCTTGTGAGAATTTGGCAAACCATTGCCTTACTTTAGCCCTTATATATATAAGGATTTTTCCAATTTGTACACTAACTTCCGATTCTTCTCACACTCTCTGGCCCCCTGACTTGGATCTCTCTCCCTGAGTGTGAGAGGGATGTTGCTTGAGTTCATAATAGGCAGAAGGAAGCTCCATACAAACCTCTTCCTCTAAGTCTCCATGAAAAAAGCCATTTGCGACATCCAATTTGTGTATGCTCCAATTCTAAGCAGCAACAATAGACAATAAAGTTCTCACATCAATCATCTTCGCTTCCTCAGTCGCGCGCCTTCACCTCCTCTTCCGATGTAGGCATCTGTGGAACCTAAGAGGAATCCTTTTTCGTTGCTCAGCATCTCCACTTGCCCGCCTCCGACAAGGAGCACCACCACGCTCGATCCGTCTCATATTTGAGAGATCTATCCACCCCTCGAATTAGGGCGGATTCCTACTCTCCTTGTTCCGCCCTCAGTGATTTTGTTGCTCTAATTCTCTTGTCTGCTTCTCCGCTGCCTTGTAGGATTTTGAAATTGAAAGTAGAATAATTATTAATTGAATTGTTTTTATAACTTGTAAGAAAGTTCGACCTATATATAGATGGAACAACTCTCAATACGTCTCCTTTTGATTTCTTCCTAATTTGTGGTCCTAATTAGGATTTAATCTAGGTCATATGATGATTTTGCTAATCTTTCTTTGTGTGCATATATATAAATTGAATTGAATTGAATATATATATATCAATTGAAATCTTTGTTGAAATGATTTTTTGTATGAGAAAACTATTTCAAAAACCATTTAGGGCATGTTTGGTATACACATTTTTTAATCTAGCTTTAGATTATAATCTAGATGAAAATTTTAATCTAGCTTGAGATTATAATCTAGCTTAAGATTGGGCTTCTTGTTTGGCATGACTATTGATTATTCAAGCTTTTTGGAGATTAAATGGTAAAATTACCAAAATGGGTATAAAAACATGAAAGAAAACGATGATCCTATTTTATTTGATGCATGACTTTACAACCCAGTCATATTTGGTCTGTGCTATAAAGTTCCTTTAAAAAGGGAAAAAAATACACGACTTTATAGCCCAACAACAGAGTGGAGCCATGAAACCAAAATCATACACTGTCAACAAAATCATCCGTTTGTACTAGAAACCATACAGTAAGTTCAAGCCATATTATCGGCCATCTACAAAGTGCATAGTCAAACCTAAATTGTCACACAAGATTCATTAACACACATATTACGTTTGAGTGCTTCTGTGGAGAACTTGCAACTCCAGGCCTTAAAACGTCTCGAACATTCTGATCAAAAGCACTGAAAATAAAAAGTGTAAAAACCTCAGTAGATCAACACACTGAATGAAGAAGTCATACACTCAAACCAAGTAACTTTGCTGAATAAAAAAAGTTGAAGAATGAGACATTGCTCATTAGAAACTGACAAATGCTACTTCATAACCTTTGCAAATTGCAAATCCCTAGCCTTGACTAATTCCATTACGAACTTGATACACACAAGGAGTTGATCAAATGCAGTGTGAAGAAATCAAAATGTTCTACACCTTAACTCACTTTGCACCAATTTCCAACTTACCAAAATCATTAAGACTTCATTAATATAAGTATAAGAAAACAAATTTCTATTTTACAGAAATCCAAAATCTAAATAGACTTTTCTACAGATATTTACAGAAGATCTGTTTTACAGCTTATAGATTTCTGCAAAAATATACTGTATTTTTCTGTAAAACAAATTTTTACAAAAAACATATTTTCTACAGATTTTTACAGAAAATCTGTAAAAACAGATTTCTATAAATTTGTTTTACAGAAATCTGTAAGATAGCTGTAAAAATAGATTTTTATATCTTATTTCACATTTATGTAAAAACAGATTCCTATTTTGCAGTTTATTTCAGATTTCAGATTTTACAGCTTATTTCATATCCATACAAATATTACTCGTAATCTTCATCTTGATTCAGAATTCAGATTTGACCACTTCTGTAATCTTCTTAAATTTTTATTTTGTGTGTAATTTTATTTGGTGTGTGTAATTTTAGGGTATTGAAAGAAATGGTGGAAGTGGCACCAAATAGTGGCTGATTTCTGTGTGCCCATATGCCTAGTTTGTAATGGTCCTACAAGATGTGGTATAGAGTGACTTGCTTGGGCTTTTATGGAACATTTTATTGGTACAAGATGCTTAATCGGTAATACATTCTGATTAATAGTGTAGTACATAAACACAATCTCATCAGCATTTTTATGCTAACAAGAACTAAACCTCATCCTTACTATCATTTTCTCCACTGATCAGAAGACTTTAAACTTTAGCTACCTCTTCCATGAATATATATAGCTGAGTTTTAGTTTGAAGCACCCCAATGTTTTTCTTGTTAGACACAAAATAAGACACTCTTTGTTTTAGTTTGTCCATGGCTTTGTATGCAATATTTCCTATACCTAATTGTCTCAATAAGTACAGTTGCCAGATTTGCATCACATAACCACAAAAGCAATAGCAAAAACAGCTAAATTAACAAATTGAAGGAGAAAATCTGGGGGGAGGGGGGGGGGGGGGGGGGGGGGGGGAACAAACTCATCATCAAGATAAGTAACATTGATAAAGAACTTGAAAAGCAACAATGCACTTTCATTTCTTACAACTTATAAGCAATAAAAAAAACATCCCAAACAATAGTAATGTATTCGACTTGAGCATATCAATAGCTCATAGTGAAAACAATAGTAATGTATTTGAATTGAGTAGTTATTTCATACATTGGATAGCAAACATGAAAATGATGCAACTAAGAAGTATAAGGGAACAAGAACAATTTCAGTTGATATTGATGCAGAACTTCCAGAAAGAAAATTTTCAGTTTTACTTTTGACAGGAGTCATGGCTTCTTTCTTCATATCTGATATAATTCATATTGACGAGTAAAATAAAAATTTATTCCAGATTTTCTTAGCATCTCAATTGCTTCAGCTATCCCATCCTAAATATATAAATAACAAGTCACAATTGCAGCAGAGTAAACAGTTTCTCTTATTTCTTGAGCCTTCAAGCCATTTGCAAAATCTGGGACACTTTCTCTTATTTCTTAAACCTACAACCCTAATTCTATCTCAGTATCTCCATGAGCAAATTTGAATTGCAGCAGTAAGGCATCAAAGAGCAAGAACTAGGTTTCTATCACTTCTATGTAATCCAGAATTTCAGACAAAAAGTATGGTTCTAAGTAAATAAAAAACTAGGGTTGTTGCAAATCGAAATTGTATCAAGACAAGTGGGAAACAAAGAGCGAGAAAGTAAAATTACATAGAATCGATCTATTACCTGAAGAGCATGAAAGTGAAAGAGTTTGGTACTTGCGAAATGGAACCTGTGAAGTTCCCCTGCCAACAAAAGCAAATGGATCAGTGATTTTCAAAATCTTATTGAGAAATCAAATTGAGTACAAACCTCACCGTGAGATGGAATTTCGTCGTCCTGAGCCTATCATGGAAGGAGGAAGCGAAGAGGGAGATTGACACAGGCGACGAAGGCGAGAAACTGAAGGGAGGAGAGGGACAATTTCGTCCTTTCCAATCTCAAACGCTCTTCCCCTTTCATCAGACGCTTCCAATGGGGAGCTGCAGATGAACCGCTTGTAAAGCGTTTTTGGGAGATGAAGGGAGAGCGTTTTGAAAACGCGGATGAACAACCAAACATGATATGCAGAGCGTTTGAAAAAAGCTGATACAAAACGCTTCAACTAACCCTATGAAACGCGGTTGCCAAACAGGCCCTTATTCTACCAGCTTATGTATATACTCTATATATAGTAGAGATATATAGATAGACCTAATTTTAAATTTCGCCTCAGATCATTAAAAACTCAAATCTGACGTTGATATGACGTTTTTAACTTTTAAACCGGTACATAATGGATTATATATAGACATAGTAGTCACTTATGTGTTTCTTTTTACATCACACAACTTCAATAATTGTTATAAAAGGGACCGGCATTTTGCAATTTGCATGTGGTTACTTTTGGTCTTCTTTTGGGATGTCCGTCATGTCCCTATTAACAAAACACACCCAAAATATGTTCGACCGAAAAAAAAAAAAAGAAATTGATCACTTAACTTCAATAGAGTTTTGTAATTACTAACCCTAACGTTATTGATTTTGATAAATAGAGAGTAGGGTTTGAACCAGAAATATATACTACCCACGAGTCCTTTACAACTAAACCATTCCAGAATGGTTAATGTTCTACAAATCATTTTGAAATAGCTTACTGAAAAAGACTTGTAAATAGTACCTAAATGTCCTTACTCCGAATATGACTGCTCTTTATTTATCAATTCAAGGTTAATGTTCTACAAAAGGAGAAAAAAACATAATAAATTACAATAAGCGTGCTTTACTTAAATCTACCAATATGTGGTTAATACATTTATATAATAATTCTTTTCAGAAGGTATGGGCTTATTTTTCCTTTCCAAAAGAATTAAATTGAAGTACGTCCAAAAAATTCAAGTCCACAAGTCCTAATGAATCCAAATTTTACAATAAAGAATCCAGAAGTAATATTACACCACACTTTCGCTATATATACACGTCTACATTATATATATGACTATATATATATGATTTATAAAAACAAACCAATCTCTCCGATCAACCCCTTTCATTTTCCGGCAACCACAACAAAACCGCCGGCAATCCAGCTAGGGCTTCTTGGAATGCGTGTTGCTTCATCTCCAAGAATCGAGCGCCAACAGCAAAGATGGGAGAGACCATGGAGATCGCTTCTTACGACATCGACTTCCCGGAGTTCTCGGGGCCTCCCGGGTGCCTCCTTGAGAGCGTCGACTTTGATGACCTCTTCGTCGGGATCCAGTTCTTCGACGGGGATATGCTGCCGGAGCTGGAGATGGACCCGGACCTCCTGGCGGAGCTCTCCTCCGCAGACCTCGAGGAGGACTCCGCCACGTCGCCGGACTGCAGTAACAAGGCTTGTGTGAGTGATGGGGCTGATGATAATCAGTCTACAGTTTCGGTTTCGAACGTGGAGACGGAGAAGGAGGAGAAGGTGAAGTCAAGACGCTTAATTACAAATTCGCCTGCGAAGGATAGGGAGAAGACGAAAAAATCCCCATCCTCGCAGGCGAAAAATAACAACAACAACAATCCAGGCAAACGGAAAACAAAGGTATTTACTTTTACCAAAAAAAAAAAAAAAAAACCAAAGGTATTTACATCGATTATTAACATGTTTTTAACTTAGCATTTTTATCAAGTTTCCAACCTTATATTATAATTTGTGGATTTATGATATCATATTCCCTCCATTCATTCATCCTTGATTTTTTAACATGTTTTTTAAATTTAAAAATTATAATTAATTTTGTATTTAATTTATTACTAATAAATATGAAATTATGTTAATAAAATAAAATAAATAAATATTTTATATAATTTTTAGATTTAAAAAAAATTATAATTTCCACTTGTATGGAATTGTAATGTACAATTAATTGCGGATTGTTAAGGGATTTTGCCCTAAAAAGTGCCAATTTGATGCAAAATCTCCCCAAATTGAGAATCAGATGGAGAATTTAAATAGAAAGATTTGATTGGCATGAAGAGCTTATACATTAATTTGGGGATGGAATGAAAATGTAGGTGGATTGGACGCCGGATCTACACAGGAAGTTTGTGAAAGCAGTGGAGCAGCTGGGAGTGGACAAGGCAGTGCCTTCAAGGATCTTAGAACTCATGGGCATTCGTCGTCTCACTCGCCACAACATTGCTAGCCATCTTCAGGTACTTTGCTGTAATTCGACACCTACGAATACGATTATGAATTTGAATTTGTCTTTGTTTCTGTTTCCGTGTCTGTTTCCGTTTTCGTTTTACTCAAATCCTATGTACAGTCTCTTGATATATTGGTGTCAGATAAGCCACACATGTGAATTTTGGCAGTGTCTTTATACTTTATATATAGTACAACAATCATATCCTACCTACAATTTTGTTAAAGAATAAATTAAATCATTTTAGATAAGGTTTTAGTATGTTATACAATTAGATGTATTGCATTTGATTATGAACAATGTGTTTGTTGTAAATATATGTAGAAGTATAGATCACACCGAAAACACTTGCTAGAGCGCGAGGCAGGGGCAGCGAGCTGGAGCCTGCAGAAGCGACAATTGCACGGTGCCATTGGAGTAGTACCGCCAGTTGGAAAGGTTAAGGTGCATGCTGCACCCACCATGGGCTTCCCTCCTGCGGTGGCACCACCACCGCACCACCACCATGCCTTTCAAGTTCAACACCTCCATGTATGGGGCCATCCTACTGGCCATCATCTCGAACACCAGCCCATGATGCACGGATGGCCCAAACACTTAGCCCCTTCGCCTTCTCCCTTGCTCCATTACCCTCCATCGCCACGAGTTGCCTCTTTCTGGCATTCTCACCACCAACATGTAAGCTCTTCGTATGTATGTTTCGATTTCAACATTTTGAGCACTATCTAGCTAGATGACAATTTAAAAATATACATGAATCATCCAAGGACCACTTCATGGATGAGCTAAATCGCAGAATGTGCTTCAGCTGAGCCAGTATGTTCTAGACTATCATGTTATTGACATTAGGGTTTGTGAATTCATTTACAGAGATTCACACCACCACCGGTCCAGGGTTTCCCAGCGCCGCCTCATGCCATAATGTACAAACCCGAGCATGGCGTTGCTACATCCGCCACCACTCAATCCAGTTCGAATCATCCTCCATCGGACTCCCACCCGGTACAACTTTCTTAGTTCATTAGCTAGCTAGCTCTCTTTAGCTTCATTTTTCCTTTTCAATATATAATGCCATCAATCAAAGCTTGATTCCATCATTATCGAACCATTTTCTTAAATTTTTGGGTCGTATGCAGACGAAGGAAAGCATAGACGATGTGATAGGAGACGTACTATCGAAGCCATGGCTGCCGCTCCCAATAGGGCTGAAGCCTCCATCAATGGACATTGTGATGGAGGAGCTTCAACGCCAAGGACTTCCCAGCATTCTTCCCTCTGATTCCTCTTGATCAATCCTTCTCCATTTGCCGATTTTGCAGCTTCATTCATCGAATGATAGCTCGGAAAAAGCCTTCAATCCGACGACATCTCTTTATATATGTGCAGTTTAGCACATAAAATATAAATGTGGCCTAATCTAATATGCGAGTTTACCCCCCAATCTGATCTAAAATTACTATCTTTGATAATGTAAACAATCTTTTTCCTTGTTAAATAATACTCTAGAAGATTTTCACCAAAAAAAAAAAAAAAACTCTAGAAGAAATATAATAGATTATTTTAAAAACACCGTGAGATTCATATCAGAACTACTCTAATTTGTTATATACCAAAATTTTTATCGACATTTAATTTGTATATATACTTTGTGGAGTCACGGGAAAGATTTTAGAAATAAATGGTCAGAAGGTCATCTGGTGTCCCTCCAAAAAGAAGGGACCATTGCCACATCCTTGCTCTAATCTCAAGTTCTTATTTTAGGGATCCGTTGGAATGATTAGACTTTGTGAAGCTTCCATCCACATTTATTACTATATATTAATACTCCGTATTAATTAAAAAAAAAGGCACGGCTAATTAAGTAGTCCTCAAATGTCACTGGACTCTTATTCGAGCCGAAAGAGAACTTATTCTTGATTTTTTTTTAGTAAATGAATGAGTCTGAGCCGGACTTTTTTGGAGTACCAAACAACCCTATTTGCTCTTAACATAATAAATTAAATGATATTTTGTAAATTCCACGAAATTTGACCTATTAAAACTTGAATTGAGCTTACTCAACCGAGCTTTGAATTGAGCTTTATAATTAATGTGCTCATGCTCGACTTGTTTGGTAAATAAACGAGTTCAAATTGAACTTTTATCGAGTCGAACTCAAGCCAAGTTTGAACTAGTCGGCTCATATAATTAACAGGCCACCCTATGCAGGATAGTGGGATCCAACATTATCATATGCATATATAACTAAAAGAGTGCGACTAGGGGATTCAATATGAAAGCCCAGTGTAAGTGAAATTAGTGAAGTGAAATTAGTGAAGTGAAATTAGTGATTGACAACAATATTGGCTTCACAGTAGATTAATGCCCAATCTCAACAAATGAAACCCATACATTGATATATCAAGATAAACAAGGAAAGAACCCTGAGTGATTTGAAGTAAATCCGGATTACGGTGAGCACCCAGGATGTGCTTTAGCTATGCCATAGGAGTCAAGTACAAGGTGCCCTCAAACTATGATTAATCCATCCTAACCACCACCCGACGAATCTATTCTAGTATTAATCATCAAAACGTGACATCCCCCTAAGTATTCATTAAAAGAAGGATGTTGAAGAGTTGAACTTGTGACCTCTTGGTCACCATGTATCATCCTTACTAGCTAAATTAGTAAAACTCGAGTCAAAATTAACGCTACAAGAAAAATGGCTTTTTTTGTGACAAAACAGTTCGTTGCCCAAAGTCAAAATTTCGTCGCCCAAAGTTAAATATGACAATAAGTTTCGTCATCAATTCGCTGCTTAGGCCCAACGCCCAAAGATATGGCGACGAAATAATATTTTGTAGTGCTAAGAACACATTTGTGACAAAAACACTATTTTGTCGGCCCAGGTTTTTCGTGACGAATTTGTTCTTTGTCACCCTAAACCTTTTGTGACGAAAATTGAGTTTGTCACCCTAAGCCTTCAGTGACACACGTTTTGTCGCCCTAAGCCTTCAATGAAAAAATTATGTGTTGTCATCCTATAACATTTAGTGACAATTATATTTTGACACTGACAGCCAAACACACCCTTATGTCATTTCTAGCACCCTTATCAACTAATGCTACGTACTGATGTGGGGGCAATTCGATAATCGAACTCGAACCTCTAGCAACCAAAGCGAGAATCATACTGTTGGGAGAAGTCTTGTTGGGCCCGACCAGAAGGTCCAACATATAAGCCTGACTAGAGCACCATCCTAAAACCAATTGGCGTTAGGTGGAGTAGCCCCTCCACTTATATATTAGGTTCAGAATCCTCCCACTTCCGATGTGGGATTTACAAGTGTCCCAACAAATCCTCCACTCACTTGTGAATCCATCACAAGTCTAGCCCGACTGGAATTGAGACCCCTACGCAACGGGTTCGACTAACCCGTCACCGTATATAGATGTGGAGTCCATCTCAATCTTCGGTGCAACTAGCCCACCCCGAACCCGGCTCTGATACAAATTTATTGTAACGAGAATGATAACAAACGAAGAAAGACACAAAGATTTAACGTGGTTCGTCAACTGTGTGTTACCTACGTCCACGGGCAAAGAAATAGAGTTCTTTATTATGGAGGCAAACAAAGAAACTAGGGTTATAATTTGTTAGGTTTCATGAGTATATATAGTGTCTCATGAAACCCTAGCCAAACAATTGGCATAAATCCAAAACATATAATAAGCTCAATTCAAGGCACATTAGAGCAGCTGCAGTAGTGAACCCAAGGGTTCATAAACCTGCCAAGTGGAAATAAATAAGGAGAAAAAAAATCAAATTGCATGAATCCCGGATGTGAGGTTCATCTACCACTACCCCAAAAAGTGGGGTTCATGGGCGGCAAACTCGAGGCCATGCGGGAGCCGTGTGCGTTTGCATGTAGAGGAGAAGAGATACGACGTCGTATGGAGCAAAAAAGGAGGCAAACAGTGTCGACATCTGGGAGGATGAAAAAGAAGTTGAAATTGGGGTGCCACATAGCCAATCAGAGAATGCCATGTGGCAGCTCAATAAAAATAAAATCTTTAAATCTGTTTTATTTGTCATTTATTTATAATTTTAAAAAAATGAATTTTATATTCAAATTTGAATTAATTTTATCTACCCATTGACAGTTTTACACCCATATTGCATATGTTTTTTTTAAAAATTATTAAAATATTTTTTTCCAAAATAAACAGTAATTTTTCCAGCAATTTTGAATATTTCGTTTCAACCCATTTTGAATTATTAATTATTATTATTATTATTATTATATAGAAATTTGATTTAATAAAAAGGATAAATAAAGAAAAGTAAGTTATGAGTCCGAGATCGGGTTCATGAATGGGGGTTGAAAAAATAATAATCTGAAGTGGGGTTTATAAGCTGACGTGGCAGTGAAAAAGTAAGTTATGAGTCTGGAAAGAGATTCATGAATGCGGATGGTCTTAACAAATCTTCATCTTGACTTGAATCTTCTCAGAAACAAACACACCAAGACAAGTGCCAGACATTCATCTGCCTCATATTTGTCCTCATATAAAGACCTAGATTGCCCCGCAGGGCAACTCAATAGCGGGTGATGTTAAACAAGTCCCAACAGTGTTGGAACTTGCTCTCTAGAACTGGCTTGGTGAACATATCACCAAGAATATCATATGTTCTTACTTCTTCACCTTGATTCTCTTCTCAGCTTGCTAGTGTACTAACTCACCTCTAGAAACAGCAGCCTGGTAGTTGGATGAAACATCACCCCCCCAATCCTCGGCCACATGCAAAGCATATCCCACCAGATCGTCAGACCTGAATCTCGCAAGGCCCCTGATGTCAACTCTTCTTGGTCCATCTAGAGCAATACTCCGATATAAAACTCCACATGTTCCTGTGTCAAGTGGTATATTCATTGTCTCACCAGTATCTGACTCAGTAGTACATGTCTGTGATTATTGGTCAGTGACCAACTCAGGTGCCTGAGTCTCTGCTGGAGTGAAGTTCAACACCACCTCCTCAATAATAGTCTCACTAGCCTTAACTAAAACAACATCTGCAACACCTGTGACTGTTGAACCTTGTAAAGCATACAAAGTTCCATTCCCCTGCCTGACTCCCTGCAAAACCACATTAGACCCTTTAAACACGCGCAACTTTCCACCATAACCAGTGTATCTGAAACCCTTGTCGTCTAACACAGTTAGGGATATCAGATTCTTCTTCATAGATGACACATGTTTGACTTCCTCCAATGTGCGAAAATTCACATCGTTTTTTCGAAGCCTGACTGAGACGATCCCAACAACCTTGCAGATGACATCGTTTCCCATATAAACATTGCCCTTGTCTACATATCTATATGTTGTAACCAACTCTCTTCTAGGACATACGTGACAGAATGCACCTAAGTCAAGAAACCAAACATCATGATCTGTGCGATTACTTGCTAGTAGAACAATATCTTCCTCAGAAGTATTTCCACCATGAGCTACTATTGTAGATCCAGATTTCCGTTTTTGTTGCCTCTTGATAATGCATATTTCATATAGGCATTACAGGTGTTTCTTATTGCTATTAGGTATTGGTTTTGCTATGTTTTGAGTCTAGTTCCGTTTATTACTTGTGAAGTATTTGAGTTGGTAATCTATGCGTTTTTAGTGTTTATTTTGCAGAATTACATTCCGACCTTTTATGGACTATGGAAAGAGATTAAGAAGCATGTTTTAGAGCATGTTTTGGAGGCTGAGGAAGAGCTAGGGAGGAGAAAGGAGGCACAACATTGGAATTCGTTGAAGGAAAATGAGGAACATCGAGCACTGCAGGAACGGCGCCCGCCGCCCCTTGCACGGCGCCCGCCGTTGTCCCAGATCCCATATACGCGATTTTGTATCCGAAGACTATTATTTTATATTATTTCTTATTATTCCCTCTAGGGTTTTAGTGACCCTTGTGGACTCTATTTAGGTTGTTTTCCAGTTCTTTAGAGATACGTACGACATTAGAGAGAAACTATGAACTCAATTAGAGAGAGAGAGAGAGAGAGAGAGAGAGAGAGAGAATTGGCCTATGAGTTGCTAAACTCATAGTTTCGCCTGTGATTCGAAGACATGGTTGTTTGGATTGTGAAGATTTGAGTTTATTTGATTATTCATGTTCTTAGTTATCATCTTGTGCTTAATTTATATTTGTGTTCCTTTCTATGCCTGATCAACATGTTAGGAATTGCATCTCTATCTATGAATTCGTTGTATTGATGATAGTGATGCCTCTTTGTCTTTGTAGTGGATGATTTCAGTTGATCCATGTTGAGGATATTTGATTGAGATTGAGTTCGGTATATGCCTATTAGTCTTGATTGAATAGAGTCAATGTGCCAATTGGTCTTGACTACTTGAGTTCATAATACTATTCTTTAGTGATATTGAATAAGATGAGTGAATCTCTACGGATCTCTCAACTTTAGTCAAGTAGACCTAGGAATATGAATAATTGATGAATCAATCCGAGGACCATGAATTCCACACATTGTCAGAGAATTACAAGTGAAATGTTCTTTCTACTTTGATATCAATTTGCATTGTGATTTGCAATCTGGTTACTTTTAAATTTGTTATTTTTCCAAAAGATTATTGCTTTGCTTTAAGAGTCTTGTCTAAAGTTATTGGATAGGAAATCGCTTCTCCCTGTGGGTTCGACACCGGACTTCATTGCTATACTAGTAGTTGTTTGGTTTATCAAGTGATTGGTTTCCTAATCTATTGGTTGTGTGTTTAAGTTTGGATTTTTATTACTATTTGGCAAAGGGCGAAAGTGCCAACGGTGTTCGTCCCGCACCAAATTCTTGGCGCCGTTGCCAGGGAGAAGAAAGAAGTTTTCTTTTCTTTAACTCTATCAATTACCCTTTATTTTAAGTTTGTTGTGTCTTTGCATGGTTCAAACTAGATCTTCTAATTCATCGTCTTTGTCTTTTGATCCCGAGGTTGAAAGATCTTTTTGATTGAAGAGGAGGATTGTGTTTGAGACAGACGAAGAGATGGCAAACGTTGTTATTAATCCGCCAAGAAGGACCCTGAGAAACCTAAAGGAGCCTGATTTGAGTTTTCAACCACTTGCAATTAGTCTTCCGGATCTCCCTGAGGGTTCAGGATTTGAGTTCAAGTCGAATTGATCATCTATTCTGCCTTACTTTCATGGACTGCTTGGGGAGGAACCAAACAAGCACCTTGCTACCTTTGTGAGTGTGTGTCATAGACTGAGACCCCAAGGCTTGTCTGACAACCAATTGATGCTGAGAGGGTTCCCCTTTACATTAAAAAATGCTGCAAGCGATTGGCTTTACTACCTACCTCCAGAAAGCATTACTACTTGGGTGCAATTGAAGAAAGCTTTCCTACAAAAGTACTTTCTTGTGACTCGCCTCAACAAACTTAAGAAGGAGTTGTCCAGTATTGAGTAATCACCTACGGAGAGTCTTTATGAGTATGTTGAGCGGTTCAAGAAGCTTAAGGGTAGTTGTCCGCAACACGGTATACCCGAGGATGATCTAGTGCTATATCTTTATGAAGGCTTGCTTGACACCGATAGGAGTTTCATCAATACTACTAGCGGATGAGATATTTTGGATAAAACACCTCAGGAAGCAATGCAGATTTTTGAAAGGTTGGTTAATGCGCCGCAAAAATATGGGAGCCACCAAGGAGTTATAGGAGTTCATAAGTTGGATAATTCAAGAGAAGGACACAAGGATGATAACGATATGCTTATAGAGATCTTGAACAAGATGGTTGTGGAAATAAATCAACCCCATTAGCCTAAACCTTGTGGAGTTTGTGGATATCCAACTCATCCGAATGATAAGTGTCCCTTGATTCAAGAGGGCACCATTGAAGTGAATGCTATGGATTATGGACATCTCCGCAACTTTGGTAACAATACAATCAAGGCTACAATTCAAACTAGCCAAAGTGGATTCAACGGAAGAGGCCAGTAGCAACAAGTTCCTTTTCAAAGAGGACAATATGAGAATCGTCCTAGAAATACTCAACAAGATGACAGAGATGAGACATTAAGGTTGTTATTGGTCAAGATGAGTGTTCAAGAAAAAGTTGATGAGTCAAATGGCTAAGGAGATTGGTGAATTGAAAGCAAAGGGTTCAGGAAAGTTGCCATCGCAAGTGGTAGTGAATCTGAAGCAAAATGTTAGCGCCATGACCCTTAGAGGAGGTTAACAAGGGAATACATCCACTAGGAATGTTGAGGAGAGGCCTAGAGAGAAAGTTGATTTGGGAAATAAGGACGAAGATACGGAATTGGAGACACACTGTAGAGACGGTGCCAGCCGCCCCTCACCACGGCGCCCGCCGCCACCTCCTTTGACAAATCCGACTTCTGACGTTGTTCAATCCCAGAAGAATGCTTCTAAAGAGTGGTCTTCTGAGGTTTGAAGACATGTACCACCCTTTCCTCATGCCTTAAGATCTGATCGTAAGTGGGAAGACGAACAAATTCTTTACGACACATTTGCTCATTGTGAGGTAAATATTCCACTTTTCAATTTGATTAAAATTGTGCATCACTATGCGAAATTCTTGAAAGAGCTATGCACGATGAAGCGCAAACAAAGGATGAGAAAGAAGGTCATAAACGATTGCCTGAAAAGTGTGGAGATCCAAGTATGTTTACTATACCATGTGCAACAGGTAATGATAGCTTCACCATAGCTATGTTAGATCTAGTTGCTTCAATTAATGTCATGTCTTATAACTTGTACATCTTTTTGGGTCCCAATTCATTGTTTGAAACTGGTGTTACTATACAACTCGCTGATCGTTCTAGTATTAAGCCCAGAGGAGTTGTTGAAGATGTGTTGGTTAAGGTAAATGATTTGATTTTTCCAGCTGATTTCTTCATTCTAGACATGGAACAAGGTACGTCTAAAACCCCGATTATCTTGGGAAGGTCATTCTTGCGAATGGCTAAGACTAAAATTGATTGTTTTGAAGGTTCACTAACTATGGAGTTTGATGGTAGAAAGATTGAGTTTTCTATATTTGAACCTATTGTTTCTTCTTCCAATTATTACATAGATGTTCTTGGCTTTAATAAAACTAATCACATGAATGAATCAAATGCTTTGTTAGATGCTTCTGCTGAAATTGAATCTATGAATCTTGAGTTTTCTAACAAAGATGAAATTGGATTAGGGAAGGATGACATTGAAAAGAAAATTGAGAATTTGTTTTAGTCGCATGAAAATGTGTCTCATTCAAATGATTCTGCTCCTATTCCCTATGAAAATTCGATTCGTAATAATGTTGTGGTTTTTGCAATTGCAGGACAACCTCTCGGAGTACTTATTTCATAAAAGAATCGATGGATGCTAATGATGGATATGTCGGAGAAGTTCCTAAAGTTTTGAACAAGTGTGGGGGATCTTGGTGGAATAACTTGATCATGATTGCATCACGTCGAGCCAAAGACGTGAAACAAAGGTGCTTCTTGGGAGGCAACCCAAGGTAGTTAGGTAGTATTTCTATTTTTGCATTTGTTATTCAATTCAATAAAGTAGGATCAATTGTGTCACCGGATTTTGGAAGTCACGGTAAGAGAAATCGATGTTGTGTTTGAGTTTTGATTGATTTAAAAGACGAAGTTGCATTCTGTGGACACGACGCCCGCCGCCCCAGCCACGGCGCTCGCCTTTTTGTCTACCTGACGAATTCGAATTTTGGTAAACTTGGAAGGGAAGTTCTTATCTTTTTGTTTTTGGTTATTTTACGAGTTTAGTTATTTTATTTTTATATTTTATAGGATTATATTGCTTTATTTTATTTTGGTTCTAGGATTTGATTATCTCCTATCTACTCTAGGTTAGATTATTTTCTATCTATCTTAGGATTGTTATTTTATCTTTTGTTTATTTTTATTTTATTTTAGGACTAGATTTTTTTTTTCTTTTTAGGATAGTTTCCTTATTTCTTAGGATTAGATTTCTATCTTTTCTATTTTTATTCTATCTAGAACTAATATTTTCTTTTTCTTTTTGATAGATTTCCTTCCGACTCACCATATAATATTTCTCCTTATTTGTGGATCAATCAACTTGCTCAAGAGGAATCTCAAGAATACCAAAAGTCTACTGGAATCTAATCCAACTGCATAAAGCCTTGTGTTTCAATCGATTCAATCCACCAAAACACTTTCTGCCATTACCCTACATCCACAAAAATCAATCTTTACCCATTCCATTCCCTTATCTATCACAAAAGAATCCTTTGAAACCAAGTTGTTCGAGAAAGTTTGAAGTTTGGAGGAGTGAACGTCGGTTCTCCAACGTTTTCACTCGGATTCGTGGTTCTGCGTACACGGCACCCGCCGCCCTTACCACGACATCCACCGCCTCTACAACGAGCCCGATTTTTGGTCGTTTTTGGTGATTGTCTTCGGCTTTTCCTCAAGTTACATCATATCGGTCAATAATATGAAGATTCCCCTTTTGCTGTCTTGGGAAGAAGAGGATCGTTGGATCAAGCTTGAAGACATACGGTATGAATCCACTATATTCTTTTATCCCCCGACGTTGAAGAAACTGTGAATTTCTTAGATGAATCCACCATACTCTTTCGAGATAGGGGATTGGAAGATTTCTTGGATGTATCTGCTTATACCTATCCAGCATTAGTGAGAGAGTTCTTGGCCACCTTGGATTACTTTTCTGATATGGAGATTCGTTTTCAACTGAGGAATCGAAAGTGCGTGGTAACTAAGGATCTCATTGCACAAGCCTTTGGTGTTACCAAGTGGTTTACTGATGCCAGATTTGCTGATAAGTTAGGTGCTCGAAATCCTCTTGATATGTGGAATGAGGCTATTGTAGAATTCGCTGATTTTGACGAACAGTACCATGAATCAATGATTACTCATCCTGCGTTGAGGTTATGTTATTTGTTACTCTGCTACTCTTCCCTGGGTGTGGAGAATCCGTCCATTGTCACTGTGAGAGTCTGGAGCTATATTTGCGGCATGACTCCTGGAGGGGTGTACATCCTTAACTGGGTTCGGCTATTTTTGGGAAACTGTATGAAAGTGATTAGAGTCACCTATGTGAGGCCGTGTCGTAATGTTTTGTTCGGAGATTTGATATCGCTGATTGCTCGCCGAGTAGGTGTCTGCCTGGATGGTTTACAGCGCCTCGATGATAAGAACGTTTACAATCTTGCCAGCCTACAATGGTGGGAGATGATTGAGTGGGCTCAGCGACCGGATAAAACTTGGTGTTTTAAATGGATGTCGGGACCAGGAAGGAAGCATCACAATTATCTACATGTGGATATACCACAGTGCCTAAGAATGTCGGATTTCAATCTCTATCACAACCAGTTTCCATTAGATCATACGGAGAAGAGTTGGTTAAAGCGATGGGATGTTATTAATAATGAGGCCACCGACGACGAGGATGCGGATGATGAGGTTGCAGCTGATGAGTTTATTGATGAAGATGCTAGTGTCTTGCCTGTTGAAATTACAGAAGCTGCAAAAAAAGTTGAGGTCGTCGAAGAGAAAGAAGAAGTTCATGAAGAAGATGTCGAGCCTACATATGCTACTTTCGTTGATATTGAGCGTCAATTTGCTAATTTTGAAGCGAGCACTGCTGATAAGCTCGCCAAGCTTGCGGATAATCTCTCTAGTCTTCAGAACGCCGTGTTGATTGTTCTTCAGGACATCAATCAGCGGTCTAGAACCCAGACCCCGCCTTCACAGTAATTGGTCAGTCATTTGCTTCTTTTGAACCCTCTATTTTTATATTTTTCATTGTTCCTTTTTGTGTGTTGAAGGTTCGATAATATAAAACAATTTAATATAGAAATACTCTAGAAGGGGGGTTGAATAGAGTATGCCCGTTTTTTGCAGAAAGTCTCAAGACTTTTGGAGCTCGTATAAAACACTTTGAGATTAAACCTGAATCACAAAGTTAGACAATCGAACCAAGTGCGGAAATAAGGTAAAGCAATAGATAAAGGACACGAGTAATTGTTTACGAGGTTCAACACGAACTTGGCCTACGTCCCCGCCTAGGGTTCTTCCACAGCCCTAGGATTCAAAAGGCTTTATTGATTCGCTTAGCTTAGGATCCTAATAGTTCACCGAGAAGCCTCTCTCCTATACAATTGCAATCTAGTCAACTCACGTTCCCTTGGAGTCCTAGACCAATCTAGAAGAGCCCCACCTCTCTCAGCTATCTAGTACAATCCTCTTACTCTCACAAATCAATAGCTTAGTGCAACTTCCCGAGTTACAAACTCTCGAGTAACACTTTAAATGAATATATCCTATAAGCTCACAATGACTCTCAAAGACTTTGAAATAAACAACAAAACTCTTGAGCGCTAGTGTTGTTGCAGGAGGATGGTCAAGTATGAAATAAATATAAAATAAAGATCAAACTGACTTCCCTGTCTCAACAAATAAATACAAGACTCCTCCAATGCAGTAAGAGAAAGTCAGGATCGAATCCACGAGGAAGCACGTCAGCAATTCTCAGGTAGCTGTAAATTCTCACAGGCAAAGCAGCAGAAAAGACAGAAACACAGAAAGAAGGAAAGAAACAGAAATAAAAGCAGAAAATAACAAACAAAAGCAATGGACTAAACTAAAACAGAAAAGACAAAGCAAGGCAGCAAATAAAAGCAAAGCAAAGGCTCGTCGATCTCGACCAAAAGCTCCTCGAGATCGACCACAGCAGTCGACAACAGAGAACAGAAATCACAGCAGACAGGCAATCCCGGCAAGGGCAACTCGATCTCGACCAACCTTACTCGAGATCGACAACAAAAGTGACGAAAACAGAAAACATAATTGAAAGCAAACAACTCGACGAAGACAAGCTACTCGATCTCGACTACCACTACTCGAGATCGACTAGAGCATGCAAAGAAAGAAACTTGAAAGCAGAAAATCGACAAAGACAGAAGAACACTCTACTCGACTAAGACAAGTCCTACTCGAGATCGACCAGATCTCCTCTATGTCGACAAGAAACAAAAAACACAGAAATTGCATAATGAAACACAAACACAGATTTTCGACTAAAATAAATCAATATAATAAAAGACCTCAAAGGCCAGGGTTTCAACACCACAACGATAACCATGCAAAGTAACACATAAAGGCACAAAAGATCATGCTTTCCATCAAATAACTTTCGTTATTAACAAATAGGCATATAGAGGCTCTCGCATAAACCCTAATTGTTACTAACCCTTTTTCACATAATTAATCCAAGTTGCATTAAGATCACTTTCGCTTCAATAATACAAACAAGGATCACCTTCAACTCTCGCAAAAGAATCATGCTCATAGGGAAAGAAGACAAATCGCATAAAAATCTGACCTTTATTGCATTGTCTCACATGGCCACCGTCGGGCTCACCCCAGCCCCAGAAGTGGGTGGACTACTCATGCCTCATCGCAATAACAGACATTGACTGATGAAAAGAACTAACTTGCATAAAATAAACTCCAACTTACAATCTCTCTTTCTCTCTCTCCTACTACTTCTCCTACCGAAAATTGAATGAATAAAACTGAGCCCCATGGGCTTTATTTATAGGCTTCTAACCCTTGCTAATCAAGGATAGAATCTTCTATCTCTATCTAAAATTATATCTAAAGCTTTAAAAGATAAATAAAATATTAAATGGAAATAAATCAACTAGGAAAAGATAAAACTAAATAGGGTAAGTCTTCATGTCTTGATAGATCTTGTCTCCTTAGATAGAACTTGATGGATTTGGATAGAATCTTCCTCCTTCGGCCCCAAGGAATCCCAATTCTAGTCGGATTGTTCCTCGTCGAGAAGTTTCTGGAAACGACTCTACTCGACCTCGACAAGGCTTCGTCGATCTCGAGTAGGATTCCTCGTCTCGGCTAACTGGTGCTCGATGTGGCTCGGTCTTGGCTCACGGTGCTCGTCGACCTCGAGTAGCCTTAGTCGACCTCGAGTAGACTGGCTTGTCGACTAGGTCTTCTCGAGTGACTCTGCTCGATGGGCTCCGGATCTGGACTCAGGGGTTCGTCGATCTCGACAAGGCGTAGTCGAGATCGAGTAGGGTTTGTCGAAGATGGCTCTCTGGTGGTGTCGACTAGAGCTCCTCGGCATGGACTCGGACAACATTCTGGGCGGCTCGTCGATCTCGATAAGGGTTCGTCGAGATCGAGTAGAGATGTGGTCAGCTCCTCGTCCTCGGCTTCTCGGGCAGCTTCTCCTCGTCGACTCCGGGTGTGGCGCTTGGGCTTAGTCGATCTCGACTAGGGCTTGTCGAGATCGAGTAGGGTCCGGAAGTCGGGTGGTCTGGCTTTCCCGATCAGGCTCTGTCGACCAAGGCTGCTCGGCCAAGCTTGTCGATGTCGACTAGGGTCAACTCGAGATCGAGTTACCCTGACTCTCAGATTGGTTCTGTATTTCGCTGCTTCTTTGACCTTGGACTGCTGTAGCTGTTTTCCGAGCTTTTTCGACCTTCTGTAGAATTGCTGTAAAACGCCTCGAAATCTGCGATTTAAACAGAAACTGGTGTAGATTCCATAATTTGGAAAATAAACATAAACTACATAGGTTTTGTACTATCTTAGCCCAAATGTATGAAATGTATGCAGAAATCGATATAAAAGTTACTGTAAAACATGGCAGATTCAGCTCACAACAGCTAGCAGAGAGACACTTGGGAAGACAAATCTTGCTTGAATGAATGAAAGCTCGTGTAATACTTGTGTTTCCTGTCTTCATCTTCCTTCTCTATTTATTGAGACAAATCGGCGCCAAGAATCTTCTCCAACGGCTATTCCTGATCATGGCTATCTTCAAGATCTTCTAAACTTGGAAACAAATGAAGCCATAATCTTTCCGATTTGAACCTTCTCAGCACTTGTCCTAAGGAAGGAAATAATTCGAAAAACTTCCTGAAAGATTAGTCAAGCATATATATATATATAATATAAAGGAAGTATATAGTAAGATTAAATAATATTCGGACTTATAAAACAGGTTTTGGATTTCATCAACTATCAATGTTCCAAGACCTTTGACACAAACATCCTGTCAAGGCCTTTGAAACATTTATTCCGATTTTCATCAAGGGAGGGAGTTATCATGTGTCTATGCATTCAGGACAATGCAACATGTAAGTGTGTGTGTGGGAGGGGGGGGGGGGGGGGGAGATTGAAGTGAATTAGTTAGGTTAGTGCATGTTTGAAGTTCTGTTTGTCTTTGAATTTTCGCTCTTGAGTCTTTGTTATTTCCTTATGATATTACTTTTATGTTATAGAAAATGCCAAAAAAGAAAAAAATTGAAAATTTTCAAAAAAAAAATTTCAAAAAAAAGTGAGTCATGTTTTGTTGTTTTGCATATTGTGTTGTCACGGATACCCATCTTAATTTGAGTTTGTCCTGGCATGATCTTATAAATCTCATGGAATTCTGGAAAGATTTGATCTTACCTGAAAATTGGTTTTTATGTGAAATATGATTGAGCATATATAATTGAGCATGTATGATCTAAGTTTGGGAGTATGCTTGAAAGTCAACAAACATTTGTCCTAGTGAGATATTTTTGGCCTTATAAGGGATACACATATATTCCTTTTTCTTTTCTTGTGTGATATACTCTTCCTATGCATTTATCATTGAGTATTGCCATGGTTATCTTTTTTCAAGGCCGATTATATAAATGTTCAATGCTTGATAAGTTCAAATGATAAAGGCAACGTTTTAGCCACATATTTATCCATATCTACCCTATGTTATATCGCCAATTTGAGCCTTTAGCCTTTTTGTTGTTAGCTCCACAAAATTATTATTCCTAGCCTATGATGAGCCTTACCCTTATTCCGAGGGAATTGAGATTTTGAGTGAGTTATGGAATCTATTTTTGAGATTGAGGAGAATGAAGCTAAAATGTGATTTTATGGTTTATGGTTTTGAGAAGATGTAATGTTATGTGTTTATTTAGTCCCTCATGTATATGCATTTGATTTTCTTATACTTTGGCTCCAAAGAAATAAAAACCTTGGACCTAGGGAGGATAAAATTCACCTAGGGTTAAAAGTAAGTTGAAAAAAAAAAACAAAAAAAAGAGAGAAAGAAGAGCCATTTATCTTGTGTTTGCATAATGAGGAAGAATTGGGATTTATGTTGGTTAGGAGATACATTGGTTGGGTGTTGAGATTGAACTATATGTAAGATGATGAGATGATGAGATTTGAGATTTTTGGAGTTATTTTGGATGATATTGAGAGACTTTGTGCATTTGTGAGCTTGATTTATTGAGTTGGTTTGTGTTATGTTGGGAGTTTTTGAATATTGTTTTCCCGGAATTTATAGCACCACATGGCCAAATACAATTCCTTGCCCATATGTTTCTACCAAGCCCCATTACAACCCAGTCGAATGGAATCTTCTATGAAGGTTTCCATTGAGCGAAAGTCCTCTTGATGTTTTTATTTTTGCATTGATGTATCTGGTGGAGATTTTGTGATATAAATGTCAATATTTGAGTTGATGCTTGTATATGGAATTGAGGTGAGTGTGTGCTTAAAGCCTAAACACGTGAGAGTGAGAGATACACATTTTATCCTTGGTAAGATTAATTTTTGAGCATGCAAGCTACTTGATCCCATATATGCATGTTATGACGTTTATATGTTTAGTTATATTTCCACTATTGATGATGTTGCTTTTGATGAGTAAAGTTGTGAAACATTTCCTGTGGGATGCGTAGATGATGTTTTTTCTTATGGTTGCTTGAGGACAAACAAGAGTTAAGTGTGGGGGGATTTGATAATGCATATTTCATATAAGCATTATAGGTGTTTCTTATTGTTATTAGGTATTGGTTTTGCTATGTTTTGAGGCTAGTTCCGTTTATTACTTGTGAAGTATTCGAGTTCGGAATCTATGCGTTTTTACTGTTTATTCTGCAGAATCATATTCCGACCATGGTTGGACTATGGAAAGAGCTTAATAAGCATGTTTTGGAGCATGTCTTGGAGGCTGAGGAAGAGCTAAGGAGAAGCAAGGAGACACGACATTGGAATTCGTTGAAGGAAAATGAGGAACGTCGAGCACTGCAGGAACGACGCCCGTCGCCCCTTGCACGGCGCCCGCCGTTGTCCCAGATCCCATATACGCGATTTTGGATCCGAAGACTATTATTTTATATTATTTCTTTTTATTCCCTCTAGGGTTTTGCCGACCCTTGTGGACTCTATTTAGGTTGTTTTAAGTTCTTTAGAGATACGTACGACATTAGAGAGAAACTATGAACTCAATGAGAGAGAGAGAGAGAATTGGCCTATGAGTTGCTAAACTCATAGTTTCGCATGTGATTCGAAGGCAGGGTTGTTTGTATTGTGAGGATTTGAGTTTATTTGATTATTCATGTTCTTAGTTATTATCTTTTGCTTAATTTGTATTTATGTTCCTTTCTATGCCTGATCAACATGTTAGGAATTGCATCTCTAGCTATGAATTCGTTGTTGTTTTCTCGATAGCAAACAAATGTATTGATGATAGTGATGTCTCTTTGTCTTTATCGTGGATGATTTCAGTTGATCTATGTTAGAGATATTTGATTGAGATTGAGTTTGGTATGCGCCTATTAGTCTTGATTGATGATAGGATCTATTTTAGTCATGTTTTAAGTAGAGTTTTGCATATTAATTTAGAGCATTTTTACATAATTTATAGCTTAATTTGTATTATTTGATTTTCGGAGTCTACATTAGTTCTTTTATATATTTCAGGTATTTTTGGAATGGACCGTATGAATTCGGAGATCGACGATAATTTATGGGATGATTTTATAAATTGAAAGACAACATGGACCGATTCGGATTGGTGTACGAACTGACTACGGCATATATAAACACTTTCAAGTTCAGACGGTGCAAGGCCGAAGGAACCATAACAATCCTGCGGCTGTGATATATATTATTTATATACTCCGTAGTACGTACTTAGTATAGTTTAGATAGATTTACATATAGTTATATTATATACTAGTGTAATACCCGTGCCTTGAAGGCACGGGAGTTTGATTTATTTTAATTTGAACATCATTTTATATATTTATATAATACTATATTAATATATACACGTGTTTAAAACAAAAATATGTATAAAGTATTTTTTTTATAATTTATAAATTAGTTGGAAAGAGATACGATACAAATTTTGAAAATGATTTAATAAGGAAATGTATGTAGACGAATTATGAGAATATTGCAATCGGAAAAAAAAATGGAAACATATCTCAATATTTACGACAATATAACCGAAAATTAAAAAAAAAAAGGGAATTGATTCAAATCATATTTAAAATAGAAAACAAATATTTTAAAGTTTCCATAATAATATTGACCAATAAGAAAATCTCATTTGAATAAAAAAATTCAACTTTAATTGTGGGCGTGACACGTCAGCAAAATGCTAGCAGAATTAGTAATATATATATTGCAATCGGAAAAAAAAAAATGGAAACATGTCTCAATATTTACGACAATATAACCGAAAATAAATAAAAAAGGGAATGGATTCAAATCATATTTAAAATAGGAAACAAATATTTAAAATTTCCATAACGATATTGACCAATAAGAAAAGCTCATTTGAATAAAAAATTCAACTTTAATTGTGAGCGTGACACGTCAGCAAAATGCTAGCAGAATTAGTAATATTAATAGATATATTGCAATCGGAAAAAAAAATTGGAAACATGTCTCAATATTTACGACAATATAACCGAAAATAAATAAAAAAAGGAATGGATTCAAATCATATTTAAAATAGGAAACAAATATTTAAAGTTTCCATAATGATATTGACCAATAAGAAAAGCTCATTTGAATAAAAAATTCAACTTTAATTGTGAGTGTGACACGTCAGCAAAATGCTAGCAGAATTAGTAATATTAATAGATAGATAGATATATATTGCAATCGGAAAAAAAAAATGGAAACATGTCTCAATATTTACGACAATATAACCGAAAATAAATAAAAAAGGGAATGGATTCAAATCATATTTAAAATAGGAAACAAATATTTTAAATTTTCCATAATGATATTGACCAATAAGAAAAGCTCATTTGAATAAAAAATTCAACTTTAATTGTGAGCGTGACACGTCAGCAAAATGCTAGCAGAATTAGTAATATTAATAGATAGATAGATAAATAGATAGATAATAGATATACTGCAATCGAAAAAAAAATGGAAACATGTCTCAATATTTACGACAATATAACCGAAAATAAATAAAAAAGGGAATGGATTCAAATCATATTTAAAACAGGAAACAAATATTTTAAAGTTTCCATAATGATATTGACCAATAAGAAAAGCTCATTTGAATAAAAAATTCAACTTTAATTGTGAGCGTGACACGTCAGCAAAATGCTAGCAGAATTAGTAATATTAATAGATAATAGATAGATATATTGCAATCGGAAAAAAAAATGGAAACATGTCTCAATATTTACGACAATATAACCGAAAATAAATAAAAAAGGGAATGGATTCAAATCATATTTAAAATAGGAAACAAATATTTTAAAGTTTCCATAATGATATTGACCAATAAGAAAAGCTCATTTGAATAAAAAATTCAACTTTAATTGTGGGCGTGAGACGTCAGCAAAATGCTAGCAGAATTAGTAATATTAATAGATAATAGATAGATATATTGCAATCGGAAAAAAAAATGGAAACATGTCTCAATATTTACGACAATATAACCGAAAATAAATAAAAAAGGGAATGGATTCAAATCATATTTAAAATAGAAAACAAATATTTTAAAGTTTCCATAATGATATTGACCAATAAGAAAAGCTCATTTGAATAAAAAATTCAACTTTAATTGTGAGCGTGACACGTCAGCAAAATGCTAGCAGAATTAGTAATATTAATATAGTATTTAGGATAGATTAGGAAATTAAGTTGGCAATATATATATGATTACATTCATTCGGCAAAGAGAGAAGCGGTGTATACGGTATACGGCCGACTAACTCTTTCACCCCCAAACCCTAATTGTCTTTTGTTTTTTTTTATGGAGACCTAAACTCTCTCGTTTCGTCTACAATTTAAAGCTTTGTTTGAATTGATTGTGAGTTTCTAATTCTTGTTCCTTATTTCCTATATTGAATTCTTTGTGCTTGAATGTTTGATTGTTTTATTCTGTCTTGTCTGATCAACTTGGTAGAATTAATTCAATTGCTAAGGTTTTGTAGATTACTGGTTGTGAACTTTAACCTAAGTAGCAAACTTGTTCCTTTAGGGCTGGTTGAACTAATTGAATGAGTAGGAAGTTGGATGTGTTGTTAAATCCTTCTTTAGGGACTGCAAATATCTTGGTTAATCTCTGAACTTAAAGCTATCAATTGGGTTAAATTCTTCTTTAGGGACTGTTCGATTGATAAGGGTTTCTATGACTGGTTGGACTAGTAACTATATTAGGTTGGGACAAGGGCATTTATAGGAAACCTAAAAGGACGAGAAGAAGTTACAAGGATCGTTTCAACCAACTAAAGTGGATATCTGTAGATGAAACTATCTTATTAATCGTTATCTCCATTAATTTGTTTATAGTTTATTTTCTTTTCTTTCTTATTTTCACCACTCAAAACCCCCCGTTTCATACTAATTGGTAAATAAACTTAACTTAGGAATAACTTGATACTCTATGGGATCGATTCGTGCTTACCACACTACATTAGTTAGGTAGGTTCGAATTTATTTTGATACGGTTTACGCGACTAAAAATCTTCTATCAATTGAATAGAGTCAATGTGCCAATTGGTCTTGATTACTTGAGTTCTTAATGCTATTCTTTAGTGATATTGAATAAGATGAGTGAATATATGCGGATCTCTCAACTTTGGTCAAGAAGACTTAGGAATATGAATAATTGATAAATCAATCTGAGGACCATGAATTCCAACCATTGTCAGAAAATTATAGGTGAAATGTTCTTTCTACTTTGATATCAATTTGCTTTGTGATTTGCAATCTGGTTACTTTTATATTTTTTATTTGTCCAAAAGATTATTGCTTTGCTTTAAGAGTCTTGTCCAGATTTATTGGATAGGAAATCGCTTCTCCCTGTGGGTTCGACACCGGACTTCATCGCTATACTAGTAGATATTTGGTTTATCAAGTGATTGGTTGCCTAATCTATTGGTTGTGTGTTTTGTTGTGAGCATGATTCGCCTTGTTTTAAATTAACTTTTATATTGATTTCTGTATGCATTTCATGCATTTGGGTTAGAATAGTACATAATATGTGTAGTTTATGCTTATTTTCCAATCATAGAGGTCTACACCAGTTTCTGTTTAATTTCCCAGAAATCGAGGCATTTTACAGCAATTCGGAAAGGGAAGGAAACCATCAAGATGCTCGAGGTCAACTATAGAAAGTCCAAGATCAAGTAGGAGCTGAACCAGGAAAAATCGAGCATAAATCAATAGAATGGAGCACTCGACAATTCTAGTCGATATCGACCACTCTGGTTAATATCGAGTACTTTGGTCGAATTCCACCCAGTCGAGCACGAGACAAGCAGCTGACCACTCGAACAACACATAACTAAACCTTTGTCTTGTTTTGAATGTGGTGAAACAGTTCATCTTGTAAAAGACGACCACTCGAGCACGAGAAGAGTCTGTCCAAGAAGGGTGATAGATGGAAAAAGAAAGCCATGGTGGCAACTTGGAGCGATTCTGACTCTAACTCCGATGGTGAGAAGGCCAATGTCTGTCTTATAGCCTCAAGAGATGAATCCCACGATGAGAAGCTTGAGGTAACTGTAAGAGAACTTATGGCAAGTCCAAAAGAGGTATTATCAGAATTCCTTTCTAATATGATTGCCAATGAAGAGAAACTTATTGCGCAAACTCACACTCTTATTAAGAAAACTGTGGACCAGGAAAGAACTATTGCGAATTTGTCTATGAGGGTCAAAAGTCTTGAAGCTTCTTATTTAGGTCTTGACATTAAAGTCAAGATTCTTGACTCAGAGAAATCTGAACTCAAGCAAGATCTCTCGTCTCTGAGAAGCGAACATCATGACTTAGAGAATGAGAAGATCTCCCTGAATAATAAGATTCAAGACCAACAGACAACCCTCATAAGTTTTACCAAATCCAAATGTACTCTTGATAGGATGTTGGGTGAGCAACAAAGTTCTCTAAACAGAAGTGGTATTGGTTACAACCCGAGGGTTTTAATGAAGCAGCACATTACCACTTTTGTAAAGGCAAAAGGAAGCAGAACCTCTCCTATTTGTCACCACTGTGCTAGAAAGGGACATGAAAAAGAGACCTGCCCCTATAGAAGAAAGGATCCACATATCATTCGCAATACATTCCCTGTTCATTTGAGAAAAGAACGGATAACGCAAGTTTGGGTCCCCAAAGGCACTATTTTACCAAATATGGTTTATCCCAACAATGGATCTAAATTTGCTTATTGGTCTAGCCACAAAGGTTGATGTTTGTTTTGCAGGAGATCACCAAGGTAAAGGAGCAAAAATGGATTATTGATAGTGGATGCTCGAGGCATATGAGTGGAAGGAGTTCTCTCTTTCATGATCTAAGGAAGCAATCCACTGGAACAATCACTCTTGGTGACAAAGGAAACTGTGACATCGTTGGTATTGGTAGTGTTGGGAGTGATTCCAACCATAGTATTAAAGATGTTTATCTTGTGAATGGTTTAAAGTATAATTTGCTTAGTGTTTCCCAATTATGTGATAGTGGCAATGATGTCAGATTTAACAAGAAAAGATGTCTAGTGTGCAGAGACGATACATGTGAAGTTGTTCTGATTGCATATAGTTACAACAATATATATATGTTGTAAATGCCGAGCAAGTGGCACAAGGAAGCTTAACCTGTCTAAAGGCTTTGACGGATGATCCAAAGCTCTGGCACAGGAGACTCGGTCATGTGAGTCCCCATACACTACAGAAGCTTATGTCCAAAGGGCTTTTAAGAGGGCTACCTGAGATGGACTTCAAAGGTATTGATATGTGCAATGCATGCACACGAGGTAAACAAACACGTAGCTCTTTCAAACCCAAAAAGGTCGTAAGTTCTTCTAGACCCCTTGAACTTTTACATATGGATTTATGTGGTCATATGCGAGTCAAATCTCCCAATGGTAAAAAGTACATGCTTGTTGTTGTTGATGATTTTTCTAGATATACTTGGGTTGCATTTTTAAAAGAAAAATCAGAGGCCTTATTTGAGTTTTCAAAACTTTGTAAGGAGTTGCAAACTTTAAGAAACGAGCCCATAGTGTCAATTTGAAGTGATCATGGTAGGGAGTTTGATCAACTTTAGTTTGATTTTTTTTGTGCTAAGTATGGCATCTCCCATAATTTTTCTGCTCCTAGGACACCTCAACAAAATGGGGTTGTGGAATGAAAGAACCGCACCCTAGAGGACATGGCCAAGACTAAGCTTTTAGAAAATGCATTACCTAAAACCTATTGGGCTGAAGTTGTTAACACATCTAACTATATTTTGAATCGTTGTCTTATTCGTTCCATCTTAAAGAAAACTCCTTATGAACTTTTCAAAGGCCGCAAACCACTTATATCTTATTTTAAACCCTTTGGTTGTACTTGTTTTGTTCATAACAATGGAAAAGATAACCTTGGGAAATTTGATGTGCGTAGTGATGAAGTTATATTTCTTGGCTACTCCACAAGTAGTAAAGCTTATAGAATCTTCAATAAAAGGACCCAGTTAGTTGAAGAAAGTATACATGTTATATTTGATGAATGCAATGACGGTTCTTTGAGTGAAAGTATTGCAGATATAGATCTTAACATCCATGCAAAGAACGAGGAAGGTGATGATGCTGCCACCAAGAGCACAGAGAAGAGGAACATGCAGGAACAGATTCTCAACACTGAAGAATTGGCCCAAGGTGTTGAAGACTCGTCCAGAGCCCTTGGTGTCCAATCCAACGGTGTTGAAACGTCAGAAACTGTTGTAATTGAACCTAATAGGACCACGAAGTCAGATGTACCACAAATCAATCCTGCTGGTGTGACGAATCAAGGAGCTGAGACTAGCAAAAGAAAATTCAAATACTCCTCATCACACTCATTAAAGGATATCATTTCTGACCCTACATCTAGTGTTCAAACTCGTTCTAAACTTAAAGATCTTTGTGCTTTTCATGCGTTTGTTTTTCTTGTAGAACCAAAGAAGGTAGATGAGGCCCTTCAAAAGCCAAACTGGATCATTGCTATGCAAAGTGAGCTTAACGAATTTGAAAGGAACAAAGTCTGGACCTTGAAGCCTAGGCCAAATTATCAATCAGTCATTGGCACACGATGGGTATTTCGAAACAAGCTAGATGAGAATGGTAAGATTGTGAGGAACAAAACAAGGCTTGTTGCTCAAGGCTACAATCAAGAGGAAGGTATTCACTACGAGGAGACCTTTGCTCCCATAGCCAGGCTTGAAGCCATTCGCATATTATTAGCATTTGTATCTTTTATGAGCATAAAATTATATCAAATGGATATCAAGTGTGCTTTTCTTAATGGTTTCTTAGAAGAAGAAGTCTATGTAGCTCAACCCCCAGGTTTTGAAAGTTCGGAATTTTCCAATCATGTTTATAAACTAGACAAAGTGTTTTATGGTTTGAAACAAGCCCCAAGAGCTTGGTACGAGCGCTTGTCAAAATATCTTTTAGAAAATGATTTTAAAAGGGGGTTGATCGACAAGACTCTTTTTATCAAGACCAAAGGAAAAGACATTTTGGTCATTCAAATATATGTTGATGATATATTGTTTGGTGCTACTAACACATCTTTGTGCAAGGAATTTTCTGACATTATGTGCAGTGAATTTGAAATGAGCTTGATGGGTGAACTCAACTTCTTCTTGGGATTACAAGTTCATCAATCCAAGAAAGGGATCTTTGTCAACCAAAGCAAGTACACTAAGGATCTCTTGAAGAAGTTCAAGATGGATCAATCCAAAGCAGCCAAGACACCCATGAGCTCAACATTATCTCTAGATCAAGACAAGACTTGGAAGAGTGTCAATCAAAAGGAGTATCGAGGGATGATTGGATCTTTATTATATCTTACGGCTAGTAGACCTGACATCATGTTTAGTGTTTGCATGTGTGCTAGGTTTCAAGCTAATCCTAAAGAATCTCATCTCGTGGCTGTGAAGAGGATCTTTCGATATCTCAATGGCACTAAGGAGCTTGGCTTATGGTACCCAAAGCAAAAAAAATTTACATTAATCGGGTATTCTGATGCAGACTTTGCAGGCTATAAGGTGGATAGAAAGAGCACGTCGGGATGTTGCCAGTTCTTAGGAGCATCCTTGATCAGTTGGCACTCAAAGAAACAAAACTCAGTTGCTCTATCCACTGCCTAAGCCGAATACATAGCAGCTGGAGCATGTTGCTCCCAAATCCTTTGGATAGCTCAATAAATGAGAGATCTTGGCATCAACCTCAAAGGTATTCCCATTAAGTATGACAATACAAGTGCAATATCAATCACAAAGAATCTTGTTCAGCATTCAAGGACCAAACATATTGATGTGAGACATCATTTCATTAGGGATCATGTCGAAAAAGGTGATGTGTCCATATCGTTTATTTCTACTGATTATCAATGGGCTGGCATTTTTACTAAGCCTTTGGAAGAGGAGAGGTTCACCTTCATTAGAAGAGAGATTGGGATGCTTAACAAGGATGCACATTCGTAGGGGGAGCTTTCCCTTTACGAAAGATATATTCTACTCAGTGTCAAGACCTTTGAAAACTATGTCAAGGTTTGTGAACTGAATGGTAGAAGATAGATATCGGATCATATATTTGGTTAATATCTTTTTAGATATTTGATCAAATATAGTTTTTAATGGATTTTAAGCTTCTTTATATATATATATATCGCATATTTTATTTCTCTATCCGAGTATGTGTTTTATTTTTGGAAAAGATATTTTCGGTTTTATTCCCTCCTATTTTAAATTGTGAGATGAAGGTTTGAATTTTGAATTGAAATATTTTCAAAATGGAAATGTTATGATTACCCACATTGGAACCATAAACCCGTCCCATCAACTTCATTATCTCACTCTACTTAAACCCCAAACTGTACCCGTTTCTCTCGCCACTTAAGACTTATCTAAGCATTTTCCAATTCGTCTTCTCCTTCAACCTCTCAACCTTTTCTGAAACCCTATCCGAAAATCTCCATGGCTCCCAAATCAAAGAAAACCTCCACTCCCAAACATCTTGGTGCCACCCCCAAGGGACGCCAGGCCACTTCTACTTCCCCTCAACCTGAACCCACTCCACAAGAAATCGTCCCAGCTACTGTCCAGAGCACCATCGCTGAGAGCACGACTATAGTAACCAAGAGTTCTCTGAAGTGCTCTGCAAATAAACCTCTCAGTGCTAAGAAAAAAGGGAAAAGGAAAATTATTGCTGAGGAGGTGGACGAAGAGGAGGAAGAGGAGGATCTAGATGCGATTTTGGAACGAGATGCCGCCAAGGAAGCCGAGGAAGAAGCTCTGAGAAAGAGAAAGGCCGAGAAAGAGTCCGAGATGGTGAGGAAATTGGCCGAGGAGGAGGCCGAACGAGTTCGTAAAGAGGCTGAGAAGGAGGTTCCCACTGAGGAGGAACCAGAGGAAGAAGAAGAGGAGGACGACGAGACAGGTGATGACGAGGATGTTGAAGGAGACAACGATGAAAGGTCCGCTAAGAAGCCCGAACCTGTTCCCTCTCCTTCTCATTCTCCTCCTCCTCCTCCTCCCCCGTCTCCAAAGAAGCGGAAATCCCCAGCAGCCAAGCCTCCATCTCCCAAGCGTACTAGGAAGGGCACCCTCAGAAGCCTTGAGGCGCCTGCTAAGAGTACTTCTCCCACACAAGCACGCAGAAAAAACACTGATCCACCTGCCCTCATCCAGGTAAACCAAGCATTGCCCTCTTCATGGTTTGAAAATACTGAGATGGCTGGAAAGTGGGTAGATGAGTTTCAAACTCGTAGGATTTGTTGTTCTGATTTTTTAGATCTTGCGTTCTTTGAAGCTTTGAATCTGCCATGCATTTCCCTACTCAAACAATCCCATGCCTGGACCCTTCTCAACCTTGAAGCTGTCTATTATCCCCAACTTACCCGCCTGTTCTACATAAACCTAAAAGCCAAACACAATGTCGATGGTTGGTCTTTGAAATCCGTCGTCAAGGGAGTTAGAATCTCTTTCAACTTCATTGACTTCGCTGATTTCCTTGGCCTACCTAGACCTTGTCCACCCTCTCCTGAAAACCCCACGAAAGAACAATGTATTGCCCTTGCCCGATCCAAATATCTCCTACCCAAAGCATCCAACAACACCTCAAAACAGCTTATCCACTCATCCCTTACCCTCGAGGAAAAAATTATTTTCAACATCATTGTGCGTTGCCTCTTACCCCGTTTAAACTCTGGCTCCCTCCTAACTGATAATGCCATGGTCCTGTTATACCGCATCCTGAACGGCCTTGATCTTGATCTGGCCAATACTATTCTAGGATCCATGGCTCACACTCGAAAAGCCAGAAAAGGAACTCCCCTCCCCTTTGCCACCCTTTTGACCCATATCTTCAAAGCTTTTGGAATCGATTTCAAAAATGAAGAACAACAGCGTCATATGGGTAAGTTCGACTCCAAGAGCTTTGAGAAGATAGGCATCACTCGGTTCTCCCAAGGGACTTGGAGTCTTGCCTCTCCCTCAAAAGCTCTTCCCACTGCCTCAGCCATTGATGAACGCATGGACAACCTGGAGTTGGGCTTGGAGGAAGTTCGCCTGTATATCAAGGAGCTGCACAAGGAGTTTATGACGGAGATGAGCGGGGTGTCCAAGCTATTGCAAGGTCTGAGGTTGCTGCTCACGGATGATGCTCCGGATGATGAACCTTAACCCTATCATACCCTACCCTAACCCTGAATCTGAAACATTGCTGTTTTTTAGAAACTGTTTTAACTTTTTGTGACTGTTTTACCTCCTCTCTTTGTTGAAAGACAAAAAGGGGGAGATGATCTGCTGTGGTTTAGACTTTAAAACTTTTTAACTGGTGTGAACCAAATGTCTTGGAAGACCTTGTTTTGTTTTTTGTTGGATGTTTTTCATGATAAAATTATGATCCAACATTTGTCTAACCCATGCAGGTACTTAGTCCGATTTTGCTTATATTGTATATGTTTGACTAAGTTGCAGGGATGCACAGGTTTTGTCTTTCCTCAAGGGGGAGATTGATAACTCTCTCCCTTGATGAAAATCGGAATAAGTTTCAAAGACTTTGACAGTCAGTTGGTGTCAAAGGTTTTGAAGCTACAACTGTGTTGATGAAACACAAAACCTGTTCTCTATGATATTATGCTCGAATATTATTTTATATTATTATATGCTTCCAGATATTCATACTAACGTTTTAGGAAGTTTTTCAAATATTATCTCCTTCCAAAGTCGAAAAGTGAAGAAGGACACAGTCGGAGATCATGGCTTCAAAAGTTTCCAAGTATAGAAGATCTCGAAGATAGCCATGATCATCCTATCCATTGAAGAGAAGATTCTTTATTGGAGGCGCCGATTTTTTCTCTATAAAGGAAAGGAAGAAGAAAAGACAGAAGTACATTCGTGGAAAACAAGCTCTCATTCGCACTCAAGCCTTCAAGTGAAATATGTCTTCTTCGTGTGCTCTCTACTAGTTCTTAAGAGTCTGTTATTTCATTTCAAAGCTTTTGAGAGTTACACAGTGAGCTTATAGGATATATTTTAAGAGAGTGTTATACTCAAGAGTTTGTAACTCAGGAAGTAGACACTAGGTGATTGATTCACTAAGTGTAAGAGGATTGTACTAGATAGCTGAGAGAGGTGGGGCTCTTCTAGATTGGTCTAGGACTCCAAGGGAACGTGAGTTGACTAGATTGCAATTGTATAGGAGAAAGGCTTCTCGGTGAGCTATTAGGATCCTAAGTCTTGTGAATCAATAAAAGCCGGTTGAATCCTAGGGTTGTGGAAGAACCCTAGGCGGGGACGTAGGCCAAGTTCGTGTCGAACCTCGTAAGCAACTCATTGCGTCCTTTACATACTGCTTTACCATATTTCCGCATTTGTTCGAATTGTATAACTTATTTGTGATTCAGGTTATCAGAGAAAGGATTAAGTCTAATCTCAAAGGGTTTTGCACGAGCTTCAAAAGTCTTGAGATTATCTGCGAAAAACCGGCATACTCTATTCAACCCCCCTTCTAGAGTATCTTTATATTACTTTATTATACTTTATCGAACCTTCATAAGGTAGTTCGATAAAGGTACAATCTTATTATGCGATTTCGTCATCTATCCCTAGTTGCATGATTCTTTTGTGGAAGTTGAAGGTGATCCTTGTTTGTGTTATTGAAGCGAAAGTGATCTTAATACAACTTGGATTAATTATGTGAAAAAGGTTAGTAACACTTAGGGTTTATGCGAAAGCCTCTATCTTCCTACTTGTTAATAACGAAAGTTATTTGATGAAAAGCATGATCCTTTATACCTTTTGCATGATTCTTATATGGTTATCATTGTGGCATTGATACCCCGATTCTAGGAGCTTTTAGTTTATCGAAATTTCGGGTTGATTTTGCTTTATTACGTTCACAAAGTTACGATTTTTGGTTATGCACTACTCGATATTGACGACACTGGTCGACGTTGAGTGCATAGCAGTCGGCGTCGAGTACATCTACTCGACATTGACTATCTTTTCGTCTGCTTTTGCTTCTGTTCTTCTGTTTTGCAGTTTACTCGACTGAGGTAGTCGATATCGAGTACTCTACTCGACGTCGATGACCCTTCTGGTCGAATTCGAGGGTGATTTGAAACGCGAAAGGCAAGCGCTGACACGCTTCCTCGTGGATACTATCCTGAATACCCCACCACTACAATGGGAAGGTTTCTTGTATTTTATTTGATGGGACATGGAGTTAGTTTGATTTTATATTTCAATTTTTTTTTATACTTGATTTCCCTCCGCTATCAAATTTTGGTGCCGTTGCCGGGGAAGCAATCAACCGCACCCTTCTTATTTCCTTTTTACTCGTTTTCTTTTGTTTTTGTTTTTCAGGTGCATGCGAAGAACTTATCGCACACCTATCGACCCGATTCTCGAAACAAAACGCTTCTTCCACCTTCGACAAAGGCTCAGGAGGATGTCGCAAAGCAACAATGAGAACGAGGTCCAGCTCACACCTGCACATGAGCTTGAGCAACTCCGCCGTCAGATAGAGGAGTTCACCACCAGAGAAGCAGAACACGCCCGAAGAGAGTCAGAATATAGATTGAACCAACAACGGTGGGAAGCGAGGGTTGATCGCGAGGTCAATGCCCGCATGTAACTCGAGGAACAATATCAGCACATCCCTGCAAACGCAAAGGAGTATCTGCACCCTACTCTGGAAGTTCCAGAATCGCCAATCGTTCTCCCGCGTGTTAATTTTGAAATTCGTCCTTCTTTTATTTCTGAAATTATTAGGAACCAATTTTATGGGAAACCAAATGAATGCCCTTTAGAGCATGTTACATTTTTTCTAGATTTATGTGAAGCTATTGCACATAATGCTAATCTAGAATATCTTAAACTAAAGGCTTTCCGTTGGTCCCTTGCAAGATTAGCTTCACAGTGGCTCGAGGGTTTGCCTGCACAGTCAATTCGCACTTGGAACGAACTACAAAACTTGTTTCTTAACAAGTTCTTTCATCCTGCAAAAATAGCTACGCTCAGACAACGGATCACGGCTTTCAGATAAAAGTCAGGGGAAACATTAACACATGTCTTGGAGAGCTACAAAAGGCTTCTGAAATCCTGTCCTATGCATGGACAACATCCCTATGTAATCCAAGAGATCATCTTCAACTTCCTGGATGCACCAACCAAGGAGCGGATCAACAACTACACCACCTATAGGTATCTCGAGTACACCCCAAGGCGTGCTTGGGAAACCTTTGAGACACTGGCAAATTGTGCCAACACTTATGGGACTCCTGCGGCCTCAGACGAAAGGTATTAAAGGCATGCCCCTTATATGCCTCTATTTGTGCCACCTAAGGAGATTGATCCGGACGTCAGGGACCAGTTCCATAATGATCAGGTACGTCATCTTACCAAACAAGTTAAATTCCTTTCTAAAGATAAACCTTGTTTGAAATGTGGGTCTGTGAGGCATAACACCACCATGTGCCCCCATGCTGACCAAATATTAATAGCTGAAACCCACGAAGAGGCACGTTATGCGGGGGGAAACTACTCAGGGCAACATCAGCAAAAGAATTGGAGCCACTATCGTCAGCCCGAGTATCCAAGAGACCCCCCGCCCTACAGAGCTCCTGGTCATCCTGACAGAGAAGGTAAGAAAGATGACCTGCAGTTTATACTTGAAGAGATGCGGAGGAATCACACCGACAGCAAGCAATCCATCAATTCCATCCACACTCAGCTGCACGATATCAACTCTAGACTTGGGGAGATAGACATCTGGCGGAAAACCATGGAGACCCAGATTAGTCAACTAGCAACATCCGTCCCAAAGCAATCAGGTACGCTCCCTGGATCTTCTGAACCTAACTCTAAGGGTAAATCTGCAGGACAGGTGGCCACTGTGAATCTCAAGAGTGGGCGACAGACACGAACGCCTGAACAGAACACAGAAGGAGAGGCTACATGAGACTACTCTTTGTCGAGTAAACCAGTCGACGTCAACCAACATTTACGTTGTCGAGGAGTCTGTAATCGATGTCGACCAGAACTCAACGCCAGCCCCGAAGTCGAGCAATCCAGTCGAGGTCGACCAACCTTTAGCCGATGTCGACCACACTCCTGGCCCATAGAAGAAGAAGACGCTACCATTCCCAACGAAATCTCCAAAGGACCCAGTAGAAAAGAAGTTTCAACGGTTCGTGAGGATGGTTCATAGGATCAACGTTATAATCCCATTCATATAAGCTCTTCATGAGATGCCGCCATACGTAAAGTTCCTTAAGGAGATTCTGAGCAAAAAGCGGTCGATGGCTGAGATCGTAGAGGAGTGCAGCAAAATGGATCAACCAGAGAAAAGGCCAGATCCAAGTAAGTTTTCTATAACCATTGGATTTGGTCAATACAAATTTAATGCCTTATATGACTTGGGAGCCAATGTGAGTATAATGCTTTTATCAATTTGGTCCAAGATTAAGATAGGTGCTTTAGAGCATGTGGATGCAAAACTCTATATGGTGAACAACACGGTTGTCATCCCAACAGGCATGGTGGACGATGTACCAGTATAGGTAGGTAAGTTCTTTGTCCCTACTGATTTTCTAGTTATTGATATGGAAGAGGACCCTTCTTGTCCAATTATATTCGGAAGGCCTTTCTTAGCATCGATGGATGCCAACATAAGCGTAAGGAAGGGAGTGCTCACTTTCAACATGAGCAATGAGGTAATTGAGTACTCTTTTAATAAAACTGAAAGGCATACATGTCCTATGGAGGAGGTCAAGTCAATCTCAGCCAGGTATATCACTTGCAGGGAGCCTAAGGTAAGAAATATGACTCCCGAGGAGGTGGAGAAGCGAGCTATGCAAGCACAAGTGGAGGAGATCATGACCATACTGAACGAGGAGACCGAGGATCTACTTGACATCGACCAAGGTAAGTCGATATCGACTAATATTTATTCAGAATCGTTGTCAGGTCTTAAGTATGGGGTCGATGTCGACCAGATCCATAGCCCTCCATCGACTGCACCTTCATCGAGCAACCTACCTGGAGCCGAGCAGTACTCGACGTCGAGCTGAGTACTCGACGTCGACCAGTCCTCCATGCACTCGACTTCTCCCCCTCCATCGAGCAAGCCACCAGACACCACAACGTACTCAACGTCGAGTACTTTTACTCGATGTCGAGTAGATCCCGAGGTCCCGGATTACGATTCCGCGAAGGTAAGCCAAGGTAAAGATGTCTCTTCTCCTATTTCCATCAAAGATTTATCTATACATGGGAGAGGTTTGCCTTGGTATGTGCGATTATGCAGGGTTTCAAATGATGAGCCTAAGGAGTATGAAGTTGGAGACAAAGTCTATGTCTCCAAATCAAAGAATCATTGGTTTCCCAACAAACTCAAGGAGAAAAAGATGAGACCTTTCACGGTGCACAAGATCCATTCCGGAGGTCTACAGCTGATGGATAAGAAGGGAGTCCTATTCGAGGCCCTAGTCTACATGGGCGCTGCAGATGCCCCCTTGAGTTTAAACAAAGAAAGTTGGCCTAGCGACTATAAAGTCTAGAGCTTGTAATAAAAGACTTAGTTTTTATGTTTTTTTTTGGACATTTGTTTTTGGTTTTAAAACACTATTTTTGGGTTTTTCTATTGTGGATATTATCTGTCTAATAGATTTTACAGGTAAAAGAGTTGCAGAAGTACTCGACGCCGAGTAGACTACTCGACGTCGACCACCCATCACGAGTGAAGTAGCATGTGATCGACGAGGATCACCCTGGAGGCCTTAGTTGTACTCGATGTATAGTAGTTGTAGTCAACGTCGACTACTCTCCTCAAAATCAACCACTTCTGCAGCTTCTTCAGCACTCGATTCCGACGTTCTGCACACCTCTCTAGTGAGTCTCTTTCTTTACCCTTGTTCTTATACAGTGAGGACACTGTAAACTTTAAGTATGGGGTGGGGGAAGGGCTTAATTTATGCATATTTGATTTTATTTGACCATATGTGTGCATATTTAAAGTTTATTTCTTGAATTGCTTATACATGGCTATTTTGGAATTCATTATCAATCTAAGTGCTTATATGTTGATTTCCAAAGTTTATTAAAATCACCCCCATCAAAATTTTTGAATAAGTGTCATGGAAGCTTTTATTGAACTCAACGATGCAAAATTGGATTCATTAGAGATATAGCATAATATTGCCTAGTAAAGGGAAGTAACAATGAAATGCATATTTTTATGAAAACCATGAAAGGAGGTAAAATTTGAAGTTGCTTTTGACATGTTACATGATAAGACGATGGAGGACTTTTTATTTTCCATATAATGCTCATATTATTCTATATTCCTAGTCATACCTATGCTTATTTGCATCACAAAAGCCATATTAAGCTTTATTTCATATTTTTCTCCCCATGATCTAAATATTACCCATTTTCTACCTTATTTCCCCATCCGAGGATTACGTTGAAAATGGAAGTTACATTATGGAGATTAATACATGGTGTTTGTGTTGTTATGATTATCATTATTGGAGTTTGGCAGGAAAGTTTCAAAGATATGGAAATTTTAATGAGTTAAAGAAAATCCGGTCACCTCAGGAGATAAAGGTAGATCGACCTTGCTCGTTGAGATGTTAGTTCGACGGGATGGGACACACAAGTGAGGAGTCCGAAACATTAAGTACCCGGGGCCATTCATGACATCCATGTTTGCGACTCGCGAGAAAGAAGTGCTGAGGTTAGAGAGGTAAAAGCATTATATTAAAAAAAAAAGCAATGAGCGATGAGAGAAAGGTGAGAAATCAAAGGAAGAAGAAATGTCGTATGAATTTTAGAAAGTACTCCATTTCCCTGGATTATTAGCACCACATTGCCAAAAATTGCCCACCTTTAGCCTTTTACCAATCTACTCCTTATTGAGCTTAATTAAAGTCCTCTTTAGCCGTATTATACCTTATCTACCCTTTGCATTATCCTTTGCTTGAAGCCCAGCTAAGTCGTAAAGCCTATTTTTTTTTTATATAGCTCCACAAAAATATATCATAGCCAATTATTAGCCTAACCCTATCCGGGAATTAGGAGGAGAATTGGTGAAAAATCTATATGTTGGAGTTGCTTTTGAGTGGAGATGATGTATGTATGTGATCATGCACATTTAGGTAGTGTTAATATAGGCATTTAGATGGGTTTGGTTAGGGTAAAATGCATGAGTTTAGAGTAGTTTTCATGTTTTCATTATATTTCAATTAAAGTCGGAATCTACAAGTTTTGTGCATGATTTCAGGTGATTGTGGAAAGGTGGAGCTGAGCGCGTGTAAATGATAGAAGATGGGACGGAAATCGGAGCCTTGAGCAAGAGAGCTGAAGAGAGGAGTCAAGCATATGCACGTGAGGAAACTACAAGGAAACTCGGGCCAAGATATCATGAAACTCGGCCAAGTAATTTAAAGAAGACCGAGCTTGGAATTCAAGAAACTCGGGTGGGTCACAAGAAGAACTCGGCCGAGTTTATTGTTGAAACACCCGAGTATTATTCCGTCTTCAAGAACAGCTGTTACTTTATTTCTAATTTTAATTTCTAGGCAGAACATGAAACGTTAGAAGGGACTTGTGGGTTTTTATCTTTGAATCGAACAGAAGAACGAGGAGGTCTTGGTGGTAGGTAATTTTCGTTTCTTAATTTTCCAATTCATCGATTATGGACAACTAATCCTCCTTGCTCGGGGAAATTAATCGAAGCTTCAGGTTTTCTAGTTCATTGTGAGATTTCCGTTCTTAATACCCTTCGTTGAATATTATCAATTATTTGCGCTGATTGTTTAGGGTTTTCGTGAATTTTCGTTAGTCTGGTCAACGGATGCCTTTTCATGATAATCTATAGCTAGATATAGGTGATTTCTGGTTGAATTATCTATATTATTGTGTAGCAAAATATAAATATCTGAAACTGGTTGATCGAGGGATTTGTAGGAAGAATTGGTTTGCAATTGATGCAATAACTGGTTGTGCGTGTCGATTGCCATTGTTGATTTCCTTTAAGCTTCATCGATTATTTAATTAAATCTTGATAGTTTCAAGATTGTTTGATAATTAGGGTTTTCAGGGTCTGGTTGTCCTGTTAACTAGATATCGATAAGGAATTGGATTCAAAAGACCTAGTCTTTCCACAACAAAGTATTCGAGAGGAAGTTATCTATTTGATTTCGATGATCAATGAACAAACCTGATTGCTGAGATTGATTTACCTGAGCTATTCTCTCATACTCATTCACTTAATCTGTTTTACTTATTGTTTTGCTTACTATTGTTGCTTAGTTAGTTCAAACCATCAAAATTTCCCCCTTTATTTCTTGTTCTTGTTGACGCACTCTGATTTGCATACGAATCATAGACTCTCTGTGGGATCGACCCGTGCTTGCCAAACTACATTAGTTAGGTTAGTCGGATTTATTTGATAGGATTTAAGGCGACTGAAAATCCTTTGTCAGTATGGTTGTGCATTGCGAGAGGCATAACCGAAATAAGGTAACCCTTCTTGCATAATAGAGATGACTTATTACTAGGGGCCTAAGGAGGATAAAATTCACTTAGGAGTAAAAGTCTAGTAAGCTTGGACCTAGGGAGGATAAAATTCACCTAGGAGCAAAAGTAAGCATAATAGAAAAGAAAAGAAGTCATCATCCAAATGGGAAAATTGCATAAGTTGTATGGCTATTGAAATCGAAGAGTGCTTATTGATGTGTATTGGAGTTTATGTTATTGGAATGGTTTGCGAAGTATGGAAGTTTTGGTGTTGCTCTGGTTGGTTGTTGTTCTTTTTTCCCGGATTTTTAGCACCACAGGCCTAAATATTTCCTATGTCTTATGTTCCTACCAAAGCCCCATTACAACCTTATCAAAGTCTTCATGATGTTGTTTGCAAGTGATGACTTTCACGGTGTATAGAACATTTTGGATTGAGTTGAGAGTTGGACTTTAAAGCCTAAACACATGAGATCATGAGTGAAACACATTATCCCGGTGAGGTTGGATAAATTTGCCTTTACTATTGGATCGCTCACATATTTGCTAGGATATTTGTTCTCTTATTCATGGCTCCTATTGCTTGATGTTGCTTTTATAAATTATAGCATGAAGATCTTATTTGTAGGATGATTTATTCTATATTTGTTTTTCATTGCTTGAGGACAAGCACAAGCTTAAGTGTGGGGGATTTTGATAGCATACATTTAGGTAGATATAATAGGTTGCATTTAGCTTAGTTAAGATGCATATCATGTATGATTTAAGTAGAATTTGCATATTTGCTCTCTATGTTGGTGGAGTCGGAATCTACACACTTTTATTGATTATTTCAGGTAACTGTGGATCCGAGGATGAGACATGGGTTGGTGACGGATTAGATGAGGATGTCTAGTTGATCAAAGAAGGTTACATGAAGATCTCAAGAGGTCCTGAGAAGAAGAAGCGAGTCTAAACGAATAACAAGTCTGCAGAAGTTGTCGCCAGACATACTGAACTTGTTTTGCACTTTCTGGAGGCCTCGGTTGTCCGACGGACGATTATGACCATGCGTTGGAAAGCACTTTCAGAGAGCTACAACTTTCCTATTGACGTCGAGAGCTGATTCAAAGTAGATTTTTCGTAAAAGACCATTTCAGTGAGCGCAGCACATATGCCGCGACCGCAACACATCAATGAAGCAGCGGTCGCAGCTTCCATGCCGCGGCCGCCGCATTTGCCCAGAGCGGCGCGTTTTGAATTCGGCGGCGGTTTTATCTATCTAAACCCTATTTATTCTTTCTTTATCTTTTGGAGGCCGACTTGGACACGAAAAGGACACGAAGGGGACGATTTTAGAGAGCGCTTAACCCTATGTTTCCATTAATTCATTAATTTAGGATTCAAGACGATTTTAGTTGGATATTGAGAGCGATGTTCGCCATGGGCGGCTAAATTCTCTTTGTTCTACTTGCGATTTGAAGCTTTGTTTGGATTGAGTTGTGAGTTCCTGAATCTTGTTCCTTATTTCCTATCTTTGAATGTTTCAACTTCTTTGTGCCTGTTGATTGATTGTTTTGTTCTTTCTTGTCTGGCCAACTCGTTAGATCAATTCAATTGCTAGGGTTTTGTAGATTTCTGATTGCGAACCTTAACCCAAGTAGCAAACTTGTTCCTTTAGGGCTGATTGAACTAATTGGATGAGTAGGAAGTTGGATGTGTTGTTAAATCCCTCTTTAGGGACTGTAAATACCTTGGCTAATCTTTGAACTTAAAGCTATCAATTGGGTTAAATCCTTCTTTAGGGACTGTTCGATTGATAAGGGTTTCTAGGACTGATTGGACTAGTAACTATATTAGGTTGGGACAAGCGCATTCATAGGAAATTTAATAGGACGAGAAGAAGTTACAATGATCGTTCTAACCAAATAAAGTGGATAATTGTAGGTAGAGAGATTCTCTCTAAATTGTTTTACATCAATTTATTTTTTATTTTTTTTCTTTTCAATCTCAATCAACCAAAACCCCCATTTCTACTAATTGGTAAATACACATTGCGGAGAAATACTTGATTCTCTGTGGGATCGACCTCTTACTTACTTGCTATACTAGTTTGTAGGTTTGAGTTTTATTTTTATACGGTTTACGCGACTAAAAACCGCCCATCAAGGTATGTCTTCTTCTTCTTCTCCCCCATATTCTTTACCTTTGGATCCTCCGAAACCAATTCCACATTTTCCGGAAGCCTTGAAAGATACACGAAGGTATGGGAATGATAAGGAAATCTTCGAAACGTTTAGTAAGTGCGAGGTAAACATTTCTTTACTCAGTTTGATTAAAAGCATTTCTAGATATGCTAAATTTTTGAAGAAACTTTGCACTATCAAACAAAACCAGAAGCTAAAAGGTAAGCAAAAGGTTAAGGTAAGTGAACATGCCACTACTGTATTTGAAAAGTGTTTCCCTGATAAGTGTAGTGATCCTGATATGTTTGCAATTCCATGTGTGATAGGTGATACTAAATTTGACAAAGACATGTTAGATTTAGGTGCATCTATTAATGTCTTACCTTCTCATGTTTATCATGCCTTGAGATTGGGACCTCTGAATGATACTACGGTAGTAATTCAGCTTGCTGATCGCTCTACTATTTACCCGAAAGGGATTGTTGAGGATGTCTTGGTCATGGTTGACAACTTGATATTCTCTGCTGATTTCTTTGTGATTGATATGGGTCCTGGCAACAATGAAGCCCCTATTCTTTTAGGCCAACCTTTCTTGAAAACTGCTAGGACCAAGATAGATGTCTATTCAGGGTCACTTACTATGGAATTTAATGGTAAAAAAGTTGAGTATAATATCTATTATTCCATGAAATTTCCATCTGATGATCCTTCTTTGTGCTTTATGGATGTTATTGATACTATGGCACAAGATTGCATTGATTTTGAATGTGTTGATGAGATGGAGGTCGCTTTACAGGCCCTTGTAGATGAGATTTCTAGAGATTATTCTTTGTCATCTACTCTGCAGGAAGCTATATTGGCTTTAGACAGTCGGCCTCACACTTATGTGCCACCGAGGGAAGAACGAATTGAGCTAACCATGACAAGCGAAAAGCTTCTCCCCTCTATTATCCAGGTGCCTGAAATTGAATTGAAACAACTCCCTAGTAACCTTAAATATGCTTTTCTTGGTGAGAATGATACTTTTCCGGTAATTATTTCTAACAATCTCCCTTTTGAGTAGGAGGAGCGATTGGTGACTGTTCTGAGGGAGAACAAGGAGGCGTTACGGTGGACGATTGCAGAAATTAAGGGCATCAGGCCCACCCTATGCATGGACAGAATACTTTTGGAGGATGATGTGATAGCGTCTATTTAGTCATGTTTATAGGACACTATTGGTTAGATTTTAGGGCGTTTTACTCGAGTATTTGCCTATTTCTTAGCTCTTAGTGTTCCATTGGTGTCTACCTCTAGTTTATTGTGATTTCAGGTGTTATGGAGCGGTTTTGGAGCTGATTCAAGAGCTTAAGGAGAAAGGGGTGGTTCAATGATCTTTAGTAAACTAAGTAGTCATCAAAGACGAGCTAGGAGGCACGGGATCAAGGACATGTGCCAAGAGATTCGAAGCAGAATTGAACAAAGTGGACAAGGCGGATCAGCACGGAGAAGCTTCCTCTTTTTGCCCTTTAAAGCTTTGAACCAACTTCTGATGTCTTCATAAGAGTTGTTTTCCTCGAGAATAGCTTTTAAACGCATATTCATATGCATTAATCGGACGAGCGAGGACTCCAGAAAATGCATTTCAAGGCGACCCTGCTGAAGCCCACTCGACCGAGTGAAAAAGCACTCGAGATATGTTCTGTCCGAGTTCTTTACAGTGTTCTCACTAAGCTGGTCACTCGACCAAGTGGAATTTACACTCGACCGAGTGTCGTTTGTGTCTTATTGTATTCCGGTTTTTTCCGTTTTATTTGGGATTTCTTTTCAGATCTTTTTTTTGGAGTCTTTAGAGGGACGTCTTGGGGGGGGGGGGGGGAGAGAGAAAGAGGGCAGGACCTGATAGTGTGGAGTGGATTTTGAGAAGGTTTTGAGATCTGTAATCGAAGACGGGATTGGATCTATCGAATTTCGGTAACTCTTCCACTTTATCAATGGTTGTTTTGTTGAATTTGATTGATTCAAGCATGGTTGCTGTTATGGGTTGCTAGATTTCATTGTTCTAGGGTCGGGGTGATCCCGACGATGCAAAGATAGACTTGTGCTTAGTATTGTTTGAATGATATTTGATTCTATTTGGTGATTTAATCCTATCGCGCCAGCCCTAGTTGACGAGAGTCGATTAGAACTGATTTTGGGGTTTGAAATCGAGAGACTAAGACCCCGAATTGGAACCTAGATGGTGAATTTAGGTCGAGAGGCTATTGGAACCATTGGAACCATAGGATTATGGCTGAAGTTTAGTTGATCGAAAGAGAAATTGAACTTCTTGTGGATCTCTAGATCGTCATAGATATTTTAGGTGATAATTGTATCGACTGACACCGAGATGGTTATGTTTGCACGATTATTACCTAGAATTCTAAGCACGCAAAGGGTCTGAATTGGTTGGTTGAGACCGAGAGGCGATCATTAACCAATTTAGACACATTCGCTTTGATTTCGAGAGGAGCTTTGCGATTACCTTGGACGATCTACTTTCACATTTGAATTAGATATCATTCAAGCAAGAAAATATTTTTGGTCTATCGATGATGCATTGTTGGTAATCCCTTGTCCTATAACGCCTTCCCCATATATATTTCTCTACACTTGATCTGTTTTCGTTGTTAATTTAAAGATAAACTCTCAAATCTGCCCTCTGCGCTAATCACCAAATTGTGAGTACCCTGTCTTTTTCTTGACTTTTTCTGGTTTCATTGAGGACAATGTTTCATCTAAGTATGGGGTGGGGTGAACTCCACATTTGGTGTGCTATTAGTGTCTTTTTCCTTTTGTTTTTCGTTTATATCTAGAGTCTGCACTTTTATTATTATCGTCTGTGTCATGTATATATTTTGGACCTAAATCTGATTCTGGAATGTTGTGGTGGTTGGAATATTTGATGATCCCCGGCAACGGCGCCAAAAACTTGATAGGCTAAAAACCTACACCCACAAGTGTATGGGTTCAGTTGTAGTAATCAAGTGTCGTATCCTCAAAGACCGGGGACTGGTGCTAGTATCGATCGTCTTTTTGACGACTAGTTCACTAAGTTCTTTTTATTGCTTTGATTTTTTTTTCTTTTTTTTTTTTGGTTTCAGATATGCGTTTTTGAAGATGAGTCATGTTCCCTTCTGTGATGTTTGTGCGTTCTTTGGTCATGCCACTCGAGATCATCAGTTCTCTATTTATGGGACATATGCCTATTGCGAGTTTTGTGGTGGTTTTGGACACACAATTAGTGAATGCCCCGTTTTGCTAGCTCCCACCTCTCTTGATGCGGATTTCATGTACCGCATTTGCAATCCCGATGGACATTACAAGTGGGAGAACACTTATGAAAGAGATTCAGTCGAGCTTCAATGCCAACCTTTGCAACCTCCTCCTGATCCAGAGCCTTATTCACATTTATCCATTGATGAGCTAGTCGCTAGGATAGCGGAGCTCAAAGCTCAATTAGAGCAACACACATTGAATGCTGTAGCTATTCCAGAAAGTCTCCCAAGCCAAACAGATGTCAGTGACAATGAAAATTGCACTGGTATTTCTTTTGAGATTGCGGAAAGTTTGGAAGAGCATGTGCAAGAGTTGATGGAGCCAGAGATTGATTTTGAGGAGGATGAGCCCAAAGAAAAGCCCCGATATTCTTTTCACCAAGCATACATGGTGCCATCACTGTTTTCTGAAGGATTGGTTCAAGAGAATGTTGATCAACAATTTGGGGCATTTGCCGGAATGCTTGCAAAATGGCACAAGGAGGATATATCAATTGAAGTTTCTGACGACATACCGCCTCCCATCAAGTCCCAAGAGGTGATCTTATTATTTGAAGACGGTGGTGACAATGAAGGCACAAAGGGCCAATGGGCTAAGAAGAAGAGGAGCACACACCTATGGAGCTTAAGCAAAAAGCGATCTAAATCATGTCACTCCAAGAAGACTCTGCTGGAAGGATGGGACGAGCTATGGACCGTTCATTCAGGTCGATTTAAGCTTCTCGAAGGTAATAAGGGTCTGCTTCAGACCTTAAACTAGCGCTTCTTGGGAGGCAACCCGAGGTATGTTTTCTTTATTTTTAGTTTTCAGTTTTTTTTTCTTTTGTCTTTTTTTTTTAAAGCTGATTTGCAAAAGTGCAAGTATGGGGTGGAGAGTGTGCTATATTGAGAATATTGTTTGTGTTTTGAGATGAATTGAAGATGTTTGGCACCTATTTACTTACCCCCATCTTGCCGAGTTTTGTTGTTTTGGTGGTGTTGTTTGACTTGGTTCAGTTTTCGACACATATGACTTTGGCTTGGCCACCTTCAAGACACTTGTTCTACATGTTGAAATTGTGAGTATTCATATCTCTTCCTTGATGGGTTTACACATTGAGAACAATGCTTTGTCTATGTATGGGGTGGGGATGAATACTTCACAATTTTTGCGGTTTTTATATCTATTTGGCCCGCGCTTATTGGAATGTTTGATCATTGCTTGAGCATTGAGCCATTGCCTTGTTTGACTAGCTAGATTGTTTACCCTCTTGCTTAATCTTATGTGTATCTTGCCTCATACTTGGATACTCGAGCTTGATTTTATGGTTTAAGACCGCATTAATATTATTGGGTTTATCTGTAGAATTGAAATATGATTGAGGCAGTTTTGTTAGCCTATTTATCCTTGCCTACCCTTGCATTTGCCCATCTGCTTGAAGCCTTCTGAGCCTTAGAAACCTCTTTCTTTGGTAGCTCCACAAGATTTTCATAACCGCTACTTGCCTTTCCCCAGTCCGGAATTTTGGGTCATGATATTGTGTTTTGTTGTGTGGATGTGCTTCAAGTATGAGATGATTTCTCTTGATTGTGATTGAAAAAAAAAAAGAAAAAACAAAGAGAAAAGTTTTAGGATAAAAGGAGGATAAAATTCACTCTTGTGCAAAAGTCAAGAAAGAAAAAATACGGTTAATAACCGATCCTGCTTGTGGAGAATAAAATTCACACAAGGAGGAAGAAGTGCAAAGTGAGATGGTCAAGACACTTAGTAACCGGGTGCATTCATCACAAATGTTTGTATTCGCGTAAAACGGTGTCGAGACTAGAGAGTGAAAAAAAAATCTTGAAAAAAAAATGAAAAGAAAAAAAACAGATTTTTTTGAAGTGGTTGACAAAAGTGAACACGAAAAAGTTGTTGTGATGGAGGTTGTTTGGTGGATTGGTATGAGTTTGATTCTTTGAAGTGGGTGTTTTTCCGGTTGTTCTCAGATGATCCTTTTTTTTTTCCCGGATTTTAGCACCACATGGCCTGAAATTTTCCATACCTAACTGTTTTCACCTTAGCCCTATCATAACCCTATAAAGCCCTCATGATTTTATTGTGTGCATAAATTCAAGCGGTGATTTTGTTAACAATTTTCAAGCTTTGTGGATGATTGAGTTTTGAGGTTGAGATTTGAGCGAAATGCATTTTGAGGGTTTGGAAATTGAGGAGCTAGTTGAGATTTGGTTTTTAGCAATGATATGTTAAGACGGCATTCGTCGGATGTTTTGATCTTGTAGACGCTATCTTGTGGTTTATTGTCTTAGTCTTGCTTGGGGACAAGCAAGGGTAAGTATTGGGTATTTTGATAGCGTCTATTTAGTCATGTTTATAGGACACTATTGGTTAGATTTTAGGGCGTTTTACTCGAGTATTTGCCAATTTCTTAGCTCTTAGTGTTCCATTTCGAGGAATCGGTGTCTACCGCTAGTTTATTGTGATTTCAGGTGTTATGGAGCGGTTTTGGAGCTGATTCAAGAGCTTAAGGAGAAAGTGGTGGTTCAATGATCTTTAGTAAACTAAGTAGTCATCAAAGACGAGCTAGGAGGCACGGGATCAAGGAAATGTGCCAAGAGATTCGAAGCAGAATTGAACAAAGTGGACAAGGCGGATCAGCACGGAGAAGCTTCCTCTTTTTGCCCTTTAAAACTTCGAACCAACTCCTGATGTCTTCGTAAGAGTTGTTGTCCTCGAGAATAGCTTTTCAACGCATATTCATATGTATTAATCGGACGAGTGAGGACTCCAGAAAATGCATTTCAAGGCGACCCTGCTGAAGCCCACTCGATCGAGTGAAAAAGCACTCGAGATGTGTTCTGTCCGAGTTCTTTACAGTGTTCTCACTAAGCTGGTCACTCGACCGAGTGGACTTTACACTCGACCGAGTGTCGTCTGTGTCTTATTGTATTCCGGTTTTTTCCGTTTTATTTGGGATTTCTTTTCAGATCTTTTTTTTTTAGTCTTTAGAGGGACGTCTTGGGGGGGGGGGGGGGAGAGAAAGAGGGCAGGACTTGATAGTGTGGAGTGGATTTTGAGAAGGTTTTGAGATCTGTAATCAAAGACGGGATCGGATCTATCGAATTTCGGTAACTCTTCCACTTTATCAATGATTGTTTTGTTGAATTTGAATTGATTCAAGCATGGTTCCTGTTATGGGTTGCTAGATTTCATTGTTCTAGGGTCGGGGTGATCCCGACGATGCAAAGATAGACTTGTGCTTAGTATTGTTTGAATGATATTTGATTCTATTTGGTGATTTAATCCTATCGCGCCAGCCCTAGTTGACGAGAGTCGATTAGAACTGATTTTGGGGTTTGAAATCGAGAGACTAAGACCCCGAATTGGAACCTAGATGGTGAATTTAGGCCGAGAGGCTATTGGAACCATAGGATTATGGCTGAAGTTTAGGTGATCGAAAGAGAAATTGAACTTCCTGTGGATCTCTAGATCGTCATAGATATTTTAGGTTATAATTGTATCGACTGACACCGAGATGGTTATGTTTGCACGATTATTACCTAGAATTCTAAGCACGCAAAGGGTCTGAATTGGTTGGTTGAGACCGAGAGGCGATCATTAACCAATTTAGACACATTCGCTTTGATTTCGAGAGGAGCTTTGCGATTACCTTGGACGATCTACTTTCACATTTGAATTAGATATCATTCAAGAAAGAAAATATTTTTGGTCTATCGATGATGCATTGTTGGTAATCCCTTGTCCTAGAACGCCTTCCCCATATATATTTCTCTACACTTGATCTGTTTTCGTTGTTACTTTAAAGATAAACTCTCAAATCTGCTTGTTACTTTTGAACTTGGTCGAACTAGCTCGAAATTACCGTCGATACTCCTCCGGTCCTTGTGGATACGACACTTGATTACTACGACTGAACCCGTACACTTGTGGTGTAGGTTTTAGCCTATCATGATGCCAAGCCATCTAGACAGCATCAGGGGAGACTCAACCCATCATTGATGAAGGTGGTAAAGAAGGAGATGTTGAAGCTCCTTCAAGCAGGTATGATCTTTCCTATCTCTGATAGTAAGTGGGCGAGTCCCACTAAGGTTGTTCCTAAGAAATGGGGTATCACCGTCGTTGAGAATCAAGATGGTGAGTTGGTCCCCAGTAGGGTCCAAACTGGATGGAGGGTTTGTATTGATTATCGCAAGCTGAATGCGGTAAATCGGAAAGACCACTTTCTTTTACTCTTCATTGATCAGATGCTTGAGCGCCTTGTTGGTCGCTCTTTTTATTGCTTCTTAGATGGTTACTCGGGTTATTTTCAAGTACCCATAGCACCGAAGGATCAAGAAAAGACGGCATTTACATGTCTCTTTGGCACTTTTGCATATCGCATAATGCCTTTTGGGTTATATAACGCACCTGGGACCTTCCAACGGTGTATGGTGAGCATATTTTCTGAGTATGTAGAGCACTTTATTGAGGTATTCATGGATGATTTTACTGTGCATGGAGATGATTTTGATAATTGCTTGCACCATTTGTCACTTGTGCTTAGGCGTTGTGTAGACACCAACATAGTTCTCAATTATGAAAAGTGTCATTTTATGGTTGAGAAAGGTATTGGTTTGGCTCATATTATGTCTAGCAGGGGCCTTGAGGTGGACAAGGCTATGATTGATGTCATTCAGTCTCTACCCTACCTCACCAATGTGCGTGAGATACGTTTCTTTTTTAGGCCATGCGGGGTTCTATCGCAGGCTCATTAAGGATTGTTGTATGAGACGACGGAGGAACAAAGCTCGAAGGTTGGGCCAAAAAAGAGGAGAGGAGAGGAGGAATATGAGAGGAGGTCGGCGGGGGAAGTTGACCGAGGGCGAACGACGTGATCGTAATGTGCTGGTGGGGGCGGTATTGCGGTGGCGGCCTGGGGCGAACGACAAAAGGAGAGATTAAAGAAGATGGTGCTTTTACTTTCCTCTTCCTTTTACTTTGTTTTTTTACTTTCTTCTTTTCTATTTTTTTCTGCTTTTATTTTAATTTTTTTATAAATCCTAATTTTATCTTTTTCCAAAAACTAATTTGATTTTTTTAATATTTTTTTAGTTTTTGTATTAATTCACATTATTTTTTCATTTTGGACAAATATGCAAATTTATTAGGCATTTTTGTAATAATTTTAGGCATTATTGCAAAAAATTCAAAAACAATGTATATTTGCAACTCGTTTATTAATTTGGGGTATATTTTGCTATTCTTCCTAGGAAAAAAGGCCCCTTAGTTGGGAATCAAAGGTCAAACGAATGGATTCACAAAGATAGACATTTACACCATTGAGCTACTACTGCTTTAATGGTTATTTTGAAAAGAAAATTTTTATAATAAAAATATGTGTACTCGATCCAATTAATATTGGGCCCTAAAAATTTTGGGGTTCTATTCTGTTGGACCACTTGAACATGTTTATGGAATGGACTTGACAAAGTGGACCAAGAACAATCATCACACTTCAATTAAGTGGCACTGATTCATCAAATAGGATTATTTTATAATATTTATAAGATTAAAAAGCAGAGGTAAAACCCTATAGAAAAGATCCCGTTCAAGTAAGGTCGTACTTTATGTACTCCTTTCATTACATTCTAATTTGTTCGTTTACTTCCTCGCCTTTCGATGTTGGTAATACTCTGTATCGACGCTTAGTTTTACCTTTTAGGCTTGTGTGGCTATAGATTTGGGAGTTTTTTCAATCTTAGTTGTGATGGGTGATAGTTTGGCAGTGAAGTTAATGGATTTCAAGTTCTTTACTCGAATGACATTGCAACATATATATATACACACACTCAAATCAATAAAAACAAAATACAAAGAAATAAACTTGAATCCCTAACAAATGCACCAATTTGACTGAGGGAAAATCGTTGATTTACCTCATCAAAATAATTCACAAACAAACAAACTAGTATAGTATGCAAGTAAAGGGTAGATACCACTAAGAAACAAGTATCTCGATATATTGTGTATTTATCAATTGACAGAAAAAAGATGAAAAATAAAATAAAAAACATAAATAAACAAATTCAAGTGGTAAATATGAGAAAGATGTTTCCACCCACAAATTCTCGACATCGGTTGTCGTCATTGATCATCGAATTCCTCATATCTTTGTTTGAATAGATCAAATCACAACGAGCACAATTAATCTCTTACACCTTTATGCAACTAAAAGACGGATAAGATTTAACATAAAGATAGCAGAAAGTCCTAAGAATCTAGCCACATGAATAACCTCTATTTCAATGTTTAAGATACATGTCAAACTTCCTACTTAGTCATGATTCAATGACGGTTGTCACAATCCGAAGCATTCTACTACGGAATTCATTCAAATATGATAGAATAAAAAAATAGCAAGATACTATCATGGTAGCTAATCGTAACAATATCGAAATAAAATCAAGGAAGTTGAAGGATATTAAATAGAGTAAAAATATTAACTTATTGGAAACTCACAAACAACCAACCAAGTCTCGAAAGTGTAAGCGGAAGCAATAGAAAATTAGCTGAGCATGGCATATCTTGTAACGGTCTAGGATTATAATTCTCGAGTTATGTTTCGAGGGATAAAACCCCTCGTTAGGATCTTGTGCTCCGAGTACGGGTTGAAGGTTTGAAACCGAAGATTAGTAATTTAAAGTGGGATTTCGCAGCCAAATCCGTAAGGCCCGTTGGAGACGCCGGGGTAAACCCCTGTACCTGTCCTAAGTCTACAGCGCTCATGAAAATCCATTTATCATGCAAACCAACATACATTCTGAAAATGATATAACGAGTGTCGCGGCAGAGCTGAGTCAAAACAGAGCATAAGTAGTATGAAATCCAAAAGTGTAAATCTGGTGAAGTCAGAGTTTCAAGCACTCACTCTCCGACATACGAATGTACCCCGCCATAATAGCACAAAATCAAGTAGTGTAACGGGTACATGAAACTATACCACAAAGTTAGGCCAAGAGACGTCCGTGGGGCCTAAAGACTGCGTTGAGGACATATAATACGCCTATACCTAGAATAAATGATGCTCTAATGCAGTACTGAAATATTAAACACACTAGCAAGTCTAGCATGCTCCTAGTTCATCCGTGCGGAATATTAAGTAAGGCCTTAGTGTTGTAAGCTGAATCTGCCATGTTTTACAGTAACTTTTATATCGTTTTCTGCATACATTTCGTACATTTGGGTTAGAATAATACAGAATCTGTGTAGTATATGTTTATTTGCAATATATGGAGGTCTACACAAGTTTTTGTTATATTTCGAAGAAATCGGACGCACTTTGGAGCTTGAAAGAAAGTCATGAAGAAGCTAAGAATGGTGCAGCTGGAGAAAAGGCCATTTTTCGGTATTCATCATTCGGAATCAAGCTTTGATGTCTTCATGAAAGTTGTAGCCCTTGAAAAGTGCGTTTCAATAACAGAGCAGAAAGCTGAGAAAACTTTACTCGATCTCGAGTACATCTACTCGATCTCGACAAAGGCTGTCCGAGCACACCTGCTCGAGCAGAGCTGATCGAGGACACTGAGTCAGAGACAACCCGACTCCCGGAACCCTAACTCGATCTCGAGTACCTCTTGTCGAGATCGACCACACTTCGACGCTATGTCCGGAGTCGACGAGCTGTGCCAAGTCGAGAAGCCGAAAACGGAGAAGCCGAGCACAACCTCTACTCGATCTCGAGGAGGCTTGGTTGAGATCGAGAAGCCAGGAGCCAAGATCCGAACTTGTCGAGCAGAGCCACCCGAGAAGCCCAGCCAGACCAGGTCGACGAACCGATCCTACTCGATGTCGAGGAGCTCTACTCGAGATCGACGAGCCGTGTCCTGAAACCGCGTTACGCGCCTTGAGCTGTCCGTGTCGAGCTGGGAGTCCTTGAAGCCGAAGGAAATCGATTTGGCCAAGATCTATCCAGTTCTATCTATGGAGAAGATTTACAACACATGGAAGATATCTTACCTATTTAGATTTATTTTTTCCCTTTTAGATTTAATTCCTAAATTCCATTTATTTATCTTTTAAGCCTTTAGATATAGATTTAGATAAAGATAGATATTTCTATCCTTGAATAGCAAGGAATAGAAGGCTATAAATAAAGCCCTAGGGGCTGGTTTTTCATTCATTCAATTTCAGTCAGAGACAAGTAGTTCCACAGAGAAGTTTAGGAGGTCTAAGGTTTTTAGGGTTTTGGCATTCTGCGAAAGTTGATTGCCGGGATTGTAAAGGCTTTGAATATAGTTTAATGCAAGTTAGTTTCTTTTGTTATTTAATGTCTTTCTTGATGATGAAGAGCGAGTAGTCCACCCACTTCTGGGGCTGGGGTGAGCCCGACGGTGGCCATGTAAGGTGATGCGGTAAAGGTCAGATCTTGTTATGCAATTTGTCTTCTATCCCTATGAGCATGATTCTTTTGCGAGAGTTGAAGGTGATTCTTGTTTGTATTATTGAAGCGAAAGTGATCTTAATACAACTTGGATTAATTATGTGAAAAGGGTTAGTAACAATTAGGGTTTATGCGAAAGCCTCTATATGCCTATTTGTTAGTAACGAAAGTTACTTTGATGGAAAGCATGATCTTTTATGCCTTTATGTGTTACTTTGCATGGTTATCGTTGTGGTGTTGATACCCTGGCTTTGGAAGTTTTTCATATATTGAGTTTATTTCTGTCAAATTCTGCGAATCTGTGTTCGAATCTGCAAGTTTACAGTTTCTGAGTTTTGGTCGAGACAGAGGAGAGGCTTGTCGAGATCGAGTAGACCATAGTCGATCTCGAGTTGGCTCTTGTCTACGTCGAGTTGAGTTTCTATTTCTATTTTCGATTCTGCAATTTCCGTTTTTACTATTTCTACTCGAGATCGAGTACTGTGTTGTCTAAGTCGAGTTTCTGTCGTCGATTCTCAGTTTCTGTCTTTTGCTACTGGTAGTCGATCTCGAGTTTCATCTAGTCGAGATCGAGTTAGCTTCTGTCTTTACTTTATTTCTTGCTTTCGTCTGCTATTTCTGTTTTTCCTTCTTTGTTTATGTGTTTCTGTCTTCTGTTTGCTTTTTCTGTGAGACTTACAGCTACCTAGGATCCGCTGACACGCTTCCTCGTGGATTCGATCCTGACTTGCTCTTACTGCATTGGAGGGAGTCTTGTAATTATTTGCGTGGGCCTAAATCTGGTTTGATCTATTTTGTTATATTTCATACTTGATTTCCTCCTTACAACACTTAGCAAAGAATACCAAGTGGTATATCCCTCTTCTACCCCCCATCTCCAGATAGGGTGGAGACTGGTCAGCTCGTGAATGCATTCAATTCCAATTAATTAGATCAAGCCCGTATTGGTGCCTAACCATAAGCATAAATAATCATATCGTGGATTTGCGAAAAGAAAATAATAATAATGCTGATAATAATAAAGTTGTTCCAACGACTCGAATGACTCGGGACGAAACCCGATGGGACTAGTTGTCATATGACCCTAGCAAAGACTCTAGTTACTTCATAGATAATGGTCGTTCTGTCTTCAAATGCATACAAAATAAGAATACTCATTCGCTTGTGCAAGTCCTAAGCATGATACTACATGGCATGTTGTTATGCATATGCAACACCTACATATTATATTACACATCAGGCAGGAGGTCCTGGTTACTGAGTAAGCCCCGAAGGACTTAGCTAGCTAGAAGATCAGAAGAAAAAAAAAAGGATCCAGCACACAGTAGTCACGATCACATAGTATACATCTATAGCCACTCTGAACACATATATCACACATTCATACAAGCAGATAATTCACAAGCTCGCATCACCCATACTTTCAGTTCATCATGATCAACCATCTCTTATCTCATACCATTCATCATAACTTGTCAACTCATCAGCTTAAAACAAACCTCCATATATATCACAATTAGCCAAATTCGCATATGACTATTTCATACTCATACTCTTCATAAGGATATATATATATATATATATATATATATATATATATATATATATATATATATCATCATCATCATCGGTAACCAATATTTATCCCCTTATAATAAATCACCATAAGTCATGCTATTAGTCACACATATCATGCCGTTAGTCAAACGATCATATTATCATGCTAGTTAGTCATCGAATACGTCTTATTCTCAAGTTAGTTTCAAAACCGTTTTAAATCCGAATTAAAAGTTAAGAATTCCGACCCTTGAAAATACTTGCTAAAATCCTTTTTCAATTTATTTATTAAATCATTTTTCGATCTTTAAATTCTTTTCCAAATTCTCTTTTTAATCGACGAGTCTTAATAATATAACACCTTGAAATTCTTTTCCAAATTCTCTTTTTAATCGACTAGTCTTAATAATTTATTTTAAATCTCAATAATATATAATATTTTAAACACCGTTTAATAGAACACCTTTATAAAATATTTCCGAAACCCCTAAAATCCAAACCATTTTTATTTAATAAAACCAACCCCTTATAAATCTATCAAAATAATATTTTATCCTTTAAATCCTCATATAATATTATATAATAATTTAAATACTGGTAATTAGTTAAATAAATAAACGGATAAATCTGAACCGAACCGAACCCATTATGTAATTTCCAACCCGGTTAAATGAAACAATTGATACAAATTGGCAAGGAGGGTCCACAGGAGCCATGTCAGCTTCTCCTTCCTCCGAATTCAAATGGAGATCTCCCGCCTGCACCACTCCGATCATCGCCGGCTCGCGCTCTCGTCCTCACTCAGCCTCGCCTCGCGGTCACCCTGACTCGCCCAGCTTCTCTCGCCTCTACTCACCCGTACTCTGCTCAGCCTCGCTGGTCGCCCCTGCTCATCACCCCTGTTCGTCGCTCTCACCTCACTCTCTCGCCCGCCAACGCTTACCCGTTTCCAATTCGAACTCACTGGAGCTCTCGAGCCAACCATACTCCCCTCACTCAGCTCACACACTCTCACACTCGCCCATAGACCGACTCCGATTAGAAATCAATTAGAAAAAGAGGAAGGAAAAGGTGACTTCGGAGCTCTCGATCGGAGGTCTGGGTGTCGTCGGTGGCTATCGATAGCTCGTCGGATCTGCATCGGACAGGGGTGAGAGCGATGGTAGGGCTCGAGAGGGGTTTGGATCGGAAACGAACGAGAACGGCTTACTGGAAGGTTGTCTCGCACTTGAATGGGCGGTGGTCCTTCGGTGGCTTGGTGGTGCCGTTGAGGGCTCCGGGGGTCGCCGCGGTTGTCGTTCGATGAAGGAGGAGGAGACGAGGGTTACAACGACGATGAGAGAGCACCAAGACGTGGTGAGTGGTGGTGGTGGCCAGTGGCGGAGCCATGATGAAATCCAGATGGTGCTATAAAAATTTCGTAAATTATTTTTTTATACCTATTAAGAAGATTTTTACAAAAATATTGAAAAAATGCTAAAATTGTGATTTATTTATGATCTTTTTAGTTAAATAGTTGAGAGAAACAAAAAATATAGAAAACAAAAATCAAGAAGAATTACTTTTAAAACAATATTGAATGAAAACATTAAATTTAAATATGACATGATATTTTTTAATTAAAATAGTTTAGAGAAACTAAAAATATAGAAAGAAATCCCTAAATAATTATGTGGAATAATGATATAATAAAACAAATAAAAAGTGAAGAGATTGAGATTTGAACCCAAGACCATTTAATTTCCTTCCTTCCCCTTTACCAATTGAGCTTGATAGCACTTCCATTTCAAATATCACTTAAAAATCTTATATTACCTTAAATATACTAAATATATGTAAAAAAAACATTAATTTTTTTGTATTTTTTTTCCGACCAGGGGGTGCTCTAGCACCCCCGAGCCCCCCCCCCCCCCCAGCTCCGCCCCTGGTGGTGGCGATGACGGGAGAAGCCGAGGAGGAGACGATGGTGTACGGTGATGGTGAGGTGGAACGATGGAGATGGTGATGAAGTTGTGGGACAATGGTGCTGGTGATGAAGATGCAACACAGCAGTGCGGGGAAATGAAATGAAAAAGGGAGAGGTGAGGTGAAGATGGGGTGATAGGATTGAAGACGTACAGAAGAGAGTGGAAGGATGGGTGCAGCAGAGGTAGGGGTGTAGTAGGGGCTAGGCCAGCCCACGGGTCACTGGTCAACCGGTGACCCGGCGGGTTTGACGTGACCCCGTGGGTTAGACTTAGCGGTTATCCCGCCCTTGGTATCTCAAGCAGACAATGCGATGCTCTCAGCTCCCGTGACCAACAATGAGATTAAAGCAGCGGTTTTTTCTATGAGTCCAGATAAGGCTCCAAGCCCAGATGGTTTCCCGGCTGGTTTCTACCAAAAGTTTTGGCCAACAGTGGGCCCTTCGGTAGTGAAGGCAGTCAAGGCATTTTTTACCAGTGGTAGACTCTTACGACAGATTAATCATACATTTATTACCTTACTACCAAAATGTGATGATCCCTCTTCGGTCAACCATTACAGGCCCATCAGTTTGTGCTCTACGATCTACAAAATTATAGCGAAAGTTATTTCTGCTAGGCTAACCAACATTTTCAACAAACTCATTTACCCACTTCAGGGAGCTTTTACAAAAGGGAGATCAATTCAGGATAATATCCTTATTGCTCATGAAGCTTTGCACTCTTTTAGGCTTAAGAAAGGCCGAACGGGGATGGTTGCTTTGAAGTTGGATATGGAAAAGGCCTACGACCGTATTGAGTGGCCTTTTCTATTCCAAGTTTTGGCCAAGTTTGGGTTTAATGACCTTTTCATCAGCCGCATCAAGGAATGTGTTTCAACGGTTTCCTACTCGGTATTAGTCAACGATGAACCGACCACGGTTATTGAACCGTCTAGGGGGCTTAGACAGGGTGATCCTCTGTCTTCATTCCTCTTTATCTTAGCTTCTGAAGTACTTGCTCGTACTCTGCATCACCATGGGCAAGTGAATTCGGACCTTGGTATCTCTTTCGGTCGACCGGGTGTTAAGGTTTCTTTTCTAGCTTTTGCAGATGATATTCTTATCTTCTATAAAGCTTCACATTCGGCTTGCACCTCTGTGTTTTCCATTTTAAATCGATACTTCCTCATCTCAGGCCAAAAGGTCAATCAGCAAAAATCCAGCTTCCAAGCATAACCCAATACGTCTGCAACTGCTATTACGGCTAACTTCGTTGTGCTTGGTATTTCGCAAGCAAATAATTTCAATAAATATCCGTGTTGTCCCATAGTAAATGGTAAAACTAATAGGGATACCTTCGCTGTTTTCAAGGGGCAAGCCGGCTTACGGATTCGGGTTAGGGTCGAGCTGTTTTCAACCCGGCAACCCGGTGGATCGACGCGTGACTCGTGACCTTACGTATCCTTTTCTTCGAAGGAATACGTAGGCAACTGGAAACGGTGCAAGTCCTTCTTCCCTTTTTTTTTTTCAACCGAAAATACATTTTTGAAACACTTTTTTTTTTTAATTTAATAATATCTCGACCCGTAACCCACCGGGTCAACTGACCTGCCGACCCGGCTATTCCCCGGGTTTGGGTGCGGGTCATGCCTTTCCCGACCCGTGGACAGGCCTAGTAGGGGCTAGGCGGGAGGGTGGCTGGGGTTGTGAAAGGATCTGACAGGAAAGTGACGGGTATTAATTATGGGCAGCAGTCAAATTTAAATCTCCGGAAATAAATTTGGAATACGCGAATTTCATATCCCAAAACTAGTTCATGAATGTTAGTTTCCCCGACTCTCGCTCTCTCGTTTAATTAGATTTTTAAAATCGAAAAGGATATCACCATCCGATAATTATTTTGAATTTTCGAAGTAAAAGGACGGAAATCGTTCGTCAAATTTTATATTCCGGTCGGAATCCGCTAAACGAGGTTTTTAATTCGATTTAAATTCATTTCTAATTTTCTTTTTGCGAAAATTTAGGATTAGAAATTTCGAGCCTTTACATATCTAACTTCCTTCTCTTGAATGGAAAATAAGACTCTAAAAGACTCGACTAAGCTATTGTAAAATGTTAATAATTTGTTGTAAATCTCAATTGTTCTAGGGATTTTTGTGCCTTAGGGTATTTATAGGGAAAACATGGCCCGAAAATTCTAGATTTACCCTAAAAAGATATTATAAAGTATCCTAATTGATATATTAAAATCTAAAAAATATTAAATCGTAATTTAAATAATAAAATATCCTAAATCTGAATATATCAAACCAGCTGCAAAGGATTGATGTACATAATTGATAGAGTTTCCAAACCGAAAAGATAAGATTTGCTCTAAAAGATAAGATCTCTGACATTGTCGCCGTGGCGACAAGAATCTCGCGACAGTGACAGAATTCACTGCAGCAACAGAAGTTTTGCAACCGCGACAGAACTTTGTAGTGACAGCTCCAACAGACTGAACTTGAAATGCGCTTTCCGGAGTCCTCGTTCGTTCGATTGACGTGTATGAATATACGTGGAAAAACTCTTTTCGAGGACTACAACGCTCATGAAGACCTCATAACCTGATTGAAATTCTTCGGAATAAAAAAGATGAGGTTTCTCCATTTTCTTTGTTTCGGTTCATTCCTTAGCTCCAACGATTCGGCTTCTAACCTTTCCTTGGCTTGTTCCTTGATCTTTTACTTCCTTTTTGGTCTCTTTCAAGCTCTTCACCATGTTGAAAATTTGCATAAATTAACCAAAATAGCGTTGTTTCCGAATTTCACCACTAAAAGAGCAATATGCGAAATTAACTATAACATATGAGCACCTAAAACTAGCCTATAATCCCTATCAAAATGTGCATTATCACTTTGTAATGTGGCACATGCAAAAATGAGTTTGTCATCTTAGGAATGGGATCGGTGTGCCGCCAATTGTCAATTTGAATCCTTCATATTCGTAAGGATAAAGCTTTTCCTCTGCAGGGGACTTGTGCATTAAACCCTATTGTGATTACAAAAATGTAAGGTGCCAAGAGGTCACTTTAACTAGTTCCTTCAATGGGGCAAAAGGTGTCCCCGGAATGTTGTTAACTAGGACCGATATCGTGGTTGTAGTGAACTAAGTCATTACTCACCCTACCCAAGTGGGATGAAAACCAAATTTCATAAGAATAGCTTTGATATAATCCTAGTTTCTCATATCATACACTTTTTCCATATCTAGATTTAGCACAATCCATCCTTTTTTTCTTTCTTTTGTTAGAATGAGTGAAAAATTTCATATGCTATAAGGGTGCTGTCCTATAATGGATCTTCCATCCACAAAGGCTCCTTGGAATAGGCATTTGATTTTTGGTAAAATTAGCTTCAATCTATTTCCTAGGATTTTTTAAATGATTTTATAGACGGTATTGCACAGGCTAGTTGGTCTATAATGGTTGATGTTCAATGGGTTATCACCATTGGGATTAGAGCAATGAAGGTTTGGTTTATATCTTTTAGTAATTTTTCATAATGGAAGAAGGCTTTGATTGCCCTTCACATGACAAATGGGCCAACAAGATCCGACAAAAAAAATCTGCAGGGAAGTCATCGTGTCCAGGAGATTCATCCTCTGCCATGCATACTAAATAGAACATCTTTTATTTTTTTTGGAAATTTCGCGAGGTACCCCTGGGGTATTGCAATTTTCGCGGGGTATACAACTCTTTTGCATATTTCGCGTGGTACCCCTGTGATTTTCAATTATTTCGCCTCGTGCCCTTTCCGGTTAAATTTAACAGTTTTTTTTTTCTTCCGTTAGTTTGCAATAAAAAAAAAAAAAAGAAAAAGAAAGTCAGAGAAAGAGGAAGCCGGAAGGTACTTGCAGACATCGCAAATTAGGTGATAATTCGATCCATCCCCCAAATCACTCCCCCGCCTCCAGCGTACTTAGATTCTAAGGACCATCCTTACTAGAATTTGATTTTCTTCCAACAATTTTGTAATCTCTCTCCCGAAATCACCTCAAATTTTTTTAGGGTTACCAAGCTATTTCAATCTTCAAAGCTCCAAATAGGGAGAGAGATTGAGTTTTTTAGGGATTCAATGGATTTCTCTACCCGGGGAGGAGGAGAGATTTTTGAATCGATTATGTACTCAAGTGATTTCAATCTTCCGCCGCCGAGGAAGGACTCCAGGGAGAGGAGAGACGATAGGGACTTCGACCATTCCGAATACACGAACACAGATCCGGCCGAGGAAGGGGGTGATTGAACCCTCTCTCCCCGGGACCGCCGCTAACACCAGCGGCTTTGACACTCCGATGACAGTCGATGGATGCCGGGACCGCCGCTAACACCAGGGAACCCTCTCTCCCCGGGACCCTCTCTCCCCGGAACCGCCGCTAACACCAGGGATGCACCGGCGTAATAGCTCGATGGATTATTCGTCTTCGTCGTTCGAAGGAGGAGGAAGCCCTAGTCTCTCCCATTGGCGAGGCCTGGCACCCCAAATCCACCACCAACAACTCATAATCCACTTCAGAAACCCATCCCTAAGATGAATCTCATATGCAAAAGCCCTTTTTGAGAGCCAAGATAAAAAAAACCCAAATCAATTTGAAGAGAAAGGACAGAACCGAATCGACACGGGAAGCAAAGGTGCACCAGGTCGCGAAATCGAAAGCAAACATTTGGGCAATCATCACTCAATTTAGCCTGAGAGGGGGTAATCGAAGAGAAGGATTGAAATACCGCCATAGCCTAGGGTTTTCTGGTAGGAGGGAGATGAATAAAGCAGCGTCTGTTCTCCCAAGCCCAAAGAGATGAGTCTTGGCCTCTATCCGTTCATTCTTTCTTTCTTTTCTTTTTTTTAATTAAAAATAACGGAATTTGTTAAATTTAACGTCGAAGGGCACGAGCCGAAATAATTCAAAATCTCAGGGGTACCATGCGAAATATGTAAAAAAGTTGTATACCTTGCGAAAATTGCAATACCACAAGGGTATCTCGCGAAATTTTCGTATTTTTTTTTATATGTGACAGGATGTATGAGGTTATTATTCTACTCCCTTATTACTTGAGTTGTTATTTCTTGTAATTCTTCTGGCCTTATTGACACGCCATCTCTATTTCGTGTGAAGTACTCAATCAATTCTTTTGTGATTTTTGAGGACATAAGGTCCCTCTCGTCTATAATTACACCATTTTTATTCTCGAATTTTAGGGTTATGTTTCAAATTTTTCTAATTTTTTCCACTGCTTGATAGTAATTGGAGTTTATGTCTCCAAATTTCAAGTATATTATTTTTTCTCGTTGTTTCCAAAACTGATGGTTATAAGCCAACATATATTCTCTTTTGCATGTCAATCAATTAAAATAGTTTGTTTTCTAAATGGCTTTTTGATGTACCATTTGATAACTCCACTCTCTTGATGAAAATCGGAAATGGTTTCAAAGGCTTTGACACATGGCTTGTGTCAAATGTCTTGAAGCTACAGCTAAACACGGCCACGGATCCGACCCGCCGGGTCGACAACCCGAGGAGGTCGACCCTAACCCTGACCCGGAGTTGGGACGGGTCGACGGGTTGACTGACCCGGCGGGTCGACGGGTCGGCGGGTCGGACTGCCGGGTCGGCCACGTGGCTGGGGAGGCTCGAAATGGGTCGGACCCAGCGGGTCGACCCGGCGGGTCAGATCGGGTTGGTTTTTTTTTTTTAAGATTTTCGGATGTATCATGTATATTTGTGAATTGTATGTGTGAATTGTGGGTATTTGAGCTATTGGCCATTGGGGAATAAAAAAAAGAGGGAAGAAGGGCTTGAATCGGTTTCCCAATTGCCTACGTATCCTCCCGGGGGAGAGGAATCAAAGCCCACGTAGTTCTTTACCTGTTTGTCTGAACCCTGCTTACCTATTCGGCTATTCGTCGGTGTCGGATTGGCGCTGACTATGGGGATCGACGACTCCACCGTCCACGGAGGACCCGACCGATTCCGAGTCCGCTCCATCATCTTGCTCCGACCCGGTGTTAAGGAAGTTCTTCTGAATTCTCATCTCAGCCCTCTTCCAATCGGCGAGGCATACTTGTGCTTCGAGGTTCTCAGGGAGCAAGTTTGATCTCTTCTCGGTAAGAATTTGGCCCCCTCGGCTGAATAATTGTTCCACTGCAACGGTGGAACAAGGGGCTCCTAGTATTTGTCGAGCGATCACCTGCAAGGTCGAAAATCGTTGTCTTTCTACTCGGCCCCACCATTCTAAAATATCGAAATCTTCATCTTCATCACTGCGAAAATCAAAGTTAGTAGACAAGTATTCGTCGAGCTCCGAGTGCGGGCTCGACGACGACCTCGACCTCTTTGTGCCAAAAATATCGCTGGCAAGAGCCTTAGTTCGAGCGGTAATACTAGTGCGTGAGGATCCGCTCGAGCTTGAAGGCGCAGGAGGTGGAATGTTAGGCGCTCTAGCGCCCGTAGAAAAATGAGTATATAATGCTTCAAGTATTCCTCTAACTCTAGCAACTATAATTGAAATATTGCAACCAGGATCATCTTGGACTTCGAGCGTGGGAAAGTAGTTTTCTAAAAACTTTTGAAACCCAGTTAATTTGTATCTAGGGTCGAAACAACAAGCTACGAGGAAAATATCAGGAATAACTTTGTAATAAGACAACCATTTCTCCCGCATGGTGAAAACAGCGTCGGATATGCATTGCACTTGAAGCCCGTCCTGGAGGGCTATGGCAATGTTCATCGCGACAAAACAGAAAACACTAGAAGTAGGAATGTAAGCATGACTAAAAGTTTCGGTTGCATCGTTGAAAACCTTGAAAACCTCAATTATATCTCAAGCCACAACCCACACATCCCCAAAAACGTTTGAATCTGGGATGTTTTGGGTGGAAAAAGCGGAAAGAGCTTCTCTATATTGATAAGAATCATAAATCATTCTGTATGTCGAGTTCCACCGAGTGCTAACATCTCGGGGGAAGTTCTTCAGGCGAAGGTTGCTAGATCGACAAAACTGATGCCATTGGTGGCGAAGCTGTTTGCTTTGCCAAAGTGCCCGTAAAACAAATCGAATAGGTTCGGTATTCTGTTGTAAATACGCTAAACCATCTTGAACACATAAGTTTAAAATATGAGGTGCGCAACGAATATGGAAAAATCTCCCCCCTATCCCGGGCTGGCAATATTGTGTTAAAACCGATTGAAAAAACTCTTTGAGTCAATCTATACTCTTGAGTTCTTCATACGTTCATATTTGAAGAACTTACTCCCGATGCTTGTAGTTGGACTTGGACTTACTTGTCGGGATGCTTCGTGGCAGGATGATTCCTCAAGTTGCCAATACAAAGGTTGTTATTGATCTTGTACTTCTTACCACAGTAGCAACACTCCGCTTCAGGCCCTCCTGTCTCGCCCGGGCCTTTGACTAGTTTCTTGAAATGGTGGTCGAACAATTCGGACGTGCTCGGCGTCGACGCCGTCGAGGACGAGGATCCACTTTTGCTTCCTTTGCTCGACATTACGACGGGATTGGATAAAATAAGAGTGATTTGATTGATTGATGTGTAGTAAAAATGAATTGGGAAGAACATCGAGCCTATTTATAGGCTCGAGCCTACTACACCAAGCCGAGCAACGGCTATTTTTTTTTGTAAAAAAAACGTTCAAAATGTGGGCCCCACCCAACGGCCAGTTTTTTTCAAATTGTACGACCCGTCGGGTCTGACGGGTCGACCCGGCGGGTCACGGGTTCAGATTTAGTCGACCCTAACCCTAACCCTTAACCCTTCCGGACCCTCGGACCCGTGGACCCTGACCCGGCGGGTCATCGACCCGGCGGGTCACGGGTCGACCCGCCCGACCCGTGACCCGTGGCCGTGTCTAGCTACAGCTGTGTTGATGAAACACAAAACCTATATTACGTGCATATTACTTCCGGATGTTATTATATGTTATTATTATTAAATATATTTCCAGATATTATTATATATTATGCACTAACATATGCATCAAGAATTTCGAATGAAATCTCCTCCTTAAGCTTGAAGTCGAGAAGATCGAATCTGGTGGATCATGGATTCCGAGTGATAGCATGCATTTAGAGAATTATAATAGGTTGCATTTAGCTTAGTTATGATGCATATCATGCATGGTTTAAGTATAATTTGCATATTTGTTCTCTTTGTGGTTGGAGTCGGAATCTACATGCTTTTATTGATTATTTCAGGTAATCGTGGATCCGAGGAGGAGACATGGGTTGATAACGCATTAGATGAGAATGTCTAGTTAATCGAAGAAGTTTACATGAAGATCTCAAGAGGTCCTGAGAAGAAGAAGCGAACCTAAACGAAGAACAAGTCTGCAGAAGTTATCGTCAGACATGCTGAACTTGTTTTGCACTTTCTGGATGCCTCGGTTGTCCGATTGACTATTATGACCATGCGTTGGAAAGCTCTTTCAAAGAGCTACAACTTTTCTGTTGACAAGAAGAGCAAATTCGAGACGGATTTTTCGTAAAAGACCAATGCAGCGGCCGCAGCACGTGTTGCCAGCGCGACGCCGTTTTAATTAAAAACCCTAGTTTTGTGTTTTCCTTTTGTGTGGCCGCCTAGACTTTTATAAGGCCGAGTTTTATGCTATTTTCACAACTTCTATTATATTCATTCATTAGATTAGGATTCAAGACGATTTTAGTTGGAGATTGAGAGCGATGTTCGTCATGGGCGGCTAAACTCTCTTCGTTCTATCTACAATTTGAAGCTTTATTTGGATTAAATTGTGAGTTTCTGAATCTTGTTCCTTATTTCCTATATTTGAATGCTTCAACTTCTTTGTGCTTGATTGTCTATTGTCTTATTCTATCTAGCCCGCGCAACTAGTTAGAATCAATTCAATTGCTAAGATTTTGTAGATTCCCGGTTGTGAACCTTAACCTAAGTGGCAAACTTGTTCCTTTAGGGTTGGTTGAACTAATTGAATGAGTAGGAAGTTGAATGTGTTGTTAAATCCCTCTTTAGGGATTGTAAATACCTTGGTTAATCTCTGAACTTAAAGCTATCAATTGGGTTAAATCCTTCTTTAGGGACTGTTCGATTGACAAGGATTGCTAGGACTGGTTGACTAGTAACTATACTAGGTCAGGACAACGGCATTCATAGGAAAACTAAAGAACAAGAGGAAGGTACAATATCAATTCAACCAAATAAAGTCGATAGTTGTAGGTATAGCGATCTTCTCTAAATTGTTTTGCATCAATCTGTTTATAGTTTATTTTGCTTTCTTTCTTGTTTCAATCACCAAAACCCCCCTTTCTACTAATTGGTAAATACACATTGCTAAGAAATACTTGTTTCTCTGTGGGATCGACCTCTTACTTGCTTGCTATACTAGTTTGTAGGTTTGAGTTTTATTTTGATACGGTTTATGCGACTAAAAATCGCTCATCAAATTGGCACCGTTGCCGGGGAATCAATTTTATTTCTTTGTTTTGTGTGTTTATTGATTTTTGTGCATATATCTAACCTGTTGTGAACCTATCTTACGGTTCACAACGCCCTTGCTACTAACTTTTTAAGATGTTGAGATTAACGCAGTTTGAAGGTGAGAACTTACACCAATACTTCACTAGATTGCATGAGTATGTTGACGACCTTGGTTCATGGGGTTATCAATTCAGCATCCGAGATATGATTATTTGCATAATTGATGGGATGATTGTTGAGACGCGAGCGCTTTCTGAGTATATGAGTAACGGAGGCCTGAAGCGGTTAGGAGGATTGTCGGGGTTGTGGGATTTTTTCTGTTACATGGATTACCATGTTGCACAAGAAGAATTGCTCGCCACGTCTCCTCCGCCAATGGAGGACTCTGTCGCACACCTTGAGGATCCGTTTCACACTCTCACACAAGTGATGCAGCAGTTGGAGGAAGTGAACATGAGCCGAAATGGAAAGTTGGAGGAACAGATGAACCAACTAGTTCAAATGTTAAGTGCAAAAGGTGAGAAAGGAAGGAGCTTGGAAGAAGAAGATGGAAATATGACGGAGGGTGAAAAACTTGAGGAGGGCGGCGACCGTCGCAGTGCTACTAACGATCCTCCATTGTTGTCTTCTTCTCTTGATTCTCAAGAGCCCATCCCACCACCCCTTGAGGCTTTAAAGGATGCAAGAGTGGAAGATCCTATCGAAGTCATTGTGATGAATTCATTCTCTCCTATGTGGTTTCAACATTACAATGATATGCCGAATGAGGAGGAATTGGTTGCAGACAACGATAGTTTCTTGGATGATGGAGAAGAGGGTCTAGTGCTTACTGACTTGGAATCTCATGAGTTGACACATGAGGTTATATGTGATGTGCCTCCTACGCCATCTGCAACATCCATTCTGAGCTTGCCTATCAATGAACTAGGTCTAGAGCCATCAGCTGAGGCTCAAGAGGTAATAAAGGTAAACTTTTGCAATTTTGAAGGTAATGGTGATTACTATTTTGACACATGAGGTTATATGTGATCCTTTTGATTGCTATTTTGAAAAGCCACCAGCGGAACTGTGCTGGTGGTATCATATTCTATATGCAGAGAGTCGTGCTAGACTCTTTGATAGATTGAAAGGGTTCTTGAGTTTCACATTTTATGCTTTCAATTTATTGTGCTATGATGTTCTTTGTAAGATGTGTGCACAAGAATATGATAGGCTACTGCGGGCTTTGACGATGTCTGATAGCTAAGATCTTGAGATTGATAATAAGTCAGGTCAATGACATTAAAGAAAGGCGCTTCTCGGGAGGCAACCCGAGGTAAGTTTTCTAATTTAGTTATTTCAATTCCTAGTTAGCTAGTTTTCTTTTCAATAAATTGGGTTTCCCATTAGGCATTAGATAGTTGTTTTTGGTTTGAGATAGACTAAGCTTTCAGGAAAGGCCACCGAAATCCTCAGATCCGACCTAGAGAGACCCATCCACCACATCGTGAGTATTTCATTCATCTCTTCCTCTATGTTTTTTTTTTTTTGTCTTTTATGCTTCATTGAGGACAATGAAAGGTTTAAGTGTGGGGGAGGGATTACATTGCATATAGATAGAGTTTGCATATCATGTTTACTTATGTTATCATGTTTATTTATGTTGTCATATTTATTTTTATTCATATACTGCATTTGAAAAAAAAAATCCAAAAATATCATGCATTGCATTTAAGTGTTATTAACGATACCCATCTTGGTTTAGTTTGTCCTCTAATTTATTTTTATGATCTTAATTGCATAAATCCCATGATTTGATTAAATTGCTTGAAAATGATTTTGGAGCATGATTTGAGAATATAATTGAGCAAGTATGATTCATAGTTGAGGTTTAATTGAAATCTAAAAAAACATAACCTTTGTGAGTTTGTTTTGGCCTTATAGGGACTCTACATATTATTCCCTTTTGCTTTTATTATGTAATTATACTCTCCATATGCTTCTTATTTCAATACCGTATTGCACATGTTTGTTGCTTGTGAATTTCAAATGATTGAGGCATGTTTTCTTTAGCCGTATTATACCTGTCTACCTTAGATATCATCTTTTGCTTGAAGCCCATCTGAGCCTTAAAGCCTATTCTTTTTTATAGCTCCACAAAAATATATCATAGCCAATGATTAGTCTATCCCTATCCGGGAATTAGGAGGAGAATTGGTGAAAAATCTTTATGTTGGAGTTGCTTTGAGTGGAGATGATATACGTATGGTTGTGCATTGCGAGAGGCATAGCCAAAATAAGGTAACCCTTCTTGTATAATAGAGATGACATATTACTAGGGGCCTAATTATAAGGAGGATAAAATTCACTTAGGAGTAAAAGTCTAGTAAACTTGAACCTAGGGAGGATAAAATTCACCTAGGGGCAAAAGTAAGCATAAAAGAAAAGAAGTCCTCATAATGGAAAAAAAAATGCATGAGTTGTATGGCTATTGAAATCGAAGAGTTTATTATTATGTAATGGAGTGTATGTTATTGGAATGGTTTGTGAAGTATGGAAGTTTTGGTGTTGTTCTGGTTGGTTGTTGTTCATTTTCCCCGGATTTTTAGCACCACAAGTCTAAATATTTCTCGTGCCTTATGTTCCTACCAAAGCCCCATTACAACCTTATAAAAGTCCTCATGATGTTTTTTGCAAGTGATGACTTTACGGTGTATAGAGCATTTTGGATTGAGTTGAGAGTTGGACTTTAAAGCCTAAACACATGAGAGCTTGAGTGAAACACATTATCCCGGTGAGGTTGGATTAAATTTGCCTTTACTATTGGATTGCTCATATACTTGCTAGGATATTTGTTCTCTTATTCATGTCTCCTATTGCTTGATGTTGCTTTTCTAAAACTATAGCATTAAGATCTTATTTGTGGGATGATCAATTCTATATTTGTAAGGGAAATTCCGCGTGGTGCCCACGAACTTTTACAAATTCTGCGTGGTATACAAAGTTTTGAAAAAATCCGCATGGTGCCCACGAAGTTTTGTAAAAGTCCACATGGTACCCACAAGGTTTTTCAAAAGTTTATGTGATAGCAATAATGGGTTTTAATATTGAAAAATTGAGATTAAAAATTATATTATTGTATATTACTTGGAAAATATTTAACAAGATTGTGTATTAGTTTGAATCTTTTTAAAAAATAAATTTTTATATACATTTTCTTACCTACAAATTAGCCAATTTTTTTCTCAAAAATCTTACTTATTTAATTTTTATTTTTTCTTAATATTTAGATTTTATTTATAAGGAAATGAGGAAAAAATAATAAGAACTATGTAGTAATATCATCCATTTACAATTAACCAATATTAATAGAAAATTTGAAGATTACAAGAATATATACATGTACCCTTTTCCATATTAAACCAATTTTAATATGAGATAATTTGTAATACACAATTAAAAGTTTCACATTTTAATTGAGTATTAAAAATAGGAAAATAGTATGGCATCACGTTCTTAAATGCCTAATTTTAATTTTTTAAAAATTTGATAAGTAAATAATTAGCTCTAAAATACGATTAAATTATAAAATTAAATTGGTTAATTTTTTTACAAAATAATTGAATTTTGGAAATTTATGAAGTCACTCCACGTTATTAAATTCTTCAACCCCGGTTACCACGTCAAAAAATTCACCGAAAAATTGTGTCATATGAAAGTTGGTTTAACGGGGGAAAGTGTCTATATCTTCTTGTAATTTTAAAATCTTGTATTAATTTTTTTCAATGGTGAATGGGTAATACTCCATAGTTCTTTTTTTTCCCTCATTTCCTAATAATAAAAACAAAATATTGAGAACAAATAAAAATTAAAGACGCAAGATTTTTGAGAAAAAAAGTGGTTAGTTTATTCTCTAAGAAAATTTATATAAAAAAAATAGTTTTAAAAAAGTTCAAACCAATACCCAATCTTATAGAGTGTTTTGTAAAATTATAATGTACAATAATATAATTTTAATCTCAATTTTTCAATATTAAAACCCATTATTGTTATCACATAAACTTTTGAAAAACCTCGTGGGCACCATGTGGACTTTTACAAAATGTCGTGGGCACCATGCGGAATTTTTCAAAACTTTGTATACCACGGGGAATTCATAAAAGTTCGTGGGCACCACGCGGAATTTCCCTTTGTTTTTTATTGCCTGAGGACAAGCAAAAGCTTAAGTGTGGGGGAGTTTGATAGCATGCATTTAGAGAATTATAATAGGTTGCATTTAGCTTAGTTATGATGCATATCATGCATGGCTTAAGTATAATTTGCATATTTGTTCTCTGTGTGGTTGGAGTCGGAATCTACATGCTTTTATTGATTATTTCAGGTAATCGTGGATCCGAGGAGGAGACATGGGTTGATAACGCATTAGATGAGAATGTCTAGTTGATCGAAGAAGTTTACATGAAGATCTCAAGAGGTCCTGAGAAGAAGAAGCGAACCTAAACGAAGAACAAGTCTGCAGAAGTTGTCGTCAGAGATGCTGAACTTGTTTTGCACTTTCTGGAGGCCTCGGTTGTCTGATTGACTATTATGGCCATGCGTTGGAAAGCTCTTTCAAAGTGCTACAACTTTTATGTTGACAAGAACAGAAAATTTGAGACGGATTTTTCGTAAAAGACCAATGCAGCGGCCGCAGCATGTGTGCGCGGCCGCCGCCAGTGAGGATGCTACAGCCGCAGCACGTGTTGCCAGCGCGACGCCGTTTTAATTAAAAACCCTAGTTTTGTGTTTTCCTTTTGTGTGGCCGCCTAGACTTTTATAAGGCCGAGTTTTATGTTGTTTTCACAACTTCTATTATATTCATTCATTAGATTAGGATTCAAGACGATTTTAGTTGGAGATTGAGAGCGATGTTCGCCATGGGCGGCTAAACTCTCTTCGTTCTATCTACAATTTGAAGCTTTATTTGGATTGAATTGTGAGTTTCTGAATCTTGTTCCTTATTTCCTATATTTGAATGCTTCAACTTCTTTGTGCTTGATTGTCTATTGTCTTATTCTATCTAGCCCGCGCAACTAGTTAGAATCAATTCAATTGCTAAGGTTTTGTAGATTCCTGGTTGTGAACCTTAACCTAAGTGGCAAACTTGTTCCTTTAGGGCTGGTTGAACTAATTGAATGAGTAGGAAGTTGAATGTGTTGTTAAATCTCTCTTTAGGCACTGCAAATACCTTGGCTAATCTCTGAACTTAAAGCTATCAATTGGGTTAAATCCTTCTTTAGGGACTGTTCGATTGATAAGGGTTGCTAGGACTGGTTGGACTAGTAACTATACTAGGTCGGGACAAGGGCATTCATAGGAAAACTAAAGAACAAGAGGAAGTTACAATATCAATTCAACCAAATAAACTGGATAGTTGTAGGTAGAGCGATTTTCTCTAAATTGTTTTGCATCAATCTGTTTATAGTTTATTTTGCTTTCTTTCTTGTTTCAATCACCAAAACCCCCCTTTCTACTAATTGGTAAATACACATTGCTAAGAAATACTTGTTTTCTTTGGGATCGACCTCTTACTTGCTTGATATACTAGTTTGTAGGTTTGAGTTTTATTTTGATACGGTTTATGCGACTAAAAACCGCTCATCACCGAGTTTCCCCAAATAGAAGATTGTGAAGATTGCCATGATCTGTTCTAGCCGTTGAAGAGAAGATCCTTCTTTGAAGAGGCGCCGATTTGATTTACTATAAAAGGAGATGAAGAGAAGAAGACAAACACATTTGTTGAACACAAGCATTCATTCGCACTCAAGCCTTCAAGTCAATTTCTCTTCTTCGTGTGCTCTCTCCTAGTTGTTAATAATCGTATCTTTTGTTTCAAAGCATTTGAGAGTTACACAGTGAGCTTATAGGATATATTTCGAGAGAGTGTTATACTCGAGAGTTTGTAACTCAGGAAGTGGACACTAGGCGATTGATTCACGAAGTGTAAGAGGATTGTACTAGATAGCTGAGAGATGATGTGCTCTTCTAGATTGGTCTAGGACTCCAAGGGAATGTGAGTTGACTATATTGCAATTGTATAGGAGAGAGGCTTCTCGGTGAGCTATTAGGATCCTAAGTCTTGTGAATCAATAAAGCCGGTTGAATCCTAGGGTTGTGGAAGAACCCTAGACGGGAACGTAGGCCAAGTTCGTGCCGAACCTCGTCAACAATTCATTGCGTTCTTTACTTATTTCTTTACCATATTTCCGCACTTGTTTCGAATTGTATAACTCCTTTGTGATTCAGGTTTCCCAAAGGAAAGAATTAAGTTTAATCTCAACGGGTTTGGCAAGCGTTTTAAAAAGTCTTGAGATTATCAGCGAAAAGTTGGCATACTCTATTCAACCCCCCCCCCCCCCTTCTAGAGTATCTTTATTCTACTTTGTTTTAAATTGTCGAACCTTCAATTGGTATTAGAGCCTTACTCACTGCTTTTGATCTAACAATCTTGTGAGTTTTGATCATGTCTAGTGAAGCAAGCGGAGGACTTGCACAAGGAAGGTTTACCAGTAGACCACCACTTTTTGTAGGAAATAATTTCGTCCACTGGAGGTCCTTCATGAAAATGTTCATTATAGATCAAGATCTGGAACTTTGGAACATTATAGAGACTGGTCCGAAGGTTCCAGTGAAAGATGGACCAAATGGAACCAAAGTCGCGAAGACAGAGGTTGAATTCATCCAAGCGGATCTTGAACTCGTCTCCAAGAACTACAAGGCTATTAACTTACTATACTGTGGTCTTAGCACTGATGAGTTTAACCGTATTTCATCTTGTAGGTCAGCTAAAGAGATTTGGGACAAGTTGGTTGTCCCCTACGAAGGAACCAGTCAAGTGAAGGACACCAAGGTCAGCATTTTCCTTCGAAAGTATGAACTCTTCAAAATGAAGCCAGATGAGTCTATTAAGGCTATGTTCACACGGTTCACGGAAATTACAAACAACCTTGACTCTCTCGGCAAGACCTTTGAGAATTTTTAGAAAGTGAGGAAGATATTGAGGTGCCTCCCAAAAGACAAATGGGGTCTGAAAGTGACAGCCATAGAAGAAGCCCGGAATCTCACAACTCTACCCCTTGATGATTTGCTTAGGAAGCTGATCACACATGAGATGATTCTCAATGAAGACGATGGAAAACTTCCAACGAGCACTAAGAACTTGGCACTCAAGTCTAAGAAGGATTAGCCCAAAGATATGTCTGATTCTGAAGATGAGGATGATGATGAGGACGATCCCTTTGCTCTTATTACAAGGGGTCTTTCTCGAATCCTCAAAATGAAGAAGCAATTCAACAACAAGAATGGATCAGAGTCTTCTAAATTTCGAGGTAAGTCGCAATACAACAAATATGACAAGAAGAATAAACCTTTGTCTTGTTTTGAATGTGGTGAAACAGACCATCTTGTGAAAGACTGCCCTCAAAAGATAAAAAGCCAGTTCAAGAAAGGTGATAGATGGAAAAAGAAAGTCATGGTGGCAACTTGGAGCGATTCTGACACAGACTCCGATGATGAGAAGACCAATGTCTGTCTTATGGCCTCAGGAAATGAATCCCACGATGAGCAACTTGAGGTAACTGTAAGAGAGCTTATGGCAACTCCAAAAGAGGTATTATCGGAATTTCTTTCTAATATGATTGCCAATAAAGAGAAACTTATTGCCCAAACCAACACTCTTATTAAGAAAACTGTGGACCAGGTAAGAACTATTGAGGATCTGTCTATGAGGGTCAAAAGTCTTGAAACTTCTTATGCAGGTCTTGACATTAAAGTCAAGACTCTTGACTCAGAGAAATCTGAACTCAAGCAAGATCTCTCATCTCTAAGAAATGAACATCATGACTTAAAGAACGAGAAGATGTCCCTGAATAAGAAGATTGAAGACCAACAAACAGCTCTCATAAGTTTTACCTAGTCCAAAGGCACTCTTGATAGGATATTGGGTGAGCAACAAAGTTCTCTAAACAAAAGTGGTATTGGTTACAATCCAAGGTTTTTAAAGAAGGAGCACATTACCACTTTTGTAAAGGCAAAAGGAAGCAGAACCTCTCCTATATGTCACCACTGTGCGAGAAAGGGACATGTAAAAGAGACATGCCCCTATAGAAGAAAGGATCCACATATCATTCGCAATACATTTCCTGTTCACTTGAGAAAAGAACGGATAACGCAAGTTTGGGTCCCCAAAGGCACCATTTTACCAAATATGTTTTATCCCAATAATGGATCTAAATTTGCTTATTGGTCTAGCCACAAAGGTTGATGTTTTTCTTGCAGGAGATCACCAAGGTGAAAGAGCAAAAATGGATTATTGATAGTGGATGCTCGAGACATATGAGTGGGAAGAGGTCTCTCTTCCATGATCTAAAGAAGCAATCCATTGGAACAATCACTCTTGGTGACAAAGAAAAGTGTGACATCGTTGGTATTGGTAGTGTTGGGAGTGATCCTAACCATAGCATTAAAAATGTTTATCATGTTAATGGTTTGAAATATAATTTTCTTAGCGTTTCTCAACTATGTGATAGTGGTAATAATGTTGATTTAACAAGAAAAGATGTCTAGTGCGCAGAGAAGATACAGGTGAAGTAGTTCCACTACTAGAAAAATGCAATTAGACATCTGTTACCAACCGATGTCTTTAAAAAAAAATTCCGATCTCTTTGTGGGTGTAGTAAAAGATCAAACTTTTTCACATCGGTTTTAAGCCGATGTCTTTTCCAAGTGAAGACATCTATTTTAATTTAAATATAGATATAAATCAACCCCTCAGATTTATTTTTGACATATTCACTTGTTGTTAAAGCCTTAATATTTTTCATTTATAAGATTTTGAAGATGTCTACACCAAGCATAAATTTTACATTTACATCACTATTTTTAAAATAATCAATGTATTAAAACAAAATAGACATCTTTTTATTATATTGATTTTGTGTATATTAATTTCATATATATAATTTGTGATTTTTTATTGTTTTAACATAATCTATCGCATGAGATATGTACATAACTGATGTGTTAATATGCTAGGGACATCATTTTAAATTTTTATAAAGATGTTGTTGTTAGCGATATATATCAATTTATATTAATATTGTGATGTAAAAATATATGTTAGACATTGATTTAGATTATTTAGACGATGTCTATAATGATACTAGCATCCATTTTTATGTAATGGTTTGATTTCATAGCTATAAAGGCACAACACTTTTCATCTATAATCCGATGTTTTTTTGTTTGATACACAACACTCTTTGCTCGTAAAATAAGATTTTGCAAATGTTTTACAAATGATAGATAACTGAAAGATATGATGGATACTTTAAATTCGGGGACTCTTGAAAGGAGAGTGAGTGAAGAGAGGGCAAATTTTGTTAAGTGTTAATATTTTCCCCAAAATTTGAAACCCCTCCATGTATTTCAATTTCGCTCATTTCAACTTTCAAAATTTAAACCCGCGCTCATTTTAATTTTTTCCAGAACCAATAATTTTACATCTGTCGAAATATTTGACAGTTGTGGAAACTTTTTAATACATCACAAAAAAAATTATTGATGTAATAGGTGAATTCAATATCTGTTGCTTTTTTTACAGACTTAAATCATATGATGTCTAATCGCAGTATTCTAGTAGTGTTCTAACTCCCTATCGCTATAACAACATCTATGCTGTGAATGCTGAGCAAGTGGCACAAGGAAGCTTATCCTGTCTAAAGGCTTTGACGGACGATCCAAAGCTTTGGCACAGGAGACTCGGTCATGTAAGCCCACATACACTACAGAAGCTTGTGTCTGAAGCGCTTGTAAGAAGACAACCTGAGATGGACTTCAAAGGTATTGATATATGCAAAGCATGCACACGAGGTAAACAAACACGTAGCTCTTTCAAATCCAAAAAGGTTGTAACTACTTCTAGACCCCTTGAACTTTTACATATGGATTTATGTGGTCCTATGCAAGTTAAATCTCCCAATGGTAAAAAGTACATGCTTGTTGTTGTTGATAATTTTTCGAGATATACTTGGGTTGCATTTTTAAAAGAAAAATCAGAGGCCTTGTTTGAGTTTTGAAAACTTTTTAAGGAGTTGCAAGCTTTAAAAAACGAGCCCATAGTGTAAATTCAAAGTGATCATAGTAGGGAGTTTGATCAACTTCAGTTTGATTTGTTTTGTGCTAAATATGGCATATCCCGTAATTTTTCTGCTCCTAGGACACCTCAACAAAATGGGGGTGTGTAACGAAAGAACCGCACCCTAGAGGACATGGCCAGGACTATGCTTTTAGAAAATTCATTACCTAAAACCTATTGGGCTGAAGCTGCTAACGCAGCTAACTATATTTTGAATCGTTGTCTTATTCGTTCCATCTTAAAGAAAACTCCTTATGAACTTTTCAAAGGCCGCAAACCCCTTATATCATATTTTAAACCCTTTGGATGTACTTGTTTTGTTCATAACAATGGAAAAGATAACCTTGGGAAATTTGATGCGCGTAGTGATGAAGGTATATTTCTTGGCTACTCCACAAGTAGCAATCCACTGCTGAAGCCAAATACATAGCAGATGGAGCATGTTGCTCCCAAATCCTTTGGATAGCTCAATAAATGAGAGATCTTGGCATTAACCTCAAAGGCATTCCCATTAACTGTGACAATACAAGCGCCATCTCCATTACAAAGAATCTTGTTCAACATTCAAGGACCAAACATATTGATGTAAGGCATCATTTCATTAGAGACCATATCGAAAAAGGTAATGTGTCCATATCCTTTATTTCAACTGATTATCAACGGGCTGACATTTTTACTAAGCCTTTGGAAGAGGACAGATTCACCTTCATTAGACGTGAGATCGGAATGCTTAACAGGGATGCACTTTCGTAGGGGGAGCTTTCCCTTTACGAAAGATAAATTCTACTCAGTGTCAAGACCTTTGAGATTCATGTCAAAGTTTGTGAGCTGAATGGTAGAGCACATATAACGGATCATATATTTGATTAATATCTTTTTAGATATTTGATCAAATATAGTTTTAATGGTTTTTAACCTTCTTTATGCATTACACATTTTATTTTCCAAAAATCTTATATCCGAGTATATTTATTTATGGAAAATATTTTTTTCGGAAATATTCCTTCTTGAATTTGAAATGTGAAATGATGGTTTGAATTTTGAATTTTTGGCAAATCAGATCTTTTAATTTTGGGCAGTAGTGTCATGATTATCTCCATTGGAACCCTAAACCCGTCCCATCGACTTACCCTCTTGCCCCTTCTTAAACCACACATTCTTACCCTAACTATTCCTCACCTCTCTAGAACTACCTAAACCCTCTGTCTCTTGAACTTCTCCTTCAACCTTTCTCTGAAAGCTTAACCGAATTTCATCCATGGCACCCAAATCCAAGAAGACCTCCACACCCAAATGCCTTGGCGCTACCCCCAAAGGACGTCAGGCCACTCTTGTGATCTCCCCTCAACCCCAACCTACTCCTTAAGCTATCGTCCCAAGCATTGTCTCGAGCACCGTCCCTGAGAGCACCATTGCTGAAATCAAGCGGTCCCTGAAGCTCCCAACTAAGAAGCCTCTCAGTGCTAAGCTAAAAGGGAAGAGAAAGATCATTGCTGAGGAAAATGAGGAAGAGGAGGATCTTGATGAGATTCTAGAGCGAGATCCTGCAAAAGAGGTCGAGGAAGAGGCCCAGAGAAAGAAAAAGGTCGAGGAAGAGGCTGAGAAAGTAAGGAAAGAGGCCGAGGAAGAGGCCCAAAGAGTAGCTGAGAAGGAGGTTCCCGCTGAAGAGGAACCAGAGGAAGAGGAAGAGGAGGACGACGAGACTGCAGACGACGAGGAGGAGGTTGAGGGAGACGATGTTGAAGTGTCTGCTGAGGACTCGGGGTTTGAGGAAGAAGAGGAAGAGGAGTCAGAACTTGTTCCCTTCTCCTACTACTCCTCCTCCTCCCCCGTCTCCGAAGAACCGCAAAGCCACTAAAGCAAAGCCTCCATCTCCCAAGCGCTCAAGGAAAGCCACTATCAGAAGCTTTGACGCGCCTGTCAAGACGACTGCTCCCACAAAAGCTCGAAGGAAGAACGCCGATCCGCCTGCACTTATCCAGGTAAACCAATCTTTACCCTCCTCCTGGTTTGAGAATGCTGAAATGGCTAGAAAGTGGGTAGACAAGTTTAGAACTCGTAAGATTTTTTGTTCAGATTTTATTGATCTTGATTTTTTAGAAGCTTTGAACCTACCCTGCATATCTCTCTTCAAACAAACCTCTGCCTGGACCCTTCTGAACCTTGAATCCGTATATTACCCCCAACTCACCCGTCTATTTTACATAAACCTCAAAGCCAAACACACTGCTGATGGTTGGTCTTTGGAATCAGTCGTCAAGGGAGTTAGAATCACCTTCAACTCCATTGACTTTGTTGATCTCCTTGGCCTTCCTAAACCTTGTCCATCCTCTCTTGAAACCCCCACAAAAGATCAGTGTGTTGCTCTTGCCCGATCCAAATACTTGCTCCCCGAAGCATCAAACAGCACCACCAAACGGCTTACCCACTCGTCCCTCACACTCGAGGCAAAAATCATCTTCAACATCATTGTGAGATGCCTCTTACCCCGAATTAACTATGGCTCCCTCCTCACTGACAACGCTATGGTCCTTTTATACCGAATTTTGAATGGCCATGATCTTGATCTGGCCAATACTATTCTATGATCCATGGCTCACACCTGCAAAGCCAGAAAAGGAACTCCCCTCCCCTTCGCAAACCTTTAGACCCATGTCTTCAAAGCTTTTGAAATTGATTTCAAAAATGAAGAACAACAACATCATATGGGTAAATTCGACTCCAAGATCTTTGAGAAGATTGGCATCACTCAGTCCCCCCAAGGGACTTGGAGTCTTGCCTTTCCCTCAAAAACTCTTCCCACTGCCTCTGCCATCGATGAGCGCATGGAGAATCTGGAGTTTGGTTTGGAGGAAGTTCGCCTAGACGTCAAGGAGCTGCATAGAGAGTTTTTGTTGGAGATTGGAGGGGTGGCTAAGTTGCTGCATGAGCTGAAGTTGCTGTTCACGGATGGTGCTCTTGATGATGAATCCTAAACCCCTACCCTACCCTAACCCTTAATCTAAACACTGCTGGTTTTGTTTATCCTCCTCTCTTTGTTGAAAGACAAAAAGGGGGAGATGGTTTGATGGTTTAGACTTTGAAATTGTTGTGAACCAAGGGTCTTGGAAGACCTTGTTTTGTTTTACTTTGTTGGATGTTTCTCTTTGGCTTTAAAAACTTATGATCCAACATTTGTCTAACCCATGCAGGTCCTTGGTCTGATTTTGCTTATAATATATTTGCTTGACTAAGTTACAGGGATGCACAGGTTTTGTCTTTCATCAAGAGGGAGATTGATAACTCCACTCCCTTGATGAAAATCGAAAATGGTTTCAAAGGCTTTGACACATGGCTTGTGCCAAAGGTCTTGAAGCTATAGTTGTGTTGATGAAACACAAAACATGTATTATGTGCATATTATTTCCGGATGTTATTATATGTTATTATTATTAAATATATTTCCAGATATTATTATATATTATGCCCTAACATATGCAGCAAGAATTTCGAATGAAATCTCCTCCTTAAGCTTGAAGTCGAGAAGATCGAATCTGGTGGATCATGGCTTCCGAGTTTCCCCAAATAGAAGATTGTGAAGATTCCCATGATCTGTTCTAGCCGTTGAAGAGAAGATCCTTCTTTGAAAAAGGCAGCCGATTTGATTTAATATAAAAGGAGATAAAGAGAAGAAGACAAACACAGTTGTTGAACACAAGGATTCATTCGCACTCAAACCTTCAAGTCAATCTCTCTTCATCGTGTGCTCTTTGCTAGTTGTTAAGAGTTGTATCTTTTGTTTCAAAGCATTTGAGAGTTACACGGTGAGCTTATAGGATATATTTCGAGAGAGTGTTATACTCGAGAGTTTGTAACTCAGGAAGTAGACACTAGGCGATTGATTCACGAAGTGTAAGAGGATTGTACTAGATAGCTGAGAGAGGTGGGGCTCTTCTAGATTGGTCTAGGACTCCAAGGGAACGTGAGTTGACTAGATTGCAATTGTATAGGAAAGAGGCTTCTCGGTGAGCTATTAGGATCCTAAGTCTTGTGAATCAATAAAGCCGGTTGAATCCTAGGGTTGTGGAAGAACCCTAGGCGGGGACGTAGGCCAAGTTCGTGCCGAACCTCGTCAACAATTCATTGCGTTCTTTACTTATTGCTTTACCATATTTCCGCACTTGTTTCGAATTGTATAACTCCTTTGTGATTCAGGTTTTCCAGAGGAAAGAATTAAGTTTAATCTCAACGGGTTTGGCAAGTGTTTCAAAAGTCTTGAGATTATCAGCGAAAAGTTGGCATACTCTATTCAATCCCCCTTCTAGAGTATCTTTATTCTACTTTTTTTTTACATTATCGAACCTTCACCATTGACTTGGGCCATTTGGAGATATCAAGTATATATTGGCTTATCAGTATCTCTTAGTTGCCTAAAGATGTTATTTGTGTTTGATTTGCACCAAATCTTAGTTTCTTTCTTAATAAGTCGCAGTTTCTTGACCAGTTTAAACATAAGGGATCCATTAATCTTGAAGCTTCATATTCTATTAACTAGTTGCGCATAATCTTGTTTTGTCTTCCAAGCCATCTCAAACCGGAAAGGGGTTCCCGGTTGAGAAGAACCACTAGCGAGATTTAGTGTTACTAGATAATGATCGTCATACATATATAGTGAAAATGTGTGTTGTATATGAAAGTTGTGGAATTTTATTAGGATAGTCGGGTGCACCGAGACCCTATTTAAACGTTCATATGTGGTGTTAACATTTTTCTTTTTTTTTCTCCACGTGAATGGGAGCCCTTTATAAGGCAAGTTATATAGATTTAGTTCTTCTTTAATGTGTAACAACTTTCTAAATCTGGCAAGGGTGGGAGGGGCATAGGGCTGTGCAAAAAAATACGACACGGTTGACACGATACGAAACCGCAACAAAACGATACGAAAAAACACGAAACGATATAGATACGACACGATTATGACACGAAACGGTAAAACACGATAATAATCGTGTCGTGTTCGGATTGGCATATTTCCCTTATCGGGTATCCGACACGACACGATAATTTTTTATTTTTTATTTTAAATATTAGTATTATGTGATGATAGATATAAAATAAATGTCTCTAGGTATCAAATAACTCAAGTTGCCCGGTTGGTTGGGGGTTTTGTTGCTCGCGGCTGGGTATTGGGCGTCCCGAGTTCGAATCTCGTACTCTACATTTTAATTTTATTTTTTTTCCCTATCTACTAGGGCTAGGCCGCATCTTCTTCTTTCATTTCCCCCTCTCAATCTCGTAGAGACGCAAAATCGCCGCCAGCTCCAACTCGCCTCTCCTCCTTTCCTTTTTGGCTCTCTTTCCGCTGGACCTAGCCCTCTCTAAGCTACCTTTCTTCTTCATTTTCGTACCCTCTCCAGTCCTCTCGCCTCTCTTCAGTCTCGCTCGGCCTCGGTCGCTCTCTCCCCTCGTTCAGACTTCAGATCTGGCTTCGCTCGCCCTCTCCCATGGTTCAGACATCAGATCCGGCCGCTCCTCAGTCTCGCTCGAGTCTCACCGTCGGCCTCACTCGCTCTCTCCCCTTGTTCATACTTCAGAATTCAGATCCGGCGTCACTCGATGCTCGCCCTCGGCCTCAGCCTCTCTCACCCTCTCCCCTTGTCCAGACTTCAGATCCGGCGTGGCTGACTTGCTTCAGATCGGTAACTTTCGTGTAGCTGCTCGTTTTTATTTTCAATCAATGGTTCGAGTTGCAAAGGTTGAATGGTTCGAATTGGTGATTGAATTATTCGAATTGGTTGATCGTTGTAGTGATTTTCGGGGGTTATTGCTGGTTCGATTGGGTTGCATTGTTATTCAATGGTTGTTGTTCGAATTTGTAATTATTTTTAAGCTTTTGTAATAGACTATAGTGTAATTTAATGGAGTGAGTAATATGTAGTCTGAAATAATCAAATTGAAAAGTCACCTAATGCAGTTAGAGGGAATAAAAGAAAAAAATGGGTTTTAAACTTTTTATAAACGGATCGTGTCGTGTTACCCGGTACTTATCGTGTCGTGTTCGGATCGATCTTTTCCGTGTTATCGGTTTCGTGTATCCGACATATCGTGTCGTGTCGTGTCGTGTCGAATACCCGGTTATGCACAGCCCTAGAGGGGCGCCACCTAGTTTTTTGTACCATTTTCAATTTCATTCAAATCTCTCCTCAAGATGATAGGTAGCATATGTGAGTTAACTTTTCTAAACAGATCTTCCCCAAATTGAGTATTTTCTTGTTAATTTAAAGGGGCATAGATAAAGAGTATAGCAAAGTGCAGGGTCGTCCCAATTATTTTAATAGCCATGTGCGAAATTAAAATTGATTGTATCGATAAATAACAATACACTTTTTATTTTTTCAAATTTATAATCATATCTATTAAATTAAAATACTATTATATTTATCAAACTAAGATGGTCATTATTTGTTCTTAAATACTCTTTTATTTAAAGAAGATTTGGATGGTTCTTAAAAATACATACATACATTTTTCTTTGTTTTTTCTACATTTTATAAATTTAATTAAATCCATTAAGTGTAACAAGTTTAAAATACTACATATGTTGCTCTAAAAAAAACACTCTACAAGAGTTACGTACAATGGTACAAGGGATAGAAAAAGAAAAAATTGCCAGAAAAAAAAAGAAGAAAAGTCCACTGTCCACCTCATTACAATTTATACTATACCTACAGTTTAAGTCTTTATCATAAAACATTTCAAGTACTACTTCAGATTAATTATGGAGTGTGTTTATCGGTAACTGTTGTAGGAGGAAATCGAGAGTGCAAACAGAATGTAATTAAAGTAAAGCAAACCGATTGAATCCCAGCAAATAATGTTCAAGACTCCCTCCCTTCCGATGTAGCAAGAGAAAGTCAGGTTCGATCCTCGAGGAAGCTGGTCAGCGGAGAAATCTCACGGACAGAAGTCGACAACAGGTTGCTCGATCTCGACTAGAGTTAGTCGATAGAAGATCGGACAAGTCGAACAGAGTAGCAGCAGTCGCTGGAGGTTGTCAATATCGAGGAGACTTTACTCGATATCGAGTAAAAGTTCGTCGACGTCGGGTTCCCTGGTCGAGTTCCTGCAATTCAGAAGCTACGGCGATCTGGGATTGAAGGTCAGTAGCCGATATCGAGTAGATTACTCGATATCAAGAAGAAATAGAAAGTAAAAACAAGCAAATTTCGAATCTTAACTTGATGAATGAAAGAGAACTTCCAAGATTAGGGTTTGCGACAACGATTACCATGAAAGCGGAATATAAATCGTAAAAGGCGATGACTTTATTCATAAAGGAGGAGGCTTTCACTTAATCCGACAAGTAGGAATATAAATCTCGCGACAAATAACCCTAATTGCATATATTCCTTTTCATATTCAGAATTTATAATCTTTCGAATAAAAATCCTAATTACTACCCAAGTTTCACAACATGAGTTCTTCATTTTCTCAATCAAAGATGAAGCACATAGGGAATAGATTAAGATAACGATAAAATACCTCTTTTGCAATCGCTAATCCACCAACATGGCTCTCGTTGGGCTTACCCCAACCCTAGATGTAGGTGGACTACTCGCGCCTCATCGCAATCGCAGACATTGATTTAAAAGAAATAACTTGCAATAAACTATATTCAAAGTCTTTACAATCCCGGCACTCAACTTTTGTAGAATGCCAAAACCCTAAAACCTTTGAACTCCTAAAACTCTATGTAAAATTGTATCTCTGGAAATTGAATGAATAAAAACTCAGCCTCATGAGCTTTATTTATAGGGCTTAATCCTTGCTATTCAAGGAAAGCAATCTATATCTATATCTAATGATAAAACTTTAAATAAAGATAAAACATTAATTCTAATAGGAATATCTAAAATATCTCTTTATCTTCTTGGCATAAGTGGACAATCTTTCCTCCATGGATAAATCCTTGATAGACTTGATAAAACTTGATAAACTTGATAAAACTTGGACATCTCGCAACCCAACAGCCCAAGTCATGATCGGACAGGCCCAACAGCGTCGTGGCCCAGAAAAGGTGTTATCGACTGGGCTTCACTAGCTTGCTCGAGTAACTGGTCCTCGACGTGGCTCGTACAAGTGCTTCTGGGCTTACTCGACATCGAGGAATTTCCTCGATATCGAGGAGAAATGTCTCGTCGACTTCACTGTCTGATTTTCTCGAGCAACCTCTACCCAACCTGGCTCGGATAAGTGATCTTAGTTTTGTCGATATCGAGTAGTTTACTCGATATCGAGAAGAATTGTTGTCGGCTTTGGGTTCTAGCTTGCTCGAGCAGCTCTCCTCGTCTCCTCGATCAAGTGTTGATGCTGGGCTTAGTCGATATCGAGTAGTTTACTCGATATCGAGTAAAACATTTCTCGAGTTGGCTTGTTCCTCAGCTTTCTCGATCAGCCTTTTTCTCGATATGGCCTTGCTCAGACTCCTTTGTCGATATCGAGAAAAAATACTCGATATCGAGTAAAGTTCAACCTCCGTCTTTGCTTCTTGGTTTTGTCCCGGAATAGCTCCAAATTCTGTAATTTTAAACCAAAACTTATGTAGATCTCTATTTCTTGCAAATAAGCATATACTACATAAATTTAACATATTCCCAGCCCGAAATATGCAATGTATATAAAATATGGAGCTAAAATGTGCATAAAAACATAACTATTTTAGTGACATCAAATCACCCCATATTTAGACTTGCTTGTCCTCAAGCAATAACTAAACAATAACCAATACCTACAACACATCCTTCAAGTCTTCGCCTTTGTCAAAAGCAACATCTCAAGTAGTAGCAATGTAAGACATGTGAATTTAACGTCATCACACATATATGAGCGATCCATAGGCATAGGCAATATAAATCCAACCTCACCGGGGTAAAGTGTTTACACTCAACTCTCAATGTGTTTAGGCTATGAAGATCAACTCTCAACTCAATTCCATATACAATCTCATAAACATTGCAATTTAAATATAAATCCACTTTGCAACCAATTATGTTAATGCAACAAGAATCATCAGAAGGACTTTGCTCAATGGAAGTCTTCAAAGAAGATTCCATTCGACGGGGTTGTAATGGGGCTTGGTAAGAAATAAAAGGGTATGGAATTATTTGGCCATGTGATGCTTAATAGAATTCGGGAATCAAGACTCCTAAATCTTCAACACAACTCAACCAATCCATAATTCTCGGTCATATGAATCATCCAAACTCTCCAACTCATCTCAATGAAGTACACAACCTTTCAAACTTAATTAACCTCTCCAAAGTATGAATCTTGCGAAAAATGAAAGAAATAAGGTAAATTTGGCTCATGCACTTTATTCATAATCACAAACTTTTCCTCTTCTTTTTTTTTCTCTTTTGTTTTTTTCCGATTTTAATTTTTTTTCCTTTTTATTTTTTTTTTGTAAACCGAAAATAAAATAAGAATAGTCCATTTATAGGGTGAGCCAAAAATCCTTTTACAAAATGTGCATACCAATATCAAACCAACCCATAACTTAATAAACTCATGAATTCTTCTCACTTGAAATCAAACACAAGCTCATTCCTTCCACAAACCATTACTCCAACCAACTCTAAGTCTTAATTCCCAAATGGGGTTCAGGCTCAATTTGGCTAAGGATAATTTTGTGGAGTTTATAATAGAAGTCTCAGGCTAATGTTCTGGTTTCAAGCAGGGATAATGCAGGGTAGATAAAGAGAGGATAAAATTGGCTTAAAAGGTGCCTCCATCATTTAATTCTCATTCACATAAATATATAAATGCATTGGCTTTGAATAACTATCACAACATTTAGAGATGCATACGAAGAGTAAATACACTCAAGAAAGCAGAGGGATTTTTAATGTTCTCCCTATAAGGCCCAAATTCTCACTAGGACACCTTTTGTTGGATTTCAACCTTTAGCTTAGGATCATATGTGCTCAATTTCATCACAAGTTCACAATCCACATAAAAATAATTTCGAGGACTTAGGCTAAACTTTCCAAACATGTCATAGGATTTACATGATCAAGTCAGTCATTATTTATCATCATAGGACATCTAAGTTAGGGTATAAAAAACAAGACAAAATAAAATTGAAACATGCATATTTTTTTTTCTTTTTTGACATTTTTTTATTTATTTATTTTTGCAACTAAAAGCAAGATTAAAGTGTGACAAAAGACTCAAATGCATAAAACTTAAACATGAATGCATAACATAATAAAAAAAAAGCAACACATAAATCGCATAAGAAGCAAGACTAAAATAAGATTTCTATATCCCCACCCCATTCTTAAAATTGACAGTGTCCTCACTGTCAAAGAAATGTAACCCAAAAGGGAGGGAAAAGAAAACTTACAGAGCTGCTGACTATCGAGTCTCTCGGTCCTTTAGTAATTCATCACCCGACAAGTTGTCCCAACCATAATACCGGAAAATAAACCATATAAAATAACCCCATACTTAGTTTATAACTATCCTATTAGAGATAATAAATAAGCCTGAGGAAGTTTATATTATCAAATCATGTAATAACTCATATAATGAAATAATAATTGTAACATATATATATATATATATATATATATATATATATATATATATATATATATATATATATATATATATATATATATATATATATATATATATGAATTTAAATAAAGGCCCAAATTCAAGAAATTTCCAAATATATCATGTAATATACCCTAAATTTCATGAATTTCCTTTGATAATATAAATGAACTAAGTATGGCATCATTTAGATAAATAAAAATCAGCCCACCAAATATAGCAATTTCCATATATAACCCACCTTTAATAAATAGCAATTTCCCCAACAAATTTTAAACCCTAGACAATCAAATTTCAAGTGCATAGAGAGAGAAATCATAAGAGTTGCAAAAAGACGTGGGGAAATCTGTAATTTAGAGAAATTAAGGGGTGGGTTCTCGGAATATCAAGAAAAACACACTGGTGGCCGCGGGTTTTGGAACTGGGCAGTGCGGGAGACTGATCTGGGCTCGGCAATGCCTGGGGGTGGTGGATCCGGGGTTCAGAGGGCCGAAATGGAAGGAAGGTGGCAGGAACTCGGGTGGGGAGGTGATTGGCGAAGCGGATCTTGGCAGTAGCAAGAACAGGGAGGGCGAAGTGGTCTTCGGCAAGGGCTGTGGGTGCTCGGAGCGGATGAACTGGGGCTCGGGTGGCCGGATTCAAGGAAGAGCGGCTGGATCTGGGGTGGGAAGGCCGAAAACTGGGAGGGGAGGTGTTCGGCTATGGGGATTCTGAGCAGAAGCAGAGAGCTGGGCGTCGGCGGCGCTGCTTGGCTCGGCGATGCTGTTGGTGGGCTTGGTGGGGCTCGGAACTCGGCCTTTGTGGCTGGCAGTGAGCATGGGAACTCGAGGAAGGAGGTGAAGATGGTGGCTGGCAGGGAGAGCAAGAGCAAGAGGTGGCTAGGTTCTTGTCAAGATCGGGGAAGCGGGATGAAGAGAGGGCTCCAACAGGTAAGGTTTTTTTTTATTTTTTTTTAGAGAAACTTACCTTGAAATCTCCCACTTACCTGATAGGCTTACCCGACTTAGATGAACTCGACTGATAGAGAACCACCTTGAATGTCTGAATTTAACCATGAGAAGAGATTATGCACGAATTTCAAAAAAATAAAATAAAATAGAATTTAAAGAAAAAGAAAGAGTAAAAAAAAGCGAGTTGCCTCCCGTAAGCGCTAAGGTTTAAGTCGTTAGCTCGACCCACTTCCCTGATTTAGGCTTTGACCAACGCCAGGGTGGCGCAAATCTCCTTTTCCGGGTCCTCTTTATCATAGTATTTCTTGACCCTGTGCCCATTAACCTTAAAGGTGGTTCCATCAGTGTCAATTAACTCTACTGCTCCATGAGGGTATATGTGGTGAACCAAGAAAGGTCCAATCCATCTTGTCCTGAGCTTTCCTGGAAATAGACGCAATCTAGAATTATATAAAAACACTTTGTCACCTACCTCATATGTCTTTGGAATCAATTTCTTATCGTGCCATCTCTTGGTGCGCTCCTTATAGATTTCAGCTTGACAGGTAAATGGCAAGACTTGCCATAAACCAAGTTGTAAGGAGTTGTTCTCAGTGGTGTTTTATAAGCCGTCCTATAAGCCCATAGTGCATCATCAAGCTTAGATGACCAATCCTTCCTAGAGCGAGAGACTGTCTTTTCCAAGATGGCTTTGATTTGTCTATTAGAGACCTCCACTTGACCACTAGTTTGGGGATGATAAGGGGTTGCCACCCTGTGCGTCACCCCATACTTAGCCAAAAAAGCCTCAAATCCTCTTTCGATGAAATGTGAGCCACCGTTTGAAATAAGAACTCTAGGAACACCAAAGCGAGGAAATATGTTAGTTTTAACAAACTTTGAAACTACTTTCGCATCGTTGGTCCTAGTTGCAACAACCTCTACCCATTTAGAGACATAGTCGACCACCACAAGGATGTATTTGTAAGGTCCTGAAGGAGGGAATGGTCCCATGTAGTCAATTCCCCACACATCAAATAGTTCCACCTCCAAAATCCCTGTGAGTGGTGTCTTATTCTTCCAAGTAATGTTGCCCGATCCTTGGCACTCATCACATGAAGTGACATAAGCCTGCACATCCCTGAAAAGATTAGGCCAGTAAAAACCACATTGAAGTACCTTAGATGCAGTTTTGAAGCCCTTTGCATGTCCGCTTGTAGGGAGAGTATGGCAATGGCGAATGACACTTTCCACCTCCTCCTCTGGAATACAACGTCTGAAGATATGGTCCTTTCCTTGTTTGAACAAGTAAGGATCATCCCAATAATATTGCTTGACGTCGTGGAGGAATTTCTTCTTTGCCTGTGAGGATAGTCCTGACGGAATCTCATTTCCTGCAAGATAGTTAGCGAAATCCGCATACTAGGGTACCTTTGATCCTTTTATAGCATATATATCATGTATAGGACTAGTAGGAGGGGTAAAGAAGAAATCCTCACCGGAATCCATACGAAAAACCTCACCTGAAAACGTACCAGGGTTTAGTCGATATCGAGTAACATTACTCGATATCGAGCAGACTGCAGCGTCGCCTGGTGGTGTGCTCGGCCTCTGGTGGCCAGCTTTACTCGATGTCGAGGAGTTTTCGTCGATATCGAGTAAAACTGTACTGCCTGTTAGTGATGTGCTTGGCGTCAGGTGGTCTATCGAGTTGGCTTTTGTCGATATCGATTAAATTTTGCTCGATGTCGAGTACCCCTGCAGCTCAAATCCATGCAAATCAAAATACTCACCTGGTTTACTCGATGTCGAGGAAGCTTGTTCGATGTCGAGGAAAACCATGTCAGTCCGCATCAGGTGCTCGTTTGGGCGAGAGTCGTCGATTGGTGTGGTGTCCTGGGCTTCCTCTAGCATATCCTTGGGGAGCCTGGATAGGTGATCGGCGACTGAATTCTCTATGCCCTTCTTGTCCTTTAGCTCAACATCAAATTCTTGAAGTAGGAGCACTCATCGTAACAACCTTGGTTTAGCATCTTTCTTTGTCATAAAATATCTAAGAGCAGCATGGTCAGTATGGACAATAACTTTAGAGCCAACAAGATAAGAACAAAAATTTTCAAAAGCAAAAACCACAGCAAAAAATTCTTTCTCTATTGTGGTGTACTTAGCCTGAACCACATCAAGAGTCTTGCTTGCATAGTAGATGGCATGTAGTTTCTTGTCCTTCCGTTGTCCTAGAACTGCTCCCACGGCATAATCGCTGGCATCACACATGATTTCAAAAGGCAATGACCAATCTGGCGATTGAATGATTGGAGCGGAGATAAGAGCTTCTTTTAACCTATTGAAAGATTCAAGACATTCGCTAGAAAACACAAACTTAACATCTTTCATAAGAAGGTTAGTTAATGGTTTGGAAATTTTAGAAAAATCTTGAATAAACCTTCTATAAAAACCAGCATGACCAAGAAAACTCCTTATCTCTTTAATGGATGATGGTGGGGGCAATTTCTCCACTGGCTCTATTTTGGCCCTGTCCACCTCAATACCCTTTTTAGACACCTTGTGGCCTAGCACAATTCCTTCCTTTACCATAAAGTGGCATTTTTTCCAGTTGAGTACCAAATTTGTCTCTTCACAACGCTTGAGTACTCTGCGTAGGTTAGAGAGACAAATATCAAAAATAGTACCATAAACTAAGAAATCATCCATAAATACCTCCACTATGTCCTCTATCATGTCGGAGAAGATGGCCATCATACACCTTTGAAAAGTAGCAGGGGCATTGCAAAGGCCAAATGGCATCCTCCTATATGCAAAAGTTCCATAGGGGCAAGTGAAGGTGGTCTTTTCTTGATCATAAGGATGAATAGGAACCTGCCAAAAACCAGAATATCCATCCAGGTAACAAAAGTAATCATGTTCAGCTAACCTTTCGAGTACCTGGTCAATGAAGGGGAGTGGAAAATGATCCTTCCTGGTGGCGGTGTTGAGTTTTCTGTAATCTATGCACATCCGCCAGTTGGTAGTGATTCTTTTAGGAACTAGCTCCCCCTTCTCATTCTCTTCAACGGTCATTCCACCCTTCTTAGGAACAACATGAACATGACTTACCCACTTGCTGTCGGAGATTGGATAAATGATTCCTGCATCCAACATGCGGTGGATCTCTTTCTTTACAACCTCCTTCATGTTGGGGTTAAGCTTCCTTTGATGCTCAAATGTTGCCCTGTGATCATCTTCCAAAAGAATTCTATGCATACAAGTAATGGGTGAAATACCTTTTATGTCCTCTAGAGAATAGCCTATGGCTTTCCTATGAGTATGGAGGACCTCTACTAGCTTGTCTACTTCCTGTGTATTTAATGAAGCACTGATAATCACAGGGAAAGTAGAGTTAGGACCAAGAAATTCATACCTAAGGGTGTTAGGTAAGGGCTTCAGCTCCGGACAAGGCCCTTGTGGAATCAAGATGGGCTCTACTTCCTCCGTCTTCATGGTCTCCCCTAGGTAATCCGTCTCAATCCTCATGGAAGAAGCATCCAGATCAGCTACAGGAGTTGGCGTCAACCAAGCATACATCGATGACAACGCTGAGTTGGACATAGGACTGTATTGCTGCAAGAAGCTACTCAACATCGAGTTAGAAAGATCAGAATCGACCAAAAAATCAGAACTTACCTTGAATTCAGATTTGGTCGATGTCGAGTTATTTTCCTCGATATCAAGGAAAATTGTGCTCGTCGAGTTGGCTTCTTCGGCTTCTGGTGTGCCTACAGGGAGGAAAGTAGTCGATATCGAGGATAACTGCTCGATGCCGAGTAGATTTAGAGGACTTACCGTGTCTAGAGAGCTAGTGTTGGTCGATATCGGGCAAGGTTCCTCGATATCAAGGAGTTTAGTCGATGTCGACTTGATCTGCTCGATTTTGGGTGAGTCGTTCAGCTCTGCCGATAATGCGTCGTCGAAGAACTCTTCCTCGGTCGATTCTGCTGCAACTAGTTCCTCCTCTGCTAGCATGAATTCTGCCTTACCTTCTTCTTGTATCAAGAGTTGTCCTGCAGGCTCATCGCAAGAGATAAAATTGAATTTTGAATAGATAGCTTTAATTTCCATTACCTCTTCCGTGTCTGGATTGAAAAAGTATTCAATAATCTCATCTCCAATGGTGAAAGTGAGAATTCCCCTCTTTACTCCAATGTTGGCATCTGATGTTGCTAGGAAAGGTCACCCTAGGATGATGGGGCAAGCTGGGTCCTCTGCCATTTCTACTACAAGAAAATCTGTAGGGACGAAGAATCTACCAACTTTAACAGGAACATTATCAACAATATCTGTAGGAATTACCACGGTGTTGTTTGCCATGTAGAGCTTGGCATCAATTGGTTTCAGGGCGCCTATCTTTACCTTTGACCAGATGGATAGGGGCATGATGTTTACACTTGCTCCTAAGTCACACAGTGCTTTAAATCTATGATGACCAAGTCCAACAGTGATAGCAAACTTACCTGGGTCAGGTCACTTCTCAGGGAAATGCATCTTCTTGCATTCCTTGGCAATCTCAGTCATTGATCGCCTGTTGCTCAGAATCTCCTTGAGGAACTTGACGTAGGCAGGCATCTCGTGAAGTGCATCTGTAAAAGGAATAGTAACATTCAGACTCTGAAGCAATTTCACAAAGCGCTGAAACTTACCGTCAGTTGGATCTCTTTGGTTCTTGGAAGGGAATGGGAGCGTCTTCTTAGTTTTCTGAGCCAGAATAGCTTCCGGAGGTGGTGAAGACTCCTCGACATCGGACTGCTTCTCCTCGATATCGACAACAGGTTCCTCGATATCGACCAAAGTGGTCGACTTCGAGTTGCTGGGTTGTGCAGACGAGTCCGAGCTTGGCTTCTCCTCTGTGTCGAGTAGATTTTTGTCGATATCGACCAAACTTTGGTCGACATCGAGTTGCTGTTGCTCGTTGTCGAGGACAGTTTTGTCCTTTTCTTCTCCATTCTCTGGCTCGTGCAATTTGTGACCGCTCCGTAGTTTTACAGCAACGACATGTCCGTTCTGCCCTTTAGGATTTGGTTCTGTATGCCCTGGGAGCTGCCCGGATGGTCGTGGAATCTGTGCCACGAATTGACCAATTTGAGTCTCAATGTTTTTCTTCCAGATGTCTAGCTCTCCAAATTTTGTATTGATATTCTGGAATTGATTGTTGATGGTGCCTTGATTCCGGCGCATCTCATCAAGGATGAGCTGTAAATCGTCCTTCTTTTGATCCCTTTCTGGATGGCCTGGAGTTCTGTATGGCTGGGGGTTCCTAGGAGGACCTTGGTTCCGTTGTGGTTGATAGAACATTTGGTCCCCCATATAGCGATTGGGACCCCCTGCGTAAGCTGCCTCTTCATGAATTTCTGCCATCCTGACTTGCTCTGTGTGCGGGCACTCAATAGTGGTGTGCCGTTGTGAACCACATTCGATGCAAGGTTGGTTGACATGGAGATATTTGACTTGCTTGAGGAGCTTGCGATTTTGATCTCTGTAGTATTGCTCCTTGACGTCTGGGTCAATCTCTTTAGAAGGCTCATAGAGGGGCATGGATGGGGCTGGCCTGGCATAAGCATTCTCCTCATAGTTGATTGGAGTCCCATACTTGTTGTCATAGTTGGTCAGCTTGTCGAGGGCAGCCCATGCATCAGCTGGCGGCATTGTCAGATACTCATAATGAGCAATGTCAATCCCTTTTGGCAAGAGGGGAGAATTTATTGAGAAATTCCTGTTTTACTTGACCCCATGTTGTGAGGGATCGTGGACGGAGACCCTCAAGCCATTTCAATGCTGGACCAGCCAAAGACCAACGAAAAGCCTTCATCGAGATATACTCCAAGGTGGTACCTTCAGCAAGAGTACGACACATATCAGTAAAATTGATAATATTTTGAAGAGGGCATTCATTAAATCTACCATGAAAAGCATTATGTTTAATTTCTATTAAGAAAGGAGTGCGAATTTCATAGTTATTTTCAGGGATTAGAATAGCCGATTCAGGCACGACGAGAGTTGGGTGCATGTAATCCTCTGAAGTGGTAGGATATTGGGCAAGCTCAGCTTCTGCTTGCCTCGCACGCACAGCTTCCGGTGTAGTGCGTGCTCTCTCAGTGGTGAGAGCAGTATCTTTAGCGGCTAGTTCCCTCCGAAGCCTCTCAATCAGCTGTTCTTGTGTTTCTGCGGCCCCCATGGCTCTTTTTAGTTTAGCGTGGACGTGTAGAAGGCGTTCCGGTTCATCTAAGCCGTCACACTCAGGTGGTTGACCAGAACGGCACATACACCTGCGAAGTAACTCAAAGCAAACGTGAGATTTAACTACCTAAGGCGCGAATGATTGCTTCCCCGGCAACGGCGCCAATTTGTTGTAGGAGGAAATCGAGAGTGCAAACGGAATGTAATTAAAGTAAAGCAAACCGATTGAATCCCAGCAAATAATGTTCAAGACTCCCTCCCTCCCGATGTAGCAAGAGAAAGTCAGGTTCGATCCTCGAGGAAGCTGGTCAGCAGATCCTAGGCCGCGGAGAAATCTCACGGACAGAAGTCGACAACAGGTTGCTCGATCTCAACTAGAGTTAGTCGACAGAAGATCGGACAAGTCGAACAGAGTAGCAGCAGTCGCTGGAGGTTGTCGATATCGAGGAGACTTTACTCGATATCGAGTAAAAGTCCGTCGACGTCGGGTTCCTTGGTCGAGTTCTTGCAGTTCAGAAGCTACGGCGATCTGGGATCGAAGGTCAGTAGTCGATATCGAGTAGATTACTCGATATCGAGAAGAAACAGAAAGTAAAAACAAGCAAATTTCGAATCTTAACTTGATGAATGAAAGAGAACTTCCAAGATTAGGGTTTGCGACAATGATTACCATGAAAGCGGAATATAAATCATAATTACTACCCAAGTTTCACAGCATGAGTTCTTCAATTTCTCAATCAAAGATGAAGCACATAGGGAATAGATTAAGATAACGATAAAATACCTCCTTTTGCAATCGCTAATCCACCAACATGGCTCTCGTTGGGCTTACCCCAACCCTAGAAGTAGGTGGACTATTCGCGCTTCATCGCAATCGTAGACATTGATTTAAAAGAAATAACTTGCAATAAACTATATTCAAAGTCTTTACAATCCCGGCACTCAACTTTCGTAGAATGCCAAAACCCTAAAACCTTTGAACTCCTAAAACTCTATGTGGAATTGTATCTCTGAAAATTGAATGAATAAAAACTCAGCCCCATGGGCTTTATTTATAGGGTTTAATCCTTGCTATTCAAGGAAAGCAATCTATATCTATATCTAATGATAAAACTTTAAATAAAGATAAAACATTAATTCTAATAGGAATATCTAAAATATCTCTTTATCTTCTTGGCATAAGTGGACAATCTTTCCTCCATGGATAAATCCTTGATAGACTTGATAAAACTTGATAAAACTCGGACATCTCGCAACCCAACAGCCCAAGTCATGATCGGACAGGCCCAACAGCGTCGCGGCCCAGAAAAGTGTTACTCGATATCGAGTAATTTCCTCGATATCGATGAGAGGTGTTATCGACTGGGCTTCACTGGCTTGCTCGAGTAACTGGTCCTCAACGTGGCTCGGACAAGTGCTTCTGGGCTTACTCGACATCGAGGAATTTCCTCGATATCGAGGAGAAATGTCTCGTCGACTTCATTGTCTCATTTTCTCGAGCAACCTCTACCCGACCTGGCTCGGATAAGTGATCTTAGTTTTGTCGATATCGAGTAGTTTACTCGATACCGAGAAGAATTGTTGTCGGCTTTGGGTTCTGGCTTGCTCGAGCAGCTCTCCTCGTCTCCTCGATCAAGTGTTGATGCTGGGCTTAGTCGATATCAAGTAGTTTACTCGATATCGAGTAAAACATTTCTCGAGTTGGCTTGTTCCTCAGCTTTCTCGATGGGGCTTTTTCTCGATCTGGCCTTTCTCGGACTCCTATGTCGATATCGAGAAAAAATACTCGATATCGAGTAAAGTTCATCCTCCGTCTTTGCTTCTTGGTTTTGTCCCGGAATAGCTCCAAATTCTGTAATTTTAAACCAAAATTTATGTAGATCTCCATTTCTTGCAAATAAGCATATACTACATAAATTTAACATATTCTCAGCCCGAAATATGCAAAGTATATAAAATATGGAGCTAAAATGTGCATAAAAACATAACTATTTTAGTGACATCAGTAACCCCGATGTTCATTCGACGCACCCTCTATTTGGGTACAACCGAATTGGCCAACTTTGTTGGCTACACAAGCCCGTCTATTGATCTATACACAATACTTAGTATTTTTCCTTTATGTATTGTCGTCCATGAATCCTCGCTTCGTCTTGGTATTGCTGAAAGGTTATTAGGATCGGGATTCTAGGATCGAATCAAAATAGGGTTTGTGGATCGGATCGTAAGATCCCATTAGGGGATCGTAAGATCCTCGAAATATAATTAAATAATAAAATAAAAATATATATAACAAAGTTGCTTAATTTAAAGTTCTAGAATGATGGAAATAAATGTTAGTTAAACAATATATTTTGATTTTAAGACATCAAAATCTACATTTACGACCTTAGACATTGTCATATTGGTTAAAAGACTCGAAAACAATTGTCTCTAAGCTATTTTTCACGCTCCTTAAATGAATGTGTACATTTAAACACCCTAAAATCAACCAAGGAAACAAAACAAATGTTTAAAAAATACATATTGTTAATAAAAATAGGATCTTTAGGATCGTGTGGGATCGTAAGATCCTATCGATCCATTAAGATTCTAAAGATCCTATTGTAGATCCTACAAAAAAAAGATCCTATGCATAGATCCGGATCGGACCCCTAGGTAGGATCGTAGGATCTTAAGATTCTAAAGATCCGGATCGGGATTCTAATAACAAATGGCGTGCTCTCTCTTTGCCGAGGATTGATTGCCTCCCTCCCTCTCATATACGACTAACTGCTGCTGCTTCTTATGGCTCACAAGCCTTGAATAACTTTTATCAAATTGTTCATAAGCCTTGCAAGGCACAATACTTACATCAATACTTAAGTCTTTGTCCATATTGCTACTATATATTATGATTCTCCTTGCTATTGTGTTGCCTCTCTGTGCTGGTCAGCTCCACCGGGCATTGGTCTCTTCCATGGAGTGCTGCTTCAATGTGCCGCTGTTGTCCTAGTTGTGACTTGGGTGTTGGGCACTGCCATTTCTGCTAGTGTTCACAAAATATATACAACTACATGTAAAGGCTCACAAGCCTTGATAAATCCTTACCTAATTTTTTATATGCCTCACAAGGCCAAATTTGTACACCAACATTTTAGCACTAAATTATATCAATGTCTACATAAAATGTTTACTCTTTGTTGCATCAACACAATTACTCGGCTTCCCTTGCCTCACAAGGGCGCTACTCTTACCAATGGCTTCACCAGCCCTCTTTTGATGCTACAACATTCGGACTGTTACAATAGTTATTTCACTTCTGTTTACTACTCTGTTCGTTTGTGTCTTTCTTATGACCTTTATCGGTATAGATGTCTAATGCGTGCTTTTCGTTGTGGTTGCTGGGCCTCGGTGGTGTGCAATATGTTCTTCACCTTGGCTTCGCGACCCTCACTGATGATATGGTGTGTTTACTCGTTGTTCTCGAATAATGACTGCCACAGTTGGTCCCTTTTACCACTAAATGGTTACACAATCACCTATTGGCCTTACCAGCCTTCACATCATTCTTTTGTATCTTCTTTCCAAGTGATATATTATTATCCCAGAGAAAACATTTGGGAACACAATCCCACACTTAAAATTGCTAATTTCTTAAACTTTGGTTGGGTCTTCTACTGTATGAATGTCCCAATTCATGTTTGTTTATATGTAAATTGTGTTGTCAGCGGTGATTCGATCCATTTTCATGGTATCTATTATAGGGCAACCCCCTATGCTTTCACCAACCAACATATGTGGTCCTTACCGGACATCTTCTCTTCTCACGAAGGTTTGACTACAATCAAAATGGGTTTAGTAATATATGAGTTTCAACTTCAAATCGAAAATAGACTCTTACAAAACATGAACATTTGTCTGGTTGTGTTTTTTGAAACTCGTACCTACCACTTGGATAATCACCGACTTAAATTAGTACAAACAGATCGTCAAAAGTGATTTCTATGAATATATGTTCTTGGAACTCCCTAGGTATTCAGAGTCGTAACTTCTGGACAAATGTTGATATTTTCTGTAAAAACAATAATATCAATGTTCTGGCACTGCTAGAAACCAAGACAAATAAAGTTCCTCGTGAATGTGACTGGCGGAAATGTGGATTCACAAACATCGCTTATGACCCGGCCTTGGGATTTTCTGGTGGTATTTTCTTACTTTGGAAGGATATCCCCTCCTCCCAATGTTCTATAGAACTCATTTCGGTTCACAACCGTTTCATCCATTTCAATTAATCGGACTATGTCACCCATCGGAGTGTTGCTTTCCTGGTAGTTTATATATGCCCCACCGGATGAACGAAGAAAATCAACCTTTTGGGAATCTATCTCTCTATACATTCAAATGTTACTCATTCGTTCTGTATCATGGGGGACCTAAACGAAATTAGTGCCCCATCGGACAAACTAGGAGGGGTCTATCCTTCCACTGCGAGATTCAATCGCTTAAATGAATTAAAGAGTAACCTCTCCTTGCTCGATGTACCATCGTATCGTGGTCAGTTTACCTGGCAACGTAAATATAACGGTGTAGTTACCTGCCTAGAAAGGTTGGATCGTCTGCTGATCCATTCGGACGTACTGACTATATTTGATTCACTTCGAACTCAGATTCATCCGTTCACAAGATCTGATCATGCACCGATTTCCACTTATTTCCGTCACAATATCCAGCCAAAAAATAGACTGTTCAAATTTGAACTAGCTTGGGCTTCTAGAGCCGATTACAGAAATCTGGTTTCTCAAGCTTGGCGTTTGGACTCACAGGGTTCACTTATGTTCAAACTGGTACAAAAAGCAAAGTTACTAAAGAAGCTTTCCAAAGCTTGGCATAAAAAGACTTTTCGCAATATTAACAACCAAATTCAGGTCACTGGCCAAAAGCTACTTCAATTACCATCTTCATTAATTACCAATTATAATACAAATGATATTCAAAGTAAAACATGCCAAATTGAATGACTTCAACTCCAGCTACTTTCACACGATAGCTACGACCAAACGAGGCCAGAAACTGATCAAGTCTATTTCACTTCCAAATGGTGAGTCGTCAGCGGACTTTCATATTATTCAACAAGAGTTTGTAAAAGATTTCAAATCTCGGTTTAGGTCGGCTCCAGAAAGTGGGTCGGATCTATCCTTAGACTTAGCGGTTATCCCGCCCTTGGTATCTCAAGCAGACAATGCGATGCTCTCAGCTCCCGTGACCAACAATGAGATTAAAGCAGCAGTTTTTTCTATGAGCCCAGATAAGGCTCCAGGCCCAGATGGTTTCTCGGCTAGTTTCTACCAAAAGTTTTGGCCAACAGTGGGCCCTTCGGTAGTGAAGGCAGTCAAGGCATTTTTTACCAGTGGCAGACTCTTACGACAGATCAATCATACATTTATTACCTTACTACCAAAATGTGATGATCCCTCTTCGGTCAACCATTACAGGCCCATCAGTTTGTGCTCTACGATCTACAAAATTATAGCAAAAGTTATCTCTGCTGGGCTAACCAAGATTTTCGACAAACTCATTCACCCCCTTCAGGGAGCTTTTACAAAAGGGAGATCAATTCAGGATAATATCCTTATTGCTCATGAAGCTTTACACTCTTTTAGGCTTAAGAAAGGGTGAACGGGGATAGTTGCTTTGAAGTTGGATATGGAAAAGGCATGCGACCGTATTGAGTGGCCTTTTCTATTCCAATTTTTGGCCAAGTTTAGGTTTAACGACCTTTTCCTCAGCCGCATCAAGGAATGTGTTTCAACGGTTTCCTACTCGGTATTATTCAACGATGAACCGACCACGGTTATTGAACCGTATAGGGGGCTTAGACATGGTGATCCTCTATCTTCATTCCTCTTTATCTTAGCTTCTGAAATACTTTCTCGTACTCTGCATCACCATGGGAAAGTGAATTCGGACCTTGGTATCTCTTTCGGTCGACCGGGTGTTAATGTTCCTTTTCTAGCTTTTGCAGATGATATTCTCATCTTCTGTAAAGCTTCACATTCGGCTTGCACCTCTTTGTCGTCCATTTTAAATCGATACTGCCTCATCTCAGGCCAAAAGGTCAATCTGCAAAAATCCAGCTTCCAATAATCACCCAATAGGTCTACAACTGCTATTACAGCTACAATCATTGTGCTTGGTATTTCGCAAGCAAATAATTTCGATAAATATCTGGGTTGCCCCTAGGGGTGTGCAGAAAAACCCGACACGACTGATACGACACGAAAACACGACGACACGACACGAAAAAATATGAAACCGAAAAGACGCGACACGAAAATGACACGAACCACTAAAACACGACATTAAACGGTTCGGATACAGTTCGGGCAAATCCCCTTGTTGGATACCTGACACGAACCATTTAATTTTTTTTTTTAAATTTATATTACATTAATTTAGTACTAATATGAATGAAATCCCCTTGTCCTAAAATGACAATGAAATCTGCTAGCTCAGTTGGTAGTGGTGTCTTTCGTTTGCGCCTGTCAATCCAGGTTCGAGACAAGGCACGGTCTTATTTTTTTAACTTTCTTTTGGGCCTTTATTTAACCCATTTTTGGGCTTTTTTTAAATTCCAAAACAAAACAAACCCTAATGGCCTAAACGGAGACCAATGAACTCACAAAACTCTTCTCCTCTCAACCGATCAGCCGACAGATCTTCTTCTCTTCTCCACTTCTCCTGCCCGCCCACAACACTCTTCTCCACTCCTCCACTTGGATCTGGTTGCATACTTCCGTCTGTTCAATTTCGGGTTCAATTAATTCGGATCTTGGTGGCGGTTGCATACTCGCATCTGCTTGCAATAGAACGAGAAACAGCCGTCACCGCCAACCACAAGGAGGTGTCGCCGCCGGAACTTCACCCTGCACCCGCAATTAGACTTCAGACATCCCCAACCTTATTTTTCTGCGATTCCATCACCTTCTTCTCTCAATTAATCCCTCTATTTTTGTTTTGATTTCTTCTATTTGGCCTCTTTTGCTTTTATTCTTCGCATCTGCTTCTTCTCTCTTTTGTTTTTGGCATAAGCAGAAGCATTTTTCCGGTGCTAGAAGCTTAGAATCGAATTTGGATTGGGAAGGATGGAGGAGTTCAATGGTAGCAGCAGGGTTTGGTTTAGGGTTCTCCTACAGTTTACACACTTTTTTTAACTGATGGTTCGTGTCGGATACCCGGGTATCCGACACGGATCCGATTAGCTAACCGTGTCGGATACCCGGTTGTTAACGGTTCGTGTACGGTTCGGCAATTTGAGCTTAAATGGTTTCGGGTATCCGACACGGTTATCCGCTTCGTGTCGGATACCCGGATATGCCCACCCCTAGTTGCCCCATAGTAAATGGTAAAACTAATAGGGATACCTTCGCTGATGTCTTCCTCAAGACAAAACAGCAACTGACAAAATGAAAAGCTTCGAACCTTTCTACAGAAGGACTAAGGGTCCTTATCAAAGCAAATCTCAGTGCGAAACCGATTTTTCAAATGCAAGCTTTCTTACTTCCATCACATATTCTTCATGAGCTTGACAAAGTTTATAGACAGTTCTTTGGGAACAAAAGTAAATTAGAAAAAAAATGCCCTTAGTTGGGAATCGAATGTGAAACGGATGAATTCACAAAGGTAGGCATTTACATGACCGGCCTACTACTGCTTTAATTGTTATTTTGGAAAGAAAATTTTTATAATTAAATATAGTGTGTACTCGATCCATTTAATATTGGGCCCTAAAAATTTTAGGGCTCTATTCTGTTGGTCCACCTGAACATGCTTATGGCACGGGCCTCACAAAGTGGACCAAGAACAATCATCACGCTTCAATCAAGTGGCACATATTCATCAAATATGATTATTTTATTATATTTAAAAGCTTAAAAGGTAGAGTTACAACCATGTAGAAAAGATCTTGTTCAAGTAAGGTCGTACTTTATACCCCTTACTTTACATTGTAATTTATTCGTTTACGTCCTCAAACTATGATTATTTTATAGTATGTTAAAACCTTAAGAGGCTGAGATAAAACCTATAGGAAGGATCCTGTTCAAGTAAGGTCGTACTTTATGCCCCTTTCATTACATTCTAATGTGTTCGTTTACTTCCTCACTTTTCGATGTGGGTAAATACTCCGTATAGGCGCTTAGTTTTACCTTTTAGGCTTGCGTGGCTATAGGTTTGGAGATTTTTCAATCTTAGTTGTAATGTTATGGTGATAGTTTGGTAGTGGAGTTAATGAATTTCAAGTTGTTTACTCGAATGACATTGCAGCGTACTTGAGGCAAATACAGTGACCATGATCACCATGTTGCAAACCTCCCAGAAGTATGCATGTGTGACACATTGAAAACAACTCCATCAATGTATTTTGAGGGGCGGATTTTTAGATGAAGGTGTTATGAGAGGCTTGCTCTTGAAAGTCTAGGCTAGATGGTTAAGCAGTAAGTACTTTCCTCATATTGAAATGTGATATACATGTCACAATAGAGTGCTTTAACTGGATGTGGTCACGGGTTGGACCCTGACCCATAAAGATGGGTCAGATTGATCTTAGGTCGGTAGGTTACTTAACCCATCGAGTCATGAAAAAAATGACTATTTAAGAAAAATATGGGAATATATATATAACTTCATTTCACTTCTTTCCCCGGCTTCATTTTCGATGTGGGATAAAAAAAATGAGAATATTATATATATCTTCATATCATCTCATTATTCATACACTTTATTTTCGATGTGGGATATAGGAAAGAAAAATGTTAAAAGCATTGTTATTAGAATCGCGATCCGGATTACTAGAGTCGTGAGATTGTAAGATCTCAATCATAGTCCTGATCTAGATCGACATATAAAATCGTTTTGGGACAGAATCGGATGCAGGATCGTTAGAATCTTATAACATCATTAAGATCGTAACGATCCCAACGATACTATACGATCCTACGAATTGAACATTTTAGCTCATTTAAAGTATATAAAAATAAAAATAAAAAGTGGATCATTTTGGCCTTAATGGCCAATCTTACCTTACCCACTTTAAGTTCTAACGATGCACCTTCTCAATCTGACTCAAACCCTAACCTTACGCACCGTCAGTCACTATTCAACTTCAACGTATTCTTTCTAAGTCTCTCTAGTCTCAATCTTCGACTTTGATTTAATCTCCTGGTGGCTCATCTCTCAACTATTAACGTGTTGAATGAGTGGCCGACGTGCTGAATGAGTGGTTGGCTTTATTGATTGAGTAGCTCCAGGATAGGCGGAGGGCAACAGGGTGCTGATTGAGTTGTTGGCGTTGGTCGGACTTGTTGGGGGCTTATTCATATGATTAAGGTAATATTTCTTGACTTCTTTTGCAATGTCATCTAGTGGTGCTTAACTTTAGTCATCATCAAGAAAAAGGACACTTGGTTCTAAATTAGACCCAGGTTGGGAGCACGCAGTAGAAGTGGATACCAAGGCTAAGAAAGTGAAGTGCAAACATCGCAATAAGGTATTTTCTGGTGATATTTTTAGGCTAAAGCATCATCTTGAGGGAACTCATATCAACGTCGAGACTTGTGCTCTAGCTTCACACGATGTCAAAGAAAAATTTATAGCACTTCTACAAGGAAGAACTTTGAAGATATTGGTGAATATCAGGAAGAAAGTAGATTTTATGAAAGGGGAAAAAATAGGAAGGGGAAAGGCATTATGGAGCGTATGTTAAACAAGTCAAGATCAAAAGTTCAATCTACACAGGCTACACTTAATCAATTATATAAGAAGGATGAAAGAGATGATGTTTGCCAACAAATTGCTCGGTTCACACATGGTTGAAGGAGTTTACTCAAGGTAGAGAGTTGATTAGACCTACATCAACCAGATTTGTTACTTCATACTTGTCTTTGAGATGCATCAATGAGCAAATTAAAAGGTCCTTTGATGACTTTATTTGCATCAAGCAAGTGGAAGTCAATTCAAGTAGATTTTCCTCATTAGTTGAAGGGAAGAATGTGCATAAAATTGGTTTAGATACTAGTTTCTGGAATGGTGTCATCACATGTTTGAAAGCATCTCTTCCTCTTGTGAAAGTGTTGCATTTGGTAGATTCTGATCAGCCTGCAATGGGATTCACTTATCAAGCAATGGAGGAAGCAAAAGATCAAATCAAAGTAAATTTCAAGAATGCCGAAAGAAAGTAAGTTGTTAACTACTTAACCTATTGGTTTTATTATGAATTTTTAATTTAGTTGTTTGATAGTTTACGTATGTTAACTTATTGGTTTATTTATGCATTCATAATTTATACAACCTTGATAGTTGATCAGTGTTAATAGTTTTGTATGTAGCTATAAGCCTATTATGGATATAGTTGATCAGCGTTGGGAAGCTCAATTACATAGACCATTGCATGCAACTGGATATTTTTTGAATCCATAATATCATTACAGTCCATATTTCAAAGTAGATGCACAAACCAAGATTGGTTTATATGAATGTTTGTATAGAATGGTTCCAAATGATGCTGAAAAGGTGAAGATTGGTTTATATGATTGTATTCTTGCATTGTATGTATTGATGGTTCGTCGTATACCGACATATCGATCTCTTTAAGTGTTGAGTTTGTCCGACCCTCGAATTATTTCCCAATAAATAAATAAAAATGAGTTTGTTAATTAGATGAAGAACGAGATGAAACAAATAAGATGAAATTGTATGAAATGAACTATGCTATGTTTGACATCATCGTTTTGGGGTTTTTTTTAGGTTAAAAAAAAAGATGTAGCATGCTGTGTTTGGCAAGCGGTTTGGCATGGAAGGTGGTCGAAGGTGGAGGTTTTGGGGGTTAAATTTGGCTAAAATTTAACCTTGAGTTAGGAAGTTTTAGGGGGTTTATGTTTGGTGGTGGTTTTTTTTTTCCTGTGAATTCAAGTTTTTGCCCCCGCCGCCCCCCCCCCCCCCCCCCCCCAACCGAGTGAAGCGGCTCCACTCCAAAAAATTAAGATGAAGGGTATTTTTGACATTTTAAACTCAATACCCATTTACAAACCTTACAATCATTAAACACTCAATTAGGTTTTTTTTTTAATAAAAAAACTCCACCTTTCACATTTCCAACTCCATAATCTCCACCTCCATAATCTTCATTTACTAACAAACTTGCCCTTAATCATAGCCATTAGTTTAAATTCATCCAAAGTTTAAAGCCAATTGGCTTTCTTGCTTGAGTCTTGCAAACCTCGTGCACAAAATTCCAGCAAGAGCGTGAAAACATAGGCGAATATATATGTCCTATTAAGCATGCATATGCTTAATAAGACATGATTGACACAAGTTTTTTTATAACGGTTTGTACAACGGTCATTTACAATTCTAAAAAAAAAAGACACTCTCCGCTGTCTGTTTTGTAGTCTATAGGATTTAAAAAAAAAGTTCAACATTTATCTAAATTTAATATATACTTTCGATTTTCATCACAAAAAAATCATCTAAATTATAATTATAAGATGGATTGTAATCTTAAGCTAGATTAAAGAGTGAACGTGCGAAATAGTCACTTACAAACCAGTATTATAATGAACATTTTATGTATAAATTAAACATTATAAGATATATAGAACTTTACATCTTCAAATATATACAAGATATCTGATATCTTGACACATCCAACATTTTGTTTACAATAGTCTATTTATTCAAAAACTGTGAAATCATACAATTCCCTCCAATTCAAGAAACGTGATTTTATGTAAGGAAAAACTACAAACAATTTGTAGTCGATGAGTCTAGCTAGATAACCACAATTGGCCATATGGAATAAGTTATTCAACACGTCAATAGTACCAAATCCTTTTTTTTATTAGGAAAGAATTCGGAGGAGAGAGCTCTATCCGACAACATCCTTTCGGACGAGGTCCAACAGTCTAGTATTGTTGTAGCTAGATATCTAAACTCCTGTCAGAGTGACTAAGGTGTGCAATCTTATCAGCCACTATGATACCTATACGGGGTACATGAAAGAAGGGCACTTCTTTCACAGTTAATAGCAAGAGTTTAATGTCTTAAATGATCAGTTCTATTTCCCAAAGGCATTTATACTTATTTTTTAGGTGGTTTCTTGTGATGATAGAATCACTTTCTATATGATTTTTGTTAATGTGTAGTTGTAGAGCCTGTAAGACCCCTAACTCAAGAGCAAATACTTCCGCTTTAAGAGGGCTTTGAAAAACAAGTTTTTGATAACCTATGTGTATGAGTCGGCTATCCCAATCCCAGATTATTACCCCAGCCAAGTTAATTTTGTTTGCGATGGTGGACCCGTTAAAATTAAATTTAAATGATCCTCTAGGGGAGCTTTCACCATGCTACCTCAAATGGATTGAGTACGGTCATCTACTACTTACCTAGACAAGCCCATGTCAAGTGTTTTTTTAAACTAAAGATTTGAAATGCCAAACAACACCAATATCTGGTAAGTTGAGAGATCGAAAAATATCTATAAATAGACTAACTGTCATGAAATAAAAGGAAAATAAAGCTACAACCCTAAATAAAGAAAAATATATGAATACATCTGGCCACATAGCGGTAATTGAACCTGTCCACGAAGAAGTCGAGGAAGACCCAGGGGCGAGTTGTGAACAGCGAGACCACGGGGAAGACACAAGAAACCACGACATCTCGTTGCCGGAAAGACAGGAGCAGAAACACAAAAACAGATAAGTGACGTCTCATGAGGAAGTATGGACTAACAACGTCCCCCTACCTAGATGAGGGATCTTCGAGAGTTGCAAACATTACCATGATCAACTGGATACACAGAGTGCACAAGATTGCAACCTTATCCGGATACACCTAAGCTAACAGCAGCACCGGACATGGGAAAATCAAGCCATAAACAGGAAGAACGAATCAAACAAGATCGAAAACGTAAAACAATTACAATTAGTTCTTTATGATCAAAATTCTGATCCAATAATCTAATTTTTCCTTTTCATTCTATATTTTCTTTTCTGGTCTTGGCTCATCATTGCTCACCACCAAATAGTGGCATTGCGACTCGAGCATGTGCAATGTAGACGACCACATACAACCTTTTGGCATCAGGTCTATAAGTCTCTTGGAATCAATCCAACTACCGCCCGATATCGCACATCGAAAGACATGCTCGCTAGCCCTTTAACAAAAGTACGAGAGTGCCCATGCCCCAAGGATTCGATTTCAAGTTTTCAACCCTTCTTCAACGAAATCGGTTTTGCTGGCTACGGAGCTATATAAAAGATATTCGTCTAGGCCACTTGAAATGAGATATATTTTTTTCGAAAAACGAAATGAGACTTTTTTTTTATATAAAAGACGATGATTTGGAAGGTTTTCGCCTCTACTGGACCACCATTCAAGCGTATCCTTCTAGATGAGAGCTAGAAACTCTGATTGTTAAGTTGACACATAATGGTAGATCAGAATCAAGTCAAATATGTGCAACTCGATCCGCTACCATGTTGCCTTAATGAAATGAGTCATATTATTTACAAAACGTGTGTGATTATCTGTTTATTCAATTTCTCGCTTATTAGCTAGGCCAAGTTGCATAAAACCATCCTTTAAATACACTCATTTACCATAAACCGCCCATTAAATTGATATTTCCAGCTAAGCACCCTTTAAATGATTTTCTTCATCAATTAACCACCCCGAATATATTTCGTCCAAATATAGGTTAAATTTGATAAATTATAATTTTACCACTCTTTTTATATAATATTCTAATAGAAATTTAACAATTAAAAAAATGTAAATAAGTAAGTATGAAATTGGGAGGAAACTATTGACACTAAATATTATTTTTATACTATTTACACTAAATATTATTTTTATACTGGTTGTTCTCTCTCTAACTTTTTTTTTCATTTATCCAATGCAAATCAATTCGACTTTTTATTTCGAACCCGGTTTACGACTGCGTTTCCACCATTCTTGTTCTCCAACAAAAGGTTAGAATTCATATCTAAATTATTTTTTGATGGAAAGAATTATTTATATCAAAATTAATTATTTAATAAGTGCTTTTTTATTTATAACCATTTTATTTTTTGAGGCAAAAATAATTTATTAAATATTATGTAGCCACAAGTCATTCATGCATAGACATTTTATTAAACTAACTTGTGCATATCTCGTCACGTGTATGGGAAATACATTAATACATGATTCCAATAAATAAAAATAAAAATAATCCAAATATAAATCATTTTTTCACCAAAAAATAATATAGATATAAATAAAATTAGTTTGACGGATTATAAAAATCTAAATATCTTTTATTTAGATTCTCTCAAAATATAAATAATATTCACATTTACTACATATATGGTATTTTTTTTCTAATCTACCATTAATTCAATCTCGTATAATTTAATAGATAACTATTTTTTAAAAATATTTTAATATATTTTTTATTAAATATATATTATATATTTATTACGTTAGTTTACTAAAATATCTATCCACGGATGGATTATGGCTAGATAATATTTTGATAAATTATTTTTTCTCAAAAAATAATATAGATATAGATAAAAATAACAATGATTAAATAATTAATTTTGATATAAATAATTGTTTCCACCAAAAAATAATATAGATATAAATAAAATAGCACTTATCAAATACTACATATTTTTCTATTAATATTTTTGGTCATCCCTCACAAACTAACTCACTTGCTTGACCGGGGGTTACATCCTACACAATGAGTGTGGCTTATATAACTTTCTATAAACTATGATAATATATTATAGACAGTTCTTTTGGAACAAAAGTACTAAAGCTGCTCTGCTTATTAGTTGGGATAAAATCTGCTCAGATACAATGAAAGGTGGTCTTTGTATCCATAAAGCTGAGTCTATGAACATAGCACTACAAATGAAGCTTCTATGGAAGATTATTTCTAAACCAGACAACATCTGGGTCCGTGTAGTCCCACATAAATATCTTAAAGGGCACGATCTGCTCAGCTACCAGAAAAAGGGTCTTTCATCTTGGCAGTAGAATCGTCTTATGTCTATTAGACCTAAGTTCCAGCAGTCCCTTCAGTGGAGTGTTGGAAACGGCCAGACCATTGACTTCTGGTCTCATAACTAGGCCTTCTTAAGACCATTGGAATCCAGAATATTGCAACCTATATCGGAATCCTTAATGGGTATAAAGGTATCTCACTTCATCAACACAGAAGGTCAGTGGAACAGACCATTAATAACTACCTCTTTAACAAATATTCTGTCTAAAGAAGATATCGACTTAATAATGAGCATCCCTCTGCCTAATAATCCAATGACAGATCGTCTCTATTGGGGTCCAAGCAATAATGGTTGGTTTTCAACCAGCTCTACAAACTCCTTATTATCAGAACATGTTGGGTCAACCACTTTTGACAGTGGTTGGATTTGGGATCTGGACGTGCGTCCTAAAGTACTTCATTTCCTTTGGAAAATTTCTCGTGATGGTCTTCCAACCACTCTCAGATTACAAAAATCGCATGTGGCCGTGCCGTCTGGTTGTGCCTTTTGTGCTAACTCTTGTGAATCGGTGGCTCACCTTTTCTTTGAGTGCCCTATGGTGACCAACCTTTTACAAGCTTTACATATCCGAATTCCGAGGGCTCTTGCGGCAAGTGTCGGAGTGGGTGCAGTGCTTCCACTTACCGATATCAAATAGGCAATTGGTACCAAATCTTTTATTGATCTAGCCTCAGCGTGGTGGGCCTTGTGGTTCTTCAGAAACCAATTAGTATTTAACCACACCAACAAAGTAACTATAAATGAAATAATTCTGCTCTATACTACAAGTACTCATTGCTTGAAACAAACAAAGAAACTGGAGGACGATCTCCCCATTACTGCTACTTCTGGTCGAGGTGGTAATTGTCGTTCTGTTCGTCCGGGCGCTCGTTTGGTTGATCATTCAGCCCATACTCGTCAACGCTCCGGAAAGTGGGACAAGCCTCCTACAAATTGTTACAAACTAAATTTCAACGGATCAGTTATGTCGGGCGGATCGGCGTCTTATGGCTTTGTCATCCGAGACTCTAAGGGTATGGTGGTCGCTTTACATCGGGCTATTTGCACTAATGTCTCCGTTGTATTTGCTAAAAACCTTGGCCTCAAAATGGGTATTTTACGCGCTAAGGAATTGCATATCTTAAACCTTCAGATCGAAGGGGACAACTTACTGGTTATAAAGGCTTTACTGGGGGACTGGAAATGCCCCTGGACTATCGAGCTGCAACAATCGCATATTTTGTTAGATATTTCGTCATTTTCTTATGTTGCTATTCGTCATATTTTCAAGGAATCAAATGTCGTGGCTGACTATCTTGCTCGTAGTGCCCATGCATTCCTTGTCGACGATTGCTGTGAGGATGATCCAGAACTGCGTGTTCTCATTCGGAAGGATGCGCTAGGAAGGGATTCTGCTGCGGCAGACCCGACCTAATCTTTATTCAGCGTAAAAAAAATACTATACCTACAGTAAATTAGATAAAAAATGCCCTTAGTTGGGAATCGAATGTGAAACGGATGAATTCACAAAGGTAGGCATTTACATAACCGGCCTACTACTGCTTTAATTGTTAGTTTGGAAAGAAAATTTTTATAATTAAATATAGTGTGTACTCAATCCATTTAATATTGGGCCCTAAAAATTTTAGGGCTCTATTCTGTTGGTCCACCTGAACATGCTTATGGCACGGGTCTGACAAAGTGGACCAAGAACAATCATCACGCTTTAATCAAGTGGCACAGATTCATCCAATATGATTATTTTATTATATTTAAAAGCTTAAAAGGTAGAGTTACAACCATGTAGAAAAGATCTTGTTCAAGTAAGGTTGTACTTTATACCCCTTGCTTTACATTCTTATTTATTCGTTTACGTCCTCAAACTATGATTATTTTATAGTATGTTAAAAACTTAAGAGCCAGAGGTAAAACCTATAGGAAGGATCCTGTTCAAGTAAGGTCGTACTTTATGCCCCTTTCATTACATTCTAATTTGTTCGTTTACTTCCTCACCTTTCGATGTGGGTAAATATTCCGTATAGGCGCTTAGGTTTACCTTTTAGGCTTGCGTGGCTATAGGTTAGGGGATTTTTCAATCTTAGTTGTAATGTTATGGTGATAGTTTGGTAGTGGAGTTAACGAATTTCAAGTTGTTTACTCGAATGACATTGCAGCGTACTTGAGGCAAATACAGTGACCATGATCACCATGTTGCAAACCTCCTAGAAGTATGCATATGTGACACATTGAAAACAACTCCATCAATGTCTTTTGAGGGGTGGATTTTTAGATGAAGGTGTTATGAGAGGCTTGCTCTTGAAAGTCTAGGCTAGATGGTTAAGCAGTAAGTACTTTCCTCATATTGAAATGTGATATAGATGTCACAGTAGAGTGCTTTAACTGGATGTGGTCACGGGTTGGACCCTGACCCATAAAGATGGGTCAGATTGATCTTAGGTCGGTAGGTTACTTAACCCATCGAGTTATGAATAAAATGACTATTTAAGAAAAATATGGGAATATATATATAACTTCATTTCACTTCTTTCCCCGACTTCATTTTCGATGTGGGATAAAAAAAATGAGAATATTATATATATCTTCATATCATCTCATTATTCATACACTTTATTTTCGATGTGGGATATAGGAAAGAAAAATGTTAAAAGCATTGTTATTAGAATCGCGATCCGGATTACTAGAGTCGTGAGATTGTAAGATCTCAATCATAGTCCTGATCTAGATCGACATATAAAATCGTTTTGGGACAGAATCGGATGCAGGATCGTTAGAATCTTATAACATCATTAAGATCGTAACGATCCCAACGATACTATACGATCCTACGAATTGAACATTTTAGCTCATTTAAAGTATATAAAAATAAAAATAAAAAGTGGATCATTTTGGCCTTAATGGCCAATCTTACCTTACCCACTTTAAGTTCTAACGATGCACCTTCTCAATCTGACTCAAACCCTAACCTTACGCACCGTCAGTCACTATTCAACTTCAACGTATTCTTTCTAAGTCTCTCTAGTCTCAATCTTCGACTTTGATTTAATCTCCTGGTGGCTCATCTCTCAACTATTAACGTGTTGAATGAGTGGCCGACGTGCTGAATGAGTGGTTGGCTTTATTGATTGAGTAGCTCCAGGATAGGCGGAGGGCAACAGGGTGCTGATTGAGTTGTTGGCGTTGGTCGGACTTGTTGGGGGCTTATTCATATGATTAAGGTAATATTTCTTAGCTTCTTTTGCAATGTCATCTAGTGGTGCTTAACTTCAGTCATCATCAAGAAAAAGGACACTTGGTTCTAAATTAGACCTAGGTTGGGAGCACGCAGTAGAAGTGGATAGCAAGGCTAAGAAAGTGAAGTGCAAACATCGCAATAAGGTATTTTCTAGTGATATTTATAGGCTAAAGCATTATGTTGAGGGAACTCATATCAACGTCGAGACTTGTGCTCTAGCTTCACACGATGTCAAAGAAAAATTTAAAGCACTTCTACAAGGAAGAACTTTGAAGATATTGGTGAAAATCAAGAAGAAAGTAGATTTTATAAAAGGGGGAAAAATAGGAAGGGGAAAGGCATTATGGAGCGTATGTTAAACAAGTCAAGATCAAAAGTTCAATCTACACAGGCTACACTTAATCAATTATATAAGAAGGATGAAAGAGATGATGTTTGCCAACAAATTGCTTGGTTTTTATAAACCGGTGCTATCCTTTTCAATGTTGTCACTTATCTTGAATTTGCTATTATGATTGATTGGATCGCCTAGTTAAGGATAGGATTGAAGCCTCCAAGTATTCCTGAACGTAGAGTTAATTTTTTAAGAAGAAAGTGATTGATGTGAGGAAGATGGTTGAGTTACATAAAGAAGGATGGAAGAAAATAGGTTGTTCTATCATGTCAGATGGATGGACCGATATACAAAGACGGACCTTATGTAACTTTCTCGTCAATAGTTTGAATTTCTTTCTTCTGTTCATGCATCTAACATCTCAAAAACCGCATATAGAATATTTAGGATGCAAGATGAAGCTATGGAATGTGTTGGGGAGGAAAATGCCATTCAAGTCGTGACTGATAATGCGACAAACTGCAAAGCAGCCAAGGAAAAGTTGATGGAGAAAAGAGAAAGTCTGTACTGGACACTAGGCGTTGCACATTGCATTGATTTGATGCTAGAGGACCTTGACAAGAAGATTCGTGTTCATGGTACAACAATTGAGAAGGCAAAGAGGATACCAACTTTTATATACTCTACGATATTGGTTCACACATGGTTGAAGGAGTTTACTCAAGGTAGAGAGTTGATTAGACCTACATCAACCAGATTTGTTACTTCATACTTGTCTTTGAGATGCATCGATGAGCAAATTAAAAGGTCCTTTGATGACTTTATTTGCATCAAGCAAGTGGAAGTCAATTCAAGTAGATTTTCCTCAATAGTTGAAGGGAAGAATGTTCATAAAATTGGTTTAGATACTAGTTTCTGGAATGGTGTCATCACATGTTTGAAAGTATCTCTTCCTCTTGTGAAAGTGTTGCGTTTGGTAGATTCTGATCAGCCCGCAATGGGATTCACTTATCAAGCAATGGAGGAAGCAAAAGATCAAATCAAAGTAAATTTCAAGAATGCCGAAAGAAAGTAAGTTGTTAACTACTTAACCTATTGGTTTTATTACGAATTCTTAATTTAGTATTTTGATAGTTTATGTATGTTAACTTATTGGTTTATTTATGCATTCATAATTTACAAACTTGATAGTTGATTAGTGTTAATAGTTTTGTATGTAGCTATAAGCCTATTATGGATATATTTGATCAACGTTGGGAAGCTCAATTACATAGACCATTGCATGCAACTGGATATTTTTTGAATCCATAATATCATTACAATCCAGATTTCAAAGTAGATGCACAAACCAAGATTGGTTTATATGAATGTTTGAATAGAATGGTTCCAAATGATGTTGAAAAGGTGAAGATTGGTTTATATGATTGTATTCTTGCATTGTATATATTGATGGTCCGTCGTCTGTCGACTTATCGACCTCTTAAGGTGTCAAGTCTGTCCGACCCTTGAATTATTTCCCAATAAATAAATAAAAATGAGTTTGTTAATTAGATGAAGAACAAGATGAAACAAATAAGATGAAATTGTATGAAATGAACTATGCTATGTTTGACATCATCTTTTTAGGGGGTTTTTGAGGTTAAAAAAAAAGATGTAGCATGTTGTGTTTGGCAAGAGGTTTGGCACGGAAGGTGGTCGAAAGTGGAGGTTTTGGGGATTAAATTTGGCTAAAATTTAACCTTGAGTTGGGAAGTTTGAGAAAGTTTATCTTTGGTGGTGGTTTTTTTCCTGTAAATTCAACTTTTTGCCCCCCCCCCCCCCCCTCAACCGAGTGAAGCGGCTCCACTCCAAAAAATTAAGATGAAGGGTATTTTTAACATTTTAAACTCAATATCCATTTATAAACCTTACAATTATTAAACACTCAATTAGGTTTTTTTTTTTAAAAAAACTCCACCTTTCACATTTCCAACTCCATAATCTTCATCTACTAACAAACTTGCCCTTAATCATAGTCATTAGTTTAGATTCATCCAAAGTTTAAAGCCAATTGGCTTTCTTGCTTGAGTCTTGCAAACCTCGTGCACAAAATTCCAGCAAGAGCGTGAAAACATAGGCGAATATGTCCTATTAGGCATATGCATGCTTAATAGGACATGATTGACACAAGTTTTTTATAACGGTTTGTACAGCGGTCATTTACAATTCTAAAAAAAAAAGACACTCTCCGTTGTCTGTTTGGTAGTCTATAGTATTTTAAAAAAAAGTTCAACATTTATCTAAATTTAATATATACTTTCGATTTTCATCAAAAAAAATTCATCTAAATTATAATTATAATATGGATTGTAATTTTAAGCTAGATTAAAGAGTGAACGTGCGAAATAGTCACTTACAAACCAATATTATGATGAACATTTTATGTATAAATTAAACATTATAAGATATATAGAACTTTACATGTTAAAATATATACAAGATATCTGATATCTTGACACATCCAACATTTTGTTTACAATAGTCTATTTATACAGAAACTGTGAAATCATACAATTCCCTCCAATTCAAGAAACGTGATTTTATGTAAGTAAGAACAACAAACAATTTGCAGTCGATGAGTCTAGCTAGATAACCACAATTGGCCATATGGAATAAGTGATTCAACACGTCAATAGTACCAAATCCTTTTTTTATTAAGAAAGAATTCGGACGAGCGAGCTCTATCCAACATCATCCTTTCGGACGAGGTCCAACATGCTAGTATTGTTGTAGCTAGATATCTACACTCCTATCAGAGTGACTAAGGTGTGCAATCTTATCATCCACCATGATAGTCTTAAATGATCAGTTCTATTTCCCAAAGGCATTTATACTTATTTTTCAGGTGGTTTATTGTGATGATAGAATCACTTTCTATATAAATTTTGTCATTGTGTAGTTGTAGAGCCTGCCAAGTTGAACACAAAGTACTTGTTCTATCAAATCATCTTGAATACCCCGTGAAGCAGGGGCGGAGCTGAAGGGGGGCCTAGGGGGTCACATGCCCCTTCTCTCATTTGACAAACTACCTAGGTGTATTCTCCTCGTCGATAGCTTCGTTTTTTTATATAATACGCCTTATTCCGACATCTGAGTAAAAAGTTATGAATGTTTAAAAATTAAAGATATATTAATCACTTTAATTTTATATCAATAGACTATAACGCTTCCATATTTTACTTAAATTAACATTCACATACTATAATTCATCTCGATAGATTCGAAATGAGAGGTTATACTAATCATTTTGACAATTAAATAAGAAGTTATGCAAGTTTAAAAAATTTATATCTGGTTTTACATATATTATTATATGTTATGAGTGCAAGTGTGCAACAAGTTATATATATTAACTAGGGTTGTTATTCGAGCCAAATAAATTTTGTATTGTTTAATTATGTTTAGCTCATTTAGAAACAAGTCAAGCTCGAGTCGAACCTATATTTTAACTTGAGCTCATACTCGACTTGTTTAGTAAATGAACGAGCTTGAGCTGAGTTTTTTTTTTCAAGTATCACACAACTTTATTTGCTCATAACATAGTAACTTAAAAGAAAATTTGTAAATTTTACAAAATTCGTGCTATTTGAGTTTCAATCAAGCCGAGTCGAGCTTTGAATCGAGCATAACAATGTGCTCGTAATCAACTCATTTTATAAATGTTGCTCGAGCCGAGTTTTTTTTATAGAGAAACTCAAGTCAAACTCTAGCTACTTAGCTCATATAACAATCATAATCTTAACTTAATGTTTATTACATTGCACCTCCTATACTTTTTTAGTTAATTTTTTTCGGATATTTCATTTATATATTTATATTTCTTTTTTTTAGGTGCAACAAAAATGATAGTATTTGAACATAAACTGATGAAATTTTATCTTAAAATAACATCATTTATTATCATATTATATATAATTATTTATATCAACCTAATCCAAAATCATATCATACATGTATCATCGTGCCCCCCCCCCCCCCCCCCGAAATTTTTCTGGCTCCGCCATTGCCGTGAAGCATGATCGTTCCCTAAATCTTGCACTCTTGTGAGGTAATGGTGAAAGTATTCTCCTCGGGGCTGATATAACTCCAAACTCATTGCAAATGATTAGTAACGAGATGTTGCGAACCGTAAGATAGGTTCACAACGGGTTATACACACACACACACACAAAAATCAATAAACACACAATACAAAGAAATAAACTTGAATCCCTGACAACGCGCCAATTTGACTAAGGGGAAATCGTTGATTTACCTCATCAAAATAATTCACAAACAAACAAACTAGTATAGTATGCAAGTAAATGGTAGATACCACTGAGAAACAAGTATCTCGATATATTGTGTATTTATCACTTGAAAGAAAAAAGATGAAAAATAAAAATAAAAAAAATAAACAAATGCAAGTGGTAAATATGAGAGAGATGTTTCCACCCACAAATTCTCGACATCGGTTGCCGTCATTGATCATCGAATTCCTCATATCTTTATTTGAATAGATCAAATCACAACGAGCACAATTAATCTCTTACACCTTTATGCAACTAAAAGAGGGCTAAGATTTAATATAAAGATAGCACAAAGTTCTAAGAATCTAGCAACATGAATAACCTCTATTTCAATGTTTAGATACATGTCAAACTTCCTACTTAGTCATGAGTCAACGACGGTCGTCACAATCCGAAGCATTCTACTACGGAATTCATTCAAATACGATAGAATAAAAAACTAGCAAGATACTATCATGGTAGCTAATCATAACAATATCGAAATAAAATCAAGGAAGTTGAAGGATATTAAATAGAGTAAAAATATTAACTTATTGGAAACTCACAAACAACCCACCAAGTCTCGAAAATGTAGGCGAAAGCAATAGAAAATTAGTCAAGCATGGCATATCTTGTAACGGTCTGGGATTATGATTCTCGAGTTATGTTTCGAGGGATAAAACCCCTCATTAGGATCTTGCGCTCCGAGTACGGGTTGAAGATTTGAAACCGAATATTAGTAGTTTAAAGTGGGATTTCGCACCCAAATTCGTAAGGCCCGTTGGAGACCCCGGGGTAAACCCCTGTACCTGTCCTAAGTCTACAGCGCTCATGAAAATCCATTTATAATGCAAACCAACATAAGTTCTGAAAATGATACAACGAGTGTCGCGGCAGAGCCGAGTCAAAACAGAGCATAAGTAGTATGAAATCCAAAAGTGTAAATCTGGTGAAGTCAGAGTTTCAAGCACTCACTCTCCGCCATACGAATGGACCCCGCCATAACAACACAAAATCAAGTAGTGAAATGGGTACTTGAAACTATACCACAAAGTTAGGCCAAGAGACGCCCGCGGGGCCTAAAGACTGCTTGAGGACATATAATACGCCTATACCTAGAATAAAGGATGCTCTAATGCAGTACTGAAATATTAAACACACTAGCATGCTCCTAGTTCATCCGTGCAGAATATTAAGTAAGGCCTTAGCAAAGAATATCAAGTGGTATATCCCTCTTCTACCCCCCCCCCCCCTCCAGATAGGGTGGAGACTGACCAGCTCGTTAATGCATTCAATTCCAATTAATTAGATCAAGCCCGTATTGGTGCTCGACCCAAAGCATAAATAATCATATCGTGGATTTGCGAAAAGAAAATAATAATAATGCTGATAATAATAAAGGTATTCCAACGACTCGAATGACTTGGGACGAAACCCGATGGGACTAGTTGTCCTATGAACTTAGCAAAGACTCTAGTTACTTCACAGATAATGGTCGTTCTGTTTTCAAACGCATACAAAATAAGAATGCTCATTCGCTTGTGCAAGTCCTAGGCATGATACTACATGACATGATGTTATGCATATGCAACACCTACATATTATATGACACATCAAGCAGGAGGTCCTGATTATTGAGTAAGCCCCGGAGGACTTACCTAGCTAGAATATCAGAAAAAGAAGGATCCAGCACACAGTAGTCACGATCATAGAGTATATATCTATAGCCACTTTGAACACATATATCACACATTCATACAAGTAGATAATTCACAAGCTCGCATCACCCATATTTTCAGTTCATCGTGATCAACCATCTCTTATCTCATACCATTCATCATAACTTATCAACTCATTAGCTTAAAACAAACCTCCATATATATCACACTTAGCCAAATTCGCATATGACTATTTCATACTCATACTCTTCATAAAGGATATATATATATATATATATATATATATATATCATTATCATCATCGGTAACCAATATTTATCCCCTTATAATAAATCACCATAAGTCATGCTATTAGTCACACATATCATGTTGTTAGTCAAACGATCATATTATCATGCTAGTTAGTCATCGAATACGTCTTATTATCAGGTTAGTTTCAAAACCGTTTTAAATCTGAATTAAAAGTTAAGAATTCCGACATTTGAAAATACTTGCTAAAATCCTTTTTCAATTTATTTATTAAATCATTTTTCAATCTTGAAATTCTTTTCCAAATTATCTTTTTAATCGACGAGTCTTAATAATTTATTTTAAATCTCAATAATATACAATATTTTAAACATCGTTTAATAGAACACCTTTATAAAATATTTCCGAAACCCCTAAAATCCAAACCATTTTTATTTAATAAAACCAACCCTTTATAAATCTATCAAAATAATATTTTATCCTTTAAATCCTCATATAATATTATATAATAATTTAAATACCGGTAATTAGTTAAATAAATAAACGGATAAACCCGAACCGAACCGAACCCATTATAAAATTTCCAACCCGGTTAAATGAAACAATTGATACAAATTGGCAAGGAGGGTCCACAGGAGCCATGTCAGCTTCTCCTTCCTCCGAATTCAAATGGAGATCTCCCGCCTGCACCACTCTGATCAACGCCGACTCGCGCTCTCGTCCTCGCTCAGCCTCGCCTCGTGCTCACCCTGACTAGCCCAGCTGCTCTCGCTTCTACTCACCCTTACTCTGCTCAGCCTCGCTGGTCGCCCTGCTCATCGCCCCTGTTCGTCGCTCTCACCTCACTCTCTCGCCCGCCGACACTTACCCATCTCCAATTCGAACTCCCCGGAGCTCTCGAGCCCACTAGACTCCCCACACTCAGCTCACACACTCTCATACTCGCCCAAAGACCGACTCCGATTAGAAATCAATTAGAAACAGAGGAAGGAAAAGGTGGAACTCACCGAGGAAGTTCGCGACTTCGGAGCTCTCGATCGGAGGTCTGGGCGTCGTCGGTGGCTATCGATGGCTCGTCGGACCTGCATCAGACAGGGGTGAGAGCGATGGTAGTGTTCGGATACATGAGTTCGGAAGACAAATGGATGAAAGTTCTATTTTGTATTACATTTGGGCCTTTTATTTTGTAACACACTTTACATAGTTTTGGGCTTAAGTTTTGGGCCATATATAAGGCATTTCCATTTGTAAATCCGAATACAGAAAATCAATCAGAAGCTCTGAATTTCCCTCCACTCTCTAATTCCAGCTTCTTCCTCTCCAAGCTCAAACTCAAATCCACAAATCCCAGATCTACTTCTATTTTCGCTTCCAACATGGTATCAGAGCAGATCTAACGATCTTATTGTGATTTCGCGCTTTGATTTGATCCTTTTCGCTTGTTTCCTCTCAATTCGCCAAGTTTTGCTATGGCGGAAGAACATGCAAAATTGGATGAACATATCAAATTGGATCCGAATAATCCATACTTCTTACATCCGAGTGATCATCTAGGCCTCATACTTGTTACACCTCCTTTCAATGGGAAATGCTTTGGAGAATGGCGTCGATCGGTTCGGATGGCTTTATCAGCGAAGAATAAAGTCGGCTTCATCAATGGAATGATCGTGCGGCCAGCGAAAGATTCTATGAAGTTCAGACTATGAGAGAGGTGCAACGATATGGTTTTCTCTTGGATTACCATGATACTGCTCAAGTCATTTGGCGCCAGCTGGATTCACGGTTCAGCAAGGTTGGAGGTACTCAGATGCATTCGATTTTGCAAGAGCTGGCCACCGCGGTGCAAGGTACGAGTTCATTCTCTGATTATTTCACTAAGGTGAAGATCCTATGGGATGAACTAGATAGCATGAAGAATTTAGCATCGTGCTCTTGTGAAGGATGTAGTTGCAATTATGTGTCGAATTTTAACAAGTATGAGGAGAATCAAAGAATTATTCGGCTTATGATGGGATTGAATCAGAACTATACTGCAGTGCGAGGTTCCATTTTGATGATGGAACCGTTGCCAGATATAGATCGAATCTATTTTTTACTCTCTCAGGAAGAAAGTCAAAGAGAGAACAAAGGTGCAGGTGGATCCACTTGTAGCGAGGGAGTTTCGATGCTCGCTAAAGCGTCTAACTCCGGATCCAAAGGCTTTGTATCTGGATCTGGTGGATCTGGTGGATCTGGATCAAGTTTTAGCAGTCAAATGACTGGCACTGCTGGAAAAGGCAATACAGATAAGGAAAAAGGGAAATTCGAGCACAAGCCGTTGTTCTGCACAAATTGTAAGAAGACGAATCATACGATAGATAGATGCTTCTTCATCATAGGATTTCCGCCTGGCTATGCAGAGAACAGGGATAATGGGGACAAAAAGGAATCTGGTGATCGAAAGTTTGCTGGTAATGTGAGTCAGAATCAGAAAAATGGATTTATTAGTGAACAGATTGCACATCGGGTGTCCCTGCTGCAGTCCAGTGGAGCACCTTCACGAAACAAAGATCTTGTTGCGGATGACTTTGCTAGGTTTTCAGGTACTACACTATCTCAACAGGTTCTTGATGGAAGAATCTGGATTATTGACAGTGGACCTAGTGGACATATGTGCATTGATGTTGAGTTTTGTTTTCATACCATTAATTCCACTTGCTATTTCCCTTCTAGTCTTGCTCCAGTCATCACTTGGCCTGAGCATGAGCCTTTCACCTTTAAGGAAGCTTGTGAGTTTGAGGTTTGGCAGTCTGCTATGAAAGATGAATTCAAGGCTCTTGATGCTAACAAGACTTGGGACATTGTTGAGATTCCTAAAGGCAAGTGTGCAATTGGCTGCAAGTGGGGGTTTAAGGTCAAAAGAAGGGATGATGGTTCAATTGAGAGATACAAGGCTCGGCTAGTGGTTAAAGGCTTTACACAAAAAGAGGGCATAGATTACAATGAGACATGTTCTCCAGTCGTTAAAATGACAACAATAAAGGCCTTGGTCATTGTTGCTCTACAAAGGGACTGGGTGCTAATGTAAATGGATGTAAATAATGCTTTTTTACATGGCCATTTGGATGAGGAGGTTTACATGAAGGTGCCTCCTGGCTTGGTTGTTGATGGTTCAACCAAAGTATGTCGATTAAGAAAATCCCTTTATGGTTTGAAGCAGGCCTCAAGGCAGTGGTATGCTAGATTATCTGCAGCTTTGAGAAGACGAGGGTATACACAATCTTCCAGTGATTACTCTCTCTTCTTCCGAAAAAATCGTGACAGAGTTTGCTTTGTGGCGGTTTATGTTGACTACATCTTAGTTACTGGGAGTGATTCCTTTGAGATGCTTAGCCTCAAGGCATTTCTGGATGCTCAGTTTCGGATCAAGGACTTGGGCAATCTCAGCTTCTTTCTTGGAATTGAATTTATTAAAGTGCCTGATGGTATTTTGATGAGCCAACAAAGGTTTATTAATGAGTTACTCGACGACTTCTCATGCCCAGGTCCACATGTTGTGAGTCCTTTGGAGCCTCATTTACAACTCACCCATGCGGATGGTGAGTTGCTGGAGGATCCCACAAGCTATCGACGATTGGTGGGTAAGCTCAATTTCCTTATTCACACACGTCTTGACCTGGCATTCACAATTCAATTTCTGAGCCAATTTCTTCAGGCTCCAAGGTCGGCTCATATGGAAGCTGCTATTCATGTCCTTCGATATTTGAAGGGGAATGCCACAAAGGGGCTCCTTCTCACAAAGAATTCCAATCTCACACTCTGAGCTTATTGTGACGCTGATTGGGCAAGTTGTCCCTTCTCTAGAAGGTAAATCAGTGGGTTTGTGATTTTTCTCGGATCTTGTTTGTTGTCATGAAAATCAAAGAAGCAGCAGAGTGTTTCCCTGTCATCAGCTGAAGCCGAATACAGATCTCTTCAGCGTGTTTACACTGAAATTGCGTGGTTGACGCGACTTCTGAGTGAGCTTGATGTTCCTGGGGTGACTCATGTGCCAGTTCGTTGTGACAATATGGTTGCAATATACATTGCAAAAAAACCCAGTCTATCACAAGCGTACCAAACATATAGAACTCGATTGCCATTATGCCCGAGAAAAGATTATGGAGGGCTTCATCTCTCTGCATCAAGTTGCGTCTCGTGACCAACTTGCTGATTTTTTGACAAAGAATGTCTCTGGCTGTCATCTTGCTCCGCTTTTGGGCAAGATCGGAGTTGTCTCACCACCACCTCCGTCTTGAGGGGGGGTGTTCGGATACATGAGTTCTGAAGACAAATGTATGAAAGCTCTATTTTGCATTACATTTGGGCCTTTTATTTTGTAACACATTTTACATAGTTTTGGGCTTAAGTTTTGGGCCATATATAAGGCCTTTCCATTTGTAAATCCGGATACAGAAAATCAATTAGAAGCTCTGAATTTCCCTCCACTCTCTAATTCCAGCTTCTTCCTCTCCAAGCTCAAACTCAAATCCACAAATCCTAGATCTACTTCTATTTTCTCTTCCAACAGGTAGGGCTCGAGAGGGGTTTGGATCGGAAACGAAGGAGAACGGCTTACCGGAAGGTTGTCTCACACTTGAATGGGTGGTGGTCCTTCGGTGGCTTGGTGGTGCCGTTGAGGGCTCCGGGGGTTGCCGCGGTTGTCCTTCGTTGAATGAGGAGGAGACGAGGGTTACAACGACGATGAGAGAGCACCAAGACGTGGTGCGTGGTGGTGGTGGCGATGACGGGAGAAGCCGAGGAGGAGACGATGGTGTACGGTGATGGTGAGGTGGAACGATGGAGATGGTGATGAAGATGTGGGACGATGGTGCTGGTGACGAAGATGCAACGCAGCAGTGTGGGGGAAATGAAATGAAAAAGGGAGAGGTGAGGTGAAGATGGGGTGATGGGATTGAAGACGTACAAAAGGGAGTGGAGGGATGGGTGCAGCAGAGGTAGGTGTGTAGTAGGGGCTAGGCCTGCCCATGGGTCACGGATCAACTCGTGACCCGGCGGGTTTAACGTGACTCGGTGGGTTAGACTTAGCGGTTATCCCGCCCTTGGTATCTCAAGCAGACAATGCAATGCTCTCAGCTCTCGTGACCAACAATGAGATTAAAGCAGCGGTTTTTTCTATGAGCCCAGATAAGGCTCCAAGCCCAGATGGTTTCCCGACTGGTTTCTACCAAAAGTTTTGGCCAACAGTGGGCCCTTCAGTAGTGAAGGCAGTCAAGGCATTTTTTACCAATGACAGACTCTTACGAAAGATCAATCATACATTTATTACCTTACTACCAAAATGTGATGATCCCTCTTCGGTCTACTATTACAGGCCCATCAGTTTGTGCTCTACGATCTAAAAAAATTATAGCGAAAGTTATTTCTGCTAGGCTAACCAAGATTTTTGACAAACTCATTCACCCACTTCGGGTAGGGATGGCAATTTCATCCACACCCGACTCGAACCCGAATCACTCGACCCGAAAAAGTGGGTGAAAACCCGAAAAAAAACGGGTGGAAAGTGGATATGGGTGAAGTGGATATGGGTGGTGGGCCAGGTGGGGTGAGATTTTTTCCACCCACACCCGATCCACCACCCGACCCATCATCCACCACCCGACCCGATCCACCATCCATCTACATTATAAAAGTATTATTTATATATTTTATATAAAAAAATATAAACTTTCTAATTTTTTAAACTATAACTTCCTAATCGGCACTTCGTTCTTCAAACCACTTGCCCTCTTGTCTTGATGTTGCTGAGCGGCTTATTTTCCTTAAGACATTTCAACTCTTGTTTGTGTTTAAAACTTATGGTCATATGTTTAAGACAATGTAATTTAAACTTATGATGACTTATTTAACACTTAACTAGTCCTATACCCGCGCCAATGGCTCGTAATTTAATAGTAAAGTTGTGAATATTAAATAATACCAAAAATTTGTCGATAAAAATACACATTGTAGCGGTTAAAAAAATAATAAAGTTAAGTGTATAATGCGTAGTATGTAAATAATACACAAGTAGAAATGTTGTCTTGAAAGCGAGTATAATACAGAGTAGAGAAAAACTGGAGAAGAGCATCTGGGGAGGGAGCCAAATCGGAGAAATAGAGTAGAAGTCATGACGTCTCTCAAATTGAAGAAAGCAAATGGGGGCAACCATATCGGTAGCAACCCTTGAGAATGATTGGGCGAGGCAAGGGGATGAGATGCAGAGAGATTAGGAAAGAGGCTGAACAACGTTTAGAAACCCTAAAAAAATTGAGAGCAAAAAAATATTAAAACAAAATAAGATATGAGTAATTAATAATTAAAGAATAGGGTAATATATCATAGAAGGTAATTGGAAAAAAGGCTTAGGATTAAGGTGAGGGCACCACGTCATCGGTAAGACTTTTGTTTTAATAATTAGTAATAGATTATTATTATTATTATTATTATTATTATTATTATTATTATGTTATTATTATTATTATTATTATTATTATTATTATTATGACATTTAATTTTGAATTAAACCTATTAGTTAAAAATATGTTGAATTAATCCCATTGGTTAAAAATATATTATGAAATGATAATATGTAAATAATATTAGACAATTTAGTTACCATAATTAGTGGACATGATATATAAGAAAAAATAAAAATGAATTGCCTAAAATAACTTCGCGCGAGGAGATGACATGTGGTGAAAATGCTTTTGTTTTAATATATTATATAGATTATTATTATTATTATTATTATTATTATTATTATTATTATTATTATTATTATTATTATTATTATTATTATTATTATTATTATTATGACATTTAATTTTGAATTAAACCTATTAGTTAAAAATATGTTGAATTAATCCCATTGGTTAAAAATATATTATGAAATGATAATATGTAAATAATATTAGACAATTTAGTTACCATAATTAGTGGACATGATATATAAGAAAAAATAAAAATGAATTGCCTAAAATAACTTCGCGCGAGGAGATGACATGTGGTGAAAATGCTTCTGTTTTAATATATTATATAGATATAGATTATTATTATTATTATTATTATTATTATTATTATTATTATTATTATTATTATTATTATTATTATTATTATTATTATTATTATTATTATGACATTTAATTTTGAATTAAACCTATTAGTTAAAAATATGTTGAATTAATCCCATTGGTTAAAAATATATTATGAAATGATAATATGTAAATAATATTAGACAATTTAGTTACCATAATTAGTGGACATGATATATAAGAAAAAATAAAAATGAATTGCCTAAAATAACTTCGCGCGAGGAGATGACATGTGGTGAAAATGCTTCTGTTTTAATATATTATATAGATAGTTAAAAATATGTTGAATTAATCCCATTGGTTAAAAATATATTATGAAATGATAATATGTAAATAATATTAGACAATTTAGTTACCATAATTAGTGGACATGATATATAAGAAAAAATAAAAATGAATTGCCTAAAATAACTTCGCGCGAGGAGATGACATGTGGTGAAAATGCTTCTGTTTTAATATATTATATAGATAGTTAAAAATATGTTGAATTAATCCCATTGGTTAAAAATATATTATGAAATGATAATATGTAAATAATATTAGACAATTTAGTTACCATAATTAGTGGACATGATATATAAGAAAAAATAAAAATGAATTGCCTAAAATAACTTCGCGCGAGGAGATGACATGTGGTGAAAATGCTTCTGTTTTAATATATTATATAGATAGTTAAAAATATGTTGAATTAATCCCATTGGTTAAAAATATATTATGAAATGATAATATGTAAATAATATTAGACAATTTAGTTACCATAATTAGTGGACATGATATATAAGAAAAAATAAAAATGAATTGCCTAAAATAACTTCGCGCGAGGAGATGACATGTGGTGAAAATGCTTCTGTTTTAATATATTATATAGATGGTTAAAAATATATTATGAAATGATAATATGCAAATAATATTAGACAATTTAGTTACCATAATTAGTGGACATGATATATAAGAAAAAATAAAAATGAATTGCCTAAAATAACTTCGCTCGAGGAGATGACATGTGGTGAAAATGCTTCTGTTTTAATATATTATATAGATAGATGGTTAAAAATATATTATGAAATGATAATATGTAAATAATATTAGACAATTTAGTTACCATAATTAGTGGACATGATATATAAGAAAAAATAAAAATGAATTGCCTAAAATAACTTCGCGCGAGGAGATGACATGTGGTGAAAATGCTTCTGTTTTAATATATTATATAGATATAGATGTGTAAGATAATGTTATTTTAGCCACTATTTTCTCTACATGTTTTATTGGAATTCAATGATGTGTATTTAGCAAAAAATCACCAATATGTCATCCATATTTCACCCATTTCATCCACTCACCGATGGATATGGGTGAAGTGGATATGGGTGGTGGGTTGGATGGGATGATTGGTCATCCATGGTGGGTTGGGTGAAATGGGGGTCCATCCGCCCACCACCCGACCCATTGCCATCCCTAACTTCAGGGAGTTTTTACAAAAGGGAGATCAATTCAAGATAATATCCTTATTACTCATGAAGCTTTGCACTCTTTTAGGCTTAAGAAAGGTCGAACGGGGATGATTGCTTTGAAGTTGGATATGAAAAAGGCCTACGATCGTATTGAGTGGCCTTTTCTATTCCAAGTTTTGGCCAAGTTTGGGTTTAACGACCTTTTCATCAGCCGCGTCAAGGAATGTGTTTCAACGGTTTCCTACTCGATATTAGTCAACGATGAACCGACCACGGTTATTGAACCGTCTAGGGGGCTTAGACAGGGTGATCCTCTGTCTTCATTCCTCTTTATCTTAGCTTCTGAAGTACTTGCTCGTACTCTGCATCACCATGGGCAAGTAAATTCAGACCTTGGTATCTCTTTCGGCCGACCGGGTGTTAAGGTTCCTTTTCTAGCTTTTGCAGATGATATTCTTATCTTCTGTAAAGCTTCACATTCGGCTTGTACCTCTGTGTTGTCCATTTTAAATCGATACTGCCTTATCTCAGGCCAAAAGGTCAATCTGCAAAAATCCAGCTTCCAAGCATCACCCAATACGTCTACAACTCCTATTACGGCTACAATCGTTGTGCTTGGTATTTCGCAAGTGAATAATTTCGATAAATATCTGGGTTGTCCCATAGTAAATGGTAAAACTAATAGGGATACCTTCACTGATGTCGTCCTCAAGACAAAACAGTAACTGACAAAATGGAAAGCTTCGAACCTTTCTACAGAAGGACCAAGGGTTCTTATCAAAGAAAATCTCAGTGCGAAACCAATTTTTCTAATGCAAGCTTTCTTACTTCCATCCAATGTTCCAAAAAACGCTTTGTGGATGCTCGGCGGCTAGATAGGGTCAAGGGTCTAGGCGGATTGTGTGAGGTCTAGGCGGATTTACTACTTTGAGATGTATTTTTAATCCTATGTCATATTCAATACGTATAAAGTTTAATTCATAACAGATATAAACAAATAAACTTTAATTAATAGCTAGTCTAGGCGTTAACAATGCGAGTTAGGTCGCGAGTTAGAGGACCACTAGAGTGAGGGATCAAGAGTAAAAGAGAGTATAGAGGTTGAGAACTAAGAGAGAGATCGACATGTGGGGGTTTTAGGAGTTAAAACCTCAAAATGGGGTTTTTTCACTAACTTGCCAAACCCGCAAGGCCGCCAAGACCTCGTGGGTGACTTTCAAGGGTCTAGGCGGCTAAACTCAAAGGTGGAGGACCTTCAAGGGTCTAGGCGTGGTCTAGGCAGAGGTCTAGACCTTTTTTTAGAACAATGCTTCCATCAAATATTTTTCATGAGCTTGGCAAAGTTTATAGACAGTTCTTTTGGAACAAAAGTACTAAAGTTGCTCCGCTTATTAGTTAATTGGGATAAAATCTGCTCAGATGCAATGAAAGGGGGTCTTGGTATCCATAAAGCTGAGTCTATGAACATAGCACTACGAATGAAGCTTCTATGGAAGATTATTTCTGAACCAGACAACATCTGGGTCCGTGTAGTCCCACATAAATATTTTAAAGGGCACGATCTGCTCAGCTACCAGAAAAAGGGTCTTTCATCTTGGCAGTAGAATCGTCTTATGTCTATCAGACCTAAGTTTCAGCAGGCCCTTCAGTGGAGTGTTGGAAACGGTCAGACCATTGACTTCTGGTTTCATAACTGGGCCTTCTTAAGACCATTGGAATCCATAATATTGCAACCTATATCGGAATCCTTAATGGGTATAAAGGTATCTCACTTCATCAACACAGAAGGTCAGTGGAACAGACCATTAATAACTACCTCTTTAACAAATATTCTGTCTAAAGAAGAAATCGACTTAATAATGAGCATCACTCTGCCTAATAATCCAATGACATATCGTCTCTATTGGGGTCCAAGCAATAATGGCTGGTTTTCAACCAGCTCTACAAACTCCTTATTATCATAACATACTGGGTCGACCACTTTTGACTGTGGTTGGATTTGGGATCTGGACGTGCCTCCTAAAGTATGTCATTTCCTTTGGAAAATTTCTCGTGATGGTCTTCCAACCACTCTCAGATTACAAAAATCGCATGTGGTCGTGCCGTCTGGTTGTGCCTTCTGTGCTAACTCTTGTGAATCGGTGGCTCACCTTTTCTTTGAGTGCCCTATGGCGACCAACCTTTTACAAGCTTTACATATCCAAATTCCGAGGGCTCTTGCGGCAAGTGTCGGAGTGGGTGCAGTGCTTCCACTTACCGATATCAAACAGGCAATTGGTACCAAATCTTTTATTGATCTAGCCTCAGCGTGGTGGGCCTTGTGGTTCTTCAGAAACCAATTAGTATTTAACCACACCAACAAAGTAACTATAAATGAAATAATTCTGCTCTATACTACAAGTACTCATTGCTGGAAACAAACAAAGAAATTGGAGGACGATCTCCCCATTACTGCTACTTTTGGTCGAGGTGGTAATTGTCGTTCTGTTCGTCCGGGCGCTCGTTTGGTTGATCATTCAGCCCATACTCGTCAACGCTCCGGAAAGTGGGACAAGCCTCCTACAAATTGTTACAAACTAAATTTCAACGGATCAGTTATGTCGGGCGGATCGGCGTCTTATGGCTTTGTCATCCGAGACTCTAAGTATTTGCTAAAAACTTACTGGTTATAAAGGCTTTACCGGGGGACTGGAAATGCCCCTGGACTATCGAGCTGCTACAATCGCATATTTTGTTAGATATTTCGTCCTTTTCTTATGTTGCTATTCGTCATATTTTCAAGGAATCAAATGTCGTGGATGACTATCTTGCTCGTAGAGCCCATGCATTCCCTGTCGACGATTGCTGTGAGGATGATCCAGAACTGCGTGTTCTCATTCGGAAGGATGCGCTAGGAAGGGATTCTGCTGCGGCGGACCCGACCTAATCTTTATTCAGCGTCAAAAAAAATACTATACCTACAGTAAATTAGATAAAAAAAAATGCCCTTAGTTGGGAATCGAATGTGAAACGGATGAATTCACAAAGGTAGGCATTTACATGACCGGCCTACTACTGCTTTAATTGTTAGTTTGGAAAGAAAATTTTTATAATTAAATATAGTGTGTACTCGATCCATTTAATATTGGGCCCTAAAAATTTTAGGGCTCTATTCTGTTGGTCCACCTGAACATGCTTATGGCACGGGCCTCACAAAGTGGACCAAGAACAATCATCACGCTTCAATCAAGTGGCACAGATTCATCAAATATGATTATTTTATTATATTTAAAAGCTTAAAAGGTAGAGTTACAACCATGTAGAAAAGATCTTGTTCAAGTAAGGTCGTACTTTATACCTCTTACTTTACATTGTAATTTATTCGTTTACGTCCTCAAACTATGATTATTTTATAGTATGTTAAAACCTTAAGAGCCAGAGGTAAAACCTATAGGAAGGATCCTGTTCAAGTAAGGTCGTACTTTATGCCCCTTTCATTACATTCTAATTTGTTCGTTTACTTCCTCACCTTTCGATGTGGGTAAATACTCCGTATAGGCGCTTAGTTTTACCTTTTAGGCTTGCGTGGCTATAGGTTTGGGGATTTTCCAATCTTAGTTGTAATGTTATGGTGATAGTTTGGTAGTGGAGTTAATGAATTTCAAGTTATTTACTCGAATAACATTGCAGTGTACTTGAGGAAAATACAGTGATCATGATCACCATGTTGCAAACCTCCCAGAAGTATGCATGTGTGACACGTTGAAAACAACTCCATCAATGTATTTTGAGGGGCGGATTTTTAGATGAAGGTGTTATGAGATGCTTGCTCTTGAAAGTCTAGGCTAGATGGTTAAGCAGTAAGTACTTTCCTCATATTGAAATGTGATATAGATGTCACAATAGAGTGCTTTAACTGGATGTGGTCACGGGTTGGACCCTGACCCATAAAGATGGGTCAGATTGATCTTAGATCGGTAGGTTACTTAACCCACCGAGTCATGAAAAAAATGACTATTTAAGAAAAATATGGGAATATATATATAACTTCATTTCACTTCTTTCCCCGGCTTCATTTTCGATGTGGGATAAAAAAAATGAGAATATTATATATATCTTCATATCACCTCATTATTCATCCACTTGATTTTCGATGTGGGATATAGGAAAGAAAAATGTTAAAAGCATTGTTATTAGAATCGCGATCCGGATTACTAGAGTCGTGAGATTGTAAGATCTCAATCATAGTACTAATCTAGATCGACATATAAAATTGTTTTGGGGCAGAATCGGATGCAGGATCGTTAGAATCTTATAGCATCACTAAGATCGTAATGATCCCAACGATACTATACGATCCTACGAATTGAACATTTTAGCTCATTTAAAGTATATAAAAATAAAAACAAGTGGCTCATTTTGGCCTTAATGGCCAATCTTACCTTACCCACTTTAAGTTCTAACGATGCACCTTCTCAATCTGACTCAAACCCTAACCTTACACACCGTCAATCACTATTCAACTTCAACATATTCTTTCTAAGTCTCTCTAGTCTCAATCTTCGACTTTGATTTAATCTCCTAGTGGCTCATCTCTCAACTATTAACATGTTGAATGAGTGGCCGACGTGCTGAATGAGTGGTTGGCTTTATTGATTGAGTAGCTCGAGGATAGGCGGAATGCAGCGGGGTGCTGATTGAGTTGTTGGCGTTGGTCGGACTTGTTGGGGGCTTATTCATATGATTAAGGTAATATTTCTTGGCTTGTTTTGCAATGTCATTTAGTGGTGCTTAACTTCAGTCATCATCAAGAAAAAGGACACTTGGTTCTAAATTAGACCCGGGTTGGTAGCACGCAGTAGAAGTGGATAGCAAGGCTAAGAAAGTGAAGTGCAAACATCGCAATAAGGTATTTTCTGGTGATATTTTTAGGCTAAAGCATCATCTTGAGGGAACTCATATGAACGTCGAGACTTGTGCTCTAGCTTCACACGATGTCAAAGAAAAATTTAAAGCACTTCTACAAGGAAGAACTTTGAAGATATTGGTGAAAATCAGGAAGAAAGTAGATTTTATGAAAGGGGAAAAAATAGGAAGGGGAAAGGCATTATGGAGCGTATGTTAAACAAGTCAAGATCAAAAGTTCAATCTACACAGGCTACACTTAATCAATTATATAAGAAGGATGAAAGAGATGATGTTTGCCAACAAATTGCTCGGTTCACACATGGTTGAAGGAGTTTACTCAAGGTAGAGAGTTGATTAGACCTACATCAACCAGATTTGTTACTTCATACTTGTCTTTGAGATGCATCAATGAACAAATTAAAAGGTCCTTCGATGACTTTATTTGCATCAAGCAAGTGGAAGTCAATTCAAGTAGATTTTCCTCATTAGTTGAAGGGAAGAATGTGCATAAAATTGGTTTAGATACTAGTTTCTGGAATGGTGTCATCACATGTTTGAAAGCATCTCTTCCTCTTGTGAAAGTGTTGCGTTTGGTAGATTCTGATCAGCCCGCAATGGGATTCACTTATCAAGCAATGGAGGAAGCAAAAGATCAAATCAAAGTAAATTTCAAGAATGCCGAAAGAAAGTAAGTTGTTAACTACTTAACCTATTGGTTTTATTGTGAATTTTTAATTTAGTAGTTTGATAGTTTACGTATGTTAACTTATTGGTTTATTTATGCATTCATAATTTACAAACTTGATAGTTGATCATTGTTAATAATTTACCGACTTATCGATCTCTTGAGGTGTCGAGTTTGTCCAACCCTCGAATTATTTCCCAATAAATAAATAAAAATGAGTTTGTTAATTAGATGAAGAACGAGATGAAACAAATAAGATGAAATTGTATGAAATGAACTATGCTATGTTTGACATCATCGTTTTGGGGGTTTTTTGAGGTTAAAAAAAAAAGATGTAGCATGGTGTGTTTGGCAAGCGGTTTGGCATGGAAGGTGGTCGAAGGTGGAGGTTTTGGGAGTTAAATTTGGCTAAAATTTAACCTTGAGTTGGAAAGTTTAAGGGGGTTTATCCTTGGTGGTGGTTTTTTTTTTCCCTGTGAATTCAACTTTTTGCCCCCCCCCCCCCCCTTCACCGAGTGAAGCGGCTCCACTCCAAAAAATTAAGATGAAGTGTATTTTTGACATTTTAAACTCAATACCCATTCACAAACCTTACAATCATTAAACACTCATTTAGGGTTTTTTTTTTTAATAAAAAAACTCCACCTTTCACATTTCCAACTCCATAATCTCCACCTCCATAATCTTCATCTACTAACAAAGTTGCCCTTAATCATAGCCATTAGTTTAAATTCATCCAAAGTTTAAAGCAATTGGCTTTCTTGCTTGAGTCTTGCAAACCTCGTGCACAAAATTCCAGCAAGAGCGTGAAAACATAGGCGAATATATATGTCCTATTAGGCATATGCATGCTTAATAGAACATGATTGACACAAGTTTTTTTATAACGGTTTGTACAGCGGTCATTTACAATTCTAAAAAAAAAAGACACTCTCCGCTGTTTGTTTGGTAGTCTATAGGATTTAAAAAAAAAGTACAACATTTATCTAAATTTAATATATACTTTTGATTTTCATCACAAAAAAAATCATCTAAATTATAATTATAAGATGGATTGTAATCTTAAGCTAGATTAAAGAGTGAACGTGCGAAATAGTCACTTACAAACCAATATTATAATGAACATTTTATGTATAAATTAAACATTATAAGATATATAGAACTTTACATGTTCAAATATATACAAAATATCTGATATCTTTACACATCCAACATTTTGTTTACAATAGTCTGTTTATTCAAAAACTGTGAAATCATACAATTCCCTCCAATTCAAGAAACGTGATTTTATGTAAGGAAGAACTACAAACAATTTGTAGTCGATGAGTCTAGCTAGATAACCACAATTGGCCATATGGAATAAGTTATTCAACACGTCAATAGTACCAAATCCTTTTTTTATTAGGAAAGAATTCGGAGGAGAGAGCTCTATCCGACAACATCCTTTCGAACGAGGTCCAATAGTCTAGTATTGCTGTAGCTAGATATCTACACTCCTGTCAGAGTGACTAAGGTGTGCAATCTTATCAGCCACTATGATACCTATACGGGGTACATGAAAGAAGGGCACTTCTTTCATATTTAATAGCAAGAGTTGTTTAATGTCTTAAATGATCAGTTCTATTTCCCAAATGCATTTATACTTATTTTTCAGGTGGTTTATTGTGATGATAGAATCACTTTCTATATGAATTTTGTTAATGTGTAGTTGTAGAGCCTGTAAGACCCCTAACTCAAGAGCAAATACTTCCGCTTTAAGAGGGCTTTGAAAAACAAGTTTTTGATAACCTATGTGTATGAGTCGGCTATCCCGATCCCAGATTATTACCCTATCCGAGTTAATGTTGTTTGCGATGGTGGACCCGTTAAAATTAAATTTAAATGATCCTCTAGGGGAGCTTTCACCATGCTACCTCAAATGGATTGAGTACGGTCATCTACTACTTACCTAGATAAGCCAATGTCAAGTGTTTTTTTAAACTAAAGATTTGAAATGCCAAACAACACCAATATCTGGTAAGTTGAGAGATCGAAAAATATCTATAAATAGGATAACTGTCATGAAATAAAAGGAAAATAAAGCTACAACCCTAAATAAAGAAAAAGATATGAATACATCTGGCCACATAGCGGTAATTGAACCCGTCCACGAAGAAGTCGAGGAAGACCCAGGGGCGAGTTGTGAACAGCGAGACCACGGGGAAGACACAAGAAACAACGACGTCTCGTTGCCGGAAAGACAGGAGGAGAAACACAAAAACAGATAATTGACGTCTCATGAGGAAGTATGGACTAACAACGTCCCCCTACCTAGATGAGGGATCTTCGAGAGTTGCAAACATTACCATGATCAACTGGATACACAGAGTGCACGAGATTGCAACCTTATCCGGATACACCTAAGCCAACAACAGCACTGGACATGGGAAAATCAAGCCATAAACAGGAAGAACGAATCAAACAAGATCGAAAACGTAAAACAATTACAATTAGTTCTTTATGATCAAAATTCTGATCCAATAATCTAATTTTTCCTTTTCATTCTATATTTTCTTTTCTGGTCTTGGCTCATCATTGCTCACCACCAAATAGTGGCATTGCGACTCGAGCATGTGCAATGTAGACGAGCACATAAAACCTTTTGGCATCAGGTCTATAAGTCTCTTGGAATCAATCCAACTATCGCCCGATATCGCACATCGAAAGACATGCTCGCTAGCCCTTTAACAAAAGTATGAGAGTGCCCATGCCCCAAGGATTCGATTTCAAGTTTTCAACCATTCTTCAACGAAATCGGTTTTGCTGGCTACAGAGCTATATAAAAGCTATTCGTCTAGGCCACTTGAAATGAGACATATTTTTTCGAAAAACGAAATGAGACTTTTTTTTATAAAAGGCGATGATTTGGAAGGTGTTCGCCTCTACTGGACCACCATTCAAGCGTATCCTTCTAGATGAGAGCTAGAAACTCTGATTGTTAAGTTGACACATAATGGTAGATCAGAATCAAGTCAAATATGTGCAACTCGATCCGCTGCCATGTTGCCTTAATGAAATGAGTCATATTATTTACAAAACATGTGTGATTATCTGTTTATTCAATTTCTCGCTTATTAGCTAGGCCAAGTTGCATAAAACCATCCTTTAAATACACTCATTTACCATAAATCGCCCATTAAATTGATATTTCCAGCTAAGCACCCTTTAAATGATTTTCTTCATCAATTAACCACCCCGAATATATTTCATCCAAATATAGGTTAAATTTGATAAATTATAATTTTACCACTCTTTTTATATAATATTCTAATAGAATTTTAACAATTAAAAAAATGTAAATAAGTAAGTATGAAATTGGGAGGAAACTATTGACACTAAATATTATTTTTATACTATTTACACTAAATATTATTTTTATACTGGTTGTTCTCTCTCTAACGTTTTTTTTTCATTTATCCAATGCAAATCAATTCGACTTTTTATTTCGAACCCGGTTTACGGCTGCGTTTCCACCATTCTTGCTCTCCAACAAAAGGTTAGAATTCATATCTAAATTATTTTTTGATGAAAAGAATTATTTATATCAAAATTAATTATTTAATAAGCGCTTTTTTATTTATAACCATTTTATTTTTTGAGGCAAAAATAATTTATTAAATATTATGTAGCCACAAGTCATTCGTGCATAGACATTTTATTAAACTAACTAGTGCAGATCTCGTCACGTGTACGGGAAATACATTAATACATGATTCCAATAAATAAAAATAAAATAATCCAAATATAAATTATTTTTCCACCAAAAAAAATATAGATATAAATAAAATTAGTTTGACGGATTATAAAAATAAATATCTTTTATTTAGATTCTCTCAAAATATAAATAATATTCACATTTACTACATATATGGTATTTTTTTTCTAATCTACCATTAATTCAATCTCATATAATTTAATAGATAACTATTTTTAAAAATATTTTAATATTTTTTTTATTAAATATATATTATATATTTATTACGTTAGTTTACTAAAATATCTTTCCACGGATGGATTGTGGCTAGATAATATTTTGATAAATTATTTTTTCTCAAAAAATAATATAGATATAAATAAAATAACAATGATTAAATAATTAATTTTGATATAAATAACTGTTTCCACCAAAAAATAATATAGATATAAATAAAATAGCACTTATCAAATACTGCATATTTTTCTATTAATATTTTTGGTCATCCCTCACAAACTAACTCACTTGCTTGACCGGGGGTTACAGCCTACACAATGAGTGTGGCTTATATAACTTTCTATAAACTATGATAATATATTATTCGGAAATTTCGCCAGGTACCCCTAGTGTATTGCAATTTTCGTGAGGTATACAACAATTTTGCATATTTCGCGTGGTGCCCCTGAGGTTTTAAAACACTCCGTCTTGTGCCCTTTCCGGTTAAGTACCCTGCTGCTCGAAGGCCGGCTCGGACCTGCTACTCGGAACCGCTGCTCGAAGGCCGGCTCGGATCTCGAAGGCCCCTGCTGCGAGTGCTGCGACCGACTCTCGATTATAGCCTGGTGAGTATATGAACCTATATATAATCTAGGGTTTGAGGATTTGGGGGTTAGGGGTGAGGCAGATGAGGATTTGGGTGCCAAATCCTCCACAAATCGTTCTCCAATTGAAACTGAGGTCTGTTTCGTGTTCAATTGGAATTGGGGCTCGAAATCTGTTTTGTGTGCAGTTGGAATTGGGGATTTGGGGGTTATAATGTTCAATTGGAATCTGTGTGCAATTGGAATTAGATGTGTTTGAATCTTTGATTTGAATCAGTTGCAATTGAAATTAGTTTTGGGAATCTGTCTGTTTGTTTTCGATTTGAATATTTGCCTTTTGTTTCCGTTTGTTTATGAATCAGTTGCAATTGGAATTGTTTAGGTGAAATTAACAAATTGGTTTGGTGAAATCATCTCTAATGCATCATGTTTCCCCTTTGGCAAGTAGAATTTGCCTATAGTTTTGGCACTTTACTACTTGACCTGCTCAGTGGCAAGAATATACCACCAAGTCATGTAAATTTTCTTTCTTGATCACGTAATTCCTACAATGAAAACAGCTTATTCAACTTTGTTTAACCTTTAATCTGCCAAAATATTGCGAATCCGATTGAACTTGGTTCTTTCTTGTTGACAATAATTACTTGTATTGATCCATTTATTGACCAGTGACTGTCAAACTGACTTGTCCGATCCGCCTGATGAAAAACCTGCAATTTATGTATCCATTTCCCCACTCTCTTGAAAATGCAGTTGTTGTCTTGATATTTAGTCACAATCTCACTAGCTTCATCTTCATCTTTTATTTTGGCTGGCAAAGGCGGGTGCACCGGAGCATTAGACTTATTCCTTTTAATGGCTTAGTAATTTATAACCAAAGAACTCATTCTTTAATCTCTCAGGCACTTGACATGATACATGCCAAGAATTTCCAAATGCTTATGGACTTTTGTTTAAAGGGCCATGTAACAGATGATGACAGAACCGAATTAGTTCGGTTAGCTTCACGTTGTTTATAGTATGAAACTCGTGAAAGACCCAAATATAAATCGGCTCTTGCAGTACTTTCTTCCCTTCAAAAATAAACTAAGGTATCCCCACATCATTATTGCTTGACTTCCATCAACAATAATTCCATGCTTTCTCTTTTGGTGTCTGTTTACTTATCCTGCATGTAAATTCATGGTATGAAGTCTGCATATCCGTATGAAAAGAATTGGCAAATTTCCAAATTTGTTATCACTAACCAAAAGTTCTATGCAATCCAAAGCAGAATTGTGGGGCTCGTGGAGAGGGCAGACATTTTGAGGGGTTTTGTCACCTCTTGGTTATGCTTGCTCACCTCTTGAAAGGCATAAATACATACCTATAGTCGAACTCCACCCACCGGTCCACAGATTCTGCCTTCGCCTCCACCCGCCTATCGCCGGTCTCGGCCTCTAGTCGCAACCTCCCCTGCTTCTCGTTTCTTCTTTGTCGCCTACCTCCACACAGGTGAGTTTTCTTTTAGATATTTTGCGACCGTCGAGCCCATTGTAGCCGAAATTCACGCCACGACTCTTCCCCCAACATCGGCACCGGCGAACGACAATCTGCCTCCTCGTGGTGCATCGCCTGGTCACCCTCTTTGCTTCACAGAAGAATGGGCTTCTAATTTCATTTCATCGCTTTTCAATTTAACTGAAAATCATTTTCCTTTTTTTAGCCAAACTAACGAAAGTGAGAAGTCTGTTAAATATAACCGGCAAGGGCACGCCGCGAAAAAAATTAAAACCTCAGGGGCACCACGCGAAATATGCAAAAGAGTTGTATACCTCGCGAAAATTGCAATACCCCAGGGGTACTTGGCGAAATTTCCGTATATTATTTTATCAAAAATTTTCCTAAAATCAAGCACACAACGCGCCACATAGGATTTTTGTCCCTAGAATTAACCACAACGCGCCCCATAGGACGTTATGCATCGGTTTTAGTATATGTATATGTATATAATAATATATATATATATATGTAATAAATATATACTATATATTTAATAAAAAAAAATTAAAATATTTTTAAAAATAAATTATCCATTAAATTAAACGAGATTCAATTAATGGTGATTACAAAAAACATTTTACCTTATAAATGTGAATTTTATTTATATTTTGAGAAAATCTAAATAAAAGATATTTAGATTAAGATTATATATAACTTCTCAAACTAATATTATTTATATGTATATCATTTTTAATGGAAAATGATTTATATTTTGATTATTATTATTTTTGTTTATTTGAACCTATCTAAGTTATTTATAATATTATATTAATGTATTCTCTGTAAATAAAACGGGACCTACACTAATTTTTATAATAAATTGAAGTGAAGTAAGTAAAGTGGGGTTTAACTTTCAAGGAACGTGATTCGACTCAATGGTATAGGAGACAGAAATAAGTAGGGATTTGCAAAGAACCGAGTTCGAATTCTATCCCTTACATTTTGTATCTGCCTTTTTTTTAATTAAAAAAAAACCATCAAAACCCTACTTTATATTTTAGACAGACCTTTCACTCGACAGAGCAAGGAGAAAATCCGAGTCCGGGAGTCCCCGAGCCAGTGACCTGCCGCCGCAAACTCCACCTTCGACCGACCTTGGCACCGGCGCACCGCACCCAGCCCCTCGGAAGCTGGCGAACCCCCCGCACCGTCTCCCGCAGGCCGCAGCAGCCGCCGACCTCTCACCTTCAACCTTCGTTCTTCAAGGTTAGTTTTTTTCCTCTACTTTTAATTTGACTGTTTTAAGTTCAATTGGTTGAGATTAAAATCAATTTAGATGAGACGCTGTGGATTTGAGAATGAATTTGGGGAAATTTCGATTAGGCTTGGTGATTTTGATAATAAATTTTGAGAAATTGTGATTAGAATTTGTGGTTTTGAGAAATAAATTCGTGGTATATCATGTGGAATTGTTGTGGTTATGATTGTGGTTGTGGGAAATAAATTTGTGGATTTGTGGTTTGTGATTTAGAATTGGTGAATTTGTGTGTAAGTCCGTCCAAGCCACCCTTGAACTTTGTAGTTTTCAAGCCCCGAAAAAAATCCTGGATTAATGTACATAGTCTATTGAAATTTGATGTATATGTTTTAGTTTTCATTAGCCTCACTATATGAATATCACTTTTTTTTAAATTGGTCAATGATGTATTTTGGAACTTTGATATATTTAGTTAGTGATATGTTTTTTTATAATTCGATATTCGCTTCGTTATTATTGAAAATAGTGGAGGGCCTATTTTGAAATCTCACCTTATACATTAAAAATCTCAGGTCCACCCCCCTCGTCCTGATCGCAATGAAGGTCAAAGTGATTTCGCGTTCTGCGGAAGAGTTCACTCGGGAACGAAGCCAAGATCTTCAGGTTTACTTCCCATTCACCTCGCTAATTTCCTAAATTCTTCCCTCATAGGGTTCCTAATCGCTTCGTGTTTTTATCTCGTCTTAGCGAGTGTTTCACAACTATGATCCTAGCTTGAGGCCTCAGGAGAAGGCGGTGGAGTATGTTAGAGCTCTCAATGCAGCTAAATTGGATAAGGTATTTAATCTTCGGGTGTAGATAACTTGTTTGTTTTACTATCGATTTTACCGGACCTTTTCTTAAGGTAGCTTCTTATTCCGGCTCCACTGATGATTTTTTTTCCTTTTTTTTTTGTGTAGATTTTTGCAAGACCCTTCATTGGAGCCATGGATGGGCATATAGATGCAATTTCCTGTATGGCGAAGAACCCCAGCTATTTGAAAGGGATATTTTCTGGTTCAATGGATGGAGGTAAATTATAGTTCCTACCTGTTTACTCTTGTATTAGGAAGGAAATGAAGATATCAGCACTCGATCAGAACTGTCTGTTTGCATTGCATTCGTTGCTTCCTAATTCGATTTGGTTGTTAGTTACGTTTTGTTTGAATATTGACTATTAAAAGAAAGTCCTTTTGTAAACTACGCCTATTAGGCTATAGCCTGTCCTATTTTGTGGTACATTGGACTTGATGTAAACATATTATGTCTCCATCTCTTGTTAGGTATTTAAATGAAATGCTTCTTTGTGTGCAGATATTCGCCTTTGGGATATTGCTTCTAGGTAACTTCTGACCTACTAGCTTGTTGTGGTTTAGAGCTTCATGATTTTTCACACATTGTTGTGGTGTTTTGAATTGTATATTGTATATCCTGTAATTTAGAGATGCACAACGCCTCTTATTCCCTCACCCCCTTCTGGAGTTATTAGTACTTGCTCCTCAGGGAGATTTTTTGCATACTTTGAAATTTTTAAAGGATTGATTGCTTTTTTTTTGGTGGAATAAACGATTGCTTTTAGCATAGCTTAATGCTGACTACCTGAGGTCAATGCATAGGTCAATCATATCTAAAGAACTCATATATTGCTACTGATTGAATAGTGGCACTGCGTGACAGTTTTCAGTTACTACAAATGATTATTTTTATCTGTTTTGTGGGAGTGAGTCGAGTGACTACTTGATCCTACTATGCAGTCTTGAAAGCCCCAAGATGTGGAAGGGTATGATTCAGCTGGTTTAGTTTGTCTGCAGAAGCACTTACACTAAGTGCAATAGCTAGTTGCATTAGGTCAATATGCTTTAACTTAATAAGTATTTTCAAAATGCTTTAACTTGTCTTCAATAGTTAGTTGGATTGGTTAATGAAACATTGGATTTCCCTTGTGTAATCATATTTAGTTATGAAAAGTTCATGTGGCACAAAAGTGCACTCCTTTCGAATTTCGATTTTATATGGAAAAGTTAATCTTTGCTAATTTTTTTAATGGATTTTGTTTGAAAATACAGGAAAACAGTTTGTCAGTTTCCTGGGCATGATGGTCCTGTTAGGGGTGTAACTGTATCCACAGATGGACGTGTTCTGGTATCATGTGGAAATGATTGCACGTAAGTTGTAACATCAAGATATATGCCTCTTGGGAAGAGACTAATAATCTTATGATGTTCTATGATAATAGTTTCCTCAATTCACCTTCCATTTGGAAATGGATCTGTCATTTTTCATCTGATTGAAATGTCCCTACATTCGAAACTTCATCTAAGAATGTTTTGTAATTTTGTCAGTGTTAAATTATGGAATGTTCCAGATGGATCAATAATGGAGTCAGAAGACTTTTCCGGTGGGCCATCAAAGGTATTTTTGCTTCATCTTGAATGTTGTAACGTGTAGACATTTTGTTTTAAAATCTGAGGAAGTTATTTTTTCTTAATGTTCAGCCATTCGCAGTTTATACTGGGAGCAATGCTTTCAGGTATGGCCTTGGCCTGTCACTCATCAAGAACAATTTGATTTGGAATTCTTTTGTTCTTTATAATGTATTTTTTTTTAAAAAAAACACATGCTTATAATGCTTCTATGGTGAATTCTTCGTAAATGACAGGGCTGTTGATCACCAATGGAATGGAAACCTTTTTGCAACAGGAGGGGCACAAGTGGATATCTGGGATCAGAACAGGTTTGAATTTGGACTGCCGCTCTTGGTTGATTCACAAGCTTGATGCAATATAGTTTGATAAATTTAGTCATTTGTAGGTCACATCCAGTGAACAGCTTTGAATGGGGTGTGGATACAGTTGTATCTGTTAGATTCAATCCTGGAGAACCAAATCTTTTGGCAACATCAGGAAGGTAATTTGGATATAGATTTGTTGGTTGATATTATCTCCTCCTTCTGAAATTAATTGCCAAATATACCACATACACTGTGGAGGGATTTACTTGGAAGCAAATTGAGTTATCTTGATCTGTTTTTCTTGATGTAGTTATTTTGTTTGTGGAAATTTGGGGGGGGGGGGGGGGGGGGGGGGGGGGACTTCTACCTTAAAATTCAAGACTTCATTTGATAAATTCTATCAGGATCTCTTAAATTCCAGTTCCTATTAATAATAATCAATAGTAAATACATTAAGTCAGTTCTCGTGCATTGCATGTTTTTGTAATTTTTTTTTATGGTCTTCGTTCTTCCAGTGACCGGAGCATTGTACTTTATGATCTACGCTTATCATCTCCTGCAAGAAAGATTATCATGTTGGTAAGTTTCTGCTAATGGTATTGCTTTGACAATTAATTATCAATTATGCTTTTTAGGCAAGTATGATTTTTTGGAATTAGTGGAGACTGGGATGGTGATTGAATCTGGTATGTATATAATGTTAGGTATATTTTGGGCTGGAATAAGAAAAAGTTATTTAGGGATTAATCTGTTAGACTATCATGTGTCTGCGAGGGAGAGGGGTAAAGTTGCATGTGGGTGACCCTAAAAAGATACTGTTAGTATAAATACGGAGGTTTCGGATTATTCATCATCTAGATCTGTGTTGTGGCTTCTTGCCTTGGACCATTTAGGGTTTCCCTACTGCTTTGGAGACTAAACATCAACTTGGTTCTGGTTTCTCTTTGGGATCTGTGTGTGCTCTTCCTGGTTTTACCTCCCGTGAGCTCGATGAGAGATGGATCAAATGGGATGTTTCTAACCATCCCATTTGATGGCTTTACCGTATTGATACGAGTATCGCCCCGAATCGGGCACGAAGTATCGGATTCTGAGTTCGTATAGCCGTGTCCCGTATCCCGCTTCTATGGTTAGAAAGTATTCAGGATGAGGTTATTGCATTTGGGGTAGGACGAAAGCTGGTGAGGAGATTGTTTCATGGATCAGAGAAGGGGGATAATAGTTCGAAGATGTTAGAGCTCTGTTCTAAATTCGATGAGGCTGCTGTTGATGAGATTGCAGGAGTTACATGGGAGGAATTACCAGGAAAGATAAAGAACCAAGTTAGTTAGCTATTGTGCTCATGAAAGTTAATAGTAAAAATAAGGTGTTTAGGCCAACTAGCATGATATCCAGAATATTTGAAATTCCCTTCTCTGGCTCTGCTTTTTCTTGTGTGTGTTTGTGTGTGCTGTGTTTTGTTCTTGTGTGTGCATCTGTTGTTTATGCTCTTATCAGAATCATCTGAACAAAAAACATAGAAATAATAAGCTATGTAAGCATGCACTAATGATGAATTACTCCCACACTGCTTTACCTATAGGAATCTGCTGAAAGCATGAAACAGCATTAGATCACTAATGTAATATGTCAATAATGTCTTTGTAAGTTTTGGAGAATGAGAAAGTATAGCAATCTGACCCTATTAATTACTGGAGACAGCTGTCCCCCTCCCCCCTCTTTTGCACTAGAATCCCTACCATATTCTTCCTATGTTTACCTTACAGACGAAAACTAATTCAATTGTAACTGTTTTTCACTTGAAAACTTCGTGTGCTGCTGTACTCATTTCTCATTGTCACAAAATTCATTAGAATATCTATTTTGTGTTTGCTTCTAATCAGATGACTTCTGTAAATGTGACAGACGAAAACTAATTCAATTGCCTGGAATCCAATGGAGCCAATGAACTTCACAGCTGTAAGCATTTGCTTTTTGACATTTACCATGCTTGTTTTTTTTTCTTCTTTCCAGTCTTTGTTGCAGTGGATGGCTATTCATGCATCATTATGAATTTATGACCGTTTATTTGCTTGTAAAACAGCGTAAGCATGATTATGTGGTAATATAACCCAGCCCATTCTAACCCGTGCAACTTCCGAAACCTACTCTTATGGTGTTTATACTATTGATTTTATAAAGAGAAGCATTTAGGATAACTAATGATGTCAGTCCCACAGCCTATGTGTTGTATATTTTTCCTGGCTAATGATGCATTGGTAATATTTTATCACAGGCGAATGAAGATTGTAACTGTTACAGTTATGATGCGAGGAAGCTTGATGAAGCAAAATGTGTTCATCAGGATCACGTCTCAGCGGTGTATGGACTTTATGATGCCATTCTTTTTGTAGTATCTACTACGTCGCATGCAGGTCCTTTACAATGCTAAATGTCATAACATCACACATAACAATTTGGCTACTTCCTTGACAGGTTGGATATTGACTACTCACCGACGGGACGGGAGTTTGTTACAGGATCTTATGATAGAACTGTAAGCTGTGATAACCATTCTATTAAATTCTTCTATTTTCAGTTTTTTGCTGGCTTCTCTATTCTTGTATTGATAATCGAGCTCCTATGTGCAGGTAAGAATTTTCCCTTACAATGGTGGCCATAGTAGGGAAATCTATCACACCAAGAGAATGCAGAGGTATGTATTTTATTCACCGCCAATTAGTAGCACAGTCCTATCCACAAGTAATTTTGTGAATCCGAGAACGATTGGACCCTTTACTTATTTCAATCTGTACAGGGTATTTTGTGTGAAGTACAGCTCTGATGCATCTTACATTATATCCGGAAGTGATGACACAAATCTTCGGCTTTGGAAAGCTAAAGCATCTGAACAACTAGGAGTTGTAAGTACCTCTCAGCTTCTGACTCGTGACATGGTTTTGCTTCGTCTGTGAGACATACTAATGCATTTTATGTTTTTGCCAGCTTCATCCAAGGGAACGCAAGAAGCAAGAATACCATGAAGCTGTAATAAAACGTTACAGGCACCTTCCAGAAGTGAAGCGCATTGTGAGGTAAGAGACCTGCCCAACCAATTTAATCTTTTTATCACTGGCCCCATCCCTGATTGGTGCTTTGATTTAGAAAGGTCCTATATGGCCAGATATCATATCCAGTTTAAAAAAGGGTTTTCAATCAATGCCTGATCATCTTGTTCCGATGTGCAACTTGCAGGCATAGGCATTTACCTAAGCCCATATACAAGGCTGCTTCTTTGAGACGCCTAATGACAGAAGCGCAGAGAAGGAAAGAGGAGAGGAGACGAGCTCATGGTAATCCATCACGCTCTAAGCCTATCCGTAAGGAAAGAATTCTGCAAGAGGTTGAATGATTTTTTATCAGATGGGGTTTTGGCATCGTTGAACGGTTTTGCAAATTCTACTTGATGAGTATCAATTGTCCCAAGTCAGCATCGTTGAACGGCTTCATTTAATCATGTTAGGGAACTTGAGCTTGCTCGATAGTTTAAAAAATGAAAATACAAAATACGTAATCTTCCCATTTATTTTTGCTTTCAACTACCCATTTTGAAAATTTGGAGAATTATTTAGTTTTAGAGAATTCACATAATTCTCATCTACTGTTAGTTAGAATTCACAACAGGGTCGATTCCACATTTGTCTAGGAGACCTTGGCATGAGCAAGTAGGCATAGCTTCTTCTTTTTTTGGTAGAAAGCAAGTAGGCATAGCCGCGATCAGCTAGCCGCGACGACCTTGGACATCAACGTCTTCTCTTATGTTTTGGTCGTATACACATGAGAACGATCGGCTAGGTGTTGTACTCGAGCATTGACTTGTCGAACTTTGACCAGAATGTAATGTTTGCAGGGGCGGTCGCCTATGCCTATGAAATTTGGGGCCGTAAAAACCAGAATGTAATGTTTAATAATACTAGTAAAAAGTTTGATTTGCTCCAGCTAAACAAAGAAGCCAACAAGAGAATAAACGGGCCAATGATTTGCTTCATGCATGTTCTTCCTATCCCAGGTTAATTTTAATGGTTCAACACATAAAAGTAAACACAAATGCTCACCTTGCATTGCCAAAAAGTTTTAAGACCCTAATTAGGCTATATACATTACAAATACTTCCCATCTATTAATATTACTAATTCTGCTAGCATTTTGCTGACGTGTCACACCCACAATTAAAGTTGAATTTTTTATTCAAATGGGATTTTCTTATTGGTCAATATTATTATGGAAATTTTAAAGTATTTGTTTCCTATTTTAAATATGGTTTGAATCCATTCCCTTTTTTTTATTTGTGGGGTCATATTGCCGTAAATATTGAAATATGTTTCCATTTTTCTTTCCGATTGCAATATTCTCATAATTCGTCTATATACATTGAACTTAAATTTGAATCTTGGTATATTTTATTTTTGAAAATTCATACTCTACATATAGACCCATATTCAATTGTCAGTTTATAAAATGTTACGGAGCATAAATTAACTTTCACATATGTTCATATTTTCTCACCAACCATGCAAGTATTTCATTCTCAAATAAATTAATCAAAGATGTACTCGGATTGCCTGCATTCATTATGTTAACGGATTGAATTCATTTAAATATTTGTTTACTATATCACATTTATCCCAAGCATGTTAAAATGTACTACTCTCTCTATTCGTTTAGCTAAATATGTTGTTTAATATATATTCATTCACGCTTTGTTAGGATGATAAAAATTATTTAAAATTTTATTTTTTTCAATTTTTTTATAAATTAATTTCGATAATAGGTAATCTATTAATAATATTAATTATATTATCATTTTGCTGATGTGTCATGCCCACAATTAAACTTGAATTTTTTATTCAAATGGTATTTTTTTTATTGGTCAATATTATTGCTGAAATTTTAAAATATCTGTTTCCTATTTTAAACATATTTGTTTCCTATTTTTATACTAAAATATTGTTTAATTTGATATGTTGTATGTCAATTTGTGATCTATTTTAATCGTCTATGTACATTGAACATTCGTCAAGTCTTGGCTGATTTTATTCTTGGATATTGAAATTGTTGATTTTTCATATTTAACCGATTGCAATATTCTCCACAATGTCTACATACAACGAACATGTAATAATCAAATAGGATTTTCTTATTGGTCAATATTATTATGGAAATTTTAAAATATTTGTTTCCTATTTTAAATATGATTTGAATCCATTCTCTTTTTTTATTTGTGGGGCTATATTGCCGTAAATATTGAAATATGTTTCCATTTTTTTTTCCGATTGCAATATTCTCATAATTCGTCTACATAACTTCAAAATTATTCACACAATCATGTGCTTATGATTTTTTTAATATTTGTATGGGAGCTTATATTTTACTTTTTAGATCCATGCTAATGATAATAATTATATATTTATTTCAAATTGTATTAGGTGGTGTGTTTGAGTATTATTACTACTTTACCTTATTAAATCATTTTCAAAATTTGTATCGTATGTCTTTCCAACTAATTTATAAATTATAAAAAAATACTTTATACATATTTTTGTCGTAAACACGTATATATTAATATATTATTATATAGATATATAAAATGATGTTCAAATTAAAATAAATCAAGCTCACGTGCCTTCAAGGCACGGGTATTACACTAGTGATCATATAAATTTTAGACTGCATATCAACACAGCTCCAAAATTCTCATGGCTGGCCAAAGCAGCTGAGAGAAAGCAAAATGTTGTTGAAGCTTATTATATATTTTTGCAGAACCAGGCACAAAAGAATGGCCTCGGAGTGCCCGAACAACAGGCTTGAATGAACTAAGAATCCTTGGAACTCTATTGCACATAAAGATGAAACGTCTATTTAAAGGGAAAAACATAACCTCCATTCTCTCTGCATTAACTTAACAGCAACATACCTCCGGTCAAAAGATGGACTCTTAATCATTTGACCGAAAATTCTCCTTTCAAGCCAACGCAAGGATTTCAAGAATCTTTCTGTCTAGAGCTTCATCACCACACTCATGTTCCTCTTCAGCATTCCATTGCCATAAGGATCCAACACAGTTAATAGTGCTGGGCATGATCCTTACAGCTGATAAAGGATGAATTTGGAGACCATTGCATCAACGGCTTCCAATGCAAGCAGCACCGCAGCAACAATAAGTCCAGCAGTATGATGCTTGGTAGTCTTGCAGAATTCTTTCCAAAGGGAGAGGGGCTTAGAGCGTAATGTGATGCATTACCACGAGCGGGTCTCCTATCCTCTTTCCTTCTCTGCGCTTCTGTCCGACCTGCCTGGCCCGCAAAGTCAACGCCTTGACCAACCCGAACAAGCAAACCGGTGCTGAGAGAGGCTTCGGGTTTTCGTCAACCGTCATAATCGGCTGTCACATCAAAAGGAAATAATGGTAACGAAAGTGGATCGGATTACGAAAATGTGTTATCAACGTTCTCAAAAGAAAGTCTTCGAATTCTTCTCTTTTTTGAATTCACAAACTAGGATTCTATGGTTGAACTATGCAATATTTATTATTGCTGTAAGATATGATTCATCCTGTTAAGTATTTTACATTTGGCCATCAGCCAATTGTAACCGAGAAATGATGTCGAAAAAGTATACAGGAAAAAGGAGAGCTTACAGTGACATGAGAAAGCGGTCAGAATGATAAGGAATTAGTGTCAACATGCCATTAAGTCCTCGGGCAATCCTTACCTGTAAATAATAACGATTTGAAATGCAGTTTATGACAAAGGGGATTCAATCAGATAGAATGACGAAACGAAAGGAGTGAGAAATAGTACAAAATTCAACTAAAATGCTCCAGCTATATTATGCATGACAACGTAGTCAATTTGATTGGAGTTCTCTATGCCAAAGAAATGTTCCAACTACATAGAAGCTCAAACTACTTACAGTTGTGTTTATAATCACAGCCCACAAAACTACCCTTGTGGTCAAATCCTTGTCTGTTGCCAAGAGCATCTTCTTCTCGGCTTCAGGATATTCAGGAATGACACGATAATAAGCACAAACAGGGCAGAGAAAACCCCCCTTGTTGTTAAATCTTGATTTGAAGCCCAATCAGCTCTCATGCACTACCATCTGACAATAATAGGAATTAGAAGCCGGACCTTCACCACATTCTTTACACATTATGCGAAAAATCTAGATGTTTACAACCTGTAGGGATGGAGGAGTGTTCACTTGTTATACAAGGTAAGAACATGAAATTATTCACTATACTACCAGCAAAACAAGTTGCCTCACAATCTTGTTGCATAATGTTTCTTTAATTCTTTTCACGCTGCTAATCACCATCACTAATGATAGGAGTTGAATTTCACTCCGAATATAAAATAAAACCCTCTCTATCGTGCCTAAGCTTCTTCCTAGTACACAATTCACCACATTCCACAGGCTCTTCCATTTGCACATATTACTTGTTCCTCATCTAGCACACTAGATTTGGACTTGCTGATTTTTCTTTGAAGTGTTTGTTTTCTTTGTCATTGCCGGTATGTTGAACAATTAAATAAATTTCGTTCGAGCATACACAGTCTAATCTTTTGGCTAGGCAAGACATAGCATGACCATATGCTTTGCACCAAGTAGCAGCACCTACATTTCAACCTCAAGTGACGAAATTTTTTCGGCAGCCATCGCCATGTATGTTTGCAGCTATAATTTGAAGTTGGATCTTAAATATCAAAGCCTAGCAAGATCTGGAACCTCAATACGCCAAGTCTCAACCCTGAACAGCCAATATGACGCATTGGACCCTGAAGGAAAAAAATACACAATATGAGTTAACATGTTATACTTGACAAAATGAATTGCAAGAACATTTTTCAAGGAACATGAGCTGCAGGTACTTCATAGCAGCAGTTGAGATCACCTTCTGATGAGCATTTGAGATACAGATCCTTAGGAAGTGGCTGAATCATCTGAGCTATCAAGGACTAAAATTTGGGAGCTACAGATGATTCAAGAAGCAAGATGAGAGATCTTCACTGTCCTCCCCCTACGGAGAAAAAAAAAACATTTGTAAGGCACCAAAGATCATGTTTAGTTTAGGCTCCCTTTCACTGGTAGATCATGTTTAGGCACCAAGGATTCAACCATTCACAGTCTTGCTGATGGTGATAACTGATTTTTGAAAGAAAAAAACATTTATTTTCTTCTTCAAATATCAAATCATATTGAAACTAGAAATGGTAATGTCATTAAATGTAGACTATTGCGTACCCTACGACAAACATAAGAGAAACCCTATACACAATTCAAACTTTTTCTTTATTATTTTATTAATATTAAGAAAAAGAGCACCAGAAATGTTTGCGAGTGCTCATGCTCTAATTATTCTTAATCCTGAAGTCTTATCTTCTCACTTCCTTTTTGTCACCAAAGCATAAAAATCAGCAAACATCACATTTAGATCATACCTTAATCGAAGCAATCTGCATTGGCTAAGTGGGATATCTGGTCTTGATTTAGCAAATATCTCACCACTGAAGGATTTTCCTATATCCAAATATGATCCGAAAATGTAAATTAGTTTGGAAATGTTTTTATCAATTTCAATGAACATAAGCCAAACGATTGAAAAAACAACATACTTGCTGCAACAGAAAACAAGCTTGCATGTAGGAAGGAAGACATCAAATTCATCCTTGGAGCAACACTTTGCCAAATGTATTATGAGGTAGCTCTGACTTTCAAGATTGTTCCATGGCACATGAGTTTAATGGATGGAAAGAGAGAATCTACATACAGCTTGCTGTGGATAGATTCTGTCATCCAAGGGGCAACCAGCAAGCATGGAACAAACTCGATAGCACCATCCCTCTGAAGTTCCTATGTTATCCAAGGTCGGAGCATGAAATTATTTTGCTGCGAATATTAATGATGAAAAATGTTTCTGCAACATGGTATAAATGGTATCTCAATACATGACAAGGAAACCTGCACTAGTTGATGCCCAAGAATCTACTGTCCACAACTATTTGATGCGGCAGCATATCCAAAGGAGATCCTGAATGAAGCTTTTGATGAGAAGTGCAAGGATACCAGCAGATCTCCCAAGAGAGACATGGCCTGAGAAAAGCAACAAAAGAATATAGAGAGAATGCATTAAAAAAGAACCAAAATGAAAAAAGGTTATACAATATATGATGCTAGTGGTCGTATAAATGAACTGATTTGAATACATATAATGTAGAGATGCAAGGTTTATGATACTAATTCCATATTTGGTTCAATCAAAATAGTTCAGAATATTATAATAATCTTGCGCACAGTGTCAAATGAATTACAACAAAAATCCAAGAGCACAAATTACAGAGGATGATATCTTACCAATTGAATTTCACTAGCATCAGACAAAATGATCTTTGGCATCTATTGAAGCAATACAAATCCAAGAGCATACTACTTTGATTAGCAAGAGGGAGGATTTCAAGCTGAATTTGCCCGAGCAGACAGACTTTCATCATAATCCGCAGGAGTCTTAAACTTGTCTTTTTCATGCAGAAATCTTGTAGAAAGAATCTGTATCAACATAGTCCATTAGGCATGCTCAAAATACACAAGAAAGAAATTTGAACTGTGCCGAGTTTCATCTGTATGCTCACCTTTCTCTATGCTGGCCAAGGCAGCAGCTGAGGGAAAGCAACATGCTGTTGAAGCTTATAATATACTTTTGCAGAACCATGCACGGAAGGTTGGACTCCATGTACAGAAACAATGGGCTAAAACAAACCAACAGTCCGTGTTAGTCTATTTCTCTCCTCCAGTAGACATTACAAGTTTAGAATATACAAGAATCAGAGAGAATTTTCAACAGCACATAGAAGATGAATTGTCCATTTATCATGATAATCAAGTGAATGAAAGAAACAGAAAACATACTCTCCTTCTCTTTACATTAACTTACCAGCAACATCTTTACAGCCTCTGGACAAAATGCTCCACACAAACCTTGTCTTTCTCCTCCCGGCAGAAAAGCAAGTAACCTGCCTAAACATTTTACAAGGAGTCGGGAAATTGCCACAATTCCAGAATGATATGTTCCCTTCAAGGTCTGCAGGTCACTGCAGAGTTGCAGGTGTAAATCAAATAATAACTTGAAAATTTTACCGAGAATTTTCTTTTCAAACCATTGCAGGGATTTCAAGAAAAGTATGCAGTCTCGAGCTTTATCATCATACTTATGTTTTTCTTCTGCCTTCCGTTGTCATAAGGTACACCTCAGCAATCCAACACAGTTAATAGCAATGGACATGACCCTTGAGCAGATATATGCATGTACTTGCAGACCATTAGATCAACAGATTCCATTACAAGCAGCGGTAGCAAGTCCAACTGGACATCCAAGTAAGGATCAGATGCTTTCACTTGGGTCAGCAAGTTTATGATGAACCTTGAGGATACATCTCCAGATAGAATGGTCCGCTCCTGCTGAAATAAAGCGAAAACGAGCTGAAAATTTGACAAGTTGGCTGTGATTGCGAATGATACCATCTAAACCAAAGAAGACAGAATCCCGAGTCAATTTCAGTCGCCTCTTCTGTTATCCAAGCAGCAGCAAACAAAAGCATCTTCACGACAAAGCCAATTTCGAATGCCCTTCCAATACATTCGCTAACAGAAGCTTTAATTTGACGCATCATAGCTACAGCAAGTAAGAAGCCTTTGCTTGATTAACAATATCCCATCCTTTAGACTCGCCCCATGATGTCAAATATATGCTTCCAGCTTGAATGGTGGCTCGCTTTCTAGGAGAGCATTTCGAGTGATTTCAAGATAGCAGATCTCGACACAGGAGTGCAACACTTTTATCTCTGACATGTCTATGTTCTTTGGTCACTGAATCCACCAATGCACCATTTAGATTACCATGTAGAACAAGAAATCGCTTGCACAGGAAGTGGCCCCCCACTCTTCTACTTTAGAAGCAGGTCTTGCCAATTTTCCAAGATCAACACTTGATAGAAACTGTGGCATAGGACTCAACTCGGCACTAGAGTGATCATTAAGTTGCACATGTGGATAAGGATTAAAGAAGTGAAGCCATTCTCTTTGATCAGCAGTTGTGTGCATTCAGAATGCAGGAGTTTTTGAACTCATTAGGTGCATCTGAAACAAAAAAAAATAATGCAACAAGTTAGATCAAACATAGAAAGGTAATCAAAATGCATCATAAACATGAAAAATAGAGTTTGTACCTCTGGTAATCTGAATCCCAAAGATCTTAAGAAGCATCTAGAGTGGGTATAGAACTGAGATCGTTTTTGTAACTCTCATAAGAAATACTTTATCAAAGAAGTACTCTTTCACACCATCAACAAAATCAAAAACCACTCTTGTATGCGTTACTGGGAGTTCGTCAAGGGTGATATCTTTGTTCACAACATTGTCAAGCAGATTCTGCAATGAGTTCACATTCGATACCCGTAAGCTGGTGAGCATATCCTGTTCATCTTTAGCATTCAATGACGCTACACACCCCGCCACTGTTAGATCACCCACACCACGCAAGTTTTGGATGAGAGAAATTGATCTCCTCTTCTCAAACGAGTGGGAGTAAATACTACGGACAAACAAGATAAGTCCCGCATACGAGTCCGTGTATTCACCTCCTAATAGCACGCCAAGCATTTCAGCATTATTCAAACCTTCCGCCTTGTCTAGCCAAGGAAGGGGAGCCAGGGTCAAAGCATCGTTATATGGCTGACAACGCGACATAGACAAGCAGATATTGTCTATAAATTCCCACAATTTCTTATCTTCGCGTATCAAAAAGGGTGCTTGCAGTAGACGTTGGCGTCTAGCTTTACTCGAAGCCAAAGACATGCACTCTAAAAACTGAGTCAAGGAGGGCGGGATGGCATAGTCATACAACTCCAAAACATTCCTCATTTGCTTGAAATCGTTCAAGTCTTCAATCCCAGCTTCGGTTTGTCGGGTGAATGGTGGCAACATCGGAATTATACGGCCTTTATCATCCCCAAATATAACTATCCCGATCCGACTAATATGACACCGGTAGCCAGCCTCTTGCATTCTGAGGATAGACTTAATCCACCCTTTGAGGATTCTGCGGAACTTCGGAAGAGAGAACAGATCAGACGACCCGCCATTCTCAGCTACATACTCTTTTAGAGTGACGAATGGTGGATAAAGAACTCCCACCCTCCCTACACCATAAGGGATCACTCTAGAAGGGATAGGAATGTGTAACCTATTAGAAATGTCTTGAATACTACCCAAATCTACCTCAATGTCCTGATGTAACTTGTGGTTTACCACCAAAGAATACCTCTTCCTACTAGAGTGCTTATCAAAATAATGAATTACTTTCAATCCACCTTCCGCTTGTGAAACTCTGCGTTCCACGTTTTCAAGCTTGCAAAAAGCACTCTCCTCCTTACTTTTCATTGTCTACCACCTGACTTTAGACCACAAACAGTGTTTATCGAATGGAAAAAACAAGTATTCAATGTATTATTGCTTGTAAAGACTGGAAAAATCATATAACGTATTCAACGTACTAATGAAACTTCATTACAAAAACAAAAAATGGCAAGTAGAGTTGAGTAATCAAGTGAAGCAGGCAAATATTTCAATATCATTCTCTAATCATTATTCAATATCATTCTCCAAGCCAACACACCACAAAAATGGTAAACAATTTTAATAAATAGACAAGCAAATTTCAATCGAAATATCCCAATCTCAAGCAATAATTTTCTAAATTAAGAAATGGAGTTAATGGACAAATTCACAATATCAAATTGACAATAATCTCAAGCAATAATTCACCAACAAAAAATGCTATCTACATATTCATATTCAAATTGACTTAATCTCAAGCAATAATCAAATTCACATATTCATATTGAAATTGACAATAATTTACCGCATATTCACCACAATAATTCACCATAAAAAATGCTTACCTTTCAACTCTTCAAACTGACACTTTCGAGCCTTTCACCGTCGACAGATCGGCCTCCCTCTTCCACTCTTCCTCTTCTCTGAAATCGAATGACAGTAGACAAATATGGGGGCTTCCTCTTCCAGACTTCCTCCTCTGAAATCGAATGACAGTGCTGAGCTGCTTGCTTCTCTGAAATCGAATTTACATTTCAAGTTCACGAGAAGAGAATTTACATTTCAAGTTCCCACATGAAGCTTCAAATTAGAGCGCGAGAAGAGAATCAATTAGAATAAGAGATTACATTGCTGTTCAGTCTATCGAAATGGGGGTTGCGCTTTCGACTCTTCAATCTGTTCGAGAATGGGCAGGGCGGCGTCTCCGGTCAGCGAAGGCGAGGCGGCCGAGCGGGACTTGGGAGAAGGAAGAAGAGACGGCTTCTCCTTCACACGGGAATACGGGATGTTTCAGACGCGGAGCGGAGGAGTTTGTTAGGGTTTCACTTTCACGAGCAAAAACGTCGTTTCGTTTTTTTTTTCTTCTTTTAATACACCAAATTACCGGGACGATGGGGGGCACGTGCTCCCATGCCCCTGGCTCCGCCTCTGGCCGGAGGTAAGGACGGACGGAAGTGAAGAAGGCAGGAATATCGGCCTATTTCATGCTTAAGTGATTGATCAAGTGCAATAAGTGGCGAAGCTAGTTCGTAATATAGGGTAGGGCGGACGAGATTTTAGCTAAAAATTAAATAATAATGAAACGAGCTTTGCGAATTTTAAATAAATTTAATTGTGAAGAACTGTATAAAAAAATTTCAAAGATTTATCCATATTATTAGAAGTGAATAAAATTTATAATTAGTTAAAAAAATCCTAGGAAACCCCTAATGAATGACTAAAATAGAATTCAAACAAGACTAATTGAAATTAATTATTATTAATTTCAAGGAAACCCCTAATGAATGATTAAAATATAATTCAAATAATACTTATATATATAAAAAGATAGTTGAAAATAAGTGAAGAAAATGTAAAAAGTGGTAGAATTCAAATAATACTTATATAAAAAGAGATAGTTGAAAAAAAGTGAAGAAAATGTCCAAAGTGGTAGAATTCAACCAATACTTATATATAAAAAGATAGTTAAAAATAAGTGAAGAAAATGTAAAAAAAAGTGGGATTTGAACCTTGGGCTCTCAATAAAGAGGAAAAAGTTCTTCATCTATCTTTGACCAACTTGGCAATAGAGACTTTACAATCTACTTTCACTTCTAATTAATTTAGACTTTTATTTTTTATTTTTTATATAGTTAACCTTTCGTATTTTTTTCCCGGATCAGGGTGGGCTCGCGCTCACACGAGCCTGCCCCTAGATCCGCTAGTGAGTGCAAGTAAGCTTCGTCAAGGGTAGGTTGTGGTCCGATAATATACTACGTCAAGGGTAGGTTGTCGTCAAGTGCAAGTAAGCACGGGTCTAAGCGTTTTCATAATGTTGACTCACCGGGTCGATTTTGACCCAACCGGTCATCGGGTATCGACCCTAAAAGTCCCGAGTACTTTGGGTTCGGGCCGATTTTGGATACCGAGTCTAAAGCACCGTGTCCAAACTCGTAAAACTACTGGGCGTACGGGTGAGGTCATGTTTTGACAGGTTTGGATGCATATGATTGTTTGTGTGTGCATGGGGACAGGGTTCCGTGGCATCACATGGTTTGGGCGAAGGGAGGAACCCGTAACATTTGGTCATACTTTGGCTAGCTACCTAGGAGAGCTTGTCTATATAATAGATTAGACGTGGCCATGGGTTACGGGTCAACCCGTGACCCGGCAGGTCGTACGGGTCATTGACCCGGCGGGTCCGGGTTGACGGGTAGCCGGGTGGGGACGGGTAGCGGGTTAGGGTTAGGGTCGGGGGTTTTGCAACCCGTGACCCGGCGGGTAGGGTTGATATACGAGTTAACGAGCTCGAGTAGTGGGTGTTCAAACTCGGCTCGTTTACAAAAGAGCCGAGCTCGAGCTCGAGCCTCATTTTCTCGAGCCGAGCCGAGTCGAGCACGAGCTACTCATAAAATGTAGATCTGTTATTCAAAGTGAATGGAGTCCAAAAGGCAAAGCGGCTGACAGACTCTTTAGAAGAAGTGGTTAAATAAAACCTAGGGACAGAACTGTAATTTCACCTACGAAACGAGATATACGCCCTATTTACAAGGGGTTAAATAAAACCTATTTACATGGGGTTAAATAAAACATAGGGGGAGAATAGTAATTTCACCCATAAAATGTGCTATACGAGTTACTCGAGCCGAGCTCGAGCTCAGAATTCTGCTCAAGCTTGACTCATATTTAATTCGAGCGAGCCCGAGTCGAGCTTTTTCCGAGCCGAGCCCGAGCTACTCACAATAGTACATAAACTAATATGCAAAGTGCAATGTGAGAAAAATAAACCTCATCCTTCTCCTTTTATAGAGTTGGAAGTCTTCCTTCCTTCCCCTGATTTCCAATGTGGGACAAAGGCTTTGTCCCACATCGAAAATATGGAGTTAGAATGAGAAGGCATGGGGCTATATATATGTATCTCACTACCACATTTCTTCCACTTCACTTGTTTCCTACATTTCCTACATTGGAAATTAGGTTGGAAATGAAGTTTGAGAAATATATTCTCATATTTTTCTCTTACATCACACAATGAAATTATTGTGGATGAAAGAATTAATATGGAGATATAATCTTCCTACATTTTAAACACTTCATATCAAATTGATAAAATGTGTTGTGAAAATAAAATCTTTACATATTATTTATTTATTTATTTTAATAGTCATTTTTTAAAAAAAAATGATTTTTTTTAAAAATAATGTAACCCGCCGGGTCAACGGGTCGATCCGGCGGGTCAACCCGAACCCGTCAACCCGTGAGATTTACGGGTTAGGGTTCGGATCGGCCAACCCTGACCCTTGACCCGGCGGGTCGAACCCGTCGACCCGGCGGGTCCGACCCGTGGCCACGCCTATAATAGATTGCTCTATCTTGACATAGATCCAATGTGTAGATTATGCGAAGATGCTCTGGAGTCACACGAGCATCTATTTTTCAAATGCTCTTTCTCTATGGAGGTTTTGCTTTGGGTGACTATGCGTTTTTCAGTTAATGACTGCCCAAAATCTTTGTTGCATGGAGCTGATCTATTGAGAATTATTGGCAGAAGCAAACAAACCATTCATCGTGCACAAGTGTTTGTATTCGGAGCTTCGGTCTATCACATTTGGCAGGCTAGGAATGCCATTATGCCATTGTTTTTGAGGATAACATCATTCCTATTGATGTGATTGCTTGTTATTACTCATGTTTTTCGCTTGTTGTATGCCTTATTTCCCTACTAGTTTGTAAGGCTTGGAACCTTGTTTGATGTTTCGGATTTGACACATATATTGAGAGGGATTTTATGCATCTTCGAATATGATTGGAACCCGTGCCTTATTTCCCTACTAGTTTGTAAGGCTTGGAACCCGTGCATTATTGATTTATTGGGTAGGATTTCGTTTTAGTAAAATTTACCTGTATCCCCCCTAAGAGAGTAAGAGGGATGGTTTACACCAAAATCCTCAACATTAAAGAGTTTAAGTTAGTAACTTACACTCGTCACAAGTTAGGATTATAAGCAGATCCACAAACATGTAATTATTACAGGAAGGCACGTGAGATTAATGGATAGCTCCAGAAAATATACATATAGCTTCCTCTGGATAGGTACTGAAATCTTGGAGCACGAATTACAGTCTTTTTACTCATTTTCAGTGGCCTCATATTGTCTATATAGAGGAGGAATAGAGAATGACATCATACCAACTGAATTTCACTAGCATTAGACAAAATGATCTTTGGCATCCGCTGAAGCAATAAAAAATCCAACAGCATACTACTATGATTAGCAAGAGGGAGGTTTTCACGCCAACCGTTATAACAAGGACCCTTCGGACGTTTCTTTTGTTGACATCTTGAGGATTTGCACAATGGAGTGCTGACATTTCCTCTGTTGCCAAGAACATCTTATTCTCGGCTTCAGCATATTCAGAAATCTTGGTTTCAAGCCCGATCAGGTCTCATGCACTACCAATGTACTTTACCCTCAATCTTCCTGTTCCTGCCAAACCTTGTTTTTCTCCTCCTGGCAGAAGAAAATGTAACCTGTTAAACCCTTCCATATAAGTTTTAAGCATCAAGGTGCTAAGTAAGCATTTCATCACAGAAATAGACTATAAGCGAAGGAAGTTGTCATGCCAAATGCGGTTCAACAACTCCGTCCTCATCTTGAGGATTTGCACGCTGGAACACAGACGTCTCCACTGTTGCCAAGAGCATCTTCTTCTTGGCTTCAGCATACTCAGGAACGACACCCTTGTTGTTAAATTTTGATTTGAAGCCCCAGAACTTCACCACATTCTTTACACTTCATACAAACATCTAGCTGTCTACACCCTGGAGGGATGGAGGAGGGTTCACCTGTTATACAGTGAAAGCACGCAAAATTATTCACTATACCAGCCAACAAGTCTCCTCACAATCATGCCTAAGCTTCTTCCTAGTATGCAGTTTACCACTTTCCACAAGCTCTTCCATTTGCACGTATCTTTTCCCTCATCAAGCACACTAGATTTGGACTTGCTGATTTCTCTTTCAAATGTTTGTTTTCTTTGTCATTGCCTGAATTTTGAACAAGTAAACAAGTTCAAGTTCGAACATACACATGGTGTAATCTTTTGGCTAGACGTAGCATGACCACATGATTTACACCAAGTAGCAGTACCTTCATTTCAAGCTCACGTGACGAAATTTTTTCAGCAGCCATGTGTGTTTGCAGCTATACTTGTCAGTTGGATCTAGATTATCAAAGCCCAGCAAGAGATGGAACCTCAGTACACCAAGTCTCAACCCTGAACAACCAATATGACGCATTGGATCCTGAAGAAAAAAAAGACATAATATGGGTTAACATATTATACTTTACAAAATCAATTGCAAGTACATTTTTCTAGGAACCTGAACTGCAGGTATTTCATAGCAGCAGTTGATATTACCTCCTGATGAGCATTTGAGATACAGGTCCTTGGGAAGTGGCTTAATCATCAAAACTATCTAGGACTTAAATTTGGGATCTACATATGATTCAAGAAGCAAGATGGGAGAGCTTCAATGTCCTACACTAGATGGCAGCAGATCTCCCAAGTGAGGCAAGGCCTGAGAAAAGCCAAAAAAAGAATATAAAGAGAATGTATTAAAAAAAGAACCAAAATAAAAAAAGAGGTTATACAATATATGATGTTAGTGGTGGTATAAATGAACTGATGTGAATACAAATAATGTAGAGATGCAACATTTATGACACAATTCCATATTTGGCTCATGCGAAAAAGTTCAGAATATTTTAATAGCCAGAGGATCTTACTTAATAGCATGAGCATCTTATTTACTATACCAGTTCAGATTCACATCTACATCAGGTGATGGTCCAGACCAATGGGAAAGTTACCTTTGTTTTGTAGACCAGATCCTCGCTGACAAGAGGAACATAGACGATTTTTAGCCATTGTACAAAATTCTGAGACCACGTAACTACATTCACAGCAAACTGTAAAATGGAGTATAGAGACTCTATTTATTGTCACTGCAACAGACAACAAAGAATCATTGGAAAAACTGTCATTGGTCTGCAAAACTGCAAAGCACAACTAATATGCAGCACACTTAGGACTTAGGAGTGCCTCAAACTTATGCTCCTTCGGGAACTCATAGGCCAAAGAAAAGGCTTGGTTTTATATACCAAATACCAAGAACAGAAACACAGGTAGAATAAGCCTGGAGGGAGCTACACACTGGAGTCTATGTATAGACACAGCCAAATAGTAATGACAAAGAGCAGCATATTCTGGAAATATACTGCTTCATGTCAATCAAAAAAGGAAAAAAAGTAAAGAACACAAGTACCTGTGGCAATAGTACTGCTTAGAGCGATCTCTGGAACAAGAGCTTAGCTTCTCACTCACACCCTAGCTGTGGGACGGTCTCTTTCTCCCCCTCACGATGCCAATCACACCCATGGGCTCTTTCATACCTAATAAGATCCCTCGCCACATGGTCATAATCCCTCCGTTCCCGACTATGCCTATCCTTGCTCGACTCCCTTAACCGATCTTGCCTTATCTCTTTGGAACAGCCTTCTAAACATAAGGGAATCTACTTTACCCTCTATCTTCCTGTTCCTGCCAAACCTTGTTTTTACCCTCCTGGCAGAAAACAAGTAACCTGTTAAACCCTTCCATACAAGTTTTAAGCATCAAGATACTCGAAAACTAAGCATTTTAGCACAGAAAGAGACTATATTGCCCCCAAATAAGCATCAATGTTTCACAATTCTTACTAGAAAAGCAATCCAAAGCAGCCATCGACCAAATTCCAAGTCCACTATAACCCGTTTCCCATTCAAAAACTTTTTGTAATACTTGACTATTTTATGACTATATCACAAGAAAATAATTACATATGTTTGGGGAAGGGTAATGACAGAAAGGTAGCATTTAGGTAGCGTTTAGGCATTCATTTCATAATGATAGAAAGGTAGCATTTAGGCATTCCACAGTCCAGCTACATATGTTTGGGGAAGGGTAATGACAGAGGGCATAGTAGGCATTCCACAGTCCAGCTACATATGTTTGGGGAAGGGTAATGACAGAGGGCATAGCCCAGATCATTGGCAACCACAAGGACCTAGACAAAGAAGCCAACACGAGAATAAACGGGCCAAGGACTTGCTTCATGCATGTTCTTCCTATCCCAGGTTAATTTTCATCGTTCAACACATAAAAGTGATTCCAAATGCTCACCTTGCATTGTCAAATGGTTTTAAGACACTAATTAGGCTATATACATTATAAATTCTACCCATGATCATATAAATTTTAGACTGCATATCAGCACAGCTCCAAAATTCTAATGGCTGGCCAAAGCAGCTGAGAGAAAGCAAAATGTTGTTGAAGCTTATTATATATTTTTGCAGGACCAGGCACAAAAGGATGGCCGCCAGGTACCCAAATAATAGGCTTAAATGAACTAAATAGTCCTTGGAAGTCTATTGCACATAAAGATTAAACGTCTATTTAAAAGGAAAATTCAAGTGGATGAAAGAAAGGGAAAAACATAACCTCCATTCTCTCTGCATTAACTTAACTGAAACATACCTCCGATCAAAAGATGGGCTCTTAATCATTTGACCGAAAATTCTCTTTTCAAGCCAACACAAGGATTTCAAGAGTCTTGCTGTCTAGAGCTTTATCACCATACTCATCTTCCTCTTCAGCATTCCATTGCAATAGGGTACGCCACAGTAAACCAACAAAGTTAATAGCGTTTGAAATGATCCTTGAAGAAATCCAACACAATTAATAGTGCTGGGCATGATCCTTGCAGCTGATAAAGGATGAATTTGGAGATCATTACATCAACAGCTTCCAATGCAAGCAGCACCACAGCAACAATAAGTCCAGCAGTATGATGCACAATAGTCTTGCAGAATTCTTACCTAATGGAGAGGGGCTTAGAGCGTGATGTGATGCATTACCACGAGTGGGTCTCCTCTTTCCTTCTCTGTGCTTCTGTCTGACCCGCCTAGCCCACAACGTCAACGCCTTGACCAACTAGAACGAGCAAACCGGTGCTGAGATAGGCTTCAGGTTTTCGCCAACCGTCATAATTATCCAAGGCTGTCACATCAAAAGGAAATAAGGGTAACGATAGTGGATCGGATTACAAAAATGATGTCGAAAAAGTATATAGGAAAATGATGTCGAAAAAGAATTCTATGGTTGAACTATGCAATATTTATCATTGCTGTAAGATATGATTCATCCTGTTAAGTATTTTACTTTAGGCCATCAGCCAATTGTAACCAAGAAAAACGATGCCGAAAAAATATACAAGAAAAAGGAGTACTTACGGTGACATGAGAAAGCGTTCAGAATGATAAGGATTTAGTGTCATTGAGTCAACATGCCTTTCCCTAGTTGGACAAGTCCTCCGGCAATCCTTACCTGTAAAATAATAATGATTTGAAATGCAGTTTATGACAAAGGGGATTCAACCTGTAGAAATACCATGAGAAGTATAATCAGAGATTTGAAAATTAAACACATCAGTTGGGACAGGTACCCAAAAGACGCCAATTATAGACAATCCTTGAAAATACACGTCTCTGAATCAACAACTATTTCCTCCAACCAAAATTGTAACAAGCACAATAGTGTCAAATTGTCAATATCTAACACCTTGCCATGTAGAAAGAAAAGAATTGATGTCCATTGCCCAGATCTGGGAATGTTCATAGCTACCATAGCAGTACCAAGAACAGTCGGTGCCTGATGGGTTTCGGTTATTGTCTAGGTGTTGGGTACAATGACTCAGCAAGCTTTGTACCTGTATAACAGGAAGATGTAAATGCAATCAGCAAGTTGATTGCCAGTTCCTTCTTCTGGGCGTCAAACACCAGAAAATTCCGGCCATCTACTGCATAGATACAGTTGCCGAGCACTACGTGGGACTTTCTGAACCACTTCAATGGGGCCCCGGTTGTTGAGATTTTGCTCCAGCTGCGTCCATCACTCTCGAGAACCTCATGCGAGAAGATCCGATCATGATTAGGTTTAAGGAACCGTGATGGACCGGAGTCAAATACGTGTATTTGGCCATCAATCTCCTCAACTATAGGCCAGAATTTGGGGCTCTTTAGCTTCTTGATCTTGCCTTTAGGCGAGGGACAAGCAGTATGCAGTACGAGATGTTCCCTTGACAAAAGTGTCCCTACAAAAGGTCAGGTAGAGACTATAACCCCCACAAAAATCGTTAGAGTATGGGGGAACACATTTCCAATCAGGTGGGAAGTCGTTCCCGCCAATCATATATGCAGCAGACCCCAATTTGAACAAACCCACTGACCCGGGAAGCCTATTCTTAATCAACTTGAGAGTGGCAATTTTAGGAAGGGGCATGACAGAATCAGCATTGTGTAAGAGCTCATTTTTGCTCTGCTCGAGATCCAAGAGACATATCACATAACCATTCGAAATAAGAAGCTTCTTCGGCATGCAACTTGGTCCCATCTTCATTCATTCTTGAACTTAATTCCTGGACAAGTAAGGACATATTTAACAAAAAAACGCACACTGAAAATCTATAAACTCTATGCTACAAAGCCCCTGCAATTTCCCAATTGCACTGGTCATATATGCCGTTAATGACAGATTCTCATCATTTTTTTCAATTAGACTTAAACATGTAAGATGTATGAGGTTCTGTTTAATCTCAAAAAGTTGCAGTGAGAGAATTAAGTAGTTTTAAGCAATCTTATTATACGTTGTTTAATGTATATAAGCAATGGCCATCCAAAAAAACAAGTAAAATTTGAATACGACCTTGGACATGGCATCAACTCCTCTTAGTCGCTTGGTACCGCAGGCCTTGAGGGGTGCGTCGGGCAAAGGGAGTAGTTTCTCCTTGAGAAGCTTCTCGATCAAGTTGATCTGGTGAGCAACACTAGACTTGGCATTTCGTTGCTTCTTGCACAGTGGTTCGTCGCATTGGAAAAAGAGATCAACCTTGTGGCGCAGGAGTTGGAGCTGTTCTCCTATGAAGCTCCGGTTGCTGTCAGTCACGGTGGAACTTGAAGTTGATGTTGAAGCCATCAATTTAGGGTATGGCCTGATGGAGAAGGACATCAACTCATGAATTAAATCAATTGTTGCAAAAACTAACTATAAATTATAAAACTAATCAATTGGTGAGCGAATCAGTTGAAATTCCAAAACCTGAACGTAGTTGGTTGAGAGGCAGCCCTAAAGTCAATTTCTTCACTAAATCAAATCAAAATCAAAATCCCTCTGCCAGGAGGGCACAGCCGCACAGGTCGACGGTTCCGTGGAGGAGGAGCCGCAGGGATGGCAATTTCACCTCCTAAAAAAAACATACCACCCCTAAAAAACATCCTTTTTGGTGATAAAAAAAGAGAGGCAAAATTACAGAAAACCACCCTTTAAATATGAGTGTTTTCACTTAACCACCCCTTAAATTCAAAATTACATAAAATCACCCTTTAAATGGTATTTGTTTACAACTCACCACCCATTCAACTATTTTCGTTACTTTATCATTAAATATATTATATTTTAATATTTTTGAACTCAAATTTGATTGTAAATATATTTAAATTTTGAATTTAAGGGTCCAATTATATTTTAGGGATCATTGTATTTATTTTTAAAAATAATAATCAATAAATCCTAAAATTATTATCTTAATTTATGTTTGAAAATGTTTAAAACATTATGTAAATTAATCTTATTTAAAATATAAATAAATAAGAGTAATTTCCATAATATTTTAAAATTTTATAAACATTTTCAACCATAAATCAAGATAATAGTTCTAGGCTATATTTATTATTATTTTTTTAAAATAAATAAAATAATCTCTAAAATATGATTGAGCCCTTAAATTCAAAATACGAATATATTTACAATCAAATTTGAGTTTAAAAATATTAAAATATAATATATTTAATGATAAATTAAAGAAAATAGTTGAATGGGTGGTGAGTTATAAACAAGTACCATTTGAAGGGTGGTTTTCTGTAATTTTGAATTTAATGGGTGGTTAAGTGAAAACACCCATATTTAATGGGTGGTTTTCTGTAATTTTCCCAAAAAAAACACCGTTTTCTGTAAGTATTTAATGTAGTAAGATAGACACTCGACGGGCAAGTAGCGAAGCCTTCAAACAACATCTTCCTGTCCGTCGCCACTGCTGCCGGCTCCTCGCCTCCTCCTCCACCGAAGCGTCGGCCTGTTCGACTGTGCCCTCCTGGCAGCTTCTTCTTCCCCTACCAATCCTAGATCCGAATTCGCTAAATTTTAAAGGTGAGTGTTTTATACCTTATGCTTTCTGAATTTGTGCTCTAGCTTTTCAATTTGTAAATAGGATATGGGAATTCGTTTAGGGTTTTGATTTTAGGAATCAATTTTGTGATTTCATTATTGTATGTAAATTGGATTTGTGGTTTGTGAATTGAATTTGTGATGTAAAATTAATCACAAAGTTCGAAAATAGACAGTGGATAGTAAATAGAGAAGATGGATTGCATTCCCTTTTTATATTACGCAATTTCTATGTTTAATTTTGCAATTTCGGTTTTTTAAGGTTTAGACGAGTTGGGATTTTAGTAATCTGCAACTTGAATTTAGAAGAATACTTCATCCAAATTAAATTAGCAGAGGGATTTTGATTTTGTGAAGATATTGACTTGAGGGGCTGCCTCTCTCCCAACTAAGTTGAGGTTTGGTTTTGGAGTTTCAACTGATTCGCTCACCAATTGATTAGTTTCATAATTTTTAGTTAGTTTTTGCAACCATTGATTTCATTTATGACTTGATGTCCTTCTGCATCAGGCCCATTTCTGAATACCCTAAATTGATGGCTTCAACATCAACTTCAAGTTTCACCATGACTGACAACAACCGGAGCTTCCTCTTCGAACAACTCCAAGTCCTGCGCGACAAGGTTGATCTCCTTTTCCAATGCGACGAACCCCTGTGCAAGAAGCAAGGAGAGTACAAGTCTAGTCTGGCTCACCAGATCAACTTGATTGAGCAGCTTCTCAAGGAGAATCTACCCCCTTTGCCCGATGCACCCCTCAAGGCCTGCGGTACCAAGCGATTAAGAGGAGTTGATACCGTGTCCAAGGTGATATTCAAATTTTACTTGTTTTTTTTGGATGGTCATCGCGTATATACATTGAACAACATATAATAAGATTGCTTAAAACTACTTTTCTCATTGCAACCTTTTTGAGATGAAACAGAACCTCGTACGTCTTATAAGTTGGTTCAAGCCCAACCACGTCTTATAAGTTGGCCTCGCACTAGTCTTTCACTGAAGAACCTCGTACATCATATCATTTTTGAGATTATACATTGAACAACATGTGCTCCTTAAGGTCTAAAATAAAATGATGAGAATCCATCATTTTGATCTTGCTGGCCTTAAAGGCGTAAGACTAGTGCAGTTGGGATATTGCAGGGGCTTTGTAGATGGCTTTCAATCCCACGTTGATTATAAACAAACAAATTGAACAGCATAGGGTTTATTTATGTTGGCTTGTTGCACATGTGCGCTTGCACACGACTCCAATTTGAACAGCATAGGGTTTATATATGATTGGGAATGTTGTTGTTGTTGTTGTATTAAATATGTCGTTACCTGTCCAGGAATTAAGTTCAAGAATGAATGAAGATGGGACCAAGTTGCCGAAGAAGCTTCTTATTTCGAATGGTTCTGTGATATGTCTCTTGGATCTCGAGCAGAGCAAAAATGAGCTCTTACGCAATGCTGGTTCTGTCCTGCCCCTTCCTAAAATTGCCACTCTCAAGTTGATTGAGAATGGGCTTCCCGTGTCGGTGGGTTTGTTCAAATTGGGGTCTGCTGCATATATGATTGGTGGGCAAGACTTCCCACCTGATTGGAAATGCGTTCCCACGTACTCTCACACTGGTGGGGGTTATAGTCTCTACCTGACCTTTTGTGAGGACACTCTTGTCAAGGGAACATCTCGTACCGCATATCGCTTGTCCCTCGCCGACGATGGTACTCTAACTCCATCTAAAGGCAAGATCAAGAAGCTAAAGAGCCCCAAATTCTGGCCTATAGTTGAGGAGATTGATGGCCAAATACACGTATTTGACTCCGGTCCATCACAGTTCCTTAAACCCGATCGTGATTGGATCTTCTCGCATGAGGTTCTCGAGAGTGATGGACGCAGCTGGAGCAAAATCTCAACAACCGGGGCCCCATTGAAGTGGTTCATAGAGTCGCACGTAGTGCTCGGCAACTGTATCTATGCAGTAGAGGGCCGGAATTTTCTGGTGTTTGACGCCCAGAAGAAGGAATGGGAAGCACATGATTCGGGGCGTGATCCACAAGAGATCAGTTCCTACTTTGCCAAACAAGTCTGGGAAATTCTTGTTGGTGGAATTGCAAGGTGTGCTGGAAAGTTTCCGCTTATTAGTAGCGAGCCTCTCTATGTTGTCATTGCAGTTGTGAGATCTCCTGTGTGGCGGCGTGATGATGGTGAGACAACATACGATGATGTGGTTTATACGAATGCAGAGGCATTTCTTGTGAACTCAATGGGGCAGGTTGTGTGCAGTCAGCCTCTCCATGATTTCTTCGAGGGGCCTATCCAGCCCTGTCACATGAAATCAGGTACGATGATTAAGGTTGACAAGGAGGGGAAGACAATGTGCACTATTTTGAGTGCGAACTCCTTTGCCAACGGGAAGGAAGAGAACCGTAACGTGAGGGATCTTCTTTTTGTCAATACTTTCACCGTGGAGATGCTTACGGGTGCTGCCTCCAAGATTCAAAAACACTTGGAAAGTGGAATTCGCATTGGGACTTTTCATCGCGAGGAGTTTGTGCGCGTTGTTGTGAAGGACAGGTATATCTTCAAAGTAGATACTCACTTGAAGAAGAAGGAGAAGAAAGTGAGGAAGAAAGGTGGTCGTCTTGACTTGACGAATGAGTTAATCCACTTTTTAAATGTGCAAGCTTGTTTCTTCTGAATTCTGATTAGGTGCGTTTTCTAGCTAGAATTTATTTATGCCTTAGCCTAGTAGCCTTACTTGGTCTGAGTAGCCTAGTTTCAATTTGTTTTCTTTCCTAGCCAACTCAATGGCAAGTTACATGCTTTCATGGTAAGTTTAGTTATATGCTTTGTTCAATACTTAGCAAAAATATTTATACTCCGAATTGGTATTTTGATCCTTTCGAAATATTTTGATCGCTTTTCACGTGATATGATGTGGTTGGGCTTGAAGTCACAATGCGAATGAAGAGAGTTTACGTGATTATTCTTCCCTTTGATGAGACATTCAAGTTTCACTGAAGAACTTCGGCATCAAGGAAGATCAACATACAACAAACATTACTTATCAGAGAGGATTGCTAGTTTATTGTTATTACGTGTTTGTTTCAAATCTAAATGATTATAGGTAAACATTGTAGTGTGCATACCTTTTATGCTCCTTTTGAGCGTGGTCAACGTGTTTCTTTCCATCAAAACGCGGTGATACCCCACCAGAAAAGAAAAGACAATTCACAATTGATCGCAACCGGATCGCGACTGGATTTATACTGAGGTTCATTGCAGAATCATGTATGAGTGTTCATATAAACCAGTGAAGGAACGATAGACTAGAGAAGGGAGTGATATTAAACCAGTGAAGGAACTCAACTTGTAACTTACAGGTCAGAGTGCTGAGATGCTGCTGCTTCTAATACTCTCTTCAGCTAGTTCCCGAAGATGTAAATATGTAATTACAAAAAGGACAAGCCAAAGAAGCATGTCACCAAAATGGCGAAGACTTCGTGTGCATACCCACTGCCTACCCGATGTGTATACCCAAACATCCCCTACTAATCACTTCCCATGGTCACCCACACTCAACAGCCCCCGCTGATCGAGCTAGCTACTCCTTAATTTCTGTGTTATGCAACCTTCGTAACCACGCAATCTCGCTGGATGACTTGCCTTTACACCTCAACGAGATACGAAATTTACAAGATTCAATGACACGGGCAACCCATTGTTTTGGGTTACAACTCCCACCCTTAAACACAATTACGTTCCTCCCTAACCATGTAAAATAAATGAACGCTAAGAATACAAGAAGCTTAGCTTTAAACATGGCCGTCTTCCTCCTAGCAGCGCTTTCTGCTGCGAACCAGCATTGCCAATCTTCTATCCCTCCTCCGTGTTGTGGTAGCATAGCCCATTTCCACACAATGGCGCTGACTACATTAATCTGATCACACATTGAAACCACATATGGGCTTCTGACTCTTCCACCTTACAAAGCGGGCATATAGCGGCATCGGGAGTGCTTCACGATTCTACTCGCCCTTAGAGCTCGTTTGGTTGACATTTCAAAAACTCAGGAAGTAGAACTTCCTAAGAATTTGAGATAATACCAGCGTTTGATTGGTTTTTCTGTTGTTGCAGAAAAACCCATGAATTTAAATTCCCCATTTTGGAGGAAATGCACCTACCTAGTCCCCTAGGTAAGTTCCAATCCCACCATTTTTAATAAGAAAATTCTATTTTCTTAGTTCAATCCCTATAATCCAAAATAAAAAACCAAACACAATTTCTCAATTCCCATAATTTTCAATTTGCGAGAATGAAATTCCTAGGAAGTAAACTTCCCAGCAACTATACTTCCCACATTTAACTAAACTAACCCTTAGTCTTTTTCTCACAGCCACCCATGTCACAAAGCCCCACGTTTTCAATTGGGCACCTTTCAGTGACTCCCCCACAGTCCACTAAGGGTCTCTTCAGTTAATTCCAATTGCCAAAAAGAACACAGGTTGAAGCCAGGTTGAAGGATCAGAATACAAAATAGGTTTTCTAGGAGCGTGTTTCAATTTAGCAGTACGTCCATATTCGCTATCCGGTTAATCAAATACTTCGACTTTGATTGAATTCAATTCATTTATGATAGCTTTCCCTTTACTCTTTGTCATTTTCATTAACTACCCTCATTCAGTTGAACAAATCACCAACAAGAATATCAATCGATTTCACTTCACCTTGTTCCCTTTTTACCAAGTTAAAGAAATTGACAACTAACATCAGAAAATACGAAATGGAAAAAGTAAACCCTAAAACTGAGAATTCAACGCGTAAATCTCCAGAATTCTAGAGGGTAAACTGAACCAATTAAGTAACTATGAGTATAAAGAAACTAACAGAAACGATTATTCAAAAGCTAAATAGAAAGACTTTCAATGATTGAATGAAACAAGCTTTGATCAAGAGAGAGGATTTGAGTGTGAATTCCCAATTCAAAGTCTGATTTCAATGGGCAGTAGAAAAGCTAAGGCAACTGCTGGGATAAAAAGATAGGGACGACAATTTCACCCGCACCCGACGGATATCCGTCTCACCCGATCCGGAATAAAGCGGATATTAAATGGGTGATGGGTCGGGTCAGATTCGGGTGAAGACATTCTCCACCCATCACATGATCCGTCACCCAACCCGTCACGCGATTATATAATATAATTATATTTTATATGTGAAATTACCAATATACCATCTAAACCCTAATTCAAGATACATATCAAACTATTAAAATGGAAATATCTCGTCATAAAGTAAGTTATGCAATTTTTATTTGAAGATATGCAATGCAAATGGCTTCTAAATGCATTGGGCTCCTAATTAATGTTTATTCATCGATGTGTTCGATGTATGTTTTTCAATAAAAAAATTTAATGAATTTGATATTTTGTATTTCACCCGAATTAACACCCGAACACCCGGTGGGTGATGGGTGGACAGAGCGGGTGAAATATTTGGTGGATGATGGGTCGGGTAGGGTGAAGGGTTTTGGGTGGTGGGTTGGGTGACGGAAGTAGATCATCCACCCATCACCCGACCAATTATGATCCCTATCCCACATTGATCGTGAATGGTATAACCATACAAAATATAAGGAGGGGAGAAGCCCATACACAACGACTTAAGCTTTTGTGTTAGAAGGGTGGATCCCGACTTTATAAACAAAAACAAAATAAACCCGACACGACTCTCGTTTTTATACGACCCGACCGGAGTTTTTTGGAATTTCACAACAACATGAGTGACTAGCACCTCGCCCCCTCCTCCTCAGATCTATCTAACACCAAGAAAGACCAAAATTATACTTCATTGTGTACTTTAGGACAATTCATTCACACAAATTACTTCATGGACAATATATCAGGCATACATAGTGAGAAACATAGACCCTACACGATAAACACACTAAGGGTTCGTTTGTTTAAATTTTGAAAAGGTAAAGGGAAAGGAAATAAATGTTTCGGCTATATACACCGCAAATCCGCACGTTGGAAGTAACGTGCATGCACGTCGGAAGTAACGTGCATGCACGTCCATTCCGATGTGCATGCTCGTCATCTTAAATTGAAGGAGACGTGCCCCTTCGTCTCCCCCATTCGTCCCAGATCACAGAAGAGAGAGAAAGAGAGGGAGAGCGCCCGACGACGACGACGAGCCAAGAGAGAGAGAGACACACACACACAGAGAGAGAGAGAGAGAGACTCAGAGAGAGAGAGAGAGAGAGAGAGAGAGAGAGAGAGATGGAGCCGGAGAGAGAGATGGAGGAGGAGGCGGTGCCAGTGGAGGCGGAGGTGTTGGCGCAGATGGAGGCTGGTGGTGGTGGTGCGCAGGCGGAGACGACGGAGGGTGGTGGTGGTGGTGGAGCAGTGGGGGAGCCGGTGGAGGAGGCGGTGGCGATGGAGGGTGTGGCGGCGGCGGCGGTCCTGGTGGCGATGGAGATAGTGGCGGAGGCGGCGGTTCCGGTGGCGGAGGCGGCGATTCCGGTGGAGGAGACCCTATTACCGCCGCGAAAGTGGCGGTCTACAGAGGTGTCTCTTGTCCCGACCCCACCGGTATGTTATTTGAATTATTTATTTTATTTGATTAAGTTTTATAGTTTTATATTATAGTTTGATATATTATAATATAGTTTTATAATATAATTTGATATATTATAATTGATAGTATATAGTTTTTATGATTTGTTATATGTTTATAGTTTATAGTTTTATGGATTTGATCGTATATAGTTTTTATGGTTTATAATATAGTTTGATAGATTCAATTATAGTTTGTACAAAAAGTACAAACTTCATTGAAATACATTAAAATTCAAAGACAATAAAAAAACATTAAAAGCGATTAATATATATTAAAATATAATAAAAGACATTAAAATATATCAAAAGACAATAGAATAACATTAAAAGTCATTAAAAATATATTAAAATAAAAAACATTAAAATATATGAACATACATTAAAATTCAAATACAATAAAAAACATTAAAAGCGATGCTAAATATATATTAACATATATTAAAAGACATTAAAAGATATTAAAATACATTAAAATAAAAAATATTAAAAAATATTAAAAGACATTAAAAGCTATTAAAATACATTAAAATAAAAAGAAAAGACATTAATAGCCAACTGGATGAAATAAATTAGCACATAGAAAGTAACAGGTTCTCAACATTTCATAATAACATGCATGGAGGCTTTTGAGGGGGGATGGTACCCTTCGACCAGTTAGGTTCGGCGACCGGGCAGCGGTCAGTCAGGTACAGGAGGAGACAGTACCCCATGATATTCACGATTAGACACATACAATAGATGATCTGCTGATGTCTGCAGAGGGCTACCAACAGCCGATGGGGACCCCCCGGCCGACGAGGATGACAACTTCTGGGGGGTCTACCTTCTTTCAATCCTTCTGGAGATGCGATGGAGGGGCAGCAGGCAGCAGCCTTCTTTGGAGACCTCCGATGTACTGAGCAGCTACATTACTGATGTAGTTGTGGGTCGACGAGCCGACAGGGGTAGACCGCCTGCTCGTCTACCCCCCACCATCCCCGAGGCATCTACTTCAGGCGTCCACGAGGCTTCCACTTCCGGCACACAGGACGATGAGGCTTCGACCTTCCCCACACCAGCGGCGATCTCTTTGGCTTCTGCGGATGACAGGATACCTGACGTCATAGAGGAGGCTGACGTGCCAAAAGTAAAACTACAAATATTTTGATATGGATGTAGTAATGTTTATTCGTCGATGTGTTCGATGTATGTTTTTCAATAAAAAAACTTGACGAATTTGATATTTTGTATTTCACTCGAATTAACACCCGATCACCCGGTGGGTGATGGGTGGACAGGGCGGGTGAAATATTTGGCGGATGATGGGTCGGGTAGGGTGAAGGGTTTTGGGTGGTGGGTCGGGTGACGGAAGTAGATCATCCACCCATCACCCGACCCATTGTCATCCCTATCCCACATTAATCGTGAATGTTATAGCCATACAAAATATAAGGAAGGGAGAAGCCCATACACAACGACTTAAGCTTTTGTGTTAGAAGGGTGGATCCCGACCTTGTAACCAAAAACAAAATAAACCCGACACGACTCCCGTTTTCATACGACCCGACCGGGTTTTTTCGGAATTTCACAACAACATGAGTGACTAGCACCTCGCCCCCTCCTCCGCGGATCTGTCTAACACCATGAAAGACCAAAATTATACTTCATTGTGTACTTTAGGACAATTCATTCACACAAATTACTCCATGGACAATATATCAGGCATACATAGTGAGAAACATAGACCCTACACGATAAACACACTAAGGGCTTGTTTGTTTAAATTTTGGAAAGGTAAAGGGAAAGGAAATGAACGTAGTTCATTTATAGTTTAAGATACATTGTTAACAAATTTAATTATTACCCTCTCCTCCTTACTTTTCATACAAAATTGATTTTGTTCCTTCTTATTTTAATTACTCATTTGGGGTAACCATACTTCTCTAATCATTACCCCTCCTATCTTATTTTTCTTAAAAAAAAATAATATTATTCTCTTATCTAGATATATTTTCCCATATAAAATTTGTTTTCATTCTGTTTATCTTGCATACTTATACCAAATGAGCCTTAAAAATGCAGGCCAATCTGATGATTTAAAAGGGGGGAATTTTGAATTCAGTTAACTTGGTGTTTGTTTGATAGCAGGCCTTGCCAAACATGAAGTTCATGCGAGCAACTCCACATCAGAACTCGATACTTGACCATAACTGAAGAACAAACATTGGAGTTTTCATCATTATTATAGTTTTGCTTCAATACGCTTCATGTAATCATCTTAACTAAAACCGAGGGGGGATATCAGTTCAAACTTTGAAAGTTGCTAGGATCATAGCACTATTTACATGCTTCATTTCTATGCTTCTGTAAACACAACTGAAGAACAAACACTCGAGTTTTCAGCACAGTCTTCATACTTCATAGTTCATACTATGACACATTAGTATCATAAAGGGAAAATTGATCAAATACCTAGAAAAAAAAACATGTAATATAACTTTTGCAGTTTCAACGCCCTGCCAAACGTACTGGACAATCTTCTAATGAGGTAGTAACATACGGAATAAAGGATCAACAAGAACAAGAGGCAAAATTGCAGGCATATGTACTTACCTAAGCCCTCCTAGCAACTTTCAATCCTGGCCAAAAGTGACATTCCTGGGTGGACTATAACCATCTATAAACGTCTCTTATGTTTATGCACTCGGTAAATCCAGAAAGAAAAAGGAGGAGTTTTAATCAATGCCTAATCATCTTCCCTAGATGCTAGCTACATGCAAATTCAAGGCATAGGCACTTATCTAAGTATTAAGCCCATATACAAGGATGCTTCTCGGAGAAGCCTTATGAAATAAGCACAGAGAAGGAAAGAAGAGAGAGGAGACATGCTCATGGTAATGCATCACACGCTCTAAGCCTCTATGTAATGATATAATTTTGCAAGAAGGCATAAGATCTGATTGTTGGGATAGACAAGACCCAAATGCAGAAATGAATCGGGAACCTAGCAACTCAAGCTACAATCCCGCTGATAACTAAGTTCACAAATTTATTTCTGCATTTAGGTCTTGTCGATCCCAACAAGTGGTATCAGAGTCTGGTTGCTAGTTTAGAGGCGGAAATGACAACCAAGTCAGATGATTTTGCTGGTACGATGATCAAGTTGACATCTTCCAACTACTCGATTTGGAAATCGAGAATGGAGGATTTGTTGTACTGCAGGGATTTGTATGATCCGATTAAGCTTGGGTCTTGCAAGCCGACTGATATGTCTGAAGGAGACTGGGAAAAGCTACATCGGAAGTATGTGGGAACCGTCGGACAATGGGTTGATAACAGTGTCTATCACCATATAAGCAACGAAACTGATGCACAGGTTTTGTGGAAGAAGTTGGAATCCATGTATGAGAGGAAGTCTGCGCAGAGCAAAACCTTTGTGATAAGGAAGCTTGTAAATTTGAAGTACAAGGATGAAACCCGAGCACTTGAGTGAGTTCCAAGAGCTTGTAAATCAGCTGAATACTATGAAGTTGGTCCTAGATGACGAGTTGTAGGCCCTATTGCTTCTGGCTCTTTGCCTGACACTTGGGAGACTCTGGCGGTGACCATTAGCAACTCTGCACCGAGTGGTGTTGTGTCCTTATCGACCGTGAAGGATAGTCTCTACAACGAAGAGACTAGAAGAAAGGATATGTGCACAAGCACCTCACAGGCTTTGGCCACAACTGCTGAAGAAAGGTTCAGAGGAAGAAGCAGAGACAGAAGAGATCGTGGAAAATCCAGAGGGAAATCGCAGAAGAGAGATGCTTCCCAAGGTAAAGAAAATTTTGTCTGTTATCATTGTGGCAAAGAGGGGCATATAATAAAGAATTGTTATGCGTTGAAGATGAAGCAAAAGGAAGAGAAAAATAAGAAAGATGATGAGAAGAACACTGCTGTAACTGTCTATGGTGATGAGGAAGCTATGGTGGTTCTCTCCTGTGTTGATGATCACAATCAGGAATTTGATACTCGTGTAGAGTGGATAGTTGATTCAGCCGCATCATATCATGCTACACCGAGGAAGGAGATCTTCACCACCTATGAAGCTGGAGACTTTGGTTTAGTGAAGATGGGGAACTTCAGCTGTGCAAAGATTGTTGGTATTGGTGACATTTGTGTCCAGACAAATGTAGGTTGCACTATGACCTTGAAGAATGTGCGACGTGTACCAGATCTTCGCATGAATTTGATTTCTCAACAAGCCTTGAACCGAGAAGGTTATCATAGTAGCACCGATGATGGAAAGTGGAAGCTGACAAAAGGATCTATGGTGATTGCTAAGGCAAGATTGAGTTACACTCTTTATAGAACTCAGCTGAAGGTTGTTAGAGGTGGTCTGAATGCAGTAGAGGTGGTCTGAATGCAGTTGGAAGAGCCTCCGTAGTGACAATGAAGGCGAGTACATGTCCAAGGAGTTTCAGAGATATTGTCTGCGACATGGGATTAGGCATGAGAAGACAACTCCTGGTACTCCACAACACAACGGCGTTGCAGAAAGAACAAACAGAACCTAGCTTGAGAATGTCAAATGCATGCTGAAAATGGCAAAGCTTCCGAAGCCATTTCGGGGTGAAGCTTTGAGCACTGCCTGCTACTTGATGAATCGATCTCCATCGTCGGCTTTGGATTTTGATATCCCTGAGAGAGAGTGGTATGGCAGAGACATTTCCTACTCTCACCTGAGGGTCTTTGGTTGCAAGGCATTTGTACATGTGCCTAAAGAACAGAGACAGAAGCTGAATGACAGAGCAATCACTTGCATTTTTTTTGGGTTATGGAGATGCTGATTTTGGGTACAAGTTGTGGGATCCAGAGAAGAAGAAAGTGTTTAGATCCAGAGATGTTATCTTTCACGAGGACAAGACACTATCAGATGCGGATACACCTGCAGCAGAGGAAGTTCCTGAGCTACTAGTCTACTTCCCTTCTCAATCAGAAGAGACTGGAACAAGTGGTGAGTCTCACTCAAGAGATGATGAGGAGATTCCCACTGTAGATGAAGTGTTACCAGAAGGTGAAGCTGAATTTGGTGAGGGCTCTGAGTAGGGGGGGCCGACACAAGATGAGGAAACAGTTGAGCTCAGGAGATCAAGCAGAGAGCGTCGTCCATCCACAAGATACCCCAGTTTTAAGTATGTTGCAGTCACTGAAGAGGGGGAGCCCGAGAGCTTTCATGAAGCTCAAACCCACAAGGATAAAGCTCAGTGGAGAAAAGCCATGGAAGAAGAGATAAGTTCTTTGAAGAAGAACAACAGTTGTGAGCTTGTTAAACTTCCCAAATGAAGAAAGGCCTTGAAGAACAAGTGGGTGTACAAGCTGAAGATGGATGGAGACAAACTAGTCAAGTACAAAGCCCGACTAGTTGTGAAGGGTTTCAACCAGAAAAAGGGAGTTGATTTTGATGAAATCTTCTCACCTGTTGTGAAGACGAGTTCCATCAGGGTGATCCTTGGCTTAGCTGCAAGCATGGATTTGGAACTTGAGCAGTTAGATGTGAAGACTGCATTTCTCCATGATGATTTGGAGGAGGAGATATATATGGAGCAGCCGGAAGGGTTTGAAGTAAAAGGGAAAGAGCACTTGGTTTGCAAATTGAAGAAGAGCTTGTATGGGCTGAAGCAAGCTCCCAGACAATGGTACAAGAAATTTGATTGCTTCATAGTGGATCATGGCTACACCAGAACAAGTGCAGATCATTGTGTTTACTTCAAGCGGCATTCAGATGGCAGGTTTGTGTTTCTTCTTCTGTATGTAGATGATATGCTCTTTGTTGGACCGGATAAATCTATGATTGATGATTTGAAGAAGAAGTTGTATACTTCCTTTGATATGAAAGACTTGGGACCAGCACGCCAGATTTTAGGCATGTAGATTACCCGTGACAGGAAGGCCAAGAAGATATGGTTGTCACAAGAGAGGTATGTTGAGAAGGTCCTGAGCATGTTCAACATGGAGAAAGCTAAGCCAGTTAGCACACCTCTTGTTAGTCACTTCAAGTTGAGCAAGAAGAGTTGTCCATCTACAAATGAAGAGAAGAAGAAGATGGCCACTGTTCCCTACTCATCAGCAGTTGGGAGTTTGATGTATGCTATGGTGTGCACCCGTCCCGACATTGCTTATGCAGTTGGTTTGGACAGCAGGTTCCTCTCTATTCCAGACAGAGATCATTGGGAGGCAGTGAAATGGATCTTCAGATATTTGAAAGGTACGTCGAAGACAGAGACCAAGATGGCAGGACTGATCTGCAACTAATGCCGATACGAGCATGGATGTCTTCCCCTTGGGCTGAAGGGGGAGATTCTTGGGCCCAACACTGATCTCCATTGGAACTTCATTGGAAACCTTGGCAATTCATTGACTGCTGCAACCCCATGTACGTGCAGTAGCAAAAATATGCCTCTTGTCCAGGAATTAAGTTCAAGAATGAATGAAGATGGGACCAAGTTGCATGCCGAAGAAGCTTCTTATTTCGAATGGTTATGTGATATGTCTCTTGGATCTCGAGCGGAGCAAAAATGAGCTCTTCCGCAATGCTGATTCTGTCCTGCCCCTTCCTAAAATTGCCACTCTCAAGTTGATTGAGAATGGGCTTCCCGTGTCGGTGGGTTTGTTCAAATTGGGGTCTGCTGCATATATGATTGGCGGGAACGACTTCCCACCTAATTGGAAATGCGTTCCCCCATACTCTAACGATTTTTTGTGGGGGTTATAGCCTCTACATGACCTTTTGTAGGGACACTCTTGTCAAGGGAACATCCCGTACTGCATACCGCTTGTCCCTCGCCAACAATGTTACCCTAACTCCATCTAAAGGCAAGATAAAAAGGCTAAAGAGCCCTAAATTATGGCCTATAGTCGAGGAGATTGATGGCCAAATGCACGTATTTGACTCCGGTCCTTGGGTGTTCCTTAAATCCGATGATGATTGGATCTTAGGTTCTCGACCGTGATGGACGCCGCTGGAGCAAAATCCCAACAACCGGGGCCCCATTGAAGGGGTTCATAAAGTCTCATGTAGTGCTCGACAACTGTATCTATGCAGTAGCTGGCCGGATTTTTTTGTTGTTTGACGCCAAGAAGAAGGAATGGGAATCACGTGAATCAGAGCGCGATCGACGATTGATCAATCCCTACTTTGCCAAAAAAAAAGTCTGGGAAATTCTTGTTGATGGAATTGCAAGGTGTGCTGGAAAGCTTCCGCTTATTATTAGCGAGAAGTTCTATGTTCTCATTGCAGTTGTGAGATATCCTGAGTTGTTGCGTGATGATAATGATGAGACAATATACGATGATGTGGTTTATACGGGTGTAGTGACATATCTTGTGACCTCAATGGGGCAGGTTGTGTGCAGTCAGCCACTCCATGATTTCTTCGAGGGGCCTATGCTGCCCTGCCGCATGAAATCAGGTATGATGACTAAGGCCGACAAGGAGGGGAAGACAATGTGCACAATTTTGAGTGCGAACTCCTTTGTCAATGGGAAGGAAGAGGACCGTAGCGTGAGAGATCTTCTTTTCGTCAATACTTTCACCGTGGAGATGCTTACGGGTGCTGCCTCCAAGATTCAAAAACACTTGGAAAGGGGAATTCTCATTGGGAATTTTCATCGCGAGGAGTTTGTCTGTGTTGTTGTGAAAGACCGAAGGACATGTATATCTTTGAAGTAGATACTCACTTGAAGGAGGAGGAGCAGAAGGTGAAGGAGAAAGGTGGTCGTCTTGACTTGACGAATGAGTTGGTCCACTTTTTTAATGTGCAAGCTTGCTTCTTTTGAATTTTGATGAGGTGTGTTTTCTAGCTATAATTTTTTTTTTGGTGAGCAAACGAGAGCTAAAGCTCTCAATACAATACATAAAGCAATAATCGTTCAGAATGAGTACTTACGGTGACATGAGAAAAAGGAGTACTTACGGTGAAAATCCGATCAATCGTCGATCGCGCTCTGATTCACAAGATGACAGGACAGAGACGTGTATTTTCAAGGATTGTCTATAATTGGCGTCTTTTGGGTACCTGTCCCAACTGATGTGTTTAATTTTCAAATCTCTGATTATACTTCTCATGGTATTTCTACAGGTTGAATCCCCTTTGTCATAAACTGCATTTCAAATCATTATTATTTTACAGGTAAGGATTGCCGGAGGACTTGTCCAACTAGGGAAAGGCATGTTGACTCAATGACACTAAATCCTTATCATTCTGAACGCTTTCTCATGTCACCGTAAGTACTCCTTTTTCTTGTATATTTTTTCGGCATCGTTTTTCTTGGTTACAATTGGCTGATGGCCTAAAGTAAAATACTTAACAGGATGAATCATATCTTACAGCAATGATAAATATTGCATAGTTCAACCATAGAATTCTTTTTCGACATCATTTTCCTATATACTTTTTCGACATCATTTTTGTAATCCGATCCACTATCGTTACCCTTATTTCCTTTTGATGTGACAGCCTTGGATGATTATGACGGTTGGCGAAAACCTGAAGCCTATCTCAGCACCGGTTTGCTCGTTCTAGTTGGTCAAGGCGTTGACGTTGTGGGCTAGGCGGGTCAGACAGAAGCACAGAGAAGGAAAGAGGAGACCCACTCGTGGTAATGCATCACATCACGCTCTAAGCCCCTCTCCATTAGGTAAGAATTCTGCAAGACTATTGTGCATCATACTGCTGGACTTATTGTTGCTGTGGTGCTGCTTGCATTGGAAGCTGTTGATGTAATGATCTCCAAATTCATCCTTTATCAGTTGCAAGGATCATGCCCAGCACTATTAATTGTGTTGGATTTCTTCAAGGATCATTTCAAACGCTATTAACTTTGTTGGTTTACTATGGCGTACCCTATTGCAATGGAATGCTGAAGAGGAAGATGAGTATGGTGATAAAGCTCTAGACAGCAAGACTCTTGAAATCCTTGTGTTCGCTTGAAAAGAGAATTTTCGGTCAAATGATTAAGAGCCCATCTTTTGATCGGAGGTATGTTTCAGTTAAGTTAATGCAGAGAGAATGGAGGTTATGTTTTTCCCTTTCTTTCATCCACTTGAATTTTCCTTTTAAATAGACGTTTAATCTTTATGTGCAATAGACTTCCAAGGACTATTTAGTTCATTTAAGCCTATTATTTGGGTACCTGGCGGCCATCCTTTTGTGCCTGGTCCTGCAAAAATATATAATAAGCTTCAACAACATTTTGCTTTCTCTCAGCTGCTTTGGCCAGCCATTAGAATTTTGGAGCTGTGCTGATATGCAGTCTAAAATTTATATGATCATGGGTAGAATTTATAATGTATATAGCCTAATTAGTGTCTTAAAACCATTTGACAATGCAAGGTGAGCATTTGGGATCACTTTTATGTGTTGAACGATGAAAATTAACCTGGGATAGGAAGAACATGCATGAAGCAAGTCCTTGGCCCGTTTATTCTCGTGTTGGCTTCTTTGTCTAGGTCCTTGTGGTTGCCAATGATCTGGGCTATGCCCTCTGTCATTACCCTTCCCCAAACATATGTAGCTGGACTGTGGAATGCCTACTATGCCCTCTGTCATTACCCTTCCCCAAACATATGTAGCTGGACTGTGGAATGCCTAAATGCTACCTTTCTATCATTATGAAATGAATGCCTAAACGCTACCTAAATGCTACCTTTTTGTCATTACCCTTCCCCAAACATATGTAATTATTTTCTTGTGATATAGTCATAAAATAGTCAAGTATTACAAAAAGTTTTTGAATGGGAAACGGGTTATAGTGGACTTGGAATTTGGTCGATGGCTGCTTTGGATTGCTTTTCTAGTAAGAATTGTGAAACATTGATGCTTATTTGGGGGCAATATAGTCTCTTTCTGTGCTAAAATGCTTAGTTTTCGAGTATCTTGATGCTTAAAACTTGTATGGAAGGGTTTAACAGGTTACTTGTTTTCTGCCAGGAGGGTAAAAACAAGGTTTGGCAGGAACGGGAAGATAGAGGGTAAAGTAGATTCCCTCATGTTTAGAAGGCTGTTCCAAAGAGATAAGGCAAGATCGGTTAAGGGAGTCGAGCAAGGATAGGTATAGTCGGGAACGGAGGGATTATGACCATGTGGCGAGGGATCTTATTAGGTATGAAAGAGCCCATGGGTGTGATTGGCATCGTGAGGGGGAGAAAGAGACCGTCCCACAGCTAGGGTGTGAGTGAGAAGCTAAGCTCTTGTTCCAGAGATCGCTCTAAGCAGTACTATTGCCACAGGTACTTGTGTTCTTTACTTTTTTTCCTTTTTTGATTGACATGAAGCAGTATATTTCCAGAATATGCTGCTCTTTGTCATTACCATTTGGTTGTGTCTATACATAGACACCAGTGTGTAGCTCCCTCCAGGCTTATTCTACCTGTGTTTCTGTTCTTGGTATTTGGTATATAAAACCAAGCCTTTTCTTTGGCCTATGAGTTCCCGAAGGAGCATAAGTTTGAGGCACTCCTAAGTCCTAAGTGTGCTGCATATTAGTTGTGCTTTGCAGTTTTGCAGACCAATGACAGTTTTTCCAATGATTCTTTGTTGTCTGTTGCAGTGACAATAAATAGAGTCTCTATACTCCATTTTACAGTTTTATGTGAATGTAGTTACGTGGTCTCAGAATTCTGTACAATGGCTAAAAATCGTCTATGTTCCTCTTGTCAGCGAGGATCTGGTCTACAAAACAAAGGTAACTTTCCCATTGGTCTGGACCATCACCTGATGTAGATGTGAATCTGAACTGGTATAGTAAATAAGATGCTCATGCTATTAAGTAAGATCCTCTTGCTATTAAAATATTCTGAACTTTTTCGCATGAGCCAAATATGGAATTGTGTCATAAATGTTGCATCTCTACATTATTTGTATTCACATCAGTTCATTTATAACACCACTAACATCATATATTGTATAACCTCTTTTTTTATTTTGGTTCTTTTTTTAATACATTCTCTTTATATTCTTTTGTTGGCTTTTCTCAGGCCTTGCCTCACTTGGGAGATCTGCTGCCATCCAGTGTAGGACATTGAAGCTCTCCCATCTTGCTTCTTGAATCATATGTAGATCCCAAATTTAAGTCCTAGATAGTTTTGATGATTAAGCCACTTCCCAAGGACCTGTATCTCAAATGCTCATCAGGAGGTAATATCAACTGCTGCTATGAAATACCTGCAGTTCAGGTTCCTAGAAAAATGTACTTGCAATTGATTTTGTAAAGTATAATATGTTAACCCATATTATGTCTTTTTTTTCTTCAGGATCCAATGCGTCATATTGGTTGTTCAGGGTTGAGACTTGGTGTACTGAGGTTCCAGCTCTTGCTGGGCTTTGATAATCTAGATCCAACTGACAAGTATAGCTGCAAACACACATGGCTGCTGAAAAAATTTCGTCACGTGAGCTTGAAATGAAGGTACTGCTACTTGGTGTAAATCATGTGGTCATGCTACGTCTAGCCAAAAGATTACACCATGTGTATGTTCGAACTTGAACTTGTTTACTTGTTCAAAATTCAGGCAATGACAAAGAAAACAAACATTTGAAAGAGAAATCAGCAAGTCCAAATCCAGTGTGCTTGATGAGGGAAAAGATACGTGCAAATGGAAGAGCTTGTGGAAAGTGGTAAACTGCATACTAGGAAGAAGCTTAGGCATGATTGTGAGGAGACTAGTTGGCTGGTATAGTGAATAATTTTGCGTGCTTTCACTGTATAACAGGTGAACCCTCCTCCATCCCTCCAGGGTGTAGACAGCTAGATGTTTGTATGAAGTGTAAAGAATGTGGTGAAGTTCTGGGGCTTCAAATCAAAATTTAACAACAAGGGTGTCGTTCCTGAGTATGCTAAAGCCAAGAAGAAGATGCTCTTGGCAACAGTGGAGACGTCTGTGTTCCAGCGTGCAAATCCTCAAGATGAGGACGGAGTTGTTGAACCGCATTTGGCATGACAACTTCCTTCGCTTATAGTCTATTTCTGTGATGAAATGCATACTTAGCACCTTGATGCTTAAAACTTATATGGAAGGGTTTAACAGGTTACATTTTCTTCTGCCAGGAGGAGAAAAACAAGGTTTGGCAGGAACAGGAAGATTGAGGGTAAAGTACATTGGTAGTGCATGAGACCTGATCGGGCTTGAAACCAAGATTTCTGAATATGCTGAAGCCGAGAATAAGATGTTCTTGGCAACAGAGGAAATGTCAGCACTCCATTGTGCAAATCCTCAAGATGTCAACAAAAGAAACGTCCGAAGGGTCCTTGTTATAACGGTTGGCGTGAAGACCTCCCTCTTGCTAATCATAGTAGTATGCTGTTGGATTTTTTATTGCTTCAGCGGATGCCAAAGATCATTTTGTCTAATGCTAGTGAAATTCAGTTGGTATGATGTCATTCTCTATTCCTCCTCTATATAGACAAGATGAGGCCACTGAAAATGAGTAAAAAGACTGTAATTCGTGCTCCAAGATTTCAGTACCTATCCAGAGGAAGCTATATGTATATTTTCTGGAGCTATCCATTAATCTCACGTGCCTTCCTGTAATAATTACATGTTTGTGGATCTGCTTATAATCCTAACTTGTGACGAGTGTAAGTTACTAACTTAAACTCTTTAATGTTGAGGATTTTGGTGTAAACCATCCCTCTTACTCTCTTAGGGGGGATACAGGTAAATTTTACTAAAACGAAATCCTACCCAATAAATCAATAATGCACGGGTTCCAAGCCTTACAAACTAGTAGGGAAATAAGGCACGGGTTCCAATCATATTCGAAGATGCATAAAATCCCTCTCAATATATGTGTCAAATCCGAAACATCAAACAAGGTTCCAAGCCTTACAAACTAGTACGGAAATAAGGCATACAACAAGCGAAAAAGATGAGTAATAACAAGCAATCACATCAATAGGAATGATGTTATCCTAAAAAACAATGGCATAATGGCATTCCTAGCCTGCCAAATGTGATAGACCGAAGCTCCGAATACAAACACTTGTGCACGATGAATGGTTTGTTTGCTTCGGCCAATAATTCTCAATAGATCAGCTCCATGCAACAAAGATTTTGGGCAGTCATTAAATGAAAAACGCATAGTCACCCAAAGCAAAACCTCCATAGAGAAAGAGCATTTGAAAAATAGATGCTCGTGTGACTCCAGAGCATCTTCGCATAATCTACACACTGGATCTATGTCAAGATAGAGCAATCTATTATAGGCGTGGCCACGGGTCGGACCCGCCGGGTCGACCGAACCCTAACCCGTAAATCTCACGGGTTGACGGGTTCGGGTTGACCCGCCGGATCGACCCGTTGATCCGGCGGGTTACATTATTTTTAAAAAAAATCATTTTTTTTTTAAAAAATGACTATTAAAATAAATAAATAAATAATATGTAAAGATTTTATTTTCACAACACATTTTATCAATTTGATATGAAATGTTTAAAATGTAGGAAGATTATATCTCCATATTAATTCTTTCATCCACAATAATTTCATTGTGTGAGAATATATCTCCATATTAAAATGTAGGAGGTGAATACACGGACTCGTATGCGGGACTTATCTTGTTTGTCCGTAGTATTTACTCCCACTCGTTTGAGAAGAGGAGATCAATTTCTCTCATCCAAAACTTGCGTGGTGTGGGTGATCTAACAGTGGCGGGGTGTGTAGCGTCATTGAATGCTAAAGATGAACAGGATATGCTCACCAGCTTACGGGTATCGAATGTGAACTCATTGCAGAATCTGCTTGACAATGTTGTGAACAAAGATATCACCCTTGACGAACTCCCAGTAACGCATACAAGAGTGGTTTTTGATTTTGTTGATGGTGTGAAAGAGTACTTCTTTGATAAAGTATTTCTTATGAGCTACAAAAACGATCTCAGTTCTATACCCACTCTAGATGCTTCTTAAGATCTTTGGGATTCAGATTACCAGAGGTACAAACTCTATTTTTCATGTTTATGATGCATTTTGATTACCTTTCTATGTTTGATCTAACTTGTTGCATTATTTTTTTTTGTTTCAGATGCACCTAATGAGTTCAAAAACTCCTGCATTCTGAATGCACACAACTGCTGATCAAAGAGAATGGCTTCACTTCTTTAATCCTTATCCACATGTGCAACTTAATGATCACTCTAGTGCCGAGTTGAGTCCTATGCCACAGTTTCTATCAAGTGTTGATCTTGGAAAATTGGCAAGACCTGCTTCTAAAGTAGAAGAGTGGGGGGCCACTTCCTGTGCAAGCGATTTCTTGTTCTACATGGTAATCTAAATGGTGCATTGGTGGATTCAGTGACCAAAGAACATAGATATGTCAGAGATAAAAGTGTTGCACTCCTGTGTCGAGATCTGCTATCTTGAAATCACTCGAAATGCTCTCCTAGAAAGCGAGCCACCATTCAAGCTGGAAGCATATATTTGACATCATGGGGCGAGTCTAAAGGATGGGATATTGTTAATCAAGCAAAGGCTTCTTACTTGCTGTAGCTATGATGCGTCAAATTAAAGCTTCTGTTAGCGACTGTATTGGAAGGGCATTCGAAATTGGCTTTGTCGTGAAGATGCTTTTGTTTGCTGCTGCTTGGATAACAGAAGAGGCGACTGAAATTGACTCGGGATTCTGTCTTCTTTGGTTTAGATGGTATCATTCGCAATCACAGCCAACTTGTCAAATTTTCAGCTCGTTTTCGCTTTATTTCAGCGGGAGCGGACCATTCTATCTGGAGATGTATCCTCAAGGTTCATCATAAACTTGCTGACCCAAGTGAAAGCATCTGATCCTGACTTGGATGTCCAGTTGGACTTGCTTCTGCTGCTTGTAATGGAATCTGTTGATCTAATGGTCTGCAAGTACATTCATATATCTGCTCAAGGGTCATGTCCAATGCTATTAACTGTGTTGGATTGCTGAGGTGTACCTTATGACAACGGAAGGCAGAAGAAAAACATAAGTATGGACTTGCTACCGCTGCTTGTGGCAATTTCCCGATTCCTTGGAAAATGGTTAGGCAGGTTACTTGCTTTTCTGCCGGGAGGAGAAAAACAAGGTCTGTTTCTTTCATTCACTTGATTATCATGATAAATGGACAATTCATCTTCTATGTGCTGTTGAAAATTCTCTCTGATTCTTATATATTCTAAACTTCTAATGTCTACTGGAGGAGAGAAATAGACTAACACGGACTGTTGGTTCGTTTTAGCCCATTGTTTGTGTACATGGAGTCCAACCTTCCGTGCATGGTTCTGCAAAAGTATATTATAAGCTTCAACAGCATGTTGCTTTCCCTCAGCTGCTGCCTTGGCCAGCAAAGAGAAAGGTGAGCATTTTTGGTCAAATTCTTGTGTTGAACCGAGAAATTTAAGCTAATATTGGCAGAAGCAACTATCCTTATTCTGTTTATTATAGTGCTGGCTTCCTGTTTTTTTTTTCCTTATAGTTGTCAAGAATCTGAGCAGTGTCCTTTATCATTACCCATTTACCACCCCCCCCCCCCCACCCACCCAAAAAAAAAAAAACCAGATGAAACTCGGCACAGTTCAAATTTCTTTCTTGTGTTTTTTGAGCATGTCTAATGGACTATGTTGATACAGATTCTTTCTACAAGATTTCTGCATGAAAAAGACAAGTTTAAGACTCCTGCGGATTATGATGAAAGTCTGTCTGCTCTGGCAAATTCAGCTTGAAATCCTCCCTCTTGCTAATCAAAGTAGTATGCTCTTGGATTTGTATTGCTTCAATAGATGCCAAAGGTCATTTTGTCTGATGCTAGTGAAATTCAATTGGTAAGATATCATCCTCAGTAATTTGTGCTCCAAGATTTCAGTTGTAATTCATATGACACTGGGCGCAAGATTATTATAATATTCTGAACTATTTTGATTGAACCAAATATGGAATTAGTATCATAAACCTTGCATCTCTACATTATATGTATTCAAATCAGTTCATTTATACGACCACTAGCATCATATATTGTATAACTTTTTTTCATTTTGGTTCTTTGTTAATGCATTCTCTCTATATTCTTTTGTTGCTTTTCTCAGGCCATGTCTCTCTTGGGAGATCTGCTGGTACCCTTGCACTTCTCATCAAAAGCTTGATTCAGGATCTCCTTTGGATATGCTGCTGCATCAAATAGTTTTGTGGACAGTAGATTCTTGGGCATCAACTAGTGCAGGTTTCCTTGTCATGTATTGAGATACCATTTATACCATGTTGCAGAAACATTTTTCATCATTATTATTCGCAGCAAAATAATTTCGTGCTCCGACCTTGGATAAAATAGGAACTTCAGAGGGATGGTGCTATCGAGTTTGTTCCATGCTTGCTGGTTGCCCCTTGGATGACAGAATCTATCCACAGCAAGCTGTATGTAGATTCTCTCTTTCCATCCATTAATCTCATGTGCCATGGAACAATCTTGTTAGTAGTCCCGGTTATTAATACATGTTTGTGTTATGACAGGGTTTCCCCATATTGCATTCTGACACGTAAGAGTACGCTGCTGGCATTTTATGTCAAAGTTGACTGCAGAGTTTATTTACCCCTTTCGATGTTGATGTCTCTTCAGGAAAAATACGTCTATTCTGAAAGATATTTCTGGGAGTTTGAAAGTCAGAGCTACCTCATAATACATTTGGCAAAGTGTTGCTCCAAGGATGAATTTGATGTCTTCCTTCCTACATGCAAGCTTGTTTTCTGTTGCAGCAAGTATGTTGTTTTTTCAATTGTTTGGCTTATGTTCATTGAAATTGATAAAAACATTTCCAAACTAATTTACATTTTCGGATCATATTTGGATATAGAAAATCCTTCAGTGGTGAGATATTTGCTAAATCAAGACCAGATATCCCACTTAGCCAATGCAGATTGCTTCGGTTAAGGTATGATCTAAATGTGATGTTTGCTGGTTTTTATGCTTTGGTGACAAAAAGGAAGTGAGAAGATAAGACTTCAGGATTAAGAATAATTAGAGCATTAGCACTCACAAACATTTCTGGTGCTCTTTTTCTTAATATTAATAAAATAATAAAGAAAAAGTTTGAATTGTGTATAGGGCTTCTCTTATGTTTGTCGTAGGGTACGCAATAGTCTACATTTAATGACATTACCATTTCTAGTTTCAATATGATTTGATATTTGAAGAAGAAAATAAATTTTTTTTCTTTCAAAAATCAGTTATCACCATCAGCAAGACTGTGAATGGTTGAATCCTTGGTGCCTAAACATGATCTACCAGTGAAAGGGTGCCTAAACTAAACATGATCTTTGGTGCCTTACAAATGTTTTTTATTTTCTCCATAGGGGGAGGACAGTGAAGATCTCTCATCTTGCTTCTTGAATCATCTGTAGCTCCCAAATTTTAGTCCTTGATAGCTCAGATGATTCAGCCACTTCCTAAGGATCTGTATCTCAAATGCTCATCAGAAGGTAGTCTCAACTGCTGCTATGAAGTACCTGCAGCTCATGTTCCTTGAAAAATGTTCTTGCAATTCATTTTGTCAAGTATAACATGTTAACTCATATTGTGTATTTTTCTCCTTCAGGGTCCAATGCGTCATATTGTCTGTTCAGGGTTGAGACTTGGCGTATTGAGGTTCCCGATCTTGCTAGGCTTTGATATTTAAGATCCAACTTCAAATTATAGCTGCAAACATACATGGCGATGGCTGCTGAAAAAATTTCGTCACCTGAGGTTGAAATGTAGGTACTGCTACTTGGTGCAAAGCATGTGGTCATGCTATGTCTTGCCTAGCCAAAAGATTAGACTGTGTATGCTCGAACGTAAATTTGTTTAATTGTTCAAAATACCAGCAATGACAAAGAAAACAAACACTTCAAAGAAAAATCAGCAAGTCCAAATCTAGTGTGCTAGATGAGGAACAAGTAATATGTGCAAATGGAAGAGCCTGTGGAATGTGGTGAACTGTGTACTAGGAAGAAGCTTAGGCGCGATAGAGAGGGTTTTATTTTATATTCGGGGTGAAATTCAACTCCTATAATTAGTGATGGTGATTAGCAGCGTGAAAAGAATTAAAGAATTATTATGCAACAAGATTGTGAGGCAACTTGTTTTGCTGGCAGTATAGTGAATAATTTCATGTGCTTACATTGTATAACAAGTGAACACTCCTCCATCCCTACAGGTTGTAAACAGCTAGATTTTTCGCATAATGTGTAAAGAATGTGGTGAAGGTCCGACTTCTAATTCCTATTATTGTCAGATGGTAGTGCATGAAAGCTGATTGGGCTTCAAATCAAGATTTAACAACAAGGGGGGTTTTCTCTGCCCTGTTTGTGCTTATTATCGTGCCATTCCTGAATATCCTGAAGCCGAGAAGAAGATGCTCTTGGTAACAGACAAGGATTTGACAACAAGGGTAGTTTTGTGGGCCGTGATTATAAACACAACTGTAAGTAGTTTGAGCTTCTATGTAGTTGGAACATTTCTTTGGCATAGAGAACTCCAATCAAATTCACTACGTTGTCATGCATAATATAGCTGGAGCATTTTTGTTGAATTTTGTACTATTTCTCACTCCTTTCGTTTCGTCATTCTATCTGATTGAATCCCCTTTGTCATAAACTGCATTTCAAATCGTTATTATTTTACAGGTAAGGATTGCCCGAGGACTTAATGGCATGTTGACACTAATTCCTTATCATTCTGACCGCTTTCTCATGTCACTGTAAGCTCTCCTTTTTCCTGTATACTTTTTCGACATCATTTCTCGGTTACAATTGGCTGATGGGCTAATGTAAAATACTTAACAGGATGAATCATATCTTACAGCAATAATAAATATTGCATAGTTAAACCATAGAATCCTAGTTTGTGAATTTAAAAAAGAGAAGAATTCGAAGACTTTCTTTTGAGAACGTTGATAACACATTTTCGTAATCCGATCCACTTTCGTTACCATTATTTCCTTTTGATGTGACAGCCTAGGTTGATTATGATGGTTGACGAAAACCTGAAGCCTCTCTCAGCACCGGTTTGCTTGTTCGGGTTGGTCAAGGCGTTGACTTTGCGGGCCAGGCAGGTCGGACAGAAGCGCAGAGAAGGAAAGAGGATAGGAGACCCGCTCGTGGTAATGCATCACATTACACTCTAAGCCCCTCTCCCTTAGGAAAGAATTCTGCAAGACTACTAAGCATCATACTGCTGGACTTATTGTTGCTGCGGTGCTCCTTGCATTGGAAGCCGTTGATGCAATGGTCTCCAAATTCATCCTTTATCAGCTGTAAGGATCATGCCCAGCACTATTTACTGTGTTGGATCCTTATGGAAATGGAATGCTGAAGAGGAACATGAGTGTGGTGATGAAGCTCTAGACAGAAAGATTCTTGAAATCCTTGCGTTGGCTTGAAAGGAGAATTTTCGGTCAAATGATTAAGAGTCCATCTTTTGACCGGAGGTATGTTGCTGTTAAGTTAATGCAGAGAGAATGGAGGTTATGTTTTTCCCTTTAAATAGACGTTTCATCTTTATGTGCAATAGACTTCCAAGGATTCTTAGTTCATTCAAGCCTATTGTTCGGGCACTTGGAGGCTATTCTTTTGTGCCTGGTTCTGCAAAAATATATAATAAGCTTCAACAACATTTTGCTTTCTCTCAGGCCTCAGCTGCTTTGGCCAGGCATGAGAATTTTGGAGCTGTGTTGATATGCAGTCTAAAATTTATATGATCATGGGAAGTATTTGTAATGTATATAGCCTAATTAGGGTCTTAAAACTTTTTGGCAATGCAAGGTGAGCATTTGTGTTTAATTTTATGTGTTGAACCATGAAAATTAACCTGGGATAGGAAGAACATGCATGAAGCAAATCATTGGCCCGTTTATTCTCTTGTTGGCTTCTTTGTTTAGGTCCTTGTGGTTGCCAATGATCTGGGTTATGCCGTCTGTCATTACCCTTCCCCAAACATATGTAGCTGGACTGTGGAATGCCTAAATGGTACCTTTTTATCATTATGAAATGAATTGACAGATATATGTGTGGTACTTTGAACCTTATAGTAAGTATTTTCTTGTGATATAGTCATAAAATAGTCCTCCATCCCTCCAGGTTGTAGACAGCTAGATGTTTTCATGAAGTGTAAAGAATGTGGTGAAGTTCTGACTTATTATTCCCTTTATTGTCAGATGGTAGTGCATGATAGCTGATTGGGGCTTCAAATCAAGATTTAACAATAAGGGTGCCATTCCTGAGTATGCTGAAGCCGAGAAGTCTTGGCAACAGTGGAGACGTCAGTGTTCCATCGTCCAAATCCTCAAGATGTGGACGGAGTTTTTGAACCGCACTTGGTATGACAACTTCCTTTGCTTATAGTCTCTTTCTGTGATGAAATGCTTATAGAGCACCTTGATGCTTAGAACTTGTATGGAAGGGTTAAAAAGGTTACATTTTCTTCTGCCAGGAGGAGAAAAACAAGGTTTGGCAGGAACGGGAAGATAGAGGGGGAAAAGTATATTAGTAGTGCATGAGAGCTGATAGGGCTTGAAACCAAAATTTCTGAATACGCTGAAGCTGAGAAGAAGATGCTCTTGGCAACAGAGGAAACGTCAGCATTCCATCGTGCAAATCCTCAAGATGTCAACAAAAGAAACGTCAGAAGGGTCTTGTTATAACTGTTGGCTCGAAAACCTCCCTCTTGCCAATCAAAGTAGTACGCTGTTGGATTTTTTATTGCTTCAACGGATGCCAAAGATCATTTTGTCTAATGCTAGTGAAATTCAGTTGGTAAGATATCATTCTCTATTCCTCCTATTCTATATGGACTATAGATGAGGCCACTGAAAATGAGTAAAAAGACTGTAATTCGTGCTTCAAGATTTCAGTTGTAATTCGTTTGACAATGTGCACTCATAATATTCTGAACTTTTCCGCATGAACCAAGTATGGAATTTGTGTCATAACCCGTTCTCCAGGCACAATTGGTAAAGAGCACAATATTTATATTAACATTTCTTCTAAATGGTATACCCCAGGCATATTTGCTTGATGGTAGAGCCAGTGCAGGTACTACTGTTGATTTTGTGAGACAGAATTTGGCTTTTCAAGAATGAGGAACATGGAAAAAACCAGTGCTGCTGCAAGTCTGGTTTGTACACTTAACTGGAGTACCTTTTTTTTCTCTTTCATTACTTGTTTTGATTTTCTCATTCCCTCCTTCAGGATTCTGACATCTTCCTTTGCTTATTTGCTCAGATTGATAAGTGTTTTGAATGTCTTTGCAAAACTGCAGAATTATCTCTTTAAATGAGTTGAGACTTCATCACATTCATTTGCGTACATTCGAACACTAGTTTGCTTTAGGACATGTTCAAGTATTAGATATTTTGATAACACAAAGTTTTGCACTATTTTACATGTTTATTTCGAGTCGTTTTAGATTGTATTATTTCGTGAAGTTTAGAGTTTGGAGGTCTACAATAGCCCTTTGGGTGATTTCATATAAAAAGGAGCAGCTAGACTTGATATCATAATATTAGGACCGTTTCGTGCTCAAAGTTCCATGTTCGTGAAATGAAGATCTACGAGACGAATCATTAGGGCTAGTCTTAGTAATCCATGGACCCTTTGGGCGAACTAAAAATTAAAGACCCTAATAAAAGATATATGTATAATTTTGGAAAATCAAACATTACTAAAAATCAAACCAAAGAGTGGAATAAATACAAACTTAGGATGCCACCACAAAGTAGCAACAGGTCGCCGAAATAGAAAAATAAAAAATAAAAAATTGAACGAACAAAAAGAAATAGAGGGTACTAACTACTAAGCTTTTAAAAAGATTAAATTAGACATAAAAGATTAGAGCACTACATTCTGATTTTTACTAGTATTATTAAACATTACATTCTGATTTTACTAGTATTATTAGACATAGAAAAACACATTAAAGAAAAGGCCCCAATCAAACTTTTTACTAGTATTATTAAACATTACATTCTGATTTTTACGGCCCAAAAATTCATAGGCATAGGCGACCGCCCCTGCAAATCACGATGGTCAAAGTTCGACAAGTCAATGCTCGAGTACAACACCTAGGCCTAGCCGATCGTTCTCATGTGTATACGACCAAAACATAAGAGAAGACGTTGATGTCCAAGGTCGTCGCGGCTAGCTGATCGCAGCTATGCCTACTTGCTCATGCCAACTGCCAAGGTCTCCTAAACAAATGTGGAATCGACCCTTAACAGTAGACGAGAATTATGTGTAACGAACGTCGAATTTTGAACCATTGAAAGAAGTTTACATAGCACTTGCTAATGATAACAAGCGATTCGTTGTTGTGTATAAGTTGCTCCTGCTATGTCTATGTCACATACTAGCACAATTACCATGTTAGTCTATGAAGGAGTGACTAATTCTAGAAAATTCAACTCCACATCATATCACATTGATTATACATTTATACCATTGAGATGATTGTGAGGACGATGTTGTGGTGATCGGTGATCCTATGCCCTCTTTGTACTCTTTGTTAACTTCTTTGCACTCTTTATTTGATTCAAAACTCTTTCTCAACTTCTTTGTAGAATTTTTGTTTCTCAAATTGGGGCTATACCGTGGTGGTCGCAAGATTCTCTAGAAGCGGATGTGAAATTTTAGAATTTTTGAGAATTTGAAGACGTTTTTTGGTACAATAGATTCTCAATTTCGTTTTCTAAAATGACAAAGGATTTTACAATGTGTTGAAAATACATCATTCTCGAAACCATTCTTTAAAACTAAATAATTCCCCAAATTTTCAAAATGGGTAGTTGAAAACAAAAATAATTCGAAGATCACGTATTCTGTATTTTCATTTTTTAAACTATCGAGCAAGCTCAAGTTCTTGACGCTGAAACCCTAACACAGTTTTGAAACGTGATTTCAAATTAAATGAAGCCGACTTGGGACAATTGATTGCAAAACCGTTCAACGATGCCAAAACCCCATCTGATAAAAAATCATTCAACCTCTTGCAGAATTCTTTCCTTACGGATAGGCTTAGAGCGTGATGGATTACCATGAGCTCGTCTCCTCTCCTCTTTCCTTCTCTGCGCTTCTGTCATTAGGCGTCTCAAAGAAGCAGCCTTGTATATGGGCTTAGGTAAATGCCTATGCCTGCAAGTTGCACATCGGAACAAGATGATCAGGCATTGATTGAAAACCCTTTTTTAAACTGGATATGATATCTGGCCATATAGGACCTTTCTAAATCAAAGCACCAATCAGGGATGGGGCCAGTGATAAAAAGATTAAATTGGTTGGGCAGGTCTCTTACCTCACAATGCGCTTCACTTCTGGAAGGTGCCTGTAACGTTTTATTACAGCTTCATGGTATTCTTGCTTCTTGCGTTCCCTTGGATGAAGCTGGCAAAAACATAAAATGCATTAGTATGTCTCACAGACGAAGCAAAACCATGTCACGAGTCAGAAGCTGAGAGGTACTTACAACTCCTAGTTGTTCAGATGCTTTAGCTTTCCAAAGCCGAAGATTTGTGTCATCACTTCCGGATATAATGTAAGATGCATCAGAGCTGTACTTCACACAAAATACCCTGTACAGATTGAAATAAGTAAAGGGTCCAATCGTTCTCGGATTCACAAAATTACTTGTGGATAGGACTGTGCTACTAATTGGCGGTGAATAAAATACATACCTCTGCATTCTCTTGGTGTGATAGATTTCCCTACTATGGCCACCATTGTAAGGGAAAATTCTTACCTGCACATAGGAGCTCGATTATCAATACAAGAATAGAGAAGCCAGCAAAAAACTGAAAATAGAAGAATTTAATAGAATGGTTATCACAGCTTACAGTTCTATCATAAGATCCTGTAACAAACTCCCGTCCCGTCGGTGAGTAGTCAATATCCAACCTGTCAAGGAAGTAGCCAAATTGTTATGTGTGATGTTATGACATTTAGCATTGTAAAGGACCTGCATGCGGCGTAGTAGATACTACAAAAAGAATGGCATCATAAAGTCCATACACCGCTGAGACGTGATCCTGATGAACACATTTTGCTTCATCAAGCTTCCTCGCATCATAACTGTAACAGTTACAATCTTCATTCGCCTGTGATAAAATATTACCAATGCATCATTAGCCAGGAAAAATATACAACACATAGGCTGTGGGACTGACATCATTAGTTATCCTAAATGCTTCTCTTTATAAAATCAATAGTATAAACACCATAAGAGTAGGTTTCGGAAGTTGCACGGGTTAGAATGGGCTGGGTTATATTACCACATAATCATGCTTACGCTGTTTTACAAGCAAATGAACGGTCATAAATTCATAATGATGCATGAATAGCCATCCGCTGCAACAAAGACTGGAAAGAAGAAAAAAAAACAAGCATGGTAAATGTCAAAAAGCAAATGCTTACAGCTGTGAAGTTCATTGGCTCCATTGGATTCCAGGCAATTGAATTAGTTTTCATCTGTCACATTTACAGAAGTCATCTGATTAGAAGCAAACACAAAATAGATATTCTAATGAATTTTGTGACAATGAGAAATGAGTACAGCAGCACACGAAGTTTTCAAGTGAAAAACAGTTACAATTGAATTAGTTTTCGTCTGTAAGGTAAACATAGGAAGAATATGGTAGGGATTCTAGTGCAAAACAGGGGGGAGGGGGACAGCTTTCTCCAGTAATCAAAAGGGTCAGATTGCTATACTTTCTCATTCTCCAAAACTTACAAAGACATTATTGGCATATTACATTAGTGATCTATTGCTGTTTCATGCTTTCAGCAGATTCCTATAGGTAAAGCAGTGTGGGAGTAATTCATCATTAGTGCATGCTTACATAGCTTATTATTTCTATGTTTTTTGTTCAGATGATTCTGATAAGAGCATAAACAACAGATGCACACACAAGAACAAAACACAGCACACACAAACACACAAGAAAAAGCAGAGCCAGAGAAGGGAATTTCAAATATTCTGGATATCATGCTAGTTGGCCTAAACACCTTATTTTTACTATTAACTTTCATGAGCACAATAGCTAACTAACTTGGTTCTTTATCTTCCCTGGTAATTCCTCCCATGTAACTCCTGCAATCTCATCAACAGCAGCCTCATCGAATTTAGAACAGAGCTCTAACATCTTCGAACTATTATCCCCCTTCTCTGATCCAAGAAACAATCTCCTCACCAGCTTTCGTCCTACCCCAAATGCAATAACCTCATCCTGAATACTTTCTAACCATAGAAGCGGGATACGGGACACGGCTATACGAACTCCGAATCCGATACTTCGTGTCCGATTCGGGGCGATACTCGTATCAATACGGTAAATCCATCAAATGGGATGGTTAGAAACATCCCATTTGATCCATCTCTCATCGAGCTCACGGGAGGTAAAACCAGGAAGAGCACACACAGATCCCAAAGAGAAACCAGAACCAAGTTGATGTTTAGTCTCCAAAGCAGTAGGGAAACCCTAAATGGTCCAATGCAAGAAGCCACAACACAGATCTAGATGATGAATAATCCGAAACCTCCGTATTTATACTAACAGTATCTTTTTAGGGTCACCCACATGCAACTTTACCCCTCTCCCTCACAGTCACATGATAGTCTAACAGATTAATCCCTAAATAACTTTTTCTTATTCCAGCCAAAAATATACCTAACATTATATATATACCAGATTCAATCACCATCCCAGTCTCCACTAATTCCAAAAAATCATACTTGCCTAAAAAGCATAATTGATAATTAATTGTCAAAGCAATACCATTAGCAGAAACTTACCAACATGATAATCTTTCTTGCAGGAGATGACAAGCGTAGATCATAAAGTACAATGCTCCGGTCACTGGAAGAACGCAGACCATAAAAAAAAATTACAAAAACATGCAATGCACGAGAACGACTTAATGTATTTACTATTGATTATTATTAATAGGAACTGGAATTTAAGAGATCCTGATAGAATTTATCAGATGAAGTCTTGAATTTTAAGCTGGAAGTTCAACCCCCCCCCCCCCCCCCCCCCCTAAAATTTCCACAAACAAAATAACTACATCAAGAAAAACAGATCAAGATAACTCAATTTGCTTCCAAGTAAATCCCTCCACAGTGTATGTGGTATATTTGGCAATTAATTTCAGAAGGGGGAGATAATATCAACCAACAAATTTATATCCAAATTACCTTCCTGATGTTGCCAAAAGATTTGGTTCTCCAGGATTGAATCTAACAGATACAACTGTATCCACACCCCATTCAAAGCTGTTCACTGGATGTGACCTACAAATGACTAAATTTATCAAACTATATTGCATCAAGCTTGTGAATCAACCAAGAGCGGCAGTTCAAATTCAAACCTGTGCTGATCCCAGATATCCACTTGTGCCCCTCCTGTTGCAAAAAGGTTTCCATTCCATTGGTGATCAACAGCCCTGTCATTTACGAAGAATTCACCATAGAAGCATTATAAGCATGTGTTTTTTTTTTTTAAAAAATACATTATAAAGAACAAAAGAATTCCAAATCAAATTGTTCTTGATGAGTGACAGGCCAAGGCCATACCTGAAAGCATTGCTCCCAGTATAAACTGCGAATGGCTGAACATTAAGAAAAAATAACTTACTCAGATTTTAAAACAAAATGTCTACACGTTACAACATTCAAGATGAAGCAAATACCTTTGATGGCCCACCGGAAAAGGCTTCTGACTCCATTATTGATCCATCTGGAACATTCCATAATTTAACACTGACAAAATTACAAAACATTCTTAGATGAAGTTTCGAATGTAGGGACATTTCAATCAGATGAAAAATGACAGATCCATTTCCAAATGGAAGGTGAATTGAGGAAACTATTATCATAGAACATCATAAGATTATTAGTCTCTTCCCAAGAGGCATATATCTTGATGTTACAACTTACGTGCAATCATTTCCACATGATACCAGAACACGTCCATCTGTGGATACAGTTACACCCCTAACAGGACCATCATGCCCAGGAAACTGACAAACTGTTTTCCTGTATTTTCAAACAAAATCCATTAAAAAAATTAGCAAAGATTAACTTTTCCATATAAAATCGAAATTCGAAAGGAGTGCACTTTTGTGCCACATGAACTTTTCATAACTAAATATGATTACACAAGGGAAATCCAATGTTTCATTAACCAATCCAACTAACTATTGAAGACAAGTTAAAGCATTTTGAAAATACTTATTAAGTTAAAGCATATTGACCTAATGCAACTAGCTATTGCACTTAGTGTAAGTGCTTCTGCAGACACAAACTAAACCAGCTTTGGGGCTTTCAAGACTGCATAGTAGGATCAAGTAGTCAGTCGACTCACTCCCACAAAACAGATAAAAATAATCATTTGTAGTAACTGAAAACTGTCACGCAGTGCCACTATTCAATCAGTAGCAATATATGAGTTCTTTAGATATGATTGACCTATGCATTGACCTCAGGTAGTCAGCATTAAGCTATGCTAAAAGCAATCGTTTATTCCACCAAAAAAAAAGCAATCAATCCTTTAAAAATTTCAAAGTATGCAAAAAATCTCCCTGAGGAGCAAGTACTAATAACTCCAGAAGGGGGTGAGGGAATAAGAGGCGTTGTGCATCTCTAAATTACAGGATATACAATATACAATTCAAAACACCACAACAATGTGTGAAAAATCATGAAGCTCTAAACCACAACAAGCTAGTAGGTCAGAAGTTACCTAGAAGCAATATCCCAAAGGCGAATATCTGCACACAAAGAAGCATTTCATTTAAATACCTAACAAGAGATGGAGACATAATATGTTTACATCAAGTCCAATGTACCACAAAATAGGACAGGCTATAGCCTAATAGGTGTAGTTTACAAAAGGACTTTCTTTTAATAGTCACTATTCAAACAAAACGTAACTAACGACCAAATCGAATTAGGAAGCAACGAATGCAATGCAAACAGACAGTTCTGATCGAGTGCTGATATCTTCATTTCCTTCCTAATACAAGAGTAAACAGGTAGGAACTATAATTTACCTCCATCCATTGAACCAGAAAATATCCCTTTCAAATAGCTGGGGTTCTTCGCCATACAGGAAATTGCATCTATATGCCCATCCATGGCTCCAATGAAGGGTCTTGCAAAAATCTACACAAAAAAAAACATCAGTGGAGCCGGAATAAGAAGCTACCTTAAGAAAAGGTCCGGTAAAATCATCGGCGGCTGTTGCGGCCTGCGGGAGACGGTGCGGGGGGTTCTTTGCAAATCCCTATTTGTTTCAGTCTCTTATACCATTGAGTCGAATCAAGTTCCTTGAAAGTTAAATCCCACTTCACTTACTTCACTTCAATTTATTATAAAAACTAGTCAACCGTTTCATGTACGGAGAATACATTAATACAATATTATAAATAACTTAGATATGTTCAAATAAACAAAAATAATAATAATCAAAATATAAATCATTTCCATTAAAAATAATATAGATATTAGTTTGAGAAGTTATATATAATCTTAATCTAAATATCTTTTATTTAGATTTTCTCAAAATATAAATGAAATTCACATTTATAAGGTAAAAGGTTTTTTGTAATCACCATTAATTGAATCTCGTTTAATTTAAAGGATAATTTATTTTTAAAAATATTTTTTTATTAAATATATAGTATATATTTATTACATATATATATTATATATTATATATTATATTATATTATATTATATTTATATACATATACTAAAACCGATGCATAACGTCCTATGTGGCACGTTGTGGTTAATTCTAGGGACAAAAATCCTACGTGGCGCGTTGTGCTTGATTCTAGGAAAAAATTTAATAAAATATTATTAATAGAAAAACCGATGCATCCGTGGATAGATATTTTAGTAAACTAACGTAATAAATATATAATATATATTTAATAAAAAATATATTAAAATATTTTTAAAAAATAGTTATCTATTAAATTATACGAGATTGAATTAATGGTAGATTAGAAAAAAAATACCATATATGTAGTAAATGTGAATATTATTTATATTTTGAGAGAATCTAAATAAAAGATATTTAGATTTTTATAATCCGTCAAACTAATTTTATTTATATCTATATTATTTTTTGGTGGAAAGATGATTTATATTTGGATTATTTTTATTTTTATTTATTGGAATCATGTATTAATGTATTTCCCATACACGTGACGGGATCTGCACTAGTTAGTTTAATAAAATGTCTATGCACGGATGACTTGTGGCTAGACCTGTCAAAACACAACCCGACCCGAACGACCCGAAAATTTTTCGAGCCGAACCCGGAAATTTTGACCCGAAATTTTTTTTTTCTACCCGAACCCGAAAAACCCGAAATTTTCCTGGTAATCCGGGTTTCGACCCGGTGACCCGATTAACACGGTAATTTTGACCCGGTGACCCGGTTGATTTATTATTATATATAATTAATTTTTTTTATATATAATTAAAATTTATCACAAAATTATTAAATCTTGATTTTTTTAATTTAAAAAAAAATTGACAAACCCGAAATCGACCTGAAATGACCCGAAACCCGGTCAAACCCGGGTTCGAGTCAACCCGAAAACACCCGAAACCTGAAGTGACCCGACTCGAATGACCCGTTTGACAGGTCTACTTGTGGCTACATAATATTTAATAAATTATTTTTGCCTCAAAAAATAATCTAGTTATAAATAAAAAAACACTTATTAAATAATTAATTTTGATATAAATAATTCTTTCCATCAAAAAATAATATAGATATGAATTCTAACCTTTTGTTGGAGAGCAAGAATGGTGGAAATGCAGCCGTAAACCGGGTTCGAAATAAAAAGTCGAATTGATTTGCATTGGATAAATGAAAAAAAACGTTAGAGAGAGAACAACGAGTATAAAAATAATATTTAGTGTAAATAGTATAAAAATAATATTTAGTGTCAATAGTTTCCTCCCAATTTCATACTTACTTATTTACATTGTTTTAATTGTTAAAATTCTATTAGAATATTATATAAAAAGAGTGGTAAAATTATAATTTATCAAATTTAACCTATATTTGGATGAAATATATTCGGGGTGGTTAATTGATGAAGAAAATCATTTAAATGGTGGTTAGCTGGAAATATCAATTTAATGGGCGATTTATGGTAAATGAGTGTATTTAAAGGATGGTTTTATGCAACTTGGCCTAGCTAATAAGCGAGAAATTGAATAAACAGATAATCAGACACATTTTGTAAATAATATGACTCATTTCATTAAGGCAACATGGTAGCGGATCGAGTTGCACATATTTGACTTGATTCTGATCTACCAATATGTGTCAACTTAACAATCAGAGTTTCTAGCTCTCGTCTAGAAGGATAAGCTTGAATGGTGGTTCAGTAGAGGCGAACACCTTCCAAATCATCGCCTTTTATAAAAAAAAAGTCTCATTTCGTTGTTCGAAAAAATATGTCTCATTTCAAGTGGCCTAGACGAATAGCTTTTATATAGCCCCGTAGCCAGCAAAACCGATTTCGTTGAAGAAGGGTTGAAAACTTGAAATCGAATCCTTGGGGCATGGGCACTCTCATACTTTTGTTAAAGGGCTAGCAAGCATGTCTTTCGATGCGCGACATCGGGCGGTAGTTGGATTGATTCCAAGAGACTTATAGACCTGATGCCAAAAGGTTGTATGTGGTCGTCTACTGCACATGCTCGAGTCGCAATGCCACTATTTGGTGGTGAGCAATGATGAGCCAAGACCAGAAAAGAAAATATAGAATGGAAAAGAAAAATTAGATTATTGGATCAGAATTTTGATCATAAAGAACTAATTGTAATTGTTTTACGTTTTCGATCTTGTTTGATTCGTTCTTCATGTTTATGGCTTGATTTGCCCATGTTCGGAGTTGTTGTTGGCTTAGGTGTATTCGGATAAGGTTGCAATCTCGTGCACTCTGTGTATCCATTTGATCATGGTAATGTTTGCAACTCTTGAAGATCCCTCATCTAGGTAGGGGGATGTTGTTAGTCCATACTTCCTCATGAGACGTCACTTATCTGTTTTTGTGTTTCTCCTCCTGTCTTTCCGACAATGAGACGTCGTGGTTTCTTGTGTCTTCCCCGTGGTCTCGCTGTTCACAACTCACCCGTGGGTCTTCCTCGACTTCTTCGTGGATGGGTTCAATTACCGCTATGTGGCCAGATGTATTCATATCTTTTTCTTTTTTTAGGGTTGTAGCTTTATTTTCCTTTTATTTCATGACAGTTAGTCTATTTATAGATATTTTTCGATCTCTCAACTTACCAGATACTGGTGTTGTTTGGCATTTCAAATCTTTAGTTTTAAAAAACACTTGACATGGGCTTTTCTAGGTACGTAGTAGATGACCGTACTCAATCCATTTGAGGTAGCCCGGTGCAAGCCCCCCTAGAGGATCATTTAAATTAAATTTCAACGGGTCCACCATCACAAACAAGATTAGCTCGGCTGGGGTAATAATATGGGATTAGGATAGCTGACTCATACACATAGGTTATAAAAAACTTGGTTTTCAAAGCCCTCTTAAAGCGGAATCATTTGCTCTTGAGTTAGGGGTCCTACAGGCTCTACAACTACACATTGACAAAATTCATATAGAAAGTAATTCTATCATCATAATAAACCACCTGAAAAATAAGTATAAGAGAAAATGGTACTAAATACCACAATTCCAAAAAACTTTGCAAAAATGCCAGCATTTTGGAAAATTTTGCAAGAATGCCATTTTTGGCGCAAATTTGCAAAAATATCACGGTAAACCCACAACATAAACCGGCTATCATATGTAAAGTTGGCTAAAAAAAAAGGAAAATTAAATTAGAGGCATCATTGCCTAGTGAAGAGAGAGAGAGGGCGGGAAGGAGAAATAGGGAGAGGGTTAGTAAATGCCCATCCAATCACATATCTCTCTCCCGTTTGAAAACACACCGATAGCAAAGAGAGAGAGAGGCTTCTTCATCTTCATCGGCAGTTGCAGCGAGGCATAGAAAGGGAAAGAGAGGGCGGTTTCTTCTTCGACAGTTGCAGAGACTCAGGTTCGAGAGAGGAACAACACAGGAGAGAGAGCGGACAGGTCCACCGTCGCCGAAAAGTACACCAGACACGACATAAATCAGGTACGCCCTTTTAATCTTCTCCCTTTGGTGGTATTGCGCGTGGGTGTGGGTCGGGGAAGCAGTGGGTGAAGGGGTTAGGGCAATGACGACCTGAATGGTGGGTTGGGGTGGTGGTTTTCTTGTTTGGATAATGGTGGGTGGTGGTGGCATGGGTGGTTTTCGGGTATGGAAAGGGGAAATCGGTGGTTAGGGTTTCCAATTGGGTAACAGTGGTTTTCGGAATGGGTTAGGCCAACGGTCGGGGAACTATGGATAGGGGAAATTGGTGGTTTGAGGTTCGAATTGGGTGACAGGAGTTTGACATTGGGTGACAGGGGTTTCCAATTTGGAGAGAAGGGTTTCTAAATTTGTTGTGGTAGGCGGAATAGGGGAATTGACGAGGTGTGGAAATTGGGATATGTGGATGTCGTATGTGTCCTATTGAAGGAGGTTTGAGGTATTGGATATAGGCTTCCGATTCATAATGGGTGACATGGGTTTCACCCTGAGTGACAAGGGTAGAGTGACATGGGTTAGTCTGTTAGGTGACAGAGGGAGACGAATATAATTGGTAGAAGTTGACTTTGTTCGTGTGATGGAAATTGCAGGAGAGAAATGGTGAGGACGAAGAATGTGAGCTCGAAGAACAAAGAGCCTGAATACGTAGTCCCCGAAGCTAGGCACTTCCGGGCCCGGGTGAACCAGGGCTCAAGACTGTCAATGCTGAACAACATCGATGATTATGTTGACACTAGCGACTGGCAGAAGCTGCTTGACTCCCAGCTTGGTGGGGTTGTGCAGCTGGCGCACAACGTGAAATTTTCTTCACAAATGGTGCATTATGCACTCCAGCGACAGCTTGCGAGCGATAAGGAGTGGGAGACGTGGTACCGGATTAAGGGGAAGCTCCGGAGGTTCTCCCTCAAGAAGTTTGCCTTAGTAACTGGGCTGCGGTGCAGTCAACCAACAACTAGTGACATGGAGGACGATGAGAAAGTTATCAAGGGGTTTTTTGGAAACGAGAAGATGACGATCGGTGACCTGGAGACCGAGCTGAAGAACTCAATGTTGGTGGTGCGGAGCCCACGAAGAAGATTCAAGCTAGTGCTTCTGTACATTGTGGAAGGCGTTTTGTTAGGGGAGGAGCAGAGGAAGGGGATGCGGAGCTGGATCGTCCGGTTGGTGGAGAATGTCGATCGGTTTTTGGCATTCCCATGGGGGAGAGTGATCTATGCTGCAACACACGTGTCGCTGAACGGCGCCGTAAAGCGCCGGGAGGCTGAGATAAAGGCAGACGATCGAAAGAAGCGCAATGGTTATGGCCTGATGGGTTATCCGCTATCCTTTCAGGTAACCTTCTCGACCACACCCATGATCATTTTGTAATTCATATGCTAAAAATGTATTAATTTGAGTGGGGATGCGGTGCAGATTTGGTTGTTGGAATCCATGCCGAAATGGGGGGTCCGGTTTGCGACGAAGGTGTCGACGATGACATTTCCTCGTTGCATGAGATGGACCCTCAAGGACGAGAACCTCGCTTATAAGGATATAGCCAGCCGCACCGAAGCTGAGGGAGAGGAGGCCATAGCGATTGATGATAACCCAATACTCATACCAGAGGAGGCTGAGCTGGAGCTGATGGATGGTTGTGTCTACGATGATGAGAAGTCCGACCCCTTCTTCGACGACCTAGTTGCACCCTTCCTGACACATTTCGAAGCCCCTGGGGGGAGGTCCCCAAAGACGGGAAGAGGAGGCAATGAGAAGGATGGCTGGGTGGGGGACGTGGCCAAGACTTTGGAACAAGTTATGGACAAGCTTCAGACAATGTCAACAAGGATGGAGAAGATGGATGAAAAGGTACGCAATTACTTCCCAATTATTCGTTTTGTGGAGACTCTGGATAACTGTGGTGACTAGGGTAAATGGACTCCTGACACGTGAAATTGGACAAGTGACACGTAGTGTAGATAATGAACGAATGTGGTATGAAATTGAGGGGGGCCTAGTCTAATATGTGTTTGTTTAGAACTGAATTAGGTGACCTTAGTCTGATATGAAGTGTGAATTAGGAATTGTTTGGTGTTCATTACTCATGGTGATATGAAGTGTGAATTGTGTTGAATTTTGTCACCTTATGGTGATATGATGTAATAATTTTATCACCTGCAGCTGAAATTATTGGAGGTGGCCATGACTGAGCTGTGGGATGGTCAATGTAAGGGGACGGGCTGGCAAGAAGCAACCGATAAAGAACAAGCTGGAGATGAGAAAAAACGGGATGAGTTTGTAAGTTTGTTTTTGCGTGACATGCGTTTCGATGTTTAGTCCTGCTTGAAATCGGGGATTCAATATCAAATGTTAATATGTATTTTACAGGTCAAACTTGATGACTTGATAAAATCAATTGCGGCTGAAGGCGGTGAGGGTGGACAAGGTGGTAAGGTAAGTTGTTGGTAAACATCACAAGATTTGTTATGTTAAGCGACACTGGAAGAATGTGACAGGAAGATTGTAGCTGTGTGACATGATTTGTTATGTTAAGTGACACTGGAAAGTTTGAGGCATAATTGAATGTTGATTTCATTTGCAGTTAGGAGGTGCTGTTGAGAAGGGAAGTGAAGTGGATGATGACGGGGATAAGCACACAGAAGTTAAAACTATGAAGGCAAGGGATGAGATATCAGGAGAGAGCAAGCTAGCCGGTGATGATGTCGGGGACAAGCATGATGAAGCCGAATCTGTCAAGGCAGGGGATGGGGGGGAAGGAAAGACCAAGGAGGTCCGGTTTATTTATGAAAAAAAGGTGATTATATATGTGACATGAAAGTTTATGGCAAGTGACATGAAATTTTTTCAGACCAAGGCAGGGGACAAGCAATCTGATGTCGGGGACAAGGTAGCTGAAGGTGAATCCGTCAAGGCAGGGGATGGGACGGCAAGAGAGAGCAAGGATGTAAGTTTTTTCTATCAGTTATTGGTGACAGGGACATTGTAGTTGCACGACATGAGTATATCTGTTATGTGACAAGGGATAGTGTCAATCTTAGCTGAAGTTTGATATGTTTGCAGTTGTGAGAGGTTGGTTTAAAGGGGTCTGGTCCTGAGGAATGGGGAAAGAAAATTGAAGGTGATGAGAGGGCGAAGCCCCGGGTAGCTCAAGTGTATGCATCTAAGGGGGCAAAGAAGATGAGGAAGGGTGTTGGAGAGGAGCTGGCTCCCCCGGCCAAGAAACCGCGAGCCCAGAAGGTAGCCACTGTTCCCGCTGATGCTGTTCATCTAGGAATGGTGTCAGCGACGGAAAACGACGCCATGACAAGTTGGGTGGCAAGGTACGTAGCTTATGTGTCTTACTCTCGAATAGACGACGAAGGTAGATAGTTGAACGTCCACAATACCTGACAGAAACTTACCGTGCAGTGGGGACGCGGAGGTGCGCACGTCACCTTGCGGTGTGGATGCGACGAAGGAGTTACTCAACCGCCTGAAGAAACCCCAAGATTGGTTTGGAACAGTGGTATGAACACTTGGCACCTTTCAAATTTCCCGTGTCAGGATTTTGGATTGTTATTGAGGTTCACTTCATGCAAGAGATGGAGGAGTGCTGCTACTGCTGTTAAGAGGAAATCAAGATTGCAAATAAAATACGAATAAACTAAGGCAAACCAGATTCCGTCCCTTGCAAATAATTACAAGACCTCCTCCTGATGCAGCAGCGGGAAGTCAGGATCGATCCACGAGGAAGCGTGTCAGCGGATCCTAGGCAGCGGTGGAATCTCACGGACAGAAGTCGACAACAGGGTCCTTGATCTCGACTAGGGTAGTCGACAGAAGATCGGACAGTCGAACACAACAGCAGCAACTCGGCAATTTCTAGTCGATATCGACAAGGGTCTACTCGATATCGAGTAGGGTCTTGTCGACTTCGTCTTGTCCTGTCGAGTTCCTGCACAAATAAGCTACGTCGACTCTGGGTCGAGAATCAGTAGTCGAGATCGACCAGGGCTTGGTCGAGGTCGACGAGGGCAGAAAGTAAAACGAAATAAAAATAAAGAACAAATGCTTTGGGGTTTCGACTAAACTTTAATGTAAAAGGACTTCCAAGATTGGGGTTTGCAACAACAATAACCAAGCATGCATAAGGCAGAACCAAACGGATAATCATGTGAATCGCATCAAAGGACTAAGCTTTCGCCTTTTCCAACAATTAGACAACTCTTTCAAGAAACCCTAATTGTCTCTACCAATTTTACGTTTATAATCCAAGTTGTTAGCATGGATCTCCATTAGATGGGCAATAAACACATCAACAAGTAGGAAAATGCTCAAAACATGATAAATGTCGGATCTTTTACCTCAATTATACATGGCTATCGTCGGGCTCGCCCCAACCCTAGAAGTGGGTGGACTACTCGCTCTTCATCGCAATCGCAGACATCGTTGATTTAAAAGAAATAACTTGCATTAACTAAATTCAAAGCCTTTACAATCCTGGCAACCCAACTCTCGTCGAATGCCAAAACCCTAAAACCTTCGAACTCCTAAACTGTCTCTGTGGAACTACTTGTCTTGCTCTGAAATTGAATTGCATAAAACTGAGCCCCATGGGCTTTATTTATAGTGATCAAACCCCGCTAATCAAGGAAATAATCATCTATCTATATCTACTTAAAGCTTAAGGATAAATAAATTGCATAAGGAAATAAATCTTTAAAAAGAAAGATAAATCTAAACTAGGTAAGTCTTTATGTGTTGATAGATCTTGTCTTCCATGGATAGAATTGATCAACTTTGGATAGAATTCTCGGCCATTCTCGGATTTCTTCCTGCCCAAGGATTCCCAATTCTTCTCGGACTGATCACGTCGACTCGTCTGCGGAAACTGGGCTACTCGATATCGACAAAGGCTAGTCGATATCGACTAGGGCTCATCGTCGACTGGACTTCTCGGGTGGCTCTGCTCGACGTGGCTCTGACATGGGTTCCTGGCGCTCGTCGACCTCGAGTACACCTAGTCGATCTCGAGTAGATTGGCCTTCCCGACTAGGTTTCCTCGGCGGCTCTACTCGACAGGCATGGATCTGGTCTCTGGGCTTAGTCGAACTCGACTAACCCTAGTCGACATCGAGTAGAGGTGTGGACTCCTGGTTGAGCAGCTTCTCCTCGGCATGGACTCGGACTGGCACTGGGTGGCTCGTCGATCTCGACTAGGGCTTTGTCAAGATCGAGTAGAGATGTGCTCTTCTTCTCGTCCTCGGCTTCTCGATCAGCTCTTCTCCTCGTCGACTCCGGGTGTGGCACTGGGCTTCGTCGATCTCGACCAGGTCTTGTCGAGATCGAGTTGGGTTCCGGAGCTTGGTTGGTCTGGCTCTCGACGTTGCTCCTGGTCGACAAGGCTGTGCTCGGACATACTCGTCGAGATCGAGTAAGGGCTACTCGAGATCGAGTAGCTTGGGTTCTTAGCTCGATTCGACTGGTTCCGCTGCTACTTTGACCTTGGACTTCTGTAGTGGATTTCCGAGCTTTTCCGACCTTCCTTAGAATTGCTGTAAAACGCCTCGAATTCTGCGATTTAAACAAAAACTGGTGTAGATTCCATAATTTGGCAAATAACCATAAACCACATAGATTCTGTACTATGTTAGCCCAAATGCATGAAATGTATGCAAAAATCGATATAAAAGTAAATGTAGAACATGGCAAATTAGGCTTACAACAGCTACCTTCTGCGAAAAGCGGTCGCAGACAGAGCGGGTGACATTGACAGTGGAGCCATCGTAGTCGATACGTGCTTGGCGGGAATTTATCTACCTCGGGAATGGAAGGAGTACAGCGCCAACCCCGAAGCGTACGAGCCTAGTGATGCATTGATGGCGTACTTAGATGGCGGGTCGCCGAAGCCGTTGGGCCAACCGTGGTCAGGTACAGACCTCATCCTCCTCCCCTTCAACGTCAGGAACAAACATTGGGTTGCCCTTGCAATCGATCTTAAGGAGTGGGAGGTGAGGGTGTATGACTGCGACGTCCACATCGTGACGGAACGCCAGCTCCGGCCCCTGTTAATGCATGTGACAAGCCTGATCCCTGTCGTCATGTGTGCACACCCCGATCCGAAGGTCAAGTATGCGGATAAGGTCCCCACGCTGTTTTCCATTTGTCGGGACAAGAGCCTTCCACATAACAAGCAAAGGTAAGTTGGATAACATGGTTCAATTTCGTTTGATTGGATGTGGAATCGGTGTCCGCGTTCTGAACGATTCTTCCTCAGTGCAGCGGTGATTGTGGCCCGTACACCATTAGATTCATGCACCTCTTGCTGGAGACCGCCCCGAACTTCGATCGATTGGACGACAAGTACATTGAGGCATACCGCCAGATGCTGGCTGTTGGGGTATTCCATGGTCGACTCGGATGCTAGACTTTGGAGTTGAACACTTGCTTCCAATCATAACACCATCCTGTAATAGTTGAAGTAAAACATTTGGATATTTTGCGAAACTTGCTAGTTGTCGAATGTGAACATTTGTATATGTTAGTAGGTATGCGGACATGTTAAACTTGGCAGTGTAGCTACATGTATCTATCCAATTTGATGACAAGGTATATGTCGTTAGATGACACGAGGATTAAAAGGGGTGACATGGGTCATTTAGACTATACGTAGGAATATGAGACAGTCAATAGTGACACGAAAAAACCTGTCAGGTGACACGTGCATGCAAAGACGGGACCCGATACTGGGACAAAAGAACAAAACGAAAATAGAAAAGGAATCTATCAGGGTGGCAGTTGGTTGCACAGTTCGTTTGACCTACTTACAAAAAAATAAAAAAATAAAAAGAAAATGTTGTGTTCCTCGAAATTAAAAGGTAAAGAAAAGAAAAGCAAAAGTAACTTGCATTCATTGCAGTTGGGGAATAAAACCACCACCTACACAAGTGAAGGGGAGAGAGAGAGAGAGAGAGAGACCGAATATTAATAGGAGTGAAGGGAGGTGGTTGTGAAGTGAAGGGAAAGAGGAGAGCCCGTACCGGAGAGGGAGGAAGACGCCGGAGAAGGGAGGAAGACGCCGGAGAAGCCCGTACCGGAGAGGAAGGCGCAGGAAAACAGGTACAGCTCAATTGGTTATTGAAATCTGTCGTCACCCATCTCTACTACTCTGAATCTTCACTTAATTTGCAATCTTCCCCACTTCATTTGCATTCTCCCATTGTTTCGTACCGGAGAGGGAGGAAGTCGCCGGATAAGGAAGCAAGACGCCGGAGAAGGCCGTACCGGAGAGGAAGGCGCAGGAATACAGGTACAACTCAATTGATTATTGAAATCTGTCCTCACCCATCTCTACTAGTCTGAATCTTCACTTAATTTGCAATCTTCCCCACTTCATTTGCATTCTTCCATTGTTTCGTTCAAAGGCATGCAATTTGGGATTGGGGAAAAATCGGAAATTGGGGAATTGGATTAACGGTCATGTGGGGAATTGGGGATACGGGGAAATACATATCTGGGGTAAAAGGGGTATAGGGATCTAAGGAATTGACAGAGAAGAGCGAGGGAGGTTGAAGATGAGCGTGGGAGGGTTGCGGGTCCTTTAACCCAGATTGTGAGAGTGGAGAATAACCCCTATCATAAACGGGCACTGTAGGAGAATTGGGAGAAGGCAATTGACATTCATGACATGAGCTATTCTGTTGGGTGACAAGGGTTACTTCATTAGGTGACATGGGCCTTTTCTCGTGAAACATTCGCAGACAGATTTATTAAGTAGGGGGGTGACTTTGTGTGGATATTGATTATGTTCATGTCCACGTAATTGCAGGAAGAACATGGTTCGGTCCTAGAATTTGAGGAGGAAAGGTGTCCGGCCACCAAAGAAGGTGGAGCCCCGACTAGCAGTGCCAGATTAGAAGCACTTCCGAGGGCGGGTCAACCAGTGTTCCAAAGTGTCTCTGCTCGTCAACATAGACGACTGGGTCGACCCCGTCGATTGGGAGAAGCTGTTGCGAAGCCAATTTGGGGGTATTGTGCATTTTACATTTTGTCAAGCACGATTGGAACCACATATGTCAATCCGCACCCGACAACTCATAGGAACCACATAAGTTTACATTTTGTCAAGCACGATTGAATGTCATGTGGCAAGAAACTTACTCGATTGAAAAGCATATTATAAGTTGTAAGGAAATCACCCGTGTCACCAAACTTGGAATCCCGTGTCAACTGACGTAATTATCCGTGTCACATATGTCAATATGGTGAGTAGGGTGATTTTCTAACCTTGTTTATGTATTCATAGGTTGATATAAGAATTGTTACAAGTCCCTATTATAGGAACCACATAAGTTTACATTTTGTCATGGATGATTGAATGTCATGTGGCAAGAAACTTACGTGCCAATAATAGAAACCATATAAGTGTACATTTTGTCATGGATAATTGAATGTAATAGACATGCATAACACCAACAAGTGGAAATGTAATAGACATGCATAATATAGGAGGGACATTGCCCTATACATACCATATCCGATCATACATGCACCATTCATAACGGTGCAACCACACTCGGCGTTCCAAAAAACGACAACTAACCGAGCGTGGGTGAGACATTGTTTCTAACTACCCTTACATAGGCCCCTAACTGCACAAAATGGGGGCCATCCGCCACATACAAAGTTGTTCCAAGTCCAAAAAACCACATCTGTTTGGCATCACATAAGTATTTGGCAACTACTACAACAACATCACAAGTTTTGGCAAAAAACAAAGAGAACTGGCTTGGGAGGTCCTAAGCCCTGGTGACCAGACGCACCATTACTCCCATCATCAGCACGAGAATCCACCCCATGAGCCCGTTCCAGCGGGTGAGTTGTCGGGTGCGGAGCTGCTCGCTAGCGTGCCCGACCCACTGCCCACAGAGGAAGGAGCCCACCTCGGCCACCCGCTGCGCCAGGTGCTTGTTGCTAGCCTCGCTCCTCACCAACTTGTTGGCGAGGACCATGTTCTCTTCCATTGTGGCCTGCAGCGTCGTTTGGGTAACCTCCAACTCAGTAGTGGTGGCCTGCAAGGTGGACTGGGTTGCCTGCAGCTGAATAGTGGTGGTCTGGACCTGCGTGTTGGCGGCCTCCAGCTGAGTGTGATGTGCGGCCATAACTCCCTCCCTCGTAGCCTCCCGGTTCAGCAGCGACTGAACTCGCTGGCAGAGGTCAGTGAGCTCTTCGGCGGAGAAGTTCCATAGCGCATTGTCCTCAGCCACCTGCTCGGGGTCTCGTCTGTCTGACTAATCATCATCCTCCTCCTCATCTCGACGGTCCCGACAGCTTCGCCCGTAGTCGTAGTCCGTACGCAACCAGTAGTACCTCCTATCGTCACTGCTCTGGTAGCTCCTTTCGCTGTCGGAGTCCGTGTCAATGTCGCTGTCGGAGTACGGCCACATGATTCCTACCAGTACAAGAGAAAATAAACGTGAGATGGCAGAAGAAAACCAAACACAAGAACATACATACATATGAAAAATATCTAAGCATGTTTTATAATGGAGACAAGTACATATATATGAAAAAGATGAATGGGAGAGTGAGATGATATGTCACCAAACAACTAAAGGAGAATGTAATATATAAGCTAAAATAATGTCTGGACCTTATAATGTTGAGAAGGAGAGATTTATGTGCAAGCAAAGTTGGAAATGGTAAATACAAGTGTGAATATGAAACTCATATCAATGAAATTTCTAGAAGATGCCATTTGTAAGATGCATGTGGGCAAGGAGTCCACAATTCTGATAACAAACTCATATCAATGAATTAAAGTTTTCACAAAGTTATATAACAAATGGGAAGAAATCACCCGTGTCACCAAATTTGGAATCCCGTGTCACCAACTATATATACTTGACAAACTTCCTACTAAGAACCTTCATAGACAAAGAGAAAGGTTGCAACTTTCATAGGCTTAATCATATTTATGCTTTAGATTCACACAAAAAGGATCCAAAATGTTATATTTCTTTTTTCAAGCCTAACAAGTACATATATATGAAGAAGATGAATGGGAGAGTGAGATGATATGTCACCAAACAACTAAAGGAGAATGTAATATATAAGCTAAATTACTGTAAGCACCTTATAATTTTGATAAGGAGAGAATTATGTGCAAGCAAAGACCAATTAAAAAAATGTGGTTAGAAATCACCCGTGTCACCTAAGTTGTAATCCCGTGTCACCAAGTATATATACTTGACTGGCTGCATTCTTACCCCCAATTCAGCAAATTCCACCAAGTAATTGCATATATGAAGCCTAAACCAATAAACACATATAGGAACTCCAAGCAACTACTCAACATAAGTATGTAATAAGCACATGCAAGATAAGAGACTAATGAATGTTTTAAACAGGGAACTACACAAGGCACAAGCCATAAAATAGTGAGCCATGGACATATTCACCCAAAATCTGCAGCATACACAGGCATAAACCGTAGCCCCTAATCGGAAAGCTTTCGATGTCGTCAATTAGTACTCTACGTCGAAAATCCTATTAACAACTCATATTTCATTAAAAACAAACTTCTAATCGATGAAAACCCTAAAATCCAAACAGTTTTTTTCAACACATATGCCAATCGGGGTTGTACTTACTTGGAATTGAAAGCTTTTCGATGAGGATGAGCACCACTGGTGAACCAAACCCGATCGCGTCGCTTCTTCTTCACGAATTTTGTTGTGGCTTGCAAGAAAAGAGTGGAAGTGAAAGGACCGATGGAGTGGTATTTATGAAGAGAGAGGGGCTCCATCGGGGGGTGGGGGGTGGGGGGGAGGGTCACCAAATTTGGAATCCCGTGTCAACTAACATAATAACCCCTTCAACATTAAATATAGGTCAATTTGCACAAATATACATTTCAATATGGTCACAAGGTTGGTATTTTTGTACGTTGCTATGAAGTACTACCTCCGTTCCGAAAAACTTGTCACTTGACTATTCACGCACACTTATTTTAGGAGATAAAACTATATAAAATATCTAGTTTTGTAATTATTTTTAAAAACAATTTCGTAGCTATTATTAGCAAGTACAAACTTGTTACAAAAATTTTATGAAAAATTATATTTTATATAGTTTTTTTCATTATAAAAAAGCGTGCTTGAATAGTCAACGACAAGTTTTGCCGAACGACAACTAAGTGTTTCGATTTCTTTATCTTCATTCGGTGGTTATGTGTTGTAGACTTTGTAGCACGGAAACGGAAACGGACACAGGACACGGACACGGGAAGACACGCGGAAACGACATTTTCAACAAAACATATGACACGGACACGCCAAAGAGATATGATATATATATCATTTTAAAGGTCTTGCAAAGATGTATACATTTATACTAATAAGAGCCACGTAGATGTTAAGACCAATGTGATCAAAATAAAAAATTATATAACATTTTAAATCAAAATATATACAAATAAACAATGCTGAGTCTAAAAATTTATCAAAGTATAGAGAGGAGGTATCCACCGTCATGTCTTGTTATTGTTGTGATATTTTTTAGGCAGTCATTGACGATGTTGGCATGGTGGAAACTTTGGTTATAAGTTGTTTGGTAATCACCCGTGTCAGCAAAGTTGGAATCCCGTGTCAACTTACATAATTATCGTGTCACTGAGGAGAATACGGTGACAACATGTACACGAGTAGCACAAACACTTAGGAATTTAAACATGACCTGAAACTAGTGCCAGTGCATGGGTGATTTCATTATGAAAGTGTCACCTCCGGATTGATAAACATGAAATTAAAACCCGTGACATGATAACCCCTTCAACCGAACACGGTAATACAAAGAGGGTGACAGGGGTTATTTACAGAATCCATCCCCAAAAGTACTGCGAAGTTCTTTACCACTTACCACTAGAGTGTAACCCGTTGCCAAAAGTAAATGTATCCAAACAACCAAAGGACAAGATTAAAACCAACGTTGTTCACAACAAAAGACAACAAATCACTTCCATAACTACACCCAAATGACTATCAGATTATGCGTCCACCGAGCCGACCATTGATGATGGCAGCCGCTAGCATCTGTCTGTACGGCCCAATAAACGTGTCGTCCAGCCCATCGAAGGTGGAATCGGTCTCCATGAGGAGCTCCATGAATCTGATCGTGTAAGGGCCACAGTCACCACTGCAATGACGGAGATTTTGTCAAAACAGAGGCGGAGATATCATCAAGTTAAATGAAATACAGGGGTCGCACCAGTCATACCTGAGCTTGTTTTGCGGAACGCGCTTGTCGCGGATTATGCGAAACGGGCCTGGCAGCTTCGATGCATACTTCACCTTCAACTCAGCGTGTGCATCCATGATGATGAGGAGGAGGTGGGTAACGTGCATCAGCAGGGGTGGGAGTTCGGCGTCTATCACGCAGTGCACATCGCAGTCATACAGCTTCAACTGCCACTCATTCATATCAAGAGCAACGGCAACCCAATGTCTTCCCCTCAGGTTGAGGGGTAGGAGGACGAGGTCCACTCCTGCCCACGGACGGGCCATGGGCGCCGGGGCCCGCCCGTCGAAGTATGAGAGGAGTATGCCACTCGCCTCATACCCCCCGACGTCTGAGTTGTACTCCTTCCACTCCCTCTCCAAATAGCTGGAGAAGTAGGAGTCCAACACAATGACTCGACGCCCAATGTCGTAAACCCTCTCCGCGCTTTGTTTCCGTAGCAGGAAGCATGACTGCTCGAAGTGTTGCGTCAAGTTAACCCCCATGACAACCCACAACATAGTCCAACAGCAACCCAAAAGCGTATACAAGGCCAATCATAATAAAATGTGAGAAATACAATATACCTTTGAGTGGATCTAATAGCGAGGCGTCTGGAGGGTGGTAAAAAACTCATTCGACAGGTCCTTGCTGCAAGCCGTTGACCGGTTCTCACCGTCGGCACTGGACCGTACAATGGAGTGGAATCAATGAAAGGGTAACTGTGCCGTATAATGAAGACTGAAATGAGACGATGGGTTACCTTGCGAGCCACCCCTGTAGGGCCTCATAGTCGGCCGCAGAAACTAGTCCCATGGCAACGGCTTCACCGGGAACGACGACGTCCTTCCCTTTAGAGGCCCGCGGTTTCGTAATCTTCCACGCCTTGCTCTCACATTCCTGGTCGACGAACAACCTCTGAATTCAAAAAAACATTTCCCATGTCACATAACAAAACGACCCCTGTCGCCTTGCTAACATCCCCATGCCACTATTGAAAACATAAAGGATGAATGGCATGGGCCATAAGGAGCGTACATTAGCAACTTGTCGGGGCTTCTCTACAGCTTCAGTACGAGTCCCCTTTGGTACATCAACATCAACAACCTGCAAAACCGATCTACAACTTACATGGATTCCAACATGTATAAACTCGTTTTCACTATCCCTTACTCTTTGTTCCTTGCCTCTTCCAATCAATTTTCCATCCCGCATTTCATGGACCTCCTCCTCTAACACTTTTATCTGCACACAAGAAGTTGTTACAATAAATCCACCATTTCCTCCAACAGTTTTATATCCCGTGTCACATACTATATGTCCCATGTCATTACTCTATTTACCCTAGTCACTGAACTTAATAAGAATATGAGAGTGAATAATGCGAAAGACTGAAGTACCCTATCATCCATCTTCTCCAAGGTATCCATAATCTTCTCGAGTCTCTTCACCACGATATCCCTAGCGGCGTCCGTCCCCTCGACGTAGTTCGCGATGCTGACGAGCATCGCCACCCTCGACCCTTCGTTTACCCGTGCGCGGAAGCGCTCTTTGTATGGCTGTGTAAATTTTGTCCGAACCATTTGTTTCCTGCAGTTTAAGAGCAACAATACGTTATTGAGAAATTTTATATTCAATGTCACTAGCTTTGTAAACCCATGTCATAAATGTCAGAACGTTCCTAAACCACTGACGACATACATTCCCCATCAACTCCCCAAATCTGAATTTCAAATTAATGGAACCCCAAATCTTGCTCATTCCCAATCAAACCCCTAATCTACCACATTCCCTATTTCGACCCCCACCGTAGCCATCCTCTTCGGGCATAATAAACCCTAACCGCGGGTTTTCCCTATCCAATCCCCAAAACCCGGCTCCTTGCCCTTCATTCGCAACCACCTCCACAATCCCCAAAACCGCTCTCATTAACGTTCAATCCCTTACCACCATAGTAGGTTGTTCCATCCACCCACCCCGTACCCCAGATTCGAAGATAACGGACAACAGAGATAGGGGGCGTACCTTCTGAGTTTCCTACAGGCGTTCTTCTCTTATCCGACAGTTGCCAGCAATCTCTTCTTCGACCCGTTGTTCCTCGTCGCCGGCGTCTCTTCTTCCTCCCCCTTTCGAACGGTTTTGAGTTATGGAAATTTAGAGATGAAGTCCCGATGAATACAGACAGAGAGTGTGTGGTGATATCCGGGACGCGTGTCAACTCACCCGAAAATATTCTTTTTTGTTTTGTTTTTCTTTTGTGTTACGGGCAACTTTTTCGAAATAAATGGGAAATGGTCAATTTTTCCAAATTATCCCCCATTGTGCTATTTTTGCAAGTTTGGCCAAAATTTGGTCTATCTTTGACCACTGGTTGACTAAGTTCTTATTGTCGAAACTTTGGTTATAAGTTGTCAAGAAATCACCCGTGTCACCAAACTTACAATCCCGTGTCACCTTACATAATAACCCCTTCAACATTGTCATAAAGGTGATTTCAATATGTTCACAAGGGTGAATTCCTAACACCACTACCACAAGCACTCAGGAATGTAAACATGTTGTCAAATAAGTGCCAATGCGTCAACCACCGAAATGTCTACCATCAAATTGAAAGCTGTGACATGATAACCCCTTCTACCTGACACGGGAATACAAATAGGGTGACAGTGGTTTTTTCTGAAACCATCCCCAAAAGTACTACGAAGTTCTTCACCACTTAACTGTAGTATGGAAACCCTTCCCAAAAGTACAGCAGCCTACTTACAGTTTGTCATATGTACAAACAGCCTAATTACACTACCAAATACGTAGCCCGTTCACAAAATAACATAGACGGAGAATGGTCCAACCACTGACCCGAACCGGCAAATGCAAAAGAATACCCAGCTGCTGAGGTAAGGCGTTGGACCACCAATGGAGGAACACATCTAAGAACGACGACGCTTGAAATGGGTAAATTCTCCCCGAGATGGGTATCGACAAGTCTTAGGGCGACCAGGGCGCCGCTTCACGTCCGGGGGGAGACACACCGCGCTGGACATGGCTGGGGGGATTCGCCAATCTGCTCTTGGAGGAACCGGATATAGCACATTCTCGTAACACGCCTTCCATGCTGCGACTTTGTAGAAGTCATTCACGAGAGAGAAGAAATTGCTACTTCGAAACCTTGCAGCCGCTATGGTGTGCTGGCACGGAAACTGCTCAATGTCGAACCGCTTGCATGTGCAGGTCCGGGCACACAGGTTCACAACCCAGGTGGAGGACCCTCTGCGGACAGTGTACTCGTGTGCGCTGAGGGCTCTGACATCCATGAATGTTGCCAACGAATAGCTCGTTTGCAGCTCACCTTGAACGTAATCGCTGATCGTCGACGCCGATTTGGTGCTTTTTTCCCGTCGCTCGTAAAACCACTTGGATACTGTTTCGATGACAACATCAATCAGGGCTGTGATAAGTAGGTCGCGGGGCTCCTTGAACACCGAATTCAGACACTCGGATTTGTTCGTCGTCAATATGTTGTAGCGCATCCCCAAGAAGTATGCTCGGGCCCATTTCTGGAATCCAGCTTCTTTCAGGTGTTAGCCCGCAGGGGGTGACTGAGCGCAGAAATCAGCAAAGTGCTTCTCGAACTCTACCCTCGTGTACGCCTTCGCCACCTTTAAGTACAACGTGTGCATGCCCGTCACCCCCTTGTACTTAACCCTGGAATTCTGAAATAGATGTCAGTGGCAGGCCCCTTGCTTGGCAAACACATAGTGGTCCCTCAAACCTTTGACGATACTAAGATGCCGATCAGAGACAAACATTAAGTCCGGTGTATCCTCGACGACATGTAGCATGTTCTTGAAGAAGAAGCCCAATGACCCGTGATTCTCACCATCGACAATCGCAGAAGCGATCGGGTATACACTGTGGTCTGCATCTTGGGCTGTGGCAAATAGAAGCGTGCCCCTGAACTTCCCTTTCAGGAAACTCCCATCAACTGAAATCACCTGGACATGGATATCGACACCAGCTGGTTAGGTGACATGGTTATGTATGTTAGGTGACATGCAATATTATAGTACCGACATTGGGTATTACCTTTCGAAGGTAGGGAATCGCCTTGCGCCATACCCCGAAGCTAACAAAGGGGTACTTGAATCTTTGTGATGCGTCCAGCTCTAACTTAGTATATGTCCCGGGGTTAGTCTGCTCCAACATGTGCAGGTATGGAATAATATCTCGGTAGCTGTCTTCGTCGGTTCCATGCTTCACCTCCCTCGCTGTCAGTCGTGCCCTTCGTGCCTTCTAGTAGCTACACGATACTCCATACTCGGACTTCGTCATTTTCTGCACTTACTCGGGAACGAGGTCCTTTCGAGTCCCGGTGAACCTGCATATAATGGTGTCATGGTGAGTTACGTAATGTGACATGGGGAATAATGTTGTGTGACATAAATAGCTGTTCGCAACTAAATTAACACTTACGTGGTCACGAGGTTGCGTCCAATCATGTTCGACGTAGCATGTCGGCTATGATTGTGCATCATGCTCAGGTCACATGTATGCTCCAGAACATACTGTCGGATGGACCACATAGTCGTGCGCCGGTAAGTCGACGCCCTTAACATACACGTGCACTTGCTGTCCAAACAACCAACTAAATAGGTTTTGTTACACGACTTCTTCACTACAAACTCGAAGCACTTCTGCACTGCAATCCACTTCAGGCAAGTCTGCAATTCTACCTTCGAGGCGGACATTTGTCCCTCCGAAATTTCTGTCAGCTTCCGTCGTGGTTCCTGGGTCCGAGGTGTTGCTTTGTCCAACATAGCTTCTACGTTCTCCATCGACGGTGGGGATGTGCTGGACCTAGGAACCCGATCTTCAAGTTCCTTAATCACCTCCTCCTCAACTTCGTCCCCCTCCGTCGACACCCTCATACCCGGGTCTTCCTCATAATCCTCACAGTCATAATAATCCCAATCTTCTTCCCTCTTCACTCCGGAATCGAAGTCCTCCTCCTCCTCCTCACTGCTAATGACTATGAGATCCACCCTCTTATACTTGTCACCTTCACATTTTACCGTGTCATCTGGAGAGAAGTCCGTGTCACCCAAGTGGATAACATCTAGACCATCACACCTGTCACCCTCAAGAATATCCATGTCACCAGTTCCAAACCCTATGTCAGTTGCGTGCTCTTGGCTCTTCCCTATCACCCCACCCAACTGGATCATTTCCGGACCTTTACCCTTGTCACCTACACTCTTAAGCTTTTCACCAGTTCCAAACCCGCTGTCAGTAGCGTCCTCTTGTCTCTTCCCTATCACCTCATCCATGTGGTTCGACTCTGGACATTTACCCTTGTCACCTTCAAAAATACGTCTGTCACCAGTTCCAAAACCCATTTCAGTAACGTGATCCTGCCTCTTCCCTATGACCTCAGCCAAGAGGATCACCTCCGGACCCTTACCTTTGTCACCTTCACATATATCTTTGTCACCCCTTCCAAACCCCGTGTCCACATTGTTTTTCACCCTTATATATTTGCTCATCCCTATTGACTGGCTAACCCCTCCTCCACCATATAACCCCACATCTACAACCATAGGGTTTGGTTGTGGCTTACCTTCTGCCTCCAGCTCGTCCACCTTTTGAGAGTTACGAGGCCCACTCAAGCATTCTTCCCCGACGTTAGGTTGTGGTACTTGAAGGCTCTCTTTCACCACTGGACCAACATATATCGCCATGGGCCATGTATGTTCCCCAGACTTCGAGTTGATAAACTTAAAAGCCTCAAGGTCGTCATCATCACCTATCGTTATCGGATGACCCACTTCTTCCCCCTTTGGCATGTAAGACAACCACCAATCTTCATATGAACAATCATGGCCGACCTTGAGCCTCAACAGTTGAGTCAGAGAGGCGAAGTCGATGCCCTCTTTAATTATCACATTCTTCCGCTCTGTTTCACCAGAATACACCCACCCCACACCATCGAACAACCAACGACCGTTGAAGTTGAGAGTGACACAGACTTTAGCGTTTTGCCCTGCAATTGAAAAATCGGATCAGCACCATTGTTAATGGGTATCTACTCTTCACGAAACATGACGAGAAATAGGAGAGAAGCCTACCCATTGCAACTGAGAATTAGGGTTTCTCAGATACCTCTGTGACACGGAAGTTTACAAACACTGACACGAACGAATAAAGAGCCCGACACGTGCTCAGCAACTGGACCTTAATGCGGATGGGTTATTCTCCAATGGTGGCCTTCTTCTCCAGCTCTCTTGTCCATGGGAAGAGCAAAACTGATGGCCTCTCTCCTCCTCTCCTATTAGACTTTAAAAATGGAGGGAAAGCCTTTCCCATAACCTCACCTCCTCTCTCTCTAATTTTGGCGCCAAAATCCCCACCAAATCCGATGTCCCATCTCTCTCTCTCTCTCTCTCTCTCTCTCTCTCTCTCTCCCCCCCCCCCCTTGGGACAACCTGCAACCGGCTTAGCAATTTCTCCATCCTATTTGCACTAATACCACATATGGTAGTTTTGCAAATTTTCTAAAAATGTGGTATTTTTGCAAACCTACAAAAAAAAATGTATATTTGTGCAAATAGCCCTAAGTATAAATGCCTTTGGAAATAGAACTGATCATTTAAGACATTAAACTCTTGCTATCAACTATGAAAGAAGTGCCCTTCTTTCATGTACCCCGTATATGTATCATAGTGGCTGATAAGATTGCACACCTTAGTCACTCTGACATGATTGTAGATATCTAGCTACAACAATAGTAGCTTATTGGACCTCGTCCGAAAGGATGATGTCAGGTAGAGCTCTCTCCTCCGAATTTTTTCCTAATAAAAAAAAGGATGTGGTACTATTGACGTGTTGAATAACTTATTCCATATGGTCAATTGTGGTTATCTAGCTAGACTCATCGACTACAAATTGTTTGTAGTTCTTCCTTACATAAAATCACGTTTCTTGAATTGGAGGGAATCGTATGATTTCATAGTTTTTGTATAAATAGACTATTGTAAACAAAATGTTGGATGTGTCAAGATATCAGATATCTTGTATATATTTTAACATGTAAAGTTCTATATATCTTATAATGTTTAATTTATACATAAAATATTGTTCATTATAATATTGGTTTGTAAGTGACTATTTCGCATGTTCACTCTTTAATCAGGCTTAAGATTACAATCCATCTTATAATTATAATTTAGATGATTTTTTTTGATGAAAATCGAAAGTATATATTAAATTTAGATAAATGTTGAACTTTTTTTTAAAATCCTATAGACTACCAAACAAACAGCGGAGAGTGTCTTTTTTTTTTAGAATTGTAAATGACCGTTGTACAAACCGTTATAAAAATCTTGTGTCAATCATGTCCTATTAAGCATGCATATGCCTAATTGGATGAATTTAAACTAATGGCTATGATTAAGGGCAAGTTTGTTAGTAGATGAAGATAATGGAGGTGGAGATTATGGAGTTGAAAATGTGAAAGGTGGAGTTTTTTTTTTTAACAAAAACCTAATTGAGTGTTTAATGATTGTAAGGTTTGTAAATAGCTATTGAGTTTAAAATGTCAAAAATACCCTTCATCTTAATTTTTTGGAGTGGAGCCGCTTCACTCGGTTGAGGGGGGGGGGGGGCAAAAAGTTGAATTCACAGGAAAAAAAACCACCACCAAAGATAAACCCCCTAAAACTTCCCAACTCAAGGTTAAATTTTAGCCAAATTTAATCCCCAAAACCTCCACCTTCGACCACCTTCCATGCCAAACCTCTTGCCAAACACACCATGCTGCATTTTTTTTTTTTAACCTCGAAAACCCCCCAAAAAGATGATGTCAAACATAGCATGGTTTATTTCATACAATTTCATCTTATTTGTTTCATCTCGTTCTTCATCTAATTAACAAACTCATTTTTATTTATTTATTGGGAAATAATTCGAGGGCCGAACAGACTCGACACCTCAAGAGGTCGATAAGTCGGTAGACGGCGAACCACCAATACATACAATGCAAGAATACAATCATATAAACCAATCTTCACCTTTTCATCATCATTTGGAACCATTCTATTCAAACATTCATATAAACCAATCTTGGTTTGTGCATCTACTTTGAAATCTGGATTGTAATGATATTATGGATTCAAAAAATATCAGTTGCATGCAATGGTCTATGTAATTGAGCTTCCCAACGCTGATCAACTATATCCATATTAGGTTTATAGCTACATACAAAACTATTAACACTGATCAACTATCAAGTTTGTAAATTATGAATGCATAAATAAACCAATAAGTTAACACATGTAAACTATCAAACTACTAAATTAAAAATTCATTAAAAACCAATAAGTTAAGTAGTTAACAACTTACTTTCTTTCGGCATTCTTGAAATTTGCTTTGATTTGATCTTTTGCTTCCTCCATTGCTTGATAAATGAATCCCATTACGGGCTGATCAGAATCTACCAAACGCAACACTTTCACAAGAGGAAGAGATGCTTTCAAACATGTGATGACACCATTCCAGAAACTTGTATCTAAACCAATTTTATGAACATTCTTCCCTTCAACTAATGAGGAAAATCTACTTGAATTGACTTCCACTTACTTGATGCAAATAAAGTCATCAAAGGACCTTTTAATTTGCTCATCGATGCATCTCAAAGACAAGTATGAAGTAGCACATCTGGTTGATGTAGGTCTAATCAACTCTCTACCTTGAGTAAACTCCTTCAACCATGTGTGAACCAATATCGTAGAGTATATAAAAGTTGGTATCCTCTTTGCCTTCTCAATTGTTGTACCATGAACACGAATCTTCTTGTCAAGGTCCCCTAGCATCAAATCAATGCAATGTGCAGTGCCTAGTGTCCAGTACAGACTTTCCCTTTTCTCCATCAACTTTTCCTTGGCTGCTTTGTAGTTTGTCGCATTATTACTCACAACTTGAATGCAATTTTCCTCCCCCAACACATTCCATAGCTTTATCTTGCATCCTAAATATTTTATATGTGGTTTTTGAGATGTTAGATGCATCAACAGGAGAAAGAAATTCGAACTATTGACGAGAAAGTTACATAAAGTCCGTCTTTGTATATCGGTCCATCCATCTGACATGATAGAACAACCTGTTTTCTTCCATCCTTCTTTATGCAACTCAACCATCTTCCTCACTCCAGTCACTTTCTTCTTAAAAAAATTAACTCTAACTTCAGGAACACTTGGAGGCTTCAATCCTATCCTTAACTAGGCGATCCGATCAATCATAATAGCAAATTCAAGATAGTTGACAACATTGAAAAGGAAAGCACCGGTTTATAAACACCGAGCAATTTGTTGGCAAACATCATCTCTTTCATCCTTCTTATATAACTGATTAAGTGTAGCTTGTGTAGATTGAACTTTTGATCTTGACTTGTTTAACATACGCTCCATAATGCCTTTCCCCTTCCTATTTTTTTCCCTTTCATAAAATCTACTTTCTTCCTGATTTTCACCAATATCTTCAAAGTTCTTCCTTGTGAAGTGCTTTAAATTTTTCTTTGACATCGTTTGGAGCTAGAGCACAAGTCTCGACATTGATATGAGTTCCCTCAAGATGATGCTTTAGCCTAAAAATATCACCAGAAAATACCTTATTGCGATGTTTGCACTTCACTTTCTTAGCCTTGCTATCCACTTCTACTACGTGCTCCCAACCTGGGTCTAATTTAGAACCAAGTGTCCTTTTTCTTGATGATGACTGAAGTTAAGCACCACTAGATGACATTGCAAAAGAAGCCAAGAAATATTACCTTAGTCATATGAATAAGCCCCCAATAAGTCCGACCAACGCCAACAGCTCAATCAGCACCCCGCTGCACTCTGCCTATCCTCGAGCTACTCAATCAATAAAGCCAACCACTCATTCAGCACGTCGGCCACTCATTCAACACGTTAATAGTTGAGAGATGAGCCACCAGGAAATTAAATCAAAGTCACAGATTGAGACTAGAGAGACTTAGAAAGAATATGTTGAAGTTGAATAGCGATTGATGGTGCGTAAGGTTAGGTTTTGAGTCAGATTGAGAAGGTGCATCGTTAGAACTTTAAGCGGGAAGGTAAGATGGGCCATTAAGGCCAAAATGAGCCACTTTTTTTTATATACTTTAAATGAGCTAAAATGTTCAATTCGTAGGATCGTATAGTATCGTTGGGATCGTTACGATCTTAATGATACTATAAGATTCTAACGAGCCTGTATCCGATTATGCCCCAAAACGATTTTATATGTCGATCTAGATTAGGACTATGACTGGGATCTTACGATCTCACGACTCTAGTAATCCGGATCACGATTCTAATAACAATGCTTTTAACATTTTTCTTTCCTATATCCCACATCGAAAATAAAGTGGATGAATAATGAGGTGATATGAAGCCGGGGAAAGAAGTGAAATGAAGTTATATATATATATATATATATATATATATATATATATATATATATATATATATATATATATATATATATATATATATATATATATATATATATATATATATTCCCATATTTTTCTTAAATAGCCAATTTTTCATGACTCGATGGGTTAAGTAACCTACCGACCTAAGATCAATCTGACCCATCTTTATGGGTCAGGGTCCAACCCGTGACCACATCCAGTTAAAGCACTCTATTGTGACATCTATATCACATTTCAAGATGAGGAAAGTACTTACAGCTTAACCATCTAGCCTAGACTTTCAAGAGCAAGCCTCTCATAACACCTTCATCTAAAAATCCGCCTCTCAAAATACATTGATGGAGTTGTTTTCAATGTGTCACACATGCATACTTCTAGGAGGTTTGCAACATGGTGATCACTGTATTTGCCTCAAGTACGCTGCAATGTCATTCGAGTAAATAACTTGAAATTCATTAACTCCACTACCAAACTATCACCATAACATTACAACTAAGATTGAAAAATCCCCAAACCTATAGCCACGCAAGCCTAAAAGGTAAAATTAAGCGCCTATACGGAGTATTTACCCACATCGAAAGGTGAGGAAGTAAACGAACAAATTAGAATGCAATGAAGGGGCATAAAGTACGACCTTACTTGAATAGGATCCTTCCTATAGGTTTTACCTCTGCCTCTTATGTTTTTAACCTACTATAAAATAATCATAGTTTGAGGACATAAACGAATAAATCACAATGTAAAGCAAGGGGTATAAAGTACGACCTTACTTGAACAAGATCTTTTCTAGAGGGTTGTAACTCTACCTTTTAAGCTTTTAAATATAATAAAATAATCATATTTGATGAACCAGTGCCACTTGATTGAAGCGTGATGATTGTTCTTGGTCCACTTTGTCAGGCTCGTGCCATAAGCATGTCCAGGTGGACCAACAGAATAGAGCCCTAAAATTTTTAGGGCCCAATATTAAATGGATCGAGTACACACTATATTTAATTATAAAAATTTTCTTTCCAAAATAACAATTAAAGCAGTAGTAGGACGGTCATGTAAATGCCTACCTTTGTGAATTCATCCGTTTCACATTCGATTCCCAATTAAGGGCATTTTTTTTCTATTTACTGTAGGTATAGTATTTTTTTTTTTTGGCGCTGAATAAAGATTAGGTCGGGTCGGCCGCAGCAGAAGCTCTTCCTAACGCATCCTTCCGGACAAGAACAAGCAGTTCTGGATCATCCTCACAACAATCGTTGACAGGAAATGCATGGGCACTACGAGCAAGATAGTCAGCCACGACATTTGATTCCCTGAAAAGATGATGAATAGCAACATAAGAAAAGGACGAAATATCTAACAAAATATCCGATTGTAGCAGCTCGATAGTCCAGGGGCATTTCCAATCCCCCAGTAAAGCCTTTATAACCAGTAAAATACCCATTTTAAGATCTGCAATTCCTTAGCGCGTAAAATACCCATTTTTTAGGCCAAGGTTTTCAGCAAATACAACGGAGACATTAGTGCAAATAGCCCGATGTAAAGCGACCACCACACCCTTAGAGTCTCGGATGACAAAGCCATAAGACGCCGATCCGCCCGGCATAACCGATCCGTCGAAATTTAGTTTGTAACAATTTGTAGGAGGCTTGCCCCACTTTTCGGAGCGTTGCCGAGTATGGGCTGCATGATCAACCAAACGAGCGCCCGGATGAACAGAACGACAATTACCACCTCGACTAGAAGTAGCAGTAATGGGGAGATCGTCCTCCAGTTTCTTTGTTTGTTTCCAGCAATGAGTACTTGTAGTATAGAGCATAATTATTTCATTTATAGTTACTTTGTTGGTGTGGTTAAATACTAATTGGTTTCTGAAGAACCACAAGGCCCACCACGCTGAGGCTAGATCAATAAAAGATTTGGTACCAATTGCCTGTTTGATATCGGTAAGTGGAAGCACTGCACCCACTCCGACACTTGCCGCAAGAGCCCTCGGAATTCGGATATGTAAAGCTTGTGAAAGGTTGGTCGCCATAGGGCACTCAAAGAAAAGGTGAGCCACCGATTCACAAGAGTTAGCACAGAAGGCACAACCAGACGGCACGACCACATGCGATTTTTGTAATCTGAGAGTGGTTAGAAGACCATCACGAGAAATTTTCCAAAGAAAATGACGTACTTTAGGAGGCACATCCAGGTCCCAAATCCAACCACAGTCAAAAGTGGTCGACCCAGCATGTTCTGATAATAAAGAGTTTGCAACGCTGGTTGAAAACCAGCCATTATTGCTTGGACCCGAATAGAGACGATCTGTCATTGGATTATTAGGTAGAGTGATGCTCATTATTAAGTCGATATCTTCTTTAGACAGAATATTTGTTAAAGAGGTAGTTATTAATGGTCTGTTCCACTGACCTTCTGTGCTGATGAAGTGAGATACCTTTATACCCATTAAGGATTCCGATATAGGTTGCAATATTCTGGATTCCAATGGTCTTAAGAAGACCCAGTTATGAGACCAAAAGTCAATGGTCTGACCGTTTACAACACTCCACTGAAGGGCCTGCTGGAACTTAAGTCTGATAGACATAAGACAATTCCACTGCGAAGATGAAAGACCCTTTTTTCTGGTAGCCGAGCAGATCTTGCCCTTTAAGATATTTATGTGAGACTACACGGACCCAGATGTTGTCTGGTTCAGAAATAATCTTCCATAGAAGCTTCATTTGCAGTGCTATGTTCATAGACTCAGCTTTATGGATACCAAGACCCCCTTTCATTGTATCTGAGCAGATTTTATCCCAACTAATAAGCGGAGCAACTTTAGCACTTTTGTTCCAAAAGAACTGTCTATAAAATTTGTGAAGCTCATGAAGAATATGTGATGGAAGTAAGAAAGCTTGCATTAGAAAAATCGGTTTCACACTGAGATTTGCTTTGATAAGGACCCTTGATCCTTCTGTAGAAAGGTTCGAAGCTTTCCATTTTGTCAGTTACTGTTTTGTCTTGAGGACAACATCAACGAAGGTATCCCTATTAGTTTTAGCATTTACTATGGGACAACCCAGATATTTATCGAAATTATTTGCTTGCGAAATACCAAGCACAACGATTGTAGCCGTAATAGCAGTTGCAGACGTATTGGGTGATGCTTGAAAGCTGGATTTTTGCACATTGACCTTTTGGCCTGAGATGAGGCAGTATCGATTTAAAATGGACAACACAGAGGTGCAAGCCGAATGTGAAGCTTTACAGAAAATAAGAATATCATCTGCAAAAGCTAGAAAAGGAACCTTAACACCCGGTCGGCCGAAAGAGATACCAAGGTCCGAATTCACTTGCCCATGGTGATGCAGAGTCCGAGCAAGTACTTCAGAAGCTAAGATAAAGAGGAATGAAGACAGAGGATCACCCTATCTAATCCCCCTAGACGGTTCAATAACCGTGGTCGGTTCATCGTTGACTAATACCGAGTATGAAACCGTTGAAACACATTCCTTGATGCGGCTGATGAAAAGGTCGTTAAACCCAAACTTGGCCAAAACTTTGAATAGAAAAAGCCACTCAATACGGTCGTAGGCCTTTTCCATATCCAACTTCAAAGCAACCATCCCCGTTCGGCCTTTCATAAGCCTAAAAGAGTGCAAAGCTTCATGAGCAATAAGGATATTATCCTGAATTGATCTCCCTTTTGTAAAAGCTCCCTGAAGTGGGTGAATGAGTTTGTCGAAAATCTTGGCTAGCCTAGCAGAAATAACTTTCTCTATAATTTTGTAGATCGTAGAGCACAAACTGATGGGCCTGTAATGGTTGACCGATGAGGGATCATCACATTTTGGTAGTAAGGTAATAAATGTATGATTGATCTGTCGTAAGAGTCTGCCACTTGTAAAAAATGCCTTGACTGCCTTCACTACTGAAGGGCCCACTGTTGGCCAAAACTTTTGGTAGAAACCAACTGGGAAACCATCTGGGCCTAGAGCCTTATCTAGACTCATAGAAAACACTGCTGCTTTAATCTCATTGTTGGTCACGGGAGCTAAGAGCATCGCATGTCTGCTTGAGATACCAAGGGCGGGATAACCGCTAAGTCTAACCCGCCGGGTCACGTCAAACCCGTCAAACCCGCCGGGTCACGGGTTGACCCGTGACCCGTGGGCAGGCCTAGCCCCTACTACACCCCTACCCCTACTGCATCCATCCCTCCCCTCTCTTTTGTACGTCTTCAATCCCATCATCCCATCTTCACCTCACCTCTCCCTTTTTCATTTCATTTCCCCCGCACTGCTGCGTTGCATCTTCGTCACCAGCACCATCGTCCCACATCTTCATCGTTCCACCTCGCCATCACCGTATACCATCGTCTCCTCCTCGGCTTCTCCCGTCATCGCCACCACCACCACACACCACGTCTTGGTGCTCTCTCATCGTCGTTGTAACCCTCGTCTCTCCTCATTCATCGAAGGACAACCGCGGCAACCCCCGGAGCCCTCAACGGCACCACCAAGCCACCGAAGGACCACCGCCCATTCAAGTGCGAGACAACCTTCCGGTAAGCCGTTCTCCTTCGTTTCCGATCCAAACCCCTCTCGAGCCCTACCATCGCTCTCACCCCTGTCCGATGCAGGTCCGACGAGCCATCGATAGCCACCGACGACGCCCAGACCTCCGATCGAGAGCTCCGAAGTCGCGAATTTCCTCGGTGAGTTCCACCTTTTCCTTCCTCTGTTTCTAATCAGAGTCAGTCTTTGGGCGAGTATGAGAGCGTGTGAGCTGAGTATGGGGAGTCTGGTGGGCTCGAGAGCTCCGGCGAGTTCGAATTGGAGATGGGTAAGAGTCGGCGGGCGAGAGAGTGAGGTGAGAGCGACGAACAGGGGCGATGATCAGGGGCGACCAGCGAGGCTGAGCATAGTACGGGTGAGTAGAGGCGAGAGCAGCTGGGCGAGTCAGGGTGAGCGCAGGCGAGGTTGAGCGAGGACGAGAGCGCGAGCCGGCGTTGATCTGAGTGGTGCAGGTGGGAGATCTCCATTTGAATTCGGAGGAAGGAGAAGCTGACATGGCTCCTGTGGACCCTCCTTGCCAATTTGTATCAATTGTTTCATTTAACCGAGTTTGAAATTATATAATGGCTTCGGTTCGGGTTTATTCGTTTATTTATTTAACTAATTATCGGTATTTAAATTATTATATAATATTATATGAGGATTTAAAGGATAAAATATTATTTTGATAGATTTATAAAGGGTTGGTTTTATTAAATAAAAATGGTTTGGATTTTATGGGTTTCGAAAATATTTTATAAAGGTGTTCTATTAAACGGTGTTTAAAATATTATATATTATTGAGATTTAAAATAAATTATTAAGACTAGTCGATTAAAAAGAGAATTTGGAAAAGAATTTCAAGGTGCTCTATTATTAAGACTCGTCGATTAAAAAGAGAATTTGGAAAAGAATTTCAAGATCGAAAAATGATTTAATAAATAAATTGAAAAAGGATTTTAGCAAGTATTTTCAAGGGTCGAAATTCTTAACTTTTAATTCGGATTTAAAACGGTTTTGAAACTAACCTGAGAATAAGACATATTCGATGACTAACTAGCATGATAATACGATCGTTTGACTAACGGCATGATATGTGTGACTAATAGCATGACTTATGGTGATTTATTATAAGGGGATAAATATCGGTTACCGATGATGATAATGATAATGATATATATATATATATATATATATATATATATATATATATATATATATATATATATATATATATATATATATATATATATATATATATATATATATATATATATAGGGATGCGCTCCGGTGAAAACGAAAATTGCGGTAGAAACCCGTGAGGACCGGCTTTTTAACTCGGTTCAGTTGCTTTATAGCCCGGTTATGAATAGAACCGACATATAAAGTCACAAATTTTAGCCCGGTTCTGAATAAAATCGAGCTATAAAGTCACTATATAATTTTAAAACATTAGCTTTTTAGCACGATTTTTCGGTTTGACCGAACTATAAAGTTATGTGTTATTTTAAAATTGGAGTTTTTAGCACGGTTTTTAGGTTGAATCGAGTTGTAAAGTCACCGTGTGATTGAGGTTTTTAGCACGAGTTTCAAAAAAACTGAGATATAAAGTAGTCCTCATGGGTTTTTACCACAATTTGAGGTATATATATATATATATATATATATATATATATATATATATATATATATATATATATATATATATCCTTATGAAGAGTATGAGTATAAAATAGTCATATGCGAATTTGGCTAAGTGTGATATATATGGAGGTTGTTTTAAGCTGATGAGTTGACAAGTTATGATGAATGGTATGCGATAAGAGATGGTTGACCATGATGAACTGAAAGTATGGGTGATGCGAGCTTGTGAATTATCTGCTTGTATGAATGTGTGATATATGTGTTCAGAGTGGCTATAGATGTATACTCTGTGATCGTGACTATTGTGTGCTGGATCCTTCTTTTTCTGATCTTTTAGCTAGGTAAGTCCTTCGGGGCTTACTCAGTAACCAGGACCTCCTGCCTGATGTGTCATATAATATGTAGGTGTTGCATATGCATAACAACATGTCATGTAGTATCATGCTTAGGACTTGCACAAGCGAATAAGCATTCTTATTTTGTATGTGTTTGAAGACAGAACGACCATTATCTGTGAAGTAACTAGAGTCTTTGCTAGGGTCATATGACAACTAATCCCATCGGGTTTCGTCCCGAGTCATTCGAGTCGTTGGAACACCTTTATTATTATCAACATTATTATTATTTTCTTTTCGCAAATCCATGATATGATTATTTATGCTTTGGGTCGGGCACCAATATGGGCTTGATCTAATTAATTGGAATTGAATGCATTCACGAGCTGGCCAGTCTCCACCCTATCTGGAAGGGGGGGGGTTAGAAGAGGGATATACCACTTGGTATTCTTTGCTAAATCGATGAAATAGGAGCATGCTAGTGTGTTTAATATTTCAGTACTGCATTAGAGCATCCTTTATTCTAGGTATAGGCATATTATATGTCCTCAACGCAGTCTTTAGGCCCCGCAGGCGTCTCTTGGCCTAACTTTTTGGTATAGTTTCAGGTACCCGTTTCAATACTTGATTTTGTGCTGTTATGACGGGGTCCATTCGTATGGCGGAGAGTGAGTGCTTGAAACTCTGACTCCACTAGATTTTCACTTTTGGATTTCATACTACTTATGCTCTGTTTTGACTCGGCTCTTCCGCGACACTCGTTGTATCATTTTCAGAACTTATGTTGGTTTGCATCATAAATGGATTTTCATGAGCGTTGTAGACTTAGTACAGGTACAGGGGTTTACCCCGAGGTCTCCAACGGGCCTTACGGATTTGGGTGCGAAATCCCACTTCAAACTACTAATCTTCAGTTTCAAACCTTCAACCCATTACTCGGAGTGCAAGATCCTAACGAGTGGTTTTATCCCTCGAAACATAACTCGAGAATCATAATCCCAGACCGTTACAAGATATGCCATGCTTGGCTAATTTTCTATTGCTTTCGCCTACACTTTCGAGACTTGGTTGGTTGTTTGTGAGTTTCCAATAAGTTGATATTTTTACTCTATTTAATATCCTTCAACTTCCTTGATTTTATTTCGATATTGTTATCATTAGCTACCATGATAGTATCTTGCTAGTTTTTTTTATTCTATCGTATTTGAATGAATTTCGTAGTAGAATGCTTTGGATTGTGACTGACAAAACTCGATCTAAAAAGGCCTCCATTGTTTGTGGGACCCGGAGGTGGTCCTCTTGGGATCCGAAACACTCCCGACGGGCTTACCTGACCCGCACCGAGAAATTCGGTACGGCCCAGCCTGTGCCGCGGGAGATAAAGTATCCCAATAAAACTATCTCCATGCCAAGGCTTTGTCAACGAAATGGGGATCAATCATTTACCTGTCACCGTCCGTTGGACGCGAGAAGACAGTCACGACTTGCTTTGATCCTCACTTCAGACTCTTGACTTATGAGAAAGACCCTTTGAGTTATATGCGGATAAAGGAAGATTCTATCCGCGGAGCGGCTCTACTCCCTAACTAAGACCTTTCACTCTGTGTCTACTGCTATCTCTCTATATCAGGATCTTATTCTTCAGGAAGTTTCTCTCCTAGTCCGCTCTCCTCCACTCATCTCTCTTTGGCACCAAAAGTCCCCCTGATTACTATTCTTCTCCTTACACAGAAGGAGGGGGACTTCATTCTTCCAATGGCGCGGGCCCTTCCTCTACTTCTCATCCGGTAGACGTTGCTCAAGAAACTGAAACGACTTGGGTTCCTTATGCGACTTCTCCCATTGGTGTGGCAGAAATTCCTGCAAGGATTCGTTCTAAGGAAAACCTGACTAATTTGGATACCCCCTATATGAGCTCAAAGACTTGGACACTTGTCTTTTTCGCAGGAATTTTACTCCTCAACCGCCTCCTTCTACTCGTTCTTTGATAGTGGCTGAGAGAGTTCGCCCGCAGTGATCTCCTATTGAAGAAATTAGGGGTTGTACTACTTTGCTTGGATTAGCCGATCTTGAAGCTATTTCCCAAATTTTTCCATGACCTGCCGATTTGGAGTTCTGTCTTCCCGAACAAGGAGGAGGTTGTTTGGATTCATACGAGGATTGTTTAGTTGTCTACGCGGCTAGTTTATCTCAGGGATTCCAACTTCCACTGCACCCTTTTTTCGTGGAATTTTTGGGAGAATATAACTTGAGTCCTGCTCAAATAGTCCCTAAAGGTTGGATGTTTTTACTAGTTTTATCATGAGGTGCATGGAGATCGGGGTTACTCCTTCCCTAAAGTTGATGCTCAACATTTTTTATTTAAAAAAGGGATCTCAGGACTCAAGGTTTTATCAGTGTAACTCTAGCTGTGGCTATGTGAAAAGGCTTTCTAGCAAACCTAACTGGAAGCACAAGTGGGTTCTTGTCCGCGACAAATCAGGGAATGGTTTAAACTGTCGGATAGTTCCAGGACGGTTTTGTGATGTGAAAAAACCGGTAGTTCCCGAACTCTCTAAATTCAAAGGACTATTTGCTCATAAGCCTAGATTTCCTTGGCCCGAGATGATCTCTGCTCTCCGTCTTGAGATTGCTGGTTTGAGTCTTTCTCACCCGCGAATAGGTGTCTCCTTTATTTTAATTTAACTTCTTCTCAGGGATTAATGTTTATGTTTTGTGTTCTGCTCATATCAATTGATTACTCATACTTTGATGTTTTTGTTCTCATATTTAATGGATCTGGATTCTCTCTTAAAGCGTCATAAAGCGAAAGCCGGGAAAAAGAAGAAAATCTCGGACATCTGCGACCCTCCTCCAACCTCTGAGACGACTCCGGTTGTCAATGTTACCGTTGTTGAAGAAACTGGTGCCTTAGTGGAAGTTACTTCGTCAGTTCCCGTTCCCCGCGAAAAGCGCGTTCGTTCGTCTGCCCCTGTAGCTTCCAAAATGAAAAGGAAGGTTGGCGAAGTTGCCGCGGTATCTGCCGCGGTGGAAAAGGGACTTTTTATTGAGGGCGAGGCGAATCTTCCCGAGTTCCCAATTCCTGGATTTGGGATGTCTGATCTCGCCAGCCTTGCCTTCCCTGTGAAAAAGCTCTCACTTAATGAGCAGGGATATATTAAGCAGTTGGACGTTGTTAACCTTTCGACGGAATTTGATCGGCTTAACCATTGGGTAAGCTACCTCTGCGTTCAAAGCAACTTCTTACTCCTCTTTTTTATATGAAAGAAGTTTCGTGGATTGTCTTTTATTATTTTTATTTGCTTTTGGCTCCAACTGAGGGTGATACAAACTGATGTTGAGAGATGTCTGGTATGTAATGAGGAGGATCTTGTGAAGAAAGATGCAGAGATTAGAAAACTGACACACCAGCCAGGTGCGGATTCTCGGGAAAACAGTTGACGACTCAGCTTCAGTTGAGAAATTTAAGAAGAGATTCGTGGATCTTCATGAGGAACTTCATGTGACCAAAGGGAATGTAGAGGTTTTTAAGAAAGAACGGGATGACTTGAAATCTGCTATGGATGTTGTTCGCCTGCAAGTTACAGAGCTCGAGGTTGCGGAGGAGCGTTTGCGAAACCTTTTTCAAACAAAACAGGCTAGTATCGATAAGTTGGAAGAGGATCACTCGATTCTTTGCGAGGAGCAATCCATCACTAAACAGGAGCTCGAAAACATTAAAGCTAGTTCGGATCAAGATGTGGCTCTCCAATGGCTTCAAACCCCCACGGGCTTAGAATATTTGTCTTCCGAATGGATCAAAACAGAGGTTGGCGTATCTTTCTTGTCTTCTGTAGCTAAAGCTTGTCTTCAGACTCCAAAGGGCAAAAGTATTCTAAAAGACAGATGCTTTAGTTATTTTCGGAAGGGGATGATTGCAGGTATCAACCAGAGTGTGTCGCGCTCTGCAGCTCATCCCGGGGTTCCTTTGGAGAAATTTGAACCAAGCATGAAAAGCGCAGATTGGGGGCTTTCAAAGGAAGAGATGGCCGTGGAGGAGTCGGACACTGAGGATGAAGACATTGAAAATGCAGATGATGAAAATGAAGCTTTGACCACAACCACTTGAATGCTTTGAGTTCTACCCTAGTTTGTTGTATAGGACTGAAACTTTTTAACTTGGGCGCATGTTACATCTTTTTGGTGTTCTATGGGATACTCGCTCCCTGTAAATTTTGGCTTAAAACTTAGACTTAACGCTTTGTTCATGTAAATTTTTGCTCATCAATGTCTTGGTGTCTTTCCCAAGTGTGGAGAGGGTCAGCCCAGATGTACAAAGCTTTCCCTCCACTTGTCTTTAATCCGTAAGATGTGGTTTTCCTTTTTAAGGACCAATTCTCTTTAGAATGGCTACGATTTCTCAAAATTTTATGATTGTTTACGTTATCCTGGGCGTCATGACTTCAGGGGGTTTTAATCCTTGGGCTTTTTTCCAGAGAATAGAGACCGCGGATCAGCTTTCTCGACTTGTGAGCTTCTCTTTTGATTTCCTTAAGAAAGTTTAAAATAGTTTTTCGATTCATGTTTTTCGATCGCGTGCAGGTTTTACCACCTCAATTTGAGGCGGAATACGGGCCGCTGCCACCCGAATGGGCTTTTCTATCTTCATATCTAGTTCTTGACTTCCCAGTGGTTGTATCTTGGAGCGAAAACGGTCTTTTTCAACTCGAACGTGGATGGGAAGATTTCCTTATCCTTCATAATCTGGGGATAGGCAGTGCCATGATGTTTTTTCATAGGGGCAATGTTTCTTTTAAAGTTTTTCCGCTTCGCGAGATTAGGAATGATAATGTTGCTAATCCCAGCTCTGCGTTCTCTTCTAGTGGGTCTTGTTGATTTCCTAATAACTAGTTAAGTATGTTTGTAATTTATTCACGAGTTTTGCTTCGCGTGTGACTCAGAGCATAAACATGATCTTTATTTCCTGTCTATTTTGCTTTGTAACCTTTGATCAGGCTTAAAGGGGGATCTTTTATTAATCATAATAAACGGAAACATGTTTGGTGCTCGAAGTGCAGATCCATTTAAACCTAATACATCACACTAGGGCCGATTAAGCGACTACATGACTTAAAAGATCAGGGGTGTCCTACCTCTCCATTCTCTTCGCTGTCGGGGCTTACGATGTCAACTTCAAAAATTGAATCTCCTACATAGGTGAAGATTAGAGCGGATCCCACGTGGACTCGATTCTCCTGGGTGAATTCGAATCATCCTTGAGTCAACCAGAATAGGCCGTCGTCATCCCTCTCCACCTTGACTTTGTGCTCCTGTTCCGAGCGAGACCAGAGCCTGGCTAGGGTGTGGGCATCTTCTTCGAACAGGACGTACAGTAAAGGAAGTCGAAGTGTCTGGAGTTGCTCTTCCCTCATGATGACTCAGTAAAAAGCTCTAGCGGGGGGGGGGGGGGTACTCCGGGTTCCATCCCTTGGGGGAAATTATTGATATGTTTTTACTCTTTCATTCTTTGGTTTTTATACCCCTCAAAGGGCGTTTCTAGCTTAGTTTTTATCGCCCTTAGTTGCGACCCGGCCTAAGCGTGACACTGTAGGTTGTCTCAGTTACTTTAGAGGTATTTACTGAGGCTCCTACAGAGTTTTTGACAAGAATTTTTGTTGTTTTCGATAGAGTGGCGCTTTATTCGAAGCGGACGTGTTCTTCTATTTTTTTCAATTTTAGAGTACGCGTCAGACGTGCACTTCTCAAAGGAATTTGCTATTTCCATGTGAATAATAAAACAAAAGGATGGACCGTTGATACGTTCGCTCTCTTTGGGATGCGGGGTTCTACAATCATTCCTCCTTTATCATTTAGGGCTTATATGGACCCTTCCCGCGGAGTCCGATGGGCCTTTTTTCAGGTGATCGATTACTCGAAGCAACTTGTGAGGATGGTAAGCTTGTATTCTCTTAAATCTTTTATTTCTGTTTTTTTTTGTTCTTAATCACGCGTTTTGCTCCTTTATACTTTGTAGCTTTTGCCGCTCAGATTCGAAAAGGAGTATGAGGACGCCCTTCCCGAGCAAGTGTTGCTTTCTTCTCATCTGCTAGTGGATTTTCCGGTTTCTATAGAGCGACGAGCTTTCAGACTTCTTTACTTGGGCCACGGGTGGAATGTAGGCTTGGACATCTTGCTTCATGGTTGGCCAGTAATATCCAAGCCTCGTTGCTTTTGTTACCAAGGCTCTCCATCCTTGGTGATGTGCACAAACCCCAACATGCAGTTCTTTCACGACAACACCACCTTCTTCCACTGAAATACATAGTAAGTCTGGGAGGCAGTAACCTCTTTTATAGAGTTTTCCCTCTCTGATGGTAAAGCGGGTTTCTTTTGTGACCACCTTTCTGGCCGCGTCTTTTTCCAATGGTAGTAGGCATTTCCCTAGATAGTCCGCGAGCGATGTCCTCCAGTCTTCTTCCCCGTTTACTTGGACATGATAGACTTCTTGAATAAGTCTGTGACTGTTCATTCTCTCAAGAAAGACTTCTTCTCCCACTTCCGCAGGCATGACGGCCCCCATTCGAGCTAGTGCATCCGCCTGTTGATTGTTATCTCTGGAAATTACTGTCAAACCAAAACTCATGAAAGCTTTTGCCAGTGCTTGTACTTTTCTCTAATAGTCGGGCATCAAACCAGTTCTGGCCTCGTATTCTTCCGTTATCTGCCGCACCATGACCTCTGAGTCAGTGTAGATGGACACTTGTCTGGCTCTTTTGACCAGGGCTATCTCAAGACCCGCGAGCAGGGCTTCATACTCAGCTTCATTGTTCGTAGCCTGAAAGTTTAGTTTGTAAGCATAGTTGTATTGTTGTTCATCAGGTGCAGTGAGGGTGACTCCGGCTCCACATCTGTCTTTATTGGCTGCTCCATCGAATTTGAGTGTCCACTCGCTCTTTTCTGCTTGATCGCCCATGTCAAAACTTGTTTCACATATGAAGTCGGCTAGGGTCTGGGCCAATGCTGCTCGTCGCGGGACGTACTCGATTTCGAATTCCGTTAATTCTACCGCCCACTTCATCATTCTTCTTGATAGGCACGGGGAATGGAGGATTTGTCTCAACGGTAAGTCTGTCATCACTCGGATGACATGATCTTGGAAGTAGGGTCACAACCTTCTTGCCGCGAATATGAGACATAAAATCATTTTATCCACTGGTTCATATCGTGTCTCGGCATCTTGCAGGACTCGACTAATGTAGTACACAGGGTACTTTTCTTCTCGTGTTAAGACCGCACTAATAGTGATGCTTTTAACCGCCAAGTATAGATGCAAAGTCTCCTGTTTTTCTGGTTGTTGCAGGGTGGGTAATGTTGACAAGAAAACTTTCAAATCTTTGAAAGCTTTGTGTTACTCTGGGGTCCACTGTATCAGACCCTTTTTCTTGAGTAAGGCGAAGAAAGGTAGGGATTTGTCCGCAAGACATGAACAAAAGCGGCTCAGGTAGTTTACTGCTCCGTTTAGGGATTGCACCTCCTTGATGGTCCGCGGTGGTTGGAGGTTCTGGATCGTGGTGATTTTTTCATGATTCACGTCAACTCCTCGATGACTGATAAAAAAAACAAAGAACTTTCCAGAGTCGACTCCAAAGACACATTTTTCTGCATTGAGGTTCAATCCCCCCCGGCGGAGGGAATCAAACGTTTCTTGCAGATCCACCATGTGATCTTCTGCTCTTTTGCTCTTAACGACAATATCGTCCCCATATATAGACACATTTCTCCCAATCTGTTCGCGAAAAATTCGGTCAACTGTCCTCTGGAACGTTGCTCCAGCATTTCTGAGTTCGAAAGGCATGACTTGGTAGCAAAATATCCCTTGGCTGGTGATGAAAGTCGTTGCCTTCTTATCTTGTAGATCAAGGCGTATCTGATTATATCCGGAGTAGGCATCAAAAAAGCTGAGAACCTTGTTTCCCGCGGTTCCATCAACGAGTTCGTGAATGGATGGTAATGGATAACTGTCTTTGGGGCAGGATTTGTTGAGGTCAAAGAAATCAATGAACATCCTCCATTTTCCGTTAGACTTTTTTACCAGAACCACATTCGAGAGCCAATCTGAATCTTCCACTTCTTCAATGAAACCGGCTTCTAAAAGCTTATCAGTTTCTTCTTTTGCAGCTGCTGCTTTCTCGGGAGCCATTTTTCTTTTCTTCTGTACTATGGGTTTCATTCCTGGACGGATCCTCAAAGTGTGCAACGCGATTGTGGGTGGGACTCCAAAGAGATCACGTGGAGTCCAGGCAAAAACATCCCTGGACCTTGTTATGATCTCTAAGATCTGTTCCTTCTCGTTCGGTTCTAGTGCTTGCCCCATATAGATCTTTTCTTCCGGATCTGGAAATGGTGTGTAGATAGACCTCTCATCCGCGGTTGGTATTTTCGCATCTATCGGTCTAACTTCAAGCTCAGCCTCTGACAGTTTTGGCGCGTTGCTGTCTCCTACCGCGGATTCACACTTCTCACTAATGCACATCACCTCTTTTTTCTTCTTGATGGAAGTTAGATAACAACTTCTGCTTTCAGGTTGATGTCCGCGGACTTCGCCCACTCCTCCCCCTTGCAAAGGAAATTTCTCAACAAAGTGGTAGATGGACACTATCATATGGAATTTATAGAGTGAAACGCGTCCCAACAAAGTGTTGTAAACAATCGGTATTTTAACTACCGTTAATACAACATCCTCCATTCGCCTTCTCGGGACCGTTCCCAAGACTACCGCTAACTCGATTGTCCCGTCCACCTGTACTTCTCCTCCTAAGATGGTGATCAAAGTACCTGCATAAGGTTTTAACGATGCAGCGAAGATTCCCATCTGAGAGAAAGCATCCGATGACAGTATATCAACAGAGGAGTCAGTATCAATGAAAACTCTTTTGACTGTCTTGGTAGCTATTTAAGCATGGATGACCAAAGGGTCGGAGTGCGGCATCCTCACTTCCTCAACATCCTTAGGAGAAAAAATTATTTCCTCATGTTGTGTCAAAGAGATTTTTCTACTTGACGCGGATGGTGGTTGTCTTCCTTCTCGCTCGTAGTTCCTCTTTTCCTGTCTGCTTGATCCTGCCATGGAGTATCCTCCAGCAAGGGTATTAATGAATCCCTTAGGCTCTGGTATGTGGCCTTCTCCCGGTTTTCAGGCTCCTTCCTGGTTTCTTGGTGCCTAGTTAACGGATCCTTGCATGGTGGGGGAAACGATTGTGCCTACCTCCTCGCCATCTTCGCCCCCTGCCCCTTCCTCGATTGAAAGGAGGGGCATCCGCCCGCTAATCTTGAGGACCTCGGTTTCGGTTTCGTCGGTGGTGAGGGTCGTCTGGTCAAGAGTCATAATTTTCCCAATCTGGTCTTCGATCGTATTGATCCTCTCTTTGCGGTGGATATCTCTGTTCCTGATTTCGATAAACACTTTCCCGCGGATGATAAGACCGCGGATGATCAACCTTGTGTCTTCGTGCATCCTCTCTTTGGCGGGATCCTTGACCTCTTTCAGAATTCATATGCACTTCATCGCGGTGGGAACAAAATGCTCTTTCATCTGACTAATGCCTGGGAGGTTTAACCTTTTCCTTTTTGAATTTTCCGGTGAGTTTCCCAAAGAAACATTGATTGCCTGTGTTTGCCCTTGAACTGGACGCGGCCGCCTCCTCTGTTTCAATTTGTCTCGATACGCGATCTCTCAAATCATCATAGCTGGAAGGTTTCTTACGAAATAAATAAGTTTTGAAGTCTCCCTCTCCTAGATTTCCCATGAGAATGATAGTTGCTGACTCATGATTGAAATTAGGGATTTGCACTACCACGCTGGTGAATCGGGTAAAGAAGTGTCCCAGTGTTTCCCCAACTCCTTGTTTGATTGAGTTGAAATCAAGCATTGTCTTCTTCCGCGAGCGTGCGCTTCCAAAATGAGATTTGAAAATATGGGTTAACTGGATAAAACTGGCCACAGAGTTTTTTGGCAAGTTGGTAAACCATGTAAGGGCTATCTTCGTCAGCGTTGAGGGGAAAGTTAGGCACATCATGTCATCGTTGTATTCATTTATTCTCATCGCGGTGGTAAAGTGACACAAATGATCTTCGGGATCAGTCGTTCCATCATACTTCATCATGCCCACGTCTCTCCATCTCTTAGGTACAGCCGCGGAACATACTTCTCTGGTGAAAAAAGAAGGTAAGACTGCTGGACCTTTCGTTCTCATGTTCGCTGAATCTGACTTGGTGGAGGTCGAAACGTCCGTGGATCGCTCTCCGCGTTGATGTTTGTTCTCGTGTTGCCATTCATCATTCTGCCATGATTGATGTGGCATTGCATCACCTTGGCCCTGAAAGCCATAATTCATGTTGCCGAAAGCATTGCTAGGGTTGTTAAACGCCGTATATCGCCTATCAAAATTTTCATGATGTCCTCCTTGATTAGCCGTTCCCTGTTGACGCGGGTTGGGTCCCCCATAATCATAATAGTAATAATGCGCTTGCTCTTGCTGCTGAGGATTAGGTTGTTCATGATGAATCTCATAGTGCCAAAAATTCTGAGGTATGTATTCCCCTCCGCCCCCATGTTGATCATAATAATGATAGAGGGGGGTAACGTGAGGTTGTTCCCTTGCTTCACCCTGCAGATCGGGTTGAGATGACAGCGGAACGTACATATTTGAGGCTTCCTCATCATGGTGGACCTCCTGGCTCATTTCTTGAGTCGCGTCGTCTTGATTAGCACTCATTTTTCTATATGTCGTTGGTTTCGATAAGTCAATGATTCATTGGTTTGTATTTCTCCTAAAAAAGTCTTTTCTCCTAAAATACCTTATTGCGATGTTTGCACTTCACTTTCTTAGCCTTGCTATCCACTTCTACTGAGTGCTCCCAACCTGGGTCTAATTTAGAACCAAGTGTCCTTTTTCTTGATGATGACTGAAGTTAAGCACCACTTGATGACATTGCAAAAGAAGCCAAGAAATATTACCTTAGTCATATGAATAAGCCCCCAATAAGTCCGACCAACGCTAACAGCTCAATCAGCACCCCGCTGCACTCCGCCTATCCTCGAGCTACTCAATCAATAAAGCCAACCACTCATTCAGCAAAGACTAACCCAAAACAGTTGAATTCACAGGAAAAAAAACCACCACCAAAGATAAACCCCTTAAAACTTCCCAACTCAAGGTTAAATTTTAGCCAAATTTAATCCCCAAAACCTCCACCTTCGACCACCTTCCATGCCAAACCTCTTGCCAAACACACCATGCTACATCTTTTTTTTTTAACCTCGAAAACCCCCCAAAAAGATGATGTCAAACATAGCATGGTTTATTTCATACAATTTCATCTTATTTGTTTCATCTCGTTCTTCATCTAATTAACAAACTCATTTTTATTTATTTATTGGGAAATAATTCGAGGGCCGAACAGACTCGACACCTCAAGAGATCGATAAGTCGGCAGACGGTGAACCATCAATACATACAATACAAAAATACAATCATATAATCTTCACCTTTTCAGCATCATTTGGAACCATTCTATTCAAATATTCATATAAACCAATCTTGGTTTGTGCATCTATTTTGAAATCTGGATTGTAATGATATTATGGGTTAAAAAAATATCCAAGTGCATGCAATGGTCTATGTAACTGAGCTTCCCAACGCTGATCAACTATATCCATAATAGGCTTATAGCTACATACAAAACTATTAACATTGATCAACTATTAAGTTTGTAAATTATGAATGCATAAATAAACCAATAAGTTAACATACGTAAACTATCAAACAACTAAATTAAAAATTCATAATAAAACCAATAAGTTAAGTAGTTAACAACTTACTTTCTTTCGACATTCTTGAAATTTGCTTTGATTTGTTCTTTTGCTTCCTCCGTTGCTTGATAAATGAATCCCATTGCAGGCTGATCAGAATCTACCAAACGCGACACTTTCACAAGAGGAAGAGATGATTTCAAACATGTGATAAAAAAAAATGAGAATATTATATATATCTTCATATCACCTCAATATTATATATATATATATATTCCCATATTTTTCTTAAATAGCCAATTATTTCATGACTCGATGGGTTAAGTAACCTACCAACATAAGATCAATCTGACCCATCTTTATGGGCCAGGGTCCATGACGGGATTAAAATCGTTGATTCCCAATCAAATAGTTCCCACTCTCACAAATTAGTATAATTGGCAAGAAAGGGGTCGAATCCTCGGGAGATTTAAGATTTCACAATGCAATTTGATCACCAACAAGTAACAAAAGTGGGAAAAGATGCGAATCCCCGCGGAATTTTCCGTGGCAGCGGACGTTGCTTGCCCTTCCTCTGTCGCTGGCTCTCTCTTCCCGCGGGCTCTCTCTCGCTGGCTCCTCCTCTCACTGGCTTTCCGGGCTCCAGGATTCTGGTTCTACTCGCTGGCAGCGACTGTATCATTCGCTGGCAGCGACTGATGCCCAGAAGCTCGATTCTTCATTGTTCTTCCCTCTTTCTTTCTCTTCTCCTTTCTTTCTCTTCTTAGCTTGATTTCTTGACTTCACTTGGCCATGTTTAACAACTTTCCCTTGCTTTCCACCATGTCGGATCTACGATTCTGCATAATTCAACCGAAATAGCGTAGATTCCGAACTTTGCCACAAAAAGAGTTTAATCTAATTTAACACAACATGCATATTCTAGAATGTAAATGCAACTAAATTATCCTATAATGCCCATTAGAAATGTGCATTAACCTTTTGCTTGTCCTCAAGCAATGCAAAACAAAGAAGAGCAAAACCATCATCCCACACATATAACCTTCAAGCACTAACCTTGTCAAAAGCAACATCAAAGTGGAGGAGCCATGAACATGAAAGCTAACATCCTAGCAAGTATATGAACGATTCACAATAAGGCACATATCATTCAACCTCACCGGGATTATGTGTTTGCTCTCACTCTCATTGTGTTTAGGCTTAACAATATGTCTCTCGACTCAATCCAAAATGCAAAAAGCTACATAGAAATTGACACAAATATCACATATTCTCCACCGCGTATGCCATCACTCACAAGCAACATCAAGAGGTCTTTTATCAAGGTTGTAATGGGGCTTGGTAAGGAATTAAGGGCAGGGAGAATTTATGGTCATGTGGTGCTCAAAATCCGGGAATCAAGATCCTAGATAATAAAACATCAACCATCCACTCTCTCAAAAACATCATCTTAAACTCAAGCTCTCATAACAACTTTACAAAAGACATTCATTTCTCAACCAAAGATTATTTCCAACTCTCACATTCATAATGAAAATAAAAGGCTCAACTCATGCTTCTTTTTTTTTTTGTCTTTTCTTCTTCTTTTTTTCTCTCTCTTTTTTTCTTCATTCATTCATCATTTTTTTTTTCTTTAGAGCCAAAACAATAATGCACAATGTAAGGAATAAAACTATACTCATCCTAAACTTGTAACTTTCTCAACAATAATCTCTTTTCCACTCAACCAAATCAATCATTCACCAACTCTAATCCTAATTCCCGGATAGGGTAAGGCTCATCATTGGCTAGGATAAATTTTGTACAGCTTCAAAGAATAGGCTAAGGCTCAAATTTTCTACAAGCAAAAGACACATATGTAGGGTGGATATGGATAATAATATGGCTAAGAAAATCATGCCTCTATCATTTGAAACTCATAAGCAATAGACATATAAATTCGGCCTCAAATATAGATAACAATGTCAATCTCAAGAGGTAAGTGCATAAGGAGAGTATAATGTCACACAAGAAAGCAAAAGGGAATAAATATGATGAAAATCCCCTATAAGGCCAAAATTTCTCACTAGGGCAAGTTTTGTTGGATTTCAATGATGCCAAATAAGAATCATACTTGCTCAATTAAACTAACAAGTCATGCTCCAAAAAAAAATTAACACAAGTATGTGACAAGATTAGCCAATTCAAACATATCATGGGATTTATAGGTCAAGCTCAAAAACTCAAATAAAATAGAGGACAATTAAGGCAAGATGGGTATTTGAATAATACATGAATGCAATGCATGATATTTTTGGGTTTTTCAATTTTTCCAATTTTTTTTCTTTTTCTAATGCAATATAAATGCTAGAAATAAACATGATATGCATATGAAAAATTTTAAATATGACCTAACTAATGCAATATGTACACTAAACCCCTCCCCCACACTTGAATATTTCATTGTCCCTAATGAAATAAAGACAACAAAAATTAAACAATTGAAATAGGTGAGGGAAAAGGAAACTCACGAGCTCAATGTGGTGGTGGAAATTGGGTTTGCCACCCAAAGGGTGCCCAAGCGTTGAATTGGGCCATGATCTCCTCATGATTCTTTCATTGTTACTCCATGAGAATGTTATGGTTCTCCGTAATTTGTCGGTCCGTAGCATCTTGACGCTCGGTGATTTGACGGAAGGCACTCTCAAAATAGCCATGAGAGGGAAATCCATCATAAGACTCGCCATGGTACCCTCCATGTGAAGAACTAGCTCCCCCGCCATAAGACATTTTTGGATGGAATGTCTCCACTTGCATTACCGGCTCATACTCCATCTTCGTGGGTTCTTCATAAGGCTCCTCATAAGCATCTCATTCGTTAGCGTTCGGAGGTGGGCCCAATGGTACGGCGTCGGGTGGAATATATAAATCGGCGGGGGACGGACCGGTGGGTAGTGGGCGAGGGAGGACCAAAGTGTGAGACTTATTTACCCCGGCATACCAAATGAAGCTCCCTCCATAATCATTTTCCCTCATGATGTTAGCCTTCTTTAGCGAAGCCAAATTGAGCCTATAGTTGTCCGCACAAGGGACATAGGCATTCAAATCAATGTCGAGCTCCAATGCAAGCAAAGTAATTAGGCCTCCAAAGCCAATCTTCACCTCTTCCTTCCTTGAATGCTTTTTAGTAGCCTCGGCACAAGCGGTAAAGAAAAGCTCTACCCAATCCGGGGTCCCATGTGCTTCGGGCAATAAGCAAGTCATCCATGCCCAACTTCCTTTGGAAACCTTGTTGATCTCGGCATGCCCGAAAAAGGTGTTGTTCAAGACCTTGTGGCAAAGTCTAAGGGAAGGGTGGATGATGCTATAATTGTAGTCATTGCCGGAGGTCATGACTTTTTGTGTGACTTCCAACCATCGTTGTTGAGGGGTGGAGCTACGAGGCAATTCAGACCAACGGGCGGAGGGATTGCCCGTGATCCCAAACACATTCTTCAATTCTTCAAAGGTCATAGTTTGATTTGCCCCACCCAATCGAAAAGTAAAACTATCCTCACTAGCCATTGCAAAGGTAGCCAAAAACTCCCTAACCAAATCCGGATACGTGCGGACACAGTTGTCTACCAAGCCATCAATATCTCTAATGCCCATAAATGTCCGCACACTCTCCTCAAGTCCCAATAATCTCAATGTAGGGATATCAAAAAATTTCGTCGAAATATACCGACGAGCATCAAGATCGTCCCACCTAGTCCTTTGAGCTCTAGTCAGTCCTCTAGGCCTAACCATCGGAGGAGAAGCCATAATAATTAAAATCAAAGGATGAAGATCGAGAACTCACAAAGAAGTCGACTCACTGCAGGATTTTAGCTGGCAGCGAATGGAATACCGCTGGCAGCGACTCGAGTCAGGCCGGGGGAGCTGCGCTTTGGGTGAGACTCGCTGGCAGCGAAGGCTACTCGCTGGCAGCGAGCATGGGGACACCGACGAGCTCCGGAGCTGCTGCGTAATGGAGGCGACTCGCTGGCAGCGACTGGTGCTCGCTGGCAGCGACTAAGATCACTTCTTGCGCTCGGTGGCTGCGGCTTCGCTGGTGGCGGCTGTGGTGGCGGCTACTATTCCGCGGGAGCGAGTCGGAGCTTCCGAGACTCCGGCGTCGTTGTCCGGACGTCGGAATTCAAAAATTCCTTCACGAAAGTTTCCCAACTCGACCCGATCTACTCAATGGTGGAAGAATAAAAGGGATTTGGGTGATTTTATGGTTATGTGTTGGTTGATGGGTGGTCGGAATGTGGTGAATGTAGTGTGGTTGCGTAGATCGGCTCGTCGGGAGTCGGAATCCGGTGCCGGAATTGGTTTTCGGGGTGGTGGAGATGATGAGGTGGCTATGGAGGTGGGAAGCTTGGAGGTTCTTCAATGGAGGTTTAATGGGGTTTTGGAAGGAGGAAGAAGAAGCTGAAAATGGAAAGTGGAGGATGATGGAAATTAAAAATGGGTAAAAAGGAAAGTGGTAAAAAGGTAAGTGGGTAAAAAGGGGTAAAAGGGATTTCCACTATTTTATTATTCTTTTTTTTTTTTTTGGAAAATCCGGGTGGTCTTCGGAGCATCGGAACCCGCTGCCAGCGGGTCGGGTTCGCTGGCATCGAATAGTGTTTCTGTGCCCGGCTGCTCCTCGGTCACTGATGGCTGCTCTCGTTGGTAGCGAATTGGGTTCGCTGCCAGCGAAAATCGCCCAGTGCTTCCTTTTTTTTTCGACTTCTTCTCTTAACCCTGCAAGGTTAGCTCCCCACTATTCTGAAAGGAAAAATCTATCTAATGTAATAAGGAAATTTCTAACTTATTTAGATAAATAAATAAACTAAAACTAGTTAACTAATTATGAAAGTGAAATTGCAAGACGAAAAACTTACCTCGGGTTGCCTCCTGAGAAGCGCCCTTGTTTTATGTCGTAGGCTCGACGGTATGACCCCTCAATGGGTCTCCTTTGTGGGCTCTTGGAGGTTCATCTCCTCCATGATCTTGTCGGAGAAGCCATCATAGTAGCGTTTTAGCCGGTGGCCATTTACCTTGAACACGTGTGCATTCTCCTCATCCTTGATTTCTACCGCTCCATGTGGATATATGTGCATGATAGTGTAGGGACCTCTCCATCTTGAGCGTAGCTTTCCCGGAAAAAGATTAAGACGAGATTGATAGAGAAGTACCTTGTCACCTACCTTAAAGTCATTTCTCAAGATGTGCTTGTCATGCCATGCTTTTGGTCTTTTCTTTGTAAGTGATGGCATTGTCATATGCATCCCAACGAATCTCCTCTAATTCTTGAACTTGGAGCTTGCGGAATTCGCCAACCTCATCTACTCTCATGTTGCATTCTTTCACCGCCCAATAGGCCTTGTGTTGGAGTTCTACCGGAAGATGACATGCTTTTCCATAAACCAAGCGATAAGGAGACATACCTATTGGTGTTTTGTAGGCCGTGCGATATGCCCAAAGAGCATCATCTAGCCGTTGGCTCTAATCTTTTCGGTTTGGTGCAACCGTCTTCTCCAAGATTCTCTTGATCTCTCTATTTGACACTTCGGCTTGCCCATTGGTTTGAGGGTGATAGGCGGTGGATACCCTATGTGTGACATGATATTTCTTCAAGAGAGCGGCCACCGTCTTGTTACAAAAGTGGGTACCTCGATCACTAATTAATGTACGTGGAATACCAAATCTAGTGAACAAATCCTTAAGGAATCCTGAAACCACTTTAGAATCGTCAGTTTTGGTGGCCTTCGCCTCCACCCATTTGGAGACGTAGTCCACCGCAAGTAAGATATAAAGATTCCCAAAGGAACTAGGGAAAGGTCCCATGAAATCAATCCCCCAAACATCAAAAATTTCACAAAACATCATCCTAGTTTGAGGCATCTCATTCCTAGTTGCAATATTCCCCATGCGTTGGCACCGATCACAAGATTTACAAAAAACATATGCATCATGAAAAATCGTGGGCCAATAGAATCCCGAATCAAGTACCTTCTTAGCCGTTTTGTTTGGTCCAAAGTGTCCTCCACATGCATAAGAATGACAAAAGCTAAGGACGGACATTACCTCATTATCCGGAAGGCATCGCCGAATGATTTGATCCGCACAATGCTTCCAAAGAAACGGATCGTCCCAAACATATAATCGGGCGTTGTGGCGAATCTTGTCTTTCTTGTACTTGGGAAAGTTTGGTGAAAACTCCTTCGTGACAAGAAAATTGACTATGTCCACGAACCATGGCCGAGGAACGTTGGCTGCCATCAAAGACAAAGGAGTAAAGGAGTCCGGACATACCTTCTGGGCAGAATCCGCTGGCAGCGAGTCAGGTTCGCTGGCAGCGAATGGAGTCAGAATGTGAGCTGGTGCCGGCGACTGGAGAGGTTTGCTGATGACTTGACTCGCTGGTAGCGGGTTGGGTTCGCTGTCAGCGAGTCGAATCCGCTGGCTAACAGGAGCGTTCGCTGTCAGCGAGTCTTCAGCACAACTTGAAACGAAGTGTAGAGTTTCGTCCGGAAATTCTCCAATTGCTTGTAGCTTCTCCCCCACACTATTCGGGTGCACAATGCGGCTAAGGTGATCGGCCACATAGTTTTCCGCACCCTTCTTGTCTTTGATTTCGATGTCGAACTCGCTCAAAAGCAAGATCCACCGAATAAGCCTTGGTTTGGCGTCCTTCTTCTTCATGAGGTACCTAAGGGATGCATGATCGGAGTAAATTATTACCTTTGCGCCTAGCAAGTATGCGCGGAACTTGTCCAAGGCGAACACCACGACCAATAGCTCCTTCTCCGTGGTCGTATAGTTCCGTTGGGCTCCATTTAGCATCATTGAAGCATAGTAGATGACGTGTGAGGCTTTGTCAATCCTTTGTCCAAGAACCGCTCCGACGGCGTAGTCGCTAGCATCACACATTAGCTCGAATGGGAGGGTCCACACCGGGGCTTGAATGATTGGTGCGGTGACAAGTCGACTTCTCAACTCGTGGAAAGCCTCCTTACACTTCTCATCAAACTCAAATATGGTGTCCTTCTTGAGGAGTTCACAAAGAGGTGCGGTGATCTTGGAGAAATCCTTGATGAATCGGCGATAAAATCCTGCATGACCAAGGAAAGAGCGAACTTCGCGCACATTAGTAGGGCAAGGCAAAGATTGAATGATGTCAATCTTTGCCTTGTCAACCTCAATTCCCTATCGGGAGACGATGTGACCTAAAACAATCCCTTGCTCAACCATAAAGTGACATTTTCGGAATTCAAAACCAAATTTGTTTCAACACATCTTTTTAAAACCAATGCCAAATGGTCTAAGCAAGAGTTGAAGTCATCGCCATGAACGGTAAAATCATCCATAAAAACTTCAATGAACTTTTCAATATACTCGGAGAAAATACTTACCATACACCTTTGGAATGTACCCGGAGCATTGCATAGTCCAAAAGGCATTCGGCGATATGCAAAAGTGCCAAAAGGACATGTGAATGTTGTTTTCTCTTGGTCCTCCGGTGCGATGGCAATTTGAAAGTAGCCCGAGTAGCCATCAAAGAAACAATAGTAAGCTCTTCCGGCGAGGCGCTCCACCATTTGGTCAATAAATGGGAGGGGGAAGTGGTCCTTGCGAGTCTCCGCGTTCAATTTGCGATAGTCGATGCAAACTCTCCATCCGATTTGGACTCGCGTGGGCACTAGCTCTCCTTCTTTGTTCTCTACGACCGTGATGCCTCCTTTCCTTGGAACCACCTGCGTAGGACTAACCCATTTACTATCGGAGATAGGATAGATCATACCGGCTTGTAGTAGCTTTAGAACTTCCTTCTTGACCACCTCCATCATTGGTGGGTTGAGCCTCCTTTGGGGTTGTCTTGATGGTTTGGCTCCGTCCTCCAAGAGTATGCGATTCATGCACATGGTTGGGCTTATTCCTTTGATGTCCGCAATTGTCCATCCAAGGGCCGTCTTGTGTTTCTTAAGCACCGCTATCAACCTCTCCTCTTGCTCAAGAGTGAGCTTATTTGATATGATGACCGGCAAGGTATCTCCATCACCCAAAAAGGCATACTTGAGGTGATCCGGCAATGGTTTAAGTTCTATCACGGGTGCCTGAACAATAGAAGGTAAAAGCCTCTCGCTTGGGAGGGTTAGTGTTAAGGCATCATTTCTTTGGTGAGTATATTGTGCCTCTAATGCTCCCAAAACTTCATGCAAGTAAGGTGAAATAGAATATTCAATCTTAAGCTCATCTAGAGGGGTTTCTAAAGCTACTTGCAATTCATCTTTTCCATTAAGCTCAAAAACATCTTCCACACAAGGTTCAATAGTATCAATAGCAAATAGAGAGTGTTCATCATGAGGATACTTCATTGCATCAAATATGCAATACTCTACCTTTTCTCCATCGAACTCCATAGTAAGTGAACCGGCATAAACATCAATCTTTGTTCGGGCGGTCCTTAGGAAGGGTCTACCCAAGAGGATAGGCGCCTCCGCTACTCCATGCTCCATGTCCAAAACAAAGAAATCTGCGGGAAAGATTAGCTTGTCCACCATAACTAAAACATCTTCTTCAAACCCCCTAGGATAGATTTGAGAACGATTTGCCAATTGGATCACAACTCTTGTTTCTTGCAAAGCACCAAGACCAAGCGATTTATAGAGGGAGTATGAGATAACATTGATGGATGCTCCTAAATCTAGCAAAGCATGATTAAATTTAGCATCTCCAATTGTGCAAGGAATAGTAAACATACCCGGATCGCTACACTTTTCGGGCATACGCCTTTCTAACATAGCGGAGACATGTTCACTTACTTGAACTTTTTGCTTCCCCTTCAACTTTTGATTCCTCTTGACCGTGCATAATTCCTTCAAAAACTTTGCATAACGAGGAATAGCTTTAACTAGGTTGAGTAGGGGAATGTTTACCTCACACTTGGCGAATGTTTCGAAAAGTTCGGTGTCGCTCTCCGGCCTCCTTGGATTCCTCAAAGCCTTCGGAAAGGGTGCCACCGGCTTAAAATCGTCAAGAGGGGGTTTGGAATCGGCAACAGCGTGTCCGGATGTGGGGACGTCAGTTTTCTGGGCAGAATCCGCTGGCAGCGAGTCGTGTTTCGCTGGTAGCGAGTCAGGTTCGCTGACAGCGAGTGGGATCCCGCTAGCAGCGACTGGGATCGTACCTGGTTTAGCAGATGCCTTCACCCCACTCGCTGCCGGCGAGTCTGGTTTCGCTGTCAGCGGAATTTGCACAGAACTTGTCTCCTCCTTGTTTTCTTCGTAGCCTTCTTTCATGATCTCTTCTAAGGCTTCTTTCTCACCCCTAGGTGCGACAAACAGTTCCTTACCGCTCCTTAGGGCGATGGCGCTCACGTTCTCTCTTGGGTTGACCACCACTTGTGGTGGTAGCTTGCCCGAATCCTTTGCTTGTAGTTCTCCAATTGCTTGAGCCATTTGGCCCATCATCTTCTCTTGTGCATTCATCTTCTCCGTTTGAGCTTTGAGGGTTTCTAGAATGAACTTGTATGGATCCTCACCTTGTTGATTAGCTTGAGGAGCCCCCCTTTGACGATTATCATAGGGTGCTCTATATTGGGGTCCTCCTTGTTGATAGGGAGGTTGTTGTTGTTGTTGATTGAACCGGCCACCATAACCTTGTTGTTGAAAATTAGAATTATAGAGATTATTACCATAGTTGCGGCGTGGACCGTAGTCTCCCATAGCATTGACCTCCATAGCTCCATCTTGTACGTCGGGACATTGATCCATAGGATGGGATGTATCTCCACACAACCCACATGCTTTGAGTTGTTGTTGACTTCTTGGTAAAGTTAGCTTCTTTAGGGCCTCTCGAATCTCCTTAAGCTCGTTTTGCATGCTTGATGTGGGAGAGTCCAAGTGTAAGACTCCTCTAGCTCCATGAGACCTTCGATATTGTTGAGAAGCATTAGCAAGCTCCTCAAATATCTCCATAGCTTCCTCCAGTGTTTTGTTTAGGATGTTCCCTCCACTAGCCGAGTTAACCATTCCACGATCGTGATCGAGTAGCCCCTCATAAAGATATAGGACCAAATCGTCCTCCGAAAAGCCATGATAGGGACAACTAGCTTTTAGCTTCTTGAATCTCTCCACATATTCGTAGAGAGTCTCCGTGGCCGATTGCTCAATGCTTGATATCTCCTTCTTCAAAATATTGTGTCTAGTGGCGGGGAAGTATTTGCGCAAGAAGGCCTTTTTCATCTCCATCCATGTAGTAATGCTCTCCGTGGGTAAATAATAGAGCCAATCGTTGGCCGCATCCTTCAAAGTGAATGGGAAGGCCCTTAGCATCATTTGATCCTCCGTGATGCCTTGAGGCCTCAAACGATCGCATATTCCGTGAAACTCCGCAAGGTGCTTGTTTGGGTCCTCTCCACTCATGCCATGGAACATTGGCAAAAGATGGACCCATGGTGACTTGAATTCAAACTTGGTGCCCTCCGGGATTGTTGGGAGCCTAATAGCCAATGGTTGTGTTTGTAAATTTGGCTCCTTTAGCTCTTTCAAAGTGCGTCGTTGTGGAACCACGAGCACATTGCCGTCGTTTGGCGGTGGTTGATTGTTGTTTCCGTTATTGTCGCCCATCTCTTCTTTGTTTTCCGGGTTGGATGAGTGCTCTCTTCGCAACCTAGAACTCGTTCTTTCAATTTCTGGATCAAAAGGTAAGAGATTGGAATTAGTAGAACGGGTGTGGACCATGCGAGTGATCCACACAAAAAGTTGATAATTAAACTACACAAAGAAATCGAATTAAATCTCCCCGGCAACGGCGCCAAAAACTTGACGGGATTAAAATCGTTGATTCCCAATCAAATAGTTCCCACTCTCACAAATTAGTATAATTGGCAAGAAAGGGGTCGAATCCTCGGGAGATTTAAGATTTCACAATGCAATTTGATCACCAACAAGTAACAAAAGTGGGAAAAGATGCGACTTTTAAATAAGAACAAGTAAAGTAAAGTAAAGATGGAATTTTGTTGTAAAATCAAGAGTAGAGAACGGTTCCACCCACGAATTCTTTGACATTGGTTGGCTTATCGATCATCGAATTCTTTTCAAGCTATTAACTTTCCTACAAATTCCTCTCGTCTTGGTTTATATCGATTAAAAGTCCTTCGAGTCCAATCAATCCCTTACACCTCAATGCAATCATAACACGGTTAAGATTTAACAAAGAGATAGCACAACATCCCAAGAACTTGAGCACATAAATAACACCAATTAAACACGGTAAATCGATGTTTAAGATATATGTCAACTTCCTACATAATCATGCTTCAAACACGGAATCCACAATCCTATGCATGCTACTATAGAAATAACGCAAATACGAAAGCATTAAATCTTAGCACGAAATCAATATTATCAAGTCGGCCAAGCAAGATAACATCAATAACATAACAATAAGCACAAGGAAGTTGAAGGAATTATAATAGAGGAAAGATAACTTGAATTAAAAACTCACAATTCACCAACCAAGTCTCCGAAAACGTAGGCGAAACACTAGGAAAATTAGCCGCTCATGGCTTACCTAAGCTCTCTTCTCTTCTATGGTGATTTCTCCAATTGATAACTTAATTAATCTAAGCCTAGAACATCCTATTTATAAGCCTAATGTCTTCCATAAAAGGTAGATAAAAGATAGATAAAAGATAGAAACTTCCTAAACAAACTATATAAAAGATAGAACTTTCCTAAATTAATTCAGCGTCGGATTCCGCTGGCAGCGAGAAATTTCCGCTGGCAGCGAATGGCCTTGATTGAGCTTCTGTTGGATTTCTGCTACCACCTCGCTGCTACCATCCTCCTAGGACCCTTCCTTCCGCTTCCGCGAGACACTGAACCCGCTTCCTCGAGCTGGGCCTTCCGCTGCCGCGAGATCTCAAACTCGCTGGGGCGAGTTCTCCCTTCCGCAGCCGCGAGTAGGCAAAGCTTCATCGTGTTGGTGAATCTCGTTGGCAGCGGAATTTTCTGCGGCAGCGGACGTCTCGCTGCAGCGAGATTAGTCGCTAGCAGCGGACGTTGCTTGCCCTTCCTCTGTCGCTGGCTCCTCCTCTCGCTGGCTCTCTCTTCCCACGGGCTCTCTCTCGCTGGCTCCTTGTTGTGAGCTGAATCTGCCATGTTTTACAGTAACTTTTATATCGATTTCTGTATACATTGCATTCATTTGGGTTTAGATAGTACAGAATCTATGTAGTTTATGTTTATTTGCCAAATTATGGAATCTACACCAGTTTCTGTTTAATTTGCAGAAATCGAGGCATTTTACAGTAATTCTACAGAAGGTATGAAAAGCTCGGAAAACCACTACAGAAGTCCAAGGTCAAAGCAGCGGAACCAGTCTGAGAGTCAAGGCTACTCGATCTCGAGTAGGCCTACTCGACATAGACGAGCCTGTCCGAGCAACCTTGGTTGAGCAGAGCCTGATCGAGCAAGCCAGACCAACCCGGCTCCGGACCCTACTCGATCTCGAGGACCAGTGGTCGAGATCGACGAAGCCTCAGCGCCACGCCCGGGGTTGACGAGAAGAAGAGCTGGTCGACAAGCCAAGGACGACCAAGAGCACTCGCTGCCAGCGACTCGACTCGCTGCAGCGGACCGCTCGCTGCCGCGGAAAAACTCGCTGCCAGCGGAAGAGGCGACTCGCGGAAGCGGAAAGGAAGGACACCACCCAACTCGATCTCGAGGACCCTTTGCCGAGATCGACGAGACCCTGAGTCTAGATCTGGAGCCCATCGAGCAGAGTCACTCGAGAAGACCTAGTCGGCAAGCCAGTCTACTCGAGGTCGACTAGGGCTTGTCGAGATCGAGGAGCGCCTGAGAAGCCTTGTCCGAGCCTTGTCGAGTAGAGCCACCCGAGGAAACCTAGTCGATGATCAGTCCTACTCGACATAGACAAGAGCTACTCGAGGTCGACGAGCCCAGTGAACCAAGTCCGAGCACATCGAGCAGATCTAGCCGAGGAGGTCCAGTCGACGAACCACCCTACTCGAGGTCGACGAGCCGTGGTCGAGGTCGAGTAGAGTCGTTTCCAGAAACTTCTCGACGAGCCCTGTCCGAGTAGAATTGAGATTCCTTGGGCGCGAAGGAGTCGATTTGGCCGAAATTCTATCCGATTCCATCAAGTTCTATCACCAAGGAGACAAGATCTATCAAGACATGAAGACTTACCTATTTAGTTTTATCTTTTCCTTTTAGATTTATTTCCATTAAACAATTTATTTATCCTTTCAAGTTTTAGATATAATTTTAGATAGAGATAGATATCTTCTTTCCTAGAATAGCTAGGGAATGAAGACTATAAATAAGGCCCTAGGGGCTCAGTTTTATTCAATTTTTAGAGAGAGACAAGTAGTTCCACAAAGAAGTTTAGGAGTTCTAAGGTTTTTAAGGTTTTGGCTTTCTGCGAAAGTTGATTGCCAGGATTGTAAAAGGCTTTGAATTTAGTTTTAATGCAAGCTAGTTCTTTTCATACATCAATGTCTGCAATTGCGATGAGGCGTGAGTAGTCAACCCACTTCTGGGGCTGGGGTGAGCCCGACGGTGGCCATGTGAGGCGATGCGATAAAGGTCAGATCTTTTTGTGCGATTCATCTTCTATCCCTATGAGCATGATTCTTTTGCGAGAGTTGAAGGTGATCCTTGTTTGTGTTATTGAAGCGAAAGTGATCTTAATGCAACTTGGATTAATTATGTGAAAAAGGGTTAGTAACAATTAGGGTTTATGCGAAAGCCTCTATATGCCTATTTGTTAATGACGAAAGTTATTTGATGGAAAACATGATCTTTTGTGCCTTTGTGTGTTACTTTGCATGGTTATCGTTGTGGTGTTGAAACCCTGGCCTTGGAAGTCTTTTATCATATTGAATTTATTTCTGTCAAAAATCTGAGTTTTGGTTCAAAAATTTGCCCTTTTAAAGTTTCTGTCTTTTACTGTACTCGACATAGAGGAGCCTTTGTCGACCTCGAGTAGTGTCTTGTCGAGGTCGAGTAGATCTGGTCTAGGTCGAGTTGATTTTCTTCTGTTTTCGTCGATTTTCAGTTTCTGTTTTGCATGCTCTTGTCGACCTCGAGTAGGGGTTGTCGAGATCGAGTTTCCCTTGCCGGGTTTGCTTGTCTGCTGTGATTTTCAGTTTCTGTTGTCGAGTAACTGTGGTCGATCTCGAGTAGCTGCTTGTCGAGATCGACGAGACGCTTTGCTTTGCTTTATTTCTTGCTTTGTTCTTTGCTTTTGTTTTAGTTGCCCTTGCCGGGTTTATTTGTTTCTTTCCTTTCTGTGTTTCTGTCCTTTCTGCTGCTTCTGTGAGAATTTACAGCTACCTAAGAACTGCTGACGTGCTTCCTCGTGGATTCGATCCTGACTTTCTCTTACTACAACGGGAGGAAGTCTTGTATTTATTTGCTGAGACAGGGAAGTCAGTCTGAACTTTATTTCATATCTATTTCAATACTCGATTTACTCCTACAAAACAACAAATTGGCGCCGTTGCCGGGGAAGCAATCAATCGCGCCTTAGGTAGTCAGTTCTCACTGTTTTTTTGAGTTACTTTTCAGGTGTATGCGTCGTTCTGGTCAAACACCTGAGTTTAACAGCTTAGACGAACTGGAGCGCTACCTACACATCCACTCTAAACTCAAAAGGATCATGGCGGCCGCTGAGACACAGGAACAGCTGGTCGCTAGGCTTACCAGGGAATTGGCCGCAAAGGATGCTGCTATCGCCGCTAAAGATGCTGCTATCACCGCTGAGAGAGCAGCAAGGGAACAAGCACAAGCTGAGCTTGCCCAATATCCAACCACGGCAGAGGACTACATGCATCCTACTCTCGTCGTGCCTGAATCGGCGATCCTAATCCCTGATAAATCTTTTGAAATTCGCACTCAGTTTCTTATAAAGCTTAAAAATAATGCCTTTTATGGTAGATTTAATGAGTGTCCTCTTGAGCATATTACAAATTTTTCTGACATGTGCCGTACTATTGCTGAAGGTACAACTCTGGAATATGTCAAGATGAAATCTTTCCGCTGGTCTCTCGCTGGGCCTGCACTGAAATGGCTGGAAGGGCTAAAAGCAAAATCACTCACAACCTGGGCCCAAGTAGAGCAAGAGTTTCTGAACAAATTCTTCCCACCTGCCAAACCAGCACATCTCCGCCAGAGAATCACTGCCTTCAAACAGAAGCAAGGGGAACCGCTGGCAAAAGCATGGGAGCACTACAAGGAACTTCTGCGATCTTGCCCTACTCATGGACAGCCACCCTACATCATTCAGGAGATCTTCTTCAACTCTCTGGATCAAGTCACAAAGGACAGGATCAACCACTATACTCGCTATGAGTATCTGACAATGCCGCCAAGTGACGCATGGGGTATGCTAGAGAAACTCACCAACTACGACAACAAGTATGGGTCTACTGCAACCTATGAAGAGAACCCATACGCCAGGCCAGCACCATCCATGCCCCTATATGAGCCACCTAAGGAGATTGATCCTGATGTTAGGGAGCAATACTACAGAGACCAGAATAAGAAGATCATCAAGCAAGTAAAGTATCTCTCTGTCAACCAGCCTTGCATAGAATGCGGATCGCAAAGGCACACCACTCCTGAGTGCCCACACACAGAGCAAGTCAGGCTGGCAGAGCACCATGAGGATGTAGCTTACGCAGGGGGTCCCAATCGTTACATGGGGGACCAAAGGTTTCAGCAACCACAATGGAACCAAGGTGTCCCTAGGAATCCCCCGCCCTACAGAGCTCCAGGACATCCGGAAAGGGAGCAGAAAAAGGATGATATACAGACAGTCCTGGAGGAAATACGGAGGAACCACTCAGAAACTAGGCAATCTTTCAACTCCGTCTATACTCAGATGCAAGGTGTCAACTCTAGGCTTGAGGAAATTGATATCTGGCGGAAATCAATTGATACACAGATTGGTCAGCTAGCAGCAGGAATCCCCAGACAGTTAGGGTCACTTCCAGGATCTTCAGAACCAAATCCTAAGGGAAAGACTGGACACATCGCTGCTATAAAACTCAAAAGCGGCCATCAACTACAAGAGCCAGAGGTCGGAAAGCAGCAGAACGATGAGGAACAGCAAGTCGATCTCGACAAAGCCGTGGTCGACCTCGACAAGAGCCTCGTCGACCTCGAGGAGACACTTCCAGAATCTTCGTCTGCACCACACAGCAACTCGACTGGGCCCAATCTGGTCGATGTCGACAAAGGCCTTGTCGATGTCGAAGAGCCCCTGGTCGACATAGAGAAGTCTGCAGCACCTCCGACGTCTGTTCTGGCTCCGAATCAGAAAAAGAAGCTTCCTTTCCCCACAAAATCTCTAAAGGACCCGGCGGAGAAAAAGTTTCAGCGCTTCATCAAGATGCTTCAGAAGCTCAACGTCACTATCCCCTTTACAGAAGCTCTCAATGAAATGCCATCTTATGTCAAGTTCCTAAAGGAGATTTTGAGCAAAAAGCGATCGATGGCAGAAATCACAGAGGAGTGCGGCCATCTGGACATATTGGAGAAGAGGCCGGATCCAGGTAAGTTTGCTATAACTATTGGATTTGGTCCATACAAAATTAATGCTTTATGTGATCTTGGAGCTAGTGTGAGTATAATGCCTTTAACAATTTGGTCCAAGATTAAGATAGGTGCCTTGGAGCTTGTGGATGCTAGACTTTACATGGCCAACAACACGGTGGTCATCCCCACAGGCATGGTGGAAAATGTCCCAGTACAAGTAGGTAAATTCTTCGTCCCTGCTGATTTCTTAATATTTGATATGCAAGAAGACCCTGCTTGTCCAATTATCTTAGGAAGACCATTCTTGGCGACGGTGGATGCCAACATAAGCGTAAGGAAAGGAGTGCTCACCTTCAACATCAGCGATGAGGTAATTGAGTATTCCTTTAATAAAACTGAAAGGCATACAGGTCCAATGGAAGAGGTCAAATCTATCTCAGCTGGCTATATCACCTGCGGGGAACCCAAAGTCAGAAATATGACCCCTGAGGAGCTGGAAAAGAGGGACATGGAGGCCCAGGTGGAGGAGATCATGGCAATCCTCAAGGAGAACACAGAGAATCCAATCGACACGGACCAAGGTAAGTCGTTGTGGATTCGTTATTTTTCGGATGCCTTGACAGGGACTAAGTATGGGGTCAAGATCGACCAAGGCTCCTCGACATCGAGTAGAGCCCTACTCGATCTCGACCAGACCAAGGAGCCTCCACCGGCACCAGCATCGTCGAGCAGCAAACCAGAGGAGCCACCCTACTCGACCTCGAGTAGACTTGTCGAGGTCGACCACCAGTGCCCTAACTCGACTCCATCCTCCTCGACACAGAAGCCGCCTGACGAACCAGCCTCGTCGATCTTGACTAAGCTTGTCGAGATCGACCACCACCCGGCGCCACCAGAGCCTGCTTCATCGGTGCTGCAGCAACCAGGAGGAGAGCCCTCATCGATCTTGACTAAGCTTGTCGAGATCGACCACCACTCGGAGAGCCCAGCCCCGCCTTCCTCGATGAGCAAACCACCAGGAGCGGAGTCCTCGTCGAGGTCGACCAGACTTGTCGAGGTCGACAAGCCCCTGTCTTCGTCGACTTCTGCCTCTTCGACCAGACCACCACCAGGACCTGCAGTCTTGTCGAGATCGACTAGCCCTAGTCGAGATCGACCAAATACAGTGGTCCCCGATTCCATCTCCGCGAAGGTAAGTCAAGGTATGGATCTTTCTTCGCCTATTTCCATTAAAGATTTATCTATTCATGGGAGAGATCTGCCTTGGTATGTGCGATTGTGCAGGATATCCAATGATGAGCCTAAGGAATATGAAGTTGGAGACAAGCTCTATGTCTCTAAATCAAAGGATCATTGGTTTCCCAACAAATTCAACAAGAAGCGGATGGGACCGTTCGTGGTGAACAAGATCCATTCTGGAGGATTACAGCTCATGGACAAGAATGGAGTCTTATTTGAGGCCCAAGCTACATGGGCCCTGCAGATGCCACCTTGAGCGTTAATAGAAAGTCGGCCTAGCGACTATAAAATCTAGAGCATGTACATAGACTTTTTAGGACATTTGAGACTTTGTTTTTTGTTTTTTGTTTTTTGGTTTTGAACACTTTTAGTTTTGCTATTATGGGTATATGTCTTCTACTTTTCAGGTCAATGGATAGAACCAAGTCTTACTCGGCCAGGAAATGCTCCATTCGAAATTTTGAGGCTCTGCACACCTGTCTAGTGAGTTTCTTTCTTTACCCTTGTTTTTATACAGTGAGGACACTGTAATGTTTAAGCATGGGGTGGGGGAAGGGCTTACTTTGTGCATATTTGACATTACTTGTGCATTATTTCTTGGAATTGCTACATGGCTATTTTGGAATGCATTATTTATTTATGTGCTTATATGCATGTTTTCCAAAAAAATTTGAGAAAAATGACCCCCATTGAAATTTTTGGAATAATGTCATGGAAGCTTATATTGAACTCGACGATGCAAAATTGGATTCATTAGAGATATAGCATGAAATTGCCTAGTAAAGGGAAGTCACAATGAAGTGCATATTTTCTTGAAAACCATGAAAGGAGGTAAAATTTGATGTTGCTTTTGACATGTTGCATGATAAGATGATGGAGGACTTTATATTTCCATATAATGCTCATATTGTTATATTCCTAGCCTTACCTATGCTTATGCATTACACAAAAGCCATAATATGCCTTATTTCAAATATCGCTCCACATGATCTAAATATTTGCCATTCTTTACCTTATCCGGGGATTATGTTGAGAATGATGTTACATTATGGAGATGTTTTATGGTTATTGTGATTATTATCTTATATGGAGTTTGGAAGGAAATTGTTTGAATTATATAGAAAATTTAATGAGTGAAAGAAAATCCAATCACCTCAGGAGATAAAGGTAGATTGACCCTGCTCTCTGAGATAATAGTTTGGAGAGATGGGACACATTGTGAGGAGTCCAAAGCACTAAGTATCCGGGGCCATTCATGACACCCATGTTTGCGACTCGCGAGAAGGCAGTGCTGAGGTTAGAGAGGTAAAAGCATTATTATTGAGAAAAGCATTATGAAAGGTGATGAATCAAATGGAAGAAGGAATGTGGAAATTCAATTTGGAAATACTCCATTTCCCCGGATCAAAAGCACCACATGGCCAAAAATTGCCCACCTTTACCCTTTTACCAATCTACTCCTTGTTGAGCTTAAATTAAAGTCCTCTTGATTATTAATGCTTTGTCACGAATGAATTATTTTTGCATAACCCTCCTTTTGTGAGTAGATATTGCTTTTACATATTTGCACGTGCATGAATCTGTGACACAAGTACCTTTTCAAGGATGGTGATTGATTGCAGGGACATATAAGAATGAATCTAAGATGTTGAGAGTTTGAATTCTTCCCCTGAATGACAAATAAAAGTATTGCTTGAGGACAAGCAAGCTTAAGTATGGGGTGTTTGTTGTGAGCTGAATCTGCCATGTTTTACAGTAAATTTTATATCGATTTTTGTATACATTGCATTCATTTGGGTTTAGATAGTACAGAATCTATGTAGTTTATGTTTATTTGCCAAATTATGGAATCTACACCAGTTTCTGTTTAATTCGCAAAAATCGAGGCATTTTACAGCAATTCTACAGAAGGTCGAAAAAGCTCGGAAAACCACTACAGAAGTCCAAGGTCAAAGAAGCGGAACCAGTCTGAGAGTCAAGGCTACTCGATCTCGAGTAGGCCTACTCGACATAGACGAGCCTGTCCGAGCAACCTTGGTCGAGCAGAGCCTGATCGAGCAAGCCAGACCAACCCGGCTCCGGACCCTACTCGATCTCGAGGACCACTGGTCGAGATCGACGAAGCCTCAGCGCCACGCCCGGGGTTGATGAGAAGAAGAGCTGGTCGACAAGCCGAGGACGACCAGGAGCACTCGCTGCCAGCGACTCGACTCGCTGCAGCGGACCGCTCGCTGCCGCGGAAAAACTCGCTGCCAGGGAAGAGGCGACTCGCGAAAGCGGAAAGGAAGGACACCACCCAACTCGATCTCGAGGACCCTTTGCCGAGATCGACGAGACCCTGAGTCCAGATCCGGAGCCCATCGAGCAGAGTCACTCGAGAAGACCTAGTCGGCAAGCCAGTCTACTCGAGGTCGACTAGGGCTTGTCGAGATCGAGGAGCGCCTGAGAAGCCTTGTCCGAGCCTTGTCGAGTAGAGCCACCCGAGGAAACCTAGTCGATGATCAGTCCTACTCGACATAGACAAGAGCTACTCGAGGTCGACGAGCCCAGTGAACCAAGTCCGAGCACATCGAGCAGATCTAGCCGAGGAGGTCCAGTCGACGAACCACCCTACTCGAGGTCGACGAGCCGTGGTCGAGGTCGAGTAGAGCCGTTTCCAGAAACTTCTCGACGAGCCCTGTCCGAGTAGAATTGAGATTCCTTGGGCGCGAAGGAGTCGATTTGGCCGAAATTCTATCCGATTCCATCAAGTTCTATCACCAAGGAGACAAGATCTATCAAGACATGAAGACTTACCTATTTAGTTTTATCTTTTCCTTTTAGATTTATTTTCATTAAACAATTTATTTATCCTTTCAAGTTTTAGATATAATTTTAGATAGAGATAGATATCTTCTTTCCTAGAATAGCTAGGGAATGAAGACTATAAATAAGGCCCTAGGGGCTCAGTTTTATTCAATTTTTAGAGAGAGACAAGTAGTTCCACAAAGAAGTTTAGGAGTTCTAAGGTTTTTAAGGTTTTGGCTTTCTGCGAAAGTTGATTGCCAGGATTGTAAAAGGCTTTGAATTTAGTTTTAATGCAAGCTAGTTCTTTTCATACATCAATGTCTGCAATTGCGATGAGGCGTGAATAGTCCACCCACTTCTGGGGCTGGGGTGAGCCCGACGGTGGCCATGTGAGGCGATGCGATAAAGGTCAGATCTTTTTGTGCGATTCATCTTCTATCCCTATGAGCATGATTCTTTTGCGAGAGTTGAAGGTGATCCTTGTTTGTGTTATTGAAGCGAAAGTGATCTTAATGCAACTTGGATTAATTATGTGAAAAAGGGTTAGTAACAATTAGGGTTTATGCGAAAGCCTCTATATGCCTATTTGTTAATGACGAAAGTTATTTGATGGAAAACATGATCTTTTGTGCCTTTGTGTGTTACTTTGCATGGTTATCGTTGTGGTGTTGAAACTGGCCTTGGAAGTCTTTTATCATATTGAATTTATTTCTGTCAAAAATCTGAGTTTTGGTTCAAAAATTTGCCCTTTTAAAGTTTCTGTCTTTTACTGTACTCGACATAGAGGAGTCTTTGTCGACCTCGAGTAGTGTCTTGTCGAGGTCGAGTAGATCTGGTCTAGGTCGAGTTGATTTTCTTCTGTTTTCGTCGATTTTCAGTTTCTGTTTTGCATGCTCTTGTCGACCTCGAGTAGGGGTTGTCGAGATCGAGTTTCCCTTGCCGGGTTTGCTTGTCTGCTGTGATTTTCAGTTTCTGTTGTCGAGTAACTGTGGTCGATCTCGAGTAGCTGCTTGTCGAGATCGACGAGACGCTTTGCTTTGCTTTATTTCTTGCTTTGTTCTTTGCTTTTGTTTTAGTTGCCCTTGCCGGGTTTATTTGTTTCTTTCCTTTCTGTGTTTCTGTCCTTTCTGCTGCTTCTGTGAGAATTTACAGCTACCTAAGAACTGCTGACGTGCTTCCTCGTGGATTCGATCCTGACTTTCTCTTACTACAATGGGAGGAAGTCTTGTATTTATTTGCTGAGACAGGGAAGTCAGTCTGAACTTTATTTCATATCTATTTCAATACTCGATTTACTCCTGCAAGTCAACACTCCTCCTCTCGCTGGCTTGCCGGGCTCCAGGATTCTGGTTCTACTCGCTGGCAGCGACTGTATCATTCGCTGGCAGCGACTGATGCCCAGAAGCTCGATTCTTCATTGTTCTTCCCTCTTTCTTTCTCTTCTCCTTTCTTTCTCTTCTTAGCTTGATTTCTTGACTTCACTTGGCCATGTTTAACAACTTTCCCTTGCTTTCCACCATGTCGGATCTACGATTCTGCATAATTCAACCGAAATAGCGTAGATTCCGAACATTGCCACAAAAAGAGTTTAATCTAATTTAACACAACATGCATATTCTAGAATGTAAATGCAACTAAATTATCCTATAATGCCCATTAGAAATGTGCATTATCAGTCCAACCCGTGACCACATCCAGTTAAAGTACTCTATTGTGACATCTATATCACATTTCAAGATGAGGAAAGTACTTACTGCTTAACCATCTAGCCTAGACTTTCAAGAGCAAGCCTCTCATAACACCCTCATTTAAATATCCGCCCCTCAAAATACATTGATGGAGTTTTTTCAATGTGTCACACATGCATACTTCTGGGAGGTTTGCAACAAGGTGATCATGGTCACTGTATTTGCCTCAAGTACGCTGCAATGTCATTCGAGTAAACAACTTAAAATTCATTAACTCCACTACCAAACTATCACCATAACATTACAACTAAGATTGAAAAATCCCCAAACCTATAGCCACGCAAGCCTAAAAGGTAAAAATAAGCGCCTATACGGAGTATTTACCCACATCGAAAGGTGAGGAAGTAAACGAACAAATTAGAATGTAATGAAAGGGGCATAAAGTACGACCTTACTTGAACAGGATCCTTCCTATAGGTTTTACCTCTGCCTCTTAAGTTTTTAACATATTATAAAATAATCATAGTTTGAGGATGTAAACGAATAAATTACAATGTAAAGCAAGGGGTATAAAGTACGACCTTACTTGAACAAGATCTTTTCTACAGGGTTGTAACTCTACCTTTTAAGCTTTTAAATATAATAAAATAATCATATTTGATGAATTTGTGCCACTTGACTGAAGCGTGATGATTGTTCTTGGTCCACTCTTTGTCAGGCTCGTGCCATAAGCATGTTCAGGTGGACCAACAGAATAGAGCCCTAAAAATTTTAGGGCCCAATATTAAATGGATCGAGTACACACTATATTTAATTATAAAAATTTTCTTTCCAAAATAACAATTAAAGCAGTAGTAGGCCGGTCATGTAAATGCCTACCTTTGTGAATTCATCCGTTTCACATTCGATTCCCAACTAAGGGCATTTTTCTTTAATTTACTGTAGATATAGTATTTTTTTTTTTTTACGCTGAATAAAGATTTGGTCAGGTCGGCCGCAGCAGAAGCCCTTCTTAGCGCACCCTTTCGGACGAGAACAAGCAGCTCTGGATCATCCTCACAGCAATCGTCAACAGGGAATGCATGGGCACTACGAGCAAGATAGTGAGCCACGACATTTGATTCCCTAAAAATATGATAAATAGCAACATAAGAAAAGGACGAAATATCTAACAAAATATCCGATTGTAGCATCTCGATAGTCCAGGGGCATTTCCAATTCCACAGTAAAGCCTTTATAACCAGTAAGTTGTCCCCTTCGATCTGAAGGTTTAAGATCTGCAATTCCTTAACGTGTAAAATATCCATTTTGAGGCCAAGGTTTTCAGCAAATACAACGGAGACATTAGTGCAAATAGCCTGATGTGTAACAGCCCGGGATTATGATTCCCGAGTTACGTTTCGAGGGATAAAACCCCTCGTTAGGATCTTGCGCTCCGAGTACAAGGTTTGAAACCGAAGATTTGCAGTTTAAAGCGGGATTTCGCACCCAAATCCTGAAGGTCCGTTGGAGACCCCGGGGTAAACCCCTGTACCTGTCCTAAGTGTACAACGCGGAAAACCTTTTATCATGTAAAGGACATAAGTTCTGAAAATGATACAACCAGTGTCGCGGCCAAGCCGGGTCAAACAGAATATAAGTAGGAAGAAATCCCAAAAAGTGTAAATCTGGTGAAGTCAGAGTTTCAAGCACTCGCTCTCCGCTATACGAATGGACCCCGCCATAACAGCACGAATTCAAACAATGGAACGAGTACCTGAATCTAAAAAAAAGAGGGGGATCTGGGTCAATCATCAGGCCACTCATGCGCGTGTGTAAACACACTCTGAGAGGCATATAATAAGCATCTATCCCTAAGATGAAATGTGTAATGCAATGCGGAAATTAAATCACACACTTATATATACTGACAGTTTAATATAATGCAGAAAATGATTAAATGGATCCACATATAATGCCAAGTGGCATATCCCAGATCTCCAACTACATCATTCATGTCTAATTCACATATTACCATTTCATACTCTCACTTAGTATACGAATATATATCATCCTCATCATCGGTAACCAATATTTAATCTCTTATAATAAATCACCACAATTAATGCTATTAGTCACAAATATCATGTCGTTAGTCAAACGATCATATTATCATGCTAGTTAGTCATCGAACAAGTATAATTCTCAAGTTAGTTTCAAAACCGTTTTGAAATCCGAATAAAACAGTTAAGGATTTCGACCCTTGAAAATACTCGCTAAATTCCTTTTTCAATTTATTATCTTAAATCACTTTCCAACTTTGAAATTCTTTTCCAAATTCCTTTTTAAATTTTCAAGTCCAAATAATATTATATGATATTTTAAATACCATTTATTAAACCCCTTTTATAAATTATTTTCAAATCCCCTAATATCCCGACCATTTTTATTTAATAAAAACAACCCTTATTTAAATTACCAAAACCAAACCAAACCCATTTAAATCCAACCGAACCGAACCCGCTAAATAAATCCCAACCCAGTTAAATAACAATCATATTTTTATATAATGTTAGTAAAAGGAGGGGCCCACACGAGCCATGTCATCTTCTTCTTCCTCCTTCAGAATACAAAAGGAAGCCCGCCCGCGCTTGGCCGATGGAGCTCGACCACACCGACGATGTCTTGGCTGCGCACCCAGCCGGTCGTCCGGACTCGCCCAGCTCGGACCCTCGCACCTCTCTCCTCGTGTTCGATGTTTGCCCTCTTGCACACGCTCAAGCCAACCCTCGCAGGTCAGTCATCCTCGCCTCTCGCGCTCTCGAGCTCGCCCGACTGCCCACACTCAGCTCTCGCTCACCCCCCAACTACTCTAAGCATCGAAAGGAAGAACGAAATCGAATGAGAAATGAAAGGAGGCTTGGAAGCTCACTGATAGAGCATGATTAGTATTGTATAATAGATTACATTTAGCATAGTTTAGTTGTGAATAGTGCATATTTTAGTTACAATTACATGTTTATCTGTGGTGTTGGAAGAGTCGGAATCTATGCAATTTTATGGTTAATTTCAGGTAAATGTGGATCCGACGAGGAATGAGGAGACTCTTGGATGAAGGAAGATTCAAGTTGAGGAAGAAAAGTGAAGAGCACGGGAGCGGAGTCGAATTTCGAGAACCTAAGTGAAGAACAAGTCAACAGAAGTTGTCGCCAGACAAGCTGAACTTGTTTCGCACTTTCTGGAGGACTCAGTGGTCCGATTGACTATTATAATCATGGGTTGGAAAGCTCTCTTCGAGATCTACAACTTTTGTGTTGACATCGAGACCAAATTCGAAACGAAAAAATTGTTGTGAACAGTACGGCCGCCCCGCGGCCCGAACCTCTGACGAGCGACTTCGCAATCGCCTGGCCGCCCCGCGGCCTGTGGTGGCTGCCCCGCGGCCTTCGCAGAAAAGCCAATTCAGGACTGGACTTTAATTAGGGTTTTTTATGTTAGTTGTTGGCCGACTTCTTTGAGGCTTTTAAAAGGACTTTTCTAGTTTATTCTTCCATTCACCTTATGCACTTTATCCAATTGTTGAGATCGCCGTTGAGCATGAGCAACTAAACTCTCGAGGTTTTACTTACAGTTTGGATCTTTGATTGTTGAATTGTGAGTTTCTTAATCTAGTTCTTATTCCTATTCCAATGTTTTGACTTCTTTGCGCTTAATTGCTTGAATGTGTTTTATTCTCTCTGGCCTGGTCAACTAGTTAGAGTAGATTCATTCAATTGCTAGGGTTTTGCAGATTCCTCGTAGCGAACCTTAACCCAAGTGACAATCATATCCCTTTAGGACTCGTAGGACTAATTGGATGTGTAGGAAGTTGAATACGTGTTGAATATCGACTCGTAGCTTGATATTATGTGTACCTTGGTTAATTCATACTCTTAATGATATCTCTAAGTGGAATCTTACCCGTGTTAGGGTTATTTAGAGATAAAGGTTGCTAGGACTCGTAGGACTAGTAATCTACCTAAGATCTGGACAAGGACATTGATAGGAAAAGACAAGAACTATAGGCTGAAACAAGGATCGAATTCATCAATCGAAGTGATAATTTGTAGGTGAACTTATTTCTCTCCACTGCATTCTACAATCAATTTACTTTATTTGCTTGCTTCCGCTTTGATAAAAGGCGGATATTTTTCACACCAAAAACCCCCCATATTCTCTATTAGCGATTAGACTTGCACTCGAATTGAATAGATTTCCCTATGGATCGACCTCTTGCTTACACACTATACTAGTTGTGAGTTTGAGTATTCTTTGGCAAGAACAACGACAGGTTTTCCTCTTGTCAAATTTGACGTCGTTGTCGGGGGATTCTTATCAATTTCTTGTGTTTTTTTATCGCTAACTTTTGTATATATTTACATCTAACCCCATCGTGGACCTATCTTACGGTTCATGACACCTTATTACTAATATTTCTAGATGTGGAAGTTATGGCAGTTTCAGGGAGAGTATTTTCACAATTACCTTACAAGAGTGCAAAATTTATTTGACATTCGTTATTCACGAGGTTTTCGAGATAGTTTGCGAGATGTGGTGCTTTGCGTTTTTGAGGGCATGACTCCTGAGACTCGAGAACTTGCCAGATCCATAAACAATGGACGCTTTGCTGGTTTAGGAGTGTCGGGACTATGGGATCTTTTCTGCTACATGGGTGACCGATCGACGAAGGAAGAATCCTACAATTCGATGTTTCAACCAATGGAGTACTCTGACCCGTCCATGGAGGATTCAACCAATGTCTTGATGGAGCAAATAGGGCAATTACGTGAGATGGTGAATCAAAATGGGGAAGCAATTATCCGACTCTCTCAAACATTGAAGGAGTTGGCAGTTCAGCAATGTTCTATTCCTCAAATTGATGAAAGCCGAGATGCAAGCAATGATGAATTCTCCGTTAATAAAGAAGAGCGTCTAGTGGTTAGCAACACGAAATCTCAAGAGACGTCCCTAGAGATTGAGTATGTTTCGATGCTCCTTTCATTCGTAGAGATCATCCCCAACTCGCCTATCAAGGAGCCAAGTCTGGAACTAATTTTTGTGGTTCTCAAACAAGAAACTGGTACTTTTTGCAAATTGGGAGATTTTGGTGAATATGTCGATCCATGGAGCCACTACTTCAACAAACCACCAGTAGAGATGTGTTGGTGGTCCTACATACCCTCGACGGAGAATCAAGCTCAAATGAAGGGTAAGTTGGTAATGGTTCTCATTGCTATATTTTTAATTACCAATTGTTTCATCTTTAATGTGCATTCAAATATCGGTTGGGCACGAGAGTTTGATTTGCTTTTGAGGACACTGACGATGTCTGCTTGAGTCTTGAATGAGTAGATGAATAAATTGTCGAGCCAGTGACAGTAAACAAAGGCGCTACTTGGGAGGCAACCCAAGGTAAGTTTTCTGTTTTCCTCTCTGTCTTTTGTTTTATCAGACTAGTTTTGGTTCTGTTCGGTTGTAGGAAGCTAACACCGCAGGGAGAAAAGGCGTTGAAGAGATGAATTTCGCAGGCCACCCCACGGCCTCTGACAGGACTGAAATGTTCCCTTTCCTCACTTTCCACCACCGCAGTGGGAAAAAAAAAGAGAATAAAGGAATGAGTTGAGTATGGTTTGTAAAGTTTTATGCTTGATATTGGTGTTGTATGACATGGTAGAGTTATGGTATGAGTTTATGAGTGGTATGATAATTTGGTTTCTTTCTTAGCTCCCGGATTATGAGCACCACAAGGCCTAAATTGTTCCATACCTTATATGTTCTACCTTGGCCCCATTACAACCCAATTGAAAGACCTCATGATTTTTGTTGTGTGTAGAGTCACTAGCGGTGGAGAGCTAGAACACTGGTGCAAGACTATTGTAGCTAAGATTTTGGAGATTGAGTTTTAAGCGTGAACATTTAACCCTAAACACTTGAGCGAGAGTGAAACATGTATTCCCTGTGAGGTCTAGACTGGATATGGTTGCCTGATTTCATTGATTATTGCAACTATGTGTTATGATGTTGTTAATATATTGTGTTTGCTATTCTTTCATGCGCTTAAAGATTATTGAGGTGTGGATACATGAATTGCTATTCTATGGGGCTGCAGATTGAGTTGAGTTTTCTATTGCTTGAGGACAAGCAAAGGTTCAAGTGTGGGGGAATTTGATAGAGCATGATTAGTATTGTATAATAGATTACATTTAGCATAGTTTAGTTGTGAATAGTGCATATTTTAGTTACAATTACATGTTTATCTGTGGTGTTGGAAGAGTCGGAATCTATGCAATTTTATGGTTAATTTCAGGTAAATATGGATCCGACAAAGAATGAGGAGACTCTTGGATGAAGGAAGATTCAAGTTGAGGAAGAAAAGTGAAGAGCACGGGAGTGGAGTCGAATTTCGATAACCTAAGTGAAGAACAAGTCAACATAAGTCGTCGCCAGACAAGCTGAACTTGTTTCGCACTTTCTGGAGGCCTCAGTGGTCCGATTGACTATTATAACCATGCGTTGGAAAGCTCTCTTCGAGATCTACAACTTTCGTGTTGACATCGAGACCAAATTCGAAACGAAAAAAATTGTTGTGAACAGTACAGCCGCCCCGCGGCCCGAACCTCTAACGAGCGACTTCGCAATCGCCTGGCCGCCCCGCGGCCTGTGGTGGCTGCCCCGCGGCCTTCGCAGAAACGCCAATTCAGGACTAGACTTTAATTAGGGTTTCTTATGTTAGTTGTTGGACGATTTCTTGGAGGCTTTTAAAAGGACTTTTCTAGTTTATTCTTCCATTCACCTTATGCACTTTATCCAATTGTTGAGAGCGCCGTTGAGCATGAGCAACTAAACTCTCGAGGTTTTGCTTACAGTTTGGATCTTTGATTGTTGAATTGTGAGTTTCTTAATCTAGTTCTTATTCCTATTCCAATGTTTTAACTTCTTTGCGCTTAATTGCTTGAATGTGTTTTATTCTCTCTGGCCTGATCAACTAGTTAGAGTAGATTCATTCAATTGCTAGGGTTTTGCAGATTCCTCATAGCGAACTTTAACCCAAGTGGCAATCATATCCCTTTAGGACTCGTAGGACTAATTGGATGTGTAGGAAGTTGAATACATGTTGAATATCGACTCGTAGCTTGATATTATGTGTACCTTGGTTAATTCATACTCTTAATGCTATCTCTAGGTTGAATCTTACCTGTGTTAGGGTTATTTAGAGATAAGGGTTGCTAGGACTCGTAGGACTAGTAATCTACCTAAGATCTGGACAAGGACATTGATAGGAAAAGACAAGAACTAGAGGCTGAAACAAGGATCGAATTCATCAATCGAATTGATAAATTGTAGGTGAACCTATTTCGCTCCATTGCCTTCTACAATCAATTTACTTTGTTTGCTTGCTTCCGCTTTGATAAAAGGCGGATATTTTTCACACCAAAAACCCCCCATATTCTCTATTAGCGATTAGACTTGCACTCGAATTGAATAGATTTTCCTGTGGATCGACCTCTTGCTTACACACTATACTAGTTGTGAGTTTGAGTATTCTTTGTCAAGAACAACGACAGGTTTTCCTCTTGTCACTCACCGACATGTTCGCGACTTCGGAGCGCTCGATCGGAGTTCTGGGCTTCGTCGGTGGCTCTCGATGGCTCGTCGTACCTGCTGTGGCTCATGCTAAACACGGAAACGACGGTTCGGTGGCTCGTCGGCGGTGCTGGGCAGCTTCTGGATGGCTCCGGTTGTTCCTGTGCACTCATGAACGTCGAAGGAGGTGCGGAATGGTGCTGATGTCGCTGCCTTTCAAGAGGCAAAGAGGGACGTGGTGGGAATGACGGTTCAGGGCTCGGGAAAGAAAACAGAGGAGCGAAACTGAGGAGAGCTCGGGGATGCTGGTGGCGCCTCGATGGTGGTGATCGGTAACGGGGATGAAAGTGACGATGGTGGCACTACTAGAATACAGCAATTAGACATCATATGATTTAAGTCTGTCAACAAAACAACCGATGTTAAATTCTTCTATTACATCAAATAATAAATTTGTGATGTTAAAAAAATTAAGACAACGGTTGAATTTTTTTACAAATATTTAATGTTTAATTATAAAAAAAAATTAACATGTTTTCCGTTTAGCGCAGGTATTTTTTCCTTTTAGCACAGGGTCGTAATACCCACGGTCGCAACGACCATGGACGGAATTGGTCGCAACGACCATAGATGGATTTGGTCGCAACGACCAATCATTGGATGATAATAGGCAAGATGGTCGCAACGACCAAATCCGCAACCGGTCGCAACGACCAAGTTTTTAGCCCGGTTCTAAAAAGAACCGAGCTAAAAGGGTCATAGGATTACAAAAGAAAAGAGACCTTTTAGGACGGTTCTAGAATGAACCGAGCTAAAAAGTCCTTATTGTTGAAAAAAATACGGGCAAACGGCTCCCATCCCAAATCCCTAGAGAGGGGATCACCATTCGCCTCCTTGGTTGCGGGGCTCAAGCCGATCAATTGGGTGAAATTGGATGTGTGGTAGTTCTTAGGGTGGAGGATGGAGGCATCGGCCTTGAAGATCTCATCGGCGAGGTTGATGGTGGCGGTTGATGGTGCCTCAAAACGAACCTGCTCCCATCCCAAATCCCTAGAGACAAACGATCGCAGTTCGCCGTCTTAGCTGAGCAATCGGGTGAAATTGGATGTGTGGTAGTTCCTTCGGGTGGAGGATGGAGGCGTCGGCTGCGAAGATCTCTCCGGCGACGTTGACGGTGGGCAACGGCCTCTCCATTGTTGTTGAAAGGTAAGAGAACATGTTGATGGCAATTTTGTAATTTGTAGATTTTTTAGGGGTAAAATTACTTGTTCTAAAAAGAAAATTAAATGTTCTAAAAAGTAGGGCCCAATGAAATTTTCTAATTGTTTTGAATGCCCGCCCATACTTAGAATTTTTTTTAACGCTCGCTCATACTTAACCAAAACAGAAAGCTAGTGTGCATAGACTGAATCATTTCATCCAAATCTCTTCGTTCTCTTAACTCAGGAAACAAAAAAAAAAGACTCTCCGATCTCTCTCACCTCGCAGCCACCACCGACCTCCTTCCCTACTTCCTCCGGAGATTCACCTTCTACAAAAACAAACCCTAACTTCTCCCCTATTCCACTCCCTCGTCATTCATCTTGCCTACACCCCCATTCAGCTTTCTTCGTTCTTGTTCCACACCGACAACGAGAGACAAGGAGATGGCAGTCAGTGGGACTCAAAACGCTATTGCGACTATTTTGTCAAAGCCATTGCCGGATTCGTCCTCTGATGTTCCGGAGTTGGTTGTCCAAGTTTTAGATCTGAAGTCTTTTGGTAGCAGATTCATGTGAGTCTCTACCTCTCTCTATTATTGTCTCTTTTAGGATTTTTGATTGCTAGATCTAGCCACTGCGGGTCATGTTGTGTCACTTTATCGGCCATAGGTGAGATTAGTATGATTCGTTTGTTAACTGGTTAGAAATTCGTAGGTTTAGGGTTTCCTTTGAGCATTTGATTTGGATTCCGGTTGTTATATGTGGACATTAGGCTTAATGTGTTACTTGTTGTTTTAGCCAACTTCAATTTGATGCAAAGAAACCTTAATTTGATTTCAATTGTTTGTCGAACTTTTGAGTTAAATATTGAAAAAATTTGGCTAAATGTCCATTTTATCAACTCATTTTTACAAAATGTCCATTTAAAATCAGTTTTTCCTAAATGTCTGTTTTTTTTTTAAAACCCCATTATACCCCTATTTTATATTTTATCCCAATCCTCATCTTCTTCCTTTCAGATCTCCCGTTCCTTCCATTCCCCTTTTCCCCATCACTGTCACCTCCCGTTCAAACCGAAGGTACTGAGAGATCGAAGTGAGAGCGAGATCCATGGAGAAGGCCTCAGATTGCCGGCTCCGGACGAGCTTTGGCGTGGTGGCGGCGGTGAAGATCTGTGATTGCAGCGATCGGTCGTTGCTCTCCCAGACGATTTCTCCTCTCCTCTAGTTTCCTCCTTCTCGGATCGCCGCCTCCGTTTAGAATCAGATCGCCGCCTCCTTCTCGGATCTGTGATTGCAGCGATCTGAATCGCAGATTCAGATCGCAGATTCAGATCTGGGATTCTGTCGCTTCCTTCTGTTCAGATTCAGATCGCCGCCTCCGTTCAGATTCAGATCGCAGATTCAGATCCCCGAGCACTTTCTTCTGTCCTCGCTGAAAAGACCGCGGATATGGCGGCGATCGGGGACGAAGAGAGCAAATTAAGTCGATCTCTTGTACTGCTCCAGTTTCCTCCTCTAGAACCCCGTCTTTTTGCTTCCTCCTACGCCACCTACGCGGCTACGCCTCCTCCAAACCCCGCGCCTGTCTCCGATCTCTCCTACGCCACCGACGCCAGCGACCTCTCCGGCTTCCTCTTCTTCCTCAGTCTTTCAGCGCCTGCATCCATGTAATGTACGTCCAATATGACTTTAGCTTATTAGTGTTTCCAATGTCGATATTTGTTGGAAAATAATTGATTTGGGGTGGAATTTGCTATCAATTTAATTGATGATTTCTTGCTGAGGAATTGGTTACAGTACCAATTTTTGCTAGTGCAATTTGGATTTGTGATGAATTGTTTCCAATGTCGATATTTGCTAGTGCAATTTGGATTTGTGATGAATTGGTTACAGTACCAATTTTTTCCTTTTTTTTCCCCCAATTTTGACTGATTTATGCTTGCCTTGCACTATATTTTTCGGGTATGACAACACTTGAATGCTTGATTACACTATATTTTTCGGTAATATTGTGTTTGATTACACTATATTTTTCATGAAATTATATGTTTTTTTTTTGTCATCCCGTTAAAAAAAAAGTGTCACCAAAAAGGTTGTTTATCACCATACATGTGTCATGTGTCACCAAAGTCATTGACCGGTGTCACCACTTATAAAGGTGGTGACACTAATCTTGTAAAAAAAACTGTCACCAAAAAATCAATTTGACAGTGATAGGGGTGATGGTGACAACGATAGGAGTGGTGGTGACAGCGATAGGGTGGTGACAGCGATAGAGGTGGTGACAACGATAGAGGTGGTGACAACAATAAGGGTGGTGACAGCAATATGGGTGGTGGTGACAGCGATAGGAGTGGTGGTGACAACGATAGGAGTGGTGACAACGATAGGGCGGTGACAACGATAGAGGTGGTGACAGTAATAACGGTGGTGGCAGCGATAGGAGTGGTGGTGAAAGCGATAGGGCGGTGACAGCGATAGAGGTGGTGACAACAATAAGGGTGGTGACAACAATATGGGTGGTGGTGACAGTGATAGAGGTGGTAGTGACAGTGATAGAGGTGGTGACAGCGATAGAAGTGGTGGTGACAACGATATGAGTGGTGACAACAACAAGGAGGTGACATCGATAGAGATGGTGACAGCAATAAGGGTGGTGACAGTAATATGGGTGTCGGTGACAGTGATAGGGGTGGTGGTGACATCGATAAGGGGTGGTGACAGCGATAGGAGTGGTGGTGACAGCGATAGGAGTGGTGACAGCGATAGGGCGGTGACAACGATAAAGTTGTTGACAGTAATAAGGGTGGTGACATCGATATGAGTGGTGGTGACAGCGATAAGAGTGGTGGTGACAGCGATAGGAGTGGTAGTGACAGTGATACGAGTGGTGACAGTGATAGGGCGGTGACAGCGATAGAGGTGGTGACAACAATATGGGTGGTGCTGACAGTGATAGAGGTGGTGGTGACAGTGATAGAGGTGGTGACCGCAATAAGGGTGGTGACAGCGATATGGGCGGTGGTGACAGCGATATGGGTTGTGGTGACAGCGATAGGGCGGTGACACTAATCTCGTAAAAAAAAAAAAATTTGTCACCCAAAAATTTGTTTATCATCATACATGTGTCACCAAAGCCATTGATCGGTGTCACCACTTATAAAGGTGGTGACAGTAATTTCGTAAAAAAAAATCGAAAAAAAAAAACGTGTCACCAATTTTTTTTTTTGTCACCAAAGTTGTGTTACCAATTCATTGACTTTAACCGGTCAATGGTCAAAATAAAAATGGGAAGGAAGGGGGGAATGGGAAGGAGGGGCAAAAATGTAATATTAGGACATTTTGCAAAAGGGGAAATAAAAGTGGACATTTTGCAAAAGGCCTTGTAGAAAATGGACACTTAGCAAAAAAATCCTTAAATATTTGGTTGAGATATTTAAAGGCACCCATTGATTTATTTGTTGCCTTTCCCATGTTCCTCAGGTTTACTGCCAATGATGGAAAAGGGAAACTCAAAGGGATCCTTACTTTGCTGGCATGGTTGGTTCGGGTTCTATTCCAAATCTGGGTCTCATTCGAATATTCAATTACATCCTCAATAATATCCAAAACAAGCCTGAAAAGTGAGCATCCTTACCTTTAAACCCTAGTCAGATTATGATCTGATAGAACGACGAGGGAGTGAAATCCAATGCTCAATTACAGCCTCAACTTTGCTGGCATTGTTACTATTTTTTTTTATAAAAAATCATGTTCATGCATGCTTGCTCTTGTTTTCTCTTAAATATTTAGCCTGTGTTAAAGTTTATTCATTTTAGTGTTTTGCATATCTTCATAAAAGGAAAGTGTATACATTTAATCCTTAAATATTTAGCTTGTGTTAAGAGGCAGTACTGATAGTATATTGGACGACCTTGAAAGAGCTATCAATTACAGATTTTTTAGCAAATGTTACAGATTACAGATTTTAGTCTTTAGTACATGTTTTAAAAATTACAGATTTTACAAATTACATCAAGGGTTTCTTCAATTGAACTTGTTTGAAGAGAATGGGGTTGAGCTTAACTCTAACTTGTTTGCGTGTCAATCAAGAATAATACTAGTGGGTACTTGTAGATTTTACAAATTACATCAATTGAACTTGTTTTGTTTCGATTATGGTTTGAGTTTTGATTTAAAATGCCACAATGATTGTTTACAGGCGTCGACCTGTGCATCTGAAGATCCAAAGTACATCTATTTACTTGTTAATAGCAGTAGGTACTTACTTGTTTCCATTTGATTAAGTGTAATGGATACATGTTTACAAATTGGCTTCTTAATCTTGGAGATGGGTTGAGAATGAAATACTAGCATTTAATTAATCAAAATTTTTATTGAGGGGTTGCACTTTCTTGTAAGTGATTCCTACATGGTTCGTTTATAGTTGATTGGGTCTTTGCGTAACATGCTGTCTTCGTGGCTTGATTGCTGGCACTTGGCAGTTGTCTAGAGTTTTTTTATAGACATTACTTCACTTCCTCATATATACACCATGTGAAATTCTATTGTCACCCCTCACATACTTTACTTCAATATAGGTGCTTCAAGAGTTTCAAGCCTTCCTCATGACCAGTTCTATAGACACAATTTTGTCATAGGAAAGGCGTCAGAAGCTGGTTTTGGGAATGGAATGTACAAGATTTTAACTGCTGCAGCATTGAGCATCATGCTATACCGCTCCTTGATTATTGAGCAAACTAGGCATATTGGTTTTCTTTGAGCATCTCAACTGGACTTGTTGATCAAGTGCTTGTTTGGACCAAGGCAACTCTACTGTCAAGGGAACAAAGATGGTCATTTCAGATTAAATCCAATTGACCATGGTTATATCCTATCGGAGAAGGTAATATATCTTTGGTACTTTTTCACATATAATGCTTCTTATTTGACATTTAACTGGTCAATTTACTTCTTAGCATGAATACATCAGATAATTATCTTGTTACTCGTATTGTAACAATCTGAAATGGTGTTATCAATCTGAAATGTTGTTATTGGATGATTACAAACTTTACTGCTTGCATTTTCTATTAGTTATGGGAACCTTGCAGCTTCTTTTGTTTGTGCTCTTAGATTTTGATTGCACCTGCTTGTTTGCAAATGTCTTTAATCTGCCTTTCATTTATGATTTCTCTTGTTCAGTTTCAATGTTTGTATGGTTTTATGAAGAAAGGCAATTGAAGAAGGTGCTTGCTGAATTTTTCAGAATTTGTACACATTACTTGGGGGGTTGTTTTTTCTATTGACGAGGTTTGTTTCTCTTAGTTCAGCTGACGGGGTTGGTTTCCTGTGCTGAACTTGCTTGTTACTGGGCTGTTGGAGTTTTATTTTCTGCACTTCTTGAGTTGTTTGCAAGGATGGGATACCAAGAGTTGATTGTTGGTTGTTTTGCACAATTAATTTCAGCTTTGGGATCTTATTTTGTTGTCTATATAGTGCAGGTTTGGGGTTGTTTGGTGGTCATCTCCTTGATGAAAAGTGAGATGAATGATCTATAAGCTCAAATAGGACCGTAAGTTTATCAAATAAAGAGATTCAAGGTGTGTATTCATTTCATTAAGAAAGTAGAAAGCACATAATCAAGTTAACTGGACTAAGGTAAACGAGAATGAGTCTGAAGCTAAAATCTCTTTCCATCATCAAGGAACAAATAAGGCTTAATGCTCCATCATGCACTTGACTATTGTTGCATTTTACTTCTTTTTTTCCCCCGTTTTGTTGCCATGTTCTTTTTTGCCCGATTAGCAGTGAGTAGATTGGGTTAAAGTTTTTTTTTACTATAGTCATAAGCTTATTATGATAAAATGCACCTGATGAGCTATGAGTAGTTCGTACCACTTTGTTTATTTTGTAGCAACTTTTAGCTAAATTGGCAAGTAATAAAGAGTTTAGTTCATGTAGCTAGTTAAGCATGTTATTCAAATGCATCAGCTTCCCTTGATTTTTGACTTGTTGAAATGCTCAATTCTCATAGCTAATTTTAGATCACCTTGTTCTGGGGCAAGTCAGGCAACCGAACACCTTTTGCCTCTGCAATTGATTAGTTCCTAGTATTGACATATACTATATTTTTGCACTGTTATCTCCCTAATAACATGAAATTTATGTAGATTTTGTTCAAGATTCCCTAATGGTCTGACAGAACGAGACAATAGGTGACAAATAGTAGTGGGTGAATTATTTGCACATGTCAAGAAGAAGCAGTTGTGGGCTATGGACAGATTCAACGATTGTTAAGGTCTTGTATATATTGGCAATCTTGACGGCTCTTTGGTTGTGGAGAGAACAATCAGGGTTTCTTTGGTTGTATATCTTTCAAGTACCTCCTATGTAAAACATTTGTAAATGTTGTTTTCATATTTATTTTAATGTATATGTTTATTGAAATATCCATCATTTGCAAAATCATATTTTATATCGAGCAAAGGGTATTGTGTATCAAACAAAAAAGTATCGGATTATAAATGAGAAATGATGTGCCTTAATAGCTATGAAATCGACCCACTACATAAAAACAGATGCTAGCATCATTATAGACATCGTCTGAATAATCTAGATCAATGTGTAACATATATATTTTAACATCACAATTTTAATATAAATTGATATATATTGCTAACAACATCTTTATAAAAATCTAAAACGATGTCCATAACATATTAATACATCACTTATGTATATATTTCATACAATAGATTATTTTAAAACAACAAAAATTCACAAATTATATATATGAAATTAATATACACAAAATCAATATGATAAAAAAAGATGTCTATTTTGTTTTAATACATTGATTATTTTAAAAATAGTAATGTAAATGTAAAATTTAGGCTTGATGTGGACATCTTCCTCTTGATCAACACCATACAGTAGACATTAACAAAAATGGGTAAGGTATCTTGTGGGTTTATTTATGGACATAACTACTTCCCTTTTCTTCATATCCCCATTGAAATTGGTAAAACCATTTTATGCTTTTACGAGTGCAGGGGTTCCTTCCAGTTGGGGGCTCCTTCGAAGAGGGTCATGACATTACCCATGCAGTGAACCCAGGAACACATACCTGGGTCCAGTGGGATTCAAACAATCAGTTCAAGTATGCTTTCATCGGCCTCGGAGTCTGAAGGATAGCAGTCCCCCACCTTCGCAAGGTACGTCCCAATCACTACTAATTTCACAATGTACCAGTCCAAAAGTTTTGTTAGCCAGACACATTGAAATGCATGCCATGTCCCTTGAAATGTGTGCCAACTGTATCCTTTGCACATGTCGTAGGTTTTCTTTGTGGATGGGAGCTTTCTGAAGGGAAAGTACAAGGGGACGATGCTATCAGCCACAACCCAAGACATGGACCATAAAATCTACCCCATTGCATTCACAATTCCTCTCTCTCTCCCCCCCCCCCCCCCCCCCCTCCCTCTCCCCGAACTTGTAGAACCTTCGTGCAACTATGTGTACAGGCAAACAAGTCATTTTGCTTTGAATATGCAATTTTGGACTATGTTTTGATCACTGGTGGAGTACGTAAGAAAATGTGCATCGTTGTTTACACAAACGGTTTCAATTTCATTGAACAAGCAAAACATGGTAAATGTTAACGTGTCAAACAATACGTTTGACATGCCAGTAACGAGTAAACGAGTGTCATCAATGAGTAAACATGTGCTACAATTAACTGGAACGCGTGTCATTTGATTTTATTTTTCCAAGTTCCAAATTTTTTCATTTGTATTAAAATATTTCTCGGTTGTTTTTCCATTCACCAAAGATGGCTTATAAGCTTGAGAAAGCATGGAGGAAGCTTTAAAACACAAAGAAAATAACGTTTTCCAAAATATGGACAAATATATGCAAAATTGATGTCTTTGTGTAGAGAAAAATAAATCTAGTATTGTGATATTTTTTTATTTTTCATTTTTTATATTTTGAAGGTAAAAAATTTACATATATAATATTTAAATTGGATCGTACATCTTTCCCATAAATCCACTTTCTCTCTCCGACATGCGTCTTTAATTGAGAGTTGAAAAAACCATGAAAATATACATGCTGAAGTGGGTTACTTACCTTCAAGGGCCGGTTAGGGAGGCCGGTTATTTCTGCAATTTTTTGGAGCATATTGCTAGTTTTGCAAATTTTGTAGGGGGTAGGTTACTTTTGCAAAAGACCGAAGATTTTGGTATATGTGATTATATTTACTCTACAATATTTTAATTTTCATTAAAATATTTGTGTGATTGGGAGGGGACTCGGGAGTTATAGGTGTTACACGGATCTACATTCTTTTTTTTTTTTTTTTTTGTTTTTGTTTTTGTCAGTTCGACAGACACTGCACGGGCGACTTTAGAGAAAGAGAAGCCCAGGGAAGCGGCTAGTCACCTTCGAACAACACCTTCCTGTCCACCGCTACTGCCGGCTCCTCCTCCACCGAATCCTGCTGCCGGCTCCTCACCTCCTCCTCCACCGAACCGTCGGCCTGTGCGCCTGCACCCTCCTGGCTTCTGTACACCGAACAGACCACTGCAGCAACCAGCAGCTTCTTCTTCCCCTCCCAATCCTTGATCCGAATTCGCTAAATTGAAAAGGTTAGTGCTTTATACCTTATACTTTCTGAATTTGTGCTGTAGCTTTTGATTTGAGATTCAGTTTGTAAATAGGATATGGGAATTCGTTTAGGGGTTTGATTTTAGGAATCAATTTTCTGAAATTACGTTTTGTGATTTTGAGAATCAGTTTTGTGAAATTCCGATTAAGGTTTGTGATTTTGAGAATCAATTTTGTGATTTTATTATTGTATGTGAATTGAATTTGTGATGTAACATCAAACATGCAGGAAAATTAATCACATAGTTTGAAAATAGAAAGTGGATGGTAAATAGAGAAGATGGATTGCATTGCAAAGATGGATTACATTGCAAAGATGGATTGCATTCCCTTTTTATATTACGCAATTTATATGTGATGCAATTTCGGATTTTTAAGGTTTAGATGAGTTGGGATTTAGGTAATCTGCATCTTGAATTTAGAAGAAGACTTCATCCAAATTAACAGAGGGGTTTTGATTTTGTGAAGAAATTGACTTGAGGGGCTTGCTCTCTCCCAACTAAGCTGAGGTTTTGGAGTTTCAACTGATTCGCTTTGCAACAATTGATTTCATTCATGAATTGATGTCCTTCTGCATCAGGCCCATTTCTGAATACCCTAAATTGATGGCTTCAACATCAACTTCAAGTTCCACCATGACTGACAATAACCGGAGCTTCCTCTACGAACAACTCCAAGTCCTGCGCGACAAGGTTGATCTCCTTTTCCAATGCGACGAACCCCTGTGCAAGAAGCAACGAAAGGCCAAGTCTAGTGTTGCTCACCAGATCAACTTGATCGAGAAGCTTCTCAAGGAGAACCTACTCCCTTTGCCCGACGCACCCCTCAAGGCCTGCGGTACCAAGCGACTAAGAGGAGTTGATGCCATGTCCAAGGTCGTATTCAAATTTTACTTGTTTTTTCGGATGGTCATTGCTTATATGCTTTCAACAACATATAATAAGATTGCTTAAAACCACTTCTCTCATTGCAACCTTTTGAGATTAAACCGAACCTCGTAAGTCTTATAGATTGGTTTTGTTTCTTTTTATAGATTTTCAGTGTTTGTTTTTTTTATTTATTAAATATGCCGTTACCTATCCAGGAATTAAGTTCAAGAATGAATGAAGATGGGACCAAGCTGCCAAAGAAGCTTCTTATTTCGAATGGTGCTGTGATATGTCTCTTGGATCTCGAGTAGAGCAAAAATGAGCTCTTACGCAATGCTGATTCTGTCCTGCCCCTTCCTAAAATTGCCACTCTCAAGTTGATTGAGAATGGGCTTCCTGTGTCGGTGGGTTTGTTCAAATTGGGCTCTGCTGCATACATGATTGGTGGGCACGACTTCCCACCCGATTGGAAATACGTTCCCACGTACTCTCACACTGGTGGGGGTTATAGTCTCTACCTGACCTATTGTAGACACACTCGTGTCAAGGGAACATCCCGTACTGCATACCGCTTGTCCCTCACCAACAATGGTACTCTAACTCCATCCAAAGGCAAGATCAAGAAGCTAAAGAGCCCCAAATTCTGGCCTATAGTCGAGGAGATTGATGGCCAAATGCACGTATTTGACTCTGGTCCTTGTTTGTTCCTTAAACCCGATGATGATTGGATCTTCTCGCATGAGGTTCTCGACCGTGATGGACGCCGCTGGAGCAAAATCCCAACAACCGGGGCCCCATTGAAGGGGTTCATAAAGTCTCATGCAGTACTCGGCAACTGTATCTATGCAGTATCTGGCCGGAATTTTCTGTTGTTTGACGCCAAGAAGAAGGAATGGGAAGCACGTGAATCGGAGCGTGATCTACAATTGATCAATCCCTACTTTGCCAAACAAGTCTGGGAAATTCTTGTTGATGGAATTGCAAGGTGTGCTGGAATGTTTCCGCTTATTCATAGCGAGCCGTTCTATGTTCTCATTGCAGTTGTGAGAACTCCTGAGTTGATGCGTGATGATAATGATGAGACAATATACGATGATGTGGTTTATACGGGTGCTGTGGCATATCTTGTGAACTCAATGGGGCAGGTTGTGTGCAGTCAGCCTCTCCATGATTTCTTCGAGGGGCCTATCCAGCCCTGTCACATGAAATCAGGCACGATGATTAAGGCTGACAAGGAGGGGAAGACAATGTGCACTATTTTGACCGCGAACTCCTTTGTCAACGGGAAGGAAGAGGACCGTAGCGTGAGGGATCTTCTTTTCGTTAGTACTTTCACTGTGGAGATACTTACCAGTGCTGCCTCCAAGATTCAACAACACTTGGAAAGTGGAATTCGCATTGGGAGTTTTTATCGCGGGGAGTTTGTGCGTGTTGTTGTGAAGGACAGGTATATCTTTGAAGTAGATACTCACTTGAAGGAGGAGGAGCAGAAGGTGAAGAAGGAAGGTGGTCGTCTTGACTTGACGAATGAGTTGGTCAACTTTTTAAATGTGCAAGCTTGCTTCTTCTGATGAGGTGTGTTTTCTAGCTAGAATTTATTTATGCCTTAGCCTTACTTGGTCTGACTAGGCTAGTTTTAATTTGTTTTCTTTCCTAGCTAACTCAGTGGCAAGTTACATTGTTTGACGGTAAAGTTATATGCTTTGTTCAATACTTTGCAAAAATATTTATACTCTGATTTGGTATTTTGATCCTTTCGTAGAAATTTGGGTCCCGAGGGTGATTAAAAGAAGAATCGAGATTGACACTTTGAGGGTCCTCTGTTTAGGTACTGAAGGGCTCCATTGATGAGACTGAATTCAAAATGTTAACTTGCACAGAAGAGTTGCTTTAACCAAAGCCATCGAAAGGATCTTTGACTCTTCGCCGAATATTCAGAACCCATCGCTGTTCACAAGCTATGACGAGGTTGGGCTTCAAGTCCTAAACGATTTTACGTGAAGAGATTTTACGTGATTATACTTCCTTTTGATGAGACATTGAAGTTTCACTGAAGAACACCGGCATGAACGAAGATCAACATACAACAAACAACCGGCATAACTTATCAGAGAGGATTGCTGTAATTACTTCCCCTTCGGCTGTTATAAAAAGCATAAACAGATTTTGTGTGAGTTTCTTATGGAAATCCCCTAGAATAAAGTGGAAATAAATTTGCTTGCCTAAAGATGGAGGAGGTCTGGTTTAGGACTCGAAAATCTTAAAAGAATGGAATTTAGCCTTCATGTGTAAAATTTTATGGGATATTCTTAGGAAGAAAGACAATCTATGGATTAGATGCATACACCACGAGTACTTAACTAGATCCTCTATTTGGGAATGGGATGTTCACAAAGTTGATGATTCTCCTTTGATAAAAAGAATACTTGATACCCATGATCTTCTTATCCAACTTGCAGGAAATGCATCAGAAGCAGGGAACCTACTGCTCAGCTGGAGCTGCAATGGAAAAATTGAGTATAACTAAGGTCTACAATGCAATCAGAATCAAAGGAACCAGAGTGCAGTGGAGCAACATCATTTGGGACAACAAAGTCACACCCAAACGTTCCTTCATCACCTGGATAGCAGCTTGGAGGAAGCTGGCAACTAAAGATCAGATTACATACAGGGACACTGATCCTACTTGCTCTCTCTGCAATCTTGCTTCTGAAACTTCTGCACACCTATTTTTTTCATTTCCTTACACATCAACAATCTGGTTGAAGAGAGAGAGGAGACATGCTCATGGTAATGCATCAAGCTCTAAGCCTCTCTGTAATGATAGAATTTTGCAAGAAGGCAAAAGATCTGATCTGATGGGCTTACAAGTTACAACATCGTTGGAACTTTTTTGCAAACTCAACTTGAAGAGTATCAGCAGTCCAAGTCAGATGCCATTTCTCGTCAAAATGTGAAAGCATGTTTCAAAACTGCGTGTTAGGTCGGAAGGCAGATCGAGCTTGCTGGACAGTACCTACCTACCTGAGTACCTGGAATCGCGGAACTGCTGTTTCGAAATGGCCTATCGACCGGCCTTTGTTGTTTTGATATGTTGATGCAACCCTTTATTATGAATTATATTGGGGCAGTTATTTATTTATTTGCGTGCTTGCATACATGTGTTTCTATTGTACATGTTTTTCCCATCTTCTTCAGGTCTCATTGATCCACAGATTTTGCACTTGCATTTATTCAAGCTAGTTTTCTTTGTTTGGGAACTTAATGGATTACCAGGAATTTGGCACGGGAGATGTCACAACTCACAAGAGTATGCCAAAAGACAGGTAACATTTGTTGTTTCAGTATGTACTTTATATTGAAGTTCTGCTAAATTACATCTGCTGAATGCATGGTTAATGGACTTGTCTTGTTAATAAAGTACTTTTAGTATCAAGGTTTCGTTACATTATTATGGTAGCTATCTGAGCCATGTTGCTTTTTAAATAGCCAAGTATCAAAGTTTTGGAATCTTCTGCTTCGTTCTAGATGGGCCTTGGACATATGGAGTTCAAGTGATGCCTTGACTTGCATGCTTTTTATTATTGATTTATTTTAACAATGAGTCAAAATATGGTTTTGTCCCCTCTCATTTAACACAAGGTCAGCCCGCCACCTGTTAGTTGAAAAACAAATGGTAGAATAGATTCAATGAATTTGAGAGCAACTTTTATGGCTGATACATGGGGTTGTGCATACCAAATACCAAGAACAGGAATAGAGTAGCATAAACCTAGATGGAGCTACATTACATACTTGAGAGTTCATCTATCATATGTACACCGGAAATCCACATTCATGCTCTGATGTTTCTATACTCAGCCAAAATGTAATGAGAAACAAAAGTACCTGGGGGCAATCATACTCCTTAATTAGAGTGATCTCTAGAACGAGACCTTCAGCGTCCTAGCTGCGGCCCTGCGTTACCTGGCACTAACTGGCCTCCTGGCTACCAACCTGTTGAAGCAGGTGTTGTCCCTACCACGTCTTTTGAGGTTGTCCCTCCCGCCAAATGCGGTTCAACAACTCTGTCCACATCTTGAGGATTTGCACGGTGGAACGCTGACGTTTCCTCTGTTACCAAGAGCATCTTCTTCACGGCTTCAGCATAATCAGGAATGGCACCCTTGTTGTTAAATCTTAGATTTGAAGCCCCAATCAACTCTCATGCACTACCATCTGACAATAAAGGGAATTATAAGTCAGAACTTCACCACATTCTTTATACTTCATACAAACATCTAGCCGTCTACAACCTGTAGGGATGGGGTGTTCACTTGTTATACAGTGAAAGCACATGATATTATTAGGCTAGCTATGCCAGAAAAACAAGTCACCTTCATTTCAAGCTCAAGTGACGAAAATTTTTCAGCAGCCATGTGTGTTTGCAGCTATATTTGGCAGTTGGATCTAGATTATCAAAGCCTAGCAAGAGCTGGAACCTCAGTGCACCAAGTCTAAACCCCGAACAGCCAATGTGACACAATGGACCCTAAAGAAAGAAAAAACAACAACATAATATGGGTTAACATATCATACTTTACAAAATCAACTGCAAGTACATTTTTCAAGGAACCTGAACTGCAGGTATTTCATAGCAGCAAGGATTTGCTTCATGCATGTTCTCAGGTTAATTTTCATGGCTCAACAAATAAAGGTAAACACAAATGCTCACCTTGCATTGTCAAAAGGTTTTAAGACACTAATTAGGCTATATACATTACAAATACTTCCCATGATCATATAAATTTTAGACTACATATCAACACAGCTCCAAAATTCTCATGGCTGGCCAAAGCAGCTGTGAGAAAGCCAAAAGTTGTTGAAGCTTATTATATATGTTTGCAGAACCAGGCACAAAATTAAGGATGGCCTCCAAGTACCCAAACAATAGGCTTAAATGAACTAACAGTCCTTGGAAATCTATTGCACATAAAGATGAAACATCTATTTAAAGGGAAAAACATAACCTCCATTCCCTCTGCATTGACTTACGAGCAACATAGCTCCGGTCAAAAGATGGACTCTTAATCATTTGACCGAAAATTCTCCTTTCAAGCCAACGCAAGGATTTCAGGAGTCTTGCTGTCTAGAGCTTTATCACCATACTCATGTTCCTCTTCAGCATTCCATTGCCATTAGGTACGTACACCACAGTAAACCAACAAAGTTAATAGTGTTTGAAATGATACTTGAAGAAATCCAACACAGTTAATAGTGCTGGGCATGATCCTTGCAGCTGATAAAGGATGAGTTTGGAGACCATTACATCAACGGGTTCTTCCTATGCAAGCAACACCGCAGCAATAGTAAGTCCAGCAGTATGTTGCTCAGTAGTCTTGAAGAATTGTTTCCTAACGGAGAGGGGCTTAGAGCGTGATGTGACGCATTACCACGAGCGGGTCTCCTCTCCTCTTTCCTTTCCTTCTCCGCGCTTCCGTCCGACCCGCCTGGCCCACAACGTCAACGCCTTGACCAACCCGAATGAGCAAACGGGTGTTGAGAGAGGCTTCAGGTTTTCGTCAACCGTCATAATCATCCTAGGCTGTCACATTAAAAGGAAATAAGGGTAACGATAGTGGATCGGATTGCGAAAATGTGTTATCAACGTTCTCAAAAGAAAGCGTTCGAATTCTTCTCTTTTTTATATTCACAAACTAGGATTCTATGGTTGAACTACGCAATATTTATCATTGCTGTAAGGTATGATTCACACTTAAATATTTTACGCTAGGCCATAAGCCAATTGTAACGGAGAAAAATGATGTCGAATAAGTACACAGGAAAAAGGAGTACTTATGGTGACATGAGAAAGTGGTCGAAATGACAAGGATTTAGTGTCAGCATGCCTTTCCCTAGATAGACAAGTCCTCGGGCAATCCTTACCTGCAAAATAATAATGATTTGAAATGCAGTTTATGACAAAGGGGATTCAATCAGATAGAATAAAGAAACGAAATGAGTGAGAAATAGTACACAAAATAGAGAACTGGCGTCTTTGCAGTAGTAGCTTGAAAGATTTCTGAGCATGCCGGCTGTTCTTGCATAGTTGGTTCCAGCACCATTAGGCCTAATGCAACAACAGCAGCCTGAAAGGAGAAGAAAAGTTTAGAGAATAAAATTCTGGTATTTACTGATTCTAAAAATAATCAACATAATGAAGATATGCATGGGATAATGTTGTCACCATTGCTTCTTCAGAGTCAGAATCACGACTCAATCTGCTCAGAGTGTCCACTACATTAACCTGTAGAAATACCATGAGAAGAATAATCAGAGACTTGAAAATTAAAAACATCAGATGGGACGGGTACCCAAAAGACGCCAATATAGACAATCCCTGAGAATACACATCTCTGAATCAACAACTATTTCCTCCAACTGAATTTGTAACAAGCACAATAGTGTCAATATCTAACACCTTGCCGTGTAGAAAGAAAAGAACTGCTGTCCATTGCCCAGAGCTCGGAATGTTCATAGGTATCATAGCAGTACCAAGAACTGTCGGTGCCTGATGGGTTTCGATTTTTTTCTAGGTGTTGGGTACAATGACTCAGCAAGCTTTGTACATGTATAACAGGAAGATATTAGTGCAATCAGCAAGTTGATTGGCAGTCGTTAAAGGCTTAAAGCAGTCATAGATAACCCAAGAAGCAAGCTAAGACCATAAGAACATTGCTAGTCCCCGCACAGGCACAGGACAACAATCATATCAGTGTATTCTCATTTTTTTCTTTGAAGCAACTTAAAACTATAACAAGCGTCAATCTAACAAAACAGTACTGATGCACATTCAGCAACACATGCTGCTGAATGCGACTACCTTTTAGGCATAAACCTACATTCCATCAGATAGGATAGATTCTACATTGATTTTCTGTCAGAAATTTTGGTACCCATTTGACTATAAAGTAACGACTTTCTTCAATTACACATAATTAAATTGTCTAGTTCATCTTTAATGAAAAAGGTGAAAAGAATCACACGAGAACCGAAAATAAAGTGCTTACCATCTCATTCTGGGTGTTCGCACACGCAGTTCCCAACCCCGTTTTCTGACAGATGGTCAAAAGACTTGAACTGCATTTGACAAAAATATAGTGAAAAGGTTATTTGCAAGGTTGTAAGAATCATGTACAGAATAGCGATAGACATACAGGATCATATTCATTTTTCGCACTAGAGTTGACAATTGCAACCCCTAAAAATGCGCCAGCAATCACATGGTTATTGTTGCTGTGGAAGTACTTGTCAATCTGAGAGCCTGGAGTCCAACATCCCACAGCAAGACCATGCCCTATAAGCAAAGGGAGGTGTCAGAATCCTGAAGAAAGAGGGAATGAGAAAATCAAAAGAAATAATGAAAAGACAAAAAAAATGTAGTTGAGCGTACAAACCAGACTTGCAGCAGCACTGATCTTTCCATGTTCCTTACTCTTGAAAAGCCAATTTCCAGAAGCACTACCCCTTTAAGTTTCAGATGGCACTGTCATTTGCTTGTCCTTCAATAAGATAAAATGTCACAATATGAGCACACTTGCAACTCTCCAAGTTAGTAAGTATGTGTACACGTTCAGTCACTTACCTGCCCAAATCCGGTATTTACAGAGGCAATTGACAAAGATAGCAGCCAAATTCTGTCTCATAGAAACAACAGTAGTACCTGCACTGGCTCTACCATCAAGCAAACATTCCTGGGGTATACCATTCAGAAGAAATGTTAACATAAATATTTTGCTTTTTACCAATAGTTCCTGGAGCACGATTTATGACACAAATTCCATATTTGGTTCATGCGGAATTGTTCAGAATATTATAATAATCTTGTGCACATTGACAAACGATTTACAACTGAAATCTTGGAGCACGAATTACAGTCTTTTTACTCATTTTCAGTGGCCTCATCTTGTCCATATAGAATAGGAGGAATAGAGAATGATATCTTACCAACTGAATTTCACTTGCATCAGACAAAATGATCTTTGGCATCTGTTGAAGCAATATCAAATCCAAGGGCATACTACTTTGATTAGCAAGAGGGAGGATTTACACGATGGAACGCTGGCGTTTCCTCTGTTGCCAAGAGCCTCTTCGTCTCGGCTTCAGCATATTCAGAAATCTTGGTTTCAAGCCCAATCAGCTCTCATGCACTACCAATCTACTCTACCCTCTATCTTCCCATTCTTGTCAAACCTTGTTTTTCTCCTCCTAGCAGAAGGAAAAAAAAAAAAAAAGAGTAACCTGTTAAACCCTTCCATACAAGCTTTATGCATCAAGGCGCTCTATAAGGAGGCATTTTAGCACAGAAAGAGACTATATAACACCCAAGTCAGCATCAACATTTCACATTTTTTACCAGAAATGTGTGAGACAATCTCTTGTACGGCATACTGATTTGCGAAAGACGTTCTGATTTGCGAAATTTAGTCTAAGGAGAGAAAATACTCTTATGATTGTGCGTCATCTATATGTACACAGACTAAAGAACAAATTGATTATCTAATGCTTAGCCTATTGCCTATTAAGTGTGTTGTATGTACTGACAGAATGCAAAATTCTACAAAGATCCAGCCGTTTACCGCATACATTATTAAGCACGACAACGTAGTGAACTTGACTGGAGTTCTGTATGTCAAAGCAATGTTCCAAGTATATAGAAGCTCAAACAACTTACAGTTGTATTTATAATCACGGCCCACAAAACTACCGCTGTTGTCAAATCCTTGGTCCGTTGCCAAGAGCATCTTCTTCTCGGCTTCAGGATATTCAGGAATGGCACGATAATAAGCACAAACAGGGCAGAGAAAACCACCCTTGTTGTCAAATCTTGATTTGAAGCCCAATCAGCCCTCATGCACTACCCTCTGACAATAATGGGAATTAAAAGTTGAGACCTTCACCACATTCTTTACACTTTATGCAAAAAATCTAGCTGTTTACAACCTGCAGGGATGGAGTGTTCACTTGTTATACAGTGAAAGCACATGAAACTATTCACTATACGACCAGCAAAACAAGTTGCCTCACAATCTTGTCGCGTGATGTTTCTTCAATTCTTTTCACGCTCTTAATCAAGATCAATACTTGTAGGAGTTGAATTTCACTCCGAATATAAAATCAAACCCTCTCCATCGTGCCTAAGCTTCTTCCTAGTATGCAATTTACAATATTCCACAAGCTCTTCCGTTTGCACATATTACTTGTTCCTTATCTAGCACGCTAGATCTGGACTTGCTGATTTTTCTTTAAATTGTTTTTTTTTTTTTTGTCATTGCTGGTATTTTGAACAAGTAAACAAATTCACGTTCGAGCATACAAAGTGCAATCTTTTGGCTAGGCAAGATACAGCATGACCACATGATTTACACCAAGTAGCAGTACCTACATTTCAACCTCAAGTGACGAAATTTTTTCAGCAGCCATTGCCCTGAATGTTTGCAGCTATAATTGGAAGTCGGATCTTGATTACCAAAGCCTAGCAAGAGCTGGAACCTCAATACGCCAAGTCTCAACCCTGAACAGCCAATATGACGCATTGTACCCTGAAGAAAAAAATACATAATATGGGTTAACATGTTATACTTGACAAAATGAATTGCAAGAACATTTTTCAAGGAACATGAGCTGCAGGTACTTCAACTTCATAGGAGCAGTTGAGATCACCTTCTGATGAGCATTTGAGATACAGATCCTTAGGAAGTGACTTGAATCATCTGAGCTATCAAGGACTTAGATTTGGGAGCTACAGATGATTCAAGAAGCAAGATGAGAGACCTTCACTGTCCTCTCCCTACGGAGAAAAAAAAAAACATTTGTAAGGCACCAAAGACTGGTAGATCAGGTTTAGCCACCAAATATATAACCATTCAGAGTCTTGGTGATGGTGATAACTGATAAATAAACCGAGCGATTGTTGAATCATTTTTTTTAAAGGAAAAAAAAAACATTTATAAATTTATTTTGTTCTTCAAATATCAAATCATATACTGAAGCTGGAAATGGTAATGTCATGAAATGTAGACCATTGCGTACCCTTCGACAAACATAAGAGAAACCCTATACACAATTGAAACTTTTTCTTTATTATTTTATTTATATTATATTGAGAAAAAAAGCACCAGAAATGTTTGCGAGTGTTCATGCTCTAATTATTCTTAATCCTGAAGTCTTATCTTCTAACTTCCTTTTTGTCACCAAAGCATAAAAATCAGCAAACATCACATTAGATCATACATTCACCGAATGGGATATCTGGTCTTGATTTAGCAAATATCTCACCACTGAAGGATTTTCTATATCCAAATATGATCTGAAGATGTAAATTAGTTTGGAAATGTGTTTATCAATTTCAATGAACATAAGCCAAACAATTGAAAAAACAACATACTTGCTGCAACAGAAAACAAGCTTGCATGTAGGAAGGAAGACATCAAATTCATCTTTGGAGCAACACTTTGCCAAATGTATTACGACGTAGCTCTGGCTTTTAAACTCCCAGAAATATCTTTCAGGATAGACTTATTTTCCCTGAAGAAACATCAGCACCGGAAGGGGTAAATAAACTCTGCAGTCAGCTCTCACATAAAATGCCAGCAGTGTACTTTTATGTGTCAGAATGCAATATGGGGAACCCCTGTCATAACACAAACACGTATTAATAACAGAGACTACTAACAAGATTGTTCCCATGGCACATGAGATTAATGGATGGCAAGAGAGAATCTACATACAGCTTGCTGTGGATAGATTCTGTCATTCAAGGGGCAACCAGCAAGCATGGAACAAACTCAATAGCACCATACCTCCGAAGTTCCTACATTATCCAAGATCAGAGCATGAAGTTATTTTTTTGCGAATAATAATGATGAAAAATGTTTCTTCAACATTGTCAGCACCGGAGCAAATTCATATTTTACAATATACTTGATATTTTAAATCTGATGGCATTCTTTCCACAAAAAATAATGTCATCTGAACCACATTTCAAGAATTGGACATTAAAATTTTGAGTTAGTAACCAAGAAGGTAAAAATGATCAGAAGGCTTATCAACCTAAATGGTATCTCAATACACGACAAGGAAACCTGCACTAGTTGATGCCCAAGAATCTACTGTCCCACAAAAATATTTGATGGGGGAGCACATCCAAAGGAGATCCTGAACAAAGCTTTTGATGAGAAGTGCAAGGATAGCAGCACATCTCCCAAGTGAGACATGGCCTGAGAAAAGCAACAAAAGAATATAGAGAGAATGTATTAAAAAAAGAACCAAAATGAAAAAAGGTTATACAATATATGATGCTAGCAGTTGTATAAATGATCTGATTTGAATACATATAATGTAGAGATGCAAGGTTTATGACACAAATTCCATATTTGGCTCATTAAAAAAAAAGTTCAGAATATTATAATAATTTTGCACACATTGTCAAACGAATTACAACTGAAATCTGGGATCACAAATTACAGTCTTTTTACTCATTTTCAGTGGCCCATCTTGCCCATATAAAATAGGAGGAATACAGAATGATATCTTACCTATTGAATTTCACTAGCATCAGACAAAATGATCTTTGGCATCCGCTGAAGCAATATCAAATCCAAGAGCACACTACTTTGATTAGCAAGAGGGAGGATTTCAAGCTGAATTTGCCAGAGCAGACAGACTTGCATCAGAATCCGCAGGAGTCTTTAACTTATCTTTTTCATGCAGAAATCTTGTAGAAAGAATCTGTATCGACATAGTCCATTAGACATGCTCAAAATACACAAGAAATAAATTTGAACTGTACAAAAAAACCCCGTCTTAATATTCACCATTTTCATGTGCTAGATGGGATATACAAGAATCAGAGAGAATTTTCAACAGCACATAGAAGATGAAGTGTCCATTTATCATGATAATCAAGTGAGTGAGCGAAACGGAAAACATACTCTTTACATTAACTTACCAGCAACATCTTTACAGCCTCTGGACAAAATGCTCCATACAAACCTTGTTTTTCTCCTCCTGGCAGAAAAGCAAGTAACCTGCCTAAACATTTTCCAAGGAATTGGGAAGTTGCCACAATTCCAGAATGATATGTTCCCTTCAAGCAGGTCTGCAGGTCACTGTAGAGTTGTAGGTGTAAATCAAAAGATGACTTAACAATTTGACCGAGAATTTTCTTTTCAAACCACTACAGGGATTTCAAGAAAAGTATGCAGTGTCGAGCTTTATCATCATACTCATGTTTTTCTTCTGCATTCAGTTATCATAAGGTAGCAATCCAACACGGTTAATAGCATTGGACATGATCCTTGCAGCAAATATATGCATGTATTTGGAGAACATTAGACCGACAGATTCCATTGCAAGCAGCAGCAACAAGTCCAACCGGACATCCAACTCAGGATCAGATGCTTTCACTAGGGTCAGCAAGTTTATGATGAATCTTGACTAGCTCATTCACCCTCACTGGCCTCCGAGAAAAGATGCATCTAGAATGGGGATAATAGGATTACCTCGCAACTTGTAGCTCGCTAAAAAGACTACATCAAAAAAACTTGGAAACAAATCCCTAATGAAGTCAAAGACCACATTTGTATCCATTATAGGAGCTTCATTTGGATCAACTCTCATGCCTGCATTCACCACATTTCGAAGAACTCTCTTGAAGTGCCGTATATCGGTCCAGTCTAGAGACCTAACCATATCTTTGACACTAGTTGTTCCCGTTTGTGCTACACAATACTTGAAGTCTAGGCTTCCACCAGGATTTGTTTGAAGGAGATTAGATCGCATTTCTTGGAGAACGATGAGAGAATCCCGCCTTTGGTGTGCGTGCATATAAACATTACGGATGAATCGAAGGAGGTCAGCATAAGAGTCAGACTTGTATGGACCATGTTCATAAATTGCCCTCATTTCAGCATTTGTCAACCTCCTCACCTTGTCCTGCCAACCAAGAACATCTTTCTTCTTCAAAGCGAGATCATAACCTTCTGAGCTTATCAAAGACAGAGAAATCTTTCTAACAAAATCCCATAGTTCTTTGCCTTCTGATAAGAAATAGGGAGATTCAAGGAGACGCCAGCGCATAGCTTCAGTTTGGGCCAAAGGCATACATTCCAAGAGTGACTCCACATTCTGTGGAATTTCGCCTAAGATTTCAAGGGTGGCCTTAAGTCGCATGAAATCAGGCAGGCAGGAATCTTCATTCGTACGAGAGCTAAGCGGGAGGATAGGCATCACATGCCCCTTGTCAGTCCCAAATACAACAATCCCGGATGGATTAATCTGACATCCAACGCCTGCCTTTTGCATTCTGAGGATATCCTTGATCACCCCTTTTAAAATTTTGGGGAACTCCGGGAGGGTAAATGGATCTGGTGAACCATCCACGTATTCTTGGAGGGTTCGGAAGGGTGGGTAGATCAGTCCGGGTCCGGTCCCTTCCTCTAAACCATAAATGATCCGAAGATGAGGCACAGGAAGGCGCATGGAAAGGGCGAAATCCTCAAAGCAAGAAAAACCTTCAATTCTATCGAGCTCAAGAGGTTGAAGATTTGCAACCATAGAAAACTTCCTCCTAGAAGTTCTCCTATCGGTAAAGTGAACTATTTCCCATCCCCTTAGCAGAGGAAAATTAGTGCCAAAAACTTCCCCATCTACTTGCTCAACCCTAGCAAAATCATGCTCGCGTTTTCTTTTGGCATTGTGGCGTTTTCTTTTGACATTTACCAACCTGAAATTGAACATCAAACCTTAAACTAAAGAAAGATCATAATCCCTTAATATTCCAGTTACCAAAGCAGAGAAGAGAGATATCCTGACCTTAGGTGACTAGTGAAGGATCTCATGGGGATTGCAGACTGAGGCCTGATGCATAAGGATATCAACTCATGAATGAAATCAATTGTTGCAAAAACTGACTATAAATTATAAAACTAATTAATTAGTGAGCGAATCAGTTGAAACTCCTAACCCTCAACTTAGCCAAGAGAGTGTTAGCCCCTCAAGTCAATTTCTACAAAAAAAAAAAAAAACCTTCTAATTTGGATGAAATCTTCTTCTAAATTCAATACCAAAATCCCAACTCTTCTAAACCTTAAAAATCCTAAATTGCAAAATTAAACATAAAAATTGCATAATATAAAAAGCAGCACAGGGGGGGAGAGTTAAAGCAGTCTAAAATGTATACACAATATACCTGACATTATATAATCTTCATCTAATAATACTGAATAACACAATAAGAAATAACTCACAAGTAATAACAAATCCAATTTATTCAAGTAATTCAGCCATAATGAAATTGACCAAATCAGAAATAACGTAATCAATTTGAATGTCTGAATGAATCAATTTGAATCACCAACTAGCAAATCCCAAACATATCAAATATGCAAAATCCATCGACAGTAATTTAGATTCTATAGATCTGGTGAGAGGCTATTTCTATACTGCATATAGAGACATCAGCCAGCTAAGAAAACTGAGTAGCAAATCCCAATTGAGCACAGCAACATATTAATACGATTAAACATCAGAAACAATCAAATGAATTACGAACAGATAAAAAAAAGAAAGACAAAAGAAAAAGCACTGAACATATTGTATTTCTATACCTCCCTAAATCAAGATTGTCTTCGAATTTCGAAATCGAACACAGCACAAGCCTTCGATTGCGATTTGCAAGACTGCCTCCTGCGATTTGCAACCGACGGCCGCCAGCGCCCGCCCTTCTTTCTCCCAAGTCCGACCGCCCTCCTTCAGAGCTCAGTCTTCGTATGTGCCACCGACGGCCGGCGCCTCCTGCCCTCCGTAATCGCGCCTCGCCGGTCTCCGCTGCTTACCTCGCTGGTCTAGGGTTTAATCGAAAAATCGCTTGTTGAGTTGAAGGACCCTATGAGGTCTGACCCCCTGACTGATGAATCGCCGGAAGTGAGAGCGAGAGATCGATGAATCGCCGGAAGTGAGAGCGAGAGATCGATGAATCGCCGGAAGTGCGAGCGAGAGATCGATGAATCGTCCGGACTGATGATGGGAGGAGGAAGAAGGCTACAACCAGCTGATAAACATTGAAAAAGGTTTATAACGCCTAAAAAAATAATTTAGAAGGCTAATCCCCTAATTAAAATTTTATAGGGTCTAAACCACCGAATTCCCTCTTGCAGAAAATAAGAGAAAATAAGGAATTCAGGCAAGATGTCAGAATTGGCTATTAACAAGATAATTTCACCTAAATTACTATATATCCTTTTCATTTTTTCCGAACACATTGCAAAAAAGGCCAAAACTCTCTTTTTCCGAATCGAAACCTAAATTTGTCGAACGAATTGTTTTGATTGAAAACAGCCTAAAATCGCTGAAATTAATCAAAATATCAATCGATCGACACACGTATCGGTATATCGCTCGCTTTACATGATTATCGAATGGCGATTTTTGGTCTTCGTTCGGAAAAACCGTCGAAGGGTTTCAGGCAAGATGTCGGTGAAGAAACTCGAACTTAATAAAGACCTCCATTTTTAGTGGGACCCGGGAATAAACCCAGTAGGCCTTCAATATTCTCAATGAGCTTACCTGACCCGTACCGAGATAATCGATACGGCCCAACCTGTGCCGCGGGAATAATTTTACTTAGTCGCCTTGATGGATCATCCCCTTATCAAAGTTTCCTCAGACGAAATGAGAATCAATTACTTACTTGTCGCCGCTGACTGGCTTAGGGTCCAACAACAGCGAATTCCTTGATTCTTACTTCGGGCTTTCAAAGGGCAAGAATCGGTTTAGTACGTGTCCGCGGATCAATTCTTTCTCCCGAAAAAGTGTTTTACGCGTATGCAGCCTTCTCTCCTTTTCTCTTTCCGTTTTACTTTTCTCAGGGTATTCGATCTCGGTCCGCTCCTTTTCCTTCTCCTGCCTTCCAAAAGTCACTTTTCCTGTATGTTAGTTTTAGCTTTTATAGGTGACGGGTGATCTTTAGACAACTCACCGCGTGGGGTTTGTAGTTTGACATGTGTCCAACTCGTGGGGTGTGGGCATGTCCGACACGTGCCTTTTCTTCCATCCGCGGATGATATGGCTCCTGTGAGTTTATAGTTTTTTGTTGGATGCTCATCCGCGGATGATCTTGACGATCCGTCTGAGGTGTTATGATTTTTACTATTTTTCGCCTATTGTTGCTAATTATCTTTATTTTTATGCTTCTTCGGACGTTTTTATTGTCGGTTTCGTCACAGCTCCTCGGGCTGGGTCGATTCCCTCGGGGATTGACGTGGGTCGATAAAAACTTTTTAGAAAACATCTGATTTCCTGTGGTCGACTCAATTTTGCTTTCATCTAGGACAATGGGCTTTTTTGGCTTCTTTGAACTGTGGCCCATTAGGCCCATTTCTGCCCGGAAGCTCAACCATCGATAATTTTTCTATAAGTTACCCCGTTCCGTTCTTTTCACCTCACATTTCTTCTTCTGTTCTTTCAAAGATTTTTTGTTCCTATCTACAGCTTGGTTTTCCGGCAGCGGTCTTAGGTCTCCGACTGTGGTTCGTTTGAAGTTTCCGGCGAGGTTCTTCAGGAATTCAAGGTATTTCTTCTTATTTCAAGTTGTTTTCCCGGTTTTCTTTTCAATTCCTCAATTTTCTCTTCAATTCCTCGACTTTCTTGATGGGTAGATCGAAAATTAGGGTGCGACTTTGTCTCTAAATGTGTTTTTGAAAGAGGTTTCGTTTCGCGTGAGTAAATCTTCATACAATTTTCTCTATTTTCTTTCGGGATGGCTAATCTCAGCGGAGAGCATGATGTGTTGGACGATTTCGAGAGAGGAGAAGGGTGGAAAGGTGACGTCGCTTCGTCGTCTCAACCGCGTCAACTTCAAGAGATTCTCTCCTCTTCCTCTGAGAGCTCTTCTTCTAGCTCTGGTGGTACTTCGTCTGGGTCCTCTTTCGCCACATCCATATCGACTCCAAATCGGGTTGGTCCTACGGGTAGCCCTATTAAGGTGAGAAGGCGCCGGAAGCGTATTGACCCTAATTACTATTCTTCTCCTTACATAGTTTCTTCTTCTTCGAAGGGATGCGGGGGAGATGAGAATTCTGAAGATGGGGGTGAATCTGGTGCTAGTTCTTCTATGGACGTGGGTCTTTCTTCTACTTCTCATCCTGTGGACGCGGATCAAGAGGTTGAAAATGCTTGGATTCCTTACGAGGCTTCCCCTATTGGTGTAGCGGAAACTCCGAAAAAGATCCGCTCCAAAGAAAATTTGACTGACTTGGATACCCCAGTGTATGACCTAAGAGATTTAGGCACTTGTCTCTTTCTTGGAGATTTTAAGCCTCTGCCGCCTCCGACCGACCGTCCATTAGTTGTAGCTGACAGGATTCACCCGTGGAGATCTCATGTGGAGGAGTTGAGGGGATGTACCACTTGGGAGGAGGGGATATCCTTCCAAAGTAAGCAAATACAACCAGAAAATCCCAAGGCCGGGTCAAAAGCGATGTTTGTTAATCCACATTTCCGCCAGTCACACTCACGAGGAACTTTATTTGTCTTGGTTTCTAGCAGTGCCAGAACATTGATATTATTGTTTTTACAGAAAATATCGACATTTGTCCAGAAGTTACGACTCTGGATACCTAGGGAGTTCCAAGAACATATATTCATAGAAACCGCTTTTGACGATCTGTTTGTACTAATTTAAGTCGATGATTATCCAAGTGGTAGGTACGAGTTTCAAGAAAACACAACCAGACAAATGTTCATGTTTTGTAAGAGTCTATTTTCGATTTGGAGTTGAAACTCATATATTACTAAACCCTTTTTGATTGTAGTCAAACCTTCGTGAGAAGAGAAGATGTCCAGTAAGGACCACATATGTTGGTTGGTGAAAGCATAGGGGATTGCCCTATAATAGATAGCATGAAAATGGATCGAAGCACCATTGACAACACAAATTACATATAAACAAACACGAATTGGGACATTCATACAGTAGCACACCCAACCAAAGTTTAGGAAATTAGCAATTTTAAGTGTGGGATTATGTTCCCAAATGTTTTCTCTGGGATAATAATATATCAGTTGGAAAGAAGATACAAAAGAAATCACACTGTAAAACGTGTGATGTGAAGGCTGATAAGGCCAATAGGCGATTGTGTAACCATTTAGTGGTAAAAAGGGCCAACTGTGGCAGTCAGTATTCAAGAACAACGAGTAAACGCACCATATCATCGGTGAAGGTCGCGAAGCCAAGGTGAAGAACATATTGCACACCACCGAGGCCCAGCAACCACAACGAAAAACACGCAGCATACATCTATACCGATAAAGGTCATAAGAAAGACACAAACGAACATAGTAGTAAACAGAAGTGAAATAACTGTTGTAACAGTCCGAATGTGGTAGCATCAAAAGAGGGCCAGTGAAGCCATTGGTAAGAGTAGCGCCCTTGTGAGGCAAGGGAAGCCGAGTAATTGTGTTGATGCAACAAAGAGTAAAAAATTTGTGTAGACATTGATATAATTTAGTGCTAAAATGTTGGTGTACAAATTTGGCCTTGTGAGGCATATAAAAAAGACGCCCGATGGAAGAAATTAGGTGGGTATTACAATGGTAGGGGTAAACTTGGAATTACAATAAAATTATGGACACTTTCTTAATATCCCTTTAAATATGGACATTTACTTAATTGACTTTTCTAAATGGATATTCCACCAAAATTTTCCATATTTTTATTAGGGTAAATTCTAGACTTATCATTATGTAAAAAAAAATCTTTCTAATTTTTCCTCTTAGATTTAATATTATTTATAAAAAAAACTTCAATTTTTTTTTTCGACTTTTTACTAATGGTTGGAGCTTTTTTCTTTTTTTTTTTACAGTAGGCAAAAATTAGGTGGATCTTACAGACGCAAGATGCCACCATGATCATCCAAATGGATGATGTTACAAAGATCCCTACAGGTAGGGAGGTTTGAAAATGTACAAAATTCCTAGACTTAGGTATAAAATCAGCTGCCTTGTTTGTTTCCCTGTAGCAGTGTCTGAATTCGATGCTGTCTGGTTGGAGCTTTTAATTGGCTTCTTATTAGAGGGGTATATTATTAATCTAAATAGATATATTTTTATTGTTGTGAATCTAAATATTTTAGGCTTACTTTATATGTTATATAGATATATAGATATAGATGTTAAACTAACAGTTATTTTATGAACAAATAATATTAAAATCTAATATTATCAATGAAAGTCGCTATCTCATTGGTTCTACCCCTGCACATATTCACAACATCTTAGGTTCGATTTCGAATAACCCATGAATTTTTTACTTCAATTTTTTTTCTTAGGATATAGAAGAAGCTCGACAAACTCTATCGAGCTTATGAAATAGCCTCGGCTTTATTTGGTGAGGTGATGTTGTTAGCTCGACAAAGTTTGATAAGCTTAACACGTCAACTCGTGATAAGGTTGAATTTACCACAACGGCGGCTACAAAAGCCTGGGATGGTTTTAGAGGGAAAAATAAATGGGTTGGGAGGGAAAATTTAGGGTTTTGCCGCCAACAAATTCTATATAAGACCTCCATAGTGGTACAAAGTAGTCACAACTCCAAAAGATGGCGGGAAAACACAAAAAACCTGTTCGCCACTTGGAACATTTACTGGAAGATAAAACATTAAAATATGCATTAATCTGTTTCATGTTTGCTTAAGAACAACTAATTTGCTCTTTAGATAAAGTTATGATATTGATTTAGTCATTGAGAGTTACAATCAGAAATGGGGAAAACAACATTTTCTAAACTAATTTAGTCATTGATTCTGTCTCATTCTTATAAGCATATGAGTTTGCATTATAACAAGACCCATCACATATACCTCTACATAATTTAAATGAATTTATGCAATACGTGTCAATGAGGCTATTTTATAACCTCAACAACAGAATAAGAGCTCCCTCATTAACCTCAACAACAGAAGTCGAGCTCCTTCTTTAACCTCACCAACAGAAGCCGAGGTTATTTATCTAGCTCGACGTATGTCAATGAGGCTCTAGACAAGATCTTCAAAAGGGTCATTATATACCTCACAAAAAGTAGACGAGGCTCCGTCATAACCTCATTTTTATTCATCGAGGTTACTTATTCACCTCATCTAAACCCGCCGAGCTTATGTATGCACCTCGTTCTTATCTGCCGAGCTCCTTCCTTCGACGATTTTTTCGAACGAAGACCAAAAATCGCCATTCGATAATCATGTAAAGCGAGTGATATACCAATTCGTGTGTCGATCGATTGATATTTTGATTAATTTCATCGATTTTAGGCTGTTTTCAATCAAAACAATTCGTTCGACGGATTTCGGTTTCGATTCAGGAAAAGAGAGTTTTGAGCCTTTTTGCAATGTGTTCGGAAAAAATGAAAAAGGACTTGTGGTAATTTAGGGGAAATTATTTTGTCAATAGCCATTCCGACATCTAGCATCTAGCCCCACTCTTGCAAAAATGGATCTAATTCCTGAAAATTTGCACAACTAATCCAAAATCTGAAAAATTGCACAAAAATTCAGGTCACCTTTACCTCATACCAAAAGTAACCCGGACGGAAAAAAGGAGGAAAAAAAGAGGAAATTTGGTGATTTAGACCATTTTTTAAGATTTGATTAGGTGTTTGACCTCTCTAAAAATTTTATTATGCGTGCTAACCACCTTTGAAAATTAATTAGGTATGTGTCTTCTCTTTATCGTTCACTCTCTCCAATCTCCATTGCTTCTAACCTTTTGATAGCCTCCATGGCGTTTTCTATGGCTCGTCCTTTCCTTTCTCCTTCCCTGCCAAGTTATTATCCTCTTCGCTCCTCTCCTTTATATCTACGGCATGCTTCTCTGAACCATCCTCCTTTTTCATCCTTAATTTGTCATCATCTCGACCAATTACGATAGTCGTGGCAGCGGTGAAATTGCGGACTTCTGTGGCGGAGATGGCTTTGTCTAGCATGATGAACGCCCAGACGGCGGCTGAGAAGGTCGTGGCGGCTATTGGTTGCGATTACGATCTCACCGTCGATCTCCGGCTCCCAAAGTCCTCTGGTGCCTCCGTTTCTTTTGATGTTGGCCCCGGAATCAATTGCCACACCTCGCAAGAACGGACGATTCCCGTTCAGGTGAGTGAAGCAAGGGTTCCTTCGGCTATTGTTAATCTGTATAAGAAAATTGGTGATTTGGAAACTAAAGTGATGATTGGAAGTGGTTTGAAGAGTGGAAATTTGTGTAGATTTTTGGAAATTCATAATGCATATCAAGTGTTTGTCAAAATGTCTAGTAGAGTTGATTAGTTAATCTTGGTTGTCTAGGAATGATTCTTAAGGGTTGGTGATGATGTGAGGGAAGTGTTACTATTTATGTTGTCTTAGATGTTCATGTGGTAGTTTGTTAGGCAAGATAGGACTGCACAATTGCTATGTTCATATCATGGTCATCAATATTGATGACAAGGTGAAGAAATGTAGCTTTTCAATGTTTTGAGTTGTGGACCTTGTTATGATGCCAAAATGGTTGATTAATGACGGTTGAATACAGTGTTTTATTCATCTTATCTCTCTTTCGTATTTTCTTATACAATTAGTCTATCGGAAACAGTTTCGTGTTTCTTATGCTTGCAATTTTCGCATGGTTAGCCTCAAAGCACATGAGATTGGTTATCAAGCATCTAGAGACGGTGACAATTGAACCACAAGTGACCTTGGACAAAGGAACGAAGAGAGCAGACGGCAACGACTTTGGTCATTCAAAGGCTCATCCTAATTGAAGATGCAGCGAGTCATGGAAGGTTGTTGAAGGTGCAGATCGTCAAGGAAGACAGTATGCTAACATATGACGATGACATTAGTAAACCTGACTTCGGGCAATAGGTGTGCTTGGGCTTCCTTGCTGTGATTCCCATGAATGTTAACCTGAGAGAGCTGAGAAGTTGCATTGTTACACTTTCTTATTTGATATGTACACAAATATCATACTCCAGATATTACTTGGATCCCTTTTCAGTCCATTAAGTCTTTTTGTGGTACAAAAAATTCAGTTTTTGCGTTGATAATTTGTTGTTATGAGTTACTAATTATCTTTGTGAAGTTGCTGTTTTTTGAACTTATTTGTGTTGATTCTCTTTACTTTTTTTTAATGGTTGTTGTATTTGCAACTTGTTAGTATGTGTTTTCACTTGTTTGTTTATATATGTGAAACATTTCGGTTCATATTGGAGGAGCTCTACTACAAATGCACTCAACCGAGATCCAATGTAAGGCACCTCATGGTACTGTAATTTGCCTCAATAAATTATGGCGATAAATCAATTGTCAATTTAATTGCATAGATCAATTTAGTATACTATACATAAATCACAAATGTCATCAACAAACAATGTCATCACAAATAATTGAGATCAATAAAGTGTAATCATAAATATCATCAATGAATAAAAATATAAGAAACATGTCACCACAAGTGATTGCATCAATGAAGTGTAATCACACATGTGTCATCAGTGAATAAAAGTAGAATCGATGAAAATATATCGATAGACAATTGATTAAATTAAAAAAGTGGCATCAAACGATTTGATAAAAAAAAAGTGGCATCAAATAATTACATTAGAAAAATGGGATCAAAACACTACTTTGAAAATGTTGCATCACGTTAAAGAAAAAAATGTCATCAAAACACTACTTTGAAAAAATATGGCATCACGGTAAAAAAATATCATCAAAAAATTAACATAAAAAAATATCAACAATAGTCAATAGTAAAAAAAAATGGCATCAATGGTCAACGTGGCATCACATTAAACAAAAAATGTCATCAAGGTTTGAAAAAAGTGTCATTAAAAAAGTGTCATCCAATCATTTCGTTAGAAAAGTGGCATCAAAACGGTAAAATATGACATCACTTTTTTTAAAAAAAAAATCAAATGGGTTGGTCAATATTGACCGGTCAACGATCAACTATTGACCAGTCAGTGGTTAAACAGTTGACCATTGACCATTATATCTTATTTGAGGAAGGGTCTATCCCACCTAATTTATTTTTAAGGGGTCTAAGTAGCTAATTAGATTTTCATATAGGTCTAAGTACCAAAATCACCCGAAAAAAAAGTGCATTTAATTTATTTATTTTTTTGGTGAACCTAAAAAAAAAGTGCATTTAATGCACTTGGCAAAAAGTGAATCCGAAAAAAAAGGGAAAAATAGGGCTTATTTAATGTATGTCAAAACAACCAATTTTCTGAATTAAAAAACTGAACAAAAGGGGAAGGGAGTTGAGCGGTTTTGGGAGGTACGAAAGGAGAAACGGTTGAAAAAGAAGAAGCCCAGGTGATTTTGAAAAAGGAGAAGGGGGTGGTGCCAACTGAGAAGGACACTGGAGAGGAGAGGCAAAGCACGCCGGCGTCGTTGTTAGAGATAAGCTCCCCTCTCATTTTTTTCTCGAAATCGCTCTCCCTTTTATGCAAATGTAAAGTGGAGTGTCAGGTTTGTCTGTGATTTTGAGGAGGGTGGGTTTGGCCGACAATTGAAGAATGACGAGGGTGATTTACGGCAATGGTTGGTGATTGCAATGGTGGTTTATGGCAATGACGATGGTGGTTTTGGGGTATGTAATTGTGAAATCCGGTTAGGGTTTTGGCCGGATGAGAGTGGACGGGGAAATTGAGATATGGGGATGTTTGGGTGAGCGATTGAAGAAGAACGAACGAGGTTTGGGAGGGGAAATTGGGATATGAGAATGTTTTGGTGAGCGATTGCAAGATAAATTGGGTGACATGGGTTTCAAATCTGGTGACATCGATTCTGAATTAGAACTTGGGCAGTGTTGGGTTGGAACCTGCGCATGGATCTTACAAACCCATGGATTTGTAAGTCAGGTGACAGGGATTTAGTAGTTTGGTGACATGGAGATATGAATTTGTGTTAAAATCTGAGTTGAGTGACATGGGTTTCAAACTTGGTGATATGAATTTGTGGCTGACATGAGTCAAATGGAGGTGGGACTTTTGTTGTTTGAATGCGAAAGGAAAGTTGGTGACATGAGATATATGAGAATCGGGAATCCAAAAAAGGGGAAGCCATTTAGTTGGGTAACATGGGTTTGTAAGTTAGGTGACAAGGACTTAGAAGTAAGGTGACACGGGGATATGGAAGTTGGTGACAAGAGAGAAGGAAATCGAGAATCCAGAAAAGGGGAAGTCGTCTAAGTTTGGTGACATGGGTTTAAAAGTTGGGTGACACGGGGTTTAGTATTTAGGTGACACAGGGATATGAAGCGTGTGGGAAACTGATTGTGTTCGTGTAACCCAAATTGCAGGAAACAAATGGTGCGGTCTAAGAATCTACGAAGGAGTGGAGGGGTATCACCGAAAAAACGGGAGCCCCGTAACGCATGATAAGCACTTCCGGGAACTCGTGAACTAGGGATTGAGATTGTCGGTACTAGCCAAAATCAACGACTACGTTGACCCCTACAACTGGGAGAAGCTCCTGGACAACCATCTAGGGGGAATTGTCCAGTTGGCCAATCGCGTCTAATTCTTGTCACAACTAGTGCATTACGTAGGGCTGTGCATAACCGAGTATCCAATATGACACGACTCGGTATGTCAAATACACTAAACCGATAACACTAAAAAGGCCGATTCGAACACAACACAATAAGTACCGGGTATCCGACACAAAAACACGAAACGGATCCGTGTCGGATACCCGTGTAACACGACACGAACCATTTAATTTTTTTTTAAAATTTTTTTGGCATGTCCTGTCGCTCTTACCAGATCTAAACTCTGAAGCATCGAACACGCCGGATCTGAACAAGAAGAGAGGCTCGACGCCAGATCTGAATAAGAGGAGAGGGTCGACGCCAAATCTGAACAAAAAGAGAGTCATATATGTGAAGCTGAAGTCGAGAGAGTGTGAGAGACAAGGATCGAGACTGAGCGACTGTCGATAGGGTCGAGAGTCGAGAGAGCGTGAGAGAGAGGACTGAGTAAGGAGAGGGCGAGAGGCGAGTGCTGGCTGAGGGAGGGACTGGCCAGTGTCCTTGGTTTGGGTGGCCGATATGGCGACTCGCTGACTACTATCTGCTACTTGCTAAATATTGGGAATGAAATGAAGGTTGAAGGCAGACAAAACTCAAAAAAGTAAAGGAAAAAAAAGATGAAGAGAGCCACCTTGGAATTGAACTCAAGCCTGACAGCCCGCGTCAATACCAATGCACCACACCTCAACTAATTGGGATAACAGATTTTTGCGATATCTTTTGACATTTATTTAATTTTTACTAACACACAAACTACTAATATAAAAAATAAATAAAAATCAATGTGTCGTGTCAGATATCCGACAAGGGGAATATGTCGATCCGAACACGACACGTTTATTGTCGTTGATAAGGCATGTTTCCAATAGGCATTATAGATTAGTTTAGGTGCATTTCATTGTTATATATTCACGTTTTAGTGTTAATTAGATTAGCGTTCATTTTGTGGAAAAGTTCGGAATCTACGCTATTTCGATGGTTTTATGTAGATTCGTAGATCCGAGAAAAAGAACACGAGGAACGGAGCTAAGGAAGGCTAAGGCGAGACTTGAGAGAGCTTAAGGAGGAAGTCCCGAAAGCATGGAACAACCTAAGGAGCAACGGAGCACGAAATCGAGGTCTAAGAGCGAAAACAAGGACGAATCGCGAAAGCTGTCCGCCCGGCGAGCTGAACTTGTAACGCACTTTCCGGAGGCCTCGGATGTCCGATCGACGCATATGAGCATGCGTTGGAAATCTATTTCGAAGATATACGTGATGATGTTCTACTGGAAATTCGCTGACAGCGAATGGCTTTCCGCTGCAACGAATCAAGTCGGAGACATCATGTCTGAGCAAGTGCCTGAGAAGAACTCGCTGCCAGCGAATGAAATCTCGCTGCCAACGAGTGGAGTCAACAAAGAGCATGACCAAGAGCCAGCACGTCTCGCTGCCAGCGAATGGAGTTCGCTGCCAGCAAGTCAAGTCATCCCAAGAGTCAGCGAGCAAGCAACATGAGTCGCTGCCAGGGAATGGTGACTCGCTTCCAGCGAATGGAGTCGCTTCAGCGAAAGACCGGATTTGCTGCAGCGGATGTAAGCTTTCGCGGCAACGAATGGAGGCTCTCGTGGTAGCAGAAACGATGGAATCGAAGAGTATTGGAAAATTTCTAAGGCATGGACATTCGCTAGCAGCGAGTATGGTAGCGAGGTGTTAGCGAAAATCCAACAGTGGCTCGATTAAGGCCATTCGCTGCTAGCGGAAATTTTCGCTGCCAGCGGAATCTGACGCTGAACTATACATGGAAAGTCTATCTTCTATCTTGTTTGTTTAGGAAGTTTCTATCTTATTTGTCTATCTTTTACCTTAGTTATGCAAGACTTTAGGCTTATAAATAGGATGTTTAGGGTTAGTTTTCAAAAGGATTCAAGTAGAAAAATCACCATTGAAGAGAAGAAAGCTTAGGTAAGCCATGTTTGGCTAATTTTGTAGTTTTCGCCTACACTTTCGAGACTTGATTGGTGGTTTGTGAGTTTCTAATTCAATTTATTTTTCCTCTTTAATTCTTTCAACTTCTTTGTGTGATATTGATTATGTTATTGATGTTATCTTGATTAGATACCTTGATAATATTGATTTCATGCTATGATTTAATACTTTCGTATTTGTGTTATTTCCGTAGTAGCACGCATAAGATTGTGGATTCCGTGTTTGAAGCATGATTATGTAAGGAGTTGACATATATCTTAAACATTGATTTACCGTGTTTATTTGGTGTTACGGGACTATTTGCCATCTCTTTGCTAAATCTTGACCGTGTTAAGGTTGCATTGAGGTGTAAGGGATTAATTGGACTCGTAGGACTTTTAATCTATATAAACCAAGACGAGAGGAATTCGTAGGAAAAGATAATAACTTGAAAAGGATTCGATGATCAATCAAATTAAACCAACCAAAGTCGAGAACTTGTAGGTGGAAACGCTTTTCTTCTATCTTTTATTTGCTTTTGTCAATATTATTTTCTTTTATTTTCATTCATAAAAATCTTTTCTTTGTATAATGATAAATACACAATATTTAGAAATACTTGATTCTCTAGGGTTCGACCCCTTACTTGCACACTATACTAGTTTGTTTGTTTGGAATTTATTTTTGGCGAGGTAAATCAACGACTTTCCCTCCGTGAGTCGTGTTTTACCGTTTCGTATCATAATCGTGTTGTATCTATATCGTTTTGTGTCGTTTTGTTGCAGTTTTGTGTCGTGGCAACCATGTCGTATAATTCTGAACAACCCTAGCATTACGCACTACAACGCCAAGTAGTGACAGAGAAGAAGTGGGAGACGTGGTACATGATATATGGGAAGCTCCGACGGTTCTCACTAAAGGAGTTTGCCCTGGTCACTAGGTTGCAGTGTGGTCGGAGCAAGGGGGTCGAGGCCGAGATGGAGGAAGACAAGAAAGTCGTGAATCACTTTTTCTCAATGGACAAGATGACTGACGAACGGGATAAGTGATGTCGTTGATCCATGTCAAAAGTAATATTTATAATCCAAACAAATAAACTAAAGTATTGTAAATAAGTAAGGAGTTGAACCCACATAGAGATCTAGTTTCGTGTATCTAATGTTGATTCAGAGCAAATAAGAATAAGATTGAGATGAATAGAGTAAAATAAATAAAGTAAAAGGAAGTAATGATTGCAAAGTTGTTACCAATGGGATGAAAGCGCTTCACCCGCAATTCTCAACAATGGTTGGGGTTCATGATCCTTGGCCTGATTTCATTGTTATTCTAATTCAATGTAATGCAATTGATGATTGAGTTATTCCGAATTTGGTTTAATTAGATTCACATCCCTCACGGCATGACAATCCCTTACATTATATGCGACCCGATCTGGATTCTTAAACATACAACAACACAAATTCTCAAAGTACTTAGCAGTTTGGGAGTACCAACCCTCCTAAACAATTAGATTGTCAAAGGCTTTAACCCCTATAACCCTAATCTTAAAGGAACCGATATTTAACCAAGTGTCATTACCCTGCATAGCCAATTGACGCTTTCACAGGATCAATTATCTATTCCTTGCTACCATGGATTAACTATTCTTGAAAAATCATTAATCACTATCATGAATGCAAATCCTATCTAGGTGATCAATCAAGAGAGAATATATACAAACAAGAATTATTAGCACAAAGGTATTGAAATAACTAATTAATAACAATTGAAATAAAAAACCTCACAATTCAACCAACCATGTCTTCGAATCACATGCGAAACAATGAGTTTAACAACTCATCCTCTAACAAAAGATGATTTGGAAGTGTTTTGAATAATAGTGGATGTCTCTCTAAGCTATCAAAAGGCAGCCTAATTAAAGAACATGGGAGTTGGCCCCTTCAAAACCCTAGAACAAAATAATAATAAACTAATAGGATAAATTCGGACTAAATCGGCAATTTGCTGAATTTGCGAAACCGGTAGGCGTTGCTACTCTGGCTTCTCGATTTCTTCTTTTGTCTTCAATCTTCTTATCCTTAGCTCCCTTGATGGTCTTTTCTTGCCTATTTTAAGCTCAAAACCAGCCTCTTCTAATCATCTTTAGCCTCTCGTCAAGATCGGATTATAAACTACAGGATAAACACAAAATAGCGTAGATTCCGAACTCGAATGCCCAAATGGATAATAATGCAAATTAACTATAAAACATGCAAGAAACATATCATAAATGCATCTAAACCTATCTATAATGCCTATCTAAAATATACATTATCAAACTCCCCCACACTTAAGCTCTTACTTGTCCTCTAGCAAATGAAGAGTAAACATAAATCAATGCATCCCACAGGAGATTCCTTCATAACTTAAACCTACCAAAAACAACATCAAAGCAAGTGCAAACATGAATAAGGCAAACAAACATCCTCGCATGTATATGAATGAGCAAGTAGCCTGCATGCCTATCAATCAAACCTCACAAGGAAGAATATGTGTTCTCTCGCTCTCATGTGTTTAGGCTTTAATCATAACTCTCAACTCAGTTCTATATGCAAACATCAATCTTAAATATTGACACTTATATAACAAAATCTCCAGCAGCTACATCAAACCATATAACAATATCAAGAGGACTTTCGCTTAATGAAAATCCTCAAAGACTACTTCATTAGGCGGGGTTGTAATGGGGCTTGGTATAAACACAGAGGCAATGAATTATTTTGGTCATGTGGTGCTATCAATTCCGGGAACTAAGATTCCTAAAACTTCTAACATAACACAAAATAACTCAAAATAAAATATAATGACTTCCAAATTAAACTTCAAACTAAACGACTTAACCAAAAACTTTATCCAACTCATATTTTTTTTTATTGGGAAGGAATTCAGGCAAGCGAGCTCTACCTGATAACATCCTTACGAATGAGGTCTAAAAGACCATGATTGTTGTGAATATCGACTCCCCGGACAGAGTGGCAAAGGTGTGCAACCTTATCCGCCACTCTATTGCCCATGCAGGGAATATGAAAGAAGAATACTTCTTTCAAAGTCGATAAAAGGCTTTTAACATCTGACATTATCAGTTCGATCTCCCAAGGACATTTCGTTGTTTGAAGTAGGTGATTAATGATTATACTAGAATCGCCTTCAATATCTAGCTTGTCAATTCTGAGTTGGATATCATTTTGGATTCCTAGTTTTAGAGCGAGAGCTTCTGCATTTATGAGATTTTGCTTTCCCAGTTTACTATAGCATATACAAATTGGCCTACCCTCCCAATCCCTGATAATGACACCAGCCGAGCTTACAAAGTTTGTTAGCGTGGATCCATCGAAGTTTAGTTTGAAGGTGCCCATCGATGGTTTACGCCATTTAATCCTTACGACCTTAATTTTTACCTTCGGGTGGTTAGATCTTTGAGTATGTGAGGGGGGGACCTCTTCTAGACACCCTTCTATTAGAGATGTTTTTCTCCAGTTTTCCCTATGGGTTTTAACAATGTGGACTAGAGTGTCTTTAACGAGGAAGGGAACTTGTCGAAACACAAATTGATTCCGAGAGTACCACATTGACCTCCAAATGAAAGCAAGTTCTGCCTTGGCAGCTGAAGTGAGGTTGTTACCAATGACCGAAAAGATAGGTTGTATGTCTAGGGAGAGAGTAATCATATTGGATATTGTCGTCTTTGTGGTAAGAGGGAAATTGAGTAGCGAACGCACATAGCTGCATTCAAACAACAAGTGTAGCTCATCTTTGGCCGCGCAATTGCACAAACTGCAGGTGAGAGGCACTGGAGTCCCTTGAGCTGCTAACTTGGAAGCAGTTGGAAGACCATTCTGGCATACTTTCCAAAGAAAGTTTTTGATCTTCGGTGGGATGTCCAATTTCCAAATCCATGCATTATTGTCTGAGTGCAACGATGATTCGGATGTAATCAGTTTATACGCACTAGACGTGGTAAACCAACCCGCCCTATCCGACCACCAGTATAACCGATCCTCAAAAGCGGATATAGGAAGAGGAATGTCCAGAATTTATTGCACTAGCTATCCGGTAGGACAGTGTCTAGTTTTTCCTTCCACCATCTCCCACCTAGGATATAATCACTGACAGTGTCATCAATATTTCCAATCTGCGAGCAGACATCCCTAGCTTGCAAGGAGGAGGTAGATATCCAGTTATCCTTCCATGATTTGATGGACTTCCCATTTCTTACTGACTAGATAAGACCCGTTTTGAACTTAGCAATAAGGGTAGTGAGCTTGGCCCATTGCTAGGAGGAGTCCCCATTTCTCTTGTATTCTAGGATGTTAGCAGAGCGTAGGTACTTGTAGTGCATTAATTTGACCCATACATTGTCTCGTTCAGCCAGAATTTTCCACAATAGTTTCATAAGAGCTTCATTCATCTCTTTAGATTTTCTGATCCCTAATCCTCCACACTTTTTTGGTCTACAGATTCTATCCTAACTGATAAGAGGTCGGTGTTGAAGATTTTTATTCCATAAGAATTGCCTATTGATCTGATCAAGTTCCTTGTGAATAGAGGCGGGTAGCATAAAATTCTGCATTGTATACAAAAGTTTAGCAGAGAGGTTGGTATTGATTAGGACTGCTCGACCCTGTTGTGATAGTGCATCAGCACACCATTTGCTTAGTTGCTCTTTGGACTTACAAATAATTTCCTCAAATGTTTGTTTGTTTACTCTACAATTAATAATTGGACAACCAAGGTATTTCTCCAAGGAGTTTTCATTTGTAATTTCCAAACAATATCTAAGCTCCGAGATTCGTGAGCTAGGAATGCCCTTAGTAGCCTGGAAGCTTGATTTGTGATAGTGCATCAGCATACCATTTGCTTATGCTTTTTATTATCCTTCAATACCGCCTTTAGTGAAAATGATAATGTCATCTACAAACGAGAGAAAAGGAATCCTAGGGTCGTTTCTACCAAATGTGAATCCGATTGGACTGTTGTCCAGCCTTGTTTCCGAAGAGAGCTTCCTAGCTAAGATTTCGGCTCCCAGTATGAAAAAAAAAAGGCAGATAAAGGATCCCCCGACAAAGTCCATGCGAGGGGAGGAAAGATCTATGTAGGCCCATTGTTAACCAGGACAGAGAACGAGACGGTCGGAACACACTCATGATCCAGGAGATGAACGTTTGGTGGAATCCAAATTTTTCTAAGATCTTTCGCGGGAAGTTCCAGTCAACCCTGTCATATGCTTTTTCCATATCTAACTTTATTGCAAGCTGCACCCTTCACGCCCAGTTCACGACCGGAAGTAGTGGAAGATTTCCTGTACAATTAGCACATTATCTTGAATGGATATGTCTGACACAAAAGCCCCCTGTAATGGATGGATTAATTTTCCGATAATCTTTTAGAGTCTTTCTTTCGGAATCTCAGATATGATTTTATATAAATTTGAACATAAAATGATTGGACGGTAGTGACTGGTAGTGGTAGGATTGTCTCTCTTAGGCAAAAGAGATATAAGCGTGTAGTTAATTTGTTTAAGCATCTTCCCATAATGAAAAAAGCCCTTGACAACTTTTATGATAGATACCCCCACAATATCCCAATATTTTTTTATAAAATTCAGAAGTAAATCCATCAGGACCCGGTGATTTATTCTTTTCCAAACTGAAGACAATTGATTTTATTTCGTGATTAGACGGGTGTCGAATCAGAAAATCATTTTCCTCGGAAGTGATTGAAGGGTGAATTAGGTTCAGCATTTCATTGAGAAGCCTGTTATTGATGGGATCGTTTCTGAATCTTTTCTCAAAGTCACTTCTTATTTCATTTTTTACATTCTCCTTTCCCATTATTGGCCTTCTTGTCGTTGTGGTAATGTTACGAATATGTTTCCTATGTCTTCTGCCCGAGGCAACTCGGTGGAAATACGCAGTGTTAGAGCCAGAGAGCTTGAGGTGCTTTGTTTTTTGCTCGTTGGTTCTAGAAGGATTTCTGAAATAGGAGAAGTTTTTCTTTTTTCCTTATGAAACGATTCTCCTATGAAGCTTCGATTGCTGTTAGTGATGGTGGAACTCGAAGTTGATGTTGAAGCCATCAATTTAGAGTATGGCCAGATGGAGAAGGACATCAACTCATGAATGAAATCAATTGTTGCAAATACTACCTATAAATTATAAAACTAATCAATTGGTGAGCGAATCAGTTGAAATTCCAAAACCTGAACGTAGTTGGTTGAGAGGCAGCCCTTAAGTCAATCTATCTATCCATTAATCTATCTATCTATTAATATTACTAATTCTACTAGCATTTTACTGACGTGTCACGCCCACAATTAAAGTTGATTTTTTTTTATTCAAATGATATTTTCTTATTGGTCAATATTATTGCTGAAATTATTTGTTTCCTATTTGAAATATATTTGTTTCCTATTTTTGATACAAAGATTATTTAAATTGATATGTTTATATCAATTTCTGATCTATTTTAAATGTATTTATTTCTTTTTTTTTCATATAAAAGATTATGCACATTGTTACGTCAGACCACAATTTTGGATATTATCATTCTGTGTGGTCTTTTATATCATTATTTCATTAATATCATGACTTTCTTTATACATTTCATTCATATCAATAATATTATATATTTATTAGGACCACAATTTTGGATACTATCATTCCGAATGTCGGGTTGGTTGAGAGTCGGGATCGGGTTCGGGTCGGGTCGGTTTTGTTTGTGTTCGGATCTGCACATTTTACATGACATCTATATAAATTTTTAACAAAATATTTTTTAGAGATAAATTACATTTATTTTAAACATCTTAAATGTCTATTTGGAATACAAAAAAAAAACATTTTAAGATCTAAAAACAAAAATTGAAGAATTTTAATAAAAGAAAATGTGAAATTTGCATTTATTATCATTTAAAAATAAATAAATAAATAAACACTCTTTCATGCACAATTTTGGATACTATCATTCCGAATGTCAGGTTGGTTGAGAGTCGGAATGGGTTTGGGTCGGGTCGGTTTTGTTTGTGATCGGGTCTGCACATTCTACATGACATTTATATAAATTTTTAACAAAAGGCTTTTTAGAGATAAATTACATTTATTTTAAACATCTTAAATGACTATTTGGAATAAAAAAAAATAACACTTTAATATCTACAAACAAAAATTGAAGAATTTTGAGAAAAGAAAATGTGAAATTTGCATATATTATCATTTAAAAATAAATAAATAAACACACTTTTATGATTAATTTTGGGTGTTTGGCTTCAAATATCGAAGAAAAAATATATTTATCCCCAAAATGAATATTTTACATCTATATTTGTTTTATACACCATAGATGTCCCTTATTATAATTGCAATATTTTAAGACTTGCAATTATTTTTATAAAGTTAGTAAAAATAATTAATTTTTTAATATTAGATTTCAAAAGTTAATTATAAAAATAAATTAGAGCCAAAAAAGTTTTTTTTTTTTACAATTTACTTATTTTAAAAGTTAATTAAGACTTCCTTATTTTACATCTTAGATGAGGCGCCTTAGATCATTTTTTTTTACCATCTTACCTTTATTTTATCTATTTATTTCTCCTTCTTTCTCATAAAAATAATGAATAAGTTATGTATGAAATACCCCGATTTAAAAGGGGTGTTACAATGTATATCTACCTAACTTCAAAGGTATTTGCACAATCATGTGCTTATGATTTTTTTAATCATTACCATATGATAGCTTATATTTTTTTTTTTAGTTTTATCCTAATGATAATAATTATATACGTAGTATGTATTTCAAAATTATAATAGGTGGTGTGTTTGAGTTTTATTACTATTTTAGCTTATTAAATCATTTAAAAAATTACACTGTATCTCTTTCCAACTAATTTATAAATTTAAAAATATTTTATACATATTATTTTTGTTCTAAACAAGTATATATTAATACAGTATTATATAGATATATAGAATGATGTTCAATTCAAAATGAATCAAAATCTCCTGCCTTCAAGGCACGAGTATTACACTAGTTTCTTGGCAAATTTTGAATATTAGATTTCAAAAGTTAATTATAAAAATAAATTACCAAACACGCCTAAGTATTTAATGTAGTAAGATAGACACTCGACGGGCAAGTAGCGAAGCGGCGACTGACCTTCAAACAACATCTTCCTGTCCGTCGCCACTGCTGCCGGCTCCTCGCCTCCTCCTCCACCGAAGCGTCGGCCTGTTCGACTGTGCCCTCCTGGCAGCTTCTTCTTCCCCTACCAATCCTAGATCCGAATTCGCTAAATTTTAAAGGTGAGTGTTTTATACCTTATGCTTTCTGAATTTGTGCTCTAGCTTTTCAATTTGTAAATAGGATATGGGAATTCGTTTAGGGTTTTGATTTTAGGAATCAATTTTGTGATTTCATTATTGTATGTAAATTGGATTTGTGGTTTGTGAATTGAATTTGTGATGTAAAATTAATCACAAAGTTCGAAAATAGACAGTGGATAGTAAATAGAGAAGATGGATTGCATTCCCTTTTTATATTACGCAATTTCTATGTTTAATTTTGCAATTTCGGTTTTTTAAGGTTTAGACGAGTTGGGATTTTAGTAATCTGCAACTTGAATTTAGAAGAATACTTCATCCAAATTAAATTAGCAGAGGGATTTTGATTTTGTGAAGATATTGACTTGAGGGGCTGCCTCTCTCCCAACTAAGTTGAGGTTTGGTTTTGGAGTTTCAACTGATTCGCTCACCAATTGATTAGTTTCATAATTTTTAGTTAGTTTTTGCAACCATTGATTTCATTTATGACTTGATGTCCTTCTGCATCAGGCCCATTTCTGAATACCCTAAATTGATGGCTTCAACATCAACTTCAAGTTTCACCATGACTGACAACAACCGGAGCTTCCTCTTCGAACAACTCCAAGTCCTGCGCGACAAGATTGATCTCCTTTTCCAATGCGACGAACCCCTGTGCAAGAAGCAAGGAGAGTACAAGTCTAGTCTGGCTCACCAGATCAACTTGATTGAGCAGCTTCTCAAGGAGAATCTACCCCCTTTGCCCGATGCACCCCTCAAGGCCTGCGGTACCAAGCGATTAAGAGGAGTTGATACCGTGTCCAAGGTGATATTCAAATTTTACTTGTTTTTTTTGGATGGTCATCGCGTATATACATTGAACAACATATAATAAGATTGCTTAAAACTACTTTTCTCATTGCAACCTTTTTGAGATGAAACAGAACCTCGTACGTCTTATAAGTTGGTTCAAGCCCAACCACGTCTTATAAGTTGGCCTCGCACTAGTCTTTCACTGAAGAACCTCGTACATCATATCATTTTTGAGATTATACATTGAACAACATGTGCTCCTTAAGGTCTAAAATAAAATGATGAGAATCCATCATTTTGATCTTGCTGGCCTTAAAGGCGTAAGACTAGTGCAGTTGGGATATTGCAGGGGCTTTGTAGATGGCTTTCAATCCCACGTTGATTATAAACAAACAAATTGAACAGCATAGGGTTTATTTATGTTGGCTTGTTGCACATGTGCGCTTGCACACGACTCCAATTTGAACAGCATAGGGTTTATATATGATTGGGAATGTTGTTGTTGTTGTTGTATTAAATATGTCGTTACCTGTCCAGGAATTAAGTTCAAGAATGAATGAAGATGGGACCAAGTTGCCGAAGAAGCTTCTTATTTCGAATGGTTCTGTGATGTCTCTTGGATCTCGAGCAGAGCAAAAATGAGCTCTTACGCAATGCTGGTTCTGTCCTGCCCCTTCCTAAAATTGCCACTCTCAAGTTGATTGAGAATGGGCTTCCCGTGTCGGTGGGTTTGTTCACATTGGGGTCTGCGCCATATATGATTGGCGGGCACGACTTCCCACCTGATTGGAAATGCGACCCCCAATACTCTAACGATTGTTGTGGGGGTTATAGTCTCTACATGACCTTTTGTAGGGGCACTCTTGTCAAGGGAACATCTCGTACCGCATATCGCTTGTCCCTCGCCGACGATGGTACTCTAACTCCATCTAAGGGCAAGATCAAGAAGCTAAAGAGCCCCAAATTCTGGCCTATAGTTGAGGAGATTGATGGCCAAATACACGTATTTGACTCCGGTCCATCACGGTTCCTTAAACCCGATCGTGATTGGATTTTCTCGCATGAGCTTCTCGAGAGTGATGGACGCCGCTGGAGCAAAATCCCAACAACCGGGGCCCCATTGAAGTGGTTCATAAAGTCTCATGTAGTGGTCGGCAACTGTATCTATGCAGTAGCTGGCCGGAATTTTCTGTTGTTTGACGCCAAGAAGAAGGAATGGGCAGCACGTGAATCGGAGCGTGATCGACAATTGATCCATCCCTGCTTTGCCAAACAAGTCTGGGAAATTCTTGTTGATGGAATTTCAAGGTGTGCTGGAAAGTTTCCTCTTATTATCAACGAGCCTCTCTATGTTCTCATTGCAGTTGTGAGATCTCCTGTATGGCACCGTGATGATGGTGAGACAATATACGATGACGTGGTTTATACGGATGCAGCAGCATATCTTGTGAACTCAATGGGGCAGGTTGTCTGCAGTCAGCCTCTCCATGATTTCTTCGAGGGGCCTATCCGGCCCTGTCACATGAAATCAGGTACGATGATTAAGGTTGACAAGGAGGGGAAGACAATGTGCACTATTTTGAGTGCGAACTCCTTTGCCAACGGGAAGGAAGAGGACCGTAACGTGAGGGATCTTCTTTTCGTCAATACTTTCACCGTGGAGATGCTTACGGGTGCTGCCTTCAAGATTCAACAACACTTGGAAAGTGGAATTCGCATTGGGAGTTTTCATCGCGAGGAGTTTGTGCGTGTTGTTGTGAAGGACAGGTATATCTTTAAAGTAGATACTCACTTGAAGAAGAAGGAGAAGAAAGTGAGGAAGAAAGGTGGTCGTCTTGACTTGACGAATGAGTTAATCCACTTTTTAAATGTGCAAGCTTGCTTCGTCTGAAATCTGATTAGGTGTGTTTTCTAGCTAGAATTTAACTTGGTCTGATTAGGTTAGTCTTAATTTGTTTTCTTTCCTAGCTAACTCAATGGCAAGTTGCATGCTTTCATGGTAAGTTATATGCTTTGTTCATTAATTGTTGCACAAATGGAACCCCATAGCTTTGTTCAAGTTACATGCTTTCATGGTAAGTTCTTTTCTTCCTTTTGATGAGACATTGAAGTTTCACCGACAATGGATGAACCCCAAAAAAAAAAAATGAAGGTGTTATTGAATAACCTCGAAAGTGAACTGGAAATTAAGGCTCCAGGTTAATATTCCTAATTTCCTACATTAACACTAGGTTTCCAAGAAAAGGGTGAAAGGATGAAATCACTTTTGGTACTTCTCTTTTACAACAAGATCAGTTATTTCAACAAAGACAAGCAGGTAGTTCTGAGTGCTGAGATGATGCTGCTTCTAATTCTATCTCTTCAAATAAGTCCAATTGCCAATTCTCTAAAGCTAACCATTCCAGTACTAATATGTTATAAAGAACTTGATCATTACCTTTTTACAACAGCACACACTGCAAATGACAACCAATTAAATCAGCAATAATACCTTTTTTACAACAGCATGAAGACTATGTACTCATGATTCTGAGGTCTTCAAGATAACTGACCATTCTTCCCAAGATCTTCAGTTCAGCAGAAGATAATCAAATACCCGAAAGCTCTAGGTTCAAAGTTTGAAGGGTTAACAAAGAGAGGCTCGTTATTTTTCACAATGCAAATCTATTTCAGAAGAAGAATATCAGGCTGGTTTGAGGAATTGAGTATATGTCTATACCACAGGAAGCCATTAAATAGAAGAATATTAGAATTAAGGAACATACCCTTGGTCAATCACAAACAGCTGATATAGAGACACACATGTTCTTAGCATACATGTAGCCATTACCACCTTGAATAAAAGCAATCAGAAGCCATATAAATCAGATTTTAGTACTTCCTAAGTTTTTCAAACCCTCAATTTTCACCGAAAAATGCTCCATGGACATATTTGTTTAAAGGTCCAGCAGTACTGCAGTAGACACAGGAAACATGCAGTAACAGAAAACCCATATGACATAACTGATGCAGTGGACACACCAGCAGTACCACAAAGTACCTGCCTACTTGGCTACTTGTGTGCATTATTATAGTTTTGCTTCAATAAGTTTCCTGTAATCATCTTAAATAAAAATGAGAGGGGAAATCAGTTCAAACTTTGAAAGTTGCAAGGACCATGCCCTATATACATGCTTCATTTCTTCGCTTGTGTAAACACAGCTGAAGAACATTGGAGTTTTCAGCAGTCTTCATAGTTCATAGTATGACACATCAGTATCATAGAGGGCAAATTAATCAAATACGGGGAAAAAACAGGCTGGACAATCTTTTAATGGGGCAGTAGCATAGGGAATAAAGGGTCAAGAAGAACAAGGCAAAATGTGAAGGCATGGATGTGAAAGGCGACACAGGTCGTTTCTTTCGTTTCTTTACTGCCTTACAAGGCAGACCTAAGATTATATGCCTGACTTTAAAGTTAGGCCTTACAGGACAAATAAATTGGTCTGCCAATTTGACAAATGAACAAGAGGATCAGTTTGACATGAACATTTTTTCTGCTGCTTTACTTTGGTTGTTTAAATCATCTTTCTTTCATTCCCCCTAATCAAAGGACTTGTGGTTGGGGCTTCATGATTTCCTTTTGAACCACACTTTTGAACCACATGGAGGGTTAGTCCTAACTCAGTTACAAACTTAGCAACAGTTAAAACCACTGCTTTTTACAATGTACTCATTCAGCAATTTTTTCTTCCCAGCTCATTTCTTTTTAATAATATCATCATTCATCAGCATAACTATTGCAGATAGAAGTGCAATTACAGTAGTAATCCTTTGAAATTAGATGTCAATAGTGATGATAGTTTAATAGAAGCTGCAATCACAACATGTAGAAATTTGCATTAATGTGTATTGATACCATGGAAACCATAGAACTAATAACATTTGGATGTCCTGTACACAATCATTTTGATCATAATAACAAAAGAAGAAAGAGCTTCACCTTATTGAATATTGACAAACAAGAACCCTAGAAACTCAAAACACACAATCAAACAACTAATCCAGCTTATTCGAGAGCTTGTCCTTGTGCCTTGCATTGTCTCCAATCCAAACAATCCAAAGATTCCAAATCCAAAGGAGACTAACCATGATAGCAGCAGAGATGACAAGCAACCAGCAAGCCCAAATCCAGGTTGGAACCAATCCATCCCCGCCACCACTCAAGTAGAACCCCCACATCTTGAAAAGCACAATCGGCCCAAACACGCCCCTGACAAGGCTGTAAAGCGAGTAGAAAACTGGTGACAGACCTCCATAAACCCTAGCAGCGGCATAGTCATCTTCCTTCCTGAATCCGGCAAGCGTCCAGACGTTCTGGCAGGCGCTGGTTACCTCAGCCAGGAAGAGGAGAACGAGCAGCGCGGAGCCGCCGCGGCCGACGAGGAAGCGGCAGGTGGTGAAGACGAACAAGGTGGCGAGGTGGTGCGCGATGAAGAGGACCTCGCCTGGGAGGAAGACGAGGTAGTGGAAGAGGTCCATTGTGAAATAGGCGATGCTGAAATCAAGAACGAGGTTCTGGAAAGGGGAGTTCGGGGAGGCGAAATTGGAGAGAGGATTGGGGTGGGAGTGGAAGAGGAGGGCGTAGGAGGAGAGGAGAACAGCGGGGGTGCCATGGAAGAGGGACATGAAGCAGCTTGAAGCTTGTGGTTTGTGTTTGGGGAACCATGAATGATAGAGCCGGGTGAAGGAGAGGAGGTAGATGAGGAGGTAGGCGAGGAGGAAGAGGGCGAGTGGTGGAAGTGGCGATCGGAATTCGGAGATGGGAGATTGTGATTGAGACTCCATGGGAGAGCGATAAAGATGGAAGCCTGTGAAATTTGGGGGGTTTTTGCTTTTGATTTCTTGTTCCGGAGTTGTGTGGAAGCTTTGATTTGAGAGGGTCGGTGGGGAAGACGAGACGTGGATTTAAACCTAAAATCAAGCCTGCGTTATCTGCATTTTATTTTTGTTTGTATATACGACAAATTCCACTTACGCTATGTATTTTTTTTAAATCATTTTTTTACCCAAGTTTATTTTAAAATCCTAATTTGTGAATGGTGTGTAGTTTTTTTCTAACAATGGTGTAATTTTATAATATAAATCCTTTTATTTTTTAAATGAATTTTTAAGTCATAATTATAAAATTATTAATTATAAAATTATTTAAAAAATTTGATATACAATATTATAGTTTTGACTCTAAAAAAGATGTCCAATATTTATTTTTATATATTTTAAAAAGGTGTAATCAACCCGGTTGTCAAGTGTTAACTAGTTCTTATCGCAAAAAAGCCACTAACGTCACGTTATGGTCTTCCTCAATTCCCCTTATTATGCAATTTCTATGTTTAATTTTATAATTTGGGATTTTGTGATGAAATCAAATCCAGCAGGCAATTTTAGTTAAAGGCTTTCCGGCAAACATTCTCCGCTTATAGTTGAGGCATTAACATTACAATTTGAGATAATCGAAACTATTAATTTATAGATTTTTAGTATTACCGTAGAAGGAAATTCTTTAATTATTATCAATTATTTGAATAAGAGTAAATATTCAAAGTAAATACTCGTGGGAAATCGGATTAATAATCTCGGATATCAAAATGCAAATGTCTTATATGAGACAAGTCTCTTCTCCTATATCCTCCGAATTGGCAATAGAGTGGTTTTTTTTTATTAGGTAAAAGTTCGAAGGTCAAACAGGCCTGACTCATCGAGAGGCCGACCGAAGTCGGCAGACGGCGAACCGTCTAACAGAGCAATCTAAAAACAGAAATACAAATAACAAGCGTAATGAACCAAACAGAAATAAACTCTACAACAAACGTTCCAAGAAGACCAAACACCCGAAAGGCTGAGGAAGCCACCGAAGAACGCAGCCAAGCACCACCAAACAATAGCACCGCGGGCCAGTAGTACAGCAGGACTCTAACTCTTGTGGGTAGTGCAAACGAACTCCAAGGAAACTCTATCCCGAATACGGAGTCGCCCTGAGCGCACCACCAGTGCACCACGACTCCAGCCAGACCTGACTACACACTCCACGCCCTCCCCCAACCAAGCAGAAGACCTCCTAGAAACATCGGAAACAGAGCTGCAAACTGCTCGAAACAAAACGCCAACAAACTTTCACCTACAAAATAACGACAAGTCCTTGCGGGATTTTCTCGAGCCCTTTCGGGTGGGTATACAATTTATTTTTTTCCCTCCAAACTCACAACCTTGGGCCCGAAGGGACCAAAACTTGAGCCCAAAGGGCCCAAACTTGGGCCCAAAGGACAATTGTAGGCTCTGAACAACGGCAATGTCAGGCCAAGGAAGCCCGGACACCACCATCGGCCCATGGAGTAGCATCCCGGAGACGGACTACCCAGGCGGCACTACCACCAGTACGACAGCAACCTCCGGCGACAAGAGGTAGATGACTAAACCAATGCCGAAAAACATCTGTCAAAACACAAAAAGTACCAAACAATTAAGTAAAAAACAAACAAGAAACTCATTTTATTATCCGCGGACGAAGGTCCAAGAAACTACTCATAAGAAATCGTCCGCAGATGAAAAAGAACAGATACGTGGCAATCATGCCCACTTCCCACGAGTATAACACGTGTTGAAAGCAGAGCACCACGTGGCGCAACATGCAAGAGAGTCAAAAATCTATAAATAGGGAAAAACTTCATAAGAAAAAGGGGACTTTTTGGAAACCGAGGGAAGATAGGAAGGCGGATTAAGATATTGTGAACCCAGAAGAAAGAAGGTAAAGAAGCAATTACACGCGAAAGAGAAGTCTGATAAAAAGAAGAGAGTACACATCATGCACAAATGTCAATCTCCGCGGATGTAAAACCTGTCTGCTTTTAGTGTAGAATTCTATTAAGAGTTGACGTTAATAAACCTCAAGACATTCAACGACGACAGGTATAGTAAGCCTGGTTTTCAAATTGTCTAGGAAAAACTCGATAAGGGAACCGTCATTCGCAGTTAAAACAAATTTGCTTAACTTCCCGCGGCACAGGTTGGGCCGCGTCGATTCCTTCGACGCGGGTCAGGTAAGTCCGTTGAGAAGGACGTACATTTCATCAAGTAGGTTCCCGGGCCCCACATAAAAATGGTGGCCTTTCGTTTCGCGGTTTTTCACTGGCGCCGTCCGTGGGGACCCCCTCACACTAAGGGGTTTCCTATTTAATTTGATTAAAATCTACAAATGTAAGTTTTCAGATATCTAACATCGAACTTTCTGACGACAGAACTGATTCACGATAGCAAGGAAATGAGTGATAGCCAAAATGACCAGACTCAGGACATGAGTCAAGGAGATCACCAAGATCAAGAAGCCTCAAGCATGTATGTCCCGCTGACGCCCCCAACTAATCCTAATGCTGGCATGGGGGAACAGAACCTTGAAACTCCTCCTCAACCCTACGGTAATCAGTATGGATTAGACGGAGGATTCATCCCACAAAACTTCTGGTATTATGAAGCGCGACACGAACAACCAAATCCTTTTCAACAGGAGCAGGCTCAATACTTTTACTATGATCAATGGGGACAGAATCCGCGTCAGCAAGGAAATTATAGGCCAGAAGGACAGTATGGGAATTTTGATCGACGTAACACTGTTTATGAAAATACTAGTAACTGGAACTATGGTTTTTAGAACCAAGAAATGTCATACCAGACGTGGCAAGATGATCACTATTACAGAGAAGGTAAACATCGATGCGGAGATAGGTCAACAGATGTTTCTACCTCAACAAAATCTGACTCTGTAGAAAAAAGAAACGAGAATGCACCAGCCGGATTCCCATCAGTGTTTACTCAAGAGATCTGCTCCGCGACAGTACCGAAGCGATGGAGAGATGTGAACCTCATGAAGTATGACGGAACAACTGATCCTGAAGATCATCTCTGTCATTTTGCTACCGCAATGGGGATTAACGAGTACAATGACGCCATGTTATGCAGAACGTTCCCTTCAACCTTAACAAAGATTGCACTAACTTGGTTCACCAACCTTCCCAAAGGGTCCGTGACCAATTTCGCCCAAATGTCTCATATCTTCACTTCTCATTTTGGGAGTGCGCGGTCGAGAAAGAAGACTATGCTCGATTTGAATTCCATCAGGCAAGGAGCTGGGGAGTCTTTGGGGCATTTTTTCACTCGTTTCACCAGTATGGTAGTCCAAATCCCTAACTTCAATCACGAATCAGCTATTATTATACTTATGGGCAATCTGGCTGAAGGGGATTTTAAGACATACTTATTTCGAAAAAAGCCCACAAGTTATGATGACTTAAGAGAGCGAGTCTCTAGACAGATTGAAGCAGAGGAAGCAGCCGCGTCCAGCTCAAAGGCGAATGCTGGGAATTCAGGACCTTTTGGGAAATTGGTAGGAAAATTCAGAAAAGAGAAAGCCAAGCCTCCTAGACACCATTCAGAGGCAATAGATTTTCGTCCCCACCGTGATGAAGTGCATATGAACTTAGAAAGGGGTCAAGGATCTTATCGTAGGGAAGATCCTCCGCGTTCTCATCATCCACGAGAGAATCAATACAGAAATCGCGATGTGAGATCTCCACCTAGGAGGGAGAACCGACCCGATCACAAACCTCGATGGGAGGACCGAGGTCCTAGGTTTGATGAATCTCGGATTCCACAAGAACGATTTGATAGGCAACAAGATCCGCGCAGAGATCTCCCATTCCATAACCGGGGAAGAGGGAGAGGAAGAAGAGGACGCGGAGGAAGATACAACAACACAGCAGTAGCTCAGAGATCTGTCAATCAAAGAGAAGCTCGAAAGACAGAAGGAGGTCAGATACCCGAACCAGAAGGCTTCATCAACACCCTTGCAGGAGGTTTGTCTATGGCCGGGTCTAGCAAGCATGAAAAAAGAAACTATGAAAGGGAAGGAAGACAGCCACCATCCGCGTCAAGTAGAAGAATTTCTCTCACACAGCATGAGAACATTTCTTTCACTCCGAAATACGCAGAGGAAATAAGAATGCCACATTCAGACCCACTGGTCATTCATGCACAGATAGCTGCCAAAACCGTCAAAAGAGTATTTATTGATACTGGGTCCTCTGTGGACATCCTATCGTGGGAAGCATTTTCTCAAATGGGAATCTCCGCGGCTTCGTTGAAACCGTATCCAGGAACGCTGATCACATTTTCAGGAGGAGAAGTACAAGTGGCCGGCACAATTGAGCTTACAGTGGTTCTGGGGACGCCTCCTAACAGGCGTATGGAAAATATTGTGTTCACAGTAGTGAAGATTCCCACCGTGTATAATGCTTTGTTGGGCCGTGTCTCGCTCTACAAATTCCAAATAGTAGTTTCAATTTACCACTTTTTGGGAAAATTCCCGTTACCAGGTGGAGGAATAGGTGAGGTCCGCGGACAACAACCAGAAAGTAAAAGCTGTTACTTAACCTCCATCAAGAAAAACAACGAAGTAATGTGTATAAGTGAGAATTGCGAATCCGAGGTCGGAGACAGTGACTCAGCCGAGTTCTCAGAAGCTGAATTGGAGGTTCGGCCGACAGAAGTCAAGATGTCTACCGCGGATGAGAAAATTGCATTTACACCCTTTTCTAACTCAAAGGAAAAAGTCTATCTGGGACAAGCATTGGAAGTAAGAGAAAGAGTTAGAGTTTTAGAAATCATAGCAAGGTCAAGAGACATCTTTGCATGGAGTCCTCGGGACCTGCTAGGTGTCCCGTCTGCAATAGCTTTACATACTTTAAGGATTCGCCCGGGAACGAAACCTGTAGTGCAGAAGAGGAGAAAAATGGCACCAGAAAAAGCTGCCGCGGCAAGAGAAGAAACTAATAAACTTTTAGAAGCTGGCTTCATAGAGGAAGTGGAAGATTCTGAATGGCTTTCAAACGTAGTCCTGGTGAAGAAATCTAATTGGAAATGGAGGATGTGTATCGATTTTACTGATCTTAACAAGTCCTGCCCAAAAGATAGTTACCCACTTCCATCCATAGATGAACTTGTCGATGGAACCGCGGGAAACAAAGTCCTTAGTTTTCTTGATGCATACTCAGGATACAATCAGATAAACCTGGATCCTTCAGACAAAAAAGCTACGACTTTCATCACCAGCCAGGGAATTTTTTGCTACCGCGTCATGCCTTTTGGACTCAGAAATGCGGGAGCAACGTTTCAGAGAACAGTCGATCGGATCTTTCGTAATCAAATTGGCAGGAATGTTTCGATTTACGTTGATGATATTGTCGTCAAAAGTGAAAGAGCAGAGGATCACGCCGCGGATTTACAGGAAACTTTTGATTCCCTTCGAAGAGGAGGTTTGAATTTAAACGCAGAAAAATGTGTCTTTGGGGTTGATTCTGGGAAATTCCTTGGTTTTATGGTTAGCCATAGAGGAATTGATGTTAATCCTGAAAAAGTTACAGCAATTCAAAATCTTCAACCACCGCGGACGATCAAAGAATTACAATCTCTAAATGGAGCAGTGAACTATTTGAGCCGTTTTTGCTCCTGCCTGGCGGATAAGTCGTTGCCTTTCTTTGCTCTACTCAAGAAAAAGGGACCGATACGGTGGACTCCTGAATTGCAGGAAGCCTTTGAAAATTTAAAACTTTTTCTAACATCGCTTCCTACCCTTCACCAACCTGAGAAACAAGAAGTCCTCCATCTGTATTTATCTGTAAAAAATGTCACCATCAGTGCAGTTTTGACGCGAGAAGAAAAGTTCCCGGTCTACTACATCAGTCGTGTTCTTCAGGACGCAGAGACAAGATATGAACCAGTAGAGAAAATGATCCTGTGCTTAATATTCGCGGCAAGAAGGCTAAGGCCTTATTTTCAAGATCATCCAGTCCGAGTAATGACAGATTTGCCGATGCGACAGATCCTCCACTCGCCATGTTTATCAGGGAGAATGATGAAGTGGGCAGTCGAACTCACAGAATTTGAGATAGAGTACACTCCGCGGAAAGCGACCCTCGCTCAATCTCTGGCTGATTTCATCAGTGAGACAAGTTTCGAATCAAGCTCTCCAACGGAAAGAAGTGAGTGGACACTCAGGGTAGATGGTGCAGCTAACAAAGATGGATGCGGAGCAGGGGTTACACTAACAGCGCCTGATGAACGGCAGTACAACTATGCCTACAAGTTGGATTTCCAAACTACCAACAATGAAGCCGAATATGAAGCCTTGCTAGCTGGACTAGAAATAGCTTTGATTAAGGGTGCTAGGCAAGTATCAGTTTTCACCGATTCAGAAGTTGTGACGCGGCAAATATCAGAGGAATATGAAGCCAGGACTGGATTAATGCCAGATTACCAGAGAAAAGCGCAGGCGCTTTCTAAAGCTTTTTTGAGTTTTTGTGTAACAACTGTTCCTAGGGGTGACAACCAGCAAGCGGACGCGTTGGCACGTTTGGGAGCTGTAATGCCAGAGGAAGTAGGAAAAGAGGTGATTCTTGAAAGGATGAGCAACCGAAGACTCATCCAAGAAATCTATCAGGTACAAGAAATGGAGGTGGAAGACTGGAGAGCACCAATCGCGGATTATTTAGGTAAAGGTACCCTACCTGAAGACAGAGCCGTTGCTAAGAAGATACTCATTAAATCCTCTCGATTCACTATCAGGGAAGGAAAACTGTACAAGAGAGGGTACTGCTTACCTGATCTGTTGTGCATATCGTCAGAAGAAGGAAGTCAAGTAGTGGAGGAACTACATGATGGGGTTTGCTCGCATCACCAAGGATGGAGAGCTATTGTGGCCAAAGCAATCAGGCTGGGATATTATTGGCCTACTATGAGACATGATGTCCAAAGTTATATACAGAAATGTGACGCGTGCCAAAGGTTCGGAAATCTAAATCACCATCCCTCTGAGACAATGAAGAGTATAGCCGGAGCTTTCCCTTTTTCTGTTTGGGGAATGGACATTCTCGGTCCATTTCCCACTGCTCCTGGACAGTTGAGGTATGTTTTGGTCCTAGTTGATTACTTCACCAAATGGGTGGAAGCCGAAGCAATGGGATTAATAACCGCGGAAAAGGTGAGAAAGTTTTTATGGAGAAATGTTGTTTGCCGCTTCGGAGTACCCGAAACAATAATTACAGACCATGGACCACAATTCGATTGCGAAACGATCAGAGATTTATGTGTGGGGCTGGGCATCAATCTTAAAATCTCCTCCGTGGCTCACCCTCAGACGAATGGGCAGGCGGAAACAACCAACCGACAGCTGTTACATGGGATACAAAAGAAACTCGGCAACACAGCAAAAGGGGGTTGGGCAGAACTCTTACCATTAGTGCTCTGGTCTTACCGCACATCAACAAAGACTCCCACTGGAGAAACCCCATTCTCTTTAGTCTTTGGTATGGACGCGGTCATCCCAGTAGAGAGATTGATACCATCAGCACGGGTAATGACCTATGACCCGGATATCAATGATGAAGCACTGGAATTTGAGCTCCATCTCATAGAAGAACGCAGAATGACAGCTGCTTTGAAGGAGCTAGAATACAAGAGGAGGCTTTCCAAGTATCAAGATAAACGAATTTCCCCGCGGCATCTTAAAGAAGGAGATCTAGTGCTACGACAAGCTACGTCGGGGGGGAAGCTAGATCCCAACTGGGAAGGACCATATATTATTATCAAGGAAGTCCAAAAAGGCGCATATAAACTCAGCACTCCCGAAGGAATCATCCTGAACAAGACTTGGAGCTTATATCCGCGTCAGGCCTCTGATCGAATCCGTATTCTCAGAGATGATACTTCGTACAAAGTCCTAAGACGCTGGAGCTTATATCCGCGTCAAGCCTCTGATCGAATCCGCATTCTCAGAGATGATACTTCGTACAAAGTCCTAAGACGCTGGAGCTTATATCCGCGTCAGGCCTCTGATCGAATCCGTATTCTCAGAGATGATACTTCGTACAAAGTCCTAAGACGTTGGAGCTTATATCCGTGTCAGGCCTATGATCGAATCCGCATTCTCAGAGATGATACTTCGTACAAAGTCCTAAGACGCTGGAGCTTATATCCGCGTCAGGCCTCTGATCGAATCCGCATTCTCAGAGATGATACTTCGTATAAAGTCCTAAGACGCTGGAGCTTATATCCGCGTCAGGCCTCTGATCGAATCCGTATTCTCAGAGATGATACTTCGTATAAAGTCCTAAGACGTTGGAGCTTATATCCGCGTCAGGCCTCTGATCGAATCCGTATTCTCAGAGATGATACTTCGTACAAAGTCCTAAGACGCTGGAGCTTATATCCGCGTCAGGCCTCTGATCGAATCCGCATTCTCAGAGATGATACTTCGTACAAAGTCCTAAGACGCTGGAGCTTATATCCGCGTCAGGCCTCTGATCGAATCCGCATTCTCAGAGATGATACTTCGTACAAAGTCCTAAGACGCTGGAGCTTATATCCGCGTCAGGCCTCTGATCGAATCCGCATTCTCAGAGATGATACTTCGTACAAAGTCCTAAGACGCTGGAGCTTATATCCGCGTCAGGCCTCTAATCGAATCCGCATTCTCAGAGATGATACTTCGTATAAAGTCCTAAGACGCTGGAGCAACAGGTCTCTAATTAAATCCGTATTCTCAAAGATAACACTTCATTATTAATCAGATCATTAGAGTTCAAAGTATGGTCAACCTTTCAAAGGACGAAACCCATCGGTGAACCACAGTTGAAATATTACAAAAGAAATACTCTTTTGGGATTCCCAAAAAAGTATCATGATTATTGAAAGAAATTACAGCGGTTGACTCATGATTAAAACAAGCATCCTTCAACCTATATCCGCGGAAAACGCCCTGGGATGATACGAGTTCTGCCCTGACTTAAATGAAATCCATTTGAGGGGGGACCATTTGACTCTGAAGAAGCCCACTCCGCATCCACCTCATCTCCCACAGCATCTAAGATCTGGACGTCGAAGCGATTCTCACCTTTATAAACAAAGGTAAGAGAAGAACCAATATGGACACTGTGAGTCTCAGCAAAGTCATTCCAACCACCCCTCAAAAATGGAACCCTATAGTCTCCACGCATAACCTCCACCGGGAAATCACGAAGAATCCTAGTAGATAGGAGGATACTCCTGGGAAGACCTGGCCCAAGTCTATCTTCGAAGCATAAGGGCAAGGACTAACAAAAACAAACAGATTTCAAGAGATGCTAGTAGATAAACTAACTTGATAAAAAATAAAATCAACAACAAACGAACTGACCAAACGAAGAAGTTGCTCAGGAAAGCTAATTCTCTCAGAGAAGGACCAAGGTAAACCATCCATAGAAGACATCATGAAAGTACAGCAATGGGTTCAATGGTTTCTTTCCTACACTCTCCTTTTTATAGCAAAGGTCTAGACATGTGTCGAAAAAACTGAAAATGTTGAACACATAAGTTTGAAATGTCACGTCATTGGGACAAAAACCACAGGTGCCATGCATAAGATAAATAGTAAATACTGTTAATGAATCTCTCAGAAATCCTGTGAGGTGAACATCATGACAAATGAACCTCGAAAGACTTAACATGCATGAACAGAGAAATTCCCAAGAGTAGCTGCCGTGAGCTAGCTAAACCTCTACATTTCGAAACAGATGGAAGAGCCTAAAACCTTATTTAGAACTGAGCATTTTTTAAGAACCATTCGAAATTATTTCAGGAGGGACCCGATCCTCGTTCTTTCCCCCACGCGGATCAACCACCTGAACTTCGAAATGAGCCTCGCCCATATGAGTGAAAATCATAAAAACCCCCTGCTCGAAGCCTTGTGAGTCTACAAAGTCCTTCCATCCGCGGCCAAAGTAAAGAAGACCACCGTTACACCGCTCTATGCAAACCATGAAGTTGTGCAATAGATAGGACGAAAGAAAAACGTGACCAGGGATAGCGTCGGCATATTCCTCCTCAAACCAAAGTGGAAGTAACTAAAAAGAATAAAGAAGTGTTAGTTAAAAGTAAGTTTTCTAAAGATTTCCAACATAGTTAGCTCACCAATTGTAGGAACTGTTCCGGATAATCGATCGCTTGAAAGAAAGCCCAGCGGGTTTCCAACTCAACAACCCCGTCTGCCCTAAAAGACAAAGAATGAACTATAATAGATCCCCGCATCTCGATGAGGTTGGAAAAAACAGTAAAAAACCCCTTACTTATCAGCCACAGGGGGACAATCAAACAAGAAAAAGAAACACATGCGTGACATGCAACGGGTGGCACAACCACCAAGGGCACGCGTCCTTCTTTTTCAAGACAAAATTACCAGGTGTTAAATCTTTTCCCAAGATCGATAAAAGTAAAAATTCAAAGGAAATTAAAATTACTTATCGGTAAGAAGCGACGAAACCAAAGACAGGAAAACCTCACGAGACGAGTATAAAACTCACCCAAAACATCCAGGAGTAAAGAGCAAACTTAAAAACAAAATGGATCCAAACTCACAGCCTAGGGCTTTCTACAGAGTCATTATGAGGGAAGAACAACTTCAAACCCTTCGCCTCCCTCTCACGTATGTCCTAATCGACGAAGACGCTCATACTCAGGCTAGACTCTGGTCCCGCTCCAACCAGGAACACGAGGTGAAGGTAGACAAAGATGAAGATGGCCTTTTTTGGCTAACCCAAGGGTGGCGCGACTTCACACAAGCAAATCGAGTCAATGTCGGGTCCGCGTTGATCTTCACCTACATGGGAGATTCCATCTTTGAAGTCGACGTTGTCAGCCCAGATAGCGAAGAGAATGGAGAGATAGGCCGTCCTTGATCTCCCAATAAATTCTCCGCGTCAACTATGTAACGAGCTTAAAGGGATCCAAACCCTATGAAGGGTTTCTGTACGCATTTTCCATTATTAATAATAATAAAGATCCCTTCCTTTTATTGTAGTTTGATAAAATATGTGAAAATGGTGAGGAAACTGTGAATTCCCTTTTTACTTTATTTTGATCCACTAAAAAACTTATATTAAGTGATAAGCTCGAAGAGCTACAAGAGAACTACGCGGAAATAACTCAATTAGAACCGCACGACGAAGAGACCGAGTCCGAAGTAGATTTAGGTTCATCTACGACTTCACGACGCGGACAAACTTGAAAGGAGACATTGCCCTTGTGAAAAAACATCATCGCACTTCCTATCCCCAAGTGATGAAGCATGAGGAATTCATCCCAACCATTATCAATTTGAAAAAGACCGTTTTCACTCCATGATACGGCCACTGGGAAATCGCGGACGAGATAGGACGAAAGAAAGGCCCATCGAGGCGGGAGAGGTCCATACTCAGCCTCAAATTGGGGAGGCATAACCTACATATGAAGCAAGTCGATGCTTAAGTTGAAACAACTCAAACTTCATTTAAAACAAAGATTAAAAAGATACTCACTAGTCGAGAGAGTTGCTCCACATTCTCAATCTTTTGAAAAAAGGCCCACGGATTAAAATTTCCAGAGGACATGATACTTGCAGTAACGCGACTGGTTAATTCAACTCAAGAAATCACAAAAGATAGAGATCAGAGCCTTAAGAAGAAAAACTCATCCGAAGAAATAAAGACAAGTGGTGACGAATCTTGAACACCAGGATAAACCCTTTCAACACTTGGAAGGTCCAGAATATAAATATATAAATATTTACTGCGAACGAAGCATGCAAGTAACGCAAATGTTTTAGCCAGAGAGATCTTCAACCTATTTTCAAAACAAAAGAAGTATCTCAATGACACACCAAAAACCAGGAAACCATATACAGATTCCCAATGTTCATCACCACACAAAAAACCTAAAGTAACAAAGTATTTCAAGGAGAATTTGCCTTCTCATTTTCTTCCTCCGCTTCATCATCGTCATCGCCTTCGGAATAAGAGTCTTCCGCGTCCATCTCCTCCTTCGAAAGGCCCCAGTCAGCACTCTCCAAACTAGGCTCGAATTTTTCCAAAGGGACACCTGGGCTATTTGATGAACGCGTCACACTCTGGTTGATCCCTGCAACCATTCCCTTCCGAAAATAACTAAAACATTTATCTTTCAGAATACTGGAGCCCTTTGGAGTCTGGAGACATGCCTTTGCCGCGGAAGATAGGAAAGAGAGATCAGCCTCAGTTTTGACCCATTCAGAGGACAGATGCTTCAAACCCTCAGGACTCTGAAGCCATTGTAAAGCCACATCCTGATCCGATCGCGCCTTCACGATGTCAAGCTCCTGTTTGGTCATAGAGAGCTCCTCTCGAAGAATTGAAAAATCTTCCTCCATCTTGTCTATGATAGCCTGTTTAGCTTGGAGAAGCTTCTGTGAGACACCATCAGAAGCCTCTAGCTCTTTGACGCGGGAGGCAGCAGAGTTTGAAGAAATTTTCAAATCATCGTATTTCTTCTGTAAAACAGTCATGGCCTCCTTCAGATTTTGCACTTCCTCATGAAGATCAACCGATCTCTTCTTAAACTTCTCCACTGAAGCTGGATCCCCAACTGTATTCCCTAATATGCGGAGCTTATGGTTCAATTTTTTTATTTCTTCATCCTTCTTCCTGAGGTCTTCTTCTCCGCAGACCATGCGTCTCTCAACGTCCGGCTGGATCACCCTTAACTATAAAATCGAAGTAAGAATAAGAGGATCTGAAAATGGAACGCGTCAAGTAAGTAAAGAAAATTAATGAGAAACAACAAAAAGATCTAAACTTACCCACTGAATTAAACGATCAAAGTAAGCAGAGAGAGAGACAGAGTCCATGCGTTTAACATATCCTTGCTCTGGGAGGCGACGTTTCTTGGCTGGAAAAGCAAGACCTTGCAAGTCAACTGGATCGAAACCAGGCATAGGAAATTCACGAAGCGTAGCCACACCCTCCAGAAAGAGCTCCTTTTTATCTGAAGCAGTTGGCCCAGCAGCCATGGCAAATTTCCTCTTTTTGGATCTCGAAGATTCCGGCGCGGACGGACCAGTGCGTTCCTCTCTAAGGGCAGGAACCAATGAAGAAGATTCAATTAAGGCGCCAGTCTCATCCGCGACACTCACATCAACATTTGATGTCACTTCTAAAACAGGAAGAGGAGCAGGAGGATCATTGGCTACCAAACTCGATTTCTTTTTCTTTCCCGATTTGGCTTTATGCCGCTTCAAAAGCGCATCCAGATCCATTTTATCTGTAAAACACAATGCACTTCCTAATAAGTTATCCATTTTAAGAAAAGTAAAATATGAAAGTGCAAATTATTAAACAAAGAAGCCACCTAGTCGCGGATGAGGCATGCTCAAGCCAGCCATCTCAAGACGAAACGCGGATAACATTTTATCCCATGGAATTCTAGGAATATGAGAAAAGGACGACTTGAACTGAGAAAGATTGGAAATTTTTGGTTTTGAAACAGAGCAAAAAGGCCCTGGGACCGTTCGACAACCAAAGCCCTGTCCGGATTTGTCGCGGACCAAAAACCACTTATATTTCCAGTTTGGTTTACTAGACAACCTCTCCATGTATTTACAACTCGAGTTGCATTGATAAAATCTTGTGTCTTGAGTCCCCTTTTTCAGAGAGAAAATGCTGAGCATCAACTTCAACGAGGGGGAAACACCGATCTCCTTACATCTCATAACAAAACTTGTAAAAAACATCCAACCATTGGGAACAATTTGAGCAGGACTCAGGTTATACTCCTCCAAAAACTTTGAGAAAAGGGGATGAAGAGGGAGCCGGAAACCTTGAGATAGACTAGCTGCATATACAACTAAGCAATCTTCGTAAGCGTCCAGACAACCACCTTCCTCAGGAAGACAGAATTCAACACCCGCTGGCCATGGGAAGACTTGCGAAAGAGCATCAAGATCTCCAAGATTCAATAGGGTAGTGCAACCCCTCAATTTACTCACTGGGGACCTCCATGGATGAACCCTTTCGAGCACAACTGGTGGACGGCCGGTTGGAGGAGGAAGAGGTTTGAAATCCCCCAAAAAGAGACAAGAGTCAAGATCCTTCAAATCGTACGCAAGGGTATCCAAATCACTCAAATTCTCCTAAGAACGGATTACCTTGGGAGCTTCCACTAAACCAATAGGGGGAAGCTCATAAGGAATCCAAACTTCCTCCGACTCTTGATTCGCCGACTGAGACGAGACGCGGACGATATCCCCGCGTCCACGGAAGAACTAGCACCCGAATCATCCACAACCGTTGGATTCTCACCATCCGCGCATCCCTTCGAAGAAGAAGAAACTGAGTAAGGTGAAGAATAGTAATCAGGGTCAAAACGCTTCCGACGCCTTCTCACCTTGATTGGGCTACCATTAGGACCGATTCGATCCGGGGTAGACGCGGATGTAGAAGAAGATGACTCTGACGAGGAATCATCAGAGGAAGAAGAAGAACTCCCAGAGGAGATAGAAAGCGGCTCCGGAGACGGACGCGCTTGAGAAGATGAAACAGCACCACCTCTCCATCCTTCATCCCTCTCAAAATCTTCTAGTGAGTCACCCTCCTTGTTGAGATTAGCCATTTCTAAAAGAAACTAGAAGAAAATTGTACGAAATTTTTACTCACACAAAGTAAAGTTCCATCCGAAAAAACACCTCCGAAACAATTCCATACCCAAATCTACGATCCAAAGGATAAAAAATCAAAGAACTCAACAAAGAAAACTCAAGAACAGCCAAAGAACAAAAAGAATTACCTCGCGGAAATTGAAGAAAACCACCAGGAACTTCAAAACAAACCGCCGGAACCCTAGAAGACCGCCGCCGGAAAGCTAAAGATAAGGATTAAAGATTGCGGAAAGTGGAAGAAGACAAATGTGGGTGAAAAAGAGAACGGAACGGGGTAACTTATAGAAAAATTACCGACGTTTGAAATTCCAAACATAAATGGGCCTAATGGACCCAAATTGGGCCATGACTCAATAAAGAAAAGGCCCATTAACCCCATCAGAGTCAATGACGGTAACAAAACTGCAGATGTTTATATTTTGTGTCGATCCGCGTCAATTACTATACATAATCAACACGGCCCGAGGAGCTGTGACTAAACCAATGCCGAAAAACATCTGTCAAAACACAAAAAGTACCAAACAATTAAGTAAAAAACAAACAAGAAACTCATTTTATTATCCGCGGACGAAGGTCCAAGAAACTACTCATAAGAAATCGTCCGCGGATGAAAAAGAACAGATACGTGGCAATCATGCCCACTTCCCACGAGTATAACACGTGTTGAAAGCGGAGCACCACGTGGCGCAACATGCAAGAGAGTCAAAAATCTATAAATAGGGAAAAACTTCATAAGAAAAAGGGGACTTTTTGGAAACCGAGGGAAGATAGGAAGGCGGATTAAGATATTGTGAACCCAGAAGAAAGAAGGTAAAGAAGCAATTACACGCGAAAGAGAAGTCTGATAAAAAGAAGAGAGTACACATCATGCACAAATGTCAATCTCCGCGGATGTAAAACCTGTCTGCTTTTAGTGTAGAATTCTATTAAGAGTTGACGTTAATAAACCTCAAGACATTCAACGACGACAGGTATAGTAAGCCTGGTTTTCAAATTGTCTAGGAAAAACTCGATAAGGGAACCGTCATTCGCAGTTAAAACAAATTTGCTTAACTTCCCGCGGCACAGGTTGGGCCGCGTCGATTCCTTCGACGCGGGTCAGGTAAGTCCGTTGAGAAGGACGTACATTTCATCAAGTAGGTTCCCGGGCCCCACATAAAAATGGTGGCCTTTCGTTTCGCGGTTTTTCAGTAGACACGTCGGCAGCAGATCAAGAGACTGGACGAGGCGACTCAGGAAGGAGGCGAACAGGCGCTAGCGAGGAGAGACCGAGACGGCATCGAGTGAAGGCCTGATGCGCGACGGAGTACTCGAAATCGATGACCAGCAGAGTGAAGACCGGAAAAGGGGGGCTCAAAAGCAACCAAGAATCGGGTCGATAGTTGATATGGGGAATCAAGGGATGAACCAAAAAAACCCCAAATCGATAGTCAGGTCACTGGACTCCGGTTCGCAAAGGCCAAGGCCAGGCCGAGGCACATAAGCGAGAAACAGATGCGCAGGACAGGGGAGTCGATAAGAAATTGGACTGAGAGATTTACAATTGATAGATAATGGGTGCAAAAGCCATAGAAACATGGCTATTTTGGACAAATTTCTAGAGAGAAGGGAGAACCCTTCTCTCTAGAAAAACATATCTCGATGGATATAGTCTTTTTGGCAATAGAGTGGTAGATACACATTTGTCACTATGGAAACCGATTCATGGAACCCGATTCGGTTACTAACCCACATCCCTACGTGCAACCCATTTTATTATAAACAAATAATATAAATTTAAAAATAGTCCCACCACTTACCATAAACCCCTCTCTTTCTCTTTCCTCCCCTCTCACTCATGTCTCCTACATTTTTTCTTTATTTCTTGGGTTTTTAAGGGTTTATGAGTAATGAGCTCATCACATCATTCCTTACCAAAATATATCTCCCCTTTATTATTTTATGGTAAAACTAATTCAAATAACCCAAACTTTGGTGGGATGTGCAGCACTATAAACTTTACAAAGTGACAAAAATAACCCAAACTCTTACTACTATGTGCTTATATCACCACCAATGTCTTTTTTAAAATAAAAAATATCACCTAAAAGAATTTTTTCAATCAAAATTACACAAAATAACCCAAACTCTTACTACTAGGTTTTTTAATCAAAATTACACAAAAGGTAAAGAAAATTTAAATGAATTTTTTTCTTACTTAAGATAGTTGAAAAAATATCGCTAATTTATTATCATATTTTAATAACCCAAAATATGGTTTGAACAAATGATGTAAGTTAGAAATTTTTTTTAAAATATTTCTCAAATGAACTTTTTAATTTATTCTTTAATTAAAAAATAATAAATTAACAAAAATACAAAAATTAAAAATATATTGCACTTGAGAATATTTCTAACTTATATAATTTGTTCTAACCAAATTATGGGTTTTTGAAATATGAAATAAATTAGTGAATTTTTTTTCCAATTATCTTAAGCAGAAAATTATATTTTTCATTTTAAAAAATGTATATTTTATGTCATTTTGATTACAAACCTAGTTTAATATTGTTTAGGTCCTATTTGAAAAGTATAAAAAGTTATATAATTTGAGAAATATTTAAAGGGAATATAAAAAGGTATATTTTGTGTAATTTTTATTAAAAAAATCATTTAAGAAATATTTTACAAAAATATTTCTAACTTTTATCATTTGTTCAAACCAACTTTTGAGTTTTTAAAATATGACATAAATGAACGATATTTTTTTCAATTATCTTACATCAAAAAATTTATTTTTCATAAAAAAAAATTTACCTTTTGATTAAAAAAAATCTTGTTTAATATTGTTTTAGATTTTATTTCAAAACTATAAAATTAAGTTATGTGTTATTTTTTATTTTAAAAATGATATTGGTGTCTGGTGGTGATAGAAGCACATAGTAGTAAAAGTTTGGGTTATTTTTGTTACATTATAAAGTTCATGGTGCTATCTACTCATCTCACCAAAGTTTGGGTTATTTGAATTAGTTTTACCTTATTTTATTGTTAAGTTTTATTTATTTATTTTAAAACACCATATTGGTGCTCTATTAGAATATTAAGACTATTCCAACATTCATCCTTCAATTTACAAAACCGTTAATATAAAGTATAAGGTACTCCGTATAAGATAAGTCGAGCTAATTGAATTGCAATCATTATGAGACAATTCTCCACTTTTAACAATAAGAGAAAAAATAATAAAGTACCAATTAACAATAAGAGAAAAAATAATAAAGTACCAAATATCACCTCATAGATTGGGATTCTCACCTAATAAAATTGACCTAGCAATTGAACAATTTAGTAGAAAAATCAATAAGAGCAAGCCCAACAGCTACTCTAAAAAATCTCTAAAATAGCGATGAAAATCTCAAAATCTCAAAAAAAAAATTCACTCAAACTCCAACAATTTTTCTATTTTACATATTTTTGCATTTATTTTATACTATTCATTTATTATTTATTAAGATTAAGGTAATTTAACAATTCTAAATTCCTAATGTCAATTTAACTTCTAATAACGTGTTAACAATTCAAAACTTAATTCAATTCAAAATTGTTCAATTCAAAACAAGGTAAAAAAAACTCGATAATTTATAGCTTATGTAGACAAGGTAAGACTAAGACACATGAAGTTGAGAATGTGGTGGACAAGATAGAGAGGATGTCCTCTTTCTAGATGTGGTCACTTTCATTTCTAGGATTACAACTTCATGAAAATCAGGGAAGATGCTTGAAGCTTCTAGGATCTTCAAGGACATGCATATACATGAACAACTTGGACTTCCTTGGTCTAATATCATCACCTTCAGTCGGATGCTTGAATGATTTTGTAGGACTGGTATGTTACAGGAAGTTGAGACCTTGATTGAAGCTAAGAATGGCAAGCTTATAGAAGCACTTCAAGTACTCAAGAAGATGGCATCTTTGAGGTTGGAACCTAATAACTATTCATACAACACTGTAATCAATGACTTGTTTAAGAAGGCTGCAAGAGCATTGATAGGGACCATGACAAGGAGTGGTATCTCTCCAAACACAATGAGTTAATGACTTTGCTTGAAGGATATTGCAGGAAAGGGTTCTTTGCCAATATATTGCTGGATGAGATGACAATTTCTAGTTGTTTTCCCACTCGTACTTATATATCTTGTTGTATAGTCTATGCAAGCAGGGTAGCAATGCACGCAGCAAATAAATCAACCATCGAACACGGCTTGCCAAATAATAGTTGAACACGACTTGTTGCATAGTCGAACAACCGCAATTAAGAAAGACAAATAACAAGGCAACAATTGAACACAGCTTGCCAAAAATCGAACATCAACAATTAAGAAAGATGAACAACAAGGTAGCAATTGAAAACGTTGTAAAATTGGACAACAATTGAACGTGTTTTGCTGAAAATTGAAATACCAGTCGAACAACAACAATCGATCGAACAACAACAATGAAGAAAGACGAACAATAAGAATACCTCCTTGAAGCCAAATTTTAATATGTGGGAATTGGGAGTGGTGAACACATTTAATTTTAGAGGTCTAAACATTTTCTCTAAATTTACATATTTTCCGTCTCTCTCCTCCAATTTCTCTATTTTGCAAAACATTTTACAGGAACTGTTGGGGTTAAAAAAACCCTTGTTTTCTCCAAAACTTCTCTTTTTCTCTATTTTACAACATTTGTTGGGGATGCTCTTAGTACTTTGTACTCCATTAGTTTTATTCAACACACTTGTTAGATCATCTGTAACGGATATACTCCCTGTGTTCTCCATAAAAATTAAAAAAATATATATTAAATGGCAGTAAAATTCAAACTCGGAATGTCTTTACTGACAAAAACGTTTCTTCTTTAGGATACTTTCTTTCTAAAAGAGTATACTCCTCTCTGATAAATCCTAACACAAGGTAATTATATTTCTCTTTTTTTTTTATGGAGGATACTCCTTGAATTTGGTAAATAAAGAGCGGTCATCCAGGGTTCGAACCGGGGATCTATAGGTATTACCCACAAGTCATTTCCAATGAGCTATTTCGAAATGGTTAAATGGAGGATACTCCCCGTATGTCTAATGTAGATGCTCTTAGGAAAGATAAAAACTACTTTTAAATATTAAATTTTAAAAAAAAAAATTCATAGTTTGATTAATTCTTCGTTTGCTCAAGGTTTATAAAGGGATAAACAAATTATTTGAAAAATACAAATTTCTCAAGGTGTGTTTTTCTTTCTAAAACACACCTTATGTAATGTAGTTTTTTTTTAAATAAAACACCTTATATAATATAATCCATTTAATTAAAGCACCGACCTTTATTTTCTATCCAAATATTTAAAGTTTTTTAGTGACATTTTATGTCTATAACTGAAATATATCATTGTTTTAATTTACTATTGGTTTTATCTATCTATCTATCTATTACTTCTATTACTAACTATTTATTTAAAACACAATCCTAACCGATGAGGTGTCGCCCTCCCCTTAATCCTAGCCCTTTCAACCAATCACATTCTATCTTATTATTCATGAGATATATCCATAGATATTTTTTCATTTTCTAATCAATTGGTTCAATTTAATAAATTAACTTAGTATATAATTTATTTCTTAGTACATTATACATTTTCTAATAAATTGGTTCAAATCAAAACATCGAATCAAACATATTTCATTTTATTTGATATTAATTTTTATATTATTATGATTTTATTTATATAAATCTATAATCTATAATTGACTATTAAAAGAGATGCATTTTAGTGAGGTGTCATCACCACCATAATTATAAGGTTTTCAACCAATCAGATAATTTTTTTTAATCAATTTTTTCAATTTAAAACATTAAATTAGAATATAATTACGGTGGTAATGACACCTAAAAAATGCGTCTCTTTTAATAGTTTTTTAATAGTTAGATATAGATAAATGTTGATGTAAATTCTAATAAACCTAATTAAGATCAAAATACTCATTATGAGTCATTGTTATCTTACGGTTTATAAAAATAGGAAGTTATGATTGTTATGATGTTTTTGAAATTTGAATATTTTTATAATTATTTTACGCGTCATTGGCGCGGGAAATATACTAGTTTTATTTTAAAAGGAACCTTATATAATAGATTTTTTTTAATAAAACACTTTGATTTATTTTTTTTTAACAAAAATCCTTTATATCATATAATCTAGTTAGTTGAACCATCAATTTCTATTTTCCAGCCAAATATAATACTTTTTTGATGACATTTTATTTTAGTGTACAAAATTTCCTTATTTAATTAATTAGTTAGTTTAAAAATAAAATGATTATAGAACAAATATTATAATATTATCTTCTTCATAGCAATCCACATATTCTTTTATCTTTTGATTTATCATGTATGCTTTAAAATAAATTAAAGCACATAAAATGTCATCTTGATTTTTTAACAATGATCATAAGATTATATTTTAATTTGTTTACAAGTGTTTTGTTAAAAAATTTATTATATAAGGCGCCTTCAGAAGGAAAAAAAATGCTACTCCGTAATCAAAAAGGGCATTTAAGTCAAAGAATCACCGAAATTTTAAAACAAGTGATCAAGAAATAGAGATTTTTACTTCAATTGAATAAATGTTATTTTATAAGCTATTTTTATTATTTTAAAAAACCTATATAATGGGGTGTCTTTTAGGGAAGAAACCCAAAATAAAAGCTTAGAATTGAACAAAAAAAAAGGTCCTATGGCTGGGAGTTTTCATTTTTTATTTCTTTTATTTACCGTATTTATTTATTTATTATTTATTATTTATTATTTATTTATTTATGACAATGTAGTTGGCACGTCTCGCTCCCTCCTTCCCAAAACCCTCGAAGGTTTGTTAGTCCGCGTCATTCTAACCAATTAGGGTTTCCCATTTCTCTCTCTCCCACTCTCCATTTTTAGGGCTTTTCCAAATCTCTCTTTCGCTTAATCAATGGCGACGACGGCGACTAAGAAACCGGCGGCGGCTGCTGCTCCTGCCGTGGTGGAGAAGCGAAAGCCGGTGTTCACGAAGGTGGAGCAGCTCAAGCCCGGCACTCAAGGCCACACCTTGACCGTCAAGGTCGTCAGCTCTACAACCGTCCTGCAGAAGGCCAGATCGGCGGTCCTCAACTCCCGCCCCACTCGCATCGCCGAGTGCGTCATCGGCGACGAGACCGGATGCATCATTTTCACCGCTCGCAACGAACAGAGTACACCCTCGTTTCTCTCTCCCCCCCCCCCCCCCCCCCCTCTCTAATCAATATCCTTCATTTTATCTTCTGCGATTGCTGGAATTTGTTCGTTTCGTGTCCGTGATTGCTGAATTATAATTTTCACATCTTTGCGGATTGATTGTCCATATCTCTCCCCTTTAAAACTGTTGCTGTTTGCTGTTTTTTTATTTATTGCTTTTGCGTATCAGATCAATTAATTGATCAATTGATTGTTTTGGGCAAATCAATTGATTGTTTATTTGGCTTGATTAAGTAGAAATTGGTGTTTTACTCAACGTTTTCCTCATTAGGATACAAGTTGTTGATATCTGTGAATGTTGAACATGTAAAAGTCAGATTTGCTGCACCTGAAATGACAATTTTTTATAAACTGTCTGACTTGTTAGAAGTCAACTGTCGGCATGAATGATAAATTGGAGTGTAATTTGTAAATGTGTGATTTTAGAATGCCCCCTTGAATGCTGAATCCAATGTGCATTCTTTGTTCCTTTTGCAGTTGACATGATGAAGGCGGGTGCTACTGTCATCCTGCGCAATGCAAAGATTGACATGTTCAAGGGTTCCATGAGGCTAGCTGTTGACAAATGGGGCCGAGTTGAGGTCACTGACCCTGCCGACTTTGCTGTTAAGGAGGACAACAATCTGTCTCTCATCGAATATGAATTGGTCAGTGTTGCCGAGGAGTGATCGTCTGGATAAGAAATGCTTTGGGGAAGGGGTGTGACTGATCTTGTTCCATGGATCATCATTTCTCCTTGACATGTGGCTTTCATGAGTAGATGAGTTGGTCTTATTATTGATAAAGATGGAGTTCGTGTGCTGCACAAATTCGATGATAAATCTTTCGCCCTTTTGGTTCTATGATCATCGAAGCAAAGGTTCCTTCTCAGGGAAATGATAACTCAGGTAAATAAAAGCTCCTACCTCTGTTTTGGTTCCTCGACTTTGTTAACCATTTGTGGGTTTTGAAACTGCAATGCCACTAGCAGAATTGTACAACGTATTGAAATTGGTGTTATTGTCGAATATTTATCACTTTGCAAGGACTCTTTGTTTGGATTTCTTTGCATTGGATGTCTAGGATTGTTTCATTGCATCAATTGGCTTCCTTGAACTGATATTATTATTGCAGATTTTGAACCTGTTTGTGCTTAAATGTCTCACTCTCATCATCTTGAGTTCTTTTTTCCTTCTCAAATTGTTTGCATTTCTTGGATTGCATCAGTTATCTTCCTGGAACAGATATTTGCATTGTCTGATCATCTGATTTTGGCAGCTTTTCATCTGTTGTTATTTGGAAGACAAATTACTATATGAAAATATTTTCGAAGTGTAGGTTTTGCAATACCAAATTACATGTAGCTAGTAAAGAAAACTAATAAGACTAAGCAAGTTTAGATACTGACAAAGTGGATACAACTCATTTGTCAAGTTATCGCTTTTCTTCTTCTCCTTCATGTGAGTATCTGTTTCAAAGATATACCTGTCCTGACAACACACATGAACTTCTCGCAATGAATACCCCCAATCCGAATTCCACCTCGCAAGTGTTTTTGAATCTTGGAGGTGGCACCCAGCAAGCTTCTCCACAGTGAAACTTTTGACAGCAAGAAGATCGTAGTTGCCGGGGAAGAAGGTGATGGGTGCATCAAAGAGAGTTGCCAAGAAAGAAGGATCAATTTGCTAGGCCTGGCTCACGGTTGGTCAACACAAGCTCAAACCGTTGGTAAAATCTAACCCAACTCGACAAACCTGTCGCAACCCAATACCAAAAATTATCCGAACTTGAATGACCAAGTAAGGAAATGGACACCTATGAACTCTCCCTTGCAATAGAAGTGGCAGCATTTGAACGATGATCTTGCAATAAATATACAAGAAGAAATGAGTCGCTCTCAGATATATGCAGCAAAGTGATGATGTGAATGGGAAAAAGAATGTTAAGGATGAACTCGAGAATGTATATTACAATGTTAGTGGGCAATTTCTATATTTATTTTGCCTGGGCTGAACTTATGTATCGGACTTGGGCTAGTGCCTGATGCACTCGTAACTCGTAAGAACATGTGGAACACATCGCCGCCAAGCCAACGCCGTGGCCGACTCACTGGCCAACTGACGACCGCCTACACTGAACACACTTCATTCCCAAGTTTCATTTTAGCTTCTTTTGAAGATGTACACAGACTCCAAAACTAGAACAAATTCAATGTCATAGACCCTCAATCAACATATGGTTGTTGGGTTTCATAGTTTACCCTTCTCATTTATCGAGTGAGGGTTTACAACGTTAGAACAATGAAGAGGAGACAAGATTAAGGTTAATTGCTAGTGCAAATGTGCAATGTAACCATTCGTTTATGCAAGTACTGAAATTGCACTCTTACATAGCTTATTCGAAACACGAAAACATACCCAATATATCCAGCGCTTTTTAATAATTGACAATCGGATCGATGAACATACCAGACTTGGACACTACCTTCCCATTCTGAATGAACCTCATAGCTATAAGAGATGATCGCGATCATGACCATCTTATCAATGTTTCTTGGCGTGCCTTAGGCAATACGCTTTGATCCTTTCGAGTGCTTCTTCGAGTAGGGTTGGTTCGATAGCGTAAGATAGCCTAATCCAATTCTTCAGCCCCACGGCAAACCCTACCAATTAGATAGAACATGTAAAAAATGTATTTCAATGCATAGTTGAACGACGAATAAATGGCTATTTACATTGCATATTTCGTACCAGGGAGAACAATCACAGACTCCTCTTTCGCAAGCTTCTTGCAGAAATCAGAGTCATCTTTGATCCCATCCAGCATAGAAAGATCTAGCTTGGCCTGCAATTGCAATGTGTGTCTATCAGTTCTTTCCGGTATCAAGTCATGATCATCATATAGATCCTTTATTCAATTCAGCTTACCACTACAGACATTCCGCCTTGAGGCTTGTACGGGCAAGTGATGCAAGGAATTTCATTGAGTTTCTCCCAACAGATTTCGACGTCTTTACGCAGTGTATCAAGTACTCTTGTGAAGAAATCGTCTTTCGCCTCCTCAAGGAGTTGCGGAACCGCCCCCTGAGATATCGTAAACAAGGAATTTCATGGAGTTTCTTGCTGCCTATTGATTAACTTTGCAAATATACAAATTCTCAAACCTGAATGAAGGTTACAGGGTCACTGGAATTTCTGAGGAACTGTTCGATGCAATCCGTAAGCTGACAATGATCAACAAAGAAAGATCTTCATCGAGATGGCTGAGAGTTAGTTGTAATATGAACAAAGATGGAGAAGTGTATATATAGGATGTGTAACACCGGTTGTCTTTAATATGCCATTCGGATCCGTTATAACAATCCAACCGAGCCTCCAGCCAGGAACGATCCATCGCTTCGAAATGGACCCTAGGGTTAGAATAGGAGCAATCGATCCGAAAGTCCCCATTGGAACGAATGAGTCACTTCCAAACGCGATTTTTCCATATACTTCATCGGCAATCACAAGGATCCCGAGCTTCCTCGCAGTTTCCGCAACCTAAAGTGTATAAAAAATGTGTAAGTAACAATATTATCTCAAGCTTAGTTAACGGAAATTTCGAACTAAGAATGACCTTTTGAAGATGGTCGTATGAGTAGACATTTCCGCAAGGATTCCCGGGGTTGATGATGACAATTGCCGCGGTGCTTTCATCGACAAGAGCCTCAACGGAATCAAGGTCGACCTCCCAGCTCTTGTCCGGAAGAAGGTTGAAATGTCGGACTTGGAGCTTCGAGAACTCGGCTCGAGACTCGTAGCTCGGGTAACTTGGCCTAGGGAGAAGGATGTTGGCGCCTGGATTCGCGAGGACTCCTAGGGCGACTTCTATCGAGTGGTGGCAGCCGAGGGTCACGAAAACGTCGTCCGGCAATAGCTTGTATGGAAGATCCCGTGAAAGATGGGTTGCAATAGCCCTTGTCATCAAACCATGTAAAGGACATCGTTAGCTCACCATTGTACAAATATGTGCAAGGCTCCATAGGAAATATTAGTGTGTACATCAAGAAGAGCTATCAAAACCCGACCCGAAAATTCGAAAAAAAAAAACACTTAAGTAACGGTTTGTAACAAAAATAATAATATTATTTTTAATTCAAACTATAGTATTTCAAATGAACTCAACGAGATTTCATCTCAAAATCAATTGATAATGAGAGGAGTAGCACGCAAAGCTTGTATATTGTTCAAGACATCTCAATATTTTCAACGTGGGATAACCTATATTCCAACACGACTCCTCACGTGCAATGACTTAGCCAAGTTGCACTCGCCAACAAGCGCTCAAATTAGAATTAAAGCTTGCTACATGTCCACAAAGTCAGCAAGGCTACTAATTAATCCAAAAAGCTCAGACTGAAAGACGTTTCAATATTTTCAATATGGGACAACACATATTCTAACAATACAATAAATAGTGACTTAGCATCATTTTTGCTATTTTTCAAAATACTTTTTTAGTTTCACTCTTTTTAAAAAAAAAATTACTAATTTGAAAAAATTTAAATAAAAATGACATCACTTATGCACCACATTTTTCAAGTAAAAAAGTAATTTATTTGACACAAAAAGGTAATTTTACACATCCTTTTCTTGGATCTCAAATTAGGAAATTTTTATTATTTTACCAATCAACGGAAATAGAAAGAGATACTCTGAATTGATTCATCTAAAAAAAGAAGGGGAAATCATGAAGAAAAAAAATAGAAGATATACCTTTCAAAGCCCGACCCGAATCCCAGAAATTTTGACCTGTAATTTTTTTTCAACCCGAAATCTCAAATTTTTTTCGGATAATCTGGGTTTCGACCCGGTGACCTGATTGACCCGGTAATTTTGACCCGATTTACCTAGTTGACCTGGGTGATTTATAATTATATATGATTAATTTTTTTTTTATAGAGATTCCAATTTATTACATTTTGTAATTACAATCACTCGATCTTTCATTTTCAAATCAAATTTTATATTTATTTGTATTGTGTATTACTCTGTCCGATCGATAATATTTGATTTTTAATTTTCAAACAATTTATAAGAAGATAAATTTTTTAAAAAATATTAAATTTTTTTTATATATGCTTATTACTAATTGCATGAAATTATTTTTAAAAAATTATTTAAAAATACGATATTTTGTATATTATTACATTTTATTGAAAATTACGAGAAATAATAAAAATCAAATGATTTTTTAATAAAATGTAATAATATATAAAATATCAAAATTTTCATAAAATTATGTTTAAAAATTACGAGAAATAATAAAAATCAAATATTTTAGATCAGATATAGTATATAATTACAAGCACTAGAACTTATGAACAACATCTTTAATTTTAAAATTTTAAATTTATCGCAAAATTATCAAATTATGATTTTTTTTAATTTAAAAAATGAAAAATTGACAAATCTGAAATCAACACGAAATGACCCGAAATCCGGTCAAATTCTGGTTCGAGTCAATCCAAAAATACCTGGAATCTGGTGTACCCTAGACCCGAACCTAATTCAAATGACCCGTTTTGACGGGTCTAATCCTGTAACTTAAAATCATGACTTGTCAAGGAGCAACAAAAACTATAAAAATGACAACACATATATGTACGACAAGGGGCAGCTGTAAGATTTGGTAGTGCTGCTGGGCGCTGGCAAAATTTGTTGTTTCAGGGGGATTTTTTATTTAATACTTATTTATTATGAAAAAAAACTATTTTTAAGAAAACATTAAAAGAAAACTACTCCGTATAAATTATGATTTACATATAACTAAAAAATATATTTTCTTTTTAGAAAATTGTCAGAATTGAATATACAACCGAGAAGCCCAAATTTTGATGAATTGAATATATATATGTACTTAAACAAATACTCTCTCCGATTTTTAATATAAGGCATTGAGAATCTTTGCACGTAGTTTAAGGAGTTTAAAACTATATAAAATATTAATGTTTTTTATTAATTTTTTTTACATTAGTATGTAAAAAAAATTCATAAAAAACATTAATATTTTATATAGTTTTAAATTCCTTAAACTACGTGTAAAGATTCCTAATGCCTTATATTAAAAATCGGAGGGAGTACTAAATTAAAATAAAAACGATAAATCCAACATTATATTATTGTTAGGTAAGGGATGGAGGGGGGCGTACTGGCGAGCGGGGAGGATTCCGACGGAGGAGGAGTAGCCGTTGAAGGCGGAGGAGTGGAGAGCGGCAGAGACGGCGTCGATGGCGGCGGGAGGGGGGCGGAAGCAGGGGTAGGGGGTAGGGTCGCCGTGGCCGAGGTGGATCAAGGGACGGGGGTCGTCGGGGTTGAGGTTGGACAAAACACCTTCCAAGACTTGGCGGACAGTGAATCCAGAAGCTTCACGAAGCTCGGCGTTGGTGTTGATCCTCCATTTTGGCAACTCCTCACCACTCATCTCTTTAGTCTTTAGTTTAGTTTTATGTGTGGGTGGGTGTGTGAACGGTGAAGGGAAGTGCAATTGCTCACCCGCTCTTGTTGACTCTATATATGCGTGGCAGAAGAGAGGATCATCTGTAGCTAGTGAGGATCACATGTAACAGTTGTATAAAATAAAGACTGACATACGTAAAATAGCCTCTTTTTTATTTATTTTTAAAAAAACACACTATAAAATGACTTTCTTTCCGTTAAGCTATAAATCACTTTTTGGAAATTTCGTGTGGTAACCCTGAGGTTTCGGGTAATTCGCGTGGTAAACAAAAATTTTAGATATTTCGCCTGGTAACCCTAGTGTTTCGAATTTTTTTGCCTCGTGCCCACAAGTTTGTTTTTGTCCAAAAATTGTGTTTTAAAGTTATAGACAGGTAAGTATTGTAATATTAACAAATTTTGTTGTATATTTTCACAAATACCACCATTGAAATTTGAAAGACAAATCTTGTTCGAAGGATTCAGGAGATGGAGAAGGGTTTCACAGTGGGAGGAGAGCCATTTGCAGAGACAGGCCGAGGACTTCAGGGTCGTGGCCGGCGACGGGTGTGAGAGGGCCGGCGGAATCGCAGGCGCAGGCGGTGGCTGGTGGCGGTGATATTTTCTTTCAATTTAGGCTGAATCGATTTTACTCACTACTCAGGGAAGAGGTGATTTGCGAAGGAGTGCCCAAGCGAAGGCGATTAGGCGTCCGACTGCTCCGGACGGTGATGCAAGCGGCGGCGGCGGCGGCGCAGTTAGCAGCTTTTTGTTGTTCGAATTCGATAACAGGTGAGATTTTTTTATATTTGAATTTTTGCTCTATTGGACAAGTGTGGTCGGTAGTAGTTGTGAATTTGTGCCCTTGTTTCAATTTGGGTCTCCGTTTTTTCCCCCAAATTTTGAGTGGATTTTGTGTGTTTTGGCTTTAAATTGTTGCTGATGTGATATGAACCTGTATGTGTGTGATTTTTGGTTTCAATTTGAGTTGTGTTCTCCGGAGGTCATATTCTCTCTAGCTCATCCAAATATCTCTGTGTGTTTCTACTTTTATCAATGGCAGAATCCAACTCTCCAAAGTGAACTGGTTTTGCCATTTTTTTTGGTTTCATTCATGTTATTAATTGAGCTCCATGCTTATCCAAGTGATATTAATCTATTCAAAACAAATTATCCAAAGCGTTTGAAATTTTGAGTGTCAATTTCTCTGTATCTGCAACAAGCTTGGTGACAAGGGCTGCAAGTTGAGACATGGCTGTCATTCGATTAGATTTAATATGCAATTCAATGATTCATGCCATAATTGGGCATTGTCATTTTGGATGATAATTTTGCATCAGTTGTGAATGTTGGTGTATATTTAAAAGAGAATGTTCACTTCAAAGTTATGATTATGTTTTTGCATGAATAATTGGGCATTGTCAACTGACCGAGTACTTGTAAACATTTTTTATCTTCAATACATATTCATTCAGGTCCAACATAGCTGATGCTTCTTTCTGTTCATGTTTTTTGGAGATAGTCATAGTATGTTATTTGGGTTGCATTTTTTTTCCTGGAAGAACCCTGATTTTCTTGGCTTTTGTGTTTGGTAAGCTGAGCTTGAAGGGTCCTGTGGAGGCAAAACTAGAACTGTAGATTTTGTCTGGAAATTCTTTCGTTAAGGGGCCTATGGAGGCAATACATCCAATCATATGGGTCTGAATCATTTTTCCCCCCATAATTGCTTTAGGTCTTTTAAGTTTGTAATGCTAAGAATGATTTTGTTTGGAAATTCTTTCGTTATCATATATACTCCATAGCAGGATTTATTGTATACCTGATGTGGATTCGGAGAGGTTGTTTCTTTTTAGATTATGACTTTTGATTCATCCTAGGATTTTTTTTTAATTATTATGATGTTCTTCAGATTTTGATTCTAATCATGCGAATGGTTTATTAAATTCAGGTTGTTCGATGGGGTAGATCGGTTTATGCAAATATTCAAAAAATTATCTAGTTTTAGCTCACAGTCAATGTGGCTGCCGTTATTATCATTGGTGTAGCTGCATTTTCACCTAGGGAAGTCCCTTTGAATGCTGTACAGGTACTGTTCTTGATTTATCATTTAGTGACATTTTACATGCTTTATTTGGATTGAGACTATTAGTTTTCAAGTAAGTCACTTATGTTAAAAAACATCGAATATAACCTATTAGCTCAAATGGTAGAGCAAGTGTTATACACATGATGTGGGTTCGACTCCCACATAGGTTTATCTGCACAATTGTACACTGGTATCATGTCACAACTTTGTTTTCAACATCATCATGGCAGCAATATGTATCCTCATATTTTTCTTTTTTTGGGATTCTTCTCACTTTTTACAATATGTATATAGCCTATATGGGATTCGAACCCACATCTTATGCCTAAGCACATTGCTCTACCGATTGAGCTAATAGGCTAAAAATTTGTATGAAAAAAAATCAAAACCATTAGGCAAGCAAAAAAGCTTAATTCAACTTGTACATTAGATAGTAAGATGAGAAACGGATTTTTGTTTAGGTTCCAGATGAAAACCAATTATAGTAAAACATAGGCAAGAGTGCAAGACACAATACAAAACAAGCACCACACAATACACAACTAGATCCTTTGAATGACTTACTTGAAGAATGACTTACTGCAGCTTTCTCTTAAGAATGCATAGTAGTGCCCAATGTGAAGAAATTAAAATATATAGTAGCAATAATAGATTTCAATCAGTAAAAAGGTGGAGATTTCAATATTTATGTATGAAAAGTAGACCAAAATGGCATCTCTTTACCTCTTAAACTTTTCGATAAGGGAAGAAATAATATTACTTTGGCTAATTACATATGAGAAGTTCTGAATGGAATTCCCAAGTTAACTAAACTACAAGTCAGGTACTGATGCACTGCTGCTTAATTAGACTGGTTAATTTGCATTTTGGAATTTTCCATGTTCTCACCTTCCGAGTCATATATAACTTTGATTTTTTTTAACACAAATGCCCAAATTCTCATGATCAAGCTTCACATTTTGACTATTGACATGATTACCTCAATCTACAAGTTTTAGTGTTTCACACAGTTTGCAGATATATACCAAATCATAGGATCATACTAAAACTGGATCCAAATCATAAATGCAGAAATCCTATGATCGAAGCCAAAAATATTTTCGGACCCAATTCCTGCACATTCGGACCCTAAACCAAAACCCCCAAATTTGCGGACCCCAAAACCCTAAAATCATGATTCCAAATTCGAAGCTTTAAGCTATGATTTGAGATCAAATTCACACCCTAGATCACTAATCCCACTCAACAACAACTAAATTGATTGATAGAATGGAACTTTTGAGAGATACGATTGAAAAATTCGAACTCTTAAGACGAACCTGAAATCGCAACCCACCACGGCACCACCACCAGTCGAAGCCACCGCCAGCCACTGTCTGCGCCGCCGCCCCTCTGACACCGGTCGCCGGCCACCAACCATCGTTCCTCCGCCTTGGCTCAGGTCGATTCCTCCCCCCTGTCAGTGCTCGTTTGGTTCAAACTGAGCACCTATCGGGAGCTCTGTTATTCTATTTTCACAAGGTTGGTATTTGTGAAAATATACCACAAAATTTGTTAATATTACAATACTCACCTGTCTATAACTTTAAAACACAATTTTTGGACAAAAACAAACTTGTGGATGCGAGGCAAAAAATTTCGAAACCCCAGAGTTACCAGGCGAAATATCTAAAACTTTTGTTTACCACACGAATTACATGAAATCTCAGGTTACCCCGCGAAATTTCCGATAACTTTTTATTGGCCCTCGTTAAAAGCGTTTTTGTCCCCTTCCGAATATCATATTTTACTATTAGAAATTAAGAATAAAATCCAAAGAAAATGTGGAAAATCAGAATCTTTGCAGCACAACGAGGTGGGTTGTTTGTTGGGTTGTTTCCTTTCCAAGGTTAACTAGTTTAGTACCCGCATTTTTGTGCAGTTTATTTTTTAAATTAATACATTTAATACTAAAACAATGTATAAAAAAATTGTGTAAGTAAACTTTAAACTCTAAATACCCCTCACGTCTAAATATTTTTAATTATTATATAGTTAACGGTAAAAATAACTTTAAATATTTATAATTAGAGAAAAAAAATTATCATTGTTAATTAATATTTGTACCCAAATCCATGTGTGTAAAAATAATCATAAATTATATATGCAATGTACTGTTATTTAGAGTTGAAATGATTTTTCTTTATTATTCTTCTCCTTGAATAGTTGAATGCATTTGTCATGTTTGAATGCATCTGTCATCTTTGAATTATCTTGTGGAACAATGTAAATGAACATGTATTTATATTTGAAAAACGTTTAGTAAATTTATTTATTTATTTATTGTGATTTGTTAGGTATAGTTGAGATTTGTTTTTATCTCTTAGTATAAATAGTTGAGATTTGTTTTTATCTCTTAGTATAAATAGTTGAGATTTGTTTTTATTCATACACCATACCATAGGACTACTAACTCAATATATAGAGAAGAGATATATAACATGTTTTTTTTTTTATTTAGTTAGAATATCTTCAATTAATCTAGATATATACGACAAAATTCACGGATAAGATACGACAATTAGATATAGATACAGGATACAACATTTAGGATAGATATCGACAATTACCCCAACATATATAGATACCGGATAAGCCAATTAGGATGCATATCGGTAACAAAAGGATTGCCCCAACAAATGTAGATATATAGGATACGACAATTAGGATAATATTAGTTTAGATTTTTTCGTTCAATTATCTTTTTTATTTATTTTAGTGAATATATATGACATATCATAATTATATAAAATTAAATCAATATCTTACTCGATATCCCTTAATCCGTTTGTTACCGATAATAAAAAAAAATCCTAATAACTAACAAATCTTAAAAATTAATAATAAATCCTACTAATTAACAAAAAAAATGATAATTTACCAAAAAAAATCTAACAAATCTTAACAAACCCTACTAATTAACAAATCTTATAAATTAATAATAAATCCTACTAATTAACAAAAATAATAATTTACCAAAAAAATCTAACAAATCTTAACAAATATTACTAATTAACAATTCTTACTAATTAATATACATGAGATGAGATTTTCTAACTAACAAATCCTACTAATGAATAAATCCTATAATAAAAAAAATAAAAATTCCTACTTTAAAGGAGAAGCCGCCACATGGGTTAGGCGACTTCTCCTTTAGTATTATAACTAGTTTAGTACCCGCACTTTTGTGGGTCTATTTTTTTAAATTAATACATTTAGTATTTAAAAAATGTATAAAAAAAATCTATCTAGCTCGGTTGAAAAAAGCTTTTCATAGACATATCATGAGAATATTCAGAGAAGAGATATATGGTAGATATTTAGCAAATTGAAACAAATCCTAACAGATATATGACATATATTTGTGGATTTGGATTTAGTTCTTATCAATTAATAACTAACAAATTCTTATCACTTTATAACAAACAAATCCTACATGATTAATTTTATGATTAATACTAATTACTAATTAAAATCAATATATCTAATTAACAAATCCTATATATAAAAAATCCTAACAAACAAATCCTATGGAATTAATTCTATGATTAATATTAGTTACTAATTACTGATTAACAAACCCTATATAAAAAAAAACATAAATCCTAACAAAAAAAATCCTACAATACTGGCTCCATAACCATGAGATTCAGTTGTATGTCCAACCATCCTTAGCACCCCAATGACATCTAATAAAAATGTTAATGATCTTAGAAAATACGAAGAACTAAATTAATATATAAAGTCAGCTAATTAAATCACGTACCAACCATACGACTATAATCGACATTTAATTTGGACTTGAAATTAACTCGAACTCGACAAATTGAAATCCGTGCATCGATATAGATGGTTGCTCAATCTGAGTGATAAAGGTATTACTGAATAGTAAAATACGATGTTTGAATGGACTACATCGGACTTTAACAGTGTGTTTGTAGACTCCAAAATCCTTGATGGAATACATAAGCCCTTCTACCATGTGTTCAACCATGGTTAAATATTTCTTTGTAGCGGACGCTTGTATCTTCGAACCCTGCACATAAATTGTAAATGCAAATGTTTATGGGTGCCCAATACCCAATTTCAATAAATCGAAATGTTACTGATAAAAAAAAAAAGATAAATCGAAATATTTAGAGGTAAGTTGTAAATGTTTATGGGTGTACAAATATGATGATTGTAAATGTAAATGTTTAGGAGTAAGTTGTAAATGTTTATGTGTGTACAGATATGATGATGATGATTTTTTTATATATATTTTTGATTTCGTAGTTGGACTTTCCGTGACGGGTGACATACTGAATTTGAAATATAACAAATCTAAAAACAAACAATAAACACACTAATCAATCTCACTACAAAAAAAAATCAATATTTAAACATAAATACCTTTTCATCGATCAAAATAATGTCAATCGAATGAACTGTTCCAGGATCAGTGTAGCTTAGGGTTTTCAACATTCTTAAAACACGGACAATTATATTCCATCGAATTCTTGAGGTGTTTTGTTCTTGTGGTAGTAACTCGTCCAGGTAATGAAATTGCACATCACCTACAAAAATCAGTTTTATCATACATCAATGAAGTGAAGAAGATGATTGCAGTGTTAATAAATTAAATACTTAACGATAATAGATTATAGGGATATATATAACCAATTGTCCCTATAAATTAAATATCTAACGTAGCTATCCTTTTCACATTAATTACCGTTGTTCTCTATGGGCGTCTTGCCTTTGTTTTTTGACATCGCGTGATTCTCTGCATATAGCCGCAATTAGATCAAAGATACAAATGCCAAAAATCTCAGCATGAACACATATTAGGATAATAGCTAGTCTCAAAGAATGAAGAGAGCACATAAATGATATTGACATCACCTTAGTCTTGTTCATCAGACAACCATAAGAGAGCACAGAAAGTAGATTAATCTTCAAAATAAAATAAAAAAAACTACCGATAGCCGGCTGATGGGATCAAAATCAATAGTATATATTTACATCAAGTTCACTTTATAAATATTTGGTTAGGAATTCAACTAAATTAGATAAGTTTAGATTTTAACAACAATTTAACAAACAATTAAAACAAATCGATTAAAAATTATCAAAAAATTAAAATAAATAAATTAATCTTCAAATTAATAAAAAAAAAAGCTACTCGGATGAGTGATTTAGGGGATCCAAATCAATCATTTATATTAAGATTAGGCAGGTAGACTACGATACTAACCAAATCTTTGATTAGATAAGTTTAGATCAAAATCAATACGTAGTAGTATATATTTAAATCGTTGATTGTTAAGATTTGGTTTAAATCGTTGATTGTTAAGATTTGGTTAGGATCTAAACTTATCTAATTAAAAATTAAAATAACAAACAATAAAAATAAATCAATTAAAATTAAAAAACCATTAAAATAATTCGATTAATCTAAAAAAAACTACATTAAAGGAGAAGCCGCCACATGTCGTAGGTGACTTCTCCTTTAGTATTATAATATAGATAATATAGATATTGATTTTGGACCGTAACTTTCTACCAAACCATCACTTATTTCCTCTTTTTTTTTTTTTTTTAAATCACCCCATCTTTTTTTTTTGTATTTAAGAAACTGCCTCAAACATCCACAAAGGACCACAAAGACAACTCATATATGGCGAATCCATGATTTTATTTAGAGCGAAAATTTTGAACTTAAGTCGGTAATAAGGTATATATACCCCTCTCTACCAAATTAAACTATTAAAATGATATCATATTGCTCACAACCATCCTTTTTAAGGCTATTTATCAAAAATCACCCCTAATGGTGTTTTGATCTTGTAATAATATAGGCTTTGTGTAAATTTTTTTATAAGTGAATTTAATTATTTTATTTTTATTAAATTCTATTAAAAAATAAGGGGTAAAATGGTAATTTTTTAGATATAGCATAATTTGGATGAAAACTTGAAAGAAGCGGTCAATTGCTAGTGGTGGTGTTATTATGGGTGATTTTTGGTAAATAAGCATAGAAGAGATTATTATAAGCAATATCCACGTATTTTGGTTTACTACGGTATACCCTTGAGATATTTTTCAGAAAATTGTCCCATTTTTTTATATATCAAAATACATAGTTTTAAAATCACCCCAAGTTTAACCTTCTTCGCTAAACCCCCCAAAAGCACAAAAACTTACATTAAATACATAGTTTTTATTTTGCAATATGAATGGATACACAAAACATTATTGCAGAAAAAATGTCCCAACGCTAGCTGCAGGGAACTCCACACCTCCTAAGCTAACGTACACCAAAGGCCTAAATTTGACATCCAACACTTAAGTTGTGAATCAATGGCTGTGCCCTCATTGCATCTTCGCGTGCCTTTGGCAAAACGCTTTTATCCTTCCGAGTGCTTCTTCGAGAAGAGTTGGTTCAATGGCGAAAGATAGTCTGAGCCAGTTCTTCATCGCGACAGCAAACCCTACCAAAACGCACCGAATCCAAAAGATCGATCATGTACCGAACAAAAACCTAGCTACAAACATTTTTGTTGAAATAGGCCAAACAATTAAGATAGCGATGAACGAACGAAAATATATGCACATCAATTCCGGCTTTTAGTGTCTAGCAACTAGCAATGATATTTAGAACTATGATTGAGAGATTGTGGTTAGGCCTTACCGGGTAGAAGGATCACGGACTCCTCTGTCGCAAGCTTGTTGCAGAAATCGAAGTCGTCTTTTATACCATTCAACATAGAAAGATCTAGCTTCGCCTGCACTTAACAATATTGTGCAAACATATGAGTTAGAATCATTTGAATTTGAATTATATATGGTTTCTATGGATTGCGGTGAACAAAGAAGCTTTGATCCCTTACCATCGCGAACATTCCACCTTGGGGCTTGTATGGGCAAGTGATGCAAGGAATTTCCCTGAGTAGCTCCCAACATATATCCACATCTTTCCGCAATTTATCGATGATTCTTGAGAAGAAATCGCCTTCCGTATCCTCAATGATTCGAGGGACTGCTGCCTGAGACATTAAAGATTTGGTATTTGGCAAAAGTGAGTAACAAAAGCATCACATTCTTAACAACAACAGACTCAGTAGTACATTCAATAAAATTAATGTTCTTAACAACAAAAAGCACAAATTCTAACTTAGATATTCAATTCGTAACTGAGTGTTTGCAATTGGAACGAATATATTAGCAGATAGAGACGGACCTGAATGAAGGTTACAGGGTCACACGTGAGGTTGAGGAAGGCTTCAAGACACTCAGTAAGCTGATCGAGGATAAGAAATGAAGATGTTACTTAGCAAAAATAGATCACCAACAAATTTTTTTTTTTTAAATCCAAGAAATCATCAATCAAAAGGAAATAAATCTTTGAATGAATGAATAATTTTAGTTGCAAAATGAAGAGTTTGCTTCAATTTTATTTCAAATTTTCACTAGCTTATAGCAATATTATAGCTTGTAATTGGAAAAGTAGTGCAAAGATAAAGAGAGTTGAAGATGTGCAAACCCCATGTTTCTTGAATAGGCCAGTGGGATCAGTTGTGACAACCCAGCCAAGTCGCCATCCAGGAACAACCCATTCTTTTGAAATGGAGCCAAGAGTAAGAACAGGAGCAATCGATCCGAAAGTACCCATCCGAACAAAAGGGTTGCTTCCGAATGTAAGGTGGCCATATACTTCGTCCGCAACTACAAGGATCCCTAGCTTTCTCGCCATTTCCGCCACCTATAAGTATGCATATATATGTAACAACATCATACATATAATAATGTCAAATTAAGACTTGTTGTCACAAAAACTTAAATTGTTCTCAAACTAAGCAAACCTTTTGCAAATGATCATATGTGTAGACATTTCCACAAGGATTGCCAGGGTTGATGATGACGATTGCGACAGTGTGTTCATCAGCAACAGCTTCAACAGAGTGAAGATCAACCTCCCACCCCTTCTCAGGAATAAGATTGAAATACCGAACTTGAAGCTTGTTGGATTCAGCCCAAGATTCATAGGTTGGATAGCCTGGTCTCGGAAGCAAGAGGTTCGCCCCGGGGCTGGCAAGGACTCTCACCGTTGCTTCTATCGAGTGGTTGCATCCAACAGTGAGATACACATCATCCGCCGATAGCTTATACGGAAGATCTCGCGAGATGTACTCTGCAATTGCCCTAGATTCACAAAAACAAGAAAAAACCTCGGTGTGTTCATAATCTATCTTCTAATACAAAAGTTTAAGAAACAAATGACAAAGTTCCTCCATCAGATATAGGTAGATAAGATCTGTACTACAACAAATATTCTTTTGGGCGACAAAAACTATACTGTAAAATTTAGGTGACAAAAAATTTTTCGTCGTCCAAAATGGCTTTCGGTGACAAAACTCTACTTGGTCGCCCAAAACTACTTTCTGTGACGAAATATTAAAATTGTCGCCCCCAATAAAAGCTAGGCTACTAAAGATGGTATTTAGTCGCCCTTTCTTCGGGTGAGAAACAAATTTTGAGGCCTAAAATGGTGTTTATACTTTGTACTGTGGCCCAAAATATATACTCTCTCCGTTCGCGAAAACTTGTCGTTTTAGAGGGTTAATTTTGTTCAACAAAACATGTCATTTTAGGTATTTTGAATCCTACTTTACAAAAATATCCTTGTAATGATTAATAGATTGTTAGTTGTAGTTTTCGATAAAGTAAAAAAGTAGTGTAATAAATGATGGTATAATATATAGTATATTTGTTTATTACCTTAAAACTTGTAAAAGAAGCTAAAATAACAAGTTTTGACGAACGAAGGGAGTACTACGTATTAGGAAAGTTGAACAAACCACCAGTGCCTTTCCTTCTCCGACCTAGACACCGCCATCTCCACCTTCGTCAAATCTATTCCGGCTGCTTCTCCTTCTCCGACTGAAACCTCTTCTTCAACGTCCCTCTCCTAGTCTCTTTCCCATTCCTCGCGAAAATGGTACAACCTTCGCTCTAGACGATCGCAACTTGTTCATCACCCCTTAGCCATGTCCCAGGCCCATGGAAAGCTCGAAGTTCTCCCAGTCAGTGACAAAGGCCTTGGAGACACCCAGGGGCGGAGCTGGGGGGGGGAGCACCCCCCTGGCCGGAAAAAAATTACAATTTTTTTTATATATATTTAGTATATTTAAGGTAATACATTTTTAAGTGATATTTGAAGTAGAATTGCTATCTAGCTCAATTGGTAAAGAGAAGGGAAGAGAATTAAATGGGTCTTTAGGTTCAAATCTCAAACTCTTCACTTTTTATTTGTTTTATTATATCATTATTCTAAACAATTATTTAGGGATTTCTTTGTATATTTTTAGTTTCTCTAAACTATTTCAATTAAAAATTGTCATGTCATATTTAAATTTAATTTTTTCCTTCAATATTGTTTTAAAATTAATTCTTCTTGATTTTTTTCCTTAATAGGTATAAAAAAAATTTACGAAATTTTTTTAGCACCCCCTGAATTTTATCCTGGCTTCGCCACTGAAGACACCGATTTCCTTTGTAATTTATCTCTCTCTCTCTACTCGTTTCTTCGATGATCGATATTTTTTTCCACTTTCGATTCCTCTTCCTACAATAGATTGATTCGTTAGAGGTTCATCTGATGTTTCCATCCAATTGGTGTGTCATTTGATTTCGGAACTAACAATTTTACACCTTCACTTGTGATACTTAGGGTTCTTGATGTGCGAAATTAATCAAACTATCGGTGGATGAAGATCTAATCTCAAGGTATTTCAGGTAAGTCGAATGATTCTTATCTTTTGAAAGAGTAATTTGGCAGTATGAAACTATATATGAAAGAGTATCATACATGTTCAGTGGCTGAATGAACATCAATTGGCTCATCTTAAAACTCTTTGACCTTCTGATCTGCATGTGTTAGCATTATAGGGATATGTGCTGGTCTATATTGACTCTATGGAAACATTAAATCATGTAAAAGGTCTTATTGATACCTTTAATAGGTTTGGCTTGATGGAGGAAGAATTTGTACGTACCACCTTGAACGGACGTTATTCATTGCATTTCAAAATGGCACTAATGAGGTATATGTTTAATTATTTTTAAAATGTAACATATACATATACATTTAAAAAAAAAAAGGATCTATCAATGTTTGGCACTTCTATAATAAGGGGGTTAATTAAAAAAATGCATTTTTTTTTGCATTTATGTGTATGTATATATATAATATTTTTTGTTAAATATATTTGAAAAAAAAATTTATTTATTTTATTTTTATATTTTAGTAACAAAAATTATCAAAAAATGACGAACTTTATATATATATGGAAAAAATATTTTTGCTGAAGAAAATTTTAAATTTATTATTTAATTAGACATTTTGAGAAGAATGAAATTTAATCTATATATAACTTTAATTCAGAAGACTTTGCTTACATGTTAACCTAAGAGTAGTTTTAGGAATATTTACCAATTATTTTTTTTCCTTCATTTTTTTTATTTCTCCTTTTTCTCTTTTCTCCATTAACATCTATATATATATATATATATATATATATATATATATATATATATATATAATTCAGAAGACTTTGCTTACGTGTCAATCTTAGAGTAGTTTTAGGACTATTGACCAATTTTTTTTCCTTCATTTTTTTTATTTCTCCTTTTTCTCTTTTTTCCATTAACAATCTATATATAACTTTAATTCAGAAGACTTTCCTTACGTGTCAACCTAAGAGTAGTTTTAGGAATATTTACCAATTATTTTTTTCCTTCATTTTTTTTTATTTCTCCTTTTTCTCTTTTTTCCATTAACATCTATATATCTATATCTATATATCTATATTATAACTTTAATTCAGAAGACTTTGCTTACGTGTCAATCTTAAGAGTAGTTTTAGGACTATTGACCAATTTTTTTTTTCCTTCATTTTTTTTATTTCTCCTTTTTCTCCTTTTTTCATTAATAATTGGGCTTAATTCAAAACATTGAATTTAATTTAATATAGTTACTAGCCTTAACTCAAATTTATTTCCTTTAATTATTATTTTCTCCTTCTTTTTATCTTTTCAAACCAATTATATATTTTTTAATTTTTATGACATTTACTATATATATTCGTGAATATTTTGACAAATTGTTTCAATCGATGCCCATTTTTGTAATTATTTTTTAAATCGTGAATATTTCGAGAAAAAAATCGCCTTTCTAATGATATGCCATAACCAATATCATTTTAGATAACTATTATACCTCATCACATTTAAAAAAGTTACAATGATATTATTATTTTTACTAAGTGATTTAAATATCTATATTTATGTATTATACTTTTACATGATGTTTTCTTAAAAATAATTTTTTGAGATATTTATAAGATATATTTATGGAAAATATTTTAATGATTTTTATCTTAACTTTTATTAATATTTTATAATATTTTTTTTTATATTATCAAGATTTTAGTTTTAAAAACCGTGTCATGGCGCAGGAATTGTACTAGTTTTCTTTAAGAAGAAAGGTAAGGTCAAAGAGGTTTAAAGTTTAAACTCGTAAATCTTTAAAAAAATTTCCTTTAAAGCTGTTTTATCCCTAAAATGAGTAGTTTAAGAGAAAACCTGGTTATCATCTTAGCCAACTGATTCACCGGTTTCATTCTTCCAATAGGAAAGGAATTATAATAAGGTTGGATCAAAGAAAAGGTGAAGGATATAAGAGTATACCGGCGAGCGGGGAGGATGCCAACGGAGGGAGAGTAGCCGTTGAAGGCGGCGGAGCGGAGGGCGTCGACAGTGGCATCCTCGGCGGCGGGAGCGGTGCGGAAGCAGGGGGAGGCGGAGGGGTCGCCGTGGCCGATGTGGATCACCGGACGGTGGTCGTCGGAGTCGAGGTTGGTGAGAATCCGGTTGAGCACACCTCTTACTGTCAGACCGGAAGCAGCACAGAGCTCCTCGTTCCCCCTGATCCGCCATTGTTGCTCCTTCTTCTCCATCTCTGCACTACCTGATTCCCAGTGAGATTGCCTCTCTTTGTTCTCATTTAAATATAGCAAAGTGATTGAATTGAAAATTCAGTAGTTCAAAATTTCCATATTTTATGTGACAAAAATCTGCAACCTTGTGTGGTTATTGTTATTTGTTTGATTTATTTTTATATTCGATCACCTATCCTTTCATCATTATCATTATTATTATTTATTTATATATTTATTTATTTATTATTATTATTATTATAAAAACATATTACAATAAATTAGTGGGCAACCAAGATACTATATGGCTCCCACTCCCTTAGCGATAACAAAGCTAAGTCCAGTAAAAATATAAGTTGCAACATTAGCCCCAACATCCTGAGATATTGCGTATTTATGAATCCACTTCAGCAAGGCAACAACATCCGTATCTAACTCTTCCAATGAAGAGAATGAGAAGGGTATGAAACCATAACAAGCCGCTGTGCACAAATCCCGATACTTCGCACACTTACATTGAGCAACAACACCAACAACCCGATACTTCGCACACTTATGTTGAGCAGCAATATTAACAGCACAACCGGGCATAAAGTCGGACATCCTAGACTGAGTCAAAGGGGAGAATCTCGTTAGATCGATACACACATTTCGCCCTCTATCCCAGGAATAAAGGAGAAAATCTACCGGACGAAGGGGCTTATCGTGCCCATCAACCAAACCAATATCGACCTCCTTACCGGCAGAAATCCCAGACCTATAACATATATCAAATAAGGTGTCACGAACGAGGTTATTAAGGTGAAGTCCTATGGCTGGGCCGTCCTCTTGGATAATGGCAAGTGCTCTACTAACCATCAAAGTGTCTCCAATCAACGTCCCATCATCAAGATACTAAGCATTAAGCTTCAACTCACAGCTACCCATAACTTTACGAATCAACGGATGCAATACAAGCGAGAAAAGAAGGGGCCCAAGAGGGTCACCTTGTCGAACTCCTTGAAACGAATAGAGGACTTGATCATCGTAATATAAACGAGCGGGACGCGCATAACAGAACTCAACCCAATGAGCGATAAAAGGGCACCTATGACGAACCTCCTTAATCATCACACTGCGATCAACCAGATTAAAAGCATTCTTGAAATCAACCAAAAGCATAGTCAGACTACTATCAAACCCCTGAGATTCCACTAATCTGTTAACCACATGCAGTACCGCTTCTCCTCCCCCTGAAACACCCACCCAAACTGCGCATTCACCGGATAAGTCCCAAGGGTTTTACCAGCAGAAGATGCAGCCACTTTAGACACCAAACGCCTCCAAATCGAACCAATAGCAATGGGTCGAACCCCTCCAGTCGGCTTAAGGAGAGGTGTGAGAGGGGTACTCGCAACAAATTGACTCAAGGAAGCCGGGCACCTACCACTGAGAAATAAATTAACTACACTCGTAATAGAGTCAGAGACCTCCTCAACAATAGCCACATCCGCGCTATGATAGGGAAAATCCCGACATGAAAGCACAAGGGCGTTCTGGTCTTTTACCAATAATTCGAGTATTCAATGCGACATTGATGCTACCGTTTCGCCAATTTAATAACGATTACGATAGCGGTTTCGTGCATTAAGAGCGTTGACTGAATTAAATACGGTAACGGTTTCTTTTATTAAATATTGAAACCGTTTCAATTCCTTTCATTAAGTACCTTGACCGTTTATTTTGTGCTCCACTAATATAAATATGAGAAGGAAACTCTTTCTTGTTGGACGAGGACTGACTTGAGCGTTGGAGGGTCCTCCGGGGGAGACAAGCCCCGCCCCGACCTTGTTTGTTCTTGTTTTTCAGGCTATGGTTTTGGCGATTCCTTCAACAACTAGGATGCAGATTTATGCACTTACATTTGGCGCCGTCTGTGGGAACCGATCAAAAAGCACTCAGATCGGAACCCTAATGAATCAAATCGAAGAACCCTATCGTCGCCGAGGGTGAGGGGCACTGCGAGGGATCGTGCTGGCCGCCGCAAGCACCCGCAATGGATCGACGGTGGGGCCGGTGAACCTCCATGGAGCGAGCCGGTGGAGCCAAACTCCAAGCAGCATCGCAGGCCAATCTTCACCGGTCGAAATCAGGGAGTTCGGATCTCCATGAATCGATCCCGCTTCTTCATCAACGCTCGACGGTGGAGTTCGGATCGGTGACCTGCGAACCCAAACACCAAGCGGCATCGCAAGGCCTCCTGACATCCGCCTATCTAAGTGCAAGCGCGCACATGGGCGTCGAGCCGCTACCCGATCACCAGATCGACGACTGCATCCAAGCAGGCCCTACGCGCCCCTTTCCTCGTCGCCTGCGTCGCCTACGAATGCCCGGCACCAACGTGTTACCTCGCTCTCATCCACGACTCCTCAATCACCGGCGATCAGCGACACCTTGGCACCAGGGGCATAGAGGAGTCCTCCCGCACTGTCGCCTCACACCGAAAACACACCCCGGCCAATCCGCCGGTAAGGATCCTTCGCCGCCGTCGAAATCAAGGCCAGAGGCGAGACGATGGTCGAGGATGCAGCGTCGAGATCAGCTTTCACCCGCCATTGAAGTGAAGGTGGAGTCGTTTGCCTTCAGATCTGGCGAGAAGACTCGAGGTCAGCTTCGAGACCCTCGCCGCCGCCGTCCGCGAAACCTAACAAAGAAGACGATCTAATTTGATGAAGATTTGGCGAAATTACAAATTCGCCCCGGAACTCTCACAAATTGCAAAATTGGCCCGATCTTTCCAAGTAATTACAGAGAGTGGTCCAGACTTTCAAGGTTGCAGATTTTTGTCCCTGCAGCCCCCTATCTCCGATGGATTCGAAAAGAGGATTACAAGGGGCAAGACTGCATAACATTAGCCGATCAAGGCCAACTTAGCCGCTCAAGGCCGCATTAGCCGATCAAGGCCAACTTAGCCGCTCAAGGCCACATTAGCCGATCAAGGCCAACTTAGCCGCTCAAGGCCACATTAGCCGATCAAGGCCAACTTAGCCGCTCAAGGCCACATTAGCCGATCAAGGCCAATAGCCAATTACGGCCACGATAGCCAATTATGGCCACAGTAGCCAATGATGGCCAATAGCCAATTACGGCCACGATAGCCAATTACGGCCACAATAGCCAATGATGGTCAATAGCCAACTACGAGTCAACGATTGCCATCTACGGCAAAATCGTCGCTCACTCGACAAGCTCCGTCGAGCACTTTTTTCGGCTTCCTTCATCATTGAGACATGAAGAAGAAACCCGAGGGGCAATTATGATAGGGAAAATCCCGACATGAAAGCACAAGGGCGTTCTGGTCTTTTACCAATAATTCGAGTATTCAATGCGACATTGATGCTACCGTTTCGCCAATTTAATAACGATTACGATAGCGGTTTCGTGCATTAAGAGCGTTGACTGAATTAAATACGGTAACGGTTTCTTTTATTAAATATTGAAACCGTTTCAATTCCTTTCATTAAGTACCTTGACCGTTTATTTTGTGCTCCACTAATATAAATATGAGAAGGAAACTCTTTCTTGTTGGACGAGGACTGACTTGAGCGTTGGAGGGTCCTCCGGGGGAGACAAGCCCCGCCCCGACCTTGTTTGTTCTTGTTTTTCAGGCTATGGTTTTGGCGATTCCTTCAACAACTAGGATGCAGATTTATGCACTTACACGCGCCCTAAGAGCGTCCAACAAATGTTGAGCGCGTAGACAATCTTTCCCACACGACGTACCTTTTGAGAAGCTTTTAATTCTATCTAAAACTAAACTCCTAGAAACCTACAAGGAGTCACACCAACAATAAGCTCAGGGGGCACATAAGGCGCCGGAGAGAACGGATGTTTGTCAGTAAGCTCCTTAAGAGTATCATCCGTCCGCAGAGCGACACTCGAAGACGTAAGAAATGCCCATCACACCTTCCTCTTACATTGCTTATTGGCTTGCTCCTCCTGACAATGTTAGGATCGAGATTCTAGATCGGATCGGTGGGGGTACAACAGAATCGGATCGTAGGATCGTAAGATCCTACTGAATGTTTAAATTTTCTGGTAAAGTAATTACAAAATATTGTATACCACTTATATGTAAAGTTAAACCAATGCTCAATAGTACCTATAACCACTTTATTTTTCTATCCATGTATGAAAAAGCCACACGTGTATATAACAACCCAAAAAATTCTAGCAATAAGTCATATTTCTAGATTTTTTATATCCCTAAATAGAGAGTGAATCAATAAATTATTTTAAAAAATCAAGATAACTATATCAATCAACATATTAATTCAAATTACCAAAAAAAAAACCAAATTACCAATTTTTTGTAATAAAAATCAACATATTAATTCGTGTTGTAGGATCTCGATTCTGATTCTGCTACGATCCTACGATCTTGCTACAATTCTGTACGATCCTGCTGTGATCCTGCTGCATACGATTCTATATGTGCGATCCAGGTCGATTAGGCCACTTTCGATCGTAGAATCGTATGATCCCACGATCCGGATCTAGATTTTAACAACCATGCCTCCTGACACCTCGATCTCTACACCCTTAGAAGGGGCATCAAAATTACCGGACAAAAGATCAGAGACAATACGATGAATGCCCCCAGGTTCTCTCCACACCTGAATAGCCTCGGAAATACTATCAATCTGTAGGCAATTCTTCACTCCCGAACGATTTTCTGCGCTAGTTTTGGGCTTGTACTTATGCAGGATACAAAGAGGCATAATCAAGAGACACACCCAGGCCGACACACTAGATGGATAAGATGTAATCCTATCAAGGGCATCCTTAAGAACTCTATCAAAACCCAATCTACACTTCCACGGGACAACCTTAATAGTATAAACTTTAGCACTAAACATCATCTCTAATAAAGCGACGTCAAATACAGCATTCAGAGCAACATCAATAACATCCACCGGAGCTATAACAACCGATGACCTACCAACATCAATAACAGGACGGGGCACCCCATGAACGAAGAAGGCAATTGTTCTGTCATCAGACAAAGGAGCTTCAACAACGTCTCCGTCATGGAAACAATTCTTAGAAACGGTGTGAATGACACAACAATGCCCACAAAACCAAAGACCAAGCTGCATTAGAACCGCCTCAAACTTACCGTAAATCTCAAGATTGGAACCCAGGAGCGCCTTGAAACCGAACAACGCATCACCACTAAGATGGATATCCCATAAATGTCTAATAAAATAAGCAGGGGTGAGACCTTTACCGTTACAATCTCTATGTCCATCACACCCAACAAATGGGCAATGAACCCTCACCGGTGAACCACCCATCCCACCCCTCATTCAAAACACAAAATCGATAGAAGCTTTAATTAAACACAAACCCAGTACACAGTAATTGTTGCCGATTTGCAGCACGCACTGAGCACTGGATTGAGTCGGAACAATTAAGACCTTAATTACCTGGGCACCAAGAGCAGAAAGCCGAGCACCGAGATGAAGGAAGGAAGCCAAACCTGAAAAGACACCACCCTAAAGAACTTAAACCCCGACGACGATGAAGGGCAACGACGACGAGGCTCACATTTCCGATCACCCTTATGATCGCCAATCGCCCCCTTTGCCCTAGCAGAGGTTGAAATGAGATGATTGTATAGTTTACAAGAAATTAGTGGGCAGTCGAGATACTATTTGTGCACCCACTCCCTTAGTCATAACAAAGCTAAGTCTAGTAAAAATATAAGCAGCAACATGAGCCTCGACATCCTGTGATACCAAGAATTTTTTAATCCGCTTCAGCAGGGCAACAACATCTGTATCTATCTCCCCCAACGAAGAGAAGTAGAAGGGTAAGAAACCATAGCCAGTTGCAATACACAAATCCCAATACTTAGCACACTTATGTTGAGCAGCATCAACAATAACACCACCGGGCACAAAATCAGTCATCCCAGACTGAGTCATGGACTCATGGGGGAGGATCTCATCAGATCGATGCACAAATACCATCCCCTGTCCTAGAAATAAAGAAGCAAATCTGCCGGACGAAATGGGCTATGCCCATCAACCAAACCGATATCAACCTCCTTACCAACAGAAATTCCAACCATGTAGCAAATATTCAATAAGGTGTCACAAACGAGGTTATGTCGATGTTTAATAGCAACAGTACCAGCACACGACACAACATGATCGCCATAGACATCGCCATCAAAGACCCAAAAACAAGCATGAGAGGGCCTAGACATCGTGAACAACGGAGCACCGAGTCGATAGCTAAGTACACTATGATAGGTCATTCCATTCATAGTTTGCCCCAACCCAAAAATAGGAATCGCACGGAACCAATCAGAGGAGTGAGCACCCTACAACCATACCGGAATGGTTCAACTGGAAAGGACTTACGGGTAGTACCCAAAGATCCTCGGTTTGAACCCCGATGGCCGGTCTTTATTTACCAATTCAAGGAGTGAGCACCCCACTGAGACTTCCATAATGTCACTGTTGAGGAGTCAAAGAGAAAATAGAGTCTGATGTAGCAACAACCTTCGTGAAATATATATATATATATGCCAATTTCTTCATAAGTTTAGGGGCAACGATTCACTAGGATAGCATAAAAGATTAGAACCCGTGGTCAAATTAAAAATGCACCAGGCATCATCAAAAGTAGGGCTAGCAAAAATGATACCAGAAGGACGTAGTCACGTAGGAGCTTAGCCTGCAACTCAACAGACTGCAAACGAGATGCCAAAAAAGCATAACGTAAGACATTGACCCCTAATAGCATACACTCCGAGCCCACCAAAATGAAAAGGGGAGGTGGCAAGCCGCTACCGCCAATCTCCAAAACCAGGGCGATATGCAATGACAATATGTTCCAAGCTAGAACGGAGTGCCACATCAAAGGAAACCTAGGCCGACCCAAAGACATGAGTGGAACAAGTACGCAAAGCAAAGTAACGTTTAGAAATACACGTACAAGCCCTAAGCAAAAGCAACTCACACTAGGGGTCATCAATCCTCTCGCACTAGGGGTCATCAATCCTCGTGACAGAATCCATAAGCTCTATGGTCCTAGTCACTCTCTTCGCCACAAGGTCACTGCTGAAAACAGGGCACACACTGACAGGACTACCCATAACTGTGACACCACGCGAAGGCCGAGCAACAGAGGGAGGGGGGAGGGACACTAGGTAGCCGACTCCTGGGGTCTTCTGTAGGTAAAAAAAAAAACCTCAGTCTTATCAAGATTAAAATGAAGGCAAAGCGGGGAGCATCCTCCATAAGCAGATCCAAGACCTTCCCCACAACCAAAGTGTCCCCGACAATAGTGTCATCATTTAAGTACCAAGCCTGCAGACTCGGGTCAAAAGAGTATCTGATCTTGCACACCAAAGGATGCAACACTAAAGCAAAAAGTAGAAGACCCAAAGGATCTCCCTACTGAACCCCTCGATAAAACCATAAGCTATGCTCCCCGGAATACAACTGGGCAGGACTAGAGTAATAAAACTCCACCCATCGGGATAGAAACGAGAGTAGTGATGACGAACTTCTTTTAACATGGCCACACGATCAACTAAGTTCAAAGCTTTATGGAAATCAACCAACAACATGGAAAGACTAGGTGTGTTATTCGAGTCGAACGAGTCGAGTATTGGGCTGCTCATATTCGACTTGCTTATATTCGAGATCAAGCTCGAGCTCGGCTCGAATTTTTGTAGAGCTTAGAAGTCTGCTCGAACTCGGCTCGCGAGTTCAAGCAGCATGCATGCTCCTTCTCTTTTTCCTCAAGTTCCATCCTCTCCCTAACTAGTTGCTCCGTCATGCCTCCCCTGCTCATCTCCGACAACCGTTTTCTTACTTTTGACAACTCAGACCTTACATTACCAAAAACCACCTCATCCCAATCCTTGAGATCAATAGCAAATCTCTCCACCTTACCTTCGATAGTTGGATCAACACGCGTGCTCCCCAGATTCTGCCAACCATTCTAAATCACCTCCATACAACCCTCATGAGATAACCACATGGCCTCAAATCTGTATGGCTTTCTCCGGTTCCTACTACTTTCCTGCTCCCTTTCTGTTAAACATATTTTTATTGGGATGTGGTCGGACTTGCACCTTTGTAAATGCCTGACTATAATGCCTAGGAATTCCTCCATCATCTTTTCATTCCCAAAAGAGGTCATATCTAATCTTTCATGTATAAAATTACCACCTTCCCGCTTGTTGTCCCAAGTAAATCTGCTCCCCATGAAAGGTATCTCTCTCAGCTCACATTGTTCAAGAGCTTCCCTGAACTCAATCAGCCTCCCAAAAGATGGCGTATTACCTCCTTGCTTGTCGGCTAAGGGCGTGAAGAGGTTGAAATCTCCTGTGCATAGCCAGGCCAATTTGCCTAGCTCATATAACCTCTTGATTAGCCCCAGTGTAAGGTGTTTATTCCCATTTTCTGGCCATCCATACACCCCTGTCAATCTCCATTCCACATTCTCCCCTTCCCTTATCATAGCATCAATGTGGTGCCGAGTATACGATTTGATCATCACCCCACACCCCTCCTCCCATAGTCAAGCCAACCCACCCGATTTTCCAAGACTGTTGACCACAAACATTCCGCTAAAACCCAGTTGTGCTCTTATGTATTCCATTCTTTCCCTCCCACATGATCTATTATTTCCCTCCCACGTGATCTATATCCTATATATATATAAACAATAGATCATGTGTACACATTCCTTGTTGTGTATCATGTTAATAAATCTTGGTCATTGAATTGAGAAGATCAATGGATGATATTAAAGTAACTTTTGATTATTCATTGGTATTAGAAGATTATTCGTTGGAATGAAATTATTCAGTGGTATTGAGCGATTATTCATTAGAATATATTTTACATTTTTTATACTATTTATATAGACGAATAATTATATGATTATAGACGAATAATCATATGAAAATAGACGAATAATTATGAACAAATAGATAAATAATTTCTACGTACACGATAAGGGTTATGTACACCGAAAACAATCTATCTACACAATCAAAGTTATAAAGTCACTCATTTTTTTTATATCTATAAAGTTATTCATATATATAATCAAATTTGTAATTTTATTTGATCTAGTTAAGCAATGTTATACTCATATTCGGTTAATTTTAGAAAACTTGATGAAACTAGCTTTAATTACGTTTTTATCAATTCATAAAAACGTACCATTAGCCTATGATGATGACAATTTGTAGCAGTAATTTAGCATCGATGAAAGTGACTTCTATTTTTTTGTAGATCGTTGTATTTAATTTTATTTATATAAAAAAAATCGTTATATATAAAAACAAAGGGGTAAAAACAAAATGAAAAAAAGTTTGACACGGGACTTAACCTTGTATTCCAAGTAATTTTTGTAATCAAATGGCATCAACGTCAATGATGACTCATCGTCTCCTTGCACGTATTTGGGAGTTGGTTGGAATCAAAAGGACCTTTTTTCTTTAACATCTTTACACATTTAATGAAGGGCGACCATCAAATTATAGCCAATGCAATTAATGGTCATCGAAAAAATTAAACGTATCAACGACCAATTTGAGGGTGTCATTGTTCAACATTGCTATAAAGAAACAAACTTTGTAAATTTTATTATAATAACTTTCCTTTTTTTAGTTTTTAAAAAACTACAACTACTATTTCTTTAATCATTACAAGAGCAATTTTAAAAAATAACACAAAATACCTGAAATGATAGTATATTTTTCTAAATAAGATTCTCTTTCTAAAACGGCATGTTTTTCTTAATTGATGGAGTATCTGTCAACTGATATGATTTAAAGTGAAATTACACAAAACAACCACTCTTTTCATACCACACGCCGCCTATATATTTCCGTTAGGCCGGGTTGATATAATGGATAATTATGTAATTTTAAATCTGTTTGAGTTTAAATTTTAAATATAAAGTTTAAAATATTTTAATAACACATATCTTTTTTTTACAGTAGGTAAGAAGTATATCGACAAAACAACCACTTTTTTCCAAGCCATTAAAAAATGGCTTGAAAGACCCTACACAGAGAGTCACCATTAAAAAAAAGGAGAAAAAAAATCTCAGATTACAATTACATAAATTTTAAGTTAAAACATCTTGTAAAATAGAACCTTTATTTCTTGAGATTGGTCTGATGTCTTAGACGGCTTGCATGCAAGCTAAAACATTAGTTTAATTTAGCTTAAATGGTTGCAGAATTGGTTCCGAATGCGCTCACGGGCTAGCGCCAACAACTTCTTGTGGGTTAGAGATGACGGAAGAAAGTAGATGGTGGTGGGATCGGAGATGGTAGTTGGTTGGGAATTGGAATTTCAGGGGGAGAGAGAGAGAGAGAGGTGGAATTTGGCAGGCCAGATTGTGGTATCTAGAAAGCACTACTAGAATATTGCAATTAGACATCATATAATTTAAGTCTGTCAAAAAAGCAACAGATTTTAAATTCATCTATTACACCAATAATTTTTTTTGTGATGTTTTAAAAAGTTTACACAACAGTCAAATATTTTGACAAATGTAAAATTATTGGTTCTGAAAAAAATTAAAATGAGCGCGGGTTTAAATTTTCAAAGTTAAAACGAGTGGAATTGAAATACATGGAGGAGTTTCAAAATTTAGGGGAAATATTAACACTTAAAAAAATTTCCCCTCTGTCCACAATCACTCTCCTCTCTCGACCACAGTATTTCTCGAAATCCTCTCTCTTCTCTCACCAATTCTCCCGGAAGTCCGCCTCTGCCCCCGTCGCCTCCACCACCACCACCGCCGCTGCCACCTCTCATATCTCTCCCTACTTCAATCTTCAACTACTCCTCCTCCTCTCACAGATCTAAGACCTCCTCAACCGTCACAGATCTGAGATCCCCTCAAAACCCTCGCCACCATTCTAGTCAGAGCACCGCCTCCTCCTCCATCGTTGAGGTCTTCTCCAACACCAGATCTGATAGAGAAGGTGACTCCACCATGACTCCGCTGGCGCCGTGACTTCGTCAAGCTAAATTGCTGCTCATTTGCGGTCAGACCTCCTACATCTTCAACAGAAGTAGATCTCGACCGCCATCGACATAAGCGGATCTCGATCACCTTTCTCATATCTCTGACGTTTCCATATTGTCCGGTAATCTCTTCAAACCCTTTTCATTTCGTTAGGGTTTGATTTTGAGGGCCATTGAAGTTTGTTTAGGGTTTGATTTTGTGGATTCTAGTGACTTACCAGGTCAATTTGATTTGTTTGGTTATTTCAGTTGGTTTATTGAGTTTATTTTGCCCAAAATTATAAACCCTAATCTGTTAACAAATTAAGGGTTTATTTGTTGTGCTTTCCCTTTTTCGGAGGGTTCATTTAGCCGGCCAGGTCTTTTGTTTTTCGAGTCAAAACACAAAATTTGGCTTCTCATTTTGAATCATGCCACTATATTGATATGCCTTTTCAGAATTAAATCCAATTGATGCTTAAATCCAATTGATGCAATCAAACCCTTGGATTGCAACCTTTTGTGTTTTCCCCTCTATATTGCTATAATCAGTGACATTGGCTTTCCGCCTTTGACCAATGGACCATAGAAATGAATCATCAAGAGCTGACACAATGTTGAATGATGACGAAATTGTTAGAAAATGGAAACCATGGGTTTGGTGCTTCATTAATTTGCCTATTTTAGTCCAAGTTGGAGCCTGGGGATTACTTTCCCTCTTTATGACTTAATGAAAGTGTGAAGCCGGATTTTGTTTAGTGTTACATAAACTAATCATATCACAGAGTCTTATTTCTAAATTTTTATGCTTAGCTTGTTTAATCACTTGTTGTGCTGCTCCAACTTAATCTAATTTTCCTCAGGCTATGTGCAGGCCTTTCTCAATGTGATATGGATCAGCAGCCAACTAACGATCTGATCTATATGCCAATTCCTTGTACTTTGAATTATGATTTGCTTTCTAATTTATCATTGCCTCTGCGTGCTTACCTATCTCTCCTCCCTGTGTGCACTAGCAGGAAAAGAGGAGCAATAAACACTAGCGACCACCTTCAATGATGAGATTGGGATTACTAGTGCTATCATGACAATGTTAGGTGGAGATTCTAGTTATGGAGCAGCTCTTACGGTTAATGAGGTATTACTCGCATGTCACTTGAAGACATAATTCTCAAATCACGAGTACATTATATGATTTTGTGGCCATGCTCATAAGTGGCAAGAATAGTATTATCCCTTAGAGCATGTTCCGTTTTATCCTTCATTCCATGTTCAGTTTTATCCTTCATAACTTTATTATCACTGATATTATGATCATAGATGCCTTTGAGACTCCTAACTGTCTCCCAATTTTGTATCTTTCTCGATTATGTTAAATGTCTCTGGTTTTTTTTATCTTTCTCGATTATGTTCCGTTATGTATATTATCACCTAACTAAATAGGCCTTTTATTTCTCTTTTTATTAAGGTTTCTAGGATCCTAGTTGTGTGTACTAAATCAGTTTGGTTGGCAATTAAGATAAAAGACAATGACCTAAATAGGCCTTTCATTTCTCTTTTTATTGAGGTTAATTGTAATGTCCCCCTTTGATTCCATTACTAATAAGATTGAAATGTAAAATACAAAAAGCAAAGTCTGATTAACTAAAAATACTTGAAGCTAATGGAATCAGTGATAGAATCCATGCCTCCGGGTATTTTTTTTCTTAAGATTTCTGTATCTCATTAATAGCCTTGAATGCAGTCATCTACTACTTTGTTTGCTCCTCTTAATTCTTTCTTTCTAATTTTTTCCCTTTACCAAATATCTGTTGGTTTGCGTCTTTTGCAGATTTGTGTTGTATTCTGTTGCTGAAGCCATCAAAGATTGAAGCCTCAATGGAACGGTCCTGAATTCCTGATTGCTGAAGCACATTTGACAACTTCAAGTTGATTACCTGCTCAATGGACCGGTCTTGAATTTCTGATTGCTGAATTCCAGATCTCCATAGAAAGACAGCCTACTTTATCCTCATTAGATCCCCATTTTAAGTTCATATAAAATTGATGATCTCCTGGTAAACAAGGCAAGATATTCTTATCCTTATGAAGCAATCATCTATGCTCATTTATTCTGTTATATTATTACCATTTGGTATTCGTGGGTTGACATTATTGTGGTAATTCGTCTGTTTTAAGCTTTAGCATAAGGTGTCATTTTCTTAAATCTGCATGATTATATGAATTTTCTAGTTGACATATGTGTACTGAAAGGAGGAGTTCCAACTGTTGGTTATCCATTTATGTGCTCATTACTTATAAAGTTATAAGTAATGAGTTTAGAGTTTACTAAAAAAAATTCATTATATAATATAGTTTAGCTTGTTAATTAGTTAGTCAAGTACTTAATTCCTCTAATAATGGTACTTGATCTGATATTGCCGCCGGTGAGTTATCCCCTTCGATTTTATTTATATATAATTTTATCCGGACAGCTGCAGTGACATGTATCAGATTATAGTTCTTATCTAGTACATGAGTTCATTGATATTGTGTTTATGTTTGTTAAAGATGAACTACATTTGCTCATCTTTGGACATATAATTTGTTATTAGTTATTTAGGATACATGAATCTATGTTGTGTAGAGATTGTTGCATTGCACCTTTCCCAGGTTTCATCAGCTTGTGGAATTTTACCATGGGAAACGAAGTTGTTGTGGAATTTGACCATGGGAAACGAAGTTGTCGTAGACGTCTTGCCGGGTACAATGAGTGGAGAAGGAAATCGTCCCCATGATCTTAACTGTCTACTCGATTGGGTCGGTCGTCACCATATGTTCACCGATGTTTTGTTCCATTAGATTTTCTCATTTGCCTTGCGATTTGGTATATACAATTGGTTGGTTGCTTCAGAATAACATGCTTTCTCCGCCTCTTGATTTAAAAGTACCCCATCATTTGTAAAAGTGTATCTTTTAAGTACCTATCCTTTGTAAATGTTGATTTCACATTTATCTTAATGTATATGTTCATTAGAGTATCCATCATTTGCAAAATCTTATTTTATGAGCAAAGTGTGTTGTGTATCTAATGAAAAAACATCAGATTATTGATGAAAACTGTTGTACCTTATTAGCTATGAAACCAAACCATTATATAAAATGGATGTTTGTATCATTATAGACATTGTCTAAATAATTTAATTCAATGTGTAACATATATTTTTGCATCACAATGTTAATATAAATTGATATATATTGCTAACAACAACATCTTTATAGAAATTTAAAATGATGTCCATATCATATTAACACATTAGTTATGTATATATTTCATGTGATAGATTGTTTTAAAACAATAAAAAATCATAAATTATATATATTAAATTAACGTACACAAAATCAATATAATTAAAAAGATGTCTATTTTGTTTTAATACATTGATTATTTTTAAAATAGTGATTTAAATGTAAAATTTAGGGTGGGTGTGAACATTTTCAAAAGCTTATAAATGAAAAATAACGAGGCTTTAACAACAATTAAACATGTCAAAAATAAATTTGAAGGGTTGATTTATATCTATATTCAAAATAAAACATCAGCTTAAAACCGATGTGAAAAAGTTGATCTTTTACTACACGCACAAAGAGATCGGAATTTTTTTTGAAAGACATCGGTTCACAACAGATGTCTAATTGCGTTTTTCTAGTAGTGAAGGGTTGAAAATTTGAGTTGGAGTTTTGAATTTGCATCAAATTTAAATGAAAGATTGGGGTTAAATTTGGTTTGTAGAGGATTATATGTACTGGCTAAAGGCCGGATGGGTAAGAGGGATTGAAAAGGATGGACAGAAGTGGCTTGAGGTGAGAAGGGTTATTTCTACATGTTCCAGATCTGGAGGCGGTCAGTAGCAAGCTAGATAGGGTGTTGGAGATGGAGGAGATTGGGGAGGAGAAGGTCAGTGATGAAAGGGTCTGATACCCGACTGAGGAGGCGCAACGGGGAGTAGGCCAACTGTAGTACGTTAGTGGGTGGTGTAAAAGTAGAGGCGAAAGAGGTGGTAAAATAGAATTTTTGGCTATATGGGGAGGAGTGTGAGTGTTTTGTGGGAGGGTGGTGGGTAGGTAGCAACAACTAGATTCAAAGCTCAAAGGTTGCGCTTGGCCACGTCGATTTGGCGACTAGGAAGGTGAGAAGGCTTGCCTCGCCAGCGCCGCAGGGCCCATCATGGCCAATAACTGAGCATTGTTTGGTCGGTCAGAGAAGGATAGTGAGGGTGTGGATTGGTTGCGGCAGGGAGCCGGGCGAGCATATATGGTTGTCGTTGGAGGAGGCTGGGGAGTGGCGGGATGGAGATTTGGTTGTGGCAGCTAGAGCTAGAAAGGAGTTTTCTTATAATAACATATACTTGACGGAACCCAAATGGAAATAGGTGGAGTGTAGTGTTTTGTTCACATAAAACAATTAAGGGGCATTTATTTTGTAATTTTATATTTAAAACATACATTTATATATGTCAAAACTTCTAATTTTTCAGTCAAAATGCATGTGGTTTTGAGCCTTTTATCCTCTTATTCCACATTTTATTTTATTTTTTTATCATAAAAACATTCGAGAGATCAAATTGGTCATCGAGAGGTCGACAAGTAAGCAGACGGATCAACCGTCAAAACATACAATAAAAAAAATTAAAGGAAAAAAGACGCAACCAACCCTTAGCAAGGGCTCTTAAATGAACAAAACTAATCATAACTAAAATCATCAAGCTGAAGATGCTGGCGAAGAACGAAACCAAGTACCGCCATGAAAAAATAGCATCGTAGACCAGCGATACACCAGGACTCTATCTTCTACGGGTAGTGAAGACGATACTCTAAGAAACCTTCTTTCCGGACAAAGAGTCGCTCTTCTTACAATATCATGACCCTAGCTTGTCTCGACTCCGGAAGCTGCAAACCCAACCAAGTCGTGTATCTCTTAGGAACACTAAAGACACACACTACCCGATGAAATTAATTACACCTATAAACCAGTCAATCATGACACGAATTTCAACGCTTGTAAGACGAGGGATATCAAACCTTCTAAGCAAGGGGTTAAATTAGATTATTTTTTTCCAGATTAACTAAAAAAGGGAAAAACATTTTGGAGATTAGTCAAGATCCCAAATTATTTTGCGATTTAGCCAAAGGGGGGTAATGTCGCAATTTCAAACAACGACTTTACCCCAGTTTAAAAAAATAAATTAAAATATGTAAGTCGTTGTTAAAAACAGCGACTTACTAGTTTTTTTTAATGACATTTTAAATGGAAAAAGAATGAAAACAAAAAAAATACACGGAAATGACTTTACCCTAGGTTTCAACCTAATATTGACCAAATGGGAATCCAACACATTTTTCAACTCAATATTGACAAAATCCACATTGAATGCGATTCTAGTATAATCATTGACCACGTAAACATAAAAACTAAATGTCATTGAGAAATTGAGCTAATTTTATCTGACATAAAACTTCATCTATCGATTTTGAAAGAAGTTTCCTTCTTTCATGTGCATCGTTTGGGCAATAGAGTGGTTGATAAGGTTGAACACCTTTGCCACTCTGCCCGGTGAGTCGATATTCACAACGATTTAGGCATTTTAGACCTCATCTGCAAGGCTGCTGCCGGGTAGAGCTTGCTCGTCTGAATCCTTTCCTGGTAAAAAAAAACTTTAACCCAGGTTTAAAAAAAATTATAATATGTAAGCCCTTATTTGAAACATCGACTTACTAGTGTTTTTTTAACCTTGAAACAAGCCACTTTGACCTCCTCGAAATCCGCCATTGAAGATTGGAGCTTCCAGTTGTTCCTCGACAACTCCCTCGCTGAGATGGTGAAGATTGGAGCTTCCAATTCGGATTCGAACACTGTGCACAATCTATTTCCTAGCAAAGAACAAGGAGTTCATGCATGTGGATATCATGCAGGGAGGGATGATGAAGATAGTGAGGGAGTTTCCGACATCGGCAGTGGTGAGGTTCAAAGTCGGGAGCGTGGAGCCGGCGCACCACCAGATCTACGAATCCAGGTCCGGATCTATCCTGTGGCGGCGAACACGGAGAAGGCGTTAGCGGCGTTGGAGGTTATGCGAAGGGCGACGAGGCTGTCCGGCGAAGGCGTTGATGGCGCTAGAGGTCCTGCGGAGGGTGTTGAGGCTGTCTGGCGAAGATTGTCCCCCGTTAGTTTACTCTCCCGATGGCAAAGGTTGGCGCAGTTTTGTTGTTTCAATGTTTAAAAAAGAATATAAAAATGGAGAGTTGTTGTTTCAAAGAGCGACTCGCTCGTGGTTTTTTGTTTTTGTTTTTCAACCTTTCTTCTCATTTAAATTGATTTTTTAAACTAAGTCGTTGTTTCAAAGAACGACTTACATATTATATTATATTTTTTTAACCTGAGGTAAACTCGTTGTTTGAAACAGCAACTTTATCGCACTTTGGCTAAATTGCAAAATATTTTGGGATCTTGACTAATTTCCCAAATCCCCCCCCCCCCTCTTTGCAAGTCTAAAAAAATCGATAATTGTATATATATGTTTTTTTTTCTTTCGGCACAACTATGGTATGCAAGGCATGGACAAGATCTCTGGCCTTGCAGCACAAAGTATTGGATAGGGGGCACCGAAGACAAAGAGAGAGGGACAACGCCATCAAAGGACAGCTAGAAGAGGCCTGATCGACGGTGGCAATAGCGGAGGGACGTCGGTGGGCGATGGGGCTATATGGTCGAGTGTGTCCGGGAGGTGGGACAAAAACAACCAAACTGAAGGTGTGACCGGGACCAACAACAAAGGTGATGTCAGTGGGCTTATGAATAAGGTGGTGGGATGTTGTGGAGTAGAAAGCAATGACAACACCCCACAAACCCTAAATCAAATTGGGGAGAAATTGAAAGGATAAAGCCATCGGCGATGGTTGTGGTGGCTATGACGGTCATCGAAGAGGGTGAGTGTGGTGATTGTAACGACTTGGTGGTGGTGGTGAATCAGATTTGGTTGAGCAACCCCTAAAAAAACCAAATAAGATTGAGGGGGAAGTAGGAAACTAGAAGGCGGCGACGGTGAACAGTGAGGAATGTGGTGGCATCGATAGACACTAGAGAGAGCGGTGGTGGTGGTGGTGAATTCAAATTGGGGTTGGTGTTTATTGGAGTATGGGTGATTTTTAGGGTATGAGTTTGGCTCTCTCTTTAGAAAATCTAGAGAGAGGAGAGAGTTGTCGTAGCAATGAATTGTCAATGTTTCATAAGGAAAAATATCTGACCTCAAAACCGTCATTTAAATGACTTTTTTTCATCAGTTAGCTACTTCGAATATATTTCGTTTAAATATAGGTTAAATTTGATAAATTATAATTTTACCACTCCTTTTATATAATATTCTAATAGAATTTGAACAATAAAAAAGGGAAAAATATAAATAAGTAAGTATGAAATTGGGAGAAAACTATTGGCGTTATTTTCTCTTTTCAAATAACCGTTAAAATGGTGTCAACTTTTACAAAATTGCTCTCCCTCCAATTAAGTCGCTTGCTTTTCCCTTCAAAATCACCTTTTAATTCTTTATTAGCTTATACACACTTTCAGTTTGGGAGAAAAAATGACGTTAATTGTATCATCTTAATTTAATTCTTACTTATTTACTTTTTTCTTTTTTAATTATTAAAATTCCATTATCATATAATTAAACAAGAGGGGTAAAATTGTAATTTAATAAGTTTAACCAAAATTTGGACGGAATAATCTTGGGGTGATTGATTGGTGAAAAAAGTTCTTTAAAGGGTGATTTTCTACAAATATCAATTTAAGGAATGATTTATGGAAAATGAGTACACTTAAAGGGTGTTTTTGTGCAATTTGACCTTTTAAAAAAAGAATACTTCTGATATATACACCGCAAATTCGCACGTTAATTATGACGTGCACACACATATTTTTTTTTTAAAAAACGTGTATGCACGTCGTTAATGACGTGCATGCACATCGTTAACAATGTGCAATTGCACATTGTTAACGATGTGCACGTTTCTTTCAACGCGCAGGCCGACGTGCACTTTTATTCCACCCACCACATTTGCACGTAAAAAACAACGTGCATGCACGTTAATAACGACGTGCAAATTCTTAACTACCATTTACGGTGTATCTAACCAAACCCAAAAAAAAAAGGACTCAAACCAATCTTAAACTTCTTATTGGGCTAAAAACTTCCTACTAGGGCCTAACGTTAGATTTGTCGAACGATCTGGCCCAATAAGTCACACTGTCTTTTTACGGGGTAACCATAAAGGTGATGGTTGCTTATCATGCTAGCCTTTGACTTAGAGGTGGAAATGGGTCGGGTGATGGATGGGTGGATCCATTTTTTCACCCAACCCGTCACAAAAAAATTTCACCCGACCCATCACCCATCCGTTTAAGATTTCACTCATCACCCGACCCGTCGGGTGAATCGGGTGGGTCGGGTGGTTAATCGAGTGATGGAATTAAAAAAAAATGAGCCACAAGACATACCTAAAAATCATTTATATTCGATAATTTTATAAACCATGTCAACGTATGAATCTTACTAAATTAATAAAAAGACTTATTCATACATTATATCACTATCCTTAACTTATAAAATTAATATTAGAAGTTTAATATCAAACTGAATGAGATGAATATAACTCGGTTACTAGACTCAATATAAAAAAATGGTATAGAAAAACTATGTCTTTTGAAAACAGACTCATGTGTCATTTCTTTAATATCTTGATTTGGTAATTTCTTTAATATCTTAATTTTCATTAAGAGGATTATTGTTATGAGTCTCGTGACAAATTGGAAAAAATATAATTTGGTTAATCATGCATTAATACAGTAAATGCTAACAAAGTCGTTGGAAAGAGCCAAATTGAATACACTCTATCGGTATATGGAAAACAAATAAAATACATTTTATTATTTTAAAAAGACATGGAGTTAAAAGACACTTGGAAAATGAAGAAAGTAGAGGTAGAAAAAGAGAAATATGTTAGTTGTGTTAAATTATACGTAGTATTATTTATATACTGGCCTCTTTTTTTTTATAATAATCGGGTGGGCTAACGGGTGGTTAAGCGGGTTGGGTAATGGGTCAGGTGATGGGTCGGGTAATGGGTGGAAAACATATCACCCATCACCCGACCCATCACCCATTTCACCCGTCCATCACCCATCCGTCACCTGAATTTTTTCGGGTTTTCACCCTAATAATCAGGTCGGGTGGATTGGGTGAGTCGATCACCACGGGTGATTTCCAGAGTTTGACTTTGTGAAAATTGAAAATTATGCTTGTGAGCGTAATTCTGCGCTCAGAGAGTTCCAACGAAGGATGAAGAGATGGAGGCTGAAGTCCTGTGAACAATCGAAAGAAACAGAGCGGGGCTTGTGTCCCCGGAGATAACTCCGACGCTCAAGTCAGTCGATTGAACGTGTATATCGTATTGAGAAGGCTCAATTGCTTACCTTTGGCCTGTCAAGCTCCTCCTTTTATCTTGGGATTCTACCGATCGATTGATTCTCCTATCCTGATCGGGTTGTTAAGGTCTCGTTATCTTTTCCTTGATTTTCTCTTAATTGGGTTAAGATTCTCTCGTCGTCTAACAAGGCGGGAATTGGCCAGTAGATTTTAATTTAGCACTGGTGGTTAATTGCAAATTACCCCTACATTAGCCCCTCGGATTTTCTCGTTGTTGGCCAACATCGAGGGAATCCGACACCTTTGGGCTCCCTGGCCATTCAAGCTCGTAGCGTCTGTTGATGTCCGATAAGTATTGGGCTCCAACGATAATATGAGGTGAATAGCCACCTATGTTTCTCGGGTTTGAATGTTTAAGGGCTCGGATGTTCTCAGGTAACCCCGCCTTCAAGGGCTGTCGCATGTCTTGAATTGCTAAGTCATGTAAGGGACGATCGCTTACTTCTTAGCGATGAATTTCTTTAGGCCGAGGAAGGGTGGTTGGATGGTCGGCACTGACGTACTCACTTAGGCCGGGAAATGGCGATCGATTGGTCATCATCGACGTACTCATTTAGGCCGAGGAATGGCGATCGATTGGTCATCATTGACGTACTCATTTAGGCCGAGGAATGGCGATCGATTGGTCATCATTGACGTACTCATTTAGGCCGAGGAATGGCGATCGATTGGTCATCATTGACGCAGCGAAAGGAGCTTTAAGATTTAATAACATTAACATAAAAGTAGCGGGGCCTCGTTCAAACCTTTACCGCGGGAAAACCTCATGGGACAAAACCGCACGGCAAGGAAAAAGAGTACCCCTTATTCGAGTCGTGACATGAAATAAATGGTTCGCTAATCAAAACCTAAAACACCTACTGGTAACTTAGATATAGAAAAGCTTCAAATTTGCCACATTCCAAGTGCGTGGCAAGATGTTTCCGTCGGAATCCTCCAGCTTGTATGAGCCGTTGGCTAGCTCGGTGTGGACTCGGTAAGGTCCTTTCCAGTTGGGTCCCAGCTTCCCCGCAGTGGGGTCTTTCGCTCCGCCAAGCACCTTCCTAAGGACGTAGTCGCCCGCGTGAAAGCTCCTTTGGCGCATCCGTTTGCCGTGTGCTCGTGTCAAGCCGCGCTGGTACTCGGCTAGGCGAATTGCCGATGCCTCCCTCTTCTCCGGCAGGAAGTCGAGGTTTGCTTGAAGAGCCTCGTCGTTCCCTCCCTGCTCGAAGGCTGTGGTACGGATGGTGGGCAGGCCGACCTCTAACGGAATGATTGCCTCCGTCCCGTAGGCTAAGCGAAGGGAGACTCCCCTGTCGATCGCCGAGGGGTCGTGCGATGTGCCCACAGCACTGCAGGCAACTCCTCGGACCAATTTCCTTTCGCCGCGTCGAGCCGTTTCTTGAGCCCGTCTATGATTGCTTTGTTGGTGGCCTCCGCTTGTCCGTTTTCCTATGGATAAGCCACGGAAGAATAAAAATTCTTAATTCGATAATTAGCACAAAAAGCTTTGAAGGCGGCACTATTAAACTGTGTCCCATTGTCAGAGATTAGAGCGTAGGGGATTCCGAAGCGCGTAATTATGTTTTCCCAAATGAATTTCTTGGTGTCGACGTCTCGGATGCTGGTAAGTGCTTTAGCCTCTACCCACTTGGTGAAGTAATCTGTAGCTGTAATGACAAACCGCTTGTTTCTTGGAGCCTTAGGAAAAGGGCCGATTAGGTCTAAGCCCCATTGCGCGAATGGCCAAGGGCTAGTGATGGGGTGCAAGTCGCCGGCGGGCTGATGAATAAGCTTAGCGAATCGCTGGCACTTTTCGCATTTTTTGACATAACATTCGGCATCCTTCTGCATGTATGGCCACCAATAACCTTGGGTGATTGCCCAAAGGGAAAGGGACCTTCTTGCCGCATGTACCCCGCACACTCCTTCGTGTATTTCGAAGAGAAGATTCTGCACGATACTTGGGTGTACGCAGCGCAGATAGGGACCGGTGAAGGATTTTCGGTATAGCTCCTTTGTCGGTGAGAGCCAATACCGAGGAGCCTGCAACTTTACTTTCCTTGCTTGTTTCCTGTCTTCGGGAAGGCGATCTTCGTTGAGATAGGCAATGATAGGGTCCATCCAACTTGGACCAGCTTCGGCGCAATCGACTTCAGCTCCGTCGATGCTAGGCACTCGCAAGAGATCGATGTATACAAGGGATCTGTCGCCAACTCCACATGCTGAGGCGAGGCCAGCTAATGCATCGGCTTCTTCATTTTGATCTCGCGGAATCTGATTTATCTCCCAACTTTGGAAATTTGGCATCAGTGACCTTGCTTTCTCCCGATAAGCGCTCATTCGGTCTGACTTGGCCTCAAAATCTCCCATGACTTGGCTTACAATCAGTTGGGAATCGGAGGCTATCGAGTCTCTTAGCGCTCCCTTGTCCGTTGCAGCTCTTAATCCCAATAGAAGGGCCTCGTACTCAGCCTCGTTATTGGTTGCCGAGAATCCCAGCCGGACAGCCGCGCGAATCACTTCCCCGGTAGGCGTTTTGAGCACTAAACCTGCGCCGGCGCCTCGCCGTGAGCTAGATCCATCAACTTGCAGCTGCCATAGCCCCTGTTCAAGTGTGCATACATGCCATGGCTGCGCTACATCCTCCTCTGCTGGTTTTTGGCCGAATTCCGCCACGAAGTCCGCGAGAACCTGGGCTTTGATCGAGGTCCTGGGAATGAATCTGAGGTCGTACTGTCCTAGCTCGACGGCCCATCGAGCGACGCGCCCGGACAAATCGGAGCTGGATAGTAGTGCTCGGAGCGGATGTGCGGTTACGACGACAATTGGATGGGTTTGGAAGTAATGATTTAACTTCCTTGCCGCTACCATTAGAGACAACAGTAGTTTCTCTAAAGGTGTGTATTGGGTCTCCGCATCTAGAAGTGTCTTACTCACGTAATATACAGGCCGTTGTACTCCTTCCTTGTCATCGATCACCATAACTGCGCTAACGGCATGCTCCGAGACGGAGAGGTAAAGATAGAGCTCCGCGCCATCAACGGGGGTTGCCAGAATAGGCGGCTCTTGTAAGTGTTTCTTCAGCTCCAAAAGAGCCTGCTCGCATTCGTCGTCCCACCGGAAGATCCTGTCACCCTTCAATAGCTTAAAGAAGCGGCTGCATCGGTCCGACGATCGACTGATGAATCGACTTAGAGCGGCTGCCATACCCGCCAACTTCTGGACCTCCTTGACGTTGGTTGGGCTACGAATTTCTTGTAGCGCCTTGATCTGAATAGGGTCTGCTTCAATTCCTCTTCTTGTAACCAAATGCCCCAAAAATCTCCCCGAGCTAACACCAAAGGCGCACTTGGCCGCGTTGAAGCGTAGTCCTGCCTCCCGGGCGCGATTAAAGATTTCTTGGAGATCGTCTAGATGCTCAGTCTTCATCCTGCTTTTGACGACCATATCATCGATATAAACCTCGACCTTTCGCCCCACAAGATCTCCGAAAAGGTTCACCACCGTGCGCTGAAATATCGCCCCCGCGTTCTTTAGGCCGAAAGGCATGACCTTATAGCAAAAAATTCCCCGCGGAGTGATGAATGTTGTCTTCTCCTGATCATCCCTTGCTAATGGTATCTGGTGATAGCCTCGGTAAGCATCTAGGAAGCTCATGCGCTCATGCCCTGCTGTGGCATCCACGAGCTGATCAATTTTAGGGAGCGGGAACATGTCCTTGGGGCAAGCCTTGTTTAAATCCGTAAAGTCGACACAGACCCTCCACTCTCCATTCTTTTTCTTCACCTCCACTGTGTTGGCTAGCCATACCGGGTAATGCACCTCCCGTACAGCCCCTGCATCTACCAGCTTCTCGAGCTCCTTTAACACAACTTCCGTGTGCTGAACAGATGAGCGTCTTGCCCTTTGTGCGACCGGTTTCGCGTCTTCGTGCACATTGAGCTTGTGACAAGCTGTGCTCGGGTCGAGGCTGGGCATCTCGTAAGGAATCCAAGCAAAGATGTCCCTATTCTGTCGAATGAGGCTTACCAGACACTCCTTTTCTTCGCCTATCAAATTTGCACCAATAAGAAAATACTTATCCGGTTCAAAAGGACTTACCGTGATCTTGCTTAAGGCCTCTATTGATTTGTCGTCGGGTGGGACTCCGACTTCGTCTAGAGCTACAGGTATCGGCTGCATTGTGTACGTCTCCACTCCGGGCGCAGCTACTCCAACGCAATGCCGAGCGGCTTTCTGATCAGCGCGTATCCGCATGATTCTGTCTCGGTGAGGGAACATGATCATTTGATGCAGTGTCGAATGCACATCGCCCATAGCGTGCACCCATGGCCTCCCCATTATTGCATTGTATGACGAAGGCGCGGTGATTACAAAGAAATCGACGTCGACGACCTTTTCTCCCAGCCGCACCTTCTCTTTCAGCACACCCAAGGGCCACACCGGTAGCGCGCCTAAGCCAACCAGCTGTGTAGATACCGGGATCAGATCCTTCTTCTCCTTCCCTAGGCGCTCGAAGGTTCCGTAGAACATGATGTCGACGGCGCTGCCAGAGTCGACCAGCACTCGACGAATGTCAAAATTCCCAATGCCGACCGTCAGTACTAACGGGTCGTTGTGCGGGTGCTGAACTCCGTCAAGATCCGTGTCGGTGAAGACCATCTGCAATCCTGGATGTAGCTTAGCTCGTTTTTTATCGCCTCCCGTCGTCGAGAACACTTCGAGAGAGTGATAACTTTTTCGGTAGTCACAGCGTGCATTAGCGTCGGCCTTAATCTTCGTCTCGACGATGTGGATCACCTTCCTTTGAGTCTCAACAGGCTCGGGTGGAACTTCTTCACCTCCTGGCTTATCCGGCGGCGCATCCGAAGGTCCAGGCTCATCCTTAATGAATTCCTTCAGGAATCCTCGTGACACCAGGTACTCTAAGTACTGCTTGAATGCTCGACATTCCTCCGTCAGATGACCTTTGTCGCGGTGATAGGAGCAGAATTTGCTGTTATCTCGATCAATCACATCTCCCCGCATCCGGTTTAGCCATTTGAAGAAAGGCTTGTCCCTGATTTGAGCAAGAATTCAGTAGATGGGGATCCTAAATACTGTATTGACAGCCGTGTGAGCCGCTGCACTTGCCCCTACTGTCAACAGCCCCTTCTCTCTCGATGAGGGCTTATCGTGATGGCTTCGATCTCAGCGCGCTTCGGGCGCTGCAGGCCTCCTGTCAGGAGAAGGCGATCGACCGTCGCGCTGGGCGCCTTTATCATCTTCCAATTTCGTGTACTGCCTTATCCTCTCATGAAGCTCTGACATACTGGCCGGCGTTCTAAGAGTTAGACTTTCCCTCAACCGACTTTCCTTCGGCAGTGCCAACCGGAAGGCCGAGACCGCTACCTTCTCATCACACTCCTCAATGTCTGCGTAACACTCCATGAATCGAGAGGCGAAGTGCCTCAGAGCCTCACCCCGCCTAGGTCGAAGAGCAAACAAAGAATCCGTGGACGTGGGATCCCTACTGTTAGCTATGTACCTCGCCACGAAGCTCCGGGCTAACTGTCGCCAAGATGATATCGAATCGGGAGGGAGAGCGTGGAACCACTTTGAAGCTGACTTGCCCAAGCTGGAGGGGAACATTTTACACATCATCCCATTATTTTCAGTCCATAAAGCCATCTTATGAGTATACAGTGCGATATGGTTAATTGGATCGGACTTTCCGTCGTACAACTCAAAGATGGGAGAAATGAACTTATCTGGGGGACGTTGATGCCGGATTTCGCGGGTGAATGGCGTGGAGGTCATCTGACTCAGCTTATATTCCGCTTGCTCTTGCACCGTAATCAAGGATTCGCCTTGGTTTGAGAAGAGTTTGAACAACCGCTCTTCCGCTCGTGACAATCTATCTCGTTTATCCTGATGGCCTGGGGCTGGCTGCAAGTCGTCGCTCGAGGTCTCGCGGCGCTGTCGGACCTGGCGCACAGGGGATCTCAAGTGGGATGCTCGCTTTCCTCGGCGCGATCGGTGTTCTCGAGATCTACCCCGAGAACGCTGGCGCCTGGGCGACCTCATCCGCTCCTGGCGATCCCGTCTCGCAACTCTTGGAAAGTATGACGCTGAGCTGCCCTTATGGTGCTGAGACGACGGTGGCATGCTCTCGTCGTATCGCTCGTCCTCAATCGTCCGGTGAACTTGATAACGATCCCGGCGGAATTCTCTACGAGTCTGGCGTCCCTGCCCTCGCGACTCCTCCCTCGCCGTCGTCCAGTCCTGAGACGTGAACTCAACGGCGCTTGCGATTTTAGCCCTGTGCGACTCCATAGGGCGTTTCCCTAGCGATATCTCCTGTCGCTCGCACTGCTGTCGGAGCGCAGCAACCTCATCGTGCGCAGCCCGCAGTTGCCGGTTCCTCTCCTCCAGTTCTTCCTCGAGCTCCGCCTCACGAGTGAACTCGTTTCGCGGGGGATCGTTCGGGACCTCAGGCTCCACCATAAGTGCTTGTTTTTCCCACGGACGGCGCCAAATTGTGAGCGTAATTCTGCGCTCAGAGAGTTCCAACGAAGGATGAAGAGATGGAGGCTGAAGTCCTGTGAACAATCGAAAGAAAACAGAGCGGAGCTTGTGTCTCCAGAGATAACTCCGACGCTAAAGTCAGTCGATTGAACGTGTATATCGTATTGAGAAGGCTCAATTGCTTACCTTTGGCCTGTCAAGCTCCTCCTTTTATCCTGGGATACTACTGATCGATTGATTCTCCTATCCCGATCAGGTTGTTAAGGTCTCGTTATCTTTTCCTTGATTTTCTCTTAATTGGGTTAAGATTCTCTTGTCGTCTACCAAGGCGGGAATTGGCCAGTAGATTTTAATTTAGCACTGGCGGTTAATTGCAAATTACCCGTACAATGCTTGTTTTGAAAGATTCCTGATCATTATATTCATCAAATTTTGAAATTCAACAACTAGAACTTTGAAACTTTTTATGCTTCATCTGACTGGACCAAAGAAAAAATGGATTTGGATTCTTTTTTATCGAGGCCTGAGTTCGGGTTTATGGTTTCACTTTATGTGTTCTTTGGTCTTGTTTCTTTTCTACACTAAACTTTATTTGTGATATGAGCAGGACGTGTCAATTATTTTAGGGATCATGTACAATTTATTTACAAATAATTAAGATATTAAATTAATTTAAATAAATTCAAAATTATTTGCCAATTCTAGTGAAATTTAAATAATAAAGAATGATGAATCACACAATTACATAGATAAAAAGACATCTACAAAAATCAACAGAAAATTTGAAAATTATCAATAGCAACACATAAATATATTTCTTCCTTGCCAAAATATGAAATACGGAGTACTATATTTTTCAAATGAAGTGTAGATTGTGCTTCTTACAAAAATAAAAACATGCATACGATTTTGTATATTTACTTAATTAGGTATAAAAAAAGATATAAACAAAACAAAAAAAAAGCTTTAGAATATAGGGGGGGGGGGGGGTTTCGAAGTGGAGTGAAAGTAGGAAGCGGAGTAAAAACGTTCTACCAACAGACCACTAGAACAATACTGATATTTATTGAAAACAAAATTAACATATACATAACCATTATAATATTGAGTCCTCAAAAAATTTGGGGGCCCTGTTCGATTGACTCACCTGCACATGTATGTGGCATGGACCTGGATATGAGTTGTGTTTAACCAGAACCGGGAGGCGGGATTGTGGTGGTATATTTCAAACAACTTCGATTTCAGGAGGAGTTTCTTAGTGTCTTATCTTCACTTCTCATAAGATATCATATCTTATTGTAAGTAAGTAAGTAACTAACAATGTTACCTCAGTGGGTGCTTGACTTTCCATCACCTTTTTTTTTTTTTTTTTTTTTTAAGAAGAGTCACTTGTCTTCGACACCTCGCTAGATGTCCGCCAACTTTGTTTGCAAGCCTCGATTGGCTCCTTTACTTTATTTATTTTTGAGAATTCTCCCATCTTTCATTTTTATAGGCCTCACGATTTGTCAAACAACGATTTTGTTTCATATTTCAAATTCTTACCTTTTAAAAAAAGCGTTAATACTCTCCAACTCTCAGTCACAATTTTATCTTACTATATAAAAGTGCAAGTAGAATGACTGAATGAATTTTTATATCTAAAAACTTAAAACGCTCTCTTTGGAGCGTTTGGTGCCCCGCCGCCGCCATCACCTTCATGGCCTTCTCTCTTCACCATAGCTTGGTCCGACCATGGCCTTCCCCATGGCCATCACCTTTACCATGGCCTTGTTACTGAGCCTTTGGCCCGCCGCCACCTTCCGAAACCTAGTTGTCACCGCCGCCCGTTTCTCTGTTGTCGCTGCCACCGCCGTCCTTGCTACCGCTGTCGTCCTCGGTTCACAACCGTCACTCACCGGCCTCCACCGCCTCTCTCTCTTGTTTACCGGGGCGTCTCCCAACGTTCCGGTCCCGGGCGTTTGCGCCGACTTTTGCGCTTCCGCCGACTGCTCCTAGGGCCATCGCCCTTTCCTCTACGCTCTCCTATTTGGGTTCTGTTGTCGTCGCGCGGCTCCGCCCTTCGGCTCATCTGTTGGTTCAGCCCTCTTCGAGTTCTCCCTCGCCTCTGTCCTCTGCTTCGGCCTCGGTCGGTCCTTCTCAGCGGCGCCACCAGCCTTTTTGTTTGTTGTAGTCTGCTCTTTCAGTCGCTTTCTGGTTCATCTCTGCCCGATTTCTCTTCCTTGCCTTGTTTTGTATCGCCTCTTTTAGGCTTATCCTTGTGATAGCCGCCCACGATTTTATTATCGTCCTTGAGGGTTGAGACGAGGTCTTGGGGTTGGATTGTGCTTGGGTGTGGTTTGTGGTTGTATTGCGGATTAGTGTACTGTGCTATTCTTGTTGTGTTGCAGGTGTCTTGGGAGCGTTGATTGATGTGTCATGTTCGATGACGTCGTGGACGTGCGATTGACATCTGAAGGCTCTTCGAGTCCATAATCTAAGGTGTCCGCTGGTCCCCAGAGTTCGCTGTGTGCGTTGTCCCTTTGGCCGGTCGTTTCGCTCTTCTTTTGCTTGTATTGCGCAGTGTAGGATGGCCCGTACGTTCCTTATTTTTATTTTCTGTTATTTATTTCTGTCATTTGCTTCAGTTATTTGCTTCTGTTGTACATGATGGTTAGTCCATCCACCGGCTTGTCCGGTCTCTCGGTTTCTCTAGGCTTGTTTAGAGAAATGAATTACTTATCTTGCTTCAAAAAAAAAAAAATATAAAAGTGCAAGTTTACCATTACTGTTCATCAAGTCTATTTACTTATTTGTCCTTCACATCTTTCATATTTCATCATTTAAGTGGTTTTATTGGTATTTCCTTCCTCCCTGCTTGTCACTCTCCTATGGACCTATTCTGCCTCCCCGGCTTCAGTTACGAAATTGCCACCATCGCCTTTCCTCTCCCCAAACCGTCTCCTGTCAAATGTCAATCCATACGCCCCACAATCCCACAACCCACATCCTTCAATTGGATTCTCCCTTCTCCGTAGCCGTCTTCCCGCCGTCTACTGTGCTCTCGTTCTGCCCCGCCAGCGCTCCTGCTCCAATCTCAGCTCCGCAGTTCACTCCCATTCCGTAACCCTAATTTGCCTGGCTATCAGACGCAGAGGCCTGGAGTTCGGCCTCCAGGGTGAGTTCTGCGCCGGGGATGGGGGCGCTGCCTCCTATGGCGTCCCTCTGGGCACTATGCCTCTTTGACTCTTTCAGGTGGGTTGTCGTTTCTATATATCTCGCTACTCTTTGATTCACTATTGTTTCCTGAATCATCGCCTCCGATGATGAAACTGATGTCGCTCCCGCCCTGTCGCTCCCACGCCTCTCGGATTACCACCTCCCAGGTCACTTTCGATTCACCGACTGTCTAGATGTGATTCTATTTATCCCATGCTCTTGTTTTGATTCGAGATTTCTAGAAATTTTGCCTCTGAGAGGCTTTTCGGTCGTTTAGTTTGATGGAGATCCAGGAAGACAAGCTTTTCCGGCTCCAGGATTTTTTTTTTTGAACTCATTTTTAATTAGCTGCTGAGCTGTTTGTGTTGAGTATATAGTTGTCATTCATGTTTCTGGATGGAGATTCAGTGATTTGAGCCACATGAATGCAGTGATCAATGAATTCCTGGGAGAAAGAGTTGTTTTTCTCATAGGAAGGGTTAATAGATGCATAATCTTAGCCTTAGAGCTTGATCAAGTAAATTTGACTTCGAAGTTGCAATTTTATAAATGTATAGGTCTTTTATTCTTATCAATTTTAGTTTAGATGGATTATTTGGAATGTGGATTGTAGAGGAAAATGGAATTTAGTATAAATTAAAATTGTGAGAAAATTGAATTTTTTTTTACTGCTTCATTTGGGAATTCTCAAAGAACTGGTAAATGCATTTTATGATTAGTTTTATATCCTCTTGCAGTGGAATGGATATATATACATCCAATCTTTAAGAAAGGAACTCCATAAGGCCATGTATGATATATCCTTATCATGCGCGTTGGTTTTATAATCATTGATATTATTGCATTCTCAAAATTCAGACAAAATGCATATATTTGCTCAACATATTCCTTTTCTCTTAACAGCTTTTCTCGCATTAACAAACCTGCTAAAGGAAAACTGTGCAAACATCTTCATGTGACTGTTTTCTACTTTCTTGACATGATACCTAGACATATCAATTACTAATAAAAAGTTGGTGTATTCTCCTTTGATCTAAGGTCAGGGGTGAGGATTTAACAGACATGAACGTGGGGCTCCCTGTGCGTTCAAGGGTTAACAGTTGGCATGACGTGTTGGTGAGCATGCAGGATAGGACAAGCTCTCTCATGGCAAATAGGTAAAAATTCCCTTCATTAGAAACTGTCTTCCTTGGTCATCTCGCCTAAAGATTTTATTGCTAAAGTTAAATCCTCTTGAAATTCAAGTTTCATGAAGAGTTAGCGCCTTCGAGCTTCAACTTGTCAGTTTGATGTGGTGACATACGGAATTTCCTGTTTTGAATGGAATAGTAGTTGAAATTATAATCGGATTGGTGGTTTCTCATGTTAAGAATGAATTTTCTTAGAGAACATTGTAAATGACGAGTGCTGCTTTTCTGATGATTTTGGAATCATACATCCTAATCCTATAGTTTCGGCTCACTGGTTTAGCAATATGACCAAGAAATTCCGTTGCTGCTTTTTTTTCTTAGCATTCTCTCTTCTGTCATAGGGTGTATGTAGGTTCTTTTTACTGTTTCTTAGGCATGAAAACGGCTTTGAACATTGGGATGTTGGTAGGCTTTTGATTTCTCATTTAAAAGAGTATATAGAATAGATATAGTTGCTCGTTGGTGTAAAATGCTCAACTTTTTCAAACTTACCTCTTGTTGCTCTTCAATTTTGAGTAATGATCAATTGAGCTCTCTTGTCATTAGAAGCAATTGAAAAAGATGCCCTGCATATTGAGATGCGCATTGTTGGTTGCATTGTGGTATTTTGTACTCCCTCCATTCTATATGAGATGGGCTTTTAGAAGAATTGTTTTTTTTATCAACGTTTTCTAGGAAGTGGGTAGGCATGAAGTATTTTTTATCATGACTTGTGACATTTGCTAAAAGGCCATGTATTATAGAACAGATGGAGTATATCACAACTGACTTTAAAGTGGATTGCATCAGAACTCGACATGTGATGGCTGGCTCTGTCTGTAATATGGTCATGTTTTTGTTTTGAATGAAACAAGTGCGCTTAACTAACAGAATTCTATTGTTCAAGTCTCAAATTTGCTTTGGGTACCAAGGGTTTCATTCTTATGAATTTCCAACAACATGTCAGATGTGGATATTAAAATTTAAATTCATTCATTGTACTTGATAGGATGCTAAAGTTGATTAGTCATGATACACACATAGGTACAATTGCTAAAGGAGCAGCACTGTTGCATCAAGAGGGAGCTAGGGAAGTCTATGCTTGCTGCACTCATGCTGTTTTCAGGTAGGCTAAATGCTCCATTAGCATGAATCTTAACTTCTATTCGTTTTTAATGGTTTTATTTTAGTGAGATTTAATGCTGAAATTGCCAGCTGAAGCTCGCAATTTCATTTTGTTCGATTATGATAGGTTTTCTGACTTTGAATTAGAGATGGCTCCTCATTTATTAAACACTTTGATTCCGAGGGGTTGGCTCCTCATCGATTTGGTTGTTAAGAGTTTGTCTTTCATATGTGTTATATACTGTATGTTTTATGTGTGTTGTACTCTTATATGTTAGTTGTACTCTTGTATGTTAACGGATAGTCCATCTATCGATCCGTCAACTTGAGCTATTATCAAAACTATTTTTGTTAATAACTATTCGTATATGTGTGTTGTACTCTTGTATCTCAAATTCTTACCTGGTATAAAACTATTTTTTGTTTGTACATGTTTCATGCATATTAACATTGTATACTTTTCAAAATTAATAATCGATAACCATATAGTTTGGCAACTTCTATGTATATATGTCCAAATCGATTATGTACCCAACAATCGAGTATCAAGTTGTACCATTACCACGTCCATGTGTTAACAGTACAATTTTTTTTAATCATATTAACTAAAAGTGATTGTGTAGGGCTGAATATTTTGCTCACGCAATATGAATATTTAACATATATGTGAAACGAATGATAATTACATTCGTAAGACTGAAAAGACTCAAGACACCAAAACTGATGAAGGACATTGCTTTGAGTACAATTCGAGGGAATGTGCTACACTACCGATGAATGACCTTAGGGGATCAAATTAAATCAAAATAAGTTCTTGACATCATATCAAAGTTCGAACATGCTTTGGCGCAGACATAATGTCCTTTACTAGGAAAATCCAGATGTGTAGGCAATCACCCATATAATAGAGAAAACCTTTATAATGACATTTGGAACAAAAGACAAAGAATCGAATCTCACCAGCGGCAGTGTGGGAGCAACCTCTTAAATAAGGGGGCTCCTTGTGCGCAGTGAGCACTGTCTTGGCCTCTGTGGTCGGTTATCACCATGATTTACCTCCTCTCACAATTCCCTTAGGGACGGGGGTGAGAAGCGCCTCCAAAAGGGAAAACCTTTATAAGGGATAAATGCATAATGAATTGATTTTTTTTTTAAGAAACATCACCCTAATTCGTAGTCCTATACAAGTCGTGTTTGTCTACTGGTTAGCTGTGTTGTTATTCTTAGAGTGTTGGTTGTGCTTTGTAGGTGTCAATCCCTCTCCCTATCAGATCTCTTCCTCCCTCTCATCCATTATCTCTTCCTTCTGACATCTCATGTTTGCCTCCACTACAGAGCATCATCGGAGTCAGATGTCTCCTTCTTTTGTCGATCCATGACATCTTCATATTTGACAAGTACTTCATTTTTTATTCAAGCCATAATGCCTCTTTATTTATGGTTAAGACAAATTTTAAGTTTTTAAATGTTGAGATTTAGTAGGCTTCAACTTGAATTGCTTTTTTTAGGGGGGGGGGGGTTTTGAGAATATGAATTTATGGATTTTCAATTTGAGATCAACTTTTTTGGGTTTCTTGTCGTTTGGGATGAGAGCTGCTATTAAGTTGAATTCTTGCAAGCCTACTTAATATCTTGCTTCGATTTTTGTGTAGGCTATAAGCTACCATATGTGCATTGTAGTGTGATAACTCAATTTTCAAGCAATGGGTATCGATCTTAAATGTTGCTTGTATGATTTCCACTAATCGTTGTCATTATCTGCAAGAGAGGCTATCTTTTAGAATGTCATTACCTGCAATTACAGTTTTATGATTGCCTACAATTATAATCCTTTTTTATGAAAGTTCTAATAATCCTTCCTTAATTATTTATTTGATTGATCTACATTTTGTATTGTAGTGAAATCAGTTGAAGGAACAAAAGAGGTTGAGTTGAATGAGATGAATTCATGAAGGTGAAACTAAAAAGCTTGGTGTTGTTTCGTAATGAATCTTCTGTTTACTAGCTACGAGATTTCAATATAGCATGTGGAGTTGCAAATATTTTAGGCCGTTGTATTTTTTTTTACTTTGAGACATTATTGTACATATTTGTCTGTTAAACTTATGAAATTGTTTTAAATTGGTCGAAAGTGCAATCAGATTATATACAAGATGACAACACCGCGCGCAAATGCGTGCGGTTAATAACTTAGTCATTACAAAATCTCAACATCACCCCTAAAGTTAAGAAAGAATTTGATGGGATTCATCTGTAGGGTTCATTAGATAAAATATCTTTTTGAAGTAATTTGTAAGGTAAGTAGTTCATTGCGGGCACATGAAACTGATGAAAGTGATCATAAAATCAGTTAAGCAAAATATGTCATTTTACTATTCTCAATAGTATTTTTTTAAGGTGTGAAAAAACTTTAAATATAATTTTTTTCTTATAGTATTAATGAGTACTACCTCCGTTCCAAAATACATGGGTTTTTTCTTTTTGACACGTTTTTTAAGGAGCGGAAAACTCTATGAGATATTATTTTTTTAATTAAATTTTTTATACAATTTGACACTTATTAGTAATAAGTATCAAATTATATAAAAAAAATTAACTAAAAAATAATATTTTATAGAGTTTTTCGCTTCTTAAAAAGCGTGTCGAAAACCAAAAGCCCAAATATTTTAGAACGGAGGGAGTATGAATTTTTTTTAATAATAAAAAGTTTATACTCCCTTCGTTATGAAAAAAATAATTATTTATTATTCACATAAAAATTATATAAAATATCAATGATTTTAAGTTATTTTTAAACATTAATTTAAAAGATTTGATATTTTATACAGTTGTTAACTCTTGAAAAATCATGTACAAATAATAAAATGATATATTTTGCTTATTGAAGTATTTTTATATCATCAAATCGTGAATAATAAAATATATGTTCCCAAGGGAGTATAATTTCGAACGTACGCGAATTTTCACTATCGTCTACAAGAACTTGTGAGTTTTGGATAAGCCAACAAAGGGTGTTGCTACCACCATATATTTCCATGACCAAAATTGGTCAGTGCCAGTGGTATAACTCCAAACACACACCCAAAAAGATCCGAGTAGAGAAAAATGAACACACTAATCTCACCAACCCAACCAAGCCTCCTCCTCCCGAAACGGCAATTGAGTCACAGAATTTCCACCATTGTTAAACCCCTCTACCTCTCATCATCTACCTCCAATGGCGGATCAATGAAGGTGTATGCGGAGGGCAGAAGCGGCAGGGGGTTTACAGGGACTACCAAGCAGGAAACTGAGCCCGCCAAACCCCCTGCCCCCGCGGGTGACAACGACGAACTAGCTCCTGTGGTGATCAATAGGATAATGAGGAGGATCCTGCTGTACGTGGGGCTTCCCATGGGAGTTGGATTGGGGATGCTGCAGCTCTTCGGGTACCTGAAGGAGAATCACATCTGGGATGCGCCACTGTGGGTGGTGTTCATAACCTGCTTCGTCACGTTTGGAGGGTCGGCGCTTGGGGTGCCGTTCGGAGCGCTCTCCACCAGCTGGGACCCGGACAAGGAAGGGTCCCTTCTTGGCTTTGATGAGGCCTCCTACAACTGGGTTCAGATGTGGAATGAAGACACTGATTGATTAATTTAGCTTCTTTCTTGATTGCTTCATTGATGGAAACATGATGTGTAGTGAGTCTGTTATAGATGATTTATATGCACGGTTCTTGTGGAGTTTTCTGAATTGGTCATGTATAGATTTTGAGTTATGTGGAGACAGATGATCAATAGCCAATGATGCAATGAAATGCATTGCAATTGTATAAAACCTCTCGTGTTTTTCTCGGTCACTGAAGTGGTGACTGCACTGCCAGATTTCCCTGCGAGTTCCTGGTTCTAGCAAAGGGCAGTTGCACAAGCCTACTTGAGATCAGCACAAAACCCGACATAGAAACCAACCCCACGATATCACACCAAACCAGGGCTTGAGACCATCTAGTACAAGATAAAGTACTAATAATGGAATCAGGGATGAGTTACACAGGTGTGGCTTTTCACTGGTTACATTTGGGGTAAAATGCACTTTTTTGAAAATTTCTAAAACTCAAAAAGGGTTCTAAACCAAATTATGCAGTCATATTTCCTGGACAGGTAACTTAGGACCCGAATGAATGTATACGGTAAGTTGCAAAAGCTACAACTCACAAGCAACTGATTTCAGCGGAGGTGAAAGAAAGGAAGAGAAGTTGCGTAAGATGCAAAACGAATCTCAAGGCTCTAAAAAGAAACATCACCGTTCCCATTCTTGCCCACCAGAATTTCAGTGACATACTAATTACTAAAGGCCCACTGGCCCCGAAGTCATTTTGAGACTACGTTCGTCTTAATATGGATAGCACCCCAGCTCCTTTATCTGCAAGGTTTAGGGACTTGGGACTACAGAGAATCATCGGCATCTAGGTATGTCATATAATGGAATGTGCAGGTTTTCCAAGGAACAACAAAAGCAAAAACAAAATTCCGGAATTGAATGTTACCCGGGGAAAGGAAAGGGATGATGCAGTATGTAAAATTCTCTAAGCAAATTGCCCATATGAAGTTTCAAAATGCAGGAAACATATGAAAATCAAGAGGATGAAGATCAATTTTCAGAGCCTAAGAAATCACTGGTAACTGACGATAAATCACCACATAGAAGAATAATTTCATTATATTAAGGTCTTTGCCATTAGCATACTAATTATTCAATATAGAACCATGATAGGGAGGGTGGTTCTTCTAGCATAATTATGTACAAATAAATTCTATAAATATAACATTATAAATATAACATCTTACCATATGTCGGGTTTGAGCTCACCAAAGCAGGAGAGAAAAACTAGTTATGTTTGCTTTTTCCTTGCTTCCATCAGATGGTGAAACAACATTTGTCATCTTATATCCACAAGTTAAGTGTGATTTCTCTATAAAGCTTCCTTTTGCCGACATGCCAGTAACTGCAGCATGAAAGAGAACGCAAAATGTAAGAATTGATTGCATATTGGAGCAGAAGGCCTAATGTTGGCATGCTTACCAATTGACCCCCCTGGGAAATGCAGTTTGCTTCAAACTTGGGAAGAGTTTTCCTCTCCTCTGTCAACTGTAGCCTATCTCGAAACTGATCAACAATCTCGGACAGCCTACCCTTCTCCTCGATATTTGATGAGAGATGAAGGGAGCCTTCATTGTCATGGGAAGCTTCAGGGGGTTGATTAGCTGCTAGTAACTGCTCATCAGCTGCTGACGATGTCTTTGAAATAACACACTGCACAACAGAAGAAAAAAAATGTCATGTAAGGAATTGGATAAGCTAAAACCCGAATTTCAGGCAATAAAGGAAGAAACACCCGCGCATGTAGATCCATACCAAAGATTAGCATATGAAAACATCCTCATGCAAACAGCAACAAACTTGGATAGGAGCAGGGAAATGATGGGGTTGCCAAAGGTTCATAACATAGTAACTACTGGATTTGCATTAAAGATGAGGCCTTTGTCAAGACATGCAACAAATACCAATGATTTCTCACCGTCATCAACCTACTGGATATGCATTCTGAATTACATATCAAAATAGGCGCAGTCCTGCAATAAGATTCTCAAAGTGAAAATCTCAATGCAAATCAAAGACTCTATAGTCAGTCTTGCTCATTGCTTCACTAGCAAGTACCAGGATAAGCATGTGGAGGACATGAACCCAGAGTTATGTTGTTCAGTTAGAGACATTCACAGTGTCTAAGAACAAAAGTTCCCATTTAGACATCAAATTAAATTTTTGAAGAAAGAAGGAAATAAAATTCAAACAACATAAAGCATCAGCTTATTCCAAATCAATTTGCTAGCCAGTAAAAATTCATACCTCATCCTCCTTCTCTATGTTCTGAAGAAATGCTTTTAACTTGGATAAGCGGGCACTCCGAAGATTCTTCCTGATGTGACCACTACGAACACCATTTTTCCCCCAAGTTCGCATCTCTATATTCCACATAATCCCAGGGTATGACCTCTTATTTTCTAACTTGTACTCCATACATGCTCCACCTGAACTTGTAGCCACGGGAAAAGGATGAGATGATCCAATTCGTCTTCTAGTTGTATTTTTTTGTTGATCAATCTCTGTATACTGCTCGCCTGAATAAGATGAAGTTTGCCCTTCAATATTTTCCAGATCTTCATCATCATCTGATTCAAGCTCAGATTTCACCCTTCTTTTTCTTTTGCTTCTTCTTGAGGGAGTCTCTCTGTTATATTTTTGTGATCTAGATGGCGATGAGACTCCTATACCCTTCCTAGAAGATCGCTTCTTACCCAGAGCTTCTGACTGTAATTTAAATATTTGAGCAATGGATGCCTGAATCTGTCCAAAGTCTTCATTTAGCAAAGGATATGGCAAAAAATCTGCTTAATATTAACACATTTTTTTTTTAATCACCTTACTTTAATTCTGGATTTTTTTTTACTCATCTGAATGTTATATTTATCATGTCTAGTCACTCCAATTCTCCAGGTGAATAAACTTATAGTATTACCAACTATTGCCTCTTTAGCAATTTTGCGATAGCCACTTAAATATGCATCAATGTACTAGGTAGATCACCAATAAATTATCAGTCTATCAGCACCAAAACAAGAATTCTCATAAGTTTGACATGCCAGTCTTAGACTCAGATACAACCATAAAGATTGCGAATTTACAGTAAAGATGGGTTGAGAATTATAAACAGATTGAGACTTGCATTTCACCTGCTTGTTACGGGTTTTCTCTTCTTCACAAAAAGCCAGTTCCTGAAACCCAAAATTGAATGGACTTATTGATCGGAAAGGTTCTTTGTGGGGAGGTTGGAGGAAGCACCCTTTTAGTAGTATTGCTAAAAGAGTTATGTTACTGACAATTTAAATACCTCTGCTTCATATTTTTCAATATCAGGGAACAAAGCTGTTATCAGAGCATCATATCTAGGATCATCTCTCAAAGAACGACGACTGGCACAATGAGTACGACAAGCAGGACACTCATTGTTCCTGTACAAACATCAGCACAAAAAATTAATAGACGCATCAGTTTATATATATATAGCATTTGAATGATGGGGCATTTGTAGCCTCTCATAGAATAGTGAAGAAAAATATAAAGCAATTATTTTCCTTACCCCAGTCGCATTGATTTATCAATGCATTCCCTGCAAAATCGGTGCAGGCATTCCATCACAGTTCGAGTTTTCTTAATAATGCCTGTACAGAGGAAGGCATTATCTCCTTCAGTTTAATGAACTCAAGCTAAAGAGAACTAAGACGAGCCACGTTGTCATATTTAACTAGGAGAAACTTCTCCCTTTTCTGTATAAGTGAATTTTGAGATGGACATTAGTGCTGTGATTCTCAACCTTAGCGTGACAAAATTGCTGAATGCAGACATTATCCTCTGATTTTCAATGACATGCCTCAAAACAATATAAATGGATCCAATTTCTAAGAAAAACTCACCGAGACATATTGGGCATTGCACTTCTTTGCGTATTGCTTGAAGATCAATATATGCAAACCTGCAGAGACCCCCAACATATAATCAGTGTAGCATACAAAAACATCCAGTAACAAAATAATCAATTGGGAAGCTACTTTACCGGACAATCCGCATATGGCCAACCAGATCTCATACACTAAGGCTATTGCTCAGACAAAGTATATAAAACAACAAATCATCTTGATCATCGGTTATAAAATTTATTCTGCTATCCAACAAAGTCCTCTGAATTCCTTCTAGTTAATTTTGAGCTTAAAGTTAATCTTGACATCATCTTCTGTAAGTTAAGGCTCTGAATTTGTAACACTATTGAGCAAAAAGTAAGCATATATGCAATGAAGAGTCAAGACTACAAACTCGACAAGAAAATATATTTCATTACAAAAAAAAAAAATTATGTATCCTAAGCTCAGTATTACCCGAAGTTAAACAGCTGACTGCCATGCCACTGTTTTTTGGTAAAACAAATCAATCTGTGTAGTCTAAAATGTGCTAGAAACCGCATTCATCATTCAACACAGACGTTTACAAACTGATTTCAATTAACTCCCAAGTAATTAATAACAGTCCATAATTGTAATCAACCTCTTTCCGTCTTGGGACCTAAGAGTGCAGATAAAAGTCCATAGACGAACTCCACTTTGATTTAATTGCTCAATAACAGCACTCCCTAAACCTAGAGACAACCACACCGCTACAACCAAACCTGGATTCCAGGGCGAATAGGAATCTCCCTACCCCAGGCTAGAAAGAGAGTGTGCAAGGAAGATGCAGAACAACCCCGTCAGGATGACAATTTTGGTTGAATTTGTAGAATCATGTCAACCGGAAAAGGCTACAGGCAGTGACGCGTGAAATTCAGCCTCACATCCTGCACCCTCCCGCCACCAAAGAGGGGAAAAGAAAAGGGAAGGAGAGGAGAGAATAAGAGATAGAAGGAGAAGAAGCCATCCATGTCTCGTGCATGGTGACGTACAGATCACAAAGCAACTCGGCAGATCCCCCGTCCAAGTTAACCTCGATTCCGAGCAGAGGTCATTGACATCGTCTACGGCCATCGTATCCACCGCCTGAATCCGACGGAACCGTTCATTACGATCCGCCGACCCGCTCCAGATCGAGCGAAGACGTCCCGTGACCGGTTCCGATTCCGGGAAAGAGCCGCCGAGGAGGATAACATGCAACAAACACTCACCTGACGAGAACGAGAACGAGAACGGATCGAGATCACACGCACCGAGCACTCCTGACGAACAATCGAGCCTTTCGTTCACGAGGTGAGAGAAAGAGAGAAAGACACCAAGTCAAAGACCGTTCAATGCTTCGCCAGAGGCACAATCGCGAACCACAACAGACGGTGATTGGATAGGACCGGAGAAGACCAATGATATCGTGAAACAAAGCATACGAACAAGATCAACACACGCGTACCAACAGGTGAAGCTCGGAGCACAACTCGATCGAGCACCTAAGCGAGAACAAGAGATATATAGAGAGGAGAAGAAGTAGTACTCTGACAGCTCTTCTTCGGCATCGCGAGAGGAATCCGAATCTGAGAGAGAACACAATCAACAAGAAAACAAGCAGATCGATCGTCAAAGCAAGCAAACGAAATCGAATCGTAGCAAAACAAGGACACACAAATCAAGCGAGAGCTCCAGAAGCTCCCAAACCACAAAAGCACAGAACCACGACCTTCTTTAACAACGGCGGCAACGCGCTCCGACTGTTTCTCCTCCTCCTCCTCCTTCGCCACCTCCTCCACCTCCGCCGCGGAAACGGAAAGCGAACACGAAGCCGTCGTCGGAGGCTCCACCTCCGCCTGCACCTCTTTCACCTCCTCCTCCTCGTCCGCTTCGCCGTCCGCTCCGGCGCGAGAGGGAAGCTTGCCGAGGTGGGACGGGGAGGAGCGGAGCAAAGCGTCGTCGTTGTGGCGGTCGGGGGAGCACTGCTGCGCCGGCATTTGATCACACGTTCCAATGGAAGGGGGGAGAGGGGGAGAGATGGGAGTATTGAAGAAGTTTCTCTCTCTACGCTGCGAGGGGGTTGGGGGTGGGGGTGAAGGTGGAGAGAGATGTATAGACTAGAGATTTCAGAGCTGGCCTTTTCTTTTATTGTGAGATGACTGTATAAATAAATATATAAATTAATTAATTAATTTATACTTTCTCTCTTGATAAAAACATATCGCATTATTTTAGCATGATGTAAAAAATGGAAACTAAACAAACTTTTCTTAAAAAATAAATTGATTTCAAGTAGTATTGATTAATGGAATAACCGTCGTCGTAAAAACTAACTTATTATCCGTGTAATGTGATAAATCGAAGATAAGAGAAGAGATGTAGAGACAAAAGAGAAAGAATTGATGTATTCATTAGGGTTCTAAATGACCATTTATATAGTGATTACACACCTTAGGTCTCAAGTCTAACTTGGGTTTCCAATGTATATCCACATACAATAATAATATTATAACACTCCTCATTTGATATACATCACTAATAATACAAAACAGTCATATTAAAAATCTCGCATAGAAAACCCAATGGGATCAAAACGAGGAACAAGGAAAAATACAAATAACATGTGATACGCTTTAGTGATACTGCCTCGTTAAAAACTATGTCAGGAAAACCCAGTGGGATAAAACCTGATAGAAGGGAAAAAGAGTGCAGTGCGTATATACTCCCCCTGATTTCAACACTCTTCTTGTAGTCTTCTCATTCGGGTAAGCTCCTTGAACTTCTTGATGGTGCTGACTATATGAGCTGCATAGCCGAGTCTCAACATTTCCTTTGACGTGTATAAGTTGAGATGTCTTCATACACTACAATTGACTTCGAATGCTTGACTTTCATTAATTTGCTGGGGTTGAGCTATTTCAATGCAAAAACATAAATTACTTCAAGACCCAGTGTGCCATTTGATCATGGGGGATCTAGTGTATTAAATGGTGCTTAAGTTGCCTCATTAAAAACCTTAACTTGGAACCCAATGGGATAAAAACCAAGATCAAGGAAAAGAGTACAACATTGTATGGTACTTCGGAACCTAATGCAATGTCACCATTTTCACAATTATAGGTACTTCAGGTAGTCTTATAAGGATCTTTAAGCAATTGCATGTGACGGGACCTTGATATTAATATTTCAGACATTTTCAATCGATCTTTTTCATTTATATGCGTATGCAAGTAACACGTCCGTTATTTACATTTAGATCCAAAATTATATTCACTTCTGGTGAATACATTCCCAATATAACCTTTGATAGGTTTTTGTGCAATCAAGTTGGCTTTATATTTTATTTTGTACAAACACCCCACTAGGCCAAAAAACCCATTTTATCTCGCATCATATATCACGGTTACATTGATAAGTGTCTTAAAATGTATTTTTAATGTTTTTATCACGGTTTTATTACGGATCCGAGATATTAGGGTAGCGCACATCATACTCACATATATAATATATCACGCTTATACATAAACCGTGATATATTTATTATATTTTAGATTTTAGGTCCCCTCTTTTATTTTCTAAAGGCCCGCTTGTTTTTTCTCCCATAGCCTAATTAATGACTTGAAAAAAAAAAAAATGTAATTAAAAAAGTTGAAAACCTAAAGGGAACCGGTTCTATGTTTGATTGGAAATCGAATGAAGCTCGACAAAATAGAAGAAGGAGGTTCAAGTACAAAAGCGGCGTTAATGGCGAATTCCATCCCCTACCTCTCATCATCAACGAATTCCCCTAATTCTCCTAAATCTGATCGTTTAGCAAGGAAAGCTCCAGTATTGCGGCATGGGGGTTGACCTAATTTCGATCAAGGCTATACCAACGACTGCTAATTTTGATCGGCAACTAAGTTCAGTACAACGGCCGGTTTCTGCAACTACCAACAACAAATCTCTAGTGATTACAAGGTAATTGCAAGATTCAAAATTTGTTCTATTTCTTGGTGAAATTTATAGATCCGCACAATTTGCAATTTTCGGCCTGTCTATGCAAATTTTTGGTACACTATGGGTACTTGTTTAGGGCTTTGCTTCATAGATCTATAACTTGAGTTAAATTGTTTTTCTATTAGTTTCAGTTTTCCAATTTCAAGAATTGTTTCTATAATTATTCGGGTTGACTGAGTTGCGTGGGTTATGTAACCCTTTCCACTGTAGGAGTAGAATGAATATAATGCAATTATCCATATATTAGGTGCATTTGATTTTAATTTTCAATTTCCCAAGAGTTACTGATTTTTGTTAATTTTGCCTATTGTTCTATCTGAGTTCTTGTTCTTATTAGGCAATTTGTAGTGCTATCAATTTTGTTCCATTATTAGGTGGGTTATGCAATTTTGTTTCATTATACTAGGGGTATTATTCAAGCCGAACAAGCCGAGTTTGCCACCAACCGTTAATTTAGGGATTCAAATTCGCGAGTCTTCTTCCCTTTGAGGTGTGTCGACAGTTTACTGTTGCCCAACCAAAGCCTCTATCTCGCTACCATCCTCAAACATGTTCCTAGGTAAGTCTCCTTGCCCTTTCTACTTTTATTTATGGCTGAGTAACCGAGTAAGGTTGGAAACTTGGAATTGATTACCTGATTTTTGGAATTTTTTTGGATATTGCTATTGTGACTGAGTTAAATTTTGGGCATTAGGGAAGAAATTGGTAACCGTAGACTGAGGCATTTAGTTGGAAAATTTTCATACCTCTTGATATGATTTTGTGTTTAGAAGTGGGTTAATTGAACTTCGGGATGGTTCTAGCTAGCTTAAATGTGAAATTGACTATAAGGATATGTTGTTATACATATGTGAACATTTAAATAGGTTTGACATTGATTTTTCTCAGGGTGCTAAGAATGTAAGGCTTTTTCTCAGGTTGCGCATCCGATCTTTAACTTTTGCAACCTCTGTTGCATAATCAAGTGGCTTTTAGACATGCTTCTAGTTAACATTAACGCCTCTCTTACAGGTTAAACACAATTACCGAATTGCACCCTCTCCTGCGACTTCAGGCCAAAAGAGAAATCTAGCAATGACGCCTCAAGAAGGCAGGCAGTTTGCCCCTCACTTTGACAGGGACGGAGTTAATACTCTTACCAAATCTCTGATTGATATAGAGCTAGCTAAGATGAGGAATATGACTGCAGAAGAGGCAGCAGTTGTTGCTGCTCGAGCAGTTGCTGAGGCAGAGGCTGCAATAGCAGAAGCTAAAGAGGCTGCAAGAGAAGCAGAGGCAGCAGAAAGCTGATGCAGATGAAGCACAGGCTTTTGCTGAAGCGGCAATGAGGACGCTAAGAGGACGAAGCACCCCAAAGATGGTATGGCAAACTTTTCAACATATTGTACTCATTTAAGTATTTCTCTCAAATTCTATTCATTGTTCTTGTTAAAAAAACAATTGAGTTCTCTTAACATTGATTTTGATAACCATGTGATGTGTATTTCTTTCATTGTCTATTATCTGTGGTAGTTTGCGGTGGTTATAACAACTCTATTATCTCACACACATATATTTTTTTTTTCCAGTTTTGTAGTTACTGCTGCAGAATTGCTGGGATTCTGACTACGTCAATTTGGTCATTCCACAAATTGCATATATATATTTAGCGATCGATCAGTGACCGTAGATGACATCTTCAAATGTGAGCCCTGATCGAAAGTGATTGTATTTTAGACATCATTTTGTTATTTTAAACCTATTGGTAGTATAGAATTTAAGTGTTTTGATCCTTGTTAGATAGAGTTTGTATTGACGCTTGAAATCATAAGATTGGTGTAACTTTATCTAGCTTATTGTGTGTGGCTAAATGTGAGTGAGAATGATATTTATGTTCAAATAGACGCAAGGATGAATGAGCATTAGAGCTAGCTGATGAACAGCTGGTGAAAAAAATGCATATTTTTTTGTATAACCTCGGTTTAAAGAACCGGTTCGGTTCTTTGAACCGATTTTTTTTTTTAAAAAAAATATTAGTTTTATATCCCGGTTATATTAATAACTGCGATATATAGACTATTGAACGCAAGAGAAATTGGACCATATATCACATATGTGAAAGTATATATCACGGTTATAACCGTGATGTAAAAGCCAACTAGTGCGTACGCTAACATTTTATCACGGTTAATAATCGTGATATATATCCTCTTTTTATCCCGTTTCTGTCACCCTATTCTTTTTATCCCGCAACAAAATAAGTCGCTTAAAAACCAAGATATAAAGTCTTATGGAACCGGGATAAAACAGTGTTTTTGGCCTAGTGCCCACTTAAAATTAACCCAATGATATTACACTTTCCGGTGTTGGAACTACAGGCCTAATGCCATCATGCTTAAAGAACCCATTCTTGCATGAATATCCTTTTTCTAGCTCTTTACTATCATTTCGATGTCGACATCCATTATTTATTTGATGATCATCATATTCTCATAGGCTCTTTCCAATTCTAGAGAATCGTATACCAAGAGCATTGTGATCAACACTTCTGGTGCACTTGAGAACCACTTTATATTCATTGAGTTGGAGTTACTTCTGGAACTTCCAAATGAGCTAGGAAATCGTGATTTTGTCACTTTCTTGGCCTTTAGTAAATGCTTTCAATGACATATTTGCTAAACCTTATAATCATTTTATTTATTGAACTTCTGGTTCACTTGTATTTATCCGCAGATATGAAATGATAGAGAAGTTGCTTCCGTGCAATCTCTTTCTTAATTGTCTCATTTCCTCTCCCCCTAAATACCGAGCATTTTATCACCATTATAAAGCTCTAGGTATTTGATATCAATAGGGACTTAAACCCCATGTATCATCCAACTTCTTTGTGGTCTCATTGTAGTTCATTTGGATGAGGTACATCTCGGAACATATGTTGCTTATTCAAAACCTTTGAATGGCATGCTCTCTTCTAGAGATAATTAGGGAGATGCTATTGTGTCAAATTCGAAATGCAAACTAGCTTGCATGGGCCCACTTGACTAACAACTCGTCCGGGTCGTCGTGATAACATTCTCTACATGTTTGTTTCATATGACCAAGTGTTGATGCATCTATAATATTGGAACTACACTGGTCTATATGGTAGTGTTTTGTAGGTGTCTCATTGTATCCAATCAAAAGACATTAGAGACATTGCATTTACTCTCAATATAGATGGTCTTATTGTTGATTTTGCCAAGATGATAGACATTTCATTTACTCTCAATATAGATGGTCTTATAGATGGTCAGAGATCGCTTCGACGGCATGGATCAGCGCCTCTGGGGCCGCCCATCACAGTTCTAGCGGCAGGGGAGTACACATGACGCTGGTGGATCTTCACGTACAGCAGCAGCAGCCTGGTAGCTCTTCCCTTGGAGGAGCTTCTGATTACCAGATTGGATTCCACCTTCCCTACTACGGTCCACCGCCTCACCAGTGAGCACCTTTGTAAGTCTTTTCCCTCCCTTTGGTTATATTTCTTTGATAGTGAGGACACTGTCTATTTTAAGTATGGGGTGGGAGTAAAGACTATGTTTAGGACTTTATTGTTTTTTATGTGCTTCCAGACTGTATTTTAAGTTTCATTGCATGGTTTGTATCGAATTATTTAGGACATGGCACAACTCTGTATTTGAGTTTAGTAGCATATTATTTGAATATCGCATTTGCATGGTTAATTTCTATATTATTCGAAATATGCATCTTTAAAGAGAGTTGTAAGGATATCGCCCAAGCTTGCAAAAAGTTCAAAAAAAAGAGTCATGGAAGCCAAGGCAACACTCGACAATGCAAATGATGGATTTGTTAGAGATATTGCATAAGATTGCCTAGAAAAGGGAAGTCTCAATGACGTGCGATTTTTTATGGTAAAACCAAAAAAGTGAGGTAAATTGATGTTGCTTTTGACATTATGCACAATAAGGGGATGGAGGATTTTAAATTTCCATATATGCTCATTTTCATACTTCTAGCCATACCTATACCCAATTGCATCACAAAAGTCATATTATAAGCCTTATTCGCCTTGATATCATTATTGCTCCACATATACCTTATATTGCCCATTTTTAGCTTAGACCCTATCCGGGGATTTTGTTGAAAATGGAAATCATTTTATGGAGACATTATATGGTTTGTTGTGTTGTTATGTCATTATTGGAGATTGGAAAGAAAAATTCAGTTTTATGAAAAATTTAATGAGTGAGAAAAAATCCGATCACCTCAGGAGATAAAGATAGATCGACCCTGCTTACTGAGATAATAGTTCAATGAGATGGGACACACAGGTGAGGAGTCCAAAGCACTAAGTATCCGGGGTCATTCATGACACCCATGTTTGCGACTCGCGAGAAGGCAATGTTGAGGTTAGAGAGGTAAAAGCATTAGTATTGAAAAAAAAAGCATTATGAAAGGTGATGAATCTTATGAAGAAGGAATGTGGTTGAGAAAGTTTGGAAATAATGCATTTCCCCGGATTCAACACCGCATGGCCAAAAATTGCCTACTTTTAGCCTTTTACCTATCTACTCCTTTTTGAGCTTAAATAAAATCCTCTTGATTATTGTTGCTTTGTCACATAAAATTGTTTTAGTATAAACCTCCTTTTGTGTGCAGAAATTGCTTTTCATTCACAGGCACAAATTTGTAGGCACCAAGTACCTTTTCAAGGATGGCAATTGAGTGTTGGGTAATATAACAATGAATCCATTATGTTGAGAGTTTTTGCAGGATTCCCATGATCGACCATCCAAGTTATTGCTTGGGGACAAGCAAGCTTAAGTATGGGGTGATTTGATGTCCACTAAAATAGCCATGTTTTTATGCACATTTTAGCTCCTTATTCTATATACTTTGCATATTTCGGGTTGGGAATATGTTGAATTTATGCAATATATACTTATTTACAAGAAATAGAAGTCTACATAAGTTTTGGTTTAATATTGCAGAATTTGGAGTCATTCCGGGATAAAACCAAGAAGAGAAGACGGAAGCTAAGAGTTACTCGATTTCGAGGAGAGTTCCTCGATATCGACCAAAATTATGAAGTAGAAGCCTGGTCGAGGATGCCAGATCGAGAAGCTGAGAAGAAAAAGTCAACTCGAGTAACAGTTTACTCGATGTCGACATATCTGCTCGACATCGACCAAACCAGAAGCCTTTTCCGAGTCCGAGAAGGGGAGAAGCTACTCGAGAAGACGAAGAAAACTCTAAGTCGATCACAAGTTCCTCAATGTCGACCATATTGGTCGATATCGACCAAAAAGATCTCTGGGTCGTGAGTCCGTTGGGCCTACCCGAAGTCAACTTGGATTTCATGGATGCAAAAGAGGTCCGAATCTATCAAGTCTATCAAGATATATCAAAGGAGAGAAGATTATTCATTAATGTCAAGAGATATTTAGATATTTCCTTTTTAAGATTTATGATTTATCTTTGTTTAATTTTATCTTTAGAAAGTAGATATAGATTGTTTTCCTTGATTAGCAAAGATTAAGCCTTATAAATAAAGCCCATGTGGCTGATTTTCTATTTATTCAATTTCAGAGAAGTAGTTCCACATAGAGTGTAGGAGTTCAAAGGTTTTAGGGTTTTGGCATTTTACGAAAGTTTGAGTGTCGGGATTGTAAAGACTTTGAATATAGTTTATGCAAGTTTATTTCACATCAATGATGTCAATTGCTATGATGAGGCACGAGTAGTCCACCTACTTCTAGGGTTGGGGTGAGCCCAACGAGAGCCATGTTGGTGGATTAGCGATTGCAAAAGCAGGTATTTTATCGTTATCTTATTCTATTCATGTGCTTCATCTTTGATTGAGAAATTGAAAAACTCATGTTGTGAAACTTGGGTAATAATTAGGATTTTTATTTGGAAGATTATAAATTCTAATTATGAAAAGGAATAGATGCAATTAGGGTTATTTATCGCGAGATCTATATTCCTACTTGTCGGATTGGGTGAAAGCCTTCTCCTTTATCGATAAAGTCACCGCCTTTTATGATTTATATTCCGCTTTCATGGTAATCGTTGTTGCAAACCCCAATCTTGGAAGTTCTCTTTCATCCATCGATTTAGATTCGAAGTTTGCATTCGTTTTTACTTTCTATCACTACTCGATTTCGACCAAACTGGTCGACATCGACTTCTCACATTCGATCAAGCAAGATCGCCATAGCTTTTATTTCTGCAGGCAACTCGATCTCGAACAAAACTCCTCGACTTCGACAAATCTCCTGGATATTGAGTAAACTACTCGAGATCGACCAAGCCCAGTAGCTGCCGCTTGCTTAGTTCGACTTGGCTGACCTTCTGTCGACTAACCCTAGTCGAGGTCGAGCACCCTGAAGTCGATTTCTGCCCGTGAGATTCCTCCGCTGCCTAGGATCCGCTGACCAACTTCCTCGAGGATCGAACCTGACTTCCTTTGCTGCATCAGGAGGGAGTCTTGAACATTATTTGCTGGGATCCAATCGGTTTGCTTTACTTTATTCGTATTTTATTTGCAATCTCGATTTCCTCCTACAACAGCTGGCGAGGGGCATGCTTCAGGCTATGCTTAGAGGAATGTCAGAAAGTGGCATTGTTAACCAGATTGTGTTATATAGTTACTTCTATTGGTTGTACCAACCAAATGATAATTGTTCTGAACTTGATATGAACCCCACATTCCATGTACTTCTTCAAGAGTGCAAATGATAAGATTAGAATCATATTTTGGAGAAAACGAAATTATATCTTCAAATGAACAAATTGGAATTGGATTGATGAAACCAGATGGAGTAAACCTCCATAGAAGGGAAAAAGAGTTTCTTAGTTTGTTACAAAAAAACAAAACAAACTGTCTGCCTCTCCTCTTGTAGCTCACATGTAGGAGCCCGGTCTTGCACATGAAAAGACCATTTTGCCCTTTTCTAACCGAGCTCTCTAACTAACTACATGACTCATATACCCCCCCCCCCCTCAAGATGGACCTAGGCAAGGTAAGACTAGACCAAGTTTGGACCTTAAAAAATCGTGTTGCTTAGCTCAGAGTGCCTTGGTGAAAATATCTTGCATCGTAGTTGACACATGAGCCGTGATAATGAACCCTTGATGAATCATCTCCCTGGTGAAGTGTGAGTCAATTTGAACATGCTTAGTTCGTTCATGGAACACGGGATTGATGGCTAGCTGTTGAGCAGACCTGTTGTCACAATTCAAAATAATAGGCAAGGTCACTGGGATACACAGATCATTCAAAACCCCATGAATCCAAACCAGTTCACTAGCTGCAGCAGACATGCTTCGATATTCACTCGCTATGGATGATTTAAAAACCACTTTATGCTTCTTGGTTTTCCATGACACGAGTGCAGAACCTAGGAAGACACAATAACCAGAGAGGGATCGGCCAGTGTCTAAGTAATTACCCCAATCAGCATCAGAATATGCTTTGACAGTGAGACTGGACTGTGAAGGATAGGACAAAGCAAAGTTGAATGTCCCTTTTAGATATCTAAAAAGGTACAAAAGAGCATCCCAATGTGGTTTCAAAGGAGATTGCAAAAACTGACTGAGTTGTTGAACTGTATATGAGATGTCAAGGCGAGTAAGAGTAAGATACAACAGTCTCCCTACTAACCTCCTGTAATCCTCTGAGTTAGAAATAGGATCACCTATATTAGCAGAGAGCTTGACCCCATGTTGCATAGGGAAAGAAGCAGTCTTGCACCCTTCCATACGAGCATCAGTAAGAATGTCTAGCACATACTTCTATTGATTCAGCAAAATTCTTGAAGATGATCTGGCAATTTCCATCCCAAGAAAGTACCTAGCCACACCAAGATCTTTGATAGTGAAAGTGTTATGTAGAGCTTCCTTGGTAGCGGTGATTTCAGATGTTGAGTTGCCTAATAAAAGCATATCATCAACATAAACTAAAGCAATTGTCAAACTAGTGCCCAACCTCTTGGTGAATAGAGAGAAATCATGACCAGATTGAGTGTAGCCCAGCTTAAAAATGAATTGTGTGAGTTCCTGATTCCACTGTCTACTAGCCTGTTTGAGCCCATATAAAGATCTCTTAAGCCTACAGACATGATCCTTGGGAACATTCAACCCTGGAGGGGGAGACATATACACCTCCTCATCAATAAATCCATGAAGAAAGGCATTGTTCACGTCCAATTGATGAAGGACCCATCCTGTACAAGCAGCTAAAGCCAAAAGGATTCTGATAGTAGATAGTTTAGCAACTGGTGAGAATGTTTGCTTGTAATCTATGTCCTTTACTTGATTATACCCCTTAGCCACCAATCTAGCTTTGTATCTTTCAATGGATCCATCAGGCTTATGTTTGATTTTAAAAATCCATTTGCATCCAATAGGCTTCTTACCTGGAGGAAGAGGAGTGAGAAGCCAAGTGCAATTGCTAGTGAGTGCAGTTAGCTCAGCTTGCATAGCATATTCCCACTCAGGAATCCCTTTTGCATGTGAGTAAGAGTTTGGTTCAAATATGACACATGCATTGGCTAAGGAGGAGATGTACTATGAAGAGAGATGTGAAAGATTATTCACATCAAACACAACAAAAGACTTAGACTTTGAAGATTCAGTGTGACCCCTTGTTGGCAACCCTGAGTAAACAAAGTCCTGCAATCTGGCTGGTCTGTTGATGTGCCTTCTGAGAGGTAAGGTGGTAGCTTGTGGAGGAGAGGGAGATATGGAACTATCACTAACCAACCCACCATCTGATTGTGATTGATGATCATTCCCAGGCATGGGATTTGATTAGTGGGAACTAAAAGATGAATCTGAACCAGAAGGAATATGGTTGGGAACAAACGTATCATCAAAATCTTCATCAAGAACGTGTACATCTGGCACTCTGGGATTCTTAGATGAACCAACTTGTTTAAAAGGGAAAACATCCTCTATAAACTTCACATGTTTGCTAATAATGACAGTTTTCCTTTCCAAATCAAACCGCTTGAAGGCTTTCTGACCCGGGGGATATCCCCAAAACACACATCTTCTAGCAATGGATCCCAGTTTATCTCTAGGATCATTAGGTTGGAGAGCATAGCATAAACACCCAATCACTCTCAACTCATCATAGCTAGGAGGAAATTTATACAACAATTCAAAAAGAGATTTCCCATTCAACACAGAAGAGGGCATCTTTTTAATGACATGGGTGGCACTGAGCACACAGTCACCCCAAAATTGAAAAGGTAGGTGACAAGAGGAAAACCTGTCGTTGTTCTTGCCAAAGAATACTCAAACTCACAACTAGTATAGTGTATAAGTAAGAGATCGATCCACAGGGAAATCTATTAAATTCAAGTCTAATTCTAATCGCTCAGAGAGGAAAAGGGGGTTTTTAGTGTGTAAAAAGTCCGCCTTTTATCAAAGCGGAAGCAAACAAACAAAGAAAATTGGTTGTAGAATGCAGTGGAGAGGAATAGGTTCACCTACAATTTATCACTTCGATTGATGAATTCGATCCTTGTTTCAGCCTCTAGTTCTTGTCCAGATCTTAAGTAAATTACTAGTCCTACGAGTCCTAGCAACCCTTATCTCTAAATAACCCTAACACGGTTAAGATTCAACCTAGAGATAGCAGTAAGATTATGAATTGACCAAGGTACACATAATATCAAGCTACGAGTCGATATTCAACATGTATTCAACTTCCTACACATCCAATTAGTCCTACGAGTCCTAAAGGGATATGATTGCCACTTGGGTTAAGGTTCGCTACGAGGAATCTACAAAACCCTAACAATTGAATGAATCTACTCTAACTAGTCGGCCAGGCCAGAGAGAATAAAACACATTCAAGCAATTAAGCACAAGGAAGTCAAAACATTGCAATAGGAATAAGAACTAGATTAAGAAACTCACAATTCACCAATCAAAGATCCAAACTGTAGGCGAAACCTTGAGAGTTTAGTTGCTCATGCTCAACGGCGCTCTCAACAATGGTGTAAAGTGCATAAAAGTTAATGAACGAATAACTAGAAAAGCCTTAAATAGTCTAGAGAAAATCGGCCCAAAATAACTTAGACAAAACCCTAAGTAAAATCCATAATTGAAAATCGGTCTCTGCACGGGCCGCGGGGCGGCCAGGCCAGGCCGCGGGGCGGCCGACGATTGCGAACTTCTCCGTTTCTTCCTTCGAGCCGCGGGGCGGCCAGCAATGTAGCGGGGTGGCCTGCGATTCTTCCGAGCTGCTTCCTCTTCGTCTCCAGCAGCTCCTAAGTATTCTTCAACTTGTTTCCGTCCTTTCAATATTAATTCACCTCCAATCTACTTTTCCTGAAATAAAACATAAAATCATGTAGATTCCGCCTCTTCTAACTCAACAAGTGAAAATGCAAATCCAACTAAATAAATGCAATATTCACACCTAAAATATGCTAAATGCAATATATTATACAATACTAAATATGCTCTATCAGTAGGCCAGCATGCAACCTGATTACCCTTGCATTCTCAATCAAATGTCTGTGCTTCCTTTCTACTTTACCATTTTGTTCATGAACACCTGGGGTTGACCTTTGATGTTCAATGCCTTTAAAGCCAAATAAATCTACACATCCTTTTTGTGTGAATTATGTCTCATTGTCTGTCCTTACTGCTTTGACAGACATCTGAAATTGTGTCTCAACCATAGCTAAGAAACAAGTGATCAACCTTAGAACCTGCAATTTATCTTGCATCAAGAAGACCCAGGTGATCCTTGTGTAGTCATCCATGATAGTTAAGAAATACTTAGCACCACATCTAGATGGAACTCTATAAGGCCCCCATACATCCATATGAATCAAATGAAATGGACAAGAAGTGACTGATTCACTCCTGTCAAATTTCAACTTTGCAAACTTAGTCATGGCACAAGTGTCACATGATATGTCCTTTACATCACCTTGCTTACAATCCTTAATTTGCTGAAGTTTAGAAAAAGACATATGACCAAGTCTATTGTGCATCAAACGCACATTATTACAACTGAAAGAAATTTTATTGACATCACTGGACTTCAATTCCTAATTCTCCATGCGTCCATAGGCCTTCATCACATATAATCCTCTATCTTCAAGGCCTCTAGCTATCACAATCTCAATTATAGGGTCCTGTAACCAACAATTTCTATGATCAAAACTGAATCTCAGATTATGCATAGATAAACTCTTTGAAACTGACAGCAAATTGTGTCTAAATTGTGGCATCAATAGCACATTTTGCAGAGTCAAATCACTTCTCAAAACCACAGTACCACTCTTCCTAACAGTTATGCAAGTGCCATCAGGCAACCCAAGACTGATAGGAGGATGTAGAACACTGAGTTCTGTGAAAATTGATTGGTCAAAAGCAATGTGGTCTATATCACCAGAGTCTACAATCCACATATCATTTTGAGCTTTATTAACACCAATAAGAAAGGAAACACTAAGAGTACATGTGAAGTGCACCATGGTCTGGTTTGCAGAACTATCAACACTCTCCATAGGAGTTTTGCCCTTCATCAGCTTAAGCACCTCCTGAAATAGAGCATTCCCTATGGTTTGATCTAGTTTAGGAGATATACTCTTCTGGAGTTTATAACAATCATTCACTCTTTTGGAGTTTAATAAAAATCCACCAATAGAGTCTTCGGGCTCTTAGGTTGGTGTTAAAAAACTTCACAATCTACAGGATTATGGTAAACCTTTCTTCCAAATGTTCATTTGTCAATCAAAACTTCATATTAGACACTCATGATAAGTTGTTTCTTCATAAAACACTTTGAGTTTTGAATTATAATAAGTAAAATCATAACAATTTTATTCAATATAAAGCAATGAATAATTAAAAAAAAAACAAATAAAAGAAATTTGTATTTGTCCACTTCAAGTGGAGTCACGGAGAAACTTTTCAATTTATCATTTTCTTCAAGAAATGATTTTATTCACAAGATGATTCATTTGTCAACTTCGAGTGACAATTAGTCTCTATTATGTATAATTCTCGATCATATACTCCAAAAGACGATAAGTTGCATTAAGAAATATAGTAAGTTGTCATATAAACATTGATCATATTCTTCAAGAAATGATATGATCGATTATTACTCACTTCATGGAGAAGACAACTTGTATACATTCACTTTAATTTCTACACTTCTGGGTATTTGTGCAACTTTAAAATAAAACTCATACACTTTTGGGAATGATTTTAAATAATCTTTAGGAGGATATACAATATATCTCTTATCGTTCATTTATTTCAGGAAATGAATATTGTCGCTTCAGAGACAAATTTTTGTTGATGAGAGAGAGACATTTTATGAATTTTCTTTTCATATATCTCTTCAAGAGATTATTATCGTTACTCCAGAAATGATTTATGGGCATAATGTGTTCTTCCTCTTCAGGGGATGAGTTTATTTATTTCGAGAGACTATCATAAGTAAATAAATAGTTGGTATAGGTAATAAAACTATAAAAACATAAATAAATGAAATAAAATTAGCATATTGTCAACTTCTGGTGACAAACAATTAAACATCCCTACAAATACATGTGTGTCTACTTCCGGAGACTGTTGGAGATCAAAACCATCTACTACAGGAGATAAATTTCATCATGATATATAATCTAAAATATTTTATCTTCTTCAGGAGATAAATATGAATTTAAATAAATAAGAATTTCGTCTTCTTCAAAAGATGTAATATATAAGTTGTGTTTGCTTTATCTACTTCAAGAGATAATTAAACTACCACTTTTGGGATGATATGCAAATATAAAAATTTATATCTACTTCGGGAGATAATGTTTGTCTACTTCTAGAGACAAAAAAAAAACAATACAAATTGAAATGAATAATAAAACTGAAATAAAAAATAAAATAAAAATAAGTTCATCACTACAGGGATGATTTTCAATCGTTCACTTCTACTTCAGGAGATAGTCCGTTCATCTACTTCGGGAGATTTTAGGAGATAGTCCGTTCATCTACTTCGAGAGATGAGATGATTAGTCCGTTCGAGATTGGTGCATTCATCTACTTATGGAGATGAGATGAGTCCATATTCATCTACTTCAGGAGATGAGATAATTAGTCCGTTAATCTACTTTGGGAGATAAGGTTTTATCGATTGTTCATCACTTCGGAGATGAGATTTAATTTATCGGTTCATCACTTTGGGGATGAGATGAGATTAATCTGGTCGTCGCTTTTATCATATCATCACTACAGGGATAATTTAATGAATATAAAGTAATCTATGTATACACATCCTCTTCGGGGGATGAGACTAATTTATTCAATTGATTCAACCACTTCGGGGATTGAAATTACTTATTCAACCACTTCGAGGATTAAAATTACTTTTCAATTGATTCAGCCACTTTGGGGATTGAAATTTGTTCGATTAATTCAACTACTTCGTGGATTTAAATTTATTCGATTAATTCAACCACTTCGGGGGTTTATATAATTTATATTTACACATCATCTTCGGGGATGTGTTTGTACTTCACATGGGCAAAAAATGCTGCCTTGAAAGTTTTAGGCCACTTTATGTAATTGTGTAAAAAATACGGGTCAATCTACGATTTTTAAGAAATTATGGGTCGGTTACGTTATTAATAAAGAAAATTGCAAACAAGTACTTTGTCTTCCTCGTTTGTGTTCGCAAGAGCGGCGGAGGGCAAATCAGTCGACGACGCCGAGGAAGCACCTGTGAGCCGCGTGGAGGCGAAGACGTAGCCGGAGGCGCCGACGAACCGATGGAGAACGTAGGGAGTATCCGACTTGCCCCAAGCACGAATCAACATCAGAAGGTGAAATCAAGCAATCTGCTTGATATGTCGGCCCGACAACTAGGGGCGGAGCCAGGAAAAATTCGAGGGGGGGCTCAACTATATTTTCGGGATTTTTTTTTAAGATATATATAAGATATAATTTTTATTATAAAGAATATAATAGAAAACATATTAAATGTATGATTTAAATAGCTATTTTAAGTTTAAAAAGCTAAAATAAGGAAAAAAAATCCATAAAATAAAGCTATAAGGATTCGAAACCATGACCTTATCATTCTTTTTCCCAACCTATACCAACTAAGCTAAACACACTTATTGATTTATTACTCATTTTAACTTTTTTTAACCCTTAAATGATCAAAAATTACAAAAAATACATATTTTTTTATTTTTTTTTACTTTTTCCCCCGACCCAGGGGGGCTCGAGCCACCTCATGCCCCCCTCCCTCCGCCCCTGCCGGCAACCCAAGACTATGAACAATCATACCAGTCAATCGAAGATGTTTCAATTTCAAATTGAGAAGTATAGATAATAGATGATTAAACATGGATAATTAAAAGGAAATAAAATCGAAAACTTCCCTTCACATCATCGAATGACAATAAAAAAACATGTAACATCTCCCGGTGATGCCGAGGTCGCACCCAATAGTCGTGATCGGCTCGCACTGTCAAAGACGTTTGCGATGTCGACCAGGTTAGGGTTCGTCTCCATCGATCAAATTCGATCAAATTCGGATCTTCAGGTACAACCGTACAAGCGACGCTGACGCCAACGCCAAGAAGGTGTATGATCGGTGGAGCCGTAGAGGTATGTCTACTTTTGAGAGAACCATGATGACGATGTCGCTACGACCCTATCGCGGAGGTTACGCTGATTTAAAATGTGGTGAGATGTGCCTCATCTCTTTGGATCGAATCTGTCATCCCTCCAGCATTAGATTTAAAGATTTGATAGATATGCATAGGAAAGGGTGGTGCTGGAAAACAATCGGCTTAGGTTTATTTTATTAGGGTAGAGTTTCGTGTTGATAACGTGTGATAAATCGAAGATAAGAGAAGAGATGTGGAGACAGAAGAGAAGGAATTGATGTATTCATTGGGTTCCAAAAGACCCTTTATATATCGATTACACACCTTGGGCCCCAAGTCTAACTAGGGTTTCCCATGTATATCCACATAAAATAATAATATTATAACATGTAAAAGATTGTTAATTAAAAAAACGGTTTTTGGAGGATAATAGTCATAATTTGGAATTATATTTCAAATTGTAATGAATTTAGCTTTTCTTCAAATTGTAATGAATTTAGCTTTTCTTTTAAATTAGATTTATAGAGTCCATATGGTATAGGATAGAATGATCGTTATAAAAAAAAATGGAAAAGTTTGCTCAAATATCCATTTAAGAATCCTAATTAAGTAAATGTCCACATTGAAATAGATATTAGGTAAATGTCTATTTTATTTTCATAATACCCTAACTACCCCTATTCTAATTAATACATACATACATACATACATACATACATACATACATACATACATACATACATACATACATACATACATACATACATTGTATTGACTCTTGAATTTCCATAAAATCCTAATTTGGCAATTTTCGCACTTTAGCTTCCAATGTCCGATCCAATGATTCTTGCTGCATTGTATTGACTCTTGAATTTCCATAATATTCGTCTCAAAATTCTTGAAATAAATAAAAACTTGGTGTAGACTCTAAAAATGCAAAATAAAATAAATAAAGTATGAAATATAATAAATATGCATGAAATTGACCTAAACTAATACTCCGTATGTAAAAGCATACCTAAAATATGACGCCCTAAATTCTACCGCTTCTCTCCATCTTTTCTCGGTTGCTCTCTCTTTGTGCCACGATCATGACGTCTCCCTCTCCTCTAGTTTCATCCTTCTCGGATCCGACGCCTCTGATGACAAGGTCGCTCGTGTGATGGGGGAGATGGACATCGACAAGGGCGATTTCGTCAACCTCCAAGAGTTCATTGATTTCTAGTGGCAACACAATTGCTTCGGTGGTGATCGATTTTGTTCGCCATGTGTATTTAGTCGCACGAGAGAAGGAATCCAACTATTGTTTATGTTAGTACGATTTAGGGTCTATTCTCCTCTAGTTCTAGGGTTTTAGTTTGGTGACTAAATTGAGTTAATATTAAGTGACAACGGTGATGACATTAGTACTGTACACACATTTTAGGGCTTTAAACCTTATACATTAAACCCTAAACCCTAAATCTTACTGTACAACAAGTTTTGTCTACTTAGCTTTAACCTTTCTAGGGTTTATGCCCCCTCGTTCTAAGGTTTAGTTTGGTGACATTGTTTTGTCGTTGGTGGCAATAGATTACTACGGAGTATTTGCTTAGCTTTAGCCTCTATAGGGTCTAATATTTTTTTCATTTGTGAGTACAATAGATTAATGACAAGAGGTTGGTGACAATGTTTTGTTGTTGGTGACAATACATTTGAGAAAAGAATATGCTGAGAGTGTTATGTAGTTGGTGGCAATAGAGTGGTAACAATGTAATGTAGTTGGGGACAATAGGTTGGTGACACTGTTATGTCGTTGGTGACAATAGATTACTAAAAAGAGGTTGATGACAATAGGGAGATGACAATGTTTTGTAGTTGGTGACAATACGTTGGAGAACATAATATGATGACAATGTTCCATAGTTGGTGACAATATAGGTTAGTGACAATTTGATGCAGTTAGGGAAAATAGGTAAGTTTTGAATAGTTGATGACAATGTTCTTTAGTTAGTGATAATAGGTGTGTTTCAGTGTTCACTAGTTGGTGAAAATAATTTTGTACTAGTATTTGGTAATTGGTAACAATAGGTGGTTATAGTGTGTTATAGTTGGTGACAAATGGTTAGTGACAATGATTTGTAGCTTGTGAAAATTGATATTGAGTTATTGACTATAGTTGGTTACAGTTTTCACTAGTTCGTGATAATATTTGGTGATAGTGTTATGTTATTGGTGACAAAATATTCCGAGAAAAATAATGTCAAAAAAGATGCCACCAAAATAAAAAATAAATTATCGAAAAAATTATCACCAGAAGAAATGTCACCATCAAATGTCACAAAATCTATCACCAACAATTCAACAACTGTCATCAAAATGGTCAATGTTGACCGGTCAAGGTCAAAATTACAAATAGTCAAAGAGAAAGGAGGGTGAAGGAGAAAAAGGATAAATGGAAGGAATGATAAAATTGTCAAATATGGACAATTAATTAATTTGTTTAAAAAGTTGACATTTACTTACTCATGTTAATTTTTTTGGACAATCACTAAATTAAGCCAAAAAAAAAACTGAAATACAATTTTTTTTATTATCCTATTTTTAGTAGTAAAAAAAATATTAGCCAGATTTGAACTAAAACCCAATTTTTTAATTTAATTTTCATCTAATTTAATATCAGATCAATAATAGTTATATCTTGTTCTTTGTCCAAGACGACAACCAGTCGCCCGCTTCATCCTCCTCTTTCGTTCGAAGAGTTCAAGCACTCCACCCTTCCTCCGACGTCCGACAAGGCCAAGCAAGATGCCCGGCAGCGCCGGAGCAGTTCCACCACAACCGAGCCGCTTCCATTTCCCATGTTTCCAATCGAAAATCCGGTAAGGCTCCTCTTCCTCTTTTCTAATCATAAACCTCATAAAGCTTCACCTTTCTCATCACTACCTTCGATCCATGTCGAGAAAACGCAGCCCGAATCTCCAGGGATCCCAAACTCCGACGAGCCGACAACATTGAGATCTCTCAGTGAGCCCCAACCTTGTCTCCTTTCCCTTGGATCGAAATTCTTGGCTTCTTCTTGGTCAGGGGTGGTCAGGAATGAGAATGGTCGGAAAGCAAGAGTGGGTCCGGCGAGGTCAGGGCCGAGCAGGGGAGTGGGGTTGAAGGAAGAAGGAGGAGGTGGTCGGGTGGGCCCGTCAACGTCGGACGCCACGCCGGCATCTAGGGGCCCCGCCTCCTAATTCCTTTTCTTCTTTCCCTTCTGAATTGGTTTCAGAAGTGTGAATGAACTGGGTTGGGCCTTGGCCCATTACTCTTTCTTTTTTTCTCTTCCTTTTTCTTCTTTCCCTTCGTAATGTGAATACCCAAAATTTTAAAATATTATTTTATAAAGTTATGATTTAATTCTGATTTGATTTAATTTCTATATATTTGAAAATTTTGAAAATCTCCGTCCTCGATCAAATTTATTTTATTTTAATCATTCCGAAGCGAATTTCGACTTAAATTTGAAGTTGATTTAAAATCGGATTTATTCCACTTTCTTATAGACTTATATCGAGACTTGGAAATATTTTTTCGGATTTCATTATTATTTCGAAATTGAAAGATTATTTTGAATTGAGTCGGGATAAGGTCGAGAAAGCGAGTTTCGAGATTTATTTTCCGTGTGTTTTGAATTTGATTTTGGGGACCATACAACTTGCCTTCTCCTCCCTCACATCCAATTTCAGCACAACTCCCTCTCTCCCCATGGCCGATAGTAGCAGCAGCTCTCCACCCTTCTTCCCCCCTTCCTCCTCCCATTTTTGGCTAAAACTCCTCCCACACATACACCCTCCCTTAAGTATGGTCTCACCCATTTTAGGCAAGATGACAAGGACCCCTCGCCCTCTCCCTTCTCCGAATGCTACAGCAGCACAAGGCCTTCCCCCCTCTCTTTAAATTGAAACCAACAAACCCAAGAACCCATAACACACACATCCAATCACATATATCCCTCCCACGCTCTTTTCTTCTCCTCTTTTTCGCCTCCTCCAAACAGCCCCCAACACTATCACCACCTTCTGTTTCCACCGGCCACCAACCACCTTCACCCTCTCTTGTCTTCGGCTGCCAGCAGCTGCCACACCAGCTCTACCGGCCACCACCATCTCCCTGTTCGAACCCCACCAACCGCCTCCCCTATTTTTCGAAGCTGTTTTTCAAAGAAAAACTGACCAAGCCACCCAGCAACTTCACCTCCACCTTCTCGTTTGAGGTCCCAGCATCAGTTTGAGCCTTTTACCTCCTCCGACGTCCGAAGCCGAGCCTAGGAGCAGCCCGATAGCCTTAGCCGTCGATGCCTTTTCCCTCCTCCTCCTCCCTTGTTCCTCTGTTCAAGGTCCGATAAGCCTCCCTTCTCCGCCTTTCGATCAAAAACATTGTAAACGTCCATCTTTAAGCATCCTACCTTCGATCTAGGCCAAGCAAGCTCTAGCTCAGCCTTCGACAAAGCCGAAGCACCTCCTGTGAAGCCCTTGAAGACCCCTCGGTGAGCCTTGCTCCTTCTCCCCATTTTTTTTGCTCTCGTTGGTCCCCTTCCTTGTTCATTATGGTCGGGGAAGAGAGTCGGTGAGGTTGAGAAAGGTCGGGTTGAAAACGAGCATGTTTCCAACGAAGAAAAGCAACCCAGACAAAGTTTTTCCACGACGAAACCATGGTTCGACGCAACGAACACGAACTAGCTCGGGGATGAAGAAAGCGACCCTTGCCATGGAAAACCTCGTTTTCGCCGCTGTGAGAGCTCGGTCGTGGCGGCGAAAGCAGCCTGGTTGCGAGGAGCTCATGGACGCCTTTTGCCACGGCGAAACTCTATTCCGCCGCGGTGAAAGCCCGGTCACGACAGTGAGAGCTGCCTGCTTGAGGGGAGCTCGAAAGCGAGCTTTGCCGTGACGAAATGTTCTTTTCGCCGCAGTAAAAGCCAATTTTGGACCGAGTTTCTTTTATTTGTTTTGGTCCAGTTTTGGAGTTTCAGTTTGATTAGTTATTTAATTATTTATTTTATCAGTGTTTATGTAATTATTTGGGTAGTTATTTGTGTTAATTAAAATGATTGAAATTTAAAAAGGTATTATTTGGAAACGTTTCTCAAAGGTCGGAATTGATTTAAACTATTAGAGTAGAGGTTTTTGAGATCAACTAACTTATGCCGGGATTTTTTTGATAATATGATATTGTAAAGATGGTTTAATGGTTTAAATGTTCTATATCTGGAATTTGGATAAGTATGATTTTAGAATCAATTGTTTAACTAGTGGCTTGACTTATTTTGAGATCAAATGACATTTAGAAACTTTTGAAACGATTTGCTTCGAACTTGACTTTGTAAATTGTTTGATGAACTTTGCTTGAGAATTATATGGATTAGTTATGAATGAATGTGGATTGAAAGCATGATCTGATATGTTGGAATTTCAAGATTATTGGTAGAATTGTAGAAATGAGTTAAGGAAATTGCTGAGTATGAGATGATTTGAGATGATGATGATAATGATGATGAAGATGATATGATAATGAGTTCTTTTCTGCTTATATGAATCATGTGTAGAAATAGATGACCCTTTTATGCAGTAGACTTATTAGACTTATGCACACTATTTAATACTTGCTAGGTGATATGTGAGCTATTGGACTCTTTTACTTTTTCTTGCTATTCTGCTCATTCTAGGTAAGATCTACGGGACTTATTCAAAAATTCGGACCTCATGCCTAGATATAATGTAGTATGTTATGTGTAAGCATCCTGTATTTCATGTAGTATCATGTAGAAATGGCCACGGGTATGACCCTAACCCTGACCCGAGATTCCAACGGATCGACGGGTTCGGGTCACCCGGCGGGTCGACGGGTCGGCGGGTCGGCCATGTGGCAATGAAGGGTGGAAATTGGCCGACCCGCCGGGTCAAGGCCGGGTTGGTTTTTTTTTTGTGATGTTTTGTGAATTTGTGTAATATGGTTTCATGTTTAATGGTGTTTGGGTTTGGGTTTGGGTTTGGGGAGGGGGGGGAAGAGGGAAGAAGGGCTTGAATCAGTTTCTCAATTGCCTACGTATCCTCCCGAGGGAGAGGAATCAAAGCCCACGTAGTTTTTTACCTGTTGTTTGAACCCCGCTTACCTATTCAGCTATTCGTCGGTGTCGGATTGGCGCTGGCCCTGGGGATCGACGACTCCACCGTCCATAGAGCTCCTGACCGATTCCGAGTCCATTCCATCATTAGGCTCTGACCCAGTGGACATGATGTTCCTCTGAATTCTCATCCCAGCCTTCTTCCAATTAACGAGGCATACTTGTGCTTCGAGGTTCTCAGGGAGCAAGTCTGATCTCTTCTCGGTAAGAGTTTGTCCCCCTCGGCTGAATAATTGTTCCACTGCGATGGTGGAACAAGGGGCTCCAAGTATTTGTCGAGCGATCACCTGCAAGGTAAGAAATCGTTGTCTTTCTACTCGGCCCCACCATTCTAAAATATCGAAATCTTCATCTTCATCACTACGAAATTCAAAGTTAGTAAACAAGTATTCGTCGAGCTCCGAGTGCGGGCTCGACGAGGACCTCAACCTCTTTGTGCCAAAAATATCTTTGGCAAGAGCCTTAGTTCGAGCGGTAATAATAGTGCGGGAGGAACCGCTCGAGCTGGAAGGCGCAGGAGGATGAATATTAGGCGCTCTAGCGCCCGTAGAAAAATGAGTATATAATGCTTCAAGTATTCCCCTAACTCTAGCAACTATAATTGAAACATTGCAATCAGGATCATCTTTGATATCGAGCGTGGGAAAATAGTTTTCTAAAACTTTTGAAGCCCGGTTAATTTGTATCTAGGGCCGAAACAACAAGCTACAAGGAAAATATCAGGAATAACTTTGTAATAAGACAACCATTTCTCTCGCATAGTGAAAACAGCGTCGGATATGCATTGCACTTGAAGCCCGTCCTGAAGGGTTATGGCAATGTTCATAACAACAAAACAGAAAACACTAGATGTAGGAATGTAAGCATGACTAAAAGTTTCGGTTGCATCATGAAAAACCTTGAAAACCTTGAAAACCTCAATTATATCTCGAGCAACCACCCACGCATCCCCAAAAATGTTTGAACCTTCGATGTTTTGGGGGGAAAAGCGGAAAAAAGTTCTCTATATTGATAAGAATCAGAAATCATTTTATATGTCGAGTTCCACCGGGTGCTAACATCTCGAGGAAAGTTCTTCGGGCAGATATTGTTAGATCGGCAAAACTAGTGCCATTGATTATGAAGTTGTTTGCTTTGCCAAAGTGCCCGTAAGACATATCGAATAGGTTCGGTTATTTGTTGTAAATATGTTAAACCATCTTGAACACATAAGTTTAAAATATGAGGTGCGCAACGAATATGGAAAAATCTCCCCCCTATCCCGGGCTGACAATATTGTGTTAACTCTGGGATAGAGGCGGTGTTGGCGGATGCGTTGTCAAAACCGATTGAAAAAACTCTTTGAGTCAATCTATACTCTTGTAAAACTCTTAAAAGAACCGCAGCTATGTTACGGGTCGTGTGGGCCTCGTTAAAAACTCGAAAAGTCAAAACTCGTTTGTGTAAAATGATTGAACAGTTCATCCACCCAATGACAAGTGACACCCATATATGAGTGGTGTTGTCAGTGGTCGGTCCAAATATCACTACAAATTGAAACATGTAAATCGCTATGTTTTTTAAAATATCCAACTATTTCAGCTTTGCGGGTGTTATACCTTTTTATCATTTTCCTCTTAACCGTGTTTAGATTAATAGGTTGCCAAGCGGGCTAAACATTTTCCGTGATAAATTTGTTAAAACATAAACATTGTGCAAAGTTATAAGATAGGCCTTCGACCGCTATCATTTCAGCATAGTTATCACTACAACTAGCATAATCATAACTACATAAACCAGGGGGTTGAGAGGAAGTAGTTGCGTACCCGGAAAGTTGAGTTTGACCTTTGGCCAAGCCGAGTTTCTCCGGATGCTTCGATTCGATATGGCGTCCGTAGTTTCCATATCCGTTCCCCTTCTTGTGTTTGTAGACCTTTGAACAAAACTTGCATAGTTTTCGCCCCATCCCGGAGTAGGCGGGCCCTTCTTGAACCAGTATTTCATCGTGGCGGCCTTACAAGCAACCGGTTGCTCGTCGGCGGCGTCAGGAGTGGCCTCGGGATCGGCCTCCAAACCGGACTCCTGAGTCGGGATGGTGGAAGGCATGGAGGGAGTCCCTAGAGCGGCAACTTCCTCCTCCTCAATTCTCGACTGCTCATCGAGTAGCGCCTGTTCCCGACGTCGTCGGGATCCGCTCGCTCCAGCTTTGAAAATGGAGGCGCTACGTCGAATGCTAGGCTCCGGTTGGTGACCCGATCCCGATCCGCTCCCCTTGCTTGAAGACGGGGCTCCGCTAACACTCCTCCGACCTCGGGAAAATATTTTCAATAAAAGAGGATTAGATATTTGTTAAAATAATATGAATATGTAATTAAGACAAAATGCGAAATAATGAAGAAAAGAAGAAGATGATAGAAGTAGGATTTGGTGATGCGAAGCGCCGAATTCTCGGAATTCTTGAGTCGTGAGCTGCCGACTTCCGACTTCCTCGATTCTCGAGCGATTAGAGAGTGATTAGAGAGTAGAAGATGTGATGAGATGGTATGATGAAAATGGGAGGGAAGGGGTAGTATTTATAGGGAAAATTGGGTGGGTTTTAGAGGAAAATTCAACCGGGTTCAACGGTCGACCCGCCAGGTCCAACGTTCGACCCAACGGGTCAGCCATTGGAATTTTAAAATTCCGACCGTTGGCCCCTTTTTTTTTTGCCCCTACCCTATTGTTGGGCGTTGGCAACACGGGGTTTAATTTTTTTTTTTCTTTTTCACTTTTCCACTTTGTAAATTTATAATATGTTGTTTTGTTTTTTTTTTATTTAAAAGTTGTTATTTTGCTATGTAAAGAAGTAAATGGTGAGGTTATTTATTTATTTGATGGTCAAAAGTATTTATTAAGGTTTATTAATTTATATGTTGGATTAGTTAAAAAATCAATTAATACACACATAAAACACAACTTTATTCCAAACCGAACAACGATTACAAACTCATACCGGATTCATTGCCTCAGTCGATATCGCGCTCGGCGGTTCATGCATGCCATTACAACATAAAACACTAACTTACTTCCTAGTTCCTACTTTATTTAGTACTTCATACGTCCATATTTTCATAACATCATAAACTTCACACAACACAAGACTAAAATACTAATTATCCGACGATCTTGATGCTTCGTCGACTTTTTTGGGATGCTTCTTGTCTAGATGATTCTTCAAGTTGCCATAATCCAAGTTTTTCGTTATCTTGTACTTATGACCACAATAACGACTGTTGGAGGGTAAATTTTGGTGAATTAAATGTATTCATGAATTCAAATGTAAAGTCTCATATTCTTTATAAATTGAGAAATGTGATGATTTTACTAAATTTAATAAAAGTCAAAATTGGACTTTGTAAATTGGGTTGCAAGGCTTAAAACATATAAAAGGCCCAATCAGCCCATCAGCTAGTTACAAGTTACAACTGCTTTACATTGCAGTTAAAGCAAAGGAAAAAAAAACTACATTGCAGTTAACACAAAGAAAAAACTGCAGTACGTGGTGTGGTGTGGTGTGGTGTGGCAGGTAACTTCCCATATTGCTCTCCTTTAAAAGGCTGTAACTGTAGAGGAGAGGGGTTTTTTCTTCTTCCGAACATCGGCAAAAGCAAAGCATTTGTTGCTTACTCTTGGTCTTTTCCCTTCCTTATGGTTTCGGTACAGCTACCTGCAAAAGCACCCAAAAACAACAAAAACCAAACAACATCAGCAACCCTTGTTCCTGCTGCAGAAAGAAGGAGGAATCAAGGTAGTTTCAATGGCTTCTGAAATCCCCCTATACAAAATGATATAGCTTTGTACAGTTATATTGTTTTAAGTATATGGTATGGATTTTGGAACCACAAAACTATCCCTAAACAGGTCGAAATGCTGCCGAAATGCTGCCAAAATAGATTCTCAAAACCCCCCTACGCAAAATGATACAGCTTTGTACAATTATATTGTTTTAAGCATATGGTATGGGTTTTGGATTCTCAAAATCGCCTAAACCATGGCGAAACTATGGCAAAATTTTCATCTAAATTAGTTCCCTACAAAAATACTAATTCAATCAAACAAGTGGGAGACCTAGTATACTAATCAGGTTCGGTAGGAAACACTAAACTGTGAACAAAAAAAAAACAGGAAGCTGCTTTCTGCATTCCCAAGTGAGCACAACACCAAACAAACAAAAGATTGGGTGTTCATAAAAAAAATCATCAGAATCTGTAAATCATTCAAGGCAGACAATGTTGAGCACCAAATCAGTCCAAGATGGAACTGGGTATTAAAAAAAATCAGTCAGAAGTCAAAAAGGCCAAACTGATAATTCCAAATTTATACCCAAACCATAATCAGCCTAGGTCTAACACACACTGATGTTGCAAATCATATAATTCAGTGAAAACATAGAAAAGAGGGGAAATTAACACACCTAAACCGAACCGGTGGCCGCGCCCCTGTTATCTCAAGTGCTCAAAGCTAGGGCTTCTCTGGCGCCTCCTCAAGCTTCCCAAGCGCTGGATTCAGTCACTTCATCCGTCATCGCCCTAGGCCGAAAAGCCCCAAATTACAACCCTCGAAATTGCAAACGCCAAAAATCAGTCAAACAATTAAAAGGCTCCATTAGAAGGTGATGTAAGCGAAAAATCAGAAATTTGCAAACACAGAGGAAAAGAAAAACCTTCATGGATCTTCATCCTTCAAAAGATCTCCTAGTTCATCTCTTTTCTGGAGAGCCACGTTTTTCTTTGCCCGCTCTAGAGCTTCTCGACTTGACGCCCATGTCACCTTCTTATGCCCTCCGTGGTGTGGTTATGGCGGTGAAGTTTCTCCAGATTGGACCATTGAACTACGGTCTACGTAGGCTAATTGATTAAGATTTAAGTGTTTCCATATCCCTTTAGATCTGATTCAATACAGCCTTCGCATAGGGGGGGAAATAGGGCAAGAAATTGATGTTTTGGACTATATGGATTAAAGTTAGATGGGCTTATATAACCTTAATTCTAACTTGGTCCATTAGGCCATGTTTATCAAGGGATACTTAGAGATACTAGAAATACTAATATTTTATTCTTCTCTCTCCACCACATCATCCTAGCATCCCGTTCTCATTTTTCCCATTTTATCAATAGCATCCCTAGTATCCCAAAACCCATCTTTTCATACCCACTCAATTTACAAATATACCCCTTCCTAACAATTATTCTCATTATCGATTATATTATTATATTCATTTATTATTATTAAAATATTAATATTAAATTATTATTATTTACAAACGAAATAGTGCGAACTATATATATAACAAAAAAACGACATTAATTAAATAAACAAAAGGACTTTACAACAAAGACAATATTATTTTTAAAAATATAGTCAAACATATTCAAAATTAATGTCTACATGTAGATAAAAATGAATCCAGTATTGTGGTAATTTTTTTTTTTTTTACATTTTTTCCCCCGAAATATGACTTTTATTGTGTAAAACAATTAAATTCTAGGGTAACATCCACACCGTCCATCACACACACACGTGTCGACGTCTGCATCGGACCTCCTTCCCTCCAATGAAATGGCGACATGTGTCCTGTGGGTAGTAGCAAATTTCAGGCGCACCGAGGGAACACGTGAAATGTGCAGTGTGTGGCCCACATTATTAGCTTCTAGTATCGATACCATTCAAGAATCCCTCTAGAATCCCAACCGGTACTATTTTAATTTTTTAATAATATAATCTCTAGTATCACTACACATTTTCCTACCGATAAAAGTCCTCTTAGATATCAAAATAAGTAATGGGAAAGCACACAGGGAGAAGTAGTAACAAAATACATGGAATTGTAAAATACATTCCGTTGATTAAAAAGAAAGGGCCTCTGCTGCGGTCGACCCGACCTAAATCTTATCTTGCGTCAAAAAAAAAAAAAAAAAAAAAAAGAAAAACGTGTGTTTAATTACACAAGTGACCCCCTAAAATATAAGAATTATAATTGGCACAAATTAAGAATTCGATTTTGATCAAAATATAAAATTAAACTCGTCAAATATTCTTTGTCAATTAATTCTAGTGGGTCAATCTCAAATCGGCTCTAAAATAAAAACGGAGTCAAAACCTCAAATCGAGTTTTACCAAATATAAACTCGGTTCAGACAGAACTACGCCTGATTTGATTCCGAGTTATCGGATACGTAGGCCACCGAACATAAAGCTAAAGCTCGTCTGGTTCAATCGTCAAACCAAAAAATCAAATTTGTTCTAAAAAAACTACGGATGATTTGATCCCGTCCAAACGGGTACGTAGGTAGCTCGACATAAAGCTAAAAACTCGTCGAGTTTAATCGCCAAACCAAAATAAAAGTCAAATCGGTTCGTTTAGAACTACGTAAAGACTTGACGCCTCCTATCGGCTACGTAGGTAACCCGATATTAAATTCTAAAAATATATCGGGTACAGTCGTCAACCTCTAAATTCTCTTTAAATGAATATTGGGTCAAAATCAAACAAATTCAAATTGTCAATTCTGACTCAATACAACGCTTATGCTCGTCGAGTTCAGTTACCACCCTTAAATGATCTTATGATCACACCCAATCAAATATAAATCTTCTTTTTGTTCCTGAACTACGGTGACTTGATTCCACCAAACAAATGGATACGTAGGAAACCCGGTGTAAACCAAATTCTCACCGAATCCAGTCACATCCAAACTTTCAAACAAATCTTTTCAAATTCATTTGTCGACTCTAGTCGTCCCAAATGTCAAATTTTCCATCAAAATCAAAGTGCCCACTCTAACTCGATACAAAGCTTTCGCTCGTCGAGTTCGGTCATCAAACTCAAAATCAAATTCCACCATCCCCAAATTGACCTTTAAGTCAAATATAAACAAATCAAACTCCAACTCCAAGTCAAATCGTTTTCTATGCAAATGATAGGCGGGTTATTTGAGTTACCCTTCCGAGAAGGTGGGCTCGGGTTACTCGGGCGGAGTGTCGTTCTAGCTGCCCTTCCAAGAAGGTGGGCCTGAGCTTCATCCTATGATGCATATAAGAAAACAAAACCAAATCCAAACTAAACAAACCCAAACACTCTGAACTACGTAAAGCTTGATTCTCTCCCGAGAGATACGTAGGCAACCCGCTAAATTTCGGGTGCAGGCCAAATTACTAAAACCACACAAATATTGGTATCGATACGACTTCGAATCAAGAGGATAACAAAAAGGGGTCGAACTCAAATATTTAAAAATCAACTAAAATGTGTTGTACAACTATTTGCGCATTTTTGTCCAACAACGACACTCCGCTTCGATCTTCCCTGGGGCTTGGACGACCTTGTTGAAATGATTGAACAACGAGGAGCTCGAGGATCCGCTACGGTCGGCCATTACGACGATTGACGGAATGACGGGAATGAAATGTAAGTAATTTGATTGATGGGATGCTTAAAAAAATGAATTGGGGAAGAGGGGAGGCCTATTAATAAGCTCAAGCCTATGTTCAACCCGAGCAACAACTAGTTTTTTATTAAAAAAAATAAACGTTCAAGTGGGTCCCACCCAAACGGCTAGTTTTTCAAAGTGTCAACCCGTGTGACCCGTCGGGTCACGGGTTCTATTTCCCTCGACCCTAAACATGACCCCCAACTCGAGCCAACCCTTCGACCCTGACCCGGGGGGTCACCGACCTGTGACCCGTGGCTATGTCTAGTATCATGCTTAGGATTGCAAAATGCTTGAGCATATAACTTCTCGTTGTATGTTAGAACGACCGTTAATTCTGAGTCCTAGAGTCTTTTTGCTAGGGACATAGGATGACCCAGCCCCATCGGGTTCATACCTAATTGAGGCATTGAGATCATGATCTGAGAAAGCATTAATAAAGAAAGAAATATGAGCGTGAAATTGAGAATGAGTTTAAGATGGAAATTGAGAATGAAAATGAAATTGAGAAAATAAGTTGTTGTTATAGCATTGAACGTGGTCGATTTCTGCACTACTGAGATGCCCGAGCAATAATGGCATAGATTGACAGAGTTAGTGATGAACCCGGGGCATGATCTGAACACCAACATAGTTCATCCGGCGGTGAGGCTATGTCATAAGGTTTTGAATAACACTTTCTTTGGTCAGGCTGAGGGCAATAAGGTTATGAGATCTACTTGGAGTTTCTTGATATGTTTGTTGCCTGAACCAGTGATAATGCATATTTAGATAGGCATTATAGAGTAGTTTTAGGGTCATTTAGATGTATATATTACATTTAAAGGGGTTATTTTACTTGTTTGCGCATTTGGTGCTTAAGTGCGGAATCTACACAAGTTTAGCTAGTAATTACAGATTTCGGAGTCCAATTAGCATGGAGGTCATTCATGGGAGTCATATGGATCATATGGAGACAAGGAACGAGCTAGAGAAGCAAGTTGGAATGCACAGGGAAGAGGCAAAGGGCATACAAGAGTAAAAAACAGCACCCGCGGCCAGAGGAACAAGGCAATCACATAAAACCGCACCCGCGGCCATCCAGGCAGCACCTGCGGCCAAGATTTCAAGATTTACTACAGTGGCAGCACCCGCGGCCTGGTCGCGGTTTTCCTGGGCCGAATTCAGCACCGATTTTTTATGCCTCTAAAGTTGGGCCTATCTTTGGGAAATACTTTCTAGGTTTTTATGACGGTATTCTTAGGTATTTAAAGACTTATTTTAGATGTTTTTAGTTATCTTTTATCCTTTGAAGAATTGAGAGACGTCATTTAGGAGCATGAGCAACTAAACTCATCTTGTTTTGCTTACGATCAAGACTTGGTTTTGTTGAATTGTGAGTTTGGAATTCTAGTTGTTTTCTATTATCTACTTCAATTTCTTTGTGCTTTAATTGTTTGTGGTTTTGATTCTACCTTGATTCACAACCTCGTTAGAATTGCATCATTGCTAGGGTTTTGATTCATACGTTTGTGAACTCTAATCCAAAGTAGCAAATACAATTGAGTGGATCTCGTAGAAAAGTTTGATTGTATAAGAAGTTGACTATAGGTTAAATGTTAGTTCTTTAGGGAATTAATATTGCCTATAAGTTTAATATATCTTGAGACTTAGTGCTATTCCTATGATTAAACCTTAATCTGTGTTAAGATTGCCTAGGAATAAGGGATTATTATGACTCATAGGACTAATAATCTATTTAAATCAAGATAAGAGTGAATGATAGAAAAGATACAACTAGAAGGAAGAAATATGATCAAGGAGACGAACCAAAGTTGAGCATCGTAGGTGAAACATCTACAAGGGTGCATTCATCATTGTTTACAACCATCGCCATTATTTACCTCTTGAGTTCTTTTAATCTTTACATCTCTACGGCCCCTTGTTTACTCTTGTTGGTGATTATAACGCATAAAGTAATGGTAGTTATGGATCGACTCTGGACTTACTAGCTATACTAGTTGGTTAGTTTGGATATTCTTTTGATAGGAATCTGACGATTTTGTCCTGTCATCCAGATACGATTCCTGACTGGTTGGAGCTATTCTTCATGGTTTGTCAGTCTCTTACCTCCACAACGAATGTCAGGAAGGATTCTGCTACGATTGGGTTTGGTGGCCTGATCACTTTGCTTGCTATTGAGTTAGGGATTGTTTTAGATGAGTATGATGGGCTGAGAGGAGGTCACCAGATTGATATCAACCTCCTTAAACATGAAAGGCTGATGACTGTAGCCGGTGATGGCTACCACTATTTTTTTGGCAGAGACAGAGCTCACATGATTTATCTTCCTCATCAGGACCTTCCCACTGGTCTCACTGCCGCTCATTTGCTACTTCCTAGTGAGCATCCAGGAGCTCAGTTGCTTATAGTTCTACATGAGCTGCTACAACAGGAGATGCCTCAGTAGGAGAAGTAGGGAGATGACATGGATTATGAATACCCTCCTCATGAGGAGACTACCTACCCGGGCGAGAACTATATGTTGGTGCGAGTTCATCTCATGGAGGATTCGACGTTGAGTTTCCTTCTCAGACCTATTTCGAGGGTTTCTTCCATCCTATTCAGGACCAGCAGGAAGCAGCATATGATTTTCAACAACCAGTGCGGTATGCTTCGCAACTACATGCGTATGGATGAGTCCAACAATTGGCGGTTCGGTGCTGTTGATCAGAGGTTCACGTCTGTCAATCAGTGCTTTGGTACTGTCGCTCAGCGATTTGATTATCTTTACAGCCAACTGGCTCTCATGCGTGATTCTCAGGCTGAGACTAGAGCTGCTCAGGAGGCCCAGAGAACTAGTTTTGATGATCTTTGTTCTATGCTCTGTGGATTGCAGATTCCAGGCTATCCGCCACATCCATCACATTAGTGAGCACGTTAGTTTCCTCTTCCCTCACCTCAAGTTTATTTGGTTGTTTTTGTTGTCTTTTATGTTTCATTGAGGACAGTGAAAGATTTAAATGTGAGGGAGGGATTTAGTGCATCTAGTTAGGTCATATTTCAATTTTTGCATGCATTTCATTTTTTCAATTTTAGTTATGACTTTATTTTTACTTATACATTAGAAATCAAAGAAAAATATATAAAAATGTCAAAAATCCCAAAAATATAATGCATTGCATATATGTTGCTATTCAAACACCCACTTTAGTTAGCGAAACTCTACATTTTCTTATGGCATGAACTTGTAAATCCTACGATTAGTTTGAAGTGATGTAATTGAGCATGTATGATCGAGCTTAAGTATGATTGAAATCCTACAAAACATGACCCTTGTGGGATTGTTTTAGCCTTATTGGATTCATTTATAATCCTTTTGCTCATATGTGTGATTTACTCTCCTTATGTTTCTACCTCTTGATATTGACTTCATTAGCTATTATCAAAGCCGACTCACATGTTTGTTGCTTGCGGAGTTTATGCTTTTATGTTATATATTTGGCTTTAGTTGCTTGTGAGATTTGAGTGAAATAATGTGGCAATGGTTTATACACTTAGTAACCGAATCTATGCATGACACCCATGAGTATGATTCGCGCAAAACGGTGTTGAACTATCCGCTAAGAAAGGAAGCTTGATCATTGAGTAACCAGGTTTATTCATGACACTCATGTTTGCAATTCACGTCAAAAGATGTTCAAGTGGACTTTATTCAAGTAAGTTAAGGTGTTGATAGGTCGGGGCCATTCATGACACCTATGTTTGCGACTCGTGTAAGGAAGACACCAAAGCCGAAAGAAAGCATAGAAAGAAAAAAAAATAGAAAAAAAATGGAAAAAAAAAGAAGTGAATTCTAGAGCCAAATTGTCTATTTTTATTGTTCTTCCGCAAGTAATGGCATTTAGGTGAAGATTTGATTATATTGTGGTCAATTTCTATGAGCTTAGTGCATTGTGGATTGAGTTAAGAGTTGAACTTAAAAGCCTAAACATATGAGAGCATGAGTGAAACACATATTCCTTGTGAGGTTGGATGATGTCTACTTCTATGCTTTAATCGCTAAATACATGCTAGGATGTTTATTCACTTGATTGTGTGCCCCATTTCATGTTGATGTTGCTTTTGATTAAGGCTATTGCTTGGATGATGAACTCGTAGGTATGGGTTGCTTTTTATTTTTTGCTCGAGCACTAGTGAAGCTTAAGTGTAGGGAGTTCGATAATGCATATTTCAATAGGCATTATAGGGCAGTTTTAGTTGCATGCATATTTCGATAGGCATTATAGAGCAGTTTTAGTTGCATTTCATGGCTGTTTGGTTATGTTTTAGAGTTAATTTCATATTATGTTCTTTTCGTTGGAAATTTCAGAAACTACGCTATTTCAATTTTTTTATGTAGATTCGTAGTTCCGTCTTGTGGTTGATTTGGAAGAGTTCTTAATGGAGTGAAGAAGAAGAAGAAGAAGAAGAAGAAGAAGAAGAAGAGAAAAGAAGCATTGGAAAGCAAAGGCCAAGAAGAAAAGCACAAGAACACACGGTTATGAGACAAGTCGCGGCTGCGAGTCACTAGTCACCGCCGCGAGATCACCCATTCCACCGTGAAGAGTTGCCCGCGAGAGGGTTTTCTGAAGCCCACTAGTCGCGGTCGTGAGAGACCTGTCGCGGTGGCGAGTTTGTGAAGAGAACATTAGTTCGAGGGCAAAATTCTATCTTTTCGGAAAGAGCTTCGATCCAATCTTTTGAAGACTTATTCCTTAGGGTTTAAGGAAGATATTTTGAGACTTATTTATTTTTATTTTCAATTTTAATGTTTTTAGGATATTTTATATTATTTTAGGATTATTTTCGCATTATCTTTAAGGAAAGTATCTAGATTTTTGGGGTCTCTTCTTTCCTATCTAGGGGAGGCACGAAATTAGACATTGGAGAACAACTATTCTCAGACCTTGAATCATAATTTACAGTAGTTCATTCATCCATTCAAGTTTGCTTATTTTTCCATCAATTCGAAGGAGATTTAGGTACGCTATGAGTGGCTAAGTTCGTTATTTGTTTCACCTGTGTTTTGGAGACTTGATTGGTGGTTTGTGAGGCTTAAATTCAGTTGTTTCCTACTGTTTTTTTTTTATTTCTCTTGTGATTATTGATGATATTATTGTGATTCGCGACCATAATAGTATCTTGCTAGGTTTTTGTTATTTCGTCATTAAATGAATTCCTTAGTAGCATGCTTAGGATTGTGAGAACCTTTGTTTGATCATGAATAAGTAGGGATTTCAACATATGTCTTAACATCGGTTACCTTGCATACTTGGTGTTATTCATATGCCTAGATTCTTAGGAACTTGTGCTATCTTTATGTTAAATCTTTGTTTTAGCTTAAGTTGCATAAAGGTGTAAAGGATTAATTGTGCTCTTTGTGCTTTAATCTATTCAAACTAAGATGGGGAGAATGTAAGTTAAAGGAATCATACAACTTGAGTTTATGTCTATGACCAATTAAGCCAACCAATGTCGATGAAAGCGCAAGTGGAACTATTTTCTCCATTGATTTGTTATCCAAACCATTATCTTTATGCTTTGTTACTCCATTTGCAATCTTGATCTTTAGTTCTATTTCTCATATTTACTTTTTTATTTCCCACTTTTTGGTAAAGTAGCATTTAGATTGAATCTTAGATTTCACTGTGGGTTCGACCCTGCACTTATCGCTATACTTACTTATTTGTGTGGGAATTTCTTTGGCGAGGTTTACACACGACGGTTTACCTCCTTCCACCTAGCGTGGACATTACCCTGACTTCGTGAGCTAATTGGTGAGTATTTCTTAGTTGCCTTTTGTCTATGTGATGTGTGTTTCATTGTGTGATCTTGTGCTTACCCTAACGCTTGATTGCTTGATCCTGTATTTACCCTGATACTTTGCTTACCTTGATGCTTGATAGCTTGATCATTGTTTCATTGCCTGGTCATGTGCTTACCTTATATGGAGCCTAGCGTGGACATTACCCTGACTTCATGAGCAATGTGCAGATTTCTATGATTATATGATCTGTTAATGATGTAACCTGCTAATGATGAGATTTTATATGATGTTGAATTCTGATATGTTGATATTTTGAGCTTGATATTGCGACTCGTCTTAAGAAATGAACCTAGGAAGTGGAATATGAGATTAGCCCTTATAGGTGGATATATTGCCTCTTGGAATTCTAGAGAAATCTGTTTGAGCTAACATATGAGAAACTAACCTGAGATTTCGAAAGGCTTTAATCGTTTTTAAAGGACTTTAGTCTCGAGGGTGAGACTTGTTTTTAAAGGTGGATAATGTAAAGACCTGAAATTTTAAAATATTATTTTAGAAAGTTATGATTTAATTTTGATTTAATTTCTATAAATTCAAAAAAATTGAAAATATTCATCCTCGGTCAAATTTATTTTATTTTAATCCTTCTGAAGCGAATTCTGGCATAAATTTGAATTTGATTTCAAATCAGATTTATTTCGCTTTCTTATAACGAGACTTGGAAATATTTTTTCGGATTTCATTATTATTTCGAAATTGAAAGTTTATTTTGAATTAGGTCGGGATAAGGTCGAGAAAGCAGGTTTCGGGATTCGTTTTCCAAGTGTTTTGAATTTGATTTTGGGGACCATACACCTTGTCTTCTTCTCCTCCCTCACGTCCAATTTCAGCACAACTCCCTTCCTCCCCATGGTCGATAGTAGAAGTTGCTCTCTACCCTCCTTATTCCCCTTTTAATCCTCCCATTTTTTATTAAACCTCCTCCCACACACACCCCTTCCCTCAAGTATTGTCTCACCAATTTTAGGCAAGACGCCAAGCACTCCTCACCCTCTCCCTTGTCCGAATGCAGCAGCAGCACAAGGCCCTTCTCCCCTTTCTTTAAATTGAAACCAACAAATCCATAAACCCACACCACACACACACATCTAAACACATCCCTCCCAGACTCTCTTCTTCTCCTCTTTTTTGCCTCCTCCAAAACGCCCCCAACACCATCACCACCTTCTTTTTCCATCGGCCACCAACCACCCCCGCCCTCTCATCTCTTCGGCAGCCAACAGCCGCCACACCAGCTCCACCGGCCACCACCATCTCCCCGTTTGAACCCTACCAAGTACCTCCCCTATTTTTTGAAGAAAAACCGATCGAGCCACCCAACAGCTTCACGTCCTCCTTCTCATTCGAGGTCCCAGCATCAATTCGAGCCCTCCAACTCCTCCGACGTCTGAAGCCGAGCCTAGGAGCAGACGGAGAGCCCCAGTCGCCGACGCCTTCTCCTTCCTCCTCTCCGTTCCTCTATTCAAGGTCTGGTAAGCCTTCCTCCTCCTTCTTTCGATCAAAGACGTCGTAAAGGTCCACCTTTAAGCCTTCTACTTTCAATCTAGGCTAAGCAATCTCTATCTCAGCCTCCGAAAAAGTCGAAGAACCTCTGGTGAAGCCCTCGAAGACCCTTCAGTGAGCCTCGCTCATTTTCCCCTTTTATTTGGTCTCGTTGGTCCCCTTTCTTGTTCATTGTGGTTAGGGAAGAGAGTCGGTGAGGTTAAGAAAGGTCGAGGTCGAAAACGAGCGAGTTTTCAACTAAGAAAAGCAACCCATATAGAGTTTCGCCACGACAAAAACCATTGTTCGCCGCATCGAACACAAAATGGCTCGGGGACGAAGAAGGCGACCCTCGCCACGGCGAAACCTCGTTTTTGCCGAGGCAAGAGCTCGATCATTGTGGCGAAAGTGGCCTAGTCGCAAGGAGCCTGGTCGCGGCAGCGAGAGCTATCTGCTCGTGGGGAGCTCAAAGGCGAGCTTCGCCGGGACGAAATGTCCTTTTCACTGCAGCGAAAGCCAATTCTGAACCGAGTTTCTTCTATTTGTGTTTGGTCCGGTTTTGGGGTTTAGGTTTAATTAGTTATTTAATTATTTAATTTATCAATGTTTATGTGATTATTTGGGTGGATATTTGTGATATTTAAAATGATTGAGAATTAAAAAGCTGTTATTTGGAAACGTTTCTCAATGATTACGACATTTCTTACAGGGGCATTTGATCAAATTCTCATCCATGTAACGTTCTTGAGCCCCTGCGAATTCTACAAACTTATCAACCCCATCAAAATATTCAGGCTTTAATCCTCCACGATCTGGCAAGTACATATCATACTAATAATGCATATTTTATATGGTCATTTATAGGTAGTCTTAGGTGTATTAAGTATTCATATTGCATGCTTAATAAGCTTATTCATATTCTTGATCATTTGGTATTCGAGGTTCGGAATCTATGGTTTTTAGTGTTTATTTGTAGGTCTTATGATCCGGACTCGAAAGGTGGAGAAAACTTGGAGCAAATGGACAAAAAAAGAGCTAAGAAACAAGAGCGGAAATGGAAAACATGGAGAAATCTCATCTTTAAGGTTCTGAGAAGTTGGAATTAGCTTTTGAGGTTTTCATGAGAATCATAGTTCTTAGAAAGAGCTTTCGAACGCATATTCATATGCATCAATCAGACAAAGGATGACTCCAGAAAGTGTGTTGCACGTTCAGTCTGCCGAATCTGTCAGCACTGTACAGACGGCGCCCGCCGCCCCTTCCACGGCGCCCACCGCCTTTTCCATCGAGCCCACCGCCTCGTCAGATCCGGAGTTGCGATACGCGGCCTAAGTCTATCTTTATGAGAACTTTTTATCTATCTTTCCTAGGGTTTTTCGGCCGACACCTTTGGCCTATATTAAGTTATTTTCGGTAGTTTTCATTCATTCAACTATTGACTAACTAAGAGAGATGAGAGGATTGATGTTGAAAGATCCAAGGTACGTCATGAATACTTAGGCTTCTCGTGGTTTTGTCTTCAATTCAAGACTTGGTTGGTTTGTGAGACTTGATTTCTATATTATTCCCATGTTTATTTCATTGTCCATGCACTGATTTATGTTGTTAGTTTTACTTTGATTAGCATCTTTGTAGAATTGCATCGTGCTAGTGTTTCAATTGATTCACGAGAATAATTAGAACTATTCGTAGCAAGCATAATTGGGAGATTCCGCGAGGATGATCTCAATTGTGTAAGGCAATGACAGTTTGGGCGACCTTTTTGGCGATAATTAAGGATTGTCATCTTCGCGAGGAATGTCAATCCCTATAAACCAAATGCGGAATAAAGATTGAATAATTGGGAATTAAGTCAAGGATCGAATATATCCAACCACTGTTGTGAATTGTTGATGAAACCACACTCTTCTTCTATCTTTTATTCGCTCTTATAACATTCATCATACTTCACCTATATCCCTTATTGCCTATTTACGTTCAAATCTTCTCTTCATTTGCATATTGATAAATACACATTGCATAGAAATACTTGTTTCTCTGTGGGTTCGGAAAAATGTCGTGGCAAAAGGCCTTTCTGTGGTGGCAAAATGCTTCTAGCTTTGGCATTGCGACGGAAAATAGGGGGGTGGCGAACCGGGCGGTGGATAAATTTGGTAGCTTCGGCTACTAGCCGTGACAAGAATATCAGCCACGACAAAAGCAACGGCTAGGCGACCCCAGACAATAGGCGTGACACATTCACCACGGCAAGCAGCCGTAGCTAAAGTGTGGGTGGAAAATAAATAAAAAAACATGCTTTTTAGCTCGGATTCTTCAGGCCCGGGCTAAAAAGTCCAATATTTTTAAAAAAAAAAATAATACACAATATACATATATAATAAAATTTCATTAATTATAAATAATTACAGATACAATAAAATGTCAAAAACTATATAATTTATATAAAATAAATATACATAATTATAAAATTTACATATACAATAAAATCTCCAAAACTATGTTTTAACAAAAAAAAATGTCTAAAACTACATAATTTACACTTGACCTTCACCATGTCACCAGATTACATGATTTTCATTGCATCTCTTCACCAAGCAAATGTGAGCCTCAACCTAACACCAGCAAAGAGTATCATTCAAAGATGATATTTTTAAATATCAAATGGCATTTGAACTCTACATATACTGCATGAAAAAAACCCAGCATATATGAGCAAATAGTGAATTTACATCTTCATATCAAGTAATCAAATTCACTGAAAATAAACTTTTGTTGCCCAAGTGACTAACAATAAGCAGACACAATGTAAGTGATATATGAGTCCATGATCTAATTGTTTTCTGTTGCTACAAGTGCAAACACCAAATAATGCCTAAAGGCATAAGATTTCCATCAACATCAAAAACCAATTCAAAATATTTTCATAAACACCAACCAAATCATGAGTTTTTTTCACATGAACACCAAATTGAATCTTGGATTTGAAACATCAAACCAATTCACTGAGTAGAATTGAATGAATAAAAATCAATGAAAATATAGATAAGAAATTAAGCCAAATAACCTAAAAATGGTGTCCTAGAAAAAGGTGACGCAAGCTCGTGCTGCAATAAAGCTTAGAAAATGAGAAGTTGCAGAAGAAGCTTGAAGATGAAAAGAAGAAAGCTGGCTAATATCAAGAGGCAGCCACTAATCAGCAACAACAAGCTCATGGAGACGCCATAACAGCAGCAGATCAAAGATAGCTATTTACTTAAAGCATACTAACATATTTCATGTTTGGAAACCCTTATACGAAGAAATACCTCTTCTTGTAGAAGCAATTTTAGTTTAACATACTTCAGCTTGATGCACCAACACACTTTACTTGAGAGTGACGGCTGCAAAAATGGATAAGAAAGGGAAACATTTCTTTTAAACTACTAATTTTTTTATAAAAAAAAACTACAGCAATCTCATCCCTTAAAGTTTCATATACATATAGAGAAGGCTAGTTACCATTTTCTTTAGACCTATGCATTGATAAAATTAAACAAATTAAAGAGCATGCAAGGTCTGATAACCTTTGTTTTCTCAACAAAAAGAATAATTTTGAACGGGGTACAAAATTGTCAAATGACAAGGAATGTAGGCTGATAAATTTAATTATTGTTTGTAGTGATTGTAGGCTGACAAATTAAGAGAGAAGGGAAAAAAAGATAAAAAAAAACCATCTAAACAAAGAAAAAACCTGGTAAAGTTATTTTTGTTGGGTAGGAATAGGATCACAATATGACATCAAGTTCCCTTTCTCTACCCTAATCATGCTAGTGTGTTGCTCATTTAATATTGATTTCACCATTAACGAAAGAGTAGACGAGGAGAGAGATGGAAGAAACAGAGACTTAAAGAGGAAAGTAGCTCAGAGAGAAAGAAAGCATAAAACAAAGAGCCTTACACCCTGTTATAAATTGCTATGTTAGATTCATACGGAGTACTAGATAACCATAAAGTTGACAAGTAACCTCCTAAATCCAACTTTCACTATGGGAACTTGGAAGTCTATATTGGTGAGAACAGAAAACAATTATACCTAAGAAGTTCTTCTCAAAATGGCTGTTTGCAAGCATTGAATCACTCGGTGCTTTTCGGCATCAGAGCTAATGGGAGTCTCATCTTTGTGCCTCATGTAGAACTCCTAAAAATTTTTAAAATAATAAGTGTTAAAACAAACTGTATTTTTGTAGGTTTCAATAATTAAAAGACATAACCATTGGCTAGCTAGAAAATAGAAGATTGACAATGAAAATCAACTAAAGCTCCTGGGTCAAGACCTGTGCAAATCAGTGCCACAACCAAAAAGAATAGAATGCCAGCAAAACTACAAAATATAAATTAAATATATGATAGACAATTAAACAAAATATAAATGATTTAATGGGTATATAAACAATTTTGAAGTTTTGATGAGTATATACCCAATTAATAAAGTTTTCATGGGTATGTACCCGATTTCGCCTAATATAAATGGTAGATTGCAAGGTTTCTTTCAAGGAAAAAGATGTTTAAGGCAAGGAGACCCCATCTTCCCCTTACTCTTTAGATTATGAACTGATTACTTATCTAGAATTTTAAGATGTGGGATTAGAAATCCAAGATTCAAATTTCATCCAAAATGTGAGCTTCTACAAGTGACTCATTTAGACTACGCAGATGAGATCATTCTCCTTTCACTTACCTAGGAATTCTTATCATTTGGGAAACATACAGTTTCTCAATACACTCCCTTACTCGAAAAAAATTCTCATAATATAAGCTATTGGAACACTAAAACTTTGACTTATATATGAATGCCTAAAACTGCTATCGTGCTCAATTCTCTCAATAAGCATACTAAATCGTTCCAACTATGAGAATTGCTTAACTACTTGCATGATGTTTTTAGTGTTTCTACCAAATCCCCATATTAAAAGTGATCTAATTTTAACAAGAATAAGTTCCTCGCAAACAATAGTAAAACATCCAACAAATCACTAATCACTTAACAATATATTACAAATTTATATAATATATACCAAATCTTGAATTGCAACATACCGAAGGTACCAGAACTATTTTAAAGATGAAAAACGATTAAGGTGGATGTGACATGTAGGTGCAAATTTTTATGTTTATGTATAGATGATTATTTAAAAGATGAAACTCAATTAGAAAATTTTAAAATAAAGGCGGGGGGGGGGAGAAAACGATTAGTTAAAAATATGAGAAAATTAAGGTGGATGTGACACGTATGTGTAAAATCTTCTGTTTTAAGAGTTCACTAGTACAGTTTTCGCGCCATTGCGCAGTTTATTTTTTTAATTATAATAATATGACAAATTAAAACTGTAAACGTACTTTTAATAAAAGCTAGTATAAAATTAAAAATGTATAATTTTATTGGTTGAAAAAACTACAATTAATGTAAACCATTTCGGGTTGGTTCAGTTGGAAAGGACCTGCGGGAAATACCCAAAGGTCTCCGGTTCGAATCCCACCCCGGGTGGCCACCGGAGGGTTTACCTAGTTGTTAACTTCAGGGCCCATGGGATTAATAGGCTGTTATAAGCTCCGGATACCCATGTGAATTCAAAAAACTACAATTAAATGTAATGATAACACTTCATTAAAAATGATTATCGCTTAAATGTATATATATAGATATTGTAAAATAATCTTATTAGAAAGAAAAAAAAATACTATCACTATAATATTATACTCCCTCCGTTAATTAAAACTTGACGTTTTACTATTTATGCACGCTTTTTGAGGTGTTAAAAACGATATAAAATATTAACCTTTTTAATATATTTTGTTAATAATCTCATACTTATTACTATTAAGTATGAATTTATAAAAATAAATGTAAAAATAAGTTAATATTTTATATAGTTTTTATCATTCTAAAAAAGCGTGCATGAATAGTAAACGACAAATTTTAATTAACAGAGAGAGTATAAAAGATTTAACTAAAGATAATTTTACGAAAATCTCATAGATGAAAGAGAGAATTTATAAGATATGTTCTTGTGCTTTTAATTTAATAGACTATAAAAAGAATTACATATAGATATCGATTATTTATTAATTCAATATTTTGAACTAAACCCCTTGGTTAGAATTATATATAAACCAAAAGTTTGAATATACTAAGGAAAAAACTATAATTAATGTGATGATGTCACCTCTTCAAACTTGTATGTGTGTGTGTGTGTATATATATATATATATCCAATAATGCCTTAAGAATATTGTCTGAAATTAAATAGAATAACCTGTAATAAATTATAGATATATATGGAAAGATTGAGATATATGGATAAATAATAAATATGTTAATTGATTTATCCTAATTAATTAGACTATTATCAAAATACACTTACCTAAAATAACTTGGCATAAAATGATGACATGTGGCAAAATTGCTTCTCATTTAAAGTATAAAATATATAGATATAGATATAGATATAGATATAGATTGATTATTTTAAATATGAAAATAAATTAGAAAATTTTAAAATAAAGGGGGAGAAAAAATGATTAGTTAAAAATGAGAAAATTAAGGTGGATGTGACACATAAACGCAAACTCTTTTATTTTAAGAGTTTATATAGATATAGATATAGATATAGATATAGATATAGATATAGATATAGATATAGATATAGATATAGATTGATTATTTTAAAGATGAAAATCAATTAGAAAAAATTAAAATAGGGGGAAATGATTAGTTAAAAATGAGAGAATTAAGGTGGATGTGACACGTAGGCACAAATTTTTCTGTTTTAAGAGTTTACATAGATAGATAGATAATCTAGGACAAAATCTCCAACTATTTTGAAATATGGTTTTTTTTTAAACTTATCTAAGGTCCTAAGGATAAGATAAGATTCATATTTTAGAAAATATTTCCTAATTAAAATTCTTAAGTCATTTTTTAAATTAAAATTATTTTGTCATTGTGACTTTTTTTTATACAAGACAATAATTTAGTCATTGTGACTGATCAAGCATACAACACATGGCCTACGGAATATCATATCGAAAGAATGCTTCAACCTCTTTTTTTTTTAAATATACACAACAATGGAAATAGATCCTCCATTAGAACCGTTCAGAGATCGATATTGGAGAGACGTGTATGACATGCCTTATACACATGAAATGCAAGCATGCCGGGGCGCATAAACACCGATAAAGTCATCACAGATTCACGTGTTTTGATTTTTTAAAACAGTTAGATTGGGATCACTCGTACATTGTGAGCGTAAAAGACAATGTGCCTCTAACAGAGGCAGATTTCAACATGTCCCGGATTATCACGTTGTTCCAAAATGAGGAGATGAATGAGGATACTCATTGGAGGATATCATCTGCCTTTAGCGACGGGGAACAACCTAAGTGAAAAGACCCTTGTTCTACAAGATCCAAATGGTCGTGACTAGAGTGGGAGATCGATAACTAAACACCCTTGTCAAACCAACCCATTGTAGTGGGAAATGGAGCAAGCTCGAGCATAGGCACATAAAGATAAGGAGGTGAATAGTGAAAGAGGATGAGGACGAGGTCATGGAAGAGGATGAGGTCGTTCAGCCTCAAATGTTGACGTGGTAGGTCAAGGTGGTGAAGAGGGTACTGGTTCTACTACGGATGAGCTCAGGCAAGCAGAGGATGGTGAAAAACTTCAGGATGTAGGAAGGGTATGTGAGAGGGGAAGTGGTCGTTCAGGGTCGAAAAATGAGCCAAAGGTAGAAGGTGGGACTATTATGAAAGATATCAGAGAGAATGATGGCCCGCTTGCAGGATCGAGTGCAATTTCGGACGCAGACATCCAACACCTTGGTTTTCATTGGGGAACATAGAAAAATTCATGATAGGATTCATAATTTTTTTTACGAAAGTCGCAAGTAACGGTCAATGTGGTTATATATCATTCGCTTATCTGTTGGATTTGGGGCAAGAAGCATGGCCACAAGTTCGACGACAATTGCTAGCAGAGCTTCAATTATATGTGGATCGTTATCATTATTATTCAGGATTAGAGGAACTTATTAAGGTGAAATACTACATGGCATGTCATGATGCCACTTATTGGATAGAGGTTCCGATCATGGGTAAAGTTTTTGCGACAGTTCACCAACGTCCACTGGTTATATTGTCACATAAAATGTCAATGTTGTGTCTTCCCCCTATTTGCCACCAGTGGTCCGTCAATGCCACCATACCAGAAGCTAGATGGGATCACTTTATTCTGTCACACCAACCATTTTGTACTAGTAGGTTCACTCACTCATTATACTTTTCTACTTTCATTCATTGTTATATGGAGTTCTTCTGCATCTCTTATTGTATCTGATGTGATCTAGACTCGTAGATTTTTCTTTCACTTTTGTAGAGAAAGGTCCCACATCATTTGTAAATGGTTAGGAGGCATCAATATCTTCCTATATATTATGTAATGTTTATGATTTCTAAAACAAGTTGATTTTTTGAGTTAAAATTTGAGCACACGGCTTCCTTTGATTCCGGGTTAAGGATCTTGTGTTTTGGTGATATGCTAAAAACAAAACCCTTTGGCGAGATGTCGAGGGAGACACCCTAGTGAGAGGTGAATGTGTCGAGGGTCAAGATCCTCAAAGTGCGATTTTGAGAGGATTGAGATCGAGTGTGGGATGTTCAAGGTTGAGAGGCCTACGAATCTTGCCATACATGTTCGATTCTAGTAGAAAAGTTTTTGATTTCAAATAATGGAGGGACCTCGTCGTCGATCATGCTGGCTCCGAGAGTTCCCTAGCACACCAGTATCATAAAAGAAAAGTGGGTGTTTTTTATATTTGATATAATTCGGTTTCACCCAAATCATTCCGATCCGTTTCGAGCCCGTTGCGAATCGGACCGGTCCATTGTGGATTGGAACATCCAACCGCCCTTTTTAATCAAATGGGTCATTGTATGGACCGACTCGAAGGAGACTAACCCACCCTCTTACAGATTGACACTTCGGACTAGACCGACCCATCTACATGCTCTACGGTTCGTCATTCCCATTTATTATTCGGAATTTGTATTAATGGTCAACGCCCACCGTATCTCTATGCGGTGGGGTGATAAATTTTTAAATGCCACTCACCGCATAATACTGCGGTGAGTGTACAAGTCTCGACCCACTCACTAGATGACACGACATTGGCTTAGATTATTGGGTCGTTACCCCACCGTGGGAAATTACGATAGTTAGCGATTGACATAGTAAAAATTAAAGGCGAACATATTAACTCCATTTACAACATGCATGAGTATATTTATACCCATAAAACTAACTATTAACATATATAAGATTTTCTTAAAAAAAACATATATAAGATCATTACATAATTTTATTTTATGTCGACCTGTTTCGAACGATTAAGTGTGTGTTGTTGATTTGTTTCTGACAATGTTGCTTTACATCAACGTGTTTTCATTTAATCGCTTGAGTCACTGCTTTTGTTGAGTGTTTGTATTTCCTCTTTCTTGTTTTTGTGATTTTTTATTTTGGTTGTTCCATAATGGTTGATCCATTTGCCGTCTTGGACGACCTCTCCATTTAAATGACATTAATTTATTTAGTATTTTAAATTCTTACATTTATATAAAAAAATTACATAATGCAATTATTTTACTTAAATTTATACCAATGTTTTATAATACTCCGTATTATTATTTTGTTTTGATATTTATACTCCCTCCATTCCTTATTACTACGTATGCACGTTTTTTTAAAAAAGGTAAAAACTACATAAAATATTAATTTTTTATTTAATTTTTTAAAATAATATTATACTTATTACTAATAAGTATGAGATTATTAAAAAATTATTTAAAAATAATTATTTTATATAGTTTTTATCATATTAAAAAATGTACATAAATAATAAAAATACAAATATGGGAAATTCCGTTTGGTGCCCTTGAGGTTTTGACAATTCCGCTTGGTGTCCTAAGGTTTTATTTTGTCCGGATGGTGCCCCTGAGTTTTTGTCAAAAGTCCGCCTCATGCCCAAAACTCATATTTCCACTTTTTTAAATCAACAAAATGGCCCATTATTTTTCCTTATTTCACAATACCCCTTTTATTTTTAACAATGAATAAAATTACCTATTATTTAACTAAATCCAACATTAAAGTGAAAAAAAACACCTTATATATTTTTTTCAATAAAATCACACATAATTTCCAAAATTTTAGCAAAAACTCACCCATTGTTACAACATTTTTTAGAAGAAAAACAACCTTTATTTTTAACATTACATAAAAGATTCATTATTTTTAATATTTTGCAAAAAAATCTCATTATTTGTCAAACATTGTACATACATAACATACCACCCATTATTTATATAAAAAAAATTGCATCAATCCACCCTCACATTTTTTGAAAAAAAATTGACCTATAAATTACAAAAAGGAAAAAAACCATAAAACCATACTTTTGATATAAAAAAATTCTCCTTTATTCTAGTTGAGTATTGGATAAAAAAAATCCACCCTCTTATTCATCAATCCACCCTCTATTTTTTACATTACTTTTTAATAAAATTCTAATCGAGTATTGGGTTAGATTGATCAATTAGGATGGTTCATGTTGGGTCAACTCGATCTGATCCGACATTTTTGGGTCAGGTGAAACCCAAATACCCGATTTTAAAAGAAAATGATAATTACAATGTATTTCTTTCTTATACAAGGAACTATTGTGGCTAAATATTAAATTGAAAAAAGAAAAATTCCGGATTTACAAATTGAACCGAAAAAAAGTACTGCCAAAATATTGAGCCACCATATGATCAACTGCATTTACAATTGTTAAAATTTAGTGAATTATAGGTTAAATATTATTTTGGAAAATAATAGGTGTTAAATATTGTTTTGGAAAATAATAGGTGTTAAATATTGTTTTGGAAAATAACGAGTTTTTTTAAGTATGGAAATTAATATGTATTTTGTATAATATTAAAAACCGTAATGATTTTGTTTTAAAATTTTTGGAAGAAGGGTGATTTTGTGATAAAAGTTTTGGAAATAATAAGTGATTTTGTTAAATTTTAGAAATAAAGGTGGTTTTTTCAATTTTATCTTAAATTTAGATAAATAATAGGTAATTTTTTCCATTGTTAAAAGTAAAAGAGGTTTTGTGAAATAAGGAAAAATAATGGACCATTTTATTGATTAAAAAAAGTGAAAATATGAGTTTTGGGCATGAGGCGGATTTTTGACAAAACTTATGAGTACCATTTGGACAAAATAAAATCTTAAGGCATTAAGCGGAATTGCCAAAACCTCAGGGACACCAAACGGAATTTCCCTACAAATATTAACAAACGGAGGGAGTAATTTTTTTAAAATTGTACGACCAAATCTTTTTATACACAAATAAAAAATTATTACATTCATTATAATGTTCCCAAAAATATGAACCCTTCATCTACGCAAGTTGCAAATTGCAATTCCTTTAAAAAAAATCCCCAAAAGGCATTGGGAAATGGGGTGGGGGGTGACGAGTGTTTCGTGGCAGAGTCGTAAATATGTAATATATAGGAGGGTAAATCCGTCATTTTCTAGAAACCCTAAGTATCTCGCCATTTTGTATTTAAGAGCAATTGCAGTTCTACGTTCCTCCCCATTTGCGGAGAACTCATTGTGTTAGCTGCCTTGGACGATCTCTACAATTTTGCTGGTCAGATCTCTCTTCCATTTCCTCTCTTTCTCTCATACGATCTGCGATTGCTCCTGTTCTGCTAGATCTGTTTGTAAATTTGCTTGATTTCGTGCTTAAATCTGTTTCTTTTCGTCTGATTGCGTGTTTTATTGTTTCGTTTCTGATTTAGAGTTGTTTGCGGTAGCCACTAGCCAGATCGAAATTTTTTTGATCGAGGTTTATGTGCTTTTTTTAGCTCGGAAGAAGTAGATCTGAAATTTGTGTTTTCTAGATTTGTTAACCTTTTTTTTTCCGCAAATGTTGGATGCTGATTCGAGATCCTTTGATGTGAATTTCCTGTTCTCATTTGTGGAAGTAGTTTCACTGAAAGAGATGCGGATCATTAGATCATAATGATTTTCGGCTTATTACATCGGCCGCTGAATTTCATGTTATCAGGAAAGATTTGTGCCAAGATTTGGCTTGGTATCATTATCTTATCATCAGGTCATCTGTGATTGTGATTTACCATTAAATAATCATATTCCTGGCTTGGTTGAATGTTTTGACGGCTGGTAGATTTTTGATGGCTGTGATTGTTATTGCTCTGATTTTGCGTCTGCTAATCCTTTAGATTTATATTTCTGATTTTAGACTTTTCTGGCCGGGTATGTTATTTGGAAATTCTATTGTCAAGGTTTGATGGTCAAAAAGTTACCAAGTTAGGTATAGCTCAGTTTGACTGTCAATTAATCTTCAATTAGTGCTGAAACTGGTCATTTCAAGCTGATATGGACCAGTTTTATAATGAGTGGGAGTTGGTGTATAGACTTTAGCTTGTTTTCAACATTCGATCATGTATGATTTTAATTGTTGTTAAAATTGTTTTTGCAGGTCACCAAGTTGGGTGGCTAATCATGGCTGATGGATCACATTCATCAGTCTTTCAAAAGATGTGTGGGCAATCCTACCTTGCTTCTCACCTCTCACCCAACCTGCACTCCAGGAATCTGAGCAGTATTTACGCCAATGGAGGTCTGCAGAACCCGGTTTTTTCTGCATACCAAGGCACTGGCCTTGCTTCGCTATCAGTACCGGTGTCTCCAGTGCTCGTGCAGGCTCCTGCTGAGAAAGGTGTTACTGGCTTCATGATTGATTTTCTCATGGGAGGTGTTTCAGCTGCCGTTTCTAAGACTGCTGCTGCTCCTATTGAGCGTGTGAAGCTCTTGATTCAGAACCAGGATGAAATGATCAAGTCTGGTAGGTTGTCTGAACCATACAAGGGTATTGGTGATTGTTTTGCCAGAACTACAAAGGATGAAGGTATTATTGCACTATGGAGAGGCAACACTGCTAATGTCATCAGATATTTCCCAACACAGGTGATACTTCATCTTGATGCATTACTATCCTATGTTAATTGTAGTGTTTTTTTCCTCGTTTAATAGAGAATATTTGTTGATGGCTTAAGTGTGTAGCTTATAATTTTTTGGCCCCTGATGGCTTCATGCTTCAGCTGTTTACTTATATTTTGACGGAGGTTTTAGTTCCTGGGCAGGGCCAGAAACTCTTATATTTGTTGATGGCTAAAGCATAGTTTATCATTTTCTGGCCCCTGATGTACGCTTCAGCTGTTTGCTTGTTTGTTGATGGAGGTTTTGGTTCCTGGGCAGGGCCAGCAACTTTAAAAATCTATAGAACTGTTTTATAGATCAGCTCAATTTGGTGTTGCAGTTTCTTGGATTAGTTTGATTAGTGATATCAAAAATATACAACCCACATTTATTTTCATATTAGCACATAAGTCAATAACAAATTAAGAAACAACTAGTCAACCACCTCTCTTGAAGTTATATCCATGAATAGTTGGTTTTCCTTGTTCTTCAAGCGCAAAATGGGTTTTGTTTCCCTGTATTTAACATGTTATATTTGTGTTTCAGGCCCTCAACTTTGCCTTCAAGGATTACTTCAAGAGGCTGTTCAACTTCAAGAAAGACAGGGATGGTTACTGGAAGTGGTTTGCTGGTAACTTGGCATCCGGTGGTGCTGCTGGTGCTTCATCTCTATTGTTCGTGTACTCTCTGGATTATGCTCGAACAAGGCTGGCCAACGACGCAAAGGCGGCAAAGAAGGGTGGTGAGCGACAGTTCAACGGTTTGGTTGACGTGTACAAGAAGACCATTGCCTCTGACGGTGTTGCTGGACTATACCGTGGATTCAACATCTCATGTGTTGGAATCATCGTTTACCGTGGTCTTTACTTTGGAATGTATGATTCACTGAAGCCAGTGCTGTTGACTGGAGATATGCAGGTAAACCACCAATTTCTTTGGATGTAGTCAAGTTGTATGTAGCTAAGATTAACTTTCGTATCAAGTAACTCATGCTACAACTTATCTGGCTCTTTGAATATTACAGGATAGTTTCCTTGCGAGTTTCCTCCTCGGATGGGGTATCACCATCGGTGCTGGGCTTGCTTCCTACCCAATTGACACCGTTCGTCGTAGAATGATGATGACCTCCGGAGAAGCTGTCAAGTACAAGAGCTCCTTGGATGCCTTCAACCAAATCCTCAAGAATGAGGGTGCCAAGTCGCTCTTCAAGGGTGCTGGTGCCAACATCCTTCGTGCTGTTGCAGGGGCTGGAGTCCTTGCTGGGTACGACAAGCTTCAGGTGATCGTCTTGGGCAAGAAGTACGGATCCGGCGGCGGCTAATGCCTCATAAGATGATGATGATGACAATGTCGAGAGGGGGCTGGCTGGTGGTTGCGTCGGTTCTTTGATACTCAATAATTTCTTTGGAACAATTTGAGCCTTTTGCTTTTGCCAAGTTTCCCCGGCTTAGGGACCAGTAATTGGCATCTCAGATCAGAAGAATCTGAAATTTTTGGATTATTATTCGTTAAGGGTTTTGAGTTTATTCCATTCAGTCTGCAGTGACCCTATTTTCTGGGCACCATAATAATTTGAACACAATTTTTAGTTGCTTAGTGTTTATGTTTTTGTTTTTTAAAATGGGTAAAAAGCATTTGTTACCTTCTTCCCACGTTCCTAACGTTTTCATCTGCAGGTGTTTTTTCTTCCATCTTTCTTAGGTCATTCAACATTACAAACTCTACCACTCTACCGTACATCTTTGATGTTAGGTCATCATACATCTTGTGTTGTGCCTATTGGAGCATTGTAAGGTAATAGGTACTCAAGTCCTTCCCGATTCCGACTGGGTTATATGCATCGAAAGTAGACCGGGGCAAACACCATTTTGGGGGTTGTACCCAAAATATTTGCCCGATATTACAGGTGTGGAAAGCTCCCTTAATGGGCTTGATGAAAAGTCTAAGTATGCTTGTTGCACTAGGCCGAGCAGCCCATGGGTGCCTGCAAATGCTTAAAATTAGGGCTGGTGGAAAATTTCCCATGAAAACCGTACCAAGACGTACCACCCGAACCAATTAAATTGGTAACCAATATAATTAGTTACCAATTTAATTGGTACGGTATACCGTACCAACTTCCAGAAGTCGGCATGGTAATGGTAATCAAAACAGAAAAGTTGGAATTACCATTGCCAACCGACTTTCAATTGGTTGGTACGGTAATTACCAACCAAATATTACCAATATATATTTGGGGTTTTTTAAATTATTTTTAAAAGCTTATTTCTACTGTTTTAAGATTTCAATAAGTCAGATCTAGGTTTTCAATTTTAATAAGCTGATATTGCTGTTGTTCAACCTTTTTTATATTTGTTCATTACTGACCTTCCACTCCTATTTCCTATTTATTCAAGTTAATTAGTACAAAACTACTAATACCTATTTCCTTTTTATTTATTATTTTGTTTTTTATATTAAGTAATAACTAATAAGTATTATCTATTAACTTGATTTCTTTTTATATTTGTTATTTTCAGAAAATGCTTTTAATCAAGGGAGGAATTCTAGCTCTGCCTCGGTTCAGACTAAAACATAAATGTTATTCGGCATTTAGTAGACATTTTATTTTGAACATTAACGAGTTTAATTAAGTCTTTATATTGCTTTTGTGCTTAAATGTATGAACAATTTAAGTATTTATGTTGCTACTTATGAATTTTAAATTTTAATTAAGTTGTATTGCCTTTGATTATTTGTAGGTTTTTTTCTTCAACACAAAAAACATGGTAAATTACCATTACCAACATGTACCAACCAATTTAATTGGTTACCAATTAAGTTGGTACAAGCCCTTCGGTGGTTGGTAATGGTTTGGATTTTAAGATTACCAATTATAATTGGTTGGTACGTGGTAACGATAAAAACTAATTGGTATTGTACCAATTCCACTCCTACTTAAAATTATAATCCCTCGGTCCTGAAATAGACGGGCTTTTATTTTTTGGCACGTTTTTATATGAGTTTAAAACTAGTATAAAACTAGTGGGCATTCATTTTTAAAAAAATTTGGTGATATATATTTCATATAAACAATAATTTATATTATTCGTATTAACTTATAGTTTTAATCTTATAATTTTAACGGTTTATTTTATCAGTAACTTTATATGACATGGAGTAAATGTTTAAAAAACATATTTTATTTTATAATTTAAGTTTATTCTTACATATATAAATAAATATAATTATTTTATATTTTTATCCATTTCTATCATATTTTCTCAAATAAATTAAATTAATCTACATTTATCCATTTGTCATATACCTAAATAATATTCACTCTAATTATTATATTTGTATAAAATATAAATAAGATTATTTTATTCTTTTATTTTTCATATGTTATTTTATTCTTTTCATTTTCTTCTTTTATTTACATTAATCAATTAATTATTCAAATAAGTTTCTACAAATTTTATTTCTAGATATTTTTTTATTTGGTTTACTTATTAGGGAAAATGGCATAAAACCACCCCTTAAATATGGGTCTTTGCAGAAAACCACCCCTTAAAATTGAAATTGCAGAAAACCACCCCTTAAACCCATTTTGTAGGCAAATCACCACCCACAATCTTTTTTCCCGTTCGGTTTCCGTTTATAACAGTGAAAAGTCATTTTTATCCACCCCTTTTAATGTTATTTTAATGAGGAAAAAATGTATGAATTGAAATAAATTAATAAAATATATTTATCCATCCCGTTTAATGAGAGAAAAAAGTAGTTTATTCTAATAAAATAACATTAAAAAGGATGGATAAATATATTTTATTAATTTATTTGAATTCATATATTTTTCTCTCATTGAAATAACATTAAAAGGGAGGGGGGAAAATGACTTTTCACTGTTTTAAACGGAAACCTAACGGGAAAAAAGGTTGTGGGTGACGATTTACCTACAAAATGGATTTAAGGGGTGGTTTTCTGCAATTTCAATTTTAAGGGGTGGTTTTCTGCAAAGATCCATATTTAAGGAGTGATTTTCTGCAAAGATCCATACTTAAGGGGTGGATTTCTGCCATTTTCCCTACTTATTATTTTATTCTTGTAATTTTCTTCTTTGATTTACCTCAATTGATTATTTGGATAAGTTACTTAAAATTTTATTCGTAGTTAGTTTTTATTATATGATTTGCTTATTCAAACTAAAGTTTAATCTTATAAGGGAGTTATACAAAGTAATCCAAATATCCGCTTTCTTTGCAAGATTAACCCAATCCGGCCTGAAATCGGGCGAAACCGAATATGGGGGTAAAGGGTTCCCCCAGTAGTAGGTAAGTGAGGGGGGTTTGGGGTTCCACTGCTTGACACTTGGACAAAATCAGAGAGAGAGAGAGAGAGAGAGAGGGGAGGGGGGGGAGGAAGAGAAAGTCTGCAGAGGAGAGAAAGGACAAGAGAGAGAGAGAGAGAAGTGAAAAAGAAAAGAAAAGTTGCAGATGAGAGAGAGAGAGAGAGTGTGAGAGAGAGAAGTGAAAAAGAAAAGAAAAGTTGCAGATGAGAGAGAGAGAGAGAGATCAGTGAGGATAGGATAGAGAGAGATGGAAGAGTGACAGTGAGTGGACATTAATATAATTTGAAGTAAATCTTAAGTTTTAGATAAAAACCATCGAAAAAGAAGCAATTGGACGGGGGTTTATTAGCAGGTTGACGTGTAATCAATTAGTTTTAGCTGGGCACCCAAAGCAAAACGACATGACACATATTGGAATTGACTGGACAAGAGTTATCGAAGAAACATATTCACCATCGGCTTCGGATAGAAAATGGGCAAGTTTGCATTCGATAAAAGTTATGCGATAGGTGTCTCCCTCAAATCCGAAGCAAATTAACCCATTTTTTATCTGAAGTCGATGGTGAATCTATTTGTCCGATAACTCTTGTCCAGTCGATTCCAATAGGTGGCATGTCATTTTTCTTTGGGTGTCCAGCTAAAACTAAATGCTTACACGTCAAACTGCAAATAAACCTCAGCATACTTGCTTCTTCTTCTTCTTCGATGGTTTTTCTCTAAAACTTAAGATTTAATTCAAATTATATTAATACCTCTTATCATCACTCTTCCCCCCTCTATCTCCCTCTCTCTGTCTTATCCCATCTGTTCTCTCTCCTTTGCGATTTTACTGTTGGTTTTTCGCCCCTCTCTCTCTCCCCCTCATTTAATGCACCAGTTCTCCTTTCTCTTTTTACCGTCTAGACTTAGGGGGGAGGGCGACACTAGAACCAGGAAAACATTGAACAACACGCAAGACAGGAAACAAACATAGGGTGTCTAGTAGAAAATCATTGGGTGTCCAGTAGAGTACCAAAGGATATCCAGTAAGAAATCATAGAGTGGAAAGTTGATATATTGTTCATTCATCAATAAAAAAAACAAAGCGGTTCACTAAACCTCTGCGAGGGCTTCTCCACTTCGATTCCACCTCCTCTACTCCAAATCCGGCCTCCACTCACCTCGAATTGACCTGAAAAAGCCATCACAACGAAGGTGAAGGATGAATGCACCAAAGCGGTGCTCCGGCGGCGGCGCACACCAGCGGCGCAGGCCGAATTCGACCTCCCATGGAGATCCCTTCACCCTCGAAGGCAGAGAGATAGAACACAAAGAAAACAAAGAATAAATAAGCTCTTCAATGAAGCTATTTGATAGAGAGAGACATATAGAAAAAGGGGTTTAGATGGGTGATAATGATGGACAATAAATGCCCTGTTGCTTTTTTCTCTCTCTTTCTCTCCACTGGTTGCATCAAGTGAGATAACAGGGGATTTTGAGGGGGAGTGCTAGATTTTGCAATTTGTTTGAATAGTGGATAAGGGGTGCAAAGGGGTCCGAGTTTTTGAATTATTTTAGCAAACTACCATAATCTTATTTCATTTAATAATATGAAAATTTTTGTGGAGAGAGGTTATTAGGGTTAATGAGGGCTAGATTGCTCCTTCCGAGATAGTATCCTTTTTATAATCTATACTTCTATATTTTTATTTCGTCTAATGGTGCATCATGCTTTGTCTGGTTTATATGCTTCTCACATGTACGGGTCATTTGGAAACTCTCTCTCAACCTAGTCGAGGAAAGAGAGCGTACATGAGACCCCCCAGACCCTGCACTAAGCGGGCCGGATACACTGGGCTTCTTGTTGTTGTTGTTGTTGTTGTTGTTGTACTTTTTTTTAACAGTGATGGTAGAAGAAGAGTTTTTTTTTATTTAATTTGAAAAGAAAGAAAAACAAATAGCATATATGATACTAATGAATGAGCAATAAACGGCCAAAAAGTTTACTTTACTATATAGTAAGATATTAATTTTTTTATTAATTTTTATAATAATTATACACTTATTATCCATAACTTTATAATTATTAAAAAAAATAATAAAAAAATAATATTTTATATACTTTTTAGCTCCTAAAAAAATGTGTCAAAAAAGTAAAAGCTCATTTATTTTAGGACGGAGGTAGTACTCTCTAACAAAATAAATTAAAGGCCAAATTACGAGAATTTTCTTAAGATACTTCCACGCATTCAGCTCTTCTGAAAAACTCTCTTCTTGCTCTCCTCGCTCTCTGTTGGCCTCCTGTGACCTACCTACTGCTCATGCCCTCTCCTTCCTCAGCTTCCTAAACTATCCCAAATTGCAATCCAAAACAACCATGGTAAACAACCCCAAAGGAAATGTCCTCCAAAAAATCTATCCCAAACACCAATTAACCCACACGTAGAGACCTATCTCCACTACCAGGCTCCGACCTTGAACATTCCTCGCCTCTAGTGTTGGAATCGGGAAAGGAACTTTACCCTCATTAAACATTACGGAAAATTTAATGCATGTCGAAAAAACATATAGAATTTTTGCTTTCTAGGGTTTTTTTCGATTGCTCCAACAAAATTTACATCTCAACCCTTCCCAAAACACTTTAAACACTAAATCTAATTGTATTAACCCTAACCACGCTAACTTTAACTTATGTATTAATCATTCTCTTAGTAATAATCACAATGCAGTGCACATGATTGGTGAGTTGGTGGCGACAAGGAGGCTGTTCAACCACTGGTTATCCAGTAATTACCCAAAAACATACTCAAACTTCCGTTGAATCCCTCGCCGCCTCCGGGCCGGCCACCCTCGCTGTAACCCTATCCGCCACCGCCGCCGCCACAGACGTCGCGTCCGCGTCTGCAACCCTTTCTTCCCCCGCCGCCCTTTCCTCCTCCGCCGCCCTGCTCAGAGCCGCATCTTCCTCCTCCTCTCGCTGCATCACCGCACACGCCGTCTCAATCGACACTTCCCGGACCCCCGGCCGACTCCCTTCTCCGCCCTCTCCACCCCGGCCCCCATCACCGACCAAATCCCCACCACCTAATTGCCCCGGCGCCGTCTCGACCTGCACTTGCCCCTCCGACATCGTCCTCACTTGCTCCGCCGCCCTGCCCAACTCCTCTGCCTCCATCGCCGCCCTCTCCCCGTCTCTCCAGTCCAACGAATCGAAGATTTCCTCCATCGTCGGCTCGTCACCGGGTGCCAGCACCACAGGCGTACCGACCGGCCCTCCACCGCCGCCCTCGCCTCCTGTACCCCTCTTTCCGCCGCTTCCTTCACCCGCCATTCACTTCTCCGACTGTCGGAATCACAAACCGTCGTCGCTCTTGGAATCGGAGTTCGAAAGTCGTCTCACCGATTGCCGTTCCGAATCGTACTTGATACGCCTCGTTCTTCACACCCCGATGCGCAATTGCTTTTGAATTTCAAATACACCGTATTACGCAACTCGATGCGGAGTCCATTCGTATTCCCTTATGCCGTGTTTGGTTTCATTCCCAGATATTCTGCATTCATACGCGTATCCTGTTCCGCAACCCATTGCGGAATGTTTGGCGGGGGGGATGTTAGGGCGTGTTTGGTCGGGCGCAAGGCTAGTTACGCATCGTGGTGCGTAGTGAGTTCCGTATCTTGTTGCGTAGATTAGCGGTGTATCCAGTAAAAATTAGCGGTGTATTTAGCTTTTCCACTGAATAATTTTTTTTTTTTGATACAATGCAATAATTTGGGAGTGGTCAACCGCGGTTGAACCACTGGCCAAGAGCGTCCTTTCGGACGATGTCATCAATCTCAGCAGGACATCGCACCCCAACAAAGGTCGAAATCAGCCCAAGATGCGCCAACCTGTCCGCCGCCTGATTACCTTCACGGAAGGAATGAGAGAAAGTGACCTCCGCTGAATAAATGATGATTTTATGCTATTTGGCCAAAACAATTTTCCAAAAAAAAAAACAAACGGACAGAAAATGGAGGGGGAGAAAACGAGTGAAACATCACGTGGCAGAGTCGTGAATATGAAAATATATACGAGGGCAAGTCCGTCATTTTAGGAAAACCCTAAGTCCATCTCGCCATTTTTGTATTTAAGAGCAGTTGCAGTCCCACGTTCCTCACCATTCGCGGAGAAGAGAAGTCACTGTTTTAGCTGCCTTTGACGACCTCTACAGTTTTGCTGGTTAGATCTCTCTTCCATTTCCTCTCTTTCTCTCACGCGATCTGCGATTCCTCCTTTTCTGATAGATCTGTTTGTTAATTTGCTTCATTCGTGCTTAAATCTGTTTATATTTGTCCGATTCCGTGTTTTGTATTTTGGTGTCCGATTTCGAGTTGTTTGTGGTAGCCATTAGCCAGATCGAGGATTTGTTGATCGAGGTTTATGTGTTTTTAACTCGGAAGAAGTAGATCTGACATTTGTGTTTTCTAGATTTGTTGGCCTTGTCTCCGCAAATGTTGGATGCTGATTTGTTGGTCCTTTGTGAATCACCTGCTCTCAATTGTGCAAGTAGTTTCACTGAAAGAGATACGGTTCATTAGATCATAGTGGTTTTCGGCTTTTTTACAACGGTCGCTGAATTCCAAGTTGTCGGGAAAGATTTGTGCCGAGATTTGGTTTGATATCATTATCTTATTACGAATGTGATTTATCCTTAAATACTGGTTTTGTTGAATGTTTTGACGGCTGGTAGATTTTTAATGGTTATGATTGTTACTGTTCAGACTATTTGGAAATTCAATTTCAAGGTCTGATAGTACAAAAGGTCCCTAGTTAGGTAGCTCATTTTGACTTTCAATTACTCTCTAGTTCTAAACTGTTAAACTTGTCATCTCTTACTGACATAGATCTGCTTTAGAATGTGTAAGGGTTGGTGTATCAAACGTTAGCTTGTTTTCAACATTCAATCATGTATGATTTTAATTGTTGTTGAAATTCTTTTTGCAGGTCACCAATTTGGGTGGCTAATCATGGCTGACGGATCACATTCATCAGTCTTTCAAAAGATGTGTGGGCAGTCCTACCTTGCTTCTCACCTCTCACCCAACCTGCACTCCAGGAATCTGAGCAGTATTTACGCCAATGGAGGTCTGCAGAACCCGGTTTTTTCTGCATACCAAGGCACTGGCCTTGCTTCACTATCAGTACCGGTGTCTCCAGTGCTCGTGCAGGCTCCTGCTGAGAAAGGTGTTACTGGCTTCATGATTGATTTTCTCATGGGAGGTGTTTCAGCTGCCGTTTCAAAGACTGCTGCTGCTCCTATTGAGCGTGTGAAGCTCTTGATTCAGAATCAGGATGAAATGATCAAGTCTGGTAGGTTGTCTGAACCATACAAGGGTATTGGTGATTGTTTTGCCAGAACTACAAAGGATGAAGGTATTATTGCCCTGTGGAGAGGCAACACTGCCAATGTCATCAGATATTTCCCAACACAGGTTGGTACTTCATCCTGATGCGTTAATATGCCATGTTATTAATTCTAGTTATTTTCCCTCCTTGTTTGACAGAGAATAATGCATACTCTTATATTTGGTGAGGGGTAAAGCGTAGCTTATCATTTTCTGCCCCCCCCCCCCGGATCTCTTTGTGCTTTAGCTGTTTACTCATTTTTTGATGGAGGTTTTAGTTCTTGAGCAGGCCAAAAAATTTAGAAATATGCATTTACCCTAACTGTTTTGTATAGATTTAAGCTGGATCTGGCATTGCAGTTTCTTGGATAAGTGATATGAAAAAGATGCAACCCACATGTTTTCATATTAGCACCTTCATAAGTTAATAACAAATTACTTCATTAGAAGTAACCACCTCTCTTCAAGATATCCATGAATAGGCGGTTTTCTTTGTTCTTCAAGCGCAAAATGGGTTTTGTTTCCCTGTATTGAACTTGTTATATTTGTGTTTCAGGCCCTCAACTTTGCCTTCAAGGATTACTTCAAGAGGCTGTTCAACTTCAAGAAAGACAGGGATGGTTACTGGAAGTGGTTTGCTGGTAACTTGGCATCTGGTGGTGCTGCTGGTGCTTCATCTCTGTTGTTTGTGTACTCTCTGGATTATGCTCGTACAAGGCTGGCCAACGACGCAAAGGCAGCAAAGAAGGGCGGTGAGCGACAGTTCAACGGTTTGGTTGACGTGTACAAGAAGACCATTGCCTCTGACGGTGTTGCTGGACTTTACCGTGGATTCAACATCTCATGTGTTGGAATTATTGTTTACCGTGGTCTCTACTTTGGAATGTATGATTCCCTGAAGCCAGTGCTGCTGACTGGAGATATGCAGGTAAATCACCAATTTCTTTGGATGTAGTCAAGTTATCTGTAGTTTAGATCAACTCTATTATCATGTTAACTCATGCTTCAACTTCTATGGCTTTGAATGTTACAGGATAGTTTCCTTGCTAGTTTCCTCCTCGGATGGGGTATTACCATTGGTGCTGGGCTTGCTTCCTACCCAATCGACACCGTTCGTCGTAGAATGATGATGACCTCTGGCGAAGCTGTCAAGTACAAGAGCTCCTTGGATGCCTTCAACCAGATCCTCAAGAACGAGGGCGCCAAGTCACTCTTCAAGGGTGCTGGTGCCAACATCCTTCGTGCTGTTGCAGGCGCAGGAGTCCTTGCCGGGTACGACAAGCTTCAGGTTATCGTCTTGGGCAAGAAGTACGGATCTGGCGGCGGCTAATACTCATTAGATGACGATGACAAAGTCGAGAGGGGGCTGTCTTTTTACTATTTGATAATAATTTCTTTGGAACAATCTGAGCCTTTGCTTTTTGCCAAGGGTTTCGATACTCTCAAATTTCCTTGGAACAATTTCCTTGTAACTGTCATTCAGATCGAAGGAATCTGAAATTTTTGGATTGTTATTCTTCAAAGGGCTCTGAGTTTTATATATTCCATTTAGAGTCTACAGAGACCATTTTCAAGTGCGCCATAATAATTTGAACACAATTTTTAGTATTAATTGATGATGTTTTCCTCTACATGTTTTTAATTCTTTTGCTATCTTTCATTGGCCATACACATTACATCCAATTTACCCATACAATCATAAATCTTTGATGTTAAGGTCAAACCTATTTGTACTGATTTTACATACATCAAAATCTTTGGGTTTGCTTTGTAGTTGCTCAATATTTTACAGCAAGTGTAGGTCTTTTTTGCAAGTTCTAAAATCCCCAAAATAATGAAGTTGTTCATTGTATTTGCTCTTCTTCAGTGGTATAAAGCTACATGAATGTTTGAACAGCTAGCCTGATTACGCGACTATCCGCAGTACTCTACACCCTTTGTAGCATTTAGCAATGCTGTAGTTGGACTCCTATACAAGCCAGGGGCGCATCACGTTAGCTATTTTGTTCAGATACAATGTGTTGGGTACCTTCTAACTCATTTGCTTCAAAATGCATTCTGTATCTGCGGCAAGAGGCTCCTCCGTCTTTGGGCAAAAAAGGAAATTGCCATAGGCTTTCGTGTATAACACATCAGCTGGTGCTACAAACTATACATGGGAGGGTTGTTAGACAGGCGGGAGAGGTCTTCGACATGTTGGGCACTCCATCTTTACATCCATCCACCTCTGTAAGCAACCGGAGTGGAAGAAATGATCACATGGTGTCACCTGCGGAAAGAGGTCGTTCCCAAGTTAACAACGCAACAATCAATCTGTGAAACATGCAATGAGATGGGAACAGGGTGAATGGATAACCATGCAATCGTTTGAGCGTTGCGAGAAATCGATTGCAGTCATGCAAATGACACAATCTGATGAAGGAGCTGAACCCTGATCAAATCGCCTGTAGTAGTAGCTGTACTTCTCAGGAAGAATCTGCACAAAATCAACCTCAGTTCACATGTGCAAAAAAGGGTACATTGTAGTGTATTTAACCACAATTCAAACATATTTTGTGTTTGTTTTTGTTTCGATGAAGGGTACGTTGAACATTTTATACTTTTTCCTAAACATCTTTGCAAATAAAGATTCAAAGTTCAAAGGTACCTGACGAGGAATAAAACACCGAGACCCAAAGTAGTGCTGTAGAAGCAGGATCAAAGATTGAGTGCCCATGAATATGGCCAGACAGATACACCAGGTCTTATCAGGCTGAACGCGCATGAAATTGTTAGGGCAGCCAAAGACGTAAAACGGAATGGCTAGCCGAGTGACGGTCATTCCTATAATGTAATGAGGATGCAACGGCTTTCTTGAATCACGAATAACGTTAGTAACTATCTGGGGGATCCAGAATGAGTACACAAGAAGGAGAATGGGCCGTAGAAAATTATGGAACTCGTACATCACTAGAATGCCTCCCAACAGGATACCATCTGCAAAAGATTCAAGTACGATATTTATAAACTGATACCTCTGATGCTTCTCAACATGCTTTTGCAGTCACTCAAGGGAAAGAGTTCTATTGGAAGAATACTCACAGAAACGACTGTACAGAACTGAAAGTTCCCTTCTCATGGCCTCCCAACCATCACTACTACTGGCAGGCCGATTAGCCTTCCATATAGCTAAAAGATACCGCATCTCAAATATCGAGAAGACGACGAATTTGAAGAAGGCAGCAGTTGCAAATGCATTAAATAACGATTCTGGGTACAAAAAAGCATCCACAAATGAAAAGGTACATCATAGTTAGAAAAACCATATGACATCAAAAGGCAAATAAACAAAGATTCAGAAAAACCTGACACGCAGATGCAGAAAACGGAAACTTGTTACAAAACTTGAAATCTTAATGACATTTCAGAAGCTTACCAACAAGTATCCCAGCAGTCAAATGAAGAAGGCAAAGATAAGCATCCATGATAGCCTGTTGACCAATCATCAAAATCGAAACTTTGGCAGCCCCCTAACAATAATGACCGAATAGAAATTCAGAATCAATAAACAATCAAACACCAAGAATTACAAAAAAGCAGGTTCTGCTTACAGATTGTGTGTTGCCATGCTCCATTTGTCGAATCAAAAGAAGAACTTGAAGGAAAGAGACCTAATGGTGATGCTGTCAAGGAATTCACTCAATTGCCCATTTATGAATGACACAGTTAACAATGCTTTAAGTCTTGGAAAAAGGATACAAAGGTGACCATCAAAGTGTAGTTGACCGCTTTGTTGTAATAGGCCTCGACATCAACAGACGTAGCATTTAAGAGTAATGGGGAAAAGCAGTCACCATCATCATCTGTAGATGGTGATTCCAAAGAGCCTTCTATGTGATATCGATCCCGCTCTCCGTCTAAGACCAGGTAACATTGTCCATTATGATAATGCATTACACAATGATAACCGCAAATTTGACAGAAAACAAGTTATTAAGAGTTTCTGCGGACTCAATCTGCAATCAAACTACTCATTTTTCCATATTATAGTTCTTTGAAAGGACAATTGTCTAATTTGCAATTGGTGCATCTTCGGATTTGCTTTTCACCGAAAAGAACGGACGAAGTAAAGATAAGGACATGTAGGTAAGCAGTCTCAAGCATATACCATTTCTTAAGGACGCAACATGTGAAACCCGGGCTGCAATTTCAATGTTGCAATGTTTTTCCATGTCGTATATAGGTGCTGCACAATAATAGAATGATATCAGAAACACCACTATCAAATAGCAAGAAATTCTTTATAGAAGTCAATAAAGTTGGTACTGTGTTTCTTCTTCAAAATTCTTTCCTGCGGAGAATCTAGGAAAACTTGTGACGAGAAAGCTCCGAGCTGCAAAGTGGGATGCAAGAAATGCAATGTTATTCGCCAAATTACTACATATTAGATAATTTCAGGAATGACATAACAAGGATTCAGCTAAAGATAAGAGGAAGAGCAGGAATTGGAGGCTGGGACCATGTAGGAAAAGGTAACTAAACTGTTAGCGCTGCGAGGTGATTGTGCTAGAGTGGCAGTGAGTGGTTGATGGTAGGTTTGGGATACATACATACATAAATATAATATTCTGGCCCATTGCAATAGGCATTTAGTCTTCTTTCTATGAAAATTGTAAGGCATTTGCCCAAGGCCAGAGAGTTTTCCCACTCTTGGAGGACTTACTGGAACATTTGAACACAAGGATTCCTAGGGTTTCCTAAGTTTGTTGTGTGAATTTGATCATTATCTCCATTAATTTGTCTCATCAATGAATAGTGATCCTTCCCAGTTAGGAATATTTACGGATCCCGTGAAGTTTCCATGAGAATGAAATCTAGATATTACACACAAGGATCATACAAACAAAAAAGTCATCTCTCTCATAACACATTTAGTTTACTACGCAAAATCCTGAAATATGCTTGAAAACATCCAGTTAATAAGATATATATTCTTCATGAGATAGCAAGAAATAAAGTTACCATGTGATAGGGATTTGATAAAAAATAATCATCATCTAGGCCTGATTCTCCGTCTTTCCCACTGCACAGGTGTCATTCAAAAAATTAAAAACAAAGAAGGAATTCAATGCAAACAAATTTGAGAGAAAAAAAAATACTGTATTATGTAGGAGTACCTGTTGGCTACCAATCGAAGCTGCCTAAAAGGCCATATATACACGCCTTCAACCCGGATTTGAGCACCACTGACTTCTTCTTTATCATCAAATACATCATGGAAAATAATTACACCCTGAATTGATGCAAAAGATTTGCACAAGGAAAATCAGGAAGAGAAGAGATATCAAGAAAATTTTGAAGTTGAGAAAGATATAAATATGACAATATCAAAATAAGATTACTCCTGGTACAAGATTGTTGAACTTATAATCCACAATTACCATGTAACAAGGTTTCAACTTTCAAACATAAAATAAGGAAGCTGGATGATATGTTGCAAAGCATAACTTGTAATGTGGAAATTCTAATTTCTTAGACAAGAAAGACTTGAATCTCCAGCGTCATTCATTAGAATCAGATTACTCTTACATATAAGCTGACAGTCATCCCTAGTCTTCAATGAGCTTTATCCCTAAGCTACCTCAGTTTCAACCCCTAATGACATATACGTAGTTCAGCATGAGGCAGAAGATCTACAAGAAATTACAAAGGGCAAGTCAAATGCCTAAGATATGCAGCATGGAAAGAACTTTTTCATTTTTCATAACTTCTTACAGTTGCAAGATAAATGATGTGACCAGTTCCATCCTTTACATTGTATAGAAGATGTCATTCCAAAAATGAATGATGATGCAAAACAAGTAGAATTTTTTTCTTTTAACAAAGATGTAGTATTCTACCTGAACATAGTGTACACCAGCTATCTTTGTTGGAGAGCTGAACAACTCAAGGATAGAGTTGCCACTGGATTTCTTAAAGTAAGGGAACTTTGTAGAGGACTTATTTGATGAATCAAGAAACCTCCAATTACCTGCATTTAAAAATATAAGAACATAGCTAAGCTGGATATTAATATACTCTATGAGACAATATCACAATGTTATTTCCCTAAGCGTCGGGGCAAGACATGACATGTACTTCTACATCTTTGACAAGGTAATGGATGGACTTTACATTGCGTGTTGACGTTTACTATCAATGAGGTATCCAACGTTTTAAACTAAACATCTGAAAGTTACCCTACTTATAAAAAGCTAATAAAAACTTCAATAACTAGAAAAATCAAACATAATGATGACCATCAACAAAACAATGTCATATCGGTCTTTGCCATGAAACCTGTGTCTCTTGAAAAAAAATCTTCATAGTTCTTCTTAGAATAAAAAGATAATTTTACATATTTATGAGCATTTTTATTATCAAAAACAGTGCTGTCCAGAGACTCCCAGAAAATGGAGGCCGTAACTGCCTGATTGTGCCAGATGGTTGCTGGAAGCTAATGGAACTTTGTCAATAAACCATAAAAAATACTGGTTATGAATATGATTCAAAATAGCATCTATTCACAAGCATGTCTTTGACGTGCCGGTCTAAGGGATTATAACTTGCATATCAAAAGTGTGCATCTTCGAAATTACAAACCTTTGTAGGTTCCTGTTATGTTCCAATCAGAAAAGGAATCCAAATGACCATCGTCTTTCCGAACAAACAGCCACTGCAAGAGTGCAAGAAGCAATTTCAGCAGGTGAGAAAAACATGTTCATTCAAAATCAAATAGCAGCAACTTCTAGCTGGGTTATGAGCAATGTATCATCTCTTCATTTCATTGGAAATAAAACAAGAAGTCCCCCATTCTGACTGACAAGTATCATGCTCAATACATGACAATATATTACCAACAAGAAACCACCAACTTTTCTCTTTTTTTCTAATACTGTATTTGTGCTTTCAAGAACACAACATTTTGATGGCTACTAAAGTTCAAAACTTTGAACTTGAAACTCCGATTTAATCCAGCTCACAGGTTCCTCTGATATCTCTCTATTCCAATCTTCAAATCCACCCTTTCACAAATGCATGCTAAATTCAAAATTAAATCAAGCAACATTAAAAAAATCCAGCCGATGAAACTGTACCCCAAAAATGGTTTCTCAACTATTGACTACATAATCTACTTCAATTGAAAAATAAGAAGGCAGATGTCATGAACAAAAGGCACAATTCAGACTGAAAATTACACCCGGAACCAAAAAAGCACCCAAATTGAAGAACAAGATGAAGATTTTGGGAAAAGCTCATACTTCATAACACAAACATGAAGAAATTAACACTACCAAAAACCAAGAAAAGACCCAAATTTCAACAATCACATCAACAGCAAAAAAAAAACAGAATCAAGCTTTCAGAAAACGTAACCTCATCGCCCCAGGTCGATCGAGCCCGCTCTCTCAAAGGCCGCAAGCTCGCAACGGGTGGGAAGAGCGAAGAACACGTAAGCAACAGCCCAATCAAAATCCTGAACACAAACCCTAAAATTCCCATCCGCCCCAAACACAGAAATCTCCCGTTCCCGAAATTGGAATCCAACCATCCGAAGCCAAAAGCGCAGCTACCAATTGCCATATCCGCACCTCAACCGATTCCGACGAGACCCGGATTGAAGAAACCCCATAAAGCACAGAGAGGGGTTGCTTCAAATGAGGTCAAAACACGCAACGGAAAATGATTTGGAGAGGTCAACCGATAGGAGGAAGGAGTTGGGAGGGAAGAAGGGGTAGTTTCTCCGACAACAACAGCACACTAAACCGGCTGAAGCGTTCAAATGATTCAGAAATTATGAGCGCAATTATGAGGTTGGTGAAGGTGGTTTATTATAAAATTGAGGGATTAATTTGGGTTGGATGATCATGCCATGGATTTGGAGCTCCACTAAACTACCCTACCCCCGCTTTTCCTCAATTGATGATGCAATTTCGTCTTGTTGTTGTTGCCCTCTTTATCGGTTGTGTGACAAAGCTGGTTGCAGATACCCACTTTGGTCTGTGAACTTCAGCTTTTTTTGTGAATGTGAATGGAGATCATCAAGGATCGCGCATTCGACATAAGTCATAACACTCGCTTTCTTTTCCTTTTTTTTTTTTTTTACTATTGTAGTATGAGATCCATTTTTATGATGTGATAAATAAATCATTTAACGGTATATTGTGGTTGATTCTAATAAAAAAATCAGTTAATTTATGTCTAACAAGTTGAAAATCTATCTACATATCTATATATACATATATTAAAACCGATTCAAAATGTCATATGTGGTATTTTGTGGTTAATTATAGAAAAAATATGATTAAAGTAATATGTTACCATAATTTATAGAAAGTTATCACAGTCACAATCTATGTAATATATATATATATATATTAGTTAATTGAAAAAAAATATCAAAACTATTTCATTAGAATAATATTCATTCAAATATTTTCCTCATATTTGTGGTTAGTTTCGGTTGAGGAGCAGTTCTGCGGTCCTGGTTGATCGACGTGATCGTGTTGGTGGTGTTTGTGGTCTCCGAAGATCCCTCATCCAGGTGGGGGGAACGTCGTGTGATCCACACTTTCCCAGGTGTCGCCTTTGCTTTACGAGGATTTTTGCTTTCCGTCTTTCCGGCGGCGAGACATCGTGTCAACTAGTGTTGTCCCATGCGCTCGCTATCCACTGCTCCGCGACGACTTCCTTTCTCTCGATGCTGTGTCCGCTAGTTTGCTTAGGTTTAGGGTTTTTTTCCGGGTTTCTTTGGATGCTCTTTTGATGTATGTTATGGTATATTTTCTATTTCGTTGTCGTATGTTTAGACGGCTTGCCGTCTGCCGACTTTGTCGGCCTCTCGAGATTCGGGCCTGTCCGGCCCCGAATTATTTCCTTATAAAAAAAAAAATAGAACATTAGCTCACATATTCATATGAATAGGAAACATAAATTCCAAATTCACATTTAATTTATCAAAAAAATGTTTTTTGATAAATGGAGTGACAAAGAATAAAAAATAGGGAGAGAGAAACTTATCGATTTTTTTAAAAGATATTTTTGGCATATATTTAAAAATTTTGGTAAAATTTTGTTTGTTTTGATATTGAAATCCATCCATTCATCTAACATCATCCAATGCGTGTGTGGTAAAGACGAAGATTTCGGGTGATCAACCGTGATTGAGTCACCACCCAATTAGTGCATCCTTACGGATGAGCTCGTCAACAACAACATCAGAACCCCAATCTGAAGGAGTTGACAACAGATCAAGATGAGTCAACAACCCGATTGCCTTTTCTAAGTGTACGAGAGTACAACACTAACAAATGATTGATGAATATTAAATCTTATACGAAGTGTATTGTTTTAAGGATCTAACATCTTACCAAGTTAAATTCAACATCTTACCTTAAATTCACCAGTGAATCATAACTCTGCTAGGTTTGTATAAATATTTTATAATTTTCAAGATTTCCAAGATTGTGAAGAAGTCACATTTAAAAAAAAAAAATACATTAAGAAAGTAGGTTGCGAAGATTTTCATACTAAAATTATCTGTTACGAAATGAATTAATATCCCAAATGATTTTTGAGGAAATTTTGATAATTGATGATAAAAGTGTATATAAAATACTACGTAAAATATTCCATAGTAGATAGATGACATTAACTTTTAACGAGTAATAAACGAGTACTGTTGTTAAAAGAAATCTCTATAATTTGTTGTGATTTAATTTGATTAATTTGGTTGAGCGTTTACTTTGAATTGTAGTACTCCATTATTAATCACCTAATTGTATTTCCCCATATGTGATATGGCTGCTTTAACATTTGAATTGAAAGGGAAAATAAAAGATTGGTCCAATTAATAGTTGAATTAATTTCAGAATATCTTCATTGTCATGGCAGCCTCTGATATCCTCTACATGGTAGCCTATATAATATATGGTTTTATTAGTCTACCAACTACCAAGTCCTTGAAGAATATATGGATCAAATTAAAAGTTATGGCACGACTAAAACCTTTGTGATTTCCCCTTGAATATTAAATGGTTACTCATTGTCCTTATCCGATAATAGTTTATTATTTTTAAGAGGTGACTTGTACTTGTAAAGCTGTTTACGAAATTTGATTCCTATGTACTCCGCCTCCGGCTGGTTTCCCGACCAACCTCCCCCAACTCCTCCACCATCGCCCCTTAGTAGTTAGTATACCCCACAAAATACCTTAGTCCACTTATCCTTCAGAGTTCAGTCTGGCCATGGAAGTCGTCCCCGACATCGCCCCAATCACTCCCTTCTGTTCACCGGCCTTCCCTCTTTCTCTATTAGCGTGGGTGTTGTTGCCTGACGATGACGCTTTCCCCTTTCGGTGGTGCCGCCTCCGTCAGTCGAAGACCCTACGACTTCACCTATGCCTTCTCCCTTCAGTACCTCCCGCTAATGGGATTTCTCTCTCCCTTCTTCCCTTTTGCTTAGATCAGATCTATCCTCAGAAAGAAAGAAGGTAAAAAACCAGAAACAAACCCAACAAATTTTTTTTTATCCGGAACTAGGCGTTTCCGTCCGACCCACCAGGTGCTTCGTCGATTGAGCACCGTATCCAGAACCAGAACCACAACTGTCAACACATCCAACTATGCCAAAGTCAACAATTCCTCAGCCTACATGCAACCGGTTATCAAGACTCCTATTTTTTTATGTTTTTAAAAATAAATTTATCTTATTGTAATCTTAGGATGATCAAGATAGGTAGCTTTTTTATTTTTTTTGACCGGCAGCCTTTTGCGTAGGGTTCATTAGACCGTTTTTTTTATGGCTTCAAGCGACTTCTTGCTTACTGTCAAATAAAAGAGAACCTTTCGATAGTGATGATAAAGACAAGTACTTCTTTTTCTTTAACTCGTAGTTAGACATGTTTTTTTTATATAAATTGTTTTAACTAAACATCTTTCCTATTCCAAATCGACTCTTTCTTCATTTCTCTGACGTTTGCTTTTATTTCATCCTCCACTTTCGGTTTGATACTAAAATCTTCACCTTGCCCCCTCACTCAATTGGTAGTCCTCTCCTTTTGCCCACTTCATGAATCATCGCTACTCGCTAGCACCACCAAACACCTTCATTCTCGTTGTCAAGCCACTCATTCTCCTTACTCTCCACTTAAACTCCGCCCTAGTCACCATCTTATCACTTTTTCCTTTGTCGCTCTATAGATCTCTACTCAAGCTAATAATGGAATTTATACCCAAATCCAAAGAAGCTATGATAAACCCAAATATTATAAGTAACCAAATAATAAGTATCGATTTCCTATTACGAAAATCGATTATTGGTACTTGAAACAAACACACCCTAATTGCACAAATCCATTACAAATTTACACACTAACTACCCTTTCAGGAGCCCTACACTACACCCCTAGCTTATAAATCGTCTATGCTTTCCTATTGCAAAGTTTTCTCAATTTCCTTTATCAACATATATTGTGTGTTTGAATTCCATTGCATTTTCATTATAATGAAATTATTTTACCTTGTTTTATGTGTCTGTTTGGTTATAAAATTAAAAATCTCGTAAAAACCGAGGTAAAACCGTAATTTAACCAAACAATCACATAAATGGAGATAAAAATAATTTCATTTTAATTAATATATCGTGGAATTAAAAAATGTTATAATTTAAACGTCTTAAATTTTTTGTTAACCAAACACCGCCTTATGATTTTGCATTATAAACATAATGCATTTGGAATGCAAATACAGTAACATTTTAATATTTAGATTACAACAACAATTCGTTGTAGTCTAGGTGGTTAGGATGCTCGGCTCTCATCCGAGAGACCCGGGTTCAAGTCCCGGCATCGGAATCTTTTTTCTTATTTTCTTTTTGCCGTTTTGGCAAATGCTTTTCTAAAATCCCTAAAATGCCCTTTTATTAAACCGCCTACAAGCTCAACTCAACCAAGCACCGTACGAAAAGCTTCCGCAACTAGCTGGTTGCCCGGAGAAGACGAAAGCGTGAACTCCGGCTAACTGCGCGCAAGGCGTCGTCACTCGCCGGCCGAACTTCAACGACTTCTTACGACACTAGCGTTAGTTTCGCCGCGCTTGGCGGTGATTGCATTTGGCTGCTGCTGCGGATTTTGGTTGTTTTACAGAGGGTTAGGGTTTTGGATTGATATTCTGGAATTCGCCTCAATATAGGAGGAGACACTAATGGAGAGAAGAGAGATGATGAAGGGAACTGTGACACCGCTGTCTTCCGTGCTTCCTCCTGAAGAAGCTCGGAAGGCCGCGATGAAGGTGGCGGAGGCGATCGCTGATAAGGAAGGCGAACTCAGCCACCTCAACCGCTTTGTCGCAGAAAACAGTAATCTCATTAACCTCGTCAAGCGCCTCCCCGATGAACTCCACCACGATATCATGGTTCTCCACTTCTCCCGCGCTCCTTTGTTTATCCAATTCTACGTTTTCTGTCAAACTGCTTACCTTTTGAGTCGAATTACTTTGGGATTTTGATTCCGCGCAGGTTCCATTTGGGAAAGCTGCTTTCTTTCCTGGTCGTTTGATTCACACCAATGAGTTCTTGGTAACTGCATTTTTTTCACTTTTGAAGTGTTTCTCTTGTGGTAATTTTTACTTTTATTCAATTTACAGACTGATGGTTCGACGGTCAACTTCAAATGCCATAGATTATTAGTTTGTTATAGCTGCGTTTGAACTGCTGCAGTATGTAAATTGGAGGGAAATTTCAAAGCATGACAGCTTGAATCCATATAATCTGGTTAGGAGCTATAAGGCGTGGCAATGCAAAAGCTGGCTAGATTGTGTTTATATAAAACGCAGGAGTAGCAGTATTAGCTACACTTTGGTTTTTGGATCCTTGGTGAAATGTGTTTTATAAGCATTTAAAAAGAGGAGGTTATTTGGATGGTGTTAGGTTCTTCTAGGTGAAGGCTACCATGCCGAAAGAACATCCAAGCAAACCGTTGAAATTCTGAAGAGGAGAGGAAAAGCTTTGGATTCTCAAGTTGATGCTTTGAAGGGTATGATAAAGGATCTTAGACTCGAGGAATCATTTTTCAATTCTACAGCTGCTGAAGGCGAGGTGAGTTTATTGCTGTTGAACTGCTATTGTGCTCTCTTGGCTATGATTGGATTAGTTCCTATTCCTCGTCTGTCACCTTACTTATTCATATGTATATGTTTGGATGGTGATCGCAGGAGGGCCTTTTAGAGATTAGGGAAGAGTACTTTGAGGAAGATCCCCAGGAGAATATACAAAAAACAGGCAGGTTCCTGCTCCTGTATTTTTCCTTTGTTAATAATCATTAAGGATCGGGTACTGATATTGCCTTTCAGATTTCAGATGTATATTATTTGTTTTGCCCCTATAGATCTTCACATTAATTTTCTTCAACAGCATCTGAATTTCCTTCAGCATATTGATTATTGAGCCATATGCAGTTTCTGTGGCCTTTCTCTGTGCATTTATGTGAGGACTTGGCTGGCTATATGGATAAAAGTTGCTTTTAATTATAACTTTTTTGGGTATAATTCTTGGGGCAGCGATTTTGTGTTGTATCTAAAAGCAAAAGGTATACAAAAATTCCTAGCTAGTTCCAGAAGGTTACAATATCAAATGAAACAAAATAACAAAATGAAGGGGAAAGAAGACCACGTAGGTTACACTCCAATCATGTAGCACCAATATCTCTCACACTCACACCTATGCTTGGGGTTGTTTTTGAGTTGATGCAGCCCCTAATTTGCTCTCTGACATGGTTAATGCAGCCCCTAGAGTTGAATTTAACTTTATGAAAACTTTTACTCTTTATTCTTCACATTTGACAATCTGCTAATGCATGAATTTCAGGTCTTGGAAAACCTGATAAACCCAGTAGTTCCAGACCACAAAGCTTGACAAATGTAGCCAATGATGATGAAGAAGATGCACGAATTAAGACCGGAATGGAAGAACTTAAGGGAGGTGAAGACAAAGAATTTGCTAAAATGATGGCAAGACTAGACGAGCTTGAGAGAGAAGAAGAAGAAGAAGCTGCTGCTTCTGCTGCTGCTGTTGATGATGAAGATGCTGGTGACGAGGAACTTGCACAGAGAATTAAAGGTCTCAATGAATGGGTAAGTTGGTGGTGATTTCACAGTGCCTATTTCCTGGGAAGACCAGAGGGGGTTCATAGTCAAAACAGTTTCGGCAAACATTAACCTCTACTCTGTGGATTACAGGGTTCTGAAGATCAAATATCTAACTGCCAAGAGAAGGTTGCAGAAAAATTGAAGGTAAATTGAATGTTCAGAATTATTTTTGGTTTGGCATCACGAATGTGATATATAATATTTGTTCAGTTTCCAATTCTTGATCTTTCTATTTTTTCTTTCTTGAAATTTCTGAATCTAGATGGGGAGTTCAGGCGTGCAGTCTTCATTGAAAGGTGTTATCGAACCAAAAGGTAGTTCTAGCAACATCTATGCCCCATAGAAATCTCTACTTGGCTACTAAATTTGTGATATGTTTTGATTTTCCATCAGTTTTCTTTCTAACTGAATACTAATGTTTTATTTATTATTCTCTTTTTCTTGCATTAGGAGAATCCCCTAGCAAGAAAGATTCGCTGCTTAGTGTGAAGGAGAGATCTACAGAAACGCATTCAGATTCTGAAGTGAATGTGGGGATTCAGACTGTCCCTAAATCAAACCAAAAGGTAGTTCCAGCAACATCCAACTCTTCCATGTCTGAATATTTACTCAAACACGCACCTGCTGCTAAAATCAGCAAATTTAGATTTCTGTCCAGAATACTGTTACCTCTGCACGAGTGCACGTACCACTCAGTCTAGAATTTGCAAGTATAGGTGCAAGTTAAAAGTTGGTCTTCTACTCTTTCATTAGTTGTTACATAAATACTGCTTGATAGTTCACATGTAAGTCTTTAGCCTAGGTTATTGATTGCTCGAGGTCACAACGTACAGAGCCATTTACTTTGAGCTGCTTTTTTGGGAAGTGGTAAAGGATGACCCCTTCACTTTCGGGAAACACCAAACATGAATCTTCATTAGCTGTATCTTAGAATGATATGATTATCCTAATTGGGTTTTGCAACTGCATGCACTTGTACTGAAGAATGCATTAGACCCGAGATAACAGCTCTAAACTACTCCGGGTGTAATAGCATTTTCTGGACGACTTTTGTTCATGGGCTTTTGAGTTTAGTTTTAATAGTTCAAGGGATGATAGTAGTATGACCAAACCAGAGTACCAGACATAAGTTGGGAAGAAAGCTTCTATCGATGATGAAAAAGGGTGCAATCAGTTGCCCGTGCTAATTTCTATTTTTGCTATATATAGCTATTTTCATATATCTTGATGCCTTTTAGTACTTCGAGTTGTTTCACCTCGGTATCAATGTATTGCTAGCTTGCCTATGAGGGTGAACATTTAATCTATAAATTGTACTGATTGCAATTTGACAACCACGTTGACTAGTCTTGTGTTGCTATCTCTTTTGTAAAACTTATATACTCTTTCACAGGTTTCAGCAAAAACGTCTAACCCTGAGGCTGGTTCTGGGATTTCTCGACCAATCACAGATACTCTAAAGGTATGTTTCTTGGATGAATGGATGATTGTGCATTTTGATAGCTTTGTTTTCTCTACAGTTTCAAGTCTCATTGTCTATCCTGTTTTGATCATTTTTCTTGTTCACTTCAGGCTTTCTCTGGTTCAATCATAGAGCATACAGATAATTTACCAACAAATCCAAATCAAACAACACCATCTCAGGTTTTATATTTTGACATCCATTCTTTGTGTCTACCCACTTACCATAGTCAGATAACTCGAATCCCTAAACAAAACGTTTGATGCTTTGCAGCCTTCTAGCACCCAACCATCAAAACCAGTTTCCCGGTTTAAAATGCAAAGGAGGTAGCAGCTATGTAGATTCACAAGTATTCACTTTTGCCCGATTTTACTTGATATTAGGGAACAACATCAGCAATCCACCGTGCAGTTCTGGTATGGATGCAGAACCCATCTTCTGAACCTTAAAACGAAAAAAACAAAGGACCTAGTTTGGGAAGTTGCCTTGTTTTCCCACCATCAATGCAACTGTTTGATCGGTCCATTTCTGATATCCTCAGCCCTGATTGCCTTCGCAGGACGTGATCCAAATAGAGCTGAAGAAGCATCAAAATTATGTCTCTTTAACAAATCGAAAGATTTTTTTTTTTCCTGGAAAGTTTTGACACTGCAAACTGATCAATCCATCTTATAACAAATGTCTCTTTATTGACTACTTTGTTTTCTCCTTGAGCCACATTGTGGCCAAGCCAAGGGACACCGAAAGAGGAGGATTTGGACACAATGTTCTGTCCTCCGAAAGAGGAGGATTTGGACTCAATGAATATGGACACCGAAACATAGCATTGTAATGGACAAGTTTAGGTCGTAATAAGATGATGTTATCACAAATTGTGCAAATGACTCAAAACAGGCAGATCACTAATTTCCAAACAGGGAAAAAATTACAATGACTTGGAAAGGTAAACCAAATGAACTGATAAATAAACCGACACGACCCGACTCGAACGACTATGCTAGAAATTAACATTAATCTAGGAAGCAAGCAAACCACATTCAACCAAACAAATCAGTTATTCATAAGCAAAGACGCCCCAAAAATGGCCAAACACAATGTGGCCAAGCCAAGGGATCCACCGATCCTACGAGCCGCGAAATTAGCCTTGGCAGCCGGAGCAGGACTCGGACCACTATCGGACTCTGAAGGCGAAGGGCTCACATCCTCCCCACTCTCCGGAGGCACAGCCTCAGGAGGAGAGGCCGGTGTTGACGATGGGGCTACACTAGGAGACGACGACGACGACTCAGGAGGAGGGGCCGGTTGGGATGGGCTAGGAGGAGGAGACCGACGACGCCTATCTGCCAATACCACGACGATTATCCTTTGCCCTTGCTTGCAATGATCCTCATTCCCACTGATGAAGTAAAAGGGCCCTGATCGATTCAACTTGAACTCGGAATCTCCATCGGTTAGGACTTGCAACGGCTTCTTCGTGTAGCAATGCAAGTAGTTGTCGCGAGTCACCACAAGAACCGAATCCTCGCCTTTCTTGTACTTGAACACTACAAAAATACATTGTCAATATCGATAGACGAAAACTATATAACACGAGTAACGAACACATGGCGACTTACCTAGGGTGTCGTCGACTTGGAACCTATTACGCTCCGCCCAATGGTTGTACTCCTCGGAGGGCTTCACCACCCACCCGTCTCGTTTGCCCACCGAGAACTTGTACCCTTCGCAAACCGAGAGCACCAAAACCGACATCGCAAACAATCGCAAAACACCCTTAGAACCCATTGCAACAAAGTCTCAAAACTGTTGATAAGAATAGAGCAACAAAGGCAATGAGAGAGTGTGTGTATGTTTGGGTGGATTTTATAGCAAGAGATTGTAAAGGGTCACGAGGTGAACGTTATTTTAGTTTTTATTTTTACCGTTGGAACTGGAAGGGGGTTATAATGAGCTGTAAATAGTGGTGAAAATGAAAATTGGGGTTTCAATGCAATTTAAGAGACGTTACGTTTTTGTGATTAGTAGGAGTAGTAAGTAGCGATGGGGTGTTACACGATGTTGAAGATAAGGGCAAGGTGCAATGCAACGGTCAGAAGTTCATATGAATTTGCATTTCCGATAATTTGCAATCTGTATGTAGCTGTTGATGTGGGGATTAATGGGGTGTTAATGTGAGTTATTTTGGGTGGGAAAAAAGATAACGGCCATTTTATTGGTTTAAATGTGGTGATTATTAATTATATACGTAGTACCTTTCTCTATTGGGACTAATGTGAGTTATTATGGATTAGGAAAATGTTTACCAGAAAAAAAATTTGATTAGGAAAATTATGTTTCTTTTGGTTTTTGGAGTAATTTACAAGTTATGTATTTTAGCCCTAATTTTATTGATACGAGTTTTGTGTATTATTATTTTTATAAATATTTTGGAGATTGATAATTTTATTTGGGCAATATATAATTTGATATATATATATATATATATATATATATATATATATATATATAGTATTTTTTCACTTTAGTGATTTTTTTTATATTTTAATATATATAAACTTCGATGTAACCTCAAAAGGATCTTATATCTTGAGATTCTAGTTCAATTTGATGCAATTGGTTTGTATGAGTTTTGTGGGAAAACTACTTATTAATATTCGTGAGTAAAACAAGGATAATATTGAATTCCCTACCGGAAAAAAAGGATAATATTAAATTTAAACCATAAAATAACATAAATTTAATAAATCTAAAATCTAAGATTATCCTAATATTCTTCTGCAATTGAAGTGAGATAAACCTAAGATTAAATTGGGAAAACATAAGACACTGGAAAAAAGATGTTTATAAATTTTCCTTTAATATATCTTCGTTGTTGCCATGCACCGACTTTGGAGATGGACTTTCTTCTTCCTCTTCTTGGGCCATGAGATCGACTTTCTAGTGACAGAGCTAGAAATTCATCGACGGGGATGAAATTTTGTTCAAGTTGTTCAACCCCTCTTTGATAGATTTTTTCTTTAGTTTAGCGTAATAAAACTATGATATATATTTTCGTTTAAATGACGATGTTTTAGTTCAAAACAATAAATTTTTTGTTTAAACCAACAGTGTTGATGACATAGTTATTCTAAACAATTAATCACATAATTTTAAACAAAAACATTGCCGTCAATATATCACCACACCCATCCGAAGATCGATGTCGTCAATATGTCACCATTACCCATCCGAAGATCGCTTATGCCGTCAACAGAGTGTGCTAGTTCATGCACAAGCACAACCTGACTGAGATCCATTGGTCGACCGTCAAATGTATCCTGCACTATCTGAAAGGTACAATCTCTCATGGCCCTTGTCTTCGATCAGCTGCTACTGATACTCGACTGGTTGCATTTATGGATGTTGGATGGACCTTTGACATGGATGATTGTCGATCATAGCATGATTTCGCCATCTACTCTGGTGGTAATCTTGTTAGCATGGTCCTATCGAAAGCAAACAACTGTTTGAGGCTGAGAACCGCGTTATTGCCGTCACAATTGTCAAACTTCCCTGGCTCCGACAACTTCTAGCTAAACTTCAGGCATCGGTGGCGGGCTCACCCATTGCCCTGTATGACAACCTCAGTGCTACATGCATGTCTGCCAATCCCATTCTGCACCAATGGTCCAGGCATATTTGCATTGATTACTTCGTTGTTTGTGGGCAAGAGGCTGAAGACCTTATTGTTCGTCATATTCAAGCTTTGGACCAGATTACAAACATTTATATACCTAAACTAGTGTATTGATGTAATACTATAATTTTTTTAGTTTGAAAATTTGAGAAATGTTTTATATATTCATCTACTAGTGTACGTAGGTCCCATTCTGTGGACATATAATACATTAATACAATATTATAATATTATAATAAATAAACTAGATGCATTTTCAATAAAAAATAATAATTTAGATATAAATAAAAATATTTTGACTGATTATATATAATCTAAATATTTTAATAATATTTTTAAGGTAAATATTTTTTTCCTAATCTATCGTTAATTAAATCTCATATAATTTTAATAGATAGCTGATTTTAAAAAAAATTTTAATAATATTTTTTTTATTAAATCTGTAGTATATATTTATTATATTAGTTTACAAAAATATCTATGCATTGATGGATTGTGGTTACATATAATGACTACACAATATTTTAATAATTTATTTTGGCCCCCAAAAATAATATAGATATAAATAAAATAACAATTATTAACTAAATAATTTTGATATAAATAATTCTTTTCACCAAAAAATAATCTAGATATAAATAAAATAGCACATATCAAATACTACATATTTATCTATTACTTCGTATTTTTGGAAAGATATGATTGTGAAATAGTTTTGATTTATATTTTTATCAATTAAACTAAAATTCTCGGATTTTTTTAACCCCCTAAAAAAAATCTAGATTCGTCACTCCTAATGGGTAGGTCAGGTGATGGAAAGCAAAAGGGAGCGGAGCGGTGCCACAATTTTGATGAGCCTGGTGATTTGGGGTGATGTGTATGGAAGCAAGGAGCCAAAGAAATTAATTGGGTTAATTAGGAAAAATAATTTTGATCAATTGATTTGGCATAAAAGACGAATTTGGTTCGTGTTGGTGTAAGGTAAGTTTGGATTGCTCAAATTCAACTTTGTAGCCGAATTTGATTTGGCAAAAGAGCATCATCCCCCCGTATACTATATTAGCTAAGCTAGTATATGATGAAAGAGAAAATAGGCTAAAATAACAATTATAGTCTATTATGAGAACTGGGGGTGGTTATGAAAGACAATTTGTTTTGAGGATTAGTCGCCAGGCTTAGAACTCAGATATCATGCTGAATTTGATGGAGAAAATTAACCACACTGATTAATTTATTCATATTCTTATATATAGTAATACAAATAATAAATAAGGTGAATGTTCGATAATGTATAACAAAGTAATATAAAGATACTCTAGAAATGTCAACTTTTCGCAGATAATCTCAAGACTTTTGAAACGCTTGCAAAACCCTTTGAGATTAGACGTAATTCTTTCCTCTGAAAAACCTGAATCACAAAAGAGTTATACAATTCGAAACAAGTGCGGAAATATGGTAAAACAATAAGTAAAGGACGCAACGAATTGTTTACGAGGTTCGGCACGAACATGGCCTACGTCCACGCCTAGGGTTCTTCCACAACCCTAGGATTCAACCGGCTTTATTGATTCACAATATCGATACAATTGCAATATAGTCAACTCACGTTCCCTTGGAGTCCTAGACAATTCTCCTTGATAGCTTGAGCCCAATATCGATATTAATTAGTTTTTTTATAAGGTAATAATTTGAGACCAGATATATCTGAATCTCGATGCATGGCCGACAAGTCAGCAGACGGAAACCCATCAAAACATACAAACGAAAACAAAAACTGGTGCAATACGACAAGTGGAAACGCACCTACAAGAAACGGGCCAAGGAAAAACTAAATCTAACACGATGAGGACGTAGACTACGGACGAAAGCCAAACACTATCCTAAAACAGCACTGCTGGTTGGCGATACATCAGGAATCCCTGTGGGTAGTAAAGACGAACCTCCAGGAAGCTCCTTCCCGAACATGGAGTCGCCCCGTACACACCACCTCGATCCCAACCAGACCCAACTTCGAGCAAAACAAACCGCGAAGGAGCGATCACAACGGACCAGCCAAGCCCAAACATGATTTAATCCAAGCGGAAAAATAGCAAACCCAATCGGAATTTATTTTAAATTATAAGTTATTTATTACAATGGTTTATTTTTGTTTTTAATTACTCATAATTCAATCGGGCCAGCTTTGGGCCCAAGGAAAAACCTTAATGAAGAGGTCGTGGGTATTGAGGCCACTGACGCAGCCCATGATGAGATCAAAATCGTCGCACTGAATTCAGCACATCGCGTCGATTTTGTTTCGCAGATTCCCGTTGACTTCGACCTTGGAATTGAGTCAACTCAGTCTTGTTGCGAAGATGACTCGACGAGCTTTCCAACGGTGGGTCACACGTTGCAAGAATCCCCCGGGAAGACCTTCGAATCTGCCATGAAAGTAGACTGCAGTGCTGCGCAGGTTTACATATATGGATGTCTCAATTGTTGACGAAGATGAGGTAATTGATGAAATTTCTCTTAAGTTAGCTATTGTACCTCTTGAGAACATTCATGAAGCTGTCAATGCTGAAGTTGAAGTGATTGTTGAGCTTATACCCATTGAAGATCTAGTCCATTCAACAATTATGCCTAAAGGTGTTGTTTTTGGGGTTCCTGTACCTCAAAATCTTTTGGCACCTATTTTGCCCATACCTCCATCGTCATCGTGTCTGAAGGTTGCTGTTCCTTCCCCATTGATCATCAATGACTCGATTCGAGGACGAATCGAAGCTAAGAAGAGGAGAATGATGCGGATCAAGATGGTGCATCAACTCTTCTAGTTTCAACTTGATAGCCCTGTTTCAACCGGATCAAAATGGATCAAGATGGCCTTCTGTGGGTCAAACAATGATCTTGATCCAGGCGAGCTCTCAAGATCGATTCGAGGGCTATTGACGGCAAAGAGTGTTGTCCTCAAGAGGAAAAAGAAGGCGCCACCATGGATTGAAGAAAAGAAATTTTATTTATTTAATTATTATTATTACTAGTTTTAGATTCTTTCCATATTTAGTAACTCATATGTTAGTTGAAGCTATTTATGGAATGTCTTATTTTTAGTAATACTTAGTTAGGTGAATAAATGTGGAAAAGGAAAGTCTATCCCTCTAGATATCTTTCTTGGCCACTAAGTAAGAATATTTATCTAGGATTATTATTAGGATTTAATATTTATTTATCTAAGCCAAAACTCTATCTTTTGCAAAGATAGAATTGGTATGATTTTTATTTAATCCCTTTTCATCATCTAATAAAATTAGATGGGAAAATTATATTGAGGAAACCTTTTTGGCTAAAAAGGTTCTTCAGTCCCTTCCATCCAAAAGCTTTTGCCTTTCGACATTCATATTGTTGTTCAACCAATCATCTGATACCAAACCCTAATTTCAAACATAATCCCAAACCAAACACAAAGGAGAAACCCATCATGAGAAACCGTTGCTGGATAAGAGAAGTCGTCCCTGAGTCTGCCCAGAACCGTCGCCAGCGTTCGGGCCGCCCCGCAGCTCCCTTGGCCGCCCCGCGGTCATCCCAGTGACTGTCGCTGCTGCTTTGCTTCAGTCGATGTTTCCTTTGTTGGTTTTTGTTGCTTTGTTGTTTATTTTATTTCCGCCACAATAGTTTAAAGCTTTTACTTGTAATTCATTGTAAGCATCAAGAATAGCAAGGATAATTGAAAGATCGGGCCATCAACAAGTTGGTGTTCTTGATTCCGAGCCCACATGCGAAGGATCGGGGATTCCAAATGTATCACTTCTACTCGACATTGGCTTGTTTTGTCCTTTTTTGTGCAGCTTGTAGGAAAGTCGACAGTGTTGGTCGATATCTAGTACTTTTACTCAACGTCGAGTAACTCTTCTGGTCGATTTCGAGAGCGATTTGGGACTTAAAAGGCGAGCGCTGACACGCTTCCTTGTGGATACGATCCTGAATACCCTACCACTACAACGGGAATGTTTCTTGTAATTTATTTGCGTGGTTCAGAGAGTCGGTTTACTTTTATATTTTTATATTTGCATACTTGATTTCCCTCCTAACAAATTTTGGCGCCGTTGCCGGGGAAACAATCAATCGCGCCCTTTCTAGTTCCTTGTTACTCTTTTTTTTTTCTTTTTTTTTGTTTGACAGGTGCATGCGAAAAACTAATCGCACACCCATCGATCATCTTCTCGAACCTAAGCGCTTTTTCCATCTTCATCAAAGACTAAGGAGAAGACTCATGTCGACTCCTGCTAACGAGAACGAGAATGAGGTACAACTCACACCAACATAGGAGCTTGAGCAACTCCGTAGATAGGTAGAGGAGTTCACCACTAGGCAGACATAATACACCCAACGAGAGGCGGAATATCAATAGAATCAATAAAGGTGGGAGGCAAGGGTAGATCGCGAAGTCCATGCCAAAAGAGAACTTGAGGAACAACTTCAGCACGTCCCGACATACGCAAAGGAGTATCTACACCCTACTCTGGAAGTTCCAGAATCACCAATCGTTCTCCCCCGCGTTAACTTTGAAATTTGTCATTCTTTTATTTATGAAATTAGGAGGAATCAATTTCAGGGGAAAACCAATGAATGCCCTTTAGAGCATATAACTGTCTTTCTAGATTTGTGTGAAGCTATTGCAGATGATGCCAATCTAGAATATTTGAAACTAAAAGCATTTCGTTGGTCTCTTGCAAGAGTAGCTTCACGGTGGTTGGAGAGTTTGACTTCACAATTGTTGTTGAAGGAGGATGTGTATAGTATGAAATATAAATAAAATATAAAGCAAACTGACTCCATGTCTCAACAAATAAATACAAGACTTCCTCCCGTTGTAGTAGAAGGCAGTCAGGATCGATCCACGAGGAAGCATGTTAGCGCCCGCCTTTTCAGTTCCAAAGTCAGCACGAACTCGACCAGAAGAGTACTTGACTTCGACCACACCGTCGACTAACTGCAAAACACAAACGAACAGAAACGAAAACGAAAGCAAAAATCTGGTCGAAGTCGACTAAACCTACTCGACTTCGACTACTGTAGCAGTCGACTCCGGGTAACTCTGGTCGTTCTCGAGTAGGACAGAAATAAAAATTGAAACTTTAAATTGCATGAAAGCAAACACGAAATTGGTGAATGAAATCAATAAACTAAAACACTTCCAAGATCAGGGTTTCAACACCACAACGATAACCATATAAAATAATGCACAAGGTATAATAGATCATGCCTTTTCATCAAATAACTCTCGTCATTAACAAATAGGAATATAGAGGCTTTCGCATAAACCCCAATTGTTACTAACCCTTTTTCACATAGTTAATCCAAGTTGCATTAAGATCACTTTCGCTTCAATAACACAAACACGGATCACCTTCAACTTTCACAAAAGAATCATGCTCGTAGGGATAGAAGACGAAATCGCATCAAAAGATTGTACCTTTAGCGCATTACCTTACATGGCTACCGTCGGGCTCACCCCGACCCTAGAAGTTGGGGGACTACTCGCTTCTCATCATGAATAAACTCATCAATAATTTCTAGAAAATAAATTGCATTAATGAACTAAAATAAAACTTACAACCAAACGAAGCCAAAACGTCTCTCGACAAACTCCAACTCTACTCGGCTCCAAGTCTCTCCCCTACTCGCTATCTCTCTCTATGTGTTCTCTTGTGGCTTGGCTTGGATGATCCTAAAATCCAACCCCTAAAGCCTTATTTATAGTGTTTCATGTAGATATTCTAGGAAAGAACAACTATATCTAAATCTAAAAACTTTCTATCTAAAAGACTGAAGATAAAGTTTGGAATTAAAACAATTAAATCTATAAGGAAACTAGAACTAATGTGGATAGATTCCTCTTGACTTGATAGATCTTCATGTGGATGGATAAAATTCCACAAATATTCTCTTGCAAGCACTCTATCTTCTCGAACTCTATCTCGGACTCGGAAACTAGGCTACTCGACTTCGACTTGGGTTAGTCGATTTCGACTAGAACTTTTCCTCCTGGGTTGCACTCGAGCTCGGGCACCATCTGGACTCGACGAGTGTACTCGACTTCGAGTAGAATTACTCGACGTCGAGTAGCTCTGGGCTCCTCGAGTGATCTACTCGACTCCGTGTTACTTTCTGGCTCCCAGTGTACTCGACTTCGACTAGATGTAGTCGACGTCGAGTAGAACTGTCAGCTTTCAGCATTCAGCTCCATTCTTGAAATGCACTTTCCTGAGTCCTCGTTTGTCGGATTGACGCATATGAGTATGCGTTGGAAATCTCTTTTCGTGGGCTGCAACTCTCATGAAGACATCAAAACTTCATTTAGAATGATGAATAGTGAAAAATTGTGTTTTCTACAGCTGCACCACCCTTAGCTTCTTTATGACTTTCCTTTAAGCTCCAAAGTGCGTCCGATTTCTGCGAAATTAAACAGAAACTAGTTTAGACTCCATAATTTGGCAAATAAGCGTAAACTACATAGATTATGTACTATTCTAACCAAAATGTATGATTTACATGCAAAAATCGATATAAAAGGAAGTGTAAAACATGGCAAAATTGACTCACATCAACAATCCATTCGCACGTGGAACGAACTAAGGGATTTGTTTCTTGAAAAGTTCTTTCCTCTAGCCAAGACGGCGCAACTCAGACAACATATCACAACTTTCAAACAAATGTCAAGGGAAACACTTTCCAAGGTCTGAGAGCGCTACAAACAACTAATGAAATCATGTCCTACGCATGGACAACCACCATATGTGATCCAGGAGATCATCTTCAACTGCCTGGATGCACAACAACTATAAGACTTATAGGTATCTCGAGTACACACCACGATGTGCTTGGGAAGCCTTTGAGATGTTGGCCAACTACGAAAACACCTATGGGATTGCTGCACCCTCCGATGAAAGGTATGAAAGGCCTGCTCCATCTATGCCACTTTATGAGCCACCAAAAGAGGCTGATCCGGATATCAGGGACCAGTTTCACTACGACCAGGTACCCCGTCTCACCAAACAAGTTAAATTTCTGTTTAAAAACCAACCTTGTTTGGAGTGTGGGTTTGTGAGGCACAACCCTACTCCGTGCCCACATGCCGACGAGTACGGGGGGAAACTACTCAGGGCAGCTCGTAGAGAACCACGAAGATGCGCGTTATGTGGGGGGAAACTACTCAGGGCAACATCAGCAACAGAACTGGAGCCATTATCACCAGCACTAGTATCAAAGATACCCCCCGCCCTACAGAACTCCTGGTCATCCTGACAGAGAAGGTAAGAAAGATGACCTGCGGGTTATTCTTGATGAGATGCGGAGGAATCACATTGAAAGAAAGCAATCCATCAAGTCCATCCACACTCAACTGTACGACATCAACTCCATACTTGGGAAATCGACATCTGGCGAAAGACTATGGAGACCCAAATGGGTCAATTGATTTCATCAATCCCCAAACAATCAGGTACGCTCCCTTACTCTTATGAACCAAATCCTAAGAATAAATCTGCAGGTCAGGTGGTGGCCATGAATCTAAGGAGTGAGCGACAACTGCAGACGCCCGAACAGAACACAGAGGAAGAGGCTACTGGAGAGTACTCAACATCGGCCAAACTAGTCGACATCGACCAAAATTTAGTCGATGTCGAGGACCCTATAGTCGACGTCGACCAGAATGCAGAACCTGCCCAAAAGTCGACTACTCCAGTCGATGTCGACCAGAAACCACTCGACGTTGACCACACTCCAGCACCACCGAAGAAGAAAACGTTGCCATTCCCAACGAAATCTTTGAAGGACCCATCGGAGAAAAAGTTCCAGCATTTCGTGAAGACGCTTCAAAGGATCAACGCCACCATTCCCTTTACAGAAGCTCTTCATGAGATGGCCTCTTATGTCAAGTTCCTCAAAGATATCATGAGTAAGAAGCGGTCGATGGCTGAGATCGCAGAGGAATGCAGCAAAATGGACTTACTAGAGAAAATGCCAGATTCGGGTAAGTTTTCTATAACTATTGGATTTGGTCAATACAAATTCAATGCTTTATACGAATTAGGAGTCAGCGTTGGCATCATGCCTTTATCAATCTGGTCCAAAGTCAAGATAGGAGCCTTAGAGCCTGTGGATGCCCGATTATACACGGCGAACAACATTGTAGACGTAGTCATCCCAACATGCATGGTGGACGATGTACCGGTGCTAGTAGCTAAGTTCTTTGTCCCCGCTAATTTCTTAGTTATTGATATGGCAGAGGACCCTGCTTGTCCCATCATTTTAGGAAGGCCATTCTTAGCAATTGTGGATGCCAACATAAGCGCAAGGAAGGTAGTGCTCACTTTCAACATCAGCGATGAGGTAATTGAGTATTCTTTTAATAAAACCGAAAGACATACATGTCCTATGGAGGTCAAATCAATTTCAGAACGGTACATCACTTGCGGGGAGCCTAAGGTAAGAAATATGACCCCCGAAGAGCTAGAGAAGAGGGCTATGGAAGCCTAGGTGGAGGAGATCATGGCAATACTGAACGAGGAAACATAGGATCTACTCGACATCGACCAAGGTAAGTCGACGTCAACTAACTATTTTTCAAATGCTTTGCCATGTCTTAAGTATGGGGTTGACATCGACCAGATCTACTCGACATTGAGTAATCTAGTCCAAATCGATTAGATCTCCAGGCCTCATCGACTTTTGTAGTATTGAGCAATACACCAGAGACAGAGAAGTACTCGCCGTCGACTAACCTACTCGACATCGACCAGACCCAGATGCCCCCGTCGACTTGTCATTCGTCGAGCAATCCACCAATAACAGAGGGATACTCCACGTCGACTAGTCCTACTCGACGTCGATCAGATTCTGAGGTCCCGAACGATGAAAATTCAGCAAAGGTAAGCCGAGGTAGGGACATCTCTTCCCCAATTTCAATTAAAGATCTATCTATACATTGAAGAGGTTTTCCTTGGTATGTGCGATTATGCAGAGTTTCCAATGACGATCCGAAGGAATACGAAGTAGGAGACAAGGTGTATGTCTCCAAGTCAAAGAATCATTGGTTGCCCAAAAAATTCAACAACAAAAAGATGGTACCTTTCAGAGTGCACAAGATCCATTCCGGATGATTACATCTGATGGACAAGAATGGAGTCTTATTCGATGCCCAAGCCAAATGGGCACTGCAGTAGGTACTTGACATTGAGTAACCTACTCGACGTCGACCACACATGAAGAGAGAAGGAGCCTGTGGTTGACAGAAGGCCACCCTGAGGATCCAGTACACTCGATGTGAAGTAGGTTTAGTCGATGTCGACTAACCTTAGTCGATGTCGACCACCCTGCAACAATCTTCAACACTTGATTCCGAGCTTCTGCACATCTGTCTAGTGAGTCTCTTTCTTTACCCTTGTTTTTATACAGTGAGGACACTGTAATATTTAAGTATGGGGTGGGGGAAAGGCTTACTTTGTGTATATTTGATTATATTTGTGCATATATTATCATATTTCATCGAATTGCTCATGCATGGTTATTTTGGATTTCATATTTCATCTATGTGCTCATATGTTGTTTTCCAAAGTTTAATAAAATCACCCCCATTGAAAACTTTTGAATTAATGTCATGGAAGCTTTAATAGAACTTGGCGATGTAAAATTGGATTCATTAGAGATATAGGATGAAATTGCCTAATAAAGGGAAGTCACAATGAAGTGCATATTTTTATGAAAACCATGAAAGGAGGTAAATTTTAATGTTTCTTTTGACATGTTGCATGATAAGAGGATGAAGGACTTTATATTTTGCATATATTGCTCATTGTTTATATTCCCAGCCATACTTATGCTTATATGCATCACAAAAGCTATATTATGCCTTATTTCATATTTTGCTCCACATGATCTAAATATTGCCCATTCTTTACCTTATTTCCTTATCCGGGGATTATCTTGAGAAGGGAAGTTATATTATGGAGATTATTATTTGGTGTTTGTGTTATTATCATTATTGGAGTTTCGCAGGAGAAAGATATTTTATGGAAAATTTAATGAGTGAAAGAAAATCCGGTCACCTCAGGAGATAAAGGTAGATCAACCCTGCCTGCATTGAGATGTTACTTCCGCATGATGGGACACCAAGGTGAGGAGTTCGAAGCACTAAGTATCTGGGACCATTCATGACACCCATGTTTGCGACTCGCGAGAAGGCAATGCTGAGGTTAGAGATGTAAAAGCAGTATAGTGAAAAAAAAAGCATTGGGCGATGAGAAAAATGTGAGAAATCAAAGGAAGAAGGAATGTGGTATGAAAAGGTTGGAAATTACTCCATTTTCCCGGATTATTAGCACCACATGGCCAAAAATTGGCCACCTTAAGCCTTTTACCAATCTACTCCTTATTGAACTTAATAAAGTCCTCTTCACTATTATCGCTTTGTCACATATGAAATTGTTTTTGCATAACCCTCCTTTTATGTGTGATGTCGCTTTTTGTTGTGCGCTTAAATTGCGATGTTTTACATTAACTTTTATATCGATTTCTGCATGCATTTCAAATTATGGAGTCTATGCTTATTTGCCAAATTATGGAGTCTACACTAGTTTCTGTTTAATTTCGCAGAAATCGAGGCCTTTTACAGCAATTCGGAGAAAGGGGAAAACCATGGGAGAGCTCGAGGTCGACTACACCAAACCAGAGGCCGAGTAGCAGCTGAACCAAAGCACGTCGAGCAGCAAACAAGAAAAAGGGCACTCGACAACACTAGTCGACGTCGATCATTCTGGTCGATGTCGAGTTCCAGTTTGGTCGAAATCACCTCTTGGAGCCCCAGTCGAGAACAACATGACTCGAAAGCACAAGGAGTACTCGATGTCGAGTACTGGCCGAGTCAGCAATCCTAGTCGAGCTCAAGCACAGTCTGGGGAGAAAAAGAGTTCTACTCGATGTCGACTACTTTGGTCGATGTCGAGTACTTCCCAACGCCAATCCGAGTGGAATCCGAGTGAAGATTTGGATACGTGGATTACTTCCAAGCTAAGGCACGTGAAAGTCTATCAAGACACGTAAAGATTTATCCAATTGAAGAGAGATTTATCCACTTTAGATATTTTCCTTAGAGATTTCTTTCTTTTATTTACCAAGTTTTATCATTATGCTTTAGATAGATAGTTTTAGATATAGATAGATTATTATTTCCTTGGATAGCGAGGATAGAATACTATAGGCCCTAGGGGCTGGTTTTAGGAGTCATCCAATTCGATATCAATTCCAATTTACACACATAGATAGCGAGTAGAGAGAGATTGGGGCCGAGTAGGAAGTTGGAAAGGCGAGAGCGGATTTGGCATCGATCGGTTGTAAGCATTGTTTTGATTTAATGCAAGTTAGTTTCTTTACATTATTGATGTGTGTTTTGATGATAAAGAGAGAGTAGTCATCCAACTTCTAGGGTCGGGATGAGCCCGACGGTAGCCATGTAAGGTAATGCGACAAAGGTACAACTTTTCATGCGATTTCATCTTCTATCCCTATGAGCATGATTCTTCTATGAAAGTTGAAGGTGATCCTTATTTGTGTCATTGAAGCAAAAGTGATCTTAATGCAAACTTGGATTAATTATGTGAAAAGGGTTAGTAACAATTAGGGTTTGTGCGAAAACCTCTATCTTCCCATTTGTTAATAACGACAATTATTTCATGAAAAGACATGATCTTTTATACCTTTAGCATGATTCTTATATGGTTACCGTTGTGGCATTGAAACCCCGATTCTGGAAGATTTTTATATTATTAAATTCCCATAAAATTTGTGTTGTTTCTGTTTTATTTTCGTCATAAGTTACGGTTTTTAATCTGCATAGATCACTCGATCTTGACAACTTTCTGGTCGATCTCGAGCACTCTGGTCAATGTCGAGTACTTTTGTACTCGACATAGCTTGTTTTTATCGTTTTCGGTTGTGCAGCTGCATATCTAGTCGGCAGGTCTAGTCGATATCAAGTACCCTACTTGACGTCGAGGAGCCTTCTAGTCGATTTTGAGAGGATTTAGGAGCTTGAAAGGCGAGCGCTGACATGCTTCCTCGTGGACACGATCATGATTCCCTTCCACTAGAACGAGAGGAAGTCTTGTATTTTATTTGAGCGGTTCATGGAGTCGATTTGGAATTTATATTTGATATTTATTTCATACTTGATTTTCCTCCTAACACTTTTATTCACAAGCATTGAGTTGTGGAATAAGTACCTTTTCGAGGATGGTAATTGATTGCAAGGATATATAAGAATGAATCTTTGATGTTGAGAGTTTAATTTCTTCCCATGTATGACCATTAAAATTATTGCTTGAGGACAAGCAAGCTTAAGTATGGGGTGTTGATGTGCGCTCAAATAACCATGAGTTTCGCTTACACTCATATTGATTTTTGCATACATTTCATATCTTTGGGTTAGAATAATGCAGGAATTGTGTAGTTTATGCTTATTTGCCAATTATGGAGTCTGCACTAGTTTCTGTTTAATTTCGCGAAAATCGAGACACTTTACAAGCAATTTGGAAAAGGGAAGGAAACTGTCAGATTGCTCGAAGTCAACTATAGCAACTTAAGGTCGAGCGGAAGCTAAGCCGAAACACATCGAGCATAAGAAGAGAAGAAATCCACTCGATAAGACTAGTCGACGTCGACCAAAGTTGTCGATGTCGAGTACTTTTTGATCGACAACCCCTTTTGAATCCGAGATCGAGCACCAGCCGAGCAACAAACCAGTTGAGAACACAAAGTCTACTCGATGTTGAGTACTTTACTCAATGTCGAGTACATTCTGGCGACCAGTCCGAGTCGAAATCGAGTGGAGATTCGGATGGGAAGTTACTTGCAAGTGAAGAGACAAAGATCTATCAAGAGAGAAGATATTTATCCACATTAGTAAATTCCCATATTTACTTTAGGGAATTTTAATTGCTTTATTTACCAATGTTATATCATAGGAAAGAGATAGATAGATATAGATAGAGATAGAATTGTTCTTTCCTTGATTAGCGAGGATTGAACACTATAAATAAAGCCCTAGGGGCTGAGTTTTAGGCATCCAATTTTATACACACTTTAGAGGAGCTTTTGGTCGAGTAAGGTGAAGGAGGCGAGAACGGAATTGACATTATTCGGTTGTAAGCTTTTGTTTGATTTAATGCAAGTAGTTCTTTTCATGAAATTATTGATGTGCGTTTTTATGATGAAGAGCGAGTAGTCACCCAACTTCTAGGGTAAGGGTGAGCCCGACGGTAGCCATATAAGGTAATGCATCAAAGGTAAAATCTTTATTGCGATTTCATCTTCTATCCCTGATTTACACGATTCTTCTACGACGCTCGAAGGTGATCCTTATTTGTGTTATTAAAGCGAAAGTGATCTTAATGCAAACTTGAATTAACTATGTGAAAATGGTAGTAATAATTAGGGTTTATGCAAAAGCCTCTATCTTCTTAATTGTTGATGACGAAAGTTATTTGATGAAAAGACATGATCTTTTATACCTTTAGCATGACTCTTATATGGTTATCGTTGTGGCATGGATACCCCGATTTTAGGAGTTTTTAGTTTATTGAATTACATCCTTCGAATCTGAGTGTATTTCTGTTTGATTTTATTTTGCAAAGTTACGAATTTTTCTGCACTGACACTCGACATCGACAATATCTAGTCGATATCGAGTACCTTCTACTCGATATTGGCTTGTTTTGTCCTCTATTGTGCAGCCTGCAGAAAAGTCGACAGTGTTGATCGATATCAAGTACTTTTACTCAACGTCGAGTAACTCTTCTGGTCGATTTCGAGAGCGATTTAGGACTTAAAAGGCGAGCGCTGACACGCTTCCTTGTGGATACGATCCTAAATACCCTACCACTACAGCGGGAGGGTTTCTTGTAATTTATTTACGTGGTTCAGAGATTCGGTTTGCTTTTATAGTTTTATATTTGCATATTTGATTTCCATCCTAACAACACATACCACCAAAGCTAACGTCGAGTGAAGATCAACCCGAGACCAGAGCAAGAGGAGTTGGTATTGACCCATTTAGTTGATATCGAGTGACTTTACAGAGTCGATCCGACGCGTTTTTGAGTCCAAATTTGGGAGAGATTACTTGCACATTAAGAGAATGATCTTTCATCAACTTAGAAGACTTTTATCCTCTTAGGTTAATTTCTAATTTACCTAGGGGAGTTTCCATTGTTTTATTATTTTAATTATGGAACTTTTAATCCTTTGATAGATATAGATAGAGATAGATAGATTTGCTCTCCTAGAATATCTAGGGCCGAGCCCTATAAATAAAGCCCTAGGGGCTGAGTTTTTATGCATTCCATCACACAAGTAGGTAGAAAATAGATTAAAGAGAGAGAGGGCCGAGGTTGAAGAGAGATTGGAGAGCTTGGTTGTACTTCTCGACGTTATTTTTAATTCAAAGCTTAGTTCTTTTCATGTCATCTATGGAGTTCGAAATTTTGAGGCGCGAGTAGTTCCCCTACTTCTAGGGTCGGGGTGAGCCCGACAATAGCCATGTAAGTTTGTCAAATGTATGATCTTTTTATGCGATTTCATCTTCTATCCCTATTTGCATAATTCTTCTACGAAAGTAGTAGGTAGATCCTTATTTGCAATATTGAAGCGAAAGCAATCTTATTATAAATTTGGATTAGTTATCAAAAGGGTAGTTACAACTAGGGTTTATGTGAGATCCTTATTTTCAATATTGAAGCGAAAGAAATCATATTATAAATTTGGCATATCAATTACATTGTTATCGTTGAGGTATAATTCCCCGGATTTGGAATTTATTTAGTTAATTGATTTAAATACAACAAACTTGTGATTATTTCTGTCCACATTTCTTTATTCATCCTCAATCTCTTCGAACGCTCTTTTCCAACACGCTTGGTTACTTTACAATTTCTGCAGAAGGACTTGATTTTGACATATCTAGTCGATATCCACTTGCTACGGACCCGATATCGAGTCCATACTCGACATCGACTTGCTTTGTTATGTTTTGCAGTAACTTGACCTAAAATCGAGTGTTCCCTGAGTCGATATTGACTGAACTGGTCGATATTGAGTGAAGTCCTTGAGTCGATTCCGAACGTGATTGCTCGCTGCTTAGGATCCGCTGACACGCTTCCTCGTGGATTCGATCCTGAATACACTATGATAATGCATATTTCATATAGGCATTATAAGTATTTCTTATTGCAATTAGGTAGTGGTTTTGCTATTGTTTGAGTCTAATTTCGTATATTGCTTGTGAAGTATTCGAGTTCGAAATCTACGCCTTTTTTAGTGTTTATTCTGTAGAATTACATTTTGGCACTTTAATGGACTTTGGAAGAGCTTAAGAGACATACTTTGAAGCATATGGAGACAAAGGAGGAAGCTGAAGAGGAGAAAGGATTGAGGAAAGTCGGAAACAGCATAGGCGGCACCCGCCGCCATTTGCACGACGCCCGTCGGGGACCGGTTTCCAGCAATTCGATTTTGGATCCGAAATTATTATTTCCTATTATTATATTCTATTCCTACTGGGTTTTTGCCGACTCTTTGAGAGGCATTATTAGACTATTTTCAGTTCTATTTAGAGAGTGGAGAGATTATTGTGAGATTATGAACACAATGAGAGAGAGAGAGAGAGAGACGGGGGAGAGAGAGAGAATTGGCCTATGAGTTGCGAAACTCATAGTTTCGCATGTGATTCGAAGACATTGTTGTTTGGATTGTGAGGATTTGATTCTATTTAGTTATTCATCTTCTTATTAGTTATTATCTTGGGCTTAATTATCATATTTGTGTTTCTTTCTATGCTTGATCACCATGTTAGGAATTGCATCTTAGCTATGAATTCGTTGTTGTTTTCTCAATAGCAAACAAAGGTATTGAGATAGTGATATTCTTTGTCTTTGTAGTGGATGATTTCAATTGATCTGTGTTGAGGATATTTGATTAGGGTTGAGTTTGGTATGCGCCTATTATTCTTAATTGTGTTGAGTCAATGTGCCAATTGGTATTGATTACTTGAGTCCTTAATGCTATGCTTTAGTGATATTGAATAAGATGAGTGAGTCTCTGGGAATCTCTCAACTTTAGTCAAGTAGACCTTTGAATATGAATAATTAATAGATCAATCCGAGGACCAGGAATTCCAACCATTGTCAGAGAATTACAAGTGAAATGTTCTTTCTACTTTGATATCAATTTACTTTGCAATAATAAATCTGGTTACTTTTACGTTTTTGTTACTTGCTACAATTATTTCTTTGTCATAAGAGTCTTTGCTTAGAGTTATTGAATAGGAAATCGTTTCTTCCTAGGGGTTCGACAACGGACTTAATCTCTATACAAGTAGTTATTTGGTTTATAAAGTGATTGATTGCCTAATCTATTGGTTTTGTGTTTAAGTTTGGATATTATTACTATTTGACGAGGGGCGAAAGTGTCAACGACGTTTGTCCGTTAAAAGTATTGCTTGAGGACAAGCATGCTTAAGTATGGGGTGTTGATGAGCGCTCAAATAACCATGTTTTTCGCTTACATTCATATCGATTTCTATTTGCATTTCATATTTCTGGGTTTGATTTATGCAGAATTTGTGTAGTTTATGTTTATTTTCAATATATGGAGGTCGACACAAGTTTCTATTTGATTTCTCAGAAATCGAACGCACTTTAGAGCCTAAAGGAAAGTCATGAAAACATTGGAGAAACTAAGGAAGAGCACATGATGGTGCAGCCTAAGAAAACACCACTTTTAACCATTAATCATTTTGAATCAAGTTCTGATGTCTTCATGAGAGTTGTATCCCTTAAAAAGAGTTTTCCAACGCATATTCATATGCGTCAATCGAACGAACAAGGACTCGGAAAAGTGTGTTTCAAGAAGGAGCAGAATGCTGAAAGTGTAGAAATAGCCGATATCGACATCAACCTTACACATTTTCCCGCTATTCCCGAACCCGAAACCAACTAAACCTAGAACCACTTACTTCTGTCCTGTGGACAAACCTGACTCCACTATCCTATAGCGGGGTCTTGACTACAAACTTATTTCGTCGAGAAACCCTCTTGTCAGTTTCGCTTGTGATTCGAAGACATGGTTGTTTGGATTGTGAGGATTTGATTCTATTTAGTTATTCATATTCTTAGTTATTATCTTGTGCTTAATTATCATATTTGTGTTCCTTTTTATGCTTGATCACCATGTTAGGAATTGCATCTTAGCTATGAATTCATTGTTGTTTTCTCGATAGCAAACAAATGTATTGAGATAGTGATGTTTATTTGCCTTTGCAGTGGATGATTTCAATTGATTTTTGTTGAGGATATTCGATTAGGGCTGAGTTCAGTATGCGCCTATTAGTCTTAATTGCGTTGAGTCAATGTGCTAATTGGTCTTGATTACTTGAGTCCTTAATGCTATTCTTTAGTGATATTGAGTAAGATGAGTGAATCTCTCCGAATCACTCAACTTTTGTCAAGTAGACCTTTGAATATGAATAATTAATAAATCAATCTAAGAACTAGGAAGTCCAACCATTGTTAGAGAATTGCAGGTGAAATGTTCTTTCTACTTTGATATCAATCTACTTTGCGATAAAAAATCTAGTTACTTTTACATCTTTGTTACTTGGTACAAATTATTGCTTTGTTATAAGAGTCTTTGCTTAGAGTTATTGAATAGGAAATCGCTTCTTCCTTTGGGTTCGACACCAGACTTCATCGCTATACTAGTAGTTATTTAGTTTATCAAGTGATTGATTTCTTAATCTATTGGTTTTGTTTTTAAGTTTGGATATTAATACTATTTGACGAGGGGCGAAAATGCCAACGACGTTCGTTCATCATCAAATTCTTGACGTCGTTGCCGGGGAGAAGAAATGAGTTTTCTTTTCTTTATCTATTTTAAATACTCTTTACTTTGAGTCTTTTGTGTCCTTGTATGGTTCAAATTCGATCTTGTAATTAATTGCCTTTGTCTTTTGATTCTGAGATTGAAAGATCTCTTAGGTTGAAAATGAAGCTTGAGTTTGAGACAAACAAGGAGATGGCAGACGTAGTTGTTGATCTGCCAAGAAGGACCCTATGAAACCTAATTAAAGAAACCTAATTTGAGTGCTCAACCACTTGCAATTATTCTTTCTGATCTCCCTGAAGGTTCAAGATTTGAGTATAAGTCGAATTGGTCTTCTATTTTGCCCTACTTTCATGAATTGCCTGGGGATGAACCAAACAAGCACCTTGCTACCTTTGTGAGCGTGTGTGATAGACTGAAACCCCAAGGCCTGAAAGATGACCAATTGATGTTGAGAGTGTTCTCCTTTACCTTAAAAGATTCTGCAAGCGATTGGCTTTATTATCTATCCCCAGAAAGCATTACTACTTGGGTACAATTGAAGAAAGCTTTCATGCAAAAGTACTTTCATGCGACTCGCCTCAACAAACTTAAGGAGTTATCCAATGTTGAGCAATCACCTACGGAGAGTCTTTATCAGTATGTTGAGCGGTTCAAGAAGCTTAAGGGTAGTTGTCCACAACATGGGATACCCAAGGATGATCTAGTGCTATATCTTTATGAAGGCTTGCCTGACATCGATAGGAGTTTCATCAATGCTACTAGTGGAGGAGATATTTTGGATAAAACACATCTGGAAGCAATACAGATTTTTGAAGGGTTGGCTAATGCATCACAATAATATGGGAGACACCAAGGAGTTAGAGGAGTTCATAAGTTGGATAGTTCGAGAGATGGACACAAGGATGATATCGATATGATTATGGAGATAGTGAACATGATGGTTATGCAAATGAATCAACCCAATCAGCCTAGACCTTGTGGTGTTTGTGGAAATCCAACTCATCTAAATGATAAGTGTCCCTTAATTCAGGAGGACACCGCTGAAGTGAATGCTAAATATTATGGACCTCACCGCAACTTTGGTAACAATTACAATCAGGGCTACAATTCAAACTATCATAGTGTATTCAAAGACAGAGGACAATTTGAGAATCGTCTTAAAAACACTCAACAAGAAGATAGAGATGAGACATTGAGGTTGTTATTAGACAAGATGGGTGTTCAAGAAAAGTTGATGAGTTAGATGGCTAAGGAGATTGGTGAATTGAAAGCAAAATATTCGGGGAAGTTACCATCTCAAGTGGTAGTGAACCCGAAGGAGAATGTTAGCGCCATGATCCTTAGAGGAGGTAAACAAGTGAATGTGCCCACTAGGAATGTTGAACAGAGGCCTAGGTAATAAGTTGACTTGGGAAATAAAGAGGACGAGATGGAATTAGAGACACATTGCATAGACGGCGCTTGCCGCCCCTCACAACGGCGCCCACCGCCGCCTCCAGTGATGGATCCGACTTCTGACGTTGTTCAATCCTCGAAGAAATCTTCTACAGAGTGGTCTTATGAGGTTTCAAGACCTGCACCACCCTTTCCTTACGGCTTAAGATCTGATCGTAAGTGGGAAGATGAACAAATTATTTATGACACATTTGCTCATTGTGAGGTAAATATTCCACTTTTCAATTTGATTAAAATTGTGCCTCGCTATGTGAAATTTCTGAAAGAACTATGCACGATGAAATGCAAGCAAAGGATGCGAAAGAAAGAAAAGGTAAGTTTAAGTGAGAACATTTCTACTTTACTTCAGAAACGATTGCATGAAAAATGCGGAGATCCGGGTATGTTTACTATCCCATGTGCAATAGGTAATGCTATCTTCACCAAAGCTATGTTAGACCTAGGCGCTTCAATCAATGTTATGTCTTATAACTTGTACATGTTTTTGGATTTCAATGCATTGTTTGAAATTGGTGTTACTATACAACTCGCTGATCATTCTAGTATTAAGTCTAAAGGAGTTGTTGAGGATGTTTTGATAAAGGTAAATGATTTGATATTTCCAGCTGATTTCTTCATGCTAGACATGGAACAAGGTATGCCTAACCCCAATTATCTTGGGAAGGCCATTCTTGCGAATAACCAAGACTAAGATTGCTTGTTTTAAAGGTTCACTAACTATTGACTTTGATGGTAGAAAGATTGAATTTTCTATATTTGAGCCTATTGTTTCTTCTACCAATGATTATGTAGATGTTCTTGACTCTAATGAAAGTAATCACATGAATGAATCAAATGGTTTGTTAGACGCTTCTGTTGAAACTGAATCTATGAGTCTTGATTTTTGTAACAAAGATGAAATTGGATTAGGGAAAGATGACATTGAGAGGAAAATTGAGAATTTGTGTAAGTCACATGACAATGTGTCTAATTCAAATGATTCTATTGCTATTCCCTATGAGAAGTTGATTCCTAACAATGTTGAGGTTTTTACAATTGCAGGAGGGCTCCAGAAGTAACTTATTTCAAGAAGGAATTGATGAATGCAATTGATGGATATGTTGGAAAAGTTCATAAAGTTCCCCCTCTGGTCTTGAAAAGGACAAGTGTGGAGGATCTTAATGGGATAACTTGATCAAGAAATGCATCACGTCGAGCCAAAGACATGAAACAAATGCGCTTCTTTGGAGGCAACCCATGGTAGTTAGGTAATGTTATTTCTATTTTCGCAATTAGTTTTCAATTCCATAAAGTAGGATTAATCGTATCGCTGAATTTCGAAAGCTACGGTAAGTTAAAACCTATGTTGGCATTGAGTTTGTTGATTTGGAGTGCGGAGTCACATTCTGTGGACATGGCGCCCACCACCTGTCACACGCCGCCCGCCGCCCCCTGTCCGCCCGACGAATCCAAATTTTGGTCAAATTTGAAGGGAACTTTCTATCTTTCTTATTTTTGGTTATTCTCGTTTTAGGCTAGATTTATTTTCTTTTTAGAATTAGATTATTTTCTATCTATTTTTAGGTTAGATTATTTCTATCTATCTTAGGTTAGTTTATTTTATCTTTTACTTATTTTCCATTTATCTTAGGATTAGATTATTTTTCTTTTTAGGTTAGTTTCATTATTTCCTAGGATTAGATTTTCTATCTTTTCTATTCTATCTAGTTCTAATATTTTTTATTTTTCTTTTTGATAGATTTTCCCTTCAACTCATCATATATTGCTACTCCCTATTTTGAATCAACCAAGCTTGCTCAAGAAATTTACAAAACCCAAAAGCCTACTTGATTCTGTCCATCGAACCACTTTTCATCATTACTTGATTCTAAAAACCTACAGCCTACTTGATTCTGTCCACCGAACCACTTTTCATCATTACCCTGCACCCACAAAATTCAACCTTTCCTATACCATTCCCTTACCTATCACCAAAGAACCCTTTGAAACCAAATTGTTCGAGAAAGTTTAAAGTTTGGAAGAGTGTGACGTCGGTTCTCCTATGTTTTCACTCGGATTCGAGATTCTGAGTACACCGCGCCCGCCGCCCCAGACACGGCGCCCGCCGTTCCTGTAGCGAGCCCATCTTTTGGTCTTTTTCGTGGTTTTTCTTTGATTTTGCCTCGAGTTGCATCATGCTTCCAACTCTTGTTATGAAGAAGCCCCATTTGCTGTCTTGGAAAGAAGAGGATCGTTGGCTCAAGCTTGAAAATAGGGAGTATAAATCCACCCTATTCTTTCACTCCCCGACGTTGAAGAAATTGGGACTATTTGAGGAGGTCCACCGACTCCTTAGAGAGGGAGGATTGAGTGATTTCTTGGATGTGTATGATTATACCTATCCGGCATTAGTGAGAGAGTTCTTGGCCACCCTGGATTATCGTTCTGATATGGAGATTCGTTTTTAGCTGAGGAATCGGAAGTTCGTGGTAGCTAAGAATCTGATTGCATAAGCTTTTGGGGACAAATTGGCTGCTCTAAATCCTCTTGATATGTAGAAAGAGGATACATTTCAATTCTTTGAGATGAGTCAACAATGCTGTGCATCCACGATTACTCATCCTGAGTTGAGGTTGTGCTATTTGGTACTCTGTAACTCTTTCTTGGGTATGGCGAATTATTCCATTGTTACTATGAGAGAGCCCAGAGCTATTTTTGTTGCTTGACTCCGGGAGGGGTGGATATCCCTGATTGGGTTCAGCTATTTTTGGGAAACTGTATGGAGGTGACTACAACCACTCATGTTAGGCCTGAACGCCTTATTATTTCCGAAGGTTTGATATCGCTGATTGCTCGCCGAGTGGGTGTATATCTTGATGAGTTGTAGCCTCTCGATGGAAAGAAAGTTTACAATCTTGCCAACCTGGAATGGTGGGGCATGACTGATATGGGCCCAGAGGCCGGATGGAACCTGGTGTTTCAAATGGAAGTCGAGACCAGCAGAGGAGCATCATAATTATCTACCTGCGAAACTACCATATTGCCTGAGGATGTCAGATTTTAGTCTCTATCACCACCAGCTCCCATTGGATCCGGATGAGCATAGTTTAGATAGGCGATGGCATGTTATTGATGATGAGGCCACGAATGATGAGGCCATTGATAATGAGCCTGCTGAGATTACAGAAGAAGTAGTGGCCAGAGACGAAGTTGTTGAAGATGACGCCGAGCCTAAATGTGTTACTTTGGATGATCTTGAGCGTCGATTTGTTGATTTTGAGGCAAGCACCGTTGACAATCTCACTAGTCTTTCGGAGTAGCTCTCTAGTCTTCAGAATACGATATTGATTGCCCTTCAGGACATCACTCAGTGGTCTGGACCCCAGACCCCGCCTTCACAGTAATTGGTTAGTCATTTGCTTTCTTCAAACCCTTTATTTTTATTTTTCATTGTTCATTTTTGTGTTTTTATGCATTGAGGACAATGCAACATGTAAGTGTGTGTGTGTGTGTGGGGGGGGGGGGGGGAGTGAATTGAATTAGTTAGGTTAGTTCATGTTTGAATTTCTATTTTTGAATTTTTATTATTTCTTTTATGTTATTTCTTTTGTGTTATAGAAAATGTCGAAAAAGAAAAAAAAATTGAAAAATGTCAAAAAATTAAAGAAGAAAAAGTGAGTTTTGTTTGTTGTTTTGCATATTGTGTAATCAAATATTTTCATTTAATTTGAGTTTGTCCTATTTTGACTTTATACTGACATGATCTTATAAATCCTATGGAATTCTGGAATGATTTTATCTTATCCTGAAAATTGGTTTTTATGTGAAATATGATTAGGCATATGTAATTGAGCATGTATGATTTACGTTTGGGAGTATGCTTGAAATTCGACAAAAATTTGTCCCAATGAGATATTTTTGGCTTTATAAGGGATATCTCTATATTCCTTTTGCTTTTCTTGTGTGATTTACTCTTCCTATGCATTTATCATTGAGTATTGTCCTGGTTATCTATTTTCAAGGCCGATTATATACATGTTCATTGCTTGATAAGTTCAAATGATAGAGGCAACCTTTTAGCCGCATATTTATCTATGTCTACCCTATGTTATATCTTGCTTTGAAGCCAATTTGAGCCTTTAGCCTTTTTATTGATAGCTCCACAAAATTATTATTCCTAGCCTATGCTGAGCCTTACCCTTATTCTGGGGGAATTGAGATTTTTAGTAGGTTATGGAATCTATTTTGGAGATTAAGGAGAATGAAAAAAAGATGTAATGTTATATGCTTATTTATTCCCTCATTTTTATGGTTTTGAGAAGATGTTATGGTTTATGGTCTTGAGAAGATGTAATGTTATGTGCTTATTTATTCACTCATTTTTACGCATTTGGTTTTCATGTATTTTGGGCTCAAAGAAAAAACAAAAAAAAATCCAAAAAAAGAGAAAAAGAAAAAAAAGAAAAGGAAAAAAAAAGAATAAAAGAGCCATTTATTTTATTTTTGCATAATGAGGAAGAATTGGATTTATATTGGTTAGGTGTCATGATATGTGAGATGATAATGAGATGATTATGAGATGATTTGATGATATTGAGAGATGTTGTGCATTTGTGAGCTTGATGTTATTGAGTTGGTTTGTGTTATGTTGGGAGTTTCGAAATCTTATTTTCCCGGAATTTATAGCACCACATGACCAAATACAATTCCTTGCCCTTATATTTCTACCAAGCACCACATGACCAAATACAATGCCGAATGGAATCTTCTATGAAGGTTTCCATTGAGCGAAAGTACTCTTGATGTCCTTATTTTTGCATTGACGTATCCGGTAGAGATTTGTTGATATAAATGTAAATATTTGAGTTGATGCTTGTATATGGAATTGAGTTGAGTGTATGCTTAAAGCTTAAACACATGAGAGTGACAAATACACATTTTATCCTTGGTAAGGTTGGATTTTTGAGCATGCAAGCAACTTGATCCCATATGTACATGTTATGACGCTTATATGTTTGATTATATTTGCACTATTGATGATGTTGGTTTTGAATTTTGATGAGTAAAATTAGGAAAGAATTTCCTGTGGGATGCGTAGATGATGTTTTGCTTTATGGTTGCTTGAGAACAAGCAAGAGTTAAGTGTGAGGGATTTGATAATGCATATTTCATATAGGCATTATAGGTATTTCTTATTGCAATTAGGTAGTTGTTTCACTATTGTGTGAGTCTAGTTTCGTATATTTCTTATGAAGTATTCGAGTTTGGAATCTATGGCTTTTTAGTGTTTATTCTGTAGAATTACATTCTGACACTTGAATGGACTTTTGAAGAGCTTAAGAGACATACTTTGGAGCATATGGAGGCAAAGGAGGAAGCCAAAGAGGAGAAAGGAAGCACGACATTGGAGTTTATTGAAGACAATTGAGGAAAGTCAGACACTACATAAGCGGCGCCCGCCGCCATTTGCACGGCACCCGCCGTGGGCCGGTTTCCAGCAATTGCGATTTTGGATCCGAAATTATTATTTCCTATTATTATATTCTATTCCTACTAGGGTTTTGGCCGACTCTTTTGAGAGGCATTATTAGACTATTTTTAGTTCTATTCAGAGAGTGGAGAAATTATTGTGAGACTGTGAACACAGTTAGAGAGAGAGAGAGAGAGAGAGAGAGAGAGAGAGAGAGAGAGAGAGAGAGAGAGAGAAAATTGGCCTATGAGTTGCTAAACTCATAGTTTCTGATGAGCGCTCAATTAACCATATTTTCCGCTTACATTCATATCGATTTCTGTCTGTATTTCATATTTCTATTGGTTTTGTATTTAAGTTTGGATATTATTACTATTTGACGAGGGGCGAAAGTGCCAATGACGTTCGTCCGTTAAAAGTATTGCTTGAGGACAAGCAAGCTTAAGTATGGGCCTGGTATTGATGTGCGCTCAATTAACCATGTTTTTTGCTTACATTCATATCGATTTCTATATGCATTTCATATTTTTGGGTTTGATTTATGTAGAATTTATGTAGTTTATGTTTATTTTCAATATATGGAGGTCTACACAAGTTTCTGTTTAATTTTGCAGAAATCGGACGCACTTTGGAGCCTAAAAGAAAGTCATGAAAACATTGGAGAAATTAAGGAAGAGCACATGATGGTGCAGATGGAGAAAATGCCACTTTTTGCAGTTCATCATTTTGAATCAAGTTTTGATGTCTTCATGAGAGTTGTATCCCTTAAAAAGATATTTTCAACACATATTCATATGCATCAATCGGACGAACGAGGACTTGGGAAAGTGTGTTTCAAGACAGAGTAGAATGCTGAAAACGCACAGAAATAGCCGACGTCGACAGCAACCTAGAACCGCTGACTTCTCTCCTGAGGACGAACCTAACTCCACTATCTTATAGCGGGGTCTGGACTACAAATTTATTTGGTCGAGAAACTCTCTCGTCAAATTGGCGCCGTTGTCGGGGAGATATCAATCACGCCTAGTTTAGTTGTGTTTGAGGTTCAGAAAAGCCCATCCTTTTTTCTTACCCTATCACATACCCTTCCACCACCTACCTCATCGATACCAACTAGGTACCGAGCTTTTCCTACTAATTTGTGTTCTTGATTGTGATTTCAAAGCTTATGTACAAAGATGGAAGCCTTTTGGGAATGGGACCACGAATGGGATAGATGGGTCTGATATATGAAACGGAGGAATAGGATCGCAGTGGAGGAGGCACAATTAAGGGAAATAGCCCGGCTGGAGGACGAAGTCCGAAGGCTCGAGGTTTTCTATCGTTCTAAGTGATTAGAGCCTCCTTCTTATGAGGAAATTACATCTATGGAAAGTGATGAGAGGAAGATGAAGATTGGCACAAATAATGGGTACTCCCACGGTACATGAAAGCAACAACGCCAGCCGATGTCGACTACCGCATAGTCGATGTCGACCACATTACGGAGACCTAGGTATGTCCTTCCCCGATCTTAATTCCACATTTTCTATCTATCTTTGAAAAACCATTTGAAGGGCCCCAAGAAGAAGAAGCACTAGAAGAGAAGAAGTTGGTCATTGTTGCCCAGGGCTTTCCAAGGTTGCTTTTACCTACTAGAAGAGAAGAAGTTGGTCATTGTTGCCCAGGGCGTTCCAAGATTGCTTTTACCTTACAAGGTGAAGGCCATCCCCAACAATTTTGAACAACCGATGTTCATATTTAAGTATGGGGTCCTAGCAAAGTGGCATGAAGCTCCGCATGACGAGGAGGAAATATCTCTTCCCACTCCACCATTCTGATGTGGTGGAGATACACAACTAAGTCAACCTATGAAGCGGAAGAGGTATGATAACGAGGTATGTATCTTTTCTTTATGTCTTCCCTTATGCAGGTCAACTGGGGCCCGGGAAGATGAATAGGTGAAACAATGGAGCGTTCACTCGGGGAGGTTTAAGCTTTTTCACATGATGCCCCCGGATGATATTCCACGCTTCCCACCACCGGAGGAACCACCAGATCCACCTATACCTCCGGACAAAGATGAGCCAGGCTAAGACTTAAAGGGATGTAGGTCAAGCTAAAGACTTAAAATTTAGCGCTTACGGGAGGCAACCCGCTATTTCTTATTTCTTAGGGTTTTAGATACTGTTGGTTTTTGTTTTAAATATTATATTGGGTTTTGCCTTTGTGGATTTCGTCTTTCTAACACGAATTGTATGTACAAGAAGCTGCAGAAAGTACTCGATGTTGAGTACTCTACTCGACGTCGACCACACATGAGGAGAAACAAAGCCCGTGGTTAACATAAAACCACCTTAAGGTTCCCACATACTCGATGTCGAGTAGAAAGTAGTCGATGTCGACTACTCTACTCGATATCGACCACTCTGCAACGAACTTCAACACTCGATTCCAAGTTTTTGCACATCTGTCTAGTGAGTGTCTTTCTTCACCCTTGTTTTTATATATAGTGAGGACACTGTAATGTTTAAGTATGGGGTGGGGGAAAGGCTTACTTATATTATATTTATGGAAATTCTTTATACATGTATACTTTGGAAATACTATTTATCTATATGCTTACATGTTGTTTTCCAAAGTTTATTTTTAATCACCCCCGTTACAAAATTTGATTAGTGTCATGGGAGTTATATTGAACTCGACGATGAAAAATTGGATTAATTAGAGATATAGCATGAAATTGCCTAGTAAAGGGAAGTCACAATGAAGTGCATTATTTTATGAAAACCGTGAAAGGAGGTAAAATTTGAATTTGCTTTAGACATATCCATGATAAGAGGACGGAAGACTTTATTTTCCATACATTCTTACCATATCCTAGCCTCACCTATGCTTATATGCATCACAAGCCATATTATGCCTTATTTCATATTTGCTCCATATGATCTATATATTGCCATTTTCTTTACCTTATTACCCATCCGAGGAGTTTTATAAGAAACTGATGTCATATTATGGAGATTATTATATGCTTGTGTGTTGTACCATTATTTTGGAGTTTGGCAGGAGAATCATCATATTATGGAAAATTTAATGAGTGAAAGAAAATCCGGTCACCTCATGAGATAAAGGTAGATCGACCCTGCTTGCGTTGAGATGTTAGTTCCGCAGGATGGGACACCAAGGTGAGAAGTTTGAAGCACTAAGTATCCAGGGCCATTCATGACACCCATGTTTGTGACTCGTGAGAAGGCAGTGCTAAGGTTAGAGAGGTAAACACATTATATTGAAAAAAGCATTGAGCGAAATGTGAGAAATCAAAGGAAGAAGGAATGTGGTATGAAAGTTTGGAAATTACTCCATTTCCCCGGATCATTAACACCACATGGCCAAATATATCCCACCTTAAGTCTTTTACCAATCTACTCCTTATTGAGCTTAATAAAGTCCTCTTGATTATTGTTGCTTTGTCACTTATGAAATGTTTTTGCATAACCCTCTTTTTGTGTGTAGATGTTGTTTTTATTCACATGCATGAACTTGTGGCACAAGTACTTTCTCGAGGATGGTAATTAATTACAGGGACATATGCGAATGAATCTTTGATGTTGAGAGTTTAATTTCTTCCCCTGTATGGCCATTAAAAGTATTGCTTGAGGACAAGCAAGCTTAAGTATGAGGTGTTGATGTGCGCTCAATTAACCATGTTTTTCACTTCTATTCATATCGATTTCTGTCTGCATTTCATATTTATGGGTTTGATTTATGCAGAATTTGTGTAGTTTATGCTTATTTGCAATATATGGAGGTCTACATAAGTTTTTGTTTAATTTCACAGAATTCGGATGCACTTTGGAGCCTAAAGAAAGTCATGAAAACATTGGAGAAAATAAGGAAGAGCACATGATGGTGCAGCTGGCGAAAACGTCACTTTTTGCCATTCATCATTTTGAATCAAGTTCTGATGACTTCATGAGAGTTGTAGCCCTCGAAAAGATTTTTCCAACCCATATTCATATGCGTCAATCGAACGAATGAGGACTCGGGAAAGTGTGTTTCAAGACGGAGCAGAATGCTAAAAGCGCACAGAAATAGCCGACGTCGACATCAACCTTACACCTTTTCCCGCTATTCCCGAACCCCAAAACCAACTAAACCTAGAACCACTGATTTCTCTCCTGAGGACGAACCTGACTCCACTATCCTATAGCGGGGTTTTGACTACAAATTTATTTCGCCGAGAAACCCTCTCGTCAGCTTCGCTTGTGATTCGAAGACATGGTTATTTGGATTGTGAGGATTTGATTCTATTTAGTTATTCATATTCTTAGTTATTATCTTGTGCTTAATTATCATATTTGTGTTCTTTTCTATCCTTGATCATCATGTTAGGAATTGCATCTTAGCTATGAATTCGTTGTTGTTTCCTCGATAACAAACAAAGGTATTGAGATAGTGATGTTTCTTTGTCTTTGTAGTGGATGATTTCAATTGATCTATGTGGAGGATATTCGATTAGGGATGAGTTCGGTATGCGCTTATTAGTCTTAATTGCGTTGAGTTAATGTGCCAATTGGTCTTGATTACTTGAGTCTTTAATGCTATTCTTTAGTGATATTGAATAAGATGAGTGAACCTATGTGGATCTCTCAACTTTAGTCAAGTAGACATTTGAATATGAATAATTAATAGATCAGTCCGAGGACCTTTGTTACTAGCTACAAATTATTGCTTTGTGATAAGAGTCTTTTCTTAGAGTTATTTGAAGGTTCGATAATATAAAACTAAGTAATATAGAAATACTCTTGAAGGGGGGTTGAATAGAGTATGCCGGTTTTTCGCAGATAGTCTCAAGACTTTTGAAGCCCGTGCAAAACCCTTTGAGATTAGACTTAATCTTTTCTCTGGAAAACTTGAATCACAAATAAGTTATACAATTCGAACAAATGCGGAAATATGGTAAAGCAGTAAGTAAAGGACGCAACGAATTGTTAACGAGGTTCGGCACGAACTTGGCCTACGTCCCCGCCTAGGGTTCTTCCACAACCCTAGGATTCAACAGGCTTTATTGATTCACAAAGCTTAGGATCCTAATAGATCGCCGAGAAGCCTCTCTCCTATACAATTGCAATCTAGTCAACTCACGTTCCCTTGGAGTCCTAGACCAATCTAGAAGAGCCCACCTCTCTCAGCTATCTAGTACAATCCTCTTACTCTCGAGAATCAATAGCCTAGTGCTCACTTCCTGAGTTATAAACTCTCGAGTATAACACTCTCTTTGAATATATCCTATAAGCTCACTGTGTATCTCTCAAATGCTTTGAAACAAAATATAAGACTCTTAAGAACAAGCAGAGAAAACACGCTGAAGAGAGATCGTAAACTTAAGGGCTGAGTGTGCAATGATATTCGTGAATGTACGTCCATCCTCTCTCTCTTCTTCATCTCCTTTATATAGTGAAGGTCACCGGCGCCACTTAAGGACGGAATCTTCTCCAACGGCTAGGCTGATCATGGCTATCTTCGAGATCTTCTAAAATTGGAAACTTTTGAAGCCATGATCTCCGATTGTGTCCTTCTTAACTTTTCGACTTTGGAAGGAGATAATATTTGAAAAACTTTCTGAAATGTTAGAATATAATATCTGAAAGCATATAATAATATATAATGATATTCAGACATAATATAATAAAGAACAGGTTTTGTGTTTCATCAACACTGTTAAAGCTTCAAAACCTTTGACACAAACTGTTTGTAAAACCTTTGAAACTAATTCCGATTTTCATCAAAGGGAGTGGAGTTATCATTATTGAATAGGAAATTGCTTCTCCCTAGGGTTTCGACAACGGACTTCATCGCTATACTAGTAGTTATTTGGTTTATCAAGTGATTGATTGCCTAATCTATTGGTTTTGTGTTTAAGTTTGGATATTATTACTATTTGATGAGGGGCGAAAGTGTCAACGACGTTCGTCCGTCATCACCCTACCACTACAGCGGGAGGGTTTCTTGTAATTTATTTGCGTGGGATTGGAAATGGGTTAGATAATTATATTATTATATTTATTTAGACTTAATTCCCTCATCAACAAGTGGCAGTCGATCTCTAGTGCAAACCTGCAAAACACACAAACAACCACTCGACGTCGAGTAGAGGCACTCGATATTAGGTCAGTTCACTCGATATCGACTAAAGTCACTCGATGTCGAGTCAAAATGCGCCTATTAGTCTTAATTGCATTGAGTCAATGTGCCAATTGGTCTTGATTACTTGAGTCTTTAATGCTATTCTTTAGTGATATTGAATAAGATGAGTGAACATATGTGGATCTCTCAACTTTAGTCAAGTAGACATTTGAATATGAATAATTAATAGATCAATCCGAGGACCTTTATTACTTGCTACAAATTATTGCTTTGTGATAAGAGTCTTTTCTTAGAGTTATTGAATAAGAAATTGCTTCTCCCTAGGGTGTCGACAACGGACAATATCGCTATACTAGTAGTTATTTGGTTTATCAAGTGATTGATTGCCTAATCTATTGGTTTTGTGTTGAAGTTTGGATATTATTACTATTTGACGAGGGGCGAAAGTGCCAACGAAGTTCGTCCGTCATCACCCTACCACTCCAGCGGGAGGGTTTCTTGTAATTTATTTGCGTGGGATTGGTAATCAGTTTGATAATTATATTATTATATTTATTTAGACTTGATTCCCTCATCAACAAGTGGCAGTCGAGTTCTAGTGAAAACCTGTAGAACACACAAACAACCACTCGACGTCGAGTAGAGGCACTCGATATCAGGTCAGTTCACTCGATATCGACTAAAGTCACTCGATGTCGAGTCAAAATGCAGAAAACTGATCGTCCACTACTCTCGCAGCAGATTTAAGCACGTAAGATAGAAGATAAAAATCATATGAGAATCATAAATAAAGCACACTTACATGGCTATCGTCGGGCTCACCCCGACCCTAGAAGTGGGACGACTACTCGCGCATCATCATAGCAAACTTCATCATCGGCATAAAGAAACTACTTTGAATTGAATAAAAGAGTAAGAGTACAACCAAACACTCCACAGCCGCCCTCTCTCTCTCTCTCTCTCTCTCTCTCTCTCTCTCTCTCTCTCTCTCTTCCTCTCGGCCTACTCCTCGCTCTACTACTATGGTGCATAATATATTGCTTGTGAAAAAAAGATGATTAAAACCTAGCCCTTAAGGGCTTTATTTATAGTAAACTAGTCCTCGCTAGCCAAGGAAAGATATATCTATCGAATTTCTATGATACAACTTCCTACTTAAAATAATATAAGATAAATAAAAATTCTCTAGGGTAAATGGAATTTAACCCGTAAGGATAGATATTCATTAAGGAGATAAAATATCTTCTCTTCGTGACTAAGCAATCTCCTTCAAATTAGAATTCGTCAAAAAGCATCTCGGCACTCTAGGGCTTCACTCGATATCGAGTCAAGTCACTCTAGGGCTTCAAAACACATCTCGTCAAAACGCATGTGTCTCGAGTGAGCTTCACTTGATCTCGAGTCAGGCTTGTGGTGTCGAGTGCTTTTCTTCTTCTCTTGGCTCAAAGTGTGGAATGTGGGACTCGATGTCGAGTGAACTCCAGTAGATATTGAGTGAAATCTCAATAGCTTGATCCGTCCAACACTTAGCCAAATTCCGCTTCACTCCAATAGATGTCGAGTGGTTCCAGTAGACATCGAGTGAATCAACAGCTTGGTTCATTCTTCTCCAAATTGCTCTGAAATGCTTCCGATTCCTGCGAAATTAAACCAAAACTTGTGTAGACCTCTATAATTCACAATTAAACATAAACTATGCAAATTCAATACTTTCCTAACCCAAAAGTATAAAATATGAACAGAAATTGGAATAAAGGTAAGCATGAAACATGGCAAAATAGGCGCACATCACTTACCAATCCCCAATACAACCCCGTCGAATGGAGTCTTCTTTGAAGATTTTCATTGAGGGAATTGAAAGCCCTCTTGATGATGCATGTTTGCTTTGATGTATTCGATGGAGATATTTGTATATAAGTGTCAATGCTTATAATTAATGTTTGCATACATAATTGAGTTGAGAGTTGTACTTCAAAACCTAAACACATGAGAGTGAGAGAAATACACTATCTCCTTATGAGGTTGGATGAATAGGAATGCGGGCTACTTGATCACTCAAATACATGCAATGATGTTTGTCTTGTCTTGTCTGTGTTTGCACTTGTCATGATGTTTCTTTTTGATAGGATTAAGATATAAAGGAATTTCTTGTGGGATGCATTGATTCATGTTATTTTATCATTGCTTGAGGACAAGCAAAAACTTAAGTGCATTGGAATTTGATAATGCATATTTTAAATAGGCATTGTAGGTAGTTTTAGGCTAGTTAGGATGCATTTGGTACATGTTTTGGAGTTAAATTGCATTATATGCTTTATTTTGGAAGAGTTCGAATTCTGAGCAAATTGCGATTTATTTTGCAGAGATAGTGATTTGAACATCAAAAGAGGACGCAATAGGTTTGAAGCTATGGATACAAAGTGCAACGAACTAAAAGCAAGAAGAGAAGAGTGCTTTAAATACATGCAACGGGCAAGTAAAAGCGTTGTAGTAACCAGGTGCAGCGGTCGAGGCACACAGGCAGCGGCCATCGTATGCACCTAGCCGAGAAAATAAGGAAGAAGCTAGGCAGTGTCCACCGCATATGTTGTCAATGAACCGGAGTCATTTTATTTCTATCTAAACCTAATTTCATTAGTTTGGCTGACTTTGGAGTTTTATATTACGAGGGATTAGCCCTAGTGTTACCTATCTACTATTCTATATATTCATCGTTCAACATACAATTGAGAGAGAGCGATGTTCGCCATGAGCAATTAAACTCCATTTGTTCTATCTACAATTTGAAGCTTTGTTTGGATTGGGTTGTGAGTTTCCGAATCTCGTTCCTTATTTCCTATATTGAATGTTTTGACTTCCTTACACTTAATTCTTGATTGTTTTGTTCTATCTAATCTGGCCAACTCATTAGAATCAATTCAATTTTTAGGGTTTTGTATATTTCTGATTGCGAACTTTAACCCAAGTAGAAAACTTATCCCTTTAGGGCTAATTGAACTAATTGGATAGGTAGGAAGTTGGATGTTTTGTGAAATCCCTCTTTAGGGGTTGCAAATACCTTGGTTAATCTATGAACTTAAACCTATTGATTGAGTTAAATTCTTCTTTAGGGACTTCCGATGAGATAATTGGATAGGTAGGAAGTTGGATGTTTCATTGGACTAGTAGCTAAATTAGGTCGGGACAAGGACATTCATAGGAAGCCTAAAAGGGCGAGAGGAAGTTACAAGGATCAACTTAACCAAATAAAGTGGATAATATTAGGTAGGACTATTTCTCTATATTGTCTGAATCAATTTTCTTTACTATAGCTTTCATTCTTCCGCTTTGATAAAAGGTGGAGCTTTTGCACTCTAAACCCCCCTTTGGTTACTCAAGGCAACTAAATCATACTCGAATAGGTAGAATTCCTTGTGGGATCGACCTCTTGCTTATTCACTATACTAGACTATAAGTTTGAGTTTTGTTTGAAAGGAATAATGACATGTTTTCCTCCCGTCAAACACCATTTCACAATACACATATATTTAGGATAATAAGCACTAACCATAGATTTACAATCACAAAAGAATCGCAAAAACAAATTATTTTAATGCCTTCCACTTTTATGATGAGTTATAACGAATTCACAACTGATTCACACTACAAGGTAGTACAAACCAGATAGTTTTTTTTATATCAAGAAAGCACTTCGTTTCTCTAGACAAATCTAGAGAAACCGAGAGACTGAACAAGCCGGTAGATAGACTAACCATCATGTACAATCAAAAGCAACAACAAAAGCAAATAACAAAAATTAAATGACTGAAAGGAAATTACACAAGCAAATGACATAAATAAAATTATAAAAAGAAACGTGCAGGCCATTTCACAATGTGAGCTACAAGGCAACAAGACAAACGAATCGATCGGTCAAAAGGATGACGCACACAGAGAGCTCTGGGGATCACTAGCAGACACCTCAGATTATGGACTCCATCGAGCCATCAGATGTCAATCGCATTTTCACGATGTCATCAAACGTGACAAATCGAACACAGCTCACCTGAAGCCAAAAACACAACAAAAATAGCACAACAATACAACTCGCACTCTCAAACCCTGACCACATCATAGCCCAATCAAACCCCCAAACATCCATCTCAAACCCTCAAGGACGATAACAAGATCGTGAACAGGTTATCACAAGGATAAACCGAAATAGAGGCGGATACATTTGGGATACCCGATCCTTCGCCTATGGGCTCAAGATCAAGAACCACGCCGTATATTTGTCCGATCTTGCAATACTCTTCCAATATCTCCTGATTAAACAATTAAACAAACTAATTAATTAAAATAATTATAGCGACAGAAAAAGACTTAACTAAACTAACTAAATCAATAGCTACGAAAAGGGAAACAAGGGAAACGAGGGAGAGGAAGGTGCGCGCGCTGGGTCTCGGGCACGCAGGCGCTATGGCCTCAGGGCGTGCAAGCAGGGGTGCGCGGGACTGGCAATCGCTGGCTGGAAGCGAGAGTTGATGAGCGAGGCCGCGGAGCTAGCGAGAGCTGACACGGGAGCGAGAGCGCAGGAGCGAGAATCGGCGATGCGAGAGCGCTTGTGCGTGCGGAGCCTGTTGAGGCCGCGCTTGCTGGGAGCGAGGTCGGATGGGGACGGTGCCAAGGGCTGGCTTCTCTTCTTGCGACGATTTCACTAAGGTTTGGGGTTTGTGTTTGGATTCGGTATTAAAGAACAAGGGAATGGTGATGGTGATGGTGCCGGACAACTTTAGAACACAAGAGCATAAAGGCTTTTGGGATTGATAATCGAAGAACCCTTAATCCATAAAGGGTTTCTCCAATTCTATTCAATCTAAGAAATTCAAAGTACATAGGTATGATTAAATAGAAAAACTATGGGAGATCTAACCAATCCTTCCTTGCAAAGGAAAGGGGTTTGGATAGATCTATTCTATCTAAAGATAATTAAAACATTCCTAAGATAATTATTTCCTATTAAAGATAGAATTTAAATAACTTGGTGTACAAGGATTAATCTAGAAGAGATATAATCCTTGTAACTTATTAAATCTACTTACATAAAATAACACTAATTAATTAATGGAATAATTAATCTCGGCCCAACACATGATGTGTACTTGACATGGGCCTTGTGGACACTCGACATAGTGTGGTCTCGAGTGGCCCATTGTTATGTCGAGCTCCATTGTCTTCATGGCGGATGTTGTCGAGTCTGCAAGAGCTTTGTTTTAGGACGGAAGCTCATTTCTTGTGTTGGTGGAGTAGCTTTGAGCCAAGTGATCCAGGGTAGCCTGAACCCTTGCTCCATCGTTCCTTGGTAACGGACAAGAAGGGCATTGGTTGCATCTTGAATCTTCTTGCCTCTTGCACGAGTGATAGGGCCATCGAATGGAACCTTCATATTGTCCTCAATGTCACCAAGAGTCATCGATAATTGCACTGCATCAGAGGCGGTTAAAACAAAAAAGAGAAGCTTAAAAGAAACAATAATGAACCGGATAGTGAAAGAAAGAGCAGTGAAAAAACAAACCAAGCCTAAAGGCATTTTTTTAACCAAAAAAACGCGTACACACAACGCTAACAATGGTGATTGCACTGTACTCACACAGAGCACTGCGATGGAGGGTGCCGGAAGGCCAAGGAGGTTGGCAGCGAGGGCTGACTTCAGCAAGAGCCAACTTCGGCGAACTCCCAAGCCGCGACAAAAACAAATGGCATGGCAGAAGCCAACACGAGCAGGGCGGCAACAAACATCACAGAAAAAAAGAACGAAGAAGACATGACAGTGGCCATGAAAAGGAGGCTGGCGGCGGTGCCGATGCGAAAGGCGGCCCAAAACAACCGAACCCAGAGCATTGGGCGAAACCAGTGACGGTGGAGGCCAGTAGTGGTAGCAAGTATGGGCAGGTGGCGGTGGCAACCGAGAACCGGGCGACGGTGGCAACTAGGTCGTGGTGACGGGCCAAACGCTCGTGTTGGCTTCTGCCATGCCATTTGTTTTTGTGACGGGCCAAATGGGCTATAGAGAAGTAGTGGTGGCCGGGATAATTTAAGGCGGTAAGCGAAGGTCATGGTGAATGGTGATGGTGATGGTGGTGACGATACACCAACGCTCAAGAGAGCCTTTTGGGGTTTTTTTTAATTGGGGGAACGATTAGTTCTCTAAAAATTACAAACCATATAGTTTAGGAAGCACTAAGGCATTAAGAAAAACAAAATTTACACATACATATAAACTAAACTTATTGAGATATCAATTTCCCAAGAACTTCCATATAACAAAGTAGCGTTGAAAAAAAAGGTAATACTATTTTACAGATTACAAAATATGAAAATATTAAGGGAAGTGAATGTAGACCACAGAAGAAATTAAGAAGTATCAAATTATAGCTAATTTAGATGCAATTTTATCGAAAGAATTGTACCCCTTTTATTGTTTGTTTTTTTGCAAAACCAAATAGGTGGTTATTTGTGACATTTATAAAAGACTTGTAAAATACAAGGTGTAAAGGTTAAGAGGCACTAGTAGTAAGTATAGAATAAAAAAAAGGGAAAATTAATTAAAATACCCCCACCTTTGGGGGTATGGTAAAAATATATCATCAACTTTGAAATGTAATAAAAATATTCCGACCTTTGCGGGTAGTGGTAATATATTACCACAAGTTTTTTCACGTGTAAAAAATGCTGACAAGGCAGTCTACGCAAATTTTTAACAATGGTTTTCTTGAACAGTGTCCTTAAGAACAAAATAAAGAGTTGGATCTAGTTCATACCCAACGCCTTTTCTTCCCTCTTATCTTCTTCCGTGGACCGTGGTCGCCTCTTGAATTATCTTCCAGGTCTTCCAGGTAGCACATGGTTCCTCTTCAATGTCGGTCTTCCTCCCTCGTGTTGGACTATCTTGAGCTGTCTCTCTCACGTCTTCTTCCGCTTTGATTCGTTCACGGATATGGGTGGGTAAGTTTTTTTTCCCCTCTTCGTTGTTGTTGTTGTTTTTGGTTTAGTTTTGTTGTCGGTTTGGTGTTAGGAATAGTCATGTTGTGTTAATTTGAGGCAATTTTGACTAGATTTGTTGCTTTGTTGAATCAATTTCGTTTTTTGGGTATAATTTGTTATCGTTTTATTTTTTTCCTATGGAAACCGATCAAGAAAACCCAATTTTTGTGCTAATTTGTAAAAAAAAGGCTTCCATGTATGTTGTCTTGTCAAAAAAAATCCAAGTTGACTGTGTTGTCAGCATTTTTGACCCGTGAGAAAACACAAGGTAATATATTACCACCACCTTCAAAGGTCGGGATATTTTATTAAATTTGAAAGTTGTGGATATATTTTTACCATGCCTCCAAAGGTGAGGGTATTTTAATTAGTTTTCCCTAAAAAAATGATTAAAAGAGAGAATGTAGTTAACATTGTATCAACACTAGACCTGTCAAAATACAATCCGACCCGGTCTACCCGATCCGAATACTCAGATATTTTCCGACCCGAACCCGGAAATTTTGACCCAAAATTTTTTTCAGACCCGAACCCGAAAACCTGAAATTTTTTCTGGTAATATGGGTTTCGACCCAGTGACTTGATTGACCCGGTAATTTTGACCCGATTTACCCAATTGACACGGTTGATTTATAATTATATATGATTAAATTTTTTTTATGGAGATTCAAATTTATTACATTTTATAATTACAATCACTTGATCTTTTATTTTCAAATCAACTTTTATATTTATTGTATTGTGTAATACTCCGTCTGATCGATAGTATTTGATTTTTTATTTTTCAACACATTTTTTTTAAGAAGATAAATATTCTAGAAAATATTAGAATATTAAAACAATTCTATGCTTATTATTAATCGCATGAAATTATTTCTAAAATTTTATTTAAATTTTTTATATTTTATATATTATTACATTTTATTAAAAAAATACGAGAAATAATAAAAATCAAATATTTTTTTAATAAAATGTAATAATATATAAAATACGAGAAATAATAAAAATCAAATATTTTAGATAAGATATAGTATATAACTACAAGCACTAGAACTTATGAACCACGTCTTTAATTTTAGAATTTTAAAATTATCGCAAAATTATCAAATCATGATTTTTTTAATTGAATAAAGAAAAAATTGACAAACCCGAAACTGACCCGAAACCCAGTCAAACTCGGGTTCTAGTCAACCCGGATATACTCGGAACCTGTTTTACCCGGGACCCGAAGTGGCCCGACACGAATGACTCGTTTAACAGGTCTATTCAACACTGTGCACGTGTATGATAAAATGAACAATTTGACAATGTGTCACCAATATGAAAAAAATAAAATAAAAAGGAAAAAAATGTCTCAAAACTATCTGCGATTCCACGTGTACGATGAGATACATACACCTGTAGTCACTTTGATACTCTCATCAATATCACCAAAACCTAGTTTGTCCTATAAATTTTCTCATAGTAGGTTTTGATAGTGCGCCGACACAACGCTCAAACAAGGAAAGGGAAAGGTTTATAGTTTCAAGCTTTCAGCAAAAACAAGGTTAGCTCTGCTTGATTGAATTTTGCCTTTGCATTCTCCTTATTTCTCCATATGAGTCCAATTTATGGTTAGATTCTTAATCTAGCAAGTGTTTTTCAATTTTATTTAGGTTTGTAGCTTATTTTCGACGATTATGATGTTGTAGAAGAGGAAATCTTCATTTATATGACTATTTATCTATTCATCTTTGTTGTATGCTTCTTTGAGTAGGATTTGGCGATACCTCCTATGAAAATAGTTATGGTTTTCAATGGAAAGATAGTTTAGTGAAATTATTTGTTAAATTTTGATTAATATGGCTATGAATCCGAGATACGAAATTTGAAGGAAAATTAAATTGCATTTCTACATATGGATAGAAAGGGGATTCTTGCATTTCAAAATTTTTGTTGCATTCTTCTAAATTATGTCATGGAATCCAAATCTGAGTTTTGGAGGAAAATGTACATTCATGCCATGCATATGGATAGAAAGAGGATTAATGTTGCATTTCATTTCCCTTCTTTTAGTTTCCTTTACTTTAATTTCTTCCATTTGAATCTTATTTGGCTATAGAAGTCATGGGTGGTGATTGGGCTCAACTGCCAAAAGATCTACTTATCGAAATTGGCAAGAGAATCAAATTTGTAGAGGATCTGATCTCATTTTCTGGTGTGTGTTCATCCTGGAAAGTTGTTTCAAGCTTAGTGAAATCCAAATATACTCCTGCAGTGCCATGGCTTTTGATACCTGAGAGCAGTGTGCACCGTTCCTCAAGTAATTTCTTCGTATTCAATCCGAGTACCAATAAACATTGTGTAGTGAAGCTCCCTGAAACATTTGGCAGGAATTGCTGGTATTGTAGGGATGGATGGATTTTCACCATTGGCTTTGACATGGAAATTTTCCTTTACAATCCTCTCACCGGAGTTCAAATAGGCCTTCCATGTGCCGATACATTGCCAATGATGGATGATGATAATGAAGACTCTGACGACAGTAATGAGACAGAGTTGGCCTTAGTGGAGATTGATTCTAGAGACTACCATAGTTGTGATGAGAAAGAGTTGGCTATGATGGAGGTCGATTATGTAGATTATGATGGTCGTAATGAGAAAGAGTTAGCCAGATGGACCCTCATTCAAAGCGTACTATTGGTTAAAATTCCTCCTGACAATGGGTTCCTTGTCCTAGTGACATCGAACTTGTATCACTTGGCCTTTGCAAAACCTGGGGATTCCGCGTGGTCAGTTGTATACTATGATAATGGACATTTTGGCGTGCATACTGATGTGAAAGATACAAGTGTGGAGGATATGATTGCTTTCAATAGCCACATTCTACTCTTGTTTGGAGATGGGAAGCTTATAGGATCGAGTATAGATCGGATTTTGCTTAGCGAAGGGGAGGGTTTCACGGAGGAGGAACATGTTCACGGTGATATTCGTGGCCCTATATCTAGATTTGTTGAAGGCTCTCCTGAGTATTTCTAATTGGTCGAATCCGCTGGCGATCTTCTTGTGGTTGTGCGATATACGGAGAGCATTGAGATAACAGACTGTCCACAACTGCTAGAAGAAAGTCTCCAAGTCATTTATTTTAAGACAAAAAAGTTTGAGGTATTCACGTACAATCCACGAGCGCGCGATTGGGTAGGAGTGAATGATCTCGGAGATATATCATTGTTCGTGGGTAGCCATTCTGCATTGTCAATGCGTTCGTCTGAGGCTAACTGCAAGCCCAATTGCATATATTTCACTGATAAGAAACCTGATCCGACCAAGTCCAAGTTCACTGGGTATGACATGGGGATTTTCGACTTGAAGGCTTCAGAAGTCGAACCTTTGGATTATCAAGATGATATTGTTCCTAGATATAGTTCCCCATTTTGGTATATGCCAACATTTGTTTAGTTTATAGCAGACAACATTTGAGGCATGTTAAGAAAGTTGTTGGTTGTAATGGTAGCTAATTTTACAAATAAACTATACCTTCTTCATCATGGTAAACTTGCAAATCCAGCAACATTGGTTGTAATAAACTAGTAGTTATTTACTTTTATTTTTTGTGTTCATATCAATTTCTTCTTAATGGATTTAATATGCTTTGTATTATTTTTTCTCCTGCTGAATTGCAGGATAGATTATGAAATATTTACTCCACAAGCAAGCCCGTAGCAAGGATATATTTCCTACAATTTTGAAAGTTTGGGCCATTCATGAGAATTCGATGTAAAAAGGGATGTACACTGCAAATTGCGTAAACAATCAAATGACAATATGTTATAATATTATTATTTTTGTATGTCGATATACATGGGAAACGCTAGTTAGACTCGGGGTCCAATGTGTGTAATCTCTATATAAAGGGTTCTTTGGAACCCTAATGAAGACATCAATTTCTACTCTCTTCTCTCTGCCTCTCTTTTATATTCTCTTTTATATTTTTAGTTTGTAAGAAGTTTATAACACGTTATCAGCACGATAGTCTCTCTTAACGATAGCCTCTCTTAATGAATTAAGGTTTGCAAGAAAGCCTTCAATTATGACGGTGGCATCAAGATCTTCACTATGGCTATGATATCATTCATGAATTACCGGTGTGAAGGGGAATTACAAGATTAGATTTATATGCTTGTTGATCGTTCATCGTGAGCGAGGTTCGATTCTGCGTAAGTCTTCGTTAAACTGGATTATATTCACAACTGTTGTTTATTCGGTGATGTAAGTTGATATTTGTTTGTTGTGTATACTTGTATTTGATATGTGTTTTCCGTATATGCATATTCATATCTAAAGGGGATAATGATGATGGCCTTGGGTATTAGGTTTCATAGGTTGGCTTTTATTTCCTCTTTATTTAATTCAAAACAAGAGGAAGAAATGGAGGTTGTCCCATACAAATTAAAAGGAATCTGCTTTCTTCATGTGCACTATTCATTCGTCTTCTTCCTTTGTTTTTGTGTGCGTTTGTGGTTTTTGTTCTGTTTTTAACCATCGACAGAGAACGACGAAGCTGTGCGGAGTTGAATGTTATGCAGTAAAGAAGACCAAAGACCGAGCCTTGTGGAGAGTCGAAGACTCGGTCGATTGCGTCTTGAGGGCTTCGCTAATTCAGAATTACTCGAATTTCAAGCGGAGTTCGATGCTGGGGAGTCTAAAGTACTACAAAGTTGGTGCTTTTATTGAGTTCTCCGGCGCAGTGGTGGAAAGAGCGAGGGTTGCTTTCTTAAAACGAGTAGGAAAGGTTTGTGTTGAAGGATTGTTTGTTTTGTCCTTGTGAAGTATATGAAGTGAACACATCCCCGAAGATGATGTGTAGACATAAGTTTTATGAACCCCTAAAGTGGTGAATTATATCCCTTGAAGTGGACATAAAATATATAATCTCAAGAATCTACCCCTTGAAGCGGATAAAGAGGTATATATCCTTGAAGCAAAAAAATTAATTACAAATCACATGTATTCCCCGAAGTGGATAAAGGTAACGAAATTGATCCGAAGTGGATAAAGGTAACAAAATTGACCCAAAGTGGATAAAGGTAACGGAATTGATGTTATAAATCACTCGATATGTTCGATAAATTTCATCCCCGTAGTGATGGAACAATAAATATCATCCTTGTAGCGATGGGCAATTGAGAATTGAGAATAGCAAATTGGCACTATATGTAGAGTAAGTTTGTTTTAAAGATCGATAGAGGTAATCAATTCTACTTTTAATTTATTAGTATATGCCGATCAAATATATATTTGTTAATTTATCTTTAATATAGTATTTTGAATGAATTGAGATTGTTAATTCTTCAGCATATGCGACCTGATAACTCCACTCCCTTTGATGAAAATCGGAATTACTTTCAAAGGCTTTGATACACTGTTTGTGTCAAAGGTCTTGAAGCTACAACTGTGTTGATGAAACACAAAACCTGGACTTTATTATATTATGTCTGAATATTATTATATGTTATTATCTGCTTCTAGATATTATTATATATGCACTAACATTTCCGAAAGCTTTTCGGATTATATCTCCTTCCTTGAGCTGAATAACGTGGAGAATAAAATCGGAGATCATGGCTCCAGAGTTTCCATGAATAGAAGATTGTGTAGATAGCCATGATCAGCCAAGCGTTGGAGAATATTCCTTCCTTAAGTGGCGCCGATGATCTTCACTATATAAAGGAGATGAAGAAGAGAGAGAGAGGACGGATGTACATTCACGAATATCATTGCATAATCAGCCCTCAAGTTTACGATCTCTCTTCAGCGTGTTCTCTCAGCTTGTTCTTAAGAGTCTTATATTTTATTTCAAAGCATTTGAGAGTTACATAGTGAGCTTATAGGATATATTCAGAGAGAGAGTTATACTCGAGAATTTATAACTCAGGAAGTGAACACTAGGCGATTGATTCACGAAGTGTAAGAGGATTGTACTAGATAGCTGAGAGAGGTGAGGCTCTTCTAGATTGGTCTAGGACTCCAAGGGAACGTGAGTTGACTAGATTGCAATTGTATAGGAGAGAGGCTTCTCGATGAGCTATTAGGATCCTAAGTCTTGTGAATCAATAAAAGGCGATTGAATCCTAGGGTTGTGGAAGAACCCTAGGCGGGGACGTAGGCCAAGTTCGTGCCGAACCTCGTTAACAATTCGTTGCGTCCTTACTTACTGTTTTACCATATTTCCGCATTTGTTCGAATTGTATAACTTATTTGTGATTCAGATTTTCCAGAGAAAAGATTAAGTCTAATCTCAAAGGGTTTTGCACGAGCTTCAAAAGTCTTGAGATTACCTGCGAAAAACCGGCATACTCTATTCAACCCCCCTTCTAGACTATCTTTATATTACTTTTTTATACTTTATCGAACCTTCAATTGGTATCAGAGCTTTACTCACTGCTTTTGATCTAACAATCTTGTGAGTTTTTGATCATGTCAGGTGAAGCAAGCGGAGGATTTGCACAAGGGAGGTCTACCATTAGACCACCACTCTTTGTAGGAAAAAACTTCGTCCACTAGAGGTCCTTGATAAAAAATGTTCATTATAGATCAAGATCTGGAACTTTGGAACATTATAGAGAATGGTCCGAAGATACCAGTGAAAGAATGACCAAATGGAACCAAAGTCGCGAAGACCGAGGCTGAATTCATCTAAGCGGATCTTGAACTCGTCTTCAAAAACTACAGGGCTATTAACTTACTTTATTGTGATCTTAGCACTGATGAGTTTAATCATATTTCATCTTGTAGGTCAGCTAAAGAGATTTGGGACAAGCTGGTTGTCACCTATGAAGGAACTAGCCAAGTGAAGGACACCAAGATCAGTATCTTCCTTCGAAAGTATGAACTTTTCAAAATGAAGCCTGACGAGTCTATCAAGGCCATGTTCACATGATTCACGGAAATCACCAACAACCTTGACACTCTCGGCAAGAGCTTTACGAATGTTGAGAAAGTGAGGAAGATATTGAGGTGCCTCCCAAAAGAAAAACGGGGTCCTAAAGTAACAGCCATAGAGGAAGCCCAAGATCTCACCACTCTACCCCTTGATGACTTGCTTAGGAAGTTGATCACACATGAGATGATTCTCAATGAAGACGATGGAGAAATCCCAACAAGCACTAAGAACTTGGCGCTCAAGTCTAAGAAGGATGAGCCCAAAGATGTGTCTGATTCTGAAGATGAGGATGATGATGAGGATGATCCGTTTGATCTCATTACAAGGGGTCTTTCTCGAATCCTCAAGATGAAGAAGCAATTCAACAACAAAGATGGATCAGAGTCTTCTAAATTTCGAGGTAAGTCTCAATACAACAAATATGACAAGAAGACTAAACCTTTGTCAAGAAAGGTGATAGATGGAAAAAGAAAGCCATGGTGGCAGCTTGGAGTGATTCCGACTCAGGTGACTCAAATTCCAATGATGAAAAGGCCAACCTTTGTCTCATGGCCACAGGAGATGAATCCCATGATGAGCAACTCAAGGTAACTGTAAGAGAGCTCATGGCAAGTCCGAACGAGGTACTATCGGAATTCCTTTCTAATATGATTGCCAATGAAGATAAACTTATTGCCCAGACTAACACTCTCATCAAGAAAACCGTGGACCAGGAAAGAACTACTGAGGAACTGTCTAGGCGGGTCAAAAGTCTTGAAACTTCTTATTCAGGTCTTGACATTAAAGTCAAGGTTCTTGACTCAGAGAAATCTGAACTCAAGCAAGATCTCTCGTCTCTGAGAAATGAACATCATGACTTAGAGAACGAGAAGATCTCCCTGAATAATAAGATTCAAGACCAACAGACATCCCTCATAAGTTTTACCAAGTCTAAGGGCACTCTTGATAGGATGTTGGGTGAGCAACAAAGTTCTCTAAACAGAAGTGGTATTGGTTACAACCCGGGGTTTTTAAAGAAGCAACACATTACCACTTTTGTGAAGGCAAAAGGAAGCAGAACCTCTCCTATATGTCACCATTGTGCGAGGAAGGGACATGTAAGAGAGACCTGCCCCTATAGAAGAAAGGATCCTCATATTATTCGCAATACATTTCCTATTCACTTGAGAAAAGAACGGATAACGCAAGTTTGGGTCCCCAAAGGCACTATTTTACCAAATATGGTTTATCCCAATAAAGGATCTAAATTTGCTCACTGGTCTAGCCACAAAGGTTGATTTTTGTTTTGCAGGAGATCACCAAGGTGAAAGAGCAAAAGTGGATTATTGATTGTGGATGGTTTAGACATATGAGTGGGAAGAGGTCTCTCTTTCTTGATCTAAAGAAGCAATCCACTGGAACAATCACTCTTGGTGACAAAGGAAAGTGTGACATAGTTGGTATTGGTAGTGTTGGGAGTGATCCTAACCATAGTATTAAAAATGTTTATCTTGTTAATGGCTTGAAGTATAATTTGCTTAGTGTTTCTCTATTATGTGATAGTGGCAATGATGTTGGATTTAACAAGAAAAGATGTCTAGTGCGCAAAGAAGATACATGTGAAATAGTTCTAACTGCATATCGTTATAACAACATCTATGCTGTGAATGCTGAGCAAGTGGCACAAGGAAGCTTAACCTGTCTAAAGGCTTTGACGGACGATCCAAAGCTCTGGAACAGCAGGCTCGGTCATGTGAGTCCACATACACTACAGAAGCTTGTGTCCAAAGGGCTTGTAAGAGGACTACCTGAGATGGATTTCAAAGGTATTGATATTTGCAAAGCATGCACACGAGGTAAACAAACACGTAGCTCTTTCAAACCCAAAAAGGTTGTAAGTACTTCTAAACCCCTTGAACTTTTACATATGGATTAATGTGGTCCTATGCGAGTCAAATCTTCCAATGGTAAAAGGTATACATATTATATTTGATGAATGCAATGACGGTTCTTTGAGTGAAAGTGTTGCAGATATAGATCTTAACATCCATGCAGAGAACGAGGAAGGTGATGATACTGCTACCAAGAACACAGAGAAGAGGAACATGAAGGAACAGATTCTCAACACTGAAGAATTGACCCAAGGTGTTGAAGATTCGTCCAAAGCCCTTGGTGTCCAATCCAACAGTGTTGAGACGTCAGAAACTGATGTAACTGAACCTAACAGGACCACGGAGTCAGATGTACCACAAATCAATCCTGCTGGTGTGACGAATCAAGGAGCTGAGACTAGCAAAAGAAAATTCAAATACTCCTCATCACACTCATTAAAGGATATCATTTCTGACCCTACATCTAGTGTTCAAACTCGTTCTAAACTTAAAGATCTTTGTGCTTTTCACGCGTTTGTTTCTCTTATAGAACCAAAGAAGGTAGATGAGGCCCTTCAAGAGTCAGACTGGATCATTGCTATGCAAAGTGAGCTTAACGAATTTGATAGGACCAAAGTCTGGACCTTGAAGCCTAGGCCAAAGCATCAATCAGTCATTGGCACATGATCGGTGTTTTGAAACAAGGTAGATGAGAATGGTAAAATCGTGAGGAACAAAGCAAGGCTTGTTGCTCAAGGCTATAATCAAGAGGAAGGTATTGACCATGAGGAGACCTTTTCTCCCGTAGCCAGGCTTGAAGCCATTCGCATTTTATTAGCATTTGCATCTTTTATGAGCATAAAGTTATATCAAATGGATGTCAAGTTTGCTTTTCTTAATGGTTTCTTAGAGGAAGAAGGTTATGTGGCTCAACCCCCAGGTTTTGAAAGTCCGGAATTTCCCAATCATGTTTACAAACTAGACAAAGCGCTATATGGTTTGAAACAAGTCCCAAGAGCTTGGTATGAGCGCTTGTCAAAATATCTTTTAGAAAATGATTTTAAAAGAGGGTTGATCGACAAGACTCTTTTTATCAAGACCAAAGGAAAGGACATTTTGGTTATTCAAATATATGTTGATGATATGTTGTTTGGTGGTACTAACACATCTTTGTGCAAGGAATTTTCTGACATCATGTGCAGTGAATTTGAGATGAGCTTGATGGGCGAACTCAACTTCTTTTTGGGATTACAAGTTCATCAACCCAAAAAAGGGATCTTTGTCAATCAAAGCAAGTACACTAAGGATCTCTTGAAGAAGTTCAAGATGGATCAATCCAAAGCTGCCAAGACACTCATGAGCTCAACATTATCTCTAGATCAAGACAAGACTGGGAAGAGTGTCAATCAAAAGAAGTATCGATGGATGATTGGATCTTTACTATATCTTAGGGCTAGTAGACCTGACATCATGTTTAGTGTTTGCATGTGTGATAGGTTTCAAGCTGATCCTAAAGAATCTCATCTCGTAGCTGTGAAGAGGATCTTTCGATATCTCAATGGCACTAAGGAGCTTGGCTTGTGGTACTCAAAGCAAAAAGATTTTACATTAATCGGGTATTCTGATGCAGACTTTGCAAGCTATAAGGTGGATAGAAAGAGAATGTCAGGATGTTGCCAATTCTTAGAAGCATCCTTGATCAGTTGGCATTCAAAGAAACAAAACTCAGTTGCTCTATCCACTACCGAAGCCGAATACATAGCAGCTGGAGCATGTTGCTCCCAAATCCTTTGGATAGCTCAACAAATGAGAGATCTTGGCATCAACCTCAAAGGCATTCCCATTAAGTGCGACAATACAAGTGCCATCTCCATTACAAAGAATCATGTTCAACATTCAAGGACCAAACATATTGATGTAAGACATCATTTCATTAGAGACAACGTCGAAAAAGGTGATGTGTCCATATCCTTTATTTCAACTGATTATCAATGGGCTGATATTTTTACTAAGCCTTTGGCAGAGGATAGGTTCACCTTCATTAGACGTGAGATCAGAATGCTTAACAGGGATGCACTTTCGTAGGGGGAACTTTCCCTTTACAAAAGATATATTCTACTCAGTGTCAAGATCCTTGAACCTCATTTCAAAGGTTGTGAACTGAAGAGTAGAGTACATATAACGGATCAGATATTTGGTTGATATCTTATTAGATATTTGATCAAATATGGTTTTAATGGATTTTAAACCTTCTTTATATGTTACCTATTTTATTTTCGGAAAAATCCTTTTATTTTATCCAAGTATAGTTTATTTGTGGAAATTATTTTAAAAATCGGATAAATCTTTTCTTGCCTTTAAGAATGGAAATGATCTTTTTAAAATTTGAACTTTTGGTTACTGGTTTACCCTCCTCCCTTTGTTGAAAGACAAAAAGGGGGAGATGATTTGATGATGGTTTAGACTTTAAAACTGTTGTGAACCAAAGGTCTTGGAAGACCTTGTTTTATTTTACTTTGTTGGATATTTCTGGTTGACTTTGAAAAACTTATGATCCAACATTTGTCTAACTCATGCAGGTACTTAGTCCGATTTTGCTTATGATATATTTTCTTGACTAAGTTACAAGGATGCATAGGTTTTGTCTTTCATCAAGGGGGAGATTGATAACTCCACTCACTTTGATGAAAATCGGAATTACTTTCAAAGGCTTTGATACACTGTTTGTGTCAAAGGTCTTGAAGCTATAGTTGTGTTGATGAAACACAAAACCTGGACTTTATTATATTATGTCCGAATATTATTATATGTTATTATATGCTTCCAGATATTATTATATATGCACTAAATTTCAGGAAGCTTTTCGAATTATATCTCCTTCCTTGAGCTGAATAACGTGGAGAATAAAATCGGAGATCATGGCTTCAGAGTTTCCATGAATAGAAGATTGTGTAGATAGCCATGATCAGCCAAGCGTTGGAGAAGATTCCTTCCTTAAGTGGCGCCGATGATCTTCACTATATAAAAGAGATGAAGAAGAGAGAGAGGACGGATGTACATTCACGAATATCATTGCACAATCAGCCCTCAAGTTTACGATCTATCTTCAGCGTGTTCTCTCATCTTGTTCTTAAGAGTCTTATATTTTATTTCAAAGCATTTGAGAGTTACACAGTGAGCTTATAAGATATATTCAGAGAGAGTGTTATACTCGAGAATTTATAACTCAGGAAGTGAACACTAGGCGATTGATTCACAAAGTGTAAGAGGATTGTACTAGATAGCTGAGAGAGGTGGAGCTCTTCTAGATTGGTCTAGGACTCCAAGGGAACGTGAGTTGACTATATTGCAATTGTATAGGAGAGAGGCTTCTCGGTGAGCTATTAGGATCCTAAGTCTTGTGAATCAATAAAAGTCGGTTGAATCCTAGGGTTGTGGAAGAACCCTAGGCGGGGACGTAGGCCAAGTTCGTGTCGAACCTCGTTAACAATTCGTTGCGTCCTTTACTTACTGCTTTACCATATTTCCGCATTTGTTCGAATTGTATAACTTATTTGTGATTCAGATTTTCCAGAGAAAAGATTAAGTCTAATCTCAAAGGGTTTTGCACGAGCTTCAAAAGTCTTGAGATTGCCTGGGAAAAACCGGCATACTCTATTCAACCCCCCTTCTAGAGTATCTTTATATTACTTTGTTATACTTTATCGAACCTTCACAACCTATGCAATCTCCTTAATTTGATTTTGGTTCATAATTAGATGTTTACTTTTAGTTACCAATATCATGACCAAATCTATTTACTTATCGTTTTTGTTCATAGATTACAAAATGTAACATTCCCTGAAGCGGATAAACTAATCTCAATCCCTGAAGTGATTGAATCAATTGAATTTGCAATATCCCCTTAAGAAGGTGAACTAATCTCAATCCCCATGTTTGTAATATCCCTCAAACTGGAATTATATGTGTTGCCATTAAACTTCAGAACTCTAAATTGGATAAATTTGTTATGATTTATGCTTTATATAAGCCTCGATTATAATTTATTTGAGTTGGTAATGGATGGTGTCATATGAGTAATTTGTACACAAAGTTGTATCAGGATATCTTGGCAAAAGGAGACGCAACTTAGAAGATGGAACTCTACTAGGCAATGAGCTTATATATGTTAGGTTCAACTTTAAGGGTTATGATGAAGTTGGGCCGATTTCTTAATCTTGATATTTGAGATCTTGATATATGTGATTGAGTTTGCGGTCAGGTATGCCTAAACATCATATATTTGAGTTATGATTTTTGTGCCTCTTGCTAATTACAAAATGATGTTATTGATTCCAAATATAGATTTTATATCATAAATCATCTCACGGTGCTAATATACTTTGATATATAAGAATTTAGAGCATTGATAAATCATGTACGATTGGGGGTTGATGATGCATATAGATATGCTATTGGGTACGTAAATTGATCGTATATTGGATGGATACATGATAAATGATATCTAAATGAATTGATACATTGATAAGTTGATAAATAAATAACGCCATCATGCATCGATTAAAGTATTAGTCTCATCTTTGTAGTAATGAGCTAAGATGATATTGTTGATTCCATCTTGTACTTGTGACTATTTGTTTGATATATGATTTGTTTCATATATAGAAGGTGAAATATAAACTCTTAAATTGGTTAAACTTGTTTGATACCTTGTGTCACCAGAAGTTGACATTATTTATGTGTCATGAAGTTGATTTGAATATAATTTAAATTGCATGAAATTGAAATTAGAGACAGTTATTGAACCTATCACTTTAAGTTGACATATTAATCTATATGTGAATGATATTGTTTATTGAAACAAATGATGAATATCTGAATCGATATCCACCTGAAGTGGCCAAATAAATTTTAATTATGATTAGTTTGCTTATTTTTATTGAGATTACTTTTGTTATTTACTTGTGAGGTGTATATATCTCAATTTACATTTTGCAATTCAAAACTCAAACTGTTTCCAGAAGAAACAACTTGTTACGAGTTTTTATGCCATAACCATATCTGGTTTTTATATTGAAAATGATTATTTATGTCATTAGTGTTAATCAAATCTATCTATTGAATGAAGAGCTTAAATGATCAAACACCTTTGATTATGTAAATTCCGTCATTTTTGGTTTGTTATTGGTTCAATTTGGCTATTTTAAGGTGTATGGAATCTTTACTTTATTTATCTATTTGATTTTATTTGCATTTTGTGTATATGAATATGCATTGGAAATGTTTCTTGAAGAAACAATTATGGGTAGATAATTCCAATTTTATTAAAAAAATGATGATTTGGGAAAAGAGTTTGAAGCACATCCTTGTTAAATTGTGTGAAATTGATAAAGTTAGTTCACGAGAGCCTGAAGACTCTTTATTTTGGGATTTTGTTCTTAATCTACTTGGGTATGGTAGAACTCAAATAAATAGCTAGCTAAATGACCTTTGGTTCATAACAACCTCTCTTATTTTCAGATGCAATATATATTGTTACCTCTAGCAAAGGACATAAAGAGGATACGGTGTGCGCGACCGTTGTTAGGATACTGGTCATAATTTTGAAAATAATTATAAATAATCATATATGAGTCGACTCCCACATCAAGAAGAATGTGGAAGAACAAGTCAAGGATGATGGTTATCTAATTTAGATTTGTAATCTCCCAAACTATGAATGGATCATTGTATAAAAATGTTAGAATGACTTAGAGTTTGGTATCTGATGATATGGAAAATCTGAAGTTTTCGTGATGAAATAACTAATGAGTATTTGTATAAAGTCTATACTTGACATAATTAAGCCTTATACATATCTCCAGAAGAGCATAAATTAGTCCTCGAAAGACTGTTGATATAATTAAGCAATAAATTCATATGAGAAGATGGCTCTAGAAGAGCATCAAAACACTCTGAAGGGAAGGAGTGATGATAGATAAATTGGGATCGTGATAGCCGATAATTGTCAGAAGCAATGGTTTTTCCTCTAGTTGAGGATGGCAAAAGAAGATATGACATATAATAAATAGATTACCCATATTGGCAATATGGATGTTGATGTGGGACCATCTTCTACAACTCCAGATACGCCAATCATACTTGGAGAAGGGCCTACGAGCCCGAGCTAAGAAGCTTCAGAGAGACTCATTCATGTTTTTGAGCCACACATTGTTCTCGAGCACAGTTCAACTCCCAAAGCCAACATTGAAGACCTATATATTCATAGGACTTCAAGAAGCTGATCCACCTTAGAGTTCATAGGTGCCGATTTGGCTAAGTCATGGAACCATATGTTTATTTCCATTTTTAGTAACTTTTCTACTTAAGTTATTTTAGGAAACTTTTAGGGTTAAGTTTATTTATTTCTTTTATTGTTATTTTTCGGCCTTCACCCATGTTAGGGTTACATATAGCCGATTCATCCATTGTAGAACGCTTCACGTCTTCTTAAATACAAAAATCTCAGTTTTGTGTGAAACACAACGAGTGAAAGTCAATCGATTCGTAGGGTGGCTCATCGATTGCAAATTGGTACAGATCTCAGCTTGGTTTGCCTTGTGTTCATCAACCTCGCGAGAGCTTGGTGATCCCGGTATCCATAAGTCCCCTCCTTGTGCCTCCAAGTTATCCGCTTGGTTGTGTAAGGTTGTAGAGGCGAGCTTTATAGTCGTTGGTATTTGGTTCCTACCCTCTAAGGAGGCCTGGGGTCTTTATCTCGTTCTATTTTAGTTCGAATCAGTCCTTATCGGTCGTGTCTTTATTGTTTTTCATCGAGTCTTGATCGAGTCTTGCATCTTCTTTGGTCAATACCGATTAGGGTTTTGGTGTTCTTGAGTCTTCTTGCTTCCGTTCTTTAGTTTATTGATTGATTGTCGAAGATCGGGCCATCATACGGCTAACCCCGTATCAAATTGGTATCAAAGCTTAGGTTTCCGACATCAAAAGTTGTGTCTTTTATCTTGAATTTTGATTGCAACTAACCTTTTCATTTTTGTGATTGTTGTGGTTGCTTAGCCCTAAACACAAGAGCCAGCCGTGACCTATACAAGTGTGGCCGATTCTATCCCTTGGTGCAGTCGACATTGGCTCTCCAAGAAACCCTAGTCGGCTGCCCCAAACACAAAGGAACCCTTCTAGTCGATTTCGGCCAAAGGTGTTCCTAACCTTAGTTGTTGTTTCTATCTTTGGATCTATTTGTTCTATCTCTTATTTGCCTTATTTAATTTCCAAATTTGGTAGATTTAAGCAAATATATCTATCATAGATTATAAAGGCATAGATAGATTTATTTACAAAAATTAGCCAAACCTCGACTATATATATTGCATTAGGGCTAAATTTTATTTCATTCACCTTATTTTATAAAAATTTTGAGTCCTCTCTTTGTTGTTTGTTTTTCTTGCATTAGATTTAAAAAAAAAGAGTCCGAAAATATTCAAAAAACAAGAAAAAAGAGACATTCAAACTTGGCCCTAGGATGATAAAATTCACTAGGGGCAAAAGTAAGTTAAAAAAAAAGGAGAATGTATTTTGATCTAGTAAAAGAAAGCTTCAAAGGACCAACATTGGTGAATCTAAGAGCCCTAGTCGACATATATACCAATTCAAACACATTCCCTCTCAAAACACAAAAATTTGAAACCCTACTGATAACTCCACTCCCTTGATGAAAATCGGAAATAGTTTCAAAGGCTTTGACACACAGCTTGTGTCAAAGGTCTTGAAGCTACAGATGTGTTGATGAAACACAAAACCTGTATTATGTGCATATTATGTCCGAATATTATTGTATGATATTATTATATATTTCCAAATATTATTGTGTATTTTATACACTAACATATGCAACAAATTTTCAAATATTATCTTCTTCCTTAAGCTTGAAATCGAGAAGATTCAAATTGGAGATCATGGCTTCCGAGTTTCCACAAATAGAAGGTCATGGAGATTTCTTCCCAAGCCACAATCGGTTCTAGCCATTGAAGAAGATCTCTAGGCGCCGATTTGATCTATATAAGAAGGAGATGAAGAAAAGAGGACAAGCACATTCGTTGAACACAAGCTCTCATTCGCACTCAAGCCTTCAAGTCAAATCTGTCTTCTTCGTGTGCTCTCTGCTAAGTTCTTAAGAGTTGTTTATTTTGTTTCAAAGAATTTGAGAGTTACACAGTGAGATTATAGGATATATTTCGAGTGAGTGTTATACTCAAGAGTTTGTAACTCAGGAAGTGGACACTAGGCGATTGATTCACTAAGTGTAAGAGGATTGTACTGGATAGTTGAGAGAGGTGGGGCTCTTCTAGATTGGTCTAGGACTCCAAGGTAACGTGAGTTGACTAGATTGCAATTGTATAGGAGAGAGGCTTCTCGGTGAGCTATTAGGATCCTAAGTCTTGTGAATCAATAAAAGTCGGTTGAATCCTAGGGTTGTGGAAGAACCCTAGGCGGGGATGTAGGCCAAGTTCGTGCCGAACCTCGTCAACAATTCATTGCGTCCTTTACTTATTGCTTTACCATATTTTCGCACTTGTTTCGAATTGTGTAACTCTGTTGTGATTCAGGTTTTCCAGAAGAAAGAATTACGTCTAATCTCAAAGGGTTTTGCAAGTGCTTTAAAAGTCTTGAGATTATCTGCGAAAATCCGGCATACTCTATTCAACCCCCCTTCTAGAGTATCTTTATATTACTTTGTTATACGTTATCGAACCTCCAATTGGTCTTAGAGCCTTACTCACTGGTTTTGATCTAACAATCTTGTGAGTTTTGATCATGTCTGGTGAAGCAAGCGGAGGATTTGCACAAGGGAGGTCCACTAGTAGACCACCACTATTTGTAGGAAACAACTTTGTCCACTGGAGGTCCTTGATGAAAATGTTCATTATAGATCAAGATCTGGAACTTTGGAACATTATAGAGAATGGTCTGAAGGTTCCAGGGAAAGACGAACCAAATGGAACCAAAGTCGCGAAGACCGAGGCTGAATACCTCCAAGATGATCTTGAACTCGTCTCCAAGAACTACAAGGTTATTAACTTACTATATTGTGGTCTTAGTACTGATGAGTTCTATCGTATTTCATCTTGTAGGTCAGCTAAAGAGATTTGGGACAAGCTGGTTGTCACCTACGAAGGAACTAGCCAAGTGAAGGACACCAAGATCAGTATATTCCTTCGAAAGTATGAACTTTTCAAAATGAAGCTTGATGAGTCTATCAAGGTCATGTTCACACGGTCACGGAAATCACCAACAACCTTGACTCTCTCGGCAAGACCTTTAAGAATGTTGAGAAAGACAAGAAGATATTGAGGTGCCTCCCAAAAGACAAATGGGGTCCTAAAGTGACAGCCATAGAGGAAGCCCAAGATCTCACCACTCTACCTCTTGATGATTTGCTTGGGAAGCTGATCACACATGAGATGATTCTCAATGAAGACGATGGAGAATTCCCAGCAAGCACTAAGAACTTGGCACTCAAGTCTAAGACGGATGAGCCCAAATATGTGTCTGATTCTGAAGATAAGGATGGAGATGAGGATGATCCTTTTTCTCTTATCACAAGAGGCCTTTCTTGAATCCTCAAGATGATGAAGCAATTCAACAACAAGGATGGATCAGAGTCTTCTAAATTTCGAGGTAAGCCTCAATACAACAAATATGACAAGAAGACTAGACCTTTGTCTTGTTTTGAATGTGGTGAAACAGACCCTCTTGTGAAAGACTGCCCTCAAAAGACGAAGAGCCCGTCCAAGAAAGGTGATAGATGGAAAAAGAAAGCCACGGTGGCAACTTGGAGCGATTTTGACACAGACTCCGATGATGAGAAGGCCAATGTTTGTCTTATGGCCTCAAGAGATGAATCCCACGATGAGAAGCTTGAGGTAACTGTAAGAGAGTTTATGGCAAGTCCAAAAGAGGTATTATCGGAATTCCTCTCTAATATGATTGCCAATGAAGAGAAACTTATTGCCCAAACTAACACTCTTATTAAGAAAACTGTGGACCAGGAAAGAACTATTGAGGATCTGTCTATGAGGGTCAAAAGTCTTGAAACTTCTTATTCAGGTCTTGACATTAAAGTCAAGACTCTTGACTCAGAGAAATCTGAACTCAAGCAAGATCTCTTCTCTCTAAGAAGTGAACATCATGACTTAGAGAACGAGAAGATCTCCCTGAATAAGAAGATTCAAGACCAACAGACAACCCTCATAAGTTTTACCAAATCCAAAGGCACTCTTTATAGGATGTTGGGTGAGAAACAAAGTTCTCTAAACAAAAGTGGTATTGGTTACAATCCAAGGTTTTTAAAGAAGCAGCACATTACCACTTTTGTAAAGGAAAAGGAAGCAGAAGCTCTCATATATGTCACCACTATGCGAGAAAGGGACATGTAAAAGAGACCTGTCCCTATAGAAGAAAGGATTCACATATCATTCGCAATACATTTCCTGTTCACTTGAGAAAAGAACGGATAATGCAAGTTTGAGTCCCCAAAGGCACTATTTTACCAAATATGGTTTATCCCAATAATGGATCTAAATTTTCTTATTGGTCTAGCCACAAAGGTTGATGTTTGTCTTGCAGGAGATCACCAAGGTGAAAGAGCAAAAATGGATTATTGATAGTGGATGCTCGAGACATATGAGTGGGAAGAGTTCTCTCTTTCATGATCTAAAGAAGCAATCCACTGGAACAATCACTCTTGGTGACAAAAGAAAGTGTGACATCGTTGGTATTGGTAGTGTTGGAAGTGATCCTAACCATAATATTAAAGATGTTTATCTTGTTAATGGTTTGAAGTATAATCTGCTTAGTGTTTCTCAACTATGTGATAGTGGTAATAATGTTGGATTTAACAAGAAAAGATGTCTAGTGCACAGAGAAGATACAAGTGAAATAGTTCTAACTGCATATCGTTATAACAACATCTATGCTGTGAATGCTGAGCAAGTGGCACAAGGAAGCTTAACATGTCTAAAGGCTTTGACGGACGATCCAAAGATCTGGCACATGAGACTCGGTCATGTGAGCCCACATACACTACAGAAGCTTGTGTCCAAAGGGCTTGTAAGAGGACTACCTAAGATGGACTTCAAAGGTATTGAGATGTGCAAAGCATGCACACGAGGTAAACAAACATGTAGCTCTTTCAAACCCAAAAAGGTTGTAAGTTCTTCTAGACCCCCTGAACTTTTACATATGGATTTATGTGGTCCTATGCGAGTCAAATCTCTCAATGGTAAAAATTACATGCTTGTTGTTGATGATGATTTTTCTAGATATACTTGGGTTGCATTTTTAAAAGAAAAATCAGAGGTCTTATTTGAGTTTTCAAAACTTTGTAAGGAGTTGCAAACTTTAAGAAACGAGCCCATAGTGTCAATTCGAAGTGATCATGGTAGGGAGTTTGATCAACTTCAGTTTGATTTGTTTTGTGCTAAATATGACATCTCCCATAATTTTTCTGCTCCTAGGACACCTCAACAAAATGGGGTTGTGGAACGAAAGAACCGCACCCTAGAGGACATGGCCAGGACTATGCTTTTAGAAAATACATTACCTAAAACCTATTGGGTTGAAGCTGTTAACACAGCTAACTATATTTTGAATCGTTGTCTTATTCGTTCCATCTTAAAGAAAACTCCTTATGAACTTTTCAAAGACCGCAAACCACTTATATCATATTTTAAACCCTTTGGCTGTACTTGTTTTGTTCATAACAATGGAAAAGATAACCTTGGGAAATTTTATGCGCGTAGTGATGAAGGTATATTTCTTGGCTTCTCCACAAGTAGCAAAGCATATAGAATCTTCAACAAAAGGACCAAGTTGGTTGAGGAAAGTATACATGTTATATTTGATTAATGCAATGACGGTTCTTTGAGTGAAAGTATTGCAGATTTAGATCTTAACATCCATACAGAGAACGAGGATGGTGATGATGCTGCTACCAAGAACAGAGAGAAGAGGAACATGCAGGATCAGATTCCCAACACTGAAGAATTGGCCCAAGGTGTTGAAGCTTCGTCCAAAGCCCTTGGCGACCAATCCAAAAGTGTTGAGACTTCAGAAACTGCTGTAACTGAACCTAACATATCCACGTAGTCAGATGTACCAGAAATCAATTCTGCTGGTGTGACGAATCAAGGAGCTGATACTAGCAAAAGAAAATTCAAATACTCTTCATCACACTGATTAAAGGATATCATCTCTGACCCTACATCTAGTGTTCAAACTCGTTCTAAACTTAAAGATCTTTGTGCTTTTCACGCGTTTGTCTCTGTTATAGAACCAAAGAAGGTAGATGAGGCCCTTCAAGAGCTAGACTGGATCATTGATATGCAAAGTGAGCTTAACGGATTTGAAAGGAACAAAGTCTAGACCTTGAAGCCTAGGCCAAAGCATCAATCAGTCATTGGCACACGTTGGGTATTTCGGAACAAGCTAGATGAGAATGGTAAGATCGTGAGGAACAAAGCAAGACTGGTTGCTCAAGGCTACAATCAAGAGGAAGGTATTGACTACGAGGAGACTTTTCTTCCCGTAGCCAGGCTTGAAGCCATTCACATATTATTAGCATTTGCATCTTTTATGAGCATAAAGCTATATCAAATGGATGTCAAGTGTGGTTTTCTTAATGGTTTCTTAGAGGAAGAAGTTTATGTGGCTCAACCCCCAGGTTTTGATAGTTCAGAATTTCCTAATCATGTTTACAAACTAGACAAAGCGCTATATGGTTTGAAACAAGCCCCAAGAGCTTGGTATGAGCGCTTGTCAAAATATCTTTTAGAAAATGATTTTAAAAGGGGGTTGATTGACAAGACTCTTTTTATTAAGACCAAAGGATAGGACATTTTGGTTATTCAAATATATGTTGATGATATATTGTTTGGAGCTACTAACACATCTTTGTGCAAGGAATTTTCTGAGATCATGTGCAGTGAATTTGAGATGAGCTTGATGGGTGAACTCAATTTCTTTTTGGGATTACAAGCTCATCAATCTAAGAAAAGGATCTTTGTCAACCAAAGCAAGTACACTAAGGATCTCTTGAAGAAGTTCAAGATGGATCAATCCAAAGCAGCCAAGACACTCATGAGTTCAACCTTGTCTCTAGATCAAGACAAGACTGGAAAGAGTGTCAATCAAAAGGAGTATCGAGGGATGATTGAATCTTTATTATATCTTACGGCTAGTAGACCTAACATCATGTTTAGTGTTTGCATGTGTGCTAGGTTTCAAGCTGACCCTAAAGAATCTCACCTCGTGGCCGTGAAGAGGATCTTTCGATATCTCAATGGCACTAAGGAGCTTGGCTTATGGTACCCAAAGCAAAGAGATTTTACATTAATCGGGTATTATGATGCAGATTTTGCAGGCTATAAGGTGGATAGGAAGAGCACGTCAGGATGTTGCCAATTCTTAGGATTATCCTTGATCAGTTGGCACTCAAAGAAACAAACTCAGTTGCTCTATCCACTGCCGAAGCCAAATACATAGCAGCTGGAACATGTTGCTCCCAAATCCTTTGGATACCTCAAAAAATGAGAGATCTTGGCATCAACCTCAAAGGTATTCCCATTAAGTGTGACAATACAAGTGCCATATCAATCACAAAGAATCATGTTCAGCATTCAAGGACCAAATATATTGATGTGAGGCATCATTTCATTAGAGACCATGTCAAAAAAGGTGATGTGTCCATATCCTTTATTTCAATTGATTATCAATGGGCTGACCTCTTTACTAAGCCTTTGGCAGAGGACGGGTTCACCTTCATTAGACGTGAGATCGAAATGCTTAAATGAATGCACTTTCGTAGGGGGGGGGGCTTTCCCTTTACGAAAGATAAATTTTACTTAGTGTCAAGACCTTTGAGAATTATGTCAAAGATTGTGAGTTGAATGGTAGAGCACATATAACAGATCATATATTTGGTTAATATCTTATTAGATATTTGATCAAATATAGTTTTTATGATTTTTAACCTTCTTTATGCAGTACACATTTTATTTTCCAAAAATTCCTATATCCGAGTTCACTTATTTATGGAAAATATATTTTTGGATATACTCCTTTTTGAAATTGAAGTGTGACAAGATGGTTTGAATTTTGAATTGTTTTTTAAAATCAAATATTTTCAAAATTGCAGTGTGATGATTACTATCCTTGGAACCCTAAACCCGTCCCATCAACTTACCCCTCTCACTCGTTTTAAACCACACACTTTACCCTAACTATTCCTCACCTCTCCAGAATTACCTAAACCCTCTCTTAAACTCCTTCTTCAACATTTTTCTGGAAGCTTAGCCGAATCTCATCCATGGCACCCAACTCCAAGAAGACCTTCACACCCAAACGCCTTGGCGCTACCCCCAAAGGGCGCCAGGCCATTGTTACTTCCCCTCAACCCGAACCTACTCCTCAAGGTATTGCCCCAGCTACTGTCCCGAGCACCGTCCCTGAGAGCACCATTGCTGAAATCAAGCGGTCTCTGAAGCGCCCGACGAAGAAATCTCTTAATGCCAAGCAAAAAGGGAAAAGAAAAATCATTGCTGAGGAAGAGCAGGAAGAGGAGGATCTTGATGAGATTCTACAGCGAGATGCTGCAAAGGAGGCCAAGGAAGAGGCCCAGAGAAAGAAAAAGGATGAGGAAGAGGCTGAGCAAGCAAGGAAAATAGCCGAGGAAGAGGCTGAGAAAGCTAGAGAAGAGGCCGAGGAAGAGGCCCGAAGAGCTGTAGAGAAGGAGGTTCCCACTGAAGAGGAACCAGAGGAAGAGGAAGAGGAGGACGACGAGACTACAGACGACGATGAGGATGCTGAGAGAGACGATGTTGAAGGGTCCGCTAAGGACTCGGGGTCCGAGGATGAAAAGGAAGAGGAGCCAGAACATGTTCCTTCTCCTTCTCCTCCTCCTCTTCCCCCATCTTCAAAGAAGCGCAAAGCCCCTACAACAAAGCCTCCATCTCCCAAGCGCACAAGGAAAGGCACTCTCATAAGCCTTGACGCGCCTGTCAAGAGGACTGCTCCCACAAAGGCTCCCAGAAAGAACGCCGATCCGCCTGCACTTATCCAGGTAAACCAATCCTTTCCCTCCTCCTGGTTTGAGAATGCTGAGATGGCTAGAAAGTGGGTAGATGAGTTTAGAACTCGAAAGATATGTTGTTCTGATTTCATTGATCTTGAGTTTTTGGAAGCTTTGAACCTACCCTGCATCTCTCTCCTCAAACAAACCTCTGCTTGGACCCTTCTAAACCTTGAATCCGTTTACTATCCCCAACTCACCCGTCTATTTTACATAAACCTAAAAGCCAAATACAATGTTGATGGTTGGTCTTTGGAATCAGTCGTCAATGGAGTTAGAATCACCTTCAACTCCATTGACTTCGCTGATCTCCTTGGCCTTCCTAGACCTTGTCCACGCTCTCTTGAAACCCCCACAAAAGAACAGTGCATTGCTCTTGCCCGATCCAAATACCCGCTCCCCGAAGCATCCAACAGGACCACAAAACAGCTTACTCACTTGTCCCTTACTCTCGAGGCAAAAATCATCTTCAACATCATTGTGAGATGCCTCTTACCCCGAATCAACTCTGGCTCCCTCCTAACTGATAACGCTATGGTCCTTTTATACCGAATTTTGAATGGCCATGATCTTGATCTGGCCAATGCCATCCTAGGATCCATGGCTCACACCCGCAAATCCAGAAAAGGAACTCTCCTTCCCTTCGCCAACCTTTTGACCCATATCTTCAACGCTTCCGAAATCGATTTAAAAAATGAAGAACAACAACATCATATGGGTAAATTCGACTCCAAGAGCTTTGAAAAGATTGGCATCACTCAGTCACCCCAAGGGACTTGGAGTCTTGCCTCTCCCTAAAAAACTCTTCCCATTGCCTCTGACATTGATGAGCGCATGGACAACCTGGAGTTGGGCTTGGAGGAAGTTCGCTTGGACATCAAGGAGCTGCATAGAGAGTTTTCGATGGAGATGAGCGGGGTGTTTAAGCTGTTACACGAGCTGAGGTTGTTGTTCACAGATGGTGCTCCTGATGATGAATCTTAAACCCTACCCTACCCTACCCAACCCTAACCCTTATTTTAAACACTGCTGGTTTTGGATACTGCTTTAAAACTTTTGGTTATTGTTTTACCCTTCTCCCTTTGTTGAAAGACAAAAAGGGGGAGATGATCTAATGATGGTTTAGACTTTAAAGCTGCTGTGAACCAAGGGTCTTGGAAGACTTTGTTTTGTTTTACTTTGTTGGATGTTTTTCGTTGACTTTGAAAACTTATGATCCAACATTTGTTTAACCAATGCAGGTACTTAGTCCGATTTTACTTATGATATATCTGCTTGACTAAGTTGCGGGGGTGCATAGGTTTTGTCTTTCATCAAGGGGAAGATTGATAAATCCACTCCCTTGATGAAAATCGAAAATAATTTCAAAGGCTTTGACACACAGCTTGCGTCAAAGGTCTTGAAGCTACAGCTGTGTTGATGAAACACAAAACCTGTATTATGTGCATATTATGTCCGAATATTATTGTATGATATTATTATATATTTCCAGATATTATTATGTATTTTATACACTAACATATGCAGCAAGTTTTCAAATATTATCTCCTTCCTTAAGCTTGAAATCGAGAAGATTCAAATTGGAGATCATGGCTTCCGAGTTTCCACAAATAGAAGATCATTGAGATTTCTTCCCAAGCCACAATCGGTTCTAGCCGTTGAAGAAGATCTTTAGGCGCCGATTTGATCTGTATAAGAAGAAGATGAAGAAAAGAGGACAGGCACATTCGTTGAACACAAGCTCTCATTCGCACTCAAGCCTTCAAGTCAAATTTGTCTTCTTCGTGTGCTCTCTGCTAAGTTCTTAAGAGTCGTTTATTTTGTTTCAAAGAATTTGAGAGTTACACAGTGAGCTTATAGGATATATTTCAAGTGAGTGTTATACTCAAGAGTTTGTAACTTAGGAAGTGGACACTAGGCGATTGATTCACTAAGTGTAAGAGGATTGTACTAGATAGCTGAGAGAGGTGGGGCTCTTCTAGATTGGTCTAGGACTCCAAGCGAACGTGAGTTGACTAGATTGCAATTTTATAGGAGAGAGGCTTCTCGGTGAGCTATTAGGATCCTAAGTCTTGTGAATCAATAAAAGTCGGTTGAATCCTAGGGTTGTGGAAGAACCCTAGGCGGGGACGTAGGTGATGTCCGCATATTTAGTCTTATTTTACATCATGTTTTCATTCCATTTGAGTCATTTTATTACTTTTTGTGTTGGGAAAGTAAGGAAAATGTGTAGTTATGCTTAATATTGCAAGATATGGAGTCTACACAAGCTTTGGTGGTGTTTTTGTAGGTTTTGGAGCTGATTTGGAAGAGTTTCGACGCACTTTAGAGCTTAATGAAAAATCATGAAAGCAATGAAGAAGCCAAGCAAAAGCAAAAAGTGGTGTAGCTGGAGAAAAGACTTATTTTCGCCATCCATCACTTTGATTCAAGATCTGGATCCTTCATGAGATTTGTAGTCCTTGAAAAGAGCTTTCCAACGCATATTCATATGCGTCAATTGGATTAACGAGGACTTGGTAAAGTGCGATTGAAGACAGAGTCGAAAAGCTGGAAAAAATCAGAAGTTACTGCATTCACACAGGTACCTCGGCGCCGACACCTCAGACCTCGGCGCCGATACCCTGCGCACCAGCAAAGGATTCTGCGGGCTGTTTTATTCACTTAATGGGCTTTTTAATTAGGATTTTCTTCTAAATCTCTTTTAGGATCTTTTAGTTAGATAGACATAGATAGGATATATTATTTTTCTAAAATAAAATTTCTTTCCTTAGAGATTAAGTCTTAATTTCTATCTTTAAAATAAAACCTATTAGGGGCTGATTTTTGGGGGAGGAGAAGATACGTTGTACGCTCAGCGCAAAGGCTGCGCGCAGCAGCTGTAGGAGACGTTTTTAGGGTTTTGTTTGGCGTTTGGGCGAAAGCTTGGGCGTGTTTGTTGCGATTGAGACATTGATTTCCAGGTTTTATTTAGTTTAATTTCAGTTTATGTTTTCTTCTCTAAAATTCAGGTTTTTCATTACTATGTTTGAGTAGTTCTTTGCTCTTCTAGGGTTAGGGTGATCCCAACAATAAGATGTGTGTGAATGAATGAATCTATGATTGTGTGATGTTTTTATTGTCTTCTACCTATGTGTTTAACCTTTGATGAAAGTCTAAAGGAATTCATGGTTGCAATTGAACTTGAAAGAGGAAATTGTTAACTTGATAGTAATTAGGGTTTTCTAATGAAAATTAAAGGATCCTAGTTAAGAGAAGGTAGAAACAAGTAGATCTTTTATGCGAAAGTGAATTGATTTGCTTGTTGATTAAAGAAAGTCGACTCTTTTGATGATAAAAGCATGATCTTTTATATGATTCATTGATTTGCACATGTATTTATTGTTGTGGTGATCCTTTGCCTTAGAAGTTTTTCCCTTTTATTAATTAAAATTCAGATTTTATGCTCTTATCACCGCCCATCTCTCTTCCATCTCTTTTGCTAGTTTCAACCCGACAAAGCAACTAAATAAGAAGCGCTGACTCTCTCCTGTGGACGATCCTGAATCCCTATGCTATAGCGGGGTCTTGACTACAAATTTATTTGGTCGAGAAACCCTCTCATCAAATTGGCGCCGTTGCCGGGGAGAGTTCAATCGCGCCTTTTTTAGTTGTTTTTAGGGTTTGGGAATAGCCCATCCCTTTTCTTTTGTATATATTATTTTCTTTTATTTTTTCTTTTTATTTTAATTAGTTTTTATTCTTCTTTTATTTTATTTTAGTAGTCTTTATTTTCTCGAACGTCACACCTCCCATCCACTCGCCTCATCGGTGCCGACTTGGTGCCGAGCCTTTGTTATTTGATTTGTGCGCCTGTTTGAGTTTTCAGGATTTGATACAATATGGAGGATGCACAAGAGTATTATGAGTATCTAGAAGCAAGGGCCGAAAGGGCTAGAGCGGATGAAAGATGGAAAGCAAGGATGAAGGAGTATGCTAAATTTTTTACCGAGGTTGATGAGGATGATGAAGATTATTATGACTTTGATAATTGGAAAGCAAAACAATCATCCGAGGATTCAACTAAAGCCCAAGAGTCATATGGGTCCTATCAATCAAAAGAGGGGTACTATGCTCAACACGACTATAGGGACACATATGAGCCCTATCATCCATGGAGTGTCTCACAACAAAAGCTTGCTCGAGAGGAAGAACTATCAAGGGAAAGAGACAAGCTAAGGAAACAAATACGGATGCTTGAGTTAGAACGAGAAAATGCCAAACTAAGGGAAGAGATACGCTTTCTCGAGGCAAACCCGCCTTGTCATCTATGTGGAACAAGGTCTCATCTTGGCCTTCCTTGCCCTGGATTTTATCAAGAACCATATCCTTCCTATGAGCACTGGACATCTATGTGGAACAAAGCTGCAGAAGCCTCGGTGCCGACACCCTCAGCCTCGGCATCGACCCCTCTGGCGGACAAATTGTTCCTGCAGAATGCTGAAAATGCTACAGGTGTCTCGTCGTCGACACCCCCTACCTCGGCGTCGACACCCCTGGACAAAGAAAAGTTTCTGCAGAAACATGAGAAGGCTACAGATGCCTCGGCGCCGACACCCAGCACCTCGGCGCCGATACCCCTTCCTGAAGAGCGAATTGAAGAGCAACTTGTTGAGATGGACGAGCCTATTTTCAGGGCCATTTCTACTCTGATCTCGACGCCGCCACTACCCTTGTTTCTAGAGAAGCCATGTGAGAAACCCCAAGAAGAAGAAAAAGAGATAGAAGTTGTTCTTCGATGCACTACACCGCTACCTTTGCCATTCACGACAAAGGCAATTCCCAACGATCTCGAACAACCGTCTTTCGCATTCAAGTATGGGGTCCTCGCAAAGTGGCACGTTGAAGATGGGGCGCTAGAAGAAGAAGAAGAAGAAGTGGAGGAATCTCTTCCCCTTCCACCATTGTACACCAAACTCCACAATGAAGCACATCTATTTGTGTACGATGGTGGGGAAACAAATCAAAGTCATACCAAGAAGAGAAAGAGGAGCGCATATGAGGAAGGCACATTTGCTTAGTACTTTCCAAGACGGTGTCTAGCAAGATCCTTGGAGGATGAGTGGGTTGAATGTTGGAGCGTCCACTCGGGAAGGTTCAAGCTCATCCATAAGGAAAGGAAGAGATGCATAAAAAGGTACAAGGAGCAAGAGCCATATCACTTGAAAATCTATCCCGATGTACCATCGAAGGATGTTCCACCACCACCTCCACCAGCTGAACCACCAGATCCACCACCTCCTCCGGATCCGGATTGAAGAGAAAAAGGGAAGTAGGTCAAGCTAGAGACTTTAAATATAGCGCTTACGGGAGGCAACCCGCTTTCTTGCTTTTTGCTTTTGATTTTTAGTTAGGAGTTAGATAGCCCAAGACTTACTGTTTTTGTTGAGTGAACATGTCCCAAATATCAGCCATGGTGCATAGGAACGAGCGAAAACATGCCATGAAGGAAGTCGACGTGCTGAGAGGTATCGGCGTCGACGCAGCCCCTGTCGACGTCGACCCCTGTGCAGATTTTTGAACTTCTCCAAATTGCTCAATTTTTGCATCATTTTCCATGTGAGTTTCTTTTTCCCTTTCCCTTGTTTTATCTTATTCAGCGAGGACACTGAAATTTTAAGTATGGGGTGGGGGAGATTCGAAATTTGCATGACCTAGCTTTGCATATTTGTGTCTTTTGTCTTCTATTTAGATTCTATAAAAAACTGAAAAATCCAAAAAAATAGAAAATGTCAAAAAAACACAAAAATATATGTTCATTTGCTTACTTGTTCGTTATTTTGCATAGTTTTTTTAGGATGGATAACACCTAACTTAGATGTCCAATGACGAAATCTAATAATTGAGCTTGATCATGTAATATCCTAAGGCACACAAAATGTTTTTATGTGAAATTTGACTTGCAAATGAAATTGAGCATATATGACTTTGGGATTTAAGTTATTGGAATCCAACATGTCCTAGTGAGTTGATTGTCCTATAGGGAATTGATCTTTATATTTTTCCCTTCTTTTTGATGTGTGTATTACTCTCTTTATGCATTACCTCTTGATATTGCGGTGTATATCTAAGTCTTGAAACCAATATGAGATAGCTAGTCATTGCATAATTTGATCAAATGATAGAGGCACTCTTTATTAGCCACTTTTTATCCTATTTTACCTACCTTATACATGTTTCCCTTGCTCGTAACCACTTTGAGCCTTATAGCCTATTTTTGTAGCTCCACAAAATTTGTCTTAGCCAATGTTTAGCCTTACCTCCGTATCCGGGAATTAAGACTTAGTGTTTGTAAAGATGAATGCTTGAGGAGTTTTAGACATATGATTTGGTTAAAGTGTGGGGTACATGTTTGGTTGGTATTTCATTTTCTCGCCACTTTTGTTGTGAAAGGTATTTTTGGCTCCAAAAATAAATAAATGCACATGAGTTCCGAAAAAAACAGAAAAAAAAAAAAGAAAAAAAAGAAGAAAAAAAAATAGTAGAATAAATGCAAAGTATTTGTGCATGAGCCAAATCTATCCTTATTTATTTTATGCGAGACATATTGGATATTTTGGGGTTTTTAAATAGTTGTGCTAAATTAGATGAGTTTGGAAGTGTTTATATATGATGGAGTTGTTTTGTTAAGTCGAGTTGGAAATTTAGGAGTCTTTGGTTCCCGGATTTCTAGCACCACATAGCCTAAATGATTCCTACCTTTATGTTCTTACCAAGCCAAGTTACAACCCGGCCGAATGAGTCCTTCTTTGAAGGCCATTGAGCCAAAGTCCTCTTGATGGTTAATGCATGTTTTGACATCTCGGTGAATTGATTGATGATATTAATTGCAATTTCTATGTAGCTTAATGTCATAAAGGATTGAGTTGAGAGATGTACTTCAAGCCTAAACACATTTGAAAGGGAGTGAAAACACATTATTTCCCTTGAGTGGTTGGATTCTAGTTGCTTTGCCTAAGGTTACCTAAATATATGTGATGATGGTTCAATGCTTGTTCTTATTTGCACTTGTGCTAAATGGATGTTGCTTTTTGAGCAAGGCGAAGACTTGAAGGCATGTTAAGAGTTTTGATCATAGTTTGGATATTGCTTGAGGACAAGCAAGTCTAAGTATGGGGTGTTTTGATGTCCGCATATTTAGTCTTATTTTACATCATGTTTTCATTCCATTTGAGTCATTTTATTACTTTTTGTGTTGGGAAAGTAAGGAAAATGTGTAGTTATGCTTAATATTGCAAGATATGGAGTCTACACAAGCTTTGGTGGTGTTTTTGTAGGTTTTGGAGCTGATTTGGAAGAGTTTCGACGCACTTTAGAGCTTAATGAAAAATCATGAAAACAATGGAGAAGCCAAGCAAAAGCAAAAAGTGGTATAGCTGGAGAAAAGCCTTATTTTCGCCATCCATCACTTTGATTCAAGATCTGGATCCTTCATGAGATTTGTAGTCCTTGAAAAGAGCTTTCCAACGCATATTCATATGCGTCAATCGGATTAACGAGGACTCGGTAAAGTGCGATTGAAGACAGAGTCGAAAAGCTGGAAAAAATCAGAAGTTACTGCATTCACACAGGTACCTCGGCGCCGACACCTCAGACCTCGGCGCCGATACCCTGCGCACCAGCAAAGGATTCTGCGGGCTGTTTTATTCACTTAATGGGCTTTTTAATTAGGATTTTCTTCTAAATCTCTTTTAGAATCTTTTAGTTAGATAGACATAGATAGGATATATTATTTTCCTAAAATAAAATCTCTTTCCTTGGAGATTAAGTCTTAATTTCTATCTTTAAAATAAAACCTATTAGGGGCTGATTTTTGGGGGAGGAGAAGATACGTTGTACGCTCAGCGCAAAGGCTGCGCGCAGAAGCTGTAGGAGACGTTTTTAGGGTTTTGTTTGGCGTTTGGGCGAAAGCTTGGGCGTGTTTGTTGCGATTGAGACGCTGATTTCCAGGTTTTATTTAGTTTAATTTCAGTTTATGTTTTCTTCTCTAAAATTCAGGTTTTTCATTACTATGTTTGAGTAGTTCTTTGCTCTTCTAGGGTTTGGGTGATCCCAACAATAAGATGTGTGTGAATGAATGAATCTATGATTGTGTGATGTTTTTATTGTCTTCTACCTATGTGTTTAACCTTTGATGAAAGTCTAAAGGAATTCATGGTTGCAATTGAACTTGAAAGAGGAAATTGTTAACTTGATAGTAATTAGGGTTTTCTAATGAAAATTAAAGGATCCTAGTTAAGAGAAGGTAGAAACAAGTAGATCTTTTATGCAAAAGTGAATTGATTTGCTTGTTGATTAAAGAAAGTCGACTCTTTTGATGATAAAAGCATGATCTTTTATATGATTCATTGATTTGCACATATATTTATTGTTGTGGTGATCCTTTGCCTTAGAAGTTTTTCCCTTTTATTAATTAAAATTCAGATTTTATGCTCTTATCACCGCCCATCTCTCTTCCATCTCTTTTGCTAGTTTCAACCCGACAAAGCAACTAAATAAGAAGCGCTGACTCTCTCCTGTGGACAATCCTGACTCCCTATGCTATAGCGGGGTCTTGACTACAAATTTATTTGGTCGAGAAACCCTCTCATCAGTAGGCCAAGTTCTTGCCGAACCTCGTCAACAATTCATTGCGTCCTTTACTCATTGCTTTACCATATTTTCGCACTTGTTTCGAATTGTGTAACTCTGTTGTGATTCAGGTTTTCCAGAAGAAAGAATTACGTCTAATCTCAAAGGGTTTTGCAAGTGCTTTAAAAGTCTTGAGATTATCTGCGAAAATCCGGCATACTCTATTCAACCCCCCTTCTAGAGTATCTTTATATTACTTTGTTTTACATTATCGAACCTTCACCTACCTTGCAACTACAACGTCCTAACTAAGGGATAAATAAAAAAGAGGTAGATTTCCAAGCTTTTCTATTATTTTCTTTTATTTTCCCAGAAAAATCAGTCTTTGTGTGTGTTTATTTGTTATGTCGAGTGCCACTGATGTGAGTGTCGAGTACTTCTCACACCCGTCAAGTGCTTTTCTTGATGTGTTGAGTGCTTTTCAGTCCTGTCGAGTGCCTTAGCTCGCTGTGTCAAGTGCTTTTCAGTCCTGTCGAGTGCCCTAGTTTGTTGTGTCGATTGCAGTTTGTGTTCGTTATTCATTCTCTTGATCTAATACCTTATGTTGCTAAGTCTTAAGCTTTAGTGTTGATTTGACCAAGGCGGATTGAAACAACAAGCGTTACATACCAATTAGAGAGGGAGTGTGAGCAAAACACTTGCGAGTTGTTTGTAATTTTCTCTAACCCTTACATAGTTCTTTGTTTGCTTTATTTATGATGTCTAATCCGTAGAACAGCGCCAACAATGGAAATAGCACCTCGGACACGTCGCTTGAAATCCTCAATTTGCTCAACAATCTCACAGCAAGCATGGCATCAATGAATGAGAGCGTGGCGGCAATGGCTACAAGATTGACTGATGTGGAGACAAGGCCGACCGATTCTAACACCATAGGCGGTCAAGGTAATCAAAGGCTTGACGAAGCGCCTCGCGATGAAAGGGAAGTACACAATCCTAACCCTAACCCTAATCCTAATCCTAATGTCGATAACCCTATATTTGATGAGAATGACTCTCCACGAGGGGAGAGGCATGGTAGGAATAATGGGTTTGTTAATGCGCAGGGACAAGGAAGAGGAAGAGGGATAGGCCAAGGGTTCCAGGAGGATTACTACTTCTCAGAGCACGATGACGACTTCCAAGAAGAAGAGCATTGGGAGCAATGTCACAAGCGGAACGATAGAGGAGGTCGATACCAATACAGAGCACCTACTGATCCTGATCAGGACGACAGAGGTAAGGTAAAGGTAAAGATTCCTCAATTTGATGGTCTGATAGATCCAGATGCATATATTGGTTGGGAAACTAAAATGGATCAAATCTGGAATTGTCACAATTTTTCTGATGTTAAAAAGGTGCAATTAGCTTCTCTAGAATTTCAAGGATTCGCTTTAGTTTGGTGGGATAATTTTGTTAAAGAAAGAAGAAGAGCCATTGATGCGTCTATCGCTTCATGGGACCAAATGAAAGCATTTATGAGAAGATGATTTGTTCCCCAACACTATGATAGAGAGCTTAGACAACGATTAGAAAACCTTAGACAAGGTAGTAAAAGTGTTAAGGAAACTTTTAACGCAATGCAATTCAAGAAACCATGGCTAGAGCTAATGTAGTCGAAAGTGATGAAGATACAAATGCTAGGTTTCTTAGAATATTGCATCCCGCCTTAGCTCATGAAATTGACTATTTTCCTTATTCTACGCCTATTGAGCTTTTACATTTAGCTATGAAGGTAGAAAGGGGAGCTAGATACAGGAGCCAAGGTGGACGAATGTCGAGTGGGCAGCCCCAAGGAAGGCGCTAGAACCAGCCACAACAACCCCAAGGCCGATTTGATGGAGGCTTCAGGGAAAGGCCGAACGAAGCCCAAGGAAGAGGAGAAAGTTGAATCACCCAGCAGGCTCTCGATAAGGGCAAGGCGGCTATGTACGAACGAGATTCGTCTGGGGTATGTACTGGCCCCAAAGGGAGTAATCCTAACCCCTCTACTACTAGATCAGGGATATTGTGTGCTTTAAATGTCAAGGTAGAGGTCATGTTATGAAGGATTGCTCTAATAAGAAAACTCTCATGGTTAATATCTTAGGCGAATATGAATCTGAAAATTCTTGTGATGAACATGAAGAGCATGCTAATAATAATGATCAAAACCTTAACCTTCGTACTTATGATGAAGATGATGATGGCATTGATTATGAACATGGTGAATCATTGATTGTTAGAAGAGTTTTAAGTGTTGTTCCTGCACCTTGTGATGACAATCAATGTGAAAACTTGTTTCATACTAGATGCTTATTAAAGGAAAAGGTTGTTAATGTGATCATTGATGGAAGAAGTTGTTGTAACTTAGCTAGTCAGGAAATGATTGATAAATTACAACTTCCTACAATTCAGCATCCTAGACCTTATAGATTGCATTGGATTAATGACCGTGGAAATTTGAAAGTGAACAGGCAAGTTAAAGTGCATATCAAACTAGGACATTATGAGGATGATGTTTTATGTGATATTGTGCATATGCAAGCCTGTCATATATTATTAGGTCGTCCTTGGCAATTTGATCATAAGGTCTTGCATGATGGATTTACTAACCGCTACTCATTTATTTTCCAGGGAAAGAACGTAGTTCTCAAGCCTATGACGCCTACACAAGTAGCTGACAAGATTGAGAAGCGCAAGGTAAGTAAAGGTGAGTTAGCTAAGGAGGCTTAGTCGAGCCAAGTGGCATCCCAATCTTGGCCTAGAGATGTATTCTTGGCATCCAAGAGTGCATTTGTAGACGACTTTGTGGATGGGGAAACAACTCTCATGCTCCTATGCAAAGGGTTGAATATGTTGAGTGAGGAGCTTAGAGCTACCATCTCTCCACACATCATATCTCTTCTTAAAGAGTATAAGGATGTATTTCCCGATGACATACCAATAGGTCTACCCCCTATTCGTGGAATTGAGCATCAAATTGATCTCGTTCCAGGGGCTTCTCTGCCTAATAGGCCTGCCTATCGTATGAATCCCACTGAAACCCAAGAGGTTCAATCCCAAGTCCAAGAACTGTTGGATAAGGGATACATTAGAGAAATTTTGAGTCCTTGTGTTGTGTCTGTGTTATTAGTCCCTAAGAAAGATGGATCATGGATAATGTGTGTAGATTGTAGGGCTATTAACAATATAACTGTGAAATATCGTCATCCTATACCCCACATAGATAATATGTTAGATGAGTTGCATGGTTCTTCCATATTCTCAAAAATTGATTTAAAAAGCGGATATCAACAGATTAGGATGAAGGAAGGCGATGAATGGAAAACAACATTTAAGACAAAATTTGGTTTATATGAATGGTTGGTTATGCCTTTTGGTTTAACTAACGCTCCTAGTACTTTTATGCGCTTAATGAATCATGTGCTTAGGAATTTCATAGGTAAATTTGTTGTTGTATATTTTAATGATATTCTTGTTTATAGCAAATCACCTAGGGAACATGAAGCACATCTTAGGGACGTACTTTCTACACTTCGATTAGAACACTTGTATGCAAATCTTAAGAAATGTGAATTATGTAAGGATCAAATGTCTTTTTCTTGGTTTTGTAGTAAGCTCGAATGGACTGCGAGTCAATGAGGCGAAGATCAAAGCGATCCAAGAGTGGCCTACACCCACTACTATCGGCCATGTGCGCAGCTTCCAGGGATTGGCGAGCTTCTACAGGCAATTCGTGCGAGACTTCAACTCCATCGCAGCCCATCTCACGGAACTCACAAAGAAGAGGTGCGAGTTCAAGTGGGGCACGGCTAAAGAGGAGGTGTTAGGAGGAAAATCAAGTATGAAATATAAATCTCAAATTCGACTCCCTGATCTCTGCAAATTAATTACAAGACTTCCTCTCGTTGTAGTAAAAGGTGTGTGTTTGGATTCCAAATGCATTATCATTATAATGCAAAATGATAAGCCGGTGTTTGGTTAACAAAAAATTTAAGCCGTTTAAATTATGATATTTTTGGATTCCAAGATGTATTAATTAAAATGGAATTATTTTATCTCGTTTTATGTGATTATTTGGTTAAATTACGGTTTTACTTCGGTTTTTACGAAATTTTTATTTTTACAACCAAACGGACACATAAAACTAGGTAAAATAATTGCATTATAATGAAAATGCAATGGAATCCAAACACACCCAAGGTAGTCAGGATCGATCCTCGAGGAAGCGTGTCAGCGCCCGCCTTTTTAGTTCCAAATCTCAGCAGAAACAGTAAAACACATAGAAAAGCAGAAAAAATAACAAAGACATAAATTTGATCGATATCGACCTACTGAACTCGATATCGACTTGCAAAATCGACCAACAGAACTCAATATCGAGTGGACTCATAAACTTTTCACATACAGAATTCAAAACTTGTGAAATAAATAAATAAATAAAAGGCTTCCAAGATCAGGGTTTCAACACCACAACGATAACCATGTAAAATAACACATAAAGGCATAAAAGATCATGCTTTTCATCAAATAACTTTCGTTATTAACAAGTAGGAAGATAGAGGCTTTCGGATAAACCCTAATTGTTACTAACCCTTTTTACATAATTAATCCAAGTTGTATTAAGATCATTTTCGCTTCAATAATACAAACAAGGATCACCTTCAACTTTCGCAAAAAAATCATGCTCATAGGGATAGAAGACGAAATCGCATCAAAAGATTGTACCTTTACCGCATCACCTTACATGGCTACCGTCGGGCTCACCCCGACCTTAGAAGTTGGGTGACTACTCGCTCTTCATCATGAATAAACACATCAAAGATTTCAGGAAAATAAATTGCATTGAATAAACTAAATAAGACTTACAACCGAATAAATCCAACTCCGCTCTCGCTTCACAAACTCCACTTGGCTCCAAGACTCTCTCTCTCTCTCTCTCTCTCTCTCTCTCTCTCTCTATGTGGCTTGGATTGATTGAATGAATAAAATCCAGCCCCTAATGCCTTATTTATAGTGTTCATTCCCTAGGAAATTAGGAAAGAAAACTATATCTATATCTAAATCTATCTATCTATATCTAAAGATTAAATAATGGAAATAAAAGAAATAAATCAACAAGGAACTATATCTAAAGTAGATAAATATCTCTTCCATCTTGATAGAACTTGATAGAATCTCCTCTTGTGGATATCTCCATTGGACTTTGGATAGAACTTGGATTAGAACTCGGATATGCTCGAAATCGGCCAACTGGGGGTCACTCGATATCGACCAGCCTAGTTCGATATCGACCTGTGTTTTCTTCACTTCACTTCAGACACTCGATCTCGGCCTCCAGGGGGGAAATTGACCAAATTCAGGTCAATATCAACCACCTCTTCAGTTCTCAGCATTCTCTGGTCGATTTCTGGGCTTTCTGGCCGATTTGATCCACTCGATATCGACCAAAAGTGGTTGATATCGATCTCTGCAGCAGTTTCCAGCATGATGCTATGTTCTTGAAACGCACTTTCCCGAGTCCTCTTTCATCGGATTGACGCATATGAGCATGCGTTGGAAAGCTCTTTCCGAGATATACAACTCTCATGACGACTTCAAAGCTTGATTTGGAATGATGAATGGCGAAAAGTGGGCTTTCCTCCATCTGCACCATCCTTAGCTTCTTTATGACTTTCCTTTAAGCTCCAAAGTGCGTCCGATTTCTGCAAAATATAACAAAAACTTGTGTAGACCTCCATATATTGTAAATAAACATAAACTACACAAATTATGTATTATTCTAACCCAAATGCATGAAATGCATCCAGAAATCGATATAAAAGTCAATATAAAACATGGCAAAATAGGCTCACATCAGGAGGCCTTCCGCATGCTCAAGGAGAAGCTCACGCAAGCTCCGTTTCTGGCTTTACTCGACTTCACTCAGCCTTTTGAGGTGGAGTGCGACGCTAGCGGAGTTGGAATTGGCGGAGTTCTCTTGCAAGAAGATAAGCCTATAGCCTTCTTTTCTGAAAAGTTAAAAGGTGCATGTCTTAATTACTCTACTTATGATAAAGAGTTATATGCATTGTTTAGTGTCCTTAAGATATGGTCCCATTACCTTTGGCCTAGAGAGTTTATACTTAGGACTGATCATGAATCTTTAAAACATTTTAAGATCCAAGATAAACTTGATAGGAGACATGGTAGATGGATGGAATTCATAGAAACATTTCCTTATGTAATAAAGTATAAGAAAGGCAAAGACAATGTGGTAGCTGGTGCATTATCTAGGAGACATGTGTTATTGACCACTTTGAATTCTAGAGTCTTAGGCTTTGTTTATATTAAGAAATTGTATGAAAATGATGTTGACTTTGGGGATACCTTCCGAAAATGCTTAGATAAGGGTCCTACCGACAACTTTTATACCTTTGATGGATTCTTGTTTAGGAAAGATCAAAGTTTGTATACCTAGGTTTTCTCTTCGGTTATTATTGGTAAATGAAGCCCATAGTGGAGGTTTAATGGGTCATTTTGTGAGAGATAAGACACATTTTTATTGGCCACATATGCTTAGGGATGTAGAACATTTCCTTAAGAGATGTATTGATTGCCTAAAGGCCAAGTCTAAGCTTATGCCTCATGGATTGTATACACCACTACCTACCCCCTCAAACCCTTGGGAAGACATATCTATGGATTTTATAGTTGGTTTGCCTAGGACTAAGAAGGGGAGATGCTCTATATTTGTAGTAGTAGATAGATTTTCTAAGATGGCTCATTTTATTATATGTCATAAGACCGATGATGCTACTAGTGTTGCAAACTTATTCTTTAGGGAAGTGGTTAGGTTGCATGGTGTGCCTAAAACCATAGTTAGTGATAGGGATGCTAAGTTCGTAAGTCATTTTTGGTGAACCTTATGGAGTAAATTGGGAACTAGATTGCTATTCTCTACTTCTAGTCACCCCCAAACAGATGGCCAAACTGAGGTGACCAATAGAACCTTAACCACTGTCCTTAGAGCCATAATTAGGAATAATTTGATGCTTTGGGAAGAAGCCTTACCTCATGTGGAGTTTGCTTATAATAGGACCATGCATTCCTCGGTCAAAATCACTCCATTTGAATGTGTCTATGGTATTAATCCACTAACCCCTTTTGATCTTACTCCATATCCTATGAGAGAGAAAGAATCATTTGAAGCAGGTAAGCATGTTGAGTTCGTCAAGGAGTTGTATGAACGGACGCGTCAGAAGCTTATGGAGAAGGCTGAGTACAACGCCAACAAAGCTAACAAGGGTCGGCGTTTGGTGGTGTTCCAGCCTGGGGATCTAGTGTGGGTGCACCTAAGGAAGGAGAGGTTTCCAGAGGCACGGAAGAGCAAGCTAGCAACACGGGGAGATAGACCTTTCAAGGTTCTGCAACGAGTGGGTGAGAATGCCTACAAGTTGGAGCTTCCTGGAGACTATGGCGTGAGCGCAACCTTCAACGTCGCGGATCTCATTCCCTACTTTGTTGTGGATGATGACTTGGATTCATGGTCGAATCCTTTCCAAGAAGGGGAGGTTGATGCGGGACCATCTTCTACAACTCCAGACACACCAATTGACAGGCCTAAAGTCGTTATGCCAAATCAAAGTAAATTCCTAAGATGCAAACTATAACAAGTATAGTAGGTAAGTTAGGGTCGAACCCACAGGGAAACAGAATCAATTGTAAGAGCAAGTATTATTACCCAAAAGTAACCAATTCAAGGGGGAGTTTTGTGTGTAGGCGATAATGACAGAACAAGTTGCAATAAGAGGTTGCGAATATATGATGGAAAAGTATCACACCAGGTAATTATCCGCACAACAATTGAGATGGTTCATCATCGCATTCTATGAGTCTCAAGTTCTAATGTCCAGTAATTGTTCTCAATTCAGATCGTGTAATAGCTTTTAGTCCTACCAGTCCTAAAAGCACTTATCACCAAATTACAAGGGAAAACCTTCACCGAATAATAAAGCGATAGCATTCAAACATGAATTATAATGAGACACAAGCGATTCTAACAACCCGTTAAAATAGCCTGTAATCGAATCTCCTTCACAATCTACCACAAGCAACCTGCGTATGACGATTGGGTTTGCTACAATGAATCTACAACCCCAAACCTGGAATTGGAAACCCTAGCAATATGACTAGTATCGATAAACCTAGGTGATCAATCCAGATTAACCAATAATAAGCAATCAAGCAATAAGCTCAGGAGATCGAAACAATTAACAAAGGGCGAACAAGAGTAGAATACTCACAACCAAATCAATCGAAGGCTTCAAAGAACCAAGTGCAACAACGGAGAGTTAGTTCTCCATAGGGTTTGTGAGATTAAGAAAAGAAAACTACGTCTCTGGAAAATAACCTAATAATCTCTAAAAACTTCCGTTCGGAAATAATATATATCCTACTTAAAGGGTTTAAAATCCCGTAAAAATATAATATTAAAACTAATAAGATCGGGAAAAATCGGATAAGAATCCGTCTCCAGGGACTGACGCGGGCGCGTCAGTAGCAGCGCGGGCGCGCCAGTGTTTCGTCTTGCTACTTCCATCTGGTGCATCGACGCGGGCACGTTCTCCTAGCAGCGTGGGCGCGCCAGTAGCAGCGCGGGCACGCCAGTAGCAGCGCGGCCGCGCCAAGCTCACCAGCTTCCAGCTGCTTCCGAACTTCTTCACTTCAACTCTTCTGTAACTTGCATGATCCTATGATTTCTTCAACTTCTTCAACGGGTTCTGAATCACCAAGTTCATACAAATATCTCTCACAATGACATGTAAATGATGACAAAAACTACTAAATGCGCTATAGAATATATCGCATGTCAAATTCCCCCATACTTAAACCTTTACTCGTCCCGAGTAAGCATAGAAGCTAAGCCTACTCTCACCATAAATCTCAAAGGTTCACAGACAGTACAAGGAAAATGAACACTAAGTACTAGTAGTTTCCACCATCTCAACAATCAGCACAAAAGACAATCAAAATAGGAAATGAGACTTACAATTGTATCTCAACCATCTACACCTTATAGCTCCCAGTGGCCTACCCGAAAACCTCCTTATCACTCCACTTCTTATGTCGCCTTCACCAAGAGATCAATCCTAAACACTCAAAGTAAACGCTCATCTTGCCAAGGCGCCCTTTCGGGTTTTCACCAAGCCACTCATTTTTTTTTTTTTTTCAAAGATGGTACTCACATAAACATTCTCACTTTCCTCAAGTCTCATATTGCCAAAGCCTAAGGCTCGCCAGACTACCTGCTTTTTGCCTGAGTCGCCCTTTTGGGTTTTCAACTCATCCCAGGATTTTGATTGCTTTCTTTTTTCTTTTTTTTTTTTCTTTTTTTTTTCTGTTTTTTTTTTTTTCCAGAATAACAAGTGCAGAATCTGTACACAAATAATGCGGAAATGAAATATGTACAAGATATGTAAGTCCTTTCCCTCCCCCATACTTGAATGAAGCATTGTCCTCAATGTGAAAGAAGACAGAAATAAGTAGGGAAGAAGGGACCAGAAGGACTCACTGAGGGGGTGGATAGTGGCGAGAGTAATCCTCTTGCATGCGGCGAAGCTCTTCCCTCATCTCTCTGAACTCGCCAAAGCCTTCTAGGATGTCGGCCTGCTGGTGGAGAATCTGGTTCGTCACTGTCGTCAAACTCCCCACGTCTTGGCGCAGAAGGCCAATCTGATCAACCAGGTAGCCCCACTGGTGAGGCTGCTAATGGGCATCCTGAAAAGCTTGTGGGGGCCAAGGGGCCCACTGATGTGAATCCTGCTGGCTCTGATATGTCGGTTGAGAATCCCAACCGTGAGAGGGGGTCTGATAAGCAGGCATCTCCTGCTGTGGGTTCTGTGCGAAACCCTGTGTATCTGTCTGAACAAACGCCTGCGGAGCCACAGGCGCATCCTCATCCGTGGCAGCTCCAGCTGTGCCACTACTGCTACCCACCTCAAGGCGACGCCGTCTACCTAGAACTGACGTCGGAAAATAATCAGCCTCAATATACCAATCCGTCCAAGTCTCAGACCAAGGAAGGGGCTTAGGGAGCCTGAACTGATGCTCTTTCTTCTTGCATGTACACCAAATGGCTCCCCCATCCGGTGCAGTATCAAGCATCAAACACCTTCGCAGATACTCCTCAGTATAGGTCCTCGCTATGATCTGCTCCTCCAGTGCCTGCAAACCATTTTGCCCAACGCCTGCAGCAATGGCTACCCGAGTAATAAGTCCGCTCTGGACCATTTCTGGTCCAACGGCACTGCGATCCTTTCTGACCTTGTCGAACCCATCGAAGAAGAGCCGAACCCAGTCAGGCGTATAATCTGCAGTAGGCACAGCGCTGTAGGCAAACCTCAGGTGTGTCATGGAAAGCTTGGTATCTGTGATCAGCCCATAATATGTCCCAGAGACGATCTTGCACAACATACGGAAGACAGGATGAGTAATCCTGCTGGTGTACTCGTTACTGGTTAAGAATTCTTCTCCAGACACCGCTCTAAAGAATGCAACTAGGTCTGGGTCGGTCGCGGCTGTCACCCATCCATCAGTTGGGGCGTTAGTGACCCCCAAAGCAGCTCGCAACCTTGCTGCAGAAGCCCGGTAGGTAGTGCCATTGTATCTGAAAGCAACCCCTCTAATTCTGTTATCTCCAAGGTACAACTGATATGTCGCGAGGAACTGCTTGCACAGTTCCGGGTATCCTACAGCTCTCAACTCCAAAAAGTCACTAATACCAGCGTGAGCTAGACACTTCTGCATACAATCTAGCATCTGAAGTCTCTGAAGGGTCTCTCTATGCAAATATTTGGTAGAACTGACACAGCTGACCTTATTATAAATAGCCCACTCCTCTTCAGACAATTCTAACCCATTATCAGATCTACTCGCCTCTTCCTCCGATGAACTCATACTCGATAGATAATACGACTAAATCAGAATCGAAATAAGGACAGCGGAAGGAACTCACAACGAACAGATGAGGTTCGGCGCAGGGGGCAGACGCGGGCACGTTGGCGAGCAGAGCGGGCGCGTCGGTTAGCAGCGCGGGCGCGTCGGGTAGCAGCGTGGCCGCGTCAGGTGTGTCAGCCTTTTGGTGGGTTTCTCTGACAGGCGCGGGCGCGTTGGGGGTGGCGCGGCCGCGTCGGCGATTTCTGCAGACCTCCAAACTCGTCGGACGCGGTCGTCGATGTCTCAGTGCCGAGAGCTGAAGGAAGGGAGGGGGACGGGGTGTGGGGACCCTGGTGGGGGGTGTTTGAGTGGAGTGTGGAGGAGATTGGGTGTGAGAGGAGAGGGTGTGGGGAAGGTGAGAGAGTGTGGGGGATGTAGGGTTTTGGTGGTATTTGAGGGGATGGTGATGGGTAGTGATGATGGGGCTTGAAAATGGCGGGCTGGCCCGAAGCAGGTTTTCCAGCCCGTGGCCTTTTTTTTTTTTTTTTTGGACGAAAATTAACACTGCGGAAGCAGTGGGTCCGAAATGCGGGTGCAATTCGTCGCTAGAAACTCCGTCTTTATTACCTACAAGTTACAATAAAATCGAGTTAAGGGAAAGAATGCAATACCTTGGGTTGCCTCCCAAGCAGCGCCTTTGTTTCATGTCGCTGGCTCGACTAAGCCTTTTCGATTATTCTAACTCTGCATTTGGCTCCTCCAAAGCTAACTCATCCATAGCCTCCTTTGGGAACCCTTCATAGTATGTCTTAAGCCTTTGACCATTTACCTTAAACTTCTTGTGGCTATTCGGGTCATATAACTCTACAGCTCCATGTGGGAAAACTTTAGCAACAATGTATGGTCCCCCCCACTTTGACCTGAGCTTCCCAGCGAAGAGTTTCAGGCGAGACTGGAAGAGTAGGACTTTGTCACCAGCTTTAAAGTCCTTCCTATGGATGTGCTTGTCATGCCATGCCTTGGTCTTCGCCTTGTAGATTGCCGCATTATCATAGGCGTCCAACCGTAACTCCTCGAGCTCGCCTAACTGTAGCTTCCTGTGTTCTCCAACCCCGTCACTCTGCATATTGCATTGTTTCACTGCCCACCAAGCCTTGTGCTCCAGCTCAACAGGAAGATGACATGCTTTACCATAGACAAGTCTGAAAGGAGACATCCCAATTGGAGTTTTGTAAGCAGTGCGATAAGCCCACAACGCATCATCAAGTCTCAAACTCCAATCCTTCCTGTTAGGATTCACAGTCTTCTCGAGAATGGCTTTGATCTCTCTATTGGACACCTCTGCTTGGCCATTCGTCTGTGGATGGTATGCGGTGGAAACTCTATGTGTGACATGATATTTCTTCAGCACAGCAGTCACAGTTTTGTTGCAGAAATGGGTACCCCTGTCACTAATCAGCGCTCTAGGGATACCATGTCTGGCAAAAATATTGCTTTTCAAGAACCCTGCCACAACTTTAGAGTCATCAGTTCTGGTGGCCTTCGCTTCCACCCACTTGGAAACGTAGTCCACCGCAAGTAAAATATACAAGTTCCCACAAGAACTAGGAAAAGGTCCCATAAAGTCAATGCCCCAAACATCGAAGATTTCGCAAAAAATCATCGGTGATTGTTGCATTTCATTCCTTTGAGAGATATTCCCCATTCTTTGACACCTATCACATGCCTTGCAGAAAGAATAAGCATCTTTAAAAATATGTGGCCAATAAAATCCAGATTCAAGCACTTTTCTAGCAGTTTTATTGGCACCAAAGTGTCCCCCACATGCTTGAGAATGACAAAATTCAAGAACAGATCGTACCTCATTATCTGGAAGACAACGACGAATTACCTGATCAGCACAATGTTTCCAAAGGTATGGGTCATCCCAAACATAGTGGTTTGCTTCTCTTCGAATCTTCTCCGTCTGGGCCTTGGTATGATCCGGAGGAAACTTCCCACAAACTAAGTAGTTCACAATGTCCCGGTACCAAGGGCTTACAGAGTGAAGTCCTAGAACGGACTGAGATGGGCTGAGAAGCAATAGCGTGGGCGCGTCAGGGAACGACGCGGGCGCGTCAGAAGTCAGCGCGGGCGCGTCAGACTTTGGCGCGGGCGCGTCAGCTGTTGACGTGGGCACGCCAGACTCCGACGTGCTTTCGTGCTCGATTCTGCATAATGTGTCATCCGGAAACGTGCCTAAGATGGGTTTCTGTGACTCCGGCTTGTCCTCCTCATTCACCAATCTGCTTAAGTGGTCAGCCACCAGATTCTCCGCTCCTTTCTTATCCTTAATCTCCACATCAAATTCGCTGAGCAACAGAACCCATCGAATTAATCTTGGCTTTGTCTCCTTCTTTGTCATCAAGTAGCGGAGAGCTGCGTGATCTGTGTAGATAATCACTTTGACCCCAAGCAGATACTGTCGAAACTTCTCTAGTGCAAACACCACAGCTAGCATTTCTTTCTCAGTGGTGGAGTAGTTGCGCTGCGCTCCATTCAGAGTCATGGAAGCATAATGGATCACATGAGAGGCTCTTCCCTCTTTTTGGCCTAGCACTGCTCCCACTGCATAGTCGCTCGCATCACACATGATCTCAAATGGGCGAGACCAGTCTGGTGCCTGAATGATTGGTGCACTAGTGAGGCGTCCTTTCAGCTGGTCGAACGCCTCTTTGCACTCTTGTGTGAGTACAAAGGTCACATCTTTCTTCAGAAGCTCGCACAAGGGTGAGGATATCTTTGAAAAGTCTTTGATAAACCTGCGATAAAAACCTGCATGGCCTAGGAAAGAACGAACTTCGCGCACATTAGTAGGATAAGGCAAAGATTGAATTACATCAATCTTCGCCTTATCGACCTCAATACCCTTTGCAGAGACTATGTGACCTAAAACAATTCCCTGTTCTACCATAAAATGACACTTTTCAGAGTTCAAAACCAGATTAGTTTCAACACATCTTTTTAACACTAGTGCCAAATGGCTCAAACAAGTATCAAAGCTATCCCCATGTACTGTGAAATCATCCATGAATACTTCAATGAAATTCTCAATGTACTCAGAGAAGATACTAACCATACATCGTTGAAATGTCCCGGGTGCGTTACATAGTCCAAATGGCATTCTGCGATATGCAAAAGTACCGAAAGGACATGTAAATGTAGTCTTCTCCTGGTCCTCTGGCGCTATGGCCACCTGAAAATATCCAGAATATCCATCCAAAAAACAATAATAGGGGCGCCCAGCAAGGCGTTCTAGCATCTGATCAATAAAGGGGAGGGGGAAGTGATCCTTCCTGGTTACTGTATTCAGCTTGCGATAGTCTATGCATACCCTCCAACCTGTTTGTGTCCGGGTAGGGACCAACTCACCTTGTTGATTCTCCACGACTGTAATCCCTCCTTTCTTAGGGACAACTTGTGTAGGACTTACCCATTGACTGTCAGAAATTGGGAAAATCATGTTTGCTGATAGCAATTTCAGCACTTCCTTCTTCACCACATCCATCATGGGAGGATTGAGCCTTCTCTGTGGTTGGCGTGATGGCTTAGCTCCATCCTCCAATAGGATCCTGTGCATGCATGTAGATGGACTAATTCCCTTGATGTCAGCGATGGTCCACCCCAGCGCAGTTTTGTATTCCTTTAGAACCTCCACTAACTTTTCTTCCTGTTCTGCTGAAAGCTTACTCGACACAATAACTGGTAAAGTGTCATCAACTCCTAGGAAAGCATACTTGAGATGACTAGGGAGTTGTTTGAGTTCAATTTCAGGTGCCTGCACAACAGATGGAACAAGCACTTCGCTTGGAGTCAGTAGATTGGGGCCAATGCCCAAAAGAGTAGGGGACTTACCTTCTACATCCATCTGGGCTACTAATTCCTGCATGTTAGGTGTACTTGAAAAATCTGTATAGGACTCGTCAATAGCATTCTCAATAATTGACTGCAACTCATCTTCCCTAGAAATATCAAATAGATCTTGAGCTAATGGTTCAATCACATCAATAGAGCACAGAGAATGGTCATCAACAGGATGTTTTATAGCCTTGTATAAATCGAATTCAACCTTTTCTCCATCAAATTCCATTGTTAGTGTCTCAGAAACACAATCAATTTTTGTCCTAGCTGTTTTAATAAAAGGTCTACCTAACAGAATAGGCGCATCATGCTTATCATGTTCCATATCCAGGACAAAGAAATCTGCAGGAAAAATCAGTTTATCGACCATGACCAAAACGTCTTCTACTACTCCTTTAGGGTATTTATTAGACCTGTCAGCTAGTTGCACAATAACTCCAGTTTCATGCAAAGGTCCTAAATCTAGCGATTTGTAAAGTGAATAAGGAAGCACATTTATGGAAGCACCCAAATCAAGCATAGCTCTATCAAATTTTACATCTCCAATGACACAAGGGATAGTAACCATACCTGGATCAGGGCACTTTTTCGGCATTCTCCTCTGAAACATAGCGGAGACTTGCTCACTTACTTTCACTTTCTTTTTTCCTTTCAGCTTCTGATTTCTCTTCACCGTGCAAAGCTCTTTCAAGAACTTGGCGTACTTGGGCACAGTTTTTATCATTTTCAGCAGAGGAATGTTCACCTGACACTTGCTAAATGTCTCGAAGAGCTCTGAATCATCGATTATCCTCCTCTCTTTGAGTGCCTCAGGGAACGGAGGTTTTGGTTTCTCCGACCCGAGAGGGGGAAAATCCGGTCGGACGTATGTATCGACATAGGGCTCAGATTCAGGCGAGATCGGACTCGACGTGGGCGCGTCAGACTCCGGCGCGGGCGCGTCATCTGTCGACGTGGGCGCGCCAGACCCCGGCGTGCTTTTCTCCTCATCTTCCTGACTTTTCAGCTCTTTTCCATTCCGAAGAGTTATAGCACTGACGTTTTCCTTTGGATTGACCACCGTTTGAGATGGTAGACCCCCTGACGTCTTTGCCTCTATTCTCGTGATTGCTTCAGCCATTTGCCCCATTTGTTTCTGTATATCTTTTATGCTCGATTCAGTTGTCTGAACATGCGCAGTAAAGTGCTGTGTCAGGGTATTGAGCATGGACTCAGTAGAGGGAGTGTGACCCTGCTGCCTCTGATTGTAGGGAGGTGGCTGTTGCTGTTGTGATTGGTTTGGTGGATCCCTCCATCTGAAATTTGGGTGATCCCGCCACCCTGGGTTGTAGGAGTTTGAGTAGGGGTCATGTCTGGGTCTCTGAGGTCCATTTCCACCTATAGCACTTACTTCAGCGGTGTCTTCCTGGAGTGTAGGACACGCATCAGTTGGGTGGAAGTTATCATTGCAGATTCCACAAGCCTTGATTTGTTGAGGAGTCCCTTGCAGAGTGAGCCTCCTAACCATATCCTTCAATTCAGCAATATCCTTGGCTTGGTTAGAGTCTACCGAGTTGACCCCTTTCTTTCTGGTGGATTTCCCGAAATTTCTAGTCCCCTCAGCCATTTCCTGAATCTTCTCCATGGCTCCCTCTGGCGTGGCATTCAGAATATTTCCTCCGCAGGCGGCATCAATCATCCTTCTATCAGATTCCAGCAGTCCCCCATAGATGTATAGGACTAGGTCCTTCGTGCTGTAGCCATGGAAAGGGCAATTAGCGCAAAGCTTCTTGAACCTTTCATTGTAATCATAGAGGGTTTCATCATCTTCCTGTTCTATATTGCTGATTGCCTTCTTCAAGGTGTTCTCCTTCTTAGCAGGGAAGAATTTCTCCAGGAAGGCCTTGTGGAGCTTAGGCCAAGTATCGATGCTCCCTGTAGGAAGACTGTAGTACCAGTCATCCGCAGCATCGACCAGCGTGAACCCAAAAGCTCTCATCTTTATCTGTGCTTCGGATATATTGGCTGGTTTCATGCTCATGCACACATTATGAAACTTCCCCATGTGCTTGATGGGGTCTTCTCCAGCCAATCCATGGTATTTGGGCAGTTGATGAATCAGCCCAGACTTTAGCTCAAAATGGTTGTCATCCCCTAGAGCAGGGATTGTCACAGCAGGTGCCTGCTGTGTGATGTTTGATGCTGTCAGCTGTCGCAGCGTCTGATTTACATTTCCAGCCATTGGATCGGGTTGTTGGGAATGTTGGTGTTGTTCTCTAAGACGACGGTGGTATGTCCTGTCAATCTCCCAATCAAAATCAACAAGATGGGGATCAGTAGCACGAGTGCGAACCATGCAAGAGGTTCGCACCCAAACAGGTAATAAGACAAACAAGAACAAAGATAATCCGTTTCCCCGGCAACGGCGCCAAATTTGACAGGCCTAAAGTCGTTATGCCAAATCAAAGTAAATTCCTAAGATGCAAACTATAACAAGTATAGTAGGTAAGTTAGGGTCGAACCCACAGGGAAACAGAATCAATTGTAAGAGCAAGTATTATTACCCAAAAGTAACCAATTCAAGGGGGAGTTTTGTGTGTAGGCGATAATGACAGAACAAGTTGCAATAAGAGGTTGCGAATATATAATGGAAAAGTATCACACCAGGTAATTATCCGCACAACAATTGAGATGGTTCATCATCGCATTCTATGAGTCTCAAGTTCTAATGTCCAGTAATTGTTCTCAATTCAGATCGTGTAATAGCTTTTAGTCCTACCAGTCCTAAAAGCACTTATCACCAAATTACAAGGGAAAAACTTCACCGAATAATAAAGCGATAGCATTCAAACATGAATTATAATGAGACACAAGCGATTCTAACAACCCGTTAAAATAGCCTGTAATCGAATCTCCTTCACAATCTACCACAAGCAACCTGCGTATGACGATTGGGTTTGCTACAATGAATCTACAACCCCAAACCTGGAATTGGAAACCCTAGCAATATGACTAGTATCAATAAACCTAGGCGATCAATCCAGATTAACCAATAATAAGCAATCAAGCAATAAGCTCAGGAGATCGAAACAATTAACAAAGGGCGAACAAGAGTAGAATACTCACAACCAAATCAATCGAAGGCTTCAAAGAACCAAGTGCAACAACGGAGAGTTAGTTCTCCATAGGGTTTGTGAGATTAAGAAAAGAAAACTACGTCTCTGGAAAATAACCTAATAATCTCTAAAAACTTCCGTTCGGAAATAATATATATCCTACTTAAAGGGTTTAAAATCCCGTAAAAATATAATATTAAAACTAATAAGATCGGGAAAAATCGGATAAGAATCCGTCTCCAGGGACTGACGCGGGCGCGTCAGTAGCAGCGCGGGCGCGCCAGTGTTTCGTCTTGCTACTTCCATCTGGTGCATCGACGCGGGCACGTTCTCCTAGCAGCGTGGGCGCGCCAGTAGCAGCGCGGGCACGCCAGTAGCAGCGCGGCCGCGCCAAGCTCACCAGCTTCCAGCTGCTTCCGAACTTCTTCACTTCAACTCTTCTGTAACTTGCATGATCCTATGATTTCTTCAACTTCTTCAACAGGTTCTGAATCACCAAGTTCATACAAATATCTCTCACAATGACATGTAAATGATGACAAAAACTACTAAATGCGCTATAGAATATATCGCATGTCACCAATCATACTTGGAGAAGGACCTATGACTCGAGCCCGAGCTAAGAAGCTTCAGAGACACTCATTCATGTTTGTGAGTCACGCATTGTTCTCGAGCACGGTTCAACTCCCAGAGCCAACATTGAAGACTTATATGTGCATAGGACTTCAAGAAGCCGATCCACCTTAGAGTTCATAGGTGCCGATTTGTGTAAGCCATGGAACCTTACGTTTATTTCCATTTTTAGTAAATTTTCTACTTAAGTTATTTTAGGAAACTTTTAGGGTTAAGTTTATTTATTTCTTTTATTTTTAATTTTCGGCCTTCACCCATATTAGGGTTACATATAGCCGATTTATCCATTGTAGAATGCTTCACGTCTTCTTGAATACAGAAATATCATTTTTGTGTGTAACACAACCAGTGAAAGTCAATCGATTCGTAGTGTGGCTCATCGATTGCAAATTGGTACAGATCTCAGCTTGGTTTGCCTTGTGTTGTTCATCAACCTCGCGAGAGCTTGGTGATCCCGGTACCCAGAAGTCCCCTCCTTGTGCCTCCAAGTTGTCCACTTGGTTTTGTAAGGTTGTAGAGGCGGGCTTTATAGTCGTTGGTATTTGGTTCATACCCTCTAAGGAGCCCTGGGGTCTTTATCTCGTTCTATTTTAGTTCGAATCAGTCCTTATCGGTCGTGTCTTTATTGTTTTTCATCGAATCTTGCATCGTCTTTGTCGATACCGAGTAGGGTTTGGGTGTTCTTGAGTATTCTTGCTTTCGTTCTTTAGTTTTTTGATTGTTTGTCGAAGATCGGGCCATCCTACGGCTAACCTTGTATTAGATGTAATATGGAAATGCTATCAATGAAATTGATATGTTGAATAAATGAGCATTGAGAAGTTGACGATTAAATCAACCAGGTGAAGTCGTTACTTATGAGATTATCATTTAGGATAATACTAACGCATTGAATGACCCAGTAGAGTGAGTCGTCAATAATAGTTAACAAGCAGGCATGAATATCAAGAGATTGATTCGATTTTGGTCAACAATAGAATAAATTCTCCTCCTTGTAACTTATCTCTAGTAGAGAGGTTGGTATGTACATGTTCAGTATGGACACCGAAATCTCCCCAGATTACACTAAGTTGTTTTAAATCAAGAAATATGATATATGTGGAGGATTGGGTCCCCATGGAAGATCAAATACCTAGAGTTTATCACGGATGATAAAATAGTCGGTATTTATGAAGAGAGGAAAAGGAGATCAAGAAGTAATATATTCCATGGAAGAGAAGTGAATCGAAAGTTAGATGAACTATATAGTAAATAGGCTAGTAAAGGCATCTGTAAATGCAAAAGATAGTGATAAAAGTCACATTTATAACAAATAATGCACTAGCATGATTTAGATCGAGGTTCTAGAAGTAACTTAAAACAATGGTGATATGTCCACTAGTATATATAAAACTCTTGAAGAGATTTCATGAACGTTGATAGTGTTAGAATTGATTATGAGTTATCTTGAAATGATTAGATCCTTGATTATCCAATAAGCAGATGATTAGTTAGAAATTAGTTGAAAGCTCTAAAAATATCTCGACCTGTAGTTCGAGTGTACAAAGAGAGATATATTACAATATGAAGACAAATGATATTTTTCTTCTTTGATTAGATTGTGAAAGGACATTAAGGGTCCAGAAGTATCATGTCTTTATAAATTGGTGATTTATATGCTAAATTGAGAGGGGGAAAAGCTGTACTCTTTTTCCTTAACTTTGGTTTTTGTCCCATTTGAGTTTTTCCAAAGCAAGGTTTTTAACGAGGCAACTCCCCTTGATAGAGCATATTTAGTGTTGCATAATAGATTGCATTTAGCATAGTTTAGTTGTGAATATTGCATTTATTTAGTTGAATTTACATAATTACTTGTTGAGTTAGAAGAGGCGGAATCTATATGATTTTATGGTTTATTTCAGGTAAAGTAGATTGGAGGTGGAATGAATCGGAAATAAGCGAAAATAATCTAAAGAAGACAAAGAAGCAGCTCGGAAGAATCACATGCCGCCCCGCAGGATCGCTGGCCGCCCCGCGGCTCGAAGGCAGAAACGGAGGACTTTGCTGATCGCCGGCCGCCCCATCGCCCTACCTGGCCGCCCCGCGGCTTATTCCGGATAGAAATTTTTTTAGGGGCCCGAGTGGGCCCCCACTTGATACACACATTAAACCCTATCCACCCCTTTCTTCTCCTTCCCTATCTTCAGCAGCCGCCCCCTCGCCCCAAAGAGTCCTCAATCTTCTTTCTCCTTCAAGCTCCCTTTTCAAAACCTCCATTAAAACTCCTCCTCCAAGCTTTCTACTTTCACCCAAATCTCCACAAAACTACTCTTTTCTCACATTATTTCTTCACAAAATCCACCTTATCTCCTATCTCTCCTAGATCTACATAAAATTCGCCCATCCCAAGGATTTCCAAGGGGATTTCTTTGGGATCCACAACGGAGTGAAGGATTTGGGACGTCGGAGAGCAGATCCGACTTCGGAGTGCACAGATCCGGAAAATCACAGGCCGCCCCATCGTCAGACAAGCCGCCTCGCGGCCAAGCTCGTCGTCGGCCGCCCCGTCGCCACCCTCGGCTGCCCCGCGGCCTCTGCAGTGACTCGCCATTTGTGAGTTTTCCTTCACTTTCATTCTTGTTTGGTCATTTTTAGCTCGGATTCACAATGTCTAGACCACATGGAATGACTCAAAATCTGAAGGAGAGATGGAATGCTCTAAACACTAGAAATTTCTTTGTAACAAAATTCTTTCATGAGCCTACGCTTAGATTGTTACAAATGGATGTATGCATGATGCAATTGTTAGAGGATGCGGGCTTAGGACAATTTTTAGGGAAGAATGCTCCTACTTATCCAAGCTTATGTAAAGAATTTTTAGCAACTTTAAGTGTGGCGTGTACATCTATTGATTTTCGATTGCTTGGGAGATATTTTACGCTATCGAAGGAGAGATTGGCACATATTTTTGGTATTACTGTTGCGTCTACTGCTGGTTGGCTTGATGTATGCAAGGGAGAGGGCCCTGTGGCTTTTTGGATGGCATCTACTAGGGTGCCTTTTGAGGCCAAGAAGGGCCAGTACAATTCAAGCATTCGCCATGCTGCATTACGCCTGATTCACAAGGTTCTGGCGAACACCTTCTTTGCACAGGCTGAGGTCAACAAGATCTCACTTAAGGATATGTCATTTCTGTGGTGTCTGACGCCAGAGAGCCCAGTGATTCCAGTTTGGGTGGATCTGTTTCTGATGAACTGCAAGGACATCCTGGACAAGCGAAACAAAGCGACAATCAGCTTTGGGGGTCTTATCACCCTCATAGCTCGCACATGCATCGATGTGAGCGTTGTCCATGATGCTCAGCATGGCTCATTTCTGTATGATGAAGCCCAGCTGAGGAAAGCTGGCCACCTGGAGGGCAGGGCGCCGATGTGGATCTGAAGGGAAGGCCATCAGGGAAGGATTCAGTTGAGATTGCCCTGACATCTCCCTTTTGGCCCTACAACAGCTGATTTTTACATGGGGGATAAGATGGATGAGGATGATGATGATGATGAGGAGGAGGCTCCTGATGCTGAGAGGGAAGATGCTGATGATGTTCACGGTGTTCAGACAGATATTGGAGGTAGTGGAGTTGGACCTTCTGGCACAACTGGTGCTGGTCCAAACTACTCCGCACTGGAGCAGAGGATGGCCGATATGTGTCTCCGTTAGGACATGATGTGGGAGCATCAGCAGATGATGTCACGTCGTTAGGACTCCATGTGGGAGCACCAGCAGCAGATGTCCCAACGTCAGGACGTGATGTGGGACCAGCAGCAGCAGCTATTTGTGGAGGTCGGCGACATTCGTCGGGATGTATGTGGCTGGACTTCTCGCCTGGAGGATGTCTCTGAGAGCCATGCAGTGATTCGACGGATGCATGAGCAGATGTGGCAGAGGCAGGAAGACTTCTATCGATATGCGTATCCACAATTTCCACCTTACCCGCCGCCACCACCTCCTCAGTGAGCATGTCAGTTGTTTCTTTTCTTTTCCCTTTTCTTTTTATTTTGATGTTTTTGTTCTCTTTTCTGCATTGAGGACAATGTCAGAACTAAGTGTGGGGGAGAAGACTTGTCACGTCTGTATTTTGGTTCTAAGTTGCACTTCATTTTGATTTTTAAGTCTGCATGTTTATTTCTATGGGTTGTATGCATGTTTAATTTTCTACATTGTTATTCCTATTCAAAAAAAAAGAAAAAAAAAGTTTTAGTTCTTGCATTATTATGAATATGTCTTATTTCCCCATATGGATGCCGTTTGTCCTCCATTTTATCTATTGAGATTTATGCCCCATGATGTGCTTGGATTGTTGAAGCCTTCGATATATGTTGTCTATACTATTTGGTGGGCATGATTGATTAATGATTGAGCACATAAAATCTTGAATTTTGTGATCTTGAAGTTCTAGACATGTCCTGGTGAGCTTATTTTGGCCTATTCAGGACTACACTCTATTGAGTCCTCTTGCTTGTTGTGTGTACTCTCTTCAATTGCTTCCTCTTTGACTTGCATTTAGATATCTTTTTCAATGCTGCATATTATGATTTCTGCACATGACTTAAACATGATTGAGGCACCTTTATTAGCCCTATTTGACTCTATTCCCACCTTACATATTATCCTCTGCTTGAAGCCAGTTTGAGCCTAATTGCCTATTCTTTTGTAGCTCCACAAGATTTTTCCATAGTCAATGATAGCCTGACCCCATCCGGGAATTTAGGAATAGTTGGTGAATATCTATAGTGTGGATGATGGTTTGTAGTGGTGGATTGTATGTTTGAGATGTATTTATGAGATGTTTGATTCTTGCTAGCATATTTATTACTTGGGACCTAAGGAGGATAAAATTCACTTAGGGGCAAAAGTCAAGGAAAATCATTTGAAATAGCATGAATGAAAAAAAAAAGAAAAAAGAAAAATAAAGGAATGAGTTGAATTGGTTTGTAAAGTTTTATGCTTGAGATTGGTGTTGTTTGGCATTATAGAGATATGGTATGAGATGTTTATGAGTGGTTTTATGATTTGGTAGCTTCCTTAGTTCTCGAATTATGAGCACCACATGACCAAAATTGTTCCATACCTTATATTTTCTACCTTGGCCCCATTACAACCCATTAAAAGACCTCATGATTTTTGTTGTCTGTAGAATCACCATCGGTGGAGAATTAGAACACTGGTGCAAGACTCTCGTAGCTAAGTTTTTGAAGATTGAGTTTTGAGCGTAAACATTTAAACCTAAACACTTGAGCGAGAGTGAAACACATATCCTTTGTGAGGTTTAGAATGGATATGGTTGCCTGATTTCATTGATTACTCCAATTATGTGCTATGATGTTGTTAATTTATTGTGTTTGCTAGTTTTTCATGCACTTAAAGAATATTGAGGTGTGGATACATGAATTGCTATTCTGTGGGGCTGCAGAGTTGAGTTTTCTATTGCTTGAGGACAAGCAAAGGTTCAAGTGTGGGGGAATTTGATAGAGCATATTTAGTGTTGCATAATAGATTGCATTTAGCATAGTTTAGTTGTGAATATTGCATTTATTTAGTTGAATTTACATAATTACTTGTTGAGTTAGAAGAGGCGGAATCTACATGATTTTATGGTTTATTTCAGGGAAAGTAGATTGGAGGTGGAATGAATCGGAAAAGAGCGAAAATAATCTAAAGAAGACAAAGAAGCAGCTCGGAAGAATCGCAGGCCGCCCCGTAGGATCGTTGGCCGCCCCCCCGGCTCGAAGGCAGAAATGGAGGACTTCGCTGATCGTCGGCCGCCCCGCGGCCCGTGCAGAAATTGAACATCAGTTCCGGATTTTATTTAGGGTTTTGGTCTAAGTTATTTGGCCGACTTTCTAAACACTATTTAAGGCTTTTCTAGTTTATTATTTCATTCACCTTATGCACAATATTCCATTGTTGAGAGCGTCGTTGAGCAAGAGCAACTAAACTATCAAGATTTCGCCTACAGTTTGGATCTTTGATTGTTGAATTGTGAGTTTCTTAATCTAGTTCTTATTCCTATTCCAATGTTTTGACTTCTTTGTGCTTAATTGCTTGAATGTGTTTTATTCTCTCTGGCCTGGCCGACTAGTTAGAGTAGATTCATTCAATTGCTAGGGTTTTGTAGATTCCTCGTAGCGAACCTTAACCCAAGTGGCAATCATATCCCTTTAGGACTCGTAAGACTAATTGGATGTGTAGGAAGTTGAATATATGTTAAATATCGACTCGTAGCTTGATATTGCATGTACCTTGGTTAATTCATATTCTTAATGCTATCTCTAGGTTAAATCTTAACCGTGTTAGGGTTATTTAGAGATAAGGGTTGCTAGGACTCGTAGGACTAGTAATTTACATAAGATCTAGACAAGGATATTGATAGGAAAAGACAAGAACTAGAGACTGAAACAAGGATCGAATTCATCAATCGAAGTGATAAATTGTAGGTGAACCTATTTCTCTCCACTGCATTCTACAATCTATTTACTTTGTTTGCTTACTTTCGCTTTGATAAAAGGCGGACCTTTTACACACCAAAAACCCCCATATTCTCTATTAGCGATTAGAATTATACTTGAATTGAATAGATTTCCCTGTGGATCGATCTCTTGCTTACGCACTATACTAGTTGTGAGTTTGAGTATTCTTTGGCAAGAACAACGACAGGTTTTCCTCTTGTCACCCCTCATAAGGATACATTGTATATCCCAAATTCTAGAAAGAAATAATGCATGCAAAGATAGATTATTTAAGCATGAAATTTTTGGACATGTGGCTCCAACATTGAAAAGTGTAGTATCAATTGGTTTTAAGTGGGTGCTCGTACAAAAGAAAATATAAAACCAAATTGATTGCACAAAAGCCTATTAAAGGTTACATGAGTGTATTCATCAGGAGTGAATATAATTTTTTTCCCAAATGTAAATGACTGACGTTGTAGGTGCACACCCATATAAATGGAAAGAATCAATTGAAAGTGCCTGGAGCATTATTTTCAAAAGTCCTGTCACGTGCAGTTGGTTAAAGATCCTTATTAGAGTATTTGAATTACCTATATTTGTTAAAGTGATTACATTTTATTAGGCCCCGAAGTACCATACAAAGTTGTACTCTTTTCCTTAATCTTGGTTTTTATCCCACTGGGTTTTTCCAAGGTAAGGTTTTTAACGAGGCAACTTAAGCACCATTTAATACATTAGATTCCCCAGATCAACAATGAAAAGCACACTAGGTCCTGAAGTACCTTATACTCATTCATCCAAGGCAGCTCAACACCAATACATGGAAGTCAAGCGCGCCAAAGTCAATCATGAAGACATTCCAGCTTATACACATCAAAGGCAATGTTGAGATTCCACCATAAGCTCATGAAGACAGCGACATTAAGATGAATGAGAAGACTTCGAGAAGGATGTTGAATCCCGGGGAAGTATACACGCACTGCACTCTTTTTCCCTTCGATCAGGCTTTGTCCCACTGGGTTTTCCTGGCAAGGTTTTTAACGAGGCAGTATCATCAAAGCGTATCGTATGTCATTTGTATTTTTCCTTGGTCCTAGTTTTGGTCCCACTAGGTTTTCTAGGCGAGGTTTTTAATATGACATTTTTGTAATATTAGTGATGTATATCCAAGACGGAGTGTTATAATATTATTATTATTGTATGTGGATACATGGGAAACCCTAGTTAGACTTGGGGTCCAAGGTGTGTAATCTCTATATAAAGGGTCCTTTGGAACCCTAATGAAGACATCATTTTCTCCTCTCTTCTCTCTGCCTCTCTTATATATTCTCTTTTATATTTTTAGTTTGTAACAAGTTTATAACACAATAATATTTTTACTGTCATTTTCTGTCGTTCCTTTCTCCCTCTCGCTTTCTGGTTTCCTCGGTTACTCTCTCACTCTATCTCTTCCTCTTTGCTAATTCATCATTTGTTCCTTCCTCCTCCAGATCTCACGAGGATCTCTCGGATTCTTTCTTATGGTCTTTATCGATCAAATCGGTACATTTCCTTCTTCATTTTCCCTTTTCTTTTTAAATCGTTTTCCAATTTTGTTGCATTGATATTTGGATTCCTCGTGTTTAATTTTAGTAATTTTTTATTTTCTTTAATCTTGCTTGTTTCATTTTTTATTGCATCAATTTAGAATTATTCAATTTTGGTAATTGTTCTTTAATCCCGTTTTCATAATTTGAATGTTTTAGTTTGGGCTTCCATAGATTTGAATGTTCAGATTGCTGAAAAATTCAATCTTATTGAACATGACCCCCAATATGCACACATTTCCTTATTTTGAATTGAATTACTATAAATTCAATTGCTAGGGCTACTATAAATTATGCTTGAAGGTCTTATAATAGTTTTTCTCTAATGTCTATTTCGTGCCTCCCTTTGCTAGGTAGAAAGAGACCTCGAAAACCTAGATACTTTCTTTAAAAATAATGCGAAAATAATCCTAAAATAATATAAAATATCCTAAAAATATTAAACTGAAAATAATAATAAATAAGTCTCAAAATATCTTCCTTAAACCCTAAGGAATAAGTCTTCAAAAGATTGGATTGAATCTTCTTCCGAAAAGATAGAATTTTTCTTTCGGACTGAACTTCTCTGCACGAACTCGCTGCCGCGACTTAGGGTGTTCAGTATACTCTTCTTGCGGGCATCTTTCTATGGCGACAGGGTGATCTCGCGGGTGCGACATCGAGACTTGCGATCGCGATAGGCATCAGAACTTAGTGTTCTTGTGCTTTGCTTCCGGCCTTCGCTTTCCTTTCTCTCTTTTCTCTTCTTTTCTTCTTCTTCTTCACTCCATTAATAACTCTTCCAAGCTAACCACAAGCCGGATCTACGAACCTACATAAAACAATCAAAATAGCGTAGTTTCCAAACTTTCCAACCAAAAGAACAAAATATGAAATTAAATCTAAAACATAACCAAATAACCATGAAATGCAACTAAAACTACTCTATAATGCATATTGAAATATGCATTATCAGTTGTTTTGAGAGTTTTTTTTATTAAGGGGGGGGGAATTGTAAAAGCCTTATAATTTGTAAAACTCTTGAACAAGCTAGAGTATGACACAACACACTAGCACACACCATTGCATCCACATTGGAGCAACCATGGCTCATGAGTGATCAACCCCTGGCTCGAGCTAGGTTGGGTGGATCACACATAGAATAGATCGGATGGTTACAATGTGGTTTGTGGATGCTATATGTATTTGGACCCATTTTGTTATTGGGCCTATTTGGTGTATGGTAATTGGATCCGAGCTTAAGCTCGATGACGCTTGATCTCTGAAGAGTTGGGATGCAACGTTTGGATTAAAGGCTTCTCTATATAAGCCTTAACCCTAGCTTCTTTCTTGACTCTTCGGCAGTTCATCAAGTAAACCCTAAGAGAGAGAGAGAAGAAAAAGAAGAAGAAAAAGAGAAAACGTCCTCAGCATTACCAAGGAGAAGAAGAGATAACGGTGGCACGTCAAGCTTCGAGACGGCTATCCTCAACACAGCTTGGCTCCGTCTTTCTAGATTTGTTGGTAGCTTCTTGGTTGAAGAACATATCTAACGAAAGGGAGATTCTCATCTCCGATTACCTTATATTCCTATGTTTTCTTTTAGCTTTTGCATTCATATGTTTACTATGGGTTTTTACTTTGGTTTATGCTAGTTGATTTTGCAGTAAATCGAGTTTTTGTTTGAACCTTTGATCTAGTGGATTTTGGGCGAGTCTTCCCTCTAAGGCTCCGCGAACGTAGGGTAAAACCGAAGCGTGTAAACAATCTTGTGTGTTCTTGTTTGGTTTGTGGTTCTTCGTTGTTTGATTCGTGTTTTCAAAGCGATTTCCATAACATATATCATAAATCTAGTAAAATGAAAATCATTAAAAAGAAAGAAAGATGGTTACCATCCTTACTTCTATTACTAAAAAGACAACATTGAGAAGGAATCGTGGGCAAAATCTTTTGAGCCTCTCTTTTTTATAGAGGGCATCAATACATGTTTATCAATTTATTTATCTATTTTATTTTAGGTGGAAGATTAAATTTTCAAGTCCAATTGGAAAAGATGCAATTCAAATCATCTATAACACTTCCCATAACACCCCCTACATCACAAAATTATTTTCACCTTTATTTAAATACTATAAAAATTATATACATATTCTAAACACCTATTTTTATATGTTTATAAACTTTATTTTTGAAAAATCATGTTTTAAAAATTTTTATAATTATATTTCATAAAATAATACCTTTTGAATTTTAAAAAAAATGTAAAAAATGATTTTTTTTTAAAATAAAAACTTATAAACATATTAAAATAGGGGTTTATAATATGTATGTAATTTTTATAATTTTTTTTAAGAATAAATAAATATAAAAAAAATTTTAATAATATAGGGAGTATTGTAGAGGATTTGAATTGGAAAAGATGAGTTGAGGTTAATAGTCGACTGGACAGAAAAGGACCAACCAAAGACCTTAGCTCACAATAGTCTATTCAACACAAAACTTTGGCACTTCAAAATTTGATAATGTTGTTAGGAAAAAAGGGTTTTAAGAAGAACCTAATTCCAATTTTGATATTTTGGTCAAAGTGATATGACACTTTCATCTTATCATTATTTTTCCCCACAAAATTATGGGGCGTGTGATCAATAATCTAAGGCTCGGACTATATATTGTAATGGATTTGCCATTTCCAATAAACCAAAAGTCGGACAACTAGCATAAAACGACCATTGCTTCTCGCCAAATAAATACCTACACTTAAAAGCTTAGTATAGCGGGTTAAGCACATGTGTCGATCCCACAGAGTGTGTTATATGCGTTTCCCTTCTTAATAATGAGAGAAAGAGAAAGAGAGTAGTAGAAAAAGAAGTAGAGATGATGTGAACAATATTAGAGATAGTAGAGAGGATGCAGTAATAGTGAGTAATAAGGGAACGTAAAGGAAGATAGCTTAACTCCCAATTACCAACAATGGTTGATTTTCTTATCTTTTAGCTTCCCTTTAGTTAAGTTGATTTCTATTAGTTGTTTTAGGGTTTAGTTTGTGTACAAACTTTAGTAGGCCGGCCACCTGTTCGATCACCACTAAAATCTCTTACTCTAGCATGATGGTGAGTAACGTTAGATCCTAAACTCCTAGCATCTAGTCGTACCACTCTTGTCTCGTCAATCTTCTCACTTGATCGTCAGCCCACCTATCGCTTCCATTGAAATAGATATCACCTAGATGTCAATCTTTTTGTACCATCAAGATTCCCGAACCATTCCTGCAAGACATGCTGGCTACTTTCGTATTAAGACCCTATAAAGGATGAAGTTATAAACCTAGCGCGATGTGATTCTATCGAGGTAGCTAATCAAGATATCATCAATAACATTAGCAATATCAAAATAAGGAAGATTGAAATAGACAAGAATAGAAATAACCATAAATCAACCCTCACATTTCATCAACCATATCTTAAAATGAGAGCAAAAATAAAAAAAGGATTAGCCACACATGACTTACCTAGAAAATAGAATAGAGAAGCGGAGATTGCAATGTGGCCAAGTGGCCCTCAGGCCTGCCGTGGTGTTTCTAGTATCTGTCGGTCAACCGTCCTAGACGTTTCTATAGAAAAGTTTTAATCTTTGGATTTGTATTGACCTTCACAAATTCAAACATTAGAATTATTTGTATCTTTTTCGGAATTTGTTATAAGATCTATTGCAACAGTTATACTAAACTAACATTCCCTTGCAGGTTACCCGAAAAGTATATCAAAAAAGGGAGTGATTGGAGGAGATGTTAGTAATTTCTTTGACTACTCCTAGGTTGACTACCTCTTTTAGCTTTTACTGCTTCATATCCCGTCCAAATCTCATGTAACTTCGGGTGTTACACTTAATTATTTTGGATATAAAATCACATTAAAAAAATTTATAAAAATTGTATTTATATTTTATACTCTTATATTAACATGTTTATAAAATTTTATTATGAAAAATTATGGAGAATTAAAAAGATTGATTATTTTAGAAAATATTTTTATATTTTTTAAAAATACATATTTTAGTAATAAAAATTTATAGAGATCTTAATATAAGTGTCTAGAGTATAAATATAATTTTAAATTTTTTCAATGTTAATTTATACTGAAAATAATTACGTGTAACAGTGTAACACCGAGCGTAACACACAAAGTGTTATAGGGGATCTATATTGCTTCACATCTAATTAAATTGATAAAAAAAAAAAAAAAAAGGAGTGTTTTTACTTTTTTGGAGGTCATAGATTCACAATTTAAGGTCTCTTTTGGGGAAAATTTTATTCTTTGTCAATCTATTTAAAATGACGACATACCACAATTTTTTCTTGTAAGCAAAAATTTGTGGCCGGAGTCTTGCAGAAATCACGGTGCGTGATTGTTGTTGACTCCATTAACTCAAGGAAGCTTTGCATAATGGGAGGAGTCAAACACCAACTTTCCATTTAAATAGGTCGCTCTAAATACATGAACACTACTAAAGTCCGAATCTACTGACCCCGATTATATTCCTTTTTTCTATCCCCTCTTTTAAAAAAATAATTATTTTTATTTGTTTAATCTGTTTTTTTTTTAATTTTAATTTATATATATATATATATATATATATATATATATATATATTTATAATTGAAGTTTGCGAAGGAAATGAGATTAGAGTCTAGAGGATAGAAGGAGGACAAACTAGAGGACGGGGATTTGGATCCACTCTAGTCTAGCCGTCTCTACCCATTAGCATCATCAACCATGGGGTTACCTCTTTCCCTTTTTTATTTTCACCCCCTTATCATCATTTGACACTTAATTTATTTTTTTCTTTAAATAATTTTATACCTTTTCTACCTCTTCCAAAGAGGTTTACCTTACAACCATGGGGTAACCTTGTTCCATTACTTTTTCCATCTCATTAGTTTTATTTATAAATAAAATTAAAAAGTGCTTGATATTAATATTTTTTTTATTACATTAGATGAAAAATAAAAATAATAATAACATTATATTATAAGCAAATAACAAAAATAATTACATTAATGTATGAGAATGAAATAAGAAAAAGAAGTGCAAACAATATAATAGGTCAAGATAAATATATATAGGAAAAAATTATACTCAAATTATGGAGAAAAATAAAATAAAATTAATGGTATAATTATTATTTGAAAATAATAATAATAAATATATATTATAAATACATTTGAATAATTAATACATCAAATAAATATAGTAATAAAATGATGGGGGCCACTTGTGGTGGAAGAGGTTACCTTGGTGTGAAGGGGTAAGAGCATGAGCAACCATGAGTTTTAGCAACCTTAAGGTTGCTAAAAGGTAAGCCCATGGTTGTGGCCTTTACCTTAAGGTAAGAGGTGAGAAGGGGTTACCTTGGTAGAGAGAGGTAACCTCTTCCCTTTTCTAATTTTCTTTTTCTTTTTCTTTGATGATAAAGTAGGTTATATTTTACATTTAGATTTATTAGTTGTAATAGAATTTTAAATGAAATAAAAATATATTTATATTTCATTTTTTTTAAAATAAAATATCACATTGGTTTAATTTTATTTTTTTCTACAATTTGAGCCAATTTTATCATATATATAACCTCATCTTAATCTATTGTAGTTGCACCTATTTTCTTAACCATGGATCACAGTAGTCCAAATACTCCACCCATTCCAAATATGTATTTTGATCCAAATCTTCTAAAAAATCCTCAATTTCAAGTGATGTTGCAAATGTTTAACAATTCTTCAACACACGAATATCCAAATTATACCCCACATAATACAATCCTCTTTTTTTTTTCCAAATCAACAACATTTTGAGCATTCTCCGGGTGTTCAAGGGAGTGCCACTCGAAGCCCAACCGAAGATGCAAGACAAGTCCATCAAGTACAAGAGAACGAAGAAGTTGTTGTTCACAATAAAATATGTTTTTAACTTTTTATTTTATTTTAATATAGATGTAATAAATTATATTTGTATTAACTACTTGCTATTTTTATTTATTTATAACATTATAAATAAAAATAATTCACAATAATATATGATGATACACATATAATAAAGGGAAAGATATCAAGGAAAAGAAAAGGTGAAAATAAATTTGAAAAGAGGTAAAAGAGATTTCTCATGGTTGTAGAGGAAAACTTTTAGAAAAAGGTAGAAAAAGTAGAAATTATTTTAAACAAAAAAATAAATGAGTTGTAAAATTGTGATAGGAAGATTGGGAAAAAAAAGGGGGAAGAGGTTTCCCCATAGTTGCGGATGGTCTAACCCCTTACAACCTCTCCCCTTAAGGTTTGGATTGCAACTAGACCTGTCAAACGGGTCATTCGGGTCGGGTTCGGGTCGAGTCACTTCGGGTTTCGGGTAAAACGGGTTCCGGGTTTTTCGGGTTGACTCGAACTCGGGTTTGATCGGGTTTCGGGTCGGGTTCGGGTCGATTTCGGGTTTGTCAATTTTTTCTTTTTTAAATTAAAAAAATCATTATTTGATAATTTTGTGATAAATTTTAATTATATATAAAAAAATTAATTATATATAATTATAAATCAACCGGGTCAATCGGGTCACCGGGTCAAAATTACCGGGTCAATCGGGTCACCGGGTCGAAACCCAGATTACCTGGAAAATTTCGGGTTTTTCGGGTTCGGGTCGAAAAAAAAATTCGGGCCAAAATTTCCGGGTTCGGGTCGGAAATTTTTCGGGTCGGGTCGGGTCGGGTCACCGGGTCGGGTTGTGTTTTGACAGGTCTAGTTGCAACCATGGGTTTACTTTTTAAGACCTATAAGGTAACTAAAACTCATGGTTGCACATGGTCTTATATCCATAAATAGATTCTTTTTTATACCCTCTCCAATAAATTCTCCATTTTGATAATTGATAATTTTAGAGTTTTTTGGAAAAGTTAAGACATTTTTTTAATTTAACAAATTTTTGATCCCATTTTTCAAAAAAAAAATTGTAGAGAGATTTCTCTAAATCTATAAAATTTTCCAAAAGTAAATAGAAAAGTTTTTTTTTAACCGTAAATAGAAAAGTTGTTAGAGTTAGAAACAAAAATAATTTAAAGAATATGTACCCCATCTTGGAGAAATTTTAAGAAAGCTATTAGAGATGGGTTCGTATGGGACGAGGTTAATAAACTGACTAAAATTATAAACAGGGTAAAATTTATAAACTGTTGGTAAAAGTAGTTAAAAATTTTAAACAACAAGATAATCTCCGTATGGGGCGAAAAAAAAGTTTATTTATAAAAAGTGAGGTTTATTTGGTTTTTATTAGAGGTATTGTGGTACTTTCAAACCAAATAAGATAAAAGAGAAGGAGTAAAACAGTACTTGTGTAAAATAAACACCCAAATAAGCACCATTTTCTAGCTTTTTTTTAATAAGTTTTTGTTTATTTTAGTCATCCAAACAACCAAAAAATATGTTTAAAAAATAAACACCCACAAATGATTAATTTTTAGCGGTTTATATCGACAACCATACACACCCATGGTCTCCCAAAATATATTGCTCTCCACATATTTTCATAGTATTTTTTTCTCCTTACAATAGGCTTTTCTAATTTAACGAAAACTCAACTAAAACAAGATCCCATTACAATAATAATTCATTGGATTAGAAACGGTCAATGATGTGTATGTATAGTCCATTTATTTTTATTGGTTGAAAATCACTAAAGTACATACAAAATACTTAGATACCCATAATATAAATGAATAAAATAATAAATAATTTCACTTGGTACTCATCAATTGATATAAACCGACTATATAATGGATCATAAAAGCAGATTAGAGAATCAAAACAACAAAAGTTAACATTGCAAAAAGAACTTATAGATGACTTAAGGATAAATTCAGTACAATCTTTATAAATAAAATTATAAATAATTGATAAGATAATTTGTTATCAATTATGAGGATTTGTCAATTAGCACACATAAACATCAATCAATTAGTGCACATAAACATCTTGATTAATTGGTTGGATAAGTATTATATTAGCCAATTTAATCCTACTCAGCTCGTCGGAGTATATGATATCTGCTGCCCATCTCATTCTCTACCGACACTCCAAGGAAAAAAAGCTTGGGTGCTGTCATTTTAGACCACTTTCAAAAAAAAAAAAAATTTGTGTAAACAGAAATTTAGACCCAATCTTTTTTACGGAGTATAAATTTGTTAAAACTACTAATTAATCTGCGAGGCACATGGTCAGTGCTAATTTTTTTTTTATATATCGAAAAAAAAAAAGGGGTCTCGATCTCTGATTTAAATATATTATTTTGGAACTTCCAAGATACTGCCTGGTCTTGGAAAACCAAGGTCTATCACTTACAATATGAAAGTCCTGATATTTTTACATATTACGGTTTTTTCTACCTGGTTTAAGGATATAAGATAATATAAGTTTGATTGGAAATTATTTTTCAAAATTAAATTATTTAAATATTTAAAAATAATTATTTTTATAGGATCGATATTAATGTTTGGTAAAGAAATATTTCTCAATCAAAACACATAAAAAATGTCAGAAAATAATTATTTTCAATCTGGTTCAATAAAAAAATATCAGAAAATTGTCAAGTGGGGAAAAAAAAAAGTACAGTATATTTTAACCAATCTGATTCTATTTTTTGAGTATTTTTCTCAATCATAGATTATTTTGTTACAAAAAAAGGTCTGATATTTTGCTAATTTTAAACTTTACTTAAATTAATTAGCAAATTCACTTCTTTCTTCTTCTTTTTTTCTTTTTTTTTTTTTTTTTTGTAATTCAGCTTCACCTTCAATACTTTAATTTTTTTTTTTCACAGGGAAAGGGAAAGAGTGCAGATGAACTTTTCTCGTCTTCTATTATTACGAATGCTGTCGACTTGAAGGTGAGTTAGGTGCACTGTCTGTCAAATTTGGTAAGATTTGTTTCCATTAATGGCGTTTCTATTTGGTTATTGATAAAAATCACTTCTTTCAAATCTTCAATAGGAAAGGCACAGACATTCACTCTTGCGAACATCGCCCTCTCTGCATCTCCAGATCTTAGCCCATTTCCCATTTCTGAACTGTTCAAAACCCTAATTTGGAGACTTGCTTGTAATTTAATACCCATCTCAACCCTCTCTTTCTCAGATTGATCGTTTTGGTACTAAATTGCAACTGATCTGAGTTTTTTTCCAATTGATTTTCATCTGGGTGTTCCTCTTTTAGGTTGCGTTTCTCTGGATTTGATTGTTCCTTGTCCCTCTTTAGATGGTTGAGTGTAAGAGGGTGTAAAGAATCCAATCTGGGATTGAAGATCTTTCCATGTCCTCTTCGCCAAAATCACTCTATTCCCCCAAGAAGATGGGGGCAACTAATGGATGTGTCTTCCCCGTTGTTGTTCTGGCTTCCATAGTTGCCTTCCTTTACATATCATTTAGTGACATGAAATTAGGGTTCTTCACACAGCCCAATTTGAGCTTTGTGGGGAGGAATGGAACTCAGCTTTACTTGGAGGGGAAGCCCTATTACATTAATGGCTGGAACTCTTACTGGCTTATGGATCATGCCTCTGAGGGATTCAGTAGGCATAGGGTAAGTGCTATGCTTCAAGCTGGATCCAAGATGGGTCTTACCGTGTGTCGAACTTGGGCATTCAATGATGGCACCTACCATGCTCTCCAGATTGCCCCTGGTTTGTTCAATGAGCAAGTGTTTAAGGTATTAGCAAATTTCATTTTATTTTCTGATCTCTGACCTTTGCTAGGACTTATGAGTTGATTATTTGCAGATCTTGCTAGTTGTTGTTTTTCCCCATGTTGCTTCTAGCTGAGATTTTTTGACAAGTGGTTTCCTTGTTCTCTTATTTACTCTATTTTAGTGAACTCTAGAGCTTTTGGGAGTATGGCAATGAGTGATCACTGGAAAACCTATAAGATTTTATTTTCCAAGTTGTTAGAGAAGTCATTGCCTTTTGTAAACAGGTCTTTTTGCATGGTCACTAGAGGTTTTGCTTGCATTTTTTGGAAAATAAGATTTTAAGCAGGATGGCTTATGCCATTCAGCTGGTAGTGGAAGCGGTAAGAACGACTGAAAATTGTGGCGTAATTCAAGAAGAGAAGAGCTTAGAAAGAAGGAATCCTTGGATTGACTGTTTACATTGAGAATGTTTGCTTTACAGCTTGGCATGATGTTGAAGAATTTGTAGGCCTTTAGTTCCTTACTTGGGGTTCTAGGTTACTTTTCGGTCTTTTATGAACTTTTCCTTAAAAACTTTGTTTTCATTTATGTTCCTTGTTGATTGAATGTTCTGTTTTTTCTTTCTAAAACGAAGATCTGTGGACATAGCGCTGATTTTTGTTTACTAAATTGATTGTAGGCCCTGGACTTTGTTATTGCCGAAGCAAGAAGACATCGTGTCAGGCTGATACTGAGTTTAGTTAACAATTTGAAACCTTATGGTGGAAAAACTCAGTATGTGAAGTGGGCATGGCAAGAAGGCATAGGAATAAGTTCGTCCAATGATTCATTCTTTTTTGATCCATCCATTCGCACTTACTTCAAGAGTTACATAAAGGTGGTCTTCCACTTGTTCTTTCCTTGTTAGGCTGTTTGTGCATATGCATTAAATTGATGTTTAAGGAGACCTATTATGACTGCAAATTGAAACCTGTAAATTATTTCATTGACTAAAATTAATTCATCACCTTAGGATTGCTAATGGATATACCTCAGTTGCATTGTAATCCGAAGCTTTCTATGAGATACATGACAAACGGAAAATGTTTGCCTGAACATGCAGGACTCTCCTCATTTGATTGGTATTGGGACACAGGGCCCTACTAGGTGCAAGCTATAAGCGAGTTGTTATGTGAACTAACTCAATTATATTATTGCCAGATCATGTTTTGGCTTTCCTGATTATATTATTCTTGAATAGGTGTCTTTTGGCTATTGGCTGAAAGAGCCAAGTGAAAATAAGTGTTCTTTGTCACATGAAAGAGAAAAATTCTGGCATATGATGGTGACCACTTTTCATAGTATTCTAATTGTATTGATCTGATGTAAAATGTACTCTTCTCTATCTTGTTATGTGTGCACAAAAAGATCTATGCTCCATTGCTGCTGTTTGAACTGTAAAATTCTTATTCATCATGCCAGCAATTTTAATTTTTTTTGTTTTTAACTCCTGCCTCTTCAGACTGTATTAACAAGGAAGAATACAATTACGGGAACTGAATACAGGGATGATCCTGCAATCCTGGCTTGGGAGCTAATCAATGAGCCTCGTTGCATGACTGATCCATCAGGTGATACTCTCCAGGTGAGAATTTTCAGTGTTCTTGTGCCATCCAATTTTTTAGTAGGTATCATTGAGGTTAAATACTATGATTAATGATTAATTCAATTTATATCCTTGTTTTAAAATGGGAATGTTAGTTGAACTTTCATGGTCTAGCTGTCATGATATGTCTGGAATTATTGATTATTGATGTTGTTGTGATGTTTTAACATCCAATATTCCTTATCAATGTTTTGACCTTACTAGCAACGATATATTATGATTCCCATTTTTCCATTTAGTAGCTTTATTATTTGTCTGTTAGACATGTAGAGTTCCCTTCATGAAGCTTAAGCTCTAGTTCTGGAGCTCTTGTCCTAGTTCAAGTTCGAAGACCTCATTTTCCTTCAGATTCACTTTTAGGTCAAAGATGAAAGGAAGAAATGTATCTTCAGCCAAGTTGGAAGAGCTTCTTTATTGAATCCTTCCTGTTTATATACAATTTTGTTATGAATACCCAATCAATTAAATGTAATAACTGGTTGGTCTAGTCATGCGCGTGCTCTTTCCCTTGTAACTCCTCCAAAATATGGGCATATGCAAGTGCCTAAACAAACTCATTGCCCCTTTTTTTTATTATTGTTGTTAAGGAGTATATATCTTCTGATATCATACCATTTTTGCAGGATTGGATCAAAGACATGTCCACTTATGTAAAATCGCTTGATAATAAGCATCTTGTGACAGTGGGTCTTGAGGGATTCTATGGCCCTAAAGACCCTAAAAGGTTAACTGTGAACCCGTCAACATGGGAAAGTACAATTGGAACTGACTTCATTCGGAACTCTCAGCTACCATCAATTGATTTTGCTTCTGTTCATCTTTACCCTGACCAATGGTACGTGTCTTGTCCTAAGTCATGTAAATTAAAATTAGTACCAACTGCATAGTTTTTTTTTTTTGCCCTTCTTTGGTTTTGGTTAAGTAGAGCTAGATAAGATATGAAAATATCAAGTTGCTAACTTTTGGTTCACAAGTTAGCAACTTGATTTTGAAATAAAAATCACACCAATAGATTGAAATTTTGTAACCCTTTTCTTTAGTTAGGTCAACTTATTATTCCTGCCAAATGGAATTTGAACCAAACATGTAATGTCATGTTTCTTGAGTATATGTTTGGAACAAATATGTAACCCTTTCCTTAATTAGGGTTTTTCGGGGTTTATTTTTTATTCAAGAGGCCAAAAACACTATCAAAAGTTATAACGGGTTTAGATATAATGGTTTTTCTAACGGCATAGGTTAAGCATACTTGATTTGGAAAAGGATGGTAGATATAGAACTCATTTTTCAACTAAACCGGGTTCCTCTCCAAGCGAACAAAGATTGAACTAAATTAGGCAATTGTTTGGGTCTACATAAGATCACAAAGGAACTTTATACATATGCATTATACTTGCATTTAGCAACACACCTTAGTGAAGAGGTTTTGTTGTACGATTTAATCCTATGAACTCTTATTTTTTTGCTCTTCATTGTGATTTTTAGGCTAAGAACTGGTAAACTTGAGAAAAAGTTAGACTTTGTGAAGAAGTGGCTGACATCTCATATCGAAGACGGCAATGAACGACTAAAAAAGCCAGTGATGCTGACAGAGTTTGGCCTATCTAACCGGAACAAGGGCTTCCACCCCCGCCAGCGAGATCAGTTAATCCAGCTTGTATACGACACAATACACGACTCTGCAAAAGAAGGCGGCTCAGGAGCCGGTGCTCTCGTCTGGCAACTCTTTGTCGGAGGAATGGAGGACTACTATGATGATTTTTCGATTGTCCCATGGGAAAGGCCAGCTACATCCAATTTACTAGCTAGCCAGTCGTGTCGCTTGGCTCTTCTACATGGAAATGTAAATCGGCTGTGCCCTCAGAGACAGTGAATACCCATTCATCGATTCGCTCAGTTACTCACAGCACGGTGTAGTGATTCAAGACGCGCAAGATAAACTGTCGTTTTGCCCCCTACGCCGATTGTGTATGAATAGAGGTGGTTAGTCAGAAATGGAGATGCATCTTTCATGTTTGTTTCTGGTTACATTTCACGAGTATTTTTATTTTTATTTTTATTTTTACTTGCTCGGGGCCTTAGAAATCAGAATGTGCCAAATTTGTTATAGATTGGGATGGTCAATTTGCTACAAGCTTTATTATCGGTGAAGTTTATATTGCAAATATATTGCATATTTAGTCCGCGAATTTGAGTTCTTGCGTGGCAAAATATAACAATTTGAACCAATCATAAGGATTTTTTTTTTTTGTCAAATGAAGCAATCACACTAAGTAGCGATTGATTTAGACAGTGACTATAATAAGTCCAATAGAACCGGACTATGAAAACAGAAGAAGATAATTAGCAATTGTTAATGCCAGTGATTAATTGATAAATTTTGATTCATTTGTTTTTATTTTTTGTTAAATTGTCACAAAACAACACCCAAGTGGTTGAGAAACAGCAACATGTGGGTGATTGACAGCCAAACAACACCTAAGTGGTTGAGAACCAACATGTAATTCATCCTTCTACTGTCAAGATGAAAACATCATCAACAAAGAGGGGAAAATGAGGTTTTGACTTCTTGCTGTGAAAATGAATCACCAATAGTCAGCCATCACTGGTTTCGACAGAAAAATATATCCACAAGCCAACAGAACTACTCTCTCTAGCAATCACTGAATAAGTATCTCGTTTTGCCCAAGCAAATTCTCTCTTAGAGCCTGCTGTAGGGTTTGTAATTCGAGTTTTTGCAAGCAAAGGTGTGGCTTTGTACACCATTTACTCGTTTATGAGCGCTAATAGATCATCTAGCAAACAAGAATCTAACTCAAGGATACAACATAAATCATGTAACGGGAACACAATACACATCAAGATTTCAGAGATTACAATGAAAGGCTTGAAAGACACAGCACAAAGCAAAAGATAGAAATTAAAAGCCTTAAGCTAATACACATAACATCTACTTAAAGCGTTAAAGGCACTTAAAACCATTAGAGATGGACAGTCTAACAAATAAAACGGTAAGACTGTCGCAAATGAGTCTCCGTGTAGTTCATTGGCTCACATAAGATCCTAAGAGGTCAGTAATTATACAACAATCATATTTCTTTCAGGGGTAAAATGGAAGGCAAAAGGATACCATATTACCCTCTTTTATTGGCAAGTACCGGAGAGAAAAGGATAACATAACTGCATCAAAATAACAGCAGTTGGTTCAGTCGTTCAGACTGATGAGTTTCAAGTTGCTTACCAATCACCACGACCTCTGGGAGCCTCCTGAGGAATGCCCATTCAACCTGTCGAGCACGGCATTGAAGTCCACAGGCTGCCCACTCTCCTCGAGCCTCTGGATTATGCTTACAACAAGGTCACCTCTGTAACCCATGCTTGTCAGCTTATCAATCAGTTCATTGTATGGGTGGTTGCGAACAAACTGCGGTGGTGGGTTGGGGCCTCTGAGTATGAGACCTGCACTTGCGGGTGGCGGATGTGGATGTGGGTTGTGGATTTGGGTATTGACAGGGTGGTAACCGCCTTGTGAAATGTGGGTTGGGGGTGGCTGATGGGATCGACTTCCTTCGCTTTCATATATTATATAGGAACCACCAGATGAAATCGGAGTGTGTGTCCCAGGAGCTGTATATCCATTGCCAACTTTAATTTGTTGAGGTGGGGGTTGGGTTTGGTGTTGCCCAACAGACCCATAAGACATCATTTCAGCCCGAGTTACTGACTGATAAGGAAACCCTGGCAATGGCACTTGCATAGGCATGGGGCTTGTTAGGGCTTCCTGAGGTAGATTTGCAGGTTGAGTTGGCATATATGTCGCATAAATATGACAAGGAGCTGCTCTGATCTGAGCCTGAGACTGCACAGATTGCGACTGTGCTGGCTGAACGTGAGGCTGCGGAACCTGCTGAGACCACTGCTGCTGATACTGAGTGAACTGCTGCACTTGTGGAGATTGATTAACTTGACCTTGGGGCACATTCTGTACCAGCTGTTGGGTTCGATAAGGGGAATCAGCAGGGACATAAGATCCTTGAGGAGATTGAGGCTGAGCAGCTGGATTTGGCAACTGAGTGGCATGTAAGTAGTAAGGTCCTTGCTGAGTCATGGGTTGGGACGGAATCTGGGAGGGTGGAGCAGCATTAATAGGTTGCTGCTGCTCTGGAGCTCTAGCAGCATTCGAGGGTTGAGGGGCAACTTGGTTGGGCAAGGCCAGGGCTAGTTGCAGATTGTGCATATCAGGCAAATCCTCCATCTTATGGTTTGCAGAGACGGGTGTAGCAACTTTCTCCTCTTGTGATCGAGGGGATTCCTTCTGAGCAAGTTGAAGTTTGGCTAGTTCCTGCTGAGTTTGAGCTAGTTCTTGCTTGTCTCTTATTATCTGCACGGACCTGTGCACCTGCAATTGAAACCCCCAATGAAACCATGTGCTTAAAAACCTACTTGCACTAATGTAGGCAGTGCATCAAGTTCTGTGATACTGTCAAGCACTCCCAAGCTGAGGACAGCTTATTTGATAAATGTTAATTATGATAATCATTTTCTTTATTTGTGAAAAATACAAACAACAGTTTGCTGATAGCCAACAGCCTTCTAAGATTTAAGGAACATAGCAGAAAAATCAGAACCATTAGAATGTCATGCAACAGAAATATAATGAAGGTGATACAATCAAGAACATCAACTTGTTTTGTTAAAGGGATTCACAAAAGACAATGATACAATAAAGAAAATGTTAATACGTTTATCCTCCATTGGGTCTCAATCAACCAGATCAATTGTACTGTTGTGAAGTAGAATGAAGCTGACATAATGCATCAATGCAAGAAGTGTTGACACTTCAACAGATTGAGGTAAACCAAATTTATTGTGAAAAGAAGAAAAGGGCATTTACATCTTCAAATTCATTCTTGACCGAGAAAAAAAAAAGATAGGACAAAATCTACGATGGATAGCAGTTCAGCACATATTAAATAACATAAATGACACAACTTACTTGTTGCAGATGTTTATCCAAGGATTTAAGTTTGACATCTGCATCTTCATGGTCATGCTGCAATTCAGATCTCATCTCCCCAATGGATTTGTCAAGGTTGTAACAATACAATTCCAACTGTGAAAGGCGTGAACTAATTCCCTCCAGAAACCGCATTAGATTTTCATTATATTTCTTCATGGTCCTTTCAACAACTACAGTCATTTCCTGGTTGAGAGAATCCTCTGGCTGGATGTAGACATTGGTAGTAGGAACTGCCGATGACCTTGACACTTTGTTTTTATGAAAATCCTGAAATACAAAGTAGGCATAAAATCTTTAAATTCCACCATGAATACCTTGAATATAAAAAGCACAAATTGAACCATATACATGTACACATTGTACACAACACATCACAAAACAAATTCCAATTCCACAAGATATGAAATGTATTGAGCAACAAATTCCATTTTCAGTCAGATTATTCTCCTGTACACTGACTGGACCATGAGCCACCTGCCACCCTAGATGTTGGCCACTTGGCAAACTACACACGCAAGAAAACCCAACCACCACCCAAATCAATTTTGTTCTGGATAAAGCCTTTGGAATTTAGCTTACTTCACTGACAATTCAGCAACTTTGTGAATCAGAACATGTTGAGACATAAAAGCAGACCAACTCCCGCAGCAAATTTCATAACAATGAAATATCCTCTTTTCCAGTCTCCTCTCCAAGGAATCTCCTTCCTTCAGAGGCAATCCTCTTCAACTAAATTCAAAACCTTCAAATCTAGAACTTTGTTTTCACAAATTCAGTATATAAATTTCCAAATCCAATTTCTCAATCTATGGATGTAATTAGGACCGTAATCGGCTCAAACAAGCTCCAAAATGGAATAAATAACAAGGCAATTTCTCAATCTCAAATCAAACGCCAGAAAACCAAAAACTAAATACGTCCAATCCGAGAACCACAGCTGATTCATTCTCCCAAAACTTTCCAAATCCAAAAAGCGCACTTCTCAACCCCGGATAAATCAAACAGTGAGCGAAGAATAAAAAATACCTTGCTTGAGGCGGCTCCGATCACTGCATCGGAGTGGTTGCCATTAGAAGCGTCTTGGTTCACGTAATCGTCATATGAGCAGAGAATATCGTCGGTAGCGAAGTCGAAACCACCTTTTGCACCCGAATTGTTAGCTCGACCCGAAGGAGATCCGGACGCCATGGACGAATCAAAGAGAGATCGAAACAGATCGAAGTTTAAATGCCTTGATGCAGATTTTTAGGGTTTACAAGCACAAACCCCCAAAGATACGATTTCTTCAAAGATGTTATTGATTTAAATAATGAGCTTTTGCATCTCCGGGGGCGAAGCTGATAAAGGGTCATTTGGTAGCTTGGCCAAACAGCTTTGTCACCTGAATTTCCTGTTTTGCCCCGGAGGTGCTGGGTTATTTACATAATGACTACATGAAGAGCTAGGGAACGTAAGGGGCATTTTTGGTAAAAATAGTTGAAGAGGGTGGGTTTTATTTTTCATGTGAATTCAGACGGTTGCCTCAAAATAATAATTAAATTTAAAATAAAGGAGTGGACGGTGCTGAAATACTTGGGTGAAAGTACAACATTTTTAAGGGTGTGTTTGGATAATACGGAGTATATAATTTACATTTTATTTAAAATGTGTAAATTAAAAATAAAATATTTTAACAATTGTGTCAACTAAATCTCACTATTATACAAAAATTTATAATTACAATAAATTAATTAACACAATTTACAATGTATTTTTATAATTACATTATCCTTAACATTATCATAGATTTAGGCTTTGCTTAGTAAAAGGGTGGTTGACGGGGTAGCTGAAGTTGATGGATTATTTACGTTAAAAATAAAATATGGTATTTGGTAAACTATAGAATAGTTGTTAAGACAATTGATAGAAACGTGTGAATAGAAAACAAAATACTCCGAAAAAGTTGAGCGAGTATGACAATAAAAGATATCGATAAAATCTATCTTCTATATTTGTATATATCTTTATTTAATTATTTATTATTTCCTAAATTTGGATTCCACGACATATCTTGTAATCGTCTTGGCATACAATAACGAACTCTTTTGGTGAATAGATTAACAGAGATCAATAGAGATTTTCCCAATTATGTTATCTTTTAATTTTGAATATTAAATTTTCATTTATAAAGGATACTCTTAAATATAATGGTTTCAAGTAGGAGTGGGCACAAATCCCGCAAATTCCGATCCCGTCCCGGTCCCGTCCCGATTCTGGTGGGATTTAGGACAAAATAGCGAATCCCGTCCCGCATAAATTATGCGGGACGAAACGCGGGACGATCCCGGTGGGATCCCGCAAATCCCGTCTCGTCCCGCATATTATAATAATAATAATTCTTATAATAATATAGAATAATAATAATAATATATTATTAGTATTATTATTTTGAGCAAATATTATAATTATAATTATAATCATAATCTTCCATTTATAATAATATTATTATTATTATTTGAGAAAATATTATTTATAATTATAATAATAATTTTCAATTTATAATAATAATTGATAATAATAATAATAATATTATTATTATATAATATTATAATATAATTTAATAATAATATTACTTTATATTAAAATTATTATTATTATATTATTATTATTATTATATTATTATTATTATATTATTATTATATCATATTATATTTTTTTCTTGTAAAGTATAATTATTTTATAATAATAACAATAAAAATAAGTAATAATAATATTATTATTATTATTTTTAATTATAACGTGGCATTATTATTATTATTATTATTATTATTATACCCATTTAGAGCTACAAAAGACAAATAACTAAATACGGTATTCTTCCCAACTATCAATCGATAATGAGACAGTATCTGGTGAATCTCGTCTCAATCCCTTTCCGTCCTGATCTAGTAAGATAATGTAGCCAAATATGTTGAACATTATAATTAATTATACAATCATTGTATGAATTAATAATAGTATTGTAATAATAATAATAATAATAATAATAATATTTTTATTATTATTATTATTGAATAATATAGTTGAGAAGAATACCGTATTCAACATATTATACAAATTAATGAATTATGAAAGCATTTTTCACTTTGCAAATTTATATAATATTTTATTATTTTTATTTGCGGGACAAGGCCCGTCCCGTCCCGTCCCGATCCCATCCCGTCCAGACACCATCCCGTCCCGAAGAAAAAGTGTCAATCCCGTCCCGTAAAAATTTCGTGGGACGAGTCCTGTCCCGACTCAATCCCGTCCCGTGCCCACCCCTAGTTTCAAGGTTGAATGATCATTTACATGTTGATCGATGTCACTAATTTCTGTTTTTAATTATACTCCATATATAACTTCATGATGGAAAATTAAATGTCACCCGTCACCAAACACATGGTTAGTGTCTAAAATCTATGTAATTCACCCACAGATGATGAAACATTTCAAATTTTTTCCAATTTTTTTAATAGAAATATATAGAGATGATGAATCCGGTGTGAATATATCTTACGGTGGATTGTGAATAAGCATTATAAGCTAATTAATAATAGATATCAAAATAATTATTCATTTGACGTCATATAATTATTCTTATGTGTGAATAGTTTTGTCATATGAAAATTATTTGTTTATCATATGAGTCATGTATAAATAACTATTTTGTTTCAAACGAATAAGTTTACTCTTTGATCGATTAAATTTTCTTATAAAATCTCAATCTTTGATTTCTTAATCCAACACTTGAAAAAGTAAAAAAATTCGACAAAGGACTGACCTTATTGATGTGGTAATTAAGAAATACTACTAATATATAGAGTAGATGTTTGATGGATTATATTATTAGTACAAGAAAAAAACTATGGGTGGGGTGAGTGTTACATTACTTAACTAGTATTCGGTACCCGCCCGTTGTGTGGTTTCTTAATAAAAAATAATTTTTAATTACATCACCAAATTTATGAATCCTATAACAATACCATTTTATGAATCATAACTTAAATAAATAATAAGTATAATCTTATTCGGTAAAATTTTATCCCATAAGCAGATAAGCTATACCTTTTTAATTAAGAATCAAGTCAATAATCATTTAACTTTTACTATTTTAACCTAATCGATCTATATAGTGATCAAAATTATATTTGTTTTTTTATTTATTTTTTTCTTTTATATATAAAGATCATTTGTAAACACTCTAAATATAACATGTAAACAAATCTAACCCTTAAATGATAGGGAACGGAGAGTCTAGCTATAACTATAGATAAAGTTATTCACAATTTATCTATATATTTTAGTTAATTTATTGACTCATAGAAAATATAAATCCAAATTATTTCATAGTCAAATTATTTCATAGAAAATATATATAGATTATTTTAGGGTGTAAATATTATTTATATCGAAATTAATTACTTAATAGCTTTTATTTATATCTATATTAATTTTTATTTTATATTTTCCACACACTTTGATTGTTATTAGTTTAATTCTCGCACTGCAATTCAATTAAAAGAAAAATAAACAGATGTATGCTCTACTAATTAATGGAAAATATGAATTCTATACAGTAGTATTTAGTTCTTTCAATTTAAATAATTAATATTTCAAGTATTTTATATAGATAAATTGGTTTATCAATTAATTTGATTTAGAGTGATAGTTTGATTTTTTTTTCAAATAAAATAGCTGATTTTCAATTAATTTTTAAAATCATTCAAAGCAATCTTATTGCTGTACGTACAATTTCTGTAGACTCTTCATCATTTTTTAATCATTGAACATGCAATATTTAAACAGATGAATTAACATTTTGGTATTTTTTTTATTAAGATATAAAGTTATATTGGATAAATTATTTGATCTAAAAAGATAACCTTTTTACCCAATTATATTGGTTTATTAATTTCACTTATGTATCGCTTACTCGTATAGTCAAAACCCTTTAAACCATATCAATCAATAATTTTTTATATATCCATACATATATATATTTATATACCATCATAGATAGGTTTTCTACCTAATTTAGATATAAGATTGAATATTAATAATGAACCATATATTAGATAGATTATTTAATTTTAAAAGATGAATTTTCTAACTAATTAAGATATAAGTATCTCAAAATTTGTAACTAAATTTATTCTATATTAAAAATAAAAATATAACGAAACTTGTATATATGACGGCATGATATTAATTTTTTATGTTGAATGGTTAAAGATAAATCCATGTAAATATGTATTTTTGTACCGTATGTTGCAATGCAAATTTCATTATCAAAGATGGTAGGTATGTGTATTATCCCGGTCCTATCTTGATTAATTATATTAAATATCATTATTAAGGTAGTAAATTATATATATTTAACGTACAAATAATTACATATATTTTTGGTCAATTATTCTACCTTTTAGGGGAAAAAAATATTGATCTAATCAGAGGTCTGGTTTGCTTTAGTATTTTATATATAGATATTGATATAGATAGATTTATATATAGATTTGTACGCATTAGGCATTTGATATTTTAACCGACTTTGTTAATCATTTATGAGGGGGATATATCTTTTGGAAAAAAATAATAAGGATAAAACTATTTTATAACTATGTACGTGTTAGGATATAATTTTATAAGGCTTTATGAATATATCTTATTTTTTAGTATTAAGTATGGAGTTATTTTATTTTTAAATATAACTTTCAATAAAATTCGATGCCGTTAAATATGATGAAATTAGGCTCCATGGTTCAATCATATTGTTTTTCAAACGTTGTTTTGTATATCCTCCACACGTTTAGCATATAGGTTAGTTAATTAATTTCAACAATAACTTATTATTATATTTGATGGGTTAGATTGGATATGTTTTTAACAATAACTATTGAAAATTGATATAGTATGTATCTAAAAAGATAAGTTTTTTACCTAACTATATTCGTTTATTAATTGGTGTGGGCCAGAAATATAATACCGCTTTAATCCAGAAAATGCCACGTGAGCAAAAATAATCCCGTTTAATCCAGAAAATTCCGCGACCGTGAGGTCGCGCCAGCGGTCTCTGTTTTAGTATTTTATATAGAATATAGATACTCACTCCGTTCAAATATGTAAGATCATTTACTTTTCGGCATGTAGTTTAAGGAGCTAAATACTATATAAAATATTGATTTTTTTTAAATTATTTTTTTACATTTGAATACTTATTAATAAAAAGTGTTATATTGTAAAAAATTAATTTTAAAAAAATTAATATTTTATATAGTATTTAACTCCTTAACCTACGTGTCAAAAGGTAAAAGATCTTATATTTCCGAACGGAGGGAGTACCAACTGTTACTGTTTCGGCTAAGTATGAAACCTCTTTTAACATAACCGTTGAATTTTATGCCAACTTGATGTTGTCACAGCTCCATGAAAAACGTGGTATATTATAAATGTATTAGCTGTCATATCTTAGCAATAATGATCACATTATGATTTTTAATAGTGAACCAATAATAATTAAGTACAACAATTACTGTATATATCACGTTGTCTTATCATGTTATGGGAGGAGTAATAGTTTCACTCGCTATTGAAACTTGCATTTTACTACAAAAGTTTTTTTTTAATAAAATTAATTCAATAGATAAGCCTGATAGTAGTAGAAACAAATTAGCCAAAATAAAAACGTACAAGTTAAAGCAAGTCATAATAGTGGCGTGGCCACGGGTCGGACTCGACGGGTCGACGGGTTCAACCCGCCGGGTCAAGGGTCAGAGTTGGCCGACCCGAACCCTAACCCGTAAATCTCACGAGTTGACGGGTTCGGGTCGACCCGTTGACCCGGCGGGTTACATTATTTTTTAAAAAAAATCTTTTTTTTTTTAAAATGACTATTAAAATAAATAATAAATAATATGTAAAGATTTTATCTTCACAACACATTTTATCACTTTGATATGAAGTGTTAAAAATGTAGGAAGATTATGTCTCCATATTAATTCTTTCATCCACAATAATTTCATTGTGTGATGTAAGAGAAAAAAATATGAGAATATATTTCTCAAACTTCATTTCCAAGTTAATTTCCAATGTAGGAAATGTAGGAAACAAGTGAAGTGGAAGAAATGTGGTAGTGGGATACATATATATAGCCCCATGCCTTCTCATTCTAACTCCATATTTTCGATGTGGGACAAAGTCTTTGTCCCACATTGGAAATAAGGGGAAGTAAGAAAGACTTCTAAGTCTATAAAAGGAGAAGGATGGGGTTTATTTGTCTCACATTGCACATTGCATATTAGTTTATGTATTATTGTGAGTTATTTTAAGAATAATTTACATAATTTACATAATATTATAAATTTATTTTATTAAAAATAAATTTTTCAAAAAAAAAAATATTTTGAAAAAGCGGGTTGACCCGCACGGGTCACGGATTCCCCGACCCTAACCCTAACCCGCTACCCGTCCCCACCCGCCAACCCGTCAACCCGGACCCGGCGGGTCACGGGTTGACCCGTAACCCGTGGCCACGCCTAAAATACTGATTATCCAAACAGGTTAAGAATTAAATAAAATAAAATTATTTAAAAAACAAAAAAGCCAATTATGTATTATATAGATCGATGATGTAGATTACAGTATTACACCACTTTTTTGAAAAAAATTGGGTAATCTAACCTAACCACATGTAATTGCATCTTTCACTAGAGACCAACAATTGTAAATTGGGAAAAAGTCAAAAACATTGATCAAGAATATGAACTAAGACACGAACAACACAAAAGTCAATATTTGAATTTGTAAATAAAGAGCGGCCATATCTGGAGTTACACAAAAGTCAATCCTATCACTAAGAAGAAACGGCGCAACAACAAGATGGATGAAGCCTCCTTAAAACTAGTTCAAAATAAACTTCAATGGGGCGTTGTTCCCTACAAATAAAGGAACATACTTGTATGTAGGGGCGGAGGGAGGGGGGGGGGGGGGGGGGACATGAGGTGGCTCGAGCCCCCCCTGGGTCGGGGGAAAACGTACAAAATAAAATAAAAAATATGTATTTTTTTCATAATTTTTTATAATTTAAGGGTTAAAAATAGTTAAAAAGACTAATAAATTAATGAGTGTCCTTAGCTTAGTTGGTAAGGGTTTGGAGAATAGAATGATAAGGTCTTGAGTTCGAATCCTTATAGCTTCATTTTATGAATTTTTTTTCTCTTTTTAGCTTTTTAAACTTAAAATAGCTATTTAAATCATACATTTAGTGTGTATGTCATCTTTTTAGCTTCTTTTATATATATATATATATATATATATATATATATATATATATATATATATATATATATATATATATATATATCTTCAAAAAAAAAAATCCTTAAAATATAAGTGACCCCCCCTCGGATTTTTCCTGGCTCCGCTCCTGCGTGTATGTCATCTGAAACCATACATGCGACATTGTCCACACTAGTGCTGGAACATCCCCATAGTCATTGTCATTTGAGGTGATGCTTATGCCCTTTGGAAGGGATTAAATAAAGCTTCCGACTTTTGTTAGGATCTTGAGTGATGTGAGATTGAGATTTTGAGAAATGGATAGAAAGAGAGGTTGAAGAAAGGAAATTATTTTATATAGCCTGGACAACTTCTGTTTATGGGCCATTGGGCCCCATCAGACCAACTCGGCCCATTCCTAACAACTTACGCATCAACCAGTTAATTAGTAAGGGCTTGATTTGCCCATGGGGCATTCTTCTGCACCATATAAGTGCAATTCAAGTTAAAACATATTTTACGAAGACGAATTGCTGATCGTCTAACTTATATGGGATTTATAACTTTCTCCAACTCGATATCTTCAAATGACTCAGATATTTCTGATCTCATCCGCTTAAATACTCTTGACTAAATTGGTTTCCCCAATCAGTCAAATTCTTTTCGGTTAAAACAAACATAAATGGTCAATCGTTTATTATTATATATAGTTATTTCATAATTTTTTAAATTTTACCCTTTAATCCATCCATAAATGGTCAATCGTTTATTATGCCAAATTGAGTTTGTAACATGTATGGTTTTTAAATACTTCGTAATAATTACGTACGTATACAAATTAGAAAACCTAAAAAAAATGGTTTTTTCTAGAAAAATATATAAATCACACATCCATTTGTCAAATACAAAAATATGAACATTATATTTCTCAACGTATAATAATACCCATTTTGCTAATTTCATCAATGTAATCTATACACAATTATAGACACATTTGTCTATATAAAACAATATTTTACCAATTTAATCTATGGATAAAGATTAAAAATTTAATCGTTTCAACTGTTACTCTTAAGTTATATTATAATCTTAAGTTAGATTAAAACATAGACCTGACAGATAGACCAATTAGAGCATCTCCCATGGTAAGCCAAAAAATGGATTTTGGCCTAATTTTGCTCCCATCCTAGGCCAAAATCCATTTTAGCCTTTTTGTTTTTGGCTTATTTCCAAAACAAATGCTAAATTTGGCTTTCTCTTTTGAAAGGCCAAATGCTATTTATTTATTTATTTGTTTATTTTAAGTGTTTAATATTTATGTAAATCTATAAATAATACAATTATAAATCTATATATTATATAGTTATGATTTTTAATTAAAAATAAAAGTTGTAATATTGTAAAGATATTCAAGAGTTCTTCGATATGAATATAATATTTGACATATTTAAATTATCATTGAATAAATAATATTTTTATAAAATGACATTAATCTTTTTATTATAGATTCATAAAAAATATAATAAAAAATAAATATTGCGTTGCTTAATGTACTAAAGATAGAATCGAGTGACGGAGATAAGATGTGAAAGTTGTAAATTATATTAGTATTTATAGGAAATTTAGCCTGCCAAAAATGACCTACGGTGGGAATAACAAAACTGTATAACAGTCCAAAAAAGAATATTTTATTAAATATTCTCTTATGATAGGCTATTTTCCCCAGCCATTATGGCTTACGAGGAAAGATGCTTTTAGACCCTAACTTGATATGCCTAACATGTACATACACTCGTCGTTCACCTATGATAACGCGTAAGACTTGAAGAAAAACTCACGAAGTTCGATCTTTTCCATTCCATCTCAGAACTCGTCTTACTATAATTTATAACAATAACTTTCTTGGTCTAGCACTTGATTCATAAGGATGAGCTCCTATTGAGCAAACTACAATCACAATCACAACAGGCAGTACGAGCATTCCCTGCGCACTGTCCGAATACAATCCGTGAGCAGTCAGTGGGAGATTACAATCCTGTAAGTATATCACAAGATGAGTACAATGTGTAGATCCGGGTAGTTTCCGAAAAGGGTTTGAACCAAAGAATAGAGCTCAGTTGAACAAGGGGCGGTGGGCAAGCGAACAATACATTACAATCAGCTTTGTACTAAACCTCAAATGGGGTTTCGAAGAAGCATTACTCGTGAAGATTGGTTGGAGATCATATGAAGGTTCAGGTTTCACAGCAAAGTACACAAGAGAAAAGCCGCGATGCAAGAAGAGAGCAATACCATGGGAGAAAGAACGAATGCCGTTCCAGCGCTGTTCGTTGGGGAGTTGGTTGACTTCATAACTGTGGTTACGTTGGAGCAGTCAAGACCATTCTTACCTTCTTTGCATTCGTTGGCAAAAAGCCCCGGCGGGTATTTTCCATACAGATTGATGTAGCTGAACATTGTGGTTGCGCAATCCGTAGTCAAATCGTCTATTTCATCCACAAAGGGGCACGCGAAATCTTTGAAAGCACTACAGCAGATGTCGGCAGAGAATTTTGGTCCTTTGCATCGGTTTGTGATGATTGAGTAATTCTGGTTCTCGAAATCAACAGGGCAGCCTGAAAATTGCATGAGATAAATATCAGGCCAAGACTTCACAGAATGATTTGCAAGCATATTATTGAGATTTTTTTTTCTTGATTGTATCAAAAACAACGACGATATATCAAGCATAGTAAGAAGTGCATAAGAAGTAGAAGTAGCACTGAATATGTAAGCAAAATTTCTTCTTTTGCGCTTATAACCCAGACGTCTACAACATTCATTTGCTTCACTTAATGCGAAAGGAACAAGCATGGCCAGGATAGTTTCTTCATTCTTGTAGCTAAATATGAAACAACAAATAAAACTTCAAGAGGATGACCACTAATGTCTACTTTCTTCTGTACGAGCAAGGCAGGATGAAGTGATGAACATAGCTTGAAGGAAGGTCAATCGAAGACAAGATTGAAAGCTCCAGGGAGCTGTCATAATCCCATAAAAGCAGATGAAGAATAAAAGAGACAAAGGGAAACACCAGGAGAAACCTATAGCTCTCTGCAACTCATGTTTTGTTGCACGCTCAAAGAACTTAATTACACAAATTCAAGGATCGGTTGCACGCCTTGTGGCACAGTTAAGAAATTGTACCAAGAGAACACAAACTTTTGCATTGGCTGGGCGGTTGCATCAATTTTCAGAGTAAAAATATATTTTATGGGTTTACCCCATCACCAATCAAGAGTGCAGCCATGTTTGTCCTATCACCTAATATTACCAAATTACTAACAGATTAAGGGTTCAAGTTGGACTTGCGTGACAGAGATAAGAGAATATGCCAATGGTGGTTCTTTACAGTTTTCCATCTACCAGATAGTTTTATGTGTATATATTAAATCGCCCTAATTCATAACAGAGTAGCACCGAATATCGGCGAAAACATTCTTCTTATAAACAAGAACCCAATGTATTTGTTTGTTTGCTTGATTTGAAAACTACTATTATTGCTGTTAACATTTCATAAAAAATATGATCTTGATGACCATAGTATATCCATATTTGTACCCAAAATGAATCGAAAAACAAAGATTCACAAATGCGTATTTCGATGCTGCAGGATGAACAGCTCTTAAAGCCAGATCAAGTATGATAAGCTTCAAAGCTTCATGAAGCAGTCCTAAAGCAGATGAACAGAAGGAAAAAAAAACTGAAATTACAGATGAACCCTAATTCACATTGGCAGATAGATATCAACAGGACAAGCTTCAACTCATAGATGAACCCTAATTCAGATTCAACACAAGCCAAATCAACAGATTCACTGCAATTGCACAATAAAACCTGAAATTAGGAAGAAACCAACGTACTTTTCAGAGTCTGAAGCAAAGAACGCCCAGTAGATCCATGAGATTCAAACACAGCATCTGCGCAAACAAGCATCAAATTTCAGAAAGCAACTCCAACTACCAACAAAATTCACAACCCCATAACACAAATTTGCACCAATTCCACGAAATGGGCAGAAATTAGAGCAAGGAGCAAGCGAATAGTACCGGAAATCCGACTGGAAGATGCCCAGCTCGCAAAAAGGGAGAGAACAAGGAAGCCCAGCAAATGCAATCGATTGAAAGACATAATCTTTTCTGAGTTTATGAGATTTTGCCTGGATTTGACAGATCCTTAAGGGGTTCTCACTCAATCGGCAATGTTCGGGGGCGAAATTCGTCGCCGGCTATCACGGAATGTCGATTTTGACGGGTTCTGTAGTTTGGTGTATGATTCAATTTTGGTTTCAGAAAGGCTTTACTAGAAAGGGCGATGAAGAAAGAAAGCGTGTATGTGCTGTGCGAGGTTGTCCGTGGACCCCACTTGCCGGCGTATTTATGCGGCTCCGCCAAGTGACTACAACTACAACTTTGTCATATACTGTATTTTGGGATAAATTTACATCAAAATCAATCCTTCCTTAAAATATACAGGAAAATTTACAGGAAATTACCCATTAAATATGTATTTTCATACTTAATCACCCATATTTAAATTTTTTATACTCCTTTTAAGGAATAAAATAGGAGAAATAAACAGCTACACCCTGTTTTATTCTTAAAAATTGTGAAGAAAAAATTGTAGGTAGTTTTATAAAAAAAATCACATACTTTAAGGATTTTTTGTTTTAATTTACTCTTTTTGCCTTTTAAATCCGTCCAATGGCCAAGGAATTTGAAAACTTTCCTCGTGTATAAATTGGTGAATATTTTTTTTGTTTGATAGTTATTAAATAAACGGTGGGTCATATACGATGTGGGGGGCCACGTACGCTCAAGCTCATTACGCGCACTAACCAAGCCGAGCGGGGTTCAATCATAAAACCAATTGGTGTTAGGTGGGGTAGCCCACCGACTTATATGTAAAGTTTGTATTCAATTTCTGTCTGGCCACGCATTAATGCCAATTGAACTTGACAACTTAAGCCTTAAGGGGTTAAGAGTAACTTTCCCCGTAGGCCATAATGGCTAGAGGAAATAGCCTACTAAAAGAGAATATTTTATGGAATATTCTCTTTTGGCCTATTGTACGGTTTTATTGTTTCCACCGTAGGGCAATTTCGGCAGGCTAATTTTCTATAAATACTCATATAATTTAGAACTTTCACATCTCATTTCCGTCACTTGATTCTATCGTTATCATTTCGATTTGAATCAACAATGGATTCTTCTCAAATATCATCATTATCTCACTCTTCAAATGAAACTATTGAGATTTCTAATTCAATCTTTGATTCATGATTCAATTGTTGGTTGTTTCATTTTATATTTGTTTTTTCTTCTTTAGTACTTTAAGCAACTTAATATTTAATTTTTATTATAATTTTGATGAATCTATAATAAAAAAAAAGATTAAGGTCATTTTATAAAAATATTATTTATGGAATAATAATTCAAATATGTCAAATATTATAGTCATATCGAAGAATTCTTGAATATCTTAACAATACTAAAAAATTTGTTTTTAATTGAAAATCATAACTATATAATATATAGATTTATAATTGTATCATTTATAAATTTACATAAATATTAAACACTTAAAAATAAATAAATAAATAAATAGGATTTGGCCATCCAAAAGTGGAAGCCAAATTTGACCTTTGTTTTGGAAATAAGCCAAATACAAAAAGGCTAAAATGGGTTTTGGTCTAAGGTGGGAGCAAAATTTGGCCAAAACCAATTTTTCGACTTACCATGGGAGATGCCCTAAGGCCGACCAACCAATTTGTAAAGACCGGAAAATTTTAGAATATTAAATTATTAAAATAGTGATTTATAATCATTTCGATTTCTAAGATTTGGAAAATAATATTCAGATTCCATTTATTAAATTTGAATTTGGAAAATTGAGAAGTATTTTAAACGCGTCGAGATAGAGTCGAGAGAGGGGATTTCGAGATTTATTTTATTTAATTTAATTATTTATATATTTTTTTCGGGTACTCTCAAATGTGATTTGGGACCACTTGGATAGTTGTCTTCTCCCGCTCTTTTGTACTACGGATTTTAGAGACCCCTCTGCTCATTTTGATTCCACACACCTCCAGCTCCCTCTTTCTCGTTTTGACTAAGCCTTCACCTGTCATCCTCCTTCCTTTCACTCTCATACTCTATCATTCTAGGCAAAGTGACAAGCACCTCCATGCCTCTGCACTTCCCACGCCAGCCCCAAATTCAGCCCCTCTCCTCCCATTTTGATTTCAAATCCACACACAAAAACGTTGCTCTCTACCCTCTCCTATAAGTGAAGGATGTGGGAACCCTATACCTTATCCCCAAATCCACAAAGCCTCCCCTCTCCTCACCTCACACCATTGCCCCGGATTTCCCGAGCTTCAAATGACCACCGTCTCCCTTTGGAAAATGAACCAGAGCCGCCGCCACCAGCAGCACCAGGCGACCCTGTCCCCGGGGTCCCGAGCGCATCTCTGGGCGGACCTGAGCCACAAGCGAGCCGCCTCCGACGCCAACCTTCCTCGTCCTCTTCTCTGCCTTTCTTCCAGCACTCGGTAATGCCTCGTCCCTGTCTTCCTTGCTTCAAAATCAGTATAAAACAGTACCTTTAACCCCTCTAAATCCGTCCTAGGCCAATGTTGGCCCGAATCCATCTCCATTGAAGCCAATTGCGCCTCCGGTGAACCCAAATCGTGCCTCCGACGAGCACCTTCCGGCGAACCTTCGAGATGTCTCGGTGAGCTCGCTTTCCTCCCTCTTTTCTTAATCGCGTTTGAGTCTCCTTGCTTGGGTTGTGGTCGGAGTCGGATTTCCGTCTGAAGGGTGGGAGCGAGTCGGGATTGAGAGCCGCCGGCAGGCCGGGTCTCCTCCTTCTCCCGTCCTTCTTCCGTCGTGTCTGTGTTCGCTCTGGATGAAGAGCAGAGCTCTTCTATCTCTCTTTCCTTGTGGGCTGGGCCGGATCCGGGTAAAGCTTCCGGGTTATATCATTTTAGAAAATGGGTCTTTTGTTGGGGGTTTCAGATCCGGGTTTTCTTTCCTTTCTGTGTGGGCCGTGTCTCATTCTGAAATTGGATCTTATGATTCCGGGTTATAAGAGTGTGTGTTTGGGTTGGGCTCGGATCCGGGTTTTCAGAAACGGGTATCAGTGTTGGGTCTTTGGGTTGTGTCTATGGGTGTGTTTATTTATGAAAGTTATTATGCTCTATATATATACACACATTACATTATTATTTTGACGGTAGATTGTTGTTACTATATGTTATGAACGTATTTTTTTTGGTTGGTGATTTGTATTCTCAAAATATGATTTCTAAAGTTTTGTGATGATTATATATTTTCTCAAATTATTATGTCATACTATAAAATTGTTAAAAGTGATATTATTTGGAATATGTATTTGTGATGATTTAAATATGTAAGTTGAGAATTTTGGAAAGGACTTGTGGGTTTTGGAATTAAATAGGGATTTTGAAAATAGATTTAATTTAAGGTGTTATGTTAATTATATATTGTTGATAAAGTATTATTTAAGAGGGTTTCAAGTTTCCGGAAATATCTCTTTAAGGATTGTGTTTGGAAAACCGAAATGTCGGAATTAATTCTTTGTCTTGGTTTGATGATGTTGATTTTGAGAATGAAGTTTGGAAATATGGTTGGTACGATTTTATCAATGGGTTTGATTGGAAGTAAATGATTTTGATTGATGTTGATCACACCGGAAAGGTTTTGGAAAACGGTTTCACTATCGGTTGGTTTTGAGTATGTTGGGAACTTGGGTTTCGTATGTATGAATATCGGTCTGGTAGCTTATGGAATTGACTTGATGATAGGTGTGTATTGCTTTTGGACTTGCATTGGGCCCTTGCTTGTATTATCCTGTTGTTCTGCATCTTCAGGTAAGTTCCCTAGGGGGCTTACTCAGGTTGGACATTCATGCCTGTTGTTGCATTTTATGTTAGGTGTTGCATATGCATAAAAGCATGCCATGTAGTATCCTGTTTAGGTTGCACTAATTGAATGAGCATCTGCTTACTTAATGCGTTTGAAACAGAACGGTCGTTATCTGTGATAGTCCTAGAGTCTTTGCTAGGGTCATAGGGTAGCCCAGCCTCATCGGGTACCCTGAGTCAATCGAGTCATGAACTTCCTTATATTATGAGATGTCTGCGGGCTTTATTATGGAGCGGGTTAGGCATGCGTGCCGCCCGATTATGATGGAATGCATTCACGAGCTGGCCAGTCTCCGCCCTATCAGAAGGGGGTGGAGGTAGGAGAGGGATATGCCATTTGGCATTGTCTTGGGCCCTTTACAGTATTTCTGCACATTATTATGAACTAGGAGCATGCTAGTGTGTTTGACTTTCGTACTGCATTAGAGCATCTTTATTAGGTATAGCACATACTATGTGGCCTCAGCGAGGACTGCCGGTCCCGCATGAGTGGCTCGATCTGACTCCTTTCCCCGTTCTTCTTTTAAAGGTATTTTCTGCAGATTTGAGTGCTCGATGTCTATATGACGGGGTTCCCTTTTGGCAAATCGAAGAATCTGGCTAATATCCTAATTTAGTAAAATGGTAATTACACACTCATGATTTGGTTTTGACCGGTTCTGTCGTGACACTTGTATCCTTACCTTGCTTTCGCCTTACTTTCGTTTGAAATGGATTCCGCGACATAGTCTTAGGACAGGTTAAGGGTACCCAACGGCCCTTCGATGTTTTTAGGGTTTGAAATCTCTCTTTCTACTAACCTTAAAATGAGTTTGAAACCTCGACCCGTACCTGGATTGCAAGATTCGAACAAGGGGTTTTATCCCTTGAAACGTAACCCGGAAATTATAATTCTGGGCCGTTACACAATTAGACCAGGAACACATACCACACCGCACCCAGCCGAACCTCGGCTCTAATACCATATTAAATAAAGGGTGGGTCATATACGTTTTGGGGGCCACGCACGCCCAAGCGCATCACGCTCACCAACAAAGCCGATCACACAAACCGAGTGGGGTTCTATCCTAAAACCAACTGGTGTTAGGTGGGGTAGCCCACCGGCTTATATGCAAGGCTTTGATTCAATTTTTAATCAATGTGGGATTCCCCACAACTCATATTCTCAACAATAGTCATGAAATTTGGGGTGTGTTTGGATTCCATTGCATTTTAATTATAAAGCAATTATTTTACCTCGTTTTATGCGAGCGTTTGGTTATAAAAATAAAAATCTCGTAAAAACCAAGGTAAAACCGTAATTTAACAAAATCTTTACATAAATCAAGATAAAAATAATTACATTATAATTAATATATCGTGGAATACAAAAACACTATAATTTAAACACCTTAAAAATTGTGTTAACTAAACACTACCTTATCATTTTGTATTATAAACATAATGTCCATTTTTCATCGAGTAACAATGAGATCTAGATGTTCTTTAAAAGTTACGATAGTTTACACAAAATTTCTAATTTATATAACTTAATTATACAAGACCAACCCACTCATAACTCATAAGCGATTTATCATATGAAAACCCACGTTGATTGCAATATTTTTTGTTCTTTTTTTTATGTGCCTATCAAATCAAACATGTTCAAAGTATATGAGCCCTGACCTACATACCTAAAGAGACTTTGCTCATTTTCAAACAAGAAATGGAATAGGAGACTTCTAAAGAGACTTTGCTCATTTTCAAACTAGATATGGAATAGGAGATCACATCAGCGTGCAATCATCTTTGGTTCATGTTGATTGGTTTACCGAGTACGGTTTCATCGTAAAACTAATTAAAAATAAGAAGATTAGTTCACTAGTTTATATACAAGGCTTGTTATGCTCATACTTTCAACGTGGGACACTTATCCTTTCATATCTCAACATACCCAGGTCCCCCCACAAACGAGTCTAGCACCTCATTCTCTTATAACTAGCCCATACAAGGATTGAAAGACGAGTTATTAGACTAACTACTCTGATATCATATTAAAGTCTGATTAGGACCGATAACTAGGGTTGTGTGCACTCGTGCACATGCGCTAATAGTCTAACACATTATAAGCATGGTGAGTTCTGTCATAAAACTAATTGTCAATAAAAGAAGTAATTCACTGACTTATATAAAAGTTTACTAAGCTAATACTTTCGATGTTGACACACACTTGTCATTTCACATCTCAACAATCCTTCATTATTTTAATTTTTATTTTTACCTCCGTCCATCTGAAATTGTTGGTTCCAAGAGCAACATCAACGGTGAATCTAGGGTTCATAGGACTGCTAGGTGGATAAAAATGGAGAAAAATAAAAGAAAAGACATGACTCGCTTTCCTTGGGTTCATCTGCAAGCATCTCAATAAAGAAGATTCATAGGCGGCAACAACGAGGTCATGTGCACAATGCTTGAGTGCGCCATCTTCCTACGTACAACAAAAAGGGCATCATTTCGACCTTGTAAATGGTTATACGTCGCGTTTTATTCTATATGGGAGGAGAAAGAAATTGCTGCTGCACGCTACTCTGGGTGTGACATGTGTCATCATTGTTTAATTAAATCTAAAAAATGACCATTTTGGCCATTATAATATTTTTTAAATAAAATAAAATCGACAATTGAATGTAGTTTAATTTTCTCCACATTTAGACACCCATTTTTATGTATTTTTGGATTTTTTAAATAATAATATCCGTATGTTGTAGTATGTTTTTTAACATTACACACATAATCTTCATAACCATGGTTATAATAATAATAATAATTAATAATTAAACAATTAATAAGAATATTATAATAAATAAAGAATGATAATAACATTAATAATTATAATAAATAAATAATGATAATAACATTAATAATTATAATAATACGAGTTTAATATATGAATAAACCATTTAATAATTAAACAAAAAAAAGTAAGGTATGTTTAAGGTCGGGTTCATGAATGGGGTGAAAAAAGAAAATTTTAAAATTAGGCTTTTAAGCTGATATGACAGTGAAAAAGCAAGTGACGTGTCTAAGGTTGGGTTCATGAATGGGGTAAAAAAAATAAAAAATTGAAATTAGGCTTTTATGCTAATATGACAGTGAAAAAGTAAGTTATGAATCCGACGATGTAAGAGCAACCCCAACAGCTCTTGTAAAATAGAGGAAGTTGAAAATTTTAGAGAAAATATGGGTTTTTTAGGTCCAACAACACCTCTATACTTATCTCTAAAATAGAGAAACCTTAGGAACAGGCCCGACCATGGGGGAGGGCAAGGTGGGCGACTGCCCTGGGCCTCCGATTTTACAGTGCCTCATTTTTTACTAATTTTAGTATATATAATAAAATATTTTTAAAATTAACACAATTGTCTGTTGGCGTGGTGGTTGTTGAATTGATACGAGGCATGCATGTTTTCTTACATTCACGGGTTCGAATCTCACATTTAGCACAACTCTCAACATTTTAACCTTTTTTTCTATTGGTTAGGCCACCCCACTTATTTCTCTTCATTTATTATGTAACTAATTTCGAGGCCTCAATAAATTTCATCAAGTCATAGAATATTAAATTATTAATCCAAATTTAAATACAACTAATCTTTTATTCATTTTATAATTATGTCATTCATGAACAATTTTAGTTTTATTAACATGGACATTCAAGAAAAACAGATTCACATGGTCATAGCTATATTTATATTAATTGAATTGAATGAAATAACATGTTTCAAGGAGTTTTAGAATATTATATATATATATATATATACACTAGGGTTTTGTATTTAAAAACAAATTTAAACGTGCAGTATATAAATTATTTTTAATATTGTATAACTATAAATTTTATAGAGCAAAATATTGATAAATATAGCTTGTGTACGTAATCTGTACTATGGATTAAAATATTTTGTATAAAATTTACCGGTGATTTTCTTAAAAATTCTTATTTTAAAGAGTTTTCTATAATTTTCCTTAAATATCAACAAAAATAATCTAAATTTTTTTAACATACTCATCCTTAAGATTTAAAAAAAATAAAAAAATACATATAAAATTTATAATTTATAAAATTATGACCCGGACCTCCAAAATTGATTGGACGGCCCTGCTTAGGAAATAGAGAAAAAATCTCTAAATTTAGAGGAAGATTGTAAAAACTCTAAAATTTAATTCTCCTCAATACCAATGTAAATTCATTGTAATTCATCAACAATTGGATAAATTACATCAAATCAAACCTTCCTTAAAATAAGGGAAAATTGAAAGAAAAAAATAACCCAACTTGTAGAGATTGTTGCGCTCAATAGTCTAAACTATAAAAAAATACAAAAAATAGCATCAAGTATTTACTTATTTGAAGAAAATAGCGTCAAGCAACATTCAAATTCAAATAATAACAAAAAATAGTCTAATAAATATTATTCTCAAAATCTACCACTTCTCGAATTTTTTTTCTCATCAAGTCACTATTAGCTAAATTCATCATTGAATTAATCATAAAAACTATCTTATATCATACAAATTTTGTAAATAAATAATTTTTAAAAAAAAAAGACTACTAAAAATATCATATGATCTTTATTTTTCTTAGTAAAAAATTATTTTATCTTCATCTCACAATCTATTCAATGCTTAAATAAAAACCATTGTGGGTGAATATATAACATATGCACACTTTCTTCTTCAATAGATAACAAACCACCTAATTGTTAGGTTTAAAACGATATATATAATGCATGCTTAATTAGATCAATTGTAAGTAGAAACTTAATTATTTATTGACTTTTAATGACATGTAAATAGTCTAATTCATTTTTCAAAATAATAAATTTAAGTTATATTTATATGATTTGAGATAGTTTTTATAATTAATGCTGTTATGAGTTTCAATAACAACAATTAAGTTTAACATTTTTTTTATATAAGAGATTATTTTTAAAAATATTTGGAGAGATTTTGTAATTAATTTGAATTTGAAGGCAACTTAAGGCTATTTTTAATAATTAATATGAATTTAAAGTTAATTATTTGAATTTGAATGTAGCTTGAGGCTTCTTTCTGCAACCAAGTAAATACTTAAGACTATTTTCTGCATTTTTTATAGTTCAGGCTAATAAGCGCAATAATCTCTAAAGGCCGGGCTATTTTTTGCAATTTTTTCTTAAAATAAAGGGAAATTTATGGAAAAATCGCCCATTAAATATGTATTTTCACACCTAACCACTCATATTTAAATTTTTTATAATCCTTTTAGAAATAAAATAGGAGAAATAAACACCTACACCCTGTTTTATTCTTAAAAAATTAGATTAGTGCTCACACAGTTGTGTGGATACTTTTTATACAATAATTTTATACATATGTAAAACATTTATATAAGTTAAAACACAATTATCAAGGATTCTTATCACTTTATCTAAATTCCTTTTAAAATTTAAATAAATTTCATATTAACACCTGTTCAGGGTTCAACTAATGATTTTCCTTTACTATAGTTGCATTAATTCAATAATATATTATAAATTCAAAAATCTACTAACTTTCACAACTAAACTAAAATAAACTAATTATTTTTATTCATAAATGTAATAAAATAATTTATTACCTGATTTATTATTACCCGACCATAGATTATACTACACACATATAACCTTCATTGTTATCATTGAAATGAGAATAATTAATTAAAGTAAATATATAATCAAATTATAACAAAGTAATTTATTAAATGAATCTAATCGTTATTTATATATTATCTCATGAATCATAACTACAAAAGATTATATGTTTTTTAAAAAGTAATTTAAAAAGAAAATCAATTGGTTAAGATTTATCAAAAAGAAACAAATTAATTAATTACTTATTTAAATAAGTAATTTGATTTATAATAAATAATAATTTATTTAAATATAGAAGAATATTTAATTGGTCAACAAACAAATCTATATTAAAGGAGAAGCCGCCACATGGCGTAGGAGACTTCTCCTTTAGTATTAATAATAACTAGTACAGTTCCCGCGCCATGGCGCGATTAAAGAAAATAAAATTTAAATAATTTATATATTATACAATTAGATATAAGTTATATATTAATTTAATATTTCGAATTAAACCCATTAGAGTATAATATATTCATTAAAGATGGATTATATTTTGATAGTATATGAAGATTTACAAATAGATATAAATTATATATTAATTTACTATTTTGAATTAAACCCATTAGTTATTTAAAAAATAAAAATTAATTGCAAAAAGGAAATAAAAGGGAAAGAGAGAAAAAAAGTGATTGGTTAAAAAGGAGAGGATTAAGGTGGGTGTGCCACGTAGGCGAAAACTCTTCTGTTTTAAGAGTTTATATAGATATAGATATATAGATAGATATAGATATAGATATATAGATTAATTATTTAAAAAATAAAAATTAATTGCAAAAAGGAAATAAAAGGGAAAGAGAAAAAAAAACGTGATTGGTTAAAAAGAAGAGGATTAAGGTGGGTGTGCCACGTAGGCGAAAACTCTTCTGTTTTAAGAGTTTATATAGATTAGTTATTTAAAAAATAAAAATTAATTGCAAAAAGGAAATAAAAGGGAAAGAGAGAAAAAAAGTGATTGGTTAAAAAGGAGAGGATTAAGGTGGGTGTGCCACGTAGGCGAAAACTGTAACGGCCCAGAATTATAATTTCCGGGTTACGTTTCAAGGGATGAAAACCCTTGTTCAGATCTTGCAATTCAGGTACGGGTCGAGGTTTCAAACTCTTTTAAGATTAGTATAGAGAGGGATTTCAAACCCTAAAAAGCTCGAAGGGCCGTTGGGTACCCTTAACCTGTCCTACAACTATGTCGCGGAATCCATTTCAAATGGAAGTAAAGCGGAAGCAAAGTAAATATACAAGTGTCACGGCAAAGCCGGTCAAAACCAAATCATGAGTGGGTAATCACCATTTTACTAAATTAGGATATTAGCTAGATTCTTCGATTCGCCAAAAGGAAACCCCGTCATATAGACATCGAGCACTCAAATCCGCAGAGAATACCTTTAAAAAAAGAACGGGGAAAGGAATCAGATCGAGCCACTCATGCGGGACTGGCAGTCCTCGCTGAGGCCACATAGTATGTGCTATACCTAATAAAGATGCTCTAATGCAGTACGAAATTCAAACACACTAGCATGCTCCTAGTTCATAATAATGTGCAGAAATACTGTAAAGGGCCCAAGACAATGCCAAGTGGCATATCCCTCTCCTACCTCCACCCCTTCCGATAGGTGGAGACTGGCCAGCTCGTGAATGCATTCCATCATAATCGGGGGGCACGCATGCCTCACCCGCTCCACAATAAAACCCGCAGGCATATCATAATATAAGGAAGTTCATGACTCGATTGACTCAGGGTACCCGATGAGGCTGGGCTACCCTATGACCCTAGCAAAGACTCTAGGACTATCACAGATAACGGCCGTTCTGTTTCAAACGCATAAAGTAAGCAGATGCTCATTCAATTAGTGCGACCTAAACAGGATACTACATGGCATGCTATTATGCATATGCAACACCTAACATAAAATGCAACAGCAGGCATGAATGTCCAATCTGAGTAAGCCCCTAGGGAACTTACCTGAAGATGCAGAACAACAAAATAACACAAGCAAGGGCCCAAATGCAAGTCCAAAGCAATCCAAAGGCAATACACACCTATCATCAATTCATTTCCATAAGTCACCAAACCAACATTCATACGCACGAAACCCAAGTTCTCAACGTACTCAAAACCAACCGATAGTGAAACCGTTTTTTTCAAAACCTTTCCGATATGATCAACATCAACCAAAATCATTTCATTTCCAATCAAACCCGTCGATAAATCTTACCAACAATATTTCCAAACTCATTTCCCAAAGTTTTCCAAACTCTTAAATATCAAGTTAAATAAACTCATATTCAAAACTTTTTCTCAAATCATAATTGACCAAAACCCACTTATAAACATTGAATCTTTAATCAACTTATAAATTTATACCATTAAAATAATTCCGGCATGTTTCTTATTTCGAAATCATTATAGAATAAAGTCCGACATTTAGTCACAAAATAATTCTACCTTCACAACCATATTTATAAATCACAACTCATATTTCAAATTTCCTAAAATCACAAATTTAAAACGACACTAAATACATATCCCAAATAATATTGCTTGTAAACAATTCCATAATTTATATATATATATATATATATATATATATAATAGGAGTTTCAAAAAAATACATCATCTCAAAATAAAAATTACAGCAATAATTACAATCCTATAATACAACATATATATGCGTCAATTAAATGTAACAAACCAAAACCCCAAAATAAACTTTTCTCAGAATTAGGCCCATCTAAATTAGGCCCAGAAACTCCAAAATCTGATTTTGAAGACCCAAACCCAAACCGGTTCTTTTATTTAATATAATCACATGAATCGGTTCAACAAAACAAAACTGAAAACCACACAACTCGCCACTATTCATCATCACTTTCCCCTATTGCATTCGAAAATCAGGAAGAAGGAAGGAGGAAGGGAGCTGTCGGCCGGTTACCTTGCTCCGACCGTCTCCCCGACAGTAATGGACACAGAAAAGGCTTAAATCGAAACCAAGGAAGAGGGAAAAGGGAAGGAGCTCACCGAGATTTCAACTCATCGAAAAGCGTTCGATCGACACTCAGTTTGCCTCGTCGGAGTCAGATCCGGCGTGTTCTTGGCCTGGGACGAGAGAGGACGGATTAAAGGTGGAACTTTGGCTCGTTTTTGTGGTGAAACGAAGCAAAACGAAGCTTACCGAGCCGGAAATGCAAACCAGAGCAAGAGAGGAAGAGGTGGGCTGCCCTCGGCGCTCCGGCTGCTCCTGGGCGGCGGTTCTGGCTACGTCGGACGTCGGAGCTCGGATTCGAAGGAAGGGGTTGGAAGAGTGTTGAAGCTGTTGCTAAGAGGGATGGCGGAGGTGCCCGGCTCGAGTTCTTCAAATGAAACAGGGCTCCTCGGGGTGCCTCGGATGGTGGTGCCGTGGTGAATCGAAAACAACGGGGGTGTGTGGGTGAATTTGAAATGAAAAGGGAGAGCTGCTGAGATCTGAAATCAACAAGGAGGGAGAGCACATGTTCAGTGTGGGTTCTGATGGGTGTTTGGTGATTCTCGGTTGTCTTCAAGAAGAGAGGGAGAGAGGAGGGAGGAAACTGCAGGCTTTGGCGTGGGAGGGTGCAGGCAAAGGGACAAAATGTGAGCTGCTACTTGCAGAATTTGAAGGTGGAAGGAAAAAGGATACAAAGCATGTGAGTCTAACCCGTCGATAAATACCCGGAATAAAAGTTTCGAAACCCGCTCACTCGACCTAATTCCGATTCGATTCAAAACGATTTTCAAATTTTCAATTTCGAGTTTAATAAAGAGCTACAAGTATGATTTTAAAATTTTACATATGGAAGCGGGATAAAACATATTTTATATTTTCAGTTAATTAATGCCGGAACTCATTTTGAAATATTTAGAATAAAACCAATAGCTTAAGGACGGAAATTCCAAGCCTATCAACTCTTAGAAAGCGGAAGGATTATAAATCCCTATTTTAATAATTTAATATTATAAAGGACGGAAATTCCAAGCCTATCATCTTTTTATGTGCCTATCAAATCAAACACGTTCAAACATATGTCTACTTGCCTAAAGTTGAGAGATCCGCATAGATACAATCATCTTATTCAATATCACTAAAGAATAACATTAATGACTCAAGTAATTAGACCAATTGACATATTGATTCAATGCAGTTAAGACACACCGGCACAACCCTAAATCAGCCCTAATCGACATATCCCCAACATAGATCAATTGAAATCACCCACTACAAAGACAAATAAATATCACTACTTCATTACCTTCATTTGCTATCAAGAACACAACAACGAATTCATATCTAAGATGCAATTCCAAACATAATGATCAATCATAGAAAGGAACACAAATATAAACAATAAGCACAAGATGGTAAATAGGAAAATGAATAACTAAATAGAATCAATTCTCACAATCTAAACAACTATGTCTTCGAATCACAGACGAAACTATGAGTTTAGCAACTCATATGACAAATCTCTCTCTCTCTCTCTCTCTAATTGTATTCATAGTCTCATACAACATATCCTCTCTCTCTCTCTCTCTCTCTCTCTCTCTCTCCAACTAATGGAAATAACCTAATAATGACTCATAAGGAGTCGGCAAAACCCTAAAATTATAATAGTAAAATAATAGGAAATAGAATCTTCGGATCCAGAATCGCAATCGCTGGAAACCAGCCCACAACGAGGGTCGTGCAAGAGGCAGCGCCCGTGACGGGATTCCCTCTTTTTCCTTGATTGTCTTCAATGTCGTGCTTTCTTTATCCTCTCTAGCCTCTTCCTCAGCCTCCATATGCTCCAAAACATGTCTCTTAAGCTCTTCTAAGATCCCTCCAAGATCGGAATGTAACTCTGCAGATAAACACTAAAAAGGCATAGATTTCAAACTCGAATATTTCAGAAGCAATATACGAAACTAGACTCAAACATATGCAAAAATCCTATCTAAATGCAATAAGAAATACCTATAATGCCTATATGAAATATGCATTATCAAATCTGCCCCCCACACTTAACTCTTGCTTAATTGTCCTCAAGAAACCATAAGACAAAAACATCATCTATACATCCCACATGAGATTCTTTCACAATTTTACTCATCAAAAACATCATCATCAATAGTGCAAATATAATCAAGGCATACAAACGTCATAACATGTATATATGGGATCAAGTTGCTTGCATGCTCAAAAATCAACCTTACTAAGGATAATGTGTATCTCTCACTTTAATGTGTTTAGGCTTTAAGCATACACTCATCTCAATTTCATATACAAGCATCAACTCAAATATTGACATTTATATCACAAAATCTCCACTGGATACGTCAATGCAAAAATAAGGACATCAAGAGGACTTTCGCTCAATGGAAACCTTCATAGAAGATTTCATTCGGCTGGGTTGTGATGGGGCTTGGTAAAGAAACATAAGGGAAAGGAATTGTATTTGGTCATGTGGTGCTATAAATTCCGGGAAAATATGATTCTAACAACTCCCAACATAACACAAACCAACTCAATAATACTCAAGCTCACATACACACAACACCTCTTAAAACATAATAACGACTCCAAAAATCCTCCATAACACAACTCTCAAAATATATCAATAAACTCATACTCATATCATCATCTCATCATCTCATATCCATGCAATCTACAACACCCAACCCATCTAACTTTTAACCAACATAAATCCAATTCTTCCTCATTATGCAGAAATAAATAAACTTGGCTCTTTATTCTTTTTTTTTTTCCGAACTTTTTTTTTTTAATTAGAGCCGAAATACATGTAGGAGCAAATGCATAAAAATAAGGGAACTAATAAGCACATAACATTACATATTCTCAAAACCATAAATCATAAAACTCACACTTTAGCTTCTTTCTCTTCAACTCCAAAATAGATTCCATAACCCACTCAAAATCTCTATTTCCCCGGAAGACAAAGCTAAAGATCCAAATGGGTCAATTGCCAAGTCTTAAGTATGGGGTCGATGTCGACCAGAAATACTCGACGTCGACCAGATCCAATGCCCTCCATCGAGTACACCATCGTCGAGAAACCCACCCGAGCCAAATGAGTACTCGACATCGAGTACTTTACTCGACGTCGACCAGACACAGGGGTCCTCGATCTCTCTTTCCTCAACGAGCAAGCCACCAGACGCAGCACAACACTAGACATTGAGTAGTTCTACTCGATGTCAACTAGATCTTCAGGTCCCGAATAACGATTTCGCGAAGGTAAGCCAAGGTAAAGACATCTCTTCTCCTATTTCAATTAAAGATTTATCTATACATGAGAGATGTTTGCCTTGGTATGTGCGCTTATGTAGGGTTTCCAATGACGAGCCTAAGGAGTATGAAGTTGGAGACAAGCTCAATCTCTCCAAATTAAAGGATCATTGGTTTCCCAACAAATTCAACAAGAAAAAGATGAGACCTTTCACGGTGAAGAAGATCCATTCAGAAGGACTACAACTGATGGATAAGAATGGAGTCTTGTTTGAAGCCCAAACCACTTGGGCCTTGCATATGCCACCTTGAGCTTTAACGGAGAAAGTCGGCCTAGCGACTATAAAGTCTAGAGCTTGTAACAAAATACTTAGTTTTTTTTTTTATTTTCAGACATTGTTGCTTTTGGTTTTTCGTTTTGAAACATTATTTTTAAGTTTTTCTATTGTGGATATTTCCTTTCTGACGAATCTTGCAGGTAAAGAAGTTGCAGAAGTACTCGACGTCGAGTAACCTACTCGACGTCAACCAACTATCACGAGCAAAGAACCTGTGGTCGAGGAGAATGGCCATCCTGCTGTTCAACTGTACTCGATGTCGAGTAGCAGTAGTCGACGTAGACTACTCCTCCTCGGGATCGACCACTTCTACAGCAGCATCATCAATCATCACTCGATTCCGACGTTCTGCACATTTGTCTAGTGAGTTTCTTTCTTTACCCTTGTTTTTATACAATGAGGACACTGTAATGTTTAAGTATGGGGTGGGGGAAGGGCTTACTGTGTGCATATTTGAAGATTAGTTCTCGAATTGCTTATACATGGCTACTTTGGATTTCATATTTTATTTATGTGCTTATATGCATGTTTTCCAAAGTTTATTAAAATCACCCCCATTGAATTTTTTTGTTTAAGTGTCATGGAAGTTAAATTGAACTCGACGATGCAAAATTGGATTCATTAGAGATATAGCATGAAATTGCCTAGTAAAGGGAAGTCACAATGAAGTGCATATTTTTTATTGAAAACCATGAAAGGAGGTAAAATTTGATGTTGCTTTTGACATGTTGCATGAGAAGAGGACGGAGGATTTTATATTTTCCATATAATGCTCAAAATTTTATATTCCTTAGCCATACCTATGCTTATGCATCACAAAAGCCATATTGAGCCTTATTTCATATTTTGCTGCACATGATCTAAATATTGCCCATTCCTTACCTTATTCCATCCGGGGATTATCTTGAGAATGATGAAACATTATGGAAATTATTATATGGTGTTTGTGTTGTTGTTATTACTATTATTGGAGTTTGGTAGAAAATTGAAAAGATATGAACATTTTAATGAGTGAAAAAAAAATCTGGTCACCTCAGAAGATAAAGGTAAATCAACCCTGTCTGCGTCGAGATAATAGTTCCGCGGGATGGGACACCAGGGTGAGGAGTCCGAAGCACTAAGTATTTAGGGCCATTCATGACACTCATGTTCGCGACTCGCGAGAAGACAGTGCTGTGGTTAGAGAGGTAAAAGCATAATATTGAAAAAAACATTGAGCGAATGAGCGAAAGGTGAGAAATCAAAGGAAGAAGGAATGTGGTATGAAAGTTTGGAAAGTACTCCATTTCCCCGGATCATTAAACACCACATGGCCAAAAATTGCCCACATTTAGCCTTTTACCAATCTACTCCTTATTGAGCTTAAATTAAAGTCCTCTTGATTATTAATGCTTTGTCACGAATAAATTGTTTTCGCATAACCCTCCGTTTGTGTGCGAAGTTGCTTTTATTCACAGGCATTGATTTGTGACATTAGTACCTTTTCGAGGATGGTAATTGATTGCAGGGTTATATGACAATGGATCTAAAATGTTGAGAGTTTAATTTCTTCCTCTGTATGACCATTAAAAGTATTGCTTGAGGACAAGCAAGCTTAAGTATGGGGTGTTTGATGTGAGCCTAATTTGTCATGTTTTACATTGAATTTTATATCGATTTCTGTATACATTTCATGCATTTGGGTTATATAATACAGAATCCATGTAGTTTATGGTTGTTTTCCAAATTATGGAGTCTACACTAGTTTCTGTTTAATTTCGCAGAAATCGAGGCATTTTACAGCAATCCGGAGAAAAGAAGAAAATCACGGAATGCTCGAGTACAACTACAGAAAGTCCAAGGTCAAGTAGCAGCTAAATCACGACGAATCAAGCAAGAAACAAGACAAAAGCACTCGACAAAGACTAGTCGATATCGACTAAACCTAGTCGATATCGAGTACTTCACAAGTCGAAATCCATCAAGTCGAGCATATCCACACTCGAGAGAACAAAATTCCTCTACGTCGAGTAAGTTAGTCGACGTCGAGTACCCATGTCGAGTCCAGAAAGTACCCGAGCTCGAGTGCACAAGAAGAGAAGACAAAGCTAGTCGACGTCGACTAGCCCTAGTCGATGTTGAGTACCCCAGTCAGCAATCCGAGTCGAGTACGAGGAGGAGTCCGAGTAGAAGAGATTACTTGCAAGTAAAGATATGTGATATTCTATCCATTCACATGAAGATCTATCAAGACAAAGGAGGATTTATCCACATTAGATATATTTTCTTTATGGATTTATTTGTTTTGCTTTAAAGTTTTATCTTACGACTTTAGATAGATAGTTTTAGATATAGATAGGATATTCATTCCTAGATTAGCGGGGATTGAATACTATAAATAAGGTCATAGGGACTGGGTTTTAGGATCATCCAAGCCACAAGCAATTGTGTTTTACCAACTTATAGCAAGTATGAGAGAGTTAGAGAGAGCTTGGAGCCGATTGGAGTGAAGTGTTGCGAAAGCGAATTTGGCTTCGATTGGTTGTAAGTTTTGGTTTTATTTAATGCAATTAGTTATTTCCCTTTTATTTTTGATGAGTTTCTTGATGATGAAGAGCAAGTAGTCACCCGACTTTTAAGGTCGGGGTGAGCCCGACGGTAGCCATGTAAGGTAATGTGATAAAGGTACAATCTTTTCATGCGATTTCGTCTTCTATCCCTATGAGCATGATTCTTTTGCGAAAGTTGAAGGTGATCCTTGTTTGTGTTATTGAAGCAAAAGTGATCTTAATACAACTTGGATTAATTATGTGAAAGAGGATTAGTAACAATTAGGGTTTATGCAAAAGCCTCTATCTTCCTACTTGTTAATAACAACAATTATTTGATGAAAAGCGTGATCTTTTATGCCTTTTTTCATTATTTTATATGGTTATTGTTGTGGTGTTGATACCCCGATTCTAGGAGCGTTTAATATATTGATTTTATTCCCACCAATTTCATGTTTACATTCGTTTTATTCGCAAGGTTATGATTTTTTATTCTGTTCTACTCGACATCGACGACACTGGTCGATGTCGAGTGCCACCTAGTCGACGTCGAATACCTTACTCGACATCGAGCATCTTTCGTTCATTTTTGTTATGTTTTCTCTGTTTTGCAGGTTCTGTCGACTAAGGTTAGTCGAGATCGAGTAACCCTACTCGATATCGAGTACTCTACTGGTCGAGTTCGAGGGTGATTTAGGAATGAGAAAGGTGAGCACTGACACGCTTCCTCATGGATCGATCCTAACCGCCTTCTACTACAGCGGGAGGAAGTCTTGTATTTATTTGCGTGGCTCAGGGAGTCGATTTGGAATTTATATTTTATATTTATTTCATACTTGAATTTCCTCCTCCGTCAAGATCATGAAGTCTAATTGCAAGTGGTTGAGCACTCAAATTAGGTTCATTTAGGTTTCTCAGGGTCCTTCTTGACGGATTAACAATTTCGTCTCCCATCTCCTTATTTGTGTCAAACTCGAGCATCCTTTTCAGCCTAAGAGATCTCTCAATCTTAGAATAAAAAGACAAAGGCAATGAATTAGAAGATCTAGTTTGAACCATATAAGGACACAAAAGACTCAAAGAAAAGAATGAAAACAAAAGCAAAAAGAAAGAATTAATGAAAAAGATAAAGAAAAGCAAACTCCTTTCTTCTCCCCGGCAATGACGCCAAGAATTTGATGCGGGACGAATGTCGTTGGCACTTTCGCCCTTTACCAAATAGTAATAAAATCTAAACTCAAACACAAAACCAATAGATTAGCAAATCAATCACTTGATCAACCAAATAACTACTAGCATAACAATTAAGTCTGGTGTCGAACCCACAGGGAGAAGCGATTCAATATTCAATAACTCTTAACAAGAACTTTTATGACCAAACAATGATTTATGACAAACAACCAAGATGTAAAGTAACCAACTTTATGATTGCAAAGTAAATTGATAATAAGGTAGAGAAAATATTTCACCTGTAATTCTCTGACAATGGTTGAGATTCATGGTCCTAGGATTGATCTATCAATTACTCATAAACAGATGAGTAGGTATATGAATAACTAAATAGAATCAATCCTAAATCAGCCCTAATCAAAATATCCCCAACATAGATTAGTTGAAATCATCCACTACAAAGACAAAGAAATATCACGTACTACTTCATTACTTTCGTTTGCTATCAAGAACACAACAACGAATTCATAGCTAAGATGCAATTCCTAACATAGTGATCAATCATAGAAAGAAACACAAATATAAACAATAAGCACAAGATGATAAATAGGAATACGAATAACTAAATAGAATCAATCCTCACAATCTAAACAACCATGTCTTCGAATCGCATGCGAAACTATGAGTTTAGCAACTCATAGGCCAAATCTCTCTCTCTCTCTAATTGTGTTCATAGCCTCACACACCATATCCTCTCTCTCTCTCTCTCTCTCTCTCTCTCTCTCCAACTAATGGAAATAACCTAATAATGACTCATAAGGAGTCGACAAAACCCTAGAATTATAATAGTAAAATAGTAGGAAATAGAATCTTCGGATCCGAAATCGCAATCACTGGAAACCGGCCCACGACGGGCGCCGCTATCTTAGTGACGAAATTCCCTCTTTTTCCTCGATTGTCTTCAATGCCGTGCTTCCTTGCTCCTCTCTAGCCTCTTCCTCATCCCCCATATGCTCTAAAACATGTCTCTTAAGATCTTCTAAGATCCCTCGAAGGTCGGAATGTAACTCTGCAGAATAAACACTAAAAATGCGTAGATTCTGAACTCGAATACTTCACAAGCAAATATACAAAACAAGACTCAAACATATGCAAAACTCCTATCTAAATGCAATAAGAAATACCTATAAATGCTTATATGAAATATGCATTATCAGTTATACTCATACTTTCGACGTGGTCACATGGGACACTTATCCTTTCATATCTCAACATGTCCCCCACAAACGAGTCTAACATCTCATTTTCTTATAGCTAGCCCATACAAGGATTTAAAGACGAGCCATTATACTTACCACTCTAATACCATATTAAAGTCTGATTTGGATCGATAACTAGGGTTGTGTGCACATGTGCACATGTGCTAGTAGTCTAACACATTATAAGCACGGTGAGTTCCATTCTAAAACCAATTATCAATAAAGGAGTAGTTCACTGACTTATATCAAAGTTTACTAAGTTAATACTTTTGATGTGGATACACACTTGCCATTTCACATCTCAACAATCCTTCATTGTTTTTATTTTTTTTACCTCCATATATTCATTTGAAACTGTTAGTTCTAAGAGCAACACCATAAGTGAATTTAGGGTTCATGGGACTGCTATAATGGAGAAAAAAAAGAAATAGACATAACTCACTTTCCTTGGGTTCATCTACAAGCATCTCAATAAACAAGATTCATAGGCGACAACAATTAGGTCATGTGCACAACACTTGAGCTCGCCATGTTCCTACAACAAAAACGACATCGTTCCGACCTTGTAAATGGTCATACACCGCGTTTCATTCTATATGGGAGGAGAAAGAAATTGCTACTACCAGGTGACACCACTTTGGGTGTGACATGTGTCATTGTTTATTGTTTAATTAAATCTAAAAAATGGCCATTTTGGCCATTTTAATATTTTTTAAAATAAAATAAAATTGACAATTGAATGTAGTTTAATTTTCTCCACATTCAGACACCCAAAAAACCCCTAACTCGGAAAAGTACGCGCTCCCTCACGCGCCTACCAAATCCCCCCCAATTCGACTCTCCCTCAACCCTAGCTATACCGATCTGAAAAATCAACCTGAAAAAGATCCGATCTCCCCTGCAATTCGAACACTAAGCCTTCCAAAAACTCAAATTCGGAGTCGTCCCTTCAATCTCAGAAGTTTCTGGTACTGGACATGGCACACGAGTTTACTTTCGTTCGAGATTGGGGGATCTTATTTCCTGCTAGGGTTTCGGCTTTCTCGTACAATCAAATCTCTTCAAGGGAGGATTACAACCGCAATCATCATAATTTATGGCTGGGATCTCCATTGTTCACTCTGTTTTGGCTGTCTATGGCGATTTGATGGGTCGTCTGCTCGTGGATGCCCCCCTCTGACTTTCGTTCTCAGAAGCTCGGGCATCTTCAAGGTTTTATTTCAAAGGGATTTCTGTCCCTCTTTTGACAGGTATGACATCTATCTTTCAATCCTCTTCCCAAACATCCAGATGCTATCTGAAATTTGGAACAACCAACACCATTTGAACTTTAAGTTGAACCATTTAAGCTTTACGATTGTTGAATTAAATGCTTCTCGCCCTGCTGCTTTCATTTCTTTCTCTGATAACTCTCGAGTTCTCTATGATATTCCTCTCTCCATCTGCTGCTACTGGACTAACTCGGCCTTAATGGCAAACCACCAACCATCAAAAGGGAAGGAGGGTCTCTCTGAGACACTACCGAACCCCGACAACACCCAACCACCAAAAGGGAAGGAGGGTCTCTCTGAGACACTACCGAACCCCGCCAACACCCAACCCACTGGGAAGGAGAGATTCTCTGAGTCTCTACCGAACCCCAATAACACCAACAAGCAATCCACCCCTCCCAATCCTCTTAAAAATATATAAAGGGAAAAAGAAGATTGAAATTATTTCTTGCTTTGACCAACTCCAAGCTTTTCAACCAAAACACAGATTTGATTCCAAAGCTATACTGTATGTAGAGCTTTTGGAGCACCCATTGAATTCAAGAAAGTTGCACCTTCATGTAAAATGTTTGATCTTTTCATCTTAATGCATGCTTTTAGTTATAATCTAAATCTTACCATGATCTATGGTCAGTGCAAATTGAATACCACATTCCAATTTATGCTAAGCATTTTTAACCTAACTTACTGTCAACTCCATAGCATGATTATCTATATCTATATTATATCTAAATCACAATTGCCCAAGACTAACACTGCTCGGGGGGCTTTCCCCCTTGAGCACATAAATATTAAACTTTGGGTTTGCTTTGCTAAAACATATAAGGACATCAAACTACCTAGCTCGAGCAACTACTTTCGGATTGCAGCTCACTCTGCTGAGTTTGTTTTCTTTACCCTGAATTTATGTCTCAAATCTAACTTAGCACGTGTAAAAGGATATGTGACTACATATTTCATTGCTAGGAATCACCTAAAAGGTTTGGTTAAGCATAACCACACACCCTACCTTGGAAGCTTGATCTTTAAGGCTTTGACTCCTAAACACAACGATTTTAACCCATCCAGAGTTTGCTTCTGCTCTATGCTTACACTGTATCATACACTCTTGTAGGATATCAACCAGGGAGAATCACCTCAAAATATGCACCTTAGTTCACATATTTCTGCATGCACATCAGGGGTTTGTGGGCTGACTATAAAGCTTACCTTGCCTAAAGCTCTGACCTTCTTAGGAAGTGAGCAACAACATATTTCCAGCAATGGTAAGCTACCCTTGACCACACTACTTTCTTTTAAACAAAAGCTTAACAACTCTCGATTGGTAAACTCTATAATGTACTTTGGCACTGGTCATGAAGACTTCTCACTTTATTATAAAGTGGCTAGTTTTCTGGCTAGGTTTCTGGCTCCTTACTATTTTAATTTAGGATCCAAATCTCAGTTCAGATATACATATCTACTAGTGGAAAGTTGTATTGCCATGCTACCACATAACCTATACTTGCATCACCGTCCTATACTTGCTAGCATGAACCAAACCTATTTGTCTAACTATAATTATGACTCTATTCACAACTGTCTAATACCTATTAGAATTAATTTTGATTGTTGGTTTTGGTTCCCTGGAGCTTGCCTCAATCATACTCACTTTGATCCTTCAAATGCTTGTAATCTATCTCTAATCATAAATCAAAATCCATGTTATGAACTATGGCATTACCTGAACAAGCTTTTATTGCTTCTTTTTGAACAGATCTATAATAACCCCACTACTAGCTTCAATTATAACTGCATAGCTATAATTTATTTTAACCTTATTTACTCCTCGATATTGTGCTTTGGCATGGGTCATGGAGACTTCTCACTTAAATTTACAGCTACTCTTCTGGTTTCTTACTTGTTTTGTTTAGGATCCCATTATCAGTATAGACATGCCTGTCTTCTGCTGGATACTTGCATTGCCATGTTACCACACAACTTATACCTGCATCACCGCCCTATACTTGTTAGAATTAACCAAACCTATCTGTCTAACTATAAACATGAACCTATTGTAAAATACTCTACTAATCTTGCTCGAGGGAGTCATTCCCTTGAGCAACACATTTACTTGCACACCTTGCAGCTTCTGGCTCGGCTTGGTTGGCTTCATGGTTTCTGCTATGAAGGCTTTTGGACTCAAGCTCAGAGAATACCCACCCACAAGCACTCAACACTACCAATATGGATCCACACTATCAATTGGGATCACAGCTGCCACAAACCACGTCTCAGCTTAAGTGAGCTCCCTTGTGCCACCTTAATAGCTTTCTTTTCTTGCTGCTCTTGGGGTGGTTCACTTATTATGTGTTATAAACCATTGTTTTATAATGTAAACCTCATACAATATGATCCATGTTATTTCTATCTAATAGCCTATCTGATGGATATTTACTCATTTACCAACTTTTGCATCCTCATTGTAAATCATGGACATTGCAAACTTTTCAACAGGTCGTACAGATCAATAAATATGGATATTTATCCCGAATTTGTTATGAATAATAGTTTTTCTAACGGTTTATGCTTGACCTTAAACCACTATTTGGGCTCTAGCTTATTTGGGATCCAATCTAACACTATAGACCTCGGACCCATCTCTCCAAAGGTACATATCAACTTCTATATTAACAACACAACTTTTAACAAAAACAGCTTGCTTCACATCCAAAACAAAGAATCTTTGCTTTTGGTAATCCTCAAGCAAAAACTTACACATGAACTCACAAGGATAGACGAAACTAACAACACTGATCATGAACAAACCAAAATTCCCATTAATTGGAGGATCTCTACTCTAATAAACAAGGTTCTCAACCTTCAAACTACCATTTCCCCCTCAAAATGTTTTAATGAAGTTTAGCTTTTGGAATATTAGAGGCTTTAGCAGAAAGAATGTTTGGACCCACATTGAAGCAACTACCAAAGCGGAACACATAAAAATCCTAATGCTAGCCGAAACAAAATTAACTAACCCTCCTCCGGACAAATGCTGGAGAAAACCAGGTTTTGACAGAATGCATTTCTGTCCATCCAATGGACTTGCGGTGGGGCTTTGCCTCCTTTGGAAAGAATCCCTTTTCCATAGTGAAACTTTTACTATCAGAAACTCTACGGACCGAATCATTCAGGCGGACTACACAAACACAACACTTAACATCGACGTCGAAATCCTATTCGTTTATGCAACCCCTTACGCAAAGGACAAAAACTCTTTCTGGGCGTCTCTCTCAGACTATATCCGCAATGCTAAGGACTCGCTGATTATTCTAGGAGACCTTAATGAAATTTTAGAACCAACCGACAAATTAGGGGGCAGGGTCCCATCTGCAAATAGATTTGCTAGACTCCAAGATACAATTAGTACTTATAATCTAGTAGACTCCCCAACGTGTGGAAACATTTACACTTGGAGAAAACATGAACATGGTAACGATAACATTTTTGAAAAACTGGACCGTGCCATGATTAGCCACCCTATCCTACAACAATTCCCGAACCTCTGTACGAAAAACCATGCTTTTCTTAAATCAGACCACGCACAGATCACTTTGGACCTCATGGATAACCGCAAACCAAAATTGCAGCCCTTCAAATTTGAAATGGCATGGACTACGAAACCAGACTACGAAGCAGTAGTGCGATCTGCATGGAGGCTAGACTCACCGGGCTCGAAAATGTTCAAACTGACGAAAAAACTACAAGAGGTTAAAAGAAAAAGCAAGCTTTGGAGCAAAGTAACCTTCGGAAATGTTTTTCGCCAAATCAAACAAGTTGAAACAGAACTTCTGGAGTCACAAAAGAATCTTTGCAATGCTTACAACCAAAACCTTGATAACAAAATCAAAAGGCTAACTTCAAAGCACTCTTCTCTCCTTTCCTTCCAACAAAAATATTGGGGGCAAAGGGCGAAAAGAATGCACATAAAATCCATAGACACCAACACTAAATACTTTCATAAAATAGCAACAGGAAGACGAAATAGAAACATAATAAAACATCTCCAAACCACGGTTGGTATAACACTTAACAATGAAGAAGAAATTAGGAACCTAATCAAACACGATTTTAGCCTAAGATTTATGCAACATTCTAGGCAACAAACACAAAGCAATCTACTTCATCATGTAGGGAATGAAATCTCAAACGAAGATAATGAATGGCTTACTCGCCAAGTCACAAATTCTGAAATTAAAAATGCTGTCTTCGGTCTTGCCAACGACAAATCACCAGGACCTGATGGTTTTCCAGCTGGCTTCTTCAAAAAGTACTGGCATATTGTTGAACCATCAGTCATCAAAGCTGTTAAAAGCTTCTTTCTAAGTGGAAGAATTCTGAAGCAGACAAACCATACGTTCATAGCACTAATACCAAAGATAGACAACCCGACCACAACATCTCACTATAGGCCTATTAGTCTTTGCTCAACAACATATAAAATTATATCCAAAATACTAGCTTCAAGACTCAAAAGGGTTATCCCCAAAGTAACAAATCCACTTCAAAGCGCCTTCTCTTCAGGCAGATCTATAGAAGATAATATCTTAATTGCAAACGAAATCTTCCACTCCTTCTCAAAGAAAAATGGAAAATCGGGTTGGATGGCTGTCAAGCTTGATATGGAAAAAGCATTCGATATGGTTGACTGGAACTTTTTACTCTCAATTATGTCTAAACTTGGGTTCTCACCCAAATTCACGGTTTGGATCAAAGAATGTATAACTACAGTCACATACTCGGTACTAGTGAATAATGAACCCACTGAAATATTTTTTCCGGAGAGGGGATTACGCCAGGGATGCCCGCTATCACCATATCTATTCTTAATAATTTCAGAAATTCTAGCACGTGGGTTACAACAAGAATCGGAAAAACCACAAAGCCACCTAGGAATCAAACTAACGCACGGAGGAACGAAAATCCCGTTCTTAGCCTTTGCAGATGATATTGTCATCTTTGCATCAGCAACCAAAACTGGCTGTGACCAAATTAACAATATTTTGAAAGAATAATCAGATCTTTCAGGACAAAAGGTAAATAGGCATAAGTCCCAATTCCAAACGTCCAAAAATGTTACAACCACCCAAAAAAATCTAATCAGAAACGAGCTTGAAATAGCACACACCCCTAAAATGGGAAGCTATTTGGGTTGCCCCCTCATAGAAGGAAGAATGACAAAGGATGAATTCAAAGAGCTTCTAACAAGCACCAAGTCACAGCTTCACAGATGGAAGGCTAATTGCCTCTCACAAGCGGGTCGTTGCACATTAATCAAAACAACGCTCGCAGCCAAACCTTTACACATAATGCAATGCTTTATGCTACCCAAATCTGTCCAGACGGAACTTGACAGGATCAACCGAAACTTCCTCTGGAACAAGGGGCCGAACCATAAGCCCCTCATCGGTTGGTATGAGGTTTGTAAAACCAAGGAAAATGGAGGACTAGGTCTGCGTAGCTCTGAGGACATGAACAAAGCCCTTCAGATGAAATTACTCTGGAAACTATTAGCGGAACCAACTAGCCCCTGGGTCACACTCATCAAAGAAAAATATCTTAAAAACCAAAACATTCTCACATATCGGAAGCATGGTACCTCATCCTGGCAATGGACCCAGTTAATAAAACTAATCCCTTTATTTAAACAAGGCCTTAATTGGTCTATAGGGGACGGGGCCTCCATCAATTTTTGGAAAGATCAGTGGCTAGGCCAAACACCAATAAATTCGTTTATCTCAGGAACACAATATATAGACGACACAATCAACATAAAGCATTTCCTAAAAGATAACAAAACATGGAACCAAGAAAAACTACAGGAAGAGTTACAAAACATCATTCCAAATAATCTAATTGAAACTATCAAGACAATACCAATACCACAACATATCCAGGTCGACAAACTTTATTGGAAATGGAGCAGAAATGGCTGGTTCAGCACGAAGTCTGCTATTGATATGATATACAACCACAAAAAACATGAAATTTCAAACGCAAACTGGGTCTGGGGACTGGATACCCCCCCGAAAATAAAATCATTCATGTGGAAAATCCTAAAGAACGGAGTGCCCACTGCTGTCAGACTTGCCTCTCGACACTTTGGGATCCCGACAAACTGCCCCCACTGCGGCTCTTGCTATGAAGACCTAAACCATCTATTATGGAACTGTCCTGTTTCGAGGGAAACCCTGATTGCAAATAACCCGGGTACATTTCGGAAAATGAATGGATGTTTCAGCAAAGACGAGCACTTGAACGACACACTATGGGACATAAAAAATACAATTGGAACAAAATGTTTTGAAGAACTAGCCTTTGTTTGGTGGGGTATTTGGTACTTCAGAAACAAAACGCTTTTTGAAAACATAAACCCGGACATAAGACGCATCTTATCCTTCATAAAGGAACAAATATTTATCTGGAAGACATCACATTTGAACTCCCCGGACTACTGTGCAAACAACAAAAAAACATCCAAAATTGTTGACAAACAAAGATCTATATCAAAGAAAAAGAGAACCAAATGGGAACCCCCACCATTTGGAACTTATAAACTAAATTTTGATGGTTCCCTCTCAGCTGATGGTTTGGGCACTTATGGCTTCATCATTCGTGATTCTGTGGGTACTCCAATTTTCACTGGCAATGGACCATCACCAATCAGTTCGGTTTGTGGCTGTGAAAGTTTGGGTCTCTGGAAGAGACTTCTGGCTGCGAAAGAACTGAAAATAACTAATCTTATCATTGAAGGAGACAACTTAACAATAATAAAAAGTCTGAAAGGTATGGGGAAGCCTACTGGAGACTCTGAAATGATTGTCTCGGACAGTCTAGTCTCGCTGGGCTTCTTTGGTTCTGTTGAGATTCGTCATGTCTTCCGAGATGCAAATCAAGTGGCTGATCGTTTATCACGTATCAGTGCTGCTTCACATGGATCTGCGATGCCTGATGATTCTCTATTGCGTAGTCTCATCCGCAAGGATGCTCTTGGCTGATAGGGCCTAGCCCTGTGGTCAAATTTTTTCCGTTTCAAAAAAAAAAAAAAAAAGACACCCATTTTGTGTATGTTTGGATTTTTTAAATAATAATATCTGTATATTGTAGTATGTTTTTTTAACATTAGACACATAATCGTCATAACAGTGGTTATAATAATAATAATAATAATAATTAATAATTAAAAAATTAATAAGAATATTATAATAAATAAATAAATAATAATAATAACATTAATAATTATAATAATATGACTTTAATATATGAATAAACCATTTAATAATAAAACGAAAAAAATAAGTTATGTTTAAGGTCGGGTTCATGAATGGAGTGAAAAAATAAAAATTTAAAATTAGACATTTAAGCTGATATAACAGTGAAAAAGCAAGTGATGTATCTAAGGTCGGGTTCATTAATGGGGTAAAAAAATAAAAATTTGAAATTAGGCTTTTAATTAAGCTAATATGACAGTGAAAAAGTAAGTTATGAATCTGATGATGTAAGCTTTTGTTGGAGAGGGTGGTGCCAACGTCTAATTTACCCACGTGCAGACTACGAATTTGAAGAAACGAAAAATATGGAAAAACGGAAACAACAAAAGGACCAAAATGGAAGATTGAATCAAACACAAACACATACACAAGAAGCCATGGACGACAAGCTCAGATTGAGCTTCAATTGGAAGATTCAAGAAATTTTGTTACAACCTCTTTTCCCGCCTCTGACTCATATACACACACACACACACACACACACACACAAACACACACACACACACACACACACACACACACACACACACACACACACACACACACACAATTGAGGAGGACGAGACAATCAAAGGTAAAAGGACCAAAATGCCCTTCATACACAATGTCACAAAGCTATGCTAAACAATTTATAAGATGCACATATAATATCTTCCATACCCCCCCCCCCTCAAGCTGGACTTATACAAGGGAGGACAACTCCAAGCTTGGACCGAAGAAAATCATGTTGCCTAGCTCCCAAAGCTTTGGTTAGAATATCAGCCACTTGCAAAGATGAAGCCACATGATCAGTTTTGATGAACCCTATCTGTACCATTTCTCTGATGAAATGGCAATCAATTCGAACATGTTTTGTTCGTTCATGAAATAATGGATTAATATGAAGTTGTTGGGAAGATTTATTATCACAGTAAAGTGTAATTGGAAGAGCCACAAATATGCCTAAATCAAAGAGTACGCCCTGTAACCAAACCAATTCACTTGTTGCAGCAACCATGCTTCTATATCCACTATCAGTTGAGGAACGAGACACCACCTTTTGTTTCTTAGTTTTCCAGGACACCAAAGAAGACCCTAAGAACACACAATATCCTGATAATAATCTGCTAGTGTCTAGGCAATTACCCCAATCAGCGTCACTATATGCCTTGACAGTAAGGGAAGAATTTGCTGGATAGGACAGAGCAAAATTGAAACTACCTTTGAGATACCTGAGCACATGTATAAGAGCATCCTAGTGTGGATGCAAAGGATTATGTAAGAATTGACTTAATTGTTGCATTGAGAATGAAATGTCAGGCCGTGTGAGAGTGAGGTAAAGTAATCTACCAACTAGACGTCTATAATCTTCAGGGTTAGAAATGGGATCACCAAGAGATGAGGACAGTTTCACACCATGTTGCATAGGAAACTCAGATGATCTACATCCTTCCATGTGAGCATCCTTAAGGATGTCTAGGACATACTTCCTCTGGTTCAAAAGTATCCCAGCTGATGATCTAGCAATCTCCATTCCTAAAAAAATACCCGGTCGCTCCGAAGTCCTTAATGGTGAACTCAGTGTGCAGAGCGGACTTGGTAGCTGCAATTGCAGTCATTGAGTTACCCATTATCAACATATCATCTACAAAAACCAGGGCCGCTGTCATATCTGTCCCCATAAACTTTAGCGAATAAAGAATAGTCATGTGAGGATTGAACAAATCCTAGCTTGATCATGAACTTAGTAAGCTCATGGTTCCATTGCCTACTTGCCTGCTTCAAACCATACAATGACCTGATAAGCTTACACACATGACCTGGTGGGATTGTATAGCCAGGAGGAGGTGTCATGTAGATTTCTTCCTCTAAGAACCCATGAAGAAAGGCATTATTAACATCTAGTTGATGTAATACCCATCCTTTACTAGCAGCTAAAGCAAGGATGATTCTCACTGTTGCTAACTTTTCTACAGGTGAGAATGTATGCTTATAATCCTTGTCTTTAACCTGGTTATATCCCTTAGGAACCAACCGTGCCTTATACCTCTCAACCGATCCATCATGCTTGTATTTGACTTTGAAAATCCACTTGCATCCTATTGCCTTCTTTCCAACAGGTAAAGGTGTAACTGTCAAAGTATGATTATCAAAGAGAGCCTACAATTCTGATTTCATAGCAGTGTCCCATTCTGCCACTCTCTTAGCTTGACTATAAGAGTTAGGTTCAAACACTTCACACATGTTGATGAAAGACTTAACATAACTCTGTGATAAATAGGAGAGATTAACCACTATAAACACAACAAAACACTCAGAACAAGAGGAATCCTGATGTCTTTTAGAAGGAAGCTGACACACATAGTCATTGAATCTGGTGGGCAAATGCACCTGCCTTTTTGGTAGAGCAGGTTCAACCTGAGAAGTGGGAGATGTAACATGAATAGAATCAACTGTATCTTGCACGGAAGTTGAAGGAGGTTGAGTAATAGATGGAGATGATTCATGAGAGACATCACCAATCCTTATTGAAGATCCATGAAGGGAAGGAGGTGAAGAATCACCATGACCATGAATCATGAAAGGAGTATCATCATCAAATGAGACAAGAGGAGATGACCTTTGTCTGTCAAGTAAGTTTCCATCTGCTGGAGGCAATCTAAAAGGAAAGACATCCTCCTGGAATTTGAAATGTCTGCTCACAATAACAATTTTCCTTTCAAGATCATACAATTTATATGCTTTATGTCCAGGTGGATATCCCGGAAAAATGCATCTCCTTGCAATAGCTCTTAATTTATCTATGTGATCATTTGGTTGTAGAGCATAACAAAGACACCCTACTACTTTCAATTGATCATATCTAGGAGAAACTTTATACAATATTTCAAAAGGGGACTTCCAATTAAAAATGGATGTGGGCATCTTATTAATGAGATGAGTATCACTGATTAATTCCACCACAATTACAACCTGGAATCGCATCAAGCAACTGCAATTCGTCTCATACTTTCTTTAATTTCCCAAAATAAGCTCCAACAGACAAGTTTTCTTGCTTGAGATTTGCAAGATCCCTTCGTAACTGGAATGCAAGAGGATCATTCGACTCATAAAAACGCTCCTTGATTTCATCCCAAAGCTCCTTGGTCGATTCCACATACATGAAGCTCTCGACAACTTCGTTTGTCATGGAATTTATCAACCAACACATTAGCATCGAGTCCGCTCTCATCCCCTTTTCATAATCCTCAGATCCCTCCACATGCTTCATACAACTCCCAGTGATGAAACATTGAAACCTAGCTTGGCCTCACCAAGTGCCATTTTTACGCTTCTACTCTAGCTCGTGAAATTGAGGCCATTGAAGGGATTGGAAACCAGTACCATCCCTGGATGATCTGAATTCGAAAGATATAAAGGATTGATGTGAGCATTAGTCATACCTTGCATAACATCTCCGAATTGGAAGGCATTCAGAGGAAAATTCCAAGCTCCGGATCCAAGACCTCTGCCTCCACCATTTCCAGATCTAGGAGCTGGAGGAGTAACCGAAACAAAATTACCCTTGCCAGTTCCATTTCCATCATTTTCAACACCAGAACTTTGACCTTGTTGATTATTAGCACCCCAACCAACCATGATGAACACACACGAATTGACTTTGCAAAGATGAAACACGAAGAACCAGAGATCAAATCACGACGTGAAGACAGAGATCAAAGCCATGAAATACCAAGGCTCTGATACCATTTGAAGAAACGAAAAATATGGAAAAACGGAAGCAAATCAAACAGAAACACACACACATGAAGCCATGGACGACAAGCTCAGATTGAGCTTCAACTGGAAGATTCAAGAAAGTTTGTTACAACCTCTTTTCCCGCCTCTGACTCCTATATATACAACTGAGGAGGACGAGTTAATCAGAGGTAAAAGGACCAAAATGCCCTTCATACACAATGTCACAAAGCTATGCTAAACAATGTATAAGATGCACATATAATATCTTCCATAACGAAACAATTTGATCTCTACGAAGGAGTCGAGATATATAAACGAAAGTGATGGATGCATGTACAAATTATATATCTCGTAATAAACATGAACACGATCTAACAATGACTCCACTATATATATATATGCGCACCAAAAGCAAGAAAATCTTTAAAGTATCGAACCCTGAATGTAAAATACACTATACGCATATTACATGATTAAAAAAAGTAAGTGTATATAGGAACTCATGGATTCATGGTTGCTGAGGAAACAACTTTGGGTGATGCCTCATGATCTCGGCCTTGCGCGCGGCGAGGCTGTCGGCCCCTTGCTGGGCCGATACACGGTGGGGCGGTGGAGGGCTGGCTTGGTGCGCCTTCATTTTGTTCCTCTGTATGATGGTGATGCAGTCGATCCCCTCCGGCCCCTCGCTGCAGTTGTCGGAGAAGTAGCCTGGTGGCAACGTCGGGTTGGAGTGGTAGATGCCGGCGAACATGTCGGTTGCGCAGTTGGTTTCCATGTTGTTGATGAAGGTCGTCACCGGGCAGGCCACCTCCATGAACCCCTCGCAGCACGGCTGCTTCGGGAACGGCATTATGCACTGGTTTAGGGCTGAGTAGTCTTTCTTCATGAAGTCCACCATACATTCTGCATCCATCGATTTCTGAGATTAGGGTTCGATCGACCATTCGATATCGATATCATTCCACATATAATATAGTCAAAATCTGATGGACCAATAATCGATTGAGCATTTTTCAAAAACCCGCTCCTTGAACACATTTTGTTCCCATTCTCATTTTTTCGTTAAGTGTGAAAAATTCACCACATATTTCGCATCCATCAATCACCGCGATTAGGTTATACCATTAAGTACTCGATTTTGACATAATTGTATGATGCTTGCAGGCCGCGATTCAAAGTTTGTGCCGCTAAATACAACTAATAATCAATTGAGCATTTTTCATAAAGCCGCTCCTTAAACACATTTTGTTCCATTCTCATTTTTTCATTTAAGTGTGAAAGATTCACCACATATTTCACATCCATCAATTACCGCAATTAGGTAACCATCAAACACTCGATTCTGATGAGAAATTAAAGTCTGGTGGCTCGTGATCTAGATTCTCTGAACTAAGCTCCTGAATTTGGGTCATGTTCTTTCAAAATGAATTTCCTTCACATATTGATCGAACTTTTTGTTTTTTTAAATGTCGGTTGAACATTTGAAATGGAGATGGAGAAAGGGAAATGTTTACGTTGTGGTGGAGGTTCAATAAGTGAGCTATCCACCAAAACCCTTCCAACCCCATGAGGCAAATCCAGCACTTCTCCTGCAACATGTAATCACAAAATTAATCTCTAGAAAAAAAAAATTGAAAAATCACTCCAAATTAACCCTAAAAATAATACTACAAATCATGAATTGCTATAGAAATTACAGTAAATAACAACAAAATGGGGAAAAAAAAACAAAAAATTTAAGTACTGGAGATTTTTTGGGAAGCTGCCCAATTTGCCGAGAGACAGCAAACAACTAGACCAAGGAACCCTTTGAATAATGCCATTGATTAATTAATTTAATTAATTAATCAATTGTGGGCTTTTGAAACTTTATTTGAAGAGGGTTTTATTGAAGCAATTGATTAATCTACCGACCAATTATCGGTAGATTTGTTTATGGGTGTGGGTGGGTGGGTGTTAATTTTCTAGTGCTTTTGTAGGGTGAATTTGTTTATGGTGTGAAATTAGAAATCCCCTTCATAACAAATGGCTTTTTGTTCATAGAAAAAGGGAATGAAGTATAAATATGAAGCTTTTGTGTGGTTTTCACTAATTGAGAGGATGGAGAAATTGATATGGCCTGTGATTTAGGACAACCATTGCTACTTTTAGGATATAATCAAAAACCAGTTTTGAAGTTGAATTGAAGGACGGTTGGGATCAAAAATAGGCAAATAGAGATTATATTAAATAATTTGGCAAAGATTTTTTGGGCTGATTTTTCCCCTAGTGTTAGGAATTACCATTGGTTAAATGTGGGAAGTTGAGATCACATAAATTATGATTTTTTTAAAAAAATATGAATGAATATAAAAAGCTTAGCTCGACTTTGTTAATTACAAGAGGGAAACAAGTAGGAAAAAAATTGAATCCATTTTTTTAAACTAAAATCTTAATAAAAAAAATTATAAAGTATAAATAAAAGTTAAAAATATCTTTATCATAAATGCATCTTATAATTCTTTCATAAAATTATTGTTTTTAAATCTCATTTAAAGTAGTACACATAAATATATAGATATTTTAAATCACTCAGTCAACGCTTAAAGGAATCGATTCTGTGAGGCTTGAGGGTATATAGGGACATTGGTGTTAGGAGCAAAGTGGAAGGAGATTTGGGGTAGATTAGAGACTAGAGATGCTTTATAAATCTTGATTGAGGAAGAATTTAATGTTAAGAAAGAGGCATTTTAAAATGGTGGTGTACAAATGTGTATTTTTTAGATATTTTTTAGCTCCATTGGTTGTTTTAGATGTGTAAATGTACACATTTAAGCATGTAATGTGCAAATTTGAGCACATCACCTCCCCCATGTGCATAAACTTTTACAGAAAACCAAGACAATTTCTTTGGTTTATTTTTTTATGATTTTTTTTTTTGTTTTAAATGAATTGTATTTAAATGATACGTAAAAAATGCACACTTTACCAATGGAGCAAATTAATAAAAAGGGATGTGTATTTTTACATATCTTGTACAAATGTGTATATTTTAAGCAAAACCATTGTGGATGGTCTTACACTGTATGCAGAGTCTGCAATGTGTTGGATTGTGAGTTTGTGACCAAGGGTCTTTTCACCATTGATCACTGATTCCTTTACCATGTCAAAAAAATTACAGTAGCGGCTTCCAAGAGTGCAAATGGGGAGTGAGTAGGAGAAGGATCAATGGTGTTTTTTTGGAAGCAGATAAGGATTAGGAAACACGCCGACGACCCAGATTCTTTCCTAGCGCCTCCAAACGGACGAGAGCACGAAGTTCTGGATCATCATTGAAGCTATTATCGGCAAGGACAATGTAGGCCAGCCGTGCAATCATGTCAGCTGCAACATTAGAATCCCTGAAAATATGATGAATAACAACATGAGAGAATGTATGTAAATCGACATTCGTATCAGCCACCATCAGCTCGATATTCCAGGGGCAAACCCAATCCCCCAACAGAGCCTTTATGACGACCAAGCAATCTCCTTCGATTAGAAGGTTATTTATTCCGAGCGATTTTGCCTTGGAGACCCCCATCCGAAGGCCCATGGCCTCAGCGAAAACAACGGAGCTATTATTACAAGGGCCCCCTCCTAGGGACAGAATATTTCCCATGTGATCCCGAATCACGAAACTGAAGGTTCCGACCCCTGACTGGCAGTAAGAGCCATCAAAGTTCAATGTTTAATATCCCGTTGGTGGTTTTTTCCATTTCTCAGATCTGGAAGAGCGGACATGGCAATTGGATTAGAGCTTGCAGCGGTTCCCCAGGTCCTAGTCCGAGGTTGATTTATACCAATCGTCTCAGAGTCATCAACTCTGTCATTCCATGTTTGGTAAGTTGAGTTGCAGAAAATGGCTATAGCCTGGACAGAGGTGTCGTTTATGTGTTGGAAAACTATTTGGTTTCTAAAAAACCAAATACCCCACCAAGCAAAAGCCAGTTTAGTGAAGGCCTTGATGCCTAATTTGGTGTAAATGTTATTTAGCAGTTGATTTGGTTTGATGTCTGAATCGATATCATCATTTGAGGGGTGGATGATATGGAGAGTTTTGGTTAGAGAGATCGTTGTGGGGCAATGTACTAGAACATGACTTGTAGATTCGAGAGTGCAACCATAGAAGATGCAACCGGAGGGCACCGAGACATGAGACCGTTGTAGTCTATTAGTGGTTGAGAGACCATCGCGGGCAATCTTCCAAAAGAAATGCCATAACTTATATGGGATGTCAAGTTTTCATATTCAGCTGCAACCAAAATTCTGGTCACCCCCGTGATTTCGGATTAGCTTTGTCGCTGATGAGGTTGAGAACCAAGCATCTTTGCTAGATTCCCAGAATAGTCTGTCAGAGAAAAAATTGTGAGGCAGGAGAGTTGTTATAATTTTGGATATGATATCCATGGTAAGTAGGCCTCGTAAGTCTGTTTCAAGTTTGGTAACGTTCCAAATATTATTGTCGTTAATAAATCTGTCAACCGTCCAATCAAGAATTCCATCCAGAAGTGATTGTAGAGACATGTTGATCAACGGTTTTGGAGTGGCCCAAATGTCTGTCCAGAATTGAGCAGTATTTCCGTCACTGATTGACCAGCGAAGGCCAGATTTGAAAAGGTTGGTAATAGAGTTTAGTTTAGCCCAATGCCATGAGGTATTGCCCTTGTGTTGGTATCGAAGAAGTGGGACCCCTTTTAAATATTTGTCTGTTATTACTTTTGATACGTTTGGGCTACCCGATCCTTCGCCTGTGGGTTGCAGATCAAGAACCACGCCGTATATTTGCTTCGATCTTGCAATGCTCTTTGATATCTCCTGATTTGGAACAAATTAAACAAGTGATTAGAATTCTGATTTAGCGACAGATTCTATACTTAGAAAATTCCAATAATAGAACAACAGTAATAGCGACAGAAAGAGAGAAGCGAGGGATTGGGTGCGCGGAGATCTCAGGAGCGCAGGAGCTGAGCACACAGGCCTTCGGCCTCAGGGTGTGCGGGTGTGGGAGCGCGCGGGATCTCTCGCTGGGAGCGAGCGAGTCAGCGACTGAGAGCGGAGCGAGCGCGCCTGGGAGCTGGAGCGCTGGAGACGCGGAGCGAAGGCGAGGCGCCAGGAGAGGCCTCGCTCGCTGGGAGCGATGGTGGCAGCGAGTGTCACCAAGGACTGGGTTTCTCTTCTTGCGACGGTTTTCGGATTAGGGTTAGGGTTTGGTTTAGGGTTGCCGATGGAACAAAGGTGATGGTGATGATTTGTGAAGGCCGACAATAACATAGAACACAATAGCTTTGGGATTGAAATCGAAGAACCCTTAATCCATAAAGGGTTTCTTCAATTCTAATTCAATCTAATTTTAATAAAAGATGCATAACATGAATTTATAGAAAACTATGAGAGATCTATCCAATCCTTCCTTGCAAAGGAAAGGGGTTTGGATAGATTAATTCTATCTAAAGATAAATGAAATAACTTTAAGATAAATAAATCCTAAGAAGATAGATATTTAATAACTTGGTGGCTAAGTAATATATCTAGAAGAGATATAATTAATTTCCACCTTTATTTATCTAATTGCATGAAATAATAATATAATTAACTAACTTAATTTCGGCCCATGCTCAAGGAGCTACTCGGCCCACTCGGCCCATGGTGTTGTCGAGTGTCCAAGCTTATGTCGAGTAAGGTTGGCTCATGGTGGGTGCAGACGAGTCTTCATGAGCTCTGTGTGTGGACGCAGGCTCACTTCTTGTGCTGGCGGTGTAACCTTGAGCCAAGTGATCCAGGGTGGCCTGAACCCTTGCTCTAAAGTTCCATAGTGACGGACAAGAAAGGCTTTAGTTTCATTTCGAATCTTCTTGGCCCTTGCACGAGTGACAAGGCCATCAAATGGAACCTTCATGTAGTCCTCAATGTCACTAGGAGTCATCGATATTTGAACGACATCATTCTCCTCCACTTACTTGACTTCGATTTGTCCTCAAATCGTCGTCAGAGTCATCGTCAGGCACGGACAAGGTTAGATCGGCGACGTTGAATGTAGAATGGACGCTGTATTTATCGGCAGGGAGATCCAGCTTGTATGCATTAGGACCCATCTTTCGAACCACTTTGAATGGTCCATCTCCCCTGGGGTCCAGCTTAGATTTCCGTTGTTGGGGAAACCTTTCCTTCCTGAGATGCAGCCAGACCAGATCACCAACGTTGAATTGCACATCCTTGCGATGCTTGTCCTTCGCGGCCTTGTATTGCGCAGTCTTCCTCTCCAGCTGCGCCTTGGTACGCTCATGCAAGCTTTTGATGAAGTCCACTTGCTTAGCTGCATCCACACTCTCCTTGTCCTTATATGGCCGAGGCATCATGCCCACTGGAGTGAGGGGATTTCGGCCATATACTACTTCGAAGGGGGTCATCTTAGTTGCAGAGTGTCTAGACCTGTTATATGCAAATTCTACAAATGGTAGGCAGTCTTCCCACCTCCGGAGGTTAGTTCGCAGCATGACTCTAAGGAGAGCCCCAAGAGTTCTATTTGTGACCTCAGTTTGGCCATCAGTTTGTGGGTGACAAGAAGTAGAAAATAGTAATTTTGTACCCAATTTAGACCATAGAGTTTTCCAAAAAGAGCTTAAGAATTTAGGATCTCGGTCAGAAACTATAGATAATGGCAATCCATGTAAGCGAACAACATCTTTGAAGAATAACTAAGCAACATGAATAGCATCATCAGTTTTATGACATGGAATAAAATGAGCCATTTTGGAAAATCGGTCCACAACAACAAATATGGAATCATGACCCTTAGAAGTTCTAGGCAATCCTACAATAAAATCCATAGAAACATCTTCCCAGGGTGCATTAGCAATAGACAAAGGTTGGTATAGACCATTAGCATTGGATTTCGATTTGGCTTTAGCACATGTAACACAACTTTTGACAAATCTCAGCACATAATTAGACATTTTAGGCCAAAAGTAGTGTTCCTTTAGTCCAGCTAAGGTTTTTTCGAAACCCCCATGTCCCCTAGATTCATGAATTTCTTGGGTTAACAATCGACGAATAGAAGAAGATGGGATACAAAGTTTGCCCATCTTAAACAAATACCCATTATCAATAAAATATGAATCAACTTCACCTTTGGACACACATTGAGCATATATAGTTTTAAAGAAACCATCAGAAGCATAGAGTTCCTTTATCAATGCAAAACCCAAAACATGTGCATCCATATGGTTTAAGAGGACATACCTGCGTGATAGCGTGTCAGCTACCACATTATCCTTTCCCTTCTTGTGGTGGACCACATAGGAAAAGGTCTCTATAAACTCCACCCATCGAGCAAGTCGCCTGCTGAGCACTGCTTGTTCTTTGAGGTACTTTAGAGCTTCATGATCCGAATGAATCACAAACTCCTTAGGCCAGAGATAATGTTGCCAAGTCTGTAAGCAGCGAACCAGTGCAAATAGCTCCTTGTCATAGGTAGAATAGTTGAGCTCAGAGGTGCCCAACTTTTCGCTGAAGTAGGCGATGGGACGCTTGTTCTGCAGCAGGACCCCTCCAATGCCAGCGCCAGAAGCGTCACACTTGAGCTCAAAAGGTTGAGCAAAGTCAGGTAACTGCAGCACTGGGGCGTGTGTCAGGCGGTCCTTGAGGACGTCGAAAGCCTTTTGATGTGAGTCAGACCAGTGAAATGTCAAATCTTTCTTTGTCAGCTCATGTAGGGGGTGGCAATCAGGCTGAAGTCCTTGACAAAACGTCGATAGAAGCTAGCAAGGCCCAAAAATGAGCGAACATGGGTGGGTGAGTCGGCCTAGCCCACTCCTGAATAGCACGAATCTTCTCCTCATCCACCTTTAATCCAGATGCAGTCACTACAAAACCAAGAAAAATGGTAGACTCGGATGCAAAAGAACACTTCTTTAAATTGGCATATAATTTCTCTTTCCTTAGACAATCAAAAACCAATTTTAAGTGACTTAAATGATCATGCATATTCTTACTGTAGATTAAGATATCGTCAAAATAGACAACGACAAATTTACCTAAGTGTCTTCTAAGCACATGGTTCATAAGCCTCATAAAAGTAGAAGGTGCATTAGTTAATCCAAAAGGCATTACTAACCATTCATATAAACCATACTTAGTTTTAAAAGCCGTTTTCCATTCTACACCCTGTTTCATCCTAATTTGATGATATCCACTTCTAAGGTCAATTTTAGAAAAAATAGAAGCACCATGAAGTTCATCAAGCATATCATCTAAACGAGGAATAGGGTGGCGATACTTAACCGTTATTTGGTTGATCGCGCGGCAATCAACACACATGCGCCAGGAGCCATCCTTCTTTGGAACCAAAATGACAGGCACGGCACAGGGAGAGAGACTTTCTCGAACAAAGCCCTTGTCCATCAATTTTGTGACTTGTCGTTGCAGCTCCTTTGTTTCCTCAGGGCTAGCTCTATAAGCGGCGCGATTAGGCAAGGCTGCTCCAGGCACAAAGTCAATCTGATGCTCAATACCTCTAATAGGAGGCAAGCCTTGGGGTAGTTCAGCTGGAAGCACATCCAAATAGTCCTGCAGAAGAGCAGCAATAGGTGCAGGAATATGACTTAATTCAACATTAAGTAATACCTGTTTCATGACCAGAAGAATATAAGGTCGATGAGCATTCCAGGTGATGGTCCCTTGCTGAGGGTGAGAGACCAAAGATCGACGTTCCACAGAGCCTTTAAGTGATGTAGAAGAGGGCTTAGGTGACGTCGAATGGGGAGGAGAAGGCGGCAAGGGGGCTGCAGGGGCGGCTACGGGGGCTGCTGATGGGGCCGCGGGCGCGGCATGCTGGGCCGCAGGGGCGGCTTGCTCAGCCGAGCTCCCTTTGAGCTTCTCCAATCTTTCAGCTTCTCTGTCGGCGTTCCTTTGTTGCTGCTTGCGAACCTGGTCCTTCAGAATAATTTGTGGCGAAAGGGGTAGGAGAGTAACTCTCCTCCCGTCATAGGTGAAAGCATATGTATTTGCACGACCATCATGAAGGACATTACGATCATATAACCAAGGACGCCCTAACAATATATGACTACAATCCATGCGAGCAACATCACATAATATTTTATCATGATATGTTCCAATAGAAATGGAAACTAAACATTGTTTGGTGACCAATATATCAGAACCATCATCAGTAATGCCATTTAAACCATAGTGAGTAGCTCTAGGAGTAGTAGGTAAATGGAGGAAATTCACTATCTTTTCACTGATGAGATTGCAGCAACTCCCACCGTCGATGATAAGGGTTAAGGTAGCTTCGTGAACCAAGCATCGTGTGTGGAATATGTTCTCCCTTTGATCCGGCACGGGAGATTCCTGAATGTGTAGGACCCGTCGATTGATGATGCAAAGCACGTTGTCGTACTGTGAAGTATCGATCTCCTCAATAGGCTCAGTCGACTAGTCCTCCTCCACTTCACTCGAAACTACTAGGTCCTCAGCAGTCTCCTCCTCGTAGTAATGGTCTCCCAAATCATTGAGAAGAACCTTCCTTTTCTGGGGGCAATTGCGAGAGACATGCCCAGACCCACCACAAGTCAAGCAGCGGATATCTTTGTTACGATCTATAGATAGTGCAGCAACTCTTCTAGTTTCAACCTGATAACCCTGTTGAGGTGAGTTGGAAACTCCCTTTTGCTGCATAGAAGGGTTAGAAGTAGAAGGTTTAGATTGACTGGAAGAGTTAAAGGGAACAAACCTGCGACCTTGAGAGGTCTGGTCAACTCGGTTCCGCTGTAGCCGAAGCTGCTGCTGCTGTTGCTCATACATCAGCTGTGCTTTATGAGTCAAAGTGTTAATATCTCTAATGGAATGGATTGCTAAAGGATTTTTAATAGAAATATTAAGACCAGCAAGAAATTGAGTACACAAAGCACGTTCAGTAAGAAAAACATTAGCCTGATGGGAGAGTCATTCCAGTTCATCCCTATATTCATTAGGAGAGCGAGTTCCTTGGCGGCAAGTCGCCAATTGCATTCTCATGGATTCTGTGAATTCCTCAGGCACATGTCTCTTTTTCAGGAGATAGCAAAGTTGTGGCCAAGTCTCAACAGGTTGCTTGTCCTGACGACGGCGCATCTCACGAGTGCGGAACCACCAGGTGCGAGCTTTACCTACTAAATGCAATATAACAACTTCCAACTTCTCCGTTTCCTCATAGCGTAAATGTTCAAGCAGATAGTCAGTATGATTTTCCTAAACAAGATAAGCTTCAGGATCAGTATTACCATCAAAGGTTTCTAATTTAAGCTTAACATCTCGTCTTTGTATAGCTTGAGCATTATCAAATCTAGGACGACCAAAATTAGGAGGGGGTAAATCATCAAAGTTAGGATTTACCTCATGGTAAGCATCCTCCAGATGTGGCGTCTCATATAGACCATTGTTGTTGCGGCTATCATCCCAGTTAGCACGGGTATGAAACGGCTGCTGCTGCTGACGCTGAATGGGCCTCCCTTGCTGATGCCGTGGTGGGGTATGTTCACGGCGATCCTGGTGTCCGTTGAAGCCCGCTAGATGATCGTTGTCATTCTCTCCATTGAAAGGATTAGGAGTAGCAGACTTAAGTTGATAATGTAATTGACCAGAAGGGGGAGGGTTAACTGAACCAGAAGGGTTACCTGTAGGTGGGACATTACCTGAAGGAGGTGTAGGAGCCGTAGGTGGTGGGGGCAGTCTACCTCCTGAGGGAGGTGTAGATCCAGAAGCCTCTGCCTGCTTTGCCTCCTCCAATTGGCGTGTAACTGCCTGTCTGATGAGGTTAGACCAGTATACGCGGTCCTCCTGGCGTTCAATAGCTCGACGATTTTCAGCCTCTGCCATGTCCTTACGAAAATCCAAGGTAGATTCTTGTACAACAGAGTCAATAATGAACCCCATATTATCAGCAGAAATGCCAGCAGATGGGGTAGGGGAAGGGTTGGGGTCGCTATCGTTCGACATGTTCCTACAATATCAGAAGAGCAACAAGTAAACGAAGCAAAGACCAGAAACCAAGTAATGCAAGCTCTAGTGATTCCAAAGAGTGATTCAAGTTTTAGAAATCAAAGAGCGAGAAAACAAGGCACAATATTCAAGCAATTCCCCTGGACACAGCATTTTGCAATATTGAAAACAGCAAGTAATAATCAAAATTGCAAATTAAATCAACCACAAGTCGGATATCAAGGATAGCAAGTATAAACAAGCGGCTTAATGTGTATAGAAAAAAGAACTACAATGTGATGCTTGAATAATAAGAAGGTGTAATAATCGACAATAGCAATCACAAGGGCAATCAAGTGCACACACTCCGTCAACTATTATCTGACGGTTACAACACGGTTCAGAAAAAAAGGGGTGTGACCAAGGCTCAAGTGTCGGCACAGCACAAAATCACACAAGCAGGGTTCTTTTGTAATGCTTAAAACCGTTTAGATCATCTAACAAGTAGCAATCAAAGAACAAACAAGGAAGAGTTACTAACTCAACAATGTAATGAAGGAATGCTCTAATTTTTTTTATTTTTTTTTCGAATTAAGGCTCGACTTTTCTGTTTTTTTTTTTTATATATATGATGAACAAGCTGCTGTAATATGGGGGTAGCAACCGAAACTTAAAGAGCAAGAAAAAAAATAAAATAAAAAGCTACGATGATCTAAAAGTAAGCAAAAATAAAGAAAATAGGGGAAATAGGCTAGAAACTGGAAAAATTAGGGTTCTTTAGTGGTGCAAGTTTATATAATGCTTTTAATCCAAGAATCACAGTCATAGGCATGATATGTAGCAACTAGGAATAAAAGATCACAACTTGCAGTCAAGAAATCAATATCTTCCAAATTATAGATCCAAACAAAGAATAACAAAAATAAAGTGTCAATTTTGATGGGTGAATAATAAAGATTTAATTTTTATGCAGCGGCTATGGTGAAAAATAAGGCACGAAAAATAAATCACTCAAATAGAAATCAAGAGAGTAAAGAACTTGCATTAACCTGAAATCCGATACCACTTGATACGTTTGGGCTACCCGATCCTTCGCCTGTGGGCTGCAGATCAAGAACCACGCCGTATATTTGCTTCGATCTTGCAATGCTCTTTGATATCTCCTGATTTGGAACAAATTAAACAAGTGATTAGAATTCTGATTTAGCGACAGATTCTATACTTAGAAAATTCCAACAATAGAACAACAGTAATAGCGACAGAAAGAGAGAAGCGAGGGACTGGGTGCGCGGAGATCTTAGGAGCGCAGGAGCTGAGCACACAGGCCTTCGGCCTCAGGGTGTGCGGGTGTGGGAGCGCGCGGGATCTCTCGCTGGGAGCGAGCGAGTCAGCGACCGAGAGCGGAGCGAGCGCGCCTGGGAGCTGGAGCGCTGGAGACGCGGAGCGAAGGCGAGGCGCCAGGAGAGGCCTCGCTCGCTGGGAGCGATGGTGGCAGCGAGTGTCACCAAGGACTGGGCTTCTCTTCTTGCGACGGTTTCCGGATTAGGGTTAGGGTTTGGTTTAGGGTTGCCGATGGAACCAAGGTGATGGTGATGATTTGTGAAGGCCGGCAATAACATATAACACAATAGCTTTGGCATTGAAATCGAAGAACCCTTAATCCATAAAGGGTTTCTTCAATTCTAATTCAATCTAATTTTAATAAAAGATGCATAACATGAATTTATAGAAAACTATGAGAGATCTATCCAATCCTTCCTTGCAAAGGAAAGGGGTTTGGATAGATTAATTCTATCTAAAGATAAATGAAATAACTTTAAGATAAATAAATCCTAAGAAGATAGATATTTAATAACTTGGTGGCTAAGTAATATATCTAGAAGAGATATAATTAATTTCCACCTTTATTTATCTAATTGCATGAAATAATAATATAATTAACTAACTTAATTTCGGCCCATGCTCAAGGAGCTACTCGGCCCACTCGGCCCATGGTGTTGTCGAGTGTCCAAGCTTATGTCGAGTAAGGTTGGCTCATGGTGGGTGCAGACGAGTCTTCATGAGCTCTGTGTGTGGACGCAGGCTCACTTCTTGTGCTGGCGGTGTAGCCTTGAGCCATGTGATCCAGGGTGGCCTGAACCCTTGCTCTAAAGTTCCATGGTGACGGACAAGAAAGGCTTTAGTTGCATTTCGAATCTTCTTGGCCCTTGCACGAGTGACAGGGCCATCAAATAGAACCTTCATGTTGTCCTCAATGTCACTAGGAGTCATCGATATTTGAACCGACCGGATTTGGAATCAACCAAGGTAAGAGGAGTGTGGGAGACGGAAGGAAGAGAAGGGCGATGGGGAGATGGACATAGTCGTCGGGATTGAGATGGGGCGAATCCGGTAAGGGTTTGTTAGCACAAGTCCAACTGCTGCAGTTACATTATAGGCCCACATTCACATTTCCTCAACTGCTCAATTGTTCTCTCTCACTTTGTATAAATTCATATACTAACAGTTCATAAATTAAGCAAAGTGAATTGAAAAGCATTTACAGTTTTAGCATGGTACTAGAGCCACTAAGGCCAACGCCACCCACTCAACATCTCCATCTTACCTAACTTCCTTTCCTATGCATTTCCCCCCCCCCCCCTTTCCTCATGGAACAACAGTCACAGGCGCAGTTGCAGTTCAACACCTCATCATCTTTATCTCTTGCAAATTTTGCAGCTCTAAATACTATCAAACTTACTAGCACCAATTTCCCTATTTGGAAGAAAAAAATCTTATCCTACCTCAAAGCTAACCACCTTTTCATCTATGTTGATGGTTCGAAGCCCACCCCTGTGGATGAGAACTCCCTGATTTCACTTAATGGTACTCCAAAGACAACCTTGTGTCTGTCATCCTCAATTTCTCCCTTACCAAATCAATTATGGTTTAAGTCTTCGACTGCAATACTGCCCTCGATATATGGGAACACCTTCATTCCCTGTTTGCTGCACACTCCACTGCCCATATTGTTTAGACTCGTCTTCAACTGGCTTCTCTCAAGAAAGGGTCGGATTCTGTCACCGACTACTTTAACAAGGCTAAAGGTTTGGTCTCCTCCCTCAAGGCTGCCGACCAAGCCATTTGTGATGATGAGTTCTTGTCCTACATCATTGCATGTCTCAGCTCCGACTATGAATCCATCATCACCTTCTTATTAACTCAGCCTACGGTTCTTTCTCCTGATCGAGTGTTGTTTCATATGTTGAATCATGAGTCCCGACTCTCTTGCGTCTCATCAACTTCTTCCATCCTCGGCGCTTCTCCAATGGGTGTCAACTCCACCACCACCAATCCAGAGGTCAAGTTCACATCTAACCGGGGCGGCCGTGGCAGTTATCGATCGAATTCAGGTGGTCGGGGTTCTTTCAAGATCAATTCTGGTGGTCGTGGTGTCTCTTCTAGCAGTGGCTGAAACTCCACCTCTGGTGGACGAGGAAGAGGCCATTGCTTCGTCTTCTCTGGTGAACCCGACACTCGGCTGATTTGCCAGTTGTGTGAAAAGCGTGGCCATAAAGCACTCAAGTGTTGGCACCGTTTTGATCAGTCTCTCAAGCCGCCGCCGCCACGCTCTTTTTAAGCAAATGCCACCACCTCTCAGAGGTGCCCAGACTCTGCTGCTATGCATCACTATACGCCGGACATTTCAAATCTCAAAATAGACAGTCTCCCATACAATGGCACATATCAAGTGTATCTAGGTGACGTCTCGACAGTTGCAATCCGCAACCATGGTTCTGCTTCTTTCTCCCTTTAAAATCGTCAATTTTTCCTTAAAGATCTTCTTCACACTCCTTCCTTAAATAAAAACTTGCTTTCGGTTAATAAATTCTGTACTGATAACTCTGTTTCTTTTGAATTTTTCCCTTCCTTCTTCACCATGAAGGATCTACAGACACGAGCAATCCTCCTCTCGGGCCCCGCTAAGGATGGTTTATATGTCTTCCCGATGTCCATCAACACACACCCTCCACTTCTTAATCACACCACTACTGCTGCACCTCCGTTCTCTCCTTCTGATCTTTGGCATCGGCGCCTTGGCCATGCCTCCTCAACCGTCTCCAATGTTGTTTGTGAATCTTTACGTCTTTCTAGAAACCCTAAGGCAGTCAAGTGCCAGGTGTGCAGGTGGGCCAAGGCCCATCAGCTCCCTCATCCACCAAGTTCGAGTCAGACCACCAAGGTCCTAGAGCTGCTGTTTGTTGATGCATGGGGTCCTGCCTATGATGTTTCTATTCAAGGCTTTAAGTACTTTGTTACCATTGCAAATGAATTTTCCAAATTTGTGTGGATATTTCCTCTCCAAAACAAACTAACGTTTCTTCTATTCTTATGAATTTCATTAAACTTGTCACAAATTTCTTCTCAACCACAATCATCTCTATTCAAACCGACAATGGCACCAAATTCAAATCCTTAACCACTTTCTTTCAAGAACGGGGTATTAGTCATCGCCTCACTTGTCCATACTCTCATCAACAAAATGGTTATGTCGAGAGTCGCCATCGTCATATCCTTGATATGGCGCTTACTCTTCTTAAAGGGGCCTCTCTTCCTCTTTCTTTTTGGGATTTTGCAACCTTAACTGCAGTTTATGTACAAAATCGCTTACCAACTCCACTTCTTTCACATAAGACACCTTTTGATGTTTTCTTCGACAAGATCTCGAACTACTCTCTCTTTAAGGTTTTTGGTTGTCTATGCTTTCCCAACCTCCGGCCTTATCAATCCCATAAGCTTTCCTTCCGATCCACTCCGTCTATATTCTTGGGTTACAAACCAAACCGTCGGGGATACACTTGTTATGACTGGGTTAATAAACAATATTATATTTCATGGGATGTGATCTTCCATGAAGATCAATTTCCCTTTTCCAATCCCACGTATCTGCACTCTCCAAATCCAAACACAAATTGTTTTCTTCCTTTTTCAGTTGCCCCGCCTAATCCTCTTTTTACATAGCTCAGTCCTTCCGAGTCTCCTCCCTCATCTCCTGAGCCCGCTGATAGCCCATTTCCACCCACCAGCCCAGAGACTCCTTCTCCTACCACGAGCTCCTCTTCTTCCCCGGCCGTCATCGCTTCTCCATCAACCAATGTTCTACCCTCTACTCATCTGATGCAAACCCGCTTACAGAGCAATGTCTCCAAGCCCCTTATTCACACCGACGGTATGTTCCCTGGCCACCTCCCCACCAATGTATCACTACATCTATCCCTTCTCCTCATCTTCCACGCTCTTATACAGAAGCCGCTCGTTATTCTGAATGGCGACAAGCTATGAATGCAGAATTTCAAGTCCTGCTCCATACTCAAACATGGACGCTCGTCCCACCCACTCAGTCTTCCAACGTCTTAGGAGTCAGATGGGTTTTCAAAACAAAAAGGCATGTCGACGGCTCTCTAGAGCGGCGGAAAGCTCGGCTTGTAGAGAATGGATTTTATCAACTTCATGGTCTTAACTTTACCTAAACCTTCAGTCCCGTTGCCAAGCCATCCACCATTCGCCTTCTCCTTTCCCTCGCAGCAATGCATAATTGGACAGTTCGCCAATTGGACATTCAGAATGCCATCCTGTACGGGATGCTCGATGAGGATGTTTATCTCTCGCAACTTCATGGCTTTGCTCATCCACAATTTCCCTCCTATATTTGTAAGTTGCACAAATCCTTATATGGTTTAAAACAAGCTCATCGTGCTTTGTTCCACAAACTCAGTGAAGCTCTCATTTCTCTGGGATTCCACCCCTCTCAAGCGGATTTATCACTGTTTTGCTATCTTCTAGGTCATCGCTGTGTTTTTGTACTTGTCTATGGTGACGATTTAATGGTTTTGTCCTCTGATTCTGATCTAGCAGCAAAGTTCATCTCTTCCTTGGAATCTATGTTTCTTGTTAAAGACATAGGGCTGCACATTTTTTCCTTGGGATTGAGATCGGTCGTACAACGGTTGGTTTTGCTCTGTCTTAGAGGAAGCACATTCAGGAACTTATTGCTTGAGCAGACATGTCCAACTCGAAGCTTGTTGCTACACCCATGGCTACTAAATTTGATGCCACACTTAATTCACCCCCTGTTTAGGATCCTTCCTTCTATTGCAGCATCGTCGGCTCTCTACAATATCTAGCATTTACCCGTCCGGATATTTTTTTGCTGTCAACAAGACTTGCCAATATATGCATGATCCACGAGAGGTTCACTGGCAGGCTATCAAACGGATCCTTTGCTACCTACAGTCTACCATACATCTGCATTTCATCATATCTGCTCAGCCTCTCCATAGTCTCTCCGCATTCTCGGACGCCGACTGGGGCGGCGACACAAGTGATTGGCGCTCAGTTCCTGTATATTGTGTTTACCATGGCACCAATCTGGTTTCTTGGGTCTCAAAGAAGCAACCGAATGTTTCCCGATCATCCACCGAGGCTGAGTACCGCGCTTTGGCTGAAGCTACTTGTGAAGCTCTATGGCTTCAATCGCTACTGGCTGAAATGGAGATCTACTTACCACACCCATCAGTCCTATGGTGTGATAACATTGGTGCCACCTACCTTGCTTGCAATCCAGTCCTCCATCACCGAATTAAGCATCTTGATCTGGACTACCATTTTGTTCAAGAGCGTGTTCGGGGTAAGCCACTTACCGTGTCCTTTATCTCCTCCAAGGATCAGTTGGATGTTATACTCAGGAAGCCACTGGGTTCCTCTCATTTTACACGCAATCGCTCTCACCTCTGTCTCCGGGAGCTTCGACCGAGGGGGGATGTTAGCACAAGTCCAATTGTTGTAGCCACATTATAGGCCCACGTTCTCATTTTCTCAACTACTCAACTGTTCTCTCTCACTTTGTATAAATTCATGTACTCACAGTTCATACATTAAGCAAAGTGAATTGAAAAGCATTTACAATTTTAGTAAGGTTCCGAAAAGGGACAGCTCGGAGAGGTGTCCCGAACGAAGTGGAGATCAAGCTCAATGTGCTTCGTGCGTTGGTGCTGGGCTGGGTTGCTGGCCAGATAGACGGTGGAGACGTTGTCGGTGTAGACCAGGGTGGCCTTCTGAAGAGGGAAACGGAGCTCAAGGCGGAGATTGCGCAGCCAGAAGCACTCGGAAACAACATTGGCGACGCCCCTGTACTCAGCCTCGGCGCTAGAGCGAGACACCACAGACTGACGCTTCGCTGACCACGACACAAGAGTGTCGTTGAGGAAGACACAGTAGCCAGACATGGAGCAACGTGTGTTAGGACAACCACCCTAATCCGCCTTAGTGTAAGCGGCGAGGTCATGCCGAGAGGAAGGGGATATCGTGGTGCCCAACTCGAGGGTACCGCTGATGTACCAGATGATCCGCTTTAAAACCTGAAAGTGCGGCTCCCTGAGCACATGCATGAACAAGCAGATCTGTTGAACAGCGTAACTGATGTCTGGCCGAGTAAACGTAAGATACTGCAACGCACCGGCGAGATTCTGGTACAACGTCAAATAATCAAACAAAGGACTAGAGTGAGCACTGATCTTGTTGGAGGTATCCATAGGGGTGACGACTGGCTTGCAGTTGCTCATCTTGGCCCGAGCAACAATTTCGGCAGCATACTTACTCTGAGAGATGAACAACCCAGACGCATGACGCTGCACAGCAACGCCCAAGAAGTAAGACAACGGACCCATATCTGACATGGCGAACTCGGCGTTCAACTGGGCAATAATAGACGTCCGAAGAGCATCAGAAGAGGCGGCGAGGATGATATCGTCGACATATAGTAACAGAAAGCCATGTCTGTGCCTCTGCGATAGATAAACAGAGACGTATCCGAGCGGCTGCCAACGAAGCCAAAGCATAGCAGCTGAGATGCAAAGCGCTGGAACCATGCCCGCGAAGCCTGTTTCAGACCATAGAGAGAGCGCTTTAGGAGACAAACGTGCTTGGGACGATCAGCATCAACGAACCCCAGCGGCTGAAACATGTAAACTGTCTCATTCAGATGGCCATGCAGAAAGGCGTTCTTGACATCCTGATGAATTGCTCAATGTCGCGATAATGCTAAGCTCAGCACCACTCGGATAGTGGCAGGCTTGACCACGGGGCTGAATGTCTCATCACAATCAATACCTGCCTCCTGAGATCGACCATTAACCACAAGACGAGCTTTGTAGCGTTCCAACGACCCATCAGAGCGGAACTTGTGGTGGAAGAGCCACATGCAGTGAATGACGTTCGCCTCAGGAGGGCGAGGAACTAGAACCCAGGTATCATTCCTTGTAAGGGCCCTATATTCATTGAGCATAGCCGCCTGCCGATTCGGGTCGAGGAGGGATGCTTTGTGGGAGGTGGGGATGGGGGAAAGGGAGGTCGGAGGGGAGGTAGGAGGAGCCATGGAGACGACAGGGGCTGGTTGGGACTGTGCGGCGGGCGCGGCACGTGGCTGCGGCAGCGGCAAGGGAGGGGAGGCAGGGGCCGCGACATGGGGGTGTGACGCGGGCGCAGCACAATACTGCGGCTACGGCAACTGGCGATGCGGGATATGCAGAGAGTGAGGCTGAGGGTGGGTGGTTTTGGGGTGATCGGAGGCGAACATAGAGACAATTTGTCTCGGTCTGAACACACCGGAGATGCTACGGGTGTGCGGTTTAGTGGTAGAGGGAGGCGGTGGTGGGGGCGGTGTAGGGGGAGAGGCAGAAGCACCGGTTGAGCTCTGGGGAAGGAGGAAGTGTGGGAAGGGAGACTCTGACTCAGACTGGGAGACCGTGTGTGTGGGAGAGGAGGGAGAAGGGGAAGAGAAAGGAAAACGAGACTCATCAAAAGTGACATGACGTGACTGAATAAGCTTATGGCTCTGAACATGGAGGCAAAGGTAACCGCAATCATCAGACGGATAGCTTAGGAAGACACATGGAGTGGAGCGCGGGTGGAGCTTGTGTGGGGCGGTGGATGACTGATTTGGGAAGCACAGGCATCCGAAGGTATGAAGGTGATCATATCTAGGCATGGTGCAATATAATGCATGAGTGGGTGAGCGATGCTGGAGGGTAATAGAAGGGAGGATGTTGAGGAGATAGCAAGTTGTTGATAAGGCGTGAGGCCAATAGGTAAGGGGAATTGATGCGTGAAAGAGGGGAGAACGCATCATGTTGGTAATTGTTCGAATTATTCTTTCGTCCTTGCCATTTTGCTGAGATGTATAGGGGCATGAAAGCCGATATGAGATGCCATTTGTGGTGAAGAAAGAGTGAAAGTCCTTGTTATCAAATTCGCGACCATTGTCACATTGTAAACATTTGATGGATGTGTGAAACTGTGTTTAAATGTAGGCATGGAACTTGACAAAAATAGGAAACACTTGAGACTTGAATTGTAATGGAAAAACCCATAAAAAAATGAGTGTAATCATCAAGAAATAGAAGGTAGTACTTGTGACCATCCTTGCTAGGCACAAGAGAGGTCCAAATGTCACTATGAATGATATCAAAAAGTGCAAGGGTGGAGTTCAAAGACCGTTGGAACGACACTCTTGCATGTTTGCCTAACTGACAGGAAGAACATAAACTAGAGTGTAGGTCTTTATTACAATTGACAAGACTCTGAGAACGAAGGATATCTAAAATGAAAGCACTGGGATGGCCAAGGCGTGCATGCCACATACTGGAAGACGATGCCCAGAGGGCGACCGGACACGACTGACGGGATGTAGAAGGCGGTGTGACAGGGTAGAGCTCCCCGATACTATTACATCGTAGGCAAGTAACCCCCGTAGTAAGATCGTTCACAGGGAAACCAAAGGGATCAAATGCAAGGGAAACGTTATTGTCAGTAGTGAACCGACGGACAGAGATAAGGTTTTTGACAATCTTTGGGGCAATGAGGACATTGTTAAGGTGTAGTGGGTGGGTTGGGGTCTGTAATTTGGCATGGTCAATCCCTGAAGTAGAAAGGCAACCACCATTGCCGACGATAATAGAGTGTGCAGGACCTTTAAAGGAAATAGAAGAGAGGTTACCTGAGGAGTTCGTCATATGGGAGGTTGCACCAGTGTCCATATACCACGGAGAGTCGAGAGATGTCGGTTGCATAGAAGCGAAGGCGTGATGCCCATCTGGCGGAAAATAGGCTTGATCAAACGATGTCAGATAGGCCTGAGGACCGGCATGTCGAGGGGCAGGAGAGCCGGAGTGCATCCAATGAGGGTTGAAGCCAGGCACCGAGGACCATCGTGGGGGGTGACGTTCCAAGGACGAGGGCCACCAGCCCACGTATGCCGCGACCGCTACATAGAGTTGCGGCTGCTGCTGCTGCCGATCCTGCTGTCGCGGCCGCAGCTACTGTCGTGGCCGCAGCCTTGCGGCGGAGATGTTTTCTGACCGGGACCGGGGGCAAGAGGCGAATAGGCGGCCATGGTGCCGAGAGAAGAGAGAGAAGGGCGAGAAGGGCTTGTACCAAATCTTGAGGTATTCCTTCCGCTTCGACCAGAGCTTCGGCGGAGGCGATTCCTTAACCTGAGGGGCCTCCGGGACGTTCGAATCGGACACGGCAGCGGCGGATTGAGAGGATTCGGCGGAGACGGCGGCAAATTGGGAGGAGTGAATGAGGAAGTCGGGAACGGGGGAGCAATCGGGGGAGTGAGGGAGGACAACAGTGGTATGAGGTCGGCGGCGGTAAGAGAAGAGGTGGGGCGGGAGGATCAAATTAGGGTTCCGTGAGAAATAAAGGGTTTCATTCATTAGACAATCATATATATAGGTTGCAAGAGATTGAGCCTTTTGGCCCACTATACAATATGTCATCTGTGTAATCTATCAGAACCTATGGGCAGCCCGCCCCCGACCCAAACACAGCCTAAGAGTTGGTTAATAAAACGTGTGAAACATTGTCCCCGAGTGTTTTTCCTAATTGCTTAAATTAAATGCCGCACTACTACCCTAATTAAAATTGAATGTATACGTTGTTCGTAAGCACGTACCTTTTTTAAGGGGTGAAAGTTCTTGAATTTTCATACAAAAAGGGGTGGAGGTAGGGATCGAACCCGAAACCTCCTAATATCTCCATTGCTCTCCACCACTGAGCCACCTGACTGTGGCACAAGCACGTTCCTTGCAAACAACAACAAAAAAACACTGCAGACAAAGTACAAATGTTGGTGGAATCTCTTCTTTATTTTCTTTCGGTTGATTTAACAAAAGTTATGATTCGTATAATGTCGAGTGATTGTTTACTATATTCTATAAAAGTGTATATTAATAAATAAAAAATACAACATATAAACGTGGAATTGGTGAAAGCATATATATATATATATATATATATATATATATATATATATATATATATATATATATATATATATATATATATATATAAATCCTAATGTTTAATATTAAGGCATCTAGTCTAGCGCGTATAAAGTGTTTTCGATTATAACTGACTTTTTTTTTTTATGGCGTCAAAAATAAAATAAAAAAATGCTTTATAATAAAACCGATGTATAACGTTATATGCGGCGTGTTGGGTTTTTTTTACCACCAAAATTCGGATTTAAGATATTAATTTTTTTGGATTTTTTCTTATGTGATTATATGAATTCTAATTAGTTTAGTTATGATTTTTTGGTTTTGTTCGTAACTTTTAAATGCTAAACTATCAATAAAAAATTTGGTTGTTTAATACTCATGTTAGAGTTATAAATTAAAATCTGTGACAACTTTATAATCTACATATAGGGGAAAAAAAATTTAAGTCTAATTTGTTTAACACAAGCTTGTGGGGGGTTTAACACCGTCGGAGAAATTCTCCACGAGCTTGGCGATTCAGGCCATCTACAATACTCAAGGCCAGTATGCTAGCTACTGATGTGGGGATGGCGTCACATTTGGAGGACTCCAGTTCAGCAACGGGCTCAGACTTTTCTTTACTTGGCCGCTCATGACAGCATCCTATCTAACGCCAATCAGGTCCGTCGACCGTCGTCATCTGTCCAACTCGGCGGCTTGCCCTAGGTCTATGGAGACTAAGACGAGCCTACATCTCTTAATTAAGAGATTGCCCACAGGTGCTATAAGCAGTCAATCATGGATTGAGCCTAGCCAGAAGGATGAGGCGCACGAACTTGATTCTTGAGTCGGACTCCATCATGGTGTGCGAGATGCTTCGGAACAGGGAGTAGGAAGCAAGGAAGGAGCATCATCTTGTCAATCAGTGCAGGCGAAGGATTGACGATGAGAGCTGGGTAGTCCAAGTAAACCATGTCAGGCGTCAGGCAAACCAAGTTGCAGATGCAAGGGCCAATTCCACCTTCTTAAGTTCTATTTTTTTCTGAATTTGCTGCTACTCCAGACTTTTTATGTAATTTCTTGAATGTCGATCTGGGAAATTTAATCCCAATCGACCCTATCAATAACTAAAAGGCTCTAGCCTACCTTATGATATAAAAAAAAGTCCAATTGGTTTTAAAAAAAAATAAGATTTAGAAAAAAATATTTTTTAAGAAATGAAAAAAGAATAATTTGAGCTTTTTTGTTGCATAAAAAAATATTACAACTTAAAAAACTTTATAAATAAAATATCTAAAAATGATGATTAATTTTATATGTCATTAATTTTATATATGTCATTGAGAGAGAGTGTGGATAATGATTACTCTCATTTTTTCATTTCATTTCTTATCTAAGCATGTTCATTGTTATATTTTTTATTTAAAATGTAAGTGCGTTTATATAGTTGATTATAGAAAAAAAATCCTCCCTCAAAATATTTAGGTAATTAAAGTTTTAAACCTATATATATTTTTAACATAAATCAAAATTATTTCATAATGACACTAACTAAAAAAGCTAATAGATAAATATTTGATAGATGTTATTTTATTTATATTTTTTTTTGTGAAATTAACTATTTATACATTGACTAATTTTTATTTAAATATATTTACGCATAAATTAAATTAATTATGTTTTAATTGATATTAGTTTAAAATTCTATTTGATTAATTTTTATCTCTATTGTGTTATTTAAATAAAAATATTTGGATAAGAAACTATTTTTTTAAGATTAAAGATATTTGTTAGTAGAAAAAGTTATCTAGAATGACAAATTAGATCCCTTGTAGATGTGGAAAGAGCGAGTACGATTAAAATGCACAAATTGAGAGAGCAGAGCAAGAAGAGAAGATGATGAAGTTCTTGATGGGGCTTGGAGAGAAGTACTTTTACAAGACGATAACTGCTATTGATAACTCCATAGTCGTCGGTTAGCACAACATATGCTATTCTGGTTCAAGAGGAACTGAGCGCCAAGATGTCTAATGGAGGGGTAGTCAAGTCGGAGTCAACTGCTCTTATGGCGAACCAACAACATGAGAGGAACCAACAATATGATAGAGGCCAAATTGATAGGTCAAGAAAGGAGAAATGTGATCACTATGATGATAATCAAAAGATGGACATATGTTGGGAGATCATATAGGATAATACTCAAGCTAGCACTACAAGAGAAAGTACAAGCCACAACTATCTCAAAACTCAAGGAATGGGCATGATGAGAAGAAGGAAGATGGTTGGTACAAGAAGGGATTCGGACAACAGATCGAGGTACAAGGCAAATGTTGTTGATACACCAGGAGAAAGTCACCAGAAGATCCTTCAAAATCTGACACTTGATCAGCAACAGTTGATGAGTTCACTTTTCAGCCTCATGGAGCAACTTAAAGATAAATTTACTCAAGTAAATGTGGCGGGTAAACTCGTGTGTTGCAGTAATGGTGCTACAAATCACATGATGTATGATAAAAAAAATTACTGGATCAACCATCACCATAAATAAATTGTTATTCTTAACCGATGGAACCACAAAATCCATAACTTTTGTTGCTTACAACCAACTTATCTATGTATCTCACCTTAAAAAATGCTCTATATGTACCCAATTTCAAATTCAACCTGATATCCATATATAAGTCGTCTTATGCATGGCTTGGAATACAATGTTCATTTTTTTTAACCAATGTCTTATCCAGGACCAGGCAACGAGGTAGGTGATTGCAACTTTGTTTCATCTGCTCCTGCATTCAAGTGGCAAGGTTATGTGTTCTTCCAACCCTATCAATTTGCAAACTCATGGGTTTGATCTCACAAACATCACCTATTCTGTATGTTACTCCATACCTTCTATTCCCACTTTCTTTCAAAAGTGTATGATAGACAAAAATGTTGTTTGCATTTGACACTTGGCCATGCCCCCTTTTTCAAGTTACATCATATATCTTACATTGATACAGATGTCAAATTTGATTTTGTATGTTCTATGTGTTGAGCAAGGCAAAAACGAAATGTTTTTCATAGTAGTACATTTCTTGCTAAATGTATGTTTGAGTTGTTACATTGTGATCTATGGGGTCATTTCGACACCCCCATGTACAATGGTCATTGATTCTTTCTTACTATTGTTGATGACAAAAGTAGAAGTGTCTGGGTTTTTCTTATGAAATAAAAGACATAAACACCTACTTTACTTTAAAATTTTATTCTCATGGTGAACCAGTTCTTTGTCAAAGTCAAAACTCTCAGGTTTGAGCAAGGAATTGAATTCTTCAATTCAGCTCTTACTCGGTTTCTACAAGGAAAAGGGATTGTTCATGAAAGCTCATGTACATCCACACCTCAATAAAATTGAAGGGTAGAATGTAAACACAGATACATTCTGGAAATGTCTAGAGCATTAAGACTTCAAGCTTCTTTGCCTCTGAGATTCTGGGGGGATTGCATTCTTACAACCACTTATCTCATAAATAGATTACTTACACCTCTTTTACATCACAAAACTTTGGAAATTCTTCTTCACAAGCCTTCAGCTCATACTAGACTTAGAAAATATTTGGGTGTCTCTATTTCATGTCTACTACCACAAATTAGAGGAAAAAGTTTGACCCTCGAGCTAACCCATGTGTTTTCTTGGGATACCCATCTGCATATAAGGGCTATAAGATCTACAATTTAAAAACTCAAAAATGCTATATTAGCAAATATGTTCTGTTTCATGAGGACAAAAACCACCTCTCATAATCAATATTCACAACCTACCAACTCAGATACTTCTCAATTTTTTGATTATGTGGTAACTTCTTATCCAGACATTCTACCCACCAACTCGTATGCTGATCTACCCACTTTCATACCTATACATATTGATAGACAATCATATTTGGATTCTTTTGTAACGGCCTGAATATAATATCTGGGTAATTACATTTCGAAGGTTGGATACCTTCGTTTGGATCTTGCAATCCAAGTACGGGTCGAGGTTTCAAAGTCCAAAGTGTTAAGTTTGAAAGAGGAGATTTCAAACCCCCACATGCGTGTTAAGGTCGTTGGGTACCCCAAACCTCTCCTATTGTCTAAGTCACCCAAATTCATTTTAAGTTCAAAGCATGCATATAAAATGGAAATCAAGATACAACTTGCCACAACAAAGCCGGGTCAAAGCCAAAGTACGGGGAAAGTACGAGTACCAAACCATCCAAAGTATAATAGCATGGTTATAGTCAATCTCTTTTCGGAACATCCTGAAAGGATAAACTCGTCATGAAACACAGAGCAATTAGAAATCTGCAAGCATACCTTTAGAAAAAGAACGGGGAAAGGAATCAGACCGAGGCTCACATGCGGGACCGAAGTCCCTACTGCAATCATATCATATACGCTATACCTAATAAAGATGCTCTAATGCATGACATGAATTTAAATCACGCAAACATGCTGACAATTTATATATAATGCAGAAAGTGATTAAATGGATCCACAAATAATGCCAAATGACATATCTCTCTCCTACCTCTGCACTCCTTACCGTTAGTGCAGACACTGGCCAGTTCGATGCTATAGCATATCCAATCTGATATAATCAATGTGCATCAATAAGCATTCTCGCCAATAATCATACTCATCTCGTAAATCATGCTCATATAATAAATCAAGCTCATCTCGTGTTGTTACTCATAGTATGACTCGATGAGAACAAAAACCCGATGAGGTTGGGATATCCTATGACCCTAGCAAAAGAATCTAAAGACTCAAATATAACGCCCGTTCTGTTTCCAAACACATAAAGAATACGGATGCTCATTAACATGTGCGAGTCCTAAGCATGGTACTATATGACTTGTGATATGCAACACCTAGTATACAATATGAATACATGTATGAGAGTTCAATCTGAGTAAGCTCCCAAGGGAACTCACCTGACAAGTCGTGCAACAAAAGAATGACAGAAAGCAGAAGTCCAAGCAAGTCACTAATCACCTAGCATATATGAATAATAAAAGATGCGATAAGTCTAACATTCCAACTAAATAAGCACAGAGAGATACACACCAAAAAGCATTTTCATAAATCATCCGATAAGTCAAAACACTTGATAAGTAAGAAAACATCCGAAAGCCGAGATATCTGAAAGGTCAACCATTTCATATTAATTCCAATAACTCATTATCATTAATCCATCCAACGTCTCAATCTCAATCCAAGGTTTCAGTCCAATCTTATAACACTCCATAATTTCATTACAATCAAAAGGCAAGGTCCAAGGGTCAAGTTCAGTTAAACAGTCCAAGAAAGTCTGGTTAAAAGAGGTCCAAAGTCCAACGAGTCAGAACAATTCGTTAAGGTAAGGTCCGTTAGGACAAATCAATTTGTCAGAGTAAATTTTGTGAAATATCGTTATCTAAAAGTCATTTCCAATCGTTAAGTCCAGTTAATTAGTCAAAGTTATATCGTTAAATGAATCCCGACATCTCGGTTTTTAAAACATCAAATCCCTTGAAAGAACATTTCCAAAATACAAGTTTGAAGACCATCATTGAAATATCTTAACAACAATAACTAGGTTTTCAAGCATTTCTTCAAAACAATTAAGAGACTTCCAAACCTTTTCAATAAACCCAACTTCATAAAATAATGACATGAAATACATTTAAAATCATCATATAATATAACATAATCCCAACATATTTAAAATATACTTAAACGATAAAATGATCCCCCACCAAACCGGGTTTAACCAAAATTAAGTCAAGCCCAAGGGAAAGGAAGGAACCGGCTCGGCCAAGAGCTCTGGGACAGGGTTTTGCCACGGCGAAAGCCCTTCCTTGGTTCCTCGCGGGTGGTAGCCATCGCCCCCGCAGAAGACCCCTTTCGCCGTGGAAAAAAGGATTTTCTCCGCAGCGAAAGCTGCCATCCCCAACCTCTGGGTTGGTTCTTGTTCACCGCGGTGATCATGGTTTAGCCGCGGCGAAACAAGCGATTGTCAGCTCATTTTTATCCAAACTCGATGGTTTCTTTTCCCAAACCCTCACTACAAAAAATAATTAATTTCGCTTCGGCAAAAACCCGTAGCAAAAGCCTGTCTAGGCGTGACAAAAGGCTATTAGCTTCGGCATTGCTACGGGAAATGGGGGGGGGGGGGGGGGTAGCGAACCACGGGGTCGCAAAAGTTGGTAGCGTCGGCAAGTAGCCGTAGCAAAAATATTTGCTACGGCATTGCTACGGCATTGCTACGGCACCGGTACGGGAGGAAAAAACATCCACTTTGCTATGGCATGGCTACGGTAGGGAGCCGTCGAAAGTGGATTGAAGGCGCCAAATTTTTGGCGCCATTTTGGGGGCGCCAAATTCCCTTGGTTGCTACGGCCACAGCCGTAGCTAAATTATGGCGCCAAATTTGGGTGAAATTTTGGAGGGAAGGTTGGCGACGATAATTTGCCGTAGCTGCCGTAGCTACGTTCAAAAATGGTTTTCCTAAACGTTTTGTAATAGTTGCCACGGCTCGTGGCCGTTGCTACGATTAATGGTACCCTAAATTTGTTTATTCTATATATATAATTGCACCCTGTATAAATTATATAAAAGTGCAATACAATCTCCACAAGCAAATGACGCCAACATTCAAGTGCATTCATCACATGTGAATTCAGCAAAAGGTCCCTTGCATACACATTTGATGTCCAACGAGTACTTCAAGTAAACAAAAGTATTTGACGTCCGAAGTTTACGCCAAGCCATGCAACAAAAGTCTGAAACCTACATATTGCCTAACATCTAGTGTCCATATTGCCTAACACCTCAAGTCTTAAGCCAACAAAAGTGCAAGATAATGAAAACATACTTAGAGCAACCTTTGATTTGTCTTATCCTCAGCAACTCGTCTCCAAGTGTGCTAGAGTTCGTCTTCTTCTTCTTCAAGTGACTGATCCTCATCGGCTTGTTTTTTCAGTCCGGGGGCAGATTGTTGAGTTGATGTGTTCAGAGGTTGATCGTTGGTGGATAGAACAAGAGCTCCGTCTCCAATTGACTCCCTTTTATTTGTCTGATGAACACTTGTCTACAATACATAAAAGAACAAGTGAGATATCAGCTGCTTGAACTGCTGGAAGTGATAACACATAGTAGTTGGAAAATGGAGAAAAGGAAAGACAAAGATGTCAATAAACATATGGAGATGTTTGCTGATAGTTAACGATGCTTGAACTGCTTCAAATTATTTTCATGAAGGGGAGGCTTATTTTGGACATCAAAATCAGCTGCTAAATTATTCATCATAGGGCATTTTGACAGCATTTCACACTATTCTGTATTCATAAAGATATGAAATTGAGAAACAATCAGATGAGCAAGGAAATGACATCATGCACAAAAGCACTTTATCCTTCAACTTTGAAATATCAAGTGTACATGGCCAATGCCAAGTTTGACTGCAACTATATTATTAAATGGTGAAATCAGGTAGGGAAATGACATCATGGACCAAATAATATTTGCTTGAAATAATATCAAACATGCAAATGAGTCATGTACTTAGATTGAGAAACAATAAGATGATTAAGTAACATGGATCAAGCGCTAGCATGATGTATCAATATACCCATCATACGATATAACCCAGGGTTCTTACAACATTATCACAATGTGAAAAAAAGAAAAGGCAAATAAAAACGCAAAACCCAGGTCATCACAATCAAACACTAGAGGCCATCACAACCAAACACAAGAGGAAACCTTAGGACTCATGTCAAACAAATGATGACTAACCTGTCCGTGTGAAGGTGAGCCTCCCCCGTCATTGGGCCGGAAAGTGTTCATAAATTCATTTCGAAAGTGCTCAAATCTTTTATCTATGTGGTTCTCTAAGTGGCTTTTGAGGTCCCCTGCAAACTCTTTGGCAATCTCCCCTACAAACACTTTCGCAATCTCGCGCATATCTTGAACACCGACAGCTCTTGCTGAGGAGTTATACACCAAACGCGGAGGGGCACTGGCACCATAGGTCCGACAGTATCCGTGACCATCTTCTCCAATAAGCCGATGGAATATCCTATCCTTCACTTCGTCAAGATCTCGCTGATCCTCAGGTTCCATCAGCAAGAGGGCGTTGAAGTCATTCTATATGAGTAAAACAAGTAAACATATGCAGTTTAATAATGGATGAAAATTAAAAGGGTCCAAAGAAACTTACAACGATCTCAATCACATCAGGATCATCTCCATTTCGAGAAGAAACCCACATGCTCATCTTGTCATTAGGTTGCCCAGCTTTGCCCCGCTAGTTAAATGGCAGAAATCACTCAAGTTAAATATGAATGTCATGGACTTGATACACAAACAAGTACTCAAAAGTGCAAGGACTAAAAATAAATAAAAATTAAACGATATTCACTAATTCAGACAACGTGCACATACGGACCTCGTGTCTAACTTCAGCGAATGACTTTCACCCGGTAACATGCATCAACCCATGCTTATCTCTATTCTTTGAGTTCTGGACAGATTGTTTCTGGAAACACGAATACGTTACAATAGGATGCACCAAACTTTGAACTCAACCATCTAAGATAAGGGGGAAATAAAGAATACCTGGGCAACCTCACTTCTCCAATATGAAATGAGCGTAATCCAATCAGGTGGGAGGACAATTGGAGGATTATGCTTCTCCAGCTCAGGGTCATCTTGGCAACAAGTGAAATATTTCGCCTTTGTTTTAGACTTATAGCCCTTCCACATGATGTTTAACATTCTCAAGCACACCTCTTTGAACCCATCAGGAGGATCCACCAAATTTTTCTATAAGTGTTAAAGTCAATAAGATAAAAAAGAAGCAAATGGTCAGGTTAAAGTTAGTACATGCTGAAAAAGAAAGTCTAAAGGAGAAAGAACATCATCCATATTATAAAAGTGACAAAGTAGAAAAGAGAAAGAAATTACCTTAACTTCTTCCCATATGCCATCCATCACATCTTGTCCGAAAGAGGTCCAGTCCAGCATAGTAAGAGGAAGTCGTTGCCCGTCACGCACTAGTATCCCCAGTTGCGACTTGAGGTGCTTGGCGTTAGGCCCAACTGGTTGGAACTTGTCATTGAATTCGACTACAACCTTGGCTTCTGTGTTCCACCCCAATACACCGTTGCTATGACCTCTAGGGGTCGGGCGTTCACATCCATCTTGAAACACCATATATTTTATTATTCGTTCATACAATTATAAAGGATTAAGGAAGATATAAGGGTTGAAATGCAAATTAATGCCTAACCAGATGAATCGACGTTGAGGTCTGCATCAGTAGGAGCAACTGCATCACCCGGTGTAGCTGATTGTGGAGCTACATCAGTAGGAGCATCGTTCACTTGAGTGTTCGATTGAGAAAGGATGGGATCAAGTGACTGAGGTTGTCCTAGAGCAAGAACTTCAGTTGGTGGTGGAGTCGTGGGAGGGAGGGTTCTAGCTGCTGATGTCAACATTGAGCACACACTTGGGGAGGATGTATCTCCGCCAGGGAGTAGAAAGTCAGATATGGTTCGCGGTCTCCCCGGTCGAGCCTTTTGTTTCTTAATGGTTGAAACACAAATACAATGTAGTTAGACAGTCATTACAAATATATATGGTAAGACTCATGACTTGATTGAATGGACAAGTATCGAAGAACCGTGGGAGCACCAACGAACCTTGTCTTCGATTGGACATGCAGTCGGTGGTGGAGCTGTGGACAAATAGAGTGTCCATAAGACCATATCGTTTACTAAACGATATGCATGCGACTAAAGTCACTACTAAACAAAAAATCTATACCTTCATAAAAACCTACAAGGCATATTAAGTGTATTAACAAGACAACCCAAACAAGAGAATGATGAAGTCAAGCCAAGACAAGATAGAAGTAACATAAATCTTTCATGGAAGAGACATGCAGAAATAACTTCAATTGAAAGGACACATCATAGCTAACAGACTGCCCCAAAAATGAAATGGAAGAAAAGGTATATTTTTTCAACTGATTTTATTAATTTTGTTTTTATGCCAACTAATTATAATAAATGAAAAGGATATAAGCAAGAGACTCCACTAATTTATATAATTAGGCAAGAAAAAAGAACATATCACACAACACAAACTGTAGATATTAGTCAAACAAAAAAGGAGGATTTTTGCAACATAGAAATGTAGTTTTACAAGGGTTATCTGCCTTTTAAGTCATTAACCATACCAAACTATGAGCAGATTAAAAAAAACAGCCAATAAAATATATCGGCAACTAACCTTAGAAAATATTCTTTGAAGATCTTTCAAGGGCTCTGTACGCTCGAAAAAAGACGTCAGATACTCCAGCAGCTCAGATATGTACTCCTTGTACTGCCTGCAAAAACATAAGACAACCCAAACAATAAGAAACACTCAAGGAGATAATAATAAGGGGAAAAGACAGATCAATAAAGAACAACTACCTTGTAGTTTTCAGTTTACAAGGGTCCTTTTCTGGTTTTGAACATCGAGAAAGCCAGGTAAGCAGTGTACTCAATGGGCTCTCCAAACTTTGAATTGTTGTACTTGTTGTAAAACTCATGCAAGTCCAGGGATCAACCAAAAGCTTCCTGGCAATTGTAGGAAGTAAGCACTGTATTCAAATGCTCTCCATATATATATACACAGTTACACTAAGTATCTATAATATTTTAAAGTTTTAGCGTTTTAAGCACTGGCAATTGTAGGAAGTAAGCACTGTATCTATAACATTAACAGATGAAATATCTATAATATTTTAAAGCTTTAAGCAAGTTTGGTTAATATTACATTACCTACCCACCTATAACTTAAAACAGACTTTTTTGGCCAAACTTGTAGATTATTACCACAAAAAAGTCAGTTTTAAGTTTACTTTGGCCACAACAGTCAGTTTTAAGTTATATATATATACACAGTTACACTAAGTTTTAAGCAAGGACAAGAAAATTGATTCAAGGTTAGTCCCATAAATATAATATTTTGAAGCTAATGTGACTTGAAGCCTTGTTAACAATTCATGCTTCAAATGTGAGGAAAACATTAACAGATGAATAGAAAATTTGGACATGACAAACATGAGTAAAAGGAAAATGAACTCACCGTGGAAAATCTTCATCAAAAGCTGAACTTGGGTTTCCCTGTCCTTAGTTTCCTGCTATACTTGATCAACTGAGTACCTATCCTCAAAGCAACAAGGACCTTCAATAAGTCTGCCAAAATAGACACATTTGAGATCTCTTGATAGTTCACACAATCATTGTAATCACATATTTCAAGGGTGGTAAACTCGGCATCAAAAAAGTGTTGGAGAAGATCAAAAATAAATATAACAATTTAAAAACACACTAAGAAATCTAGGAGACTAGGACTTATGAAACCTTCAAGTATAAAAACTAATATCAAAAGTAAATATAAGAATGTAAAAACACTAAGATCAAAAGTAAATATAAGAATGTAAAAAGGTATTGGAGAAGATCATCGGAGAAACAAAGGCTGCGTAAAAAAATATGATGCGGTCAAACTTACTTAGAGTTGTTTATCAAAAGACTAATGAAATGTTATACACATGCTAATGCAACAAGAAAAAGCCGCAGAAGCCTCAACCTTTCTAAGAAATACCATGAGCATTGTTCATTAATCATCACCCTAGGTAGATATAAACTCATCAGTCCTTCACTCCTCCCCCCTCCCCCATATAACAGTTCTTACTGTCTCATTTTTTTAGTATAGGACTTTTAGTTTCACCAAAATACCATAATGAAAGTCTGGCAGCAATATACCATGTCATATGTAGAGAGGAGCATTGTTCATTAATCATCATCCCAGGTACAGATGTAAAGTCATCAGTCCTTCCCCCCTTCCCCATATAACAATTCTAATTGTATTATTTTATAGTAGAGGTATTTTTGGTTTCACCATATTCACATACTGAAAGTCTGGAAACAATATACCTAAATCACACAGCAAAATCCTTCCTAAACGCTAAAGGTAGCCACTTGGCTATTCACAAGGAGATGACACTTGAGCTTAACAAATCAAGGTTCAAGAGTGTCAAACACAATTAGAGTAAGCTTCTCTCTCGTTCATTTTCTGAGTCTCCATACACATGCTAACACCTAATATTGAAGCTATCAAACTAATGGTTCTATGCTTGCACCTTTTTTGTGCAAAAGCTCAGTGAAAATTATTAAATAAAAACCAAATCAAAGCTCATGAACTGTGAACAAAAGGGGGAAAAGAGAAGAGTAATCATCTCAACTCAGAAGCTAATGTACTTACTTTAGATTCTCAACTGGAGATGATCGACAAGCATATGGATATCGCAATCTCACATTCTGCAAAGAGAAAAGAGAACAGAGGTATTAGGGAGAAGATTTCCGGATGGGAGAGGAAAAAAGAAAGCTCATATTATGCAATTGATGTCTGCGAAGTGGACAAAAACTGGCAAATCAAAACCCTATTTCATTCCCCACATTCGGATCAAATCTGAAAAACCCTAGATGGAGACAGATTACACAAATTCGGAACAAATCGAGAGATTAACTAGTAATATGACACAAAATCGAACAAACCCTTTCCCCACATTAAACCCTAACCAACATATTCCACTACCGCTTACTTCGACACAAAATCGAACAAAGAAAGGGGGATTGAGTACCTGCTGCAGGAGAGTCTCCGACGACCAAGACCGGCACCTTGGATGTACAGACTTTTCCACTGGCGACCTTCGATCTACAGTCTCCGGCGACCGATGCCGACCTTCGAGCTGGTTAGGGTTAGGGATGACGGTGGGAGCGGCGTTCCTCTCTTTTCTTCTGGTGTAGAGATACTGAGAGGTCGGGCTGGTTAGGGTTAGGTTGTGTTTGTAATTGTAATTTTGTGTTTTTTTTTTCACCGAATAAAAAAGGTTGTTTTGCTACGGAGGCAACGAAGCCGTAGCAAATTTTAGAAAACCGCCTTTTTTTTTGCGACGGTCGATCCTTGCTGTTTCTACCACCCGTAGCAAATTATGTTTTTTTTTTGTGTTTAGCTACGGCAACATCACCCCGAAGCTACTATTTTGATTTTTTTTTCCATTTGCAACGCCTACCGTAGCAACTGCCGTAGCAAAAGGGTACCAATGGCTACGCCACACATCTGCCGAAGCTAACAAGGGTGACAAATTTAATTATTTTTTGTAGTGCCTCTCATCCTTTCTGAAACCTTTCCCCGGCCTCAAACATCATGATATGACTCAAACACGGACCAGAGCGAGAGAGCGAAAGAGGGATTACCGATTATTGGCTTTGAGAGAATCTTCAAGAGCTTCGATGGGGGATCTTCGGGCTTCAATGATGACGAGAGTGCTTGAGCATAACCTAGGAATACAATAGGGTGAGTAAAAGATCTCATTTACAAGTTTTAAAGTGGAAAATGAAAATGAAATGGAGAAACCGACCTTTTGAACCAAAACAAGTGAAGTGAGGGAAATGAGGCTCGATCTTTCTCTTTTAGAGGTTGGATCAAGTTTCTTTCAACCTTGGAAGGTAGAAGAGTAAGTAAAGGTCCACCTTTATTAAGCTTAGAATTGAAAGGAAGCAAGGAAGAAGGGGAATGGAGCTTTTACCACAAGAAACGACGAACAGAAGACCTTCTGGGCTCGTTCTCGTGGCAGCAAAGAAGAACTCGCAGTAACGAAATGCTTCTGCAGTTTCTGTTTGCTTCGGAAACGGCTTCAACGAGAGGGCTTGGTGGCTTCTCTTCACTTGATCATGAAGAAGGAAGGTAGAAGGTGTCTTTTGTGGTGTGTTTTGGCTTAGAGAACTAAAAACAAGAGGATCTTGGAGGTGGTTTGAGCTTTGAAGATGGAGGAAGAAGGAGAGGGTTTTGGAGTTTTTAAATCTCCAAATGAGAAAGATGGGGTTGTGTTTATGGTTTTTGAAATTTGGATGAAGATTAGGGTTTAGGGATGTGTGCCTATTTATAGGAGGAGAGGTGAGGTGTTTGCTTGAACATGAGGGAGAAATAAGACAAAAGAGAGGAGAGAAGGTGGCGAGAGAGAGAGAGAGAGATGGTCGACTTTCGAATCCCGACATTTCGAACCCGAAACCCGCTCGTTAATCCCGACTCTCGGAAAATTTAAATCAAATTTCAAATCATTTCAAAACGATCTAACTAGATTTCAGATCCTTAACTCAAAGCTCAAAAGCAGAAATAAAATCTGAAATTTCAAATCTCAAAGTATGTCGGAATGAATTTTCACAAGATTCTTAAAATAGTAAGTTTCTCGAGGACAAGTTTTCAAAAACTTTCCAAATCAGGTAAAATATATTATTTTCTTAATTAAAATATTATTTAAATATTTTCGGTCTTTACATCTTCTGTGTTAAATCCCATCAGCAAATTTGACAATTTTTCTACTTATAGCTCATCGTCCGTACCGCCAACTTTTGATCCAATTCCCACTTTTCCACAAGATCAGCCCCCTAGGTAGTCTTCAATGACACATAAACCTCTATCTTAGCTAAAGAAATATATTTTTTCTTTATCTTCACGCTGCAAGCATCTTTCTTCAATGTAAGACCATTACCCCTTACCCTCTTTCTTCAGACTTGCACTATGCCTCTAGGCTCTTCTTCATATCACACAATCATTAATAATGTAGCATCACTAACCGAGCCACAAATTTTTTAAGATTCATTGCACCACAGTGAGTGGTTTAAGGCCATAATCACAAAACTTTTAGCTTTTGAAAGAAAGTACACTTAGGAGTTGGTTAGCATAAAATCAGCAAAGTCCATTGTCGCCTGTAAATGGCTCTTTATGCTGAAATTCAAGGCTGGTGGTACTCTGGACATGCACAATGCCAGATTGGTTTGCAAGAGGATCTTCTCAACTAAAGGGAATTGACTATAGTGAGACTTTTGCTCTACTAGAAAAAAATATTGCAGTCTGGACTATACCAACTATTGCTGATGTTAGAAAGTGGCACATCTCTCAACTTTATGTCACAAATGCTTTTTTGTATGATGACTTAGAAGAAGAAGTGTTTATGGAGCTTCCACCTGCTTACTCTCAAATCAGGGACATGTTTTGTACTCATGGGGAGTGTATAAAGCAAGCTCCAAAACAATGGTTTGCAAAGTTTTCTCAATCAGTATAATTGTCTGGTTATGAGCAATCAAAGGCTGATTATTCTCTATTTACAAAGAAGACATCAAAATCTCTCACTGCGTTGTTAGTAAATGTGGATGATAGGATCATGACATGGGTGATAAGGAAGAGATTGCAAGCTTAAAACTACATTTAAACAAGCATTTTTAGATGAAGGATCTTGGTGAACTCATATACTTGCTTGAATGAAAGAAAGTATACTTTGGATCTCTTACAAGAAGCTAGGTTATCAGGAGAAAAACCAGCTGCAACTCCCGTGGATGTTAAAGCAAAGCTCATACTAAAAAGAGATTGAAATGAGGTGGATCCAAATGCATACAAAAGGTTAATGGGCAAGCTGGTCTACTTGACCATCATTCGACCTGATATTTTCTATGTTGTGCAAGTATTAAGTCCATTCATGCATAATCCAAGTGATGGACATTGGAAAGATGACAAGCATGTACTTAGATAGCTAAAGAAAGCACTAGGGCAAGGACTTCTTATATCTAGCAAATCTAAGATAAGAATAAATGCATTTTGTGATGTTGATTGACAAAGTTGTCCCGTGACAAGGAAGTCTCTAATTGGGTTCACCATACTACAAGGAAATTCTCTAATTTCGTGGAGAACGAAGAAGCAAACATATATGTCCATGTCCTTAACTGAATCCGAATACAGGGTTGTGGTTACCACATGATGTGAGATAACTTGTTTGATTAAACTCTTGGTTGATTTAGGTGTAAAGTAGCAGGAATATGTACAACTTCTATGTGATAACATGTCAGCTATGCACATAGCTAAGAACCCCGTGTTCCACGAACGAACAAAGTACATAGAAACTGATTGTCGTCTAGTCAGAGATAAGGTGCCGAAGAAGGAGGTGACATTGGGATACATAGCCACATGAGTTCAACCGGGTGATATATTCCCCAAGGTTGTAGCACATGATCAATACTCAAAGATACTCACCAAGCTAGGACCTATAAATGTGTTTTCCAACTCTATGATTGGGGGGGATGTTAAATGTGCAAATAGTTTGTTAATAGTTCAAGTGGTAGCTTTCGTATCATGTTGTACAAGCAACTGGTCCTCTATAAATAGGCCAGCCATGTAACAAAAATGCAAGTTGTTGAGCATTGAAGTTGTTGAAGAATTCACCTTGAGTTCTCTCTCTATTTTATCTCTTTTTTCTTGGTCTACAGTTGATCATCTTCAGATATCTTAGTAAGAACTAACTTAGCAAATATAAGATGAACAAAGTATAACCAACTCATCTATGCTTAAACTCAAAAAGAAACAAAACTATGACCAAGAAACTTACCATCAATTAATAGTAACAATTAAGTAAGATAAGCTTTAGGGTTACTCAAATAGTCACACCATACCAACAAACCACTGAATCATTAAACAAAAAGAAGGGAAATTACTCTTTTTAATTCCTTTTTAACTATTATGGGTTGTTAAGTTGACCATAATCTAACCTAAAAGCCCTTAATTTGTAAATATCCTAGCCTAATCACATGCTAATTTGTAAAAAAAAAAAAATTGAATCCCTTACCTAGATCCAAATGTAAATATTAGAGATGGCAAACACAACGACAATACAAAATATAGAACACTTTTCACAACAAACACTTATAAATTAGAAAAAGAAAAAGTATCGAAAAATCAAATGACGAGAAACCAATGAACTCATTGTCACCACGAAAAGAAAGGCATCTCTGATACTGCGGGATAGTTGAACTCATTTAAGATGGGCATCTCGAAGACGAAGGACTTGAAACTGTCTAAGATTCAAGTGAAGGAGATAACTTGATCGTGATCAATACCCTCAAAGGTCGTTGGTCATGCCCTGGTAAATCGAAATCCATATCACATATGTCATTCTTCCGATTCAGTCTTTTGACATGGTGAGCTTCATGCACAGCTTCTGGGAGATCAATAAGTGTATCGACTACATTGCAAACCTTTTTCTTACAGATGTAACGCTAGAGATCAACTCTGACAATAGTCTCAACATCTTCATCTGCAAGGATGATATTGGATGGTGGTCTAGCAGAGGCTGACCTTATCCAAATTCTTGCTAATATAAAAAAAGTGGTGGCAATCAGATGAGTTAGGTCAGGTTAGGGTATATTCATTCGGCTTCGATCAATATCTGGTCGGGACATATGACAGATCAGGGCCGACTCTGAGATTTTTAAGGCCCGAGGGGATGTAAAAGGTGAGTCTTTTTACTAGTACATATATTCATTTTTAAATAAAATATATCAAACAACGCAAAATTTTAATTTATTCCTATATTAAATTCAAATTTTATTTTTATCACTAAAAGGGAAATTTACGAACTTTTAATAGTATATGAGTATGACTAATGCGACAATCTCACTACGATTTCTAGATTTACCATTATAAATATTTACTATATTTTATTATATTTTCTTACAATATCTATTTAAAAAACGTAAATTTTCTAGTGAGAAATAAAGATGAAAAAATATTTTTTTAATATTCTATTTTTTCCATTAATGTAAAATAGTATGGTTAAACATTTAAAAACATATCATTTCTTTACAAATTTATCCAAATAAAATACTATTACCACTTAAGTAAATCCGTTAAAGTAGCATAAGTTGTTAAAAATACTATTATGAGACTAATGCGACAATCTCACTACAATTTCTAGATTTACCATTATACATATTTACTATATTTTATTATATTTTCTTACAATACCCATTTAAAAAGCGTAAATTTTCTAGTGAGAAATAAAGATGAAAAAAATATTTTTTTAATATTCTATTTTTTCCATTAATGTAAAATAGTATGGTTAAACATTTAAAAACATATCATTACTTTACAAATTTATCCAAATAAAATACTATTATCACTTAAGTAAATTTGTTAAAGTAGCATAAGTTGTTAAAAATTACCCGTTTTTCAATTATAACAAAAATTGAAAGACGAAGACCTTTATACACTCTTTATCGTTGGCTCGAAATATTTAGTAAACTAATTAGTCATATCACAAATGAGTTTTTTTTACATATAAATTTTAGTAAATATTTTATGACATATAAATATAATAATACATAATATCTTAATTATATATATAACATTTTTTCCCGGGGCCCTACTCGGTAGGGGGCCCTAGGCGACCGCTCCTTGGGCCTACCCCAAGGGGCGGCCCTGTGACAAATATATTATATATTCTGTTTGGTTCGGGTTGGGTACAAGGTTATTAAGATCGGGATTCTATGACCAAATCATAATAGGTATGTGGATTGAATTATAAGATCTCATTAAGATCTTCAAAATATAATTAAAAAATAAAATAAAATTTATATAACAAAATGGCTTAATTTAAAGCTTTAGAATTAGGAAAAAAGATGTCTCTAAAAAGACTTGAAAACAATTGTCTCTAAGTCATTTTTCACGTTTCATGCATGAATAGGTATATTTAAACACCCTAAAAGCAACCAATGAAACAAAACAAATGTTTAGAAAATACACATTGTTAATAAAAAAAAAGATCTTTAGGATCGCATATATAGGATTATAAGATCTTATTGATCCGTTAAGATTATAAAGATCCCACATAGATCCTACGCAAAAATGCATAGATTCAGATCAGGCTCTTGAGTAGGATTGTAGGATCTTAATATTCTAAAAATCATGATCGAGATTCTAATGACCATGGTTAGGTAAGTTCGAATCAAATTGGATTCTAGATCTCCTTGGATCACATTTGTGTTTAAAATGAGAAAAGTAAAATAATAATAATAAGGAGTCAAGCCTTATTTTGGTCGGATATTAGGTTTTCAAGTTCGGAAAACCTATCCACGCCAGATTCAAAGTTCTTGGAAAATAAACACCTTTAATGGCCGAAGCACTTGCCCTTCGCCTTGGTGTGCAAAAACTATTAGAACTACGACTACAAAGAGTACAACTTGAGGGAAACTCCCTAATAAATATAAAACATCTTACTAAAAAAGGCCCCGCCCTTGGAAAATTGAATTAATAATATCCAACACGACATCATGACTATGCTATCACATATGACAGAAGTTACCTTCTATCATGTTCTACGGTTGGGTAATAGAACGGCAGACAAGATTGCATACTTGTGTTGTTCTACTCGACCTGTTGACATATACAATGATCCAGATTCAGGTCTCCGTGACCTGATCCACTAAGATACTATCGGATATCGCATGCTATTAGAATTATTTCCCCATCAAGAAAAGAAAGTTCGGTCAAATTTTCTTTAGTAAATATTGGGCCAAATTACGTCAATGCGGATGAGCGATCCTTTTTCGATAGTACTCATAGGTCTTGATTCGAACCCTGAATAATCGCTCTTTATTTATTAATTTAAAGATGAGGCACCCTTTGTAACCCTCCAACAATCCCTACGACAAATTACTCACTGTTTGTGTGGTCCGAAGTTTGAACCTTGAATCACTCATAGGTGGGCCCTATTATCACAATTTGGCCTTTTTACATGAAGGGACTTGAATTATGGGCGGTTTTGTGTAATTTACTGAAATTCTACCCAAAGAAAATATAAATAGAAGGCGAGATGCATCAATGGCAACATCCCACTCCTTCAATTCAACCCAAAACTTTCTCGAAAAAATCTTCTGCGCGTGTATGCCGTATTCACACACTCCCCCTACACAAAATTTTCTATCTCCTTCTTCACCACAATTTGTTCAAGTTTTCCCTTTTTGAGCCACGCTTCAAGTGTTCTTCTTCATCTTTAACCAGTTTTGTGAGTAACCCATTTCATTTATCTTTTGGTGAATGATGGATTCTGTTTGAATTACTGATTCGTCTTCTTTTCCGGGCGGAATTTGGTGATCTGTTCAATTTTTATTTTATTTGAATTTTTTTTGGGTGGGAGGCCGGCGTTGTTAGAATGTTGGTTGTTCTTCAGGCTTGAAGTATACAGTGTTTCCAGTTTCCTTGCTGAACAGTTCATTTGGCTCCTTTGCTTCTAATCTCATCTGTGCTTTCTATCTTTGTTTGTTGGTGAAAAGTTGCACTCAGAAATCCCTCAATTGAAGATGAAAATTGAAGATTTTTGGACTGGGATTTCCAGCCATCTCTCATTTGATTCTCTAGGGTTTGCTCTGCTGTTTCTATCATTGGTTGATCTTTTCTTTTGGTATTTCCGTATTTGACTCTTTTTGTTGTGTTTGACAAGTCTTAAACCCTCGTTTGGTATCAATACACCAATATCTAGTGTTTGTTATATCATTAGTGTTTGACAAGTATTGATATTCTGATTTGAGGCTTTTGGGGTCCTTTGATATACTGATTTTGAGGGTATATTAAATATCATCCGATGTCTGATATCTCTAGATATCAAGATGTTAATAACAAAGGGGGCCTAAAGAGTTGTAGTTCTGATTTTCTGTTTTGAGTAGTAATGAGTTTGCTCATAAATTTTGCAGTGAAAATGGATATTAAGGGTTTGACTTGCTGAATAACTGAAGGGATTAGATCAGTTTGATAGCTGTGGCTAATTGGCTATGATGGCGTAAAAATCATGGTCTTAGGTCTCTTTCTTGTAGTTCTAGCATAGATCAAAAAGAAAGTATAAATCTTTTGTGGATTGTATTTCTTTTTAATCAAATTTCTGGCTGTCTGACTTACTGATAAGGTGTAAATCCGAGAATTATCCATTGGATTTGGTTCTGAAGTTGTCTTGAGTGTTGACAATTACTCTATTGGCATTTCAACATGCTCTGGTTTCAAGTTGCAGCAAGGTGCAAATTGATGACAAATCTATTCAGTTGTTGCTTTTTGGATTAAACAACCTAAGGCTAAATAGTCAGACTCAGTTTACGTACCTGTCCTTGTTTAGACACACACTGCTCGGTCAATGGTTTTACTAACTATTCTTTTGATCTATTCATAAATGCAAAGTTTACCTTCTATGGAACTTTAATATTTGGAAATAGATGTTGAATGTTTTATACTTTGTTGTAATGGCCCTTGAAGTTGAAAACAGTTTTTCTGCTATAAAACGAAATGTTGCTGGAAATTTTCTTGATAAATAGGAAACCTACAAAAATATAGGGTTCTGAATTATTGTTGGCATGTTGATTTATCCTTTCCTTCTTTTGTAATTTATTTTTGGTGATATCTTATCCTACACTAAACTCAAATAATTGATGTTTGTTTGTATGTGCCATTGTTTCTTTATATTTCTGGTGGACCTGATTAAATTACAACATTTAGGGTACTGTTACATTTGTGAAAGACTTTTATTGAAGACTTGATCAAGTCAATCTTATCATCTCATCCATCGTCGAACTGTGCAAACGTTTTTGTTTATGTTTTGGATAAGTGATTACAGCACTAGTTTTAATTTATAAGCCTTTGCTCACAGAGCTTGTCATTCCTCTGGCTCTATTGTAAGTTGCACTGTGTACTGAATTTATTGCTCGGGTGTTACAGGCATAAAACCAAGGCGACAATCTCTCACCTGAATGGCCACGGAGCAGTACCTTTCACGTTCATTGTTACACGACACTGCCTCAGAAGATGATACAAAAGATTGGAACCCAGCTGATGTCAACCCATCTGGCGGGTTTGACTGCAACATTTGCTTAGACACAGTAAAAGACCCCGTCGTGACCAGATGTGGGCACCTCTACTGCTGGGCTTGTATATACAAATGGATTCACGAGCAGATTATTTCACCAGAAATCCCGGTGGACCAGCAGCCACAGTGTCCCGTCTGCAAAGCAGAGGTCTCGGAAAAGACCCTAATCCCTCTCTATGGTCGGGGCCAATCAGGATCAGACGAAAAGGCTACACATTGTGGGGTCATCATACCTCACCGACCCGTTCAGGAATCAGAATCCACCTCTACAACGACGACAGCCAGTCAACGAACTACCCAGCACTATTCTCGACACCCCCATGACTATCCTCCACACCCACCACAACCAGAAGCCTACTATCCGGACTATGGTGACTATGACTACTCACCGGCTCCAGCAATCAGCCTAGCCGGGAGCACCACCTTCCACCTGATGATCAGTATGGTCGGGGAGTTGATCTGCACAAGGCTTTTCGGGAGATCAGAGCCGTTCTATACGTATCCGAACTCGTATGGCATGGATGCCACAAGGAATGTGCGAGTGAGGAGGCATATGTTGCAGGCTGACAAGTCATTGAGCAGATTAAGCATTTTCCTGTGGTGCTGCCTTGTTTTATGCCTTGTGTTCTTCTGAGCCCTGCCCATCCTAGTCGCGGCTTTTTCGATACTGGTCTTTCCGCAGGGAATTTGTATCCAAACTCGTCGGATTGTATACATAATACATTGTACAGATTCCACATGAAACCAGGGAAAAAGGGAAGATGGAGATTTGTAGTGACTAGTGAGATAGTGTCTGTTTAGACATTGATATGCATATGCTTTAATTTGTATATTTTGTGGTCGGAAGATGAATTAGCTTTATAGGTATGCTGAGAATGGAGGGGAAGTAATATTTTTATGTTGGGTAATCTTATTAAACTGGCTCCTTTAATTGTGCAAATCAATTATGTAAATGTAAAATTTACATGTTATGTATATTTCAAGTCTTGTGCAATTTCAATTTACATATTTCAAGTCTTATTATCATCATAAAAGACTAAAAGTTGTCGTTTGTTAATTGTTACCACTCATTCTAAGAAATCTAGAGATGAAGTCGCTTATAAATAGGATGTGCAAGTGTGCAACCCTTAAATGGGTTTTATGATACCCTATTTGATCGAACTAGACTAAGACAACAAAAATTGTTGCGAGTATAGGATTCGTTTGGTAACATATCACTTGTTAAATTATGAGTAAAACCCCCTTCCTCTGTGCAATGTCTAGGGAAGGTCTACCCTGTCGAAAGACGCCTTCATCACCACCAAGTCGTAGCTGATCACATTAACAACCAAGACCTTCTTCGGTTGACCGCCAATGTCACCACCGCCGCCAGTCTACCGCTGGCGGCAACAACCACTCAACACACCTCGAATCTGATTGAGGTTTTGGGGGCTACCGTGGCCTTCACCGCCACAAACACTGCACCACCATCTTTACTCGGCCCACCAGGTCGTGACCAGATGTGGGCTATCGGTGCTACATGTTGGTGTTTGGCTTTGTTCCTCTTCTGTGGCCTCGAGTTAACTGTCTTTATTTTGCCTAGTTTCTGCTTTTTAGTATTGTCTATACAACTTCTTGGTCCGCCTTTTTCCTGTTTTGTTTTTCCTTGATAATGTATCACTGTCGATTCATCAACCTCTCGATGATCAATTTTGTTGCTTGATCTCTCAAATTTTTACTTTTACAAAAAAAAATCACATATTAAATTAAATTGTTCATAATCTATAAGGTGTTTGATGACTTTGGTGAATATGGCAGTTTTTTTTAATTAGGTAATGATTCAGGTGAAGCGGTGCCCCTACCCGAATGCATCCTGTTGGATGAAGTCAAGAAGACCTGAGTGAGTATATAGATTAGTTCCCCTGATAGGAGTAGCAAAGATGTGCAACCTTATCCGCCACTCGGTTACCATTGTGGGGAATATGAGAAATTTTCAACATTTTTAATTTCCATAAGTAGGGTCCTAATATCCGCCCGTACTAGCTCTATTTCCCATGGACACTTATTGTTTGTCTGAAGAGCGTCAGTGATTATCTTGGAGTCACCCTCAATGATTAATTAAGTTCGGTATTTTTAAGTCTTTGGCTTTTTATATCCCTTGTCTTAAGGCAATGGCTTCAGTCATGATAGGAGAAAGATCATCCATTGGTTTCCCATCCAAGTAGATTGGTGTCCCATTCCAGTCTCAACAGATAAAGCCCGTAGAGCTCTTAGTACTCGATATAGAAGATCCATCAAAGTTTAGCTTGTACTAATTTGAAGGTGGTTTTTTCCACATTTTTCATTTGAACTTTCTTCTTTTTTCCATGATGAGTTATGGTAGTATTTTTATTTGGGTATATTTTATCTGCTATTTTTCATTTGTCCATGTTTTCTAAGATGGTTTTCTTGATTCCTGTGGCCAATGGGATATGAGAATTTCTAAAAATGATTTGGTTTCTAGTATACCATATTGTCCACCATCGAAAAGTTAGGTACTGTTTGTTTTCCTTTGATAGGCTAGACCCAATTAGGTTCATTATTTTATCCATATCCCTATCATGTGAGATGATAGAGCTGATTGCTTGTGCTATTTTTTCCATGGTGAATATGGTAGTTGATACAAACTATGTGATAAAGATAAATATATAATAAGATAAATGCATAAATAAATTTGTGAATACTATTTTTTTTTAAAAAAAAATACGTAGTATAAGATAAGTATGGTTGAAAATCCGATTTCAAAAGATAATTGAGCAATAATCTTAGATTTAAAATCAAAAGCTCTTTTTTTTTCCATAGGTAGACACCAAAATATTATAATATTTTATTCGGAAATTTCGCCTGGTAACCCTGAGGTTTTGCGTATTTCGTGTGGTAAACAAAGGTTTCAGATATTTCGCCGGGTAACCCTGAGGTTTCGAAATGTTTTGTCTCGTGCCCAAAACTTTTGTTTTGGTTGAGAAATAAGAGTTTCAACTTTAATGGGGTGGTATTTTGTAATATTGAAAAATTATTGGGTTTCTTTAAGAAGAAGAAGAAGATGGTGAGACAATCGGCGATTTGTAATATTGAAATGAGAGTCTCAATTCTTTTTGATACACCGAATTCCCATTTCTGGAGCTCTGTTTGATAAATCCTAAAAATTTTCATCTTTTACAACGAAAGAGAGAAAAAGGCAACAGATCGAGACGAAGAACAGGTGTGTGCAATGTGCGGGTGATGGCAGTGGCGCCTCCGACGTCGGTAGCTCTGACGGAGGATTAGGGGCCACTGACGATCTCGCAGATGAAGATGCAGAGGGCGAGGTGTATGCGCTTGCCGCCGGCGAGGAGGGAGTAGTGCATCTTGGGCGGTCTTCTCGCCACCTTCTCCCCCATCACTGCCTCCTCTTTATCCATCTCCATCCCACCTTAAAATCTTAAATTCGACCATAAATATCAAATCCAGGTTAAATCTTACATTGCATCTTGGAAAAAGCTATCAAATCCATAACATTACATGCCCAATTCGAAACATAACAATCCAATTTTCCAGATCTAGTCTGGTTTCAACAACTCTCCAAGAACCCTAGCCCCAATTCAAAATTCAAGCCACATCTCTCAAGATCAAACATCATAAATAGCAATCAACATACAAGAGCAAGTATAGATAATTAGATATAGTATAGGCCAAATTTATTCAAATAAATTAAAACAAAAAAAGAGAGTAGAGTGGAAGAAGAAAAGGAAAGATGAAGAAGAACACCAAACCCAGAAAAAGGTAACGAGCCTTTTTTTTTTGTTTTACTTTGTGGCATAAATTATAAATATTACAATATTTGTCCGACGATGGGAGGTCGAATTGCTCCATATCTTGCGAGAGATCTCGAAGGTGGCCTGATCGTGAGGCAATGGGTGGTCGAATTCCTCGAATCATCGATCGGCTTCCTCTCCCCAACAGAAGCCACCTCAGAGGCGGAATTCGGGGCAGACATGACGACAACGGCGGTAGCAGCGGCGGCTAGGGCGGGGGCTACTAGAGGTCGCAGATCGGGGTCGTTCGGACCCACCACTACCACCCCTTTACCGCCGACAGTCCACCTTCTTCTTCTTCTCTTTCATCTTCTTCGACTCTTCGTGGCTCTCTCAGAAGATAATAGGATTTATTGTAAATGAAAGCCAGTATTTTTCAATATTACAAAAAACCACCCTATCAAAGTTGAAACTCTTATTTCTCAACCAAAACAAAAGTTTTGGGCGCGAGACAAAACATTTCGAAACCTCAGGGTTACCCGGCGAAATATATGAAACATTTGTTTACCACGCGAAATACGCAAAACCCCAGAGTTACCAGACGAAATTTCCGTATTTTATTTATATGTATGCATTTAAACCATTATAGCAAGGGCTTGTCATACTTACAAATTTAAGCCAGTAAAAACTCGACTAAAATCAAAAGCTCTAATTATGTTCTCTATTTGTGGAATTTAAAATTATCGTCAGGGTTCAAATGACTTCAATCGAGTATAAAAGGTGTTTTTTAGAGGCACAAATGAAAGAACGATTATACATATAAAAATAAGTTTCGCTAATCAGTTTGTCTACGATCAATATTCTTTTTAAAAAAAAAAAAAAAAAACTTATTCGTTGTAATAGGGAGAGGAGAGAGTCTTCTAGTGACGTATCCTCTTACCGACTAAGTTATTAAGAATGGACTTTCTAATTAGCTTATTATAAAATATTCAACATTTTAGAAATTGAAACCCACTTATAAACCACGTATATCTTCCCAAAAAGCAGGAAAAACCATTTTCCACCTCCAACATAATTATGATAAAATATTCAATACTCCTTCCGTTAAAAAAAAATATGTCATTTATCCTAAAAAAAATATCATTTGTTTATTTATATACGTTTTTTACGATGATAAAAATGTATAAAATGTTGATTTTTTATATAAAAATTTAAATAATTTGATACTTATTAATACTCACTCTGTTCGGCATAACATATCATTTACTATTCATACACGCTTTTTTAGGAGGATAAAAACTATATAAAATATTTTTTTATAATTTTTTTTAACAAACTTGTAGTTACTATGGAGTATTAACAAGTATGAAATTGTAAAATAAAATTAAAGAAAAATAAATATTTTATATAGTTTTTTATTATTCTAAAAAAACGTATGTGAATAATGAACGATATATTTTGCCGAACGGATGGACTTGTAACTATTAAATTATTTAAAAATTTATAAAAAAAATAATTATTTTATATAGTCTTTATCATTTTAAAAATATGTGTCTAAATATTATACATGCTTTTGTCCTTTGAATAGTATTCAAAAATCATGATTCGAATTTAAGATAGTCGCTCTTTATTTACCAAATTCAAGAATGTCGGAGTATATATATTTTGAAAAAATGGAACCCATTTCTAAACCACACATATCTTCCCAAAAAAAATGGGGGTGGGGACTAGGGAATCATTTTCCACTTTCATCAAATATACCCAAATAAGTCATGTGGTCATACCCGCGAGTTCATTCTAATTGAAGATAGATACCCAGTTAAGCTTAATTTTTCCACATGTTTGAATTTGAATTTAAAAATATGTGTCTCTTTTGAAGATATTGATTTTGACTTTGTGGCATTGAATGTGTGTTTCGTATTCTTCATAGCAATTTTCGTTATAGTGACGGGGTAGAAATTTTGAGTTAGATGGAGATATGGGCACGAGAAAAACAGTGTTCCTTTTATCATATTTCATGCCATATCCATAAAGATGGGGTTGTGCGATTACATGATATATAAATCCAGACAGAACTTGAAACTTGTAGAAACTAAATCAATTACTCTCTATGAGCACAATTGAATAAATTCTTAATATCCATATACTATTAAATGAATTCGAAGATACACTCTATATTTAAACGACGATTCTATAAAACTTAGAAAATGAATTTAGCCGAAACTGCGGAGTCTCCAGTTGTATTACAGTATCTTGCCCCTTATATAAGAGCTTTCTCTATGTACACATCTAAAACTCCGTTACTTTCCTAGACGGAAAGTTGAATACTCTACTAGAAAACGAGTCAAAATGGATGGTTCTCAATGGTTAGCGTCTTAGACTACACCACTAGAGTACGAAGCAACACAACCGAATCCTTCGAGTGGATTTGGAATTAGATTGCCCACCAAAAGTGAAAAAAATTATTTGGAAAAACATTCTAAAAGGAACACCAACAAACGAGCGACTAGGAGATAAATGAATACATGTACCAATGGAATGTGCTCTATGTAACCACGCTCATGAAGATGCAATACATTTATTCACGGAATATCAAACTATACTCACAATCATACGAAAAATGGACCAACATACCAAAAGAATAGTGCAAGGTACAAACAAAAATAACAGAACTTATAAAGACATTATTGTAGAAATATTTGCAAAAACTTACTCGGAACAAAGATCAACCCTTGTCTTCTCCCTTTGGGGCATCTAGTCTCAACGGAATAAAATTCTCTTTAACGACCGGGTGTATAGAGGGCAGGAAGAATGGGTTAAATATATCGAGCAACAAAGGGAAAACTGGAAAAAGGCACAAACAGAAGATCTGGATGAGGAAGAGATAATCAAAGAACCAACCGACAATTGAAAAAATCATCAAATGGAAAAAACCAAACGAATGATTCATGAAATTGAACTTTGATGGGGCAACGACAGCAGGTGGACTCGCTGCTAATTGTGGATTCATAATATATGATGATCAAGGTAGAGTTGTCAAGTGCGGGTGCAAAGTTGCAGAAAGACGTCTGCTTTGCAAGCTGAGGTCCTAGGCCTTCATTATGGGATGTTGGAAGCTCAACGAATGAGGATCACTCTTCTTGAGGTGGAGGGCGATTGTCTTACGACTATTAACAACGTTAAGGGGGGGAGGGGGGTTGGAAGTGTCCGTGACAGATTGAGATGACAGTGTCCGGCGTGTTTGCCATCGGTCGGTCCCTTGTTCATGTTTCGTATTCCCACATATTTAGAGAGAGCAATCAGGTTGTTGATCGGCTCACACACCTAGGATTGGTCTCGACTCCCACTTATTGGAGGTCTGATGGTGTGATCAACGATCTCGTCCATAAGGACGTCCTTGGGTGGTGGCTCAACCGTGGTCGACCACTCCTAAATTTTCGTCTTGTATAAAAAAAGACAGGTTTGTCCCTACCAAAAACAAAAGGACATAGTTATATGTACGCAGTAGCGGAGCAAGAGGGCGTGGAGGAGCATGTACCCCCTCCTCATCTATTCACTGATGCTCCAGTCTCCACACTTGGGTCATTTTCTTGGGGCCAAAGCATGGTTTTCTTGGGCCTAAATCTTGATTTCCTTGGGGCTTAAGTATCTGCAATTTAAAAAAAATTGATGGAAAATGAGAACCTTTCTGAGCCCAAAGCATAGTTTTCTTGGGTATAAGAGCATGAGCAACAATGAGTTTTGCTCACCTTAAGGTTGCTAAAAGGTAACCCCATGGTTGTAGGTATAACCTTAAGGTAAAGAGATGAAAGGGGTTACCTTGGTGTGGAGAGGTAGGGAGTGTCTTGGACCATGTGTAAAACCATGATGCTTTATTTATTTTATGTTTTTTTTATTTAATTAATAATATTATGATTGGTGGAAATCATATAGTGGGTATAAATAAATGAGAAAAAGAGAAGAATGAGGCAAACTCATGATTGTGGAGTAAAAATATAAAAACCTTAAAAAAAGAGGTTGATAAAGTGAAAATTTAATGAGTTTGTTCTTTGGGTCCAAGTGTCTCCAATTAAAAAAATGATAGAAAATGATGTGCTTCTTGCACAACAAGGAGCTCATTTGACCCTCTTGGCGTAGTTTAATGAGTTTGTTCTATTCTTGTGCAGGAATCACTTGGGGGAGCTGCAGTTTGGAGTTCAACATGAAATCCATGCCAAGAGTAGTGTTGAAGTGGCTGGTGCGGAGAGCATGGGCACTGCAACTGGCCAAGTGGTCAGGGAAAGAGGTCTACAACGTATCCAATTTGAGTCCGACTGTTAGGCGCTCGTGATCAAGTTGCAACAAGGGTGCCAAGGGAAAGGGTTCTCTACAACCTCGTTTCACCTATAAGGACATTGGCAGGCTCTTTCGAATCGGTTGATTGGTCCCACGTGAGGGATGGAAATAAGGTGGCACATGAAATTGCGGCCATTAGACCTATTAGTCATTCACTTTTTTCTGGGTCAAGTGTATTATTGCCTTTCTTCGAACAACTTGGATGAAGGTATTGCCTTCCCTCGATGATCTAGGAGTCTTGGCATGCCCCTCGACAAGAAGATGGTTGATATTGTACACAATTAGGCATTTACATCATACCAATAGTGGCAGTATAACACACTGTATCAAACAAATTGTTCTTTAATCTTTATGGCTCATACACCCTACAGCGATGTAATTCATCCTATGTTCTTTCCGTTTTCAGGAAGATAAAAAAAAAAAAAAAAAAAAAAAGCTGGACCAAATATGGTCAAGCCCAAAGTGCCAAAGACAAGTGAAATGCACCGTCAAGTGCAATGCCATTACGGAGGTTTTAAAAACCTCAGCCCGAAAAGTCTATCCCAGTGTCTTGCAGGCACAAGGTTAAGGCAATACTCCATAACGAAAATCCCTATTAAGAGGGATGACCAAAATCGCCAATGAGTGGGGTAAGTTCCGCAACAAAGCCATCGAGTCTACACAAAATCCTCGGCACAGGGTGTAAACCCAAACCAAACAACAAAAGTGCCAAAGTTAAAAACACAGCACAACCAGAAACAGGGGCATACCCGAGACAAACCCCCTCCTGTCATTACCAGTTGGACTTCAGGAAATATCACAGCTACGGGTTTACACAAGTATGAAAAGAGCTCCTTTAGGAAGATAGGCTAAACAGTCATCTGAAACAGCTGCTATTCCATGTAGATTTAAAAGCATTACCATTCCTTATAAACTGTAAAATGTTTGACTAGTCAATTAGTAAACAGCAGCTATCCCATGTACAAACCTTATGACACCAGTTTTGCAATGCAATAATCACAGAAAAAACAATATGATATCATAAAAGCAGAGTTCCTCCTCTGAAGAGGCAAAGCAAAGAGTCTCATGTACCAGCAATCCAGCTATCTTCGTCTGCACGGTAGAAGCGAAGCAGCTTCATGACTGAAACCTTCTCCTACAATCAGGAAATGAATATCAGTTGAATAACATTACTCTTTATCTCACTGAAATAGCTAACTGTACGAATTTTATAAGCTACCATTGCCTCTTCATCCTGCTGTGCGAAATGAAGTCCAGTCGAGCAATTCTGCAGTTTTTCTGGGTGTTTCATCCAATATCTATGAGCATCACTCAGTTTGATTTTGTACCTAAACATCTGAAACCCCAAACGTAACCTCAAAGCTTAGACAGATGGCAATTAACCCCACTTACATATATGATAATAGACCAGATCCTATAAAGTCATTATGATTTTTGAAGTTATAAATCTTCAAGAATATACATAAATCAAACAAGCACATAGGAAAGGAATACATGCCTCAGAAAGATGGTAAGTCGGTTTCTCCAGTTCGTCTCCACCACCACCTATGCCAGTTCCCTGGCAATCAGAACAAAACACACTATGTATTTGCTGATGCACAACTTTCCCCTCCTGTTTTTTTATGGCACTGCGTTTGCCACAAACCTTCCTTTCTGCACATTGCTTTCCCGAGTCGTCAATTTTAGATCCGGTTCTCCTGTTAGGTCTTTGTCTTGAATTAGGTTCCACAGGCTTATTTGCAAACATCTCGGCTTCACAAAATAGTATCCAGTGAACAAGGCATGATGTATGGAACACGTGGAATGCCTGGCGGAGAAATAAAATGAAAATTTGTTATATGTAAGACTTCTTAATTCAATAGGACTTCCTTGTAAGTGAAGGACACATATCATTATCCAACAGAGAAAAAGACTAACATTAGCTAAAAGTATGAAAATGGAAATTAGTAAAATTCAAGAGAATAAATAATGGCTCACCCCATGTACGTTTCTAGAAGAACAACAAAGTCTTCCCGTCTTCATGTTCAACAGCGCAGCAACATCTTTTCCGGGGAGCATCTTGTGTTGACAGATATCACACATTCTCTCAGCTGCGAGTCGTTGTTGCCTCCTTAATTCCCGCCTTATAGTCTTGCTAGAAATTATCCTACTATTCAGAAGATCATCATCATAGTGATCCAACAGCAATCTTGAGTTTGCAGTGCTTGAAGCATGAGAATCCTCCCCAGCAGAGTCACACTGGTTGCTCAAACTCTCGCTGACATCCTCAGGGTCTGAAAAGGATTTCCTATGTCGCTTACCAGGGCTGCTAAGGCTTTCATTATCTTCCTTGGACAACAATAACGACTTTATATCCTCAAATAAGCCCTGCTTACCCAAATCGTAGTAGTAACTAAACGCCACAATTGCAAAGTCATTTTCAACAGCCATTGTCTTAAAACCATCTTCGTCTCTTTTACCTAACCATTCACACCATATACTTTTAACTCCAGCCGCAGCCCTGTCTTTCTCCAAAAGTCTAGCAGATATCTGTCCATAGCCCATTAGCTTCACACCTAACTCACAAAGCTCATCCTTAGCCATAACACCAGGGATAACCAAGTCATAAGTATTTTGGGAGTAACCAAAACATCCATTTCCAGAATCATACTCATCTTCACAGTGGTCCTCAAATGAGTGGATCCTTCCCTTACCAACCCCGTTATTTGCAGATGCATAAGGATGAAGGATTAAAGCATGACTGTTATCCTTACCATGAGAGGCGGAGTCAAGCATTCCATCTCTACTAGTTACAGACAGGTTTGCATCATCATTTTGCCCATCCAAATTATGGAAGAACAAGATTCCATCATTAAATGGCCATGGATTTGGGCCTAGCAAGGTCGCTTCAGCAGCTGCATACCTTTCCTGGTGAAGATTACCTCTCAAATGATCAAACAAAATGGTATCACTGTAACATGGAGCAAGACACAGAGTGCAGAAGAAAATGTAACGCTTCCCATCCTCACGCAAATCCACATACGTGTGACCTTGCAATCTAATATTCCTCAGAGTCTTCTTTGCTAACTGTTCCTTCAAACTTGAGGCTGTCGACTGCTGAATCGGAAACCCTAACTGCCTTCCCGCCATTCAAAAGATTCCCGCCGAACCACAATTCCCTAAAATTCAAACTTAACGGAACGGAACAGACCACTAGCAACTTCACAAACAGAAAACCCCTAAAATTCACACCAATCAAGAAACCTAATTTGATCCTTTACAATCCCCGTTTCAAGATCAGACGCACAAACGAAAAAACACCTAAACACTCGATCGCAACGAAATTAGACAAATTCGAAACAGGCACTTGGTAGGAATCTTCCGAAATTCGATGTTCAAACGAGAACGACAGAAGATCGAGCAACGATAATACGCAATTTCTCCAGAAAAAATCCACCAACTAAGAGGGAATCGCTTAGTAAACCCTAAACTTACAACTTCGTCGGGCGGTCGTCGGTATACAACTTATCGGCACCGGTCGAGTAGGTATTTCGTAGGCGACATCCCCGGCAGACGAGAGGAGGACGGCATGAGAGAGGGCAAGCTCCATCGCCAAATCCATTCGTCGCCACGGAATCTTCCCGAAGCTTCCACAATAGGAGAGCGAGCGACAGGGATTCAGATGAGAAGAACAAGGAAGGTGATGAAGACGGAGACAAGATCTGCAAAGGGAACGACGACTTCGTAATAGAGAAATCGGGGGGGGGGGGGGGGGGAGAGATATCGGGTGAGAGAATAAGAGCAGAAGATGACGATGGGGGCTGAATGCCGTGCTTGCGAGTCTAGCGTAAGAAGATGGGTACCCGCACATGTGCACCGTTGGATGACAGACACGTGTCGAAAGAGTGGTTGAGAGTTTGAGGTGTAGAGTAACGGAAGATTCCGATTTTGGGTTCCTTGATGCCCATTGGGTTGTGCATGATTCGACCCAAATCGGATTTTTGGGCCGAATTAATACAAACCGAACCGAATCTAACCGAATCGATATTATTTGGATCGGTTTTCGGTTCGAGAATTCCTAATTTATGGTTTCGGTTCGGTTTGTGTTAATCGATTTTTATTTTTATTTTTTTTATAGATATGAAAGGATTATAATTTTATTGATTTATAAAACTTATAAATTGTTTTTAATTTTTTATCACATAAAAATTAATTATTTGTAGTGTCTACTGTCTACAGACTACAACAAGTCGTTCATTTTCCAAAATCCAAACAATCCCAATTCCTAAATCGAAACCCTAGGCGACCCTGACCCCGTGGGACCCTCGAGCGGCGACCTTCCTCAGTTGCTCCTGCAGTCTCGCTCGCCTCCCCTCCGGCGTTCCGAAGAGCTCCTCCGGCAGTTCGGCGTGGTTGAGGCAGTGAGGCGGCCCGTACCTCTCCACTGTCGACATTTGACGAGTGTCAGCTCGTACCTCTCCACTGTCGGCATCCTTTGATTGTCCTCTCCAGTTCTCACTTCGATCTCCACAGTAAGGTTAAGGTATGGTTTCATTGGCTTGCTTGAATCTATTGCACGAGGAAGGTCATGAAATAAGGCTGAAACCTTTTGTTGTCTTCAATGTTGTGAATTGCACGAGGAAGTTCATGAAATTGGGCTTAGGGTCAGTGGAATTGTTGGGAAACGATCAAAGTTATAAGCTTTCCATGGTTGTGCATGTGTCTGATGACTTTTACAGCAGCAATGAGGAAAAATTTCAAGTCTGTAATGCAACATAGTAACTACGGATTGGATTGTTAGTTATTACTTTCGGTTCAATTAGGTTAAAACCGAATCAAGCACAAACCGAACCGAAAAATAACCGAATCGAACCTAATACTTTTGGTTTGGCTTTTTGAGATTTTTAGTTTCCATTTCGGTTCGGTTTGACCCGGTTCGGTTCGGTTTTAAGCCGGTGCACAACCCTACTTTTAAGGATGATTTTTTTTATACAAGGCAAGGATTTGGGGATGGTTAACCGTGGTTTACCCATCGTCCAAGAGCTTTTAAATAGACAATGTCGACAATTTCAGCAGGAGCTTGCTCAACGAAAAACGACGAAGAGAGACCGATATGCGTCAGCCTATCAACAACCTAGTTCCCCTCGCGGAAGGTGTGCAAGAAGGAGACCTTCTCGAAAGCGCGAAAGAAGCTGAGGGCATTCGATACCGCCATCTCAATTTCCCAAGGACACTGCCAGATCCCCTTCATGACGTTGATGAGCATCAAGGAGTTGCCCTCTACCTCGAACCGAGAGAAACCTCTCTTCGTAGCTTCTTGGAGTCCAAACAGAAGACCCAAACACTCAGTTTCCTCCGCATACACTCTACCATGGCCCCGGGCACCACAAGAGAGAACTGACCGTTGGCTATCAGGAATAAAGAACCCAGAGACAGCAATGCCCCAACCAACCATCGCCCCATCAAAATTGAGTTTGACACAGTCGTCGGCGGACTTTTTCCATTTTACAATTTTCTATTTTTTTGTTATGTTTTGGTGGTTATCTTCTTGTTCCTCCGATTGTGCTTTTCTCCAACTTGTCCTATATTGTTTTATATTTTTTTTATCCATTCTTCCAAATTCCTAATGTCATTGTTATCGAACAGAATTATGTTTCTCATTGACCAAATGCCCCAAAGGGAAAAGGCAAGGATCGATTTCTGTTCTGCCGAGATATTTGCAAAAATGTCTGTAATTATATTCTTATAAGGTTTGTCTACTTTTTCCGTGTTCCGAATTATTTGCTTGATTTGTCTATCTATTCTTCCGATAAACGATAAAGAAGTTTGACATTCAGTAAAGATGTGGGCAGCATCTTGACCAGTGTAGTTGCAAAGTGGGCACTCAAGTAGAACATGAACTCCTTTACTTTGTAGTCTGACTTTCGTTAGGGTCCCGTTTAATAGGTTTTTCCATAGAATTTTTTTTATTTTTGGCGGACAGTCAATTTTCCAAATCCAACCGAGTGGGTCGAGGTTGGTTCTTCTACTTCTCATAACATGGTCTAGAGCACTCGCGGTTGAAAACCATTTGTTTCTGCTTGGTTTCCAATATAGTCTATCTTCGATTTCATTTGTGGGAATATGAACTTCCATGATTCTTTCAACGATGTCCAAAGGGAGGAATTCTTTTAATCTATCCACATGCCAAGTTTTATCTGGTTTTAAGAACTGGCCAATCGTTTCTTGTTCTTCACTGCTGTCTATGGCACATATACTGTTTTCGATCTCAGAGGTTTATGTCATAGTTTAGCCAGTTGTCTTTGCAAAACCTTATGGTTTTCCCGTTACCAATCTGCCAGATAAGACCTGAGTAGAATTCTTCTTTAATCTCCATCAACTTCGCCCATTGTCATGATGTGTTCTTTTTCCTCGTGTAGTCCCAGATGCTCTCTTCCTTCAAGTATTTCTCTCTAACTATTCTCACCAATTCATTTTGTGGTTCCACTATTATTTTCCATAGAAGTTTCATTTGCAAGGCCTTGTTCATGTCTTTTGTTTTTTGTATTCCTAATCCACCTTCATTCGTTGGTCTACATATTTTATCCCACCCGATAAGTGGTTCATATCGTAGGTCTTTGTTCCAAAAGAAATTTCTGTTAAGTCTGTCGAGGTCATTATGTATACTTGCAGGGAGCATGAAGTTCTGCATGACATAACTTGGTTTGGCAGCTAAATTAGCTTTAACTAGAATCGCCCGGCCTTGTTGGGTTAGTTCGTTTGCTCTCCATTTCGTTAATTGGTTCTTTGATTTTCCAAGGACATCTTCAAACGTGCTTTTGTTCACTCTACCGTTTATAATAGGACATCTGAGATATTTTTCTAAAATACTTTTGTTAGCTATTTGCAAGCAGGATTGGATTTGTTGTTTTTGGTTGTTTGTGATCCCTTTTGTCACTTGGAATGCTGATTTTTTAAAATTAACTTTTTGGTCAGATATCGCGCAATAGTCATCGAGTATAGTTTTCACTGTTCTACTTGCTTCCGGGGTCGCTTTGGCAAATATTATTATATCATCTGCGAAAGATAGAAATGGAATACGAGATCCATTTCTAGATATCTTGAAACCTATTGTGTTAGATGATTGGTCACATTGTCGTTGAAGCTTTCTAGCGAGAATCTCAACACCTACGATAAAAAGGTAGGGAGATATCAGGTCGCCTTGTCTGAGTCCCTTGTGAGGGCAGAAGTCTGAGTTTATTCATCATTTACTAGAATGGAGAAAGAAACAGTTTTGATGCATTCCTTTATCCAACCACAAAATCTTTGGCAAAAACCGAACTTTGACATAATCGCAAAAAGGAAGTCCTAATTCACTCTATCATAGGCTTTTTCCATGTCAAGTTTGATTGCAATCCATCCATCACGACCTTTCCTGCTATGAAAGGAATGAAATATTCATGAGCAATGAGTACATTGTCTTGGATCGCTCTGTCCGATATAAAAGCTCCTTGTAGTGGATGAATGATTTTTCCTAGAACAATTTTCATTCTATCGGCCAGAATTTTCGCAATTGCCTTATAAATTGTATAGCAAAGGCTAATAGGTCTATAGTCATTAGTTGTTCTTGGGTTGTCACATTTCGGGATCATCGTAATAAAAGTTTGGTTAATTTGCTTCAACATTCTTCCAGAATGGAAAAAGCCTTTGATCGCTTTAATGATAGAAGGACCCACAATGTCCCAGTAATTTTGGTAAAATTCTGTCGTCATTTCGTCAGGTCCTGGGGACTTGTCTTTTCCAATCGAAAAGAACGCCTTTTTGACTTCTTGGTTAGTAATAGGTTTTGTGAGAAAAGCATTCTCTTCTTCTGTAATTTCTATGTTTACTAATTCCAGATATTCTTCTAGTAATCGGAGATTTATCTGCTCTTCGCGAAATCTTTTTTCAAAATCTTGTTTGATTTCTTTTCGGATGTTTTCCTCTTCAACTATTGTCGTTCCTTCTTAGGTTATAATTTCTCTTATCAGTTTTCTGTTTTTGCGTCTTGTAGCCACTTTGTGGTGGTACCCTGAGTTTGTGTCAGCTAATCTTAAGTGTTTTGTTTTCACCCGTTGGCGCCAATACATTTTATGGTACTGTAAGATCTTATTCTTTTTTGTTTATCAAACGCAATTGTTTGCTTATGTTGTTGTTGTGTTGTGCGCGGTTATTGTTTTCTTGTAAATCTAAAAGTTTTCCTTCGATCTCCTTGAGTTGTCTGAAAATGTTTCCAAATGTAGTTTTGTTCCATTCTTTTGTCAATCTCTTGAGTAATTGGGTCTTCTTTGTTACTTGGACCATATGGGAGCCTGCACAAGACAGACTCCATGCTTGTGCAACAATGTGTCGGTGGTCCTTTCGTTGTGTGCACATTTTCTCAAATTTGAATGGCATTGCCTTTATTTTCTGTAATGTGTTGAGTTCTATCGAAATTGGACAGTGATCCGAGGATGAGAAGGCATAGTTTTTGGTTGCAATGTTCGGGTACCATTTTAGGATTTGGTCTTGTACTAGAGTCCTATCAAGTTTTTCGTAAATATTATTTACATTGGTTTTGTTTTTCCTCCATGGAAATTCGTTTCCAATCGTTGGAATGTCCAGGAGGTTACATTGGTTCTTGAAATATAGTAATCTACTAAATCTGTTGGGGTTTGGATGAGAGCCAACCAGTTTTTCGGCAGAGCACTGGATCTCATTAAGGTCCCCTATGACTAAGAAGGGGATGTAAATCCTCTGAATATGATCCATGAGTCTTTGCCAAAACTCGATCTTTTCGTTTTCTTGGGCAGGAGCATAAACAAAACAACATGTCAGTTTGATTCCTTTATTGTTATCTTCTATTATAAGGGTGATGAATCGATCATCCGTTGTCAAAACCCTAATTTTTCCGCTCATGATCTGGTAGTCTTTCCACAACACACAAAGACCACCCGATCTACCATGCACCGGAGTCCAACAAATTGAGTCGAACCCTGATTTTTTCCAAATTGCCTCTTGGAGTTGGGTTTCTGTTTTTGTTTCCATAAGAACCATAATCTGGATATTTTCAATTTTACAAAAGGTTTCTACCTCGGTCCATAAGTTTCTTTTTTCCAATTCCATAACAATATGTCAGATTGAGTCTTCTTTTTTAGATTCATTTTGGTCCACCTATGTATTACGCTAAGATAGGATTTTTGTGACTAGATTCCGTTTTCTTTCATTATTTTTGTGATTCTTACATTGATAATCTTATCATCCCAAGAGATCTTAATTTTCTCTGATTTAATCGTTTGATCAGCACTTGTCCTTAGTTTTCTTCCTTGTTGTGATGTATGCTGAACTCTCATTTTTCGTGTTGCTTTACGGTTGTTGTATATGAAATCTTCCCCATTTAGGGATTTCCTTTGTTCAAATTGTTCTAGAATGGGTTCGAGTGTGGTCAAATGGGGTATAATTGTATAAGGCGTCCATGGAAAGGATCCATCTTGGAAGATAGAGCCGTGGGAAGATTGTTCCAAGGATAGAATCTCAGCAACAAGGCAGAACAAAACAGAGGGCACCTAAAATTAAGAGACATCAACACACAACAATTAAAACACAACAATTAAGGATGGAAATGTTTAATGGGAGGGAATAACTATAGAATGAAAAAAGTCTAAAAAATTAAATATATTAGTCGAGTTTCTGTTTAATTAATTTTTAATTTTAATTTGTTTTTATTCTAATTAATATATGAATATATAAACTCACCGATACAAAAGTCGATAATTCCTTCGAATAAAAAAAAAGTCGATAATTTCGTGCGTAATACGGGGTAGTCCATTAGTTTAGTGTAAAAGAAGTATTAAATCATAAAGACAGTTATCTTAATTAGCAAGTTGATTGTATTGGATTGGAATGATAGCCCAATCTTATTTTAGTAAGCCCATTACATGTGGCTCAACCCACGTGCACATGAGAATTTAACTCGAAAAAGGAAGACATACATCATCTCATATTTGAGCTGCCTATATAATATAATGGTTGGAAACCCTAATCATCGTCAAATAGAGACAAAGATAGTTTCTCTTCGCTTACCTTTTTCCTTGTTTCCGAAGATCTATTAAGGTTTCCATCCTTAGTGCACCAGAGTGAAGGGGAAGCTCTCTTTCATCCAAACACTAAAACATCGAGTGCGAGTAGAGAGAGATTGGAAGTTACGAATTACGATTGTCCTTCAATTCATTTTTGGTGACTGGCCTCCTAGTTGAGGCTAATATCGTTTCTATCTTCTTTTTTAAACTTGTTTTTGAGTCAATTTGAGTTTTGTAACTTGGCTTTCTTGTTTCAATCTTGTTGGAATGTGGTTGCCCCACATCGGTTATATAGAGAATGCTTGAACAACATATAAGGTTGAAGGGCTACTCCTCTCATTGCCAATTGGTTTTTAGATGGAACCCCGTTTGGGTTTATGTGTTGTTCGAGTCTCATGTATGTGGGACCGCACACACGACCTCCCTCCAGCTTGTCTTAGCCTCACCGGGCCCAGCCGACTTTAACATGATATCAGAGCCGGGTTTGGATAGTTTTGGGGAGGGCTTCGGATTAGTGGGGTTGCTAGCCTTGTTGACATGTCGTGGCAATTGATTTCCCATTTAAGCGCATGTGGCAAGTGCAACTTGTTGGTTGAAAATGTCGTTAATGCACTTGAGGGGACGTGTTGGAATGTGGTTTTCCCACATCGGTTATATAGAGAATGCTTGAACAACATATAAGGTTGAAGGGATACTCCTCTCATTGCCAATTGGTTTTGAGATGGAACCCCGTTTGGGGTTATGTGTTGTTCGAGTCTCCCGTATGTGGACCCGCACACACGATCTCCCTCCAGCTTGTCTTAACCCCACCGGGCCTAGCTGACTTTAACAAATCTACAAGTATTTTTTAGTGTTTTTTTTTCTCCACTTCATTTAGATTTAGGTAGATCTTGTTAAATCAGAGTTTGCAATATATAGACAATGGTGGAGCCATGGCCATAGGATAGCTCAAGGAAAAATTTGGGATATGTCTATTTGAGATACAAATTTTTGCTCCTTGTCCATTTTTATTAAGAAGTTAAGTGATTGTCTCAAATTGACAATTTTGTCATTCCTTCCCATTTTCCTTCCTTCCCATTTTTTTATTTGACCATTGCCCATTGCCCATTGCCCATTGATCGGTTAAGGGGAATGACTTTTGGTGACATATGTGTGGTGACAAGATATAAAAAAATTTTGGTGACAACTTCGTTTTTAGTTTTTTTCTACGGGGTCACTGTCACCCAACTTATCAGTGTTGACATGATTTTTTTTGTGACAGCTTCGTTTTTAGTTTTTTTACGGGGTTATTGTCACCACACTTATTAGTGCTAACACATGTGTGATAAGATGAAAAAAATTTGATGACAACTTATTTTTTACGAGTTCACTGTCACCACGCTTATCAATGGTGACACATGTGCGGTGACATGACATGAGAATTTTTTAATGACAACTTTTTTTTACGGGGTCACTGTCACCACACTTATCAGTTGTGATACATGTGTGATGACATAAAAAAAAATTGGTGACAACTTCGTTTTTTATGGGGCCGCTGTCACCACGCTTATCAATGGGGACACATGTGTGGTGACATGAAATTTTTTTCGGTGACAACTTCGTTTTTAGTTTTTTTTACGGGGTCACTGTCATCACCCTTATCAGTGGTGACACATGTAGTGACAACTTTTTTTGGTGACATCTTTGTTTAATTTTATAATTTTTTTACGGGGTCACTATCACCGCCCTTATCACTATCATAATTGTTATCGCTGACACCACCCTTATCACTGTCACCACCCTTATCACTTTCACCACCCTTATCGTTGTCACCACCCTTATCACTGTCTTCACCCTTATCAGTGATCACACTATCACCAACCTTACCACTGTTACCATCCTTGTCGATGTAAGCACCCTTATCACTGTGGTGTCACCACCCTTATCATTTTCACCACCCTTTCATTCCAACTAATTTCATTCCAAAAATTCAGTCATGTTAGGCTCATTTCATAAGCCTATGTAATCCTAAGTGTTTGTGTGTATGTGTGCTTGTTGATGCATAACTTGTAATGGTGTGTTTGGAAAGCCGATTTTATTATGTTTGGGCCAAAGGCCCAAACGTGATCTCAACTAAGCATTGGAGGAAGCCCAGCTCACTTGCTTGTGGATCTCCTGACTGTTAAGCCTTCAACGACGTCGTTCCACTTGGATCGGGTTTAAGAGGGTTTGCAAACCCTAAACACCGACGAGAGAGAGAGAGAGAGAGAGAGAGAGAGGGATTATGGGAGATCCTCCATGCCATCTCCCTTGTCTCTTGAGCTATGCTAGGATTTTCGATTCCCTTGTGCTCTTGAGCGTAGGTAGAGCTCCCTTCATATCCAAACACTAAGATTTCGAGAGCTAGTGAGATTTGAAGCCCGATTGCCCTTCGGTTCTAACCTTGGTGGCTGGTGTCTTAGTTGAAGCTAATCGTTTTCATTTCTCCATTTGTTTTAAGCTTGAATCATTTGTAAAACTCTTGTTCAAAGTTTAATACAAGTTTGTGCTTCTCATTTCTGTATTTGAACTCTCTCTTCAATTCGTATTTCAAATTGGTATCAGAGCTAGGTTAGGGTTTTACGAATTTTTCGGATTCGTTGAAGCTTTTGGGGTTTTCGATCTCCTTAGGGTCCGATTCCGAAAACCCTTTGCATATGTTCAAGTTTTCTAGGATCTTCATTCTCAATGTATTGGGTCTTTCTCAAAATCCTTTAGATCCATTGAAGTCTTTTGGAGCTTTGCTCTCCTCTTGCTCAGATATGTAGATCTTGAGCGTTTTCCTAGGACTCCGGATCTAGGGTTTCGAGAATCTCAAATGTCTTGAGTTTGTTTCTTTGAATATGAGCCTTTGTGAGTTAGATTCAAACAAATCAGAGTCATAGCAAGAAGTTGTGAAAGAAACACTTCTTCTGACAACTCCCATATCAGTCTCCTTCGGTTCCCTTTTGTGAAGTTGATAGATCTAAGCTTTCTGAATCTGTTTGGTTTAGATCATCCGTACACATTTGAGATTCAAATTCTTAGCTCTCAAGCTATAGGATTTGAGTGTTCACTTTTGTTTAATATATGTTCAAGAGATTCAAACCCTTAGCTTTCAAGTTGTAGGGTCTGAGTGTTCATCATCACTCGATATCTACTGATTTATTCACTATTTTCTCAAGTACTTTAAATCACACTCATGTCTGATAACTCATATTGTATCAAGCCCTTTGATGAGACTACAGACTTTGCTATGTGGCAAGTCAAATGAAGGATATCCCGATAAAGGAAAAGTGCTGGAAAGCTGTCGTTAATGACTATCCATTGGAGATGCCTCCAGATGCTAGAAGAGATTTAGATTTCATTGCTCACAATGTGATCATGATCAGAATATCTGATGAGGTAGCAAGACAGGTAGTTGAGTGTGTTTCTTCCATAGATCTATGCATGGCAGTGTTATGATTACCCACATTGGAACCATAAACCCGTCCCATCAACTTCATCATCTCACTCTACTTAAACCCCAAACCGTACACGATTCTCTCACCACTTCAGATTTACCTTGACCCACTCTAATATTCCTTCTTCAACTCCCCTTGATCTGGCCAATACCATTCTAGGATCCATGGCTCACACTCGAAAAGCCAAAAAAGGAACTCCCCTCCCCTTTGCCAACCTTTTGACCCACATCTTCAAAGCTTCTGAAATCGATTTCAAAAATGAAGAACAACAACGTCATATGGGTAAATTCGACTCCAAGAGCTTTGAGAAGATTGGCATCACTTGGTCCCCCCAAGGGACTTAGAGTCTTGCCTCTCCCTCAAAGACTCTTCCCACTACCTCTACCATTGATGAGCGCATGGACAACCTGAAGTTGGGCTTAGAGGAAGTTCGCCTGGATATCAAGGAGCTGTACAAGGAGTTTATGACGGAGATGAGAGGGGTGTTGAAGTTGCTGCACGGTCTGAGGTCGCTGCTCACGGATGATGCTCCGGACGAGGAATCTTGAACCCTACCCTACCCTACCCTAACCCTGAATCTGAAACACTGCTGGTTTTTGGATACTGTTTTAAAACTCTTGGTGACTGTTTTACCTCCTCCCTTTGTTGAAAGACAAAAAGGGGGAGATGATCTGCTGTGGTTTAGACTTTAAAACTTTAAAACTGTTGTGAACCAAAGGTCTTGGAAGACCTTGTTTTGTTTTACCTTGTTGGATGTTTCTCGTTGACTTTGAAAACTTATAATCCAAAATTTGTCTAACCCATGCAGGTACTTAGTCCGATTTTGCTTATGATATATCTGTTTGACTAAGTTGCAGGGATGCACAGGTTTTGTCTTTCATCAAGGGGGAGATTGATAACTCCACTCCCTTGATGAAAATCGGAATTAGTTTCAAAGGCTTTGACAGACAGTTTGTGTCAAAGGTCTTGAAGCTATAACTGTGTTGATGAAACACAAAACCTGTACTTTATTATATTATGTCTGAATATTATTATGTTATTATATGCTTCTAGATATTATTTTATATACTAACATTTCAGGAAGTTGTTCGAAATTTTCTCCTTCCATAAGCTTGAAATCGAGAGGATTCAAATTGGAAGATCATGGCGTCCGAGTTTCCAAATATAGAAGATCATGGAGATTTCTTCCCAAGCCATAATCAGTTCTAGCCGTTGAAGAAGATCTCTAGGCACCAAGTTGATCTGTATAAGAAGGAGATGAAGAAAAGAGGACAGGGACATTCGTTGAACACAAGCTCTCATTCGTACTCAAGCCTTCAAGTGAAATATGTCTTCTTCGTGTGCTCTCTCCTAGTTCTTAAGAGTCTGTTATTTCATTTCAAAGCATTTGAGAGTTACACTGTGAGCTTATATGATATATTTCGAGTGAGTGTTATACTCGGGAGTTTGTAACTCGGGAAGTGAACACTAGGCGATTGATTCACTAAGTGTAAGAGGATTGTACTAGATAGCTGAGAGAGGTGGGGCTCTTCTAGATTGGTCTAGGACTCCAAGGGAATGTGAGTTGACTAGATTGCAATTGTATAGGAGAAAAGCTTCTCGGTGAGCTATTAGGATCCTAAGTCTTGTGAATCAATAAAGCCGATTAAATCCTAGGGTTGTGGAAGAACCCTATGCGGGGACGTAGGCCAAGTTCGTGTCGAACCTCGTCAACAATTCATTACGTCCTTTACTTACTAATTTACCATATTTCCGCATTTGTTCGAATTGTATAACTTATTTGTGATTTAGGTTTTCCAGAGAAAAGATTAAGTCTAATCTCAAAGGGTTTTGCACGAGCTTCAAAAGTCTTGAGATTACCTGCGAAAAATCGACATACTCTATTCAACCCCTCTTCTAAAGTATCTTTATATTACTTTGTTATACTTTATCGATCCTTCAGCAACATTCTTGTTAAAATGCATGATGGTGTTGTTAGGGTTCTTCAACAGGTAAGGTGGGTACTTGATATGAAGAGAGATATGTTGTCTGAATCTATGTTTGATGATCTTGACTATGATATTAACATTAAAAGAGGAATTAGAACCGTTTCTAGGAATGGTAAGATTCTCATCAAAAGTGTAAAGAAGCATGGTCTATATCATATCATTGAAAATCTTGTGATGCATGGTGTGTCTTTATCTGCTGAGTCTTCTATTGTTTCCATTAACATGAATGATACTCTGATATTTGGCATGCTAGACTTGGTCATATAGGGAACAAAGGTTTACATTATCTGTTTAAACATGAACTCTTTGAAGGCAACCCCTCTTATTTGAAAAACTGTGAGAGTTTTATTTTTGGTAAACATGCAAAAAAATGTTGTAAAAAATCAAATTTTGTTGCTAAGAGGCCATTAGATTATGTGCATGCAGACCTATGGGGACCTGCCTAGGTTGATACTATTGGTGGAAGGAAGTACTTCCTTTCACTGATAGATCACCATTCCATGAAGGTTTGGGTGCATCTTCTAAAGGCTAAAAGTGACACTTTTGAAACTTTCAAAGTTTGAAAAACAAAAACAGAGAGTCAAACTGCTTTCAAATTGAGATGCCTTAGAACAGATAATAGACTTAAGTTCTATAACAAGTTGTTTGATGATTTCTACAATGATCATGATATTATAAGGCATCTTACTGTTCTAGAAACCCCCCAACAGAATGGAACTGCAGAGAGAATGAACAGGATCACCCTCAATTGCAATTGGTTTCAATACTCCTTATGAGATGTGCTCTGGAACCAAGCCCAACATCTCACACTTAAGGCCTTTTGGATGCACTGTCTATGCTCATCAGAGGATAGGGAAGTTACAACCAAGGTCCCTAAAGTGTTTCATGTTGGGGTATCCTGAGGGTGTGAAGGGTTATAAATTACTTGTAATCCAACTTGGAGGTCACAAAACAATTGTCAGTAGAGATGTCAAATCCATTGAAACTGAGTTCCATTTTAAAAACGTGCATTCACTTGTTGATCATGAACTAACCCCTGTAGCTCAGTTTTATGTTCCCATCTCTCAAGGTAGGGCTTTTGACAATGAATTTGATATTGGTGTCCCACGTACATGAGTCATCGGACTCCACTTCTAGTGATGGCAATGATCGGAATTCTAAGCATCATTGCTCAAACTCAAGTACTGAAGATGTGCCTCACCAATCAGGTGGGGGGGGGGTGTAAGCTCATCCACTTCCACATCTATTCAAAATTCCTTTGCTTCTACCCACTCTTCTTCTTCTGATGATGATGAATTTGTTGATGATGTGTTGTCTGATACTTCTATTGAAACTGATCATGAGCATAATAAATTTGATGAAGTTCCTGACTTGACCAACTATTAGTTAACAAAAGATAGATCTCCTAGGGTTAGAATACCTAACAGAAAATATTTTGATAATGAGGTTGATTTAGCTTTTGTTGTTGCTGAGGTTGTTGATGTTTATACCCCTGATAGCCAACCTAGCTAGAATGCAAGGTTGATAGCCAAGGGCTTCACACAGAAACCAGGGAATGATTATAATGATATTTTTGTTCCTGTTGTTAAGTATAAAACTCTGAGATTATTTTTTGATGTTGTTGTACGTACGTTGTTTATCTTTATGAGATTGAAGAAATGGATGTTAAAACTGCCTTCCTTCATGGTGATCTAGATGAACAAATCTATATTAGACAACCTAAAGGATTTGAGGATAAATCTAAACATGATCATGTTTGCTTGCTTAAGAAATATTTGTATGGTTTAAAACAGTCGCCTATGCACTAGAACAAGAAATTTGATAACTGCATGATCAAACTTGGGTTTAAATCAGCAGCTATGATCCTTGTTTATACTTGCTTGGTGCTAAATCTGTGTCACCCTTGTATGTCTTGCTTTATGTTGATGATATCCTCATTATATACAAGTCTAAGGCAAAGATATCTGATGTTAAGGCTTCACTTAGGAAATCTTTTGACATGAAAGATCTGGGCCCTGCTCAGAAAATTCTTGGAATAAAGATTTCCAGAGATAGAGAAAAACATCAGATTTTTTTTTATCACAAAAGGACTATTTGATCAAAGTACTTGAGAGGTTCAATTTCTAAATAGTCAAGCTTGCTTCTATACCCTTAGGAGGGCACATTGACCTTACAAGGTATGAGTTGTCACTAAGGAAGGAGGAGGAAGACTATATGAGAAATGTGCCTTATGATGTTGCAGTGGGATATGTTATGTATGCAATGATTCGTACTAGATCTGACCTTGCCTTTGCAGTAAGTGTACTCAGCATGTATATGTCTAACCCTTCAGAGAAACATTGGACTGCCATGAAGTTTCTCTTGAGATATATTGCAGGAACACTGGAGATTTGTCTAGTTTATGGTTTGCACACTTCTCCCTCTGAGCTATTTGGTTTTATGGACTCTGACTATGCAGGTAACAAAGACAACAAGAACTCTACCACCTCCTTTATGTATACCTGGTGTGGAAATTGCATCTCTTGGAAGGCATACCTGCATCCAATTGTTGCTCTCTCCTCCATGGAGGCAGAGTACATTGCCGCAACTGAAGCTTCTAAGGAAGCAATTTGGCTGCAGAATATACTTAAGGAGATGGAAAGGAAATCATGTAGAGTTGTGTTGCACATATGGATATCCAGAGTGCACTTTACCTGTGCAAAGATCATGTCTATCATTAGAGGACTAAGCACATTGACGTTAGATACAATTTTATTCGTGTTTTGGTAGCTAAAAACCTTCTTCTTGTCAAAAAGATTAATGGAATGATCAACCCTGCTGATTTTGGTACTAAAATTGTGACCACTGATAAGTTTATCTTTTGCAGGAAGTTCCTGCACTTGATCAATGTCAACTGATGCTGAGAAGGAGTATGTCTAGCCGATGATAGAAAAGAAGTAAATCCAGTTCACACTTCAACAAGGCAATTTTACTATATGTGTAAACTTAGAATTATGAGGGAAATTGTTAGGCTCATTTCATAAGCCTAGCTATGTAATCCTAAGTATTTCTGCGTGTACGCGCGCATGTTGATGCATAACTTGTAAGAGTGTGTTTGGAAAGTTGATTGTATTGTGTTTGGGCTAAAGGCCCAAACGTGATCTTAGCTAAGCATTAGAGGAAGCCCAACTCACTTGCTTGTGGATCTCCTGACCGTTGAGCCTTCAACGACGATGTTCCACTTGAATTGGCTCGGGTTTAAGAGGGTTTGTAAACCCTAAACACCGACAAGAGAGAGAGAGAGAGAGAGAGAGAGAGAGAGATTGATTCTGAGAGCTCCTCCATGTCGTCTCCCTTGTCTCTTGAGCTCTGCTAGGGTTTTCGATTCTCTTGTGCTCTTGAGCGAAGGTAGAGCTCCCTTTATATCCAAACACTGAGATTTCGAGAGCTAGAGAAATTTGAAGTCCGATTTCCCTTCGGTTCTAACCTTGGTGACTGGTGTCCTAATTAAGGCTAATCGTTTTCATTTTTCCATTTGTTTTAAGCTTGAATCATTTGTAAAACTCTTGTTCAAAGTTTAATACAGGTTTGTGTTTGAACTCACTTCAATCCGCATTTCCAGTCAAACTTTAAATGTCAATATGTTATCCCCTCTAAATAAATTTAAGTCATAATCCATTCACAAACTAAAGTAAATCAAATAACCTCACTAATTTCATTCCTTACTCTATGCCCATTCACTGTAAAGTGTCAATTTCAGTCCATAATTTGGGTTCAGCCCTCACTAATTTGACAATTTCATAATTTCAGTCCATACTTTATCCTTATTCCAATCAAACGATACCTAATCTCATACATTTTTCTTAAATTTCCTGGCCACAAAAAGGACTATTGTACAATCTATATCTTCCAATTTTGTGCAGATTGTGGTGATGTAATCATCAGTATCACATCGCACCTCTTTCAAGCGCAATAACATTCCACTGCTGCAATTCTCGTATTCAATTAAAAGGGAACAGAAAGTGCATTGAGACGAAGAGATTACGAGGCGGAGAAGGTTGGCGACGACTTGGGCGACTTGGTGAAAGATGGAATCGGCGTATCTGCGAATGCGAGAGAGGATTCGTATCCACAACAACATCCGTATTTCGCTCCAAAATTTCAATCATGTTCGCTTGATGAATCGCTAGACAGAGATTGAAGAACCTATGCGCATATCCAGTAAGAAGAAAGAAAATAGGGGATGCGCTCCTTTCTTCCCGTTCTACAGCCCCAGCCAAGCTCACTCCTTCTTCTCTAATAGATCGGTCAGCGGTCGATTTCACCATCCATCTCTCTCCTTCGAACTCAATCTCTCTCTCGCTCGCTCCTTCGACTCTCATTGAAGGGAGGAAGCACCGTATATAGAAAGGGGAGAAAGGCATTAAATATCCTGAATGGAACGGGAATGAGAAAGGACTATTTCAGCCCTTTCGAAGGACTGAACCATACCTTTATTTCGCTCATCCCTAAGGTCAATAATCCTTGTCATATGAAGGATTTGCGACCTATTAGTTTGTGCAATGTGCTTTACAAAGTTGTATCGAAGGTCCTAACAAGCAGGCTGAGGCCCGTGATGGGGAGGTTGATATCGGAGAGTCAAAGCGCCTTTGTGCCCGGTCGGCTAATAACGGACAATGTCCTCGCTGCCTTCGAGCTCTTTCATTTTATGAAGACGAGGGGAAAGCAGAAGAGAGGATACATGTCACTCAAGTTGGATATGGCGAAGGCATACGATCGTGTGGAATGGACATTTCTGGAGCATTGTATGCAGAAGCTAGGTTTTGCGCGAAGGTGGATTGATCTTGTTATGCAGTGTGTCAGGTCGGTCTCCTTTTCAGTGCTCATGGACAGATCACCATCTCCCCCTTTTGTTCCGAAGAGGGGGCTCAGACAAGGTGATCCCTTGTTGCCTTATTTGTTTCTATTTTGTGCCGAGGGCCTGTCTGGCATGATCCGAGAGAGCGAGGAGGCAGGCAGAACGCAAGGTATTCGGATTGCAGCTTCGGCACCTTCAGTGTCACATCTATTCTTCGCTGACGATAGTGTATTATTCTTGAGAGCAACCTGTCAACAGAGTAATGAAATCGTTGATATTCTCCATACTTATGGAGCTGCGTCGGGCCAACAGGTAAATCTCTCAAAGTCTGAACTTTCGTTCAGCTGCAATGTAGATGGACTCAGAAGGAGGGAGATCGCTAGAATCTTGAACATCAGGGAGGTTGAAAAGCATGAACGGTATTTGGGGCTTCCAACCATGCTTGGGCGATCGAAGAAGGTGATTTTCGATCAAATTAAGGAGAGAGTTTGGAAGAAGATTAAGGGGTGGAAGGAGAAGACCTCGTCAAGGGCGGGAAAGGAGATCCTTATTAAATCTGTAGCACAAGCCATTCCCACGTATACTATGTCCTGCTTTAGACTTCCGGGAGGCCTGTGTGAGGAGATCGAGAAATTGTTGTGCAATTTTTGGTGGGGTGACGGAGATGATACCAAGAAGATGCATTGGATGAGCCGATCGAAGAGTAGGGGAGGTATGGGGTTCAGGGATCTTGAATGGTTCAACCTTGCGCTCTTGGCTAGGCAAGGGTGGCGGATAATTCAGGATCATGGGTCGCTTCTGGAGCGTCTGTTGAAGGCAAAATACTACCCCAATTCCTCATTCTTGCAAGCCACAATGGAATATCAACCCAGCTTTACTTGGAGAAGCCTCTTAGCAGGTCGGGAGGTACTGTCGAAGGGGCTGATGTGGGTCATCGGAAATGGTGAGAAGGTGAGTGTTTGGGAGGATAAGTGGATTCCGAGGCCAATGTCATTCAAGGTGATCGGTAATGTATATGGGGGACCGAGTGAGCTGAGGGTGAAGGACCTTATTGACTGGTAGAGAGGAGTTTGGGATGTGAGCCGAGTCCAAAGGTGGATGGTCCCTTGTGATGACGAGCTGGTGTTGAGGATGAGGCTGGTTGATCCGTTAGTCCAGGATGAATTGGTGTGGCTGTAGGATTATAGAATTGATGTAAAGTCCTCCTTAGGGTTTCCATTCATTGATATAACATATATATATATAGTTTACAAAGGTATTGGGCCTTAATGGGCTTTTAGCCCACTATACAATATTAAGACCTATGTAATCTATCAAACCCCCGCAGTCGAAACTGGAGGGGGTCGTACAGTGAGACTGGAGCGAAAATCAATGAACAACTGTCTAGGTAAACCCTTGGTGAATATATCAGCGTACTGATACGAGGACGGGACATGTAGAACGCGGACATGTCCTATGGCAACCTTGTCCCTGACGAAGTGGAGATCAAGCTCAATGTGCTTCGTGCGTTGATGCTGGACCGGGTTGCTAGCCAGATAGACGGCAGAGATGTTATCAGTGTAGACCAGAGTGGCCTTCATAAGAGGGCAACGGAGCTTAAGTAGGAGATTGCGGAGCCAAGAGCACTCGGAGACAACGTTGGCAACGCCCCTGTATTCGGCCTCAGCGCTGGAGCGAGACATGACAGACTGACGCTTGGCCGACCACGACACAAGGGTGTCGTTGAGGAAGACACAGTAACCAGACGTGGAGCGACGTGTGTTAGGACAACCACCCCAATCCGCATCAGTGTAAGCAACAAGGTCAAGCTTAGAGGAAAGAGTGATCGTGGTGCCGAGCTCGAGTGTGCCGCTGATGTACCGAATGATCCGCTTTAAGGCATGAAAGTGGGGTTCCCTGGGTGCATGCATGAACAAGCAGATCTGCTGAACGGCGTAACTGATATCAGGTCTAGTGAAGGTGAGATACTGAAGAGCACCAGCAAGGCTCCTGTACAATATCGGATCATCAACCAAAGGACCAGAGTGAGCGCTGAGCTTGTTGGATGTATCGACAGGGGTGGCGACAGGATTGTAGTTACTCATCTTAGCCCGAGCAACAATCTCAGCAGCATACTTACTCTGTGAGAGGAATAGCCCAGACGCATGCCGCTGAACAGCAACTCCCGAGAAGTAAGACAACTGACCCAAATCTGACATAGCGAATTCAGCACTCAGCTGTGAAATAATCGACGTCCGAAGAGCATCAGAAGAGGCGGTGAGAATGATGTCGTCAACATACAGTAACAGAAATGCCATGTCGGAGCCTCTGCGATAGATGAACAGGGACGAATCCGAGCGGCTGCCAATGAAACCCAAGCGGAGCAGATGAGAAGCAAAGCGCTGGAACCAAGCTCGCGGAGCCTGTTTCAGACCATACAGAGAGCGCTTCAGGAGACAGACGTGCTTGGGATGATCAGCATCAGTAAATCCCGGCGGCTGAAACATGTAGACTGTCTCATTCAGGTGACCATGCAGAAAAGCGTTCTTGACATCCAGTTGATGAATTGCCCATTTGCGCGACAGAGCTAAGCTCAATACCACTCGGATAGTGGCAGGCTTGACCACGGGGCTGAAGGTCTCATCACAATCAATACCTACCTGCTGAGATCGACCGTTGACGACAAGACGTGCTTTATAGCACTCCAACGTCCCATCAGAGCGGAACTTGTGACGGAAGAGCCACATACAGCGAACGACGTTCGCCTCTGGAGGGCGAGGGACAAGAACCCAAGTACCATTCTTTGTAAGGGCCCTGTATTCGTCGAGCATAGCCGCCTGCCAATTCGGGTCGAGGAGGGCTGTTTTGTGGGAGGTGGGGATGGGGGACAGGGAGGTCGAGGTGGAGGAAGGGGTTGAGTGGGAGTCGGGAGGGACGGGGGCAAGGGGGGCGGAGCGGGGTTGATTTGCGGCGGGCGCCGCCAGTGTGTGGGACGGAGGGTAGGGATGGTTTAGTTGATTGGCGGCGGGCGCCGCAAGGGGTGCTGCGGGCGCCGCCAGTGTGTGGGACGGAGGGTAAGGATGGTTTAGTTGATTGGCTGCGGGCGCCGCATTTTGCGGCGGGCGCAACATTACAATATGGCGATCCGACGGAGGGATGTAGGCATGGTGTTGAGTGGCGGGGTGATGTGTGGTGGTCATCGAGACGATTTGACGGGGTCGGAAGACACCAGAGACGCTGCGGGTGTGTGGTCTGGTGGGGGTTGGTGGTGGTGGGGGGGGGGGGGAGGGGGAGAGGCAGGAGCACCGGGAGAGCTCTGGGGAAGAAGAAAATGCGGGAATGGTGACTCAGACTCTGACGGAGACACGGTGGGTGTGGGAGACGCAAAGGGGAATCGCGACTCATCAAAGGTGACATGGCGAGAGAGAATGATCTTGTGGGTCTTGATATCGAGGCAGATGTAACCGCGATGATCAGACGAGTAGCCAAGAAAGACACAAGGGGTGGAGCGTGGGTGAAGCTTGTGAGGGGCGGTGGATGATTGATTTGGAAAACACAAGCATCCAAAGGTACGAAGGTGATCATACCTGGGTAAAGTGAAATACAGTTCCTGAAATGGTGAGCGATGGTGGAGGGTGGTGGAAGGTAGGATGTTTAGGAGGTAGCACGTGGTGGCTAAGGCATAAGGCCAAAAGTGAGGGGGAATGGATGCGTGGAAGAGGAGAGTGCACATCATATTGGTAATGGTTCGGATGATTCGTTCGGCCTTGCCATTTTGTTGGGAGGTGTAGGGGCAGGACAAGCGATAGGAGATCCCATTGGTATTGAAGAAAGTGTGAAAATCTTTGTTGTCAAATTCGCGGCCATTGTCACATTGAAAGCACTTGATAGAGGTGTGAAACTGTGTTTTGATGTAAGCGTGGAATTTGGCAAAGATAGGAAACACTTGAGATTTAAAGTGCAAAGGGAAAACCCATAAGAAATGTGTATAATCATCCAGAAACAACAGGTAATACTTATGACCCTCCTTGCTAGGCACAGGAGATGTCCAAATATCACTATGAATAATATCAAAAGGTGCAAAAGTAGTGTTTAAAGAACGTTGAAAAGGAAGTCTGGCATGTTTGCCTAACTGACAAGAAGAACATAAACTAGAGCGATGCTCTTTATGACATTGGACAAGACTCTTAGAACGAAGTAAATCTAAAACTGCAGGACTGGGATGACCAAGGCGTGCATGCCAAAGGCTGGATGATGATGCCGAGAGGGCGACCGGACACGACTGACTGGACACGGGAGGTGGTGTGACAGGGTAGAGCTCCCCGGTGCTGTTACATCTCATTCGAGTAACCCCCGTAGTAAGATCGTTCACAGAGAAACCATAGGGATCAAACGTAAGGGAAACGTTGTTGTCAGTAGTGAACCGACGGACAGAGATAAGGTTTTTGACAATCTTTGGGGCAATGAGGACATCGTTAAGGTGTAGTGGGTGGGTTGGGGTCTGTAATGTGGCGTGACCAATCCCCGAAGTAGCAAGACGACCACCATTTCCGACGATAATAGAGTGTGCAGGACCCTTAAAAGAAAGAGATGAGAGGTTACCCGAGGAATTCGTCATGTGGGAGGTGGCACCAGTGTCCATGTACCAAGAAGAGTATGAAGGTGTCGTCATGTGGGAGGAGAAGGCGTGATGCCCATCCGGCGGAACAACGCGATGATCAGACGATGTCAGATAGGCCCGAGGTCGCGGGGCAGGAGAGCCGGAGTGTAGCCAATGAGGGTTGAAGCTAGGCACCAGGGACCATCGAGGGGCGGCGGTCAAAGGAGGAGGGCCGCGAGTGACGCGGTGGCCGCTGCGGATGTGGATGTCGCGGGCGCAGCAGAAAAGGTCGGACATTTTTTTTTTTTTTTTTGCGGAAGGAAGCGAGAGCGAGAGGCGGCGAGAGGGAGAGAGCCGGGCTCGAGAGCGAGGGGGGGAGGTAGGACGGCGGCAAGGAGGAGCCGTGAGGCGAGGGGAGAGAGAGAGGCGGCGAGGAGACGACGCCTGCGACGGTAATAGGAGGGGTGGGGCGGGAGGATCAAACTAGGGTTCCGTGAGGAAGAAAAGGCTGTGATACCACGTAGGATTATAGAATTGATGTAAAGTCCTCCTTAGGGTTTCCATTCATTGATATAACATATATATATATATAGGTTACAAAGGTATTGGGCCTTAATGGGCTTTTAGCCCACTATACAATATTAAGACCTATGTAATCTATCAGTTGCAACCATGTAAGAATGGGATCTTTACGGTTCGTTCGGCCTACCACCTACTCGCGGAGGAAAGAAGCATTGAAGAGGAGGAGCCGAGCAATGGTATACAGGGTAGCCAAGGTAAGGGGTGGAACAAACTTTGGAAATTGAAGGTTATTCCCAAGGCAAAATCATTCATGTGGAGAGCTGCTAGAGAAATTCTACCGTGCAAAAGCGATGGGACACTCGAACGATGTTTATGGATATCTTCACAAGGGGATCGGAAAGGGACTAAAAGCGATGGGTCTTGATCACTTGGAAGATTTAGGGGGCTCGAAACAAAAGGATTTTTTAGGGAAGGGAGACGGGACCTCAAAACATACTGGCGAAGGTTGAGGAGCTGGTAGAAAGGCCAGGGAGAGGCGGGGAACTGGTGCAACGTCCGACAGTTGAGGATCGGACAGGTGAAGGTAAATGGTAGCGGCCGGGAGAGGGGTATGTGAAGCTGAATTGCGACGCGGCACTGTCTGAAGAGAGAGGTTCCTGTGCAGGCTTTGTCTGCAGAGATGATCGGGGCGAACTCCGTTTTGCTGGGCAACGACAAATGGCTTTTGCAGGGGATGCTGAAGTGGGGGAGGCCGAGGCAATGCTCTGGGCGATCACTGCAGCTGCTGAGCGGGGATTAAAGAAATTATATGTAGAATCTGACTGTTTGGCGCTCGTTGGAAACCTGAAAAATGGTTACAAGGGAAAGGGTGAGCTGGGGCATCTGATTGAGGCCATTAGGAAGATTGCAGCAAGTTGTGAAGATGTGAGGTGGAAGCATGTGCGCAGGCAAGGCAATGGAGTAGCGCATGGATTAGCAAGCTTAAGACCAATTAGCTCAAATTTATTTTTTTCAATGTAATCTATTCCTGTGAACATTTGCAATTTGATTTTAATGGATAATGAAAGTTAGCCTGGAGGCTTTTTCTAAAAAAAAAAAGAGAAAGGACTATTCTATATTTTTTGTGTTTTTTTTTTGTTTTTTTTTTTGGGTTAATTACATTAAATATCCTGACATTTGTAGATAGTTGCACTTAATATCCCGACCTTGTAAGATTTCACGAAATATCCTGAACTTTTGTGTTAGTTGCGCTCTCTACCCTGGATGAGTTTCTTAAATTAATAAAATCACTAACATTTTATGAAAATTACACAAAAACACCCATATTTATATATAAAAAAAAATCAATAATCCTCCATTTTAATCAAAATAAAAAAAGAAATTTATAATGCACGCTCTAACAAAATTAAAATAAGATCAATTACTTAAAATAAATTTATTTCTTATCATATCTTATATTCCTTAAAAATAGATTTTATAAATCCATAGTTATAATTTACTTAAGATTAATATGTAAGTACCATATTTTATACCCAATTAATCAAGTTTTCATGAGTATATATCTGATTTTGCCTATTTTTAATACTCCATCCGTTCGGCAAAACATGTCGTTTCCTATTCACACACGTTTTTTTAGAATGATAAAAACTATATAAAATATTCATTTTTTTATAATTTTTTTCCACAAGTTTGTACTTATTAATAATAACTACGAAGTTGTTACATGCATGAATAGTAAAGTAACATGTTTTGCCGAACGGAAGGAGTATATGTTTATCATATCTTTATTAATTATAAACAATTATCATATATTTTACTATTTCTTTTTTTTTAAAATATATTTTATTTTATTTTTTAAAAAGTATCTATATATCTATATATAACCTTAATTTAGAAGACTTTGCTTACGTGTCAATCTTAGAGGAGTTTTAGGAATATTGACCAATTATGTTTTTTTCCTTGATTTTTTTATTTCTCCTTTTCTCTTTTTTTCCATTAATTTTTTTTAATCCTCCATTCTCTTTTATTCTTAACATATTTACTAACAATTGGGCTTAATTCAAAACATTAAATTCAATCTAATATAACCATTAGGCTTAACTCATATTTATGTACTAACTATTGAACTTAATTCAAAACATTGAATATAATTATTAGTTGTGACACATCACATTTAAAAGCATGATTCAGATTTCAAAATTTCTAAAAAAGTTACAATGATATTGATATTATTATTACTGGGTGATTTAAAATATCTACACTTATGTATTATACTTTAGACGAGATATAAAAAAAATTATTTCAGAATTATAAGATACATTTATGGTAAAGTTTTTTTTTATCTTAACTTTTATTAGTATTTTATAATATATTTATATATATTATTAATGTTTTAGTTTTAAAAAACCGCGCCATGGCGCGGGAATTGTACTAGTTATGTTTATGTATAGCTAGGATTTCTTCAATAATCTTTTTTTAATGCTATGAAAATTAGATGGCAAATATTTTCTTAAGATTCAATCACCAGATACCACATAAGATGTTACATATTAGTTTTAGTATATATAAAACAACATGGACCGAAAAGAATATATATATGTGTAATAGATGTAAAAATCTATATATAAATTTAGATTTTTTTATAACATATGTTATTAAGAAAAATTAATTATTTTCATTAATAATATTAATTATTTAAAGGAGTAGATGTTGGCTATTACAAATGATTTTGGGGGGTGGGGATTTGCGAGTTTTGAGTTTTAAATATATTAGGGATTCATTAAAAATATTTTATGAATATGGGTGATTTTGTGTAATATTTTCATTATTTGTGTAATTTTTTAATTTAAGAAATTTATCTAGGGTAGAGAGCGCAACTAACACCAAAGTTTAGGATATTTCGCGAAATCTTACAAGGTCGGGATATTAAGCGCAATTATCCAAAAAGGTCAGGATATTTAGCGCAATTAAACCTTTTTTTTGTTACTCTCAACTATTTAAATACAAAAAAAAATCATTAAAAATAACAATTTTAGTGTTTTTTTAATATTTTTTTTACAAAATCTTCTTATCAGGCATATACCAAAAAAAATGTTTCACGAAATTTTTTGAGCACCCCTGTCCGAAATCCTGACTCTGCCACTAATTGTAAGTGACAATAATTTGAAATGGTTTTGTGACATGAATTGACGCATTATAAGACTTTTTATCTTACAACTCCAGGCAGTGGCGGATCCTGAAGTGTTTAGTTGAGAGGGCGAAAAATTGATCTCTAATTTTTTTTCGAAAAAATCATCAATATTTGAAGTTTTCGGGTTTAATTATAGTATTAAGTTATGAAGTTTAACAAATGATGAGTATGATAGAAGTGTATTAATTTGGTAAATGATGTAAAAAATAATTTATATCGCTTCAGTCTTGAAACGTTCATAACTTTTTACTCAGTTATCGGATTTGAGCTTATAATATATCAAATCGAATCTATCGACGAGAGGAATATGTATATTAAATTTCATTTTTGATTGGAGGGGCGGCTGCCACCCCGGTCCTTTAAAAGATCCGCCCCTGACTCCAGGTGACGTTTTTTCGTATAAAAGCCATTATTCACTAATATACAAATACCGCGTATATAAAGTTATAACTTCAACCTATATCGAATCTAAAATTAAACCATGCCAAAAAGGTATTATAACATGATTAGTCCCACTAAGGCTATGAGATCTACCAAGGCTTAGGGGAGGGTGTTTTCAAAACATGGAAAATAAATATTCATTGGAATCTCCCGCTACATCTCATTTTTTTTTTTAAAAGAAAAAACTCCAAAATCTACCAATAAATACAACCTAAACCGTGTTAAAACCCTTCAAAATCCATTACCTCCCTAATTTCATCAAAAATAAATTTATGTTGAGTAGCTAAGTAAAATTACAGGTTATTTTTTCGCACGTTAGTCGGTTAGCCCTTGACCTCACTCGTAAGGAAAATTTAGGACTTATTGATGAAAATCATCCAAGAACACATCGGAAGCACCCGCGCGCTAAAAAAATGGTCATATGACAAGGTCGCAAGCTATGAAGTTGCAAAAGAAACTCAAGTCCTATGTTTAGCCATCGTAGTCTTGCACAAGCCCCCTTCTCTTGCTCCTTGGCTTTGGCCGTTGTGTGAGATTGTAAAGGTTGGTTGATTGTTCATCTGGTCCGGTTCTTGGTTGCGTTCATCTAAGGGTCTTTCTGTTGTTGCAATTGGTTGTCTTTCTCCTATCTTTTTATCTTCTTCTTTTTGTTTTCTCCATTTTCTTTTTGTTATAAGACGAAAATTTGGGGTGGATCAACCATGATTGTATCACTATCAAGAGCATCATTACTGACGAGAGTCTGAAAATCTAGATCGAAACTCTTGCATCTAAATTGAGTATTCATTGCTGCCTCTTTTTTTTTGGGTAGATCAGGATTCAGGCCTCCACTAATGTTACCCGGTTAGCCCTATATGAATACCAAAAAATAAATGCGGAGAAAAGTGGTTCCATTTCATATTTTCATTTGTTCTAATGGGCTGGGCCGTTATATGGGCTGTAATAATTAGTAATCGGCCCATAATATTCTTTATGGTATATTTGGGATACAAATAATAGTGAGTATAATACTGCTATTGTTAACAACTACGGAGTACTACGTATAGGGCACCTATGGATAATTAAGGTATATTTGGTAGAACATATATATTTGTTTTACAAGATAGACCTTGTTAGATTCTTTGCTTAAACTTTTTTACGGAATACTTATATTATGTAATTTTTTTCCAGCTATAAAATGCCTTGTAATATTGTTGATAAGGGCACTTATACTTGTGAAAAAAATGCTAATAAACCAAGAGGTTTCTTTTCATATTTTTGCACATCAAGCATATTTAATTGGCAACAACCAATGAATAAATAAGTAGATATTGGAAATAGTGTTACAAAATCTATTGAAGGTTAAAATACCCATATTTCCTATAAAATTACTCTTTTTTTTTTCTCTATTTTACTAGAGTTGTTGGGATGAGTCTTTCAAAATTGTGTATAGAAATTAGCAATGTGTAGAGCTTTACCTTGACTTATCCTACCTCAGTCTCATAATTTAAGTTATTTGATTTTTTAACATGCTTTTTAATATGTTAAAAACTATATAAAAATATTGACTTTTAGTAATAAGTTTGAACTTATTTTTAAAAAGTTGAAAAAAGTTTATATTTTATAGAGTTTTTAACATATTAAAAAATATGTCAAAAACTCAAACAGACCTAAATTATGAAACAAATGGAGATGGAGTATATTACTATTTGTTTTTTTATTATTAAAACTTCTATATATATAGTAACTTTCTTAGCATAAAAAATCAATTCAATATATTATATTTATCGCTCCTTACTTTTATTTTTAATACATTGTAAACCCCAACCTAAAGGAACATTTAAATTATTATTTTTTCAAAAAAAAATAAATAAATTTTCCAAGTCTTTTGTTAGAACATTATAATGAGGATGTCATGCTAATAGCTTATATATAAATTAAGTTCAAAGCAATCATGCACAAAATTTGCCTTAGGGAAATAAATATGAATACAACCAAATAAAAAATAGATTTAAATAATGATAAAAACAAAAATAAAATGCTTAAAAAGCCTATCGTTCAAGGTCACATGATTACTTCACTGCCACCCCAGTTACATAAAACAAAATTTCATACTATTATATACTTTAATCCACTATTTTAATCATACTAATTATTTATTTTTACGTAGGTTAACATAATCATTTTTAAAAAAATAAAAAATAAAAAACCATGTCATTTTCTGATCACCCATTCATTCTCTATCGTGCCGTAGCGAATAAGAAATGTGATTATGATCTCATGGGCCGGTGGGCGGGCCCACCTTTGCCTCCCCCCACCACCCTTGAATAGTTGAATTTCATCATTTTTATCATTCTCTAGAGTGGCCCCCACACCATAGTAGATTTTCTCGGTAAGTATTAAAAAAAATGAAATTACTTGATTAATCAAAGATTAGCGAATAAATCATACTCCTTCAAATCTATAAAATATTAAATTTGTTTATAATTGTTTAAAAATATATTTCTGAAATTATTTTTAAAACTTAATAAAAATGTTGATATTTTATAGCGTTTTTATTATAAATTTTTTATCAAAAAGGTAAAATAACCTATATTTTGAGATGGAAATAATATTTTTCAACTGTAATTAGTGGTTATATTTATGGACAAATCTCAACTAAATCGGGCTTTCTATTATATGCCATAAGGACATAAAATAACAATCTCAATTGGGAAAGATTCTCCCATTGGCACATAGCTAGGATAGAAAGACCGATAATCTTAATTGCAAACAAAAGTGATGCTTTTGAAGCTAATGTGATTAGGAGAGTAAAGTCCATGAGAATTGATTTAGTTATTAATTAAGACTATGTTGAGCTCAAACTCAATATCTGAGTATTTGTTAACTTCGTGTATGGGTTAGATAGATTTATTATTCGACCATAAAAAAAGATTATTATGTTATAGAGCAAACTAAACGTTAATAGTGGATTTAAGCGTGGTAAGTTAATTAGGTATATAATAAGTCTATGGTCCATGGATGCTGATAAGTGATAAGGATTCCTAAACAGTAAAACGTTATCTTAACCCAATAAAGAAAACAAAAGGGCTTGTAAAATTCCCATTATCAAGATGTTAGATGCCCAAAGGAATTTTCATTTCTCTACAAAAAAAATCTGATTTTTTTTGTGGTTTTGTTTTTGTGATCACATTTTATTCAGGTTGTTAAAAAATTGATTTTTTTTTTGGTAAAATAAGAGATCAGACAGAGTTGAAAATACAATAGAATACAATAAAAGGTGCAACAAACATGCATATCGTACCTAACAAATGAAAAATCTAAACGAACCTATAAATTTAATTGAGTGGATTCTATCTACTCTAGTATATCCTTTTTTAATTATAAATTCCGCCATTTAAAAATTGAACATCTTTAAATTTAAATACTACCTACCGGTAAGTGAATATTCTCTTAAGAGAAATATGTTATTAATTTTATGTAGATTCTATTTAGAAAATAATGTCATCTTTAATTTGGGATATAATTGTATTTTTAGTTGTTTTTTAAAAAAAGTGTACAAATTTTGAAATTAACACATTTTAATTAACGGATAAAGGATGATTTATTGTCTAACTAGAGTTACAATCTCAACATATATATTGTGTGCTCAAAATGTTAAATTGGTATTGAAAAGTTTATAGCTTGAAAAATTAAAGTTTTTTTTATAAAAAAAGGATATTTAAGTATTAAAAAAGAGTCAAGTTTTTTTTTTTTTCTTGCTTCGTGACCATGAGTTATGGATGTGAATCAAAATTGTTTTTTTTTTCCCTAAAGATTGAGAGGTTTTAAGGTTGTTGAATAATACTTCAGGTCCGAGCACTAGGTTATAAGGAGTATGATTTGAATCCTTAGCAAAGTTCACCTTTCCTTTACAATACAATGACCCATTGGTGAATCAATTTTGAATTTTTGTTGGGTTTTTCATTCTCAATTGATTATGTGGTCTAAGGACCATAATACCCTTCACTAAAATCAAGATTTCCTTTTTTAATGCCATCACTATTCATATTTCAAAGGACTTTCTTGTCACATTCAATTCTCTTCCTCTCCTATTGGGACGTATAGATTAAAGACAATATAAAATTCAATGACAAGAAATCCAATAGGGCTAGCTATATAAATCAACACACACACACACATATATATATATATATATATGATGTTGTAACCATAATATGGTAGGGGCCAAGTGCAACATATGATTCAACTTTTTAAGAGGAGTATGCATCAATCCATGAAAACGAGGCTAAATGGGACACATAACATGATGGAGACTAACATGCATCATTCAACCTTTTTTCTTGCCCAAGGCAAAAAAATCAAACCACCCTTTTTGGAGGAAATATGCCACATAGGTTGTAGGCAATGATTTTGCTTTGATCTTTCAAAACCATCTTTAACAAATTGACTATAACTTCTTGCCAATGAGGTTACACCATTAATAAATTGCAAGATTTTATTGTCCTAAAATCCACAACTAGTGGTGGATATGAGGTGAATTCAATATGCATTTCTAATTCAATTTGTCTAATATATATTTAGATACATAGATCTATTTGATAGTTTCTTACTAATCATGATTTTTTTTAAATGGAAGTATTAGCTAATAATTAAATTGATTGGATTTTTTGTACTCCTGGATAAACATTATCATTAATAATTTTTCTATAATTTTTTTACCATTTTTAATACGTATAATAAATTATTACTAATAAAAAGATTTAAATAAATCAACAATGATACACAAACTAATACGATATCTAATTTTTTTTGAAAACTCGTTGATCAAAATTTACCATTTAAACAATAATCTAAAATTGTATTTTATATAGGAGGGAGAAGTAAGTCGGATAATAATAATAATCTAAAATTGTATTTTTTTTATCTTAAATTGTATTTTAGGGTGGACTTGGGGTCTACACCGCTGCAGACAAGTTGCATTACGCCTTTCTCGCTTCGAGGATCCAGTCCCGTGGTTTGCAGGATCGTATTTTGAGGCGTGCTGGAGTGACTGGTGAGGGGCCCTCTTTCGAATTAGCGGTCTCCAGTTAGGTTAATGCTATCGATAAGGATGTCTTGGACATGTGTGTATTACAGTCAGCCTCCTGCCTAATGAAGAAAATGGCTAGCTGCTACTACAAAAATGTGGACAAGCATCTCAAGGTAGACTTTGCTCTCACTGGAAGGGAAGAAGCTCTTATTGCGAATCTGAAGCTATCTATGGCCCAACAGTGGCTAAAGGCTGCTCCTATTTCCGGTCTTGGTCAGGTTATGAACCCCGTTACCTTTCGCTCAGTTATTAAATACCGTTTGGGAATTGAGTTGTTTAGTGCGGGATCCAAATGCCCCGCTTGTGAGAAAGGCATTTTAGATGCATGGGGTGATCACGCACTTGCTTGTGCTGCTGATATTGGTGTTAAACATCAACATAATGTGGTGCGTGATGCTTTGTATGATGAGTGCTTGAAGGCCGGAATCTCTGTACGTAAAGAGGCGTCTACTGGTATGGTTGATGACAAAGGGGGGGAGCTTCGACCGGCTGATATTCTGTTCTACAACTGGTTCCAGGGCAAAGACACTTGTGTTGACATTACCGGAACTTCTATCTTCAGTTCGGCTGGTCTTTCAAGTTTCGTTCCAGGTAAAGCGGCTAGAGTGGCTGCTGATAACAAAAGGAAGAAGTACGAGGACATCTGCAAGGCCAAAGGTTATCACTTTCTACCATTTTCTTTTTCCACTATTGGTGACTTGGAAGATGATGCTATGGGACTCCTCAAGCGGGTGTGTGGGGTCGCTAAGGGGGTACCTGCATATGGTAGGGATTTGTGTCACACTCTGACTAGAATTGCATTTAGTATTCAAAAGGGATGCGGAGCTCAGCTTGTTAGCCGACTCCGATCCAATTTTATGTAAAAATAAAATAAAATAAAATAAAAAATAATAAAAAAATATATATATGAGAAAGTTTTTCCCCATTGTAAATTGTTGTATAAGTCGGTATATATCTATCTATTTATCTATTAATATTACTAATTCTGTTAGTATTTTGTTGACGTGTCACCCCCATAATGAAAGTTGAATGGTTTATTCAAATAGTATTTTCTTATTGGTCAATATTATTGTTGAAATTTTAAAATATTAGTTTCCAATTTTAAATATATTTATTTGCTATTTTAAATATACTGTATTTGTTTGGCCTTTTTTCCTTTGTCACCCTCTTTTTTGGTAGTTTGCCTTTGGATTGAGGAAGAAAATCTAGATTAACGTTTATTAATATAGTTTGATAATTTGATTTATGAAATTAATAATACTAAAATGAATATATATATTATATGTGTGTCAATATGATTTCTTATATATTATTTTATTTCTTTTGTATAATTACCCACTCTTTACCTCAGTATCTCATACATATTTCATTTATAATATATTATAATTTATGATATCTTAAAATTTTTTAATACAAAACATTTGTATTAAAAAATATATACTTTATAAAAAAAATTATTTACCATAATTATATGACAGCTTATTTTTTATTTTTTTAGTTTTATCCTAATGATAATAATTATATATGTTTTCAAAGTATATTAGGCGGTGTGTTTGAATTTTATTACTACTTTACCTTTCTAGAGTGATTCATTTGTTGACACTTCCTCGATGAGTTTCAACTGAATTTCTTCCAAATCAAAATAAGGGAGCTTCACAACTAACATATTCCTTTTATATATATATTGATAGAGCAAAAGTCACTCAAGAAGAGATCCAGGGGCATAATCGTCCTTACAAGGTAAACCTTAATCACAACCCCTAAATCCTCATTATATATTCGGGTGAGCTACTAGGGTTAGGGGGCTTCGATCAGCCGACACATTCTGACTTGAGCGTCGGAGGCTTCCCACGGGGAAGCAGCCCCGCCTCTTCTTCTCCTTCTAATCTTATGCAGGAAGTCGGATCGTCGGAGAAGGATCGATGCGGATTTGATGTATTACAACCTTATTAAATTATTTTCAAAATTTGTATTTTATCTCTTTGCAACTAATATTTATAAATTAAAAAAAATATTTTATACATATTTTGTTGTGAAAAAATATAAATTAATATAGTATTAAATATATATATATATATATAATGATTTTCAAATTAAAATGGATCAAAATTTCGTGCCTTGATGGCACGGACACTCCACTAGTGTAGAAATAATTGTACTGCATGATCCTAGTTTGTATAAAGTCTGTTTTGCATGACTATTAATTATGACTTATAATATTATAATATAATATTGTACATTATAAAAACATAATTAATGGCAATGCAATCGGAACATGAAAGAGGTGTGGGAAGTGGTCTTAAAGTGGGTCCTCATTTCCTATTTGGAGGAGACGTTGGTATAATTTGAAGCTATAGGGTGCAGAGAATGGTCTTCCTTCCACTTGGAAGGTTAGAAATTTGGCTATTTTTTTAGGACAAAATTAAAGTTGGTCGGTAGCAAAGTCATGTATACATACATGAGATCGTTGAGGTTTGTAAACATGGAGCCCGTGTGAAGCGTGGTAAGTAGAGTCAAAGCCACACAAACTTTGCATTGGCTCCCTGTGATTGGATGTTAGGGCAATGGTGACTTGCTTGGGTTGATCGCTGAGGGGCATGAAACCTCATTGGAGGGGTTAAGAACCCATAAGAGGACTTAGGGTGTGTTAGGCGGAAGATTATAGGGGTTTTGGGGAGGGGGGTTAAAAAAAAAAAACTGGCAATGCTCAAGAATTTTAGGGTCAGTTTGGTAAAACAGAGCTGATGAGGTAGCTGAAGCACTTCAGCTCAAAAAAAAACTCTAACTCTAAAATCTCCATAATATTAAAAAAAACACTTCACCTCAAAAAAAACAATATCTCCTAAAAAATCCCCCATTTATAAAGTATTGCCAGATACACCCTTAGGCTTCATGTGTCGGCTTGACAATACACTTCGGTTGATGCTATCATCCATGTCGAGTACTCATGTTTCTTGATTGCAACCCAACACTTGGTATTGTTTGTTTCTTGTTATATATTAGTTTCGACTCTGTTTGGCACAATAAGTAGCTCTTCGGAGCTTGTGGTTTTAATATTATATAGTTTTAGATGAAATAAATATAATATTTTAGTTTAATTAGTTTTAGAATCATAGTTTTTCAACAACTATACACACAAACTTTTCGGAGTTTATGATTTTTTATTCACAAGTTTCCCTCAGTTACCCTAACATTTAGATTTCCCAAATACCATACTAGTTTATTAACATAGTTTTAATGCAAATAATCCATCAACTTAATCTATCCAATCACTTTCACCTACCCTTTTACCAAACATAACCTTAATTAGGAGGTTTCTTGGGGGTGGGTGGTGCTTAGATGGGCCTAGTTAGAAGAGAATTGATCAATCCGCCCTTATTAGATTAGACATTTTTGTCATCTTATTTTGATCGCGTATTATTGTAATCTATATAACGTTACTTAAAATATATTGACCAATTCAGCTTACAGTTATATTTACTAATAGTTTAATTTGTACCATTTATTTATCTCCATCTAGATATCCTTTTTGACAATTTTTTCTACATTGGAGCCCTAGACTATTTAGTTAGTAGGGGACATTGTCATAACCATTGCCATACATGTGTAATATGTGCTATTGTTCATTTATACAGTATTAGATGAACAATATACCAGTCTCTTGGAATTCCCCAAATATTAATTATTGCCATTGTCATTCTTGTTTAAAAGTTGGTGTTTGGTGTTCAAAGATTTCGATAGAACAAATACAACAATACATAACCCTAAATTTGCAATAAGAAACAACACAACACAACAATAGAAAATTTAAAAGGGCAGTAGCACATGCATACAAATATCTAGTAATACAGAATAACTTGATACACAAACATAGTTGTAAGCAACAAACCAAAATAAACTACAAGAAAAGATTGATTCCATTTCCATTTCAGCCATAATAAAAAAACACACAGCTTCTGATGGAAATCAAACAAGTAGTCAATATAATGAGAACCACTATATTAAAACTATAATATATTGACTGCTAAATAGTGCTGAATCACCTTTTAAAAAAATGTAAGGAGAGATGAGAGGAATTGATCATCTTTATGGTTGCTTCTTGAAAAACATTGCAACCACAAATAGATGATTGAAGGAGAAAGAAGAGGAGAGGAGGGTTTATTGAAGAACCCTAGTCTTGATCCCTCCGGAAGGAGGGATTGATCGGGCAAGAGGAAGAGGAAGAAGAGTTTGCAGCCGAAGCGAAGCTCTCCGGTTGCATCATTTGGTGATTTGCATTTGAATTTGGATGCCCTAGAAAGGAAGGAAAATCACCCGATTGCATTAAGAGATTATTCGATGTATCGAGATCGTCCCACACCGGGCTCCCGGGCCCCCACCCTGCAGGAATCGCGTTGAACCATGCTTCTGACATCATCTCTCGCCATGTCTCTGTCATGTCCAATCCCTCCACCACCTTGTCACCAACCACCTCACTTGCACCAACGACATGTTCGTCGCTGGTTATGTCACTTGTCACCTGTCCGCCAGAGTCCTCTGTACGGGGAGGTGGCTCTGGCGGACAAGTGGTGACAGTGACATTTGATGTTGGAATTGGATCAGGTGATGGATGGGAAGAGACAGAATCAGGTGCTCTGCTTTGGTTGAGGAAGAGCTCAGGGAAATTGAGCCGGGCATTCTCGCCGCGGAGCCGGAAGGCCTCGCGGTCATAGGCCATGGCGGCGTCCTCGGCGGTGTCGAAAGTTCCGAGCCAGAGCCGCGTACGGTTCCGCGGGAGGCGGATCTCCGCCACCCATTTCCCCCAGTGACGCTGCCTCACCCCCCTGTACAGCTTCGTGGTCGACACCGCTGACACCGGCGCCGGCTGCTGGAAAAATAAGCCGCCGCCGGCAGCGTGATCGCCGCCCCCAAATCTAGTCACACCCATCGGCCTTCCTCTGGGGCTTAAATTCAACGACTCGCTCCAGTACTGTAAATTCTGGTGCTGAAGCAATTGCGGGTAGCTCTGCAACAATTGCTGCTGCTGCTGCTGCTGCTGGGCGAAGGAAATCATCTGCTGCTGCTGGTCATAAGGCGGCAGTGGCGGTGGTAGCCGGAGAACAGGGGAAGGGAGTTGGCCGGAATTGGGGTCGAAAGCGAAGGGGAAGCTGAATTTAGACGGCTGGAAGGGCTCCGAGGAAGATAAAGTGGATTGAAATGGCGACAAAGACGGAGGAATTGGGTACGGAGTGGACCGATCGGGGCTCCGGCTTTTCTTGAGAGGTCGACTGCCGGAAGTGGAGGCATCACAAAAAACCGGCCTCCATTCCGGGCTGATTTCCTCTGTTTCGTCGACGACGTTCTTGCCGTTCCCATTGCTCCGCGAAGCAGCCATGGATGATGGAAAAGATCCGAGCTTTGGAATTTTGAAGCCAATGTGGAAAGTGTGAAAATCAAATACTCTGTTTTTATACGGCGAGAGGTGAAAGCAGGGGAGATCAATTTTGATGGGGATTTGAGATCGGAATTTGGGGATTTGAGAGTGGGAGATTGAAATAGAATATGCAAGTGAAAAAAAAAAATCTCTGTGGGTGGAGCGATTAGATTCGATTAAGATAGGGGGATTCGGAAATCAGGAAAAAAATTCAGGAATTCAAACAGGGCATATCGAATTTGAAAAAAGCAGAGAGGGGGGAATATAAAGAGGAAGATGATGATAACTCCATAAAATCTAGATCCTCGCTTGAAATCGCTCCCCACCCAGCACCCAAATTGGGAATTCAACTCCGAATTTTAAAATTGATACCCAAGAAAGGAATGGAATCGGAAAGGGGGCAGAGATTGGGTTTGACCGGAAAAACCAGGGGAATGAAGGAAGATGGCTGCGGTGGCGGAAGCAGAGCAATGGGGGCTGTCGCCGGTGACTGTTTTGAGTTTGTGTGTGTTTTGAGTATGGAAGAGTGGGGCTGATTTGGTGGATGTCTGCAATTTATAGGGAGATGGAAGAAAAAGGGATTTTGATTTTTTAGAAAAGGAAAGAAAATGGCTTTTCTTGATTTTTTTTTTGTTTCTTTTTTAATTTTTCTAGAGTAGTTGAGAAGTAGAGAGATGGTTGAAGAAAGGCCGGTGTAGGAGATATTTTAGACTTTAGAAGTTGGTGATTTAAAAATTCAAGATAATATTTTTAACGGGTTGTCCTTACGGCCGGAAATCATCCGTGGGTGATCAACTCATTCGGCCCATCCGATCTGATTATACGGGTGAAAATTCGAAAAAAATCGGGTGATGGATAGATGGATGGGTGATGGGGGGTGAAACGGGTAATGGGTAATATGTTTTTCAACCATTACCTGACCCATCACTCGACCTATTACCTGATCCGCTTAACCACCCTCTAACTCACCCGATTATTTAAAAAAAATCATAGTTTTTTCTTAAAAAAAATAGCCTAACATAACTAAATATTTTTCCTTTTTCTAATTCCAGCTTCTCTATTCTCTAATTGTTTTTGTGCAATAAAATCTAAAAGAATATAAACTTATTTTATTTAACTCCTCATAACATATTTAAAAAAAAATATTTTATTTGTTTTGCTTACACTACTAGAATGTTAGCAATTTTGCTCATTTCAACAACTTAGCATTTAGCGTGTTAAGACATGATTTATCCAAATTGTTTTTTCCTTTTTTTTTTAACTACGAGTTTAGCAACGGACTAAAATTCATCTCATTTGATTTGATATTAAACTTTTAATGCAAACTCTGTAAGATGAGGATAATGATATAATGTATAAATAAACCTTTTATACAATTAATAAGATTTCCACGTTGACGTGGTTTGTGAAATTATCAAATATGATCGATTTCTAAGTGTGTCCTATGACTCTTTTTTTATAAAAAAATTTGCTTCACCCGATTACCCACCCAACCTACCCGATTCACCCGACGGATCGGGTGATGGGTGAAATATTAGATGGACGGGTGATGGGTCGGGTGAAATTTTTTTGTGACGGGTCGGGTGGAAAAATGGCCCCACTCATCCATCACTCGACCAATTTCCACCCTAGTTGTCCTCTGGTCTACACATAATAAAGATATTTTATTAGGAAAGAAATCCTAAAAAACATAGGTGAACTTTATAATCTCATTTAAAAATGGATAAATCGGGTGTATCTAGGAAAAATATTTTCCAACTTGACTTCTCATTAGCATAGGATAGAAAAACCGTATTTTTTTTTTAATTAAATTTGGGCTTTTTTTAGGGGGGGGGGGGGCAATGAGTGATATTGCATAGCTAGTTAGTTGTAAATAAAATGTTTATAAATGAAGAATATTTTTTTTAATCAAGAAAGATTTCGGGTGAGAAGACTCTACCCGACCGAGAGCATCCCTATGGGTGAGGTTCTGCACACCGAAATTATTTGAGATGTAGAAAATGGTATAAGTAATAGGGGCTATTATGGAGTTTCCTAGATATTAATATATCACATTTTCTCTAAAAAAAATCTCTAAAATAGAGAAGAAAATAGCTAAATCTCTAAAAAAAAGTACACCATAACTATAACAATTTCTCTATTACACAACTTTCTACATTTATTATATAGTATAGTAAATGCATAAATCCATAATTTAATAAATAAAATTTCAATAACTTAATTAAATCAATAGGCAACAACCAATGAACAAATAGATAGGCATTAGAAGGGGTGAATGCATTTAATTTTACAAATTCGAACCCTTTCTTTAAATTTAGAGATTTTTTTTCTCTCTTCTCTTATTTCTATATTTTACATATTGTTTTACAAGACCTGTCGAGGTTTAAAAATCAATATTTTTTCTAAAATTGCCCATTTTTTTTTCTATTTTACAAGAGTTGTTGGGATGCTCTAAGAGCAACGTACCCCAACATCTATTGTAAAAAATCTATAAAATAGAGATCAAAATGTTAAAATCTCTATATAAAAAAAATCCACCCCAACTCCAACCGCTTCTCTATTTTACAAATTTTCGCATTTAGTATACAATATAATCAATACAGAAATTTATAATATGTAGATAATTGATGGTTAAAAAATGATAGAAGGGATGATTCATGTAGAATAGGGGTGCCAAAGTGAAGGGTAAGTATTAAATTTCTATTTAGAAATGAGTGAAAAATTAAATTATAGAGATTACTTATCTTCCTCCAAATTTAGAGATTTTTTTCCTCTTTCCTTTCATTTCTCTATGAAGAGTCTATAAGGCGATGAATAATACTCTAAAAGGGGGGATGAATAGAGTATGGATAATTTTCGCATCTAAATAAAGCAACTTGTCAAGACCTTGATATAGCCTATCAGGACTTGACAAAATGAGATCGAATAAGATAACATAAATGCGGAATGTAAAAGATGAACACACGAATTATTAACGAGGTTTGACACGAACTTGGCTTACGTCCCCGCCTAGGGTTATCCAACCCGTAGAATTCAAACACTTCTTATTTCACTTCACTTGAGCCTAGAACTTCCTAGAGAAACTACCCTTTCTCTATACAAAGCCTCATCGCTTCTATTCTAGCTCTCAACCTTATAAGTGAAATAAAAGCTCACACCACACACCAAGTGTGTTTGATCGAGTATAAAATACTCTAAGTGTAAGATGAATGACTTGTACAATAAGTGCCAGTGTTTCGCTCAACTCTCAAACAATAAACAACACTTAGGCTTTAGGAGAACGTAAGAGAGAAACTGAGATGACGAATGCTTTAGGATGCTATGATTGCTCGAGTGCTTGCTTAGATGATAGTCGTCCTTTTGCCTTCGTCCTTATATAGTCGAATGTCTTCGAGGTTTCCTTGGAGGGAAGGCCGTTAGAAATTCAAAACCTTTCCAAACTATTTGAATTCCTTCCGTTTGTGTGCTTTCCAAGGTTGTTCCTTCAATCTTCTTCATGATCACGCATAATCAAATATGGATCGGATCTTTCCTTGTATGGCATATGATATCCTTAAGAAACATACATAATGCATCTAACACACAAAATGGGTTAGAGGAGAAACATATGTATATGTTAAGATCAAATCGAATATCATGGCCCAAAGTGAAGCCCATGATTTAGTTAGGCACAACAAAGTTGGTCTCGAATCATTTCCTGTAAAAAGAACAAGTCAATAAATAAATGTACGAAAATGCATCCAAACATTTTAGTCTGGGTTTCAAGACCTTGAAACCTAGCCTTTTGTCTTTCATCATCCTATAGATCACATGCACGTTAGTTCTCAAGATCTTATAATCAAGGTGGAGTCTTCACTCTATTTTACAAATGGGTTTACAAAAGATGTTGGAGTGAAAAAATGTCTCTTTCCTCTAAAACTTCAATTTTTTTTTCTATTTTAGAGATGGTGTTGGGCTTGTTCTAAGGGGGCTATTGTGGAGTTTCCTAGATATTAATATAGTACAATATGTAGTTTTGAGTTATCCTTTCTGAAATTGAGAAGTCGAGTACATTCAAGTTCAAGATATTTGTGGAGCTATGGGCTGCCAATTGGCAACAACAACAACAAGTCCAGTATGTACCACTCAGAGCAGGGTTTGGGGGATTGAATTGTACGCACTCTTGCCCCGACTAGGGCCGGACCAGAGAGGCCCAACTTGTATAGGGGCATATAAAATCTGTTTTAGTTATATTATTATTAAACAATCCTTACATACACATAAAAGCATAATAGCCTAGTTGGTTAGGGAAGTATGTAAGATTGTTTGTTTAACTAGAGGTTCAAGGTTCAATACCCTCTTTCTTTTATTTTTTTGCGTTTGATTATTTTTAAACTTTCCCTCATTTGCGGTTGATTTTTTTTTTTCCAAAACTTTCTGTGTTATTTTTTTGCCTTTGATTTTTTTTAAACTTTCCCCCATTTGCAGTTGATTTTTTTTATTTAACTTTTTTCCCCTATTAATTTTAACTTTGGTTTTTTTTTTAATTTAAATTCCTATGATTTTTTAAAAAACTTCCTGTGTTTTTTTTGCCTTTGATTTTTTTAAAAACTTTCTCTTTCTTTTATTTTTCTGCGTTTGATTTTTTTTTTCAAAACTTTCTATGTTGTTTTTTTGCCTTTGATTTTTTTTTAAAGTTTCCCCCATTTGCGGTTGATTTTTTTTAGTTAACTTCCCCCCTATTAATTTTAACTTTGGTTTATTTTTTTCATTTAAATTCCTATGATTTTTTAAAAAAACTTCCTATGTTTTTTTTTGCCTTTGATTTTTTTTAAACTTCCCCCCATAATTTGCGGTTGATTTTTTATATTTAACTTTTCCCCTAGTAATTTTAACTTTCGTTGATTTTTTAAATTCTTATGTTTTTTTGTGCATTTGATTTTTTTAGTTGACTCTCCCCAGTTGGTTAGGCGATGCTTCTTTGATTTTTTTTTTAAATTTTAACATTTGTTTAAATGTTTTTAGATTAGAAAACTATTTCAAAAACCATTTATTCTACCATAGCTTATGTATATACATACTATATAGTAGTGGAGGGCCTCCCATAAAAAAAACAAAATAGTAGTGGAGAGCCCAATTTTAAATTTCGCCTCAGGCCATATAAAACTCAGGTCCGGCCCTGGCCCCGACTAGGTCGAGAGGGTGTTTTCTAGTGACCCAAATAACAAGACAACAAGGAAAGATGATAACACACCTCCTACAAACCATATATCAAAAAATAAAAGAAAGAAAACGATGAGAAGAATGCGCATAAGAATGTTGTGCTAGAAGGGAAGGGAGGCATGATGCGATAAACATTGCATCCAACTAGTGTTCGTCAACCCGGATAGCACTCCTCCACTGCATCCTATCGCGTGTCATCTCCTCAGTAAGTCCCAGCGCGGCCAGTTCATGTCTAATCATTTCACCCCAACTCTTCTTCGGACTCCCTCTGCCCCGACGAATGCCTTCGATAGCCAAGTTGTCACATCTTCGCACCGGCGCACTTGGATCTCTCCTCTGCATATGTCCATACCATCGGAGTCTCGATTCCCGCAGTTTAGCTCTAATACTATAGCCACTACCACCCTTTCTCGGATAGTCTCGTTTCTGATTCTGTCGCGCAAGGACAAACCACACATCCACCTGATCATTCTGAATCTGTTGCGCAAGAGCTGCCAATTGGTTATGCATCTCAATATTCAGAATTTGAGTACATTCAAATTTATGAGATTTGGAGTTGATTTATTTCATACTTGTTTGCTATAGTATCATTTTAGATAATTAATTTTATAGTTACACGTGCGCGATCATTACAAGACGGACACACAAACCCTCTCGTTACGTACTACATCAGGAAATAACAGAACACTACGCCAGATTGCGTCTCGCTCGACTGACTTCAAAAAGTTCGTCGTCTGAATCGGGTTCGGGCGACGAACTTACTAAGGCTCGTCGCCTGCACGTTGGGAGGCACAAATCGCCTCCAACCCATGTTCTGCCGACCAGAAAAACTCAATGTTCGTCGGCTGAACTGAACTCAAGCGACGGATGAAATCCAGGTGACGAACTTTGCTCAAGTTCGGTCGCCTGAACAGGTATCCAAATGACAGCTGTCAGAATGGGCCTTTGTAGCGACGGAAATTCTGATCGTCCGTCGCCTGAATGTTGGACTTTTTCAAAAGTAAAGTAATAAAGCCCGGTTGGTGATGGATATTAAATACTGTTCATTCAGGAGACGAACATTTAAATATTTTCGTCGCCTGAAAAGTGTGGTAGTTGACCCCATATTTATTACTATTCACTTAGGAGACGGAGATATATATATGTTCGTCGCCTGAATGTGTTTTCCGTAACAAACAATTAAAATCGGTAGTACTGTGCAATAACTCATTCTCCTCTTCATCATTTCTCCCAAAATAACCCTAGAGGGCTCGAGAACTCTTCCCCCATTTCACAATTTTCACACATCCATTGAAGGTATGTATATTTTTTTTTTGTTGAATATATGCATATACATTGTTTGTGTGGATTGATGATGAGCTTGTCTTTTTTAATGGAGTTTAGATGGTAAAAAAGTTGTTTGAATGGAGTTTATGAGGGGAAAGAGTTGTGTATGTATATATGGACTTGAAATTGAGGTTAAATTGAGTTTGTGTTATGAATTGATTGTGTATGTGAATGGATTGTTTATGTGCAATTTATTTTTGAAAAAGGGATGTACAATGAGATAGATGATGACAATGGAATTTGTATTTGAGTTTATGATGAAAATGGAAATTAGAATGTTATGATTGAAAATTGATTTTAAATTGAGTTTGAGGTATGAATGGATTGTTTATGTGCAATTTTATTTGAGAATGTGGTGTAGAAGGACATAAATGATGAGAATGGATTGTTTATGTGCAATTTTATTTGAGAATGTGATGAATTCATATGAATGGATTGATAATGATAGGACGATAATGGGCAATAAAAGTTGGATGCTACTCCCTCACGCTCACGGGGAGTATCAAAATGGAATATTTCTCTTTATGCAGAATCTTAGAGATAATGCGAATGGAATGACTCATTTCCTATGTCCGTGTCGGAGATGCCGCAACAATGAATGGAACCCAATAGATGAAATACACAGTCATTTGGCCCACATGGGGATGTGGCCTAGTTATACTGTTTGGGACAAGCATGGCGAAGCCCCAGTTGATAGGACAATTGAGCAACGACGAACGCAGATCCTGGAGGAAGGGGTATCTTCCTCCGTTGATGGTCCTGCTATGAACATTCTGCACGATGTTTTTCCGTTTCATGCCGGATATGAGGTGCACTCTGTTCCCGACGATCCTCCGTTCCAATATGTTGTTGACGATGATTACGAGAAATATAATAGGCTTGTAGAGGCAGCAAACATGCCATTGTGTGAGAACAGCGATATGACTGTTCTGGATGCCTGTCTGGATGCAATGCAGATGACGTCAGAGTTTGGGTGGACAGATAGGAGCATGGACACCATGTGCGCACACATTGCTCGCATGTTGCCGAAAGGACATAAACAGCCTACAGATGGAGCGAAGATGAAGAGTGTGATTAGGGACCTTGCATTTGGGTACGAGCTGATCAACGCTTGTGAGTATAACTGTGTGCTATTTCGCAAACAATACGCAGATCTCGAAGCGTGCCCCAAGTGCAACACATCTAGGTGGTGTACTAGGGAGGGTACGAGAGGCAAGGTTCCCAGGAAGGTTCTTCGGTACTTTCCCTTAACCCTTAGACTGAAGAGATTGTTCATGGAGTCGAACATTGCAAAGGCTATGCGATGGCATGGTGAGCGGGTGAGAGATGCAGAATGGTTGAAACACCCATCAGATGGTGAGGCATGGAAAGAATTTAACAAAACCTACCCGCATTTCTCTGAAGACGTGAGGAATGTGAGACTTGCACTTGCAACCGATGGATTCAATCCATTTGGGAATCAGTCAACCCTCCATAGCACATGGCCTGTCATAGTGATGCCATACAACTTGCCTCTATCATTGTGCATGAAGAAGGAATTCAACATGTTAGCGTTGTTGATTCCGGGACCAAAGTCTCCAGGAACGTGTCTTAGTGTGTTCATGCAGCCGTTGATCGATGAGCTTCGCCACTTATGAGGGACTGGAGTATATACTGTTGATCGATACTCAAGGTCCACTTTCACGATGAAAGCAGCAGTGTTGTGGACTATAAGCGACTTTCCTGGCTTAGGGATGTTGGCTGGAGCTGCGACGAAGGGGTATAAAGCCTGCCCTATTTGCTTGGATAGTACTTCTGCAACGCATGAACAGGGGAGAATGGTTTACGATGGGCACCATAGATGGCTTCCACCAAACCACCTGTGGCGAACCGATGGTATGACATTCAATGGAAGCGAGGAACACAGAACACGCCCTTATGCTTGGAACGGGGAGCAAATTCTTGCACAAATCGATAGGTACGAGAACACATAACACTCTCTTTTCCCTGTTCATACGTTTGTCCGATGTCTTTCTCATTATGTTTCCATCTGTTTCAACATAATCAACTTCCCCGTCCTCAGCTCGCACCCTGCTTTCAAGGCCCCATACAGTGTGACTAACAGAATGTGTTGGACCAACAAGTCCGAGTTATGGAGATTGTCGTATTGGCGTCACATTAGAGTCAGACATGCACTCGATGTTATGCACATCGAGAAGAACGTCTTCGACAACATCATCGGCACTAATCTTAATATAGAAGAGAAGACAAAGGATGGTCCCAAATCTCGAGCCGCATTGCAGCAGAGAGGGGCGCGGAGAAGCCAGGTGTTGTGAGCCTAATTCGCCGTGTTTTACATCTACTTTTATATCGTTTTTTGCATACATTTCATGCATTTAGGTTAGAATAGTACATAATTTGTGTAGTTTATGTTTATTTGCAATATATGGAGGTCTACACAAGTTTTTGTTATATTTCTCAGAAATCAGACGCACTTTGGAGCTTAAAGGAAAGTCATGAAGAAGCTAAGGATGGTGCAGCTGGAGAAAACGCCATTTTTCACCATTCATCATTCTGAATCAAGCTTCGATGTCTTCATGAGAGTTGTAGCCCTTGAAAAGAGGTTTCCAACGCATGGTCATATGCGTCAATCCGACAAACGAGGCCTTCGGAAAATGCGTTTCAAGAACAGAGCAAAATGCTGAGAAACTTAGTCGATATCGAGTTGTTTTACTCAATATCGAGTAACCCATATCGAGCTGGAGCACCAGGAATCGACAAAGCAAGGTGGGAGTTGAACATTCAAGTCGATATCGAGGAACTTTACTCGATATCGAGTAAACACTTAGTCGATTTTCACTTCCCGGAGCCGAGATCGACAAAGAAGCTGAAGACGGACCAAGCCTTGGTCGATATCGACTAAATCTTCTCGATATCGAGGAAAAATCAAGTCGACTTTGCTCCTGTTGGCCGGAATCGAGTTGCTGAGCGGAAGACGAGAAAATGTTGGTCGATATCGAGCAATTCTACTCTATATCGAGTTGATTCCAGGCGGCGGATTCCGAGCTATCCGGGTCATGTTAAGTTTCTATCCCGAAGCCGATGGAGATATTTTCGAGATCAAATTCTATCAAGTTCCATCAAGACCTCTCATCAAATTGGCGTCGTTGCCGGGGAGATATCAATCGCGCCTAGTTTAATTGTGTTTAAGGTTCAGAAAAGCCCTATCCCTTTTTCTTACCCTATCACATACCCTACCATCACCTACCTCACCGGTACCAACTGGGTGCCAAGCTTTTGCTACTAATTTGTGTTCTTGATTGTGATTTCAAAGCTTAGGTACAAAGACGGAAGACTTTGTCAAAGGGAATCCTGCATGGGAAGAATGGTCTCAGGATTTGAGACGGAGGAATAGGATCGCAGTGGAGGAGGCACGATTAAGGGAAATAGCCCGGCTGAAGGACTTAGTCCGAAGACTTGAGGCTTCCTATCGTTCTGAAGGATTAGAGCCTCCTTCTTATGAGATAATTGAAGCTATGGAAAGTGATGAGGAAGAAGAAGATTGGAACGAACAATGGGTACTCCCACGGTACATGAGAGCAACAACGCCAATCGATGTCGACTACCCCATAGTCGACGTCGACCACATTACAGAAACCCAGGTATGTCCTTCCCCGATATCGATTCCACCTTTGCAATCTATCTTTGAAAAACCATTTGAAGGACCCCATACTTGAATATGAACATCGGTTTATCAAAATCATCGGGGATAGCCTTCACCTTGTAAGGTAAAAGCGATCTTCGAATGCTCTGGTCAACAATGTCCAACTTCTTCTCTTCTAGTGCTATTTTTCCTTGGGATCCTTCATATGATTCATCAACAATAGGTAGGAAAGTAGGAATGAAATTCGAGGAAGGACATACCTGGTTGTCGACATCGAGTGGGTCAATTGGCTCGTCGAGAGGAGGGCATGGTCCTTTAGACTGAATGGAAGCCTCAAGCCTTCGGATTTCGTCTTCAAGCCGAGCTATTTCCTTTAATCGTGACTCCTCCACTGCGATCCTATTTCTCCGTCTCAAATCTTGAAATCATTCTTCCCATGCAGGATTCCCTTCGACAAAGTCTTCCATCTTTGTACCTAAGCTTTGAAATCTCAATCAAGAACACAAATTAGTGGCAAAAGCTTGGCACCCAGTTGTTACCTGTAAGGTAGGTGGTGGTAGGGTATGTGATAGGGTAAGAAAAAGGGATGGGCTTTTCTGAACCTTAGGCACAGAAGAGAGATGGAACACTCCCTCATGCGCCATTCCTGGTGAAACGGGAGGACATACCATATATTCTAATGGTTCGGTGCAGTGAAGTACCCCCATGGGTACGCTGGATCTTTGCACAACAAGGTCAAAATTGCAGAGAGAAATTCCACGGCCTGAAGACCCATGACATTCATGTTATGTTTCAACGTCTTCTTCCCATTGTTGTCCGTGCATACATGCCGTTGGGTGTTGCCAAGACTTTGGTTGTGCTAGCGAAATGGTTTCAGAAATTATGTGTCAGGGAGGTGAGGAAGGAGGATGTTCGCCAGATGGAGGATGAGATGGTTCAGATTCTTTGCAGACTGGAGATGATTTATCCCCCGCACTTTTTCACAATCATGGTACACCTTCTAGTTCACCTACCGCAACAAGTGTTAGAAACTGGACCAGTGCATTACACCTGGATGTACCCAATAGAAAGGTATGCTACTTTTAGATTAAATTCATCTCACAATTTCACATCCATCTTACCCCTCCAAAACTTCTTCCTTTGTTTTATAGGCAACTTGGCAAATGTAAGGCTCAAGTGAAGAATTACCGTTACCTGGAGGGAAGTATTTCAGAGCGTTACGTTTTAAACGAGGCAACAACATACTACAACTTTTATCTCGGGGGTCGAGATGAGAGCCGTGAAGGTACGAATGCTATGGAGGAGCTGAGCTATGATATTTCTGTCGTTTCAAGCCTCTTGCGTCCTCACGGTGAAATCATGAGAGAAAGGTTAGGAGAACCTATGATTGCAGAGGCTCACTGGCAGGTTTTAACCAACTGCAAGGAAGTTGAGTTCTACTTGACATCGCATGAGGATCTGTATAGTGAGGCTTACCTAGAGTATGAAGAATGGGACCGTAGAAGAGATTTTCTCAGTTATTTCTACCCATGGGTAAGAACGACCGTGATGTTTCATTGAACAAATTGCATGTTTGTTTTCCCAAAACAGAACCCTAACATGTTATGTTGTATAGGTTTCTAAGTTGCATAGAGATGGAGACACCTACCTGAAACCGGAGGTTCTGAACTTGGCAAAGGGGCCACTACAATGCAAACTGTATTGGGCCTGCTCTGTCAATGGGGTGAAGTTTGTGGCATGGGACAAAGACAAAGATTTGAGAACACAAAATTCAGGGGTGATGGTGGAAACTTCAGATGCTAAGTACTATGGGGTACTTGAACAAGTGGTAGAGCTGATATACGCTACTTGTATGCCAGTTGTGTTGTTTAAATGCAAGTGGTTTGACACCGACCCTAAAAATAGTGGAAGCACCAAGATAGATATGGGTTTGCTCTCTGTGGACACGAACAACAGTTGGTATGAGGATTCCCCGTTTTGTCTTGCACGCTCGGCGAGGCAAGTGTTTTACGTGGATGATCCAAAGGCGGGTGATGCTTGGAAAGTAGTTAATGTGATGTCCCATAGAAACGTGTATGATCCTCAAACTCTAGCAACTCGCGGAGATGATCTTACCAATGAGGTGGAAGAAGCTTATCAGGAGATTGGCCCGGTGATCTATTTCGAAAATTTGAACCTCGCCATTGATCTTGAAATGGAGGAAGAAGAAGAAGAAGACGATGATGATGAAGATGAAGATGTAGATGAAGATGAAGATGAAGATGAAGATGAACAAGAGGATGACGAAGATGAAAATGACGATGACGAAGGTTGATAATGTCTTCGGATTCCATAAATCATAGATTGTAATCGTTGTTTTTGTGAGACATGGCGGTTATTTTCGTATGTGTATGACATGGTTGGTATCATGGCTTCTGAGACTATTTTTTTTGGTGGAATTTGTCATTAAGTTATGGTAAACAGGCCAATAACACATGCAAAGTGCTCTTTTTTAAAAAATCTGGATTTTTTCAGGCGACGGACAAATTAAATTCCCGTCACCTGAGATTATTCAGCAGACGAACTTATTACTAGTACGTCTCCCCAATGGAAAAGTGAATTTTTGCTCGAATAAAATTTCATTTCCCACCTTTATTTTCACCAAAATTTGAATTTCCGCCAAATTTTCAGGCGACGGGCTAGTTAATATCTCGTCGCTTGAGATGATTCAGCAGACGAACTTTTTATTAGTACGTCTCCCCAATACAAAAGTGAATTTCTGGAATAAAACTTCATTTCCCCCCTATATTTTCACCAAAATTTGAATTTCTGCCAAATTTTCAGGCGACAATTTTTTTTAAATGTCCATCGCCTGAACGTGTAGGATTTTAGTAACTCGGACTCCTCCTCTAACCCTTAGCCCCAAATCAATTTCATTCATCTCTCTCTCTCTCTCTCTCCGCCTCTCCTCTCGTCCCTCCTCCGCCTCTCCTCCGCCTCCTCCCTCTCCTTCGTGCTCTGTCCCTCCCTCTCGTCCGTCCTCCGCCTCTCCTCCGCCTCATCCCTCTCCTTCGTGCTCTGTCCCTCCCTCTTGTGCCTCCTCCGACCTCTCCTCCACTGAAAACCTAATCTCTCCCCATGCCTCCTAAATGCCGCCCTGTGAAGGGGAAAAAGAAGCAATCCTCGTCCACTCTGGCCTCGATTCCTCCACCTCTGCAATTACCGGAGCCCTCGCCCTCGAACTCAGCGGCTTTAACGCCTCCGGCCCCGACTCTCCCACTCCCTCTGCAAACTCCCACTCCCACTCCCTCTCCAAACCCGGCCCCGACTCTCACTCCCACTCCCTCTCGAAACCCGGCCCCGACTTCTGCTGCCTCAGGGACTCCTACTCCCTCTCCCACTCCCTCTGCAACAACCCCGGTGCCACCTCCTCTCCTATCTCTGCCCAATGGCAACCCTGTGCCATCCACGACCATTGTCGGCGCCAACCCAGTAGCTACGTCATCAGGCGAGGCCCCTCGCTCCATCCGTTGTCGTGGTTAGCACCTCTCTCTCTCTCCCTCTGTCAGATTCTGTAACATTGTATAAGGATTTAGGGTTTCAATTGTATAATGATTTAGGATTTAGGGGTTCAATTGTATTAGATTTAGGGTTTCTATTGAAATAGTTAGGGTTTCCAGTTGAAGCTCTGTGATTAATGTTGTTGTGTTGGTTCTGTGTTGATCTTTGCTTTGGAATTGTGTTTATTACTTTGTGATGCTCTAGATATGCTATTTTAGACTTAGTTTTATCACAATATGCTGTAAATTTGGCTATATCACCATGAAAATGTTTTTATAGTCTTGGACTTGAAATATTTGACTTGTAACATGTTTTTATAATCTTAGACTTGAAATATCTGTATCACTGCCATGTTTTTATAGTCTCAGAATTTTCTCTCATTCCATACCATTTTTTGATGTCTGGACTCTACTTGGTACATGCCACACTTCTGTACATGTAAATTCAATGCTGTTCCTATATACTCTATGGTTGCCTGGCTAGAAGTGTGTCAAAATTCATGCTGTTTGAGATGATCTTATGTATGTATGACTCAACTTCAACATATTCTTTTTTTGAATTCATTTTTGGCTGATTGCAAAAGCTTTAAGTTAGGTTCCATGTTGATCTACCTATTCTCAATACCTAATATCCTCTTATCAGCTTCATCAAATTGTCTTATTATTTGTTTGTCAATCTCAACTGTCTTATTTTTGTCTAATGTTATTTATCTCAACTGTCTTATTATTTGTTTGCCAATCTGCTTTAAGTTAGGTTCCATGTTGATCTACCTTTTGCTTTTTTCATCATGATCAACTGTCTAATGTTATTCATTTTTGCCTTTTTCATCCTTCTGTTTGTTTCATTGTATGTATTTAGTCCTTGTATATGCTGAGACTGTTATTTGTGTGTATTTGTTGCATTTGATGGATTCTTTGTTTATATTTTGTTTATACATGGCCTGATTATAGTATTCTACAAATGCAGTCTTTATATTTTTCATCCTTTTGTTTGTTTCAATGATGATTCTGATATGTTCTTATGAATTTTAGGTAAATATCGTACCATCAAGAGTCACAAAACAACACTTCTCAAGGCGGCAGCAGGGAAGAAGCTGAATATCGAGTGATCCTGCTTCCACAAGGAGCCTGGCCTCAAGCAACTACATGACACCTTTGTCCGAGACATTGGGTGTGCTATTAGGGACAAAGTGTCGATGCTTGCATCAACATGGACCAAACTAACAGAGGAGAAACAGTCCCCCGTAAGAGATTACTTGGAGATAGTTTACTTTTTTTTATTATCTTTTACCTAAGTACTTATTACTTATAAGTACTTTTCTGTGTGATCTACATATATCTTTATAGTTTGATTTATCTATTTGACTGAGATTTAATATGAATATCCCCTCAATAATGTGGTTTTATCTTTATAGTTTGATTTATCTATTTGACTGAGATCTACATATATCTTTATAGTTTGATTTATCTATTTATCTATTTGACTGAGATTTATCTTTATAGTTTGATTTTTCTATGTGGTCTGGATAGTTGATATATAAAAAATAATTTGGTTTTGTGCTTCACATCTATTCTGCTCTGAATTTTTTTTTTGTTTGCTTGCTTGGCTGTTGCTTATCTTCTGTCATGTGTGGATGTACTATGAGATTTGTTTGCTTGCTTCACAATATGCTTATCTACTGTTGCTTATCATCTATTTGCTCTGAATTTTTTTTGCTTGCTTATCTACTATGAGATTTGTTTGCTTGCTTGGCTGTTGCTTTTTTTTTTTGTTTGCTTGCTTGGTTGTTGCTTATCTTCTATTCAAATTTTTTTTTTCTGATATGGATGTGTAGATGTACTATGAGATTGACCCTGCAGTTGACTCATACGTGGAGAAAAAGAGCGGAAAAGCATATGAGGGCTGGAAATATGACTGTCATCAACACTTCCTGAAGTGGGGGGGGGGGGGGGGGCGAGGACATACCACTTGAGTTTGTCGTTCGCCCTGAGCAGTGGCGGTTCTTGGTCAGTGACTTCACAGACGAAGCGAGAATGGTAATTTCTCATTAATTCCCTAACTTGTTTTTTTATTCGCCGTTTATCTTATTGTTTAACACTTGTGATTTCTGAATGACTTTCTTTTTACAGGCCCTGTGTGAGCGAAACAAGCAAAACAGGACCAAGAACCCAAACGCCATGAATCATCACAATGGGTCCAAGCCCCTGAGCTTCCGAGCAGAAGAGCTCATTGTTAAGGAAAAGCATCCGGCAGTATGGCTTAAGACAACCATAGAAGCCTACGAGAGGTGTCCGGGTGCGCAGGATGGACTGGTATGACCTTCTTTTTTTCTGTAATTTTTCCTAAGTACTTAGGTTTTACTTATATTATTGCATTTCTTATAAATCATGTTCAAAAATTAATGATGATAAGCTAGGTAATACATGGTACTCTTATATAACTTAAATGCATGGTACTCTTATTTCTGTATGACTTTCTTATAATAATGCATTTCTTATAATAATGCTTTTCTGTATGAGTTTTACTTATAATAATGCATTTCTTATAATAATTCATTTCAGTAAAACCTAAGTATAATAATGCATTTCTGTATGACTTTCTTATTTCTATATGACTTTCTTATTTCTGTATGACTTTACTTATAATAATGCATTCATTAGTGAATATTTTTACTTATAATAATGAAAAGCTAGGTAAAAATTAATGATGATAAGCAATATACATTCATTAGTGAATAGTTTTACCTATAATAATGCATTTCTTTCATTATTTCCTTTTCTATATAATGAAAGCAGTAGGTAATAATGCGTTTCTTTCACTATGAGATTGGTTTTACTTATACATTCCTTTCATTATTTCTACTGTTATTGTAATCAGTAGGTAAATCCTAGTGTTATTATAAATTCCTTTCATTATTTCTGTTAGTGTTAGTATAAATTCCTTTTGCTTATAAATTCCTTTTAGTGTTATTATAAATTCCCTTCATTATTTCTTTGGTTTTACTTATAAATTCTATATAATTATTTCTTTGGTTTTACTTATATATATTTTTTGTGCATACATGAACTTGTAGGCCAAATTGAAACGTCGTCTTGATGAAGTCCTCACTGTTGGAGAAGGAGCAGAAGACCCAAGCCAAATACCACCCCTCTCTGTCGAAGAACAAACACAGATCATCTTGGAATGCCTTGGGGAAAGACGAGGAACAGAAGTTCGAGGTATAGTTCAATCCCACTAATTTTATTTTTGTATTACAATTTTCAGAAGTTCATAACAAGATTTTACTTGTTATAATTCAATCCCACTGATTTTACTTATAGTTCATAACAAGATTTTATAACAAGAATGGGTGCAGCTGGAGATTTTACTTATAATTCAATCCCACTGATTTTAATTATGTTACTTGTTATAATTTTCAGAGGTATAGCTCTTATTATGTTTTCAATCTTTTTTTACTTATAACTCTTATTATGTTTTCAATCCCACTGATTTTACTTATAGCTCTTATTATAATTCAATCCCACTGATTTTACTTATAGCTCTTATTATGTTTTTAATCTTTTTTTTAAAGGAATGGGTGCAGCTGGAGAGCGGCCTGCAAAGAAACGAGGGGGTCCATGGACAACAAGGGCTGCAGAGAGGGACAAGGAGCTGGAGGATGCGAAGGCTGAAATTGTAAGGTTGCGTGAGAAAACCATCCAAGTCGAGAGCAAGAATGAGCAGCTGGAGGAATGTATGACCAGTATCGAGAGGCCCATGATGGGCATGCTAGGTGGTCAGTCCAACTCACAGCCATCCGTCACCTCTGTGGTGTGTCCTCAGGCGGTCGTCCAACAGACTCTCAGCCCTCCAACAACTCAGGTGGTCATCCAACAGACTCTCAGCCCTCCCCCCAGCCGAAATAGGTAAGGATGCCTTCCTCATATATATAACTAAGACTTGGGTTTGGTTTTTTGTGAAGTTGTGTAGTGTTTGGAGAGACTTTTAGAACTTGTGTATTGTGGCTTTGAAACTTGTAGTGTTTGGAGAAACTTTTTGTGAAGTTGTCTGGATATTTGTCACATACTTTTGGTATGTTGGACAAGCTTTAGGGTGGATTACAAGGTTTTTAATTTGATGGGTTGAATTACTTGTGCTTGTGATTGTGTTGTTGTTGAGTATGTTATTGTTTGTGTGTTGTGTGTTGTGTGTGTTGTTGTTTATAAAGTTTAGGACAGGAGCACAACATGTGCTATAAGGTACATTCCAACAGGGGGCACCTGCCCTATTAAATTTTATTTTTTTAAAATCAAAACAATTCAGCCGACGAACAAACAATATTACATCGTCTTATTAATTAAAAAAAAAAATTAACCCTTTCAGGCGACGAAATTATATAAAATTTCGTCTCCTGAACACTCCAGCTCTGGACATACAACTGAGAATGCATCATTAGACTTCACTCAGGAGACAAAATAAGTCTATGTCCGTCTCCTGAAACTATCTAGGCGACGAAACATAAAGGAAAGGGTCATCGCCTGGATTCTTTCATAGCTATATGGACCGACTCCAGCGACGAACTTATGACACTAAACTCGTCGCCTGAGTCTTAATGGGCGGGCCTAGATGGCCCTTGGCCTCTGACAACATCATCAGTCGACGGGCACATTTTCCGTCGCCTAAGTTAACTCCACCGACGAACATACAGATGTTCGTCGACTGAATGGTGAAAGGATGAAAGTCACCGGACCACAACTCAGGCGACGGAAGTTCGTCGCCTGAGTTGTCAGAGGGCGAAAATCCCCTTTCAGACGACGACCTTGGTCCGTCGCCCGAAAGGCCATCTGGCGTAGTGGAAATAAAACTATTAAGATCGTCACGCTTTAATTTCTTCAAAGATACACTTTCCTTTTTGGTGGATATACATATAATATATCAGACATTACTCCTCTTTAGTGTTTACCCTTTGTACTTGATCTTAATCAACCTAATAATCTATACACTGACTTAATACATATCAAGCGATAATAACTTTTAAGTACATGTATTGATGTATATGTAAAACAAACAATCGCCCAACAAAAATTAGACTCGATCTGTTTAAATAGCCATGTATTAGTATTATGGGGTAACTTATAAGGTATAATAATGTATTGTAATAATGTACATTATTAGTTATAATACATTGTTATTCAAATGTTAACCCTTAATAGATAAAAGATGTTTAGATTTGGTGGAGTGTTGTTGTCGTTGGAGAACTTGGAGTAGTAGTAGATTGACATTTAGAAAGGGCCTGCACTGCAGTGGGCTCCACACGGCTAATAAACTGTCGTAGCGTCCACTCAAAAATTGGGAGTGCACGCAGGGAGGTTTGATTTATGATTGTAATTATAAAATATAATTAATGTGGGCTTCCACCACCTTTGTTTGGGTCTGTTGGACTGTACACGGTGGCGGTGTGGTGGTGGGGACGCTCAGATAGTCGGCGGTGCTGTTATTTTCGGGAGTGCGCGGAGGGGTTTGTCTTAACCTTCGCCGGCCCTACTCACCCAAGGGAGCTGGGTGTGCCAATCTATATCCAACTCTTTTAAAACGTAACATATTTACATATGCTTGACAAGTTGTAATTAGAGCATCTTCCCCCTAAGCTAGAATAGTTAAGGGAAATAGCCTATCAAAAGAGAATATTCTATAGAATATTCTCTTTTGGCCTATTAAATGGTTTTGTTGTTTCCACCGTAGGCCAAATTTGACAGGCAAATTTTCTATAAATACTCATGTAATTTAAAACTTTCACACGCATTTCCGTCACTCGATTCTATCGTTATCCTTTCGATTTGAATCAACAATAAATTCTTCTCAAATATCATCATCATCTCACTCTTCAAATGAAACTATTGAGATTTCTAATTCAATCTTAGATTCATTTGAACAGGATCAAAATGTCTTACTACAAATTTTATTTTTAATTGTAAATCAGAACTATATAATATATAGATTTATAATTGTATTATTTATAAATTTACTTCATATTATGGTTTTGATGTGTTTTGGGATTTTTATTATTATTTTCAAATATAGTAATTTATGCAAATCGATATTTATTTATGAGATATGATTTTGATGAAGATGTAATAATATAAAATGAATATGTTTTTCTAAAGATATTAATTATTTATGCAAATATAATCCAAACATATTAAATATTATAGTCATATCAAAGAACTGATCAATATCTTTACAAACTATAACTTTTAGTTTTGATAAAAATTATAATTAGATAGTTTATATACAATTAATTGTGTGATTTAGAAATTTATATTAATAATGAACAATTAAAAAAAATAAAAAAAAATGGTTGAATTCACATTTGGCCTTCTAAAATGTCAAGCCAAATTTGGCCTTCATTTTAGAAATAGGCCAAAAAAAATTTGGCCAAAATGAGTTTTGGCCTATGATGGGAGAAAAAAGAGGCTAAAACTCATTTTATAGCCTAGGGTGGGAGATGCCCTTAGGCCGGTGTCCGTACATTTTATGTGGAAACCTCTACAAAAGTATACACAAAGGCCGATCCTCTTTGGAGTCAAGGGTGATAGTCGTCCCTCAAACAAAAATAGAATTGTTCCTCTTATTATAAGCTCATATACGACATTTGAGTAAAAAGTTAAAGGGTGGTTTTCTGCAAATTCGATTTTAAAGGGTGGTTTTGTGCAAAAGGCCATATTTAAGGGGTGTTTTTTTTGCAGATTACCCTATATTAAAATATATGAAATTTGTAAAATACAGTACGCGCAATTTATGGTTATTTTTGTTTTCTAGTTACACATTCATAATATTAATGATTCTTTTGGAAAAAAAATAAATAGGATTCAATTTTCCGTCCCCTCAACTGATAGCTTCATGATCCGCCACTGAGTATATATCCGTTTGATCTATTTAGGGTGTTTAGATTAAAAGTGATTATAATTATAATGTGTTTAAAATATTATAAATTTTTAAAAATATTGTCTTGAAAATTAGGTCATTTAAACACTCATTATTACATTAATTTTATAACTATATTATAAAATTAATGCAATTTATTAATATAATTTATAAGTTATTTTATTCGAATTTTGTGTTATTTTAAACATATTGTAAATTAGATTAAGCAAACACTTTCAAAGTGATCATAATTATAAGGGTAAACTGCAGAAAACCACCCCTTAAATATGCTATATTGCTCAAAACCACCCCTTACATGGCTAATTACCGAAAACCACCCATAGAAGCATCTCAGTTAGCAATCAACAACCCTTGTTAAATTTCCGTTAACAATCCGTCAATGTATGAAATTGCCATCATTTTTAATAGAAATTAATTGAAATAAAACAATTTAAAAAAGGATTATGTTAATTTTGGTAAGTGTGTAGAATTTGGAGGAGATTGCAGCGAGGAGAAGAACAACTTGAAGAATTGGAGTTTTTATGTTCTCATAATTTAAAACCCTAGATCTGTGTTAGAGGAGAAACAAGAGGCGGAGGAGAGAGGGCGCTGCCCGGAGTCGAGAGCAACGAGGAGAACGTCGTTGGACGCTGGGAGAGAACCCATATGGAGAAGAGACGAGAGGGCCGGGATCGAACAACCCAAACCGGAGCCAAAACTATCCGAAATCCCAAAATCTTGAGCGGAGGTCGCCTTCAGCACTTCTTTGATTCTTCCTTTCTTCACTGAAATCTCCATGGGATGCCTTCTTTGAACCAGATTTTGCAAGGGGTTTTGTTTTGTAAACTCAAATTTGTGATCAGATCTGAGAACATCCGTGGTTGGGTTTTTAGATCTCTCAAAGTGTTGGTCAGATATCGGGTTTTAAGGTGTTTGGGGTTGAAACATCTTCTCTTTTTGCGATGGTGGGTATCAGTTTTGGGGGTTTTTTTGCTCAAGGTTTCTCCATCTCCCGGAGGTTTCTGTTGGCAGCAGCTTCTCCCATGGGGATGGTGAGCTCAGCGGCTGGTCGGCGTCCGGTCTAGGTTTCATGGGGGCGATGAACAGTAATCGCATTCACTCTCGGCTTCTCTCATTTTTCTGTTCCTCCATAAACATAATTAATTTTTTTGGAAGAAATCAAATCCAATTTACTTCAATTTTTGGAAGAAATCAAATCCAATTTACTTACCATATCAACGATTCAACGCCTGAACAATTTCATCTACAAAGTGATCACCAAGATCTTGTCTAACCGTATGCAACCTCTCATGTGCCGTTTGGTGGGGCCCACACAAGGGAGCTTTGTTCCGGGTAGATTTATCTCTGACAACATTGTTGTGGCTCAAGAGATCATTCACTCTACGAAGAGGAAGCAAGGTAAAAAGGGATGGTTGTGTCTCAAACTGGACCTCGAGAAAGCTTACGACCGGTTGAGTTGGGAGTTCATCAAGGACACACTCAGGAGTGCTGGTTTCCCGGAGATTTGGGTCCGCTGGATCATGGAGTGTGTCAGGACCCCCCAGAATGCAAGTGTTGTGGAATGGTGAAGCCTCTGAACAATTTCACCCCTCCCGGGGCATTCGTCAGGGAGACCTTATCTCCCCATACATATTTATTTTATGTATGGAAAGGCTTAACCATTTGATCTCGGAGGCTGTCGAAGAAGGCCAGTGGAAACCTATCAGTATTGCGAGAGGTGGCCCGAAAATCTCGCATTTGTTTTTCGCCGATGACATACTTCTTTTTGCCGAGGCCTCGAGTGCTCAGATTAGAGTGGTCCTTGACTGCCTCGACAAGTTCTGTGAGGCCTCTGGGTTGCGTGTTAGTCTGCTAAAATCTAGGGCCTTTGTTTCGAAGAACTTTAAAGCTGGTCTCAGGGAGAAGATATACCTGGAAAGCAAGATTGTAGTGACTGATGACTTGGGTAAATACCTTGGTATCCCTATCCTCCATAAAAGACCCTCGGAAGCTTTGTTTACCCCCATCCTTGATGCCTTCACTTCTAAACTGGCTCGCTGGAAAGCCTCGCTTCTTAGCTTCGCCGGTCGGGTTACCCTTACCCGGGCTGTCCTCACCGCTCTGCCCGTGTACACCATGTCGACACTCATGCTCCCGGAGGGCACGTGTAAGAAGATGGAGAAGGTCTGCCGTGGTTTCATTTGGGGCTCCACTCAGGAGAAGCGCCGGATGAGTAAGGTGGCTTGGGAGGAGGTTACCCTCCCTAGGAAGTTGGGAGGGTTGGGAATTAAGAAAATGAGGGAGCTCAACACCGCCCTTGTTGCTAAGCTTGGCTGGAGGCTCATGACTAAAAAAGAAGGCCTTTGGAGTGAGATTTTGTCTAGCAAGTATGTTAATAAAGCCCTTGGCCAATCTGCGGGCGCGTCGCACCTCTGGAAAGGGATCGTCAAGGCGGTGAACCTCGTGATCAAACCTCATATTAGATGGAACCTCGGTGACGGCACGTGCATCAGTTTTTGGGAGGATAGATGGCTCGACGATGAGCCCCTTTCCCCTTTTGTGAGTACTGTCGAAGTTAGATCGGGTGCAAATTGCCGGGTCACGGACCTCTGGGATCCCGGAGCTGGTTGGAAATGGGACGCCATTGCATCTTCTCTTCCTAGTTCTATATTGCTGGATCTCGCGGCCATGACCGTTTCGGAGAGGGAAGACTCCCTTAGCTGGCGCGGCCATGACCGTTTCGGAGAGGGAAGACTCCCTTAGCTGGCGACTTCAGGGCGACGGGGAGTATTCGGCGAATTCGGGTTACGAGGCCCTTGAGGACATAGGGAATTTCAGGCATGAGGATCGGCCCTTCTTCAATGCCGTATGGAAGCTGAAGATGAGCGAGAGAGTCAGATCCTTTATCTGGCTCGCCAGCAAAGGAGGGGTGCTCACGAACGCCGAGAGAGCTAGACACCCGAAGGATTGCTGACTTCTTCTCCCTCCCTTTCGCAACGTGGTTGAGACTAAACATCTTATCCACTGCTGCCGGTAGGTGCGGCGAGGATTGGAATGCTTTCTTCGCGGTGGCCCTTTGGTGGATGTGGAGGAAGAGGAACGAGGTCGTCTTCGATGGAAGCAAGGGAGGAACGCCGATCTCCGCGGAGTGTTGTTGGGGGCTGGTCGCGGAGTACAAAAGGAGCTGCAATAATGGAGGAAAGCAGTTGACTCGTAGCACAGTGGCTAGGGATATTGCCTGGACCCGTCCGAGCCCGGGCTGGATGAAGATCAACGTCGACGGTGGAGTTAATAAGTCTGGAAGGGCTGCTGCCGGTGGAGCAATCAGAGACGAGTATGGAAGCTGGTTTGTTGGGTTTGTCATGAACATCGGGGCTTGTTCGGTTGTTGCTGCTTAACTTTGGGCGATATTGAAAGGACTGGAGCTGGCATGGGACCAGGGACTCTGCATGGTCGAATGTGAAACAGACTCGGAAGATGCACTTAGATTACTCAAGGGGCCGGTGAAACCTGCACACCCTTGTGCCAGCCTGGTTAATTCCTGCCATGGCTTCATTAGTAGGAGCTGGGATCTCAGGCTCCGTCACTCTTTCCGCGAGGGCAATTGTCTTGCCGACTATCTCGCGAATTTTGCCTTTTCTTTTCCTGTTGGTGTTTCTATTTTGTACTCGGCTCCGGCGGGCGCTAATGGCTTTCTTCTTGACGATGCACAGGGGGTTTCTAAATCCAGATTGTGCCCCGTCGATTAGGTGCTGCTAGCCTCCCTTGGGCCCTTTTCCTGTTTTTTTTTCTACCAAAAAAAAAATCAACGATTCAACGTAATCTCCTTATCCTTTTTTTTTTAATTTTGTTTTCTTTCTTTCTTTCTTTGTTTTGCTATAAAAAACATCATTTTGTTAAAAAAATGTTTTATTTCAAATAAATTATACAAAAAAAAATTAAAGGGTATGATGGTAATTTCATACTTCTAACGGAATCTCGACGGAAACCTAGCAAGGGTGGTTAATTGTTAACAGAGAGGCTTTTACGGGTGGTTTTCGGTAATTATCAATATAAGGGGTGGTTTTGAGCAATATGGTATATTTTAGGGGTGGTTTTCTGCAGTTTACCCTAATTATAAAGCATACTCACTTAGAATTCAAATAGACCCTTAAATCGAGTCAAGATAAAATTAATCCAGCAGTCTCACAGATAATTTTTAAAAATAAAAAAAAATTTAAACATATAAAAATTAATCTGGAGAGAGATGAAAAAAATTATAGGTAGTAAAATAAATATAATTAAGAATTTTTTAAATATATTTAAAAGAATTTTTTAAATATAAAAATTAATCTAGAGAGAGATGAAAAAGAATTTTTTAAACATATAAAAATTTAATTAAGAATTTTTTAAATAAATATATTTAAAAAAAATCATTGGTTTAAATATTAAAATTTTAGTAAAATAATTCATAGGAACAAAAAGATTAATAGATTTTTTTATATATGGGTAGCTTGAAAAAAATTATAAAGAAAATTATAAAATTTGATTTAAATATGTCAATTTTTATTGAGAAATTTGATAAAAAAAAATTATTGCGAAAGGTAAACGAAGAAGTTTTTTTAAAAAAATATAAAGGTGGCACATTCTTATTAAATTAGATCAATCTCCGCAAGCTCGATCAAACTTTGCGGGATAGGATCGATGAATACATGATCAACCCCATTCAATGGAACTATTCTAGCCACTGAATGTGCCAACGTATTTCCATTACGTACGTCTTACGACTCTTACATGGCCAAAAGAAAAAGCAATAAAGCCTTCTGCTATTTCTAAAATGTCATCAACTACCACTTGTGAATAAGAGCATATTCTTGTGTCTGCCTTCAGTCCCCTAACCAAGAGCACTGAACCCCCATATTTTTGGGTCGCCCCCCGATCGCTGCTAGTTCAACCCCCATGTGGGCAACCTTCAACTCGGCAATACGCACATCCCAATTAGCCTTGAGACAACGTACTACAACCCACAACACATGTCCCGCAACAACCCAAGCCACAACGCCTAGCCATATCCCCCCCCCCCCCCCACATTAACGCAGCATCCGAGTTAATCTTGATAGTGCCTTTAGGCGGCCTCACCCACGCATTCTCCCCCACAACCTGACGGTTGGCCTCGCTATCCCCTGCATTCCAAATTTCCCAGACTGCTATATAGTCCTGCACGTACCTTTGAAAGGAATCCCTCATCAATGGGATGTTTGGGGGAGTCTCGCTGAAGAGCCTCAAATTCCTCGTCGTCCACGCAACCCAAGCATTTGTAAAGAGCTCTAAAAGTCCCATTGATCCCTCGACCCCATGAGCATTAGTGGCGACCTAACTCATTGACGAACTCCCCCTGCCTCTAATCCGATGTCCTAGTCGCGATCCTTCCCACGCTGGATCTGCCAATGGGCACTCTAATAAGGCGTGAACGACAGTCTCGCTAGGCACACCATAACCCTCACATTCCGTCTCTTCCAACACGTGACGGCTCAGGAGACTTTCCCTGACACCAAGAGCCCCTTGCAAGCCAGGCAAATAGAAGTACCTTTGGAGGGGCTCGCAATTTCCATAGCCATCATCAAACCTGGTCGGGTTCTCCATTGAGGCGCTGGAACCACGTGTCCAGATGCCCATATATTCCCAACCAGTATGACAATTTGACAGTGAAGAAGCCATCCCTATTAGGACACTAGATCAGGGTATCTTGCCTCCATCGGCTATTGAGCAGAATTGCGAGGATGCACTTAATGTCCGATTCCGTAAAATTCTCCTGCAACAATTGGATTCTCCATTGTGGGTCAACCTTCACGAGCCAACCAGTTCGAGCCTCATACATCGATACTCTCCCCTGATCCCACACGCCATCTCAACCCTTCTAGTAGTAGTGATTTCACCCCCCATATGCTCCTCCAGGAAAAGCTTGGGTTGTTTCCGAGCCTGGACCCAAGGAATGTTCCCCCATTAAAATATCGAGCCCGCAGCACCCGTGATACCAACGACGTAGGGTTTTGCATTAGCCGCCATCCCTGTTTGGCTAGTAATGCATCATTAAAAACCCCTAAATCCCTAAATCTCATACCTGCCATCTCCTTTGGAACACAAAGGCTTCGCCACCGGAACCAATGAGTTTTGCGGTGTTATTCTGTAGATCCCCACCAAAACCTACTTAACATTATGTGAATCTCCTCAATCAGCCCCTTCGGGAGTCGAAACACCCTCATCACGTAGGAAGTTATAATTGAACTCGACGATGCAAAATTGGATTCATTAGAGATATATCATGAAATTGCCTAGTAAAGGGAAGTCACAATGAAATGCATATTTTATTGAAAACCATGAAAGGAGGTAAAATTTGATATTGCTTTTGACATGTTGCATGATAAGAGGATGCAGGACTTTATATTTCCATGTAATTCTCATATTGTTATATCCTAGCCTTTACCTATGCTATGCATCACAAAAGCCATATTATGCCTTATTTCATATTTTACTCCACATGATCTAAATATTGTCCATTCTTTACCTTATTTCCTATCCGGGGATTATGTTGAGAATGATGTCACATTATGGAGATTATTATATGGTGTTTGTGTTGTTGTTATATATCATATATGGAGTTTGGTAGGAAAATTTCAAATATATGGAAAATTTAATGAGTGAAAGAAAATCCGGTCACCTCAGGAGATAAAGGTAGATCGACCCTGCCTGCATCGAGATAATATTTCCGCAGAATGGGACACACAGGTGAGGAGTCCGAAGCACTAAGTGTCCGGGGTCATTCGTGACACCCATGTTTGCGACTCGCGAGAAGGCAGTGATGAGGTTAGAGAGGTAAAAACATAATATTGAAAAAAAAGAAATGAGCGAATGAGTGGAAGGTGAGAAATCAAAAGAAGAAGGAATGTGGTATGAAAGTTTGGAAAGTACTCCGTTTCCCCGGATCATTAGCAATTTAGCACCACATTGCCAAAAATTGCCCACCTTTAGCCTTTTACCAAATCTACTCCTAATTGAGCTTAAATTGAAGTCCTCTTGATTATTAATGATTTGTCACTTATGAATGTTTTACATAACCCTCCTTTTGTGAGTAGGTGTTGCTTTTTTATTGCACATGCATGGATTTGATACATTAGTACCTTTTCGAGGATGGTAATTGATTGCAGGGACATATGAGAATGAATCCAAGATGTTAAGAGTTTTGATTTCTTCCCCTGTATGACAATTAAAAGTATTTCTTGAGGACAAGCAAGCTTAAGTATGGGGTGTTTGTTGTGAGCCTATTTTGCCATGTTTTATACTTACTTTTATATCGATTTCTGGATGCATTTCATACATTTGGGTTGGATTAGTACAGATTCTGTGTAGTTTATGTTTATTTGCAAATTATGGAATCTACACCAGTTTCTGTTTAATTTTGCAGAAATCGAGGCAATTTAAAGCAATTCAGAGAAAGGAGAAAAAACTCGAAGTCAACTACAGAAAGCCTGAGGTCAAGGAGTAGCGGAACCAGGACAAATCGAGCTGGAAACGAGAAAATGGAGTCGACCCAGATTGGTCGATATCGACCTATCTTGGTCGATATCGAGTGAATCCAGTCAACATTCACCCAGAAGAGACAGAATCGAGTGAAGAAGAAGAGAGTTGGTCGATATCGACCACACTTGGTCGATATCGAGTTGACCAAATCGAGCAAAGATCCGGGAATCGACCAGAAGCTGGAGCAGAGGAAGATGCAGGTCGATATCGACCACACCTGGTCGATATCAAGTAGAAATTGGTCGATTTTCACCCTGGGAGCCGAGATCGAGTATCTGAAGTGAAGCTGAGAAGACGAGCTCGATATCGACTTGAACCCAGTGGCCGATTTCGAGCATATCCGAGCTCTAATCCAATTTCTATACAAAGTCCAATGGAGATATCCACAAGAGGAGATTTTATCAAGTTCTATCAAGATGGAAGAGATATTTATCTACTTTAGATATAGTTTCCTTTTAGATTTATTTCTTTTAATTCCATAATTTAATCTTTAGATAAAGATAGATAGATTTAGATATAGATATAGTTTTCTTTTCTAATTATCTAGGGAATGAACAGTATAAATAAGGCATTAGGGGCTGGATTTTATCAATTCAATCAATCCAAGCCAAGCCACAAGAGAGCATAGAGAGGGATATCGAGTAGAGAGAGAGTCTTGGAGTCGAGTGGAGTTTGTGAAGCAATAGCGGAGTTGGCTTTATTCGGTTGTAAGTCTTATTTAGTTTATTTAATGCAATTTATTTTCTTGAAATCTTTGATGAGTTTATTTATGATGAAGAGCGAGTAGTCACCCAACTTCTAGGGTCGGGGTGAGTCCGACGGTAGCCATGTAAGGTGATGCGGTAAAGGTACAATCTTTTGATGCAAATTCGTCTTCTATCTCTATGAGCATGATTTTTTTGCGAAAGTTGAAGGTGATCCTTGTTTGTGTAATTGAAGCGAAAGTGATCTTAATGCAACTTGAATTAATTATGTGAAAAAGGGTTAGTAACAATTAGGATTTATGCGAAAGCCTCTATTTTCCTACTTGTTAATAACGAAAGTTATTTGATGAAAAGTATGATCTTTTATGCCTTTATGTGTTATTTTACATGGTTATCGTTGTGGTGTTGAAACCCCGATCTTGGAAGTATTTTATTTTACTAATTTATTTCATAAATTTCGAGTTTTAAGTTTTTGTTTGGTCGAAATTGAGTTACTGTGGTCAAAATTTTAAGTCGATATCGAATCCCATAGGTCGATATCGACCGGTCGGTTTTTGTTCGGTTTACCTGTTTATCTATTTTTCTGTTTTTTGTCGACGTAGTGGTCGATATCGACTAGACAGGTCGGTATTGAGCGCTCTTCTGGTCGAAATCATCTGAGTTTTGGAACTGAAAAGGCGGGCGCTGACACGCTTCCTCGTGGATCGATCCTGACTACCTTCTGCTACATCGGGAGGAAGTCTTGTAATTAATTTGCGGAGATCAGGGAGTCGAATTTGGAATCTATATTTCATACTTGATTTTCCTCCTACCAATCTGAAAAATACACCCCCCTCATCAGTTGGGATCAAATCTGTAAACGAAAATCTCAGGGTGGCTTAGGACTTAGAAAAGCAAAAGATCTTAATATTTATTTGCAGATGAAGCTCTTATGGAAAATATATAACAACGAGGATAGTATTTGGGTGAGAATAATTAAAGAAAAATATCTTAATCAGGAGGACATAAGTAGCTACAGCAAAAAAGAAACTCCGTGGCAATTTGGTAGGCTTCTCTCACTTAGACAGAAATTTGAAGAAGGTATTCTCTGGCTAGTGGGAGACGGCTCAAGAATAAATGTTTGGAATGACCCTTGGATTCCGTCACTGAGACTAAAAAATTACATGGGTTCTAGTGATCCATCTATGAAGGTTAAAGCTCTTATCATTGATAGAGAAGGTTGGAATGAAGATCTCCTAAGACAAATATATCCTCCGGAAGTAATTCAAAAGATCCAAGCCATTAGAATTCCGGCTAGCCAGGTCCAGGACAAGATGATTTGGAAGCCTGATGCAACAGGGAACTTCACCACCAAATCAGCAAGGAACATACTAGTACCACCATCAAATGAACCAGACGCACACACATGGATATGGAAGCTCAACCTACCCCCAGAATTAAAAATTTTCCTATGGAAATTAAGAATAGATGGGCTTCCGACGGCTGCTCGTCTTAATAGGTTTGTCAACAGGGTTCCTTGATGGCCTAGCCGAAGGGGGATTTATGCTTTCACAACTCTAGGGGGTAGGCCCGACTTCTGATGGCCTTGGCCTGAGGAGACATGGGGTTACCCCGAGCTATATGCTCAACACACCCATTGATTGGAACAACCTAATTGTTCCATGATTTTGGTAGCCTTGGACTAGTGACACACATCACTACTCCATCCCTTTGTACTTTGTAAATATTTCATTTCCTGCAATATATTAACCTTTAAAATAAATAAAAAAACAAATAAAAAAAAATCAACAGGGTTTCAAGTCAGTGCTCGCTTTGCAATCAGGCTGAGAAGGATGCAACCCATCTCTTCACAAAATACAATTTTACTAGAGAAGTAATTGCCCAATAGGAGCAACAAACTGGTACGTTTTTTCCTGATCTAATTAGTACAGATCCACTCCATATTAATCTAGATCGCATTAAAAAGGAAAATAAAAAATTCAAAGATCTTGTCTATATTTGGCAAATTATTTGGGAAATTAGAAATGAGCTTATTTTTAGGCAAAAGCAACCCAATGACATAGCCCAAATTATTCTGAGAATTAGACAGGTTCTTCATGATTGGGAAGAAGGAATTGACCGTCCTCTTAAGGCCAATAGAGTTAAAAATAGAAGGGCTACTGCCAAGTGGAGTAGACCACCCATAACTATCTATAAAATTAATGTAGATGGTTCTTTCAACCTTTCTGGAAAGTGTCAGATCGGAGGGATTATTAGGGATTCCGATGGCCATATTATTGATATTTTTTACAAGGAAGTTAGTGAAGGTTCAGTCATTCAAACGGAGGCTTCAGCAATCCTGTTTGGGCTACAACAAGCTAAGGAAAAGGGCATTACAAATATCATTCTAGAAAGTGACAACGAAGTTCTGATTAAGTCTTTAAAGCATCAACAACAACCTAGGTGGGAAGTTATGAGACAACTTGAAGACATTACCAAGCTTCTATCGGAATTTGCAATGGTAGAAATCCACCATGTCTACAGAGAGTCCAATATGTCGGCTGATTATATAGCTAGGAAATGAATTATCTGTAATTTGCAGTCCATCCCCTACCATAGGGACTTTTGTAACAACATCCTTTAGGATGATCCTGGAGTTACTCTACTGTTTCAGTAGCAACTCCTAATGTTTGCCTACCGTAAAAAAAAACACCACTCCAACCCCATTATATTCCATCCACATCCTCGTTAAAATGGTGCAAAAAGACAAATTTGCCTTTATTTCCCTTAATATCCCCCTTTTGATCTAAGAGACAAACTTGTCAATCGACTGACAGTGAACATCTAGTGATTTGGAGAAGGGAACCAGATGCAAATTCACGGCATATTTCGATGGAGAGCGGGTGTGGCTCATCTATAAAATCAAGGGAAGATACCATGGACTCAGTGGCGGCCGCAGGGTGGTGCGCAGTGGGGCGGCTGCCCCACCCTCCGGCGACGGAACTTCGTAGTATGGTTAAAAAAAATAAAATATGTAGAAAAGAACACAAAACTTGTCTAGCTTAGTTAGTAAAAGGAGGGAAGGAAATTTAAGTAATCAAGAGGTCATGGGTTCAAATCTCATTCCTTCCCTTTTTGCATTATTTTTTATTCCTACCAAAATTTTCTACTATAAATGTCATATTTAAATCAAATTTTATATATTTTTTTAATATTTTCATAAGATAATTCATTATGTTACACATATATTTTTTAAAAATCTTCAATTTTTTATTCATATGAATTTTTTTACTATTAATGTCGTATTTAAACAACAATTTATGTGATTTTTTGTCATACTTTTTCAAATCCTATCAACTTTTTTTTCATTTACCAATGACAAATTCTTTAAAAAAAAAAAAAAATTCTTTCAATATAAAAAAATATTAATCAAGTACACACATATATATATAAATTATTACATTTTTGTAATAAAATATCATGTTTATATACCATAATTTATGGTTTTCTTTCAATATATTTTAAAAAAAATTATTTATTATATATAGCGAGAAAAAAAATTCTCCAACCTCAAATTCCGCCCCCTCCCCCCCTCTAGCAATTCTTGCGGCCGCCACTGCATGGACTTGTACCACCAACAATCATGAATATGAAAAAAAATGATTATAATTTTCACATATTCAATAGGCTAGGGATTGCATAGACAACACTCATAAATGTGTAAAATTGATTAATAATACCCTTCCCAACCTAAACACAGTAGATTAGCCCCCAAACCCCAAATATATCATCAACCACAAATGCTTAATTTGTCATGGACTAGGGTTATAAATCAAAGAAACATGAAACACAAATCAAAGAAGTTGATAGAACATAATCTAAAACATTAAAGCCAAATCATGAAAAAACAAATCAATTGAATCCCCAAACACCCAAGATTGAAGATTGATAAGGGTAAATTCGATCAAAACTTGGAGATGAAGATTGATAAGGGTAAATTCGTCTTTTTACATAGTTTTAACAAGGATGTGGACGAAATGTGGATGAGGGTGGTGTTTTTTTTTATGACGAGGAACCCAGATTTGGCGGTAAACCCCGAGCACGTGACCCAACCGGCAAGAGCCACGTACCAGGTAAACCGGCTTGCACTGACCGGCTCGACCCACTGGTGGGGAGCAAGGCAAACCTTGGAAGGAAATTCCAAGGAAAGAGGAGGAGGCAGGGATCGAACCCGGAACCTCCTTCCCACCCCCCTTGCTCCTCACCACTAGGCCACCCCGACTGGGGCAAGGATGAGGGTGGTGTTTTGTTAATGGTAGTCAGTAGATATCTTTAGACACGAGCAAGGGTCAAGGGTCGACCCGGACCCGACGGGTTTTGACCCGATGGGAACCCAAAGGGTCGACGACCCGGCGGGTTAGGGTCGACAAGGGTCAGGGTCGAGGCGGGTCAAGGGTTAGGGTTAGGGTCATGCTGATTTTGACTCACGGACCCGGCGGGTCGACCCGTAGGGTCAACCCGCCGGGTCATCTATTTTTTTTTTCAAAAAATCGAGGTGAAGAGGAAGAGGAATTCAACATTATAGAATGACGGAGCCATCTTCTAGAGATATCCCAATTTCCTACTCGGTAGAAAATCGCCCGTCAAATATTCGCCGCTCCTTACTCAACTCTAGCGATGGAGCAACGTTTTAGCCAATGTGGTCAAATATTAAGCGAGAAGAGATCAAGACTCTTGCCCAAGACTCTAGGTCAAGTTTGCCTAAACGATTGGAAGGGGGCGGAGATGCGAATTCAAAATAATGACCACTTAATCGAGTCAGACTCGGATGAAGAACTCGACGATGAAACAATAGTCAGGAGCTTAGGTGCAAAACAAGGAGAAGAGTCCTAGCATGGGATAAGGTAAGTAGGGATCAGAACGAATGTAAAGAACTATGTGTGAGCTTTGATTCCTCTTCCCCGAGAGATATGTAGACAACTAGAAAATCGGTCCATGCTCTTCTTCCTTTTCTTTTTTTTTCAACTTAAAAAACATTAAAAAATAAATTAAATGACATGTCATGACCCGACGGGTCACAGGGTCGACCCTTGACCCGACGGGTCACCACAACCCATTAACCTGTGGCTTAAAAGGGTCAGGGGTAAGGTCAGAGATATCCCGACCCTTGACCCGGCGGGTCCGACCCATGCTCATGTCTAAATATCTTGCGAGTGGTTTTTTTTTTTTTGTAATTTTCTATTTAAGCGGTGAAAATACCAATATTTAAGGGGTGATTTTGGATAAAATTACCAAAAATAAAACTAGAGCTATAAAGCCTAGTATAGAATGCAAAGTCAAAAACGAAAGTGGGCTTAAAAATTAATTAGTTAGTGGAGAAGTTGAAGCCGATTGATACATAAAAGTAGAAAGTCGAAGCTAGCTTGCAATTAGTGGGCCGTTTGAAGTGATTTGATTGGTTGATTTTAGTTCCAATTAAGCAGTTTTGACTTTTGAGGTATATATATATGTACGAAGAACATTAAGAGAAGTGAATAAATAAATCTTAGTATGTGGTTATCAGAGTGTCCACTTATGTATATCCATAGAGATGTAACCTTCAATTCAAAAATATGTATGCCTTGTCATATGTTTCCGGACGAGACCGACCTCCATTGAATGAGATTTCATGCGAATTTTCCGTTCTAAAATTATTCTAACGGAGTAATCTATACTCATTCGTTTAGGAATGTTATGTTGAATCCGAATCATAAAAGTTGAAAATCCGAAAAAAATAAAAGAAAAGCGAGTGAAAAGTGGATGGTGGTGCATAGGTGACTGAGCGGTGGAACGGGTTGAATGTGAGTGATGATATGATTTTATATGTTTTGATGTGGGGATTGTTCGACCCCCACAACTGAGTTCTGGGCAATGTTGTATGGTTTGAGAAAGGCTAATTGGTTGGGGTTTCCTCGTCTTATTGTTGAATCGAATTATGCTATGATCTGCAAGTTATTGGGTACTACTAGGTGTTCCTCCCCCATTCCGATTACCACCTCCTCGACCAATGTCGTCGCATCACTTGTTGGAACTGGTCTCAGCAACTCACTAGCACATATGCAAAACATATTAGTCTAGATAATTTTATTCCTAATGACAATATTATTTTACCCATTTTAAGGGATTAAACTCTACTAATAATAATTGAAGAGCACTACTAGCTACACTTTCGAACGAAAAAAAGAAGATTTTTCTTAGATAATTATCCGAAAAGATGATACAGGATAAATTTAACTGTTAATTATGTAGGTAAATACTTGTGTAAGTGCATGTTTTAGCTAGACTAGCCTGACTATGGGTTGGGCTGGACGAGCTTAGGTTGGGCCTATGTGAAAATCTTGGCCCCTTATAGCGGACAGGACTTGGACCAAACCCAAGGTTACACTTTACTGTTTTGTCCAACCCCGCCCACAAGCCCCTTTTTTTTGGGGCCAACTTTACAATATGTGTTAAGTATCCCAAAAGATAGAAATTTAATACAAAACATAGGTACAAAAGTTACACATCTTTGAAATTACACCATATATTCTTTGGTGTAGGTTCGTTTCAATGAAAAAATGTTGAAAATAAGTTATTTAACAGTATTGTATTCCTTAATTTATTTGTGATTTGAATATCATTAGTCATTTAGTATTAGTAAAGTACTAATAGAGACAGAAGTATACATTATATAATCAATATATCTAGTATTTTAATACAAATCTATCTAAATAATATAATTAATACATATAGACGGACCGGACCTATCGGTCCACTTAGACTTGACCCTTGGACCAAGCTCGGCCATTTAGGCCTAATGAGTCGGCTCTACCAACCCGCTTGAGTCAATTGTCTTGCGTAAACCCGTAAATTTAGCCGGACGGACTGAGCGGACTGGCCCATATCTGCTAAGTCTAGACGGGCCCATGAATTCCATTATGTAGAAAGTCAGATCAACATGCTTTGTATTGACATGGAACAATAGAAGATATTTTTTGTGGGTTACACTTTACACTTACAGCAGAGAAAGATCTTTATGTATTTTTATACGGAGAAATTAATTAATTTGATATTAGCAATTGAAGTAATTAATAATGTTATCCTAGGCGAATCAATCGGCAATATAAAATCATTTGTAGTACCACAAAGATATCGTTTCCGTGTATATATATATATATATATGGGTGTACCTGTACGCCACACACAATCATTGCACTTCATCGATTCATCTGTTGACAATTACTTATATTATAAATTCAAAACTAATTAGGTGCATAGCTACACAAAGATTAGTGTTTGACATTCATCTAATTAATTAGGCATGTCACTTATTGCCAATGAGCAGTACCCAGAAACTTTTGGGGGGTCATCAGGGTGGGTGCGGCGGCGGGTTGCTGGGTGGGTCGAGGGCTCGACTCGGACTTCTCTCATAGTCGGCGTAAATGTAAATGGGAGTTTTTGAATTTAACCTATAAAAATATTTGTTTAAAAAATAGAGGTAAAAAATTAAAGTTTGGTGAGTCGAACCTGGGTCTCCTGACTTCGAAAGAGCTCACCTACATCCTTTGCCAATTGAGCCAACGCTATTTAGGGCTGTTATATGAGCTGAACAGCTCGAGTTCGGCTCGGGATCGGCTCGAAAAAAGCTCGACTCGAGCTCGTTCACTCACCTAAACAAGCCGAGCCTGAACATGATTTTAAGCTCGCTTGAAAGCTCGGCTCGTTCGATTTAGGCTCGAATAGCTCGAATAATATGGAATTTCTAAAATTTTGTTCAACTTTATATGTTATAATCAAGTAAAACTACTCAAAGCTCGAAAAAAGCTCGGCTCGAGCTCGTTCATTTACTAAAACAAGCCGAGCTTGAACAAAAAAGAAAGCTCGTTTAAAAGCTGGGCTCGGCTCGGCTCGAGCTCGTTTAACAAATGAACAAGCTTGAACATGCCAAGCTCGGCTCGTTCGGCTTGAATACCACCCCTAACGCTATTTAGTGATTCTTTACTCTCTTTACTTAATTATATCCAAAACGAGTTTTTTTTTTTTTTAAAGTACATATTTCCGGGGTCAAGGGGGGTCACGTGACCCCAGGACCCCCTTGGGTCCGCCACTGCCAATGAGATAATATTTCGTTAATTTGATTGGAAATCCATTGACTATGCATTCACTAAGATCCTCTCTTCTACTTCTTTTTTAATTAAAAGAAACAGTTAATTGATCAATCTTGTTTTTATATCACAAGTCAAATAATATCAATGCCCGATGATAGAGAGCTTATGCAGGGAAAAATGACTCTAATAAGCCTCTCTCTCTACAACCCAGGCTCAAAATGAAGAACATGCCTTTGCTTAACAAAACATTACTACAACCTTTGCTTCAGCTAACTCGATGTCCCATGTATGCTCGATTTCACATCCAATGAATTTTTATACTTAGGAAATAGATTCATTTTTCTCACACGCTACAAAAATTGAGAGACTGAATTTGATAGTCAAACAAATCTAACAATAATAACCAACCAAAAAGCCCAACATACACAAAAATTTGTTTTTATTTAATACTATATATTTACCGATCTCATCTATTAATTAGGAATAACAATTTATATATTTAAAAAAAATGCTAAGTGAATTCAATTTTGATAGCATAATTCAATCTATGCCTTTGATACGAGCAACCGCCAAAAATGGCAAACAAATCATTTAATATGAAATATACTTTTTTTTTTTAATTAATCCCTGAGTGTTTATCGTATAAGATTTTGATAGAAGTATATAATAATATATTTTTAGATAAATGTCAACGTGGATAAAAATATAAAAATCAAATGAAAGGAAGAGGTCAAATGAGGAGATGGAAGATGGGGGCGATCAATCAACATCAAAGAGAAAACAGCACATAAAACCGAAAGGGAGCTACTATATATATATATAGTGCTAATCAAAATTGGTCGGCGTTAATCGGCACGTGTCGGTGGTCCACCTTTATTTTCTTCTACAGTTCTACTACGTACTTATTTTTGGGCAAATTGCATAATTAACCTTAGCTTTAGAGGTAATTACATAAAATAGGCTAAGCTTTCGAGGTAATACAAAATAATGGCCCAAATATTATTTTCATTCCCTCAAACTCGCATTACTGAAGTCTCTTAGAACTTGTGATCGGGAGTCGTGTGCCCAGATGGATATGGCACGAGTAGCCCAACAGTGTCGCCGAAAAGGGCGGGACCGAGGAAGGAGCTGAGCGCGAAGTCGAGCGTGTGCCAGAGTTGTTGCTGGGCAAGGAGGACGAAGACGGGTGTTGGGCGAGGAAGATGACGGAGGATGCCGAATGACCAAGGTGTTTGGTGGTGGAGGCAGGCACCGGTGGGAGGTTGCGGAGGCAATGGCTAGTGCAACAGCTAGTGCAACGGCAATCCAAGGTCGCAAAGGAGGTGAATGGGTGTAAAGTCGAGTGGCGGCAAAAAAAACAACTCTCAAAACTATATGGTGTACATACTACAGTACGTGTGAGTGTATAATGTATATATGGTATAGTGGCAGTGGCGGACCCAGGGGGGTCCTGGGGGTCACATGACCCCCCCCCCTCGGCCCGGGAAATATGTACTTTAAAAAAAAAAACTCGTTTTGGATATAATTAAGTAAAGAGAGTAAAGAATCACTAAAGAGCGTTGGCTCAATTGGCAGGGGATGTGGGTGAGCTCTTTTGGAGTCAGGAGACCCAGGTTCGACTCACCAAACTTTAACTTTTTACCTCTATTTTTTTTTAAATGTTTTTATAGGTTAAATTCAAAAGTCCCCATTTACATTTACATTCAGTAACTGCCCCTTCCCCCATTTACATTTATAGTAGCCGCCGACTGTGAGAGAGAAGTCCGAGTCGAGCCATCGACCCACCCAGCAACCCGCCGCCGCACCCACCCTGGTGACCCCCCCCCCCCCCCCTCAAAAGTTTCTGGGTCCGCCACTGTATAGTGGTATACATCGTACAATGTATATATAAGTGTATCAAATATATATATATATATATATATATATATATATATATATATATATATATATATATATAGGGAGTGGTTCCTTTGTGCACACCCCTTAGGGTGTACTTTGTGCACAAATCTTGGCCTTTGATTGAAAGAAATGAAAGGCCAGGATTAATTGAGTGTTTCTTTTTTTTTTTAAATAGAAAAACTGGTGGGACCCACCTAAAAAGGTCTGACGCGCTATTTATTTTTTCCGGATCTGATTTCGCTGTTTTGAAAAATCTGTCCATTCCACCGAATAATGTTTCATAATCTACCGAATAATGTTATATTTCATTTTTCCATCCATTTCAGATCAAATTTTACCAATTCAACTGAATAATTTGTCATACACTACTGAATAATGTTTAATTTTTTGTCAATCAATTTTCATTTTGACTCCGAGTTAATTTTTATACATTCAGTTTTGAAATATTATTCGGTAAAATAGTTATATTTTTTGGGAAATTATTCAATAGAATGTATGAGTATTCGGTGGTATAGGAATGATTATTTGGTCGTATATGAGAGGCTTTATGCTATTTGTCAATTCGAAAACTCCATACGCACACGAATAATGATCCAAATTTAACCGAATAATTACCAACTCCTTAACACTAACAATCAAAATTTCAACATATTCATCCGAATAATTAACAAATATCGCACCGAATGCATTCGAATCACAATGCCTTCGAACGGACCACCCCCACCACCCACCCCCAACCATCCACCACCCTCACCACCCATACAACCACCCAGCCCAGACCACCCCGCCACCCACCCCAGACAACCGCCCGGAACCGCCCGAGAGGGGAGGAGGAGGCCCGGATCTGATTGAGAGGGGAGTCGAAAGAGCGAAAGAGCGAGGGGAGGAGGAGACCCTGGCGCCGTCGAATCCGGTCGGTCTCGCGGCCGCCAACATCGATCCAAGCGAGAGGGGAGTCAAAAGAGCAAGCGGCTTCCACCCGTCGGTCTCCCGCCACCCACGACGCCTCCCGCACCCTCGTCTCCTCCTTCCCCTAGCACCGCCGGATCTGAGCGAGAGTGGAGGCGAAACCGTCGTTCAGATCACACGGCTTCCACCCATCGCCGATTCCGCCCCTCTCGTCCACCACTGCCGCCGCCAAGCCCACACCCTCGTCTCCTCCTTCCCCGTCTGCGCCACCGCCGATTTGCCTCCACCACACCCCACCGCCTTCGAATTGACGAATCCGATCAGAAACACCACCACACCCCCTCCCCCGCCTTCGACTCCGGTTAGAAACATCACCGCCTTCGACTCCGACTAGAACCATCACCGCCTCGCCTCAAGCTTTGGCTGATTTGTCCTCGTCGGAACCCTCGTCGCCATGGTTGAGTAGGATCGCCATCGATGGCGGCTGAATTGGAGGTGGTTTTAATGATTAGTGGAGAGATTGAGGGAGATAGGTTTTTAATAGGGTTTGCACACGCACTTCACAACCTTCACATGTGAGATTGGGCCTTCTTTTCCATTTTTTTTTAAATACCCATCTACGTGGCATAAATCAAGCCATTCATTTCCTATAGATCAATGGCCAGGAATCGTGCACAAAGTACACCCTAAGGGGTGTGCACTTTATACTCATTCTCTCTCTCTCTCTCTCTCTCTATCTCTCTATATATATATAGAGAATGGGTAACTTGTGCACACCCCTTAGGGTATACTTTGTGCACAGATTTGAGCCCTTGATCGTTGTGTAATGGATGGCTCAGATTAAAAATCATTTTTATTTTTTTTTAATAAATTAGAAGTGGGACCCGCATTATAATCAGCCATACCCTCTCTTCCCAGGCGCGTGGTATTTTAAGCAATAAAACCTAATTCCCAAAGTGCAGCCTCCTTCATCGTTTGGATCCAGGAGGAAACTGACCACCCAATTACCACGCCTCTGGTGTTGATGATCGGCGGCCAATTTTGGAGACCGACGGTGAGGCGAGGCGGAGGCAGCGGCGACGAAGCGGAGGCCAATGCGCGCTTCTGCATCACCGACTTCGTATCCCTTCTCAGCACCGCCATCTCGCCACTGTGGGAAGGCCGAGCCTCAATACAATCGGAGGCGACAAGAGGCGAGGCAGTGAAGGCCAGCGATGATCCTTCTCAGCACCGGGAAATCGTAAGGCGAAGCGGTGGTGGCGATGGAGGCGAGGCTGGGAGGGAGAACGGTTGCGTCAGATCTGGGCGGTGGTGGCGACGGTTGGCGGAGGTTCCTGTGCGGCGCGGCGGAATAGGCGGTTGCGAAGGGTTTTGTTCAGGTATGTCCCGTCGTAGATCCTGTCCTTCTTTGCCAACGAAGGACGCAACGGTGGCCGTGGGCAAGGCGACATCGATATTGATGGTGGTGATGGGGCCGGAGGAAGAGTGGTCGGGGTCGGGGTCGGAGATGGCAAATTAGGTTGAGGCGGCGAGGAATCGGGAGGTTGCGGAGCGGCGACAAGACAACCGGGTTCATTCCATGATTCCTTTTGGTTTCCACTTCAATCGGACTCGATTTTCCACCTCAATCGAAGACAATCGGTGAAAGAAAGGGCAAGTACCTGCATTTGGTTTGAAGGAGGAGAAGGACGATGCAGAGCAGATGGTTGAACAATGTCATCTATGAATCTCTATTGATTATTCGGTGCAATACCAGGATTATTCGGTAAATCTCAAAAGATTATTCGGGATAATTGTCAAATTTTTTAGGAAAATCTGAGGTTGTTAATTTTATTTGTTAGACATAAGATATTATTCGGTGGAATACAAGTTTTGTTCATTGTATTTCTAATGATTATTCATTTATATAAGATCCTTTTTTTATGTTTAGGTAAATTATGAAATATTATTCGGTAAAATACGAATTATTATTCGTATAAATAGTAAGTTTTGGTTAGGGAATTGAGTTTTTTTATATGAAATTGATTACAAAAATTATTCAATAGCATATAACAAATTATTCAAGAGAATTGGTAAATTTTCTAGTGATGGGAAAAAGATAACATAATATGATTCGGTAGTATGTGAAATATTATTCAGTAGGATTGACAAATTTAAAAACAAAAGAAATCAGATGGTTCCCCAACAATTACTCATATTAAAAAAAATAAAAAATAAATAAAGGGCTTGGGTTTCACGTGCCAAAGGGTGGAAAAAAATGGGGTTTGAGTTTCACGTAATGCAAAAGGAGAGTGGGAAGGGGAGTGGGTGATTTTTACCCATGCGGGTCCCACAACTTTAATAAAAAAAATAAAAAAAAATCCTTTTAATCCTTGCCTTCCATTTCCTTTTCCTCAATGGCCAGGATTTGTGCACAAAGTACACCATAAGGGGTGTGCACTCTGGAACCATTCCCTATATATATGAAAAACATTATATATGTCATGTCTTTTGAAAACCGCAAAATATATAGAAATTTTAGAATTTTTTTTATAATGCTTTTTATTTGAGGGATAAGGCCCGTCTCGTCCCAGTCCCGTCCCGTCTTGTGAGGGGCAAGTTCCGTGCGGAATTAAAAAAAAAATAGTGAATTCCGACTCGGTCCCATCCCGCAAAAATTACGTGGGACGGAACGTGGGACGACCCCATCCCGTCCCGCGCCCACCCCTAATTTAAAGTACATTTCTCGTCCCACGTCCCGTCCCACGCCCACCCCTAATTTAAAGTCCATTTTGGGAAATGATTATGCAGATAGAATGTGGCAGCAAAACACGGGTTTGACTTAGAATGTGGTCAATGGGTCGGTGGCAAGCCCAAACCCTTAATGTGACACTGACAATTTAAAGTCCATTTTTATTTTTTTAGCGGGGGGGGGGGGGGGTAAATTGCAGAAACCACCATTAAAATCGGTTATATTGCACAAAATCACCCTATACATGCAAAATTATAGCAAACCACCCGCTTAATGCACCCTATTAGCGAAATACCACCTCTCCCTGAACTCCGTTAGGTTTTTGGTCAATCATATTTAAATCCTATTGAATTACCATTAATATACCCTTAATTTTAATAGAAATTAAATACAAAAATAGATGGGGTGGTTGTTCTTCTTTAAGCTAGCCGTCAGTGCAAGAAGAAAGAGGTGAGCCGTTAACTCACTGTCGGATAGTCACCACAATGCCGCTCTCCCATCGTCGGTTAATGCCCAAACTCATCGCCTCCCGTCCTCTACCATTACCGCAGCTCTTCTCATCTTCTCTAATGTCGGTATACAACTTCTTCACCATTATCCTCTTCCTTCACTCTTGGTAAATCGAGCTCTTTAGAATTGTTTTCTCCACAACTATATCTAAGTTGATGCATAAAGTCTATCGGCAAGATATGTTCCATTTATTGGCAAGACAAAGTTTATGTAATTACACATGTGCCCTTTTCATTTTTTATAAAATAATTACGGATTGGCCCGAGATAAAAAAAAAATACTTTTAATCCTAGATTTTAACAGTCTGCCTCCTCCTTCAACTTCTACATTCATCTTCAACCAGCTTCAACATAAACGTTCATCTTTAACTTCATCTTCAGATCTAGCAACTTGTACACTCATCTTCAACTTTAGAGCGTATGTTAACTCATAGTATAATGTAAAAATCTCATTGATTTAGGGTGATTCGACATAGAAATTGAGGTTTTTGAATATTGAGCGAAATTTAAAAAATCTGGCATATGCTCTTGATTTTGTGTTTTTTTTTTAGTTTTTTTGTGTGTTTTGTTTTTGTTGTCGTGATAGGAGGTTGTATTTGTAATATTTTGTGGCAATGTAGGATCACTACAAAATATCTGACCTAGTATAACGGTCCAAATCAATTACTTTAGGCTTGAAAAGTGTTACTATAGGTCTATGGTAACAGTTGTCGCACCGCTACAGTAGCTGGCGTTGGCTTAGATCTATGGTAACACTATGCTAACCTATTGTAACAGTTCTATATAATTAGTTACATCCATCGCCATAGACATACAACTGTTACCATAGATATCTATGGTAACACATAACACCAAATACACAACTGTTGCCATAGGTCAAGAAAGTGTTACGTTAAATAGATCAAACAAATGCAATAGGATGCTTTTTACCCCAGACCTTAAACACCCGAGCTAAAATGTGCATTTTTATATCAAAAAAATTACAGGGCATATTTTGCCTCGCCACCACTCAACACCCCTGTTCAAGCAAGAATATATACAAACTCGTAAATAAATATAGCATCTTTCATTCAGGCAATAAATCTTTAATACAACCAAACCTTTAAAGGTTTCCATCCAAGACAAGCATACCTACCAATACATAAATATCTATCATGTCTAAGCTTAAAGATGAATTAAAACCTTCATGAATTGTTGTCTCAAATTGGAGCGCATTCCTCTGTTGTTTGATCCTTTGATTTTCAACCTCTTCCAAGACAAGACAATTATGGCCTTAGCTTCATATCTTTTAGCCTATTTGAAGATAGATTAAGCATTCTGCAACAAACAAATAGCACAAATATAAATATGTATCTCAAGTTTCCAACTATTTTGTCACTAAAGAAAAAAAAAAGAGGATAAGCGTCCTTGTTATTCAAGGATCAACATTTATACCATCCATAAGGTCAAAGAAAGAAGTATCGTCTCAATTGGTTCAAGTTTACTTGAATGAGCAATTGTGTATAAACACCTAGAAGCCAATTACAGTTCAAAAATCCGAGGCTAGAAAAAAAACTCAAATAAATAAGATAATTTGCCTACATCAGCCTTCGGAAAAATGTCAAAGTGCAGCCTACCATGATACCCTGTGGAAGATACAAACTACATTGAATCTGGCTTTCTTGCGACAAGAACGGTTGACATTCATTTTTGAAATACACAAGTAGTCATGAGAAAGGAGGAAAGTATCCTTATAAATGCACATTTCCATTAGCCTCACAACCTAAGAAACTTAGTTAGAGAGACCTAAAATTAATGTAATTGTTCTTCCCAACTTTAGTTTGGTAGTATAAACTCAATAATGAACACAATATGCTCAATTCTTTATAAATCCATTTGGCCTGAATACGCATCTCAAGTTTTCAACCATTTTATCTCTAAATATAAAAGAAAAGGAGAAGCATAAGTGTCCTTACTATTCAAAATTTAGATCAATCATACATGGCATGGCTAATTACTTTATAAATGAAAGAAGTATCCTGGATTTAATATTGAAAAAAGAGTGGACATTAAGGTTAAACATAAAAATATAATTTTACATAACCAATTCTAAATGCTTCAGCTTTGAGATTTTTCCTCCCTGTTATTCCTTATCTTAATTAGTTCAATTCTACTTTAATTTACAATTGTGTATATCGGCAAATAGAAACTATAATAGAGGGGATATTTACTTAATGAAATGCCATCTCTTATCAACTTAATTTATTAAGATTAAGGTTGTAAGGTTCCGAACCTGGAATGAAAAAAAGCATGCATAATAGAATGTATTCGAGTGAGTCACTCCAAGTAAAATTTAAAGCTTCGAATTTTCTCTTTACCCCTGCACAATCATGCATTGATACCAGTGGTTAAAAAAGCTAAAGGCGACGCAAGGCGATAGGCATACATGTAGCTTAAGCGGGCTTTAGAAGCGAAGGCGACGACTTTTCCATAAAACTCTAAAAACACCTTAAACTTCAATTTAAATGCTATAAAAACCATCTTGGATGAAATAAAATCAGATTGAAAGAATATTATTGTACTAAGATCAAGTTTTAGGTGGTAAGCAAGTAAAAAAACCCATATCCAAGGCATGAGAAAGTACTAAATATAAGTCTAGGAATAAAAGATTAAAGAATAAAAAGAAATCCGAGCTGAATGGGAAGGATGGATGGTTGAGGAGTGGGTCACTCCAAATCATCAATGTCAATTGCATCTTCTTCTTCCTCAATGTCTAGGAAAGAAGAAAAGTCCTCATCACCATCATCCTCAGACTTGCATCCTTCAACTTCTTCTTCTGGTTGAGATCTCAAAAGATGAGTTTGCGAGCCACTGCCACTACCTTGTCCTATGTTTTGGCCTTTAGTAGATCTCAGGTTGAATCTTTCCCAAGTAAGATCATCATTCTCATACACCAATTCAGTTTCAGCATCTTGTTCAAATGCTCCTGTCAGCCATTCATTGGATTCATCAACGTCCTTCTTCCTCTTTAGCAAGGACTCAGCAGGACCAGCAACACAAAAGAAACTCCTCCGAAAGGAAGAGGGGAAGAGAATGGAGGGAGAGAAGTAGAGTAGAAAGGGAGAATAGACATACGTGAAGTGAAGTGAAAAACAGAGGAGGGCTAATTAAACCAGAAAAATCTTCAACAAAAATAAAAACGTCGCTAAAATATTCTAAATAAAATCAGAAAAATAATTTTTCAACTAAAAAAAGATATGGAAAGATTGTATCCAAAAAAAAAATATTGAAATATATCTTAAATCGATCAAAATAAGGAAAAAACCGAAAAAGCCCATAGCTTGGGGCTTTTATTCGCCTATGGCTTAAGCTACGCTTGGGCGCTTTGGGTGAGCTTTTCCACCCTGGGTGCGCCTTTGCCAAGGCAGGCGACAGATGTGCGCCTAGGGCTTAAGCGCGCCTTGGCCTCGCCTTTTTAAACAGTGATTGATACATCAAAGAAAATAAGACATTTACCAAAATACTTAAAATTCGAAGTTACCCATTCATTCGTCCCATCCTACTTCATGAATAATCGATAAAGTATATATGTGATAGGCTGAAAAAATGAAAATAAAAAAATTGAACTCTGCTTGTTCAATATCAATCATAAAAGTAACAAGTTAACCATAAAAACACGTAAAGAATTCTACTTCATATAATGAAGTATCCACTAGGATTTGAAGCTTCTACATGAAGATGTTTATAAAACTACATATAATTAATTATATGAAGAAAGTTATAATTTATTAAGGTTAAATTACAAAACTATATGGATTTGATTGTACAAGATGAAATTAAGTTAGTGTTGATTATAAAAAGTACACAATTTAAATTCCAATCCAAACATACCTTAGATGAAGTGGCCTTTATCTCTCTGTTTTACAACAATTCTATTGTCTAAAAAATTCAAAATCAAAGAATATGAAAAATAAATGCCACTTATAAACTAGTTATTTCTTTATTGCTAGATTTGCTATTAATATTATCAAAGCAACAAAAAAAAACACAAAACATCGAACAACTAGAACATCCTCAACTGATGTTACACAAGATAGAATCAACACAAGGAATGCATTACATAAATGTCATGCCAGAAGAGAGCTAGAAAAACAAGATATCAATTGTTCCTTATGATTAACACAAAAAATACTTATGAGGAGTGAAAAGAACTCAATTAGAACAATCAAATTAAACATTATTTGAGACTACAAAGCAAGTTCGTGTGAATTTAGCATGTCACCATGCACTTTTAAACAACAGATCTTATCTAAGGCATTTCTTAAGCCAATACATCCAAATTATATGGGATTAAGGCATTTATTTAAAACTCAATTTAAAAAGAAATCAAATCAGAGCTAGAAAATAAAACTAGATGAACCACTAAGTATGAAATCGGCATAAGCTAAATATTCAATCCATCAGAATCCCATTTCATCAACCAATGTGGAATTACTTGCTCAATGTTATGTTAATATAGCATACTCCAAGCTAAAACACTACCAAAGTCCTTAAAGTAAAGCAAATCTGTCAAACCAACACACCAGATTTCTTAAATAAAAAATTAATTTCATGTATAAACATAATAGACACTCAATTGACATTGCTAGTTGACAAAATTTTAACTATTCAAATAATCACAATTACATTTAATTAGCCAACACGACATCAAGATAAGAAATTCCTCCCATTTATTCCAGAGGCAAGTCAATGACCAAGGTTTATGTTTTTCCTTTCTAATATTCACAATAGGCAGTTTTGAATCAACACAGAACAAAACCGAAAAGGTTCCAAAATCAGATTGCAATTTGAGGAGTTCGAACTCACCTAAGGACTTCCGTTCGGTCAAATGTGGGACACGGGAAGTGCTGCTAATTGGTTGGTGTTGCAGAGGCGGATATATGGGGTCCTAATGGTGGTTGCATGACAGTTCGGGCGGGTTTGCCATGGCAACGACATAACACCAGAAGGGGAAAACGAGAGGTTAGAGACTTAGGGTTACTGAGAGTTCTTAAAATTGAACGGAGAGAGATGACAGAGAACTCACCAAAGGGTTCTCAATGTACAACTATCAGAGGAAGTCGGGAAACGCTTCGATGGTCCGACGGGATCCTCGAGTGAAACCCTAGATCTGTTGGCTGGGCAAGTGCAAGCGGGAGAGATTGAGGGTGAGACAGACTCTGAACTCTGAAGAGGAGAGGGAGATGGCAATGGATAGACCGAGCGGCTCCGGCGTGGCCAATCAATTCGATGGTGTCGGCTTCTCTCCGGTGGTGGGTGTTAGGAAGGGAAGGGATGAAGTATAGAGCGAAGCTGCGAAGCCGAAGGGATGAAGTAAGGTTTTAGTCAAATTTTGCTCCCACTTAGGCTATAAAATGGGTTTTAGCCTTTTTTTTCTCTTCCATCGTAGGTCAAAATCCATTTTGACCAAAAAAGTTTTGGCCTATTTCTAAAATGAATGTCAAATTTGGCTTGGAATTTTAGAAGGCCAAATGTGAATTCCACCAATTTATTTATTTATTTTTAATTGTTCATTATTAATATAAATTTATAAATCACACAATTAATTGAATATAAACTATCTAATTATAATTTTTATCAAAACTAAAAGTTATAGTTTGTAAAGATATTGATGAGTTCTTTGATATGACTATAATATTTAATATGTTAAGATTATATTTGCATAAATAATTAATATTTTTAGAAAACATATTCATTTTATATTATTATATCTTCATCAAAATCATACCTCATGAATAAATATCGAGTTGCATAAATTACTAAATTTGAAAATAATAATAAAAAAATCCCAGAACACATCAAAACCATAATATGAAGTAATATCTAATATTATTGCAAATTAACATCACTCTCTCCAAAAGTCATTCCTTATTTTGCGGTCATCACTCTAATCGTCTTCATGTGAATTTTTAATAGCTTGTTCCAAAGCTACTAGGAAATTTTGAATATATTTAGAAATTTTCACAATGACATATATCACTACAAAAAAAAAACAAATTAGCCACGCTTGGTAGCAACGGCATGAATTTGCCGTGGCCATTGAGTCGGTTTTTGCCACGGCACTGAAGTTCCCGTGGCAAAGTTTATTTATTTTTGGTTAAAAAAAAAGAAAAATCATTTCTAAAAAAACAAAAGAAAAAAGAGAAGCAGATCTCAATTTCATCGTCATCTCTCTCATCCGAAATCTGACCTAATCCTTATGCATTTCCTCCGCCTCCCATGAACTCGATTTCCATCTTCATCTGTCCGTCCTCTCCATCTCTCTCCCGTTGGATTTCAGATCATCCTTCTACTTCCTCACACCTCTTATCTTCATGGGAGGCCGAATCTCTGATCCCCAAAGTCGAATCTCAGATCTCCCAAGCCGGATCTCAGATTTCAAGATCTCTTGAGGCCTAATCTCTCTATCATCAGCTGCCTTCTGATGTCGACACCAGGAGCACGACGCCTCGCCGATGAAGCCGCGAAATATCTCTCAGATCTCGAGATCTAGATTCTAGATTCTCGTTTCCTCAACCTCGTTCGTAGCCGGGATTGAAAGGTATAGTTTCGATTTTTTCAAATTGAGTATTGGGCGATGATTGTACTCGACTTTGCCCTCAGTCTGTCATTCTTTTGCTAGCTATTCAAACAGACCCTATGTTCTTCTTTTCCTTTTCCTTTTCCTTTCTTTCCGTCTTAAATCTGTTTGTGTATCGGGCGATGGTTGTTGTAGTGTATATGTATATGATATCCAATCTACTGTTTCAGGGTTTGAGTTCAAGAGTGACAAATCCTCTTAGGTTTTGTATTGCAATTCCAATCTACTATTTCTAGGGTTTGAGTTCATAGAAACCGTCCTTTATTTTCTTGTTAACTTACTGCAATTTGTCCCTTGTCTGATCGAGAGTTTGCCTGGAATATGATTTAATCATGACAAGCTTCAATACTGGTAATGGCAGCGACTGACAGTAAATAGGTTGCAATTAATAGAGCAAGGGATAGTTCTTCTAGCTTTCTCTAAAAAGAAAAGAATTATTGAGCTTCTTGTGGAAGTTAAAAGTAATGGGATCTATAAGTAGAGGCTTTTTTCTAATTGTAATTTATGGTATCTGGGTTGTGCAGAGAAAATATTCTCTTGCTGGAAATGAAGAAAATTTGTAGGGGATTTGTATGACACTATCTGATTTTCTTTATTGGAAAATAAATGAATGCTCATATGAGTATGGGATTGTTTTGGGCAGATTTAGAGGATCCATGAATTTGAATGTATTCTTGTGGTCTCTGATCAATTCACCCTCTTCACTTCTAGGGTTTACTTGCTCGTATTTATGCAATAGGTGCATTGTGGAAAATCAAGTATATATGGAACTATTATGATAATAAGCTGGTTAATGCAAGTAGACTTACAATCTGAAATCCGTTTTGATCCAAAATCCCTTGTTTCTGGTTGTGTCGGTGCCACCAGGTAGTGGATCGAAATCTTCATTTGATCCAAAATCCCTTGTTTCTGGTTGCTCCTATGTGATATATAGTGAGTCTGTTTATTGGGAAACAAGAAGCAGATCATTGCTCAAGTCCCTTTTTTTTTTTTTTAAATATCATATTGCTGCAGTCTAGCTAGCACAATTTTGATTTCCATAGTTTCACAGTTGACGATGATGGCTAATGTTAAGTTGAGATACTAGCATACCTTGTGCAATTTATGATCAGAAGTTTATAGCGTACCTTGTGCAATTTAGTCTCTGCTGAAGTAGATTATGTAGATCTTCCAGTAGCAGCAGCGGTATTTTTGGGAGGAGGATGGGCAGTCTTCCTTTTGATGATCTTGCTAATGAGATTGATTGCAGTTTTATCGGAATCTTTGTGTGATCGCAGCTTGTCAGCTCATTCAGATTTACTTGCAAAGATCTCCTCAGCCGTATGCCTCTGAAATAGCTCACCCAATGATGTCCTGTTTATCTTGTGTTAAGTGTCTCTTTCTGGCAATTCAACAGCAGATCCAAATAGATATCCTTGGAGTGGGCAGACTGTTTTCTCAGTTCCATTATTGGTGTCCATGATTTCCATCGTCTTTCCATTGAGGGTAATGGTACTAGTGTGACTGCTTTCTCCTCGTGTATGTTAGGGATTAATTTACCTTGTGCATCTTTTCTTCCTATAATTTTACCAATGAGCAATCACACTGAAGAATCTGTCCATTGAATTTTTTTTCCTCCAAATTTATATTGAATGCTTAACATCTAGTACTTTTTAATGAGAATCGTAGTATTGGAGGTTACCTTCGAGGAAATTGTTAGAAAATTCGTAAATGCATTTTTTATCAGGTTTATAATTTTTTTCCCTGCATCATTGATGTGGCTGAAGTTTGTAATGTTAAATATCAGCCATATGCTTCCCATTCCTTATGATGAAAAGTTAGAATAGCTCTGTACATATCTTTTATGGTGTATTGATCTTCCAAACCGTGTGTTCTGTTTACATTTTTCCAGGTCACAAAGGCTTATTTAAGCTTTGTGGAGGTAATTCTCAGAGATCATATTAAATTTATTACGGGTATTAGCACATACCTTCTCATATATAGTCTCGTTGGATACCAGTTATATATGTTAATCTACACACTTAATGGAGATGTTCTTATGTTTACTGATTTATGCAGATCATATATTCTCTAATTCATCCCAAACATGAGGATTTGTTTAGTAGTATATGTATTTTTATTTTTTTTGGTCATAAAGGACTATATGTATATGCAAGAACATCAAGGTTCTTTTAGTTTCTACAAGTCAGAAACATGAGGATTTGTTTAGGAGTATATTTTTTTTTTATGATAATTTTCTTATATCATATGGTAGAGAGAAGAAATATTTTGAATATATTATTTGTGTATTTTATAGTTCTGTGTAAATTATGTAGTTTTGGATATTTTGTTGTATATGTAAATTTATATAATTATGTATATGTAAATGTAAAGTTGTATAATTAATTAAATTTTGCATATTTGATTTTAGAAAGAATAAAATGAGTGTTTTGTTAGCAGGGGCCTGAAGAATATAATGCACAAATAACTATTTGTGTATTAATTTTTTTTTTTGTAAAAATATGGCACTTTTTAGCCCGGGTCCAAAGAATCCGGGCTAAAAAGCAGCTTTTTTTTTTAATTTCCAGAAATAATTTAGCAACGGCAACTTGCCGTAGCTAGCACTTTAGCCACGGCTATAGCCGTGCTACTCTCTTTTGCCACCCCATGTTTCCCCACGGCTTGTTTCCCGTGGCTAACACCCTTTGGCCACAACAAATGGACTTTTAGCCACGGCAAATAGTCGTTGCTAATATCTTTTTTTTTGTAGTGTATACACCTTGTGATTCACTTTAAAAAAGTTAGCACAACCAAATATATTAGGTGATGTATAGAATCACTTAAAATATGCATCAATTTATAGATAGTTTTAACAATTTTAGCAGGCTAAAATTGGCTTACGAGGGGAACCAAAATAATAGGTGATAGGTTAAAAGAGAATATCCTATAGAATATTCTTTTTAAGTAGGTTATTTTTCATGGCCAATTTGACCTACGGTGGCAGATGCCCTTAGGCCAAAACCCATTTTAGCTTTTTTGTATTTGGCCTAATTTCAAAACAAAGGCCAAATTTGGCTTTCACTTTTGAAAGGCCAAATCCTATTTATTTATTTATTTATTTATTTTTAAGTGTTTAATATTTATGTAAATTTACAAAAATACAATTATAAATCTATATATAATATATTTATGATTGTCAACTAAAAATAAAATTTGTAGTATTGTTAAGATATTCAAGAGTTCTTCGATATGACTATAATATTTGACATATTTGAATTATTATTTCACAAATAATATTTTTAGAAAATGACATTAATCTTTTTTATTATAGATTCATCAAAATTATAATAAAAAATAAATATTAAGTTGCTTAAAAGAAAAAACAAATATAAAATGCAACAACCAACTATTGAATCATGGTCACATTTAATATTCTGGTAGATTCGCATTACTCTCTTCAAATCGAAATGATAACGATATAATCGAGTGATGGAAATGAGATGTGAAAGTTCTAAATTGTATGAGTATTTATAAAAAATTGGCCTACAGTGGGAACAACCAAACTGCACAATAGGCCAAAAGAGAATATTTTATAGAATATTCTCTTTTAGTAGGCTATTTTCCCTAGCCATTATGGCCTACGGGGGAAGATGCTCTAAGGCTTTTTATTTTTTAGGCATGGATTTTGGGGCTCATTCAAAATTTCATTCCACGCTCTTAACTTTTGCGTGTCTTTTTTCCCCTCTTTTTGACAAGCGTTAAAAAAAAAGGGAAAATGGCAGAAAACCACCCCTTAAATATGACCTTTTGCAGAAAACCACCCCTTAAAATTGGAATTGCAGAAAACCACCCCTTAAACCCATTTTGCCTATAAATCGCCACCCACAATCTTTTTTCCGTTAGTTTGCCGTTAAAAACGGTGAAAAGTCGTTTTGACCCCTCCATTTTAATGTTATTTTTATGAGAGAAAAATGTATGAATTGAAATAAATTAATAAAAACATATTTATCTATCCCGTTTAATGAGAGAAAAAGTATGTTATTCTATTAAAATAACATTAAAAGGGAAGAATAAATAGATTTTATTAATTTATTTCAATTCATACATTTTTTTCTCATTAAAATAACATTAAAAGGGGAGGATAAAAATGACTTTTCACCGTTTTTAACGGCAAGCTAACGGAAAAAACAGTTGTGGGTGGCGATTTATAGACAAAATGGGTTTAAGGGGTGGTTTTCTGCAATTTCATTTTTAAGGGGTGGTTTTCTGCAAAAATGTCATATTTAAGGGGTGGTTTTCTGCCATTTTCCCAAAAAATAATGATGCGTTACAATAGGCTTATCTATAGTAATGCATTCTTTAATTTGATGTTACAGTAGGTCAAATATTTAGTAGTGGATATAGATGGTTGATTTTGAGGGAATTACAGGTCGGGACATACTTGGTAACCTAGGTCGAGGAAAGCACTTAAACTCGACGATTATAGTCAATCCCGTCCCGTAAAAATTTCGCTGGACGATTCCCGTCCCGGCTCAATCCCGTCCCGTCCCAACCCATGCCCACCCCTACCATATATACAGTAAATATTGGTATACATACACTGTAAAAAGGTATATACAAATTAAATATATATATATATATACTGTATATTATTATTATTATTATTATTATTATTATTATTATTATTATTATTATTATATATGCGTGACGATACGAGATTTGCGGGATAAGAAATCATCGTCCCGCATAATTTTTGCGGGACGGGATCGGGACAGGCCCGGGATTTGTGCCCACCCCTACTTTAAATTGTCTCCAATATCGCTTGTATTTTTTTTATTAGAATAGCGTTTGTATTATACTTCGTATATTACTATTACTAAATCACTTATCCACCTAAATGTCTAAATGCGTCCATTAAAGAAAAAATAAGTATACATGGAGACGTTTGTGAGTGAGAGGTGACGATGCCCTAAAAATCGGGCTAACTATTTAACACAGTGACTCGACTAGAAGGACATTATACGATCTTAATGGATAATCAAATGAGGGTTTCCCGCTATATAAATTAAACCCCGGAAGAAAGTTATATAAGAGGTGAAACCATATCAGAATACGACATATATACGTATAAACTATATCGACCGAAATAAACATTATACATATAACCCAACAAAAGCAAGTAAAGTCTTGCCCACATCGATTAGGAAAGGAAGGCAATATATATTGGCAAAAGAAAGCAGCTCTTGATCCTCTCCCACATCGATAGTGAGTAAATAACCAAGGAGGAGGCTTCCTCTATAAATAAAAGAAGTAAACTTGTTCGAAAATATATATTTTCCTAGGCAAAAGGGAGGTGATGGGTTTTCATTCCACAGTAGTGTGTTGTGCTTTTTTACATATCTATATTCTATTCTATATCTATACTAAACCTAAAAGCAGAAGCATCTCACTCCTAGGTGGATTCACCAAAATCCCCCAATCCATGTATAATTTTCTCATAACTCCTCCGTTTATTTTGTAAGTTTTAGTTTTGATTTTGCTCAAACATGTCAGCCACGTTGGTTTAATTTTTCCTTGTCAGCCACATTTCACAAACGAGCGGTTGTTTTCCGATTACCACGATCTCCATCTTCCCAACATGGGCGAAACGTGGTGGTTTAGTCCGGATTGTTGGATTCCCATCTTCAATTTGTCAATTTAGCAACTACTGGATTGGTACCAAGAAGTCACTCCTGAGGTTTTGTCGATTGATGAGCCATCATAGAGGTTCCCGATCTTCGACAGAAGCAACAGAGGTTGTGAGGTTGATCGAGGCGGAAGATGATTGGCGAGATCTTACATGGTTGGTCTCATCCATGGGCTAATGATTTCGCCGAGGGATTGTTTTTAGGGTTTGCTTGACGATTTGGGCTTTCTTCTCATTCCTCTCATCTATGGTAACTTCCCTTTCCGATTTCAATCTTAGATTTTTTTTTTTGGTTCTACCTAGAAATGGAAATCGAGTTCATCTGATCAATCGGCGATTTGGGGAATCGATCTTATTTTTAAGGCTCATGTATCCTAATCTCGGCCATAGTTTGATAAAATGTCATTTAATCATGCACTTTTGGTTCAAAGATTTTTCATGCCTCAATTTTGGAACTGGGTGTTTAATTAATGTTGTATTCAGTAAATTAAGACTTAGAAGCGATAGTGAAAATGGTTAATCATCAAATGCATTTTGTTGGGTGTGGTGGGCATGCCGAAAACCTTATGGGATGGGGTTTAGGAGCGAGTGGAAATTAAGTAGCAATTTCTTTCTAGGTTTGCGATATTGTTATTCCTTTTGATTTGCGATATTGTCAATTTCCATGAATTGAGTAGCAGTTTCTTTCTAGGTTCTTGTGTTGATGCTTAACTCTCAGACCCCCTTTCTCTCAATCTTAGCTTGGATTCTCATGTGCTTTCTATAATTTCTATCAATTGTTGTTCCTCTTGATTTGCGATATTGTCAATTTCCATGAATTGAGTAACGGTTTCTTGATGTTTGAACATTCGACATTCGGACTTCATATTGTCACTCTTGATGCTTGAATTTCAACTCTCAAATATCATATTAGAGACTACGCCTTTGAGTTTTCATCATTCTCATCCATGGTAACTTCCTTTTTTTATTTCAATCTTAGATTTGATTTTTTTTGGGGGGGGGGGTTTCTATCTAGGAATAGAAATTGAGTTTTCATCCTTCTCATCCATGGTAGGTTCCTTTTTTTTTGTTCTAAAGCCTGACATATGAATGCAAGTAAATGTGTATCATGACAATTGAATGCAAGTTAGCTATCCCTAGAATTTAAAGCTAAGTTTAGCTTTCTCTAAAATCTAAAAATACTAGGGGTTCGTATGGAACGGAGTTAATAAATTGACTAAAATTATAAACAAGGTAAAATTTATAAACTGTTGGTAAAAGTAGTTAAAAATTTAAACAACAAGATAATCTCCGTATGGGGCGAAAAACAGTTTATTTGTAAAAAGTGGAGTTTATTTGGTTTTTATTAGGGGTATTGTGGTACTTTCAAACCAAATAAGATAAAAGGGAAGGGGTAAAATAGTAATTATGAAATATAAACCCCAAAATAAGCTTCAATCTGCAGCTTATTTTTAAACCCCTTTTTTCTACTGATTATAGCTTATTTGTTGTTCCCATACACCCTTTAAACCCGTTTATTTTTTAATAGCTAATAATTTATATTTTTAACCGGTTTATACCGGCTGCCATACACACCCTAGGTATCTCTGAAATCAGATGGATGGAGCTGGTGGAGAACATAGCTATGTGGATAACCATGATGAAAGGATGAGACATTCTAATGTTGCTTGCCATCCAAGGCAAGAAGGAGAATGAGCCATGATGTTGATGATAATCTTCCAGTTCCACAGAGGTCCTGCAATGATGACGCCACTGGTTCTTGTGGCAGAAATGCAAAGGGCGTTGATGTGTGCACGGATGATCAGCAACAGATTGGGCAGATAGAAAAGCAACCGTTAGATTTGTTTGGGCAGGAAAAGAAACTTAGCGAAACTTCTAATTCAGCAGATGTAAAGTTCCTGCTGAAAACGGAGGCGGCTAAAGGGAAACTGTCCATCTTAAGGTTTGTAGTTTCTTTCCTTTTTTGCACTTATTTTACTTAGGAAAGCACTTGGCTCCTGCAATTAGTTGTCCAAAAGTTTCAGAATTTTCATTTTTAATATCATAATTTCCCTTGAAAATTTTCTACTAGGATCTTTTGTACTCCACATTCCTTTTGTCTTTTGCTCGGTCTTATTTATGTTCACCTGGCTTGCAGATGTTACTTTTACCAACCTCTTAGCAGCTGGGTTAGGTTAATGAAAAGCAGTTTCTTTATGCCCCTGTTTCATGTCTCATTCCTTTACCGTCAATTCGCATGATATGGGTTTTTTGTTTATTGAGAGTCGACCCTGAACAAATATAGGGGATGCCGAATATCATGAGTGATGTTGCTAGAATTTTTTAAGGCAACAAAAATACCCAATTGAAACAAATAGTTTCATTACCTAGAATTTAAAGGTAAGTTTAGCTATCTTTGAAATATAAAATCTAAAAATCCTAGGTATCTCTGAAATATGAAAATACGAAGCCAAGTTAGCTATCTTTGAAACATGAAATCCTAGCTATCTTTAAACTTCGAATTTGAAGGCAAGTAAATGCCTATCATGACAGCTGATGGAAAAGTAGATTTCAGAAGTTGAGGTGGAGTACACAACTAGTCAACTACCACTGAAATCTATTTTTTTTCTTAAATCAATACTTATTTACAACTCAAGGTCATGCTACCTGAAATGTTATTCAATCTCTATCCAATATATCGTTTTTTTTTTCTCAAGGCAATGCTTGATTTTCTAAAATCCTTATCTATTAAAATGCTAGATACTTGTAGTATACTGCCCCATCACATCACCATTCTCGGTTATTTGAAATCTTTTTTTTTCCTGAAATCTATCACTCTCATAATCTAAAAAAATATTTAGCATATTTTTTTTTTGATTAGGTAAAAATTCGAAGGTCATACAGGCCTGACTCATCGAAGGCCGAAAAAGTCGGCAGACGGCGAACCATCTAATAGAACAAACTAAAAACAGCAATACAATTAACAAGCGAAATGAACCGAACCGAAATAAACTCTACAACAAAACATTCCAAGAAGACCAAGCACCCAAAAAGCTGAGGAAGCCGCCGAAGAACGCAGCCAAGCACCACCGAACAGTAGCACCGCGGGCCAATAGTACAGCAGGACATTATCGCATGTGGGTAATGCAGACGAAATCCAAGGAAACTATCCCGGATACGGAGTCACCTTGAGCGCACCACCTCGATTCCATCCAGACCTGACTACAGACTCCACACCTTCGTCAACCAAGTAGAAGATCTCCTAGAAACATCGGAAGCAGAGCCGCAAACTGCTCGAAACAAACCGCCAACAAGCTTTCACCTACAAAATATCAACAAGCCCTTGCGAGATTTTCTCAAACCCTTCCGGGTGGTTATACTCAAAACCCTTTGGGAAGACCCTTTCGGGATCAAACCCAAACGAGATTTTATCAAACCCTTTCGGGATTTTTGTCAAAACCTTTCAGGATTTACAAAAACCCTTTCGGAAAACTTCTCAATAATTTTTAATTATTCGAAATTGACAACTCGTCTTCCTTGGGCCCGAAGGACCCAAAACTTGGGCCCAAAGGACCCGAAACTTGGGCCCAAAGGACCCGAAACTTGGGCCCCAATGACCCGAAACTTGGGCCCCAAGGACCCGAAACTTGGGCCCCAAGGACCAAGGAAGAGCAGGGCGTGCAGACATCGGCAAGGGACAATCAACACCGACGGTGTGAGCTCGAGACGAGGCCCTAGGCAACACCGGCACTGCCGCGACCCGCCGAAGAGAGACGATAGCGAGGAGAAATACCCTCGCCGGAGTATGCAAGGATGAAGCCCACTGATAAGCAAGCAAAGTCGGCGACCAGAGGAGAACGATCCAACCCCGACCGGCCCCGAAGAGAACATCGAAGAACCAATCGAAGAAGAAACGACCACCGCCAGGCCAAGGCTAAGCCAACAATCGATAAACTCCAACACTGAAGGATGAAAAGAGCGGGACGGCGACCGGAAGCATACAAATTCGGCCACCAACCCACCGAAAATCGATTTGGGAGAGATTAATCAGAAAACCACCGGAAAGTGAAAGAACAAACCAGTAGAAATTTGTAGACAGACCCAAGGAAAGGGAGATTTTAGGAGGGATTCACAAAGAAAAGGGTATAATAAGAAGTATTCACAAGGAAGATGGAAGATTATGAGTATGCAACAATCGATTAGGGGCTACACCAAAATTGGGGCTGCACAAATTGGGGTTCCTCAAATGAGAGTTTCTCTCTCATTAGAGAGAGAAACTCTCAACTTCAATATTTAGCATATATTTGCAAGATATGAGCAAGGACAATCGTGTCCACTTATTATGGTTTGGTTAATTGCGGTTGGATTTTCTGTTTCATGGTGTTCATCTGTTGTCCTTTTCTCTCTAAGTTTAATCAACTGGTTTTCTCAAATGACGAATTCTCGACCTGTTCTTTTATCCATCGTATGGTAGAGAGTTTAGGGGCACCCATTTTCCCTTACCTGTCAAAGGAATTGGAGCAGCTTCTTGCAGAAAGTGAGGTAAATAATAGGTCACATCATTTAATCGTTTGGTTAATTGCGGTTATATGAATTTTGTTGAACCTGGGAGGTTGAACTGAATTGATTTGAGAATTCAATTTTGATATTAATTTGGCTTTCATGACATTGTGAAATTGGCCCATGGTAATCATGATTGATGTAGGAGCTGGCTTCCGTTGATTCTATTTTGTTAAGGGTGTTTCTCTCAGTAAATGATGATGATTCGGTAAGTAATCTCCACCTATTTGATTGCACGTAATTAATTTTAAGTTATCTTTAGGCTTTTATGAATTGGGAATAACCTTTCTTTAAGCAACTCATTAAGTTTGATGACATTTGCTGCTTTCCTCTTATGACAGTTGTCATATCCATGAAAATGAGAACACATACATGACCAATTTGCGTTGCAATTTTGATCGCGCAAGTATTCAACATGCTTTTCGAGTTTTTTCCCATTATATTCAACTCAGTTTTGGCAGAATTTTATTGCTTTGTATCTTCTTCTTTTTCCAGATTTGTTCATGGGTTAGAGATCTCGAATGGGCGTTAATTGAAATCCTAATTTGCTACTTCTTTGTCACTTCAATCAAATATTATCAATTTTGATATACTTTGTTGGTTTGTATTTTTTTTCCACTCTCTTCAAGCGTCCCTTTTTTTTAACAGTTTTATGGCTTTGCAAGCTAATGTCTACGAACCTGCACTCATAGCCACTTCAGTCCAATTAACCCGAGATTTTCAGTTTAGGAGTTTTTGGTGTATCAACATTAGCTTAGGAGGTTTTGGTGTATTAACATTAGCTTAGGAGTATCTGCAATTTTCAGTTTGTAAGTTTCTCAAGAATCTCCCTGGACATTTGTATTAAGTCCACTGTTGACCCTTTTGCTTCAATTGTTGTTCAGTTGTTATGCCAAAATTGTTTACATTTCTTTTGGGTGCTTGAGAAATGGTTGGTTTTGCAGCATCATTGCTAGACGAGGATAGCAACACTGTTGTTTTTAATGATCATGTCGACTTGCAAGGGAGCCAAGAAGCGGGTAACTGCTCTCAAGAAAAACATTTACAAGGAGAGTGCACTACCAGGGAAGCTACATGAGGAAAAATTAGGGACAACAGGGTGTATGACAGAAAACAGGAAAGGAGTAACATAAGAAAATGCCAGGATCGGGGATCTTTGCATAAATAAGACAGGGTATGACAATTACCAGTTGAAAGCTGTTAGCTCGGCTTGAAGGCTTAACACAGATTCAAGAGAGAAAGATAAGGAAGATGTTTTCTCGATTTAATTTTGTTTTGTTGATTTTTTTTGTCTATTTATTGATTATGTGGTCATATGAATGTTGTTGAATCTGGGAGTTCATACTGAATGATTTGAGAATTTAGTTTCAATATTTATTTGGTTGTGGAATGTCATAATATTCATCACATTTGATTTGTGTCTTCTTGTCTGATTTGATCGCCTTTTATTATTTAAGAACTTTGAGATAATTGATCCAGAGTGTATAGAAATTTTGGATGTATTCAGTATCCCCAAATCAGTGCTTGCTCTGGAGAAATGTGACGATAAATCATCCTGGGTTAAGTTCTTATTTCAAGAAATAATGCTTTATGTTTGAACTTAAATATTAGGATATTTATAAAGTATAGTTGCCACTTTGAACCTCCTAATGATAGAAAAGAAATTACAGTTTGTATTATGTATAACTAAGATAGATTTGTGATAGTTTTACTTGCTTCAATGGAATATGATAATTCCAGGTAGCTTTGATTGACTGGTTTTTCAATCAACTGAAACTTTTGCATTGGTGAAGAATTAAATTAAGAGCAAAGAAAACAAATATAAGACCTAGAAACTACATAATACATAGGAGTTGCCACTCCCTTTCTTATTCTTTTTGCTATTATTTTGGTGGTGAGAATGAACACTAGAGCCTCACTACAAGCTAATGAAGAATGACATACTTATAGCAAATCTTTGGACATCCCTCAAAATGTGCCTTTTTTTTTTACTGTTTGAGATTAGTTCTTTCGATCAAACTTAAAGATGATCATGGTGCCATAGGGGTAGACACTATAGAAGGATCATAAGTTGAACTCTCTGCCCATAAAAATCACCAAATGAGGTCGCCATATCCATAATTATGCAATATATTACTTGTGGCAGGTCCCAGAGTATTCTGAATCACTTTCGTCGAGTGAGTGTAACTTATTCCTTCTTCAGGCTTAAGAAAGACAACTTTAACCTTTTAATGCAATCTTTCTTCTTTGGTCCATTCCAGAGCCTCCTAACATTAGAAACTGGTTCTCAACTCTCAAGTTATGTGTACGAGTCCCCAATGATGGATACTGCTCAGATTGGAGGCTCCCTTCCAACCACAACTAACAGTGATGGCCCTGACAGCGGTGCCATACAAAAGGTGAAAACTTTGATGTCCATACCAACAAAGACTGCAGTCCATACCAATAAAGACTGCAGTGAATTTCCTCGCTAAGTCAATACAGAAAGATTGCACTAAAATAGTTATAAAGATCATATGAATCTATCAATTGGTTTCTTTATTATATAAACTTGGTTGTTTACGTTGTACAGTATAAAATAATTTATGAATATATTAGACGTCTATAGATGTGTGGTTAGCCACTTGTTGTAATGGGCAACTTATAATAATATAATTATTTGTTGGTATCTATCAAGATGTATTTTAAGATTTTTGCCTTGAATATTGTTTTAAACTTTATTTTATCAATATAATTTTTATATTATTTGGTCTAAGATATAATTTTAATACTAATAACTAACATTATATAATCTATTATTGTAATTATAAATAATAATAAATTATAAACTTTTAAATTAAAATTATTAATATCAATTTTTAATCAAATAGGCACGGGCCTAAACACTAGTAATTCTTTAATAACACAACACATGTACCTTCGTCAAGTCGAACACTTCTCGTAATTGCCCACCGAAAAAAAAAAAGTTTCTATTTTGTTTTGGGTTACAAAATTTTCACAGAATTGATAATAGAGTGATTTTGATCCATGAAACATTATTGGGCCTAGACTTTACATTTAGAAGCCCAATTGGGTGGTAGCAAAATTGTCTATTGGGCCAGTGCCTATATTCACATGAAAATATTCTCCCTTCTATATAGTAATTTAGTAAAGGCCAAATTGCATAAAACCACCTTTTAAATAGGATGTTTTGCGTGAAACCACCCCTTAAAATAAAAATTGCAGAAAACCACCCTTTAAAACCGTTTTTCTTGCAAAGTCACACCCATCACCCAATTTTCGTTAATTAAATGTTAAAGTGTGTGGAAATTTAATAACAACCCTTATTATTATTATTATTATTTTACTCATTCAATTGATATTAGTTGATATTTAACTTTTTGACATATTTTTCAAAAGCAAAAAACACTATAAATATAAAAAAATTGTTTTTTATAAAAAATAATTTCATACTTACAAAAAAACTCTATAAAAAATTGATGTGTAATTTATGTTTTATACATATAAAAAAAATGTGTAATACTAGGGCTACTTGAAGAAAATAATTTTTTTTTAAAAAATAATGTTTCATATAGTTTTTATTATTCTAAAAATGTATGTGGAATAGTGAACATATTTTTAGAATAATAAAAACTATATAACATATCATTTTTTTAAAATGTATTTTCTTTAAGTAACCCTTTAGTAATATACACTTTTTAAAATATATAAAACATCAATCATATCTATTTTTTTATAGTGTTTTTACTAATAAGTAAGAAATTATATTTAAAAAATGATATTTCATTAAAAAAATTACTTTTGAAAAACATGTTAAAAGGTAAAAATTAATTAATACCGATTGGGTAAAGTAAAATAATAATAAAAACAAGGGATGTAATTGATTTTCATGCACTTTAACATTTAATTAATAATAATTGGGTGATGGGTGTGACTTTGCAAAGAAAACAGTTTTAAATGGCGGTTTTCTGCAATTTTCATTTTAAGGGGTGGTTTCACGCAAAACAGCTTATTTAAAGGGTGGTTTTCTGCAATTTGGCCTTTAGTAAATGGTAGTAACTATTTTCTTGCTTGATAGGGAGAAAGTGGAAACTAGGTGAAGTAAGAACATCATTTGTCATGTAAAATATAATGTACCTTATATCATGATTTATTATAACAAATTTTCTTTTAAAATTGTCCTATTTTACTATTCTATGTTAATGAGAAAAATGTTATTTTAGTTTTCGACTCACCTATATTGAAGAAAGCAAACATTCTTATAGTCTTCAAAAGTTTAATTACAAATATCATGGCGAGCCAATGAATGTCCATAATTGTCAACAAAGGTCTCAATATATGCAATTTTCAATACGAAATATATTTTCCTGAGAATAACAAAAGTCTCAAATATTGTGTAAAATGACTTAAATAACATGTTTTGTTGTATAGAGATTGGGACTAATTTTGTTTTTTCAACGAAAAAAAGTTGTTGTTATATGCATTGAGCACAGATATAATATGCAATCAAAACAAACGGATCCTGAATTCGTTTGACCTTTAGCTTGACACGTGTCCAACATTAAATATTTTTTAGATTAAAAAAGTAACGAATAGATCTTTGATCCGTTTGTATATATACAAAAGGTTTGAAATTTTTTATAAAAAAAAACCAAACAGATTAAGTACATGTATTTTTTATAAAAAAAATTAATTTTTTTTAAAAAAAAAAACACATGAACACAGATCAAAGGATCCGTTCGTTACTTTTTTAATGTCATACGTATTTAAAGCTAGACATGTGTCAAGATGAGGGTCAAACGCATCTTAGATCCGTTTGTATTGAGTGCATATAACACCTGTTCTCGGTGCATATAGTCTTTCTGGGGAAAAAAAGTTAGAACTTGTGATATCTACAATTTTATGAGATGGTTCTCAAAAAATTTGATCTATCTGCAAGCACTATCTAAATGAGTTAAATTCCAATGCCAAAATCCAAAGCGATGTCCAAATTCATTCATAAATTGTTCCATTTTAGTTTGGTGTTTCTTTCACTTTTGTTCTTCTGTAGTTTGATTGTTGCAGTGACTTTCCCATGAGTTGCATATTGCTTCTGGTAAGTGCGCTCAAGCATTATGAAATGATTCCTGAAAAGGAGATTCATATTTCTCCTTTAACTCCACAATCCTAATAAAGGGTATGTATATGATAATGTGATTGTGCACTTTTGTGCAAAGGATAGTGTTTGTGTTACTCAACAACTTAACCCTCCGTTTGTTTTTTGGTAGAGAAAAATAATGATTACCCTTATAAATATAGTCCATATTTAAGTTAAGATTCATTGATCACTATTCTAATCATTTCACTTCTTTTCCCATTTTTCATACAAATTTGTTACCCTTCTATTCCCTAATTTAAAGGAAGGTAACTAATACCTCTAAGATAGGTTAATAATCTCCCCATCCTCTCCTTCAAGCTAACAAAAAATGATGATCATATACATTTTATGTGTAAAACTTAATACCTTACCTTTTCATTCCCTTGTTATCCAAACAAACGAGCCCTAAATGATTCCATTTGCTATTGTCAAAATGTTGTCCAATTCAAGAACTTGAGTGTTCAACCCGCGACGCGAGAGAGTCGATAAGGTCCTTTTGAATTTTAAGTTCTAATAATAGAATATTTTTAAAGGATTATATTTTTTTTTGTATTGAATTATATTCGATATGAAATAGACTTTCATACATTTCAAAGTGAAAAGAAAAAAAACTCAACAAATTTGACTATCGAACCTTTTTCCAAATTTTGATGACCATGTATTAATGATTTTAACCAATTTATACGGTATAGTTGAGTTGTTAAAGCTAGATTATTAAGCAGTTTATATGTCAGCAAATTTTGAGTTATTAAGGACTTGTTTGGTTTGATTTTGAATTTTAAGGGACGAGTTTCTTCAAAATATAAATATATACTTCATGTTGAGAGATGTAAATGAGACCAAATAAAATCTCACATAAAAAATTGAATATAAGACTAACTCCAATGGTTAAGTGTGCAAATGTACATATTTGCACAATGTGTTTAAAAATGCATATCACTTTTTGATGTTTTACTCCATTGGTTATATGTGCATTTTATACACATCTATCTCTAAGTAATTGTGATTAAATTAAAAAGGAAAAGAAAAAACTTAAAAACAACCAATAGAAATGACTTTACTTTATTGAAAAGTGATAAAAAGTTTTTGCACATGGGGAGGTGATGTGCTTATATTTGAACATTTTGTGTGCAAATGTGCACATTTTAAACACTCAAAAGTAACCATTGGAGCACAATTTGCATCAAATTTGCATATTTAAGCATTTGCAACATACCATTGGAGTTAGTCTAACAAGTCTTAATATATAAATCGGTGAATTACTTCTATTGCCAATTTATTTTTCAATTTTTTTCGTCAATTAACATTGATTTTATCATAGCAAAGCCTTACAAGTAGCACAACAAAACTTGATGGTACGACCTTGAGTACTGTAATTAATTTGCTCATTAACATGTCAACTGATATTGAGGCACTGATAAAAAGGGTCATCACTCTTAATGCAAACAAGATCCTCTACAATCTATTTTCTACTACACTCCCTACTCTATTTATTTATTTTAACATTTATTTAATCTTAAACAAATTTAAAAATTATATTTATATTCATAACATCTACTTTTATATATTTATAAAATTTTATTTAAAAAATCACGTTTTAAAATTTTAAAAAATTATAAGGCCCTATTTTACAAAATATAATTATTAAAAATTTTAAAACGTGATTTTTTAAAATAAAATTTTATAAATATATAAAAGTAGATGTTAAAAATATAAATATAATTTTTTAATTCTTTTTTAAATTAAATAAATGTTAAAATAAATAGGTGGAGTAGGGAGTGGTGTAGGGGTTGTTGTAGAAGATCCCCATTGCTCTTAATGGCACCTTAATGGTACAACTGTTGGCTTCCCTATGTAGGTTGAAAGTTTGGAGTTAGATTTTGTAATATGCATCCGTTGTAAGATGGTGAATTCTTCATCTGTTAATTCAAACTTGTGATCTGTTTACTTATGAACGGATCAATGATCCATTTTGGTTAAATTGCAATTTCGGAGAAATGGTCATATCGCAAATTGCAAATTAAAAGATCCGTTCAAAACTAACTTCACCTCTTTTAAATTACATTTTTGAATGAATTAGGAATCCATCATGTTCGAGTTCATATAACAGCTGCAATCGGTGCATATACGAGTCTCAATCATGCTCAACCAAACAATGAATTATACGAAAACATATAAAAAGAAGATGATTTTGAAGTCTCAACTACCAAACTGGCTCAAACTTTTGCCATAAAAATTCAGTCAGTTCAATGAAACATTTGAGACCCTTTTTTTTGCATTTTTTTCAACTCCTTTACAGCCTCATTTGTAAGAGCAAAACCCAACAACTACCTCCTAAACCCTCTTCAATGAATCCATGCTTTCTAGGTATCTAGCAAAGCACAGTTAGCTCCTTCAATCCCTCTATAACATTAGTTCTCATCGCCTTATCGAGAAATACGTTACTTCTCGTTAACCTACGGAAAAGGGTTATGATTTCGTTTAGTCGATTCCTATATGGGCACGAGGGTTTTTCTCTGTTCTTCGTCTTCCTTTTTTCGTTTTAGTCAATATGGATTGTTAGTATTCTCGGTTCACCCACGTTGAGGGCTAGTATAGAAGTTGAAGTCATGGTGTTGGACCCTCAGCTGTTTTAGCCATGAATCCGCGACACCCAAGAAAGACGCGAGCCTCTGCCTGTCCTGCCCTCCCCTCCCCAACGGCCACAAGTCGCCTCCCATCTTGTGAGTGGCTAGACCGAATGGCTCGAGTGGTATTCCTTCCCCTTGCCCTCTCTTGGCTCTCACACTGGCCCCGTCAGTCTCGTCTTCAACTTCCATGTCTAGCGATGAATCGAAAACCCAAACAAACATGTCAATTGAACAATGAAAGGGACTAAAACCTTATCTAGGTTGCAATTTAATGTGAAGAATGAATGCATCAACATACCTTGAAAGGAAGATGAAAGAGTGTAGTAGGTAAGGAAAGATGTGGATAGGTCCTTGATAGTTCTACCCATTGGGATCGGATAAATCGGATACCTAAACAACAACCATCAACCAACGATTACGAACAAAACTTGTTCGCATACTAAACTTTTTTCGTATGTTAAATGTCGTTCGTACCATGACACAGCCATCCAGCTAGCCGGGGAGAGATCCACGCTTTTCAGCGACATCAATCCAGGGTATCGTTGAGCTAAGCTGCTGATCTAGAACCATAGATTGCGACAAGGAACATAGCGATTAGCTCGTTGTGATTACGATTAAACCTTCACTATCAGCATCAAAAGATTAATGAAAGGTCATAAAAATGACTACAACTACCTTGTCCTTAAGAGGTGGCCTCACATACGGAGTTGATCCCTCAAAGTACTCGCAATAAAGGTAACCCAACCGTCTATCGAGGTGTAGGGGCGTGTCTTGCTCAGACCCTCCTTCCTCGGATGAGAACCCATCCCATCTTGACGATAGCTTGCCACTGTCGCTCTCATCGCTGTATGACTCGCTATACGAGTCCCTAGTCTCGCCGTCCCCTGAATCAGTATCTTCCCTGCAACATAATCCATATAAGAGAGGACACAAAAAAGGCATCCCTTATCAACACTTATAAAACAATGACTATACCAATTTCAGCATCAACTTTTTTTTTTTTTTAATGGCTAACCAAAAGGCTCTTTAAGATGTGCTGTTGTGGATGGATTTTATAATCCAACCCAAGCTAACACATTGGCCTAATGTTTTGTGTATCATGGAGAAATATTTTCGAATTTTATTGGAGTTTATTTGGTATGAAAAAACAAAACTATTCCCTACTTGCGATGAACCCAACATCACTAAGAAATATTTTGGAATTTTATTGGAGTTTATTTGTTAAGGATCTTCTAGTCCACTTTTATGATCCTTTTTATAATCTCTTTTCTTTTATTGATTGAAAACAACATAATCTCTTTTCTTTTATTGATTGAAAACAACGATAAAACTACCTAATTTATTAAGAAAAGTAATAAAATAATTTGACTCTTCCGACCTTAATTGTAGATTAGGGATCTCAACTTTAAAACAAACTATATGTATCGAAACTTACCGCGGTAAAACTAGGGTTAAATAGAGCACAAAACATGAATGAAATTGGGGTAAAGAAAGGTTACCTTAAGAGGAGGGGAGAGGGGGTGCTGGTGAAGATCTGAAGGGCAGATAGATAAGGCACATAGTAGTGCATTAGGGTTTCAGCTGCACCTCCACTCCTCCTTAGAGAAATTGGAACCCCAACTCCATAGAAGCTCCATTCATCAAAGCACTCCCATAGGTCTCCCAATGTGAAGTAGTCCACTTTGTCCCTCTCCCATGGGTGCCATTGCCGGTTCAGTTTCCTCATCTCTGACTGAAAATTACAAAACATCAAAATGGAGTGCCAGGTATAAAGTTTCAATTTTTTTTTTAATTGAAAAAAATCAATTATACGGAAATTTGGTACAAATCAAATCGAATTAGAATCGGAAGCAGGACCCATGTGGGAGGGTGAAGAAAAAAACAAACCCAGTTGATCAATTTGAAACATTCAAATTCAATTAGATAATCAGACACAAAAGGGGCGAGAAAAAAGGGGGGACCTTGGGGAGGATCTTGGAAGGAACGACAGGCGTTGTGCAATGGAGGAAGCAATCGAGGTTCGAGCGAGGCGATCCGTTTTCCGCCATTGATGAATTCAGGAAACAGAAACAGAGGAACCCACAAAGAGCGAGATTGAGAGAGAGAGAAGGAAGAGAGGAGGAGAGCCCCTGGTTGTCTCCCCTGCCTCCTCTCCTGTGGAATGAAACAAATTCCCAAAAACAGAGCAAATGCAGTAAATTGGGGGAGAAAAAAGAAAATATAAAAGAGAGAGGGAGAGATTATAGGAGATACTTCGTATATCCTAAATTCCCGATTCTCCTACTCGGATTAATGGATAAAGAGATGGAACTTGGGTTGACTTGGAACAAAAATTGACGTTTTATAGACTTCAAATTAAAAAAAATAAAGAAATAATAAAAATCCGCCCCTGTTTTACCCCTTTCCGGATTTCACCCAAATAAACAGGAATTGTGGATTGAGATATGAGAAACTCCAAAAAGTTAACTGAAAATCTGAATTGTAAATTGAGCGGAGTTTTAGTGATGGATGAAGAAAAACAGGGGAAAGAGCAAAGATTGAATTTTTATAGGTAAAATGGAAGGGGGGAATTCAGCAGGAGGGAAAAAGCAGATCTGAATGGGAAGACCAGGACTGGGGATTAATGGAGTTTTAATGCTTGCTTTTGTTGTTGGGGAGTTATCTGTTTTCAAAAGTCTAGATGGAAGTTTAAGATTTATTTATGAAGTTTGCTGGGGGTTTGAAGACAGGGGTAGTAAAAATTCAAGGGTTTATTTCTGGATGGTGGCTATTGAGAAAGGAGAGAATGGAATGGAAGGTTGTTTGGAGTTGGAGCTGGTGGTGGGCCAGAGTTATGGTGGAGGAGGAGGGCCCGACTTGGTCCACGCTCTCTCTTGCCATATTCAAGTTTGAAGCTTTCAATTTTTACATTGTTGATTCAGCCACGGTCAAAATTACTAGGGATGGCCTTGTAACTATCCGCACATTTTAGGTTTATTTTAACATCAATATTAATACATTTGATACTTACTCCGATCCATAATAAGCGTCGTTTATCTTTTAGTACACGGTTTTTAAGGATATAAAAATTCTATAAAATATTATTTTTTTAATTATTTTTTTAATAATTTCATACTTTTTAGTAATAAGTATAACAATATAAAAAAAGAATAATTTAAAAATAATATTTTATAGAGTTTTTACGTCCTTAAAATGTGTGGTGAAAAGTGAAAATACATACACTTTTTATGAAACGGAAGGAGTATTACAAAAAATGTATAAAAAGTTTATTTTTAACCCAATTTATGAGGAAATTGAGCCTACCGACCCAATTTCATTAACCAATTAACTCAATGTCCACCGAGTAGTTCATATTAACCCAATATCATATCGAACAACTTTTTAGCGTTTACTGTATGTCTTCTCTCTCGTTCAGTTTCTCCCTCACTTCTCAGTTTCTCTGTTTCTTTCCTTTCGAACGATCATCATCTTCCCTTTCTTTCTCGATCAGTGTTTTCATTTTCTATTATTGAACAAAAATGGTGTGTGAAGGTTAGTTTACTTGTGATGTAGTATTTTTGTTAGGGGTTTTCTGCTCATGGATGAACCAAGGTTTGACTATGGGCTGAATATTCCTACAACACCAGCTTCCATACATCGGCTGACACAACGCCTTTTCGATTGGTTTATGGGCTTGACCCTCCTCCAGTGCAACCTTTTGTTCGCAGTGAAACCCGGCTTCCTGAGTTGGAGGATCAATTGGTAACTCGGGATAATATGTTGAAGATCCTTAAAGAGAACCTTATGAAAGCTCAAAATCGCATGTCCCAGCAAGCCAATGCTCACCGCCGCGAACTGAATTTTGAGGTGGGAGATGTTGTGTTGCTTCGGCTGCAACCTTATAGGCAGCGCTCCTTGGCTCGTCGGGTCAACCAGAAACTCTCGCCTCGATTCTTTGGTCCGTACAAGATATTAAGGAAGATTGGTTCGATTTCTTATGAACTTGACCTTCCTGCTGGTTCCAAGGTCTATCCGGTGTTTCACGTCTCCCTCCTCCGTCCAGCGCTAGGTTTAGCAACTTCAACTTCTGCAATTCCACTACCACTCAGTGATTCTATGGAATTCACAGTACAACCCGAGAAAGTAATGGACCATCGATGGTCTAAGTTTGGTAATTCTGAGATACTTGAATTACTCATTCAGTGGAAAGATCGTCCAAGTGAAGAATCTAGTTGGGAAGAGTACGACTTGTTGCAGCAGCAATTCCTAACTTTCGACTTGAGGACAAGTCGACTTTCCGAGGAGGATGCAATGATATGGTTCTCGCCAAAGCGAAACCATGGAAGACTTATTCTAGGAAGCCTAAGATTCAGTAATTAAATATAATCTATGATATTAGTATTTTAGGAAATAAATCCCTTTTTCCTAGGGATGTTTATCAGTAGGTCTTATTGCTTAGCTTTAGAAAGATAAGCCTTATCTTATTAAGAGTAGATATATGTTAAGAACCGCCTATATAAGGTGGTAGATGAGTCTCTAGGGAGATCATCCAGTTTTATTCAATAAGAAATCAGAAGTTAGTTTCCTCATTGGAGATTCTCCTTGAGTGGTTCCTATCAATTTGTTATCCTATGTTTCATCCTTTGTCAACTATCTGGGTTTTTATTATTATTATCAGCATTCTTGTATTTGTAAAAACATGGCCCATTGTACCCCAAAGTATGTTGAATTCTCAAGAAAGGCTGAGATGGGATTTCAGGAAGAAGTTGAAGAACAATTTATTGATTCTCTTTGTTTTGAATGTTATTATGAACCTCGATCAAATCTTCTTTATCATGCGAGGCATGTTAGGAAGGATTTTTACTTGAAGTTTCTTGGAGACAATGCTCATGGGGCTTATGTACCTGCTTCTACTACTTCCACCCCTTCTTCTCTTGATTTCTCAGCTCCATTGGCAGTCCCCTTGACACGCTTTAACGTTAAGCGTAAGTCTTCTGATCTTAGGATTGTTAAGGTTATCAAAATAGGCAGAAGAGCAAGCCGGACCCTTCTGTTATTTTGAGGAAGGGCTGGTCCCCACGAGTGGATGCTGTCATCAAGGAGAAGAAGATCCTATCTGAGAAAGCTGAGAAAGATGATGAAGCTGACAAAGGCCAAAAGGGAGCTGACAAGAGGATGTTGAAAATACCAACCGAAAAAGGGAACATATCTGTCTGGGCCAAGGATTTGTGCTTGAAGCTTGAGAGAATATTTGAAATGATTTCAAATAGAGTTGTAATTTTAGAGAACAAAGTCACTGAACTTGCAAATAAAGTTACTTAATTTTCTAACAATTTGTTTTGTGATTGAGCGGTGAAAACTGATTGAGGGGAAGACTGATGTTAAAGGGGAAGGTTATTTTAATATCTGTGTTTAAGAATATGTTATGTGATGTTGTTGCTGATTTTTGGAAAATCTGTTGTTTAAGGTTTATTGTTGTATTTCATTATATATGCTGATATATGTCAAGTTTGTAAAAAACTATATGCTGATATTTCCATCATTTTGTGAGCTATCTGTCATCAGTGTCAGCTTATGTTCAATCCTTTCTCAACTGTCTAACGTTCTTTGTGAGCTTATCTTTTTGAGTTTTGACTTTATTTCCAATCTTTTGGGGGATGCTGAAATCTCTTTTAGAGATGCTAAATGGGGAGGCGAGCTGACATTGATAACCCCGTTGATTTTAATGTTGAGAATGATGTTGGAATTGAATTATTAAAACGTTCTAATCTTATTTCAAAATCTAGTAGTTCATGTTTGAGCCTATGTTTGAATTATTAAAACGTTCTAATCTCTTTTAGTATTTGTTTGCAAAACATCTGTAAAAATGCTGATATATGGTTGCTACTTTTGTAATGTCAAACATCTGTCAAAACATCCTTTGGTTGTGTGTGTATTTTTGAATTTATATATATGCTGATATTGTCAAATATCCTTTATCAGTTTATGTTTCATCATTTGTTAGTCATTGTTTGACAGTTATCTGTGATACTAATATCTTTGTGTTATTTCTCATGGTTTCATCGTTTGTCAGTTATCTGTATTGCTTTTATCAACTTTTTGTAATGTTTTTTTCAGCTTATGTTTCATTTTATGTCAGCTATCTGTAATGTTTTTATCAACTCATGTTTCAAATGGTGAATTTTATTAGAATATATGTGCCAATAATATGATGACAAATGAATTTATATATGTTGATATTGTCATCATTTGTCAGCTTATGTCCCTCAGAGTTAGGCTATCTAATAAAATTACTTCAACTCAAAACGATCCAGTTTAATCTCAATCAATTTACAACCTTTGTAAAATTGAATCTTCTAAGTTCTAACTATATGCAAAGATATTTCGTGATATTTCCCGAGGATGGCTTCATAAAGATCAACTACGACGCATCATCGGAAGCCACGAAGGGATGTGGGGTGGGGGTGATTGCACGAGATGCTTATGGTGTTGTATACTGGGCAATGGCGGAGAGGATCCAGGGGGAACATAACCACTTGTTGCTGAGCTTGAGGCAATAGCGAGAGCAATGCAAGCAGCAAATTAACGAGAAAGGGGTGCCACGTATTATCATTGAAACGGACTGCAGCCAAGTAGTGCAGCTGATCACGGGCAAAGTGTCATACAGAGGTGGATTAAGGTGCGGCCTTTTCCATTCACCCCAAGTCAATGAAGGCTTGAGCACCCACTAATACACAAATTGTGTAAGAAGTGGGATTTGATCTCTTGACCTCTTGCAAGGACCACCTCTCCCTTACCACTAGGGTAAGGGGTCATTGGTGCTAAACTCTTCACCATTGTTTTTGCAGATTTTGAAGTAGAATAAATTAAAGCACCTGTTCTTTATCAATATCTTATCGATATAATTATAACAATAAGTACAATTTTATCTCATTAGAAGAAATTGAAATCTCCTCATCGATAAAAATCTCTACTTGCGACAAGTAGTTTATTTCAGTTTTTATTTTATATACCTAAATAGAACTAAAATCTAGGGTTCGTTTGGTATCTGAGGTTTTCGTTTTGGATAAGGTAATGTTAGATCAAAGTATTTTGTTTGGTATATTACTACATTTGTCTCAAAATTTAGATTATACTTATTTTTTATACTATGTTTTTTTTAAGTTAAAAAAAGTCTATAAAATACTCCCTCCGTCTTATAAAACTTATTGTTTGACTTTTTGACACGTTTTCTAAGAAGTTAAAAACTCTATAAAATATTAAATTTTCAAATAATGTGTTTAACTAGTTTCATAGATAATTGTATTAAGTATGAAATTATTTTTTGTAAATTAATAAAATCGTTGATATTTTATGTAGTTTTTATCACTGTTAAAAAAAGTCAAAAGTAAAACAATAATTATTTTGAGACGAAGAAAATAAATTTTGTTTAATTTTATACATATAAAAATAATTTATAGAGATTTTTACTTTTCTTAAAAAATGAAGTAAAAATTAAATAACATAAATTTTGAGATGGCCGGATGGTGTAACTTTTATCTTTTAGATAACGAAACCTTGCATTGTACTAAATATATAAATTAATATAGGCTGGACCATGCATATGTGTGTTGTATGATCACCATCGTAATTAAACCACATTTTCCCTAATATCAATCGTACGTCCAAGTATCCAACCTATTTCGATGCAAGTATGTTGAAATTTGTTAGGAATTTTCTTTTCCAAGTAATCATATTGATAATTGATAAAATAGCGGTCATTTAATATATTTTTTTGACTGAAATTTGTTATAAATTTTCTTCTTTTTGGTGTGATGTTATGAATTTTCTTTTCAAACATGATTATAATATGATTCTTTTTTAAAATACAAGTCATTTCATTTTTTTTTATACCGAAATCACGGCGTAATCCACTTTGCACCGGAAGAAATCCTCCACAAGAAGGTGTAACCTTCCGTGTAACACTTCATTATATTTATCTTTTAAACAACTATTAATATATATATTTATATATAAAATTTATGAAAGATCATGTTTAAAATTTTTATGTGAAATACAAACATAGAAATGAGAAACCTTCCTTGGTCAAAAGTACGCGCCTCACGCGCTTGTGCCTTTCCCCTTTCCCACATCTCCTATGAGCAACGTCCCCAAAGAAAAAACCCCAAATCAACAGAAATTGAGAAACCTTGTTTGATCTCTCTCTCCTCTTTGAGATCCTTATCCCTATCCAAATCATTCATGGATGACCTAAATCTCATCTATGGCGTGGATCTATGCGCCTCCTGTGGTGCTGTGATTGCAAGTTCCCTTCGGATCCCGTCGGTTTCCCTAATATTTGGTTTTCGTTCGGGCTCAAGCAAATCCCTAATAGATCGGATCTGTGCACCCTTCAATGGTGTTGGAATGTTTGGCTGATGCTGTTTTCCCGGGCTTGGTTAAATCGCCCTCCGCCTTGGCCAAATCAGCCTTCTACGGGCACTTTCCGGGTGTCGATTTGGGTGTTTTCGGTTGACTGCTCTCCCTCCAGCGATGTCTGGCTGGTGGTTGGGGGTTGTGGCCAGGATGTTGGTCTCGGCTCGCTTCTAGGATATGGAAGGGTTAGTAATCTTTCAATCTCTTTCCTCGCTTTGGTATCGGATGTTCCTCCGTTCTTAAGGCGGTGGTGGTGGTGGTACTGTTATTTCTGCACTTACCTCTTTCTTGGCTTCAACATTATAATATTCATAAGCCTAATCTTCATCTTTTTTTCGGTCTGTGTATTTCTGTTGGCTCCATCTGGAGTTGATGAAGGGAAAAAACACAAGGTAGAAGAAGATCCTGCTCCTCAAATGTCAAAACCCAAGCTGGAGGGCTCTAAACTCTCTATGGAGATGCTTTTCTCCTATGATGATCATGAGGAAACCCTGAAATTGAAAACGGTGAAGTATTTTGAGAAATCGTTGTCCAATCCTGAAAAGGGTGTACGGAGGCTCGCCACAAACTGGCAATGGGTGATTTCACTTCTTGGAAGTGGGATGGATCGTATCTCTCAGTTCTCAACCTTCATTGGCAAATCCTTTAAGGCCAAGATGATCCGGATTTGGGTCAGGTATGTGTGGAAAGTTATATCTGATGAGTTTCAGTATATTTCTCATTTAAAAAACCGCATAGATTTGCGATATATTATTACGGAGATATTTCAAAAGGGCAAACTAATATTTGCTGAAAGCCAAAAGGCTGAGGAGTTTCCAGACTCCTGTGATGCCGAGGTGAGGAGATACTGCATGGTAGGTTCCCCTGGCATTCACTCTGGTAAGGGCGTCTTCATCTCAAAAATGGAACAGAAGGACAACTATTGTGTGTTTGCAATTCTTTGTTCAAGTTGGTACATTCTCTTAACTCAAATTGGCCTATCAATTTTCCGTGTGTGGCTATTGATATTGATATCACTGTCAATAAGGTTATGGAAGAAAATTTGTTGGGTGTTGGGGCTCCCGTTTGTAATCCCTGATGATGTAAACAAGGGTCTTGCAGCTTTGGCTCTTCCTGTCGCTGTTCTACAATTCACCAAGGGTTATGATGCCTTATTTGAATACAAAGCTAAGCCAAACCGGGATTTTTCCCCTTGGAATACTCCATTTGCCGCTCCTGGGACATCTCTCTTGGGGTGTTGCCAGTTGAGCTTGGCAAGGATGATTGAGTGTTCCAATTGTGAACTCTGGTGGTGTTTGAACAGTTCAGGAAGAGCCTTTGTTGTGTCGGCCCTGCTGAAGGGTATAAATAACAAACACTATAAGGGAAGTATGTGTAAGCCTCGGAGATGCAGTTGGTGTGAACACCTCACAGGTGGTGGTGAGAAGTTCTTCTTCATGGGTCAAATAACATTACCAAGTCTAGGATCTATTAGCTCATTGTGTATCTCGCAATTGGTAGCAGGTTACCTACTCAAAAATCGGTTAAAGGTTGGTATGCATGTTTGTGGTTTGCTTTGGTGTAGACTCATGTTGTTTCAGTATATGATGTGTGTATTGATCTGGTGGTATTTTTGGACAAGTTATGAGGTGGGCAGTCATTTCAGTAACCATTGTAGTAGTAAATCTTATGAACAATTAAAAATAGACCAAGTGTATGTCTTATATGAAGTATCTTGTTTGGGTAATCTTGTCTCCCAGGAAAGGTTATCCAAGTTGTCTGCATCCAACTATAATCTTAGCATGGGGAAAATTGCAGCCATTAGATGGATGAAATCACTGTCAAGGTTCACTGTCTTCTATCTTTAGTTTACAATAAACTCTCTTGCAAGTGTGTTGGAATCTCTAGAACAAGTTTGTGTGTGGTGATCGATTGTGCTGGTAGGTGCCTATGGTGTCGGCTAGGGGTACTCTTTGTCTACTTGTATTTGAGTAATTGGCAGGACAAGCGGGTGGTAAACTTTCCTTGTATAATATCGGTTCACCCTCAATGGAATCGAAGTCAAAGCTTATTGACTAATCCACATTATCCTTTTAGTTTCAAGCGTGTAGCTATGTGTGAAGTCTACTGGGTAATCTCTTGGGTAAAAAACTTTTTGTGCGAAACTAGTTCAACTGAATTAAGTATTGATGAATTAAGTATTGGTGGGAAAATTGTTAACGTCATTAGCAAAATTGAATATTTTTTAGTCTCAATCCCTTGGCAAGATGACTCCATCCTAGGGTATTGGTGCGTGTGCCTTGAGAAATCTTTCAATTGTATAATGAGTACAAATTTCATATATGAAGACGGAATTCAGGGTTTTCATATAATGGACAATGGTTATAAATGAAGATCAAATATTGGAACTGTCGTAGGATTGGTAAGAAAACTTTCTGGGCAGGACTAAATGCAATGCGTATAAATGATCATATTAAGATATTAGCCATAGCGGAAACAAAATCTGAAGTTGTGCCGGACGAAACAATATGGAGGGGCAGTGGTTTCTCTAATGCCATTTGGTCACCGGGTAATGGCAGAGCGGGAGGTCTTGGTGTCTTATGGAGCGAGAACTCTCTTGTGAATGAAACGATCTCTGTCAAGATCCATCTGCCAAGAATTATTGGACTAGAATACTATAATTTAGAAAAACAGTTCAAGGGTAATATTCTCTTTATCTATGGACCCCCTCAAGCTAAAGATAAAGACCAGTTCTGGAAACATCTTTAGACAACTAGCCTCTATAGAAAATGATCTTTTGGAGATTCAAACGAAGGATCAAGGAATAAACGATACTAGCAAACAAAAAAGGCTAATACTAAAAAAGGGTGCATATTTCCATAGGGTGGCATCGGGTAGACTGAGGTGGCAATTGGGCGAGTCGGGTCATTTGGTTAAACCTCTATTTGATCATCGGGTAGACTAAAAAAGGGTTTTAAATATTTGATCATTTGGTTAAACCTCTATTTGTTTTGTTTGAAAAGACGAAAATACCCCTAATTCAAACTTATTTTTTATAGGAAAGACTGAGGTGGCAATTGGGCGAGTCGGGTCGGATTCGGTTAGTCGGGTTTCGGATCATTCGGGTTTCGGGTAATGTATAATAATTTGATCATTTGGTTGGGTCGGGTTCGGGTTTCGGTCGTATCAGGTTTCGATTGTCTCGGGTTTCAGTTATTTCGGGTTTGGATTGTCTCAAGTTTTCATTAGTTCAGTATTCATTTTAAAAAAAATACTAGAATCAATCTTAAAATTCGGGTTATATCGGGTTTCTGTTATAACGGGTTCGAGTCTTAATGGGTTTCAGTTGAATCGGGTTCAGTTCATTCTGATTTGGGTGAGTTTCGATTATCGATTATTCGAATTTCGGGTCCAGAATGGGCAGGGTTGGGTCGGTGTTCAGAAAAATCGGGTTCGAATCGGGTTTTGCCAGCTCTAGGGTTATTGTATGTATTTTGGAACCGATTGTCCTAAACACCGACCCAATCCGGCCCATTTTGGACCGAAAATCCGAATAACCGATAACCAAAACTCACCCAAATTTGAATGAACCGAACCCAATTCAACTGAAACCCATTAAGACTCGAATCCGTTATAACCGAAACCCGATATAACCCGAATTTTAAGATTGATTCTAGTAATTTTTTTAAAATGAATACTGAACTAATGAAAACTTGAGACAATCCAAACCCGAAATAACTGAAACCCGAGACAATAGAAACTTGATACGACCGAAACCCGAACCCGACCCAACCAAATGATCAAATTATTATACATTACCCGAAACCCGAATGATCCGAAACCCGACTAACCGAATCCGACCCGACTCGCCCAATTGCCACCTCAGTCTTTCCTTTAAAAAATAAGTTTGAATTAGGGGTATTTTCGTCTTTTCAAACAAAACAAATAGAGGTTTAATGGATGGGTGGTCTTGTGAAAATAAATGTAATTTATGGGTGGTTTTCTGTAATTTATAATTTTATGGGTGGTTATGTGAAAACTAGCCTAAATTAAGGGTGGTTATGTGTAATTTACTCTTTTTATTAATATTTTTTTATAAATATATATATATTTATAGTTGTTTAAAAGATAAATATAATTTTTAAAATATAATTGTCTAGAATAAATAAATAAGTGACACACAAAAGGTTGTTCAGGTTTCAGTGGTGGGTGGGGCTCCAAGGGTGGCGCTAGGCAGGTTGTTCTCTCTTCTGGTTTCACTTGCCTTGGTCTTATTGGGGGTTTGCCTCACTCTTTCTCATTTGAGGCTATCAGATTCTTGTTCAGGTTCGTGATGAAACTTCGATTGGTATCCGTTATCTTTCATGGTATTAATATTTTCATGGAACCACTATTGTTGACATTGGTTTTTGTTTACTTGGTGCACTGGTCACTTTACAACACCTTCTTTTGGTGTCCAAACAAAATCGTGTTTGAGGTGTATTCCTCTTCACGCCTTACCCCCCCCTCAAAGGGCAACAACAACAACTCCCGAAAGGGCAACGACATAAGAGTCGACAAATCGTGTGCTGAGGGGGCTATGTCCCCCCATCTACTTGATGGATGGGTTACGCTGCGGCTGCCTCATTTTCCCCGTTGGCTTTGGGGTGCGTTGATCTAGTGTATCCTTCTAAACTCCCTCATGATGCCAATATGGGAACGTATGTCTCGGATGTTACTAAAATGACGGTGTACACAACTTTCGATGATGTCTGTTTCGGTGTTGTTCCTGCGTTCACTGAGTCTCCAATATGGTTGTGTGGATTTGTTAGGATGATCCGTGAGGTGCTACCCTCTGGTCTCTTACAATCTCTTGTTACTTTGCGACACATCCTTGGTCTCCTTGCTGTTTTTACTGTTTTGTCTCCCACCTCCTTCTTTGCTCCTGGCGTTTTACTCTCGGGTGGGCGCCAGTCTGAGCAACAGGAGGCTGGGCTGTCACGGAATATTGAACCAAACAAGCGTACAAGTAACTCAGGTAAAACCGTCTTGACATCGCCCATGCTGAAGGGAATGAAGAATAAACTGCCTTGGTGGGGTTTTCTCAAGGTCTATGATAAATCATTTTGTACACTCTATGTTGTTAGTAGATGGATTTGACAAATTACTCTTGTGTTGCTCACAAATTATTTCTTATGATTACTATCGTATACCGTCTCTTGGACATTTTAGTGTAACAATGTTCTTAATGCTCTTTGTGCTTGGAAATTTTCTTTGCATGACTAAAACTTCTACTAATGAAATGTTCTTTATTAGCAAGTTTGTCTTATTCTGGTATTATCTGCTTAACCTATTAACCCAAAAATTGGCCTTGAACCAACATCACCCCCCTGCGAAGGGAAAGAACAGAGCAGTGGAGAGGTCTACCGCTTATGCGCTCATACAACGTACAATATTACTTTGGTTTGAAATCTATTTGTTGAATGTACGTTCTTGATGGGTATTGCTTTTTTCTTGGAAAAGCGATGTAATTCTTGCTATTTGTCAAGACCATGGCTGAAGCCACTACATTCCTGTCAAATTAATACCACCTTTCAAACCCATGCTAAACGGCGTCTTGATATGAGGAGTTTTACCTGCTCTCCTCATATCTGCTTAAGTTACATATGAAAAAAAGTTACTGGAATTGTAGAGGCATCCGAAAAACAACATTTTGGACCGAAGTTAATGCTTTATGTAAAAACGAACATATACAATTGTTGGCTCTTGTTGAGACAAAGGTAGAAACAATTCCGGCTGAAGATCTTTGGAAACATGCAGGATTTGATATGGTTGTCTGGTAACCTAGCATCGGGCGATCAGGAGGTCTTGGTATACTATGGAAAAATCATCAACTATCAAACGAAATCTTATATGTTATGTTGCACTTGCCCAGAATCATCGGCCTGAAATATGAAAATATTAGTGATGGCTTCATGACTCTCCTTTTGTTTGTCTACGCTCCTCCTAAACCTCGGGATAAGGACTCGTTCTGGGCCGAGCTAACAACAATTGTAAATGACTCGTAAATCTCGTGCATCGTTATGGGGGACTTAAACGAAATCTTGTGTAGAGATTACAATCTTGGCGGCACTATTACTCATCCTTCTAGGTTCACACGTCTCCTTCAATTCAAGAATGTTTGTTCTCTATCGGATCTACCAACCTTTGGTAATCCTTTCACTTGGAGAAAATTCCATGAGGGCTCGGACAATGTTCTTGAAAAACTGGACCGGGTGCTTGTTCATCCCCGGATTCTTCATAAACTCCCCAATCTTATCACCAAAAATGGAGCATTCTCCACCTCAGACCCCTGTCCTATAACAATAACACTCGATTTTAGCGGCACGTTTAAAGCACCACCCTTCAAATTCGAGAACGTCTGGCTTCAGCGAAAGACTTTCGAAATATTGTCAAACAATCATGGCGTGCCTCTTGCTCTGGCTCGGCTATGTTTCAACTGATGTTCAAACAAAAAATCCTCAAGCAAAAAGCTAAAGCTTGGAACAAGCGCTCATTTGGTAACATCTTTCGCCAACTACATGAGGTGAAAAATGACTTATTACAAATCCAGTCTGCCGTCTCGTGAGACATCTATTTAAACACTAGTCGAAAGGAAAGTTGCCTATTCAGAAAACGCGAAAAGCTTTTACTTTTTCAAAAAACATTATGGAACCAAAGAGCCAAAATAAAACATCTTAAGCTTACAGATTCCAACACATCTTATTTTCATCGAGTTGCCTCCGATAGGAGGCATAGGAAACAAATAAGAAACATCACTAGTGCAGGAGGCACACGTATAGTCAGAGAAGAAAATGTTAGGAAAGAAATCAAAAATGATTTTCACAAACGATTCAAGAATGAAACCACTGATGATATGCTTCTTAATGAAATGATTAACATAATTCAACCTTCGATCTCTCCAGTCGAAAATGAATTCCTCATCCGTATTCCAACAAACGGTGAAATAAAATATTTTGTGTCCAGATTGAGAAAAAATAAATCCCCAGGTCCCGACAGGATGACCGGCGAATTCTATAAACATTACTGGGATATAGTAGGGATCTCTATAATTAGAGTCGTTAAAGGCTTTTTCCATTACGGGAAAATTATTAAACAAATCAACCATACATTTATCTCCTTACTGCCTAAGCAAGATAACCCTTCCACCACTAATCAATATCGCCCAATTAGCTTATGCTCTACCCTATATAAAATCATTTCAAAAATCCTAACAGAAAGACTTAAAACAATACTCCCTTCGATTTTTAATATAAGGCATTGACCTTTTGTGCACGTAGTTTAAGGAGCTAAAAACTATATAAAATATTGATTTTTTTAATAAAAAATTTTCACATTATAATACTTATTATTAATAAATATTATAATGTAAAAGAATTTAATTTAAAAAATCAATATTTAATATAGTTTTTAGCTCCTTAACGACGTGCACAAAAGGTCAATGCCTTATATTAAAAATCGGAGGGAGTAATTGGGAAACTGATCCATCCTTTACATGGTGCTTTTGTGTCAGATAGGGCCATTCAAGATAATGTGTTGATAGCTCATGAGATCTTCCATTTCTTTAGGTCGCGTTTGGGGTGTGAGGGGTGGTTGGCAATTAAACTAGATATGAAAAAAACATATGACAGGGTACACTGGAACTTCAAGAAAAAGATCCTTGACAAATTTGGGTTCCACCCTACCTTCATCTTCTGGGTCATGGAATGTGTTACTACGGTATCTTATTCAGTTCTTGTTAACAACGGTCCTACAGATATGTTCCTACCCTCTAGGGGCCTTCGCCAAGGGGACCCTCTATCCCTTTTTTGTTTATTCTAGGTGCAGAAATCCTGGCAAGACATCTGTCTATCGAAGCAAATATGGAAAGAAGCGTCATTAGTTTCAGATTCGGTAGAAATGGTCCTCGTGTCCCTTTCTTATCCTTCACGGGTGATATTATATTTTTTTCAAAAGATAGTTTGGATGCGGGTAGGAGAGTAAAATTGATAGTTGACTCTTATTGTAGAGTCTCTGGCCAAAAAGTAAACTACCATAAATCTTGCTTCCAAGCAACTAAAGGAATCACAAACTCCAAACTTCTGGAGCTTAGCAGCTGCCTAAACAATATACACGTTAATTCCCTAGAAAAATACATTTGATGCCCAATTATCAATGACATAGTCACCAAAGAGACGTTAGAAGACAGTATATGTAAATCTAAAGAACAACTGAGTAAATGACGAGCTAATTCATTGTCGCAACAAGGTTGGTCAATACTTATAAACACAAACTTATCTACCAAACCTTTGTATACAATGGAAAATTTCCTACTGCCATCTTCAATTCACAAGGAACTTGATCAGATTAACATATCGTTCTTCTGGAATAAAGATCTCCAACATCGCCCACTAATTAGCTGGGAAAGAATTTGCAGGCCAAAAAAATGTGGTGGAATAAGGATTAGGAAATCAAAAGAGATGAATGAAGCCCTACAAATGAAACTTCTATGGAAAACGCTAGCTGAACCAGAAAATGATTGGGTTCAACCAATCAAACATAAGTACCTTTGGTCAGACTATATTCTTCAATACAAGAAAACACGTGTCTCTTCCTGGCAATGGGCTAAACTTTCAACGCTCATCGACAAATTTAAGTCGGGTCTTATCTGGCCGGTTGGTACCGGGTCCTCTATTAAATTTTGGACAGACAATTGGATCACAACCTCCTTCATCCAGTCTACGGAGGACTGCTCTTTTATTAATAACATTGAGGAAATTGTTAGCGATTACATCCTGGGTGGAAGATGGTGGGAGGAGAAACTTTCAGTAGTGCTCCCAAACAACATCGTGATGGAAATCCTTAACATTCCCCTTCCAGCTTCAAACTTTGAGGATAGATTATATTGGTGGCCTGACCGTGCTGGCTGGTTCACCACGTCGAGCGCATATAATGTCACTGTCGAATCCTCTATTCAATTAGATAACAACGCTTGGATCTGGCGTCTAGAAGCTCCACCCAAGGTTAAAAATTTCTTATGGAAAATCTGCCAGAACAGCCTCCCAGCAGTGTCTAGGCTTGCCACTAGGAGGTCCCTGTTCCTTCTACCCGCAGTCTCTGTAATTGCTCGACAAAAGATGATGTTCACTTTTTGTTGGAATGCCAATATACAAGCTCTCTCTTTCAATTCCTTGTGCACACTAAAACTTCTATTTTTAATCTGGTTAATTAACCAGTCCAGAAATATAAAACCAATCATTTCATGCATTGGAAATAACCTTTCTAAAGCGGCTTTAGTAAAATTAGCTTTCGCTTGGTGGACAGCCTGGTATATCCGAAACCAGCACGTGTTTAGGCTAGCCCATATCCCATCAAGGGATGCCGCTTTACAACTTATTAAAACTCATGAGATAAACTGGAGCAGAACCCGTCGCTTTAACAGCGATCTGGACGAGGACATCACCCTTCATTCGCGAAGTTTCAACCACTCTAAAAAGAAGAATAAGGAACGTCGGATTAGGTGGCGTAAACCACCGGATGGTACTTTCAAACTCAATTTCGACGGATCAACAATAGCAAATAATGTTAGTTCGGCGGGTGTGGTAATCAGGGACTAGAATGGAATTCCGATACATATAGGATATCAAAAGCTTGGCATAAAAAGCGCGCTGAAAGGAGAGGCCCTGGCCCTCAAACTAGGGGTACATCTTGCTCTTCAACTCTGTATTGACAAAATCCAGATTAAAGGAGATTCCAGCATAATCATAAACCACTTGAACAAAAAGTCCACATGTCCTTGGGAAATCAAACTTATATCGTCCGACGTACAACGCTTACTATCGACTATGAAAGAAGTTTCCTTTTTCATGTACCCCGTCTTGGCAAAGAGTGGTTGATAAGATTGCACACATTGGCCGCTCTGTCTGATGTGTCGATATTTATAACAATTCTGATCTTGTAGACCTCATCCATAAGGATGCCTTCGGGTAGAACTTGCTCACTCGAATTCTTTCCTAATTTTAAAAAAAAAGTTCTCATTCCAGCTTAAAGACACCATTCCAGATTTTAATTATTTGCATCCTCATTCGTAAACCTGGACCCAAGTCCTTAACCTACTTTTACTATTTACCTTTTTCAATCAAAGTTAAACTTTTTTTTTTTATCCGAACAATCAAGGTTAAACTAATTTTGTGAAATAAAGAAGGGGCGGTAGTATAGTATGTAGCGGAGGATTTGTTACATTACATCAGCTAAGAGAAGATTAAAATCTTACCAATTCACCACGTCTCTTATGGAATCGACGTACCTTTCATATAAACCACAAATTAACCGAATTGATGCCCCTAAAATCAATTCAACCATACAATAAGGTAAGTGCCAAAATTAGGCCGTACATGAAAGTCATGGATCGACGCTTATTGAGGAATGAGGACGACTGTACCACAGGCCCACGCCTGTAAGTCCTCCGAGGTTCCGTTCACATATGTTTCACGGGGAATTTATAAATTTATTGAAAATTATTTTTCTTAAACTATGAAATTATATATTCATTCATTTGATTTTTTTTTAAGCGAAGAAGTTTACAAGTGTTACACAATACACCCTCTAAAAGCCTTGTCTTCCCTTGTCATTTTTCTTTCTCCTTTTCTTTCGGACATGATTTTACCGAGGGTTAAATTTTAAGAGATGAGAATTATTTTTTGGATGGTAATGGTAGAGGATTGAGATTGGATATTATTTTTCAGAAATAATTCTTGTAGATGTTTGGATAATTAGGTATTATCTTTTGATGATATAGGAAGAGAATACATTTTTACCCTTCATTTAAAAAAAAAGAGTTAATATTGTGGCCTAATATTTTGATTGAATATATTGTATTAGGATAGAAGATGTAGATAAAATCTATCTTCTATATTTGTGTATATCTTTATATGGTTAGTTGTTAATTGTATATATCTTCTAGTCTTGGCCTACATGAAATATCTTGTAATCATCTTATCTATATACTAGTGTAAGACCCGTCCCAAGCATGGGGATTACGGTGCAGTGAATATATGTTACTGTATATTATGTTGTTTTTGTTCGGAGGTGTAGTTGGTTGGTTGTTTCTATTAAATTTTGACTATATAATGTTAAATGCAATATGTTATATATGGTATACTGTAATTTTTTTTTATAAAAAATTAATTATAAAGATTCAAATAATTTGATACTGAGAGCTTTATAAAATACAATTATCTACCATGTTTAATAATTCAAGTTTCATCTAAATTCTCGTGAATAAATTGATAAATATTCATATCAAAATGATGGAATAACTAATGGACATTTGATTAGCTTCATCACATGAAAAGGGAAATCTTTGTAATAAAAATATTTTTTTTTCTGTTTTAGTTCTTTCAAATTTTCTATTTTTTGAAAGATAAGTATCTCATAAATTTGTTTAATAAAAATAATAATTTTAAAGTATATTAAAGTTATGCCATACAATAATCTCATCTATTTTATCTATATGTAATCCAATGTGTCTACCTAGATTGCTGATTATAATAAATTTTTAATATAAATATTCAATTCCATATCTTATTGGTTATAAAATTTATTATTTTTAATATAAGTATTAGAAAAAGACAAATCTTGAAGAATTAAATTTTAGACAATGATTAAAATTAAAATATTCAAGTATACATCTATCCCAGCTTTTAGGTAAAAATAAATCTTAAAAAATTACTCTTATTATTTTTTCAGTTTTTTTAAATAAATGTGTAAGAACTATCGTTAATAAGATTATTTTTGAAATAATTTGACATTAATTTGAAGTTATAATATAATAAGGAGGGGTAACAGTTTGAATAGTTTAATAAATACTTCCTCCTTTAATTAAAATCATATCGCTTTGTTTTTTAACAATTTTTTTTATTCAAAAAGCTTAAAACTGTATAAGGTATCAAATTTTATTATTATAGTTTCATACTTATTTATAATAAATATAATAAAATGAATATATAAACTATTAAGAAACGACAAAGTGATTGGGTAATAAGGCTACTTTATAATAAATCCCCCATTGGAAATTTACTTTTTTTATACATATTTTGTAACAAAGTAATTGTGTTCGAGTGTGAATATTAAATGAAGCATATGTTAAAAATTATTTATCCATTACATTTGGGGGAAAAAAGGGTTAAGAGTAAACCCTCTCTCTACTCTAATTGTGATGTAATTAGATATGATTTATAATATTTTTATTTAATTATGTCAAAATAAATTTGCCGATATCGTTTAGGTTTTTTTACCTATATCCCAATAAGATTTCCGTTTTTAATCTATATAGCATATTGGGTTTTTAAAAATGGTTTAGTCCTATTTTAAATTATGGTGTTATATATGGTTCTCTTTTTTTGGTAAGAAATCTTTTTCATTTTAGATTTTTATCATATGCTCTTTAAGATATAAAACTCGATCTTTTATGTAATACATATTACATATTCAGTTATATTGAAATAGTTTAATAGGATATGATCGCTCTTTATTTAAAAATTCAAGAAATAGTTTAATATATTTTGATCATTTATCTAATACAAAATGCGTATTCAATTATATTGAAATAATTTAATATCCAAATATATGTGTAGATTGGAAAAATACATAATTACTAAAACGTACAAGCTGATTTTGATTTTTACCAATATAATTTTGTTAACAAACTTTGCAAAGGGATATTGGATACAAATAGTCGCATCGATAGGGAAAAAAACATGATTAATAATATTAAAAAAATGAACAAATGATTTATAAAATCTCAAATAAATTTAATATATAGTTACTAAAACGTAAACAAAATTAAATATATATGTTTTCCATAAACAACGCAATGATGTCTAAAGTGAAATAATATTAAACAATAGAAGGAAAATTTTAAAGCATGATAATTAGAATGAGGTATCATCTTTCTCTATCTTCACTGAAATTTTGTCTTAACTGCATGAAAGTCGGACATTGTTGTTTTTTTGTTGAAGATCGTTGACCGGCATTTTCATCTTCCTCTTCTGAACCGGAACTCAAAACCAAAGTTCTACGTGCTCGTTTTTGTAGGGGGGCAGTAGTTTATGAAGTAACGCCTGATCCCTTTTGATCAACATTGTTATATGAGTCCGAATCCTACAAAAAAAAATTATATTGTGAATATCTTTAGATAGGAGCCTAACATTATATATTTTAGGAGTAATGTAATAAGTTTAGAAGCTTATCGGAAATATATATACTTGTATAATATTTGGACTCTTTAAGAATTGATTTATCAAGGAATCGTCATCTGTCATATTTAGCATTTTATAGACTTTATACTTCTTTTCTTCTCTATGTTAAATATTCCGATTTCGATTCTAAACAAATACTTCTTATTTACTATCATCTTCATCTCTTTGGGGCATCCACTACTTTCACCACCCTGTAAAATTAATAAATCTATATCAAATTAAAATAATGTATATTGAATACCTTATATAAGTAATTTTTTTTATTAATTGCAAAATTGAAAGAATAACCTGAAGTTGTTATTTTGAATAGGTGCAAGGCTTCGCGATCAAACAATACTAAAGTAGCACTGTCTGTATCATCAACAACTCTAATTTTTACCATATACCTATTTTAATTGACAACAATACGTATTAGAATAGTAAATAAAGAAATTTATCTATTGTATATATTTAATATACTTCTGTCATCATATACTTCTTTGTTGTTGGTTTTATTAATTAGTTTTAAATTTAATATGAATTCAAGAACGATTAATACTATATATTTAATATGTATAAATAAATTAAGGGTACAAATTCTAACCTGTTGTTGGAGAGCAAGAATGGTGGAAACGCAACCGTAAGTCGGGTCCGAAATAAAAGGCTGAATTGATTTTAATTGGACAAACAACAAAACGTTAGAGAGAGAACAACCACTATAAAAACAAAATTTAGTATAAACTACATAGCCTACTGAACTGAACAATACAAAAAGTAAAATCTTTCCTCCAAAGCCTAGGCACGCACAAAGAACAAAAGGATTCAATGGAAGAGCTAGTAGTTTATCCCCTAGTCACATGTATTATTTTTATAGCAACTCCAAAGTTGTTAATTAGGAAAATCTATCTATCCATATGATTAAATTGGAAGTATCCCACCAAAAAATAAATTGGAAGGAATGAAATTAAGGACATGAATATATTATATTACTGCTCCGGTCTATCGCTGTGTAAATAAAACATATAATCCAAATATATATAATAATCTCTATAGGCCACGAAGTAAAGACATGTCCTTCCATTTATGATTAGATACAATGGAAGATTATATATAAATCATATATATTATAATAATATTCATATATAATATTGTATCTAGTCATCACCGTGTAAATAATAACTAATATATTGTATCTAATCAAGTAAATAATATATAATATTCATATGACCAAAATATATACTCCGTATATAGTAATCTTTGTAGGCAGTTTTTATAGTGGGTGATATACAAACAATGAAAGTAAGGACATGAATATAATAATATTATTATTACTACTACTTTTAATTATATTGATAATTATGTTATATTGATATAGTTTTTTCCTTATATAATATTTAGTCTTTTATAAGATATTCCATCTATCCAATTATAATAGTTAATGATTAAATGAAATAATTATTTAATCATTTTTAATTATATAGATTAGAACTATCTAATTATTTTTATTAGATTTCCTTTTTGACGGGAGAAAGCTTTGCGAGACGCACTCTCGCGCCGCCACGTAGGCAGATTCACTCACGTGCCGCCACGCAGGCACCAATGCATCGGTTTTAGTATATGTATATAGATACATACAATATCTCTTTGGTTAAATATAGAGATTTTATCCAATTGTGTTATCTTTTATATTGGATGTAGGTTGGTCTTTGGATTCACAACAAGGCCTCACATATGCCAATAGCTAGCAACACAAGGGTGAAGGCGTTGCCATAGAAGTTGTCCTCGATCTCTTTCTTGGAGAATGATACATGCACATAGCTTTCATTTCTCTTTCGTCTTGGCGGCAAAGGTAAGGCCATAGCCTCGACAATTTTGGTGCGGTTTCCGGCTTAACAAAGAGCTCGCTGCTCTTAACGTGAGAAAAAAACAACAATCTCTGACAACGCTGACTTCCTAGGGTGGATATTCCATTATCTCTGCATCGATCAAAGTTTACAAAAGCATTTGAAAGTGCCTAAACATATCTTTATAGTGCTCGGAAGAACACGGGAGTGATGAGAGGAGCCGTATCTGGACATGTTGGACGCACAATTTGTTGGGATTTGTGGTAGTCCCACATAACCAAAATATAAGGAAGGGAGGAAAAAAATTGGCTTAAGCTTTTGTGTAAAGTGGTGGATCCCTACCTTATAACAAAAAAATAAAATAAATCCGACACGACCTCCGATTTGATACCACCCGACCGGGATTCTCGAAATCTCACATGGTATTAGAGCAGGTCTGAGTCGGATCGGTTTTTCTGGCTTCGGGATAGGCTAAAAGAGAATGAGATGCCGAATCCCATTGTAAAAAAAACCGGGCGACCTATAAAGAGATTGAGAGTCTCGACCTAGGAAAAGATTTAAAAGAAAAAAAAATTATTCAAGTGTCAACCCGATCCAGGTGGGTTGCAGTTGAGGAGGCGTGTTGGGGATTTGGGAGTCCCACATTGAAAAACAAAGTGAAAACCAAACCAAAATATAAGAAAGGGGAAGTCCTACACAATGGCTTAAGCTTTTGTGTAAAGTGGTGGATCCCGACCTTATAAACAAAAATAATATAAACCCGACACGACTCCCGATTTGATACAACCCGGCTCGGGTTTCTCAAATTCTCACACAATTGGTGGTGGAGCAGCACATATATGCATAGACAAATGAGGAGCTAGCAATTGACCGGGAGGATGGAAAGCATTAAGCATGTGAAAATTCAGAAAGATGGTGAGCAATAGACTTCTCTCCATCCCCTTTCACCCCCTCTACCTCTCTTCTTCTATCACATCCACCCTCAACCAAACACCACATTTCGAATCCAAAAAATAAAAAGTTCTTACCCCAGTCACCCCCTTCCCCCTAGAAACATGCCCCAAATGTAACAAGTAACCCTCAATGGTTATCACTCCACTGTAGTTGGCATTAGAGGATGTTATCAGGGAGTTCTAGGGGGGATGCTTCGTGTTTTTTAATAATAAAAAATAGTTTAGAAGGCAATGGCTTTCTGATACCATGGCTAGTATCGCCCCAAGTAACCATGCATTTAATGGTATGTCATTCGTTTTTTTTTTCCCATAAAAAGGTGGATCAAAACAACGTCATTTAGGCTGCAAGAGGAGTGAAATGTTGCGTTTCACTGGAGGGCATCAACGAGCTGCAGAAAAGGGCAGGGACGCGCGTCGCTATGGGAGAGGGTGTGGAGGAGACGACCGGGATCTTTTGTGCGGGGCGATTGGGATTGAATCTGCCAGATGATTTTTAACAATTACAAAATGTAATTTTTGACAATGAATGTAAAAAAAAATTATACCAAAATACTAGATTCATTTTTCTCTCCACATAGACATCAACTTTGAATATTTTTGATTAAATTTCAAAAAAAAAATTGTTCGAATAAAATTATATGTAATAATACCTAAAAACGTTTTTTAATTATATTTCATTAACTTTGAATATTAGTAAGAATTATCATTAATAGAATTTATAATATTGTTTAGTAATTTTCATGATGCATCTACAAATATGGTAGAAATGGGTGTTTTTATTAAGTGACTAGCTTGTCATATAGAAGAGCATGTATAATATCATTTTGATCAATTGAGTAGTCTCATCTTTGCATTGAGGAGTCTAATTACTTTGGTTCAGATTTTTCTAGTTTAACTATTAGAAAATATATGAATTCTCTATGAAGTTTTGCTATAAATACATATGATCACTAGCATTGCAACCCACACTTACTTCACTTCTTCCTCTACTAGCTTCCTCGTAATAGATCCTTCCCAAAATCAATTAGAGAATGTCTTCTTTTCTAGCTTGGAAAACATATAGTTATATTTGCACGCCAAAATGTATTGAGACGAAAAAATTAGACTTGGGTTATATATATTTGCACAACATACGGTTATATTTGCACAGGCACGTACAACATACGTTTATATTTGCACGCCAAAATGTATCGACACGAAAACAAATTAGACTTGGATTATATTTGCACAACATACGGTTATATTTGCACAAGCACAACATACGGTTATATTTGCACGTCAAAATGTATCACATGGAAAAAAAAACTAGACTTGGGTTATATTTTCACAACATACGGTTATACTTGCACATGCACAAGATGCTCTTATATTTGCACAACAAAATGTAAAAATAAATAAATAAATAAAACTAGACTTGGGTTATATTTGCACAACATACGGTTATACTTGCACATGCACAAGATGCTCTTATATTTGCACGACAAAATGTAAAAATAAATAAATAAATAAAACTAGACTTGGGTCATATTTGCAAAACTTACGGTTATATTTGCACATGCACAACGTACTCTTATATTTGCACGACAAAATGTAAAAAGAAAAGAAAAGAAAAGAAGAGTGAGGTTATAAGCAAGATGATAAAAATGACTATTGACAAGATGGACATTTCACCAATTTGTCCTAAAGTGTGGATATTTCACCAATTGAGACAACTTTTTTTGGATATTTTGCAAATTCCCCCTAAAAAAAGGGGTTTGTAGGAAAATACGACGTGACTGACACACGATAAAACCGCACGAAAAAAACGAAACAAAATAGATACAACATGAATGTGACACGAAATGCTAAAACACAATAATAAACGTATCATGTTCAAATCGAAATATTTTTCTTGTCGGATATCCAACACGATACAAAACCATTTCATATTTCCATTTCGGGTATTCGATACTAATTTTGTCATATTCGGATGGGGTTTTAACGTCAACAATTTCGAATACACGACACAGTTAACCATATCCACACCTGTTTTGTGCATTTTTTTTAAAGGAGTTTAGTTCTCGGTAGACGAGAACTACAATTCGATCAACGTGATTTATGTGTCTAAAATAAAATTCTTTTAATTGATTTTTTAAAATAATTTCACACACACACACATATATATATATAAATAACAGTGAGAAATTTATTTAAAAAATTAGTAAAATAATTAATATTTTATGTAATTTTTAATTATTTACAAAAATATTTATAAATTTAATAGTAAAAATAATAGTGTGAATTTCTTAATGGATAAAGTTGAATGCGAGTAATAACAAAATTAGGCCTTACTAAAAAAGACTTGGATCGACAATGGCTGTACGTAGAAGACGAGAGTGGCTGTGGCACACGGCCGCCGCGCCTACACTTTGATAAGTAGGATATTTTTACGGAGTTTAAGAAATTATTTTATTAGTCAATTTTGGAACAGTTTTTTTTTTTTATAAGGAAATAATTCGAGGCCGGACAAACCCGGATCTTGAGAGGCCGATAAAGTCGGCAGATGGTAAGCCGTCTAAACATACAACAACAAGAATAGAAAATATAACATAAAATACATCAAAAGAGCACCCAAAATAAACCCGGAAAAAATCCAAGACCTAAGTAAACCAGCGGACACAACATCGAGAGGAAGGAAGTTGTCGCGGAGAAGAGGATAGCGAGCGCATGGGACAACTCTAGCTGACACGATGTCTCGCCGCCGGAAAGACGGAAAGCAGAAATCCTCGTAAGGAAAAGGCGACTCCTGGGGAAGTGTGGATCACACGACGTTCTCCCCAACTGGATGAGGGATCTTCGGAGACCACAAACAGCACTAACACGATCACGTCGATCAACCAGGGCCGCAGAACTGCTCCTCAACCGAAACTAACCACGAACCAACAGACGGACACCAAACCACACGAGCATATGAAGCACGACCGCAAGGAGGACAAAGAGCGCGGGAAGAATCCAGATATGCTCACATTATATATATATATATTAATTATTTTTTTATTTTTTTATTTTTTTTGGTATTCCAAAATGCCTTGGTGCGCAAGCCCCCATCTAGGCAACCTAGCACGCAGGGGAGAAATTGATACACGACACAACGACAACCAGCCGTGCGGAACGACGGTGGCCAGGGGACAGGCGGAGCGGCGTCACTAGAAGACGCATGAACCGCTGAAGAAACAAATTCGGCGGAGCCAACGATAGAGGAATCGGGAGGATAGAAGAACAAAATCTCCAAAGAAGGAGATAGAATGATGAATCAGGAAGATGGGGCTTATAGACGAGCGAGAAGGACACACAAGAGAAGCATCCTGGTGCACTCTCACCGCCACAAATTGTGCACAAACCCACGACAGGACAAGAACTTGCCAGAACTGACCTGCGAAAGACCGAAACGGCTTCGACAGGACAAGGACTAGCCAGAACAAGGGCACGGGGGGAGATTCGAGCAAAAAATGGAGCGATAAGGTTCGACATGCCAGATAACAAGCTTCAATTAGGGGAAAGGAAGACCTAGCGTCACCATAAATTGAGCCACGATCCAAGGGGAGTCGGAGGTAATCGACCGAACTTGGAAGGATTAAACCACAAATCAGTCGTATCGGGACGAGCAGTACCGGGGAGAAGAGGGGGGGACGAGACCCAGAGGCCAGAACGAGTTCGGGAAAGGGCGATTGAAACAAAGAGGAAAACAACCAGACTGGTATGTGATGGCATCAGATCGAAGAAGGTCGGAGCCGATTTGGGGCGGCGCGAAGCCGATTTAAGGCGGCCGGAGCCGATTTGGGGCAGCCAGAGCCGATTTGAGGCGGCCGGAGCTGTGGTTAAGCGGCCGAGGCCAGTGTTTCATTACAAACTTTCATTAGAATGAGATTTGAGAGATTGAGTGCTCAGTTAGGGGTGAGAAAATGGTTTTTCCAAAAGAGAGAGTTTAATTTTGGAACAGATGTATTCACGATAACAATTTTAGAAGAATTAATTACCATTGAGCCATATATATTTTTGTCTTTGGACTATACAAGGATAAAATAAAGGGCGTCAAAATATCATGTTCAAATCGAAATAGATACAACGCGAATGTGACACGAAATGCTAAAACACAGTAATAAACGTATCATGTTCAAATCGAAATATTTTTCTTGTCGGATATCCAACACGATACAAAACCATTTCATATTTCCATTTCGGGTATCCGATACTAATTTTGTCATATTCGGATAGGGTTTTAACGTCAACAATTTCGAATACACGACACAGTTAACCATATCCACACCTGTTGTGTGCATTTTTTTTTAAAGGAGTTTAGTTCTCGGTAGACGAGAACTACAATTCGATCAACGTGATTTATGTGTCTAAAATCAAATTCTTTTAATTGATTTTTTAAAATAATTTCACACACACACACATATCCACACCTGTTGTGTGCATTTTTTTTAAAGGAGTTTAGTTCTCGGTAGACGAGAACTACAATTCGATCAACGTGATTTTTTTTAAAAATAATTTCACACACACACACTAATAACAGTTAGAAATTTATTTAAAAAATTAGTAAAATAATTAATATTTTATATAATTTTTAATTATTTACAAAAATATTTATAAATTTAATAGTAAAAATAATAGTGTGAATTTCTTAATGGATAAAGTTGAATGCGAGTAATAACAAAATTAGGCCTTACTAAAAAAGACTTGGATCGACAATGGCTGTACGTAGAAGACGAGAGTGGCTGTGGCACACGGCCGCCGCGCCTACACTTTGATAAGTAGGATATTTTTACGGAGTTTAAGAAATTATTTTATTAGTCAATTTTGGAACAGATTTTTTTTTTATAAGGAAATAATTTGAGGCCGGACAAACCCGGATCTTGAGAGGCCGATTAAAGTCGGCAGATGGTAAGCCGTCTAAACATACAACAACAAAAATAGAAAATATAACATAAAATACATCAAAAGAGCACCCAAAATAAACCCGGAAAAAATCCAAGACCTAAGTAAACCAGCGGACACAACATCGAGAGGAAGAAAGTTGTCGTGGAGAAGAGGATAGCGAGCGCATGGGACAGCTCTAGCTGACACGATGTCTCGCCGCCGGAAAGACGAAAAGCAGAAATCCTCGTAAGGCAAAGGCGACTCCTGGGGAAGTGTGGATCACACGACGTTCCCCCCACCTAGATGAGGGATCTTCGGAGACCACAAACAGCACTAACACGATCACGTCGATCAACCAGGGCCGCAGAACTGCTCCTCAACCGAAACTAACCACGAACCAACAGACGGACACCAAACCACACGAGCATATGAAGCACAGCCGCAAGGAGGACAAAGAGCGCGGGAAGAATCCGGATATGCTCACATTATATATATATATATATATATATATATATATATATATATATATATATATATATATATATATATATATATATATAGGGTAGGGTTCAAGTGAGAAGAATCTGGTCCGGTGAGAAGGAAAGAAGTAAGCTGATTGGTCGGATTTATTAAAATAAGAACTAAAAAAAATTGGGACGGATTTCCCCTCACGCGCTTTTATTTTCTTACGCGTCCCCTTTCTTCCTTCTTTTCCTCTTCCTTCTTTCTCCTTCTTCACGAAGAAATTTCTCAGCGGAAACCTCCTCTCCATCCAATTCCATCACTGGAGGAGATCGACGGGGCTCGGAAAACAGTGACAGAGGTCGGCGGCACCTCCTCACCACCACCTTCCTCTTGACGCGACCGTTGAGCTTGACGTCGACGAGGGCGAGGCCGGCGTTCTGGTCTTAGACTCTGTAATTGATCCTCCTTTATCGCAGTTTCTTTCAATTGTCGAGGGCGTTGGCGGTGGCTTCAGTCTCTTCCGGCTCCGATGCTAGCGGCGTCGCCACCGAGATGGCCTCCGTCAACAACTGTACCTTGAAAACTCACTGTCGTGGCTCCACCGTACTGCCACCGAGCCGAGATGGCCTCCATATATAGAAGATCTGATCTCCCGATCAAATTCGACTTCTTCGTTGACGAGCCCATGCCTACAATTTATCTCTGTTCAATTATTTATCAACTCCGTTGAGCATTTCTTATCAATTAATTGAATTTGGGTTGTAGGTAGTTTCTTAAATTAATTTATGTTCAATTGTTGTCTTCAATTTCTACTCCATTGATTAATTGAACCAATTAAGTCTATGTCTATCTCTTTGGCCACGAGATACTTCATTGGTTTAGTGTCTAAATAGATGTTGGTTAGTGACTAAATAGAGGTTAGTTCAGTGACCAAATAGGTTGGTTCAGTGACTAGATAGAGGTTGATTCAGTGACTAAATTGAGGTTGGTTCAACAATGAAATAGAGTTTGGTTCAGCGACTAAATAGATGTTGTTTCAGTGACTAAATAGAGGTTGGTTCAGTGACAAAATAGAGGTTGGTTCAGTGAATAAATAAGTTGGTTCAGTGAATAAATAGATGTTGGTTCAGTGACTAAATGGAGATTGATTCAGTGACTAAATAGAGGTTGATTCAGTGACTAAATTGATGTTGGTTCAGTGACTAAATAAGTTGGTTCAGTGATTAAATAGAGGTTGGTTCAGTGAATAAATAGAGGTTTATTTAGTGATTAAATAGAGGTTGGTTCAGTAACTAAATAGAGGTTGGTTCAGTGAATAAATAGGTTGGTTCAGTGAATAAATAGATGTTGGTTCAGTTACTAAATAGAGATTGATTCAGTGTGAATAAAATTGCTGAACCGATGTGAATAAAATTGCTGAACCACTGTGAATAAAATTGCTGAACCAATGTGATAAAAATTGATGAACCATTGTGAATAAAATTGCTGAACCATTGTGAATAAAATTGCTGAACTACTTCTTGTCAATTTTTTTTTTCAACAAAACATATACAAAGTGGGTGTCTATGTGTAGATAAAATTAAATTACACCCAAATATATATTTTTTTTATACTTTTTTAACAAGTGAAAATGTCAAAAAATGATTTTTAAAAGTTCATGTAAACACTTTTACATGTCTCCGTATCTTTTCTAATTGGCGCGTGCAATTAATTAGTGTGTTTGATTTGGCGCGTGTACAGTGAGAGTGTGGGTGTTACTAATTAATTTGGGTGGGTGTCACTAATTAATAGGGAAATTGCGCGTGCCTCATAATTTTAATTTAATTTTGTACACGTGGACCAATCAGGAGCCTTCTTTCCTTCTCATTATTGGAGGTGTGTGTACCCGAACCCATATATATATTAATTATTTTTTTATTTTTTTTTATTTTTTTTGGTATTCCAAAATGCCTTGGTGCGCAAGCCCCCATCTAGGCAACCTAGCACGCAGGGGAGAAATTGATACACGACACAACAACAACCAGCCGCGCGGAACGACGACGGCCAGGGGACAGGCGGAGCGGCGTCACCAGAAGACGCATGAACCGCTGAAGAAACAAATTCGGCGGAGCCAACGATAGAGGAATCGGGAGGATAGAAGAACAAAATCTCCAAAGAAGGAGATAGAATGATGAATCAGGAAGATGGGGCTTATAGACGAGCGAGAAGGACACACAAGAGAAGCATCCTGGTGCACTCTCACCGCCACAAATTGTGCACAAACCCACGACAGGACAAGAACTTGCCAGAACTGACCGGCGAAAGACCGAAACGGCTTCGACAGGACAAAGACTAGCCAGAACAAGGGCACGGGGGGAGATTCGAGCAAAAAATGGAGCGATAAGGTTCGACATGCCAGATAACAAGCTTCAATTAGGGGAAGGGAAGACCTAGCATCACCACAAATTGAGCCACGATCCAAGGGGAGTCGGAGGTAATCGACCGAACTTGGAAGGATTGAGCCACAAATCAGTCGTATCGGGACGAGCAGTACCGGGGAGAAGAGGAGGGGACGAGACCCAGAGGCCAGAACGAGTTCGGGCAAGGGCGATTGAAACAAAGAGGAAAACAACCAGACTGGTATGTGATGGCATCAGATCGGAGAAGGTCGGAGCCGATTTGGGGCGGCGCGAAGCCGATTTAAGGCGGCCGGAGCCAATTTGGGGCAGCTAGAGCCGATTTGAGGCGGCCGGAGCCGTGGTTAAGCGGCCGAGCCCAGTGTTTCATTACAAACTTTCATTAGAATGAGATTTGAGAGATTGAGTGCTCAGTTAGGGATGAGAAAATGGTTTTTCCGAAAGAGAGAGTTTAATTTTGGAACAGATGTATTCACGATAACAATTTTAGAAGAATTAATTACCATTGAACCATATATATTTTTTTCTTTGGACTATACAAGGACAAAATAAAGGGCGTCAAAATATCAACTCTTTGCCTATTGTAAAAAAAAAAAAATCGCCCCATTTTTTGATGAGGAAAACTTAGGTAATCTAACATATTCGAATTTTAATTTTTGGTTATATACCTACTCTAGAGTCATTCATAATTAAGATATTAAGGAAATGCAAATCTACAACATGTAATCAAGCAAATGAACACCAATTGAGAAAGGAAGGGTCATGGACATCTTTCAACCAGAGATCTGTATCACTACGGCTCTCCAAACAGAAGCTTATTCTTTTTGTGCAGGTATACAACTAGCCGTAAACAAAGGCTTGCGTGATGTTATCATTGAAGGGGACTGCTTGGAAGTAGTTCAAGCTATTAATGATAGGACCAAGATCAAGTGGGAAATATTGAGCTATATAAAGATCGATGATCGATCGGTTGAAGACAAGTTTTGACCACATCAAATTCAGACATTGCTTTAGAGAGGCAAATAGAGTGGATGACTATATAGCTAGGAATACTTATAACTGTAATATTTTGACTCTCCATATTTAATAGGGATCTGTGTAACATTATCTGTCATGATGATCAGGGTGGTGTCTTACTCTTGTAAGTTCGCTCGCCTATTGTTTGCCCATTGTAAAAAAAAACAATTGAGAAAGGAAAATCAAATGCAACTAAGGCTGCATTTGGCAATGCGACGTGCATAGTGCCCAAGTGGTTTGACCAATAGTGGGCCAGCAACAAAAAAAAATCATCAAATGTGGGTTGATCCTCTCGGGATAATACACATTCCTGTTGATCGAGTTGTTTTGTTCCAAATTAAGGACAAACGACATTGAAAAAGGTTCTATGGTGATTTAGGTAAGTATCTAATGCATTCTCTAACCAAGCACTGGCCAATGAATCTACAAAAGCCTTCCAATTGTATTTGATTAAAACTTGTAATTGGATAACCAACATAGAAAATCTCGACAGATGGCCAGTGGCCCAAGGTTGTTGCTAAACCCGCGTTTATATAGTTTGGGGATGGTCAGCTATCTAGCAAACCTTCCAAATGAAATATCGTTATTGTCCATTGTTGGAAAACAGTTGATGGGACTATAATACCAATTTCTTAGAAAAAATGATTGTCCGACTAGGACGGCCTACTTTGCTAAGCGAAGAGAGAGAAAGGAAAGCTAAACAAGTATTAGAATTCCATGAGGGGCTTTTTTTTTGTTGAACCGGAAAGAATTTGGCAATGAGGCGACCTCATTTGCCAAGGGCATCCAGACGGATGTAATTATGAAGCGTAGGATCGTCAGGTGTATGGGGCCCAGAGATAACAAGACGGAGGTGCGATAAGTGGTCCGCAACTCGGTTTGCTTCTCGATAGACATGGCGAATCTCCAAAGAATGGAAGAAACCAAGAGAGAGTCGACTGTCGGAGACAATCATTTCAGAATCTCCCGATGGTTTGCCACAACCCTTTAGGCTGTTGATTATGGTGAGGTTATCGCCTTCGATAATGAGTCTTGTTATGTTGAGTTGCCGGGCTGCATTGACACCATGCCAGAGGCCCATTCCCTCGGAGCCTGAGACAGAAGCAATAGGAGACGACCCGACCCCATAGTAGATAGGTTGTCCTATGTGGTCACGGATAATGTACCCGAATGAGCCACCAAGACTAGGGGAGTAGGCTCCATCAAAGTTAAGTTTACAAGTGCCCGGTGGAGGTGTTCTCCGATGTGCTTTTCGGCGGGCTCTTTTGGATAATTGTCGTGGGGCTTGTTTGTTATGAAGCGGTGCGTTGCTAATTGGTTCGTCTTCATGTTGTTTTGAGGTATGCCATAGGAACATTTGGTCTTTGATGAAGGTTATTGTTTGTTGTATATTTGTTTGTTTGTTATCGAAAAGTGATTTATTTCGCCAGTACCAGATTCCCCACCACGCAAAAGCTAGCTTTGTAAATTTCTGGATACCAATTGTTTCTTTTATGTCCCTCAGTGTGTTGTTTAGGTAAGTTCCTTGTGAGAAGTTGTTGTGCAATGCTACCGTTATTCTGGGGTCCAGGTTTGCAATGGTTTGGCAAGAAATAGGGCAGTTCCATAGTAAGTGGGGTAGGTCCTCGTAATTTGAGTCACAATGTGAGCATGTTGTGGGGACCCTAACACCCCTTGAGGCTAGTTTAGCCGAGATTGGTAATCCGTTCTTTGTGATTTTCCATAGCATGGTCTTGACCTTGGCTGGTGCATCGATATTCCATATCCATGTCATATCTGATTTCTAGTGGTTTTTTAGGTAGTTCATCATCTGTATTGAGGAGTTTGTACTAAACCATCCATTTTTACTCCATTTCCAATATAGTCTGTCCATGTGGATATTTTTTGGTATTGGGGAGGATTTAATCATGTCGATGGTGTTATTGGGCAACGTGTTGCGACAAGTGGATAGTAACTTACCGTGGTCCCAAGAAGACTCAGGGGATAAAAAGTCCGAGACCATAGAGCTTGTGTCGATGAGTGACGTATCATTTACTAGGTCGATGAGAGGCGAGGTACCTATCCAGTGTTCATTCCAGAAATTAATATGTTTTCCATCACCAACAGACCACCGTAGTCCTTGTCTGAATAAAGGGATCATCCCTGTTAATTGTCTCCATTGCCAAGATTTCTCCCCTTTTTTATGGTATTGTAGTATGCTCTCGTTTTTTAAGTATTTTTCCTTTATTATGGTGACCCAAGGATTTGTTGGTTCTGCTAGAATTTTCCATATCATTTTCATTTGAAGGGCTTTGTTCATATCTTCCGAACTACGAATGCCCAGACCGCCATGTGATTTGTCCTTACAGATCTCAAACCAGCTAATAAGGGATTTGTGATTGGGTCCTTTGTTCCATAGGAAATTTCGGTTTATCATGTCTAGTTCTGTGTGGATATGTCGTGGCAGTAGGAAGCATTGCATTAGGTGCAACGGTTTTGATGCTAGCGTGGACTTAATTAACGTACACCGACCAACTTGTGATAAGCAATTTGCCTTCCATTTGCTTAGTTGAGATTTGATCACATGTACTAGGTCAGAGAATGTGTCTTTGGTTACCCTTCCACAAATAACGGGGCATCCTAAATATGGTCCTAGGTTAGTTGTGTGGGTGATATTTAGTTCATTGTGTATGAGAGTTTTTTTGGGGGGGGAGAGTTTCAAAGTTGTTTGGAATTGTGATTTGTGTCTGTTAACCTTTTGCCCCGATAGTGTGCAAAATTATGTTAATATTTTGTTGATTTGGTCACATGCCGTTTCTGGGGCGGATGCAAAAATGACTAAGTCATCTGCAAAAGAAAGGAAGGGGATTTTGGTGCCATTTCGAGTTAGTGTTACTCCTAGGTGACTTTGAGGAGCCTCAAATTCTTTGAGGAGTCCTCGAGAGAGAACCTCAGAAAGAATGAGGAATAGATATGGCGATAGCGGGTCGCCTTGTCGGAGTCCTCGTTGGGGGTTAAAAAGCTCTCTTGGTTCATTATTTACTAGTACTGAGTAACTAACTGTGGTGATACATTCTTTGATCCATCCTATGAATATCGGTGAGAATCCGAACCTAGAAATGACTGTGAGTAAAAAATCCCAGTCCACTAGGTCAAAGGCTTTTTCCATGTCGATTTTAACTGCCATCCAGCCCGCTTTCCCTTTTTTCTTTGAGAAAAAGTGGAAAACTTCATTAGCAATTAGTATGTTATCTTGTATTGCCCTTCCAGATTCAGTAGAGATGGAAGAGATACTTCTTCGATTTGCTTAATGAGGGTTTTAGACCAGCAGAGACTACTTTGAGCAGCAGTGGCCACGAAGAGTTCGCATACTGTAGACATCTGTCTTATGAGGAAGTGAAGGGGGTTGTGAGTAGAATGAAGAGTCGGAGAGCAGTGGGACCGGATGAGATCCCGGTTGAAGTGTGGAAATGTCTGGGCGTAAAGGGAGTGGAGTGGCTCACTCAGCTTTTCAACGTCATTCTCAGAACTGCAAGGATGCCAGAGGAATGGAGACTCAGCAAGTTAATCCCATTATATAAGAACAATGGAGATGTACAGCAATGCAGCAACTATAGGGGAATTAAACTTCTTAGCCACACAATGAAAATCTGGGAGAGAGTTATTGAATGGCGGTTGAGGAGGTTGGTTAGCGTATCTGAGAACCAATTTGGTTTTATGCCGGGAAGGTCAACTACAGAAGCTATCCATTTGATGCGGCGCTTGGTGGAGAAATACAGGGAACGGAAGAAAAATCTGCATATGGTTTTCATCGATTTGGAGAAGGCATATGATAGAGTGCCAAGAGACCTTATATGGGAATGGTTGGGAGCTAAAGGGGTTCCAGAAACTTACATAAAGGTTGTCAAAGATATGTATCATGGTTCACAGACTAGTGTATACTCACACAGTGGGGACCCTGAGTACTTTGTGGTTCAAGTAGGCTTGCACCAAGGCTCGGCTTTGAGCCCGTTTCTATTTACAGTAGTCATGGATGTGGTGTCAAGTAGTATCCAGGGGGGATCCCATGGTGTATGCTTTTTGCGGATGACGTTGTCCTTATAAACGAGACGAGAGCAGGGGTTAACAGCAAACTAGAGTTATGGAGGGATAAGCTTGAGAAGAAGGGCTTCCGTTTGAGCAGGACAAAGACGGAGTACGTGGTTTTCAGGTTGGGCGAAGAGGAAGAGGAAGAGGGAGACGAGAGTGTCAGCATGGGTGGGGACCTAGTTCCGACGAAAGACAGTTTCAAGTATCTGGGGTCTATAATGCAGAGTGATGGAGGTGTGGACATGGATGTCAAGCATCGGATTCAAGTGGGCTGGCAGAAATGGAGAGCCGCGTCAGGAGTCTTATACGACAGAAAGGTCCCACTCAAGCTCAAGGGTAAGTTCTACAAGGTGGTAGTGAGACCAGCTCTATTATACGGCGCAGAGTGTTGGGCGACAAATAAGGCTCAGGAACAGAAATTCATGGTGGCTGAGATGAGGATGCTCAGGTGGATGTGTGGAGTTACCTTGCGCGACAGATTCAGAAACGAGGCTATCCGAGAAAAGGTAGGAGTGGCTAGTATTCAGGCTAAGTTGCGGGAATCGAGACTCCGATGGTATGGCCATGTTCAGAGGAGAGATCCAAATGCGCCGGTGCGTAGGTGTGACAACTTGGCTATCGAAAGAGTTCGACGAGGAAGAGGGCGTCCTAAAAAGAGCTGGGGTGAAGTGATTAGACATGATCTGGCCGCTCTGGGACTCTAAGAGGAGATGACACGCGACAGGATTCAGTGGAGGAGTGCTATCCGCGTTGACGAACGCTAGTCAGGGACAACATTTTCTCACTCATGCTTCCCTTCTACCTCAACTTTCTTTGCGTACATCCTTTCCAACTTTTCATCTTTGTACCTATCTTATTTCCAGCTTCTTTGATGTCCAGTCATGGGTCACTCGGAAACACCCTCTCGACCTAGTCGGGGCAAGGGTGCGTACATCTCGACCCCCCAGACCCTGCTCTAAGCGGGAGATACTGGGTTTGTTGTTGTTGTTGTTGTTGTTCTTGTATTGCCCTTCCAGAAGTGAACGCACTCTGGAAAGGACTGATTATTTTGGGTAGTATTTTTTGAAGTCTTGCCGCCATAACTTTGGAGATTATCTTATATGTTGTTGAACAAAGACTGATGGGTCTGTAATGTGAGGTTGTTTTTGGGTCATCACACTTGGGAATAAGTGCTATAAATGTGTGGTTTATTTGCTTTAGTATCCTACCACATAGGAAAAAACTTTTAACCGCTTTAGTGACAGAGGGTCCTACAATGTGCCAGTATTTTTTGAAAAAACCAGCTGGGAAGCCGTCAGGTCCGGGTGATTTGTCATTTGCTAGACCGAAAACCGCTTTTTTGATTTCCGCATTAGTGATTTCCATGCGGGGCTTGTCCCCGGTTTTTTCACCAAAAAAAAGTATTAGAATTCCTTCTGGAAAAAAATATACCATTAATTACTTGACACTTGGCCATCTACCCTAAAGTCTTTCTTAGCCAAAAACAAAAGAAAAATCGGAGACAATTGCTACACTAATTTTAATTAATTTTTTTCACAAAATTATTTGGTAAATGTTTGATTAGTTAATTCTTCTTCTTCTTCCCATTCGGAGGCTGATTCTCTTACCCAAAATTTGGGTTACCCAAGGGTATTTGATGGTCATTTTGAAAGTATGATAAAAGAAAAAAGGAAAATTAGAAAAGGTGGATCAGCTTTTTCTTTTCCTCCTATAAAAAGGCTACACTCTAGGACTAGACTCTATCCTTGTAATTTATTTTTTATTTTCTTTTCGGATAAGACAAAGTTATAATTCAGCTTTATTTTTTTTATATTTCTTTAGTTTTTAACTTATTTTAATTAATGAACATAAGTATAATTCACGTTTTTTATACTTATGTTTATTTCACGTATATTATAAAAGTCGTTCATATAAGCGGGATCGAATTATCATAACATCCCGAGTTCACTTAAAAATAATAATTTAGACTCTCGTTAATGGTCCGCTTTTTTTTAATAACTAAACTTACTAAAAATCTTTATCCACAAATGCAAAATATATATTTTTAGTTTTAATACGAAAACATTGGAAAAAAATAAAATAACAGGCATCGGATTTAGCTGTTTTTAATAAATTAATAACTACACTAATCTCGTTTTTCCACAAATGTATATTATGTATTTATTTTTTATACGAAAATAAGAGACAGCGGATTGCCGATAAGCCCGCGGGCAGTTATAATGATACACAGCGGATTGCTGATAAGCCCGCGGGCAGTTATAATGATACACAGCGGACTGCCGATGAGCCTGCGGACATTTATAATGAGATGAAGCGGATTGCCGATAAGCCTGCGGTCCGTTATAATGAGAGGTAGCGGATTGCCGATAAGACTGCAGGAAGATATAATGAGAGACAGCGGACTGCTGATCAACCTGCGGGCATTTATATTTACAGTTATAACGAGGATTGAGGGGCTACTGATATCACGTTCTCCTCTTGGATCTGTTCGCTTGCTCTCTCTACGCTCAGGGGAGGTACGCTCTCTCTTCTCCCGTTATTCTCTTATGTCATTCTTCTGTCTTTCTTCTCTCCTCGGTCTAGAATTTGGCTTGTTGGAATCTGGGATCTCCCAAATTCGAAAGCTAGGGTTTGTCGTTCTTGACTTTGGCTTGTAGATTAGGATTTGTGCATATATTTTGGCTTATTGATTTAGGGGTTTGTTGTTCTTTGGCTCTACAATTGAAATTAGGGCCTGTACAATCTGAATTTAGGGTTTGTAGATTAGGTTTGTACAATATGAAATTTGTGTGCCTTGTATATTCGAAATATGTAGAGTTTTGATTTTTTTTTGTATTTTGTAATGCGAATTTGTTTCATTTCTTAGATATCAAATTCGATTTAAGTGTGGATGGGGCGACGAAGCAGGTATTGCTCTCCTCCATTGGGTTTACTGTCATGAAAACGATTTCTGTTTGTTGTAGGTGGGAAAATAACATAACTTAGTTTGTAGTAGTCAAGCTTGACAAGACAAATGGTGTAAATAAATACAAAGAAAATCAAATGTCATCTACATAATTGGCATTTGATTTACTTAGTATTTCTTTACATCATTTGTCTTGGCAAGAGTTGACTACTACAAACTAAGTTATGATATTTCTCTCCTCCATTGATGCTTCCACATTGTACAAATACTGTCCTTATGTGAGTTTTCTGTAAGTGGGAAAATACCATTGATGCTTCCATATTGTACAAATTCTAGTATGTTCTTTTTGTGATAAATTATGTAGTCATGAATATTGTACACTAGATGGATTAAAAAAATTGCCTTTTGTAGTAGGAGGAATAATGGGAAGAGGCTTTTCACGGATGATATATCTTTAGGAAACCAGAAGACGAATGAGAAAAAAAAGCTTGTCATTCTAGATGTGAATGGGTTACTAGCTGACGTTGTTTCGGACCCTAAACCGGGATACGAATATGGGAAAAAGGTTGCAAATAAAGCAGGTATTTACATTGTTTGAAGACCCCTTCTGTTATTGTTATATGCACAATCCTTAGGTCAACATGTTATTTTCATTCTTGCAATGTCTAACATACTTTAATCCGTCTGCTAGTGTTTAAAGGGGCGTTTTCTGATGAATTCCTTCAGTTTTGCTTTGACAATTTCAATGTAGGGATTTGGTCATCAAGAACCAGGTACTTCTGAAATAGGGTAGCTTCATTAGTCTACCAACTTGCATCTCATGTAATCATGTCAACACCTTTTTGATATCTTATGTTATATTCTCTTGCATTACATTATTGCGCTTGATAGGAGGAACTTGGATAGTATTGTGGACTACATCTTAGGAGAGAAAAAGCACAAGTTGTTGTTCTGCTGGGTAAGAATATTAATTTCGTGTTTTTATTTACATATCCAGTTTTGAGCGAGTGTTGACCCTGCATTCTTTGCATTGGTTGTTCTTCTTGTGCAGCATCAGGATCATTGCACCGATTATGGCTACGTGATTCCTTGGGAGAATAACAAACCCCTGGTTTATAAGGAACTAAAGAAGTTGTGGGACAAGGAGGATCCAGCTCTTCCATGGGAGAAGGGTGACTATGACGAATCTAACACCCTCCTGATAGATGATTCACCACATAAGGCGCTACTCAATCCAGTAAGTAGGAACTGATGTCAGCCTCCGATTCACATAATGGCCTATATCTTGGCCACTTTACTTCAAACCTTTGCTTCATATACGATTCTCATTTGTTATATTCTTGACATAGAGTAACACGACCATTTTCCCCGTTCCATATACGTACCTGGATGTAGAAGACACACGATTAGGTGAGAATCGCAACTTCAATAAATATGGCAATTTTGGATGATGGAGGGTTTCTAAGTTGTTATCGATTGACTTGTAATTTTGTGACAGCGCCGGGCGGATTCCTTCATGAATATCTTCAATCTGTAGCCAAAGCAGACCATGTCGAGAAGTATGTTGAGGAAAATGGCTTCGGAAGGAGGCCTATCACACACAATAGTGTGTTATGGCGCTTCTATGCGGAAGTTCTTGAGGGAACCGTAATTGGTGAACCAAAACGCCTACAATGTATGCTACAATAGCTATAAGCGTACATTACAGCAACTTAAAACATGCATGCTACAATTAAAACATGCATGCTACAATGTATTAATATACCAACCAAAACGCCTACAATGTATTAATAAATAACTCGACGGAGGAACGTACAACTTACCGATGGATTGGCATTGGTCTGTTAAGATTGCGGTTGGCATCTTTCCGGACATACACCTGAGCCAAGTACGAAACAACCATGCGAAGTTCTCTATTTCTTCTCCGACAAGTAAAGCACATCCTAACAACACACTCTGGCCATGGTGGTTAACCTCGATGAACGGTGCAAAGGGCATCTTGTATCTATTTGATACGTACGTCGTATCGAAGGAGACGACGTCACCAAACTCCGTATAGGCTGCTCGACTCCTTCCGTCTGCCCAAAACACATTCTTCAATCTGTTGTCGTCATCGACATCGTATGCGAAGAAAAAATTCAAGTTGCTTGAACACATTTCTTCAAAATGTTTCCTCATCGCAGCGAAGTCACCCTTATCCATGTCTTCTCTTCGGGCCTTGCCAACTAGGTTTCTAAGGTCCCGCTCATTGAAATCAACATTCTCGTGGTTCCCGCTTTCAATTACAAACGATGTGTAGTTCTTAGCTATAGGCACACCAGCCCTATCCATGTCTAAGATCCGTTTCTTCTTCCCTTCGGTGATGTACCTATATTTTGGAAGGAATCTTGAATCTTTCGGGATGCACTCGTGGTTATGCTCAAGCGAAACTCTAGTCATCCTCCACAACCCCGCTTTCTCACGGACAACCTTAACCCCGTACTTACACCCTGTAATAGCCGACACGGGCCTCTTACTCGGGTCCTTTGACCTCGAGTTAAACTTACCCCCTTTAGAACATTCGATCCTCAACACCTTGTACTTCTCATTCGTACATGGCACATCAGTGCTTCTTTCATCATCCTTTAACAATGTGGAACTCCGAATTCTTGTTTGAAATCCTTGTTGTTTAGCATATCTATCGATGAAATCGAACACATCTTGTTCGTGTTCCAACACATGCCCGATCTTTGGACAATTAACATCACCTCCAACACCATCATCGGACGTTGGTACATCGACACCCTCTCCTTCATTAGCATCAAGGTCAACGTGATCTCCACTCATCAACGAACCCTCTATGGTGTCATCATCCGAAATCACGACAATGGGGTCTTGCGCTTCCAACCCAACTGTGTTATTAGCAAATGCATGCAAAAAATGGTACGTCATTGGATTGATTCATATATACCCAATGTTAATGGAATATTAATTGATTGAGTCAGCTACCTGCATCGTTGTCGGACCCACTGTCCTCGTGTCCAATGTTAAGATCAATTCCTCGTTCTTGACTCATTAGTGATGATAACAGTACTGTAGAGGGATACACATAAACGTAATGAATGTATGATGGTGTTGAACCAAATCGAGCGCATAAATTAAAATGAAATAATTAAACTCAAACCCTCACAAAACAAGCACTCAATCACCCTATTCCAATGCCTGCAGGCAAATCGGCAAGCCGCTGGCAATGCCTGCAGGCAAATCGGCACGCCGCTGGTAATACCCGCAGGCCAATCGGCAAGCCGCGGGCCGTTTACACCTTATAAACAGCTCTTCTTCTTAGCTATATTGACACAAATCAGATGCAAGATTACACCTTTCAACCCTAGTTAATCACTAACATTATACTTCCGAGGACCCTAATCACTAATCTTCAATAAACTTGTATTCGAATGAACCCTAACCCCAGGTATTCGATTTCGAAAAATAAGAGGTTAATTTGTTTGTTCATAACCTAATCTTCAATGAACTTGTCACATTCGTGAACCCTAATATACAATCAATTTTAATCAGTGTTTCTCACATCCTTGAACCCTAATCAGTTTGTGCAAACAAATGAAAACACCTCCATTGAAGATTCAAAAGCAACATGTAGACTTGAAACCATTAAAGATCCGTTTGTCTAACCTTAAATCACCAGCCGGGTCGGTGATCGGAAACCTTGATTCTGGCGAGTTAGAGCTTCTCCTCCGGCCAACACTTGTGAGGAGAAGTGTATTGGAGATGGGGAGTTTGAATAGTTTGTGAATTTGCAATTGAATAACTTGTATATTTGTAATTCAAATCTTAGATAGAAAAAGTAAAATTAAAAAAAACCATCATTAACCTAGCTAGAGGTAGGGTAATCATTACACACTTTTCAGATTTTCATTTCCCTTTATCCATTTGAATTATTTTATGGAAGTTACATAATTACCCCTGGGTAACCCAAAATTTGGGTAAGCCAAGTATTTTCCTTCCCATTCAACTTACTTTCTACCACGTGAATCTCAAGAGTATATTTTATACGAATCGAGACAAGATGGAAAACACTCTCTTTCTCCAAAACACTCTTCTCCATCCTTCTCCAAACGTCGCCGCCATCTTTTCTCTGAAAACCCTAAACACTACCGCCACCACCCCTTGCTCCCATGATTCCTTCACCAGTCCGGCTCCCACCTTCAAGATCCGAACAAAATCAACACCCTTCCTCATCCAATCTCCAAGAATTAAAGAAGATGCCCCAAAATCCACATGCATCAACCTTCATCTTCTCAATAAGAGGAAAATAAAGGGGGCAAAAATCAATAGAGGAGTTAGAAACTTCAAGAAAAGGAAAAAGAAACCTCCGTTTGGGGGCTGGTGGTGCTGGTCCCGGGTGGTTCTGTGGCTATTGCGGATCTGTGGTGGCGGTGGCGATCGGCGGTCCTGCGCTCTGTTCCTGTCTCTCCTTGGTGGCTGGTTTCGGGCCTCCCTTGGGTGCGTCTTCTCCCCGTCGCCCCTTGTTGGCTCGGCGCCGTCATCGTGCCTTTCAAACAACTCTAAAATCTCAGACCGACTCCAGGTACTTCTCAAACACCTTCAAATCTTAAAAAAACAAATGTACAAACCCAAAAATTCCAACCCTAAATCTCACTGCAAACCCAGTAGATCTAAAAACTACTATGTCGAAAAGTTTGGGTTCGATTTTACCCCTTTTCAGGCTCAAAGATTAGCATGTAATGGGATCTCTCAACTCAACAGACCAAGTGCATGCAGATTTCCACAATTTGATTTCGAGACATGCGGATTTTCTGTCATCCAAACCGTTGCGATGACAAGCCGGTTGTGGGAGGTGCTCACCTCTTGTGACCGACCTCTAGGTGAAGATACAAACTCCAAAACTAGGCACATTCTATTGCAGTCAATATATATGATCTTTAAAAATATTAATGAGACCTATTTTAATCTTAATTTCAATCTTGATAATCCTATGATTGTTGTTGAGAATACTGGTTTTTGGCAACCTAGATATGATCTCTATCATTTTGTCCAGATAATTAAGTTTAAAAGGCAAATGCTTCTGATGTGGGCTGACTGGGAGCTGTCTAAAATTGAATTTGGAATAAATTCTAGTTGGAACTTTGAGATCAGCATCTATGGGTCTAACTATACCTACATGAATCAGTTTGGTTGTGAGCTGGTTACAACCATTATTACTCTAAATAACCGCAACCATGTCTACTTTAAATGGAATATCCACTTACATTTTGCTGCTGATTTCAAGTACTACTCCTATGATTATGTTGTTTGCCAATTCCACTTAAGCCCTAGTAGGAGTGCCCAGCTTTGCTTTGTTGTTATTTGGACTTTGCATCTTATCAAAAACTGCAACTATATGATTAATCCTAAAATTATGAATTCTTATAGTCCTGTGTTTTGCTTTCTGTCTTCCCCTTGGTTTGGTGGTGGTGTTGTTTTTTTTTCTGCAGATTAAGTTCCCTTTATTCACCTGGTTTTGCTTTCTCGTTGTTGTGCCTAAGGCCACGTCTGTCACAAGGTATACTCCTCTCTCCATCCTATCCAAACTGAGTCCTATGCATATTCTTGATATGAATGTGGTGACCGGTGAGGAAACAAAACTCTATCCTAAACCTTCGAACAAAATTTGCACAAACCTTTTATCCTTTCTCGGTAAGGGATCCAAAATAATGGGGAATATCGGTATGGGATATGCTAATTGTGCTTATGGTAAATTTAATTTTTGCCATAAAACAATTATGTATATTGCCATAGACCAGGACCATACCAAGAACTCAAATAGAAATCAGAAGAAATGCCTACACATACACCGGGTGTGGCTACTGGGCCTCAAACCATTGCAAACATCCTAGCAAACATTAGTTAACTATACCATCCAGAACGCAAGACTTCAAAGATGATCATGATTAATATCGGTTATTGGAATATAAGAGGTTCTAGAAGGCCATTACTATGCCAGGAAATCAAGCAAGCAAGAATGAGAAACAAACTTGATATTTTAGCATTAACAGAAACAAAATCTGTCCTCCCACCTCTTGACAGTCAACTGAAAGGTGCTGGTTTCCACTCCTGCTTCTCCATTCCAGCCTCTGGAACTAAGGGTGGCATTTGGATTCTCACCAAACAAGATAGCATAATTTGTAAAGAAAGCATTATAGAACAATCTGACAGAATTTTTATGAGTAAGCTTGTTATACAAGAATTAAACTTAGCTATAATGTTTGTCTATGCTCCTAGTGTTGAGTCAGATAAAACTAGATTTTGGGAAGAAGTTTATACTAAAGTGCACAAACACATGCTTCCAGTCCTAATCATTGGAGATTTAAATGACATAGAGAATGATACAGAGAAGGTAGGAGGCATCTATACATCAATTAATAGATTTAGAAGACTGCAAGAGGTTAAACATGCAAGAACTCAACCTTCAGACAATCCCGTTCAAAAGCTCACTCTTTACTTGGAGAAAGAATGCAGGAAGCTTAGATAATACTTATGAAAGATTGGATAGGGGACTTGTCCACCAAGATATCCTTTCAAAGTTCAAAGAGCTATCTCTGCACCACCATCCGTTTATGTCTTCTGACCACTGCCTTATTACTACTAAACTTGGTTCAGCTTCAAAGTAAAAGGGCTCCCCCTTTCGCTTTGAGATGGCTTGGACTGCGTATAAGGAGTATGAGCAAATGGTAGCGCAAGTATGGAAAAACAAATTTTCTGGATCCTTTGATTTTAAACTTATGCAAAAGCAGAAGCTTTTAAAAAATAACACTAAAAACTGGTGCAAATCACATAATAACAACCTTCTTAGACAGTTAAACAAGCTTGAGGATCAGATTAAGGAGTTGCAACAGTCCCTTCCCTGGGGTATCCTCTCGGCAAGGGATGCCCAAAAACTGTTAAGGCTCGAAAATAAAAGAACCCACATTCTTGATTTTAGTCACAAATTTTGGAAATAGAGGGCTAAAATAAGACATGTTCAACTGGCAGACAAGAACACTAAATATTATCAATCCTTTGTTAAAATAAGAAATTTCAAATCAACAACAAAATTTTTCAAGACAAAGGATGATCAAATAATCACAAACAAGGATGAAATAAAAAAGAAAATTACCTCGGAGATGGCTGAAAGATTTCAGAACCCAAACAAATCAAATATTAACCCCAATAATATTTGCTTCATTGATCAAGAAATTACCCCCCAACAGAACCTTGACCTTATAAAGCAACCTAGTAATAAAGAAATTAAAGAGGTAGTCTTCAATATGGAAGAAGACAAAACACCAGGTCCGGATGGATTCCCACCAGAATTTTACTCAAAATACTGGAAAATTGTTGGAGACTCGGTATGTAAAACTGTTAAAGCTTTCTTCCACTCAAGCTCTATTCTTTCTGAAATTAACCAAACTTTCATAGCCTTAATCCCGAAAATTGAAAACCCTGAAACTATCAACCATTACAGACCTATTAGTCTTTGTAACACTATTTACAAAGTCATTACAAAAATCCTAGCTAATAGACTTAAACACATTTTACCTAAGATCATTAACCCCTTTCAAGGTGCTTTTGTAGAAGGAAGATCCATTCAAGATAATACCTTAATAGCTCATGAGTTATTTCACACCTTCCATAGACAGAAAGGAAAGAAAGGTTGGATGGCTCTAAAGTTAGATATGGAAAAAGCCTATGATAAGATCAACTGGAACTACATTCAAGCAGTTCTGACAAAATTTGGTTTTCATGAGCAATGGATTTCATGGGTTATGAAATGTATCACAACAACCACCTTCTCTGTACTTGTAAACAACTCACCTGGTAACAAGTTTAAACCAGAAAGAGGCATCAGACAAGGGGATCCCCTTGCTCCTTACATCTTTGTTATAGTGATGGAAGGATTAGCAAGAGAACTTATAGCAGAAGCACAACATGATGATGCATTAGTAGGTATAAAACTAAAGCAACATGGTACTCCGGTACCATTGTTGACATTTGCAGATGATACCCTAATATTTGCAAAAGCTTCACATGTTAGCCTTGATACAATTAAAAACACATTAAACAATTTCTCAAATCTCTCAGGATTAACAATCAACTACCACAAAAGCTCGATTCAATTATCAAAAAATGTAAACCAAAATCTTGCTAAGTCGCTGGCACAAAGTATGAATATTCCCATAGCCCAAGGTATTCCTATAGTAAATGGAAGAGGTAAAAATTGTGTGTTTGAAGAGGCAATACAAAACCTGAAAAAACAACTCTCTAAATGGAAAGCCTCTACGTTATCCCAAGCAGGTAGAACTACTCTCATTCAAGCAAATTTAAGCTCTAAAACAAACTACTTGATGCAAAACTTCTTACTACCAAAAGGAATATTACAACAAATAGACCAAATCCATAAGGATTTCTTTTGGAACAAACTAAGAACTGAAAGATATAGTCCTCTTATTAGTTGGGAAAAGATTTGTTCACCAAAAGGTCAAGGTGGTTTGGGTATAAAATTAGCAGAAGAAAGGAATATCAATCTCCAACAAAAGCTTCTTTGGAAAATCCACACCCAACCAGACAACATATGGGTAAAGATTGTGACGGAAAAATATAACTTAACTAGGAACAAACCGGAGTTGAATATCCACAACACGTCCTGGCAATTTGGAAGACTAATCCAATTGAATGATCAATTCCAACAAGGTCTACTTTGGATCATTGGGAATGGACAAAATATCAACATTTGGGACGATAGCTGGATAGAGAACAACTCACTTAAACCTTTCCAAGATAACCATGATCCTAAGATGAATGTTGATAACCTTATCTTACCCAACAAAAAATGGAATGAACCACTCCTAATTCAGATGTTCCCTGCGCAAGTGGTCAATCAAATCCTAGCAATTGACATTCCGACTTGGGATACCGAAGATAGACTAATTTGGAAATATAACAAGGATGGAAATTTTAAGACTAACTCGACTCGAAACTAAAATTCTATTAATGCAACCACTAATAACAATCATGAGTGGATTTGGAAGCTTGATGTCCCTCCCAGGATTCCCAACTTCATTTGGAAAATAGTAGTGGATGCACTACCTACAAAGTTACGACTAAACAAATACTTTAACAGGGTCCCTTCCCAATGTTGCTTGTGCAACCAGGAAGATGAGGACTCCTTACACCTTTTTCAAAACTGTCAATTTACGAAAGCTGTGATCCACGCCTATGAGGCAAAGACAGGGAAAACTCTTCTTAACTATCTGAATTCTGTTTCTAGTACTCTAGATGTTAAACAAATAAAAAATAACAACCAGAATTTTAACGATTTATGTTTTCTATGGCAAAACATTTGGGAATCTAGGAATAATATTATTTTCAGGAATTGCAATATAAATGATAGTAGTAGCATTACCCATCACATAATACAACAAACCTTGGATAATTTAAAGAACTGGAAAGATGGGGAAAATATAAAACCGCCCAATAAAATACAGAGGCAAGGAAGGAACATCAAATGGAAGAAGCCACCGAGGAATGTCTACAAAATAAATGTTGATGGATCGGTTAACAAAAATGGAGATTGCAAAGTAGGATGTATAGCTAGGGATTAGAATGGAAAAGTAATTGAGATTCTTAACAGACAGGTACCAAAGGGATCAGTAGTCTTAACTGAATCCCTTGCTTTTTGTTTGGGGTTAGAACTAGCCCATCGAAGAGGTTGGACGCAAGTGATAATCGAAGGAGACTGTCTTACGGTGGTCACTAGTACAAAATCACTAATTAAGAGCGGTTTTTTATAGGGAAGGATAGCGCTTATTGAAGTGATGTTAACTGAAGCGCTGTGAGCATGTGTAAAAGCGGAAATGAAAAAAGCGCTGTAAAACATACAAGGACAGCGGTTTTTTAAAATAACCGCCTTCTTGCTTTGATTTTTTTTATTTTTTTTTATAAAATTCGAGGAAGGACAGCGGTTTTCCATAATAACCGCTGTCTATATACATTTTTTCTTAAAAAAAAAATCGGCTCATATTTACATAATATACAATCCCCTATTATAAATATACACAATCCACACTATGTCTTCGTATGAACACATTAGCCAAAAAAAAAACTTTCCACACAGTTGGAATTCTGCAATACATGTGTTACCTTGTAGCTAGGAAATGCAACTTAAAGTTCACAATTGTTATTCCTTCGGTCTTCCTACATTTGTTATTACTTCTGAGTTCTATCTTCCTACATTTCATGGTCTTTAGAGATCCGATCTGAACAAACGATGAAGCAAAGAAACAAGGTGATTAACCTTAATTTTTGGATGACAGTCCCCAAGGTTAGTAAGCATCGATTTATATGGCATCCTTCCTTTAATCTTGTCCCTGCTGACTGGGAAGAACGCTCACTTCCTACAAGATCCACACAGTTTTGCACAAAGAAGATCAATATTAGTTGAATTCACATTAATCATTTATTCATTAGACAATTCATTTAGCAATATATAATCATTAAAAATCCATCTTATGCAAATAGTTTAGCGGATAGAAGAACTAGAAGTGTGGGTGGTTTTTAGTTTTTACATACCAGAGTAGCTGAAAGAGGGGTTGAATTTGCAATTTCTGCCAGCTCGCTAATGGAACTTTCAACTGTCTACAATGCAATACCAAAAATCGATGTTAAAACACAAATAAGCTCATTTTCCCGTCTTGTTTTCTTTTATAAGTAACAAGCATACCAACCTAAGGATCTGGTGAGACCTTGAACTTGTTTCAGTAAAAGTTGTCTCTCCTATTTGCCTTTGAGCTACAAGGACACAAAACAAACATCACTTAATTGTTCCGCCATCCAAAACACTTTCATGTTGCATAATTCAGGTCAATCGTTTATGAAATGAGGCATCAAATTTTAAGTGATTACCTTCACAAACAGCAATATAAAAGCTCTAGCAAATGACTCTTGTCCCTAAGTGTTTCCTCCGTCAACCTCTCAATAACTGTCCCTTTCTATCAAGATTAAGAAACCTACATATTAAGATTTCTTATTTCAACTTACTTTTAAATCTCACATAAGAGCGAGATTAGTCGGGCAGAAGTACCAATGACTGATGAGTCTGTCAACATGAAGAAGCATACCAAAGAAGATGAATCTTTTAGATACCGTGACAAGGTAGTTGACCCTTTCCTCAACAAAATCATACTGCGACAAGGGATCCAAACATTTAATTGGTTTCATAAGAACTTGCCTTAATGGCATTGTTTGTAAAGCAGGAAAACATAACTTCTAAACCAATGACAAATCTGAAGCTATAAATCGCATTCTATGAATGTAAATGCTCACGAAGAGGCTAATTCATCTACTAATAGGTTAGCTAACTATGTCATTGCTGTAACTATCTAATATATATGTAACCTCAGATGGTCTTAATTTGTTATTAATGCTGGTGTTGTTGTATAATCAAGTATCCCTAAGGAACCAATTTATGCAACTAGGAAGATGTAAGGAAGATCATAGAGTAAGACTGTTGTAATCTGGTCTATAAAGGTATTTAACTCTTGAAATCAGGAAAGAAGAAAGACAGAGATAAAATCTGATTACCAGTTTTCGAAGGATGTGATCATAGTGCGAGAAAGGATGCGCAAAAGCAACAAAGATAACAATCCCTGATGAGTTGGATGAAGATGGTGTGCACTTGAGAATACGATGAACCACAAAGGCCCCACTAGTTTCACACAGTCTTCAATCAGCACAACAGAGTCACCAGGGAATCGATCATTGAATCCTAACACTTCACCCATAAAATTTGTGCTCCTCTCCATTGATGTAAACCTTAATTGAATGCAAAACTCCTAAAATGGCCAAAAAGAAACACTTATGAATTAGAGTATTCAACAATAAAACTCAAATTCCTCTAGAGTTATTCACAAATAAAAACTCAAACAATTTAACCCAAATTCACAAATAAAACTAAAATTCCTCTCAAATTTGGAGTTATTCAATAATAAAACTAAGATTCCTCTAGGGTTATTCACATTTCACAAATAAAACTCAAAAAGCTTAACCAAAAATCTCAAATTGAAACACCACACGGAAACAACAATTACAACATCCAATTACTCACGAATCTGGAGTTATTCACAAATAAACACACAATTTCGACCTAGTGTTATCAAAGGCTGAGTTTTTTTACCTGTTGATGACGATGGCGATTGAGTCGGGCCGAGCACAGTGCGTGGTGGACAAGGAACGAGCAATTGTGGCGGATGAAGTGGCGGACGGTTGTGCTCGACGAAGAGGGCCGGCAAACATCGGTGGATGAAGCGGCGGAAAAGAGTGCAGCCCTTGTGGTTCTGCTCCTCGACGACAAACAGGGGGATCGATCTGAGGATGCGCTCGTCGACAGCAAACAAGGGGTTGGATGATGTGCTCGTCGACGACAAACAGGAGAAGGTCGATGATCACCGGCCTTGCCAGATGGATTGGAGCAGTTAGGGGAAGAATGACGTACGACCGGTTGAAGCACTAGGGATTTGGAGTTTGGGGATCAATTTGGGGATTTTGGAAAATGAATCAAATACTCCGTATTTGCTTGAGATTTTTTATTTTTATTTTTGTTTTTATTATTAGACAGCGTTTTTTTATAAAAAAAAGTGCTAAGAAAGGTTTTACTTTAATAGTGCTTTTTTAATACAACCGCTGTGCTTGAAAAAATATATTAAATAAAAAAAAAACTAAATGCAGTCTCAGCGGTTATCTGTAAAAAGCGCTATGCTTCCCCTAAATTAACAGCACTTCTCAATAAACGCTCTTAAATTTGCGCTATTAATCAAACATTTTGTACTAGTGGGTCAAGGCAATCAATGACCAAGTCATGATTCCATGGGAGATCCTTAGAGTTATTGAGAAGATCGGAAGAATTCGAACAGCATTCACATCAACAACCTTCAGCCATTGCTTTAGAGAGGCAAATTCAGCAGCTGACTTCATTGCTAGATGTGATTCTATATGTAACTTATGTAACTTCCCTTTGAATAGGGAACTAGCTACCATCATTCGGAAGGATGATCAAGGATGATCTTTCTCTGTAAAGACTTCCTTATTATTGCCTACTGTACAAAAAAAAAACTTACTTTCTACCACGTGTCATCCTTATGCTTAGATATTTTAGTTTTTTTCTTCAATTTTTCAATCTCTCTCGTTCTCTCTATATATCACATAACCTTATAGTATACAAAGATATTTTTAATCTTTTTTTCCAATTAATTACATACCATTTTTAATCAATGAGTTCAATTCAAAACATAGAATTAATATTAATATTAAAATTATAGAATATAATTTAAATGAAAAATAATTTTGACGGGGTGACATCATTATATTCATTATAGTTTTTTTCTTTAATATATTCTACATATTCTAACCAACATGTTTAATTCGAACAATTGAATTAATATATAATCGATACCTATATGTAACTCTTTATATACTATATTAAATGAAAAGTGTAAGAATATCACATGATATATTATCTTCTTCTTCTAAGCGATTTTCATAAAATTTTTGATTTAAAAATAACTTAGCTTAATAGTGCACTAAATTCAATAGGTTGGGGGCTTAAATGAATGAACTGACGATAAAAAAAAAAACTAATATAAAATAGGTATAAAAAATTTAAAAAGTCAAATAGAATGAACAAAAGTTAGAGACCAAAAAAAATACACATCAAAATTAGTTAAGGACTAAACAAGCGTTTTGTCTTTACTGCAATTGAGATTTCGTAGGAGGGAGATTTGATTTTTTATTTTCATTTTTGGAACTTCAAACCTTGATTCGTTATCTTTCAACAAAGGTGAACTTACGAGTCTAATACCAACAAGAAACTGAGCTGCAAAATTGCCTTCCCGACGAGTGTTCAAACCTTTACAACTTCATCAAAATTCAAAACTAATAGGTAGCTACAACTTCCCCGACAAGTGTCACATGGAGCCACGACACAACCATCTGCATTGTAGTTTCGTTGCCAAAGAGACATGAGTCTGTTTTACTCCGCGCTCGATAGATCATTTTTAATGATGGTATTATCAGTATCATAACTAATTTAAAAAAAAAAACTAAATTAAATGTCAGATTTTTATATTAAACAAATGTAATTATGCGAGAAGAGTATAATACATATGCTACAGTTGAGCTCTTAACACCAATTATCAGATATTCTACAAGAACCCATAAATCTCCTACTTGAATGAAGGACTATATGTGTAATGCTTCGATTGACTTACCTTTTATATCACTAACTTCTTGCAAAATCACACTCTATCCTATATCATCTTGTCTTTCTTATTCTTCTTGTTCTCCTAATTATCACAAGTTTATATGTAATGTACGTTGCTACTGTCTTTGAGCCTTCTACTATAGCTGAGGCCCTCAAACAGAATGTGTGGTGTGGGGCTATGCTCACTGAGCTTGCAGCTTAATTTGGAAAGAAACAACACATGGACTAGTTTGCCTAGACTTGCAAACAAATCTATTTTTAGTTGCAAGTGGCTATTCAAAACTAAGATCAAGGTTGATGGTACTTTGGATAGACATAAGGCAAGGCTTGGTGCCAGAGGTTTCTCACAACTAGAATTCTGGAAGGGGTAGACTACAGTGAAACCTTTGCACCCGTTGCAGAGATGATTTCTGTAAGAATCTTGCTCTCTGTGGCTGCAGTTTGAAATTGGGAGGTGTCTCAGATGGATGTGACAAATGTCTTCTTACATGGTGAGCTTGAGGAAGAGGTATTCTTGCAATTACCACCTGCATATTTCCATATCAAACAATCCTATAAGCTTTTGCTCAAGGGGAGACATTAATTAAATGAGCACAATTTGAGAAATAATGAACAAAAGTTGGTGTACAAATTGGAAAAATCCTTGTATGGGTTAAAGCAAGCTCCACGACAATGGTTTGCAAAGTTTTATGAGGTTATGAAGAAGACAGGTTGTGAGCAATCTATGGCTGACTACTCTCTGTTTGTCAAGAAAACTGAGAAATCATTCACATCTCTCTTAGTCTATGTGGATGACATGTTAATTTCAGGGAGTTGCTCAAAGGAAATCAAAGAGTTGAAAGCTCACTTTGCATAAATTCTTCCAAATGAAGGACCTAGGAGACATTAGGTACTTTATAGGAATAAAAGTGGAAATGAAGGAAGAAAGTATATATTTGAATCAGAGAAAATATACCTTAGAGTTGCTAACAAAAGCAGGGATGCGAGATTCTAAACCTGTAGCAACTCTATTAGATCTCAAGGTCAAGCTGACTGATCAAGGACCAAGGGATCATGTAGATACACAACTGCATATAAATGACAATAGGTAGGCTGATCTATCTGACCATAACTCGACCTGATATATACTATGATGTGCAAGTCTTGAGTCAATTCATCCATAACCTTATAGATTTCCATTGGTCTACAACTAAGCATGTATTGAGGTATTTGAAGCAGGCTTCAGGACAAGGATTATGCTAAAGAAACAATCAGACATGAAGTTGAGTGCATTTTGTGATGCTGATTGGCAGAGCTGTCCTATGGAAAGGAAATCATTAAATGGCTTTTGTGTCATGCTAGGAACATCTCTAGTTTCCTAGAGAACTAAAAAACAGACATATGTGGCTATGTCTTCAGCTGAGTCAGAGTATTGGGCATTAGCAACTACATGTTGTGAGATCGCTTGGATACTAAAGTTGCTTAGAGATTTGGGAATTCAATAAAGGGAGCCAGTTAGATTATACTGTGATAATCAGGAAACAATGCAAACAAAAAAGAAACTCGAATTCCATGAGAGAACTAAGCACACTGAAGAAGATTGACATCTTGTGAGGGATAAAATCATAAACAAGGAAGTGCAACCTGGTTATATTTCCACAAAGGAACAACCAGCTGATGTGTTTACAAAAGCCACAACATATGACCCATATATGAAGAATCTTAGCAAGTTAGGAGTGGTAAATCAGTTTTCCCATTCCAAACTTGAGGAGAGTGTTACATAGTGTAGAAAGTATGGGCTATATTTTTTAAATAGAGAGGGTTGAGATCCGGATATATACATAGTCTGACAGATTTCAGTTTTACACATTTCTCTCTCTCTCTCTCGATCCATCTCTCTCTTGAGCTTTTTTTTTTTGGGAGCATATAAGGATTAGGAAACACGCCCACGAGCCGGCATCTTTCCTAGCGCGTCCGAGCGGACGAGAACTCGAAGTTCTGGATCATCCGTGAAGCTATCATCGGCAGGGACAGTGTAGGCCAGACGTGCAATCCTGTCGGCCACCGCATTAGAATCCCTGAAAATATGACGAATAGCAGCATGAGAGAAAGAATATAAATCCACCTTTACATCAGCCATCAGCAGCTCGATCTCCCAGGGGCTGGACCAGTCCCCCAGCAGAGCCTTTATGACAACCAAACAGTCCCCTTCGATCAGAAGGTTCTTAAAACCCATAGAATTGGCCTTGGAGACCCCCATACGAAGACCCATGGCCTCGGCAAAAACAGCGGAGCTATTATTACACTGTCTCGCCCCTAATGACCTTACTTCACCTAAATGATCTCGGATCACAAAATTGCAGGTACCGATCCCCGATTAGCAGTACGACCCATCGAAATTGAGTTTGTAGTAACCTAATGGTGGTTTTTTCCAACTCTCGTTCCTGAAGTTTTGGCCTCTCATATTCTTAGGCTTTTCGGTTGTGGATCCCGAGTTTCTGTTATTCTTCTGAAGAGGAGGCGCCTCAGTGTCCTCAATTCGAGCACACCAAACCCTGTAAGTCGATTTGCAGAATACAGTAATCGCCTGAACCGAGGCGTTTGGTATATGTTGAAATACCGTCTGGTTGCGAAAATACCAAATACCCTACCAAGCAAAGGCCAGCTTAGTGAGAGTATTGGTGCCTAGATTGTTGTGAATATCGTTTAGCAGCCGATTTGGTTTTGTGTCTAAGTCGAGATCAGCCTCGGAGGGATGGTTTATACTAAGCGATTTGGTGATCGACAACGTCATGGGGCATTGAACCAAGATATGGCTAGTCGACTCGGTAGTACAACCGCAGAAGATGCACCCTGATGGTACAGAAATGTGAGACCTTTGCAATCTGTCAGAGGTTGGTAAACCATCACGGGCAATTTTCCATAGGAAATGCCTTATTTTGTACGAAACGTCCAGTTTCCAAATCCAGTTACAGTTGAATTTTTTGTTGCCCCCATTACTTTGTATAATCTTGGCTGCCGCAGCCGTGGAGAACCAGCCATCTTTGCTGGATCCCTAGAAAAGTCTGTCAGAGAACCTGTTATAGGGAAGGTGAGTCCCGGAGATTGTTGATATGATATCCCTGTCAAGAATGCCTTGTAAGTCCATTTGTAGTTTCTGAGTGTTCCAAGTTTTGTTGTCATTAATAAATCTGGCAACCGGCCATGTCGCTAAATCATCCGAGATTGACTGAGAAGTCATTTGATAGAGCGGTTTTTTGCAAACCCAATTGTCTTTCCATAAATTGACGGTCTTCCCGTCTCCGATTGACCATCTAAGGCCCGATTTGAATAGTTCTATGAGAGAATTTAATTTAGCCCATTGCCAAGAAGTATTTCCCTTCTGTTTGTAACTTAGGAGTGGAACCCCTTTTAGGTACTTGCCTGCTATTACCTTAGCCCAAATATTATCTGGTTCGGCGATAATCTTCCACAACAATTTCATTTGTAGTGCTATATTCATCGTTTCGGCTTTGTAAATGTCGAGGCCCCCATCTAGGGTATCTGAGCAAATCTTGTCCCATCTCACAAGAGGTGTATGATTGGTGTCTTTGTTCCAGAAAAATTTCCTGTAAATATGGTCAAGTTCGTGTAGAATCGGCTTTGGTAATAAGAATGCTTGCATGAGAAACAGTGGTTGGGCTGAAAGGTTGGCTTTGATTAGAACTTTCCTTCCTTCGGCTAAAATAGATGAGGCTTTCCATTTAGTCAGTTGTAGCTTTGTTTTGAGGATGATATCCGTGAAGGTGTTTTTGTTGACCCGACCATTGATAATGGGACATCCTAGATATTTCTCTAGATTATTTGCATGTGGGATGCCCAAAGCATTTATGACCGTGTGGATGGTCATGGTTGAAGTGTTTGGTGACACCTGGAAACTAGATTTATGTAGATTGACCTGTTGGCCCGAGATTTGACAGAAACGTTGTATTATGTTTGAGAACTCAAAACAAGTCGATTGGTTTGCTCTGCCAAATAGCATGATATCATCAGCGAATGCCAGGAAAGGGACCTTCACCCCCCCTCTACCGAGGGTGAACCCCAAGTCTCTAGAGATATTTGAACGTTGCTGGAGCGTTCTAGCTAAAACCTCGGCTGTAAAGATAAATAGGAAAGGCGATAGAGGGTCACCCTATCTGAGGCCTCGTGATGGGAGGAAAACCTTCGATGGTTCATCATTTATAAGCACTGAGTACGAAACCGTTTGTACACATTCTTTGATCCACAGAACAAATTTCTGGTCAAAACCGAATTTAGTGAGTGTCGCGAAAAGGAAGGGCCATTCGACACGGTCGTATGCCTTTTCCATGTCTAATTTGACAGCCATATAGCCTGTCTTAGCTTTGGTTAGTCGAAATGAGTGGAAAATTTCGTGAGCAATGATGATATTATCCTGGATGGACCTGCCTTTGGTGAAAGCACATTGTAGAGGATGGATTAGTTTGTCAAAAACTGTTCTTAATCGTGCAGTCAGAATCTTGGAGATGATTTTGTAAACTGTAGAATAGAGGCTGATTGGCTTGTAGTGACCCACATTTTGAGGGTCGTCATTTTTCTAGATCAGCGTGATGAACGTGTGATTTATTTGTCTTAGCATCTTGCCGCTCGAAAAGAAAGCTTTGACTGCTTTTATAATGGAGGGGCCTACAATATGCCAGTATGTTTGGTAAAAACCTGCCGGCATTCCGTCAGGTCCCGGCGCCTTATCGGGTCCAATCGAAAAAAGTGCTGACTTAATTTCTGTGTTTGTGACGGGCGCTGTAAGCAGCTGATTTTGTTGATCACAAATTTCATGATTGATGACGGTGAGATCCTCGTCGCAGGAAATATCGTGATTGTATGATGATTTGAATCTCCTTGAGAAACTGGTAACAAATTCATCTCTGATATGGTCATGGTCAGATAGGATCAATCCCGAATCAGAGGTCAAGAGTTTAATCATCTTCCTGCCTCGTTTGGTCGTAGCTATTCTGTGGAAATAACTCGAATTTGTATCATTTAATCGAATGTGTTTAGCCTTAGCCCGTTGGCTCCAATAGCGACGCTGGAAGTCAAGCATTCGCTCCCACTTATTGAGCAAACGCCTGTGTTTCGCGTTTAGATCCTGGGTTGGATTGGTAATCAGTGTTTGCTGTAACAGTAAGAGTGCTTCATCTGTCTCAAAAATTTGTTTGTGGATATTGTTAAATGTACGTTTATGCCAGCGTTTAGCTAAATTTTTAAGAAGACTCGTTTTTTTAGCGAGTTTAAACATGTAGGATCCGTTAGGATTCAGTCTCCAGGCCTGTTTTACCAGGTTTGAGAATTCTGGTTTAGTCGTCCAAGCCATTTCGAAACGGAAAGGACTCCTGTTGATCTTAGACGGTGATCGCAGATCGAGGGAGATGGGAGCGTGATCGGAGTTTGTGAACGGATGGATTCGGACTCGTATTCCATCGAAGGCTGCAACGATTTCATTTTGCGCTAGTAAGCGGTCCAATTTGGCATAGCTATTGTTCGGCATATCCGTTTTCTTTTTCTGCCAAGTATAACTACCCCCATGGGTTGGTACTTCTATTAGCTGAAGTGATTGTTTGATATCATGAAGTCGTTTAAACCTTGTATGAGACGGGTGGATGCCCCCCAATTTATCTTCTGGTTTGGAGATCTCATTAAGATCGCCAATAATGCAGAAAGGTAAATTGAGATTGGTTGCGTAACTTGTTAGGTTATCCCAAAATTCGTCTTTTGAGCGATGGTCCGGTGGTGCATAAACCACAAGTATAGCCATTAGTTTATCGATAGTTTTGTCAAGATAATTAATATGGATAAGTCTATGATTGACTGAGATGAGAGTAATATCACCCTCTGACATAGGAAGATCCTTCCATAGTAAGCATATACCCCCCGAAAAACCCCTAGCAGGGTCGAAAGCCATGTGAGCAAACCCACATTTTTTTAGGCAAGCTTCCGGTGGTAATTTATTAGTCTTGGTCTCGAGCAGAGCCAGTACATTGATGTAATTGTTTTTACAGAACAGTTCTGTGTCAGTCCAGAAGTTCCTTCTCCTCATCCCCCTACAATTCCATGAACATATATTCATTTAAACCTTTTGCGAGAAACCTGTTTGGAACTTATAAGCCTTAGGAAGGCGTTTGGTTTGTGACCTAAATTGGTAGTGTTTGTAGCTTTTGATTTCAAAATTTGATAAGTAATAAGAAGCCTACTGGGCATAGTCCAATTTGAAGATAATTTCACTGCAACATGTAAGCTTACATGAAAAAAGTGGAATTGTAATGAGTTAGATAAGCAAGGAACTCCCGTAAGGTACATGGTTGTCACTGAAGCTTGGTACCTAATAGTGGTATTTAAGTAATACAATTTAAATGGGCAATTATTCCATATAATTAGACTTGTAAGAGTCGGATGTATGGTAGTACAATAGTATTGTTTGATCGGTATGGTAGTACAATAGTATAGTTCGATCGGTCTTGCCCGGTAAGGCTTATGTATTTGTTTAGCTGGTAGGTCTATTAGAAGTGGTATGCATACCCATGAAGCTTCGTGTTCAGCCACCGAACTGATGTCCCCGAGCCACAAAGAGAGCAACAGACCTCCACGCCGCAGCCTTGACGCTCGGAGCAGCTCCCAACAGCAACCAAACTCCCCGCTACCACTGCACCGTTGAGGAGAATCCCTGCAACAGAAGACGGAAACCAGTAGCAAAACGAGAGAGGAAGTGGAAAGCAAATGTAAATCAGAAGAATGGGAGGCGTAATGATTGTAAAAAGACAAGAGATAATCCGAAAACTCAATGGTGTAAACAAAAGGCCCATAAGTGGGCGTAAAACTTGAATGTGTATAATATGAGCTAGCAGTAGAAATCATAGGTATAAAACCCATAAGTGAACACAAGGCAACACCATGAAGGCTGTTCGAAACCTGAAAACAAATGCGCTGGTCCTTTTTTAAGGCCTTGTAAGGCAAAAACGGTTCGTTAAGCATCATGAGGTAATGGAATTTCTGATAAGCATCATCAAGTATATTAAGTTTCTCAATTGGGGCATGTAAGCCTTGGAATTGTGAGATGGGTTGTCTTATGGTAGTTTTCCAGTAAGCCAATCGATCCGCATAATGCACTAAGACCATCAATCTGCCAGCTGAGGAGCACCAAATGCAACAGAGCCAGTTCACCCATGTATGTCGCCCACTAAGGACGCCGAGCATACACGAGCAGCACCCAAACAACAACACCACATTGCACCCTGCAAAGAGGAAGCAAACAAGGGAGTAGTAGTGATATGCGATATATTCTGTAGCGCATTTAGTAGTTTTTGTCATCATTTACATGTCATTGTGAGAGATATTTGTATGAACTTGGTGATTCGGAACTTGCTGAAGAAGTTTAAGAAATCATAGGATCATGCAAGTTATAGAAGAGTTGAAGTGAAGAAATTCGGAAGCAGCTGGAATCAGGTGAGCTTGGCGCGGCCGCGCTGCTACATGGCGTGCCCGCGCTGCTAGGAGGGAGTACCTGCGTCGTTGCCTCAGAGAGAAGTAGCAAGACACTCACTGACGCGCCCGCGCTGCTACATGGCGTGCCCACGTCAGTCCCTGGAGACGGATTCCTATCCGATTTCCCCCTATCTTATTAGTTGTTAGTTTATATTTTTACGGGATTTTACCCCCTTTAATTACGTTATATATTATTTTCGAAGAGGCAGAACGAGGGGGGATTAGGTTATTTTCCAGAGACGTATTTTCCCTTTTTCATCTCACAAACCCTATGGAGAACTAACTCTCCTTTGTTACACTTGGTTCTTTGAAGCCCTCGATTGAATTGGTTGTGAGTATTCTACTCTAGTTCGTCCTTTGTTAATTGTTTCGATCTCTTGAGCTTATTGCTTGATTGCTTATTATTGGTTAATCTGGATTGATCACCTAGGTTTATCGATACTAGTCATATTGCTAGGGTTTCCAATTCCAGGTTTGGGGTTGTAGACCTATTGTAGCAAACACAATCGTCATAAGTAGGTTGCTTGTGTTAGATTGTGAAGGAGATTCGATTACAGGCTATTTTAACGGGTTGTTATAATCGCTTGTATCTCATTATAATTCATGTTTGAATGCTATTGCTTTATTATTCGGTGAAGGTTTCCCCTTGTAATTTGGTGATAAGCGCTTTTAGGACTGGTAGGACTAAAAGCTATTACACGATCTGAATTGAGAACAATTACTGGACATTAGAACTTGAGATTTATAGAATTCGATGATAAACCATCTCAATTGTTGTGCGGATAATTACCTGGTGTAATACTTTTCCATCATATATTCGCAACCTCTATTTGCAACTTGTTCTGTCACTATTGCTTACACACAAAACTCCCCCTTGAATTGGTTACTTTTGGGTAATAATACTTGCTCTTACAATTGATTCTGTTTCCCTATGGGTTCGACCCTAACTTACCTACTATACTTGTTATAGTTTGCACCTTAGGAATTTACTTTGATTTGGCATAACGACACAAGGCCTGTCAAATTTGGCGCCGTTGCCGGGGAAACGGATTATCTTTGTTCTTGTTTGTCTTATTACCTGTTTGGGTGCGAACCTCTTGCATGGTTCGCACTCGTGCTACTGATCCCCATCTTGTTGATTTTGATTGGGAAATTGACAGGACATACCACCGCTACCTTAGATAACAACACCAACATTCCCAACAACCTGATCCAATGGCTGGAAATGTAAATCAGACGCTGCGACAGCTGACAGCAGCAAACATCACACAGTAGGCACCTGCTGTGACAATCCCTGCTCTGGGGGATGACAACCATTTTGAGCTAAAGTCTGGGCTGATTCATCAACTGCCCAAATTCCATGGATTGGCTGGAGAAGACCCCATCAAGCACATGGGGAAGTTTCATAATGTGTGCATGAGCATGAAACCAGCCAATATAGATGAAGCATAGATAAAGATGAGAGCCTTTGGGTTCACGCTGGTCGATGCTGAGGATGACTGGTACTACAGTCTTCATACAGGGAGCATCGACACTTGGCCTAAGCTCCACAAGGCCTTCCTGGAGAAATTCTTTCCTGCTAAGAAGGAGAACACCTTGAAGAAGACGATCAGCAATATAGAGCAGGAAGATGATGAAACCCTCTACGATTACAATGAAAGGTTCAAGAAGCTTTGCGCTAATTGCCCCTTCCATGGCTACAGCACTAAAGACCTAGTCCTATACATCTATGGGGGGTTGCTGGAATCTGATAGAAGAATGATTGATGCCGCCTGCGGAGGAAACATTATGAATGCCACGCCAGAGGGAGCCATGGAGAAGATTCGGGAAATGGCTGAGGGGACTAGAAATTTTGGGAAGTCCACCAGAAAGAAAGGAGTCAATTCGGTAGACTCTTAACCAATCCAAAGATATTGCTGAATTGAAGGAAATGGTTAAAAGGCTCACTCTGCAAGGGACTCCTCAACAACTCAAGGCTTGTGGAATCTGCAATGATAACTTCCACCCAACTGATTCCTGTCCTACACTCCAGGAAGACACCGCTGAAGTAAGTGCTATAGGTGGAAATGGACCTCAGAGACCCAGACATGACCCCTACTCAAACTCCTACAACCCAGAGTGGCGGGATCACCCAAATTTCAGATGGAGGGATCCACCAAACCAACCACAACAGCAACAGCCACCTCCCTACAATCAGAGGCAGCAGGGTAACGTTCCCTCTACTGAGTCCATGCTCAATACCCTGACACAGCACTTTACTGCGCATGTTCAGACAACTGAATCGAGCATAAAAGATATACAGAAACAAATGGGGCAAATGGCTGAAGCAATCACGAGGATAGAGGCAAAGACGTCAGGGGGTCTACCATCTCAAACGGTGGTCAATCCAAGGGAAAACGTCAGTGCTATAACTCTTCAAAACGGAAAAGAGCTGAAAAGTCAGGAAGAAGAGGAGGAAAGCACGCAGGTCTCTGACGTGGCAACGCCCAACACTGGCGCGCCCGCGCTGGGTACTGGCGCGCCCACGTCGAGTCCTGAACCTGAGAACGAGATTTCGCCTGAATCCGAGCCCTATGTCGATACATATGTACGACCGAATTTTCCCCCTCTCGGGTCGGAGAAACCAAAACCTCCGTTCCCTGAGGCACTCAAAGAGAGGAGGATAATCGATGATTCAGAGCTTTTTGAGACATTTAGCAAGTGCCAGGTGAACATTCCTCTGCTGAAAATGATAAAAACTGTGCCCAAGTACGCAAAGTTCTTGAAGGAGCTTTGCACGGTAAAGAGGAATCAGAAGCTGAAAGGTAAAAAGAAAGTGAAAGTAAGTGAGCAAGTCTCCGCTATGTTTCAGAGGAGAATCCCGAAAAAGTGCACTGATCCAGGTATGGTTACTATCCCCTGTGTCATTGGAGATGTAAAATTTGATAGAGCTATGCTTGATTTGGGCGCTTCCATAAATGTGCTTCCTTACTCACTTTACAAATCGCTAGATTTAGGACCTTTGCATGAAACTGGAGTAATTGTACAACTAGCTGACAAGTCTAATAAATACCCTAAAGGAGTAGTAGAAGACGTTTTGGTCATGGTCGATAAACTGATTTTTCCTGCAGATTTCTTTGTCCTGGATATGGAACATGATAAGCATGATGCGCCTATTTTATTAGGTAGACCTTTTATTAAAACAGCTAGGACAAAAATTGATTGTGTCTCTAAGACACTAACAATGGAATTTGATGGAGAAAAGGTTGAATTCGATTTATACAAGGCTATGAAACATCCTGTTGATGACCATTCTATGTGCTCTATTGATGTGATTGAACCATTAGCTCAAGATCTATTTGATATTTCTAGGGAAGATGAGTTGCAGTCAATTATTGAGAATGCGATTGACAAGTCCTATACAGATTTTTCAATTACATCTAACATGCAGGAATTAGTAGCCCAGATGGATGTAAAAGGTGAGTTCTCTACACATCTTTTGGGCATTGGCCCCAATCTACTGACTCCCAGCGAAGTGCTTGTTCCATCTGTTGTGCAGGCACCTGAAATTGAACTCAAACAACTCCCTAGTCATCTCAAGTATGCTTTCCTAGGAGTTGATGACACTTTACCAGTTATTGTGTCAAGTAAGCTTTCAGCAGAGCAGGAAGAAAAGTTATTGGAGGTTCTGAAGAAGTACAAAACTGCGCTGGGGTGGACCATCGCTGACATCAAGGGAATTAGCCCATCTACATGCATGCACAGGATTCTACTGGAGGATGGAGCTAAGCCATCATGTCAGCCACAGAGAAGGCTCAATCCTCCCAATGATGGATGTGGTGAAGACATGATTTTCCCAATTTCTGACAGTCAATGGGTAAGTCCTACACAGGTTGTCCCTAAGAAAGGAGGTATTACAGTCGTGGAGAATCAACAAGGTGAGTTGGTCCCTACCAGAACACAAACTGGTTGGAGGGTATGCATAGACTATCGCAAGCTGAATACAGTAACCAGGAAGGATCACTTCCCCCTCCCCTTTATTGATCAGATGCTAGAACGCCTTGCTGGGCGCCCCTATTATTGCTCTTTGGATGGATATTCTGGATATTTTCAGGTGGCCATAGCGCCAGAAGACCAGGAGAAGACTACATTTACATGTCCTTTCGGTACTTTTGCATATCGCAGAATGCCATTTGGACTTGTAACGCACCCGGGACATTTCAACGATGTATGGTTAGTATCTTCTCTGAATACATTGAAAATTTCATTGAAGTATTCATGGATGATTTCATAGTACATGGGGATAGCTTTGATACTTGTTTGAGCCATTTGACACTAGTGTTAAAAAGATGTGTTGAAACTAATCTGGTTTTGAACTCTGAAAAGTGTCATTTTATGGTAGAAAAGGGAATTGTTTTAGGCCACATAGTCTCTGCAAAGGGTATTGAGGTCGATAAGGCGAAGATTGATGTAATTCAGTCTTTGCCTTATCCTACTAATGTGCGCGAAGTTCGTTCTTTCCTAGGCCATGCAGGTTTTTATCACAGGTTTATCAAGGATTTCTCGAAGGTATCCTCACGCTTGTGCGAGCTTCTAAAGAAAGATGTGACCTTTGTACTCACACAAAAGTGCAAAGAGGCGTTCGACTCGCTTAAAGGACGCCTCACTACTGCACCAATCATTCAGGCACCAGATTGGTCTCGCCCATTTGAGATCATGTGTGATGCGAGCGACTATGCAGTGGGAGCAGTGCTAGGCCAAAAAGAGGGAAGAGCCTCTCATGTGATCCATTATGCTTCCATGACTCTGAATGGAGCGCAGCGCAACTACTCCACCACTGAGAAAGAAATGCTAGCCGTGGTGTTTGCACTAGAGAAGTTTCGACAGTATCTGCTTGGAGTCAAAGTGATTATCTACACAGATCACGCAGCCCTCCGCTACTTGATGACAAAGAAGGAGACAAAGCCAAGATTAATTCGATGGGTCCTGTTGCTCAGCAAATTTGATGTGGAGATTAAAGACAAGAAAGGAGCGGAGAATTTGGTGGCTGACCACTTAAGCAGATTGGTGAATGAGGAGGACAAGCCGGAGTCACAGAAACCCATCTTAGGCACGTTTTCGGATGACACATTGTGCAAAATCGAGCACAAAAGCACGCCGGAGTCTGGCGCGCCCGCGTCGATCCCTGACGTGCCCGCGCTGAGTACTGGCGCGCCCGCGTCGTTCCCTGACGTGCCCACGCTATTAATGACTCCTGACTCCGATTTTTGCAAAGTAAATTCTTCCGAGCATATTCTCTCCCCATCTCAGTCCGTTCTAGGACTTCATTCTGTAAACCCTTGGTACTGGGACATTGTGAACTACTTAGTTTGTGGGGAATTTCCCCCGGATCACACCAAGGCTCAAACGGAGAAGATTCGAAGAGAAGCAAACCACTATGTTTGGAATGACCCATACCTTTGGAAACATTGTGTTGATCAGGTAATTCGTCGTTGTCTTCCAGATAATGAGGTACGATCTGTTCTTGAATTCTGTCATTCTCAAGCATGTGGGGGACATTTTGGTGCCAATAAAACTGCTAGAAAAGTGCTTGAATCTGGATTTTATTGGCCACATATTTTTAAGGATGCTTATTCTTTCTGCAAGGCATGTGATAGGTGTCAAAGAATGGGGAATATCTCTCACAGGAATGAAATGCAACAATCATCAATGATTTTTTGCGAAATCTTTGATGTTTGAGGCATTGACTTTATGGGACCTTTTCCTAGTTCTTGTGGGAACTTGTATATTTTACTTGCGGTGGACTACGTTTCCAAGTGGGTGGAAGCGAAGGCCACCAGAACTGATGATTCTAAAGTTGTGGCAGGGTTCTTGAAAAGCAATATTTTTGCCAGGCATGGAATTCCTAGAGCGCTGATTAGTGACAGGGGTACCCATTTCTGCAACAAAACTGTGACTGTTGTGCTGAAGAAATATCATGTCACACATAGAGTTTCCACCGCATACCATCCACAGACGAATGGCCAAGCAGAGGTGTCCAATAGAGAGATCAAAGCCATTCTCGAGAAGACTGTAAATCCTAACAGGAAGGATTGGAGTTTGAGACTTGATGAGGCATTGTGGGCTTATCGCACTGCTTACAAAACTCCAATTGGGATGTCTCCTTTCAGACTTGTCTATGGTAAGGCATGTCATCTTCCTGTTGAGCTGGAGCACAAGGCTTGGTGGGCAGTGAAACAATGCAATATGCAGAGTGACGGGGTTGGAGAACACAGGAAGCTACAGTTAGGCGAGCTCGAGGAGTTACGTTTGGAAGCCTATGATAATGCTGCAATTTACAAGGCGAAGACCAAGGCATGGCATGACAAGCACATCCATAGGAAGGACTTTAAAGCTGGTGACAAAGTCCTACTTTTTCAGTCTCGCCTGAAACTCTTCGCTGGGAAGCTCAGGTCAAAGTGGGGGGGACCATACACTGTTGCTGAAGTTTTCCCACATGGAGCTGTAGAGTTATATGACTCAAATAGCCACAAGAAGTTTAAGGTAAATGGTCAAAGGCTTAAGACATACTATAAAGGGTTCCCAAAGGAGGCTATGGATGAGTTAGTTTTGGAGGAGCCAAATGCAGAGTTAGAATAATTAAAAAAGGCTTAGTCGAGCCAGCGACTTGAAACAAAGGCGCTGCTTGGGAGGCAACCCAAGGTATTGCATTCTTTCCCTTAACTCGATTTTATTCTAACTTGTAGGTAATAAAGAAGGAGTTTCTGGTGATGAATTGCATCCGCATTTCGGACCCACTGCTTCCGCAGTGTTAATTTTCTGTTCTTAAAAAAAAAAAAAAAAAAAAAAAAAAAAAAAAAAAAAAACCACGGGCTGGAAAACCCGCTTCGGGCCAACCCGCCATCTTCAAGCCCCATCATCACTCCCCCATCATCATCCCTCAAATACAACCAAAACCCTACCTTCCCCACATCCTCTCCTCTCACACCCAATCTACCCCACACCCACACTCACACTCACTCCTCAAATACAAGAAGCTCCTAGGAGCCCTCAACCCACACTCACACTCAAACCCTTTCTCCCTTACCCCTCTCTCCTTTCCTTTCGTCCTCGGCACCGGGGAGAAGCTCCGCCTCGACAACCGTTTTGGGCGATTTCCGAATCTGCAGAAACCACCGACGCGGCCGCGCCTGCATTTCAACGCGCCCGCGCTGTCAGGGTTACGAAACAAGAGGATGAAACTACTGACGCGCCCGCGCTGTGTTTCTGACGCGCCCGCGTCGGCCTCCTGAGCTGAGCCTCATCTGTTCTTTGTGAGTTATTTCAGCTATCCTTATTTCGATTCGGATCTAGTCTTATTATCTGTCGAATATGAGTTCATCGGAGGAAGAGGTGAGTCGATCTGATGATGAGTTAGATTTGTCTGAAGAGGAGTGGGATATTTATAATAAGGTAAACTGTGTCAGTTCTACAAAATATTTGCATAGAGAGACCCTTCAGAGACTTCAGATGCTAGATTGTATGCAGAAGTGTCTAGCTCACGCTGGTATTGGTGATTTTTTGGAGTTGAGAGTTGTAGGATACCCAGAACTTTGCAAGCAGTTCCTTGCGACATATCAGCTGAACCTTGGGGATAACAGAATTAGAGGGGTTTCTTTCAGGTTCAATGGCACTACCTACAGGATTTCTGCAGCAAGGATGCGAGCTGCTTTAGGGATCACTAAAGTCCCAACTGATGGATGGGTGACAGCCACGACCGACACAGACCTCGTTGCATTCTTTAGAGCGGTATCTGGAGAGGAATTCTTAACCAGTAACGAGTACAACAGCAGGATTACTCATCCTGTCTTCCGTATATTGTGCAAGATCGTCGCTGGGACATATTATGGGCTGACCATAGATACCAAGCTCTCCATGACACACCTGAGGTTTGCTTACAGCGCTGTGCCTACTGCAAATTATACGCCTGACTGGGTTAGGCTTTTCTTCGATGGGCTCGACAAGGTCAGAAGGGATCGCAGTGTCGTTGGACCAGAAATGGTCCAAGGTGGACTTATTACTCGGGTAGCCATTGCTGCAGGCGTTGAGCCAGGTGGTTTGCAAGAGCTGGAGGAGCAGGTCATAGCAAAGACCTACACAGAGGAGTATCTGCGGAGGTGTTTGATGCTTGACACTGCGCCGGATGGGGGAACCATTTGGTGTACATGCAAGAAGAAAGAGCATCAGTTCAGGCTCCCTAAGCCCCTTCCTTGGTCTGAGACTTGGACTGATTGGTATATTGAGGCTGATTATTTTCCGACATCAGTTCTGGGTAGACGGCATCGCCTAGAAGTGGGTAGCAGTAGTGGCACAGCTGGAGCTGCCACGATTGAGGATGCGCCTGTGGCTCCGCAGGCTTTTATTCAGACAGATACTCAGGGTTTCGCGCAGAACCCACAGCAGGAGGTACCTGCTTATCATACCCCTTCTCACGGTTGGGATTCTTACCCGACATATCAGAGCCAGCAGGATTCACATCAGTGGGCCCCTTGGCCCCCACAAGCTTTTCAGGATGCTCATCAACAGCCTCAACAGTGGGGTTACCTGCTTGACCAAATTGGCCTTCTGCGCCAAGACGTAGGGAGTTTGACGACGATGGTTCAAAACCAAGATAGAGCGCAGAACCAGATTCTCCACCAGCAGGCCGACATCCTAGAAGGCTTTGGCGAGTTCAAAGGTATGAGGGAAGAGCTTCGCCGCATGCGAGAGGATTATTCTCGCCACTATCCACCCCCTCAGTGAGTCCTTCTGTTTCCTTTCTCCCTACTTATTTTTGTCTTCTTTCACATTGAGGACAATGCTTCATTCAAGTATGGGGGAGGGAAAGGATTTACATATCTTGTACATATTTCATTTCCGCATAATTTTTGTACAGATTCTGCACTTGTTATTCTTAAAAAAAAAAAAAAAAAAATGAAAAGAGACAATCAAAATCCTGGGATGAGTTGAAAACCCGAAAGGGCGACTCAGGCAAAAAGCAGGTAGTCTGGCGAGCTTTAGGCTTTGGCAATATGAGACTTGAGGGAAGTGAGAATGTTTATGTGAGTACCATCTTTGAAAAAAAAAATGAGTGGCGTGAAAACCCCAAAAGGGCGCCTTGGCAAGATGAGTGTTTACTTTGAGTGTTTAGGATTGATCTCTTGGCGAAGGCGACATAAGAAGTGGAGTGATAAGGAGGTTTTCGGGTAGGCCACTGGGAGCTATAAGGTGTAGATGGTTGAAATATAATTGTAAGTCTCATTTCCTATTTTGATTGTCTTTTGTGCTGATTGTTGAGATGGTGGAAACTACTAGTACTTATTGTTCATTTTCCTTGTACTGTCTGTGAACCTTGAGAGTTATGGTGAGAGTAGGCTTAGCTTCTATGCTTACTCGGGACGAGTAAAGGTTTAAGAATGGGGGAATTTGATATGCGATATATTCTATAGCGCATTTAGTAGTTTTTGTCATCATTTACATGTCATTGTGAGAGATATTTGTATGAACTTGGTGATTCGGAACTTGCTGAAGAAGTTGAAGAAATCATAGGATCATGCAAGTTATAGAAGAGTTGAAGTGAAGAAATTCGGAAGCAGCTGGAATCAGGTGAGCTTGGCGCGGCCGCGCTGCTACATGGCGTGCCCGCGCTGCTAGGAGGGAGTACCTGCGTCGTTGCCTCAGAGAGAAGTAGCAAGACACTCACTGACGCGCCCGCGCTGCTACATGGCGTGCCCACGTCAGTCCCTAGAGACGGATTCCTATCCGATTTCCCCCTATCTTATTAGTTGTTAGTTTATATTTTTATGGGATTTTACCTCCTTTAATTACGTTATATATTATTTTCGAAGAGGCAGAACGAGGGGGGATTAGGTTATTTTCCAGAGACGTATTTTCCCTTTTTCATCTCACAAACCCTATGGAGAACTAACTCTCCTTTGTTACACTTGGTTCTTTGAAGCCCTCGATTGAATTGGTTGTGAGTATTCTACTCTAGTTCGTCCTTTGTTAATTGTTTCGATCTCTTGAGCTTATTGCTTGATTGCTTATTATTGGTTAATCTGGATTGATCACCTAGGTTTATCGATACTAGTCATATTGCTAGGGTTTCCAATTCCAGGTTTGGGGTTGTAGACCTATTGTAGCAAACACAGTCGTCATAAGTAGGTTGCTTGTGTTAGATTGTGAAGGAGATTCGATTACAGGCTATTTTAACGGGTTGTTATAATCGCTTGTATCTCATTATAATTCATGTTTGAATGCTATTGCTTTATTATTCGGTGAAGGTTTCCCCTTGTAATTTGGTGATAAGCGCTTTTAGGACTGGTAGGACTAAAAGCTATTACACGATCTGAATTGAGAACAATTACTGGACATTAGAACTTGAGATTTATAGAATTCGATGATAAACCATCTCAATTGTTGTGCGGATAATTACCTGGTGTAATACTTTTCCATCATATATTCGCAACCTCTATTTGCAACTTGTTCTGTCACTATTGCTTACACACAAAACTCCCCTTTGAATTGGTTACTTTTGGGTAATAATACTTGCTCTTACAATTGATTCTGTTTTCCTGTGGGTTCGACCCTAACTTACCTACTATACTTGTTATAGTTTGCACCTTAGGAATTTACTTTGATTTGGCATAACGACACAAGGCATGTCAAGTAGCTGCAATATACCCAAGCAATGGGCAACAATTGTTGTAACAGATAATGAATGTGACGAATTTGAAAGAAGAGCAACACAATCAAGCTAAAGTTAATTAAAAGGAAAGACGTTTGTGATTTATTATATAACAAGTAAGTAAGCTCATTTGTTATAAGCCACTTGTGATGAGAACAATCCTTGTGGATGCAAGGGAAAGGAAACCCAAATCTCCAATACAACTGTAGTTCAAATGTAAATCTTTGTGGAACACTATGAGTAGCAGCACTTGTAGTGTGATCGGATTTGCCCTTGGCTTGTAAGCCCAAATGAAGTTGATACCATATGACATCATCCAAAATATGGGTAGCGGCACTTGTATTGTAATCGGATTCACTCGTGGCTTGTGAGCCGAAATAAAGTAGAGACAGTATGTCAATATCCACGCCGAGAACGACGATGCAACAACGAATACCAAGCGCCAAGCAGCAAGAAAAGTTGCCAACAAAATCCAAAATAAACGTATGATGTGCAATCATAGGAACTACGTTATGCTCTTCACCAGAGCACGGGCCAATAGCAGCAGTGATCAAATATTTGTAAAATTGAAAGGCAGATGGAGATCTGATGGAAGGGTGATATGCCCAATTGCATCTCTTAAAGATGCTTAAATAGAGGTGGTGCTGGTAAGCAGGAGTAACTTGGGTTTGTGCAGAAGAGGAGGGATAGTGACTTACAGAGTGCAGAGGCGAGCAACGGAGCGGGAAGTAAGATGACTGAAGGAACATCCGAGCGAGCAAACAGGCACGCCACAGCCGGAAGTGACTCAAGCCGTCCGACCACCACACACTCCCCTCAAATCTCATGAATGCCTAGTAAGAGGTCGAGGAGGCCCAGCAAGTGGAGCCATAAGTGACAGACCATGTCCAATCGGAGGCCTTATCCTCCCGATTGTGAACCTGGTTAGGTTTTCCTCCAAGAGGAGGGGTTTGGTGAAATAGGGTGTAGCCACTGAGGGGAACCACAGGTAGGCCGACCGAAGGACCCAAGGCGGTTGGGTTAAATGATCTCTCTCTCTCTTGAGCTTTGATCTGCAAGATCATCATTATCAATAACCTATAGTTCTTTTTTTAAAATCATTTTCCCTGTATTCAAACGATCAATCTAAAATTATAATTTCTTACAGTATTTAATATATATTACTATAATTTTTAACCTATTCTACAAATTCTATAGTCATAAATTACAAGTAAAAAGAAAGATTGAAATTCCTAACTTGTTATACTCTCCCAAAGACCGGCATGAATTTTGATGAAAACTTTCAATTATTTAGGGGATGCACTAAAAAGCTTCCCAACTACTTTCCTCCAAACCAAAAAGAGTTGATCAAAGGGGCAATTTACATTTAAATGGGCCAACTTGGGTTCACTTTTGCTATGTTATGGGCATATGTGATAACGACGGTTAACCACCAACTCATGGCTACTTGCTAGAATTAACTAAAGTTTTCACGGAAATGCAAGCAATTGTGACATTATGTATAATCAGCAATTGGTCAGCCGGGTTTGTGGTTGTGTCCATCAATTCATCATATCAAAATGGGATTATTGTTATGCATCAAGTGATGATGATCCAATTTCGAAAGGTAGGGGCCATATGATTTTTTCTTAAAACCTAGATATTGTTATTACGTGTCACTCCCTCGATTATGTACGTTGGATCCGAGATTATGTTCATGGTTGGATCGGGTTGGATCGAGTAGAGGTGGTAATCGGACGGGTTGTTTTGGTTTCGGATCATATCGAACTCATATTGATATCAGGTGTAACAATATCCATTTACACAATATCTATATATCCATCTATCTATTTATAATGTGCTAAAACATAGATCTGAAGTCTCTCATCCGGTGCAATTTGCATATGTATCATTTTCTAGTGCAATCCAACTTGAGTTTTCTGACACGTCAATTAATGATGATCAAATATCATTAAGTCACATTAGATAATAATTTCATCTATTTTGTCCATGTGCCATCCTATGTGTCATCTCATCTCTTAAGTGGTTACAAAATCTATCATTTTATCATGAGTTATTTTATAAATATTTTACCTTGAATTATTTATCTTGTCTATCATTTTACCATGAGTTATTTTTATAAATATTATACCTTGAATTATTTTAACTTTAGTCATTTCATCAATTTTTTTTTTATCTTTAGACATTAAGATTTATTATTTTAGTTTATTATCTCTAATGATAAATGTACATTATTAATTATTTATTGAACAATAAAATTTTATCATCAAAATATTTATATTAATTCTCAACTCATATCTTAAGTCATTACAAAACCTATTTTTTTATCACAATTAAAATTATTTTATTTTAAGTTATTTTGTATGATCTTTTTATACTTTAAATTAATTTATGATTGGTTGAAATTAAATTTTTGTTAAAGAATTTCAAATAAACTATTTTAATTATCACATAAAAATTTTTAAAAAAAATATTTTTAATAAAATTAATAAAATATAATATAATTTATTAACGAAACACGCAATAGCGCGGAAAACAAATACTAGTCATAATATATAGGAAAAATGGACAAAAATAATACCAAGTATCAACTTTTGGCCAAAAATAATACGAACTTTGAAATTAACCGTTTCATATACGAACTATCGCCTTATTAACCGAAAATAATACATATGTGTATCCCGGTGAACTTTCCGACCAAATACGCCACGTGGACGCCGGAAAACACACATGGCATAAATTTTTTCCACGTCACCAAACTTGTAAGTTATGTCATGTCAAAAATTTATTCTTCATTTTTTTTAAAAAAAAAAGAAATATTAAACAAATAGGCAAATAGTTATAGTACCTTTCGAAATAATGGAATCGAGGGTGGGCGTCTTCACTTTCTTCTCAATGTTATCTGCTCGTTCTCTCCTCCATTGTTTCGAAAGGTACTTTAGATATTTGCCTATTTGTTTAATTTTTTTTTTAAATAAAAAATAAATTTATGATATGGCATAACTTACAAGTTTGGTGACGTGGTAAAAATTTATGCCATGTGTGTTTTCCGGCATCCACGTGGCGTATTTGGTCGGAAAGTTCACCGGAATACACATATGTATTATTTTCGATCAATAGGGCGATAGTTCATACATGAAACGGTCAATTTCAAAGTTCGTATTATTTTTGGCCAAAAGTTGATACTTGGTATTATTTTTGTTCATTTTTCCTAATATATATTAACAAGTAATCAACTCGATTGCCTTTTTTGACGTAGCAAGTCGTTGGGTCATCTAGACCTGTCAATCGAGTCATTCGGGTCGGAGTCGGGTCGGGTCAATTCGGGTAAAACGGATTCCAGATAAATCGGATCCTCGGTTGATCCGGGTTTACTTGAAGTCGGGTTTGACCTGATTTCGGGTCAAATCATGTCGATTTCAGGTTTGTCAATTTAAAAAAAAAATCATGATTTGGTAATTTTTCGATAATTTTAAAATGCTAATATTAAAGACGTGATTCAAAAGTTATAATGCTGGTAATTATATACGATATCTGATCTAAAATATTTGATTTTTATTATTTCTCGTAATTTTTAATAAAATTTAAAAATATATAAAATTTTAAATAATTTTTTATAAATAATTTAATGCAATTAGTAATAAGCATAGAGTTTTTATCTTCTTAAAAAAATGTGATGAAAAATAAAAAATCAAATACTATCGATCGGAGAGATTATTTTACAAAATACAAATAAATATAAAAGTTAATTTAAAAATGAAATATCAAGTGATTGTAATTATAAATTGGAATCTCCATAAAAAAATGTAATCATATATAATTATAAATCAGTCGGATCACTGAGTTTTCGGATTCGAGTCGGAAAAATTTTTAAATGTTCGGATCGGATCGTATTTTGACAGGTCTAGTCTTAACACTCAAAATTTTCAAATTGTTTAAATATTTCAAGTCATTTTTGGGCTCTGAATCTCTTTTTAGATCTAAAAATTTGTCGGCATTTGGGTTGGATTACACTTTTTCGACAAAGTCCTAATTCCTAAATTGCCAACCTTTAAGATTGAACTAGTAATTCTCAATTTTCCGTGTCATAATTATAAACATAAAAAGTATGAAATGAATGAAACGTCTTATCTTTTGGCAATTTGGTCATATGACCGTATCAATTAGTCATGGATTCACGAAGAATTCCTGACCAGTTCAGACATGCATTAATCTAAACAGGAAGATCTACTCCAATTGGACGGGTTTCAGATTAAAAAATATGGGACTTGTTTGCCAAATTCCAACAAAGATCCCATTGTTTCTTGTTTCCAGAAACATATATAAGTTGGTCATTGTTTTTTATTGGATTTTACTTAGCAATCTTTCTCGATCACTAACAAGTAAATCCTCAAAAATTAAAAATGTAGACAGATAGAGTAAATTTAATCCCATCATTAATTAATGTTAATTCAAAGTTTAGGAGTTACTAACATCTACTAATTGATCCCTAAATCCATCATTTAACATCTGAAGCTTATTACATATATGGTTCCTCGTCACTTCATTGGTTTGCAAATTGCAATGACAAAGTTAAACTACATACTGATAAAATTAGATTCTCATTTTTACCCAATAAATCCTCGGTATAGAGATACCACGTCTCGTAATCTACGCGACTAGACGACGTATCTATATGTAACGTATCTTCCTGCAGTTTCGCTAGGCCGGATAATCTTCACAACATCACCACGCGCGAGACCATAGTATCTTGCTATCGGATCAGTTGTCTGGATCCGCGGTAGCTATATATGGAGTACAAAGAAAAAACACGACCACTCATGAGTATACGTACGTAACAAAGTAGATCCTCGACAAATGCAGGCATACATATAACTTAAAACAAGTTATATATATACAGTTGGAGCTCTCTAGTCTCTACCATACTGATTACTGACCTGACTTTCCTTTACGGCATATCTCTTGAGTAAGGTCTTCTTTTCTTCATCCATAAGCAACTGATGCTCCGGAACAAGAATATGATCCTTAATGTTTACGAGCAACTCCGCTTCCTGGGCGTCAAAATGTCCGAATAATATATCAACACATTAGGAGAAACTGACAAGAGATGTGAAGAGATCAAAGAGTACCACCTTGAAAATATGAAATATGAAAGAACAAGCCTTAATATGAAAGAACCTCATTACGAGTCCCGATGGACTTCAGTAGAAACAAAGCATAGATACATATCAAAATTGATTCACAATTGCAAATGCATCTCATATAATGTATATAAACTTAGTTATGATAGGTGCCTCACTAATATATATATATATATATATATATATATATATATATATATATATATATATATATATATATATATGAAGTTGAGATGCATATATAGATACATATCTAATGAGTTTTACTGCATATAATATATAATTAGATCAATGGGAAAGCAGCCAAAGGAGCAAGAACTGCATATATAGTAAGGCTCACCAGGAAAACATCGAAACGAAATTGGGGAGAAACCACATCGATGCTATTTTTCGCAAATGTAGTCAAGCTCTGTTGCAGCACCAAAACAGTTCGACGAACTCCATCGGTTTTCATGCGTTCGATGTAAGTCTTAATTTGGGTCGTTCCAACCTTTCCTGATTTTTGCCCCTTCGATCCATCGGGGAAGAAAACATATATCTACAACCGAAACAACGAGATAAAATCTCATAAGCGAAATTGAGACATCACGGTGTGTCATGCGATAGGAGTGTCGGAGGGTAGCCTACCCACTTAGAGCATCCCCAACAGTATCTCTATTATAGAGAAAAGTGAGAATTTAACAAAATATTAGAGTTTTTTTCACCCAACAGCTTCTCCATTTCTTTCTCTAAAATAGAGAATAGATGAAAGAGAATGAAAAAATCTCTATATTTATAGCATTTGAAAAAATCTCTAAAATTAAATGTTCACTATCTCTCAAAACCCCATCACACATACATCACAAAAAAGGAAAAGAAAAGGAATAAAAAGTGTTTCTCTAATTCAAATTGAACCAATGAAGGATCAGAATAATAAATGTAAAATCTGTAAAATAGAGTAACTGTTGGAGTGGTAAGATAAAACTTATAGAGATTTTGTAATTTTCTTCTCTATTTTAGAGATTTTTTACCAAATCTGTTGGGATGCTCTTATACACAGACTTGGATTCGCTGTAAGTAATAAAATAGTATTTCAAATCTCTATGGTTCTTTTTTGGATTTTTTTTTAAAAAAAAGCTTGTTTAAACAACAATTTTATACAATTATTTTTAAAAAATAATAATTTGTTAACTTATATAGAACCAAAAATACCCATAAATTTGTAAGGCTTCATTGATTGTGAGGTCCAATCAAGTGAATCAACTATTGAGAAAGATGCAAATCTACATAGCATGAACACTTCTTAGCATGAACACAATAGTTGATAAAGAGAGGAAAGGAGGCATAAGTAATTGCAAGATATCATGGGTTAAAACCTCGTTACTTATTTTGACAAACTTTTTATTCTTACCAAATTTTCCTTATTATAAATTTCATATTTAAATCAAATTTTATACCTTTCATTTAATATTTTTTTTAATGTTTTCATAAGATTATTCATTATGCTACATATATATTTTAAAAAATTCTTTAATTTTTATTCTTATGAATTTTTTTATACCCCAATTCATGGTTTTTTTTGTCACCCTTTTAAATCCTAGCATGATTTGTTTGATCAATACTTCCTCTCAATCAACATCATCATTCAACTACTTTTTTTCCATAAATTTTATTGTTTTTAAATATCTACTGCATTTTTTAACGAATCCTTAAATAAGATAAGTTAAAGGACACAACAATCGATACAAATCATTACTCTCTCTACTTAGAAAACCTAGAGTGATGTCTATTTTGATAGAAGAATAAAGACCAAAAACAACCTAAATTTAAATTTCGTGACAGAGGGAGTATAATGGAAAACAACCTGATCTTGGCTATCATTCCTCCTAGTTTTATGGATTGTGAGGTCCTCCTTGTTGATGTTTTGGCTGTATTTAGCAATGAACTCCTCCTTTGTTATGTTCAGCTCAGAGTCGGTGACCATATAGCCTCGATCGTTAAGCATCTGCATCAATGTTCTCCTAATCCGATAAAATCGAGTGGCTTCATCATCTTCCAGAGTCGACATGTCTTGCTACTGCACTGCAAGCTCCTTTTCAAGGCGTGCTTGTCGAACTTTCAGAAAGATAGGTAAACCCTAGAATCAAAGTTGACTGCTTTTTAGTTTTTACCTTGTGGACGAAGAACGAATTGGAGGAGATCGATACAAGGGATTAAACCGGTTTTTATAGCATGATAAAGAAAGGGGATGGAAAACTTTGGGCCCAAGCAAAGTGTGGACTCTTGGATTTGGCCTTTGGGCCTCGATTCGCTCTCACGTTCCCTTTCAGATTCACTCTCTCCAACTGGTGACTTTCCCTTCCAAAAATCGCCATGTCTTTACCGCCGTCGGGGAGGCTTTCTCCGGCCATATCCACCTATTCACGTTGAATTCATCCCTCTATTTAACTTCCTCCTTCTTCTTCACTCATCTTGTTCTCTCCCTCTCAATTTCAATGTCGAACATGGATGATCTTGAATCTCGTCCTCTAGGTATTTTTTTTTTAACTTTCAATTCAATTTTGCCCCTATATTATGATGTCTCCAGTTATTTTGCATCTTGTTGCTTTTAATTTTTTTGATTTCTGAATTGATTCTACAATTTCAATTTGGGGGAAAATGTTGAAATCAATTTCCAGGTAAGAGAACGGTGCATCCTGAACAAGAAGTGGTCATTATCGCCGTTATCGGACCTATGGAACAAGAGTAATTCCCTTGTAAGTTGCCTGCTATGAGCTGGTTGAACAATTTCAGTGGTTGTAGTATAAAAGATAATAGCTGTTTCCAATTTAACATTGTTATAGAAAACCCATATTCAAACAGTATTTCACAGATTTGTGCTGTCACTGGCAGATGTTGATTCAAATCTTATGATGGAAGATGAAAGCCTGGTCTGGATCAGTAATGATGTTGTCATTGTGCTGGAGCATAAAAATGATAAGATACCTTCAAGGTGAGCTGACATGGAATTCTTGTTTACAAATTACAATCTTATTGTGCCATCTTGTTTGGAATCTGTCGAAAATTCAAATCAAACAAATCATGCTTAGCCAAAGTTCTAGCATATAGCAAATTGTTGAGCTCTGTCAGTGTGCAATATATATAGCTCCAGTTTGTGTAGCTGAGAAAAGTTGCAGAAAATGAAATCATCTGTTTGTCTCGTTTCTGTTTCTTCCTCATGTTATTTTCTTCAACAGTTATGTTTCAGAAACAGAAAGGATGAGTGCTTTGCCATTGCAGGCACAGCACCATATATTAGCCGGTCTTCCATCGGTTGTAGGCTGACTAAGTGCTCCCTATGAGAAAGCTTTTCATTTAGGAGCCGGTCTTGCATCAGTTGTATTGTAGGCGGACTAACTGATATGATTTCACTGAACCTTTTCTGAATTTAGGAGCCTCCTTCAATATAGGCACCGTCTTTAAACATTGCATATGATTTTTTGGGTTATTTTTTATAAAGACATTATAATTGCTGAGGTTTGCAACATCGCAAGGTCGCTGAAATATATCTTCTGTTTTTCTATTAAATTCTTTATGATTTTTCAAAGCCCTCTTACTATGTAGTATCATAAACTTCACTAGAACTGGAAGAAATGAGCTTTAGTCTATCAATTTGCTGTTATATATGAATTCTAATGTGTCAATTTCACCGGGAAAGATATCTCACTTGAACGGGGAGGTCATATAGGAGGATGACTGTATTCAGTGAAGTATCATATTGCTAGAATTCTGACATTCTTTCCCATGTCACTTTAGGAAAAATCATGTCTCTCTGGCCCGCTAGGTGTTGGAAAAACTAGCATTGGGCGTTGTTTTTCTGAATGGAATAGCTTGTGCCTTAAACAACAACAAAAATTCACTGGATCTATTTCTCATCATCTGCGTTTCATGCAGGGCCATCGCCATACATATATTGATGCCATGTCAGGATAAATGGTTAAGTGTTTGAAGAATGTAGGCACTGCAAACCCTCTTGTCCTGATTGTTGAAATTGATAAGGTATACTGTGTTTTAGTCTGGTGATTTTCATTGAATGACAGGAGGGTGTTGTTTTTCTGAATGGAAATGTTTTGATTGTTTTATGGTTTGGGTAGAATTTCCATGTTTTTTTGTTGTTTGATGATTGTAGTTGGTTTATATGATCAAACAGAGACTATCTTCAAGATACAAAGAGAGCCAAGAAAACCAACTCTTCCATAGGAGCATGTCCGGGTTAACAAAACAGATGATACCCAGCTCCTTGCTATTCCAGCCTACGCTCATGGATGATGAGGTACACAAGACGAATTGTAGAACTCTAGAGGAGCTGGGACATGTTTGGCATCAATGAAGGTGATGACTGATGACCTGCTCATAAAGTAGATTGTTGAGAAAGGCAGGCAAGGTTCATCTACAATTTTACAAGCTCGTAGAACTATGGTTTCTCTTGATAGATTAGTGGTATAGTGTAAGTTTAGAAAAGTGTACAAGCGATAAGTTAGATACACACAACATTTCCATGAATGCAATGCCTTGATTCTTTGGCTTCTCGATCTTTGCTTATTCTTGTGTTATTGGTTAACCTACAGAAATTCATCATCCAAAAATAAATAAATTCAAAAAATTATTTGTTTGATCTAATTATATTGCTACATTATAAGTGGTCTTTTGAGTTTGTCTTTCCTCTATTTTTTTTCTTGGTTTGTGGGCTAATGTGTTCTAAGTTCTACTTTTTATTAGAAATTCTGATTAATAATGTCATTCACTCAGAGAAGGGATCAAACTAATAATGTATTGAACAGTTACAACAGGGAAGGCTTCAAACTTGTGACCTCATAGCCATGAGATGTTATCTTCACCGGCTAAGCTAAGAACTAGGAAGGCTCGACGAGCAACGCTTAGATTGACACAAGGACAAAACATATCCAAACTATAGTGACTCCATGGATGACAATTTTTCCAGAGCGTCGGAAACAACTAGTCCATAGGTGATCGACTTACTAAACAGAAAAACCAAATATATTAGATAAAGGACAACATCAATGTCCATCAGAATATCATAACATTTTTTTGCTGGTGAAGTCAAATTCTGTTGCAACATCAAAACGCCTCGATCGATGGACACCGGCCATCTGATTTCATTTGCCCAATCACAGTCCTAACTCCTAAGGTGCCCTATCACATTGCAGGATGCATGTGCTTGTTGTTCATGCCGATCACCTATGGAGATTAGCTGAAGAGGGTCAGTTGATTGTAACTTTTTATGGACGTTTGCATTTTTCCGGGCCGTGAGAATATATGATGGGGGTGATACTTATGGGCAAGTGTTGAGAGATATGAATGATATCGAAAGCCGAGCACAACCAGTGCTCTTATTGTCAATTGGTTTTAGATAAAACTTCACTCTGACTTGTGTGTTAAACTACTGACAACATTGCATAATGAGAACCTAATATATGTTATTTAAGCCTCATGATACAGATGGAGAGTATTCATCATCATCTTCCTCAAAGTAACTACAAATGACAAAATTCACAATGCTATGTACTTGGATAACTTCTTGCAACCTAAAATAATAGCTATAGAATAGAACAAATAAATAAAGCTAGAAGGAAATTACTTAAAATTTACTACTATATATTTGCAATTGATTGGAGATTACTTAGGAGGAGTTTCGAATCCTTGGATCACTATGGTTGAAACGCAACAGCTAGGAGTCCGATCCTGATGCCAGCTTTGGGTGAAAAGTCGACGCCCCGCCGGCAGTCGTCAAAACCTAAACCCTGGCGGTGGTGGTGGATCTCCGGTACAGCCGACGAATTCAATTCCTCGACAAACCCTACCACAGTTCTCCTCATCTTGCTATTGGCTTCTGCAGTAAATATGGAAGACGAGGTTCCATTCATATGTGCATTGGTGGTCCTCTTGTAGGGAGAGAGCCACTGGGCCTGCAAGTAGGCATTCCTCCGCCACGGCGCCACCTCCAAGCCGCTGCGCTTCAGTGACTCCTTCATGGCTGCGCTCATCACCCGCACCATCTGCTTTACTATCTGTGGCTTCCCCACCAAGATTGGCGGTAACTCCGCCAGCAGCTCTTTGTACCGCTCTGTGGGTCTTGCAATCTCAAACTTCCCAGCTGGATTAACTTCCACGATATACCGACTCCCCGCATCCGCCATCACGTCAACGTACTCGTAGCTGCCTGCTGTGTACCGCCCTGTCTTCTCCCATCGGGATTTGCACAAACCTGCAATCATATAAGTCAGTGGGCTACTTCTCTTATTGTCAATTGGCTTAAGGATGAAACAAGCTAATGCTTACCAGCATCGTATCCTCTTTGGCGAAGGTGCGCCATCAATCGGCGTTTGAAAACCGAATCTTTGGGATCAATGCTGATGATTTGATCGCGAAAAGCGACCTCAATCTCTTCGATTATGTTTCTCCTAGCAGTATCATCATCATCGCCTTCGTACCCTAACAGCTTCTTCAAGAGCTCCTTTCTTGAAGAGCCGTCGTCTGAATCATCATCATTGTTTAACTCCTCGTTGCCCTCTACACCCTCTCCCGAATCGTCCACATTCTGAATAAAAGAATTGACGAGATCGGAGAGGCTGACCGTAGGGAAATGGTCGCTGCCACTGCTGCTGCCACCGCCGGTCTCTTGCTCGAACAAAGTGTCAACCATCCTCTTGAACCTGATTGGCGTCTTCGCTGCCGTCATCTTCGATCTCGATCCCTAATAAAGAAACACTCGGATCCTTTTTCTCTCCTGGATTGTTTAGTTGTGTACGTGTTTTAAAATGAATGATCAATGTACGGCCACTGCAAGTTGTTTATATAGGAAAAGACTATTGACCTTTGGGCCCTTAGCTTGTTTTTGATATGTTGAAATGGTGTCGCCAAAATGGCCGTATAGTGACAACATACAGTTAACACTCCCCAGCGTATAAGCTATTTGAAGATTAAAGTGTAACAAAGGTATGGATGAATGTGCCCTAGTTTTGGGGGGTGGTTCGGACTTCAATCCCAGTGTTGATGATGAGACGTATCTGAGACTTGGAAAAACGCTGCGTTTTGATAATCTAATCATGAGACCGGGAAAATAGACGTCGCATTAGATTTAGATCCATTAACCGGCTGTTGCACAGCTAGTGTGTCCAGGTGCATTGAATCAACTAAAATCCGTCCAGGTGCGTTCATATTATAGACCCGTTGGAAACATTAGCAGTCATAAGTTGGTGTTTGTTGTTTACCCTCTTTGTCCGTAAGGGTGTTATGTGAACACGAGTAGCTCGAATTCGACTTATACTCACTCGATTAAAACTCGAATCAAGGCTGCTCATTTTCTAAACGAGCCGAGTATGAAACACATTTTAAAACTCGATCCAAAGCTCGGCTCGTTCGAATTATAATCGAATCAGCGGCGGAGCCAGGATTTAGCCTGGGGGGTGCTAAAAAAATTTTGTAATTTTTTTTTTTGTGTATACTTGATAAGAAGATTTTGTAAAAACAATATTGAAAAAACACTAAAATTGTTATTTTTAATGATTTTTTTTTGTATTTAAATAGTTGAGAGTAACCAAAAAAATAGAAGAGAAATAAAAAAAATATAGATAAAAATGATGAAGAATTATTTTTAATCCAATATTGAAAGAAAGGGTTTAATATATAATTTAAACATAAATATGACTTTTTTTTAATAAAATGGTTGATAGAAACAAAAAATATAAACAGAAACTAAGAAGAATAAATGATAGAGTAAAATAAATAAAAAGTGAAGGAAGTGGGATTTGAACCCAACACCTTTTGATTCTCCTTAATTTCTCTCTTCCTTCCCTTATCACTTGAGCTAGATAACACTTTTGTTTCATATATCATTTAAATGTATTATATTACCTTAAAAATACTAAATATATGCAAAAAAAATTATTATTTTTTTGTATTTTTTTCCGAGCCAGAGGGGTGCTCGAGGGCCCAGCTCCGCCACTGACTCGAATAGCTCGAGTTTTATGGAATTTTTAAAATTTCAAGTTGTTGTATAATGAACAAGTAAAATTGCTTAAAGCTTGAAAAAAGCTCGGTTCGAATTCGTTCATTTCCCAAACGAGCCGAATATGAATACATTTTTAAGCTCGAGTACGTCAAAATTTAGGCTCGGATTGAGCTCGTTCATATCTTAAATGAACTGAATATGAACAAGCAATACTCGGCTCATTCAACTCGAATAACAGCCCTATTTGTTCGGCAAAACATGCCATTTATTATTCACGTGTGTATTTTTAATGATAAAAAAAACTATATAAAATATTAATTTTTTAAAAAGTTTTGTTGACAAATTCCTACTTACTATTAAGGGAAATTCCGTTTGGTACCCCCGAGTTTTTGACAATTCCGGATGGTGTCCCACACTTTTTTTTTGTCCGGATGGTACCCCTGAGTTTTGTCAAAAGTCTGGCTCATGCCCAAAACTCATAGTTTCTTCTTTTTAATGAATAAAACCACCCATTATTTTTATTTTTTCATAAATATGCCCATTTACTTTTAACATTAAACAAAACTACTTATCATTTAACTAAATTCAAAACAAAATTGACAAAATCACCTTTATTTTTTAAAATTAATAAGATCACACATTATTGCCAAAGTTGTAGCAAAAAATACCCATTCTTTCCAAAAAATTTTTTTGAAGAAAATCAACTATTATTTTTGACATTACACAAAAGATCCGTTACATATTTTTCATATTTTATAAAAAATAAATCTCATTATTTGTCAAATATTGCATGTACATAATCACCCATTATTTACAAAATTTTGCACAAATCCACTATCTTATTATGTGAACAAAAATAGTTAACCTATACATTATAAAAAAATACTTTGTAAAACCATACTTTGTGTAAAACCACCCTTTATGCTTTAAAAAATGCACAAAATCATTTCTTGTGTAATAAAAGAAGGTGTTATTCATTTCTTTTGTTTGGAATACATAAAACCTAATAAAATAAGAATGATTAATCTCTTATTATATTTTTCTTTTACAAGAAGAAAAATAAATAAATAAAATTTACTTTTCTTTTTCAAACAAATTATAATCAAGCATTTGGTTAAATTGATCAATCACATTTACAAATGTTTAAAGTTAATGAGATATAAGTTAAATATTGTTTTGAAAAATAATATGTGTTAAAAATATTGCAATAACAATTTTTGGAAATATTGATCAATCACATTTACAAATATTGCAATAAAAATTTTGGAAATAATATGTGATTTTGTAAAATTTTAAAAAATAAAGTTGGTTTTGTCACTTTTGTGTTGAATTTTGTTAATTAATATGTAGTTTTGTTCAATGTTAAAAGTAAATGGGCATATTTATGAAAAAATAAAAATAATGGGTGGTTTTATTCATTAAAAAAGAAGAAACTATAAGTTTTGGGCATGGGCCGGACTTTTGACAAAACTCAGGGGTACCATCCGGACAAAAAAAAAGTGTGGGACACCATCCGGAATTGTCAAAAACTCGGGGGTACCAAACGGAATTTCCCTACTATTAATAAGTACAAAATTGTTTAAAAAATGGATATTTTATAATAAAAAATTATCTTCCTAAAAAAGTGTGTATGAATAATAAATGATACTATATATTTTTTTTCCGAACGGAGAGTATTGGATTTTACTTAGCAGTCTTTATCCAAATAAGTGAATCCTCGATCAAAATAATACCCCCTCCCTTCATCAATAAGTACCGTTTGACTTTTTGACATGTTTTTTAAGGAGTTAAAAACTATATAAAATACTAACTTTTTCATTAATTTTTTTTATATAATTTTATACTTATTAGTTATATGTTTGAAATTATTTTTAAAAAATAATAAAAAGTTAATTATCAATAGTTTTTTAAGGAGTATAGTTTCTAGCTCTTAAAAAACGTGTCTAAAAGTCAAACGACACTTATTTTAAATCGGAGGGAGTAATAAAAATACGAGTGTCTAAGCTCTCGCTCTCATAGTGGTTGTTGCAAAGACAAGTAGTCTAGAAAAGGAACGGAAATTTATCAAAGGCGATTTTCTCGAAGTTGCTCGGTTCTAGGTTTGAGAGAATGTTTATGAGAGATGATATGCTCTGACATCCACACATACTTGCTTCGCTACATTTTAGAGAAGTAATTGTAGATAAGAATGCTTTTGCTCTTCCCATCCAAAATTTATCGCACGATGCACCATAAAATTATTTAGAGTATATTTAAAAAAATAATATGAGAAATTATGTTTTAGAAAAAATATAAAATTACAAACTAATATGATCAATCTTTTAATTATATATATTTTTTAAATAAATTTTCTCATAATTAAATTTTATAGATATGTAAATAGTATGAAACACAAATATATTTTTAATTTTTTTTTTCAAAGTACTCTAAATAATTTTATGGTCCAAGTTAGGTGCATCTTGTACGTACTGCAGGTGATCTGCATTATCAACCAATAAGTCGATCTTGACAAATTTATAAACAAGCCGACTACGAGCTCAAGCTTTTAATTTTAACCGTTAGCTCTCACACAAGCTCGAGCTCAAGCTCATTTAGCTCATTTTTTTCCAAGCGAGCTCGAGCTTGTTTTCACTCGGTTTTGCTCGTTTTTAGCTTGTTTTCTTGAAATCGTTTAGTTCGTTTTGTGCCCATTTTTTAAATACTAAAGGGATAAACTAGTAAATGCACACATAAAACAAGCAATACGAGCTAGGCTGTCGAAAATGTGCTTGTATTAAGCTCGTTTTCAAATATGAAAGAGCCTGAGCCGAGTGTTATCGAGCCGATCTCGGTCTACTCAACTCACATAACTCCAGGCTCGAGCGACTTGGCTCAGATAACTCCAGGATGACAATCGAAATAGCCTGCATTTGACATTTTTCCAAAGCATAAAAAACAATGAGTCCGTAGGTGACTGATCAATGCAAGCGATACAGTATGGAGTGTGTACATCATATGTCATCTGTTCAAAGTGGCATGGTTAAGTTTTTCTCGACTTCCAGAAGGCAGGAGCTAGTAGATACGAAAACTTGGTTAATGTTTCGGATGAGGACCACAGATAGCACACCGTAAGCGAGCTAACTAGATAACGTGTCTGTACGTCACGTATTTCCCTGCAGTTTCACTAAGTTGAGTAATCTTCACAACGTCACCACGCTTGAGACCATAATATCTGGCAATCGGATCATTGATCCGGATGCACGGTAGCTGTTGAGTACAAAAAGACAACCACACATGTGTAACAAAGTAAATCCATCTCAGATGCACTGATGCAAGTTTAAGAGGTATGCAAATCTGAATACTTACCTTTGGTTCTTTCACATTGTATTTCTCGAGCAAGACCTTCGTTTCTTCCTGTGTAAGCAGCTGATGCTCGGGAACAAGAACATGATCCTTAACATTTACTAGCAACTCTGCTTCCTGGAGAACAAAATGTCGGAGTTTCTTTTAATAAACAGAGCAACCAAGTTCATTAAGATGAAAGACAGCATTTTCCATCAAAATTTCATAACCTGACTCACCAGGAAAACCTGCAAATCCAAGGTGGAAGAAAACGCATCAATTGCATTTTTCGCTAGCGGAGTCAAATTCTGTTGCACCACCAAAATGCCTCGATGGACAGCATCTGATTTCATGCGTTCAATGACAGTCCTAAGGTGCATTATCCCCACCTTTGCATTCTCTGGGAAGAAAACATATATCTAGACCCAAACAAAACCAATTCGTAAATATTTGATCGCATCACACAAAATCTCATCAACAAAAGATCAATTTAACCTAAGACCTTGTTTGTCAAGATGTAAACAAACCAGCTGAAGTGCATTTTGCTGAAATTAGTTATATAACGCCTTCAACAAGTTCAAATGGCCGATTCATAGCAAGCAGATATTTTGTGTTTCATTCATTATGCATTAAATTACAAACAGGTTTAGTACATTGCTGATAAACCTAAGAACCAAGTTCCTCTTTCACAATCAAGTAATAAGGCATAAAATCCATGATTAGAAAACTGTAATGTTGTATGAGAAAGAGAAATTTAAAGGGAAAAACAGAAGATATAGTCAATTACCTGATCTTTGTTATCGTTTCTCTTAGTTTTATGGATTGTGAGATCCTCCCCCCTTTTGATGTCTTTGCCGAATTTAGCAATGAATTCAGTCATTGTTATGTTAATCTCCGAGTCAGTGACCATATAACCTCGATCGTTAAGCATCTGCATCAAAGTTCTCCTAATCCGATAAAATCGAGTGGCTTGCGCATCTTCAAGAGTCAACATATCTTGCTACTGCACTGCAAGTGCAACAGAGCAAGCTCCTTTTCAATGTGCGTACAAATTTACATTCAGAACTATCATATAGCAAAACACTGAACTGGATCTCCGATTTCCGATTTCCAAACTACCAAACATTCCGAACGATATCTAAACCCTAAAAACAAGAGTGAATGATGCCGATGAAGTGATAATATATGTACGAACAGCAAAATTCAGCGAAAGTTGAACATGAGATAACCAGACCACCGCAAATGAGAGAGCATAAACGATTTTGCTTGCGATTTCAACAAAAAAGGTTACCTGGTGGACGAAGAGCTGAGCTTCGTCTAATCGTCTCCAACCGCGCTGAAACGAATAGAAATAGCTTGAAGCGGTATTTATAGCAAGACTTTGGGGCCAAGCAACGAGTTTGAATATTGGATTTGGGCCTCCTCTCCAACTGCAATGTCGCTTCTCCTTTTTATAAAGCAAGATAAAAATTCGATTATCTAAACAAGCCTAGAGAAACCGAGAGAACAGACAAGTCCGTAGATAAACTAACCATCATATACAACTGGAAACAAATTATAGAAGTAAATGATTGATGCAAATGACATAAATGAAATTACAAAAGCAAATGACATAAAAAAAAGAACGTACAAGTCATCCTACATTATAAATCACAAGCCAGCAGATTAACGAACCGATCGGCCAAAGGAATAACACACACCGAGAACTCTGGGGAACTAGCGAACACCTCAGATTGTGGACTCAAATGAGCCATCAGGTGTCGATCGCAAAGCCACGACGTCATCGAACATGACAAATCACCAACAACTCACAAGAAGCCTGCAGCACAACAAGAATAGCACAGTACACCAACCCACGCAATCAAACCCAAACCACATCATTGCCTATTCAAACCCCCATGCACTCATCTCAACCTCAAGGACGATAACAAGATCGTGAGCGGTTTACCACAAGGATAAGCCCAAATAGAGGCGATAAAAAACAAGACAAGGAAACTAAAAAGAGCAATAATGAACCGGAAAATGATTGAAAATGCGGGCGGAAAAACAACCCCATTTTGATTAAGCTTGTGGGCACAAAAACAAGGACGGGGACGACAAGAAGTGGGTGAAACCCAATGAAGGTCGTGGGTGCCCGGAGGAGGCCGGAGCCGAGGACGGTCGGAGGAGAGACGTAAAAAAACGGAAGAAGTCGGGGAAGAACCGATGCGGCGGAAGTCCACAGAAGTGGCAGACCCAACTTGCCGAGGAGGTCGGCCGGTGATTAAGGTGGCGACGGAGGTCGGAGCGAAGCGGTGGTGAACCAAGGGAGACGACGGGCAACTGGGGCGGCAAGGGGAACCATGGTGACGAGAGGCGGGCTCGGTTCAGTAGGTGAACCGCAGAAGTGGGAGCTAACACCGGTGGAAGGCTGGAGGCCAGGCGACAGCAAGATGCTGTTGGCAAAATGGTGAAGGAAGTTTGGAGAGGGCGGCGGCCCAAAACCTCGCTCTCTTTGACAACGTTTTAGGTCAGTCTATCATTTAGACAAAGAGTATCAACAGTCGTTTGGTTGACTTCTCAAAAAATATGGGAGCAAACAATACCTTTGAAGGATTAGAGTGATACACGGTTTGTTGTAGGTGATCTCCATTGCTCATAGTGGTTGTTGCAAAGACGAGCACTTGTGCTGCTCCACATCCCTACTCCCCTCTATACATCACAAAATTATTTTAGTATTTATTTAATATTAACAAATTTAAAAAGTTTTATTTATGTGACTCATATCTATTTTTATATATTTATAAAAATGAATTTTAAAATTAAAAAGACAATATTTTACAAATTACGATTATTTAAAAATTTAAAATATGATTTTTCAAAATAAAATTTTATAAATATATAAAAACAGATGTTATGAATATGAATTTAATTTTTTTAATTTTTTAAAATTAAATAAATGTCAAAAAAATAGTGGAGTAGGGATGGTTGTAGGGAGTGGTGTAGAAGATCTTAGTTGAAAGACAAGTAATCTAGAAAACGAACGGAAATTTATCAAAGGCGATTTTCTCGAAATCGATCATCAATGATGTTCTAGGTTTGAGAAAATGTTTATGAATTATGAGATATCAAGATGATCTTCTTTGACATCTACACATACTTGCTTCGCTACATTTTAGAGAAGTCATTTAGATTGCAAATAAGATTGTTTCTCTCCATCATTTCCTAATTTCTTTACATGCAAAATTTAACCCTTGATACATCATGAAATTATTTAGAGTATAATTTTACTTTTAAAAAAATTAAAAAGATAAATTATGTTTTAGAAAATTATAAAATTATAAACTAATATGATCAATTTTTTAATTATATATATTTTTAAAATAAATTTTTTTCATAATACATTGTGTATGAAACACAAATATATTTTTTGAATTTTTTTTCAAAGTAGTTTAAATAATTTTGTGGTGCAAGCTAGGTGCATCTTGTACGTACTTGCAGGTGATCTGCATTATTGATAATAAGTCGATCTTGATTCTTGACACCCTTAATTCATATTTTGGACTTGGTTACTTGGTACCATCCAACACTCTTTGACCTTTTTTTTTTCTTTGATGAACAAGCTTTGACTCTTTAGATTCTCAAACAGGTTTATATTTTAATAAGTGACTATGTATGTCACAATATTGTAATTATCAATTACTCCGTATAATAATCTATATCTATACAATACTTTAAATCAGAATACTTTGCGAAGGTGTCAATCTTAGAAGAGTTTTAGGAATATCGGTCAATCACGTTATTTAATTCTGTCATTTTTTTAATTCATTTTTTTCTTTAATTCTCCTTTTCTTTTTCTTCTTGAGTTATAGATGAGTTTTGTACGATGTTGTTGCGTTTTATGCTTTTTTTCTTCTTTTTTTTTACTTCTTCCCTTAATTTTTTAATTCAACATTATTAAAATGAAATTAGCACTGATCTTCTACATATTGGATTCTTCAATCAAGTACTATTATTTTCTTATTTTTTTTAATTCCGTTAGGGTTTTTTTTTGAAATTTTAACCCATTTCCTCACAAAATAAATTATGTTAATTTTTTATATATTCATTATATTAGATATGGATTGCTATTTTCTATCAAATCTTATCTCGAACGGAGTTGTTTGAATCGTTTTACCCTCCTAGATTTGTTTTTTTTTTATTCTTCCAATTTTTTATTTTTTTGTTGCCAAAATCTAAATTCTAATTGGATTTTTTTTTTGTATCTGGTGTCGAAAATTATTATGTTAAGATTTATTATACAACTTTAAATAGCAAATTCCAATTCATCCTTGAAACACTCTAATTTAATACATCAATATATATTTTCATGACATTTATTGTCTATTTAATATTCTTATTTGGAAAATATGTATATGCCTCAATAGTTATGAAAAGGGAAGGAAACCATGTCGTTAATTATACTAGATATATACGAATTGTTATGAAATCTGATCTAGCAATTTTTTTTTTATCACGTTACATTTTTTTTATTTCTTCCTATTTTCGGTGAAAATCTTAAATTCTGATTTGGTTTTATCCATTTTTCCTCCACTATTATAAATACTAATCCCATATTAATTCAATCATATCATCCCACTAATTCATACGACTTTGGTTCACAATAGGTAACCCATTCAATACTACAACAGACTGGTATACAAGGAAAATCTTCGAAACATTGGCATATAATAGGTGACACTACTTATTTGTTATTTTCCAACTAGACTATCTATATCCATTGCATACCATTTTTCGTCTCATTATTTCTTTACACATACAAGACGATTATATATTGTTTGAATTGTGTCCGATTTTGGGTTAGATTGTGGCAAGAAGCTTGGTTAAGTTTTCTTTTATCATTTGTAGACGATGTTTAGTGGATTCTTGATGTAATTTCTTTATTTATTTCCATTTGCATTAAAAGTATTAAAATAATTGAAATTGTACGGGCAATTTGCAGTTAGCCGCCAATGCTAAATCAAAATCTACTTGCAAGTTCCCGCCTTATTAGATTACGAGAGAATCTTAACCCAATTTAGAGAAAATCAAGGAAAAGATAACGAAACCTCAACAACCCGATCAGGATAGAAGGATCGATCGATCGGTAGAATCCCAGGATAAAAGAGGGAGCTTGACACGCCAAAGGTAAGCGATTGAACCCTCTCAATACGATATACACGCTCAATCGACTAACTTGAGCGTCGGAGTTATCTCCGGGGACACAAGCCCCGCTCTGTTTTCTCTCGATTGTTCACAGGACTTCAACCTCCATCTCTTCATCCATCGTTGGAACTCTCTGAGCGCAGAATTACGCTCACAATTTGGCGCCGTCTGTGGGAAAAACAAGCACCTATGGTGGAGCCTGAGGTCCCGAACGATCCCCCGCGAAACGAGTTCACTCGGGAGGCGGAGCTCGAGGAAGAACTGGAGGAGAGGAACCGCCAACTGCGGGCCGCGCACGATGAGGTTGCTGCGCTCCGACAACAGTGCGAGCGACAGGAGAGATCGCTAGGGAAACGCCCTATGGAGCCGCACAGGGCTAAAATCGCAAGCGCCGTTGAGTTCACGTCTCAGGACTGGACGACAGCGAGGGAGGAGTCGCGAGGGCAGGGACGCCAGACCCGTAGCGAATTCCGTCGGGATCGTTATCAAGTTCACCGGACGATCGAGGACGAGCGATACGACGAGAGCATTCCACCGTCGTCTCAACACAATAAGGGCAGCTCAACGTCATACTTTCCAAGAGCTGCGAGACGGGATCGCCAGGAGCGGGTGAGGTCGCCCAGGCGCCAGCGTTCTCGGGGTAGATCTCGAGAACATCGATCACGCAGAGAAAAGCAAGCATCCCACTTGAGATCCCCTGTGCGCCAGGTCCGACAGCGCCGCGAGATCTCGAGCGACGACTTGCAGCCTATCACGGGCCATCAGGATAAACGAGATAGATTGTCACAAGCGGAAGAGCGGTTGTTCAAACTCTTCTCAAACCAGGGCGAATCCTTGATTACGGTGCAAGAGCAAGCGGAATATAAGCTGAGTCAGATGACCTCCACGCCATTCACCCGTGAAATCCGGCGTCAACGTCCCCCAGATAAGTTCACTTCTCCCATCTTTGAGTTGTACGATGGAAAGTCCGATCCAATTAACCATATTGCACTGTATACTCATAAGATGGCTTTATGGACTGAAAATAATGGGATGATGTGTAAAATGTTCCCCTCCAGCTTGGGCAAGTCAGCTTCAAAATGGTTCCACGCTCTCCCTCCCGATTCGATCTCTTCTTGGCGACAGTTATCCCGGATCTTCGTGGCGAGGTACATAGCTAACAGCAGGGATCCCACGTCCATGGATTCTTTGTTCGCCCTTCGACCTAGACGGGGTGAGGCAATGAGGCACTTCGCCTCTCGATTTATGGAGTGTTACGCGGATATTGAGGAGTGTGATGAGAAGGTAGCGGTCTCAGCCTTCCGGTTGGCATTGCCGAAGGAAAGTCGGTTGAGGGAAAGTCTAACTCTTAGAACGCCGGCCAGTATGTCAAAGCTTCATGAGAGGATAAGGCAGTACACGAAATTGGAAGATGATAAAGGCGCCCAGCGCGACGGTCGATCGCCTTCTTCTGACCGGAGGCCTGCAGCGCCCGAGGCGCGCCGAGATCGAAGCCATCCTGACAAGCCCTCGTCGAGAGAGAAAGGGTTGTTGACAGTGGGGGCAAGTGCAGCGGCTCACACAGCTGTCAGTACAGTATTTAGGATCCCCATCTACCGAATTCTTTCTCAAATCAGGGACAAGCCTTTCTTCAAATGGCCAAACCGGATGCGGGGAGATGCGATTGATCGAGATAACAGCAAATTTTGCTCCTATCACCGCGACAAAGGTCATCTAACGGAGGAATGTCGAGCATTCAAGCAGTACTTAGAGTACCTGGTGTCACGAGGATTCCTGAAGGAATTCATTAAGGATGAGCCTGGACCTTCGGATGCGCCGCCGGACAAGCCCGGAGGTGAAGAAGTTCCACCCGAGCCTGTTGAGACTCAAAGGAAGGTGATCCACCTCGTCGAGACGAAGATTAAGGCCGACGCTAATGCACGTAGTGACTACCGGAAAAGTTGTCACTCTCTCGAAGTGTTCTCGGCGACGGGAGGCGATCAAAAGCGAGCTAAGCTACGTCCAGGAATGCAGATGGTCTTCACCGACACGGATCTTGACGGAGTTCAGCACCCGCACAACGACCCGTTAGTACTGACGGTCGACATTGGGAATTTTGACATTCGTCGAGTGCTGGTCGACTCTAGCAGCGCCGTCGACATCATGTTCTACGGAACCTTCGAGCGCCTAGGGAAGGAGAAGAAGGATCTGATCCCGGTATCTACACAGCTGGTTGGCTTAGGCGCGCTACCGGTGTGGCCTTTGGGTATGCTGAAAGAGAAGGTGCGGTTGGGAGAAAAGGTCGTCGACGTCGATTTCTTCGTAATCACCGCGCCTTCATCGTACAATGCAATAATGGGGAGGCCATGGGTACAGGCTATGGGCATTGTGCATTCGACACTGCATCAAATGATCATATTCCCTCACCGAGACAGAATCGTGCGGATACGCGCTGATCAGAAAGCCGCTCGGCATTGCGTTGGAGTAGCCGCGCCCGGAGTGGAGACGTACACAATGCAGCCGATACCTGTAGCTCTAGACGAAGTCGGAGTACCACCCGACGACAAATCAGTAGAGGCCCTAAGCAAGATCATGGTAAGTCCTTATGAACCGGATAAGTTTTTTCTTATTGGTGCAAATTTGGCAGGCGAAGAAAAGGAGTGTCTGGTAAGCCTTCTTCGACAGAATAGGGACATCTTCACTTGGAGTCCTTACGAGATGCCCGGCCTCGACCCGAGCATAGCTTGTCACAAGCTTAATGTGCGCGAAGACGCGAAACCGGTCACACAAAGGGCAAGACGCTCATCTGTTCAGCACACGGAAGCTGTGTTAAAGGAACTCGACAAGCTGGTAGACGCAGGGGCTGTAAAGGAGGTGCATTACCCGATATGGCTAGCCAATACAGTGGTGGTGAAGAAAAAGAATGGAGAGTGGAGGGTCTGTGTCGACTTTACGGATTTAAATAAGGCTTGCCCCAAGGACATGTTCCCGCTCCCTAAAATTGATCAGCTCGTGGATGCCATAGCAGGACATGAGCATATGAGCTTCCTAGATGCTTACCGAGGCTATCACGAGATACCATTAGCAAGAGATGATCAGGAGAAGACAGCGTTCATCACCCCGCGAGGAATTTTTCGCTATAAGGTCATGCCTTTCGGCCTAAAGAACGCGGGGGCAACGTTTCAATGCACGGTGGTGAACCTTTTCGGAGATCTTGTGGGACGAAAAGTCGAGGTTTATATCGATGATATGGTCGTCAAAAGCAAGAGGAAGACCGAGCATCTCGAGGATCTCCAAGAATTTTTTAATCGCGCCCGGGAGGCAGGACTACGCTTCAACGCGGCCAAGTGTGCCTTTGGTGTTAGCTCGGGAAGATTTTTGGGGCATTTGGTTACAAGAAGAGGAATTGAAGCAGACCCTATTCAGATCAAGGCGCTACAAGAAATTCGTAGCCCGACCAACGTCAAGGAGGTCCAGAAGCTGGCGGGCATGGCAGCCGCTCTAAGTCGATTCATCAGTCGATCGTCGGACCGATGCGGCCGCTTCTTTAAACTATTGAAAGGTGACAGGATCTTCCGGTGGGACGATGAATGCGAGCAGGCTCTTTTGGAGCTGAAGAAACACTTACAAGAACCGCCTATTCTAGCAACCCCCGTTGATGGTGCTGAGCTCAGTCTATACCTCTCCGTCTCGGAGCATGCCGTCAGCGCAGTGATGGTGATCGAAGACAAGGAAGGAGTACAACGGCCTGTATATTACGTGAGTAAGACGCTTCTAGATGCGGAGACCCGATACACCCTTTAGAGAAACTACTATTGTCTCTAATGGTGGCGGCAAGAAAGTTAAATCACTACTTCCAAACACATCCAATTGCCGTCGTAACCGCACATCCGCTCCGAGCACTACTATCCAGCTCCGATTTTTCCGGGTGCGTCGCCCGATGGGCCATCGAACTAGGACAGTACGACCTCAGGTTCATTCCAAGGACCTCGATTAAAGCCCAGGTTCTTGCGGACTTCGTGGCAGAATTCGGCCAAAAACCGGTAGAGGAGGATGTAGCGCAGCCATGGCAAGTATACACACTTGAACAGGGGCTATGGCAGCTGCAAGTTGATGGATCTAGCTCACGGCGAGGCGCCGGCGCATGATTAGTACTCAAAACGCCTACCGGGGAAGTGATTCGCGCAGCTCTTCGATTGGGATTCTCGGCAACCAATAACGAGGCTGAGTACGAGGCCCTTCTATTGGGATTAAGAGCTGCAACGGATGAGGGAGCGCTAAGCGTCTTGATAGCCTCCGACTCCCAACTGATTGTAAGCCAAGTCATGGGAGATTTTGAGGCCAAGTCGGACCGAATGAGCGCTTATCGGGAGAAAGCAAGGTCACTGCTGTCCAATTTCCAAAGTTGGGAAATAAATCAGATTCCACGGGATCAAAATGAAGAAGCCGATGCATTAGCTGGCCTCGCATCAACATGTGGAGTTGGCGATAGATCCCTTGTATACATCGATCTCTTGCGAGTACCTAGCATTGACAGTGCCGAGGTAGATTGCGCCGAATCTGGTCCTAGTTGGATGGATCCTATCGTCAACTATCTCAACGAAGATCGCCTTCCCGAAGATAGGAAACAAGCAAGGAAAGGAAAGCTGCAGGCTCCTCGGTATTGGCTCTCACCGACAAAGGAGTTGTACCGAAAATTGTTCACCGGCCCTTATCTGCGCTGCGTACACCCAAGTGTCGTGCAGAATCTTCTCTTCGAAATACACGAGGGCGTGTGCGGGGTACATGCGGCAGGGAGGTCCCTCGCCCTTCGGGCAATCACCCAAGGCTATTGGTGGCCATACATGCAGAAAGATGTCGAATGCTATGTCAGAAAATGTGAAAAATGCCAGCGATTCGCCAAGCTTATTCATCAGCCTGCCGGCGACTTGCATCCCATCACCAGCCCTTGGCCATTCGCACAGTGGGGCTTAGACCTAATCGGTCCTTTTCCTAAGGCTCCAGGAAACAAGCGGTTTGTCATTACAGCTACAGATTACTTCACCAAGTGGGTAGAAGCTAAAGCACTTTCTAGCATCCGAGACATCGACACCAAGAAATTCATTTGGGAAAACATAATTACGCGCTTCGGAATCCCCTACGCTCTAATCTCTGACAATGGGACACAGTTTAATAGTGCCGCTTTCAAAGCTTTTTGCGTTAACTATCGAATTAAGAATTTTTATTCTTCCGTGGCTTATCCACAGGCAAACGGATAAGCGGAGGCCACCAACAAAGCAATCATAGACGGGCTCAAGAAACGACTTGACGCGGCAAAAGGAAATTGGTCCGAGGAGCTGTCGGCAGTACTTTGGGCATATCGCACGACCCCTCAACGATCGACAGGGGAATCTCCCTTCGCCCTAGCCTACGGGACGGAGGCAATCATTCCGTTAGAGGTCGGCCTGCCCACCATCCGTACCACAACCTTCGAGCAGGGAGGGAACGACGGGGCTCTTCAAGCAAGCCTCGACTTCCTACCCGAGAAGAGGGAGGCGTCGGCAATTCGCCTAGCCGAGTACTAGCGCGGATTGTCTCGAGCGTACGGCAAACAGATGCGCAAAAGGAGCTTTCAAGCGGGCGATTACGTCCTTAGGAAGGTGCTTGGCGGAGCGAAAGACCCCATTGCAGGGAAGCTAGGACCCAACTGGGAAGGACCTTACCGAGTCCATCCCGAGCTAGCCAACGGCTCATACAAGTTGGAGGATTCCGACGGAAACATCTTGCCGCGAACATGGAATGTGGCAAATTTGAAGCTTTTCTATATCTAAGTTACCAGTAGGTGTTTTGTGTTTTGATTAGCGAACCATTTATTTCATGTCAAGAATCGAATAAGGGGTACTATTTTTCCTTGCCGTGCGGTTTTGTCCCATGAGGTTTTCCCGCGGTAAGGTTTTAACGAGGCCCCGCTGTTTTTATGTTAATATTATTGAAACTTAAAGCTCCTTTCGGTATGGTTTGGGAGCCCCAATCGATCGCCCTTCCTCGGCCTAAACGAGTACGTCAATGATGACCAATCGATCGCCCTTCCTCGGCCTATATGAGTACGTCAATGATGACCAATCGATCGCCCTTCCTCGGCCTAAATGAGAACGTCAATGGTGGCCAATCGATCGCCCTTCCTCGGCCTATATGAGTACGTCAATGATGACCAATCGATCGCCCTTCCTCGGCCTAAACGAGTACGTCAATGATGACCAATCGATCGCCCTTCATCGGCCTAAACGAATACGTCAATGATGACCAATCGATCGCCCTTCCTCCGCCTAAATGAGAACGTCAATGATGACCAATCGATCGCCCTTCCTCGGCCTAAATGAGAACGTCAATGGTGGCCAGTCGATCGCCCATCCTCGGCCTAAGTGCGTCCGTCAGTACCGACCATCCAACCACCCTTCCTCGGCCTGAAGAAATTCGTCGCTAAAAAGTAAGCGATCATCCCTTACATGACTTAACAATTCAATACATGCGACAGCCCTTGAAGATGTTGTTACCTGAGAACATCCGAGCCCTTAAACATTCAAACCCAAGAAGCATAGGTAACTATCCACCTTATACTATCGTTGGACCCCGATACTCGTCGGACACCAACATACGCTATGAGCTTGAAAAGCCAGGGAGCCCAAAGGTGTCGGATTCCCTCGATATCGGCCAACAACGAGCAAATCTGAGGGGCTATTGTATGGGCAATTTGCAGTTAGCCGCCAATGCTAAATCAAAATCTACTTGCAAGTTCCCGCCTTATTAGATTACGAGAGAATCTTAACCCAATTTAGAGAAAATCAAGGAAAAGATAACGAAACCTCAACAACCCGATCAGGATAGAAGGATCGATCGATCGGTAGAATCCCAGGATAAAAGAGGGAGCTTGACACGCCAAAGGTAAGCGATTGAAACCTCTCAATACGATATACACGCTCAATCGACTAACTTGAGCGTCGGAGTTATCTCCGGGGACACAAGCCCCGCTCTGTTTTCTCTCGATTGTTCACAGGACTTCAACCTCCATCTCTTCATCCATCGTTGGAACTCTCTGAGCGCAGAATTACGCTCACAGAAATGCAGCCTTAATTTATTATAAACATAATGTGACGATTATATTGATTGACCATAACTTTTTTCCCGTGTGTGTTTGGTGTACGTATAAAGAAAATACAGCTATCGGAGTTTGAATGTTGTAATGTTGTAATGGTGTCCATGAGGAGCTTTCTTCTTGCCTAACACAATGAACACTTCTTAGTTTTTGCTTTATCGTGAATATATTGTAAAATGATTATCGTATATCTTCAAGAAAAACCATGTCATAACTCTGTAAATCATGTCAAATATATATTTTCAATCTAAGCGATTGTAGTTAACTTTAATAATAGTTTTTGTTATTTGTTAATTTTTATAATTATAATATAATGTATCTACTATGATGAAATTGATTATTTTTAATATTATTTTATGTAAACGCGTCATGGCGCGGAGATTAAAACTAATTGAATAATTAACGAAAATGTATAAAAGCAGTTACGGAGAAGGTTGAGTCGTGAAACGATATGTTATCTTTAAGTTAGAGGGACTAGGAAGGCTCGACGGGCAACGCTTACATTAATTGATACCGAGACAAAACATATAGTGATGATGGAATGAAAGAGGCTCCTCTAAATTTCAAATTAAGCCACAGTGAGTTTGGCATATCCAAACTAGAGGATGCATAGGGCTGTTATTCGAGTCGAAGAAGCGGAATATTAAGATACTCAAGCTCAGCACATTTATAAACAAACTGAGTTCGAACTCAAGCCTTTTTTTAAAAAAGAAGCTTAGCTTTTTTTTCATACTCGGTTCGCAAGATCTCACAAGCTCGAGCTCAAACTCATTTACCTCCTTTTTTTTTCCCTTTTTTCCGAGCCAGGCTCGAGCTTGTTTTCACTTCGTTTTGCTCATTTTTAGCTTGTTTTCTCGAACTCATTTAGTTCATTTTTTGCTCATTTTGAAATACTATAGGGGTAAACTAGTCATATAATGCACACATAAAACAAGCAATACAAGCTAGGGTCGTTTAAAGCTCGAGTTTGGCTCGAGCTCAAAAATGTGCTTGTATTCGGCTCGTTTTCAAATATGAACGAGCCTGATCCGAGTGTTATCGAGCCGAGTTCGAGCTACTCGGCTCACATAACTCTGTGATGACAATCGAAACAGCCTACATTTGACATTTTTCCAAAGCATAAAAAACAATGAGTCCATAGGTGACTGATCAATGCAAGCGCAACAGTAGGGAGTGTGTACATCATATGTCATCTGTTCAAAAGTGGGAGGGGAAAGTTTTTAGAGACTTCCAGGAGGCAGGAGCAAGTTGATACACAAACTTGGTTAATGTTTCGGATGAGGACCACAGATAACACGCCGTAAGCAAGCTAACTAGATAACGAGTCTGTACGTCACGTATTTCCCTGCAGTTTCACTAGGCTGGGTATGTCACCACGCTTGAGACCATAATATCTGGCAATTGGATCATTGATCAGGATGCTCGGTAGCTGTTGAGTACAAAAAGATAACCACACATGAGTAACAAAGTAAATCCATGTCAGATGCAGGTTTAAGAGGTATGCAAATCTGAATACTTCTTTCAAGATGTATTTCTCGAGCAAGACCTTCGTTTCTTCCTGTGTAAGCAGCTGATGCTCGGGAACAAGAACATGATCCTTAACATTTACTAGCAACTCTGCTTCCTGGAGAACAAAATGTCGGAGTTTCTTTTAATAAACAGAGCAACCAAGTTCATTAGATGAAAGACAGCATTTTCCATCAAAATTTCATAACCTGACTCACCAGGAAAACCTGCAAATCCAAGGTGGAAGAAAACGCATCAATTGCATTTTTCGCTAGCGGAGTCAAATTCTGTTGCACCACCAAAATGCCTCGATGGACAGCATCTGATTTCATGCGTTCAATGACAGTCCTAAGGTGCATTATCCCCACCTTTGCATTCTCTGGGAAGAAAACATATATCTAGACCCAAACAAAACCAATTCGTAAATATTTGATCGCATCACACAAAATCTCATCAACAAAAGATCAATTTAACCTAAGACCTTGTTTGTCAAGATGTAAACAAACCAGCTGAAGTGCATTTTGCTGAAATTAGTTATATAACGCCTTCAACAAGTTCAAATGGCCGATTCATAGCAAGCAGATATTTTGTGTTTCATTCATTATGCATTAAATTACAAACAGGTTTAGTACATTGCTGATAAACCTAAGAACCAAGTTCCTCTTTCACAATCAAGTAATAAGGCATAAAATCCATGATTAGAAAACTGTAATGTTGTATGAGAAAGAGAAATTTAAAGGGAAAAACAGAAGATATAGTCAATTACCTGATCTTTGTTATCGTTTCTCTTAGTTTTATGGATTGTGAGATCCTCCCCCCTTTTGATGTCTTTGCCGAATTTAGCAATGAATTCAGTCATTGTTATGTTAATCTCCGAGTCAGTGACCATATAACCTCGATCGTTAAGCATCTGCATCAAAGTTCTCCTAATCCGATAAAATCGAGTGGCTTGCACATCTTCCAGAGCAAGTTCCGTCAAACTATTAAACATATCTTGCTACTGCACTGCAAGTTCAACACAGCAAGCTCCTTTTCAATGTGCGTACAAATTTACACTCGGGAGCTATCTTATAGCAAAACACTAAACTGGATCTCCGATTTCCGATTTCCAAACTACCAAACATTCCGAACGATATCTTGTTAATGTGCCTTGAATGATTGTTGACCGGCGACGTATCGGGGGGTCCGGGGGCTCCGCCCCCAGCGGTGCCGCCTTTACGGTATGCGATGTTTATTGTAAACGGGCCTATCGTCTGTCTATTTTGGGCTTTCAGTCCATTGTCTGTTTAGGGTTCCATGAATCTCTTCATATACTCATGGAACGCCGACCCCTTTGTAACCCTAATCTGTTTCGCTTCCTCTAATAAGAAAACTGGTTCTCTGCCCGTGGACGTACGCAACACACCATTGCTGAACCACGTAAATCTATGTGTTGTTCTTCGCTTTATCATTCTCGTTATAACAAACTGGTATCAGAGCTTTGGTTGTTGATTTTCGCCGAGAATGATGTCTGGTTCTGTGTTGAAGATCGACAAGTTTACCAGAAGAAATTCGTTCAGTCTGTGGCAGATCAAGATGCGGGCTTTGCTGAAACAGCAAGGCTTATGGACACCGTTGGCCGCCGACAAGAAGGGGGCAAATACAACCACCGTTGAGTACGGCCTTCTGGAGGAGAAGGCTCATTCGACGATTATGTTGTGTCTTGCAGACGATGTCATAACAGAAGTTGCTGATCAGGAAACCGCAAGCAAGTTGTGGTTAAAGTTGGAGTCTTTGTACATGATAAAGTCTCTGACGAACAAGTTGCTTCTGAAACAACGGTTGTTCGGGCTGCGTATGCAGGAAGGTACACAACTCAGAGATCATCTTGATCAACTTAACACTTTATTACTTGAATTGCGTAATATTGATGTTAAGGTGGAGGACGAAGATGCTGCCCTAATTCTGCTGGTATCCCTACCCCCCACATACGAGAACTTCGTTCAGTCATTCGTCGTTGGGAAGGATACCATCACTTTGGAAGAGGTTAGATCGTCGCTTCACAGCAAAGAGTTGCGTCTGAAAGCAACTGCGTCGGTTACAGACAATCAGGCTTCCGGGCTTGTGGCAAACGGAGACAAATCTGATGGTAGAAAGGGCAATAAGAAGAAGCATCAGCAAGATCGCAAATCAGGCCCTAAACAAAACGATGTTTGTAACTACTGCAAGGAGAAAGGTCATTAGAAGAATGACTGTCCGAAGAAGAAGAAGCAAGAGGAAGAGAAATATGGGTCTGCAGCAGTAGCTGATCGTGGCAATACTTCTGAGGAGGATATTGTTCTGCTAGCTGATGTGTGGTATCTTGACTCTGGGGCGTCCTATCATATATGTCCTAAAAAGGAGTTGTTTGCAACATATAGCCGTGCTGATGGGGGCAATATATCCATGGGGAATGATACTCTCTGCAAGGTTGTTGGGACTGGCTCAGTTAGGTTTCGGACAGATGATAAGAAATTTCGCACATTGGAGGATGTCAAGCACGTGCCATCCATGACGAAGAATCTGATATCCCTAATAGTGTTAGACGACAAGGGGCTCAAGTACACAGGTTATGGGGGAAAGTTGCGTGTATTCAGAGGCTCTGATATGGTTATGCAGGGAGTCAAGCGGGGAAAGGGAACTCTGTACACCCTACAAGGTTCCTCAGTTACAGGTGCTGCAGCGGCTGTTTCTGCTGGAGTTCAGGAAGCTGATCTGACCAGGCTTTGGCATATGAGGTTGGCTCATATGAGTGAAAGGAGGATGCAAATTCTCTCGAAAGCATATCTTCTGGGAGGCCATAAGGCCCAGAGCCTTGAGTTTTGTGAACATTGTGTGTTTGGGAAATTACATCGCAGCAAATTTCCTAAAGCAATTCATCAGACAAAGGGCACGCTGGATTACATCCATTCAGACTGTTGGGGTCCTTCACGTGTTCAGTCCTTGGGCGGTCACAGATATTTTTTGTCTCTAATTGATGATTACTCTAGGATGCCTTGGGTATTCATGATGAGGCATAAAAGTGAGGTATTCAGTAAGTTCAGGGAGTGGAAGACTCTAGTAGAGAATCAGACTAGAAAGAAGGTCAAGAGGCTGCGAACTGATAATGGTCTGGAATTCTGTTCATCTGAGTTTGATGGGTTCTGCAGAGATGAGGGCATTGCTTGACATCATACAGTCAGATACACGCCACAACAGAATGGTGTAGCAGAACGAATGAATCAGACTCTTCTGGCGAAAGCAAGGTGTATGCTTTCCAATTCAGGCCTTGATAGGAGATTCTAGACAGAAGCAGTTTCAACGGCTTGCTATCTCGTGAATCGGAGCCCACACACAGGTATCGACTGCAAAACACCTTATGAGGTGTGGACTGGAAAGGCTGCTGATTACTCTAATCTGAGGGGTTTTGGGTGCATTGCTTATTATCATGTTGATGAGGGTAAGCTAGAGCCAAGAGCTAAGAAGGAGTCTTCATGGGCTATGGTACTGATGTGAAAGGGTACAGGATCTGGTCTGATATCAAGATTATACTTAGCAGAAGTGTAGTTTTTTATGAGAGTTCTTTGCTGAATTCTAGGAAGAAGACCAGTGATGCAGTTGACAAAGAGGCTGTTGCTGAGGAGGTGGAGTTAGACTTCACTCCATCTGAGAGTTAGGTACATGATTTGGTCACAAACCAATCAGGTACTATTGAGTCAGACATTGCTGAGACAGAGGCTATACCACTAGTAGGGCTGATCAACCGGTCCGGACCGGAATTTTTGGAAACTTGGACCGCGGATCGGACCGGGACCGATAAATATGGTCCCGGTCTTTCCGGTCCGCGGACCGTAAAGACCGTTTGTACCACAACTTTTTACAGTAGCTGTTTTTACAGTAGCCGTTTACAGCAGCCCTTGAACCTGTTTACAACAGCTGTTATACAGCACTACAGCAGTTGTTATACAGCACTACAGAGGCTGCTGTATTTTAGTTTTTGCAACAGCTGTTATACAGCACTACAGCAACCCCTTGAACCTGTTTACAGCAGCCCTTGAACCTGTTTACAGCAGCCCATTTGTGTTTGAACATGCCTCAAAATGTCTCCCTATATTTTTGTTGCCATTTGTGTTTGAATCACAAGCATAGGATATCTTCGAACAATAGTTGCACCTAGCTCTCTTCTTTCCCGCCTCATCAAAGTACACCGTGAAATGATCCCAATAATCTCTCCGCTTCTTTCTTGATTTTAGAGTTGGTTGCCTACTACTTTTTGATAATGATGCCCCTTCCACTTGTGGTTGCACCTCGGAAGGCGCCCCGGTATCATCAGATAACTCCGTAGTCTCCGTTTGGTCCATACGTATCTATTTAAACAAATAAGAGATTACCATGAAATCATTCTATGCTACAAATTTAATACATTCAAAACAAAAATAATCCCTCTCACTTACGTTGCATGAATGTTTTGAAGAAATTTCCATGGATATCGAATTACTCATAATTCTGTTAAAAAAAAAAAAAAAAAAACAAAAAACAAGTGCTTTAATCTCATTCATAGTTACATGATTATTACCCAAATTGAATAATTGATTGATTCAAAAATCAAAACAAGTGCTTTAATCTCATACATTCAAAACAAGTGCTTTAATCTCATTTCTCTAAACCCCACCTTTAAAATCGCATCTAGATCTAAATATTACAAAATACAAATTGAAATTTCTTAACCCTAGATTTAAAATGGGGGGAAGATTCTTCAATGTTAGGCTAGAATATGTATAATTTCTCAAAATCTACACTAAAATCAACATTAATAGGTCAAAATATACAAGAAATCCTAGATCTACAATTGAAATAATGGGGTCGGGAATTCGGGATGACTTACTGTCAGGAGAGTGAGGAGAGTAGACTGTAGATGATGAGACCCGAGGACCGAATCGACCAAGGCTCGAGCTTTCAAACACTCTTTTTGTGGGACTAATTTTTGTGGTTTAAGAAAACGAAAAAGAAGGGATATGTGGAGCAAGATTCGCATGCCTCTCACCCTTGAATCCCCCACACTCGATCTCAGTCCTCTCGGAATCGCACTCCGAGGATCTCGACCCTTTGACACCTTCACCTCTCACTAGGGTGTCACCCTCGGCCTCTCACCAAAGGGTTCGCTCTTAGCCTCTCACCAAGAACTCGATCCTTAACCCGGAATCATAGGAAGCTATTAGTGGCTCAAACTTTAACTCAACTAAACTTGACTTCCTTTAAAATGAAAATTTTACAAGCAATATATATGATGAAAATATAGCCTCCCAAGCATCTATAATCGATGTGGGATTTATTTGATAGAAATAAAAGCATGGAAAAACGTCTATATTGGAGCTGCTAGAAAGAACGTCCAATTCGAGTATCTTCGAGGCTGATTTGGGAGAAATATCCTTCATGCAAGTTGTAGCCACTTAAAATAGCTTTCCAAAAAGTGTTCATTGGTTTCAATCGGAATTTTCTGCAGCCCGAAAGAGCCAAAATACCACGGTGTCGCAGAGCTGTTTTCCTAAACGAGGGTTGATGTTCGGCCCCGGCAACACAACTTTGCAAGATAAAGGATTCGAGCTCATTGACGAAGAAGATCACATCATCCTCCTCCCCTTGAAAAGGATTCGTCCTCGAATCCGTGATGGAAACAAGCGACTCCTTCAGACATGTTTCTTCTTCCTTGAACAGATCTTGAATCCCCTCTTCTTCTTGAATCGTGAAAGGCAAGCAAGACGGAATGAAACAAGTCGAATCTAACCACTTACTTGACATGGAATTCAGAAAGCTAGGCATGTCGGTTGGCATTCGTTTCTCCTTCATGGAAAGCGCAACCTTGGGAACTTGGATAATTTCCCCATCTTTCTTAAGCTCAGGGTTGACCTTCGTAATCTCAATAGGAACATCATTGGACTTGCCTTCTTTAATCTCAAGTATCTCGCCCATGGTCGTAGAGGATATCCTCTTTGAAGAGGGAGGTGGGGCTGTTGTAGGCTTTGATACCGTCGACCCCAATGTGTTGACGACTTTTCGCATTTCCTGTACTTGTTGCATTGAGTCTTCCACGAGCTTGCGGATCTCTTCCCAAGGTGGTTCAACTTTCTTCTTATGCCGAGCCTCATCCTCTCGAGCCCTTCTCTTTCGATATCTCCTCTGGAGCTCTTGATCAACTACATCATATGTAGCACCATCCATCTCGCTCCAATGAAGGTACCCATCATCATGCGCTCGAATGACCCATCGGATGTACTCTTCGGACAAAAGCTTGGAACTCGTCTTCTTGAACATTTTGACTATTTATCGAAGCTCGATGGACTCGAGTCGATTAGCTCGTATACCACTTGATGAGACCCGAGGACCGGATCGACCAAGGCTCGAGCTTTCGAACACTCTTTTTGTGGGACTAATTTTTGTGGTTTAAGAAAACAAAAAAGAAGGGATATGTGGAGCAAGATTCGCAGGCCTCTCACCCTTGAATCCCCTACACTCGATCTCAAACCTCTCGGAATCGCACTCCGAGGATCTCGACCATTTGACACCTTCGCCTCTCAGTAGGGTGTCACCCTCGGCCTCTCACCAAAGGGTTCGCTCTTAGCCTCTCACCAAGAACTCGATCCTTAACCCGGAATCATATGAAGCTATTAGTGGCTCAAACTTTAACTCAACTGAACTTGACTTCCTTTAAAATGAAAATTTTACAAGCAATATATAGGATGAAAATATAGCCTCCCAAGCATCTATAATCGATGTGGGATTTATTTGATAGAAATAAAAGCATGGAAAAACGTCTATATTGGAGTTGCTGGAAAGAACGTCCAAGTCGAGTATCTTCGAGGCTGATTTGGGAGAAATATCCTTCATGCAAGTTGTAGCCACTTAAAATAGCTTTCCAACAAGTGCTCATTGGTTTCAATCGGAATTTTCTGCAGCCCGAAAGAACCAAAATACCACGGTGTCGCAAAGCTGTTTTCCCAAACGAGGGTTGATGTTCGGCCCCGGCAACACAGCTTTGCAAGATAAAGGATTCGAGCTCATTGACGAAGAAGATCACATCAGTAGAGGACTGCCGAGGTCCGAGAGCCGAGCCGCCGAGAGCCACCGAGAGCCGCCGAGAGCCGAGGTCTGAGAGTCGAGAAGTCGAGAACCTCCTGGAGGCAGGAGAACGGAGATGATACTTCTGAAGTCTGAACTAGTCGATAGAAGACAATGAAGAAGTAGGCTGGAGAAGCGCGGCGCAGCTCCATCGAAAAATAGGTTTACGTCTTTGTTTTATTTTTTTCCTTTTTTTAAATAAAACAGGTTCCGGTCCAATTCCGGTCTGGTCCCGGGTTTGGACCGAAACCTGGATTTGACAATATGTTGGACCGCGGACCAGACCGTAATGTTCCGGTCCGATCCAAAGACCGTAAATTCCGGTCTGGTCTCGGTTCGATCCATATTTTGCCCAGCCCTAACCACTAGACACATCGCAGTATTGCTCTAGATCGGCCAAGAAGGGCTGAAATCAGACCTCCTGCGAGATATAGGTCTGATGAGTTGGTGGGATATGCCTTGCAGGTGGCCGAGGAGGTGGAGGATGATGCTCCGTCCACCTACAAGGCTGCTATTTCTGGAGATGAGTCATCACAGCGGCTTGCAGCAATGGGAGAAGAGATGGAGTCTCTTCAGAAGAATCAGACTTGGGAGCTTGTCAAATTGCCTGCTGATAGGAAGGTGATTACTTGCAAATGGGTCTTCAGGAAAAAGGAAGGACTAGCAGCTGCTGAGGGTGTTAAGTACAAAGCACGAGTAGTTGCAAGAGGATTCAATCAGCGAGAGAGAGTAGACTACAATGAGATTTTCTCACCAGTGGTCAGACATACTTCTATGAGGGTGCTACTAGCAATGGTTGCACATCAGGATTTGGATATTGAGAAACTAGATGTGAAGACAGCTTTCCTACATGGAGAGTTGGAGGAGGAAATATACATGTCTCAGCCAGATGGTTTTCATGTTCCTGGAAAAGAGAACCATGTTTGCAAACTGAAGAAGACTTTGTATGGGCTGAAACAGTCACCAAGGCGGTGGTATAAGCGATTTGATAGCTATATGGTGCAGCTGGGATACATCAGGAGTCCATATGATTGTTGTGTTTACCACAACAGTCTAGATGATGGTTTGCGTATTTACTTAGTATTGTACGTGGATGATATGTTGATTGATGCTCGGAACAAGTCAGATATCCAGAAGCTCAAGGATTGTCTCAGTGCAGAGTTTGATATGAAAGATCTGGGTGCTGCTCGAAAGATTCTGGGAGTAGAGATCTATAGAGACAGGACGCAGAGAAAACTCTTCTTGTCTCAAGAAGGGTATATCAAGAAGATATTGAGCATGTTTGGAATGTCTTCGGCTAAGTCTATAGATATTCCAATGGCGTCTAACAGCAAGCTGGGAATGTACACACTTCAGACAGAGGAGGAGAAGGAGTACATGTCTAAGGTCCCTTATGCCAGCGCAGTGGGGAGTCTGATGTATGCTATGGTCTGCACTCGACCAGATCTAGCATTTGTTGTTAGTGTGATAAGCCGCTTTATGGTTCAGCCTGGGAAGGAACATTGGCAAGCTGTGAAGAGGATCTTCAGGTATCTCAGAGGCACTACTGATGTTGGTCTGTGCTATGGGAATGATACAGAGTGCTTGGTTGCTGGGTTTTCAGACTCTGATTATGTCGGCGATGTGGATAGTATGAGATCGATGACTGGCTATGTTTTCACTCTTGGGAGTCTGTGGTGAGTTGGAAAGCAACTCTACAACCTACAGTCACTTTGTCTACCACAGAGGCAGAGTACATGGCGTTGACAGAAGCTGCTAAGGAGGGAATCTGGCTTAAAGGCTTGGTCAATGATCTAGGCCTACATCAGGATCAGGCTTTAGTGTATTGCGACAGCTTGAGTGCAATATGCTTAACCAAGGATCAAGTCCATCATGAGAAGACGAAGCACATTGATGTCAGGTACCATTTTCTGAGGAATGAGAAGAGAATCAGGGTGAAGAAGGTGGGAACTGCTGATAATCCCGCTGATATGTTCACTAAGCCAGTTCTAGAGAGCAAGTTCCAACATTGTTTGGACTTGCTTAATATCACCAGCTGTCGAGTTGCCCTGCGGGACAGTCTGGGTCCTTCGTCAAGGACCAATCTGAGGCAGAGAACGTCTGAGCGCGCACTTGTCATAGCTGCATCTGTTTATGAGAGGATTCAACTCAAGGTGGAGATTTGTTAATGTGCCTTGAATGATTGTTGACCGACGACGCATCGGGGGGTCCGGGGGGCTCCCCCCCCCCCCCCCCCCCCCAGCGATATTTTGGGCTTTCAGTCCATTGTCTGTTTAGGGTTCCATGAGTCTCTTCATATACTCATGGAACGCCGACCCCTTGTAACCCTAATCTGTTTCGCTTCCTCTAATAAGAAAACTGGTTCTCTGCCCATGGACGTAGGCAACACACCGTTGCTGAACCACGTAAATCTCTGTGTTGTTCTTCGCTTTATCATTCTCGTTATAACATATCTAAACCCTAAAAACAAGAGTGAATGATGATGATAAAGTGATAATCAATCTATGAACGAACAGCCAAATTCCGCGAAAGTTGAACATGACATAACCAGACCACCGCAAATGAGAGAGAATAAACGATTTTGCTTGCGATTTCAGCAAAAAGGTTACCTGGTGGACGAAGAGCTGAGCTTCGTCTAAAATCGTCTCCAACCGCTGAAACGAATAGAAATGAAATGAAACAGCTTGAAGCAGTATTTATAGCAAGATGGGGATGGAAAGACTTTGGGCCCAAGCAACGGGTTTGAATATTGGATTTGGGCCTCCTCTCCAACTGCAATGTCACTGATAATGAGTGCACAAAAGAACTCTTCCGGAATGGTTCAACCGGAAAAGATTTGTGGTAGACTGGTAGTATCTAAAGGTTCTTAGTTCGAAACCCGATGACCGCCTTTTATTTACCAAATTCAGACACAAAAGATCAAGAGAGGTAAATTAAGCAGCAATTTCTTTAGTTAAGAGTATCAACAATCATTTGGTTGACTTCTCGAAAAACATGGGAGCAAACAACACCTTTGAAGGATTGGAGTTAGAAAAGCGTCTAAACTTTGGCGACAAACTTATCAAATGAGTAGTGATAGTGTTGTATAGTGTTGTTACGGATCTTTGTGTCTATGCCCTATATTTTAATTTGATAGGTACATGTTCATTTTCATGTTGTGTTCGTATTTTTGTCATGGTTACTACGTGTTCGTGTTTGTATTGTACTATTTTCCGAGGTGCTCTTCTGGGTCCAATTCAAAAGAAGACATCGTTTGCTCCCATACCTTTTGATAAGTCAATCGGGTGTCGAACAAGATTACTAAATTCAGGTTTTCGCTCGATTATGATGCCACTGCTTCTCATCGTTCAAAATGATATTTTTGGGTGGTTGGTTAATAGGACCTAATACTGCTCGAATCATTGTCTTTTCAAAAATAAATCTCTTATAGTGTGGCCGGTCCTGGGCATGTGCGAAGTGAGCGCTCGCACAGGGCCTCCGATTTTACGGGGCCTCATTTTAATAATTTTAGGATATATAATAAACTGTTTTGCATAATATCGAAAGTTTCATCTTGCCACACTGGTTGGGCAGGGGAGTAAGGGAGCGCATGTTTGTTAACTCCGTATGAGTTCGAATCCTGCCGGCCTCATTTTTGTGTGGCCCTTTCTCTTTTGATTTTTTTCGAATCTCGCCAGTCTCTCTTTTGATTTTTTTTTCGAATCCCACCAGTCACCTGATTCGGGATGGTGTTTTCCCCTTTCCCTCTCCCCAACCACCACTTATCTATTCGATCTCCGATCAGGTACCTATTATATAGATTCCTCTCGATTTGCAGGGTTTAACTACGGCACTCTGCGATTTCTTTGCACACGCCTCTCGATTTGCATCCAATTCCTCTTGATTTTTGTCTTTCGATCTGTGGTTCTCTTTTATCCACAACTCAATTTCCTTTTATATTTTCCCATGCCATGTTGAATACTTGAGCAGCATTTGAGGGAGTGATGATGATAGGGTTATATGTTCTTTATTAATTACAAATAGGGTTTTGTGTTCTTCATTATAAGTCTGAGCAATTGGGACTGATTTCTTTTGCCCAACTTGTCTGTGGTTTATAATAGATGAACTTTGGCCGGCTTAAAGTTGCTGATTTAGGTCTTTATTTTGTTTAAAATGGTCATGTTGCATAATCATGACCAGGTTCCTTTATTTTTCTCAATATCTTATCATGAAGAATCAGATGATATTTCTCAATTAACATTACTATCTATACCCTGTAATCCCTTTTTCCTCTACAAATGATGTGTGGACTACATATTTTTGGTTTATATTTTCATCAATTACCCTACTTAATGTTAATGAATCATTCATGTTCAGTCCTCAAACTCCACAATCCGTGGCCTCCTTCCTTGCTTCATGAGTTCTTTGTCCATCACATTTCTGCAAAAGATTGTTTTTTTGATCTGAAATGGCCAAAACATAATGCTTGGGTATTCAGATGTGTCTGCAGGATATACTGAGCATTAGGGTGAAAATGGGAGGAGTCGATTTGGTTAATCACCACAATCAGTGGCTTTCAACCTTATCAGAGTCTCCAACTGTCATATCCATGTCCTTTGTTCCCATAACTTCTCTTTTAAACGGGGTGCAGGGCTGTGGATTTCTTAGCCATGCAGTCAATGTGTATCTAAGATGTGAGCATTGCTCTTCCACATCTCATCTTAATTTGCTTAATGAAGTCATAACCATACACATTTTATATCTTATACTAATGTTGGTCTTATTGCTTTCATTAATCAAGCTGATGACCTTCTTTTTTAGTTGGGTTAACATGGTGTCATTCTGAATTATAACTGATTTGTCTTCCTTACGTAAGTTACACATTTTGGTTCATTATTAAACTTTTTATATTTACATTTCCTTTGTATATCATTTATTATTAACCTATAAATGATCTATATCATACAAATTCATCCATTTGTATTCATCAATATTTTTTTGTTCTCTATGATTTGCATGAACGAAACCTACATCACCAACTCAATCTATTCCTTTTCTAAACACATGTCGTTCAGTAATAATTTTGTTGTTTTAAACTTTCCAAACATTTGTTTATATTTTATTTGGTCATTCCTTATAATAAATATTATATATTCTCATTCATTTTTCCATCGCAACCGCGCCATGGCGCGGGTATTACACAGTTTTTAACTAAAATATTGTCATTCTGATCCGTGAAAATAAAGAAAAAAATGTCTAAAAGGTGACCGAGGGGTAAATTGGGCAGCACAATTGCTCCAAGAAAATGAACCACCGGAACAAAATGCAGTTCTTAACAAATCCACATCCCATTCCAACGTAAGGCCAATCAAGCTGCAGATTGGTTAGCCAAGCAGAGCCAAGATGCACCCAAGCAAACCACTTCATTTGGTTCGACAACCCTCCCAATGGACTCGTGACCATTGGGTGAAATTGACATTATTCGGAGCGCTGCGTAATTTGAAATGGGAGAGCTATAGATTGATGTAAAACGACCCTAATCCTAATCCTGGTAACACGAGAACTAAACCTACTCAAACCAGGCATGATAAACCACTGTAATTGCAAATGATTTAATAATCTCGAAACCAAAAACCAAGCTCAAAAGGAAATATGGACCACGCTTACATTTCTCCTTGTCTTCAACTACATTTCAAAGCACATATGTAGCTCATTGTCCACTTAATTAAAGTCCAATGTTTTGCACATCCAAACTATAGTATCCCCATGGACAACAATACGAACAATGGCGCCCAGTATCCGACTAGATAACGAAATAACTTACATTTGAATTAGGGTCTCATAGATAGCAGGTCATGTGCTACCTTGACTAGATGACATATCTGTATGTCACATATCTTCCTGCGGTTTCACTAGGACGGATGATCTTCACCACCTGACCACGCTTGAGCCCATAGTATCTGGCAATCGGATCATTCATCTGGATACGGGGTAGCTGTTGAGGTAAAAGATGGTACCACATGAGGAAAGAAGAAATTCTCGTTATTTGAGAGGCGTGGAAATCTGAAGATTGATCCACGACAAAATGCAGATGAGTACCATACTGACCTGAGTTTCCTTTACAGTGTACCTCTTGAGTAAGGTCTTCTTTTCTTCGTCCGTAAGCAGCTGATGCTCGGGAACAAGAACATGCTCCTTAATGTTAACTAGCAACTCCGCTTCCTGAACGGAAATATGTGAGAATTTCTTTTAATAAAAACACATTCAGGGTTCATCAATTTCAATCAAAATGCCTGAAATGTCCCAAAATTTCAGAAACCACTCGTTAGTTAAGCATTACCACACCATTCTAACAAAGTTGTGTAACACAAGGACATCCAATCAAAAGTAACCACTTGATGTCTTTCATCATCAAAATTGGAAATAATAAAAGCAAGCTAAAGCAAATGGATGTGTGACAAAATAAAATAAAAGTTTTTTCATCATTTAAGCAAAAGCTCATATACATTGTCAATTTACATGTTGGTGAACTAAACCAAGTGAACATATGTCAACATTTATTTTCCTAGAGAGAGAGTGTTTAACAGACTTAGCAATCAACTTTCGACAACAAATGCTTGTTCTTTCCTAAGGACATAAGGAACAACAAATGCTTGTTCTTTCCTAAGGAGATAAGGAACAACAAATGCTTGTTATTTCCTTCTTGAATGTAGCCTAGTCCATCATTTAGTTCAATGAGACAATTTAAACTGATGATGTGATCTTGATTCTTGACGTATAAAGTGAATATGTAAAATGGCTACATATCAACTTGTACCCAGACCAAAGTTAATGAAAAAGAAACAGGAGTGAGACGCACCTGGAAAACCTCCACATGATATTTCGAAGAAAATTCAGCAATGCAAGTTTTTGCAAACGGAGTCAAGCTTTGTTGCACAACCAAAATGCCTCGATTAACATTATCTGACTTCATGCGTTCGACATAAGTCTTAATTGGCTTTACCCCAACCTTTGCTTCCTCTGGGTAGAAAACATATATCTAGATCCAAACACACTAGTTAGTAACAAAGAAAAAGGTTTTAAGAAGTAGGATACACAAGTCACAAAAAAATCAGCAAACAAAAATTTAGGATGACCAACTACACCTCAGGTCTTTTTTGTTAAAATATAACAAACCAGCTGGATTGCATTTTTCTGATATATAGATATATCATATATGCCCCTCAGACAAGTTGAAATAAGCTATGCAGTGCATAGCTTATTTCAACTACACCTCAGAATCTCAGATGGGTAGTATGCACCCTCTCTAAAAACAAATATCATAAAATATGTTGTGGCCTGTTCATCATCTCATTATTTCACCTAAGGTATGTTGACTCAATCAGATTGAATTACACTTACAGGGTGTTTCATTCGTTATTTCATTATTTTATACTCCTAACTAGCAGAAGAAAGGTACTGCATTTTTCAAGTCCTCAACCTAAAGATATTAGCTTGGAGTTGGATGATAAATCATAGACTTATTTGAACTAGATATTAAAAGTAAGCTATTTTCAGAGTCAAGTTAAAGTTTAACAATTCCTCTTCTAAATCAGCTAATAAAGGTACGACTCTTACCCTCAAACAAAGCTTTGAACAAGGCTTTAAGGCTCTGAGATGAAGCACATGGTATGGATGCAGCAAGAAAGCAAATTGAAGGGGGGAAAACAGAAGATATAGTCGATTACCTGTTCAGAGCTATCATTCCTCCTAGTTTTATTAATTGTGAGATCCTCCCTTTTGATGTTTTCGCCGTATTTAGAGATGAACTGATTCTTTGTCATGTTAATCTCCGAGTCGGTGACCATATAGCCTCGATCGTTAAGCATCTGCATCAAAGTTTTCCTAATCCGGAACATTCTAGTAACATCTTCTTCGGCAGTCAACATCTCTTCCTACTTCCCTGCAAGAACCATAATTTGATCAATTCAAATGTCAGCAAAAACATCCCAAACTATGTCAGATAGCTTCAATTCTAAAGGAAGTAACCAATTTCAGCAATTGTGAACCAACAAAATCCGAAAATTTCAACAGAACCTAATCAGGCAACTGCAAAGCACCAAAGGTAAACACGAAGCAAAAACGGAGCCGGAAACTAAGCTTGTCGATCTCAACCACAACGAGTTGATGAAAAGTTTGTTTGAGAGCAATCCGGAGAAAAAGGGCCGAAGATTTCCCCTGGTTGACGGTGGGGTTGGGGTTTCGTCTTCGACTGGGTGTTCATAGGGCGACCGTGGCTTCACCTGTTATTTATAGAGCAGGTTATGAAGGGAAGAGGGGTGAAATGGGCCTGTTTGGGCCTTGTTGGATCGGCCCATTAATCCCTTATTCAGGGCCACAATTTCAGATGGATGATAGATAGCTAAGAAATTAATACGTAATTTATTAGAAAAAAGAGACCGGAGTAAAAAAAGGTTCCACCGAGATTTGAACTCGGGTTACTGGATTCAGAGTCCAATGTCCTGACCGCTAGACCATGGAACCATCTGTTGCTTGTTTGGTAAAGATTAATTATGAAACAAAAAATAACAGTATGTTAGTCTTGATTTGTTAAATAAAGAGCAGTCGGGATTCGAACCGAGAACATTTGGATACCACCCGCAAGTCCTTTCCGGTTTAACCATTTTAAAATGGTTTCTTAATCCAATTCTATGGGAAAATCAATTATCATTGATAGTGTGGGAACAGGGGTCGAGGACGAAAGCTCGGGACGGAGTACTGCATACAGCTATGAAGTGACACCGTCGTTTTAGTTTAATCTATATGTTGAATGTGAGAATGAAATGTTCTCGGATCCTCACATAATAAAACTCTTAATAATTATCCAACGGTCGAGCCATAAGATTTTCGGAGTGGGTACAATTATATATCTGCGGTATTGTTTTGGATTAGAGTGGAATAAAAAATTCTATGTAATAAAATGATGTTATTTTAGGATAATACATCTTCGATTTATGACAAAACACCGTCGTTTTCCTATTAAAACGTGTTGTACTAATAAAATGTGATAATGTATAACTAGATATAAAAACTTTAAACTTGCATAACTTCTTACCCAGATATCGAAATGAGTATATAACATCTCGTTTCGAAGCTACCGAGATTAATTATATAGTATGTGAATATCAATCTAAGTAAAATATAAAATCCTTCTAGTTTATTGAAATAAAATTAAAGTAATTAATTAATATACCTTAAAATTTCAAATATTCATAATTTTTTACTCGAATGTCAGATGAGGACATATTATATTTCAAAATGAAATTATCGACAATTAGAATACACATAGATAGTTTGTTAGATGAGAAGGGGGACACCGGACACGTGTTGTCTTGGCTATATATATCAAGAAGTTATTGGTGTGGAGAGGTGGTGAGAACAAGTGTTAATCTTGCTCAACTCATTTGATCAGAAGTGTTAAATTATGATGGGTCATATAATGTGGGGGTCCACATGTTCAAGCATATTATGCGCTAGTTCAGACCAGTAGGGTTCCACCCTAAAACTATTTGGCAATATGAGGAGTAAATGAGTAATCTATTGACGTGCGGTTTTACATTTGTCTTTTTTTTTATCCTTTTACATCTTCGACAAGAAGCAAGATCACAAAAGAAAAGAGAATTTGTGTAGAGAAACAAACATACAAAGAGAAAAAAGAAAATGAATTGGAGCTCCGAGAGTTTCCTCCGATTTACTTTCTCTCTTAGCCATAATACAATATATTCTCACTCTCGTTTGGTTTAAATTTTGAAAGAGAAAGGAAAAGGAAATTAATGTAGTCTATTTATAATTTAAAATATTTAAAATATATTGTTAAAAAATTTAATCATTACACTATTTACCCAACTTTTCATACAAATTTGGTTTTATTCCTCTTTATTTTAATCACTCATTTGAACAAGGGGTAACCATATCCCCTACACTCATCTAATCATTACCTCTCCTATCTTATTTTTCATAGAAAAAATAGCATTATTCTCTTATGTAGATATATTTTCCTATACAAAATTTGTTTTCATTATGTTTACCTTGTATTCTTATACCAAACGAGCCATTAGTTATAAAGATATACGATTCATCAATTATTTATACTGCATACTTTTGAAGCACACAACAAATTCAGAAATGCAAAGCAAGCTTTTCTATGTAACAACTTCATGGCGGGAAAAGTTGTTGAGCTTTGTGGCGAGCTGAGCTAGCAATGTTCTTATGAGCTTCTGAACATACCAACAACAAGTTAATTTTTTTGAAAAAAATGGAAAGCACTTGGAACAAACTAAGAATGATCTGCAATCCACCTTAGAACATCCTTTCGGATGAAAATATGTAGTTTCAGTGGTTGTATGACCTAGAAAGGTCAATCTATCCGCTACACTGTTAACCTTCTTAAATACGTGATGAATATGGATTGTTTGAAAGCAATGGAGATCCAACAGGGAATCAGAAATGATCATTTTGATTTCCCAAGGGTATTTTTAGATGTCTTTATGTGCACTAATAGTGTCAGGGTTAACACCTTTTATTTCGATGTTTTAGATTTTCAATTCTAATGCTTTACGAATTCTCTCTCTTAAAGTTGTAGCATCAACTCTGATATACGAGCATGACAGAATGTTGGCGCCCTTCATCAAGACCCAATTTTCTTCATTATAGCTTTAGCTTTTAGGTGTTTCTCATATGATATTTTTTCTTTCTATTTTCACACCAAGGTCGTTAGAATATATAATTAAGAGCTGGCGTTCTGGTTTTCTCTTCTTTTTTTTTTAGTAGGTAAAAATTCGAAGGTCAGACAAGCCTGACTCTTCAAGAGGCCGAGAAAGTCGGCAGACGGCGAACCGTCAAACGTACAACCTAAAAGAACAGAAAAACAGATAACACGCGAAATGAAACAAGCAGAAATAAAACTCTACATCAAAACGATCCAAGAAGACCAACGCCAAAGAAGCTGAGAAAGCCGCCGAAGAACGAAGCCAAGCACCACCGGACAGTAGCACCGCGGGCCAACGATACAGCAGGACTCTATCTCTTGTGGGTAATGCAGACGAACTCCAAGGAAACTCTATCCCAGATACGGAGTCGCCCTAAGTGCACCACCACAACCCCAACCAGACCCGACTCCAAACTCCACGCCCCCTAACCAAGCAGAAGACCTCCTAGAACCATTAGAAGCAGAGCCGCAAACTGCTCGAGCAAAACGCCAATAAGGTTTTCTCTTTCTTATCATTCTTAGTCGTGTTTCCAATTGAGCATTTGTTGTTCGATAAATTTTTCTAACATTTTTTTACAGTAATAGTCTCATTTTTTAAAACTATTTGATTTCTAAAGTACCAAAATACTCCACCAAATGGCTACCATTATGCAAGTTTTCTTAACACCAATTGTTTATTTAAGTGTTTTATAATGGAATAGTAGTCTCTCACAATTCTATCCCATTTGTCAACGAATTTAATTTTTTTCTTATCATCAACTCCTTATATGATATTTTTGACGAAATTACACTCTAAAAATAGATGAAATAAATCTTCTCTATAGCGGTTACAAAACTTTTTTCTATCGTAATCGATGTTAATTCCTTAAAATTTTCCAATCGTAACACTTTACAGAGTTATTTCTTCCATTACAAAGTAGATCTCCAAAACATAAGTTAAATGAAAGAGTGTCTACCTCCAAAACATCCAAATTCGTTTGGATACGGTATTGCCCTTTCATTTATCCAAAGATGGCAAAGGAGAGCAATGAGGCACATTCGACGTAATGAAAGGTGTATGCAATAGGGGTGGGCACAAATCCCGCAAATCTCGTCCTGTCCCGATCCTGGTGGGATTTAGAAAAAAAAAAAATCTCATCCCACAAGAATTACGAGGGACGGGACGCGGGACGGAGAGTTCGAGTCCCGCAAATCCCGTCCCGTCCCGCATATATAAAGTTATATATATTTTATATATTTAATTAAAATTAATAAAAAAATATATAAGAATATATTTATATTATACCTTAACCTTTATTAATTTAAACCCAAAATTAAAATTTTAAAATAATAATAAAGACATTAAAAAATAAAAATACATAAGAAACAAGTAGTTTGGACTCTTTGGCCTACTGTTTTTTGACCATTTTTTTATGTCTTTGCCTTCAATTAGTTATGGACTGTCTTTGCTTTGTAATGGAATTTCATATTTCATCTTATCTTATAGATTGTGATACTACGAATTATGGGTAGTACTCATAGGTCCCCGGTCCGAACCTCGGAATGGTCGCTCTTTATTTACCACAATTTAAGAATTTAATTCATATTTGCAATGTATTGTTTTATCTTTGCATACTGTTTTTTTTTTCCTATCGTATTTCAGATTTGTAATGCTTTATTACTTGTTATTTTTTTATTATATTTTAATCTTTTTTTACGAGGGAAAAATCTCGTCCCGTCCCGAGAGGGATAAGACCCGGTGGGATTTGAAAAAAAAAAATCATTCCCGTCCTGATCTTGTCCCGCATACGCGAAATTACCCTAATCCCGTCTCGTTCCATGCCCACCCCTAGTATGTATAATGCCATAATCATTCATAAAACTGGGATGATGGACTATAAGCCGACAGTTACTTTCATGGTTCAGTTACGAGTGAAAGGGTTAGTAGATGATGGATGTATGGAACGGGTGGAACATAAAACCTCATGGTTTAAGTGGTGGTTTGAACTCATCCACCCATAATTCGATCAATTTTCTCCCCCACATATCCTATTATATAATATATCTTGCTTAATTAATACTGGGGTACAACTTAGGTTGTGTTTGGCAGTAGATTGTAAAAAGTAGATTTTGTGTAGATTACATAGATTTTGGAGGTTATGGGTTTTTTTGTAGATTATGGAGATTTCAGAGGTTATGTTCTTTTGGGAACAAAAATCTCGTTAAAAGCTAGAAAGGTGTTTGGTGTGGGTAAGATTTGTAAGGGGTTTTTATTAGCAAAAAGTCCAAAATGCCCTTAAGGTTTACCCTCCCCCTACCCCTTCTACTTAGCCACAAACACAACCCCTTCAAGTTCACCCTTGCAACCGACACCCTTGGACAGCAAATCCTTTGATGTGAGCTGATCTAAACCTTTCTGAAGAACCATATTCTTTTCATCCAATGCCTTGAACCTAGAAGCAATTTCCTCTCCGTTCTTATCAAATTTCTCCGTTCTTATCAAATGTGGAGCTCTATTTGTCTTCTCTACGCACATTGGCAAAAATCCACGTCTTCACGTCATTCTCGGTGTAGAATTGGTTGGGAATGGAATTGCCCGCCAGCTTACCCCAACCCTCTATGATCAGATGACAGTCCCTTAGAAGGTGTAGAGCAGACTCCTCCTCCCCGTATCTTGGACAGTCTCCGAGGTTGGAAAGATGCCTACGAACTCTGTTCTGATTGCAGAGTATTGCATTATGTGCTACAAGGTAGAGGAATGCCCGGATCTTCTGTTGGGCAGGCAAGCTCCACAAATGTTTCCAGTCACCCTCAGTCTCTCCTTCACCCATTTGGCGCATCCATCTCAGTGCCGAACCGGTTGAAAAGCACTCCGAGGATGAGTGCCCCCAGTACAATCGGTCCCTCGCACTTTTCTCATCAAAGACTCGTATTGCTTGGAGTTTCAAGAGCACATCTGTCGGCAGCAGGGGCGAAATTGAAGACCAATCCCAGCAACCATTCGCCCAAAGGTCGCCGATAGTCTCCCCCAGTCTCTCCTCCGGAATTGGTTCGTTGGTCAAGTCCATCAGAGGGGATTCACATAGCCATGAGTGAACCCAAAACAGAGTTGATCACCCATTACCTATCGCCACACGGAGCCCAGGAAGAAGAAGTTCAGCTCCATGTTTAATCGCTCTCCAAGTGCTAGACGCCGCAGCTTGATTGCCAAACATGTCGACGTCCAAACGTCCATGGCAATACTTACCCCTGATTAGTTGACTCCACGAGGCTTCTGGCTGCTGAAGAAGCCTCCAACACAACTTTGCTAAGACTGCCTGATTGGTTTCTCTCATTCCTCTAATCCCCAGGCCACCCTCGTCCGTTGGCCTTTTTTTACAATGTCTCATTTAAGCAGATGTATTTTTCTTTGCTCGGATGTTGATCTCTAGATAAAGCCCCGAATAAGCTTATCAATTTTGTCACAAATAAGTCTAGGCACAAAGGATGACTGCATCACATAGACCGGCAGGCTAGACAGAACCGATTTAGCCAAAGTCACCCTCCCCGCAAAGGATAGTGCTTTAGACTGCCATCCCCTCAGTTTGGCCACCACTTTGTCCACCAGGTAGCTGTACCGCTCGCTCGTCATTCTTCCGACAGCGGTTGGCACCCTAAGGTAGTTCCCAAAGTCGTACGAGATGGGAATCGACAACTCCACAGAAACTTCCCGCTGTATAGGCTCACTCACCCCTTTGTTGAATAGGACTGAACTCTTGGCAAAGTTCACTCGCTCCCCTGAGGCCAAGCAAAACGTTTGCAAGGTATCTTTAATGATCGCTCCTTGTTCTTTCGTCGCTTTCGCAAATAGCACAAAGTCATCTACAAAGAAGACATGATATAGCTGCATTCCCCCAATGGTGATGGGCTCCCATCGGCCTTGCAGCACCTTCGCATTGATGAAGTGTGACAAAAATTCCATACACAAAACAAAGAGGTATGGCGAGAGAGGATCCCCTTGTTGGATCCCTCTTGAAGGCTTGAAAGTGCCCGCTTTACTTTCATTCCATAACAGCTTGGTGTTCCCCATTGTTTGGCTTTTCAAAATGACCTCAATCAGATGCTCTGGCAGGTGCGCTTTTTGCAAAATGAACTTAAGGAAGTCCCAACGGATACGATCGTAGGCCTTCTCAAGATTGATTTTGATGACCATCCACTGGTTGTGAACGTTCTTTTTTGAAATGATGTGCAACACTTCCTGGACAACGACAACATTGTCAATGATCTGTCGCCCGGGAACGAAGCTTGCTTGTGTGGGAGCAATCAGCTCTGGGAGCACCAATTTCAGTCTTTGGACGATGAGTTTAGTGGCTATTTTGAAGACCACGTTCAGCAAAGCAATAGGCCGAAGTTGCGTGGGTTTCTCTGACGATCGAACCTTCGGTATGAGAACTAAGAGCGCATCAGCTACCCGAGGAGGGAACTAGTTATGGTTGAGCATGTTGAGAACAATTTCAGTTACTTGGTCTCCTACTATCTCCCATTCACGTTGGTAGAATGCCGCTGGGTAGCCATCATGCCCCGGGGCCTTGTGAGCCCCTATCAAATGAACTGCTTCCTTGACATCCTTATCGGTGAAAGCTTTACTCAGCCACTCCCGTTTGCACTCGGCCAGATCAGGGAATGACAGAGGACAGTACGTTTGATCGTCCATCAATCGCGCTTGTCCTTCCTCAGTATACAAACCATGGAAAAAAACCCAAGATCATCTCTTGGATTTCTTGAGTGTCTTCTGTCCATGTCCCATCCTCCCTTTTCAACGCCGTGACTTTGTTATGAGAACGGCGAATGGAAGTAGAGAGGTGATAGTACCGTGAATTTCTGTCGCCTTCCAAAAGAAAACTCGAGCGAGATTTTTGAAACCAGTAGACCTGCTCTTGCTGAAGTACTGACTCCAAATCACTGCACACCTCCGATTCCAAGTTCAAGTAATGCCTTGTTACTCGAATGGCCAGACGCTTTCTAATTCCCTCGAGTCGATTCCATAGATTCCTTTTCCTCTTGAAAATGTTCCCAAATACTTGTCTGTTCCATGTAGACAAATCCTTTGATAACTCTGACAGCGCTTTACAAGCTTCCAAGTCTGATCTCCAACTCTCCGACACAAATTCCGTGAAATGCTCATGTAACAACCAACTCTCCTGGAATCGGAAGTGAGAGCCCCTAACCTCCTGATCAAGCTTGATAAGGAGGGGGAGATGATCCGAATAAGGCGCCGAGATATGTCGAATGCTAGCCTCGGGGAACCGAGACTTCCAATCGACAGTGCATAATCCCCTATCCAGTCTTGCCGCCATGCGGTTTTGTGTGGTTTTTCCCCTCCACCATGTGTAAGGGACGCTAGTATAGCCCAAGTCGATGAGCTATATTGCCTCCACTTCACGTTGGAAAGCTTGCGAAGCCCTGTTAGAGCTTATAGAAGATCGGGAACGTTCTTGCTCACTCAGAGTGGCGTTGAAGTCCCCCGCAAAGAGCCAAGATAATGAGTTTCTCAAGGCAAACTCCTCAAGCGATCTCCATAGGTTGTCTCTGTTGGCCGGGTTCGGTGAAGCATAGACCGTCGATAAAATCCATGGCTCAGCGCCCACCCGACTAACTTCGACCGTTATGTGCTGAGGGTGCATGACTAGTTCGGTTACCACCACTTCTGTTGATCTCCAGAGCAGCCAGATCCCACCAGAAAACCCCTCAGCCTTTCCTCGCAACCTAATATCGTACCCAATTCTGTTGCAAACCCGATCTGCCTGCTCCCCACTGATTCTTGGTTCGACAAGTGCAAGTACACTAGGCTGATGTTGTCTGATGATTTCCCTCAAAGCATTCAAAAATTCCGTACTGCCTGCTCCACAGACATTCCAAACCAAAACACTGATTTCTTTCAACATGGATATACTATGATTGAAGAAGTAGCCTCTGTGATGATCAAACCATGGTCGAATGTTGTCGAAGCGAGCGAGTGCATCAGACATGATTTGGGGCATTGTTACACGACATATGATCGGTCGTGACGCTGCTTCCACTGGGAGGAAGTCTATCAACATGCGGTTCGCGATCCCCGGGAGGGATGCTAGCACTGGCCCCGTCCGGAGGCTCGAGATTAGGAAACTTCTCCGGGTCCGTACTCGAAATAACTCTACTCCCAGATTCATCGTGCTTATGGGTTGTGGTGGTTATTGGGTGATGGTTAGGGGCAGTTTGTGTCACGGGGGTGGATGGGGGTTGCTTAGATGAGTCCGGGGCAGCGAAGATCGACTTGGTGGGCGTTTCTTTGGTTATTGGACGAGCACAAGGGGGCAAAGCCGGGGTCTGCTTCTTGCTTTCATTGACGGTCCTCTTGTGGGCGGGTATGTTCTTCTTGGTGGGCACTCTACCTTTCTGTGGAATTGATTTTTTACCTTGGGCTTTCTCGGTATTTTTCACTGATTTACCTCCTTGTTGTGTGATAATCTTATCTTTTCCTTTTGCGGAATTATCATGCATATCTTCTTCCATATCGTGATTATCTTCTTAAAGATACTCTAGGGCCGCAAATCGGGAAGATTGTGCAATCCCAGGATTCTCGGGACTTTCCTTAGCCGCCTGACCTTCGGTTTTCGTCTGGACGGTTCCCTGTTCCTCCGACGGGTTCTCTTGGGTTTTCCGGGCAGACTCATCCCTGATTTGGAGGCCAATCTCAGAATTCTTCTGATTCCCTCTGCATCTTCCCTGTCTAGCCACATGCATCCAGACTGGATGCATGTGGTTCTTCTCAAGGGTTGACCCGTAACCCGTGGCCATGCCTACATCCAGTCGCCATGGCGACTCTTCTCAAGGTTCTGAAGGTTACCAGGGTGCCCTTGCTCAATAGGTTCACCTTCTGAGACAGTCTCCGTAGCAGGCTTTGCAATTTCGGGTGCGCAGTCCTCTGTCTTGTGGCCGATTTTCCCACACTTGAAACATATCATCCGAATTCCTTCATATTGAATAGGCCAGGTCTTGCCATCCAATCTGAATTTGGATAAGAGGGGCTTAGAGATATCTATTTCAACGCTCAATCTTGCATATTGCCCTCTATCAGTTGCACTTGTAGTGTTATCTATTGTCATGACCTTTCTGATTTTTTGACCAATTCGATGCAGAACCCGTCGATCGAAGTATTCGATGTGTAGACAGGGAATACGTACCCTGACTGTAAGTTTCGAGATCTGTTCTACATTCGCATTAAACCTCGGCGTCCACTTCCTGATGGACAAGTAGTTGTCTCCTAGCATCCATGAACCATCCATTAGCACATGATTGTAATCTGACTTGTTCGCAAACCTGACAACGAAGTAATCGTTACCCAGGTCGATTAGTTTGAACGGGGCTGTTAGCGCCCACTTCTGCGACAATCTCCTATGCAGTTGCATGTAGCCCGGGCCCTTATCGAAGAGTTTGATGATGAGAGTGTCTCTCCAGGGTTTCCATATTTCCCTTTTCTCGTATGCGTTCAGTGTGATGGTAGGGTAGTTCGGGTCATCATTCTCGGGGGCTATGTCATCATCAGTATCGTAGTGTTCCCCCCCTTCCTCAGCCTGGAAAGTTGGGTTCAAACATTGGATCTTAAAGCTGCTGCCTCCCCCTTGCACCAGTTTCTCCGGGTAGCTTGACTCTGCCCCCATTTTTATTCCTCTTGTTTCGGTGAGAGAAGGGAAGATGTGCTGGATGGACAGTCCCGCACTAGGGGTCCCCCCGGCCTCCGATTCGCCTCCGAACGGGGGCTCTATAGTAGATGTTGGCGGCTCATCTTGCTGATTAGTCTCCACAGTTGCAGACCCTTCTGCATTAGGATAAGGGGGTTTCTCTTTTCCATGCTTCCCCGGTAGCCTCTCGCGGCTCCGGCTCCGACTGCGGCTCCGACCATGGTTGCCCTTTTTGGGTGTTCTCGCTAGGCTCTCTCTGTCAGTCGTCATACAACTCAATGTAGATATAATTGCAATTATAGTTACGAATAATCTATTGCATACCAATGAATAATAACTAAATAGCATACAATTATAAATCCATTCCGGATAATAAAACTTATGCATTGAAATTTTACTCTTGATAAGCTAACTAATTAACTTTATTTTATTTTGAGAAGAAAACAGAAAACTTATGCATTGAAATTTTATTCATTAATTTGAAGAAGTATGACTAATTACAGGTTTTTCGGTATCCTATCCAAACGTAAAATTGCAAAGTTCAATCAAACAACACTACTTCAAAATAAATTAAAAATTAGAGACACGTTGTTATTATTATTATTATTATTATTATTATTATTATTATTATTAGTATTATTATGTTGGTAGAAAAATTAGAGACACTATTGTTACTTTTTTTAATCACCACACATTATTGTTACTTTGTAATGTTCCAATCAAATTTAGTATCCATTTGTGATGATGAAAACTAATGACGTTAGATCCAAAACCGGATCTATAAATTTAAAACTTCCAACTTACAACTCACACACAACTTGGTTATAACGTAAAGGTAATAACATTCAATAACCTAATTCATCCAATTAGGTAAAAGTATGTCATTTTAGATTCCTAATTTTATTAGAAAAACATATCAATATATATATATATATATATATATATATATATATATATATATATATATAAGGTCGGGTTCGGGTACACACACCTCCAATAATGAGAAGGAAAGAAGCGCGTTGATTAGTCCACGTGTATAAAAATTAATGCCAAATCAGCTCAGACGCGTCTCTCCAAATTAATTAGTAACACCCATGTAAATTAATTAGTAACACTTACACCCTCAGTTGCACACGCGTTAATTAACACTCATAACTAATTAATTGCACGCGCCTGTTCACCCACTTTGCTAATTAATTAGAAAAAGTACGTACCCATATAAAAATGCTTGAGATAGACTTTTAAAAATTATATTTTGGCATTTTCACTTATTAAAAAAATATAAAAAATATATTTTTGGGTGTAATTTAATTTTATCTATCCATAGACACCCACTTTGCATATGTTTTGTTGAAAAAAAATTAACAATAAGTTATTCATAAGGTTCACAAGTACTTAGTGGTTCATCCCTCTTAGTCTAAGTGGTTCAGAAATTTTATTCTCAGCGGTTCGACAATTTTATTTACATTGGTTCAGCAATTTTTTTCACAGTGGTTTAGCCATTTTATTTGTAGTGATTCACTTGATATTAAAATTATGAACCACTTAGTTTAAACCTCTGAACCACTTTGTATTAAAACCCTGAACCACTTGGTTTACAAGACTTTCATTATTCTTTTATCGTTTATTTTTAGTTATTTATTTATTTGCTTTTAAAATAAAATGTTTTGTAAACCAATACTATTTATTTGATGAATCTCTATTTAGTCACTGAACCACTCTCTATTCGGTCACTGAACCAACCTCTATTTAGTCACCGAACCACTCTCTATTCGGTCACTGAACCACCCTTTATTCGGTCACTGAACCAACTTTTATTGAGACAATGAACCAACCTCTATTTAGTCACTGAACCAATCTCTATTTAGACACTAAACTAACCTCTATTTAGTCACTCAACCAACATATTTAGTCACTCAACCACTCTCTATTCGGTCACTGGATCAACCTCTATTTCGTCACTGAAACAACCTATATTTAGTCACCGAACAAACCTCTATTTAGTCACTAAACCGTTATCTATTCGGTCACTGAACCAATCGGTATAAAAAACTCTAAACCACTTGTTATATATAACACATTGACTTAATCATGTTTAATAACACATTCAAATACTGAAATCAAATTGCTTTTTGCAAAATAGCTTCGGAATTATATATAAAATCATTCAAATCGATGCTTTTTACATTATAAAATTGGAATCGCCCCATATTAGACTTGTGCTTCCACACAGAAGTCCTTTTACTCTCTTTCTTTGCTTGCTCAGAATCATCAAGAATGCTTAACTGGATTGTAATTAATAAAAACTAACCAGTAAATACTAAATAACATAAGGCTATCAACTCCATCAGTAGTGATTGAAAAAAAAATTACGAGCTCAATTGAAAAAAAATCAGAAACGCTGTCTCTCCATGGGAGGAGGTCGAACGAAGGCGGTTTCTCATAGGATTCCTCTAAACCGGCTATCGGCTAGGAGCGAGAACATGAGCATCAGCCCAGTGTCATCTCCGTGTCCGTCTCCGTCTAATCAAGCGAAGGGAGCGAGCAACGCCGGTTGAAAGCAGAAATTCGACTGTAATCAGCTCCGACATCGACATCACACGATTGACATCGGCTCCTCTTCAAGCCACTGCCTTCTTCTCGGAACAAATTTCGCACTCCGAATGCAAGATTGAGCAAACATGAGGCTGGAATCTCTGTAAACGATCCTGGATTTGTGCAGATACTCCAGCGCCATCATCGATTCCGCTGTGTACAAGGATCGGCGGCGATAGGAGGGAGGAAGGAGGAAGGAGGAGGAGAGAAATCGAAGAGGCCTCGACTGCGAAGGACTCCGTGAATTCCATGGGAGAAGCATCAAAGTGAAGCCATGGGAGACGAGGAGGGATGTCGTCTAAGGCTGCCAATGCTGGAAGAGTGAGGCGGAGGAGAAAACCGATAGAAGATGAGAAGGATGAGAGCGGAGAGTCCGAAGAAGATGAGAGGATGAGGCGCGTGAGGGTTTTTTTCTTTAGTTAAAAATTAGATCTGTCTCCACCAATAGGAATGCTTCTTTCCTTCTCATCGGACCGAATTATTCTCACTTGAACCCTCCCCTATATATATATATATATATATATATATTTTAATACGGAGTATCTATTTTAGAAAAATATTCTCGTAATAATTAATAGATTATTAGTTGTAGTTTTTTATAAAGTAAAAAATTGGTGTAATGCCCCAATCGGGGTGGTCTAGACACCTAGTGGTGAGGAGCAAGGGTGATGGGAAGGAGGTCCCGGGTTCGATCCCTGCCTCCGCCCCTTTCCTTGGGATTTCCATCAAGGTTTGCCTTGCTGTCTACCAGTGGGTCGAGCCGGTCGGTGCAAATCGGTTTACCTGGTACGTGGCTCTTGCCGGCTGGGTCACGTGCTCGGGGTTTACACCAAAGACGAGTTAAAAGTAGTGTAATAAATGAGAATATAATAATATAGTACGTAGTAATTCGTAATAGTTTATTTTCTTAAAATTTGTGAAAAAAAACTAAATTTTCATATTTTGACGAACAAAGTAGTACTCCTATCTTACTCAATTTCAAATGTACACTTCGTGTTATATGAAAACCCAAAATACTCCAAACAACTTACCTTCAAAGTTGATAAAACCTAAAATTTAAGTCAACCCAAACTCAATGTTCAACAATCCAATATTGAACCAGAAAAGACTTGATCAAAATAACTATATATCCGAACAGCAGTGTACGTAGGAGACGAAGGATAAGATTCTTTACCGCAAAGATGTCTAAAAGTGTGCATCATTTACTGTTTTCGTTACTCGATTTCTTACTTTTTTTTCTTGCATTGTCATAATTATTCATGTCTTTTTTTCATATTATTCGAAAGCATCATTATAATATAGTCGAACTATGTAATTAATATGGTTCATAATTTTTCTTTTATTATAAGTAAGAATTTGATATTAGATATTCTGTATATCTGAATTTTAATAGGTCGATAAATTACGAAAAATCATCAAAACATACCATAAAAAAAAAGATTTTGTATTTTAATTTTTTTTTTGATACAGGTGAGAATTTAGGAGTTGACCCATCATTCAAGAACGTCTTTACAGACGAGAGTCTGAAACTCTAAATTAGATCCCAAAAACGACATAGCGAACTCTTGGTTTCTTAAAATACGAGCCATGCTCTCATTGGAATAGATTGAAATTATTGTTAAGATTGTAGGGGCTAAACGGCGTCGTTCAGTATAATCCAGTCCATCATTTTGACTTTCCGGGCTTCCCCTGCCTTCGCGTCTACGACAGCGTTACTCACTCTCCACTTTAGACCCTGATCGAAGTTAAACCCTAAACTTTTCAGATCTGACCGATCCCACTCCAATTTCTCAACTCGGAAGCACAATGCCGAGTCGACTCACTCTCTTCCTCCTCCTCTCCTCTCTCCTACTCTCCTTCGCCTCTCTCTCCCTCTCCAAATCCCCAGCCTCCTCCGATGAAGACGTCGTTTTGGACGACGACGAGCTCAGCTTCCTAACCGAAGAAGACGACGCCGTTTCGCCCGGATCGAAGCAATCCCCTCACTCCGATCCCGGCGACGAGGGAGACGACGAATTCGGAAACGATGATGACGACGACGATTTCGGCGGCTTCGACGACTTCGGCGCCGACGGTGGAGCCGACGATGACGACGACGCCGCGGATCCAGCGGTGGACGAAAAGGACGTCGTCGTTTTGAAGGAGAGGAACTTCACGGACGTGATCGAGAATCACAAGTATGTCATGGTGGAGTTCTACGCGCCGTGGTGCGGCCATTGCCAGTCCTTGGCGCCGGAGTACGCTGCAGCTGCGTCGGAGCTGAAGGCGGCTGGTGAGGATGTGGTTCTCGCCAAGGTGGATGCTACGAAGGAGAACGAGCTCGCTCACGAGTTCAATGTCCAGGGTTTCCCCACGATCTTGTTCTTTGTTGATGGCGAGCACAAGCCTTACAATGCTCAGAGAACCAAGTAAGCTTTTGATGTCTTCGTTGTTCGAATTCCCCGAATCTAATTCATTGACATGGTTAAGTTGGATTTGATTTGTGTTGAAATAGCAGTGTGCTTGTTTGCATAATTTTTAGGAGCTTTACCTAGCTGTGCAAGATCTAGGGTTTTATAATGCCTTGCAAGAGCAGTTTGATATCATTGGAAGGAATTCATGTTGATTAGGCTATTAAATTTGTCACCAAGATTGCTGATAATAGTCTTATCTCAATCCAAATAAGCGCCTTAAGTAACCTAAATCTACTCTTGGTGACAACGTAGCCATATATGATGACTAAAGTTATTTGGTATCACGTAGGGAGGCTATTGTAACATGGATAAGGAAGAAGGTGGGACCTGGGGTGAACAATATATCAACAGTAGAGGAGGCAGAACAGATATTGTCTTCTGAGAGTAAACTGGTGTTGGCATTCCTTGATTCCCTGGTGGTATGTTTTGTGCTTTATATTGCGTTTCATACTGTTTGTTTCCGTGCCAGCTAGCAAGCTTGGCAATTATGTGTTTTGTATCTTCTACCATTTTTGCATATGGTTCTTTGTGGTTAATCTGTATAGAATGATAGTGGTTAAAGTTAAGGTAATGTACCTTATTACATTGAATCTTCACTGTTTGAGCTTGAAGGCTGTATTTGCTCTGTCCTCATTCATTGGCTTGTTCATGTATCTACAGGGTTCTGAGACTAAGGAGTTGGCTGCTGCCTCAAAACTTGAAGATGATGTCAACTTCTACCAAACTACGGAGCCGAGTGTAGCAAAGCTTTTCCACATAAATGTTGAAGCTAAACGCCCTTCTTTGGTTTTGGTGAAAAAGGAGGCTGAGAAAATAAGTCATTTTGGTTAGTTGTTGGATCTCTTTTCATCCTTCTTTTAAAAGTATAATTTCGCTTTTGCATAAAATTTAGTGTGACGAAAAAGGAGTCCTCTTATCCCTTCGAGAAGCAACGGCTAATTTGTATTTTTCTGATTTTGCTGCCTATAAGCTTATATTATGTCTTTTTTCCTTGCTGCAGATGGTCAATTAACCAAGTCTGCGATTTCTGATTTTGTATTTTCTAACAAGCTTCCGTTGGTTACTATATTCACTCGGGAAAGTGCACCTTCAATATTTGATAGTGCAATCAAGAAGCAGGTAATTTCTTGAGAATTGATTATGGCTAAGTTAGCCAGGTTAACATGCCTGTTTCCATATGCTTCTTACATAATTAATATGCATCATGGTAAACTTTGTTTTGCCTATGCAGGTATTGCTGTTTGCTTCTTCAAAGGACTCAGAGAAGGTTTTGCCAGAATTTCAGGAAACTGCAAAATTTTTCAAGGGAAAGGTAATTTTAATTTTGATATAGAATTGTTGTTTGCTCCATCACCTTGATTGGGAGTTGGGATCAGTTGTTCTCTAGGGCACCTTAGCTGTTCCGCTACCTAGTTTGTAGCCTGGTAGTTTTGTTTGTTTCTTGGAACAAAAATGAGGAAACTGTAATCTGGATGATTTGATTCCAGAAGGTTTTGTTTCAAATATGTCCAAGGTTCCTTGGGATGAAATTCAAGAGACTGTTGGCTTTTTCATACAAACATCATTGAATGGTTATTTAATGAAACTCTCATCCTTCAAGTTCAAGACTAAAAACTAGTAAGTTTATTCTAAAGGAAGTGTACATGAAAGTAAGGGAAGAACACAATAACATTAGAAACCAAGAAGCTATATATATTTACGGTGGTCACTGGTCATTGTTAAGTTCTTATCACGAGGAAGATTTTAGGGGCAGAATTTTCTTGCTACCAATTATCTGTATCTGTAGGCAGGAAGTTTCTAATAAGCCTGTTGTATTTTTCTCTCTATATGATGCACAGATTATCTTTGTTTATGTGCAACTGGACAATGAAGATTATGGCAAACCTGTTGCAGAGTACTTTGGTATCACTGGGGATGCTCCACAAGTAATTTCCTTCTCTCATAAGTCGTGCCTTCCAAAAGAAACAACAAGCTTCTTCTTTACTTGTAGTGTTTGAGCTCCCTTGGATACTGCACTTGTATGAAAAATGGGAAATCATTTTTTTTATCTTCTGGTTGACATATACAGCTCCTGGGATATTTGGGCACTGAAGATGCCAAGAAATATATCTATGACATGGAGCTGACTTTGGAAAAGATGAAGGTTGAGTTTCATTTTCTCTGGTTAATTTTTTTGTGGCATACCCATTTTTTATGTCCTTTATCGATTAGGTCTAGGTAAGACTTAAATTAAATTTGCTCACTCCCTAACAGGCTTTTGGGGAAGATTTTCTGGCAGATAAGCTTAAACCTTTCTACAAATCAGATCCAATTCCTGAAACTGTAAGTCTCATACCTTCATCTCACTGCCATTGTACCTCACTCTTTCATTTTTGTTAATACTTTTATATCGAATTATGAAACAGAATAATGGTGATGTGACAATAGTGGTTGGAAACAACTTTGATGAAATTGTTTTGGATGAATCCAAGGATGTTCTTCTTGAGGTATTATCTTCGTATACATCATGCTCATTCTAAATCTGATTGCACCATGCTTTCCTCGATGTTTTCTGAAACTCGGTAGTTATTTTATTTTATTTTTATTTTTTCGTTTCTCGGAATACAGATATATGCTCCTTGGTGTGGACACTGCCAATCGTTGGAGCCCACATACAACAAACTCGGTAAACATTTACATGATGTCAAATCTATTGTCATAGCCAAAATGGATGGAACAACAAATGAGCACCCGCGTGCAAAGGTACAAAATGTCGTCATTTTTTGGCATTTTATTTCTTGGGCAGTATGCATCTTAATGACATTTTATTGCTCGTTTGTTCTCGATTTCATTCTTATTTTATAATAAAAATTGGCATCATTCAAATCGAAGAATGCTCGCTTATAGGTATTTTTTTTACTCGTACTAAACAAGGATATGTAATATGTTAGTAAGGTTTTTGGTGGGTACACTTGTATCATTTGTCCAGGCATTATAATTGATTTTTGACTTTTGTTGTCCAAAATCTCTTCTTTTCGTGCAAAATGTTGTATTTAGAAGTCAGTAAATGGCAGAACTGGGGAGTATAAAATTGCTTTGTGATCACATCTGTGTGTATCTCTACAGGCTGATGGATTCCCTACTCTTCTCTTCTTCCCAGCTGGAAATAAGAGTTCTGACCCGGTATGTTTCGCAACTTCGATAGATATTTACCTGTGTGCTGAAATACTTTCTGCACAGCTGTTAGAAAATGAGTCACTTTGGTGTTATATATGTTTATGTTGTAATAACTTATAAGACAGTTTAAAAGGTACAAGTTAAATCTGGATATATGAAGAATATAAAAAAATATATCTGGCGAATGGGCAAATCTTTCCCAAACACACCTTTACACATTTGTTTATCATCAGTTACTTGTCTAAGTAATAAAAACACTTGTAAACTTGGTCAGATTGTTGTTGAAGCCGACCGCACAGTTTTGGCACTATACAAGTTCTTGAAGAAGCATGCATCTGTCCGTTTCAAGCTTCAGAAACCAGTGATATCCACCAAACCTGACGATCCTGACACTGTGGACACTTCCAAAGGTGACGGTGCTCAAACTTTGAAGGATGAGTTATGAGAAGTATCTCTGTGTTGCTAGCTTATGTAGGACGAGGATTAAGGCATCTTGTGAAGACGAGACTAAACCAAGAAGTTGGGCCGAAGAATCTCCCTGGTTTCAGCTATTGGAATGAGCGAGTGAAATACCATGTAACATCAGTATAATAAACGTGCATCTGTATCCTATATTTTCTTTGTAATAGTTTAAGTTGATCACAAACAGCTAAATTTTCAAGCTCTGGAAAAGGAATACAAGGGACTCTTTCTGTTACTCCATGTTTTGTGGTCTTGACATGCATTGCAGGATGTGCTCCAGTTTGTACCGGGCCCGAAGAAGTGTCTTTCTTATGCTCATATACAACAACAAAGGTTTGCTTTTACATACATCACACCTTTACGTTTATAGAAGTTATTAACCTGGGTTTGTGCATATTCAGACGAACCTGATCCCGCAAGTGTACTAGTGAGAAGAGTATGAACGAGGAATGTGGTGAGGATCAATAACCACACCATAAACCTTTCTCCTTCGGCCTTGGCGGCTCCAGCAAGACGCTGGCTCAGTTGGTTGGGTCATTTCAACGCCTGGTGGCAACGGGATCTCCCCGGAATGGCCTGAAATGCACAGCACACCAGAGTCGTCCTGTTCCCAGTACACTTCCACCATGATTCCTCTAGGATTTTCTGCAGATTCTGTTCCTGGGATTCCCACAAACTGAGCCCCGATGGGTATCTGCAAAGGAAAGCAATGACATGAAGCTGCGTCTGGAGCGTGCTGTATCTTTACGAAGTTCAGGGAGATGCACATGATGCTGAACTTACCTGGACCGAAGCCCCGGAGGTTGTAAGAGTCAAAGCTGCCAATCTATGCTCAGCCTGAGCAGTTTCGAGCTCAGCCTGCCTTGCAATGTTCAGAAACACTTCATTCAGAGTCGTGAGACCGATTTGGATGTCCGTTATGCCTAACTCTTCTTGTCTAGCTTGAAGTTCCGCAAAGAAATTCTGATTCGAAGATGAAAAAATGGTTGGATGACAAATGACTTAAGATCAATTGAACAGCAGAGAGGGAGAGACGTCTGTTACCGACAAGAGGCGCTCTTTTTCGTTAGGAATAACGAACGTGAGAAACGCCTTGTTCTCCTGCTCCGGCTCCACACCCAAGCGCTGAAAAGACATAGAAGTCAGTTTCTTTCTGAGAACATTCGCTATTGTAAAGGAAAACCAAAGAGATTGTTTGTGTGTATGAACACACCGATTTAAAGAAATCTTTGAGAGCTTCCACATGTTGATTTTCCCTTGTTGGTGATCCTCTAGGATTCCCAACAAAGCTCACATTAGCTACAAAGCCAGCCCCAAACCGAGATTTCAGTCTAATCGAGTTCCCAATGCAGCGAAGCCTTCCCTTTGCCATGATCCCAATTCGGTCGCTCAACACATCAGCTTCTTCCATTGAGTGTGTCGTTAGGACTATGGAGCGCCCTCTCTTTGCGCCCTCTATAATGTCCCACACATGCCTCCTGCTTATCGGATCCATACCTGTCGTCTGAAATAATATATATCAATGAACAATGATTCAAGCATCAGCAAATCATCATCTGTATGCATATATGAACACATACAGGTTCATCCAAAATGACCAATTTGGGGTCACCAATAAGGGCTATTGCCACGCTAAGCCGCCTTTTCATCCCTCCACTGTAGCTTGAAATTCTCATGTTCGCCTCATCTGTAAGCCGGACCTCTGACATCGATTCCTGAATCACCTGAATCCGAAAAGGCCCTCAATGAAGAGATGAACAGATGAAGGTAGAAAACAAATGAAACAAAAAATAGAACAGATCTGCATACTTTCTTGATTGATTGAGGAGGCAAACCCTTAATACCAGCAAAGAGGTGCAGATGTTCTTGACCAGTCAGCACATCCCAGAGTATGTCAAACTACCAAAGACATCATCATTTTCAGTTACAAATCTAAACAACGACGAAGGAAGAAGGTCTCCAACTGGGACCCAAAAAATCACCTGTGGACATACACCTATCATCTTTCTGATTTTCGACATTCCCAAGGAGCTCCGAATGGAATACCCATAAATTAGAGCTGTTAAGCAGGAACATGGTAAATTAAATACATTGCCTCACAAGTCACAACTGATGCAGCAATGAGACTGTAATCTTAAGAGCTTCAAAGTTATATTTACATTATGACAAAATTCATAGCACTTAAGGGAAAAATTCCTATTTGAAATTTACCATCTCCTTGTGTAACTGGAGTAATCCCTGTAAGACAGTTTATGATAGTAGTTTTTCCAGCTCCATTAGGCCCTAAAAGGCAAAACAACTGATCTTTGGCGAAATTCAGCCATATTCCCTGAAATTGCAAAACAAAGATGGTTTTAATCGAAATGTCTGAATAAAACGTTGTTCGATTTCAGGTGAAAGATGAAGACTGATGTACCTTGAGAGCATGATAAGGTGGATTTCTCTTGCAGTTACAGCACCCTCCCTTTCTTGACCCTGGATAGGTCTTAACAAGGCCATGTAGTTGAACGGCAACATCTGGATTGACTAAGCCTTCGTTAACTTGTCGCTTTACACTGTTTTCTTCCTCAACAACATCCTCATCATCAGGAGTCACATGTTCGAATTGAGGAATGGAACACGAACAGCTGCAAATGCCGCCTTCTGCCACATGATTGCCGAAAGAAAGTGAAAAACAATAGGAAGTGATCTTGGTAATATAATCATATAAGAGCAAAATCCGGCACCTTGACCCTTGCTCCCTCCTTTTCCTGTCCAATATCCGGGCTTCAGAAAGTAGAGTATCGATTTCCTCACGCCATAAGGGTTCGGAATGATGTTATCCAAGTAGATGGCCAAGCCAAACCACAGAAAGAAAGTGTATATCAGCCATTTGTAGAGGTCATCCTGTCGAAGAAAAGACAATCTTAGGCACACTAGATTTCTAAAGCAAGCTTGTGATTTCTCAGATATACACATACAATTGTTGTCACACACTCGGTATCGCCAGGTGTGCATTTTGTCCTTCCACTCCAGCTGAGGCCTGGATCTTGTTGTGTAGCAGTTGCTGTCGTCAACAACATGATTGATTCACCGAGGACATTGAAGGGGAAAAAGGACCAGATGAACCGGGCAGTTCTAGAGAAGTCTTGTGAGTATGGAAATCCATTTTGTGTCAAAACCTGCAAGTTGAGGACAATTTTGAGCTGCAGTCACTTATAGTGATACCTTATAAGCTATAGAACTCAAGGAGATCGAGTATCTTACTAAAGAAATGTCGCTTATTATAAACAAGGTGAATCCCACAGTCGTCGTTGAAGATGACTTGCTAAGGAGGGAGGATACCATGAAGGCAAGAGCAGTCTAGCAAGGTTGGAGTCTTGGAGTTAGTATTAACATTATACTACACACTTGTTGAACGATTAAGGAACCGAAATCTTGTAATTTGGTACCGTAAACTGCATACCATATTGAGTTGGAAGAGATAGAAGACCATTAGCAACACAGCAAAACTGTTCTTCAAAAAGAAATCGAACTGATACATCATCCCAAAGAGGACTATGAGTAGCGAGGAAAGAAACGTGACGATGGCCTCCCAAGCAAACCACGACAGCCAGTAAGCGGTGTCATACAGACCCATGATTGTCATAGCCTGTATGATGATCAATGACACAGAGCATAAGAAAACTACTTATTGCGAAAAAAAGATTTCGTTCAATATTCATCTGTCAAGTACCTGGCGAAGTTTGAGTTCTTTCTCCATCACCAATGAGCTCATTTGAAATACAGAACCAAACATGGTAATCGCGAGGATAAATGTAGGTCCTACGGTCCCTATGGCTGAGAATGGCTCTCCTGGAGGGTGTGCGAACTCCATGAATCTGACATTCCAGCTGAAATTCGGATCTGAAATGAAAGCAGATACACTTATAACCAGTAAATTTGAATGAAGAACAGTCTTATAACAAACTTAAGATACACTGACCTCCAATAAGGGATCTCGCAATCTCACGTTCAGCTGCAATTTGAAGTGGAATCTGGAATTTGAATGTAGGATCTTCGCGCTTTCCTCTCTTTGGGGGCGAAGTGGAATTGGTCTGAATTCCATAGCTTATGACTGTACTGTTTCTGATGACAAAATGCAAAGCTCCTGGACAGTGCCTCGGATTAGTAGCAAGCCAAGCATCTACTTCCTCATCAGTCCCAAAAGATTTCACCTACATATATAGATACCTGAGTTTTCGGATTAATTGAAGGCAATTTAACCAATTCCCTACAAAATCGATCAATTGGAGCCAATCCAGTTTGATTTAAGGCCGATGAGGTTAGATTGGTACCTTAGAGGAAGGAATTGGGCGGCCAGGATTGTTAGCCCTAATCCGATCAACGATCTGAGAGATAGAGGAACTGGAATTGCCGCTCCAAGCGAAATCGAAGCAAGGGAGCTTGACGTAGAACTTGTCCTCGCACGGGGGGATGGGAGGGAAGGAGAGGGGGTTGGGATCGACGATGTCCTTGAAGGCGGTGGAGGAGGAGAATCGGGATTCCAGAGCCTTCTGGACGAAGAAAAGCAAGGAGATGAAGACGAGGGAGGAGAAGATCTGGAGGAGCGTGGCTCGACGGTGCCGCCATGAGAGCAAGGCGTTCTTCCGCACCAGAGCTCTCAGCTGCTGGATTAGCAGTCCAACTCCCATTCTCGAACTCGATTTCGATCTTTTTAGATCTCTCTCTCTCTGATCTGTGGGGTGTTGAAGTGAAAGTGGAGTGGTGGGAATGGAGGATGGAGAGGGTATTTAAGTGGAATCAACGCGCCGCCGGGACGCGTGAAGTGGTTGTGGGGGAGGCGGGAAAATAAACTAGAAATCAAGGGGCCGTTAATTAGGCGGGAAAATTAAGGTTGACTTTCTGAATTTTCTAGGAAGTTAAGGTAGAATTGCTTCGAGGCTAATTTAAAATAGTAAAAGGAAATTGCACCAAATTACTCCAAAACTTCATAAATTAGTTTTTAAAATAATTTTCTGTGTTCTCCCTATTCCTTGACATGTCTTTTGATTATTTTTTTAAATCTTTCATTTCACCAAATATTAGTGATATTTGGAAATCTTATCTTAAAAAAAATTTAGTAATTAATTTTTTTATATTAGTTTTTAACTCTTAAAAATTGTGTTAAAAAGTCAGATCATGTATTTTACGACGGAAGTAGTATTATTCACTTTATCTCTCCATAGTCCATATATATAAAAGACAGATGGACAATAAAGCTGGATTGGTAATTCTTTCATAGTATCAAAACTAATTCTTTTAAAAACAATATTTATATACTCGGAGTCATGACATTAAATTTTTGGGATTCTCTTGATAAGTTCCCACAATAAAATATGACAATAAATTACTTGAATGCATTTGGTTTAGTAGTTTTTTCTATGTGCAAATTATAAACTAGGAGTCATAACCTTAAATGAATGATCTCATGAATGATTTGATAAATACTGTACTAAATTTGTAATTTATGAGTATATGTTAATATCTAATTTATCATCTTATATATATATGGTTAAACTAACAATTCAAAACTCCTTATAATGGACCAAAACTGTTAACTCAGCCATCAACGCCGCATAATTCAATGGGTATAGATAAACACACCAAATAATCTTATTTTACATCATTAAACAGACTTACAAACCTCAAAATTAAAATTGAACGTACCTCAAAATTAAAAGGGAAAACTAATTAAAATACCCCCACCTTTGGGGGTATGGTAAAAATATATCCTCAACTTTAAAAAGTAATAAAAATATCCCGATCTTTGATAGTAGTGGTAATATATTACCACGATTTTTCTCACTGGTCAAAAATGCTGACAAGACATCATACGTTGATTTTTTACAAGAGTTTTTTTGAACGGTTTCCTTAGGAAAAAAATAAAGAGTTGGACCGGGTTCATACACCACACCTTTTTCTCTCTTCTATCTTCTTTCGTGATCGCCTCTTGAGTTGTCTTTCGGTCTTCCAAGCAACTCATAGTTCCTCTTCAATGACAGTCTCCCTCCCTCGTGGTCGGCTATCTTGAGCTGTCTCTCTCACATATTCTTCCTCTTTGATTCGTTCACAAACTTAGCTGAATAAGTTTTTTTCCATCTTTGTTGTTGCTTTTGTTTTCGGTTTAGTTTTGTAGTTGTCGGTATAGTGTTAGGAATAGTCATGTTGTGTTAATTTAAGGCAATTTTGACCGGATTAGTTGCTTGGTTGAATCAATTTCATTTTTTCGGGTTTAATTTTGCCGTCGGTGCATTTTTTCCCTAAGGAGACCATTTAAGAAAACCCGATCTTAGTACTAATTTGTAAAAATGCTTCTACGCAGGATGCCTTGTCAAAAACAAAATCAACGTAGGCTGCATTTTCAGCATTTTTCACCCATGAGAAAACTCGTAGTAATATGTTACCACTACCCTCAAAGGTCGGGATATTTTAATTACATTTGAAAATTGGGGATATATTTTTACCATACCCCAAAAGGTGGGGATATTTTAATTAGTTTTCCCAAATTAAAATTGATAGTACCAACTACCAAGCACTGATTTAGTGATTTATACAGTATTACATTCAGACTTCAGTCGTCTTAATTTACCATTCAACACACTTTTTAAAAATTGTAAAATTATAAAAAAATAAAAATTTAATGTTTTAATAATTTAATTGTTATTAAGGTCTCGTTTGGTTCAATGTGGGAATTGAAATTCCCGGAAAGTTACTTCACGAGAATTGAATTCCTAGTAAGGGTTCGTTTGGTTCAATGTGGGAATTGGAATTCCCGGGAAGTTACTTCGTGGGAATTGAATTCCCGGGAAATCCAATTGACGGGAATTCTAAAAATATGTTTGGTTGATTTTTTATTCTAGGAGATTAAATGCAGGAAATGGAAATTTCCAAATTAAAAATGGGGGAAGTTGAACTTACCTAGGGGAGACTAGGTAAGTGAACTTCCTCCATTTTGGGGGAATTCAACTTCCCGGGAAGTTGAATTCCTGTATTTTTTAATTTCAAAAATACCAACCAAACACAGGAATTTCTCATACTTCCTGGGAAGTTCTACTTCCTGGGTTTTTAGGTTGCCAACCAAACGAGCTCTAAGTTCAATTGATGAGAATTGTGAAAATGTGTTTGATTGATTTTTTTATTTTAGAGGATTAAAAGGGGGAATTGAAAATTTCCAAATATAAAAGGTGGAAGTTGAACTTACTTAGGGGGACTATGTAAGTGAGTATAAAAATTAAATAATCAATTATATCATCTAAGGTTTAACCTTTGGTTTATTTTGGAACCATAGAATTAGTAGAATGAGTATTAATACTAAATTTTTTTATTTTATATTCCCTCTGATCCAAAATACATGTCGTTTGCCTTTTTAACACGTATTTTAAAGAGCTAAAAAGTATATAATATATTAACTTTTTTTTAAATTATTTTTTTACAATTTAATACTTATTATCAACAAATATTAAGTTGTAAAAAATAATTTTAAAAAAGTTGATATTTTATATAGTTTTTACCTTCTTAAAATACATGTTGAAAAGTCAAACGACATATATTTTGGATCGGAAGTAGTATTAATTATGTAATAATTCAGAAGTATGAAAATAATTTAATTAGCTTAGAAAGACTATGTTTGGCTAAAAGGTAGCTGATGCAGTAGCTTAAACTGATTAGGTAGCTGAAACTGATGGATTATTTGTGCTAAATATATGTTAATAAGCTAGTATGGTGTTTAAGAAACGTAGCTGATGCAGTAGCTGAAACTGATTAGGTAGCTGAAACTGATGGATTATTTGTGCTAAATATATGTTAATAAGCTAGTATGGTGTTTAATAAATGTAGCTGTTAAGGTAGCTGATGGAAACTTGTGAATAAAAACCATAAGGTTCGAAAAGCTTGAGTGAGTAGCTGATGAAAAGATATGATTCCAAAAACTAATTAAACTAAAATCTTATATTTATTTTATTTGAAACTATAAAATATTAAAATCATAATCTCCGAAAAGCTACTTATTGTGCCAAACAGAGCCTATTAATATAAAATTTATTTAAATTAAAAAAACGTACAAAAGTTACTGAAGTAGTTGAACATTAAAGTGAAAAATATTTACTCCCTCCATTCAGAAATAATCGTTTGACTTTTCAGGACATCTTTTAAGGAGTTAAAAACTATATAAAATATTAACATTTTTTTTCTATAAGAAAAATTAATTAAAATTTTGATATTTTATACTCCATCCGTCCAAAAATACACGTCTTTTTACCTTTTTAATATGTTTTTGTAAGAGGTAATTTTTAACTAAAAAAACGTGCCTGAATAATAAAAGGATATGAAAAATGAAGACACTTATTTATGAACTAGTGTAATACCTGTCCCAAGCACGGGATCTACGGTGTAGGAATATATGTTAATGTATATTATGTTGTTTTTATTTCGAGTGTGAAATTGGTTGATTGTTTCTTTTATTTGGTCGAATTTGGTTGATTGTTTCTATGTATTAAATTTTGACTATATAATGTTAAATGGAAGATGTTATATAAGGTATACTGTAATTTAATTTAAAAATTAATTATATAGATTCAAATAATTTGATATTGAGAGCTTTATAAAATACAATATATTATCTATCCTATTGTCTAATTACTACAGAGTACTTAATAAAAAAAAAATTTGTGAGAGGGGACAATGTAAGGGGACTTAATCGGGGATAGAAATTTCCGACCCAGACTGATACGATATGGGAAATTACCCGCTTTTAAGGTTTATTTAATAATTTATTTTAATTTCAATTTAGGGTTCAAGTTTGATATAAAATCTCGTGAATAAATTTATAAATATTCATTTTGAACAAATGGACATTTGATCAGTTGACCGAAGCTAACTCGATCACCATCATGTGGAAAAGGGAGATCTTTACGATAACATAATATATTTCTCGTTTTTACTTCCTTCAAATTTTCTATTTTTTGAAAGATAAATCTCTCTTTAACTTGTTGAATAGAAATAATATTTTTAAAGTATATTGAAGTTATGCCAGACAATAACCTAATTTATTTTATCTATATGTAATCCGATGTGTTTACCTAAATTGCTGAGTATAATAACATTTTAATGTAAATATTCAATAAATCTCATAACTGGTTATAAAATGTACTATTTTGAATATAAACATTAGAAAAAGACAAATCATGAAGAATTAAATTTTAGAGAATAATTAAAATGAAAATATTCAACTATACGTCTATCCTAGCTTTCAGGTTAAAAACTAGTTCATAACCCGTGCAATGCACGGGATAAGTTAAAAGATTGGAATTAATAATTCAGTAAAATAAATTGTGGAACCATAAAATATAAACAAAATGAACCGTTAATATTACAATGGACTAAAAGGAAAAATAAATAAAGCCATAAAGTTACATTGTTATATAAAATTCAGAATAAAAAAACTGTAAAAGAATTAAACTTGTAGAATGAGTTTTGAATGCAATGATATGAGTCCACTCATGAAAAACCCTGGAAAAAAAACAATAATAACATATTAGATATCACGAACAAATAACAATTAATAATATAGAAAGATGAGGATAAAGGAAGAAAAGAACTATCATCTTAGTGTAAATTATTAAAAACTTCTTTGTATACAACATTAGTTGTTGTGTTCATGGATTACCCATCTTTGTCACAAATTAAAATCTTCAACCCCTTTCTTGATGTCACTCTAGATATTGCAATATAGAGTTGGCCAAGTGTAAAAATAGGGTATGGAAGATATAATCCGACATACGAAAGTGATTGCCCTTGGCTCTTGTTGATTGTCATGGCAAAGCACACAAGAATTGGAAATTGCCTTCTTCTAAGCTTGAAAGGCAAATGAGTGTTTGAAGGAGTAAGTACCATGCGAAGAATAAAAACCAATTGAGCAATATTGCTACCTGAAATGATCTTTGCCTCAACAATGAAGGGATTATAAAATTATAATACTTGTTTCAACATTATGAAAAACTTCTTTGTAGACAACATTAGTGCACTGGATCCTGTAGCTATGCCAACTGAAGATACGAAATATTGCAACATAGACTCATAGAGTTTGAAGACATATTTTTTTTTGGAAAAAATCAAATTCAAAGGGTTTGAAAACATACTTATTAAAACAAAATCCCATATATAACATTCAAATTTTTTAGTTATAAAGTGTGCGAATGTTAAATTTGATTAGTGAAATAATATGTTATTTTTTGCTAAAAAATATCATGTCATTAAAAATAATTATTTTTTATTTATAAAAATCATGAAAATTAGTATAAAAATAACACTTATTATTCTTTATAACTTCATTTTTAAATTCTTATAAGTGAATTTCTTTTAACTCATAACTTAAAGATATTTGCCTTTAATTAGTAAATCTCATTTTGGTGAAAAAGTATTTAACAAATAAGTAGAAATTCATTTATTGCAATATTTATTTCAAAATATGTAAAACTAAACAAAAAATGAATGAAGAGGTCATACCTCTTTTATAAAAATATGATTACTTTGATAATGAAACACTCAAGATACCTATAAAATGGCATAAAACCACCCCTTAAATAGGGCTCTTTGCAGAAAATCACCCCTTAAAATTGAAATTGCAGAAAATCACCCCATAAACCCATTTTGTTTGTAAATCGCTACCCACAACCTTCTTTTTTTTTTCCGTTAGCTTGCCGTTAAAAATTGTGAAAGTCATTTTCACCTCTCCCTTTTAATGTTATTTTAATGAGAAAAAAATGTATGAATTGAAATAAATTAATAAAATCTATTTATCCATCCCGTTTAATGAGAAAAAGGGGTGGTTTTCGACCATTTTCCCTATAAAGAGTTATTGTATCTTACTATTGGAACTCTCCAACTCTAATCATCTTTGAGAATTAATATCATTGAGTTAGTCGTCATAGTTTTTAATCTTGTTTAAGATAAAATAACAAAAAAAAAAAGCTAGGATACTTCTTTCGTATAAGAGTACATGTTCTTCTAACAAATTTCACATTTTTTGAAGAGATTAAAATGTGGTTTCTTAACCCATGTCCCTAGAGCATATGTTTAAAAAATTAATAATTTTAGGTTGAGAAAAAAATGTATAAATTAAAATATGACTTACATATACTCAAAGCTTAAGAAATACTAAATAATTTCAAACAATTTATTTTTTAATAGTTTTTAATTTATTAAAATCACTCTTTAAAAATATACAATTAAATTATTTTGAATATAATTCACCAAAGTAAAGAAGTTAAATAAAATAAATTGAAAAATTACATTAAAACATTTATTTAAATTAAAATATATTGAAAAAAATAATATTACAACATTTATTTAAATATGGTATGATATTCCCTTCAATAAATATATAATTAAGATATTGCATTAGTCATAATTCCAGTATTCTAATTACAACAATATAAATGTAAAAGAAATATATAATATATTTGCCAACTATGTCAACGTAAATTTAAATTAAATAAATTTGAAAGATATTAAAATATGATTAAAAATTATATAAATTTGGCAGATATTCAACCTATTATCAGTGAAAAGTTTGTATTAGTAATGATACGACATAATAAAAAATTAAATCAATATTGTAGCAATTATAACTAATTGGGCAATGGCTTTGGAGGAAAAAAATTCATTGTGGTTTCAACATGTGGTAGAACAATTTATGCTTTAATATTGTATATAAGATAAGATAAAATAAGATAAGATATATAAGATAAGATAAGATTCTTCAACGCTGCTTGTATTGTATCCCCTGTAAAAAATTTCATACCAAAAGAGATAATATTTTTACATTAAAATATATAAAACAAATAATGAAAAAGAAAAAGAATTGTTATGGTGGATGTGTGTATGTTATGGTGTTTAGACGGTTCTCTCATTTGCCGGCTTAGTCGGCCCTCGAGTTTTAGATATATCGTCTGAACTCGAATTCTTATTTAATAAAAAAACGTAAAAAAAAATGAAGTCCGTCTGCCAAATTTATATGATTTCTAAAAAAACAAATATTAAATGAAAGTCATGATACGAAATATTTATAAAATAGGAAAGTGTAGAAAAGACATTTTTTAGCTTAAGAAATATCCGTCCAAATCTTCTTTTGTCCTAAATTAACAATGGCATGATAATTGAAACATGGTAGAAAATAAGTGGTTAATTTTTTGGCGGGAAAAAAACTTCACCGAAATTTGACAAGTGGCAGTTACTTCACCAAAATTCGACACGTGGCAGAAACAGGTTCTACTTTAGTATTATTTAGGATTGGTAAAAAAATTATCTATATAAACTCTTAATTTAGAAGAGTTTATGATGATGTGTCAACATTAGAGAGATTTTAGGGGTTACCAATTATAATTTTCTTTTTTCTCTTTAATCATCTTTTTTTTAATTCTCTTTTTTTTCTTTTTTTTCTTTAAATTATCTTTTTTTTTCTTTCATCCTACTAACTATCTATATCTATATATCTATACCTATATAAACTCTTAATTTAGAAGAGTTTATGCTGAGGTGTCAACATTAGAGAGATTTTAGGGGTTTACCAATTATAATTTTTTTTTCTCTTTAATCAGCTTTTTTTTAATTCTCCTTTTTTCTTCTTTTTCTTAAAATTTTTTTTTCTTTCATCCTACTAACTATCTATATCTATATAAACTCTTAATTTAGAAGAGTTTATGATGAGGTGTCAACATTAGAGAGATTTTAGGGGTTACCAATTATAATTTTCTTTTTTCTCTTTAATCATCTTTTTTTTAATTCTCCTTTTTTCTTCTTTTTCTTTAAATTATCTTTTTTTTTTCTTTCATCCTACTAACTATCTATATCTATATATCTATACCTATATCTATATCTATATAAACTCTTAATTTAGAAGAGTTTATGATAAGGTGTCAACATTAGAGAGATTTTAGGGGTTACCAATTATAATTTTCTTTTTTCTCTTTAATCATCTTTTTTTTAATTCTCCTTTTTTCTTCTTTTTCTTTAAATTATCTTTTTTTTTTATTTCATCCTACTAACTATCTATATCTATATATCTATACCTATATAAACTCTTAATTTAGAAGATTTTATGCTGAGGTGTCAACATTAGAGAGATTTTAGGGGTTTACCAATTATAATTTTCTTTTTTTCTCTTTAATCGGCTTTTTTTTAATTCTCCTTTTTTCTTCTTTTTCTTTAAATTTTTTTTTCTTTCATCCTACTAACTATTGTGCTTAATTCAAAACATTGAATTCGATCTAATATACTTATTGAGCTTAACTCAAATTCATTTACTAACTATCTATATCTATATACTATATTAATTTATGTCGCATGTCCTCTCCATGTTCAAAGTTATTTGTGGAAATATTATTTACATAATATCATTTTATTATGGTAAATATATTTTCTAATATATTTTTTTTTGAAAAATATTCTAATATTAATTACCCAATATTATTTGATGTTACATTTTTTAATCAATGGGATTAATTCAAAACTTTTATCTTTCACTATTTATTATTTATTTTTCTCTTTATCTCTTTAGCCAAAGTGTATTTTTTCTATTATTTTTAACACATTTACTAATCAATGGGTTTAATTAAAAATATTGAATTAAATCTAATGTCTATGATTTATCTATATCTAAATATTATTTATAAAAACATCGCGCAATGGCGCGGGGATCGTACTAGTTCATATTATTTTCTTCAAAATTTTTGAGGAAAATAAATGTGTAGGAATTATCTTTAATATAATTATTTTAAAAATAACTTGACATTAATTATTACTCCCTCCTTTAATTAAAAGCGTATTACTTTGTTTTTTTAAAAAAATTATTCAAAAAGATAAAAAGTATATAATGTGTCAAAATTCCATTTTATAGTTTCATACTTATTTATAATAAATATAATAAAATTAATATATAAATTATTAAGAAACCGCAAAAAATGCGGGTAATAAGGCTAGTTTGTGTAATAAAGCACCCCTGAAAATATAATTTTTTTTTATACATATTTCCAGTGCTAATCTATGTATGACAAATAAATTCTGTTTGAATATTAGATGAAGCATTTCAACATTTACCCCTTACGGTTTAGTTTTTTATGGGATAGATCCCTTATGTGTTAGAAGTTGGAACAAAGACGAAAGTATCCATTACTGAAATGGAAATTTTCCATACTACTTTTACACAATGTTGGAAACAATCGAAACTGCTTGACGCTGAGTCATCTTCAGGTACGCCTTTGCCTCCTAAGGTAATCCATCCCGGCTGTCGCTTTACGTCAACCGCAGCCAAGGGTAAGGGTCGAAGTCGTTCGGGCCTTTGGGATAAACCATCGATGGACTGCTACAAGCTTAACTTTGACGGTTCTGTAAGAGCGGGTATTTCGGCTTCTTACGGTTTCGTCATTAGGGACTGGTGCGGCCGAGTGGTTGCCATGGGGCGAAACTCGTGCATCAATGTCTCAGTTGTTTTTGCCGAGAACCTCGGTCTAAAAATGGGAATCCTTCGGGCTAAACAGCTGAATATTCGTAACCTCCTGATCGAGGGCGATAACATTCTGGTTATTAAAGCTCTGCTAGGGGACTGGAAGTGCCCCTGGAATATCGAGCTCCTACAATCTGATATTCTGTTAGATACTTTGTCTTTTTCTTATGTAGCTATCCGTCATATTTTCAGGGAATCGAATGCAGTGGCTGACTATCTCGCGCGCAGTGCACATGCTTCCCCTGCCGACGCCTGCTACGACGACGATCCAGAGCTCTGTGCTCTCATCCGCAAGGATGCGCTAGGAAGGAGTCCTGCTACGGCCGACCCAACCTAATTTTTATTCTGCGTCAAAAAAAAAAAAAGAAGTTGGAACAAAGGCCAGAGTAAACCCTCTCTCTACCGTGACTTGCTTTTATGCAGCCTCCTGCAAAATGGAATCCAACCTTCGGTTCAGGTCGTCGTTGTCCGCTCTCCACGGCTCCACCTCGTCGTCCGGCTATCATCGGCCACCGCAGCGCCACCCACCTTCGACAGTGACGACGGCTATGAAGATTCCGGCTGAGCGGTTCGACCTCTTTAAGGATATCAGTAAAATTATCTAATAAACTTTCATTGATAAAACCTTGTATCTTTCTTCCCTGTAAAGCAAATTTTTTTAAGTTAAACATAAACTTGTAAAGAAAAATATTATAAATCATGAAAGTAAAATAGTATAATATTACCTGTTCATCAATGAAAACCATATCTATGTGGGTAATTTTATGGTACTTGAAGTCTTTAACCTTCCACAAATAAAGTATGCGAATTCTTATTTTTTCATCTTCTTTGTTGGTTGTAAGATCATGAATAACATCATATACTTCTGCCATTATAATCCTAAATCAAAAGTTAAAATTAGATTTCGAACACGTCAATTTAATATGATTTCAAGAACGATTAAATTAAAACACGTGTAGAGCATGAACACTAAAATTAAAACACGTCAATTGGAATATATCAATTCCGCCATATCAATTAAACAAAGTTAAAAACATGTCAATTTACTTGAATCGGCAATTAAACAAAGTTAAAAGTGAGATCAGATGATCGAGGAAGAAGATAAAAACATTTGTAATTATTTAAAATTAAAACACGTCAATCTCATGATCATCTAAACATATCAATTTATGAATACAACACACAAGCAATTAATACTATATGTTTATTTATAAATTAATTAAGGGTAAGAATTCTAACATAGATCGAGTGGAAACTAATTAAGGGTATAAATTAGTTAAGGGTACGTAAACACGTCAGTTGTAATGTATTCGAATACTAACCTGTTGTTAGAGATCAAGAAGGGTGGAAACGCAGCCGTAAACCGGGTCCGAAATAAAAAGTCGAATTGATTTCGATCTATTGGATAAACAACAAAACGTTAGAGAGAGAACAACCACTATAAAAAATAAATTTAGTATAAATAGTATAAACTATATAGTCTATCGAACTGAACAATACAAAAACTGAAATCTTTCCCCCAAAGCCTAGGCACGTACGCACGAAAAACAAAAGGATTCAATGGAAGAGCCGGTGGTTCATCCAATGATCATATATATTATTTTTATAGAACTTTCAAAGTGTTAATTAGAAAAATCTATCTATCTATATTTGGATAGAAAGAAGCCGAGTTTGGTTGTGCAATATACTCATACTTAATTGCCTAAATAGTGAAAGGGGACGGGACCTCAATATAGTCGTATATACTTGCCGATATGATATATATGTATGTAGAAGATTGGATGGACAAAGTTGTTAATTAGATAAAACTACGTATTTTAGATTATCATTTCAATAAATAAATAATCCTTCCTATATATCTACTTAAATAATCTAAATTTAGGTATTAATACAATATTTAGATTAAGACAAAGTTGTTATTTAGATTCTTATTTTTAGTGGAAATTGACATAGATAGGATATATATGATATATAGTATGATTAGATTAGATAGGATGGAAATTGGGTGAATATAATATAATTTGCATATGGTAATTGGGTGACATAATATAATTTATTCTCTATTAGGAAAATGGATGGATCGGATGGTTATAATATAATTTATTATTATTATTATTATTATTATTATTATTATTATTGATGATTGTGTTATATTGATATAGTTTTTTTCCTTATATAATATGTATTATTATTATTATTGATATAATTTTAATTATATAATTTTAATTATTTTTATTAGATTTCCTTTTTGACGGGAGAAAGTTTTGTGATACGCACCCACTCGCCGTCACGTATTATTATTATTATTGATATAATTATAATTATAATGTTTGACTAATAGTTGTACATATAATTGAAAAAATATATGTACAAATATTTGAATAATTTAACTATGGAATCGACCATCGTTTACATTTTTACTCATCAATGTCATCATCTTTATTGCAAATATTTGTTAAAATCAAATCATAATTAAAATCATTAAATAATATATAATTAAAAATTCAACTAATTAAATAATAATTAAAATTTTAAAACAAATCATTTTATTTTAAATCAATCCATAATAAAAAAAAATGTTTAATTATTAATTTCAGGTTTGTTATGAAGGTAGCCTTAATTTGTTGGAAAAAAGCGGATTAAAAAATATTGTTGTTTGATTTGGGTATAGAGAACAAAAATGGAAAATATGAGCTAGAGTAGAGTAGATTGTATGATAAGTGAAATAGATGACACATTTAAAACTATTCATTATAATTATTTCATGTTTGTTATGAAGATGGTCAACCTTAATTTTGTTTTAAAAAATTATTCTTTTTTATTTATTTGGGTTAATGAGAAAATGTTAAATCTATGTCAACGTAAATTGTATGGTAAGTTAAACAAATTGTTTTTTGTTTTAAAAATTAAAGATATGCTCCAGAGTAATTAGAAAATTAAGTTAGCAATTAATTAGATAAAAAGTGATAAGCATCCGAATTTTTTTAAAAAAAATCACAAAATTTTATTGGGTCAGATTGGAAAATCTTATTAAATCTCATTTGTTACTAAAATCACTTCTCTACAATCTGAACTATCAAGTGTGTAATTGTATTAGATATTGAAATATTTTGGTTAGTAAAGAGATAAACATCCCTCATTTTGAGGGATTCGAGAAATAGATAATGGTTATAAATATTGGATGAATTAGTTTGATGAATAAAAGTTTAATTTGAAAAAATGTTTTTTAAATCAAATGTGGACCCATCTTTAAGTGCATCATGCTACATAGGATGATTGAAGGAGAATCTGTCATGTGCCATCTCTAACATGTGTTTTAGTATTATATTAGATATATTAGATATTAGATTAGATATTTCAATCATGGTGAAAGAATTACTAAATAAAAAAACACTAATTTTTGGGTAAAATGTGGTAACTAAAAAATATATTGAGCTTTAAATCAAAATAAATGAGAAAAAATAAATTAAAGTTATCATAGAAAAGTAATTATTTAGTATTTAAATTTTTTTAAATCACTTTAATTCGAAAATAAAAGATATGAGATTTATTTTAATTAATAATTGAGTAAATTGAATTAATTATTTAGGTGGGGCCACATTAAAGGAAAACTTGCCACGTAAGCCTGATTTAAGATGTGCCGCTATGTGACATCTTTTAACATCTGTTTTAGTATTATATTAGATATATTAGATATATAGATGTGAACGGAGGGAGTAATACGTTATACTTGGATTCAGTTTGACTTCTGAATCAAGCAAAAAATGAGGCAACATTAAAAACCAAGAGATTCCACAACCAATGGGATTCAAATAAGAGAAGGAGGAGGAGGAAAAAATAACCAAAGGGCCAACAAGCAAATGGTTTGATAGAGGAGGAAAAAATAACCAGTGGGATTCCTTATGAATCAATTAACTAGCAATCCACACATCTATAAAATCTGTATCTCCTGTTTGTGTTGATTGAATACATATGTCAATCCCAATGCCGAATGCAAGCTTCAGAACTCAGGCCAACGCCTTGCTTAGGAAGAACCTCACCTACCAGGTTCTCTATTTCTCATCTCTCTCCATCTTTCCCACACTTAAAATTTAGGTTTATCAGAGCTGATTGTCTTTGGGTTTAATTGATCTATGGTACTTGCTGACAGAAAAGGAACAAGGGGATGAACATCTGCCTTACACTCTTCCCAATCTTCATCTGTGTACTTCTAGTTGTATTACAAGCCCTGATCAACAGCTTGTTAGACAAGCCAAAGTACCGATGTGGATGTGCAGCTGAAACCAATGGCTCCATAGCCTGCGGCCTGCAGTACTCAACCACCGATCAGGCTGCCTTTTGCACCATTGACAGCCCTCAGAAGTGGCCTGCACTCTTGCAAATCCCAGCTCCACAGTACCGCGCTGCAGCTGCCGGTGATTCGTGTAAGAGCAAGGGGTCTTGCCCTGCAACAATCCTCCTCACCGGGAGCAATCAATCTCTTGCACTAGGCTTGGGAGCGCGGCTCTTGTCGTATGGCTCTCCCAATTTTTCTGATGTTCTTGGTAGCATGGCACAAAATGTCTTGGTAAGAACATCTCCAACCGTTTCCTCATTTTATAATTTTTGGAGAATTTTAAGGTATTTAGTCTAACATATTCTCCATCACATTCTTCAAAATGGAGAAGCAGCAGAAAAAATAGAGATAGATTCCCTAAATCTGCAGCATTCTCCAAATCTTTGAAATGGGGAAGCTGTTGGAGTCAAAACAAAAATAATCTGAAGAATATGTATTTTGTTTCTCGATTTTTGAGAAATTTTAGGGAAGTTGTTGGAGATGTCTAAGTAGTTAGTTGTTGGTTGTTTCTTTCGAATACTTTCATGTTACGCTTTTATGAATCTGTTTGCCCATACTCCTTGCTTTGTTTCAGGGATCTGCCTCAATGCCTTCGTATACGAATTTCATGGAATCCGCCTTTTCATCAGACCTTCCAGTGTACTATCTTCAGCCACAGTGCTCTTCAAATTCAAGCTTTTCGGTGCCCATCACAATTGCTTCAAGTTCCATCACACAAGGTATGTACATATGATGAATTATCCGCAAAATGTTCATCAAACTATCCGATAGTATGTGTTATGTCTTATCTTGTTCGCTTTGCTTAAAGACGTGTCATGCTCTCCTGGTCTAAGCCTGTGGCGGAATAGCTCTTCTGATATCAACAACGAGCTATACGAGGGCTACTATAAAGGCAACTCCGAAAGAAAGATAAATGAGATAGCCACAGGTATGTTTAAATCGATGTATTTACCTAGTCTTATGTATGATCCAATGCCTTAACGCGACTTTTAACTTGTCGTACAACAGCGTATGATTTCTTGAACTCAAACAGGCAGAACTTCAATGTTAACATATGGTACAATTCAACCTACAACAATGACACCGGCTACTCTCAACTCTATTTCCCAATCGGACTCTTACGAGTTCCAAAATCAGTGAATTTGGTAAGTTCTCTATAGAGGTCATATGTCATCTGTGTAGCTTCCAGTCTCTAATGGCTTCCACTCCTCCGAATTATGCAGGCATCGAATGCTTTCCTTCAGTTTTTGCTTGGGCCTGGAAGCAAGATTTTGCTTGAATTCGTCAAGGAAATGCCCAAACCCGAAACTCATCTTATCTTGGAGCTATCAGCTATTCTAAGTGGACAGTTTTTCGTATATATAATCACATTACTATTCCCTGTAAGTACACAAAAGTAACATAGATCCAATATGTTGTCTAAGTAAAATTTCCAAGAAAATTGATATATGACTTTCATTTCATATATGCTGCAGGTGATCTTATCGTTTCTCGTATACGAGAAACAGAACAAGCTGAGGATGATGATGAAGATGCACGGTCTTGGAGACGGTCCATATTGGCTGATTTCATACATCTACTTTCTCGGACTATCTCTTATCTACATCATATTTCTCGTGTTCTTTGCCTCAGTGATCGGTAATGACGGCTTCACGCGTCCTCAATTGTGTACTTTTATCGACACTGGCATTCCCTTCCTGACTATTTCCATCCGGTTTTTGCAGGGCTGCAGTTTTTCTCTGTGAATGACTACGGTATCCAGTTCGTGTTCTACTTCATATACATCAACTTGCAAGTCTCACTAGCTTTCCTCGTCGCCCCATTTTTCTCTAATGTCTTGACTGCCAGAGCTTTCGGATACCTTCTCGTGTTTGTAACCGGCCTGCTAGGAGCCTGGCTTTTCGAATTCTTCCTATTAGACACCACTTTTTCGAGTAAGTCTAATTCCAAGCCATTCAAGATTCTCTATTTGCTGCTTTGGCCATCATTGATTCCCTTTGTTTGTGGTTTATATGTAGGAAAAGGGATCATAGCTATGGAGTTGTATCCCGGTTTTGCCCTGTACCGCGGCTTATTTGAGTTTGGACAGTACGCCTTCACGGCTAAGTATCAGGAGACTCGGGGCATGAGGTGGAATGACTTAAACGACAGCTCTAATGGCCTGAAAGAAGTCCTCATTATCATGCTCGTCGAGTGGCTGATCATGCTCCCTCTCGCCTTCTATTTCGACCAAGTTGCCTCATCAGGCAATGGGGTGACTAAGAGTCCTCTGTTTTGCTTGCCTGCCTTCCAACATAAGTGTTCTTCGTCGTCTTCTCGTAGGCCCAGTCTAAGAAAACATGGATCATCCAAAGTTTCTGTACAGATGGAGACACCAGATGTTCTCCAAGAGGTAGATGTAACAAACTGTAGTCTAGATGAATTTACCTTATTGAGCCTTTAAGCATTTCTCATGATGACTATCTACAATTTTCGTATTTTGTCGAAATAGAGAGAGAAGGTGGAGCAGTTGTTGGAGGAAGGAAACGTTGGACACTCGATAATCTGCGATAGCTTGGTGAAGGTTTATCCAGCCAAGGACGGGAACCCTCCAAAGACCGCGGTTAAAGGGCTCTCTCTTGCTTTTCCCCGAGGTGAATGCTTTGGGATGCTCGGTCCCAATGGTGCGGGGAAAACGTCGTTCATCAGCATGGTTAGGACTTAAAAGTAGCCGATTTTTTTACATGTTTTCCTTGGTAAATTTTCACTTGGATAACACTTGGCACATACATTTTTCCGTATCTTGGTAGATGATCGGGCTGTCGGAACCAACTTCTGGCATGGCATTCGTTGAGGGCAACGACATTCGGACTCAAATGGATCAAATCTACACCAGCATGGGCGTTTGCCCACAACATGAGTACATATATATATATATATGCCACTGTCAATTGGTTTTGAGATGGAACCTCATCGGACTTTTATTATCTGTCTCTGCTTATCGTCTTCTTTTTGCCAGCTTGCTATGGGGATCACTGACCGCAAGAGAGCACCTCCTGTTTTATGGCCGCCTTAAGAACCTCAAAGGCGCGGATTTGACAGAGGTGAGAGATGCCTTGATCACGAAGCATTGCACTCGCAATCAGTTTTGCTTAGTTGACCATATATGTTGTCTTTAGGCAGTGGAAGCATCTCTGAAAAGTGTCAACTTATTCCATGGAGGTGTCGGCGACAAGCAAGCCAGGAAGTATAGCGGAGGGATGAAAAGGAGGCTCAGCGTCGCCATCTCCTTGATAGGCAACCCCAAGGTTTGTTGATTCATCACCAAAATTCATATCTATATGTTGATATGAATCTAATTGTCTAAGAGAATGTTGTGATATGAAGGTTGTTTACATGGATGAACCAAGCACCGGACTTGATCCAGCTTCGAGGAACAACCTATGGAATGTTGTCAAACAAGCGAAGCAAGACCGAGCTGTCATTCTCACTAGTACTACTACCTAACATATAAGTGAATGAGTTACTTCACTGTCAGAAAGTTTTCTAAGTTTTGCCTTTTAATCTTTTTCAGCACACTCTATGGAGGAAGCTGAGGTTCTTTGTGATAGATTGGGGATTTTCGTCAATGGCAGATTGCAGTGCATAGGAAATCCAAAAGAGGTAAGCTCTAAAAGTGAATGTCGACGAAACCAAATGAACATTTTGTCAATTGCGCGTTATTTTTGTATGTCGAATCCTGCAACAGCTGAAGGGTCGGTATGGAAGCTCATACGTGTTCACCATAACGACATCTCAAAGCCACGAGAGCGAGGTGGAAGCCATGGTGCGAAGCCTCTCACCGAATGCCCTAAAGATGTACCACATCCTGGGCACCCAGAAGTTCGAGCTGCCAAAGCAAGAGGTGAGGATCTCGGATGTTTTCCAGGCGGTGCAGCGCGCAAAGACCAGGTTTTCGGTCTTTGCTTGGGGCCTCGCCGACACCACCTTAGAGGATGTGTTCATCAAGGTTGCTAGGGAGGCTCAGGCTTCCAATGCACTCTCATGAGCCCAAAAACTAGCAATTGTTAAATATAGACATAATTTTTGTAGTGTAAATCTGTATATTGCCAGTAAGTATTGTGTATTAGCCTTATAGCCTCTTTGAGTCTTAGGCATTGTAAATATAAAACACATAATTTCCCTTTGTATAGTTTGCTGTTGTAATAAGAATTTATTATGCAGTTTTTTCTTAGAATGAAAAGTCCAAGAAATCACATATGTATTTTCTTTTGTTTTGTGAGAAATTTAGATCTTTGTTGGGATGACAAAAAGATGAAATAACTCAAACACTCGGTAATTGTTATTTTGTGAGGTTGTTTAAGCGATCTAACAACTCATCCATTTTTTTGTAGCAACATCATCATCTATTATTTTTTTATTAGAAAATAATTCGAGAATAAGACAAATCTGACTCATCGAGCATCAAACATACAACATAAAATCAAAATGGTGCAATACAGAGAGTGGCAATCAAATAGGCCCGATCGAACAAACGAATCTAACCTAATCAAGTAGGGGACAACACAGGCTAAAATCGGAGTCAAGCACTACCAAGCGATGAAAGTTAAAACAACTGTTTTTCTAACATATACACTATATTAGGTCCGGCTACCTAGAACATCATTGTGGAGCAGAACTTGTAATTATGTATCAGAATTCAAATTCAATCTATCTGCAACGCTATTAACTGAAAACACTAATTTAGTTAATAAATTAATCATTTGGTTAATAGATTAAGCATTTTAATTTAATTAAGATAAGATACTTTTAAATACACTAATTTAGTTATTTTAACAACATTTAGACATTCCTATATGGGGTGTGTAGGACACGTTCCGGGCTGGTTCCAAGGACTGAACGGCGTGGCTGATGACGTCTGGGGCTGGGTTTGGAGGCTGAGAGCTCCCCCAAAAGTGGCATTGGAGGGCGCTCCAAGGGGCATTGGCAGTGCGCGCCTGCCTGCGGGGACGTCATGATATCACTGACTCGGGTGTGGGGAGGAAGAAACTGTCATACATGCTCTTTTGGAATGCCCAACAATAGCACAAGCTTGGGAAGGGTCTTCGATTGGAGCCCGAATGTGAGGAATGGGGGTTGTTTCATTTGAGGAAGCAATCAAGGATATCTATGGCACAGAGGGATTGGCAGGCCTTCTAGAGTTCCTCACAAACGCTTGGATCGCGTGGACAGCAAGGAATTTGCTACTGTTTGATGACCGTCCTCCTAACATACCGATTCTGAGGCCGGGATGGGTTTAGAAAGCTGGTGGCTGACTACAAGGGGATTTGGCAGAATCGTGATGAAAGTGCTGGTGCGGCCAATCGACGTGTGGTGGGAGGGAGCACCTGGGTTCGACCGGAGGCTAGGTGAATACGGATGCAGCACTGGTGGAAGGAGGAGTAGTGTGGCTAGGGGCTGTTGCCCGAGACGCAGAGGGACTGGTGTTATGGGCTGCTGTTCGTCGAGTTAAGGCTGTGTGGGACGTGAACATCGCCGAAATGAAGGCTGCTCTATTCGGTGTGGAGATGGCAGCAGCAATGGGGGCTACTTTAGTATATTTGGAGACTGATGCTTTACAGGTGGTTCATGCCCTCAAAAATAGGGAGAGATTAGGCCATGTGCACCCGTGAACACTTACCTCAGCTCTTAACTCACTTTTTATCCGCCACATCAGCTTAAGAACGCCCTTTCAGCTTTTTATCAATTTTACTCACATCCGTGCATTTCACTTTCGACCCTCTTACCCAATTTTTATTCTTTTTTTTTTTATTACCAAGGATCTAATTAAATTCTCATTCATAATTATTTCGATATTCTTATTATGTAAATATTAATTAAATATAATCACAACAAATTATACAAATAATATATTTTTTTTAAATTCAAATATATGTAAAAGGGATGTCTATTGGTAGATAAAATTATTTTCTATTCATATGTATATATTTTTGTTAAAATAAATAACGTTAAACTTTTAAAAATGAGTTTTAAATTTATTAATCTATCTTGGACCACGTGTTGAAGCTTCATTGGCAGCTTGCTTGCCTTGGGTCATCCTGTTGCCTTTGAAAAGTAGAATGAAGCTGCCGCTTGGGATATTGCATTTGACGCTTATACAAGGGCTTTTACTCCCGGCTTGTCAGATTTTCCTTTTTTTTTTTTTTTCTTTTGGATACAGTTGGCACCTAAGAACACTAGTTTGCCGCTCCGCTGTGTTTGCCCTTACTCTCTTATTCTCATATGGTGGCCGAGGATATTCAGAACATTGCATTAAATTTCCTGTCTTTTACATTTGGACATGTACGTCGCAGTGCCAATCTCTTGGCGCATTCGGTTGCTAGACTTGTTCCACTATGTGTTTTTTGATTCGTTGTCGCAATGGATCCTTAACCTTGCGGAGATGGATCTTATTTAATTGACGGAGCCACCTTTATTTCAAAATAAAAATAAAAATATATGGATTAAATAATTGCATTTAAGTTGTTTTTATTTTGATTTTGTTGTATAGCTCATAGGTTAAGCTATAAAGAAAGCACCACACCACTCCACCAGAGGAAACCAAACCAGAGGCTGCTGCTTTTTCTGCCAAATTCCTGGTTCTCCCTCCGCCATCTCTCCCTCTCTCCCACCACTCCTTTCTTCCTCCTCTTCCATGGCGGTCGGAGTCCTCGCTCTCCAGGGCTCTTTCAACGAGCACATCGCAGGTGCGCTTCTCTTCCCGCCTCTCTTTCTTCGCTGCTTCGAGTATTTACGGTATTTCATCTCTCTTCCTTCGGAACTTGATTCTTCGCCGATCTCTGTTTTTACGATTTCTAGCGCTGCGGAGGTTGGGCGTGAAGGGAGTGGAGATACGCAAGCCGGAGCAGTTGGATGGCCTTGCTGCACTCATCATCCCTGGCGGTGAAAGCACCACCATGGCCAAGCTCGCCGAGTTCCACAATTTGGTCAATCTCCCCCCCCCTTCTCTCCCTCTTGAATTCTCTGATTTTTGTTCTTGGATTGTCTTAAGTCTTCTTCCGTTCAGAATCACATGCTATTGTTTATTTCTCTATTTGTGTGGTGAATATCCATGTATGTGTTGGATGAATCCTTGCGGATTCCCTCTTCCGGGGTCGCAAATTAGGGTTTGTTATAGGTTCTGTTTTGAGGAACTGCAATTTGAGGCTGGAATTTTGTATGTGTCTGAAATGAAACTATTGCCTCAATTGTTTTCTGATAATTGTTTGTTTCTATGATGGTGATTGGTGCCTTTTTTGGCAGTTCCGAAGGGAATTTGTGATCATGAATGGTTGGTGTATTGTGTTGCTCTATGTACTGATTCATATTTCCTTTGATGATAGTGTGATAGGGACTGAAGGAGCGGGTCAATAATATAGAATTGATTGAGTACTGTTACTGTTCTATTCCTGATTTTATGATGATCTTACATCTCACCAACTGTAACCCGGGCATTTGTGATTGAATCTGGACTATGATAATGCTTCATAACATGAACTCTTATTTATTTTGTTTTAATGTTCAGTTTCCGGCTTTACGTGAGTTTGTTCAACTGGGAAAGCCAGTTTGGGGGACTTGTGCAGGACTTATTTTCTTGGCAAACAAAGCTACTGGTAAGACAATTCTTTCAAAGCCGGTTTGGGGGACTTGTGCAGGACTTATTTTCTTGTCCATCTCTTGCTTTGTTTCTGCATTTTTGGTTGTGACGTTTATTTCATAGGTCAAAATATTAAATTTTGGGGGTGCTTATTGCCTCTGTCTAAAGTTGTACCTTTAAATGATGATATGTGTCTGTCTATCATCTATCATTTGAAGCTCAAAAAATGTGGCTCATGCTTTTCAGGGCAGAAAATTGGTGGCCAGGATTTAGTTGGTGGTCTAGATTGCACTGTTCACAGGAATTTTTTTGGCAGCCAGGTCAGTACCTCTTTTGTTCTTGACTAGGCTGGAATGTTGGATATATTCATAAAGTTATATGTGTGATTGACACTTTGCCTCGAGCTTTTTGTCTGTGAACAACACTGATTGGAGGATAATCAACTATAGGTTCTCATATGTTGATAACATGAATAGTTCAATGAAGCACTGTGTGCTTATGGATTATAAGTTCACCCTGGCCTTACTCAAATCACATTCTCAACACTTCCAAATCAGTTGCTCAAATGTAATCACTAAGTTGAAGGCTAGAATTAGAAAATGGAAGTCAGCTTTATGTTCACTTTATCTGTATGGTATTTGTGTAAAATTTGACCTGCTCTTAATACGAGGATTGTTCATGCATCCCTCCATTATCTATTCCTTGAAAGCATCTGGCTTAGGCTTTGATACTGGATAATGTGGTTTACAACTTTGAATTTTGATTCTATCTAGATTCAAAGCTTTGAGGAAGAGCTTTCAGTGCCTGAGCTTGCAGATAAAGAAGGTGGTCCTCCAAATTTTCGAGGAGTATTTATTAGGGCACCTGCTATTCTGGAAGTTGGCCCAGATGTCCAAGTTTTGGCCTATGCTGATGTTCCCTCGGACAAACTTTTGAATGCGAATTCTCTCACTGACAAGCAACAGGTTTTCTCTTCTCTTCTCTTTTTTCCTGTGCTGTAGTAATTTTCTTTTCAAGTTTTCCCTTGTATATCTTATTGGGTTGATTGGTCTTTTGTGCTATCTATGATTAAGCTTTTAGTGCCCTTGTCCCTTAACCCTTGATAGAGATAACATCTTTTATTCATAAATATCTATAGCAAGAGTGAAACTTCTGGACAAGTTCCATCTTGAAGATAACTGTGCAACTATCACCACACATTTTCTTTAATGGCTGTTTTCGGCCCCTGAACTGGCATGGTAATTTCTTTTGGTGGATCAGTCGGTGTATTCTTGAGCATTGTAACATTGCTATTTGTCTTGTTTTCTGTTAGAATTGACGGTCATCCCACAACCATTTGTTTCTGTTCAAGAGTCACTACTTTTTGAAGTTATTTCTGATTATCAGCGATAGACTTTCTTTTTCATCAGTGTTTTGCTTGTTAATTCCAAATGTGGACCTGGTTGTAGGCTTCCATCCCATGATACACTGTTGTTTGTTCCTCTGCGTTGTTATTTGATATTTCAGATTGAAAGTCTATTGAGGAATGAGGAATTTTTCATTTTTTATTAGTGTCTCTGATTTCTACAACATCCAATCCAAAGGTGTGTACTGAATAGTATTAGCAAGTAGAATTTCATCCTGCTATCTTATTTCTCTTTGTGGCTTGAATGTGCCAGGTGAATCCCGAGCCCAAGAAGAAAGTCATCGTTGCTGTTAAGCAGAAGAATTTGCTAGGCACTGCTTTCCATCCCGAACTGACAGCTGATACCCGTTGGTAAGACCTGCTTGCACCTTCAATGTCCAACTTGGTGTGTTCTATCCGTGATTTTACAAAACTTGTTGCTCCTATGGCAGGCACAGCTACTTCTTAAAGATGACACTTGAGCTCAGGGAAGGAGCCTCAAACAAAAGTATCATCCCAGTCGGAAGAGACTTGGATGCACTGCAAGAAACAAAAATTGACTTGCCAATTTACCTGCCATAGCAAGGAACTCAAAAGAAATACCTTCCATTCACGATCAATCTCGCCCTGAAAAGATGCTCAGAACATCAAATTTCACCACATTTAATTTACAAATTTACGGGTAAGTCAAGTAAATAGCTTCTGTGTTTGAATTGAGGGGCCCAGGTTTGTTTCTTGGCTTTAAGAAAGAGGGGATATCTTTAATAAGTGATTCCCTGCTTAAAACTCTGTAGCCACTGCTCTATATTAAGCTCATAGGATGATTTGGTTCTTTGATGTGGATTTCGGGTCTTCATGTTCATTAATGTAACGTGTAATGCTCGTCGCTAACCATCATTGTAGTAGTGTATACATGTGCGACAAATGGTTATGCGTTCACGCTCGTTATAGAACAAGGCAAAGCATCAAGCCACCATGCCTTTGATACCTACTTGTGACTACATGCCCAACTGCCAGGCCTGGCCGGGCCTGAGGGTGATCTGATTTGGGCCAAATTGACTATAAGACCACCCACCATGGTTTTGTGCAAATGTGCATTTTGTAGACATTTTTTAACTTCAATGATTGTTTTGTGTAAATGTACACATTTGAGCAATGTGCAAATTTGAGCACACTATTTTCTTTATGTGCAAAAACTTTTACAAAAGGCAAAACAATTTCATTGGTTGATTTTTTTATGATTTTATTTTCCTTCTAGTTTTAAATGAATTGTATTTGAACGATTTGTAAAAAAATACACATTTAATCAATGGAGCAAAATGTTAAAAAACAATGTGTACATTTTATCTAAAATCATCGTGGATGGGAGCTTAAACGAAAAACATGACATTTGATCAAGTTTCTGAATCCCAATTTCATTAATAACTACGTACTCAATCAAACAAATCAATTATTCTCATAGAAATAAGAAAGAGTACATTTGAGTACATTCCAATAGAAATGACAAAGCAAAAAAAGATCAAACCAACTCAAATCTTGCAATAATCGAACATAAAATGCCAAAACAATTGAACTAAATGAACTCGAATCATCCATCATCATCATGAAATTCGTCCGATTTTCATCACCACCAAATCAACACCACCGAAACTCCGACCACCAAAGACACAACCCCACTATAACCACGGCCGCCTCCACACCTACCCGAAGAGCTATTGTTCGTCGACCCACCACCACTGCCTCCACCACTACCACTATCACCGCCATCACTTGACGAAGCATCAGCAGCGCTCCCACCACCGCTCTTGCCAGCATTGGCCTCCGGGGTAGGCGCTGGGGCCTCCAAGAAAGGCGGGACTGGGAAGATTGCCTTGGGGAGAAGCATCCTACTGACCTCATACACCGCGAGCTGCTGATCAGTGTTCGAGTACACGGTGCTGACCACCGTGGCCTCATTGTGGCCTACGCCGGTAGAGAAGTTCACCTGGTTGCCGGTTGTGATGAGGTTGAGCATATACGCACCGTTGGAGGCATCCCCAGCCTCGGTGATGAGCGGGTTGGTGACCGCTTCAAAGTCGGAAAGGGCGAGGAAAGACGGGACGCAATGGAACAGTACGAGCTTCGCAAGCTGGTCGGAGCTGAGGGAGTTCAAGGCCCCGGATTTCATGCCCGCGAAGGCCTTGTTCCTCGGGGCGAATATGGTTACGCCTTGGTTCTGTTTCGAGGCGCCGTTGAGCTCGGTTTCTAGCCGGTTGACCACTTGGGTTCGAGTCATTAGCCCTAGGAACCGGCTGAACCCCTTGGCTTTTTTGAGGATTTTGGTGATGCTAGGTGGTGGTGTTGGCTTGGCCGGGGATGGGGCTGGGGCCAGAGCCGGGGCTAAAGGGTGAGGCAGAGCTGGAGATGGTGTTGCAGTTGGCGGTGGTGGTTGTGCCGTGGTGGCGGTGAGGTGGAGGAGGAGGCTGATGAGGACATAGATTGGAGCGGTGTTGATCATTTTTTACAAAATATTTGTGGATTTTTTTTTTAAAATTTTTACTTCTTGTATTTTTTTCTTCTTGCATGGAAGTGTGATTTGTGAGAGGAAGTGTACGAGGGTTTTTATCAATCAAAGATGGATGTTAGGTGGGAATTGAATTTTAGGGTTTATGTTAGGCCATGGATTTGAGTTGTATATGCTTAGGAATGAAGGGAGAAAAAAAATCATTAATAGAAGTAATTAACATTTTAATTTTTCGATGGAGGTCATATATCACTTGCAGATCGTTTAGTAACCACAACTATCAGATTAAAGACTGAGAATTGAAAGAAGAAAATTAGAGGTTGAAGATCCATGACTAAGTACGTTATTGAAAGAACAACTTTGGAGGTACACAAATTTAGGGCAATGGAGGTAGGATGCATGAAGGTGCAAGAATTGAATGTGCAACCATCTTACACAAAAATGTCAATGTCTTTGGGTGTAAGTTTTGGATAGTTGTTTATTGCATGTTATTGAATGAATTCCCAAATTGTAGATTTTTTTAAATAAAGGTGAGAATTCAAAATATTTTTGCCTGGTGAATTGAGAGGTCGAAAGAATCGGCTAACTGATCGGCTAACCATCATAAAGAAACAAAGGAAATATGCAACCAAAATACAATGACCCATACACCTGCTCCTAGCAAAATTAGACCGATAGAGTGGAAGTCGAGGAAAACCAAGGTAAGACTACGAATGTCGAGAATATGAGAGAGTCAAAAACCGATGCGACGTCTTAATTTCGTGAAGACAGAAGCAAAAACCCACAACCGAAAAGTGATGTCTCATAAGTGTGGATTAACGACGTTCCCCTCAACTAAATGAAGAGATCTTTAAAAACTACAACATTGCCACAATCAATAGGGTGTTTGAATATGTGATCATCTCATCCGAAACTAAACACAACCACAACCGAATCAAAGAAACAATACCACTTAGAAGAATAGATCTAACCGAGAAGAAGAGGGATGGGTCAAGGAGAGAAGAATGGGTTATATGGTTCGAATGAAGCCTATTTCTTAGATGAGAGGAGGTAATACCATTTTTTTAAAAAAAAAAAAAATCCTAAATTACAATGTCTAATAGTAAATACAAAATTAAAAAAATTTCAAACCTTTCCCTATATATATATATATTTGATGTAAGTATAAAGTTTGGGAACAACCGCCTTCTAGGTATTATAAGCTAAACTTTGACGGCTCCTATTGCTAGTCTGAGGCAGGCTCCTACGAGTTTGTCATCCGTGATCACAACGACAATATTTTCTCTTTAAGTTCGGGGCGCTGTAGTAACAGCTCTGCGGTGTTTCCCGAGGCTTTGGGCCTCCACATGGGTGTTGCAAAGGCGAAAGCCTTGGGAATTCAATACCTTCTGATCGAAGGGGATTGTTTGATCATTATAAAGGTTCTCCTGGGGGACTGGTCGTGTCCTTGGAACATTGAGCTGCTGATGGTCGAGGCGACTATTCACTTAAATTCTATGTCTCATGTTGCTATTCGTCATATTTTCAGGGGTTCGAATGCGGTGGCCGAGAGAATTGCACCTTTAGCCTACAACATCCCTGCCGATGATAGCTTGGTGGCTGATCCAGAACTTCATGTTCTCGTCTGCTCGGACGCGCTAGGAAAGAGGCCCGGTCGGCGGCGGCTTTCCTAATTTTTATCATGCTTAAAAAAAAAAAAGATGTAAAATTCTAACAATGGAGTCAACATTTTTGGTGATCCTTTGGTTCTGTCCAACTCGGACAATCCTGGTTCACAATTGATTCCGGTAAAATTCTCTAGTAATAATTTCTTAGGGTGGAGTCGTGGAGTTCGTCTCGCTCTAGGCGCCAAGAACAAGATTGGGTTCATTGACGGTAGCTGTAGTAAAGCTTCAGTCGGACCTGCGAATTTCCATAGATGGACTCAAGTCGATTACATGGTTTGATGCCGGTTACTTAATTCTCTAGAGAATTCGATTTCTGAGAGTTTTTTGTTTGTTGATTCTGCGAAAGATCTTTGAGAAGAGTTGTCTGAAAGGTATGGTCGGACGAATATGCCATTAATTTTTCGTCTCAAGAAGGAATTGGGGACGATTGTCAAAGGGAATAGCTCTCTTGCTGAATATTTCAATAAACTCAAGCGAGTCTGGGATGAATTGAAGGTAGTGGAAGGACTCCCAGAGTGTACTTGTGGTGCCATGGCTGTCTGTTCTTGTGAATTACTCAAGAAAGTCATGGATGCTGATTCTCGTAACCGGGTTATTCAATTCTTGATGGGATTAGGTGATGATTTTGAGGGTGTCTGAAATAGTATTTTGGCCATTGATCCGTTACCCACGGTGAACAAGGTCTATTATATGGTGCAGTAGATTGAGGATTATAAGGGTGGTGGTGCAGGTTTGCAATCTCAGCCTGGGTCTAGCATAGACACCAGTACTGCACTGTCTGCATCTTGGAATTTTCGATCAGAGAAAAAGTATTTTAAGAAAGATAAGAAAGACAGGTATTGTACTCACTGCAGACAGAAAGGACACACTGTGGAGAGTTGTTTCAAACTCCATGGCTTCTCGGATTGGTATAAAGAATTTGAAGATGGGAAGGTTTCTGGAAGGGCTAATAATGCAAGCAGTGAGCCTATGTCTGAGACTCCTTTGGAAGATCACAATGGTGGGAAAATGGATCAATCCTTTATCAGTGCCATATATCAAGAAGTGATGAAGGCTATGCAGGGCCAGTCTCATGTTAACTGTGCTTCTGTATCTACATCCATAGCAGATAAAAATGTATCTTATGGTTTTGCTTTAAGTATTTCTAGTCATGACGGTAATAATTGGATCATTAACACGGGAGCTACATACCATATGACTGCATTTGAGCATTTGTTAGTTGATAAAAGGCAGTTGATTAAGCCTATTCATATTGCATTGCCTGATGGGTCTTTATCTATAGTACATGAAATGGGAACTCTAAAGTTAACTCCTAACATTACATTGTTAAATGTATTATTAGTTCCTGTTTTCAAGCATAATCTTTTGTCTGTTGGGCGTTTGGTTGAAGATTCTAATGTTGTAGCTGTATTTACTCCTAAGTCTTGGTGGTTTCAGGACCTTGGAACTAGCAATATCATTGGTTCTGGGTCGAGAAGTGCTGGTCTATACAGGTTGAACACCAAGGCTCCAGAAGGCTTGGCTTCATCTTCTTTGGCTTGCAAATATGTGTTTCCTTTGTCTAAAGTGCATCTTGGTGCTTCTATCAATGTTGTCAATAAGAGTGATCTAGCATTACATGCTCGGTTGGGGCATACCTCATTAAGCAAGCTGTGTCACTTATGTTGTTTTTCATCTAAAACTTTAGCTGATTGTGAAACTTGTATCATGGTTAAGATTCATAGATTGCTATTTCCTATTAGTTGTTCTGTTTATGTCAATTGTTTTGATTTGGTACATTGGGATATATGGGGGTCTTACAAGGTTCAAAGTATTATTGGTTCATCTTATTTTCGTACTGTTGTCGATGATAAGAGTAGAGTTACTTGGACTTTTATGCTGAATAGAAAATCTGATGTTCCATCTGTCATTACTCATTTTATTGCTTATGTTGCAACTCAGTTTGGTGTTACTATTAAATCTTTTCATAGTGATAATGGAGCTTAGTTTGTGCAGTATTCTTGTGCACAAATGTTTGCCTCTAAAGGTATCACTCATCAAAGGAGTGCACCTTATACTCCCCAACAAAATGGGAGAGTAGAGAGGAAACATAGGCACCTTATAGAGACTGCTAGAGCACTAAAACTTCATATTGTGTTACTAGATAGATTTTAGAGTGATTGTGTTCTAGCAGCCACCTATATTTTAAACAACTTCATTCTTTTGTTTTTCAATGGAAGACTCCTTATGAAGTTTTGTTTCAAAAGGTTCCTACCTATTATGAATTAAGAACAATGGGATGTTTGTGTTATGCACTTTCTCCTAATCACAAACAAGACAAGTTTGCTTCCAAAGCCAGAAAGTGCATATCGCTTGGATATCCTTTTGGTCAAAAAGATTATAAGCTATATGATTTGTCTGCAAATAACTATGTGATCAGCAAGGATGCTATATTTTTAGAAGATCAGTTTCCTATCAAGACTTCACATGTGATCACATCTCTAGTTGGAGTGGCTCCTATCTCTTTGGCAAATCCTGCAGTGGATTTAGATACAAACATTCCTGTTGAAAATCATCAACAGTCTTCTGGCTTTGTTCTAAATACTTCATCTACATATTGTCAGTCGTGAGAGAATGAGCTATTATCTACAAATGATGTTCAACAACATTTGCATTCTCATTCCAGTGACTCACACACCAGCTCTACAAGCAATTCTGGTCATCAATAACATGTACAATCTATTAGAAGGTCTTGAAGATCTCACCTACCTCCTACTAAACTCAAGGATTTTATTTGTCCTACTATTGGTGACATAGAGTCACAATCTCAGTCTTTTATGAAAGTTGCATTGGGAGATCTTAGTTTATTCTCTCAAGACTTCATCATATATATCATTTGCAAATTTGGTTCAAATCCAATAACCTCATACTTACAAGCAAGCACAGTCAAAGCAAGAGTGAATAGATGCTATGCAGGTTGAGTTGGATGTTTGGAAAGAAATCAGACTTGGATTCTCACAAATCTACCTAAAGGCAAGGAAGCTATTGGTTCAAAGTGGGGTTTCAAGTTAAAACATAAACCAGATGGCTCTATAGAAAGGTATAAGGCAAGGCTTGTTGCAGAGGGTTATAACCAAGTCAGTGAGAAGGACTACAAGCACACCTTCTCCCCTGTAGCAAAATTCACCACTGTTAGGTGTTTATTAGCTTTGTCAACCATACAGGAGTGGGTTATTAATTAGTTGGACAACAACAACACATTCCTTCATATATGGTTACTTGGATGAGGAGATCTATATGAAACCTCCAGAAGGATACTCTAAGGCACTACCAGGGCAAGTATGTCTCCTTAAAAGATCTTTATGTGGTATGAAGTAAGCAAGCCGTCAGTGGAACCTTGAGTTAATAAGGTTTTTGGTCACCTTGGATTTCATTCAATCAAAACATGATTATTCTATGTTCACCGAATCAGTGTCATCTGGAATCATTATTGCTTTGGTTTATGTAGACGATTTGCTTATTACTGGAGATGATGAAAGTGAAATCATCAAGGTTAATCAACAACTTCATCATCAATTTACTATAAAAGATCTTGGTCTTGTAAGGTATTTCCTTGGTCTAGAAATTGCAAGATATAAAGAAGGGATGATGATTCATCAAAGGAAGTATATTGTTGATCTTTTGAAGGACGTGAAGATGATGGAAACTAAGCCCACTGCATTCCCATCACCTAAGGGCCTTAGACTATCTACCGAAGAAGGGGATTTGTATCCAGATAAAGGAAGGCTATAGGATATTGGTAGGGAGATTTCTCTTTCTCAATCTCACTAGACCTGACATCTCGTACTCAGTGCAACATTTGTCATAGTTTGTTAGTACGTAATCCTTGAGTCCCTCATTATCAAGCTGCAATCCATGTCCTCAGATACCTTCGAGGCTCTATCAGTGCAGGTCTATTTTACTCTGCAAATTCTGCTCTTCATTTATCTGCTTTCAGTAATGGAGATTTGGGATCACGTGCATTCACATCTAGATCACTTTTTGGGTATTGTGTGTTATTAGGTGATTCTCTTATTTCTTGGAAAACAAAGAAACAAGCTACAGTTTCCAAGTCTTCTGCAGAATTAGAGTATAGATCATTGTCTTACACAAGTAGTAAGCTTGTTTGGTGAAGGTTTATTTCTGGATCTTCACATACAAGTTTCATTACCCATTCCATTGCATTGTGACAACCGGGCAGCTATTCACCTACGCATAGACTGTCACTTTATGAGAGAAAAGCAACAACAAAGTTTCCTCCTCACTCACCATCTTCCTACTTCCTTACAATTGGCTGACATTATGACAAAACCCTTGGGTGAACAACAACACAAATTCCTGTCTACCAAGTTGGGATTGGTGTTTGATTCACCAGATCCAACTTGAGGGGTTATTAGAATATAAATGATCAAGAGTAGTTTGTAACAATGTAAAAAAGATAGGGAGGTTCACTGTAATTATATTATTTGTAAGGTCTATATATACGAGACCTGAGGTTAGTTACAACTAACTTTTTGTACTCTTGAGCTTGAATACAGAAATACAATTCTCTCCTTCTGAGCTTCAATTAGTGCTACATTGGAGGTTTTCTCAAAAGTTATTTTGGATGGTGGTTTGATTTCATTTCATGTGTAGTAAAAGTGAAACATCAATCATCGAATAGATCCAGTCACTAATAAATGATTACATGTTTTAAAGCTGCATGAATTTGAGGCTAAATTGAAGCTTTTAAACTTTGATAAAATAGTCGATCTCCACCCTTTTGAAAGAGTGGTTTACATATATATAGCACTTTGGAACTAGCTATAGCCTCGAACATGGCCTTATAAATATCAAACAAATTGTGATATATTTGAGCCCTTTATTCAATTGCAAGACCTCGATCGATCCCCAAGAAAATGAGGAGTCGTTACTTGTACAATGTCAATCGTATGGTTGGCATTAATGTCATGATGGAGGGCTTGATCATGACCCAAACCCTCGTCTAGAGGGTTGGGATCGGGTCTAACTGACGATGACCGTCGGTGGGTGACGCCGCGCTTATCATGGCTTGACAACGTTGGTTTCATGGTTGCTCCCATCTATATAAATTATATTTCTCATCATCACCAAATCTATAATTAATTAAGCTAAAAATATATATAGTAACTTTTGAACACTTATTTACAAGAGAATTAATAGATTAATGTAGGGGTATCATATATCATTTTTTCACCTAATTAATCTCGAAACAACAAGTTATAATTAAAGAGTCGTTATATAAAATTAGGAAAAAGAAACAAGATCATGGCTTAAAATGCTCAACTAAAAATGAATCTAATATATAATGTGTTTTTCAAATTACCCCTTAATGCATGTTTTGAGACCTTTTTTTTAGAATTAGAAATATATATAATTAATGAGGAATATATGTAAAATCTCACCATGGTAACCAAAGCATAAAGTGGGAGTGTCACATAGCTACAAAGGACAAGGAGAAGCAACCTGCAAGTCACATGAACATTGTTAGTATTTTAATCAATAATAGATGATTTAATAGATTTTTAAAGCTGATTGTAATAATTTGTATTGGTATATGAGTTTTTTGCTTTTAAAATTTTTATAATCGGATAAAATATACATTAAATATTAAAAGTAAAAATAGTAAGATTTATGAAAATTTTAGTAGAACGAGGATATATTTCTTAAAACTCGTGTCATTTAGTAAAAAATCATTTCCCTCCAAAAAAAAACATGAAATATCAAGTAATTAATTTCTCACCCCATGCCCATTATAATGATATCATCTTGTTTCTCCTTATGGAAACAAGAATTGGCCCCAAACATCCACTGCATCAAAACAAAAATCAACGGTGTAAAGAATTTGTAATAATAATCATCATATATTTAAATCAATGCATTAATTAATGGTGCAAAGCATCCAATCAATTTTGCTCACCCATGTATATATGTACAAAGCAACTTGGAAGGCATTCTGCAAAAATTCATATAAAAAAAAACCACATTGATCATCAATAATATTTTAGAAGACATGATCTATCATCTATCTAGCACAGTTTAAGAAATCAAAATTGGGAATTTTTTTTTTTCTTAATATATTATAATCTATAAATCTCAATAAAAAATATTATACACTACGCCAGAAATACACTAAGGCGACGGATCTACTTCGTCGCTTGAGATGTGTTTTGGCCGCTGGACATCTCAAATCCATTATGCGACGGCAAAGTTGTTGTCCGTCGCATCGCATGAGTAAGTGTGATTTGGGGTGTAGGAGATGCTCACTCACCTGGAAGAGGACGAAGTTGATAAGGTAGAGGAGAAAAGCAGGGCGGTTGAACCAAAAGAGCTCATCTCTGGGCTGAACAATTGGGTCTCCAACCACCATATCACTTGTGGCTTGTATTCTTATCGCCATCTTCGTTATGATCCCCTGCAGCTTCGTTCCCACCGCCAGGAGCACCTGCGCATCCCATCATCCCCGTTAGATCCATCCATCATCGAATGAACGGTCCAGATTGAGTTTTGATTAGGTCATTTAATTTGTACTTACAATGAGTGGAACAGCAGGTAGCCAGAGGGAGTGGTGGAACTCTGCATCCGGATATAAAATTACTCAAAATTAAGCAAGGATTTCGTCAAATTCATTTAATTAATTAATTAATTAATTTCCAAACGAATCTGTACACGTTCACATAATGAATTGAGCTGATATATATTGTTATTATTATATTCTTTTATTAATCAAAAGAAAATATTCTAGCTACAATGACATTTTTCTTACATTTTAATGTGAAATTAATTTCAGGAATTCTGGTCGGTTTGGGTATAAAAGCTTCATTAAACCATTGCGTATTGATTATTTCTCCAATCTCTTTGAAAGAGTAAGGATCCTCTACACCCCTCTGTAAGACGCCCGGTGTGACACAAAATTATTTTTGGTATAATTTCATGTTAAAAAAAATTAAAAAATTATATTTATATTCTATACATTTATATTTATATATCTATAAAAAAATTTTCTTGAAAAATCAAATTTCAAAAAATATATATAATTAAAATAACAAATATTTGATAAAATAATTTTTATATTTTTTTAAAACATCATTTTTCATTATGAAAGTTTATAAACATGAGAATATATGTATATAGAATATAAATATAATTTTTTAATTTTTTTTAACATGAAATTATACCAAAAATAATTTTGTATCACACCGGACGTCTCACGGAGGGGTGCAGAGGATCCTTACTCCTCTGAAACTATGTGAAATTCTCGGGAATCGAACCATATAAAACGTACTACGGCCTACGGTCCTTTGTAGGTTAGAACCCGGACCCGTGAAGGATTAGTCGATAATCTTAAAACCCCACGTTACCAAAAAAAAAAAAGTTGCTTTTCTCTCTAGTATATCTGAATAATTTCTTTCTAAAGAGAGGTTATTGAAAAATTAAAATCAACAATGGGAAAGGTTGACAAATGTATATTTAAGTAAGTACGATTTTTGTTCGTCTACTATACCTAAATAGTAATTTTTTTTCTAATTAAAGAGAGGTTATTGAAAAATTAAAATCAACAATAGATGGGAAAGGTTGACAAATGTATATATAATTAAGTACGATTTTTGTACGTCTACCTAAATAGTATAGTAATTTCTTTCTAATTAAAGAGACGTTATTGAAAAATTAAAATCAACAATATATGGGAAAGGTTGACAAATATGTACTGATTATATATGTATATATATATATAGGCCGGTTGGAAGTACTTACGGTATTTATTGAAGAGTAGAGATATCACCGCCGCAAACCAAATTGTTGGGCTGACAAATTAATTCATATCAACAACATTAATAACGTACATTATGACAACAAGTGATTAACTAATACGGAGTAAATATATAGTCCATCCATTCCATAATAAGATATCCGTTTGCTTTTAGACACGCTTTTTAATAAACGAAAAATTCTATAAAATATTATTTTTTTAAATTAATTTTTTTTTATATAGTTTGATACTTATTAGTAATAATTATCAAATTATATAAAAAAAATTAATTAAAAAAATAATATTGTATAAATATTTTCGCTCATTCAAAAGGTGCCGAAAAGAAAAAGAACATGTATTATGGAACGGAGGTATATATATATAGTTAATTTAGCCTGAGAATTTTGGGAGATGATAACGATCGAACCTGATCCCGACGACAACTTTGAAGTCCTCTTCAAGTGTTTTATCCATGTAGTCATGGAAATCAAAATTTGCCCTGCTTTCGGGTGCTACATATGCCTGATCGATTTAAATAGTTGATGAATTAATATAGTGTTAATTAATTATGATTAAAAAAAAAAACATTTTCCCCCTTGGTTAAAAGTTTAGGGTGCGAATGAAGTACGTGCAATCCTCATCTCAAGAATCAAACCAGAGAAGCTTATTTCAAACAAAATTTACATTATAATATTATAAAGAGGAAGCGGAAATTACCGTGATAAATCCATGGCGTAGTGTCAGATAATCCACTTTTCGAACCGATTTATAGAACTGCTTGCAGAAACACCTCTGATAATAATAAAAATAATTAAGCCTCACACACACATATTTATATTGATCATCTTATAAAATTTAAATGAGTAAAAAAATAGCCCTTCCCTCTTAATTAAGCATTCCTCAATATAATTTTTGAGTCCAAGAGATGTAATTATGTAAATAGTCAAGACCTTTAAAATATTGATGCAGAGAATTTAATCTTCTTATTGAATATATATATATAAACTAATTAATTAACTATCCCTAGCTTAGCTAGGTATATATATATTGTAAGGTGTAGAAATTAAACTGTACGTTCCTTAAATATAGGTACGTTACGTCCACTTCCTCAATTTTATGAGAGATCGAGAAGAATGGTCAAATAACTTGCATTCGTTTTGGGATGAAACCTATGCTAGTATTAATAATATCCATAGCCGTTTCGTTCTGTCGTTTTTATATATTAGAGGGCCTTAGCCCTCGTTTGTTGAACAAAAAAAATAAAAATTTAATAGTATCCACAACCCATATTTGGAAGGGAGTAACCATTCTGAAATGGTTTAATTGAAAATGACTTGTAGATAGTATTCAAAGAGCCGAATGATCGCTCTTTATTTACAAATTAAAGGAAGGGAGTATCTTTACTTTTAACAAAAAAGGAAATTAAAAATAAATGCTAAAAATGTCAGAATTTGCAGGTTAAAATTTTATCTTTCTTTGCCTTTGTTTCTTGTCGTAGAAACTCTTACATTTTTCTATGCAAAATATCTCTGCATTTTACCGACACAAGACACCCAATTTTTATTCCTTTTAAAAAGAAAAATTTAAGACACCAACATGAGTGTGTGCGTTGTGCAAGCTCTAAGTACGACTTTAATAAATACTCCCTTCAATTCATAACAAAATTTAAATCATTATTTTTCACCACGTATTTTAAAAGTTAAAAAAATTATTTTTTTTTATTTTTTTAATAATTGTTATACTTATTATAGAAAAATAATAAATTTGATATTTTATTAAATTCAGTGCATGTATATTAACAACTAATTTTTGTATGTTTTTGTTTTGTTGAGGTTGGTTCTAGTACATGTACACATCTTTTACTGCCTACACAAATTTTATCGTGTACGCATAACTTATTTATTTAGTTTATCATAATTATTAATTTATTTTTACATGATTATCCATCTGCTTTTACATACTTACTCGTATATAACAATGTAACTATTCGTCTATAGAAAATATAAATTTCTTTCTAACAAATAGTCACTAGTACCAATTAATAATCACTCAATACCACCGAATAACCAGATTATTTTTAATCTTTATTTTTTAGTTTAATGATCCAGAAGATGATAGAGGTGCAACAAGGGAATACTTACAAAGGGAAGAAGAAAAGGGTTGGTGGTCCAACAGTTGAAGTGCCTTCTTACGAAAGTAGTCTGTCTGGTGTATCTGGGTGTCTCTGAATCTGCTCCATTTCATTCATTCATTCAATATATATGTTACAATTAATTTATTCACAAAAGAAGTTTCATATATTTTGCATGTGTGTAGTTAAATTACTGTGAGTGGACTGGTACTCTTCTGTTTTCGTTTCTACTTCCCATTTCCGCCATTGCTTCATCTGCAAATTCGTAACTAAAAATTACTACGTATATATATATAAATTAAATAATAATTCTCATTATCAACAATATAAGTCATTTTGCAACTCACATCCTCAATTTTATCTTAATTAATACTTGTCATTATAATTTGAATTCATAATTTTAAAAGATTCGTCTTTTGTAAGATTTTTATAACTATGAATTTATATTGATATAATAATAATAATAATACCTTAATTTTGCCGAATAGCATGGTAACACCGCAATTGATGACGTGGACACAAGCCAATACGAAGATAAATACATGCAGTTGATGAAGTGCTCCCTGCGTTATAAACTGCACTTTTCCCTGCATACACCATTAATTTGTTCTTCATTTCCAACTAAGGTATTAATTTGTTAATTTTTAGTTTACTAATTATGATTGAGAAACTAGTATGTAGTATGTCTAATTCAAAAGGTGGATTTTGAATTGATGAGACTGAAATTCTGGTTCCGCCACTTAAAATAAAATGTAAATATATATATATATTGAACCTCTTTACAGACGGGTGGATCGGGACGGGTGATGTTGGCGTCCTTGCAGGGCAACCATGACTCTGCAAGCGCTTGTGGGGTTATGCATATTTTAGTTATCCCATTCTGGCTTACTGTTAGTAGAAGCGATATGAATCCCAACAACATCAACTCTGCATCCACCCACACAAATCCAATTACTAATTATAACAATATATAAATCCTTTTAATTTGTTATTCATATTTATAATTAAATCATTTTATATTTATAAGTAAAGTACAAGTACTCACCTGATTTGATCTTCTCTAGTGCTTCGTAGAGTTTTATCCTGTTTGTGTTTTGTAGCCACTGCAAAATTAATTGGTGTTAATTAATTACGGATCGGAATATATTTCATTGAAAAACTAATTGAGAAATACACACGTTGTAATATTGAATATAATACCTGTTGTGTTCATATTATATATAGTTTGTGTTTATTGTGTATACTCCCTTTGTCATAAAATATTGCCAAAACATTAAATAACATATGTTTTGAGACCTAGGAAATATTCTATGATAAGTGTATAGCCACTTAATCATATTGTATTGAGAGAAATGGATTAGATGCAAGGATCAATTACAAACTGTAAATTTTAAACAAACTAATTATTCATATGTAACACCATATTATTCGTTTGATATAATATAATGATCCATATGTGTTAATAGGTTTTTCATATGAAAATTATTGGTATGTACGTTTTAACATGATTATATTTGTATGAGTTATTCATGAATATATACGGAGTATTAATTAATTATTAAGGAAGCTAAATACCTTGCCAATGAGGTGGATAGAATGCTCAATGGCGATGGAAACGACGATGAATACGAAGCAAACAGTTGCAGCTGCAAAGACCGGGGTATCCTCCAACGAGCCGCCACCACCGCCGGCCATCGCTATTGATCCCTACAGAGATCGATGGAGTGAAAGGGGTAAAGGCGACGGTGAAGGAGATGAAGTTGCAATTGAAATGATAATATACACAATATATGTGCATATATTTATAGAAAAGAGTAGTTAGCATGATGATATATTGATATGCATATCAAAACTAGCTACGTACGTACGTAATATATGTTGACAAATTTTTGTTGATAAAATCATATATGTTGACAAATTAAATGTGAAGTTATTGAAAATTCTTTGATCTTTTTTGACAGCTTAGATGACAAATCTAAAGCTAGCTAGTTATATTGACAAGTTGATGGGTAAATATGATATCCTTTATTAGTTTATTTATTATTTAATCTACTCTAGCTCTTTTTTGAGAGTTTTAAATAACTGACATGCAACGACAAATTAGTTCAAAGCTAAGCTAGGTACATTGACAAAATTGATGGGTAACCGGCTCCTAGCCGGAAAATAAAATACAAAAACTAAATATATATATATTTAATATATTTAAGGTAATATAACATTTTTAAGTGATATTTGAAACAGAAGTGTTATCTAGTTCAAATGGTAAAGGGGAATGAAAAGAATTAAATGGCCTTTCGTTCGAATCTCAATCTCCTCACTTTTTATTTGTTTAATTTATTATATCATTATTCCACGTAATTATTTAGGGATTTCTTTCTATATTTTTAGTTTCTCTAAACTATTTCAATTAGAAAATGACACATTTAAATTTAATGTTTTCCTTTAATATTGTTTTAAAAGTAATTCTTCTTGATTTTTTTCCTATATTTTTTTGTTTCTCTCAACTCTTTAAATAAAAATATCATAAATAAATCACAATTTTAGTTTTTTTTTTCAATATTTTTAAAAAAATCTTATTAATATGTATAAAAAAAATTTTACGAATTTTTTTCAGCACCCACTGGATTACATACTGGCTCCACCACGGGTAATCCCACCAAAAAAACCCAAAATTGATGGGTAAATTCCTTTTTATGTTGGGTAAATTGCAACTAATATCCCAACCTTTAGGGATAGTTGCTTTCAATAGCCTAACCTTGTAAAATTTTACAAAATATCCTAACCTATACTATTAGTTGCACTTAACACCCTAGATGAGATTCTTAAATTTAAAAATTACCCACATCATACAAAAATCGCCCATATTTATAAAATGTTTTCAATAAACTCCTAATAAATTTTAAATTTTGAAATTAAAAAAATCTCTTACAATTTAAGCTCACCCAACCCACCATCCAAAAATAATTATAACAAGTATATAAAATCTACTCCTTTAAAAATATAATATAATTATTTTAGCATTTACTCATTTAATATCTTAATATAATTACTCGAAATAATTAATTATTTATCTTAAACATAATACTTTTACAAAAATAAAATAATGTAGATTTTAATAAATAAATGCTATGAGATATGATAACCGTTTGTAATATATAAAGAGTTACATGATAAAGATATATTAAAAATAATATGGTAAAATTATTATTTTTTACCATTTTATTTTTAGTATATATTTATTATATAATTATTGATTGCAAATGGTTATCATATCTTTTACCATTTATTTTTTAAATCTACTTTATTTTATTTTTGTAAAACTATTATGTTAAACATTTCTTATAGAATCATTTTTTTTAATACCATGGAATTTATGTGTGATACATTATAAGATGTTATGTATTAGTTTTAGTATATATAACATAATATTAACCAAAAAGACAGTATATATTGTATCAAATAATATATATGGAATATATAGATGTACAAATCGGCATGTATCGAGACAGACTTATATAAATTTAGATTTTAATTATAATGTTTGTTTTTTAGATAAATAATTAATTATTTTGTTTGATTATATTAAAATTTTAAATGAGTAGATGCTAAAGTAATTATATTATATTTTGAAGGAGTAGATTTTATATACCTGTTATAATTATTTTTGGATGGTGGGTTGGGTTGGCTTAAATTGTAAGAGATTTTTTTAATTTCAAATTTTAAAATTTATTAGGAGTTTATTGAAAACATTTTATGAATATGGGCGATTTTTGTAATTTTTGTATTATGTGGGTAATTTTTTAAATTTAAGAATCTCATCCAGGGTGTTAAGTGCAACTAATAGTATAGGTTAAGATATTTTGTGAAATTTTACAAGGTTAGGGTATTGAAAGCAACTATCCCTAAAGGTTGGGATATTAGTTGCAATTTACCCTTTTATGTTCGATCTGTAATTAGCCCTTTTGAACTAATTATAATTATTTAATTTTGGGGAAATTATTTTAAATAATACTAGTGGATATCAAAAATAGTTTGTTTTTTATTAATTACATATATAACAATACAAAGTGATAATATTTCAACATACACCGTACAGTACGGATTACAAATTTAACTATAAAAGAATAATAAGGATTATTAGGTTATAAACGAAAATAATATGTAATTATATTTGAAATATAATCCAAATTTTAGTTTAGAAATAACAAAAGGTAGGGCTGTACAGAATAATACGACATAGTTGACACGACACAAAACTGCAACAAAACGACGCGAAAAAACACGAAACGATATTGATACGGTATGATCATGACACGAAAAGGTAAACAGGACAATAAACGTGTCAGGTATCGGCATATTTTCCTTGTTGAGTATCCGACAGGACACATTAATTTTTTTAAAATATCAGTAATCTAAAAGAGTACAAATACAATAACGGTATAATAAACACATTAAAGCGAGGATACCCAGTTGGTTGAGCAAGACGTGTGGATATGGGCCTTACCAGGAGGTCTCGCGTGTGACTCCAGATCTCACCCCCAACCCTATTTTTTTTATTTACCCTTTACCTTTATTGGGTTTTATGTTGCCCCAAACAAACTCTCTGTTGTCGTTTCTCTCCTTTCGCTCAATCGCTCGTTCTTTCCTCTCCATTCTCTTCTTGCAGTTGCCCTCTCCAGCTCTCCCCTCAGCCGCCGTCTCTCTCCTCTCACTCGCCCTCTCATCTTGTGGTCTCCCTCTCCAGCTTCCCTCTTGTTCAGATCCGGCGTACGTACGTGTTCGTCCTCTCAAGTCGCGGTCGCCCTCTCCAGCTCTCGTCTTGTTCAGATCTGGCATGCTCTAATGATTGTAGCCCAATTTGTCGCCCTCTCCAGCTCTCCTCTTGTTCAGATCTGGCATGCTCTAATGATTGTAGCCCAATTTGGAGAGGAAGAACACAGACGAAATGGAAAATTGACGTTTTCTGTTACTGAATCAAAACTGAAATCAAGTTCTCTATCGCTACAACAGATGATCTTTTATAGGAGAAGATCACGTGCGTTACACGTGCTCGAATTTACAAAATGAAGAAGGAAAGAAAGAGGCAGAAACGGCGTCGTGTGAGCAGAGAGGGAAGTTGAGGCCAAACTCTTCTCCTACCTCCAACACCCCCTCAACCTGAAGTCGATGAAACCAGCTGAAGCTTGCCCAAAAGCTCAGAATGTGGAGGACCCGACAAACTCTTGGTGAAGATGTCTGCCAACTAATCCTTTAATTTGTATGGATGTATGATAGAAAAATCAATCCTTCACACAATTTATGCCTTACAAAATGGAAATCGAGATCCACATGTTTTGTCCTCTCGTGGAATACAGGATTCCTAGCAATGTGGACTGCTGTCTGGCTATCACAACGAACGGGTATTGGAATGATGTCATGAACTCCCAATTCAACAAAGTGGCGAGACAACCATGACAATTCAGTTGTAAGGCGTCGGAGAGACCGATATTCTGCCTCAGCAGAGGACAGAGAAACAATGGATTGCTTCTTAGCTTTCCAAGAAACTTGGCAACCACCAAATGAAATATAATACCTCTGACAGAACGACGTGTATGAGAGCAAACTGCCCAGTCCGAATCGTTGTATCCCACAAGAGTGAAAACATGAGATGAATTGAGCAAAATACCCAAATCTGGCTTTCCTTTGAGATAACAAAGAGTGTGTAATGCAACCTTCATGGTGTTAGGGAAATGCATAAACTGAGAAAGAAATTGCACTGAGAAGTCACTATCAGGACGCGTATTGGTGAGAAAAATCAAATTTCCCACCAATTTCCTGTACACAGTGGGATCCTCTAAATTGGGGCTTGTTGAATCATGCAATTTGATACCTACCGCCAAGGAAGCAACAATATCTTTCTCATCAGTACAATTGAATTCCTTGAGAGTCTCAAGCAAAAATTTCTTTTGACTAATGACTAACCCATGTGGAACCTTTACAAATTCAATGCCGAGAAAGTAATGTAAGGTACCCAAATCCTTGATCTTGAATTTACCATCAAGAAAGACTTTTAAATCATTAATGATAGAGATGTCATTGCCTGTAAAGAGAATTTCATCAAAATAAATTGCAAGATGAACAACCAGAGAACCTGACCTTTTGGTGAAAAGAGAATGGCCATTCTCTGAGCGAGCAAAGCCCTGAGATCTAAGAGAATCAGAATGCTTGACATACCACTGTCTCAATGCCTGACGTAAACCCTAAAGAGATTGGTTAAGCTTACACACTAGAGATGCATCAGAGATTGCAAGGCCAGGTGGAGGATGCATATACACATCTTCATGAAGGTCTCCATGAAGAAATGCGTTGTTGACATCTAATTGAAACACAAACCAACTTCTCTTCAAGCCACTGAAACAAGAGCTCGTACTGTTTTCATTTTGACAACTACGGAAAAGGTCTATGTGACATCAATACCTTCCCGTTCTGTGCAACCTTTTATTACCAAACGAGCTTTGTGACGATCAAGGGTACCATCTGACTTGGGCTTGATTTTATATACCCATTTACAACTAATGGGTTTTTTGCCTGTAAGGAGGGGAACAAGATCCCAAGTCCTATTGAGCTCAAGAGCAGGCCATGGCCTCTTGCCAAGCTGGATACTTTGCTGCTTCTGCATACGAGTTAGGCTCATTCATGACAGTCAACGTGGAAAACAAACTATGGTCATCCCTGGATAAAACACTTGCACAACTAATGGGTTTGGGACAAAAACAAGCAGGGGTGATGGTGTTGTTACAAACAAAATCTGATAAATGAGAAGGAGGAACATGAACCCTGGATGACCTACGAAGAACAAAAAGTTGTTGAACTGTAGGAGGAGGGACAACATGATGAGAAGGGGCAACTGTGTTTGATGAGCAGGCGGTGAATCAAACCAATTGATGGATGAGTGATCTGTAATAGCAATTGGGAAGATAGCATGAGAATGATCTGAAGTAGATAGAGTGTGGAAAGGAAATGTAGTCTAATAGAAGATCACATTCTTCGAAATGACAATGTCCCTTGTGGTTAGATTTAAAAGTTTGTAAGCCTTTTTGCCAAAAGGAAATCCTGAAAAAACACAAGCTTGAGCATGAGGCTGTAACTTATCCCTGCCCTTGTCAATAGTGGATACATAACATAGACAACCAAAAGGTTTGAGTTGATCATACTTGGGTTTGACATGAAATAACCTTTCAAAAGGAGTGGCATTATGTAGGAGTGTGGATGGAAATATGTTGATCAGAAACGTGGCCATGATAACACACTCCCCCCAATATTTGATTGGTAACTTGGACTGGAAAAGTAATGCACGGGATGTTTCAAGGAGATGCTTATACTTTCTCTCTACAACACCATTTTTCTATGGTGTATGAGAACAACTTGTTTGATGCAAAATTCTTTTTGAGGAAAAGAAGACAGAAGATGCATTACTGGAACCCAATTATAAGGCATTGTCAGTCCTAATAATTTTAGGAATGATAGAAGATTGAGTTTGAGCCATATGGACAAAGCTCTCTATGAATGAGAAAGCAACAGATTTGTTGGGAAGCAAATGTGTCCAAGTGCATCTTGTGAAATCATCCACAATTGCGAGAAAATACTTATGGCCATTATATGTAGAGGAGTGATAGGGACCCCAAAGATCAATGTGCGAACCAAATCAAAAGGTTGAGAGGTTTTGATGCTACTGCGAGGAAAAGGAAATTTGTGTTGTCTAGATTTATGACAAACATCACAAACATAATCTTTGATATCTGTTACAAAATCACAATAATCCAACAATTTGAGCTTATGAAAAGGTATGTGACCAAGTCTCAAATGCCAACGCAAAGAAACATTAGAAGAAAAAGCAAAAGTTTTACAAGCAATGTCATTAGAATGCAAAACAGAAAGATTATTTGGAAGAGTGCAGTTCAACAAGTACAACCCTTCAATTTGCTTACCAAGCTCCACTAGCCTCTTCAGAGAAGGGTCCTGCATGAGGCAATCAGAGGGAGAGAAACAAACATTACCACCAATCTGTGCAATGAGTTTATTTATTGAAAGGAGGTTAAACTTGAATTCAAGGACAAAGAACACATGATCAATTGTAAGATCTGGTAAAATTTGCACAGAGCCATGAAATTTGACTTTAATAAAGGAAGCATTTGGGAGGGTAATTGTATAAGAGTGAGGCAAAAGTTTAAGATGAAGAAAGCAACTTTGGACAAAGCACATATGGTCAGTTAAACTAGTATCAAGTATCCAAGAACTACCACATTTGTTTAAACTTAACTGTGCACTAAGAGCCATATACTCAAAATACTTAGAAAGCACGAAAGAAGTACCTGCCATGGAGCAACAGACAAGATCCAAACTAGAAGATGAAGAAGGTGCACCCTTGGTCGACATCTGCATCAGCTGTGCACATTGCTCAACAGTGAAGCCGAAAATTGGTGAAGCTTGGTCATCAGCAGTGTCCTCACCTGAGGCTTGAGCAACAACCTTCTTCTTCTTTGGTGCCTTTGAGTCAGACGGATATCCTATCAACTTGTAGAAAAAATAAACCTTATATTCGGTCTTCTTGCAATGAGTACACACATAAGGAGCTCGCTTTCCTGGTATGACTCCTTCATATTCAGATTTCAGTTTATGAGAACATGATTTTTGCTTTTTTGTAAACATAGCAGAAGAATCTCTAGCTAATTGGGATGAAGATTTGAAATTCCGTTATTTCTCCTCATGGATTAAGATCGAATACGCCTCTGCAATCGAAGGACTAGCCTTCATCATCAAGATCTGACCTTTGACAGAGCTATAATAATCATTTAACCCTATCAACAATTCAAGAAGCTTCTGATCTTCCTCCAATTTGTAGAATTCTTGATTTGCGCCACAAGAACAATGAGGCATAACTAGCAATGCCTTCGATTCATCCCATAGACGCTTGATCTTAGTATAAAATGCAATGAAATCATCACTACCTTGTGAAATCACACAAAGCTGCTAACGAACAATAAATCATTGCACAAGATTCGAATGGTCAAAGCACTGAACAAGATCTTTTTAGATCTCAACAGCAGAATCATTGTAAATGATGCTTTCAACAATTTCTTTGCTTAAAATGTTGATCATCCAGGAGGCAACCATATAGTTGCATCTCCACCAAGCTCTCAAACCAGAAGCTGCAACATTTGGTCGCTCAATAGTTCCTTCTAATCCTATCTTATTTTTAGCCGACAAGGCAATTAACATCAAACGTTTCCAAGTGCCAAAGCTCAATCCATCAAAAACCTTTGAAACTAAAACCATACCAGGGTTGTCAGAGGGATGAAGATAGAGCGGATCGTTCAGATCGATTCGATCATCAACCAATTGACAATCCATTGAGAACGCATAAGCAAACAAAGAACACGAACCACATACAATCAAGAATCGCTTGTAGGCTTTGATACCATGTTGAAAGTAATCGAATTTGGAGAGGAAGAACAAAAACGAAATGGAGAATTGACATTTTCTGTTATTGAATCAAAACTGAAATCGAGTTCTCTACAACTACAACATGTGATCTTTTATAGGAGAAGATCATGTACGTTACACATGCTCGAATTTACAAGGATCCGATTCAAGAGAGAAGGAAAAGAGCTCTGTAATCCTCCCTGACCTAAAAACCCTCGGAGTTGAGTTCTTAAGGTCTTTGATCGGAGAAGAACTCTTCTGGAATAAGAACATCACTTGAACAAACTTCCTCTATAGACGACAATTGAACAGTGATTACCTGATCTCGAGCCAAAGGCATCGCGAAGATTACCTAAACCCCTAACACACGAACCAATCGTAACGCCATCTTAGTTAGACTTGCAGGTAATTAGGGACATCTGTCGTCACCTTGAGGTAATAAGTATAGGTGAAATTCCAGGATCGCGTCATTGACGCCATCTGTGGGAACTTTTCACGACGAGAGGTTCCTCGTAGAAATACATTTCTCATTTTCACTCTTTTCCATCTATATACATATACAGTTGTTAAATCTTGCTTCATGACTTCCTATGTTTCACGATGAATATTGTTTTTACTCTCTATACTAACCACCTTGCAGGAATCATGAACTTAACGCTGTTCGGCGAAGAATTCAGAAATCAACACCACGACGTCGAAGAAACCAACGGACTAAACCTCAATAAAGAGGCTCCACCTCACCGCGACGAGAACATTCCCCAACAATCCTCTTGGAATGCAGCTCCGCCTCATTCTTTCGCTCAATATGGGACATGGGGCGGATACCCCCCTATCAATACTTCGTGGGCGCCCATCCACAAATCCATATTATGGGCAACAAACAAACGGGGCGCCACCCTAGTACAATCCTTACGGTTACTATTGGCAGCGAGGCCCAGCACCTACAACTTTCAACCACTTCCCTAACCCTGCTGACGACCTGCCCAACCCTGGGATGAAGCACGACAACGACAACATCGACAAAAGGGCCCGTGACTGCAACGCCAGGGACGTGTCATCGCACTCTGACTCCTCGGGATGATCGACACGGTTTGTAGAGACGAACCTACTTTTCCATCTGCTTTTTGCAGAACGATACGCGGAGCACTTGTTCCCAAAACATAGAGGAATGTGTCAATTGCAAAATACAAAGGAGAATCCGACCCCAACGATCATTTGAAATAAATTAACAACATCGATGGGGATGAACGAAGACAACGACGCTATGTTCTGCCGATCGTTCCCATTTACATTAAGCGGAGTAGCTTTGACATGGTTCAACAATCTGGCCCGATCATCCATCAACAACTTCGCACAACTATATATCTGTTCCCAAAAGAGCCTAAAAACTGCGACGAACTACGAGAGCTCGTCACTATACACATCCATGCTATGGAAGCTGCTAGCTCAAGATCGCGACCCAGCGAGGCAAACCCCTCTTCTTCTTTTTTTCATAAAACCACCAATAGATTCCATGGAAAGGAAGGACCTAATAATTAGCCACGCAACCACCCCCATTGGCAGTACCCCATCGCTCCACCACAAGCTCCACAACAGGAAGTACAATACAACCAACGAACCGGCCCGAGCCTGCATGACGCCCAACCAAATGCAATGATGGCGCACCCTTTCGAGATCTCTTCCCCTGTTTATGGAATTCTACTGACTCTTCCTCAAAAAGACATACCCTTGCAAATCTACCCCCCTAGTGGCTCCCAATCAGGCCATCGCGCCACCGCGACAATACAACCCTCCTGTCGCTCTACCCTGACAGTACAATCCCCCATACGCAACCAGAGGGAAAGGAAGGGGATCATACCCGCGAGGCTGAGGACGACGACATGGAAACAGAGGAGGAGGGTACCAACCCCCACCAAGAGACACACGAAATGCTCCTGAGGAAAGGTCCTCATTAAATTGGCCAGAACGTTCCAACAGAGACAACCGGAACCCGCCACCCCCCGATGGATGCATCAACACCATTGTGGAGGGACCCGCCTCCTTCCGCACTAGCAATCAAGAAAGGAAAAACTACGAGAGAGATGCCCGACAACCCCCTTTCGAAGCTAGCATCAAACAAGCATTTGCTGAACACTCGGTATTAAATTTCTCTGTTTCTGATGCTCGTGACCTCAGGATGCCACATTCAGATCTCGTGGTGATTCATGTGCAGCTAGGAACCAAAAAAAGTCAAGCGAGTAATGGTAGATAGAGGGTCCTCGGTGGACGTCCTTTACTAGAGCGCATTTGAACAAGTAGAAGCAGGGTCCTCAGGGAAGCTTGCCTCTTTATCAGGAGATGAGGACGAAGTAGATGGGACCATCGAACTAGCTTTGACATTAGGGACGACTCCCAATAGAAGAACTCACATGATATAATTTACTATGGTCCGACTGCTGTCTATTTACAATGCCATCATGGGCTGAGTAAGCCTTTTCAAATTTCAAATTGCATGCTCCATCTACCATTTCGGCATCAAGTTCCCATGCGCTGATAGAAAAGTGGGCCAAGTCTGAGGAGAGCAAGAGGAAAGCCGAGTTTGCTACCTAGCCTCGCTTAAAAAGGGCCACGGACGAGTATTCGCAATTGACAAACCAGGTCAATGGTCGTTGAAAGCATAGGTAATCGATGATAGCGACCAAGAAGCCACGTCCGAGAAACTACAAGCAGAGTTAGAAGTAAGACCTGAAAAAATAACGGATAAGATCATTGAAGAAAATGTCACTTTCTTTCCATTTTCAGACAGCACTGAAGTCCTCTACCATGGGCACAACTTAGTAGGCCCTGCTTTAGACCGCATCAAGGAAATATTGAAAAAATCGCGAGATGTCTTCGCCTGGTCGACTCAAGATTTGAAAGGTCTCTCTCGAGAAATCGCGTAGCACTCTCTCAGACTCAATCATGATAAGAAACCTGTATGCCAGAGAAAAAGAAAGATGGCCGCGGAGAAGTCCGAAGTAGCTAAGCAAGAAGTAGATAAGCTCCTGCATACCGAATTCATTCACGAGATCAATGACTCAACTTGGCTATCAAATGTGGTCCTAGTAAAGAAAAGCAGTGGTAAATAGAGGATGTGCGTGGACTTCAACGATCTAAACAAAGCCTGTCCCAATCAAATCAAGTATTGTGCTCACCAGGGAATCCAAGTTCCCCATCTACTTCACCAGCAGGGTTTTATAACCCGTCGAGTCCAGATATACCCCCATAGAGAAAATGGCCCTATCAGTTCTCTTTGCGGCCACACGATTGAGGCCTTACTTTCAGGCCTACACCATCAAATTCATCATTCACCATCCCTCTTAGGAAGAATGGTAAAATGGGGAAGTAGAACTGTCAGAATTTGATATTCACTTCAAACCCAGAAAGTCTTGTTTAGCTCAGGTGCTAGCCGATTTCGCGGTTGAAGCCATTTTCACGAAGTCTCAGGATCGTGATTGAGAGGATTGGGTCATCAACGTTGATGGTTTAGTATCCGTGGGAGGATGTGGGGCAAGAGTAACAATTACAAGCCCAAATGGAGAAGTGTCTGATATGCCTTTTCAACTATTATTGAAAGCCACCAACAACGAGGTAGAGTACGAAGCACTAATCGCGGGCATTGAAAAAGAACTGATCAACGGGGCCCGTCAGGTCTAGATTTTCACAGACTCAGAAGTAGTCGCTCAACAAATCAAAAGAGAGTACGAGACAAAAACAGGAATGCTACCAGAATATTTAGCTCGCGTACAAACACTAACAGCGGCTTTCGGACGCTGTTCTATTTCATCCCTTCCCCGCGAGCAAAACGAACGTGCCAATATTTTGGCCAGAATAGGAGCCACACTGCCTCTCGGTTTGAGCGATCGTGTGGCAATTGAGCAAAAACACGCCAGTAGAATCCATAAAGGGGACTTCAAAATAACGAATCTCGGAGATTGGTGCAATCCCATCTTACAGTACATCACCGAAGACATATTAGTAAACACTTGCCCGGGCGACCAAGACATAAAAAAACGAGCGGCTCGTTTCCGAGTCAGGGATGGGTGACTATAAAAAAGGGGTTTTAACCTCCTTGATCTCCTCTGCGTATCAGAGCAAGAAGGTCTTGACCTCATCCGTGAGCTACACGCAGGCATATGCGGGAACCCCCAAGGGTGGAGGGTTTTGGTGGCCAAGATCACGCGATTAGAATACTACTGGCCCACTCTCAGAGCCGACACTGAAATGATCATCCACATATGTGATCCCTGCCAGTGACACGTACGCATCGCTCAACCATCGACCTCCTCATCCATTGAAATGCATATCTGCACCCTGCCCCTTCGCAATGTGGGGAATGGACATCTTAGGCCCTTTCCGAAAAGCACCAGGTTAGCTCCGCTTCATCATTGTTATAGTCGATTACTTTACAAAATGGGTAGAGCCCGAAGCCATGGCTTCATGACGGAGAAAGTACGCAAGTTCCTCTGGAAGAATATAATCCTTCGATTTGGTGTCTCGCAAGCCATCATCACTGACCACAGGCTACAATTCGACTGCGTAGGGATCCACGTTTTTTGTGTATGCCTTCACATTAATTTTCTATTCATATCTGTGGCCTACCCTTAGTAATATGGACAAGCCGAGACCACAAATCGCCAGATTTTAAATACACAGAAGAAAAGACTGGGGACAGCAAAAGGGGAATGGGCCGAAATCTTGCCTCTAGTATTATGGTCCTACAGGACCTCTGCTTAAAGTCCAACCGGAGAAACACCGTTCGCAATGACCTTCGGGGTTGATGTGATCATTCCGGTCGAGTTGTTGGTACCATCAGCTGGAATAATTGATTTTAACAAAGACACCAATGACGAAGCTCTCGAATTAGAACTCAACTTGCGAGAAGAAATGAGAGACACGACATGTCTCAAAGTAAATGAGTATCAACGTCGAATGGCTGAAGGATACAACGAGTGTGGTTTCTTGTGCCCAATACAAAAGGGAGACATAGTCCTCTGACAAGCAACAATAGAAGGAAAACTTGAACCAAAATGGGAAGGCCCCTATGTCATCCACAAAGAAGTAGGTCGAGGTTCATTCAAACTTCAAAACTCCAAAGGAGCATCCTCGAAAAGTCATGGAACGGCAAAAATCTCAAAGCTTATTTTGCGTAAATTTAGCCATATGTCTTAGGCACCTGATGACTTAGATTTTCTATGTACAGGAGTTACCAGGTATCCCGATTGGGTACACCTCTTCATATATATAAATGAAAGTTCCAAACCCAAATATGGTCGTCGTTACAAATAAATTTAGCAACTGCGTGTCTTTCGAACACGAATGTGCAAACAAGCCTCTAAGGAGAATAAATTTAGCAATCGCGTGTCTTTCGAACAAGGATTTGGAAACAAAGCTCTACGGAAAATAAATTTAGCAATCGCGTGTTTCTCAAACACGGATGTGCAAACAAGCCTCTATGGAGAATAAATTTAGCAATCGCGTGTTTTTCGAACACAAATGTGCAAACAAGCCTCTATAGAGAATAAATTTAGCAATTGCATGTCTTTCGAACACGGATGCGCAAACAAGCTTCTACGGAAAATAAATTTAGCAATCACATGTCTTTCAAACACGAATATGAAAACAAGCCTCTACGGAGAATAAATTTAGCAAAGCGTGCGAAACATTCATCAAATCATGGATTCAAACAGAGCACAAAACATGCAAGATGAATATTCAAACAACAACAGACATGTAAAGTACAAACAAATAAAAACAAAGCCATTGTTTAAAACCTGACAAGGAAAAGCAACATGGTCGCTCACTCGCAAAAAAGAAACTTATTCACTCGCTTCCAAAACAATGACAGTAAAGGGATGCCCTCCTTCATACTTAAAAATCACCAGGGGCTCGTTGGCACACATCTCACTGTCTTCTGCAAAGACACACCAACCTTCAGTCAATAAGTAGCGAGCCTGACTATCCCGAGATACCCTTACGCAAAAATCTCGCCTTGTATGGGAAACCAAGCAAACATGGTCTGATACCACACGACCATACATATCGCCAAAAGGATCCGAAAGAAGCTGCCAAAAATAAAAACAAACCTTTACTCGAAAAAACTCGAAAAATATGAAGATATAGGTATAAAAGGTTAAAAGATTTACCAAATATTCGAGCTCTTCCTCAGAATCAGTAGACCTGATAAAATATTGATACATCGGGTTAATAAAAGACATTTGTTTCTCGCACTAGTACAGAAAATGACGAGAGCAAGCAAAGACAGCATAGCAAAACACACCCCACGCTCTCATATATATTGTTGACCAAAAGCATTCATGATTAGCATTTATTGGATACACTGCACGAAGAGATCGCCCCAATCCAAATTTTCCCAAGGTATTCTGCATGTAATACATGTGGCAAAATATCAGGACAACACCCTGCCACCCTGCCTACCCACGTCAGATCAGGAAATAGTCATTTTCAACTCGCAAGCAACCAGTAAATTACCTAAGGCATTACCATATTACGCGCGAATTCCAAAACTTTATTTCGAAATAATTATATTACACAAAGGCAAAATAAAATACTCCGCGATTAAACCAAGAAAATAACTTCAATTTAGAAAAACAGAGATAAATAAGTACAGAATGAACGAGTCATCTGCTTTATTACAAACCCATAACTACTGCCTCGCGATTCAATTTTCTACAAATTACATTACTCATCATATTCAAGAGCGAGAACCTTAAAGCGATGCCCCTTACATTTTTGAAAAACATCATTGTCGCTCCAGTGCGAAGGCCATTGTTAATCGCGAAATTATTCCAACCCTCAGTTAACCACCAGCGGTTAAAACTGTCTTTAGAAACTTGAACACGGAATTCCCGCCCACTCGAAGATACTAAGCAAACACGATCTGACACCACATGACCATACATTCTTTCAAAAAAAAACAAGGAAGAGGTTGTAACAAAGTATCATTAGATAAGGATTATCACAACACAACAGCAAAAAAATACTAAAAAAATGCCGAAAGCTCACCAACCGATGAAGCCTCTCCTCCACATCAACAGAACAATTAAACTCCCGCATCCCAGAATCTGATGAGACCATTCCTTCCTCTACCAAGATTGAAAAAAAAAACAAATGCAATGGTGGAATGAATCACAACACCGATTCCACACACATTTATATATTGCAAACATAATAGCACATACCATATAGTCTGCACCAGCATTTATTAAGCGCACTGAACGAGAAAGAGTTTGTTCAGAATCTGCATGGCCTACACATGGAAAGAATTTGTTCAGAATCTTGCCAATCCATTTGCATATTTCAAATCAATAAACAGTCCCTTGAATCCCAGGAAAGTTCAACATATCCTAGCAAAATATTATGAATCGTAATAGGTGACCCCTCCCCCGCTGCTATAAAAAGGACTAACCAACTCTTTCCCAACCATCACCCAGTTTAACAAAATGGCAACCCAGGGCTCAAACACTCCTTTCTGTTTTGAAATCTATTTAGACGGCGAGGACCAATATCTGCGCATGATGCTACCTTACAGCTTCGGCGAAAAATTTAAAACTCATGTACAAGAGCAAATTTTGTTATCAAATCGCACATTACAAGATTTTCATGTCCACATTGCAGACGGTCACTACCATTCACTAGGGCTGATATACGAGCTAACAAGCTCGAGTAGTGGGTGTTCAAGCTTGGGTCGTTTACAAACGAGCCGAGCTCGAGCCTCATTTTCTCAAGCCGAGCCGAGTCGAGCTCGAGCTACTCACAAAATGTAGATCTGTGATTCAAAGTGAATAGAGTCCAAAAGGCAAAGCGGCTGACAGACTCTTTAGAAGAAGAGGTTAAATAAAACCTAGGGACAGAACTGTAATTTCACCTACGAAACGAGATATACGCCCTATTTACAAGGGGTTAAATAAAACCTATTTACATGGGGTTAAATAAAACATAGGGGGAGAACTGTAATTTCACCCATAAAATGAGCTATACGAGCTACTCGAGCCGAGCTCGAGCTCAGAATTCTGCTCAAGCTTGGCTCATATTTAATTCGAGCGAGCCCGAGTTGAGCTTTTTCCGAGCCGAGCCTGAGTCGAGCTCGAGCTACTCGGCTCAAGTAACAGCCCTACCATTCACTATGGGTAACACAAGGTTGGAAAGATTTCGTTGAATCCCACGGGCTCGACCTAGGTACAACCATATCATTCACTCATCAAAGAGAAACAAGGTTCGAAGTCCACTTCCTAGACAAAGAAGGATACAACATTGAAGAAGAGATAGAGGCTGCTCAATATGAGGGTCCACTACGCAACGATTTTTAACTCCTTCTTCTTCTCAAAAATCCCTCTACCAGTCTCTTACGCTAGCACCCTCGTTGTTAAAAACGCTATCATGTAATCAAACCCTGAATAAAAACTATTATTAATATCAATCAATCTCATTTGCGTTTACAACACTGGAGATTGCATTTGCTTTTGAGAAATTCTCCATCGCGTATGAAACGCTGGAGATTACTTTTATCAATCAATCTATATTGTGTTTACGACGCTGGAGATTGCATTTGATTTTGAGAAAATCTCCATCGCATATGAGACACTGGAGATTAGTTTTATTAATATCGATCAATCTCCTTTGCGTTTACAACGCTATAGATTGCATTTCATTTTGAGAAAATCTCAATTGCGTATGAGACGCTGGAGATTACTTTTATTAATATCAATCAATCTTCTTTGCGTTTACGACGCTGGAGATTGTATTTGATTTTGAGAAAATTTCCAACTCGTATGGAACACTAGAGATTACTTTTATCAATCAATCTCCTTTGCATTTACGACGTTGGAGATTGCATTTGATTATGATAAAATCTCCATCATGTATGAGACGATGGAGATTACCTTTTGTTAATATCAATCAATCTCCTTTGCGTTTTAGACGTTGGAGATTGCATTTCATTTTAAGAGAATCTACATCGCGTATGAAACGCTGGAGATTGCCTTTTGTTAAATATCAATCAATCTCCTTTGCTCTTACGACGCTGGAGATTGCATTTGATTTTGAGAAAATCTCCACCGCGTATAAGACACTGGAGATTATTTTTATTAATATCGATCAATCTCCTTTGTGTCTACGATGTCGGAGATTGCATTTGAATTTGAGAAAATGTCCATCACGTATGCGACGCTAAAGAATGCTTTTGTAAACATCGATTTGAAATCCCCTTATTATTTATCACACACCGAAAATAAATTTATTACAAACATTGGCGAATTATCATACACAGACACGAGAAACCATAAATAAGCACCATTGAAAAGACAAAAGCTCCAAAGAAACAAGACAAATACATCGCGAAAACCATCTATCTAAAAGATCAACAACGAACTGAAAAGTCTAAATCACCATTTTCATCAGGAGCCGGATTGACAGCAAAAACATTGAAATAAGAATGCCCTTCATATTCGAAAATCAAACGAGTACCAATCCGAAGTTCATTAGATACCACAAACTCAGGCCACCCCGATGTAAACTAGTAATAGTTAGGGACTAGTGGCTCCACCCTCACTGTGAATTCCTCATCAGCTCGTGACCATAGATGGATTTAGCCCAACGCTTCGTAACCATAGCCGCGATATACATATGGCATAGGCTTCGACAACAACAAACAAAGTTCAAAGAAGAGCAACGCATAAATAAAAATCACAAACAAATACACAAGACTTACAAGCCTGTATAAATTTCCTTACACCACTATATCCTGGGTAAAACCTCTAATGCGAGGAATAGATACACCTGGAATAGAAACCGAAATTGTGGACGTCATAAAACGCAAGCAACAAACGGCACCGCTAGCCACTTTCTTATACCACGAGGTCATAAAAATCAACAATCTCAGAACAAAAGCCGCCAGATAAACTCAGCCGCCTTCCAAGCAGTAACAACCTTACAAACGATAGCAAGCCAGCTAGCAACCCGCAAAATCGGCATTCGACACGTATCTACTAGCTCGGAAAGAATCAAAACCAATCCAGAAAAGTAACACTTACCACTATAAACAAAACCCTGGTATAAATCGGCATTCGACATGGCTTCAGGGGAAGTCTCCCCACCCACCTTTATCACAAATACCATGACCTTCCCAAACCCAGGTTCATCAGAATGATCCTTAGGGAGAGTCATCTATTCAGACTTCCTTTACCTTACATCTTCGTAGAATTTGGAGACAAAGTATTGGACCAAATGTTCTTGTGCTCTCCTCTAAACCAAGAATTCCCAATGTTAGTCGAAAGAGACGAAGGAGATTGGTTCTCTCTATTAGAAGGGTGGAGGGAATTCGCAAGAGTAAATAACCTAAGAATAGGATGTTGCCTCACTTTTGAGTATGAAGGAGGGTTACACTCAGTGTCGGCCGCAGGAATCGCTAGAGGGGGGGGGGGGGGGGGAATTGTTTGTTGGGGAAAAAAATTCATCGCTATATATAATAAAGAATTTTTTTTATTATATTGAAAGAAAACTATAAATTGTGGTATAAATATGATATTTTATTACAAAAATTCATGCAATAATTTAATAATTTATACGTGTGCAGCATGATTAATATTTTTTCTAAAATATTGAAAGAAAATTATAAATTTTATAAAGAATTTGTCATTGGTAAATGAAAAAAAAAATTGATAAGATTGAAAACTATGACAAAAAACCTCATAAATTTTGGTTTAACTAAAAAAATTTCATAGGAATAAAAATTAGAAGAATTTTTTAAAATATATGTGTAACATAATGAATAATCTTATGAAAATATTAGAAGAAAAATATAAAATTTGATTTAAATATGACATTTATAATAGGGAAAATTTGGTTGGAATAAAAAATAGTGGAAAAGGGGGTTTGAACCCATGATCCCATGACCTCCACGACCTCCTCTCCTATGAAGAAATATATAAAAAATAGAGCAACCAGGACTAGAAGAGAACGAAGACGTTTTCCATGACCTCCTCTGCTATGAAGAAATATAGAAATCACCTAAGCCTACTCAAAATAAGCACTTTCTGTAACTAATTATTTTGCTCTGCATCGCGATAAATAAATAAAGTAAATCCTATCTTTCGCCGGCATTTTAAGATCTTGTAATCTGTGAACCCTTATTTGTGTCATATCGCGAGTTATTCTCATAAAACGCTCAATAACAAGAGATTGGTAAGGGTCTCGCAAAGAAAAACAAATATAGAAGCAAGCAATCGCCATACAAGAAACCAAGAAACAAGAAAAAGAGCAAAATATGCGACTAAACTTATAAACACGCAAGTGTAAAGAGAAATGCACCTGCAACCAAAGTATTGTATCAAACAAGCAAACATAAAAAGACTATGGTAACATTGTTTTCCACCCACGTACCAATCCAAAAAACAAAAAAAATCTGCGTCAACCCAATAGAAACAAGTCGTCAAGCTTGGTCCATATGCCCCCAATCCTGATGTTTCAAACTGGACTTAAGCACTTCCACAGGAACCCCGGGTTGAGAAAAGCAGGCCACACTTTGATGAATACCAGCTCTCATCCCTTGAACAAAAGTAGGCATCAAACGCCTAACTAAAACATCCTCGTCGGCTTTAGACCCGATCCAATCATCCAACCATTTCTGACCAACGTCGGTGGTGGTGTACTCGCCCAATGTTGCATTTGTCAATCGCACCTTGGCATCGAGGTCTTTGAGGTTCCCTAGTTCTTCATTAGCAACAGACAACTGGCCTTTCAACGAGTCTAGTTCGGTGGTGAGATCACGAACCTGATTCACGAGTTGAACTGCTACCTCTGCTTTCTTGTTCAAATTATCCTTGCAACCTCAGCAGCGTGCGTCTCCTTAATTTTTTTTTTGGCTTTTGCGAGAACTGAAATCTCATCCTTCAACTTTGTCATCTCCATAATGGTCTCCTCTTGAGCACGACGCGCCTCTCCCAGGCTATGTTCAAGGTTTTCAACTTGATTCCACAGACTCTCCATGATGCCAAGGTTGGATTCAGTGCTCTTTAGATTGGCCAATTCCTCCTCCAAGGTAGCCACCCTTTTGTTAGCGAAGTCCCTCTCTTTGCCACTCTACCTCCTTTTCTCTTTCTCCTCCTTTAAATCCCTTGCGAACGTGTCACAACTCCTCTCGACCTCGTCCCAATAAAATCTCCCCTGAAAATACAAAGTAGGGAAAATCGCGCTTACATCATTTAGAAAAAATGAATACAAGAACAATAATCTTAAAGATTTTTATCTCACCCAATCTGCAGTTTTCCGACCATTCCCAATCAAAACATCAACGCTTAAACCTTCTAAAAAACGATCTCTCAGCATGAAAACATATCTTTGGCAAATTCAGTTTGTTGGATTATGGAAAAACAAACCCTGGTTGCAAGTAGAAAACAGTCGCGGTCCCGCTAGGGGGGACATTTACCACGCGATCACCCGAGCCAATCGCGGTAGTCGTAACCAGCATCTCATCCACCTTCCTTTTTTTCTTGGGCTCATGACTCCTAGACGACGGGGGCTTTGTAGTAACAACCCAACAATCCTCCGAGTCAGAAAGAATGAACTCGTGCCCAGATCACCTATCCTCATGATGAGAGTCGCTCGAAGGAATACCCAAATCTTTCTCCCTAGCTGAACCCTGTGGAATCTCACGAGCCAACAAATTTTGTTGCGGACCCACCTCAGGCTCATCCACCTCCGACTCCAAAGCTTTTTGGGAGATCAACACCAAGTTCAACATTTATGTGAACAAAATGAAAAATACAGAATGAATCTTCAAAAAGGAAAAGAGCATGTAAAGAAACATGATGCATTTGTAATCGCGATTGAAATAATAAACACCCACCGGGGGAATGAGGAAGACTCAAGCCCGCCATCTCCAACCGGAGGGGGGTGACAATTTTCCTATACTCCCTGAGCCCCTGAGGTCGCAGGAAACTTTGTTCCCATTGTTTGGAAGAAGGAGTCTCTATCTTAAAAAACTTATTGTATATCTCTGGATCCTGACGGAAGTTCAAAACCAACCCGATACTATCCTTCACTAAAGACCATTTTTTCCTCCGGTCGGTACTGCTAGACAACCTATCTGACAATTTTCTACAAAGGGTGACAATATACAAATTGCAAACTCCTTTCTGAATGGACACAAAAGTCGACAAGTGTTCTAAGGTTGTCTCCTGACGGATGGTTGCGTATCTCATCATATACACCGCGAGAAACATCCAGGTGTTGAAAGATAGCCAGGGCGGGCATAGATTTATCCTCTCTAGGAATTGGCGGTAGAAGGGAAGAAGGGGGAGACGGAACCCTTGCACCAAACTCTCCAAGTGAAGGACCATATAACCTGGATAAGAATCTCAACAACCACCCTCGCTCATGGCTAAACCTAACTCAACTTCGGTGGGCCATGGGAAGAGCCTCGACACGATCCTCACATCATCTAAAGTCATCACCGACTGTTCTCCAGCGTCTTTCCTGATTCTCCGAGCTGGAGGAATTCGTTCGGAAAAAACCAAGGGCTCCGGTGGAGGTGTTGATGGATCATACTGGTCCTAGAAACTACATTCCACGATCTCTTCTAACCTGTATGGTGGCACTTAGAAATTGCCCCTCACCACGTGGGCTTTCTTTTTCCCATATGCGGCCCCATGACCTTTTTGCCGAGGAACCTTTTTTCTTTTCTTCTCAGAAGTAAAAGCTTTTCCCCCGTGATTCTCTTCATTGGCGACAATCGACCAAGAGCAATAGTCAGGATCCCCCCCTCTCCAAAGATTTCTTCATTTTACCAGACAAATGACTTGAGTCATCACGAGAGTTCTTTATCGCAACTGCCACCCTTAACGGTGCTACAGACGAGGCAGTATCCTCTGTGTTTCCCTTGGCCTCACGACCAGAAACCTTCATGGATCCACCCACATCATCCGCAAGCACAACTTCAACGTTTTGACGATCACTTATCATACTCATGTCTAAAAAAAAGCATGAAAATACGTGAAGTTCAAATTAGCAGGGGAAAAGACGTCCAATAACTATCGTGAGGCCATAAGAAATGGCGCCAAAAAATCTTCCCATGAATATACTTTGGCGGCATGTCACACACCCCAAAGTCAGGAAGATGAAAGGTCATCCATTGGAAAACGATAAATTCCCCTTTCCCTAAAAACGCCCCTTCCCGAAAAATGGGGGAGGGGGCATCATCGCGGAAAATTAACGACCCCGAAAACCCTAAACGCCTCTGTAAAGTGAAAGAAACATCTACGAAAAACACCTAACCACCGCACACACGATTTTTCAAAAAGAAATGACCAGAACAAGTCAGCTTCGGCAAACCACCTCCGAAAGAGGTTAAGGGCTACGCTGCCGGAGAAAGTTACTCCTTCTCTAACCCTAAAACATCTTCCTATTAAGTAAAACCCCCCAAGGAAAAAACAACCGGTGAAAGGTAGACCCTAAAAAATGAGATAAGACATCCAATTAACCTGAAATACGACCAGGAGATTCTAGAGACGAAAGAAGTCGACTAAAAATGGTGAAAACCTTTCAAAACTTCCTTTTCACCCTGTTAGAAACTTCCTTGGAAAAGAGATTATAAAGGTAAGAGTGACGAATTCAGGGCTCCAGTCCCTTTTTATTGTCTGTGTAGGACCACCCCCGGATCGCCTTTCTTGGGCCTGTTTTTTATGGGCCCAAAATGGACCCCAAACCATCGGCCCAGTAAAGCAAGAATAGACTAAGCAAGGATCATCGTTTTTATTGAGACTCCATGGCGGCTATTTTCATTTTCGCGATTAAGTTGCGAGGAGATATGACGATGCCATAGAAAATCACCCCCTAAAGAAATACTCCCTCCATCCTAAAATACTTGGTCTTTTATACCCTTGCACATTAATTAAGGAAACCTATTTATATTTAAATCTCATTATTATTATAAAGAGGGGAACTCTTAAATTTTACTTACTATTGTACTTTTTAGGGGTAATAATTACCCTACAAACCTAAAAGCCCATGTATTTTTGACAAAAGTTCAAGGCCTAAAAGGCCATGTATTTTAGGACGGAGGGAGTATGACTTATTACGTTAGAAATAAGCTACCCCCCCCCCCCTTAAAAAGATAGAAGACATTAAAGCAAACTCTGTTATGATAATCCACAAGAGATTGCGAAGCAAGCAACAATAATAACGATGACACATCGCGATCATAAGCACTTTACACCTCATTAAGTAGCTCGCTGGGTGTAGCTCACCACACTGGCATCCCCTCCAAGGCCTAAAGCTTAGGCGTAAGGGAATGTGTTACACGTGTCCTTGAGCAACCCACGAGGTCCCTAGCCACCTGCTAGCTTAATGCTCCTATAAATACCCATCATAAACCCACAACACAGGGACCCGATTCAAAAGAGAAGGAAAAGAGCTCTACAATCCTCCCTAACCTAAAAACCCTCGGAGTTGAGTTCTTAAGGTCTTTGATCGGAGAAGAACGCTTGATCGGAGAAGAACGCGTTTGGAATAAGAACATCACTTGGACAAACTTCATCTAAAGAGGACGATTAAACAGTGATTACTTGATCGCAAGGCAAAGGCGTCGTGAAGATTACCTGGACCCCTAACACATGAACCAATCGTAATGCCATATATCTCAGTTAGACTTGCAGGTAATTAGGGACATCTGTCGTCACCTTGAGGTAATAAGTATAGGTGAAATTCTAGGATCGCGTCAACTCTAATTCCCCCATTATCCATACAAAGCCTATTTCCTTTTGAGAATATGGTAACCATATCCCTTAGACTATAACTATTTTCCTCTTCCCTTCTCAATCTAGACTTACAAAAAAAATGATGATCATACAAATAAATTTTATATAAAATTTGATTCATTTCCTTCTGTTCCTTTCCACTCTAATAAACAAGGGCTAAATCTATTAAGAAATCCGGTTAAAAATTGCCTTAGATCACATCTCAACCCTTAAACTCACCTAATCGTTAATTAGGATTGTGCATAATCGGGTACCCGACACGACATGATTAATCATATCAGGTACCCGAAACCCATAAGATTAAAACCCTTTACTTGAACATGTTCCATATCAGATACCCATGTAATACAACAAGACACGATTAAGGGAGATTTCTATTTTTTTTAAAAGAAAAAATAAAAAGAGAGTTTAGTTAAACATTAGTCTCGTTTGCCTTGAGTGATTACCTGAAGTTCTTAATTATAATTATGAGGAGCAATTATGACGTTTGCTATGAGGAATGTGCCGCAATTCAGGCGACTGGGGGCGCTCGTTTGACAGTCCTATCAGAGTCGTACTTGGGCTATCTGGGCTATATGACTGCTTCTGATCCGGGCAACTACCGAGGCTGGCCCTAGTGGTGGTGGATGGTGGTCTGGTATCTTTCTCCACTTTGGGTGTACCGTGGTTCGAGGGGGGGGGGGGGGATGACTTTGGTGTCTCTCTCTTCTCAGAAGTCAGGGGCTCTTCGCATGTTCAAAGTCCAGTTCGTTTTCAACTAATCTAGTTACGAGGTTTGGTTGTATTTCTAGTTCTCCTTTTTTTTTATTGAATCCCCCTCTGCCAGTTCCTTTATAAAGGCTCTCCTGGCTGCTCAGTCCCTCCCTTTCTCCCACCCTTCTTCTCTAGTACCTATATACATTTCTGAAGATTGCTTCTGGCGGAGTAAGGTTTCGTGTGTTGCTTTGTCAGGAAAAGATGAATAAAGGTAAGGAAAAGATGGTGCTCAGTCCTGAAAGAAAGGATCCAGGTGTTGAGAAAACCTCAAACTCTGAACATGACTCTAATGGGACACTAGACCCACCGAGTAAGAAGGAAAACCAGTCTGATGGGCCACTAGACCCACTGAATAAGAAAGGAAACCAGTCTGAACAACCAGGAAAGCGCAAGAATAAACTCCCCTTTGATCTTGATTATTACCGCCAACAGCTAGCGGTGGTTAAGCAGAATGTGATGATGCTCAAGAAGACAACTCTATTTGCTGCAATCATTGGAGATCCTCTCGAGCTTAAAGAGATTAAACTGAAAATTTTCAAGGATTGGAAGTTTCTTAAGGGGAATTTTCAAATAATCCCGAAAACAGATAAGTGGTTTGAAATGAAGTTTGTTCTTTCTGAAGACAAGGACAGAGTTTGGGCTGGCCGTCCGTTTCATGTTCTTGAGCAGCTTCTTCTTCTCAAGCTGTGGAGGCAGGGGTTCGATCCTCATTCTGAATCCCTTTCGATCCTTGACATGTGGATCCGAATTCCGGGCTTGCCCTCGGAATTCATCAGCAAAGATATCCTTACATCTATTGTTGAGGCCAATAAGCTTGGATCAGTTCTGAAGTTGGATGCGTTTACTATGAAAGGTGACAGGGTGAAGTATCCTAAGATATGTATCAATGTTGATGTTAAAACTATCCCAAGGAAAAAGCGAGTTCTAGTGCTTGATGAGAATGATAAACTGGTTTCGTATCCAGTTTGGTTTGAAGAATTTCCGGAAGGGTGTGGTTGTTGTGGTAGGGAGGACCACCTCTTTACCGATTGTCCTTTATGAAAATTGGAGGGTGCTAGTGCGGGTGGCTCGTCTAGCGCTGCCGAGGCTTTTGATGGAGCTGCTGACGATACTTCTGATCATGGGGGTGAGGGTGAATGGAAAAGGGTGGCCTCCTCCTCTAAGCCTCCTACCATTGCCCTTAAAGTGGGTAAATCAAAGGAAGAAATTCTCAAGTACTTTGGCATCGATGTTGGGGTGAGTTTGGGATCCTCCTCTGCCGCCTCTTTGGGTCACATTGAGGGGGGTCTTACTCCAACGGTCCATCCTACCGAACATGTTGCTACAATGCCCTATGGGGCTGCTGTGATTGAGGTTGATGGCCTCCCTGAGCCTAGCCCCACTGTTCTGGTGGTGTATGATGATGTGGAGAACACCTCTAGAGCTGCGTTGGATTTTGCATCCAACCCCAACGGCGCACTCATCGCTGCGGAAGAAGACTATGCAGTTGCGCTTGCTATGAATCCTGATGTGGTCTATAGTGATGTTGATGAGCTTGGCCCTATGATCGCAGCTCTCGACCCTGAATACGAGGATGATCACTACGCATCCAACATGGAGGATATGCTTGTGGACTACGACTCCCCCTATGGTGAGTTGCAATCCGAGGACTTGGATGACATTGTCCGAAGTGGTCCCCCCGATGACGCCAGGATGCCTGATCTAAGCAACCCTGTTGTGTTGGCGGCCTCGTTGGTGTTTCCTGATGGCGGGGTGGCAATCTCCTCATCCATGATGAACAAGATGGAATCGCTTGGAGTGCAATCCCCATCGAGATCGGAGTCAAGCAAGAGGAAGGTCGATCATGAGGATTCGGATTCCGTCTCTTCCAAGATGTGGGAGAGCGGACTGAAGAAGGTGAAGCATGCTGATTAAGAGCTCTTGGAGGTTGGCTTTAGTGGCTAGCTGCTTTCCGAAAACACTTTGTTGGGTGTACATATGGCTTTTGATGTTTCCCCTACCAGGAACTGCTGGCGTTTACGCTTGTGACCACATTGTCACCATTTTGGTATGCCCCTTTAGGGTTGTGCATAGCAATAAAACTATCGTAGGACTGTTGCCTAGTGGCTATCTATGAACTACCCTTTGCAGGAACCTATTAAGTTAACCATGTATGTTGTCTGTAGGATTCTATGTGATCGACATGATCTTGCCGGGGTCTTACCCCCTTTTTTACTGTAATATATTCTATGAAATGGTTTAATATTATATGTATGCTTTGAGTTTACATGAATGGCTTGAGAAAACTTTCACAAACCCCCACCCTCTCCATCGGTCGGTACAACTTCTGCAGCGACCATTCCGAGTGCTCTAAGTGGTCAAGCCACTTAGAACCTCGTCTAATTGCTTGTCTGTGTATCGATGTTAGACCCTTTACCAAATCCAAGTTCCCTTTGGCGGTTCGTAGGGAAAAAAAGGTGTTATGCGCACATAGTCGTTGGCCACTACCCAATTTACAAAGCCCGGTTTGACAACGCCAGACTATGTTATGAGCATGACAATAAGCATACAATTCTAATTGCCCTATGGTTAATTGGATCGACTCAGGCCCAAATGTTAGAGGCGCTCGATTCCCTACTTCCATCAAATGAAACTTTGCGCTTGGAACTGTAGGGGCGTTGGTAAACCAGCCTTTTGGGAGGAACTCCATATCTTCTGCCGAAATAAATCTGTTCATCTGATGATGCTATCGGAAACCAAAACAGAGCAAATTTCAGGGGATGTTGTTTGGAAGCAAGCGGGTTTTGACAATGCGATTTGGGTGCCTGCTCAAGGAAAATCCGGGGGGCGTTGGGGTCCTCTAGAAAGCTTTCCAGATTCCCCATATAAAAATTTCGGTGAACCCGGTCTTGGCTAGAATCATCTTCCTTGACTATCACAACACTAAAACTGGGTTTAAATGCTCGGTTTTTTGTGTCTATGCCCCACCGAGACTAGTTGAGAAACCGGATTTCTGGAGAACTCTACAAGATTTGGTAATAGCCAATGACAAACCTTGCATCGTCTTCGGGGGTTTGAACGAAATTCAAAATAGTAATGAAAAGGAGGGCGGTGCATACCCAAATCCTTTGAGATTCGAACGTCTGTTATCATTCAAAAATATATGCCAGTTAGAGGATATTCCGACCAAAGGAAACAAATTCACATGGCGTCGGAAAATGGTGGATATTGACAATACCTATGAAAAGCTTGATAGAGTGTTAGTCCATCACCAAATTTTGGAATTTTTTCCTGAGATACAGACCAAAAACTTTGCTTTCTCTACGTCTGATCACTGCCCAATCATGTTTGAACTAAACGACAATATTCAAACTAAAGCACCCCCTTTCAGGTTGGAAAATATGTGGCTATCCCGAAAGGATTTCGAGAATATAGTTACTCAAGCTTGGCGTGTGGACTTTCCGGGATCATGTATGTACAAACTAGTAAAGAAAACTCATACTCTCAAAAACCTTGCAAAGCAATGGAACAAGAAAACATTTGGAAATATTTTCACCCAATTAAAAAGAGTGGAAGAGGACTTGTTAAACATTCAAACTTTAGCTCCTGAAGCAAGAAACCCAGAAATAAATGGTAGAGAATCAAGGCTTATAAACAAAAAATTACAACTATTAAAATTCCAAAAACAATACTGGGGTCAACGTGCGAAAGCTAAGCATATTAAACTATCAGACACAAATTCTAGCTACTTTCACCGTGTTGCTACGGGTAGAAAAAATAGGAATTTAAAAAAACCTTAACCATAGCGAACGGAATCACGACTCAGGAGGAGGGTGCCATTCGAAGTGAAATCATGGAGGAATTTCAAAACCATTACGGAAAAAATAACATCCAAATAGATCAATTATTACAATACACTGGAATAATCTCACTAAATGCGACAGACAACCTCCATCTGACAAAACAAGTTTCCAACAGTGAAATAAAAAACGCGGTCTTCTCCTTGGGTAATAACAAATCCCCATGACCTGCTGGGATAACTGCTGAGTTCTACAAAAAATATTGGGGGATTGTCGGTCCTTCGATCATCAAAGCGGTTACAGATTTTTTTTTCGTCCGGGAAACTATTGAAACAACTAAATCACACCTTTATTACCCTTTTACCGAAATGCGAAAATCCATTGACCGTGAGCCATTACAGACCTATCAGTTTATGTTCTACTCTGTATAAGATCATATCGAAAATCCTAACGGAAAGAATGAAGGTTGTCATTGGTAAGCTAATTCACCCTCTTCAGGGCGCCTTCGCTTCTGACAGATCCATTCAAGATAATGTTTTAATTGCTCACGAAATCTTTCATTCTCTCAGGTCCAAAACTGGGAAAGAAGGATGGTTGGCAATAAAGCTTGACATGGAAAAGGCTTACGACATAGTGGATTGGGCATTCCTAAGATCTGTTCTCACAAATTTCGGTTTTTGTCCTCGATTTATCACCAACGTCGGTGAATGTGTGGAGACAGTCTCCTATTCTGTCCTCGTTAATAATGAACCGACCGACATATTTCTCCCAGAAAGAGGCCTCCGTTAGGGAGACCCTCTCTCCCCTTTCCTCTTCATCCTAACTGTTGAGGTCTTGGCTCGAAAGCTCCAACTGGCGGCAGCAGCCGAGAACAATATGATTGGATTCAGATGCATGCGCGATGGCCCGTGCGTCCCTTTTCTAACCTTTGCATGAATGCCCGAAATAGGTATTCAATCAAAAACGAATAAGGGAGACGGGACTACGATGACATGCTCTTATTCTCTAAAGGAAGCACTGAGGCATGCACAACAATTAGATCAATCATTGACGAGTACTGTCGATTTTCAATCCAGAGCGTCAACTTTTAAAAATCCGCCTTCCAAACATCTCCAAAAATACCAGATCAAACCAAGGAAGCAATCCAGCAAATACTGCAAATACCGATGACAACCTCCTTAGATAAATACCTTGGATGCCCTATCATAAACGGACGAGTAAATAAAGAAATATTTGAAGATATTATCACAAAATCAAAACAACAATTAACAAAGTGGAGAGCTAATACTTTATCTCTGGAAGGATGTGCGGTTCTCATCAGGGCTAACCTAGCGGCAAAACCGGTCTACACTATGCAGAGCTTCCTTCTACTAGCCTCTATACACAAAGAGCTGGACCAAATCAACAGAACTTTCTTTTGGAATAAAAACTTATCCTTCAAACCACTTATCGGGTGGGACAAGATCTGTAAACCACGAAATAAGGGTGGAATGGGTTTGAGTAAATCAAAGGAAATGAACGAGTCCCTTCAAATGAAGCTTCTATGGAAAATCTTAGCGGAACCAACAAATATATGGGTAAGAATTATTTCAAATAAATATCTTCGGGGCACTCCCCTACTGAACTACAAAAAAGGTAAAAATGTATCCTGGCAATGGGGGAGGCTCATGTCTTTAATCAATAAGTTCAAATAAGGGTTAATTTGGAATGTTGGTAATGGTCACTCGATAAACTTCTTGACAGACAAATGGTTGAGTCACTAGCCCTTAATAGAAACTTTGCCCCAGACCCCCTTGTCTCTTCAAGGGGAGAAGGTATCGGCCTATATAAGCGAGGAAGGGACTTGGAACAAGGACAAACTCCTTATGAAACTGCCTTTAGCCGATAAAGTTATGGATGCCTTCATCCCCAATGTTAGGGTGGTTGATAGGCTCTACTGGTGGCCCGACAAATATGGGTGGTTTACAACATAGAGTGCCATGTCTTTCCTCACTGATCATCCTTACGAGGATGGGTCTTGCTACTCTTGGATATGGAAACTCGACGTCCAACCGAAAATAAAGTCCTTTGTTTGGAAACTAATTGATCGGTCTAAAACCAACACCCCGCAAGCGTACGGTGTCAATTGTAGTAATCGAGTGTCGAATCTCAAGGACCGTGTGAATATCAATTGCAGAACCTCAACCAGTTTCCTAAGTCGAATAAGAGGAGTGATTTTTGACGGAATGAGGAAACAAGAAGAGGAGAAATAACAAATTGCAAATGTTTGTGAATATATGACGAGAAACCTTCCAGAGTCAGGGGTTACCACAACAATGCATCTTCGATAGACTATATAATTTTCATGCCTGAACAAATTGAAAAGAGATATTTGAAGGTAAACTATCTAAATTCATTATCGCTCAGCCTACGCATCTCGCAATAACTATGTCCGATTCAATCAATTACCACTCAGCTTGCGCATGTTGCAGATTAATCAATCAAATTTGACTCATTAAGCATTTAGACCCTAGTGAGCAAATCAATCAAACAATCGCAGACGCGATCTGCATAACCAACTCAAACCTAGGTTGTCTACGATAGTTTATTATCCTCAAGAGAATGAAATAGATTGCTAATAAACAATTCACAAGTTCAATCCATGTTTTCCAATAACTTTGTCTATGTATCCAATCTCAATTCGCAGCTGGCGCATGTTGAACATCAAAAGGATTCCAATCAATCATAGCATTAATCGGATTAAGCACTCATGGATCAAATCAAACAAACAATAGAATTCATTCAGGCAATATTCATGCACATGTCTATCTCAGCATCGTTGGGATCACCCCAACCCCAAAACAAGAAACTTAGCCAGACATAGATTCAGACACAATCAAAGAATTCATGATGAAAGAATATAAGACTAGATTAACAAAACGTATTCTTGAATCCAGGAAAACAAACCTTCAAGGAGAAATCTCTGAAATAGCCTAAAACTCTCAATGTCTGCCACTAGTTTCTGATGTGAAAAATTGGACGTCCTTATAATCAAACCCTAATTCTCTATTTATAGTTCCCAACTAAAGTCTGAAAATAATCCTAAAATAATAATAAAACATACCAAAATTTCGTCCAATAAAAGATAAAACCGAGTAAAATATCCCGACGAAATAATGATGAAGACAAGTATTGAGTCGATACTTCAGAGTATTGAGTCGATATGTAGCTACTGTAAAGATTTCTGGCTCGAAATGTGAAGGTATCGACTCGATACATGTGGGTATCGGAGTCGATATGTCGTGTTTTCCTCTCAGCTCGTTCTATCAACTCGGAATGCTTGGATACCGACTCGATACTCCATGGTTCCGGGTCGATACTTTGACTGAGCATCAACTTTTTGGCTCAATTTCTCCCTATTGTAGGCCGAATTTGAAAAAGTTCTCAACATAAAAGTTGTAGGTCTTTGAATCATCTTTCCAACAAGCTATAGAACGTCTCGATCCGAATTTGTGGAGCTCAAACGACCCATTTTACTGAGATGTCGCTAAACAGGATTGCTCCAGAAAACGTCGATTCAGCAATAGGCTCTTCTTAGCTTGATTTTTAGCACTTGAGACCTCTATGCAAGGATCATTCGGCGTCCATGAACATGTCAAACTTGGCTTCAATAAATCTTATTCCATCGTGATCCCAAATTGACATCGAACAAGCTCCAAATCACCTGAAAACAAATAAAAATACGAGTGTAGACATCTATTCTAAAAACTAAACCAAAACCTATATAAAAGATATGCAAACCATATAAAAATGACTTAAAAATGACTAAAAACTATTTCCTATAACACGTAGAATATGATGATATCACTAATCCACGATGGTCTGCCCACAAAGGAGTGGTTGTTGCGCAAGGGCATTCATGTTTCTGCTGGCTGCGTCTTCTGTGGGGCATCAAGTGAAGATACGAACCATCTGTTCCTCGGCTGTTCCTTTGCCCAGCTCTGCTACCTCAAAATGGCTCATGTAAGGAATATCTTACTGAATAATCCAACTCCTATTACCAGCGCTTGTGAACTGTTAAAGGCAGCCGCGACAACCCTCTCAACAGCAGATATTAGCCGACTAATGGTCTCCTGGTGGGCCATTTGGCACGTCAGAAACAAAATCTTCTTTTAGGATAGCACGCCTCCGAGTCGATCGGAGTTCGAAAACCTTGTCAACAGCATGATGAAAAACTGGAAAAAAGCTAAAGCATATGACATTGACTCGGCCGATTGGGTCGATCGGAAACGGTATTGCACCCGGCCACCCAAGACAAATTGCAATTGGTCTAAACCGGCTTCGGGTTGCATCAAAATTAACTTTGATGGATCCACTAAAATTAATGGAGAATGTGTTGTGGGATTCGTTGTTAGGAACTCTGAAGGGAAGGTGATTCACATACATCATGCCAAGTGTGGGACACAAAGCCCGCTTACCACTGAGGCTCTGGCCGCCTGGCATGCTGCTCGCAGGGCTTCCTCCAGTGGTTACGATAACATTGAACTGGAAGATGACTCTTTAACGGTGGTAAATGGCATTCGAAACCAGTGGCATCCGCCTTGGGAAATCGAAATGATTATATCTGACTCTCTTCAATTTCTCGGTCATATAAGGCATTGGAATATTAGTCATGTCTTTCGTTCCGGCAATGCGGTGGCTGACAAGGTCGCTCACCTTGGCCACTTCATTCCGGACGGAGTCTCGCTCTTTGACCATTCTGGTCTTCAGGACCTCATCCGTAAGGATGCTCTCGGCTAGCGAGCCCTCCCGTGCCGAATTCTTACTTTCGTCAAAAAAAAAGAGGGTGGGAATCAAACCCTAGACCTTTTAGCTGGGTGGAAAAAACCTTCTAACCAATTGCGCCAGTTTTTTTTTTTTTTGTATATATCTTCTTTGGAAAAATGACTAAAAATAATACGAACTATCAATTAGGGGTGGGTATGGGACGGGACAGGACTCGTCCCGCGAAATTTTTACGGGCCGGGATTGCCACTTTTTTTTCGAGACGGGATGGTGTCTGGACGGGCCTTGTCCCGCAAATAAAAATAATAAAATATTATATAAATTTGCAAAGTGAAAAATGCTTTCATAATTCATTAATTTGTATAATATGTTGAATACGGTATTCTTCTCAACTATATTATTCAACAATAATATTATTATTAATATTAATATTATAATACTATTATTAATTCATACAATGATTATATAATTAATTATAACGTTCAACATATTTGGCTACATTATCTTACTAGATTAGGACGAAAAGAGATTGAGACGAGATTCACCAGATACTGTCTCATTATCGATTGATAGTTGCGAAGAATACCGTATTTAGCTATTTCCGTCTTGTAGCTCTAAATGGGTATAATAATAATAATAATAATAATAATAATAATAATAATAATAATAATAATAATAATAATAATAATAATAATAATAATAATAATAACAACAACAACAACAACAACAACAACAACAACAAAAACAACAACAACAATAATAAAAATAATAATAATAATAATAAATGACAAAAATAAATAATAACAATGATAATAATAATGCCACGTTATAATTAAAAATATTATTATTATTATTACAAGAAAAAATAATTTTATTATTCTTATTACAACAAATAATAATAATAATAATGCCACGTTATTATTATAAAATAATTAAATTAAATTATGAAATATTAATATAATCAATTATTATTATAAATTGAAAATTATTATTATAATTATAAATAATATTTTCTCAAATAATAATAATAATATTATTATAAACAAATATTATTATTATTATTATAAATGAAAGATTATGATTATAATTATAATTATAATATTTGCTCAAAATAATAATACTAATAATATATTATTATTATTCTATAATATTATAATAATAATAATAATATTATTATTATTATTATTATAAAAATGATGATGATGATGATTATTATTATTGTTATTATATTATGCGGGACGGGACGGGATTTGCGGGATCGCACCGGGATCGTCCCGCGTTTCGTCCCGCATAATTTTTGCGGGACGGGATTCGCTATTTTGTCCTAAATCCCACCAGGAATGGGACGGGATCAGGATTTGCAGGATTTTTGCCCACCCCTAATATCAACGGTGAACCAAAAATAATACGAACTTTCAAAACTACTAATTCATATACAAACTATAACACATTAAACCAAAATTGACACAGGGTCCAAAATTCACAAACTCTAAATTTCTTTGGACTAAATATATAATTAATAATAAGTTGTGGTTTAAATTGTAAAATTCAGAATTCATCATCTTCCTTCTTCCCCAGTTGTAGAACAGTTGAAGCATGGAACGCCGCCGGCCGCCCCCAACCTAATTTCACAAATCTCTTTGATCGGAAGTGAAACCCATTGATTTTCGAACCCTCCTTTTTGCCATGGAATCTCTCCCCGATCCCTCGCGCATCTCAATTCAAAGATCCGTCGAAACATTTGGTCTCTTTGTAGATTAGGGTCATGCCCTCGTTTTCTCTTTTAAAGACCAAAGAAAAAATGAAAAATGGAATGGGTTGACGTACTAGAACGACGACGGTCGTGCAGAACCTTCGCGCACCAGAACGACGACGGAGGTGCAGAACCACCACGAGCGAAGACGAACGTGGTTGACTGGCTGGTTGAATTCCGTCATTCGAAACACAACCGAGAAGAGAAAGGTCAAGATGCCCAAATTAAAGGTCGAATCCGTAAGAACAGAAAACAAGAACCCCAAAGCCAGCCAGAAATCCAGCCGAATGGATAGCGGATTGGTCGAATTCCTCCATTGTTGAGGCGTCACTAAAAATTGGGGAAGATGAAGGAATTAGGGATTTTTTTAGATAAATTTTATTTCTTTTCTTTAATTTTATAAAAATTTTCAAAGATTTCTAATTAATTATAATTTGAGTCTAAAATAGTTTATAATTTTTTAATTTTGGACCTCATATCGATTTTGGTTTAATGTGTTATAGTTTGTATATGAATTGGTAGTTTTGAAAGTTCGTATTATTTTTGGTTCACCGTTGATATTTCGTATTATTATCGATCATTTTTCCATATTCTTTTTATCATACTTGTTATATTTATACTAAACTACCTTATAAAATATATATTTTTTAAAAATTAATCATGCCATGTCGCATCTCAATTAAAAAAACACGATCCGTATTCGACATGATTATTATCATGTTCTACTGTTTTGTATTAATCTGTGTCGTGTCCTTTTCATTTTGTGTCGTTTCGTCGTACTTTTATATCGTGTTAACCGTAACGTATTTTTCTGCACATCCCTATCCTTAATGCCATTAAAGTTGCAAATCCGTTAAATCTGTCAAAATTCGCTAAAACTAAAAGTCGCACAAACGCTTAACCTCATTCCACTACGGCACTACAGAACACCAGCCAATTCAAAACATATGTTTTAAATCAATCGATCATACATACCGTCGACACCGAGCACCGGCCAATTCCAAACATATGTTTTAATTCAATTGATCACACACAAGTCACGCATTAGGTGAGAAATTAATAGTGCCATATAAATGATCGGTGCAAATCATCTGTCCCAAAACATGTCCTCAACTTTCCGTCCTACGAAATTATTTTATATTTAAATTAATATTAAAAAATATATATATAGTTTATACATATTTATTATGAAATATTTGAAAAAAAATTTCAAAAATCAACTTACAAAAATTATAATAATTCATAAGAGATAGAGAGATTTTTTTAAGTAGTTAAAAGATGTGAGTTTACTATATATTTTTTTAAAAATATTATAATTTGATTTTCTAAGATTTTTTTTTCCAAATATGTTATAATAAGTATATAGAAATTAAATATATATATATTTTTAAATTTTTTTTAATATTAATTCAGACATAAAGATTTGAGCGGGATTTTGGGGCAGATGACCGATAAACGATCGGAAATATAAAGTTCAAAAAACTGGGAAAGAGTCAATCTATCTAGCTATACAGGCTTTGTAGGATGTTCGATCACCTCCAAAAAAAAAACTGGGAAAGTAAACCTGCATATGTGACAAATTAATACTCCCTTCGACCAAAAATAAATAAAATTAATACTCCCTTCGATTTTTAATATAAGTTTAAAGAGCTAAAAATTATGTTAAATATTAATTTTTTTAGTTGAATTTTTTTACATTATAATATTTATTAATAATAAATATTATAATATAAAAAAATTTAATTAAAAAAACTAATATTTTAGTTAGTTTTTAACTCCTTAAATTACGTGTATAAAAGTTAAACGCTCTATATTTCTAATCGGATGGAGTATGATATATGCGGTATGCCTGAGTATATGTAAATAAAAACACGTGCTTTAATTAATTACTGTACAGATTTGAAACGTAAGGATTACTTAAAGTTATAGCACATGGATAATATAATTAATATTGTATATAAATTCACCTTTGTCATAGCTATCTACTAGCTACAATTGTTTTTTTTATTATGAAAAATATTCTAGGGCTACTAGCTAGCTACAACTTCAATGATCATAGATATGAAAAAAGCTTACGACAGAGTTAACAAGGATTTCCTTTTGACCATCCTGACAAAATTTGGCTTCTGTCCGCAATTTTGTGGATGGATTAAAGAATGCATCAAAACGGTGTCTTTTTCCGATTTGGTCAATGACGAACGAACGGACACATTCAGGCCTCGATAATGAGATCCTGGAAAGAAAACTTCAAAGATAATGAGAAGTATCCCGAAATACTATTGGATTCAAGATATCTAGAACTGGCCCCTCGATCCCCTTTCTCTCATTTGCTGACGACGGAGGCATGCGATTCGATCAAAACAATACTCGAGGAATACTGCGCAATTTCGGGCCAAAAAGTTAACTTTCAAAAATCGGCTTTTCAAACGACCAAAGATTTAACCAATGACCAACGACAGAGGATTCAATCCTTATTACATATCACGAACCAAACAACCTTAGAAAAATACCTTGGTTGCCCGATCATTAATGGTAGGGTAAACAAGCATACATTTGAAGAAATTATAGGGAAATCCAAGAACCAATTAGCAAAATGGAGAGCGAATGAGCTAACTCAACAAGGGAGGGCGGTCTTGATCAAAGCAAATCTCTCAACGAAACCAAGCTATGTTATGCAAAACTTCATGCTTCTGGCAAGTGTTCACAATTATCTGGACCGAGTCAACATATGCTTTTTTTGGAACAAATACCCTAATTAAGTATAAGTCTCTTATAGGATGGGATAAAATATGTAGACCAAAGTGTGATGGTGGATTAGGCATCCGAAAATCAAAAGATATGAACAAGGCATTGCAGATGAAATTATTATGGAAGATCCTTGCAGAACCGCATAATGAATGGGTAAAAATTATTAGAGAAAAGTACTGAAATGAAGAGAATATTTGGGGCTACAAGAAGAATAAAAACACCTCTTGGCAATGGACAAAATTGATCGAGCTCAAAGAAGAGTTCTGCTCAGGTTTATTCTGGCAGGTTGGAAACGACAAAACAATTAAATTCGAGAAAGACAAGTGACTGGATATTGGTGGAAACGTTAGAGATCGATGTATCCAGAGCCATGTTGACGATCAAGAAAAAGTGAGCAACTTTATAAAACCAAATAAAACATGGAACACATCAAAATTAGCAGAGGTACTACTTATGGATTCGGTCGACAAAGTCATTGAAATTCACATCCCGATTTCTGATTTTGAAGATCGATTATATTGGTATCCAGATAAACATGGGTGGTTCTGTACAACCAGTGATGTAAACCACATCACGAAATCCAGAAGAGGAAACCCCGACCATGTGGAATGGATTTGGAAAATCAATTGTTCCCCAAAGATTAAAAATTTTCTCTGGAAAAATTTCCTAAATGGGACACCAACAAAAACTAGACTACAAAGCAAAGGAGTCCATGTCTTGATGAATTGCCCTCTTTGCGATCATGATATGGAAGACAACGTCCACATTTTCACCAAATGTCGGACAACCCATTCTTTGGTTGGAAGGATAGATAGACAAATTGAACAAGTAATCCGAAATACTAACAAAGACAATAAAACCTATAAGAATATCATTACAGAGATATTTTCTAATCTCTCTTCGGAGCAAAAATCAGCCCTAGCGTTCTCTCTACAGGGAGCCTGGAACATGAGAAACAAAATTTTATTTGATAACAATGATGTCGGCAAGATAGAAGATTGGGAAATGTTTATTAAGCTATATAGAAGAAACTGGAAGAAAGCGCAAACGAATGATCTAGAAAATGAGAAAGACAATAGTAGGAACAACACCTGTCAAAAGAAAACGAAAAGGCAGAAAATGGTAAAGTGGAAAAAACCGCCCGCAGGTGTCGTTAAACTAAATTTCGACGGTGCGAAGATCAGTTCGGGTCGTACAACTTCCGGATTCATTCTCATAGATTGCCATGGGGAGGTGTTGTTGTGCGGTGCTCGGGATCATGGTACGATGTCAGTGGATCGTGCTAAGTGTTTTGACCTTCTGACTGGCCTGCAGGAATCTGCGACGCGGGGCTATTCCCTCCTTGAGGTCGAGGGGGATAGCTTGAAGGTGATCAATGCTTTGAAGGGGTTTTGACAGTGTTCATGGGAGATTGAGCCAACGATCTCCGATGCTATGGGTCTCTCTTGTGCGTTTGATGGCGTCTTCTTCGCTCATATCTTCTGTGAGGGGAACCGGGTGGTTGATTTGCTTGCTCATATGAGTCTTTCCTCGCGCTTCATCGATGTCTGTATTCCTGCTCAGTGTGCTGATGCCGTCCGGCAGGACGCCCTTAGGCGGTGATTTAACAGTGGTTAACCACCCTCAAATCATCGCCTTGTATCAAAAAAAAATTATGATTAAGGGATTCATGAATAGAAAACAAAATTAAGAAAAGGCAGGGAATGTAATTAACTATAGAGAAAATTAGGTGTAAATTTCATATTTTGAACCCTAAATAATCAAATTATTCACTAATTAGTCCTTAATAGGAACATGCTCACGTTTTTTTAAACATCATACACGATTGATACGCCAACTAATAGTGTCCCTAAGGACGAGAGTTTAATTAGAACTCTGGATGAAGAGGTAGGTAGACGATAGTATCAATATACGAATAATATATACTCTACAATAGAGTTGACTTCTCCTCAGAAGATATGCCTAAAAGACATCGTCTGAAAAGCCCGAGCCAACATCAGGATGTCAAAGATGAGCATTTCAATCTTCTATGGACACCGCCAGGTGTCGTTGACAGCATTAACGAGGGCAAGATTATACTCTTCCAGCACCATATGTTGGTTAACTCATTCTTGTTTCTTTCTTTATTAATGTCTTTTGTATGTGAATTTTTATAATGAAAATTTTCAAAGTATTCATTATGCATAAATACATCTATATACTATACCATGTACTTTTATTTATAATATTTATAATAATTTATTTTGATTCGGTTATTATAATTGAGTTCGGGTTTTAGTTATTTTTGGTTCAAGTTTGTTTCAAGTTTTGGTGTATATTTGAGTTTAAATTGTTTTAGATCAGGCAGTCTTTCGATTCAAGTATGATTTGAGTCAGTTTTCATTCTAATTCGAGTTACCATGCATGGGTAAGTTTGAAGTAATGAATTTCAAAGGAAAAAAGTATTTTGATCATTTGGGTTAGAGAAAATTTGTGGCACATGCACTATTTTAAGCCTAATTAGCAGAGTGTCCAAGGTTTGAGACAAATTGTGAAAGCATCCATCTCCCCCATTGTACATACAGAAGGAACGGATGAGACGGACAGTCGGCAAAGAGAAAGGGAGAATTCCAGTTCGAAGCCGAATTCCCATGTCTTCCTCTGTTGATTGTCAGATCTGTTGTGCTTAGATTTGAAGCCGAATTCCAGTTCCATCGGCCTTCAGACCCTAATCGACGTGGTGGTTCAGTCGGTGGTTCAATCGGGGGTTCAGCGAGATCAAGCGAACGGTCGGAGCAAGCGATCGAGGGAGCGAGATCAAAGGTTTCAGATCTCCGGCGAGCGGCGTTCATCGTGGGAGAAAGTGAATAGGTCGAGCGGCCGCTCGATAATTAATTAGGTTAACTTAGAGAAATTACAAAATATGTCCGCTATTTTTATGTTGTAAAATGTTTACCATAATATTGCATTTTCACAACATAAAATTACATTTGCACAACAAAATGTTATATTTGCACAATATACAGTTATATTTTCACAAGCATAACATACTATTATATTTTGCACGATAATTTTTTTAAAAAAAAAAGACTTGGGTTTATATTTTGGACATTTTGCAACCCCCCCCCCCCCCCCCCCCCGGTTAAAGCAGTTTGAATTCAGTTTTTAATTTATGGTCTCGTCATCTCTAATTGTTAATTAATTATATTACATTTCATTTTTAAAATAAGAATGTTTCAACTAAAAAAAATCATGACATAAAATGTAAATATTTCATAATTTGAAAGTAAGTAATATTTTTATTTTAAATTTTATCAATATATATTTCTTATATTTATCATAGTAATGTGTTATAACATTATTATTTTATTAATTTTAAAATAAGTGTACAATAGCGCGAGAATTACACTAGTTTATTAACATTTTTGTTGATTTTTTTTTAAAAAAAAATCTATAAGTCCATCTCAAATTCAAATATAGGTAAAAGATCATGACAATAGGCTTTTTTTAATTCCTTTTATTTCCTTTTTATTTTCAACCAAAATGTAAACAAATTAGACAAAGGGGAATTTGGCGGAAAAAAAAAAATGAAAACCTCTAGGAAATTTTGTGAAAAAAAATGAAAACATTGGGGACATTTGGCGAAATATGTCAAACTTGTAATATTTCGCCCCACATCAGATATCATAAGAATGTTAATTGAGAGTGATTTATATCATAAGAATGTTAATTGAGAGTGATTTATAAGTGTTTCAAGCCCTACCTATGTCACGAGAGATCTTCCTTTTCAGGCCCAATGTAAGGATAACAGACCTGAGAGGGTTAGATGACATGGGTTGGCGTCTCTTAACGCCCCAGTTCTTACAAAACTTTCGTACACCATGCGAATTAGCCTTAACCTCAAGAGCATTTGGCAAAAATTCCGTTAATTTCATCTTTTTGGTTATTCCAAGAACCACAACATGTTAATACAATTATATTGCACTAATGCATTTGTTGAATTTTTGTTATTTTACAATATCAAGTGTACATGTTAATTTATATAGTTTAAATTGCAAAATATCACACATTAAATATTTTTATTACTTATAGCATTTTATTTATTTATTGACATTTAATAATGTATTTTTTGTTAAATGATAATACAAAATAAATTATTGTATACGTGAAGAGCAAAAGTCTTCAATTATTACAATACTAAAAACAGAAGTTGAATTGTCACATGCAAAAGATTTAGCATATCATAGTATGCCACATATACCTTGAAATGCCACATATTTATCCATACTAGGCCAAGCGCCGCGCGCATGCGCACGGTCTAATCGTATTTGGATTGTACAAAATACTTTTTATATGTGTGTAAATATTTATATATGCAAATAGTTGTAACTTGATTGTTTTCCTTACAAATGTTGTACACGTTACTTTTTATATGCGTGTAAATATTCATATGTACAAATAGTTCTAACTAAGTTATTTTCCTTATACAATTCTATTATATATAGTAAAAATAATAATTGCATCATTATAAGAAACTGTAAGTATATTATTTTGAAATTTTTGAAGGTAATAAGAATGATGTCTTTCAATTAAAAAAAATATAAAGAAAGGTAGTCTTTTAAAAATTTTATTAATCAAAACAAAAAAGAAACTCAAACATACTAAATATTTTTGTAAGAATTCATAGTTCCTAGAAAATGTTCGTTTCAATATTATTATTTCATATATTAATTTAGAGTTATAAATTAATTGGTAGGATAACTTTTTATCATTTAATGTATATAAGTCGGGCTGATTAAGAAAACCTAAAAGTTATAATTTGGGTAGTTTAATTAAAACCATAAAATATGGTTGATTTAAGAAAACTTTAAAGTTGCAGTTTGGGTATTTTAAGAAAGAAAAAAACATAAAATTGGGTGAAATTGATGAAATATGATAAATTATAATTAATAAAACCTAAAAAGTTACAATTTGGGTGGTTTAATTTAAAACATAAAGTATGATTTATTTGAGAAAACTTTAAAGTTGTAATTTGGGTATTTTAAGAAAAAACATAAAGTTGGGTGAAATTGATGAAATATGAAAATTTATAATTTTGAAAAGACATAAAAGGACATTGAAATAAAAAAATTAATATTTTTAAATTCAAACTTTTAGGTTAAAAAAGGCATTTTACAAACAAATAAGGAAATTACCTAAAAGGGTATAGCATATAGAAGATGGGAATACAATTTATAAGGGCAAAATAGACATTTTAACCATAAAAAAACAATTAAAAAATTGTAAGTGAGAGTTACTATTCATTTACAACTTCATGCTATTATAAGGTTTAAGATATTTGAGATTTTATTTTCTATAATTTTAAATAACTCTTATTTGGTAAAAATATCTAACCTAATTGAAAAGGTTGACATACTATTTTTCATTTAATTTTTCTTTTTGTCAATTTATCCAATTTATCCATTATTCATCAAACTTTTTTTTAATTCAATAAGATAATTCTAGTCGTTAAATTTATAAACTATAATAAAATGAGATTTGATTTTTTTGTTGAGTATATTAGTATTTTTTTTCTTTGTTATAACATTATATATTTATGTTGTGATCATAATTTGTCATGTTTTACCTTAACTTTTATATCAATTTCTGCATGCATTTTATACATTTGGGTTAGAATTGTACAGAATCTATATAGTTTATGCTTATTTGAAAATTATGGAGGTCTACACAAGTTTTTGTTATATTTCGCAGAAATCGAACGCAGTTTGAAGCTTAAAGGAACGTCATGAAGAAGCTAAGGATTGTGCAAATGGAGAAAATGTCATTTTTCACCATTCATCATTCCGAATCAAGCTTTGATGTCTTCATGAGAGTTGTAACCCTCAAAAAGAGCTTTCCAACGCATATTCATATGCGTCAATCGGACAAACGAGGACCCAGGAAAGTGCGTTTCAAGACAGAGCAGAATGCTGAGAATTGAAGAAGTGGTCGATATCGACCAGATTTGGTCGATATCGACCTGATTTTGGTCGATATTGACCTGATTTTGGTCGAAATTCCTCCTGGGAGCCAATATGGAGAGACAGAAGCCGAATCCGAGAATATAGTTCGATATCGACCAACCTACAGAGGCCGATTTTGAGAGAATCAGAGTCCGAGTGCTGAGCTGGCTTTCTTCCACATGAAGCAAGAGATATTTTATCAGCCCAAGAGGAGATTTATCAAGTTCTATCAAGAGAAGAAGGATCTATCCACTTTAGATATAGTTTCCTTTTAGATATATTTGTTTTATTTCCAAATTTAATCTTTAAGTCTTTAGATAGATAAATTTAGATATAGATAGATGTTTCTTGCCTAGATTAGCTAGGGAATGAAGCCTATAAATAAAGCCTTAGGGACTGAGTTTTAATCATTCAATTTCAGTTACAATTATTTACATAGAGAAAGAGAGCTTGTGGCGAGAAAGGTTGGAGAAGGCGAGAGTTGGCTTTGGCTTCGATTGGTTGTAAGCTTTCTTTGATTTTATTAATGCAATTTAGTTCCTTCTTGTTATTAATGTCTTTCTTGATGATGAAGAGCGAGTAGTCACCCAACTTTTAGGGTCGGGGTGAGCCCGACGGTAGCCATGTAAGGTGATGCGGCAAAGGTACAATCTTTTGATGCAATTTCGTCTTCTGTCCCTATGAGCATGATTCTTTTGCGAAAGTTGAAGTTGATCCTTGTTTGTGTTATTGAAGCGAAAGTGATCTTAATGCAACTTGGATTAATTATGTGAAAAATGGTTAGTAACATTTAGGGTTTATGCGAAAGCCTCTATCTTCCTATTTGTTAATAACGAAAGTTATTTGATGAAAAACATGTTCTTTTATGCATTTATGTGTTATTTTACATGGTTATCGTTGTGGTGTTGAAACCCTGATCTTGGAAGTCTTTAGTTTATTTGGTTTTATTTCATCAGTTTTGAGTTATGTCTTGAGAAAAGCTTCGAGTTTTAGTTTTTGTGCAGTCGATTTCGAGCAACTGTTGGTCGAGATTTTTAGTCAATATCGAGTAGGTAGGTCGACATCGACCAGTTTGAGTTTCCTGTCTGTTTCTGCTTGTTTCTGTGTTTTACAGTTTCTGTCGACAGTGTGGTCGATACCGAGTGGTAAGGTCGATATTGAGCGCTCTTCTGGTCGATTTTGTGCTGATATCTGGAACTGAAAAGGCGGGCGCTAACACGCTGAAACGCTTCCTCGTGGATCGATCCTGACTACTTTCTACTACAGCGGGAAGAGGTCTTGTAATTAATTTGCGGAGAACATGGAGTCAAATTTGGAATTTATATTTCATACTTGATTTTTCTCCTAACAATTTATTAATTAACTAAGTCATATTAAGTAATTGCAATTATATGTAAAATAAATATATTCTTATTTTAAATAAACTAGTTGCATCCCGCGTGCTTCGCACGCGGGTATATTGGGGTGATTAATGTCTACTTTCCATCATCTGTGCTCCCGTAAGCTTTCGCAATGGGGTTGGCTCATAGCTTTATTGCCTTTTCAGGTATCTGTCTTTGACTACTCTGCCCATGTTGAGCAACATGTCTGTGCAATTGTGCAAACCTTAAGAGCATAAGGTAAGGCAATCTGGATGAACTACCCAAAGCATCCTCCTCTACATCTCCGCTACATCAGTTAACATATTGCACTTGAAATAACCTCTAATGATTGCTCCAGAAAAAAGAATTGTAATTATAGCCGGTGAAATTATGAGCAGCATTACCTGGTGTACCCTTACAAAGGGTGTCACCCATTCCACAGCATCTCCCTCTCCCTCTGACACTGATACCAGCACCTATACCAGCACCACCCAACCGCCATGTACATTAACGACTTCAGAGGTAATGAATCTTAGACAAAACAATAGATATATTAACGCTAACTTCAGAAGTAACAAGGGAGGATGGTATTTTAGAAAGGATTTCATGCTAGTACAATTAACAATAGATATATTTATGCCAATTTCTTAATTCCATTTAAGCCAACAAAATACTTCATAAAATTGTTTAGCCGCTTATAAACACATTCACAATTCCATGGTTTATTAAACAAGGTAGCCATAAAACATATCGAAGTTGCAATGCATTATGTTTCTCCTCTATATGCACAAGGCTTTTAGGCAAAATAAAAACATTTAAAGCTGTTTTAACAAGAAGAGGTCAAGTGATTTCAAATGTAACAAAGCACTAAAGTTATCAAGAAGAGTATGCGTAAGGCTATTGTTCTTAAGATATCCATAGACTGATATCTGACTGTTATAGATGTTATGGTTCAGTCGTAATCCTATTAGCTAAATATCAAGATTAATCTTGGTACAAAAGATCAAATTTTGTAATGAAGTGACAATACTTATTAAATTTAGCTAATATTGGCCTGTAAGCTTCAAATTCGAACACTACCATGAGAGGGAGAGAATTAAAATCTATAGGGAAAATGAAAAATAAAAAGAAATGGAGATGAAGTTGCTCTTTAGGAGGAGCATAGGCAAATCAGTCAATAACCAATGAAGCTCACAATAAAAGCACATCACACACCAAAAATAATACAGATTTTAATTGTGCATTTTAGGAAGACAACACTAACATGTTAAGCCAATGGCCTGTCGAAGGGTAGCAGTGAAGTTCATGTGTGTTTCCTTGTTGATTTAAGAGAAAGAGAAGCAAACACAAAGAAGGCCTTGTGGCCTTTGTGCTCTGCAAATCATAGAGAGTAATAATAGACATAACTGTAGACAAACATGTAGTAAAATTAGACAAAAATGCATCAAAATCTGTATTTCAGGGCTAAGCGTTATAGTATTTCATAAGAAAATGGAAAGCATGCATACAATTAGTCACTGTTTACTATTAAACTTGATATGTAGGCAGTATGTTCATGCTAATTTCCCCGGGTCTTTTGATGCTATGATGCTTCATGTTGAATTTTGTTGGTTAAATGGAAATATATTTCATTCTCTTAATCTTTTTATTTGATTTATTATTTGTTGTCATCTTAGTAAGTATGCTCTCTTGAAAACCCAAAACCAACTACTAAACTGAAAGTTAAGGAGAAACTTTGAGAGTGAGAGGTAACTTTAAATACATAAGGTATTCATGCTTTAGATATGTTATCTTAATCTATATGATATTCTTTCTACTTTTAACTTTTGAGTTGTCGCAATATGGAACCAAATTTTATGGTGAAACGGTTAACATACCAATGACATTAGAGCGATTGTAAACAAAATTAATCCATGAACAATAACGTAATTGCATATCCCATATAACAAATACAAAGCATACATTTTTCCAAAATAATTGAAATAATTAGAAATCTTGTTATATGCATTTTGTCAAACACCTTGAGTGCATCAGTAAAACATAAAAGACAGGGTATTATGAAAGGAATTTTTCCTATTCAGAATGCACCGGAGCTCCCTAACTGCAAATAAACAAAATCCTTTCTCTTGAATCTTCAAATCAAAGGTTTAAACAAACTAACTTTCGCAAACGCTAAACCCTAACTTCAAATAACCAAAATCATGTTGCAAAAGCTTTATTACCAATAATACCTCATCACGAAAGCCGCTATCAGGTAAGTAGATCGAGTATGAGCAAAAGGTTTGCTAATCTTTTAATTGATGGAGACTCAAAACCTCATCCCCTCCTAAGCTCATCCATTTCGACCGGCCTCTGCCCAGGCCTTAATTGGCGGCGGAATTGGTGATCCGGTGCTGAGAAATATTTGGAGGACGTAAGAAATGAAAGGAAGAAAGAAGAAGACAGAGAAATTTGAGGAACGTATAGGTGGGTAGAAAAAAAAACAGTAAGGCGAGAGCCGAGAGAGAAGTGGAGATGGCGATGCGATTTGCGAGAGATGGAGAGGGCAAGAGAGAACAGGGAGGGACGCTGAAACAAAAAAATGGCAATGTTGTAATTTTGAAAGAACAGTTGAAGATTTAGGGGTATAATGGTAACTCAACTTTTGGCACCATTGCCGCTTTTATATATATATAGAGAAGTACATTACTAAATAATTTTGAATATTTTTTGACATATTTTGTACTGTAAGTATTTTTTTCAATTAAAAGCATTTGATTTCTTTTTATTGAGTATGTTAGTAAGTTTGATTTTTTATTCTGTTAAAAGTGTTTTTTATTATGAATTAATTTATGCTACACTAAAAATAATTTAGTTAATAATTTTGGTACATATATGAGATCTGATGATTTTTATTTAGTTTAATTTTTTCAATTCTACATACTAAGATGGGATGTATATTTGAATTGGTTGCATATAATTTTTAAAACATAAATTTTAAGTTACCGTTTATGTAAGAGACATGTTCTTTGACATATTTTTATGCTCTATTTTTTCAATCATTTATTTTTGAAGTAGGAAAAATGACTTAAAATAATAATGACTATTAGAAATGAACCAAACAAAATATGAACAAAAAAAGTTTTAAAATAATACAAACAAACTATTAACATATAAACCAAAAATAATACAAAAATTAAAATTGACCAAAAATAATACTCCTTCAACTTAAAATAATAAAAACTTTTTAACTTGGATCAGGGGAAGAATCAAATCAAAACTCTATTTATCAAAAATACAATAGACATCCATAAATAGTCACACCTTGCACATACCACCTCTTTTATTTTTAAATACGCCAAAACTACTATTTATTTGTTAAACATTACAACAAACCAACTTTTTAATTTGAAATTAAAAATTAGGTTTTATTGAACAAAGTTGGAAAAACGAATTGTGGTTTTGATCTATTTAAAATATAAAGGGTGAATTTGTGCAAAGTACGACTAAATATGGACTATTTTTTGTAATTTTGATAGATAAAATTTGTTTTGAATAATGCCATAATTCAAGTTCAATTTTTTTTATAATTATTTCAAGTCAAAATTTTATGATTTGTATTATTTTTGGTTGATTTTAAAGTTCTTATTAATTTTGGTTTATAGTTGGATAGTTTGTATTATTTTAGGATTTTTTTTTATAAAAATTGAGAAATATCTCGGAATACCCCTAGTCAATGGAAGGGTTAAAAACTGCGTCTTCGAAGATGCAATGCAAAACCTAAAAAAAACAACTATCTAAGTGGAAATCCTCCTCCATATCTCAAGCGGGTAGAACCATATTAATCCAATCTAATCTCAGCTCAAAGACAAACTACCTTATGCAGAACTTCTTAACCAGATAGATCAAATTAACAAGAATTTCTTTGGGAACAAATTACAGTCTGAAAGATATACACCATTAATAAGTTGGGAATCTATATGTAAAAATAAATATGAAGAAGGACTAGGAATCAAAAAAGCAGAATCCTTAAATGAAGGTCTACAGATGAAACTACTTTGGAAAATTCATACAGACAATTCTAGTATGTGTGGGTAAAAATAATAAAAGAAAAATATTTACAAACATCGGATATAAATGATAGGGATAACCAAAATACATCTTGCAATTTGGGAGACTGTTATCCTTAAGGGAAAAATTCAAATGTGGAATCAAATGGCTAATCGGCAATGGAAATCAAATAAATGTTTGGAGGGCCACCTACAAAGTTAATGTAGATGGCTCAACTAAACCTACTGCCTTCTGCCAGGTAGGTGGGATCCTCAGGGATTGTGAAGGACATGTGATGGATACCTTTCAGCAGCAGGTGGATAGTGGCTCAGCTATCCAAACCGAAGCAGCTGCTTTTTGCGCAGGTACGAAAATGGCATGGCAAAAAGGCTTACGTAGAGTTGTAATTGAAGGTGACTGTTTGGAAGTAATCAAAGCAATCAACGATAATGCAAGGCCCAGATGGGAGATATACTGGCAAATCGAGCTTATCAAGAAGATGCAATTGGAATTTGAGCACATAGAGTTCAAACATTGCTTTCGTGGAGCCAACAGAGCAGCAGATTTCATAACTAGATCTAGTGACATTTGTAATATGGATACTCTCCCTTTGAATAGGGAATTCTGTAACATCATCCGAAAGGATGATCAGGGTTGTGTTCTGTCTTAAGAACCGCCCCCTTTTCGCCTACTAAAAAAAAATGTTTGGAGGGACCCATGGTTGGAAGGAATCAACCTAATTCAATACTAAAGTTTGGTAAATCCCAATCTCAAAGTCTCCCAGTTAATAAACGACCAGAAGCAATGGAATCTAACAATGCTACAACAATTGTTCCCAATTCAAATTATTGATCAGATTATACAAATTCAAATACCCAACTAGGATACCACCGACAAATTAGTTTGGAAACTCGAAAAGGACGGTAGACGTACTTTCAACCAAATCAACTCCCCTACTCAATCAAAATAGTAATAATAGAAATATGGAGGACTACAAATGGATATGGAAACTTGATATACCACCAAGGATAAAAAAACCTTATTTGGAAGATAATCATAGATGGATTACCAACCACCCAGAGATTAAACAAACATTACAATAGAGTACCAGCACAATGCTCACTCTGTAATAGTACAGATGAGAGTGCAACCCATTTATTCATCAACTGCAATTTTGCTAGACAACTCATTCAAAACTATGAAAACACAAGCGGGAAAAAACTACTTCTTAGAGAAGACTACGATGAAAATATTAAGGATATCCTTCAATACAAAAAAAATAGTAATAAATCGGCGACAAAAGAGTTAGGATTTATATGGCAAGCTATTTGGGACGCCAGAAACAATTATATATTTAAGGATAAAAATCCAAACGCAACAATCAATCTAGCCTTTGAGATTATCTCAAACATAAAGTTATGGAACTCGCAAATAGAACTGGAAAATAAGTCGAATAATCGAAATACTAATAGGAATAAGATTAGATGGACTAAACCACCGAGTAGTATCTATAAGATTAATATAGATGGCTCGGTTAAGCCCACGGGCGCTTGCCAAGTGGGAGGAGTCATTCGTGACTCGGAGAGCGGTTTATTAGATGTATTCTTTCAAAATACATCAAGAGGTACAATTTTACAGACAAAGGCAGAAGCTATCATTGTAGGCATCCAGCATGCAAGAAGTAAAGGGATCCGGAAGGCTATCATTGAAAGCGATAATGAGACTATCATCAAAGCAATAAGCAAAGAGATCATTACTCCATGGGAAGTCATCCATCAAGTTGAGAAGATCATCATTATGGCTCAAGAGTTCGAGTTTATACAATTTAAACACTGTTATAGAGAAGCCAACTATGTAGCCAACTTCGTAGCTAGAAAAAGTATCGATTGTATTAGACCTACATCTCCTCTTACTAAGGAATTGTACTCCATCATCCTAAGGGATGATCCTTGTTGTTTGTTACGAATTTCGTGACAGACTCCTACTGTTTGCATACTGTAAAAAAAAAGATTTTTTCTATTTGTATTATTTTTTGTTAGTATTTAAAGTTGGTATTGTAGTGTTTTTTATTTTGCAAAATACTACACATTCAATATTATACTATAATTGTTCACCAAAAAATATTATACTATAATTTTTATATTAGTTTATTTATTTATCTTCTTGTGTTATACAATAATATAAGAAGTTTTTTTTAACAGAAAAGAATTTGGAAGATTGAGACAATCTAGCCAATGGCATTCATGCAGGTGAGGCCCAGGAGAACTGGGTGGGATGGGGGAGATGAGTGAGAGTAAAGAAGACTGCAATGTGAGAGTCAGTCAGCAACTCTGTTCACCTCCCAAAAAACGTGCACGAACTATAAAGTTCTTAAGCAAGAATAAAGACTCGGATAAAATGATTTCTGCTACCCAGGGGCAGGTTTAACCCTTAAATATGGAATTGATGACAAAAAGATTATCACCCTTGATGATACGATGTGGTATTTGTAAGGCATAAGCTTCCATAAGACCTTGCCGAAGGCTGAAAGCTTCACAACTGAATAGTGAATACCGTATTAATTGGTGATGGCCCAGCTTCAGAGAAGATCACAAAGCCTTCATGGTTTCGGATGACGAATCCATAGGAGTTGTTGACACCTAAAGGAAAGAGCACCATCAAAGTTTAGTTTGTTATATGCTAGTGTTGGTTTAGTCCATTTGGCCTTAAGTCTTAGTTTTCGTTTTGTGTTTGAGGTAATAATATAAGAAGATTGAATGTTATATATATATATATATAAGTCAATGAGATAATGTAACTATTTTAAAAAAAAAATTAAGAAGTCTATAAAAATTAGTATTAAGAGTACTTAAAATACATCTTATTAGTAATAAATTTGAAAAAAATTAGTTTAAAAAAAGATTGATATTTTATAGAATTTTTTACACATTAAAAGACATGTCAAAAAATAAAATGGAGGCAATATTTTTTTTTTGGTATTCAACATCTTTACATAGAGTAAATGCTTGGTTGATGTAGGGTGTAAAAATCAATTGGGAGTTTCTCTCTCCTATGAGAGAAACTCTCATTCGAGTATCCAATTTTGAGTAAATCCCTCTTCCTAATTTCAATCGTTTGTGCAAAACTTCACAACTTTCCTTCTCGGATCAATCCTTTGCTTTCTACCTTATATTGTCCATTGTTGTCGATTTTTGTATTTCGGTCGGTGTCCATGCAGGGATTCCTCCGCTAGCGACCCCTACCTCTCTAACCGCCCTCCCCGCCCGCGCCGTTGTTGACTAGCTTTTCCCATATCTTCTTCCTCCCAATCCTCCATGTGCGCCTCTCCGGTAGTGTTTATGTGAAAGCCCCCAAAAATCGCTTTGTCTGAATTCTATCTGTCGTGGAGTTCGCCTCCGTCTCGGCATGTTGTAGCCGTTGTCGTCGAAGTGTTGCTCTTTGGCCTGCCCGTGTTGGGTGTTGGCCGCAGGTTGGGGGGGTTCTCGTGGTGGTTGGGGTGTTGGTATTGCTCTCTCTTTCAGTCGCCGCCTACTGCTTCCACCGACGATCCGCTGGTGTTCTCCTCCTTGGAGCACTGGCCTGCTCGTGTGGGCTTCGATCAATCCTTGGCAAGGATTAACTTCCTCCTTTGCACCCCAAGCTGATTAAGAGAGAGAGAGTATATATATATATATATATATATATATATATATATATATATATATATATATATATATATATATATATATATATATATATATATATGTTTGGACCCAAGGTCTTTTGGGCCCACGGTTGGCATCCTTTGGACCCAATTAAGGTCATTTTCTTTGGCCCAAGTGGCCCGAAAAATAGAATATATATATATATATATATATATATATATATATATATATATATATATATATATATATATATATATATATATATATATATATATATATATATATATATATATATATATTTGAGTAAACCCATCCGAAAGGGTTTGATGAAATCCCGCAACAGCTTGTCGATATTTTTATATGTGAAAACTTGTTAGCGTTTTGTTCGAGTAGCTTGCGGCGCTGCTTCCGATGTTTCTAAGAAATCTTTTGTTTGATTGCGGAGCATGGAGTCTAGAGTCGGGTCTGGCTGGGGTCGAGGTGGTGTGCTCAGGGCGACTCCGTATCCGGGATAGAGTTTCCTTGGAGTTCGTCTGCACTACCCACAGAAGTTAGAGTCATGCTGTACTGCTGGCCCGCGGTGCTACTGTTCGGTGGCGCTTGGCTTCGTTCTTCGGCGGATTCCTCGGCTTTTTTGGCATTGGTCTTCTTGGGACATTTTGTTGTAGAGTTTTATTCAATCTGCTTGTTTTATTTTGCTTATTATCTGTATTCCTGTTGCTTAGGTTGTACGATTCACGGTTTACCATCTGCCGACATTGTCGGCCTCTCGATGAGTCAGGTCTGTCTGACCATCGAATTTTTACCTAATGAAAAAATGCTGGATTAATGGTTGAACAGGTATTTGAGTAGGTATTTTTTTAATGATAAATTTTAGAACAACTTGCATTTTTCGGCCCAAATTTTTTTTTTATTAGATAAAAATTCGGATGGGGCACGAGACCCTCTACCCAAAAACATCCTGCCGGATGAGTTCAAGGAGACTTGAATTAGTATAGAAATTAGCTCCCTTGGTAGAGCAGCTAAGGTGTGCAACCTTATCCGCCACTCGGTTACCAATGCGGGGAATGTGAGAAATCCTTACGTTCTCTAATTCCATAAGGAGGGTGCGGATGTCAACCAATACAAGCTCAATTTCCCAGGGACATTCGCTATTTGTTCGTAAGACATCTATAATAATCTTGGAGTCACCTTCAATGATTAAGTTGTTTAAGTTGAGTTCTTTTGCCTTTTCGATCCCTTGTCTTAGATTGATTGCTTCAGCCATTAGTGGTGTATGACCGCCCATCATTTTTCCTTTTATGCAGACAGGGTTCCGACAACTGTCGCGAAATATGAAACATGTCGAGCTTTTTGTGGTCGAGATGGATGATCCATCAAAGTTTAATTTAAGCCAACCAATGGGTGGTTTTTTCCATAAGTTCATTTTCCCCGGGATCTCAACTGTTTAGTTGTAGTTTGTTCCTGTGGCATGTTTGTATTCTTTTTGGGTGGATGTAGTTTGTCATCTCTCTTCCAACTTTCGATGTTTCCTAAGATGAGTTTTTTAATACTTTCTGCGGACGCAATTGGAGCATTTCTGAAGATAGCTTGATTTCTCATATGCCATATAGTCCACCACCTGAAAGCTAGATTTTGCTTGTTTTCCTTGGAAAGATTGGTAATAAGAAAGCGCGTGATTTGGTCCATATCTCTATTTTGGGATATAAGCATGTCAATTGCCCGAGATATATTTTGAGGGAATTGTGTTTGGAAGTTATTGCAGGGGCATTCCATGAAAATATGGATGTCGTCCTCCTGGCCATGGTTACACAATGTACGGGTAGTGGGTATTGATTTACCCTTTTGAGCTCGTCGTAAAGTCGTAGGGAGTCCATTTTGCTTAATCTTCCATAGAAAATTTTTAATTTTCGGAGAAGCGTCAATCTTCCATATCCAGTCATAGTCAGTCATAGTTATGTTTGTTGAATTTAAGATTAAATTGTAGGCGCTACTCGTTGAAAACTATCCCTTTTTATCTGGCCACCAATAGAGTCTGTCTTCAAAGGTGTTAATCGGGAGTGGAATCTTAATAATATTTTCAACGATGTTTTCTGGTAAGACTGATTCCAATTTCTCTTTCCACCACTGACCACCCAGAATATATTCACTGACAATTTCATTTTCAGAGTTTTGGGTATTCATTATGTTGTTAATGGAGTTGGTTGTTATCCAGTTGTCTTTCCAAAACCTGATAGATTTTCCATTGCCTACAGACCAAACAAGCCCAGATTTGAATTTTTCTGTTAAGAAGCATAGTTTGCTCCATTGCCAAGAAGCATTTCATTTTTTCTTGTAATTAAGAATGTGTTCCTTTTTTAGGTATTTGTATTGGATAATTTGAACTCAATGGTTGTCTTGTTCCACTAATATTTTCCACAGAAGTTTTAATTGAAGTGCTTCATTCATGTTTTTGGTTTTACGTATGCCCAGTCCCCCAGCAGCTTTAGACTTGCAGATTTTGTGCCATCCTATAAGTGGGCTATGTTGTGCGTCCTTGGTCCAGAAGAAATTTATGTTTATTTGGTAAAGTTGTTTATGCATCGAAGGAGGGAGCATGAAACTCTGCATAGAATAAAGCGGCTTTGAGGATAGATTGGAGGTTATTAGAGTTGATCTGCCCTATTGAGATAATGCATTTGCTCGCCATTTACTTAGTTGGTCTTTTGATTTGCAGATTAATTCACCAAAGGTATCCTTTGCTACGCGTCCATTGATGATAGGGCATCCAAGGTATTTCTCCAAACTTTTCTCAAAAGGGATGTTAAGGACGCCTTTAATTTCTCGTGCTCTTGTTCTAGAGATGCTTGACGTGGTTTGAATCCCACACCATTGTTACTGGTGTTTATTTCTAGTGAAAGTTTCCGAGCTAGAACTTTGACCCCAAGGAGAAATAGAATTGGGGAGAGGGAGTCTCCTTGACGTAGCCCTCTGGAGGGTATGAACAGCTCTGAAGGGCCATTGTTTACTAAGATAGAGAATGAGACAGTAGTCACACATTCCATAATGATATTTACTAAATCGGGGTGGAAGCCAAATTTTTGGAGTATGTATCTTGTGTAGTTTCAGTCTACTCTGTCGTAAGCTTTTTCCATGTCAAGCTTCCTTGCAATCCACCCCTAGGCACCCTTACGGTTTCGGAAGGAGTGGAAGATTTCATGCGCTATGAGTATGTTGTCTTGAATTGCTCTATCAAACACAAAAGCCCCTTGGAGCGGATGAATTAGTTTTCCCATGATGATTTTCAGGCGTTCAGTGATTATTTTTTTAGATCATTTTGTAAATGGTCGAATATAAGCTTATTAGTCTATAATGAGCTGTTGTAGAAGGATTATCATTTTTTGGGATTAGTGAGATGAATGTATGGTTTATTTGTTTGAGAAGTTTTCCAGTATGGAAGAAAGCTTTGATGGCTCGTATGATATCTTTTCCAATTATATCCCAATATTCTTTATAGAATTCTGCTATCATTTTGTCCGGACCTGGGGACTTGTTATTTCCCAAACCAAATACGGCGGACTTAATTTCACTATTAGATGGTTGTCGCATTAGCATTTCATTTTCTTCACCTATTATTGCAGGGTTTACGACGGAGATATACTCTTCTAACCTATTGTTTGAGTATGTTTGCTCCTTAGAGAATCTTTTTTAAAAGTCCTTTTTAATTTCTTCTTTAGCATTTTCTTCACCAGTGATTTGCGTTCCTTCCGTTGACGTGATTGATCGAATAATTTTCCGATTCCTTCTACCTGATGCTACTCTATAAAAGTAGGACGAATTGGTGTCTGCTAGTTTAAGGTGTTTTGGTTTTGCTCGCTGTAAACAGAAAGTCTTATGGAACATGAGCAGTTGTTCTTTCTTTTTTATCAAGTTTTGTTCTTTAATCCTATCTCTGTCATTTTGGGGGTAGATATTTGCTTATTGAATTTCAAGAAGAGCGTCTTCAACTTCTTGTAGTTGTCGAAAGATATTTCCAAAGGTTTTTTTGTTCCATATTTTCGCTTTTCTCTTAAGGGTTTTTGTTTTCTGAACCAACCGGAACATGGCTGACCCGACACATAATGTTCTCCAGGATTGCTTAACAATGTTTCTAAAATCCTTTCTTTCAAGCCAAATATTTTCAAACTTAATTCAAAATTAAAGGGAGGGGCTTTGAAGCTAGAATTTTGTGAGAGATAGATCGTGATTTGGCAATGGTCCGAGGAGGAGAATGCACCATTCTTGGTTGCGAGATCCGGGTAAGCTTGGATAATTTCATGATGGACTAATACTTTGTCAATTTTTTCATGAATATTATTTCGTCCTGAAACTTTTTTCCTCCAAGTGAATGGGTTGCCAAATGATGGGATGTCGATTAGTGAGCATGCATTTTTGAAGTCCGAAAGCCACTGAAATATACCTGGAAGGGTTTCCGCCCCGCCACACTTGTATGAGAGTTGTACTATTTCATTCAGGTCCCCCATTATTAAGCAGGGTGTGCTTTGTTGGTTAATGAGTTTCGAGAGATCAGACCAGAACGCATCCTTATCACTAGGGTTAGGAGGCATAGACAAAGAACATTCTGCACTCAAAATTTGTTTTCAAATTTGAGTATTGTACTCCAATTATTCTCTGTAGATGAGTTGTGATTAAGATTGTTTCGTTATTTAGAGAGTTTTCATTCCAAATAAGACCAATTCCCCCGGACCTCCCTAAAGCCAGAGACCAGCAAGCGTTAGTATATCCCGCATTTTTCCACAACAAGTCACTTGGTTCTTTATCAGTTTTGGTTTCAGCCAATATAACCATTTGAATGTGTTCCACCTTGTTCCATGCACTTATATTTGTCCACAGTGTTGTTTTATCAATACCCCTACAGTTCTCCTGAAAAACGGTGAATAATGTGTGGTATGCCCGGTGGTTGGGATCCTTCTCTTCGATTGTTGCATTTTTTTGTCCCATTTTTCCCCTGTGTTTTCTTGTTGAGATTTTGCATTGGGTAATTGTTAATTCGTTTGGTGTCGTTATAACACTCAGCATGCCTATGGATAAGAGGCAATGTTTGCCACTTAAACAGTTCATCTTGTTTGTTCTCATACTTACGAAATCCTCCCCTTTAGTTCGATAATTCGAGTCACTATTTGATTCACAATGGAACTGATTCATAAGCAAGGATAACATACTAATCAACTGAATAAGTGATGGACGGTTTTTAGTCGCGTAAACCGTATCAAAATAAAACTCAAACCTACAAACTAGTATAGCAAGTAAGTAAGAGGTCGATCCCACAGAGAATCAAGTATTTCTCCGCAATCTGTATTTACCAATTAGTAGAAAGGGGGGATTTGGTGATTGAAACAAGAAAGAAAGCAAAATAAACTATAAACAGATTGATGCAAAACAATTTAGAGAAGATCGATCTACCTACAACTATCCACTTTATTTGGTTGAATTGATATTGTAACTTCTTCTTGTCCTTTTAGTCTTCCTATGAATGCCCTTGTCCCGACCTAATATAGTTACTAGTCCAATCAGTCCTAGAAACCCTTATCAATCAAACAATCCCTAAAGAAGGATTTAACCCGATTGATAGCTTTAAGTTCAGAGATTAACCAAGGTATTTGCAGTCCCTAAAGAGGGATTTAACAACACATCCAACTTCCTACCTATACAATTAGTTCAATCAGCTCTAAAGGGACAAGTTTGCTACTTAGGTTAAGGTTCACAATCAGGAATCTACAAAACCTTAGCGATTGAAATGATCTAACAAGTTGATCAGGCAAGATAGAGCAAATCAATAAACAATCAAGCACAAAGAAGTTGAAGCATTCAAATATAGGAAACAAGGAACAAGATTCAGAAACTCACAATCGATCCAAATAAAGCTTCAAGTTCCAAGTAGAACAAAGAGAGTTTAGTCGCTCATGGCGAACATTGCTCTCTCTCTTTAATTGTCTGATAGAACGTGGAATAGAATAGAAGTGTGTAAACTAACATAATAATCGGCCTTATAAAAGATCCAAGTTGGCCACAAAACACACAACATAAAAACTAGGGTTTTTAGACGAAACGACGCGCATACATCAAATGCTGCGGCCGCGGCTTCTTCCAAACCCACTGCAAATTGATTGGCCGCGGCATGGTTGTTGTGGCCGCAGCCAGGGGCCTTTCACGGAAAATCTATCCCGAATTTTCTCTTCTTGTCAACAAGAAAGTTGTAGCTCTCTGAAAAAGTTTTCCAACGCATGGTCATAATAGTGAATCGGACAACTGAGGCCTCCAGAAAGCGCAAAACAAGTTCAGCCTGTCTAGCGACAACTTCTGCAAACTTGTTCTTCGTTTAGGCTCGCTTATTCTTCTCAAGACCTCTTTAGATCTTCATTTAAACTTCTTCGATCAACTAGACTTCCTAATATTAATGCGTCATCAACCCATTTCTCCTTCTCGGATCCACAGTTACCTGAAATAATCAATAAAAACGTGTAGATTCCGACTCCACCAACATAGAGAGCAAATATGCAAATTCTACTTAAATCATGTATGATATGCATCTTAACTAAGCTAAATGCAACCTATTATGCCTACCTAAATGCATGCTATCAAACTCCCCCACACTTAAGCTTTTGCTTGTCCTCAAGCAATGAAAAACAAATATAGAATTAATCATTCCACAAATAAGATATTCATGCTATAGTTTTAGAAAAGCAACATCAAGCAATAGGAGTCATGAATAATAGAACAAATATCTTAACAAATATATGAGTGATCCAATAGTAAAAGAAAATTTAATCCAACCTCACCGGGATAATGTGTTTCACTCACGCTCTCGTGTCTTTAGTCTTTAAAGTCCAACTCTCAACTCAATCCAAAATGCTCTATACACCGTGAAAGTTATCAATTGCAAACAACATCATGAGGACTTTTATAGGGTTGTAATGGGTCTTTGGTAAGAACATAAGGCATGAGAAATATTTAGGCTTATGGTGCTAAAAATCCGGGAAAAAGGAATAACAACCAACCAGAACAACACAAAAACTTCCATATTTCACAAACCATTCCAATAACATAAACTCCAATACACATCAATAAGCACTATTCAATTTCAATAGCCATACAACTCATGCATTTTTTCTAGTTGGATGATGACTTCTTTTCTTTTCTTTTATGCTTACTTTTTCCCCTAGGTGAATTTTATCCTCAATAGGTCTAAGCTTACTAGACTTTTACTCCTAAGTGAATTTTATCCTCCTTAGGCCCCTTGTAACAAGTCATCTCTATTATGCAAGAAGGGTTACCTTATTTTGGCTATGCCTCTCGCAATGCACAACTATACACACATCATCTCCACTCAAAGCAACTCCAACATAAAGATTTTTCACCAATTATCTTCCTAATTCTCAAATAGGGTCAGGCTAATCATTGACTATGATATATTTTTGTGGAGCTATCAAAAGAATAGGCTTTAAGGCTCAGATGGGCTTCAAGCAAAGAATAATGCAAAGGATATAGAAGGTATAATATGACTAAAGAAAACATGCCTCAATCATTTGAAATTCACAAGCAACAAACATGTGCAATACGGTCATGAAAAACAAGCATATGGAGAGTATAATCACAGAATAAAAGCAAAAGAGAAATAATTATGAATAGTCCCTATAAGGCCAAAACAAACTCACAAGGGGGTTATATTTTTTGAGATTTCAATTAAACCTCAACTATGAATCACACTTGCTCAATTATATTCTCAAATTATGCTCCAAAAATCATTTTCAATCATTTCAATCAAATCATGGGATTTATGCAATAAGATCATAAAAATAAATTAGAGGACAAACTAAACCAAGATGGGTATCTTTAATAACACCTAAATGCAATGCATGATATTTTTGTGATTTTTTTAATGTGATATATGAATAAAAATAAATATGAAGACATAAATAAACATGATAACATACATAAACATGATATGCAAACTCTATCTATATGCAATGCAATCCCTCTCGCACACTTAAACCTTTCATTGTCCTCAATGAAACATAAAAGACAGCAAAAACACAAAAACATAGAGGAAGAGATGAATGAAATACTCACAATGTGGTGGATGGATCTCTATAGGTCAGATCTGAGGATTTCGGTGGCCTTTCCCGAAAGCTTAGTATATCCCAAACCAAAAACAACTATCTAATTCCTAATGGGAAACCTAATTTATTGAAAAGAAAACTAGCTAACTAGGAATTGAAATAACTAAATTAGAAAACTTACCTCGGGTTGCCTCCCAAGAAGCGCCTTTTTTTAATGTCATTGGCTTGACTTATTCTCAATCTCAAGATCTTACCAATCAGACATCGTCAAAGCCCTCAGTAGCCTATCATATTCCTGCGCACACATCTTACAAGGTACATCATAGCACAATAAATTGAAAGCATAAATGTTGAACTCAAGAACCCTTTCAATCTATCAAAGAGTCTAGCATGACTCTCTGCAAAAGGAATATGATACCACCAGCATAGTTCCACTGGTTACTTTTCAAAATAGCAATCAAAAGGATCAACATAACCACCATTACCTTCCAAATTGCAAAAGTTTACCTTTATTACTTCTTGAGCCTCAACTGATGACTCTAGACTTGGTTCATCAATGGGCAAGCTCAGAATGGATGTTGCATATGGATTAGGAGACACATCACATGTAACCTTATGCGTCGACTCATGAGATTCCAAGTCAGGAAGCACTAGACCCTCTCCTCCATTGTCGAAGACACTATCGTTGTCTGCAACAAATTCCACATCTTCTTCTTCGAAGCTCCTTTCTTTCTCACCTTTTGCACTTAATATTTGAATGAGTTGGTTCATTTGCTCTTCCAAGTTTTTACAGCGGCTCATTTGTTCCTCTAGTTTTCCGATTCGGCTCATTTTTCCTTCCTCTAACTGCTACACCACTTGAGTAAGAGTGTGCAATGGATCCTCCAGGTGTGTGACAGAGTCCTCCATCGGCGGAGAAGACGTAGCGAGCAAGACTTCTTGTGAAACAAGGTAATCCATATAACAGAAAAAATCCCACAACCCCGACAATCCTCCTAACCGTTTCAGTCCTCCGTTACTCATGTACTCAGCAATCACTCGCGTCTCAACAGTCATCCCATCAATTATGCAAATAATAATATCTCGGATGCTGAATTGATAACCCCATGAACCAAGATCGTCAACATACTCATGCAATCTAGTGAAGTATTGGTGAAAGTTCTGACCTTCAAACTGCGTTAATCTCAAAATCTTGAAAGGTTAGTAGCAAGGGTGTCGTGAACCGTAAGATAGGCTCACAACAGATTAGATATATGCACAAAAATCAATAAACACACAAAATAAAGAAATTAACTTGATTCCCCAACAACGGCGCCAATTTGATGAACGATTTTTTAGTCGCGTAAACCGTATCAAAATAAAACTCAAACCTACAAACTAGTATAGCAAGTAAGTAAGAGGTCGATCCCACAGAGAATCAAGTATTTCTCCGCAATGTGTATTTACCAATTAGTAGAAAGGGGGGATTTGGTGATTGAAACAAGAAAGAAAGCAAAATAAACTATAAACAGATTGATGCAAAACAATTTAGAAAAGATCGATCTATCTACAACTATCCACTTTATTTGGTTGAATTGATATTGTAACTTCTTGTCCTTTTAGTCTTCCTATGAATGCCCTTGTCCCGACCTAATATAGTTACTAGTCCAATCAGTCCTAGAAACCCTTATCAATCAAACAATCCCTAAGGAAGGATTTAACCCGATTGATAGCTTTAAGTTCAAAGATTAACCAAGGTATTTGCAGTCCCTAAAGAGGGATTTAACAACACATCCAACTTCCTACCTATACAATTAGTTCAATCAGCTCTAAAGGGACAAGTTTGCTACTTAGGTTAAGGTTCACAATCAGGAATCTACAAAACCTTAGTGATTGAAATGATCTAACAAGTTGATCAGGCAAGATAGAGCAAATCAATAAACAATCAAGCACAAAGAAGTTGAAGCATTCAAATATAGGAAATAAGGAACAAGATTCAGAAACTCACAATCGATCCAAATAAAGCTTCAAGTTCCAAGTAGAACGAAGAGAGTTTAGTCGCTCATGGCGAACATTGCTCTCTCTCTAATTGTCTGATAGAACGTGGAATAGAATAGAAGTGTGTAAACTAACATAATAATCAGCCTTATAAAAGATCCAAGTTGGCCACAAAACACACAACATAAAAACTAGGGTTTTTAGACGAAACGACGCGCATACGTCAAATGCTGCGGCCGCGGCTTCTTCCAAACCCACTGCAAATTGATTGGCCGCGGCATGGTTGTTGTGGCCGCAGCCAGGGGCCTTTCACGGAAAATCTATCCCGAATTTTCTCTTCTTGTCAACAAGAAAGTTGTAGCTCTCTGAAAGAGTTTTCCAACGCATGGTCATAATAGTGAATCGGACAACCGAGGCCTCCAGAAAGCGCAAAACAAGTTCAGCCTGTCTAGCGACAACTTCTGCAAACTTGTTCTTCGTTTAGGCTCGCTTATTCTTCCCAAGACCTCTTTAGATCTTCATTTAAGCTTCTTCGATCAACTAGACTTCCTAATATTAATGCGTCATCAACCCATTTCTCCTTCTCGGATCCACATTTACCTGAAATAATCAATAAAAACGTGTAGATTCCGACTCCAGCAACATAGAGAGCAAATATGCAAATTCTACTTAAATCATGCATGATATGCATCTTAACTAAGCTAAATGCAACCTATTATGCCTACCTAAATGCATGCTATCAATAAGCCACGACAAATTCTCTTTAGACAGTGTTACATAACAGCTTAAGTACCCATTAGATGACAAAAAGGTTGTGAGCCCCAAACATCTAGCTAACCAATATTCCCAAGCAAGGAGCATCCATTTTTCCTTCATGCAATGCTGAGATTGATTGATGCTTTTAAGGGAGGTGTATTCAAACCATAGCAGTTTAGACACGTAAAATATAAAAAAAAGAGTTTGATAAAGAGCACAAAAAGTCCCCTACAACAGAAATCAGGATTCTCACTCATCAGATTGGGCGAAGCCCCGATGGATTTACCAAAGTTTTCAGAACGGTTACTCGATTCTGTTTGGAATAACATCCCCGTCACCTGCTGCTTAAACTTACACTTACACCCACTCGAATGTAAAGTGCAAGGAGTAGCAAAGTGGGCAAGGACGCTTCTCAACAGATTGGCAGACTCAGCGAACACAAAATCAACATCAAGAGCAGCTACACCAACATCTAGGTAATAAAAAGCTTTAGGTGAATCCAAGACATACAATTCCAATATAACCTCATGAGGGTTGTGAGAGGAGACGAGAATTCCAAAGCAACTCAAAAGGATCGAAGGCGGTTTTACAAAGGGATGATCATCCAACCCCGCATAAGGTATTAGTTTCTCAGTTAGGATTTTCAAGCAATAAATAGAAGTCAGCAAACATAACGTTACCTGGAAAGCGGTAGTCCACGCAGGGCTCCATAAAACAGTCATAGTTACCAAAGAGATCACCTTAATCGAAGTTTGGTCATGGCCCTTTCGGGAGGTAAAGGGTGACAAGGCATTCACCTCCAACACATATCTACAGACGTTTATACTATGTGTGTTTTCCATCAAAGATTTTAGCAAAAGAGGAGAGCAAAAAGACGTGTTAGCTATCAATAATACACAAAAAAAAAATTAACTTGAGAACTAGTCCAATCATAGATGCAGAACATGAAAAGCATTTGTACACAACCATATGGTCTCTTACACCACCACATCTCATACATCAGAGTTGTATCCTAATTCCTACCAAAATGTGTTACATAACAACATAAGTACCCGTGAGATGGTAACAAGGTTTTGATAAACAGACTTCTAACATACCAATATTCACAAGCAACTAAAATTGGTCAGTAGGTCTTGAACATGAAACCCCAAATTGCTTTCAAGTTTGAATGTTCAAGACCTACTAATCAATTTTGAAGCCAACCCAAGTTTGAATTTTATGTATAAATCTAAACTGCTAAAATCATAAAATGGCCTATACTTTGGGGAAAATTGAAAACAATGACCAAAATATTTTCAAGGATATTTTATTTATAATTAATGAAGTATTTTTATATAAAAAAAATTAAATCAAAGAAGGTATAAAAAAGTGTTTAATTTTCATAATTTTACAAGTATAAAAGTGTTTTCATAATATAAGTTTATTTCTTTCTATAGAATTTTGTAATCCTATTTGGTACGGCTTAAAAAAACACTGAATATGATATTTTTTTGGTATAGCTAAAGAGGTGAGCTTATATTATGAACAAAATATTCCCTTCTAAGGTTTAAAAAAGTGAAATTATATTATGAAAATAACTTCCATTTAAGGCGAAATCGGGTATATACCCATAAAAACTGTATTAATTGGGTATATACCCATCAAATCTTCAAAATTGTTTATATACGCATTAATTAAATCATTTATATTTTGTTTAACTGTCCATCATATATTTAATTTATACTATTAAATGAAAAAAATTATTAAAATTTAATTATTTAAATATCAAAATTAGTTAACTTTCAAATAATTATTAAAATGAGACATTAATTTCAATTTCTCTCAAACTAAGTAATTTTTTTAATTTGATGTGATTTTACATTAAAAAAAATATGTATTTTATTTCTTTACTATGGTTTATGGTCATTTTTATAACTTAATTATTTTGAACTTATACATGAAACTTGATATTCAAAATAAAATCATTGGATAAAAATATAATTATAATTACGTTGAAGTTTAACTTTTATATTAAAATTTTAATTATATTTTCTATCCAATAATTGTAAAGTGATAAATTTTCTAATTATTTTCTAATTATTTAAGTTTAGTATATAATTAAATTTTAATCTAATTTTCACTCAATAATATTAGATCAAATGAATTATGAACAATTAAACAAAATCTAAATGATTTGACGGGTATATAAACAATTTTGAAGTTTTGATGGGTATATACCCAATTAATAAAGTTTACATGGGTATATACCCGATTTCACCATATTTGATAAAATTATTTTGATAACCTTCATACCTTTTCCCTTTAAAAAAAAATAAAACACGTAACCTCATTAACAAAATAATTTTAAAAATCTTTTGGGTCATTGTTTGGAAAGCCCTCAAATGTAGGGTGTTTTGGGTTAGTAGATGTAGATGATACAACAAAACCCAGAGTCCGGGGATTTTTTGCAAGTTGCCTGATCTATAGTTTATAGATTAGGTGTTAGCTTAGCTTTTTTAACTGACTTATCTTCCATGGATTTAATTGAAGTAATCTATAATGTTAAATTAAGTTATATATAAAATTGTTATAATTATCTGGTAAGGAGAAATTAACGTTTATTACATACATTGTGGTCCTGTGGATATCATTCGATGGAGTAAAATAATCAACAAAAATGGATAAAAAAAAAAATTAGACGGATCAATTAGCAATTAAGTGGATTGCCATATTTGTCTGCCTACGCTTTTTAGTTTCTAATCTCACAGCTATACGGAGATTCTACGTTACTCGCTCGGTGATAAATAAAGACTTTTAGTCATTGTTGTCACTGCATTAAATTCATTCAGCAGTTTGATACTGTAATTCTATATCTATACATCATAGAGATTACCGAGTACGGAACCTAATACAAAAAAGTTTTGACTAATTTCATCCTTCATTATTAATTTTAGAAATAAATAACAAAAAATAATTCCTTTTTTTTTTGGATGAAAAAACAACTTCAACTACTCAATCTCCAAATCAGCAGCTACATCATCAAAAATAATTCCTATTATTACTCCTTAACCAAAAGGTCAAATTACAGAAATTAACCTTTAAATATACTCCATTGTTTCAATGGCGCATTTAGCTTTTTTACCCTTTTTATTTATTTTTGTTTTATGGTTTTTCTTGTATTGTGTGATCAAAGTTAGTTAGTTTGTCGATTCGTCGACCTGTTGGGAATCGGGTAGTTGATATCATCTTATTTTACATGATTTTGGGTGTCATATTGAGTTGGTTTTATGTGTATTGAGTGTTAGTTTATATGTGTTTTATATGATTTATGAGTTATTTCAATTATAGATGTATATACATGGTGTGTGTGTGTGTGAAATTTTAGATGTTTCGGTGCACATGTGGACCATTTTTCGAACTAAGGAAAAAAGAGATGAGCATGGTCTTGTGTTTGGGATGTTCTTCAAAGTCGGAGCAAGCTTTACCGGGTGCCCTTGAAAGCCATGCATCGAGTCAAGAGAGTCGAAGAGAGTCATTAAGGTCAAAATAAAGGAACAAAGCGGAATTTTGAGTCGGAGCATATACATATTGATATTCCGAGTTGGAACTCCTAAGTTTCGAGTCAATACCTTGAGGCCCTACACATCCCGACTCGGGATCACGGAAACCACGAACTTTCCAACTCAGAATTTACATGTTCTGACCCAATATATGCCTCCTTCTGAGTCGACATCTAGGACGGTTCCGAATAGATGACAAGTTTCTAACCCGAAACATACATGTTCTGACCCAGAACTTTCCTTTCCGCCTTCGTTTCTTCCGAATTTGCACGTCTATCTTCTATCTATTCTTATATTCTATCTTTTTATCTTCTATCTATATAATTATTTTAGGAATATTTTCAAAATTTCTAACATTATTAATATATTAGGAGGATTGGATTTCAAATAATCCAATTCCATGCAGTTTTTTGTCAAACTCCGACCATCCAGGGATGGTTTTAGTGTCTACTCCTTTCAATGGAATGAATTTCACTAGGTGAAGTCGTAGCATTAGAATGGCGCTAGGAGCTAAGGCTAAGCTCGGTTTTATTACTGGTAGTTGTGTGAAACCAGAGGAAGGAACTGAGGATTATGAGAAATGGATGCGTGTTGATTCAATGGTTATGTGCTGGATAATAAATTCCATGACCAGTGAGGTTGCGGAAGGTTTCATGTATGTTGAGACCACAAAAGAGCTATGTGATGAAATCAAAGGCCGATTTTATGAGTCTAATGATCCATTAGTATATCAGTTGAGACGTGATCTAGCCACTATAAAGCAAGATAATATTTCTGTTGGAGCTTATTTTCGAAAACTGAAAAAGATATGGAACGAGCTCCAGTTCTTAGATGTTATGCCTGTGTGCAGTTGTGCTGGTTTCAATCAGTGTGGTACATTGTGGTCTATTGAAGAGAATGTTAGAAAGGGAAGAAAAGGCAAAGGTAATGCAATTTCTGATGGGTCTTAATGATGTCTATGAGAATCTGAGGAGCAATGTTCTCTCTAAAGATCCTATGCCTAGACTTAATAAGGCATTCCAGATGGCTACACAAATTGAAAGATCAAAAGGTGTTACAGGTACAAGTCAGGTTGATGTTGGGGCCCTTGCTGTGTCCAGATTCAATCAACAAATTGAGATAGAAGCTAATGATGTGAACAGGTTTAGATCTGAGCAATCTAAGCAGTTTGATCAAGCTAAGAGAGATTACAAGAAGGCCAAGTGTTGTAAGAGGAAATCGAGTTCAAAATATTATAAAATAAATCAAACCAGATTATGCCCACGCAAATAATTACAAGACCTCCTCCTGATGTAGTAAGAGAAAGTCGGGATCGATCCACGAGGAAGCGTGTCAGCGGATCCTAGACAGCGGTGGAATCTCACGAACAAAAGTCGACCACAGGTCGTCGATCTCGACTAGGGTTAGTCGACAGAAGATCGGACAAGTCGAACAGCGCAGCAGCAGTCACGGGTGGTTGTCGATATCGAGTAAGTTCTACTCGATATCGAGTAAACTCGTCGATGTCGATGAAGTCCTTGTCGAGCACCTGCACAGGAAAAGCTACGGCGATCTGGGATCGAGGATCAGTAACTCGATATCGACCAGAAGTTGTCGATATCGAGGAGGACAGTAACTTAAAACGAAAGAAAGTAAAGACAAGGCTTTGGGGATTCGAAATAAACTATTATGTGAAAGACTTCCAAGATTGGGGTTTGCGACAACAATAACCAAGCATGCATAAGGCAGAAATAAACAGATAATCATGTAAATTGCATCAAAGGACCAAGCTTCTGCCTTTTCCAACAATTAGACAACTCTTTCAAGAAACCCTAATTGTCTCTACTGATTTTATGTTTACAATCCAAGTTGTTAGCATGGACCTCCATTAGATGGGTAATAAACACATAACAAGTAGTAGATGCTCAAAACACGATAAAAGTCGGATCTTTACCTTAAACACGCAGGTCTATTGTCGGGCTCACCCCAGCCTCAGAAGTGGGTGAACTACTCGCGCTTCATTGCAATATCAGACATTCTTAATGTAAAATAAACTACTTGCATTAAACCAAACTGAAGAAAGTACAAACCGAACAAAGCCAGATCACTTTCGCTCCTTTGCTCCACTCGGCCTCTCTTTTCTCTCTCTACTACTACTTCTCCTACTGAAATTGAATGAATAAAACTCAGCCCCCTAAGGCTTTATTTATATGCTTCTAATCCTTGCTAATCAAGGATAGAAATCTCTATCTATATCTAAGGATAAAACATTAATAAAAGAAACATTTATCTAAAAAAAACATATATCTAAAAGGCTAAAATATCTTCATGTGGATAAATCTTCTTCTCCATGGACAGATGTTGATAGATCTTGGATAGAATCGGACATCTTCGGCCCCAAGTAATCCAAAACCGTGTAGGACAGCTCAAACCGCGTACGCGGCTCCGGATAGATCTCCTCGATATCGAGTAAATTACTCGATATCGAGTAAAGTTGGCGTCGACTTCAGCTTCAGCTGCATGCTTGACTAGCTGGTCCTCGACATGGCTCGGGTGCGCGCTTCTCAGGTCTTGTCGATATCGAGTAGATTACTCGATATCGTGGAAATTGGCTTCATCGACTTGGCTGGCTTGGCTTGGTCGAGCAACTCTCTTCGACATTGCTCGGACATGTGACTTTGGTCTTGTCGATATCAAGTAGAGTACTCGATATCGAGTAAGTGTTGCCCGGCATGTCTTCATCTTCGGCTTCTCGATCAGCTTATGTTCCTCGACTCCGGGTTGGTCTTCAGGGCTTTGTCGATATCGAGTAGAGTACTCGATATCGAGTAACTTTCTGGAGTCGGGTAACTTTGCCTTCAGTTCCTCGATTTGGTGCTCCTCGATCAGTGATGTGCTCGGACATTGTTTGTCGATATCGAGGAAAAGAAGTCGATATCGAGTAATCTTCGGCCAGTGGCGGATCCAGGATTTTTGTTAGAGGGGGGCTGAAAATAACAAAGGAAAGGACGATAGGATCGAGACTTCTCATTAAACAGGATTTTTGTCCATATGAACTAAATAAGTCATTATAACTAATGTTATTTTCCAAATCCAACAACTCATTTAAACCAAACTCTATTAATGTATAAAATTGAACTTAAAACTCCATACTCCCAATCCACAATTGATTCTCAAATCAACAAATTTACCCAAAATTGTTACTTAAATCCACAAATTTATTAGCAAAAAACAAATCCATAAACCACAATTTCAAATCACAACCCACAAATTCTTGAAATGGTAAATGTATAGATATGACGATTAACCAAGTTACAAAACAATCCGCCCCTGTCTTCAGCCTCCGTCTTTGCTTCTTGGTTTTCTCCCAAAATGGCTCCAAATTCTGTAATATTAAACCAAAACTTATGTAGATCTCCATTTCTTACAAATAAGCACATATTACATAAATTCGACATATTCTCAACCCAAAATATGCAAAGTGTATAGAATATGGAGCTAAACTGTGCATTTCAACATGGCTATTTTAGTAGACATAACCAAGCTAGACAGACTTTGTGATCACTGTGGTGAGAGAGGTCATAAAAAGGATTTATGTTTCAAGCTTGTTGGATATCCTGAATGGTTTAAGGGGCCTAAGGATGAAGATAAGCCTAAGCCTCATGGTAAATTTACTGCACAACTGGAGTGTGGTTTACTAGACACTACCTTTGATGAGTTTGTTAATGGTCATAACAATGTCAAACCTGATCAGGCCATGGTGCATGTTGTCTTTCATGAGGTTATGAAGTTAATGAAAGGCAAAGCACCTATGGAGAGTGTTGATAGTTCTGCCTATCAAGTCATGATACACTTTGTAGGTACCTTAAGTGTTTCATTTCTTATTGGTATTCATAAAGCTCAAAATAATGTCTAGATAATAGACTCATGAGCAACTGATCACATTGCTTTTGATGTTGATATATTTTATGAGATTTCTGATTTGAATCCTCCTATTAAGTTGGGATTTCCTGATGGAAATTGTATATGTGTCAGACAACATGGTAAAGTAGTATTGAGCAGTGATTTGATCTTGAGAAATGTATTGTTAGTACCTCAGTTTAGGCATAATCTTATATCTGTGTCTAAGTGTTTGGTTGATCATCAGTTGAAGTTCAGTTTTGATGCTCAATATTGTTGGCTACAGGACCTTACAACTAGAGTAATCCTAGCTAGAGGAACTGAAGATAGAGGATTATATGTGCTCAAGACTCATGGAGTGGAAAAGAGCTGCCTATTGAATTCTCAGTCCTTTAATACTAGTTGTTTCAATTGTAATAACATGCCTCTAATGCATACCAGACTTGGACATATGTCTTTTTCCAAATTTCAGCATATCCATGGTTGTAAGGGTAGTGATGTAAAGGATTTGAATTGTGACACTTGTGATATGACAAATCTTCACAAATTACAATTTGAAAGGTGTGGTGTTATTGCCTCTTCTCCTTTTGACCTCATTCATGTGGATGTTTGGGGTCCTTACAGAGTTCAATCTCGATGTGGTGCTAGATATTTTTTTACTATTCTGGATGATCATACCAGAATTACTTGGATTTACTTAATGCAAGACAAGATGCAGGTTGCTAGGTTGCTTACTAGTTTTTTGGAAACGGTTGAATCACAGTTCCAAGTATCAGTTAAAACTATTAGAACTCACAATGGGATTGAATTCACTCAGAGTAGGTGTGTGGATTTGTTTGCTTCTAAAGGTATTATTCATCAAAGATCTGCTTCAGGGGTTCATGAACAGAATGGGCGTGTAGAGAGAAAACACAGACATCTTTTAGAGACTGCCAGAGCAATCAGGTTACATGTTGGTTTCCCTCTGAAATTTTGGGGAGATTATGTGTTATGTGCTACTCACATTATCAACAAAATGCCCTCCTCAATCTTAGGTTGAAAATCACCTTTTGAAATGATGTACAAGGTGCCACCACAGTATGATCAATTGAGGGTAGTAGGGTGTCTTTGCTATGCTCTTCAGCCAAATGATTACAGGGATAAAATGGGTGTCATTGCTAGACGTTGTGTCTTCCTAGGGTATCCTCCAGGCAAGAAAGCATACAAGCTTTTTGATATGGATAAGCAAACTGTCATTATTAGCAGATATGTCAAATTTGTTGAATATGTGTTTCCATTCAAATCACCTAAACCGGTTTCTGTGCCTCAACATTCAAATGAGTTGGTTGATGAGTTGGATATTCCTTAGGTATCCATCAATGTTCCTATTGCTCATGACCCCTCCTCTCCTACATCTAGTGATCACTCATCCCCATTGCCCAATTTCAATGATATTGCTACTCCTCCCTCTATTGACATTTCACCATCATCCCCTCCTCCCATTATTGCTCATGTGGTTCCAAATGCTCCAGTTGACCATCATATGTCTCTCAGGAGAGATGTACATAGACCTGACAGGCTCCAAGACTTCATTTGCTCAGGCTTACCTTTAAGAGGTCAATCTACCTCATCTACTTCAGATACATTTGTTGTGTTCAACATCCAACATCTTTCCTATTTGTCATCCTCTTATGATCAATCCTTGGCAAATGTGTGTACTGTATTTGAGCCTGACTCTTATACACAAGCTAAGGGCATCACTGAATGGGAAATGGCTATGAAAGCAGAACTGGATGCTCTCACTACTAATCATACATGAACTGTCACTCCCTTACCTGATGGACAAAAGGTCATTGGTTGCAAGTGGGTTTTTAAGATCAAACACAGACTTGATGGTTCCATTGAGATATATAAAGCAAGGCTCGTGGAAAAAGGGTACAAACAGGTCAAATATAAATATTACAAGCAAACCTTTTCTCCAGTAGCAAAATTGTCAACAATGAGAGTAATTCTGGCACTTGCAGCTTTGTAAAGGGTGGGTGCTTCATCAATTGGATGTTAATAATGCTTTTCTACATGGTTATCTTGATGAAGAAGTTTACATGGCACCTCCACCATGATTCAAAGTACCCTCTGGTCATGTATGCAGATTGCAAAGATCCTTGTATGGGCTTAAGCAAGCCAGCAGGCAATGGAATTTTGAACTCACTAAGTTCATGATCAGGCTTGGTTATGTTCAATCCAGTCATGATTTCTCCCTATTTGTCAAGAAATCTAGGTCCCTTATGACTATTTCTCTAGTTTATGTAGATGATATGCTTCTCTTGGGCAATTCCAATGAAGATATTGAGGTGACTAAAGTAGCTTTACACAAGGAATTCACTATTAAAGATTTAGGGAAGGCAAGATATTTTTTAGGGATGGATATAGCCAGATCTTCCTTTGGAATTTTGCTCAATCAAAGGAAGTATGTGCTTGACATACTCTCTGATGCTCACATGGAGAATTGCAAGGAAGCTGATTGTCCCATGAAACATGGTGTGAAACTGTCTAGCAACATTGGTGAACCTATTGATAATCCAGAGGACTACGGGAGATTAGTGGGTGGGCTCCTTTATCTCACTCTTACCCGACCAGATATTTCATACACATTCCAGCAACTCGGTCAGTTTATTCTCAAACCTTTGAAACCACACTGGGATGCTTTACTCTACCTATTGAGATATCTTAAAGGCAATTTTAACTATGCTTTGTCATACTCAGCCACTTCATCTCTTGTGGTCAAGGAATTCAGTGATGCAGATTGGGGTAACTGCCTGGATACTAGAAGATCTCTATCTGGGTATTGTGTCTTTCTCGGATCATCAGTGATCTCTTGGAAAACAAAGAAGTAGAAGGTGGTCTCAAAATCTTCCACTGAAAGTGAATATAGAAGCATTTTATCTGCAGCAAGTGAACTAGTTTGGCTTCAGGGTATCCTTTCTGATCTTGCTATTGAGATTGCCTTACCTATTCAGTTGCATTGTGACAACAAATCGACTCAACAGCTTGCAGCTAATCCAGTTTTTCATGAGCGAACCAAGCATGTTCGGATTGATGCCCACTTCCTCACCACCATTCATGTTCCCTCTGCTCTTCAATTGGCAGACATTTTGACTAATGCATTGGGCGCCAAGCAACATGCATTTCTTCGAGCCAAGCTGGGCTTTGTCCTCCCTTGTGTAGGTCCAGCTTGAGGGGGGTATGTAAGCACATATGGTTGTGCTTGGTTGTGGTTCACACACCCTAGAAACTTCCAGTTTGTTCTTTACATCTTAACACACTAAGAAGGGGCAAATTAGTCTTTTAACACACATAACAAACTCTTCCAAGTTGTGTGTGGAGCATATTAGGCGGGAGAGTTGGTTTTCTTCCTCAATTGGTTTTGTAACAAACTGAGAGCTTCAATGGAGGTTTCTTGAGTTTTCCCCCTTTCATTTTTCATTGCCAGTTGATCAATTTTACATGTTTCCAAACATGTCTGACTAATTTTCTTGTTCTAAGGTTGGGGTGATCCTAATGATGCTGAAATAGACATGTGCACGATGATTGCCTAAATAAAATTAACAATTTGTTTGATTTAATCCATGGATGCTTAATCTGATTGATTTTGTGTTGATTGGAATCCTTCTGATGTTCAACACGCGACAACTTAGAATTGAGATTAGATAAATAGATAAAGTTGTAGCTTATTGGAAAATATAGATTAAACTTGAGAACTGTTTATGAGAAATTTATGTAATTCTTTCAAGGATAAATAAACTTTAGCATTAGCTTGCACCTAGCAGAGGCACTAGCATGGACTTGGACATCGACTCAGATCTTGATCTTGATCTTGATCTTGATCTAGTTCATTAATTAATTATAACTACGTGTTTACTTTTCTAATCTTTTGTTGGCATGCAATATTATTTTATGTGTGTACATGTATGTGTGAATGATGTGTATATGTATATCATACAGTATATATATTATATATATGCGATGCACTATTAGGTTTAATCTTGACTGAGTTGTATTGAGTCCATGTCCAATAATCCTCTTGACTGAGTTGTATTGAGTCCATGTCTAATAATCCTCTAACAAGATTAGACATCTAATAGTGGGATTAATGCATAAGGTGTATATATATATATATATATATATATATATATATATATATATATATATATATATATATATATATATATATATATATATATATTGTGTGTGTGAGAGAGAGAGAGCTTCCTCTCCATCTGATTTCTCACTTTTTCAACTTTTCATCTCTCGGCCTCTCCATCTGATTTCTCACTTTTTCAACTTCTCATCTCTCTCTCCCCTCACAAACGCTCTATGGTTTGGGTTTTCTAGCTCATGGCCTATAGTCTGAGAGCGTTCGGAGTCAACGGCGGTTGTTGGTGTCTCTTCGAAGGTGGGTTTGCTATTCACACGGAGGGGAATAATCCACAATATATAGGACCTCGTGTGACGTCATGTGGGAATAATCCGCAATATATAGGATCTCGTGGGTTATTGAGATCTTATGTGTTAGGAGCAGTTGGTATTTAGACTTGAAGTATTTTCTATCCGAGAAGTAACACATAATTGAGTGGCTTAGTGGTTTAGTTCTCATAACAATAAACGTAAATGGTAATAGAACGAGGCTTCGATAGAAGCAGTAGTCTCATGTACTTTGTTGATCGAGATGATCGTGGCAGTGTACGTGATTCCCGAAGATTCCTCATCCGGATGGGGGATATCGCTAATCCACACTTCCCGGGGATTTTTTTCCCATCTTTGGCTTCTGCTATGTCTCTTAGCGTCAAGAAGCGTAGTGTCAGTCTCAAGACTCACCTGTATTCTTGACATTCACTCTCAGCCCCATCTTTGACCCATCTTTCCACGCGGACTACCCATCTGGTGCCTTTGAACGACGCTAGAATCCCTCCTGTTGTGTTCGAGACGGTGTTTTTTCTTGGTTGTATCTTGGTATTTTTTTCGTTCGCCATTTACCATTCGGCATCTCGAATTCTTAGACATTGATGTTGAAATTTTGAATTCATACCTTGGTCCAACTACAAAAAAAAAAAAAAAAAAACGAGGTTGGATTCCTCTTTCCTTCTCGTTTATGTTCTATCAGCCATCTTTACAAACGGCTTAAATAAACAATAATGGAAATAAGGAGGGTGGACAACCACCTTTTGCCGTTCACCTTCGCCTGCACTTTCTACATACATGAAGAGCTTTCAACACATTTTAACATGATACCAATATTAGTTAGCTTTCGAATATGATTAGATATAATGTTTTAGCATGTAATTAAATAACCGAAGTTAAAGATGTCTGATTTTCAAGGTATCGTCAGAGACCTTGACATATTAAAGTATGTATTATTCAAGTGATTATAACTATAACAAAATTATAATTAATATACAAATTTTTTTTTTTATCATAGTTCAGTTCGATTGACTCGGCAGCTCCATGTTTTCAAGGAGATTCGAATTTTGAACCTTCTCATTCAAAATTATAATTAATATACAATCTTCTCATTCAAAATTATAATTAATATACAACCTTCTCATTCACAAGCAGAACTTTATCATAGTTCGGTTCGATCGACTTATCTTGTTTTTTATTATAACTATAACAAAATTATAATTAATATACAACCTTCTCATTCACAAGCAACTCCATGTTTTCAAGGAGATTCGAATTTTGAACCTCTTAGTATATGATATAGCATCATAACCATTATACAATTTATTTTTGGTTTATACATGACCTATCAACTTAAATAGATCATGAATCCGTCTGTTTGCTTTTACATGTAAATGTAATAACCCTTTTTTTTGGAAATTCTAAAAAAGATAGATTTTGAATATGTTTGTGGGCCTGTAGATAGATTTGGATCTGTTTATATTAAATTGGAAAGTGATGAAATCGTTAACTTTGGTTATTTAATTTATCGAGTTTTTATTTTTTTACTATTTCAGTTAGAAGTGTATTCAAGCTCCAGTTATGATATCAAACCAGAAGTTGATGATGTTTTCATCCTCTACTTGCCACTTAAGACCCGAGGCAAGGTCTCTTATATATGGACATGAGTTTATCCCATTGCCAAGATATGGAGTGTTTCTTTTTGTATTGCATTAGGTTGGAATCTTTAATATATTTATGTATAATAATTTTGACTCATATATTATCTGGTTCTGAGATGATTTTCCAGAGTAACTTAAATTGTAGTGAATGTTATGTTTATTTTCGACTTTCCTAATATTTGTTCCTTCATTTTACTTAGATTTACAAACATAATTCCATCTAATTAGAGGGTGATAGTTCGTTATTCTAATAAAAAAATTGGGTAAATTACATAACCCCTCTTAAATTATACCAACTTTCACAAAACCACCCATAAAAATAAAGTTTTCAAAAAACCCACCCATATTCATCAAATGTTTTCAATTAACCACACATGCTCTTCTATCTGTTGAATTGCTATTAATTCTGGTCTAAAAGACAAATATACCCTTATTTTTATACCTTAATTATATTATTTTATTTTTAATAAAGTGTTGAATACAAAAGAGGGGATATTACATAAATAAATAAATAAAGAGGGGCTAGGATTTTTTTTTTTGCTATTGACAGGGAGAAATGTTCATGGAGGTCGGGTTCGTGGCGGCGCTCGGTGTTGGAGGTGTCTGTGTTGGTGGATGTTGTTGGAGCTGTAGTGGTGGTAGAAATGGGGAGATGCAATCACAGGTGGTGTGATTTGGAGATAAGCAAAGGTAATGGAGACAAGTATTTGTGAGAGTTGAGAGGGAGAAAGATGGTGCCATGGGACTTGGAGAGGAGGATGAAGAAAATGAACACAAACTATTTTAATGGTGGCTGCCCAATTGAATAAATCTTCATATATTCACACCCGCACAACTCAAGAGACCCAAGTTAATGCGAAATCTCCGGTTTCGAGCGAGGATTTTTTCGCATTTAGTCCCCCGCCTTCAAAGCTAACGATGGGTTAACGGAAGAAGAAATATGGGCAGTTAATTGAAAGCGTTTGATGAATATGGGTGGTTTTCTGAAAATTTTATTTTTGTGGGTAGTTTTGTGAAAGATGGTACAATTTAAGGGTGGTTTACTGTAATTTACTCAAAAGAAATTAGGAAAATTCCAATTGGTGCCCTTCAAGTTAAACCAATTCCGGATGGTGTCCCATGTTTAATTTTTTTCGAATGGTACCCTTGACTTTTTGAAAAAGTCCTTTCCGTGCCCACAGTTCATTTTCCCTTTAACTCTGTTTGCTTTTTTTTTAAAAAAAAAACAGAAAGAAAAGAAAAGATGCAATCGAATCCTCTATAGCAGCAACTCCTTCTGTGATTTTCCTCTTCAATGGACTGCTTGTTGAACCCTATCAATAATTAAACTTCACAAAATTGCCCTAAAACCATCAAAAATCTAAAATAATTCCATACTATTGTTCGAAATTTCATCCTAATCAAATTTAATTGAACCTCAGATAATCATTTACCACAAATTTGGCCACTGCTCGTTAGTGGTCTCCTTCGAGGCACCCATGTCAACCTTCTCCGGTCATCTCCAATGGTCTTCGTCGTGGGCACCGGCCACCGGTTGCCGACTTGCCACTAGTCGTCTTCAACCTCGGTGACTGAGTCTAGGTGGAACAATTTATTTGCTTTTTTGCAGACATACCCCCTTTTTGCATTTTCCAGTTCTCCCAAGTCCCACCCTTTCCTCTCACATGCGATTGGAATTCCAGGAAAAAAAAATTATCATTACCATAAGTACACCCCCATTTATTGCTCTTGAAAGCTCCAAACTCCCCCTCTTGTTTCGAGCGTCTCCAATTTCATCTTCTAATCCCAATATCGTTGATGATGACCTGTGCGAGTAAACCCTAATTCCGAGGTAGTCCCTTCACCAGATCCGTCGGATTCATGTCGGAGAACCCGAATCCACCGCTGAGGATGCCGACCAATCAATCAACACACGAAATGGTATATCGCTCGCTTTACGTGATTATCGAATGGCGATTTTTGGTCTTCGTCCGAAAAAACTGTCGAATGAAGAGCTTGGCAGATCGATACGAGGTGAATGAATAAGCTCGGCAGGTTTAGGTGAGGTGAATACGTAACCTCGGTGCATAAAAGCGAGGTTATGAAGGAGTCTCGTCTACTTTTCATGAGGTATATAATGACCCCTTTGAAGATATTATCTAAATCCTCGTTTACATAAGCCGAGCTAAATCAATAACCTCGGCTTCTGTTGTTGAGGTGAAGGAGGGAGCTCGGCTTCTGTTGTTGAGGTTAGTATGTAAGCTCGGCAAATGTTGTTGAGCTTGACATTGCATAAATTCATTAAATTGTGTATATGTGTGGTGGATATTGTTATAATGCAAACTCATATGCTTCTAAGAATGAGACAGACTATAAGAATGAGACAGACTAAATGACTAAATTAGTTTAGAAAATGTTGGTTTCCCCACTTTTGATTGTAACTCTCAATGACTAAATCAATATCATAATTTTATCTATATAGCAAATCAATTGTTCTTAATCAGACATGAAACAGATTAATGCATATTTTAATGTTTTATCTTCTAGTAATTGTTTCAAGTGGCCACTTTCCATCTATCCTCAAAATTAGATTTGACATGTTAAGCTAATTAATTAATGAAGTAAAAAAATAACAGAATTACAAAAATAGAGAGAGAAGAATGGAGAACAAAATCACACTAGTAAGCAATGATCTGCGAAGAACTCAATGATAAGTTGAGAATCTTCACATTGGTCATGAAGAATTCGTTCCCTTGTATGTAAATTATTTCCAATGTAGCTTTAAACTCATTTTTTAATACAGGTTGCAGTTACACAAAATACCTTATATGTAAATAAGAAAAATGTAATTACTTGGAGCTACATTACCTGTACTAATCTGAATAATAAGCCATTAGTAGTGACTGTTGTTATGCTATGAAAATCTAATGTATTAGCAATAGAAAAACAACTAGGAATTACATCCACGTTGCATTCACGATGGTTTCATGAACAAAAAATATTGATATATGTTAGTTCGACAATTAATATTGAAATCATAAATTACCATTATTAGAATACTATAAGAGTATGTTTTGAGGAAAAATATTGATATATTAACTACTAAATTCATATTAGAATACTATAAGAATATGTTTTGAGGAAAAATCATATAAGTAAATAACAAATGTTTAATAAAACCTTATATTAACTACTAAATTCTTATTAGAATACTATAAGAGTATGTTTTGAGGAAAAAGCATATAAGTAACTAACAAATGTTTAATAAAACCTTATATTAACTAAGAAATTGTTGTTATAATACGATAAAAGTATGTTTTGAGGAAAACTCATGTAAGTAACTAACAAATGTTGAATAAAACCTTATATGTTGAATCTCATTTACAATCATAAAGCATTTACAGATAATGTAAGTGTGGTTAAGACCATCAGGAATGTCAAGCAAAAGGCGAAGAGAGAAGGCCAGCAGGGGAGAACAATTGTGCAACAATTTCTGCACAAAGCGAACATGTTCAATTATTTTGAAATACATAGAACGTTTGATGTACTGCTCTAAATGTTGAATCTCATTTACAATCATAAACCCTAATTTCTTAAATTGATTTGGTCTCGTGTCTTTTTATCTGCTCCAAATTCTAGCATTGGTCTTTCCTTGTTTTGAATTAACCCGAATCAGAAACAAAACCAAAACTCGAAACTCAACAAAACAGAAACCATAGGAATGCACAGCCACAACTTCTGGTTTCTTTCTTTCTGTGAGCACTAAAAATCAAACTTTTTTCCATCATAAGGTATAAATAGTCCTACCATTATTAAAGCAGCTCTAATCACCTGAGCTGTATGTAATGTATTTACTAATAAATCAATCAAATCACACACAAGATTTCAAAAACAACAAAAAAAATTCAAATCAGCAGACATAAGAGGAAATCCACTTCACAAATTTGGGAGTTGCTGAGGATTTTTTTTGTTTGCAGTGGACAACCACTTGTGCTCTCATTTTTAGTGGCAACCTCTTCTTCTTTTTCTTTTCTTTTTTAAAAAAATAGCTTTGACAAGCAAAGTGAACCTTCTATTCAAATAAGAACAAGCAACAGGTTTTGCTGTGAGGGGTTTTGCCGTGAGGGGTTTTGCAAAGTTCCCCTGTTTAGCACTTTGATTTGCCGATTGATTTGAAAATCCATCTTTCTCCTACACTACACAATTCAAAAGCCCCAAAGTGAACCTTCTATTCAAATATCAGATCCAATTGGTTCTCAAATTCCACAAAACTGAATTGAAAATCTAATTCATAATATATAAACTATCCTATTTACAAATTGCACTTCAATTTGAAAATCTAACCTTCAAACTTTCATGAATTTCAAAACTGAATTGAAAATCTAATTCATAATATATAAACTTTAACATAGGAAATGTCAAATGTACCTTTGAATCGAACAGTCCAAGTCGGGCGAGTTTGCGGCGATGTCGACGGTCCAAGTCGTGAAGGCCGTCAACCGAACCAGGTGCAAGGTTGTCGGCGACGGTGGTGGAGACGGGCAGTGGAGAGCGGAGAGCAGAGAGCGGAGAGCGGAGAGCGGGACGACGGGAGGAGGGCCTGGGTCGCTCGCGGTTCCCTTTTCTCCTGCCTGCTGAGCTTGAAAAAAAAAATCGAACAGAAGAAGACGGGACGGGGAAAAAAAGAGTTGTAAATGGAAAAATAAAATAGAAATGGATTTCGAACCTGTGACTTCTACCAAACCAGTTCAGCATTCAGCACGCCTCTGGCCCTTTACCACCCAAGCTACCCATTCAACCTTGTTTCATTCTACAAGGTATTTAAATTAGTATTCTTGAATACTTTGTATGTAGGTGTACCCCAAAATTATTTAGAGTACTTTTAATTAATACAAAAAATTTAAAAATTATATTTATATTGTGCATGTCCAATAATATATATTTGCATATTTTTTCTTAAAAGATGATATTTGTAATAAATATTATGATTATTATTATAAAATAATGATTCTTTTAATATTTTTAAAAAATTTCATTCATATCAAAAAAAGTATAGATATATATGTTATTTGATATTTACAATGTAAAACAAATATATGCAAATATATTTTTGATATTTACAAGATGATATTTGATATTTTCAACTGTCCTATACAAGTTGTACCAAGGATATAACCATATAAGCATTAAAAGTATAAGGAAAAAATTATTGAAGATCATCACTTCTAAAGCTCATGTTTGATTGGACATATGCCAATTTAACATCAGACAGACCTATGACCCTCGTTATTAAACGCTTGGCTCGACGGACTCGCCATTAATCCTTAGGTTGAGGATAAGTGGGAAGTGGGCACTTGAAACAATTATTGTAAGATAAAACATTAAAATATGCATTAATTTGTTTCATTTCTGCTTAAGAAGAACTAATTTACTATTTAATTTGGATAAAGTTATGATATTTATTTAGTCATTTAGAGTCGCAATCAAAAGTGGAGAAAATAACATTTTCTAAACTGATTTAGTCATTTAGTCTGTCTCATTCTTAGAAGCATATGAGTTTGCATTATAACAATATCCATCACACATATACACAATTTAATGAATTTATGCAATGTCAAAGAGGCTATTTTATAGCCTCAACAACATTGGCCGAGCTTACATACTAACCTCAACAACAGAAGTCGAGCTCCCTCATTAACCTCAACAACAGAAGCCGAGCTCCCTCCTTCACCTCAACAACAGAAGCCGAGGTTATTGATTTAGCTCGGCTTATGTAAACGAGGATTTAGATAAGATCTTCAAAGGGGTCATTATATACCTCATGAAAAGTAGACGAGGCTCCTTCATAACCTCGTTTTTATGCACCGAGGTTACATATTCACCTCACCTAAACCTGCCGAGCTTATTTATGCACCTCGTTCTTATCCGCCGAGCTCCTTCCATCGAGGGTTTTTTCGAACGAAAACCAAAAATCGCCATTCGATTATCACGTAATGCGACGATATACCAATTCGTGTGTCAATGAATTGATATTTTGATTCATTTCATCGATTTTAAGATGTTTTCAATCAAAACAATTCGTTTGTCAGATTTAGGTTTTGATTCAGAAAAGAGAGTTTTGAGCCTTTTTACAATGTGTTCGGAAAAAATGAAAAAGACTTGTGGTAATTTGGGTGAAATTATCTTGTCAATAGTCATTTCGACATCTTGCCTCTAGCCTCACTCAAAATTTATTGATCTCATCCACGGTTCCACCTATCACCTAATTCTTTTTTAAAAAAATCCGTTGACCCATCGGATTCGGGTCGACGCAAACCCATAGGCCATATCCAATTCATCTACTCCTCTGTCTTTCTCTATTCCTCTCCGAATCTGAAGATCGGAGTCTCGATCGTCGAAGTTTGATTTGCGAAGGTACGCATCTGCCATATCTCGCCGTGGATCAGACCTCTTTCTTAGCATCTGTTTGATCTCTGTTGCATTTAGGTGTTGTTCGTTTGGATTTCGATGTAATTTCGTCTTGTTATTTGATGGATAGAAGCAGCTTTTTCTTCTTTTTTATTTCTAAATTAATGCATGGAAGCAGTTGAAGTGGAATAGTTCTCCCCTTGGATTTGGTAATTTGGATGGGGAATTGCGATTTTCTTCAGGAATACGACCGTTCTGAGCTTTAATTTTGGTTTTGGAGAAGCTTGATAGGCTTCGTGTTTATTGCGTTTGCGTGGGAGTGGAGAACATTTTCGGATGATGTTGATGTCTGTTTTTCTTCGTCCCACTCTACTTTTGCAGATTCCTTGTTTTAGAGGTGAAAAAGGTTGCTGAAAGGAAAAGCCTAAAAGGTAAATTGTTGAGCAGTTTGTGCTTTTTTTTCCTCTGATTTGGAATTTGAGTCAGGGTGGCAAAAAAGGGGAAGCCAGATCAATTTGGTATCTTTTGTTCTTTTAGCTGGAATTTGAAGCTTTTATGCTTTGGAGAATTTCCATCTGTGAAGCCTACAACTTTGATTTGTAACAGATTTCAGCTTTGTGGAGAATTGTGGGTTGGAAATTCATATAAAATGAGGTGGCAAGCGAATTGTGGATTTAGGTAACAGATCTAGATGTAGACGGAGCTTAGACCTTAGTATACACTTACGGAAGTCTTAGGATATGAATAGGCCAATGTGAACTCTACCTTTGGTATTGAGATGGGCGATGAATTGAGCTTCATGAAACCTCCACTCTGCTAATTGGGATTATCTAAAACTAAAATTGGTTGATAGTTGAATATATGATCTATCAAAACATCTAAGCTGTTCATCCTCATTTCTGATCTGCAATTCATATGTGAAAACATGGTCAATATGTAGCTTCTGCAGCCTTGCTTGCTTTTGATAAAGCGTTATCATTCATTTATAAATGTAAAGAACCATGGAAGGAAATACTGAACTCTCCAGAGATCCATGTTATAATTAATTCCATTCAAGGTGAAGAGATTAGGATTTAAGACAAAAGGAAAACTGTATGCTTTGATACATTATAATCAATATTTATTATGATATTGTTGGTAAAATCCTACAATATGGTTTGTTGAAAAGTAGATGATACAATATAACTACAGTCTACAGGCATATCTTGTTTGTTATGTTTGTGCTTTTCGCTTCACTCTATCAATAGCCTGTTAAGTTCATGGATTAGAAATTCATCGAGTTGTCCATCACAAATTGCATTGGAAGAAAGTAGAAAGCTACCATAATGTTTCTGATTTTAACATCGTGTGAGTAGTGGTGAGCAAATAAGGAAAAATTAGGGTGAGATGCTTATTGTTTTGTTTGTGTTTAGAAGAAAATCATTTCCGCTTTATTGCTTTAATATATTTGCTTTTGTGGTCAAACCCCTCTATTGCTTTGTATATTTGCTATATTTCTACAGTCTCTAACATAAAATTGTCATTTTTCTTTATTACGCTCAGCAATGCCAATTCACCTATGTTTATCATTTTTCACCTTGTTGGCACTTTTTATATAGTTTCTTCAATTTGCTCTTCACAATACTGGCATTCTTCAGCAAAGCCATTTAGTTATCACCATTGGGATAAAACTTTGTGATGTTCGTTTGGTCTTGTCTACACTGAATTGATCACGAAGGGCCAACAGATCTTACAATAAATAAATCATTTTTACAATCTGAAGGCCATTGTTATTTCAGCATTTTTCGTCAATCGCTAACTCGTCAATTTCCCTAATGAATAGGAAACATGGAAGACTATGTTGAAGGAAAGGGTTTCAACCCTGGGCTGATCGTGCTTCTTGTTATTGGAGGATTTCTACTGACATTCTTGGTAGGCAACTATGTGCTCTACTCATACGCGCAGAAAACTTTGCCGCCAAAGAAAAAGAAGCCTCTGTCAAAGAAGAAGATGAAGAAGGAGAGGCTCAAGCAAGGTGTTGCACCTCCAGGAGAATGAGGCAGCACAACCGAGATGTAGAACCTGAGCAAGAGTCTATTCAGCAGCGCCCTGTGGCCTCTGTATCAGCATGTTTTTACTCCATCAATGACCTTATCGGGTCCTATGAGCGAAAAATACAGTATCAGCATGATATCTTGAAAACACACTATTTTTAACTCATTTCTCGAATCCGAGCTCTAGGATAGTTTTTCCAGGTGATGCTTTTTAGTTGTTTTCACTCTGGTCGGGATGTTGACCCTGGAGGATGTCAGTTCATTGATTATTCTCTACAAAATGGGTTTCTTGTTCTTTTTATGGGCAATTTGAATCATCTTTGGTGGGTTCTTCATCTTCTGGTTCTTGTGTTGTGTGTGTTCACAGGGGCAAGCAACGGCGATTATATATTAGATCGACTTATGTCCAAAGCTAACTCTTATCAAACTGTAACATAACTCATAAATCTTGTTAAATTCCACTAATGAGCGTTGGTTTTGGCAAATAAATTTCCAACATGAACGCAAAATTGTGATCTAAAACCTTCAAAGGCATCATCTATCAAAGATTCAAAGTAACCCCTAGATAGCATATATGAGATTTTTACTAGAACGTTGTAGAACGGGTTATTATCAACACACCTTGGACTCTTGGAGGCTTGTACCAACAAAATAAAAAAGGGAAAAAAAAAGGGGAATTAAGTGAACATATAGGTTGATTGAGGTTATAGTATGTTGGACACATTATAACTTATAAGGTGGTGTGGGTTTATCCCGCATTTAAAATTTATAAAGAAATTGAACAAAATATAATGGTGACGAACTACCAGTCGTCATATGAATGTAGCTTATAGCGTCATTGGTGAGTTCATGGATTTAGAACTTTATTAGAAAGAATACAATCTTGACCAAAAAAAAAAAAAAAAGAATACAATGACATCAGAAAGTTTAAATAGCGAACGTCCGCGCACAAGGTTCGTCATTATCGATAGCATTTATATAATGTATGTACAACTTTTTCCCACAAGTATATTAAACAAAATTAGTCGATAACATTTGCTTTTGATAGATAAAAATTAACTAATTTCATCAGTATTTATCTATTTTATCCTGTTTAAAGCAAGCCCAAAAGCTTTGATAAAAAAATCTCATAAAAATATCAAAATCTCTAAAAACAATTTACTTCAACTCCATCCACTTCTCTATTTTACAGATTTTTACATTTATTAAAGATTGTAATCATTGTTCTAAAAAAACTCTGCAAGACCCGCCAAAACCCTTAACCTCACCCCGCCACCATGGTAGTCAAAACCTGTCTAAACTTCAAAGACCCGCCATGAAATCCGCCTACACCCCGCCTAGACCCTTAACCCTACCGTACCGCCAAGCGTTTTTTAGAACATTGACTGTAATAAATAAATGCATTGATTCAAAATATTTAATTCTACATTTCTAAAAACTTCATTTAAACTTAATTCTAACACTTTAGTCTCACATTTGTTAATGAACTATATATTTTTTCAAGTGAAAATTTTATACACTAATTTTTTAATGTGTATTTTATAGCATTAAATTGCAGGAAATTAGTTATGCTATTTTATTTATAAAAGTTAACATACAATTATGATGTTTTGTTTATCTATCTATATTGATTTAACATAATTAATTTATATATTATATCAAATCATATCATTTTTATTATTATTTTTTTAAAATAATTATATTTTTATTACTAGCAAGTACGAAATTATACTTTTTTCTATATTATGTGTGAAAATGTGGGGTTGTGTCATTAAATTTTATATAGGAACAAGTGAACATTAAATTGTAGAGATCAATTTCTCTTCCTACAAATTTAGAGATATTTTCCCTTTCTTCCTCCATTTCTCTATTTTATAGATGAATTTGGAGAAGTTGTTGAAGACAAAAAAAAAATGGGTTTTTTTATCTAAAACTCTTATTTTCTCTATTTTATCAAAGTTATTGGGCTTATTACACTGTTGTCAATTTTGTCCAAACATGCCACTTTTTAATATCCAATTTGGTATTTCAGCCTATTGAAATTAGACACATTAATGCCACCCAAAGAAACTTAGCATATCAATAGACAAACCACACAAAATTTACTTGAAACAAGTCTTCAGTAACTTGAAACAAATAGAGGTCAAATTGCAATATCATATGATATGATCATGTCAATCTTTGGTAGGTTCATAAGACATAATCAAGTGACTTGCAAAGTAAAGCATGTTGCAAATCCTACACCATGCAAATGAAATAGAACAAAAAACAGCGAGTGATGATGAATGGAAGGATGTGTTATTCTTATTTTGACGCGACATTGCAGAATGACCTCAACTTTTTAACAAGAGGTCACCTATAAAAGCAGGCGGGTTCCCGGGTTCATCAACAGAAAGTCTCACATCAATAACCCCAATAGTCATTACGGATTTCATCGTCAAACTTCTTCCTCAACTCTGGATGCTTCTCGAAGTACTCATCAGCCGTCATAGTGCTGAGCTTTTTCTGGAATTGGGCAACAAGAATTCAGAGATGAAAAGGAAGCAAGATATAGGCAAAAGTGACAACAAAGAAAATCAGAGAATGAGTAGAGATTGGAGGGGAAATGCAAATAACCCAAAGCAATTGGTGGAATTACCTTCAACTCTTGGACATCTGCAATTTCCTTTTCCAATCTCTCGGATTCCTTGAGAGATTTTGCCTCAGCTTCTTTCAAGTCCACTTTCTGCCCAAAACAGATTTAGCTGAGATAGGTGAGTCTTGGCAGACTAAACAACCTACAACATATTCAACCAACCCATTTCGGTTTATTTCCATCCCAGGCTCCCAGCACAGAGTATTCCTAGGACTTATATATCTGGCTGTCGGAATACATCCGTAAGATAGTGGTGGCGAAAAATGTGCTACGAGGCCAAACCAGCAGCTTCTCGAAGTTGAGTGGGCATAATAGAAGAGTAAAGGAGAGAAGAAAGGATCATATTCCTGGCTCCTCGGTAACTAACAAGGCTTAAAATAGCAATTACGCTATCAAACAAAACTAGAAGAAAAAATACTTTCAATTCCAATGTCAGGATTGTCAGCTATTGTATAGAGACACAACATGAATTTATAAGTTGGTGAAGGGAATGGTTAGGTTTTATCTCTGAAAATGTCATTTAGAATAACCAGAAAGATAGAATCAAAGAATCAAATAAAGTTTTAAGAACAACAGCATTTCAAAAGCTTCCAGCTATTCACAGAACCACAGAGAATGCAGACTAATGCCACCATCGTGAAAATCTTAGTTTAAAACCATTATAATCTCTGTTCTCATATACGCAATGGCCCCATTTAGAGATGAATGATGCAGTTAAAGAGATGAAGTCATATATGCAAAAGGCACTGTGAAAACAGAAAATGAAGGATATAGGATGTAACAGAAATGTGTTGCACGAAGAACTCTTTACCAGTTGTTCGAACTTTGGCAGATATTCTGGGGTGACCTTGTCCACATACTTTGGGATCTCAATGCCTGCAGAAGACAAAGTTGCATATCACCAGAGAAGTTAATAGGCAACGACCATTATTAGATTAGATAAATCTAGGCTACATTATCATGTTAATGTTTAGACAGAAATATTTTCTCTTTTTAAGAACATAATGTGTACATAAATCTTCTTCAAGAGCCTAATGTTAGGAAGTACAAGCTCTGAACTAGAATAAGCTGGTAGTGCAAATAGAAAGTTGGACTACAAAATCCAAACAAACAAGACAATCAGTCGAAAATATATTTTCTAGAAGACATACCGTCGTAAGCTTCCTTGTACAAGTCAACCAATTTAGAGCCAATTCCTTTTCTATAGTAGTCCCAGTTTACAGGTTCAGGTTCCTGCATGCAAGTAGATATGAACAATTACAACATAACCAGTATACTAATAGAACTCACACAATCACAAGTGGTCTATCGCATATTACCATTTGAACAAGAAGCAGGAAATCAAGATTAAGGAGGGAAGACAAATTTAAGATGACTCATAGTAATTTGAAAGTAACAAAAATGTTCTTCACCTAGAATCTTTAAAAACATATAATTAGAAATGGCAACATAGGAAATACATAAAACTCAGAATCCTGTAAATCATACATAGAGAACCATTTAATTCAGGCATGTAAGCATGTAGCCAACTAATTTATGATGTCGAAGCAACACTGACTGGCTACAACAATTCCTTTATGTCTAGGAAAAGTATATATTCTAGTCTCTGACAGAATTGCAGGAGTAGCTTTTACTGTTTTTCCTTTACTATCAGGTTGGTGGAATGGCACAGTAGAAAAGAAACTTAACCTAGCAGATAATAAATTATAACAATTTGCAGCAAATGATTTTGTGTAGCAACTTGATTGAACCACTTCACATTAGCAGTTCTCTGAATTCAACAAACAGAAGTTGACGATGTGACTGGATAATAAGAAAGGCGGTTTTGGATCTTTGAATATAACCATGAAGTCATGAGAAAATGAAAGGATCATAAGTACGAATTGGGAAGATAAACCCTAAAGGTATTCAGATTCCCAAAGCAGATTTTGTGAAGCTAATGAATCAAGTGAGAAATGATTCAGATCAATACCCTGAGAACCTAGCAGACAACCCACAGGTCATAGCACAAAACCTACACTGAACTTTTTACCTGACATGAGGGACATGAATTGCATGAAAAATCTTGCAAAGGACCTTGAAACATTATAGATCCACAAGCAGGAATCCACCCATAATCATTCGATATTAATAGCATTCCCATCAGGCGTTTAAACATCAATAAGGCCATGATAACACTTGTTATACAAAATATCGCATAAGAATTTCAAACATATCTGTGTAGTAACAACTGCAGACTGCAGTATTGTCTCAGACAATACATTGCAAAAGAATTCCAAACATAGTTGTGGTATCAACACCTACCATGCTATCCACAAGTAACATAAAACCTACCAATGGGAAGATAACAGAGGCGGCAAAGACAAAAATAAACATCGTATACCTACATTAAGCACATAACTTCAAAGAAAAAGGTTTCATGCCGTGATGAAGCTTAAAACTAAATTAACATGATACAACTACAGCTTATAAGAAAAATGATTTCATTCAAGACACTTATAGCCACATTAACATCATGCTATATGATTTGTCTGCGCAATTTTCAATGAAATCCATGCCTTTCATTATCAGTGAGCCAGTGGATATCAAATGAATTTGAATCCATTTCCAATTTCTCAAAAGAAAATTAACGAAATAACAGTATCACAAAATAGATCACAAATGTGAAATGTGGCACACATCACAAATACCTCGTGAGATTGTCACAGTAGACGAACAATTAGATCCAATACATAATCCATATCAATAAACAGTCCACAAAACTACGAATCACAACACGATTTGCAACAATTTCCAGATCGGCAATAGTTAGAAGTCAATTTCACGCCAATCATATCGCAGATCCAAATAAGACCATGGGTAAAGCGGGGGAAACCTAGATTGCAAATGAATCGGAACAGCGGCAGAGAGAGAGAGAACAGACCTGGCTGAACTTGGTTTGAAGGTCGTGGTTGACTTCGTCGAAGGCGCGACGGAGGGTTGAGAACTCCTTGCGGGCCTCGTCGGAGACGAGAAGCTTCGCCATGCCTTCCCAATCGATGTTCTTAGAGGCCTTGAAGGTCGCATCTGCGATCTTCTTCCCTGCACCGCTCATCTTGTTCTTCGGATTCCTCGACGAGGGTTTGCGACGATGGAGAAGCGGATTCCTCAACGAGGGTTTGTGACGATGGAGAATCGAAAATGGCGACTGTGACACACCGAACGAAACCAAGTGGGATTCTCAATTGGACTGCCAACCGGCCCAAACCCTTCTTTTAAAGGGAATGAAAAATGGGAAAATTACATAACCAACCTCTCAATTTTCACTGTAACCACCTCTGGCTCTATTTTTTTTTTTTTTTTGGAAGCTAGATAAGAGTTAGGAAAACCGTCGTCGAGCCGGTTTCTTTCCTAGAGCGTCCGAGCGGACTAGAACACGAAGTTCTGGATCAGTAGTCCTATCATCGGTAGGGATGCAGTAAGCCAGACGCGCAATCCTGTCAGCAACCGCATTAGAATCCCTGAAAATATGACGAATAGCAACATTAGAGATAAAATTAAGATTTATAGTCGTATCCGCCATCAGCAGCTCGATATTCCAAGGGCACGACCAGTCGCCCAGGAGAGCCTTTATCACAACCAAACAATCTCCCTCTATTAAGAGATTTTGAATGCACAGATATCTAGCCCTAGCAACACCCATATGAAGGCCTAATGCTTCATCGTAAACCGCCGATGTGTTATTACAAGTGCCCAATCCGAGCGAGTAACATTTGGCCCTTTGTTCCAAAAGAATTGTCTATAGACTTTATCTAGTTCATGTAGAATCGAAGAGGGGGGCATGAAGGCTTGCATAATGAAGATCGGTTGGGCACTGAGGTTGGACTTAATGAGAACCTTACGCCCCTCAGCTGACGGCGATGAGGCTTTCCATTTAGACATTTGTTGTTTTGCTTTAAGGATAATATCCGTGAAAGTATTGCGATTAACCCTTCCGTTGATGATCGGGCACCTAAGGTACTTTTCGAGATTATTGGTTTGTGGGATTCCCAGAGTCGTTGAAACAGTATTCACTACTATTGATGTAGTGGGAGCTGAAACTTGGAAGCTGGATTTGTTCAAATTAACTTTTTTGTCATGAGATAAGACAGAATCGGCAGATTGTGTTCAACAGATTGTTACATGTTGTCTGGTTGGTTTTACCGAAAAGCATAATATCATCTGCGAATGCCATAAACGGGACCCTAACACCCCCCTTCCCAAGACAGAAACCAAGATCCTTGGAGACGTCTGCCTATCGATGTAGAGTTCTAGCCAGCACCTCTGTTGTGAAGATAAAAATGAAGGGAGAGAGAGGGTCCCCCTGTCTCAAACCCCTAGATGGTATAAATGGCGTAGATGGTTCGTCATTTATAAGAACAGAATAAGAAACGGTTTGAACACATTCTTTGATACAAAGAATGAACTTCTCATCAAAACCGAACTTCTGTAGAATGGAGAAAAGGAAGGGTCACTCAATTCTGTCATATGCTTTCTTCATGTCCAGTTTGATTGCCATGTAGCCACATTTAGCTTTGGAGATTCAGAATGAATGAAAAATTTCATGTGCAATCAGAATGTTACCCTGAATGGATTTGCCTTTAGTGAATGCACTTTGTAGAGGGTGGATTAGTCTATCGAAAACTTTCGATAATCTCTTGGTTAGTATTTTGGAAATAATTTTCTAAACTGTAGAGCATAGACTGATTGGTCTAAAATGGTTGACCGTTTCAGGATTATCTATCTTTTGGATCAGAGTAATGAAAGTATGGTTTATCTGACGAAGCATTTTCCCCGAATGAAAGAAGGCCTTAATCGCTTTTATGACGGACGAGGCAACAATGTCCCAGTAGGTTTGATAGAAACCTGCCGGCATACCGTCAGGGCCCGGTGCCTTATCGCCTTTAATGGAGAACAGGGCATTTTTATCTCGCCATTTGTAACTGGAGAAGTTAGGAAAGAATTATCATCCTCCGAAATCTCAGTACCGATGACGTCAAGGTCATTGCTAAAGGAAATGTCATGGTTGTAGGAAGACTTAAAACGGGACGAGAAGTTTGAGGCGAACTCATTTCTAATCAAACTATGATCGGTTAGATGCAATCCTGATTATGAAATTAGGTGCTTGATTATTTTCTTTCCCCGTAGAGTCGAGGCGATACGGTGAAAATAAGCTGAGTTTGTATCATTTAATTTTGTGTGTTTGAGTTTGGCTCTTTGGCTCCAATAGCGCCTCTAGAAGTCGAGCATTCTTTCTCTTTTGTTTTGTAATCTATTGTGTCGTATAGCAATGTCCGGTCTGTGGTCCTTAATTAAAATTTGTTGTAAGCGCAGGATCTCTTCATCGGTTTGTTAGATCTGTTTGTGGATATTGTTAAAGGTACGCTTGTGCCATTTTTAGCCAGTTTTTTAAGCAAGGTCGTCTTTTTAACCTCTGACTCTAATCTTAAAACGTTTCATAAAACACCATTAATTGCAATTTCATTTTTTGTCTTTACTTTTTTTTATATATACATTAGGTAACCATTAGAATGCTTTTGCAAGTAAAAACTGTTCTTGATCATCCGTTAAGATGATGTTACAGAGCTCTCTATTCAAAGAGATGATAACCGATTTACAATCAATATCATCCTAATCCTTCCTAAAGGAAATGTCTAGATTTACCCTTACTGTAAAACAGTAACTTTACAACTCCAATAAAAAACTTCCACGTGTAAAGAGAGGAAAAAAAGAAAATTAATAAAGGTAAAAGGAAAAGGAAACCTTTCCCTTTCTACCCAGATTTTAATTTCTTTCCTTAGAGCAACTGCCACGGTAAGCTAAATTTGTAAGCTAAAAACTCAAATATAGCATGTGAAAAAGGGAATATTCCATAAATTTTTGAATGCATATTTAATCGGGTGCCACCATATGCTAAATTTGAATGTGGTAAAATTTTCTAATGGCTACTCTTTTATTTCATTTTGAAATTTCAAACGTCTAAAATAATTTAAGTGGTATGTATTACTACTTGTGATGCATAAAATCCGCATCATATATAGTGATTGAAGGAGATCGATCTTGATCCTTGACTCCACCCGAATCGTAGCCTGCAAAACAAGAACAACAAACGAGGTCGGGGCGGGGCTTGTCTCCCCCGGAGGACCCTCCGACGCTCAAGTCAGTCCTTGTTCATCTTCAATCTGAATCAATCTCCTCATATTTATACTAGCCGAGTATTAAATAATAGAAACCGTTACGATATTAAATAAAAGAAACCGTTACCGTATTTAATTCGGTCAACGCTCTTAATGCACGAAACCGCTATCGTAATCAATAGGCGAAACGGTAGCATCAATGCCGTATTGAATACTCGAATTTATTGATAAAAGACCAGAATGCCCTTTTTCTATGATGATGGGATTTTTCGTATCTCACTACTAAATATATTATGTAATCAAATGTACTGTGAACTTTCATCACTCAGAAATACCCTCCGGCCTCCACAATTATCAAATTTCATCACACCATTCTTCAATGAATTACTATCAAAATTTCACCACCATTATCAAATTTGTGTAATTTTTTTTATTGTTGGGTTCGAAATAATATTTCATAAATATGTATTAAAGTAATTTATTTCGATTATATTCAATATTAGGCTCATATGAAAAAACTTTTTACTAGTAATATAATGATATAGATTTTATAATTATAAAAAATAAATGTAATCAAATTTAAGATTATAACTAAATTATCAATAAAATTAATAGGGGGTATAGTTGAAATAAGAAAAATATAAAGGGGTAAACATGGAATAAATTAGGAAAACAATAAAAAATAAATCAGTATAGCATTTCCATTCGAAGGCCATATATAGCAGATTCACACAACAAATGGTAAAAAAAAATTATGGAGAGATGGGATATAGTCATATAGGGTATGGTGGGAGTGATTGATAAGGTATAAATAGGGTGTTTGGATGTTTTACCTTACCATGGCAGTTGGTCTTAGCAATTGAGTTTTTAATTTCTATCCCCCATCTTTCCATCCATACCCAATGCCCTGCAAATTGAAATTGAAACAAAATAGATTGAATAAAAACACACCCGTCATCACCACACTATTGGCGCCGTCGGCGAGCGGAGGTATGCTAGGACCCAGTTCGCTACCAATTTGGGGATGGAGATAAGAGTGATACCGAAGGGATCGAAATTATGCCGGTGGCGATTGGAGCACGCCACGGTTTGGACTAGGAAAACTAGGACTTGAAGAGCTTTAGGATGTAGTCGCCGAGGAGCTAAGGGCCCAGTTCGCCTTCCTCTTCTTCGCAAATAGTCAGGCACCAGCGATCTCCGTCCCCATCCTGTAGCCGATCGAGGTTCGCCATCACCAGGGACCCAAGGGCAAGCTCGACTCCTTTTTGGGCTATCGTCACCGTCGCTGGATAGGGAGACGTTGGTTGAGGCAGGGTCGATCGAGGGTTTCAAAGTGCATGATTGGGGAGGAATTCGGGAATCTTTGATCCACCTATTCAATTACAGTAGATAATTATCTTTCAATTACTGTAGTATTCCCAACAACACTTTTTGATATTTGTAGAGTAGAGAAATCAATTCGTGGGAGAGAATTTTTTATGATCTGATTTACAGCAATTCTGGGCAATTGGAGCCTTGGAGGATGTGAAAATTACAATTACAGAAGAAGATAAAGAAGCATTATTTTAATTATTAAAGGAAATTGCATACACTTGTTGGATTTTTATTGGCAGTGTAAAAGGTGACATTTTAAACCTAGTGTAAATCAGTGAGGATCACCTGGTATAACACTAAGTGTAACACAAAAATATTTGGGGTATTTTTTAATGATAAAAAAAATTATAAAAATTATATTTGTATTGTACATGTCAAATAACATATATTTTTATAATTTTTTAATCTAAAATGATATTTAAAAAAATATTAAAATTAAAAGAGTCATTATTTTAGAATATTAATTATAATACTTATAAAAATATCATTTTATATTAAAAAAGTGTATAAATATATATTATTTGATATATACAATGTAAATTTAATTTTTATAATTTTTTTTATAATTGAAAAATACCCTAAATATTTTTGTGTTGCACCGAGTGTCACACCATATGTTGTAGAGAATCCTCTCTCAGTGTAAATGTATCACCCTCCAATCCTAAACAATACTAAAGTAGGACAATGATTCTCTTACCCTCTGGTAAGCTTACCCAGGGTAAAAATGTAATCTCCTTTTGGTCAAAAAGTAAGTCAGCCAAAAAAAAAATGAAAATAGAGGTAGTAGGGCAATAATTACCTGCATCAATTAAAGTAACCTTGATCCTAATGACAATTAAAGCACTGTAATCTTCTCTCTCCGAACACTCCCAACGGTAATTTCAAATTTTCATCTCCATCTCTTCAAACGGTCGGAATTGGAGTTGGAAGTGTTAGATTGCTCAATTGAAGTAGTCTTCTTAACGAATCCGGCGAAGATCGATCATTGAAGGTACTAGGATTTAGGGTTCCGTCATCAACTGCTCGAGATCGAAGAACCTGCAATCGATCGTTTTCTGATCGCTGAACTCGCCGAACACCGAAGGTGAGTGGTACATATATTATCCGATTGGATCTATATTCGTGAATAAGGGATTGTCGTTAATTTGCATTTTGAAACTGATTAGAGTGTAATTGTAGTTCGAACGCTAAATTAATTATGATTTCGGATTTCTCCTGCAGATTTACCGATCATCCTCTTTTCTCAGCTACAATGAGCCAGAACAGGGATTTTGATCTTAACATGGGATTCGAAGATGGGTCCGGTTCCGATGCTTCGATCAATGGGTCAGGCCCGCTGGACTTGAACTTGGTCCAAATTTCGGATGATGACAACGCAAGCATTTCGTCGAACAGTGAAAACCACATCCTGGAAGACGGTGATGAAGGAGCCGGTGATGAAGGAGACGATGATGAAGGAGACGATGATGAAGGAGACGATGCTGAGCCTCGCGAGATTTCCGATAACCTGACAATGAATCCTCCCCATGTCGGGCTGATGTTGGAGCGGGAAGCAGATTTTATTCAGTTAATCCACGGATATGCGAGAGAAAATGGATTAATGGTAAGAATTCGGAGTTCGGAAAAGTTACCCCCCGCGGAAGGAGGTGATGGGAATACAGGCGAAAGGTACAAGTCAATTAGGATGGTATGTACAAAGGGGGGGGAACTCTGAAGCCATGAACTTGCTGGTCTCTCTCTGACCCATAAAAGCCATCCTAATCACTTTGTGTGCCAAGACAAAGCACGGATGCCCAAGCCAAGAGTTAGTCTCGCCCTTGTGACCGCCAAACTGTCTGCCTGTAATTTCAACCCAGAGATCTTTCAAATTGTGGCCCGATTTCTTCCAGCCAAGGGTAGGTTGACGAGAAATCCCGAGGATGTCCCGCAACTCGTCGTAGGATATCAACCTCTCCACATTATTGAGGTGAAATGAAATCCGATTGCCAATGTGTACCGATAAGGTCGAGAGGAATTCCAGTACATATCTTAGATACGTTGGTGCATTCTTGTTCAAAAATCCCGACAGCCCTGCCTGATCAAACATTGACTTCGTAATTTCGAACATTCCTAGCCGTTTCAGTGTCGCAACATCGTAAAATTTAGTCGGTACAATGTCCATTTCCGCTAACTTTGACCATTTCGCCTTCTGCTTCGTTGTCAGGGTAGTTAGTTGGAGATAGTCCCGCTCCATTGCAAACTGATTTCCACACCAGGAATTATACTCGTTTCATAACACATCTACTGAAACCCTAGGCCTACCCAGAATCGCCCACTGGCCACCCCAAGTACAATCAACCTCTAATGAACATAAAATCAAACATAACTGACCGATTAAAAGCAGAGAGACTTACCAATTCGGAGATTGAGTGGCGGTCTGTGATATTGAAACGTAGGAGACGTTTCACCCGACTGACGATTCTGGTTCTCAATAGCGAGATTCGCCGTTTGATTGTCGACGTGCTGTTCCGGGGATGATTGTGTTTTGAAGTTGATGGTCGAGACTTGGGATGGAGGGAAGAGTTAATTTCAAAGAGGGCGGGTCACTGTCTTACGGTTTGCGGTTTCACACAGGTAAACTCCAATGTCTCCAAGCATCAGGGTGAAGCAGATGGAGTAGGGTGATGCACTTGGAGCAATTGGGCCGGGCCGAGGTCGCAATTGGGCCGGATTATTTGAGTTAGGTATATAGTAGTATTATGTGAGTTAGGTATATACAGTATTATGCAAGTATATAGGAATATATCATACGGAAATAATCATTTATTTAAAACACAATAGTTAATTTAATTACACAGTATAAACTAAGCCTAAATTTTTTATATTTACACAGTGTAAATATCCAAATATAAACAAAGTATAAAAATACTCCAAATAATACTTTCGTAAAAAAGTTTATATACGGACTATTCATTACCGCCATAACTAATTACATTCCAAATAATAAAATATAGGAGCTGGAACTAATTAAGTTGTACAGTATATTATAAACTAAGTCTATAAATTATTTATGTATAAAGTACCGCCATTTTTTAATTATAGGAGCTGGAACTAATTTAGTTGTATAGACCAAGTATAAACTAATTAAGTTGGAACTACAGTAATTAATTAAGTTGCATACTATTACTACTCGTTGAGTTACATGTGTAGCATTTCGGACAATGTATTACCGCCCAAAATCAGTTAACAAACTCCTTTAATTAGGGGAGAGAAGTAATATAGATGTAGTAAATATGACATATGGGTGCATGGAACCTCACAAAAAAGCAAACATATTTATCCCTTATTAAACATTTCTTTATTAAAGCAAACCTATTTAATTAGGGGAGAGAAGTAATATAGATGTAGTAACTATGACATAGGGGTGCATGAAACCTATTTAATTAGGGGATAGAAGTAATATAGATGTAGTAATTATGACATAGGGGTGCATGGAACCTCACAAAAAAGCAAACCTATTTATCCCCTATTAAAACATTTCTTTTTCCTTCTTTTTTGTCTACTTTTTTCATGGACATGAGAATACCCTTGGTAAGCTTACCAGAGGGTAAGACAAACAATTTCCACTAAGGTAGGAGCTGAATTGCCACATGTCAGCTTCTCATTAATTTTTTTCTCGCCCATTTTGTTTCCAATATTTTTCTGCCATGTGTAAATATTTTGCCATCTATTATACCATCTCTTTTTTTAATCATATACTATCATTTTATAATAATTGATTCTATCCATTTTTTACATGTATATGTAAAAAAAATGATTTTGTTGTTTCAATAATTCAATCTAATATTATTATACAATATTGCAAACTATTCATGAGATCCTCTTTCCATATTTAAGTATTGTAGATTTTTTTTCCTTAGAGAATTATATTGATTGATTTTCTTTGTATTGGTGATTCTGATTAATAATTTATTTTTATTTTACATTTGCTAAGTATATACCAAATTATATGTAGTCTTTATCTACCAAATCGGCACTGATGATATTTTATTATTTTTTTTTAAAAAAAACGTGATTAAAAAATTATCTTATCATTTATTACTGTATGACATAAAGCACCATTAATAATAATAATAATAATAATAATACCTTTATTATTAATATTATTGATGTTGTTGCTATCGTTATATTTTTATATATATACTACTCCGTGTAGTTTAATGTCCATAGTACTAATGGCTAGGCCTGTCAAAACCTGACTCGACCCGTACGCATGAAAAATTCTAGGTCAAGACTCGAAAAGTTTTTTCGAGTCGAACCTAAAAATCTGATAATTTTCCGGTTCATTTGGGTTTAGACCCGGTTACCCGATTGACTCGGTGATCCGATTGAGCCAATTGATTTATAAATATATATGATTATTTTTTTTATGGAGATTCCAATTTATTACATTTTATAATTACAAGCACTCGCTCTTTCATTTTCAAATCAACTTTTATATTTATTTGTATTGTATAATACTCCCTCCGATCGATAGTATTTGATTTTTAATCTTTCATCACATTTTTTAAGAAGATAAAAACTCTTAAAAAATATTAAAAACAATTCTATGCTTATTACTAATTGCATGAAATTATTTTAAAAATTTTATTTAAAATTTTGAAATTTTGAAATTTTATTAAAAATTATGAGAAATAATAAAATCAACTATTTTAGTTCAGATATATATTATATAATTACAAGCACTAGAACTTATGAACTACGTCTTTAATTTTACCATTTTAAAATTTTCGCAAAATTATCAAATCATGATTTTTTAAATTTAAAATAGAAAAAATTTACAAACCCCAAATCGACCCGATTTGACCCAAAACCCGGTCAAATCCGAGTTCAACTCAACTTGGATCTACTTAGGACCCGTTTTACCCAAAATCCGAAATTACCCGACCCAAATGACTCGATTGACAGGTCTACTAATAGTGGATATATTTCAAACTTTTAATTTTCTTCATTAAAAAATCTTTGAATTAATTTAGTGCTTGCGTGTGTTAATATCCTCAAAATATTAAACTATCAGTATCAATTGAAATTCCACTTGATCTACTTATATAAAATGTCACTGGTCCTATTCTATTGATTGTGGAATCTACTTACTCTTCACTCATGCTGAATTTTTTAAGTGATGCATGCTTCCAACAACGTGCTATTCTTGCCCCCACTGATCATGACACTGTTGACGAGGTGAATGACTATTTGTTATCTATCATGTCGGGTGATCAAAAGGAGTATCTTAGCTCAGATTCTATTTGCAAATCAGATGCAAGTCTACGTGGTGATGATTATCCCCCCGATTACTTTAATAGTATCAAATGTTCTGGTCTCCAAAATCACAATTTGAAGCTTAAGGTCGGTGTTCCCATCATGTTGCTTGGAAATATTGACCAGTCGGTTGGTTTGTGTAATGGTGCTAGGCTTATAACCACCCATCTTGGAAAGCACATTATTCAGGCAAAGATTATTCCAGGCGGTAATATTGGTCCATTGGTTTTTATCCCTCGCATGGATCTTACTCCTTTAAACACTCATTTGCCTTTCAAGCTTAGAAGAATGCAATTTTCGGTGCTTGTGTGCTTTTCCATGACAATCAACAAGAGCCAAGGGCAATCACTTTCGTATGTCAGTTTGTATCTTCCACACCCTATTTTTACATATGGTCAACTGTTGCAATATCTAGAGTGGCATTAAGGAATGGATTGAAGGTTTTTATTTGTGACGAAGATGGGCAATCCATGAACACAACAACTAATGTTGTCTATAAAAAAGTTTGTCATAATTTACACTAAGTCGGTATTTCTTTTCTTTCTTTATACTCATCTTTTATTATTATTAATTGTTATTTGTTTGTTATAGTCTCTCATCTAATCTCTTGCACTTTTTTATTTTTATGCAGGGTTTTTCATTGTTCCATTTTTTGTATGGATGGACTCATATTATTGCATTCAAGACTCATTCTACAAGTTTAATTATTTTTCAGCTTTTTTTAATTCTAAATTTTACATAATAATGTAACTTTATGACTTTATTTATGTTGCCTTTCAGTCAAATATTTTTTGTAGTATTAACAGTTGATTTTGTTTTTATTTTATGATTATAAATAATTTATTTTACTTAATTGGTACTTCAAATCTTTTAATATACCCGTGCAATGCACGGGTGATGAACTAGTTCTTAACTATATAATAAGCTACTGAATTTGCTTCTATTAAGTAGTGTCGGAATTCAATATTCGCAAACTCCCTCTTCATATTCCCAATCTTCTCCATTACCTTGAGTATCCCCCATGATACCTTAATAGTATCTTCTATTGTCTTGATCACGACCTCACTATCCCCTTCAATGATGATGTTTTGCCGACCTCTTCTGCGTGCTAGCTCTATCCCTTTGCAGAAAGCAATGGATTCAGTTTGGAGAATTGATCCCTTTGGAACCCTTTTTTTTTGGAAAATATCAATGATATGGACATCTGAATCACTGACAAATACCCCTTATTCGGTATTCCCCAGAGAGTTTGACGGACCCATCTACATTTATTTTGTGGATGATTGTAGGTTGCTTAACCCATTTTATATGTCTACCCATCCTTTTCTTTGTAATGACTTTTTTCTTTTTTCGGGCCTTCTCCCAGTCCGAAATACAATTAATAATTTGTTGGATAATAGAGGACACATTCTCAATCCTCTTATTTTGAAAAATGGTCGAGTTTCTAATCTCCCATATATCTTGCCATATAATCCAGAGATGTTTGAAATATGTATTATTTGTTATAATTTGATCTATTTCCTCTATTGTGGTACGGGCATCCCTAATTCCAATAACGGACTTGCCTGTATTATACTCATATCTATCAATTATGGATCTGATAATAGCACACCGTAGTAGAAGATGGTTGGCATATTCATCCTCCGTATTGCAACGACAACATTGAGATGAATCTCTGTTCATAAATCTATTTAATCGTACCTTTATTGGTAAATTTTCACAAACTTTCTAACAAGTTATGAGTTGTTTGTGGAAGTTGAAGCTTTCAAATCCAATGATCATGTCCATTTAAGGCTAAAATTATTTAAGAAATGCTAGCTCATAACTTTATTTTTTTTGATAAGAAAATACTTAGAGAGACATAGTTGACAAATCAATAGGCCGATAAAATTGACATAAGGCGTACTATCAGAACACACAACGAAAATAAAAAACGGTGCAATAAAAAGGTTAAGAGCAAACATAACCAGATGAAACAAACGAGTCTAACCCTAAAAGGCAACAAAGGACAACGTAGACTACGATCCGAAGCCAAGCACCACCGACATCGCTGGCCAGCGGCTGATAACTTCGTACAACATTCGTACATCCTGCGTTCTCCATTTGATATTTGGATCTTCTTTAGTTTCGATTTCAATTTTTAGAGGTAAACAGAGAAATTGGAAATCGCATTAACGTGTAGCAATGCTGATCTCCTCCTCCATGGCAACCACCCCCTCTCTCTGCAACTCCCCTTCATCTCTTCCCCAACCCATCCCCTCCGACCACCGCGCCCACCTCCTCTCCTTGCTGGACACCCACACGCCCCTTTCCCACATCAAGCAAATCCACGCCCGCGCCCTCCGCGCATCCCCCAACCACGCCGACGACGACCCCCAAACCTTCTTCCTCTTCAGCCGAATCCTCTATTTCTCCTCCTTCCACGACCTCCCATACTGCTCCAGAATCTTCTCTCAGATTCCCACCCCCAATTCCTTCTCCTGGAACACCCTCATCAGGGCCCACGCCAACTCCCCCACCCATAAAGGCGGCGCCTTTACCGCCTACCGTGAGATGATCCGCCATGGGAGAGCCCCTCCCGATAATCACACCTTCCCCTTCCTCCTCAAGGCCTGTGCCTACTTGTTCGCCGAGGGGTTCGGGAAACAGGTTCATGGCCAGCTCTTGGCCCTCGGATTTGGGTCGGATGTGTACATTAACAACAGTTTGATACATTTTTACTCTTCTTGTGGGAGGATGGAGTGTGCACGGAAGGTGTTCGATAAAATGTCTGAGAGAAGCTGTGTTTCCTGGAACGCTATGATCGATGGGCTTGTTAGGTCGGGTGAGTTCGAGGGCGCTTTGAGGATGTTTGTGGAGATGCAGGAGTGGTTTGAGGCCGATGGGTATACTATGCAGAGTGTTATATCGGCCTGTGCCGGTCTCGGGGCTTTGTCGTTGGGGATGTGGGCGCACGCTTATTACCTTCGACGGTGTGGGTTCGATGTGAAGACTGATATGTTGGTGGATAGTTCGATTGTGGAAATGTACTGTAAATGTGGGATGCTGAGACTGGGTCAGCAGGTTTTTGATAGGATGCCGAAACGCGATGTTAATGCTTGGAATTCGATGATTCTTGGGTTTGCGGGACACGGGGAGGCGGAGATGGCGCTGGATTACTTTGATCGGATGGTTGAGGTGCAAGGATTGCTACCGAATTCGGTTACCTTTGTGGGGTTGCTGAGTGCTTGCAATCATCGTGGCATGGTCGAACAGGGCCGTGCTTACTTCGATATGATGGTTAAGAGTTACGAGATCGAACCTCAGTTAGAGCATTATGGTTGCCTTGTCGATCTCCTCGCTCGTGCTGGGTGCATTGACGAGGCCTTGAATATTCTCTCTGAGATGCCAATGAAGCCTGATCTGGTGATATGGAGGAGCCTCCTCGACGCTTGTGTCAACAAAAACGGAGGTGCAGAACTGAACGAGGAAGTTGTGAAACGAATCCTCGAATCAGAAGGTGCCACAACCAGCAGCGGCGTCTATGTGCTCCTATCGAAGCTCTATGCTTCAGCCGCTCGTTGGGACGAAGTCGGACTAGTGAGGAAGCTGATGACTGAAAGAGGCGTTACAAAGGAACCAGGCTGCAGCTCAATCGAGATCAATGGAACAAACCACGAGTTCTTCGCGGGGGACACTTGCCATCCGGAGACGGAACTGATATATCAGGCATTAGACACCATTGAAGAGAGGTTGAAAGCAGAAGGGTACGTTCCGGAAACATCGCAGGCAGCTCTGGTTGATGAGGAGGAGCCGATTAAACGAAGGGCACTTCAGCTGCACAGCGAGAGGCTCGCCATTGCTTATGGGCTGCTGCACAGGAAGCCTGGGGTGCCGATTCGGGTGTTCAAGAACCTGAGGGTATGCAAAGACTGTCACCAGGTGACTAAGCTTATATCGAAGGCGATCGATGTTGAGATCATAGTGCGAGACCGGGCTCGGTTCCATCATTTTAGAGGTGGCTCTTGCTCCTGTTTGGACTATTGGTAGGAGGATCGTTGGTGTTTAGTACTCATGTGTTAAGATGCACTCTTTTTGGCTTCAGGACATAAAATAATTCGTAAAAGATTTTCCATTCTCATTACTCGGATCTGAAAGTCGAGATCTCCAATTAAGGAAGAACAGACTCATGCAAGCTCTCAAGTCTCACATCATTAGGGCAAAAATGGGGGTTTGAAACGAGTGATTCGACCAAAACTACAATCAACTCGTAACCCATAACTTAAAACTAACTCGACTATACTAACAGTCGTAACATGAGTTCATCAACAGTTAAAACCTTAATCAGAAACTCAGAGATAAAGGGAAATCTGAGAGATTGCTTGCTTATGCAAAACTAAGACCCTTCCACATATAGTATTCAGAACACAACTAGTAAAGAGATTGCTTGCTTATGCAATCAAATGGTTTTATGGGTGCAATCACATATCCTACATACTCAGATAAGAAAATGACAAAGGCTACTAATGAGTGGAACCAAAGATCAAAGTACAAATTCAGATGGCATATTGGATGCTGCACATCTGGATTTGATCCTCTTTTGGATATAGTAATCAACAATTATTGCAGTAGTACTATCAAGGGCTCATTTGTATTGATATCGATACTGAACAGTTATAGGATTACCATACCAAACATGAGTAACTCATTCAACATCCAGCAATCTAAATACTACTGCAAGTAATCATATTGCCAATAACAAAGCCACAGTTGCCTAATAGCGAGAATTAATCCTCTGCTGTTGTATTTTTTCAGGTAAGAATTGATAAGCAGTGAACTTTAAAGAACGGCAATTGAAGGAACAATGGCAGATGAATCAAAACACACTCAGATAGCAAAATATATCTTTGAACAAAGGATCCAGGTTTACACCGATTACCAAAATTGGAGTAAATGAAGTACTTTCAAATGCAAAACGATGCAAAGAAAAAAAAACATAGGCATTTAACCTAACCCTATGGAACTCATCCCCGATTATCAGCTCAGACCTTACTTCTCCGATGAGTTGGGGCCCCTCTTCTTGCCGAATCCAACAACTGAAACCACAATTCCACAACCAAATGAACACAGGTCAGAATTCGAAATTCAATTTCAGGGGAAAAAAACACAAATCGGAGAGCTAGGGTTACATACCGGCGGTAACGAAGCGGCGGTTGTACTGGATGCGCTTGTGGGCGCGTCCACGGGGCTGCTTCTTCTTGTCCTGCTTGGCAACCTTCGGTGTTTGGCCTCTCACTTTACCGGCACGAGCGAGAGATCCATGAACCTTACCTGCACATAAATTTTCCCCAAAAAAAATCGATCAAAAATTAGAGAGATACAAAGATCCGCCATTTCTGATTCAAAAAGAATTAAAAATTGAATCCTAGAATTAACACACGGATACTTACCCATGATTAAACCTCGAAGAGAGCCCGGAGATTGGCTTTACTCGCTTGTGGAAGAAGGGGGGATTGGGCGCTTGCGTAGAACAGTTGAAGAACTAGGGTTTTGCCAAACATTTATATGAGGTTGTTTTGCCAAGTTAGCTTGTCTTAGAAATATGGGCTTTCAAGTATAAAAGAGTAACAAGACCATTTCCGGCCCATTTATTTATGATTAATCGAAATATTGGGCCTTGAAATGTGGGCTTCCTATGAGTATAAGATAGAAAGCCAAATTGGAAAATATTTTTCAAAGGAGAATTATTAGTAAATACTCCATTTTGATATTTGATTTGCAAAAATACATAGGTTTGTAAACAACTGCATTAATATATAAAGAACAAGCAAGAAACTTAAAGAAACAAACAAGACTCGATCAATAACTCAAGAAACGCAGCAAGAAACTATAAAGAAGACGCAAGAAATCGATCAAGATGATCAAGATCCTTCAAGAACTCAACAAGAACGCAACAAGACTCCAAGACTCGATAGCAACTCAATGAAAGAAACGACGCAGCAACTGAAAGTAAAAGAAAGACTCGAAATAGACACTTGCAAAGACCGATAAGGACTGAGTCGATCTATATAGAACAAGATAAAGACCCCAGACTTCCGTAGAAGGTAGGAACCAATACCAATGACTATATAACCCGACTCTGCAACCCTACACAACCAAGTGGACAACTTGGAGGCACAAGGAGGGTGCTTGTGGATACTAGGATCACCAAGTCTTGCGAAGTTGATGAACACAAAGCAAACCAAGCTGAGATAGATACCAATTCGTGATCAACGAGCACAACTCTAGTTAGATCAACAAGACACTCCATGTGTTTCACACAATTTGAGAGATCTAAATTCTATTGATAATGTTCCTCTTGATTTACAAAGGAGGAATCGGAAATATATAGGCCTCTAAGGCTGTCCATGGGCCGAATCCTAAAACTAACATCTAATGAAAATAATAAAAATAACCTTAAAGTTTCCTAAAATAACTTAAGTAAAATTAATACTAAAAATAGTAATAAATATAATGTTCCAAAAATCTCGTCAAAACAGTGACAGTTTGCAAAGAATGCAATTTTCGGCCAAGCTCCATGTTGAATCTGGAAAAACCTTTAACAGCAAAGTTGTAGATCTCTTCGTCCTCGTTCCGACAAGGTATGGCACGCCTCAATCCGATAAATATTGAATCCGTACAACCCATTTTACAGAGACGTCGAAAAGCTGTCAAATATTCTGAACGAGTCTAAAACGTTATTTGCACATTTAGATCTTCTCCCATGGTGGAGCCTTCTTCTTCTTTCTTAGAAAGACATCATCCGAAGGTGTCTTGGATGGTCCCGCATCAATCTCCCTTTCTTGAAAAGGATTCGTCCTCGAATCCAAGGTCGCATATGATTTCGCAAAGGCATCCACACGAACTCCTGGATCGAAAACCTCATGTCTATGGAAACTCATCTCAAGACCGATTGTTGTAGGGATTGACCACTCCTTGATGGTTATTGTCTCAGCTTCATCTACAAAATCAAGAAAATAAACTTGATTAGTGCAAAATTCAGATTTCATATCAATGTCATGATGTGCTAACGTAATATGCACTTGAGCTTGATCATTAATCCCTAAGTTTCCATCCAATGCTAGTAAGGTTTCATCCTTTTCCAAGGCTGAATTTTCAATTAAGTCAAGGCTAGCAATAGTAGAAGAATTTTCACCATGAATGATCATATTAGAAACATTGCCTTTCTCTAAGCATTTAGTATGACATAAATCCTCTATTTGATTATCATCACAATGCATAGGTTGAACATTTAAATCAATCAAAGAATCATCATGCTCATATTCAATGCAACCATTATCATTACGGACAAGTAAATTAAGAACTTGATCATTTTTCAATATGCTCTACATTTTCAGCAATAAAAGAAGCATCTATGCTAGAAGGAACATGATGTTGAATAACATTATTAGGAGGAATAGGATGAGTTTCTTCCCTTTTAATTGGTGGCACTGCAACTTGAAGTGGGACTCCTTGTCCAAACACCGTATTAGAGCCAAAACGTCGAAGCTCATATGCCGTAAAGCTTTGATCCAACGTAACCAAGTCTTCATTGGTCACCAAATTCTCTTGGATCTTAGCTAACTTCTCCATGACGGTACTGAACCAGTCATTGTCCTGGCTATTAGTCATTGTTTTGGATGGTCCCGCATCAATTTTTAAATTATATTAAATAATTAAATTTAAAAAAAATCCGGAATAAAAAAAATTCACAATCTCAATCCCTACTAACAGTTAGCCCCCGACCGACCCAATCCCAATATCTAATGGTTATGATTTAGGTCAAAACCGTATCTTTACTCAACCTCACGCCGATTTTTTTATCATATCTTGCCAATATTCGTATTTGGGATTGTCAAGGACAATATTCATCATGTCAATATGATAATATTATAGTTTCAAGATATATATTGGCAATCCTTTTGTAAATATGTTTAATAATCCTGAAGATATGATTTACCGTATCTTCATTGATTCTCTACCCGATTATAGCTTCAATCATGTCAAAGTAAACCTACAACCTTGTCACTATGAACATTACTGCTGTTGTTGTGATTTGTGAACAAATAACTATGTCATCTTGGATATGCCTTTAATTTATAATTATGGTATGGATAAAATCGTATCTTTATTCTGTTTCCCTATTATAGACTCCATCCTGTCATTATTAATTATAAGTTTTGTCATAAAAAACCTATATCCTGTCAAAAACAAATTTTATTCTTGTCACTATTAATTCTCTTGTTAAGGCATTGATTTTCATCCGGCTAGTTTTATTATTTTTAAATTTTTGATAAAAAAATATTAAAAACATTATTTTAATATATATTTCATTATATATATATATATATTTTTACTTTTCTTTTAATTCATAATTCTCATTTTAATGATTTTTACATTTAAATTTAAAGGTAAAATCAGTCATTATTTTTTAGCACAAATGACCTATTTTTTAGCACAAATGACCCACTTATCCTATTTTTGCTATTCTAAGAAAAAACGGGTATACTTTTGCAAACCGAACACCGATTTGGTCTATTTTTGCAAATCGGCCATTTTAAAATTAGATTATGAAATTTACCAATTTTCTTTTAAAGTTTTCTTTTCCAATAAAATATTCTTATCACACAATAGACAAATTGATATTGTATTAGTAAAAAAATAAATTGACCTCCCATCGCCGATTGCCTCATTCTCCGATCATTTCAAGAATCGTATTCGATCCATACTTTTTGTATAGTTAATAAGGTGGCTGATTGGGTCGCAACTCTTCTTCACTCGATGATACTAACATCCTCCTCTTTGACTCGGAGTTACAGACTTACAGATACTCATTCAAAATAATGCACTTAATTGGTGATCTCGTAAGAGCGGATCCAATCAAAATTTTGCCCTTATAAAAAAAACAGTCAAAAAATTGTATTTTAATAATCAAATGAAGGATATTAAAATACTCCTTAGATAAAAAAAATGATTTATTATTCAAATGGTTTGTAGAAATAATCAAAATGATTTTTGATAGTTAAGATTTTTCCAACTGATTAGTACTACACTCTATCTCATTCCTAGTGATCTTTATCTAAATCACAGAGATATGAAATAGAGTTTTATCTTGCAAAGATTTAGACTCTTAAGATCTCCTTTTTGAGGTTTTTGCTAAAAAAAATAAAATTCTTTCAACATCCCAGGTTTATCATAGAATGTACAACATATTGACCAAATATGTTTATATAACATCACATGATTTCCAATTTATGGGGGAAGCACTTCCAATAAACTTCATTCAGGTGGATGTAACTTTCCAAATTCAACCAAAACACATAAATCCATCCTAAATGTAGCTAAAAGATCAATTTCTAAGCACATTTAAAGCAACACTTTCTTTGCTCTTGGATTTCACAAAGTAATTTGTGATACTATTTTCTGCCATTTTAATTTGGTTTGGAATCTCTTAATTTAAACCTGCTTGAAAGAAAAATAATCTATCTGCTTGGATGAATTGATTAGTCGGTTTATAATAGTCACATGTTCTAGTTTCCCCCCAATTTATTAATTTCTTGATGTTAATCTTTTCTTTGCAACCTAATCAAGGAGAGCGGCACATGGAAACGAAAGCCATAGCTGCCATAAAGATGGGAAGCGAGAACTCTAGATCAAGGGAATTTTACCCAAGATTTGGAATCGTTGTGTGATTGTCAGAGTCACCATGGCTTCCATTGTGTTGCCTTAAAGATGAAACACAGTTTTTTCCATTGCTATCAAACATGTCTTCTTCTGAAGTAGTTGCTGAAATACAGGGAAAGAAAAGGTTAGTTTTCTTTCAATCAGTGACCACCAAAGTGGTCATAAAATAGAAAGATTCATCATTGATTTAGTGATTTCACACATAATCTGAAAGCGGCATTACAAACTTAAAAAACAAGGACACTTTGATCTTTATAGCATACAAGCTCAATACATGTATGAGAAATTGATCATTGACAACAAAAAATCAACTGTGAAGAGCAACTAAGGACCACATTATAAAAGCAAATATGTCAACAAAAGTTAAAGGTATCAGTCAATCCCAAAGCATTATAAGGTCTAGGTAGAAAGGGTCTCAAATATTTATTAGCAGGCAGCAGAAAATGTCAAATTTGAGCAGCAAAGCACAAAGAATCAGACCAAAAAGAGCATCCCCTAAGCATTATAAAAGTGAAAGTTTGTATTATTGATTTGATTTAATCATTCACAATGAAAAAAAATGACAACAAACATAAAAACATTCATCTTTGTTGTCTAATGGAAGCAATTCAGTCTTAAGATGCACCAAGGAGACATCAACCATAATTAGCTTTAAACTTCTGGATTTATTTCTGTGAACTTTCAGCTTGGTCAAATCCATTATTTTATATAGTATAAAGAGTACCCAAAAATCAGAATCTGACCCACAAGCAACATATATGTGGATCAACAAGCAAAAACCCTATGCAAATACCCAGAGAACCCATGAGAAAGCTCAATTTTTTTGCATACCCATGAGAAAGAAAGGATCAACAGGCAAATCAAAGCTGAAAAGATACTCATGCCACTCAAAGGAGTAGAAAAGGGAATTGCTTTGAAGCCACTTACTTCCATAAAAACACAAAAGGAACTCTGAGGAATCAATCAGTAGACAAGGTTTGTTGCAAGTTGAGACCCCCAATTTAGAAAGCACAGCAAAATAGGAAACATCCCGAGCTCTATTTGTTATATCAGAGCTGAATATGTGAAGCTATCAGCGAAATAAGGAGTGATTTCAATTAAGCATTTTATCAAACACCTTATGTGCATTATGATTAGGCTTCTACGAAACTAAATCTTTAACATCTTTCACCTCGTAAATTTTAATATTCAATCAACCAGGCATGAGAATATCATCACAATTTCACAAAATTAAGTAATCGAATCCTAAACTAAAAGGAAAGAAGAAAAGGTCACCGAGAGGGGCAAGAGGTAGCCGGCCAGTCGCACATATGAAATGACATTGAGGATGGACCAAAGAGAGAAACGACGCAGGTGGGGGTGAAGGCGCCGGGAGAGGATGTCCTTCTTGGCCTTGGTGAGGAGTCGGTGCTGGTCTGGAGCTACCCGACGAAGTAAGAGAAACAAGTCGATTAATTTCTCTTAGCACATGCAAAAATTTAGTGGCGCAGAGAGATGAAGGTCAAATGGATAGGGCTGGAAATTACCTGCGGGTAACCGCTCTACCCACTCCACCCGCATTAATTTTGCGGGGGAAAATCCGCAACAAAATGGGTGACAGGTGGAGCGGGTGCGGGTGAAGCGGGTGATAGATGGATTATGGGTGAAGATTTTTCACCCATCACCCGCCCCAATAGTCCACCCATTAACCCGCACCATTCACCCGCATCGCTTACCCGCATAAAACCCTAAAAATATATCTATATGTGGGTGTGACTTTACTATTTTACCATTTCAATTGAAAATGTAAGTTAATTTTCTCTAATTGTAGTTGTTTATCTTATTTTTTTACATGTTTTATAGAGAACATATAATTTTACTTGCTCATGTGCATGCTAGGATATTGTGGTGGATCGACTTAATTATTGAAAAGGGAAAACATGCGATTCTGCTACAATCGATCTACTTTTCCAGTTCCGTTCTCATATATTTTAGTTTCATTTTATAATTTTAGGTAACACGTTATTGTGATGTATAAGTGTATAACACATATTTTAATTCCACAAACTTATATTTGTAGTATTTATAAATTAAAATTTATGTTTTTATTCATCTTTCAAAGTTACTCAAAAAATCATCACTACACCCATTGGGTACCCGCATCACCCGCGCGGGGCGGATGAGGGTGAAGAAGTTTACGGGTAATGGGTGGAGCGGTTGAGATTATTTACCCGCGGGGCGGGTGATGGAGTGGCTTCATCCATCCATAACCCGCCCCATTTCCACCCCTAAATGGGAATATTGTAATTGTAGAACAACAGTGGCAAATTTAGGGGTAATTTAGTAAGTCAAATTTTGACATGCCTGCTTGAAGCTCCCTTTTATATTTGTTTTCAATCTTTATTATACTCCGAAGATATGAATAAGGCACTGCAACTAAAACTATTATGGAAAATATTGGCTGAACGAAAAAATCCATGGGTAACACTAGTCACAGAAAAATACCTACGACAACAACACATACTGAATTACCGCAAAAAGGGAGGCTCCTCCTGGCAATGGGCACAACTCACTAAACTTATACCCCTATTTAAGGATGGCCTTCGTTGGTCGATTGGTAATGGCAGAAGTATAAACTTTTGGCTTGATCATTGGTTCGGAAACTCACCACTAATAACATTAATACCGGATGACAGGCAGGTTGACACACAACTCACTATTCAACACTTCTTGACAGACGATAAGAAGTGGAACTTGGATATACTTAACTCTACCCTTCAACATATCTTACCATCAGAATCAATAGGCCTAATATCCACATACTCGATACCCAAAAATATACACACTGATAGGTTATACTGGAAATGGAGCAAGAATGGATGGTTTAGCACAAGCTCGTCGATTCAAATGATTAACCAGTACAAACAGCACCAAAAATCGGACTTAAGATGGATTTGGAGTTTAGACTTACCATCAAAAGTGAAAACACTACTTTGGAAAATTACGAAGAATGGAGTGCCCACTTCGGTAAAACTTGCCTCTCGTGGGGTTGGGGTGCCTACATCTTGCCCTCACTGTGATTCAAACTATGAGGATCTAGCCCACCTTCTTTGGGACTGCCCGATAACAAGAGCAACAATAGCAAAAGCGGATCCTACCTTAATGAATATTCTACATACCTGCTTCACGCAAGGAATAGACATAAATAGTTGCCTTTGCTACATTAAAGAGAAAGCTGGGAGTCAAAAATTCAATGTTCTCGCTTTCTGCTGGTGGAGCATTTGGTACTTTAGGAACATGACACTTTTTGGAAACACCAAAACCAGATGCTAGGAGCATACTTTCTTTTGCAAGAGACCAAAAACAAAGCTGGAACACCTCAAATCAATCCGACGACAACACAGACGCCCAATCCATACAGCAGAGAAACAACGCGACACGAACCCGGTCTGAAATACCAAGGAGAAACTGTAAATGGAAGGCACCAAGAATTGGTTACCACAAACTAAACTTTGATGGAGCTCTATCTACTTCCTCTTTGGGCTCCTATGGATTCGTTATCAGAAACCATACCGGCATTTCTGCAGCGCAGGCCCTTCGTGCATTTCCTCTGTGTCTGGTGCGGAGGGCTTGGGGCTCTGGAATGGCCTTAATGCTGCTAGAGAACTCAACATAACCAACTTGACAATAGAAGGGGACAACCTGACCATTATTAACAGTCTTAAGGGCTGCGGGAAACCCTCTGGGGACTCTGAAATGATTGTCTCAGACGGTCTAGTCTCCCTAGGTTTCTTTCACTCAGTTGAGATTCGTCATGTATTTAGAGAAGCAAATCGAGTTGCTGACCGTCTTTCGCACCTTAATTTCGCCTTCTCTGGCAATTCTTTACCTAACGACTCGGTGCTTCGTAATTTCGTCCGTCTGGACGCCCTTGGCATTTAAGGCCCCCTTAATGCCAAATTATTTCCGGTTCAAAAAAAAAAAATCTTTATTATACTCCGTACTTATGAGTCTCACGTGAATTTTTTAATATATACCTATTTGTTTTCCAATTTTATTATGATTTAAACTTATGAGAAGTACTTCAAATATGTAGGGTAGAATTTGACTCTTTTGAGTTTTATATTTAGTCGGGAATTGAGTCATTGAGTTATCTACGGTCTAATGCTCAAGGAAAGATCTTTCATAGAGGTCATTTTATTTATTTATTTATGAAAACACAATTTCTATTCAACAATTATAAGGTCTTGAAACACGGTGTCAAATAACAAGAGAGGTAAATCATCCTTCGAGGACAGTGAAAATGAGAGGACGATAGTAGAGATGCTAGTTCACCGCTTTATTTCCCTCTCTACGCATATAACTCCTGTTGCAGTCATTGAACCCCCGGACCCTTCGCAGGATATCACCCAACAACACCCCCTTTACCTCATTAGTTGGCTTCCTCTGTATGAGGTACATGACAAGCTGCAAGCAATCGGTCTCAATCACGTTGTGTGTTTATTTTACCATGTTTTACACTTACTTTTATTCTGATTCTTATTTGTATCGGAGGAGATGACTTCGGACAGAGACCATTGGAGGAGGAGCATTCGAGCTACCGATGTGTAGTGTCCTTTGTTATGGTTTTGATTTGAGATGTGTCCTTGTGCCCTTGTTTCCTTTCTTGCTTCTTCCCTACGCTGCCCTTTACTTTGTGGGTATTGCCCTTTCGTTTTGGGTCTATCGGAAACACTCTCTCGATCTGTTCGGGGGTATGAGTGTGTACATCTTGACCCCCCCGACCCCGCTCTAGAGCGGGATTAACTGGGTTGTTGTTGTTGTTGTATTTGTATTTTATACTTTTGGGTTGGGAAAGTATATAATTTGTGTAGTTCGTATTTATTTGCAGGAACTAAAGATCTACACAAGTTTTGGTTTGATTTCGCAGGAATTGTAAACATTTCGGAGCAATTTGGAGAAGAAGGAACTGAACTGAAGATCACTCGATGTGTACTGGAGTGAGGTTGAATTTGGCTAAGTGTTGGACATGGAGAGCTACTGAGATTACTCCACTCGACGTCTACTGAAGATGACTTGACGTATAGTGAAGAGTTCCACACTTAGAAGCTGAAGAGGAAGAGCTACTCGAGATCCACCTGAGCACTCGAGATCGAGTGAGTTGACTCGATATCGACTGGACCTTAGTCGATGTCGAGTGAAACCCTAGCTTGTTGCGGACGAGATTTGAAGAATCCGAATTGAAGGAGGGTTTCTTAGCCACGAAGTGAATATCTTTTATCTTCCTAAGATACTTATTTCCTTATGGGTATTTTCTATTTTACCCTAGAGAATTTATTAGTTTATGTTATTTTATTTAGAAACTTTTTATCTTTTGCAATTAGATAGAGATTTATTTCCTTGGTTAGAAAGGATTAGTTTACTTTAAATAAAGGCATTAGGCCTAGGTTTTCGATCATCCAAGAACAAACAATTGTGTGCCCTAGTTTAGAGAGAGAGAGAGAGAGAGAGAGATTGAAGGTTTCAATTGTACTCTTTCGTTAGTTCAATTCAAGTTTATTTCCTTTATGTTTATGATGAGGCGTGAGTAGTCGTCCCACTTCTAAGGTCGAAGTGAGCCCAACGATATCCATGTAAGTATGCTTGAGTTTATTATTCTTATGTGATTTTCATCTTCTATTTCGTACTTAAATCCTCTGCAAAAGTAGTGGACAGTTCCTTATTCATGATTTTGAAGCGAAAATGGATTTATTATGAATTTGGATAGTAGTGAGGTTTTTCTTGCGAAAGTCGGTTAACCCTAATTATGAAAAAGATAGAAACAAATAAGTTTTTATGCGAGAGCCTCTATATTCCTATTTGATGATAACGAGAGTTGTCTATTTGATGAAAAACATATATCTTTCGATGATTTGAGTATGATGCATACATGGTCATTGTCGTGGTAATCCTTTGCCTTGAAAGCTTTTTACATATTGTTGAAAACCCCTTTTGATATTTCTGATCATTACTTCGCATCCATTCCTACATTCTTTCGGTCGTTCTTTGCCGAACAAAAGTTTCTATTTTCTGTTTCAGTATTCGAGATCGACTGACCTTGTCGACATCGAGTGGACTGACTCGACATCGATTGCCCTGTATTCGATGTCGATTGATTTGTTTGTGTTTTGTAGGAGAAATCGGCAGCCACAATATACCTCGACTGGACCTCAATTGATGTCAAGTGACTTCTGGTTGATACAGAGAGCGGATTTCGAGACTATTTAGGCAAGCGCTGACACGCTTCCTCGTGGATCGATCCTGATTCCCTACTACTACATCGGGAGGGAGTATTGTATTTTATTTGCGTGGATAGGAGTTGGTTGAGTTTATATTTATATTTATTCTACAGATCCCCCCTAACAAAACACCACCTCCTATACACCCTTCTCCCTAGCAACTTGGACAACACAAAATATAGCCTCCAATTCAACTTGCAGCCTAGGCAGTTGCACCAAGAGAGTATCGTGCAATCATACCCCCTCCACAACCCTTCTCAGACGAGGCCAAAGTGTCGCAATTAATCTTTGTGTACCCCGGCTCTGGCAGCCACCATCGGGCATAATCCCCCAGCGCACCATCGATACCTTATCGAGCCCACCACCCCACCCTCTATTGGGTTCCTGTTGCACAACTGCATTGCTGCTTCCACAAGGTGAGTCGAATCCCCCTCCACCCCCTATTGGGTTCCTGTTGCACAACTGCACTGCTGCTTCCACAAGGGGAGTCGGATCCCCCTCCACCCCTCAAAATGTCGCCGTTCCTAGCATGCCAGATCCCCGCAGTGACATACGCCCACAATCTCCTATCCTCTTTCTTGCACTACTCAACCACCCTTTCAATAATCGAAAATATGTTCTTTGTCCCTCTTTCCATGTTTTTGATTCTCGACACCAGCCTCCACATCGCTCTCGCTGGTGGGCACTTCCATACACTTCACGCACAATAGGTTCGGTATGTCGCCTTTCCTGCACCACAATTCACTCTTGCAGGGGAGGATATCCTTACTTTTGAAAATGTTGGGTATAACAGAGAGTGACCAAGCTAAAAAAAGTTGAAAGGAGGTTATTAGATATGACTTAAAACCGCTTTGTTAGGCCTCACAAAGAATTTGGCACAAGATTGAATTTAGTAGAGGATCGTTATTTGTGTCGAGAAAGACAGTGTGACCTAGGAAAGCTTGTGGGTGTATCATTTTTCGTTATTCATCTTTCGTTTCAGTTTGTTCTTCTTTATGCCTCTACGTCTCAACTCTGGAGAAGGACAATGTGTTTGCTCTTGGTTGTGTTGATCTATGTTTGTATATGTGTCTACGTTTTTTTTTATGATGACGAGGAAACCCAACATTTGGTGGCAAATTTCGAGAATGCGACTCAACCGGCAAGAGTTCCGCACTAGGTAAAACGGCTTGCACTGATAAGCTCGACCCACTAGTATAAAGCAAGATAAACCTTAGATTTTCACCAAAGAAAAGGATAAGAGTAAGGATCGAACCAGGAACCTCTTTGTTCCCTCCTTACTCTACACCACTAGACCACCCCATCACGGGCAATCAAAAATATCATCTCAACTTAATTGGGAGTGAAATGTGTACACCTTAACTCTTAAACCTTTATTTTAAGCGAGATAGCCTGAGATTATTATTGCCGTTGATACAATAATAAATGGTATTTTCGATTGCATTCCATTATATTCATACTTTGACACAACAAATTGAAAAAAAGAAGAAAAACACAGCCACAAAACACACAAGCTAAAAATAGAAAATCTATACACATCCAAAAAACAAGGTAAATGATTCAATTCACCGGTAGATGCGGTCAAACCCATCCCTCCCATTACAAATTCCCACCATCAAAAATGAAAAACACAACCGATTTAACTGCCCATCCCCCCTTACCAATCCTCCCTCATTTATTCCTCCCTTTAATCTCCCAATCCATCAAACTCTTAACCTTTAAAAACAAACCTCTGTCTATCTCTTCCCTTTCTCGTTGTTTGCATTTGCAGGTTTTATTTGGCACACTGCATTTCCAAGAATCAACTAAACCGGTTCTTCCCGCCACCGATATAAAAACCAAATAAATAAATAAATAACATTAATATTTCGTTACCGTTAAAGTCGTTATGGCGAGTAAGCTCCCAATTTTCTTAGCCATTGCAATAGCTTTCGTCGTCGCCTCCGCCGTCGTCCACGCCGCCGAGTCCCCCGACTCCGCGCCCGCCTCCTCGCCCAAGGGCCACGGCTCCAAGTCGTCCGAGTCCCCCAAGTCGTCACCAAAGTCGTCGCCAAAGTCGTCACCGAAGTCATCCCCGAAGTCCTCCCCCGCCCCGACCGGCGGCAAATCCCACAGCCCTCCTCCGAGCGGCAAATCCCCCGCCCCCGCCAAGTCCGCCAGCCCGCCCCCTTCCAAGTCCGCCCCTGAATCCGCCTCCTCCCCCGACACCTCCTCCGAGGGCTCCGCTGGCTCTCCGGACGAGGACTCTGGATCCGCTGCCGCCCCCTCCGAAGAAGCCTCCGCCCCTTCGTCGGAGTCGGCTGAGTCCACCACGCCCGAGCTCTCCCCGTCGGAGTCCCCCACCGATGCCCCTGCCTCCGATACTGCTGCCGCTGATTCCGCCAAGGAGGGGGCAGCTGCCGACTTCGGCGTGTCGGCTGCCACCGGCGTCTTGGCGGTTGCCGTGGCTGGGGTGTTTTTGTTCTAAGCCGGCCTGAACAACGCTGCGTGGGTTTTTAATTTAATTTGATTTGTTTTTTTTTGGGTTAAAGAAGTGTTTGTGTGTTTTTAATTTGTTATGTGTGTTTGTTTTGATATGTTATATACATTGCAGGGTTGATTTTTATAATTGATTTCATGGAGCAGCCGTGAAATATAGACGATCGATTTATTTGTATAAGATGCTGTAATTAATGAATAACATTAATTTAAGCTATGATTTATTTGTTGTGGCTCAGTCAGCTCTAACGATTCGAATCACTAATTATATACTCGTAGTGTAGAGAAAGGGTGGAAACCAGGGCCGTCCAATGAGGTTTGGTGGCCCTGTGCTAACCTAAAACCGTGGCCTTAACCTAATAAATCTCGTAAAATTAAAATTCATACTACCTACCTCCGATCCAAAAAGATTGTCGTTTGACTTTTTAACACGTATTTTAAGGAGCTAAAAACTATATAATATATTAACTTTTTTATTATTATTATTTTATAATCTAATACTTATTATCAAAAAATATTAAGTTGTAAAAAAATAATTTTAAAAAAGTTGATATTTTATATAGTTTTTAACTCCTTAAAATACGTGTCAAAAAGTCAAACGACATCCTTTTTAAATCGGAGGGAGTATAAATCTTCAATGACTCCTAGTAAATCAATGTTGTCCAGCAAATTACTCTCAATAGCTAACAAGAAGTCAAGAACAAAGAAAACCCTTTCTTAATCAGTAACATTATATTGAGCACTGATTTTGGGGGAAATGGAAAAAATAATCAGCAACAAAATTGCAAATCCTATATAGAGAAAATGCCAAAATTGCTAAAGAAATTCAAGGCTACCCCCCTATCCACCATTCATGAACCAACCAGACAACCACTATATGGAGAAATGTAAGAATTTGAACTTCAAGGAGTATCCCATATTAAACCAAGAAAAAATAATTTAACAAACTGATTATACCTATACAAGAACAAGAATTTGAGCTTCAACGAGTATTTTTGCAGGATTCATCATCAGTCACTACTCCAAGAACAAGAATCAATCAATACAAACCCACCAAATAGAGTCGCTGCAATTCTCTCTCTCAAATGCAACTGCACAAATGCAAGTGAGATGAACCCACCGAACTGGTGTAGGAAACTGGGTTTGTATGTAATCCAACAACTAAATGCAATACAAATAAGAATTGACACAAAAACACAAAATTTATCAAGCTAAATGGAGCGAAACAACCTGATATTAAGAAATTAGACGATTGATTGAGTGGAGTGCGGCACACAAATCACCCAATGGAATCTGCATAAACAATTGAACAAGCTAATTTAGAAACCAAAAGAAAATCCTATGGTTGTTCTGTCGAAATGAAACCAATTCGACCAAATTACAGAGAGTCAGAAACCCTAACATGCTGGCTGCTGCAATGCGTGTGTGGCTGTCAATTTACAGAATATCCTTCTTCACGATGTCAATTTTCTTCATCAGGATTTCACGCTTGCTGGCTGCTGCAAACGCCAACACCGGTTGAACTTGCCTGAACCCGGCGTCGCCGGCGACCTGCTGCAAAGGCCAACGCCGGACTGGAGTGTCGGCTGTGTGGCTGTCGGAATGTCAATGGAGTGTGGGCTGTGTGTGTGGCGATCAGTATGAAGCCGCCAAGCCGGACTGTCGACTGAACCCGTGAACCTCCCCAGGGCCGGACATCCTTTTGTAGAATGGAAGAAGATTGAAGTCTCTGAGTGAGAATTAATGAACCACCATTATTGGCTTAGATTTCGATAAGTCTTGAAGAATGGAAGAAGATTGAAGTCTCTGAGTGAGAATTAATGAATTTGAAGAAGACGAAGAGGCGAGTAAGCGGCGTGGGTTTTTTCTTCTGTATCTCCGCTTTCAATTAAGAGAGGAAGCGTGTCTTCAGAAGAAAACAAAAATTTTAATACAAGTGCACCCTTGGGCCCAAATACCTGAGGCCAATTGGATTTTGAGGCCTGCAAGTGCACACTTTGCACTTCCAGGGCCGGCCCTGGTGGAAACGTCGGACCTGAGATTTTACTTGTATAAAAGGAGTTACGAAAATTGTGCCCTCACGAGTTAAAAAAAAAAAAAAAACTCAGTAATGAAAAAAAACATATCTTAAAGACAAATTCAAATCCTAAATCCTCAATTCCAAATTCTAATTCTTAGTAATGCCAAAAATCTAATTACTAAATCTTATAAATTAAGGGTGTGGTTAATTATATGCATCACAAATCACAAGGCTGAAAATGCAAGTCCTTAAGAACGTGCAAGCCTTGTGACTAATTAACTTTAAAAAAAAATTAATTAACCCCTTTTAACCATGCACGTCCTTAAGGACGTGCATGATTTGGGGTGTATAGCCAACGCGTAAATTAAATCCATATACTTCTTTTCTATTTTAGAAATAAATTTAAAAACTTAATTCATATGGCATTGTTGCACTGCCCCAGTGTAATTTACAAAAAAAACCTTGACATAATTAATTATGGGTGGTGATTTGTTAATAAATTATATTTAATGGGTGATTTTATGTAAATTTCTAATTTAACGACAATTACGTGAAAAATTAATATTTATGGGTGGTGATTTGTTAATAAATTATATTTAATAAGTGATTTTATGTAAATTTCTAATTTAATGGGTAATTAAGTAAAAAACTTAATATTTAGTGGGTAGTTTCACGTCATTTACAACTAGAGACTACTTTTCCTGCATCCATTTTCAGGAAATCTAAGAAACATGGAAAACGCTCTCAACCCTCCAAACCCTAAAACCCCCGCCTCCATCAACTGGGAACCAAAATCAGTCAAAAGTAGAAATCAAGCTTCAAGATCCAGGGTATGTTTGGCAAAAGCAAGTAGCTTTTCAAAGCTTTTGGTTTTGATATTCTATAGTCTTAAATGAAATAAATATAAGATTTTAGTTTAATTAGCTTTTGAAATCTAAGCTTTTCAACAATTATTCACCCAAGCTTTTCGGAGCTTTTGGTTTTTTATTCACAAGTTTTTAACAGCTACCCTAACAGCTAGATTTACCAAACACTGTACTAGCTTATTAACATATATTTAACTCAAATAATCCAACAGCTTCAGCTACCCAACAGCTTCAGCCCCTCCAACAGCTACCATTTTGCCAAACACACCCCCAAACCCCAAAGCCGAATAGATCTACGTACCAAACACAAATATGAAGAATCTCGCCCCAATCCTCGAAAGAAAGGGCGTATCAAAAGGAAAAATGAAAATATCCTCTAGATCCAGAGTTTTGGAAACGGGGGAATCGACTATCGGGGATCCGCCGTTCTGATTACTGTCTACAAAAGGGTTTTCTTGGTGTTGATCCGGTCTAGCTAGGTGGGATTGTTCTCTGCTCGGATCCGGCGCAGGAAGGCATCTCTCACTGGTATTCGGGCGTGGAGGTCTTCGGCCTCAAGATTGGCACCTCTAGTGCCGCTTCCCTTCCCGTTGCCCTGTCTGTCGTGTCGTCTTCGGATGGATGCAGATTCCCGGATCAACCCAGCAGCATCAGCAATGGTCTGGCACCTTCGAGTGGCAGCCTGGATCATGCTCGTACCCTTCCCTTCCCGCCGCCGGCCTCCTTGGCCCTGGACCGCGCGCCTCCACTCCTCTGGAAAATGCAATGTTCGCGGACGCCGCCTATGGTATCCAACCGACGACGGATTTCAATCAGTCCTTTAACACAATGACCTTGTACCCGCCGGATCACAATTGGTGCATGGACACAAGGGCGTCTTCCAATATGTCTAACAACCAATGTAACCTCTTTTCCTTTACTAATTCGGGTTATTCAAAATCGATTATTGTCGGAAATGGCAAGCAAGTACCAACCATGGGTCACGGAACATGCCTTATTTCCACCAATGGTCACCTCTTGTACCTCAAAAATGTCCTGTTTGCCCCACATTTACTTAAAAACCGGATTTCAGTTCGAAAATTCACTACTGATAATAATTTTTCTATGGAATTTGACCAACCCGGTTTTTCTGTGAAGGATCTTCAAACGGGAACCAATCGAATGAGATGCACTAGTTCCGGTGAGCTGTACCTAGTCACGTGTCTGTCTCCCTCCACCTCTCGGCCCCCTGGCCCCGTCGCCCTGTCTGTCGTGTCGTCTCTTGTTTGGCATGCACGCTGCAGTCATCCAGGCGCACCTGTCTTTCAATTACTTAGGAGGTCTGTTTTACCACATTGTAATAAAGTGTTCAATAACACTCTTTGTCAGTCTTGTCAACTCGGCAAACACTCTAGGTTGAGCTTTCAGAGTTCTAAAACTATTACTGTTGCTCCTTTTGATATTATTCATAATGATATTTGGACCTCTCATTTTTTTAGTTCTGCTGGTCACAAGTATTATATGGTGTTTCTTGATGATTTTTCACATTTTCTGTGGGTTTATCCTCTCAAATTCAAATCGCAGGTCTTTGATTATTTTGTTTAAGTTCTATTATTACATTAGAACTCAATTCAACCGCCACATCAAGACCTTGCAATGTGATAATGGAAAGGAATTTGACAATCAAGAATTTCACAAATTTTTTGTCTCCCATGGCTTGTCCTTCTGTTTCTCAACCCCTTATACATCGCCACAGAATGGTAAGGCTGGACGTATCATCAGAACTATCAACAACATGGTCAGAACCCTTTTAGCGCATTCCACCGTACCTCACACTCTGTGGCCCTATGTCATTTCCACCGCCACCTACTTACTTAATATATTACCCTCCCCAAACTTGGGAAACTGTAGTCCCACTCAGGTCCTTTACAACTGCACCCCTCTCTACAGTCATCTACGAGTCTTTGGGTGTCTATGTTTTCCCAATCTGACTCCTCAAACATCCCATAAGTTACAACCACGATCCACTCCTTGTGTGTTTTTGGGATACCCGGACCATCATCGTGGGTACATTTGTCTTGAGTTGTCCATTAATCGTGTCATTCTGTCCTGTCATGTCACGTTCGACTAGCTGTTTTACCCTTTTCACTCAAATCAGCGTCTGAACCTCCATCCACATACTCAATCTCACCTCTATATATTTTCTCGCCAGTTCATAGTGCATTGCACCTACCCCGTTCCCCATCACCAGCCCCTAGCCCTTCTCTGGCTCCTAGTCCTTCCCCCACAGTTGCCAGCCCGTCGCCAAGCCCCGCCTCTTTGGCTCCCTTTCCACCACCGCCACCTCCCACCAACACCCACGCCATGACAACCCGCGACAAGGATGGGATCGTCAGACCCCGAATTGGTCTGCTGCCATGACTGACGAATATCGTGCCCTTATTAGTAACGGAACTTGGGAATTGGTCCCTCGTCCTCACACAACGAATGTGGAGCGGTGTATGTGGCTTTTTCGCCACAAGTTTCGGTCCGATGGATCCCTAGAGCGCGACAAGGCCCGTCTGGTTGCGAATGGTCGCTCTCAGGAGGTTGGAGTTGACTGTGATGAGACTTTCAGCCCGGTTGTCAAGCCGTCCACAATCAGAACGGTGTTACATCTCGCCGTGTCTCGCTCCTAGACTATCCATCAGCTTGATATCAAGAACGCCTTCCTTCATGGTCATTTGCAAGAGACAATGTACATGTTTCAGCCACCTGGATTCATTGATCCTGCTCGACCGTCCCATGTCTGTCGAATGCGCCGTTCACTTTATGGCCTGAAACAGGCACCTCGGGCATGGTACCAACAGTTCGCTGCCTACTTATTCCGTATTGGCTTCACAGGCAGTCGCAGTGGCTCCTCTCTGTTTATTCTGTGCCGCGGGATTCACACGGCATATTTACTGGTTTATATTAATGGCATCACTGCTTGCAGAACTGGCCGTTGAGTCAGGAGTTTGCTATGTCTGACTTGGGTTCGTTGTCATATTTCCTTGGCATTGATGCGCGCAGAACTGGCCGTGGCTTGTTCTTGTCTCAAGGCAAATATGCCCGGGATATAGTTGCCCGTGTTAATTTGTCATCTTGCAACCCGGCGGTTACACCGATTGATTCTGGCTCCAAGCTTGGTCCTAATGCCGCCCCCCCAGTGTCCGATCCCACTCTCTATCGGAGCCTTGTAGGTGCACTTCAATATCTTACCTTCACCAGGCCTGATATCACATATGCTGTTCAACAGGTTTGTCTGTTTATGCATGATCCTAAGGAAAGTCACTTCGCTGCTTTGAAGCGTATCATTCGCTACATTCATGGTACCCCTGATTTTGGCATCTCCATCTTGCCTGCTGATTCGTCTGCCCTTGTCGCCTACACTGATGCTGATTGGGCCGACTGTCCGAATATCAGACGGTCTACGTCAGGATACCGTGTCTTCCTCAATGACACCCTTGTCTCCTGGTCTGCCAAGCGTCAGCTAGTCATCTCCCACTTAAGTGCAGAGGCAGAATACAGAGGTGTCGCGAATGCGGTTGCTGAATGCACCTAGCTACACAATCTTCTTCTCGAACTCCATTGCCCTTTGTCTAGCGCCAGCCTGGTCTACACCGATAATATATGGGCCACCTACCTCGCGTCGAATCCGATTCAACATCAGCGTACCAAACATGTCGAATTGGATATTCATTTTGTTAGAGAAAAGGTTGCTATTAGTCACGTCAAGGTCCTCCATGTTCCATCCGCGTTTCAATATGCAGACATTTTCACGAAGGGTTTGCCTCGTTCTCTTTTTTCTGGATTTCAGAGACAGTCTCACTGTCAGGTCTCCTCCCGTTTTGATTGCGGGGGTGTGATAGCATATATTATATTTATGTAAATATTGTATTGACCTAACTTTCGTTACAAGACTCTGTACCCTATATGATACGGGGTTAGCCGTAGGATGGCCCAATCTTCGACAATCAAACAAGAAACTCAAGAACGGAAGCAAGGACGAATAAAGACTCAACAAGAACCTAAAAAAACGAAACAAGAAGCAAGAAGACGCACCAAGAACTAACAAGAATCGACTGAGATGTTCAAGATCGACCAAGAAACAAAGCAAAAAACACCAAGATCACTGAACTCGATGTCGACTGAAACCAAGACTCGCAAAGGCTCGATAAAGACAAACAAAGACTCGAAATTTATGAAGAGTAAGACTCGATAATTCAAATACACGACTGATAAGGACTGAGTCAATCTATATAGAACAAGATGAAGACCCCAGGCCTCCTTAGAGGGTAGGAACCAACATCAATGACTATATAACCCGCCTTTACAACCCTACACAACCAAACAGACAACTTGGAGGCACAAGGAGGGGGCTCGTGGATACCAGGATCACCAAGTCTTGCGAAGTTGATGAACACTAAGCAAACCAAGATGAGATCAATACCAATGTTGCAATCGATGAGCTCCGCTTCTAATCGATCGACTTGCACTCAATGTGTTTCACAAAATTTGAGAAATTCTGAATTCTATTAAACGTGAGATGTTCTACATGAAGCAATCGACATATATAGCCATAACAAAGGCTTATTAGGCCAAAAATAATTAAATCTATCTACTAAAGAAATAATTAAAAGAACCTTAAAGTTTCCTAAAATAACTTAAGTAAAAGAAATACTAAAAATAGTAATAACATAGATGTTCCACACATAGGCAAATCGGCATAGCTAGGACTAAGGTGGATCAGTGATGTCTTGAATCCGTATGCACATATAGGTCTTCAATGTTGGCTCCGGGAGTTGAACCGTGCTCGAGAACAAAGCATGACTTACAAATAAGAATGAGTCTCTCTGAAACTTCTTAGCTCGAGCTCGAGTCATAGATCATTCTCCTAATATGATTGGCGTGTCTGGAGTTGTAGATGATGGTCCCGCATCAATCTCCCCTTCTTGGAAAGGATTCGACCATGAATCCAAGTCCTTGTCCATAGCGAAGTAAGGGATTAGATCAGCGACGTTGAATATAGCGCTCACGCCATAGTCTCCAAGAAGCTCCAGCTTGTAGGCATTCTCACCAACTCGTTGGAGAACCTTGAACGGTCCGTCACCTCGGGGTGCGAGCTTGCTCTTCCGTGCATCTGAAAACCTCTTCTTCCTAAGTTGCACCCACACGAGATCCCCAGGCTCAAATGTCACCAATCGGTGCCCCTTGTCGGCCTTATTGGCGTTGTATTCAACATTTTGCACAAGCTTCTGACACGTCCGTTCATGTAGCTCCTTAACGAACTCGACATGCTTACTTGCTTCAAATGATTCTTTATCTCTCATAGGATATGGAGTAAGATCAAAAGGGGTTAGTGGATTAACACCATAGACACATTCAAATGGAGTGATTTTCGTTGAGGAATGCATAGTCCTATTATAAGCAAACTCCACATAAGGTAAGGCTTCTTCCCAAAGTTTCAAAATTTTCCTTATAATGGCTCTTAGGACGGTTGTTAGGGTTCTATTAGTCACCTTAGTTTGGCCATCAGTTTGGGAGTGGCTAGAAGTAGAGAATAGCAATCTAGTTCCCAATTTACTCCATAAGGTTCGCCATAAATGACTTAAGAATTTAACGTCCCTATCACTAACAATTATTTTAGGCACACCATGCAACCTAACTACTTCTTTAAAGAACAAATTTGCAACATTAGTAGCATCGTCGGTTTTATGACATGCAATGAAATGAGTCATTTTAGAGAATCGATCAACCACTACAAATATAGATTCCCTCCCCTTCTTAGTTCTGGGCAACCCAACAATAAAATCCATAGAAATGTCTTCCCAAGAGGGCGAGGGTGTGGGTAGTGGCGTGTAGAGTCCATGGGGCATAAGCTTAGATTTGGCCTTTAAACAATCAATGCATCTTTTAAGGCAATGTTCTACATCCCTAAGCATATGTGGCCAATAAAAGTGTGTTTTTAATGTATGATAAGTTTTATCTCTTCCAAAATGTCCTATTAAACCACCTCTATGTGCTTCATTAACAAGTAATAATCGAAGAGAACATCTAGGAATACACACTTGATCTTTCCGAAATAAGAATCCATCGAAAATATAGAAGCCATTACTAGGGCCCTTATCCCGACATAATCGAAATACATCCCCAAAATCAGCATCATTTTCATACAATTCCTTAATGTAAACAAAGCCTAAGACTCTAGAATCCAAAGTGGTTAAAAGAACATGTCTTCTAGATAATGCATAAGCAACCACATTGTCTTTGCCTTTCTTATACTTTATAACATAAGGAAATGTTTCAATGAATTCCATCCATCTACCATGCCTCCTATCACATTTATCTTGGCTTTAAAAATGTTTCAAAGATTCATGATCAGTCCTAAGAATAAACTCACTAGGCCATAGGTAATGGGACCATGTCTTAAGAACTCTATACAATTGAATACAACTCTTTGTCATAAGTAGAGTAATTAAGACAAGCACCTTTCAACTTTTGAGAAAAGAAAGCAATAGGCTTACCTTCCTGCATAAGAACTCCGCCAATACCAACTCCGCTAGCGTCACACTCGACCTCGAATGGCCGAGAGAAGTCGGGTATTGCGAGTAGAGGGGCGTGTGTGAGCTTCTCCTTAAGCGTGTTGAACGCCTCTTCCTGAGCTGATCCCCACTTGAACTCGCACCGCTTCTTCGTGAGCTTCGTGAGAGGGGCTGAGACGGTGCTGAAATCGCGCACGAAACGCCGATAGAAGCTCGCCAAGCCTTGGAAGCTCCTGACTTGGCCGATTGTGGTGGGTGTCGGCCAGTTTTGGATTGCCTTGATCTTTGCCTCGTTGACTTACAATCCACTCGAACTAAATACAAAACCAAGAAAAGACACTGTTTCATTAGATAGCTCACATTTCTTTAAATTCGCATACAAGTGTTCTAATCTTAAAGTTTTAAGTACTTCCCTAAGATGTGCTTCATGTTCTTTAGGAGATTTGCTATAAATTAATATGTCATCAAAATAAACAAAAACAAATTTCCCTATGAAGTTTCTAAGCACATGATTCATTAAGCGCATAAAAGTACTTGGAGCATTAGTTAAACCAAAAGGCATAACCAACCACTCATATAAACCAAACTTAGTCTTAAATGTTGTTTTCCCTTCATCGCCTTCCTTCATTCTAATTTGATGATATCCGCTCTTAAGATCAATTTTCGAAAATATGGATGCTCCATGCAATTCATCTAGCATATCATCTAATCGTGGAATAGGATGGAGATATTTAACAGTTATGTTATTAATAGCCATACAATCTACACACATTCTCCATGATCCATCTTTCTTAGGGACTAATAACACAGGCACAACACAAGGACTTAAGCTTTCTCTAATGTATCCCTTATCCAACAGTTCCTGGAGTTGGGATTGGACCTCTTGGGTCTTAGTGGGATTCATACAATAGGCAGGCCTATTAGGCAAAGAAGCCCTTGGAATGAGATCAATTTGATGCTCAATGCCACGAATAGGGGGTAGACCTACTGGTATGTCATCGGCGAACACATCCTTATACTCTTCAAGAAGAGATAGGATGTGAGGAGGGAGGGTAGCTCTAAGCTCCTCACTCAACATATTCAACCCTTTGCATAGGAGCATGAGGGTTGTTTCACCATCTACAAACTCGTCTAAATATGCACTCTTGGAAGCCAATAGTACATCCTTAGGCCGAGAATGTGAACCCACTTGGCTTGATTGAGCCTCCTTATCTAACTCACCTTTACTTACCTAGCGCTTCTCAATCTCATCAACCACTTATGTAGGCGTCATAGGCTTGAAAATGACATTTTTCCCCTGAAAAGTAAAGGAGTAACGGTTAGTAAACCAATCATGTAAGACCTTACGATCAGATTGTCAAGGACGACCTAACAGAATATGACAAGCTTGCATAGGCACTATATCACATAAAACATCATCTTCATAATGTCCTAGTTTAAAATGCACTTTAACTTGTCTATTCACTTTCAAGTTTCCACAATCATTCATCCAATGCAATTTATAAGGTCTAGGGTTTTGAACAGTAGAAAGTTGCAATTTATCAACCATTTCTTGACTAGCTAAATTACTAAAACTTCCTCCATCAATGATCACATTAACAACCTTTCCTTTAACTAAACAGCGAGTATGAAACAAGTTTTCACGTTGATTGTCATCACAAGGAGTAGGAACAACACTTAGAACTCGCCTAACAATCAAAGACTCTCCATGTTCATACTCGACATAATCATCATCATCATAAGCAAGAAGGTTAAGGTTTTGATCATTTTCATCAATAGTATGCTCATCATGTTCATCACAAGAGTTTTCAGATTCATATTCTCCTAGGTGATTAATCATGAGAGTTTTCTTATTAGGGCAATCTTTCATATAATGACCTCTACCTTGGCATTTAAAACAAATAATATCCCTAGATCTAGTGGTAGAAGGGTTAGGATTACTCCCTTTGGGGCCAGTAGATACCCCAGACGAATCACGTCCGTACATGGGTGCTTTACCCTTGTTGATGGCCTGTTGGGGTGCGCGGCTTTCACCCTTCCATTGGGGCTGGCCTAATCGATCTCGAGAACCTCCATCCGTACGCCCTTGGGGCTGTTGTGTCCGGTTCTGGCACCATCCTTGCTGCTGGCCATTCGACATTCTCCCTTGGCTTCTATATCGTGCTCCTCTTTCTACCTTTATTGCTAAATGCAAAAGCTCAGTGGGCGTAGAATAAGGAAAATAATCAATTTCATGAGCCAAAGCAGGATGCAATATTCTAAGAAACCTAGCATTTGTATCTTCATAGGGTTCAACTACATTAGCCCTAGTCATGGTTTCTTGCATTGCATTAAATGTTTCCTCAACAGTTTTGCTACCTTGCTTAAGATTTTCTAATCGTTGCCTAAGCTCTCTAGCATAGTGTTGGGGAACAAATCTACTTCTCATAAGTGCTTTTAATTGGTTCCATGAAGTGATAGGCGCATCAAGGGCTCTTCTTCTCTCTTTAACTAGGTTATCCCACCAAATTAAAGCAAAGCCTTGAAATTCTAATGAAGTTAGTTGCACCTTTTTAGCATCTGAGAAGTTATGACAATTCCAAATCTAATCCATTTTAGTTTCTCAATCAATATAAACATCTGGATCAGTTTTACCTTCAAATGGAGGGATCTTTACCTTTACCTTCCCTATCCCATCCTGGCCAGGATCCCTAGGTGCTCTGTATTGGTAACGACCTCCTCTATCGTTCCGCCTAGGACGTTGCTCTCAATACTCCTCTTCTTGGTAGCCATCATCGTTCTCCGTCTGGTAGAACTCTTCTTAGAAGCCTCAGCCTCTCCCTCTTCCTCTTCCTTGTCCCTACACATTAACAAACCCATTATTCCTACCATATCTCTCCTTTCGTGGAGAGTCGTTCTCATCAAATAAAGGGTTATTTAAATCAGGATTAGGATTAGGGTTAAGATGAAGTACTTCCCTTTCGTCGCGAGGCGTATCGTCACACCTTTGCTCACCTTGGCCTCCAATGGTATTAGAACCACTCGGCCTGGACTCCAATGCCGCCATCTTTGCTCCCAACGTAGCCAACTTTTATGTGATGGTAGCCATGTTGGTGTTCATGGTGTTCATCATATTGTTGAACTTCTCAGGTGACACGGTTGAGGTGTTGTTGGAGTTGTTGTCGTTATTGCCATTGTTGGCATTGTTCTCGTTGTTAACCTAATTAGACATAGCAAATAAAACAAAAAAAGAACTATGTATGTATGTGAGAGGATGAACAAAGAACAAGCAAAGAGGACTCGACAAAGCCTGTAATTTGATACGGGGTTAGCCGTAGGATGGGCCGATCTTCGACAATCAAACAAGAAACTCAAGAACGGAAGCAAGAACAAATAAAGACTCAATAAGAACTTACAAAAACGAAACAAGAAGCAAGAAGACGTAGTAAGAACTAACAAGAATCGACCAAGATGTTCAAGATCAAGCAAGAAACAAAGCAAGAAACACCAAGATCACTGAACTCAACAAAGGCAAGAGCAATCGAAAAGAAGACTTCGCAACACTCGACACAAGCAACAATGCACTCGACGGAGGTCAAGAACACTCAACACAACAAAGGAGCACTCGATGCTAGATTTCTCAGTACTCGACTCAGACAAGAGAACACTCGACATGGGTCGAATGTACTCGACACAAGCAATAAACAACACCGCAGTACTCGATCAAAGGAGAAAGTACTCGACACAAAAGAAAAATAGAGAAAAATAAAGAAAAGAAGAGAAAGTTTGGAAATTTACCTCTTTTGATTTGAAACCTTTAGTTAGGATGTTGTAGTTGCAAGGTAGGGTTTCAATTTTGTGTTTTTTTTTGTGGAGGTATGTGTTTGGTAGAAGGGTATGTCGACTAGGGCTTTCAAAATCACCAAATTTTGGTCCTTTGGAGCTTTCTTGCACTAGATAACAAACTTTTTTTTTTTTGACTTACTTTTGCCCCTAGTGAATTTTATCCTCATAGGTCCAAGTTCAATCTCATTTTTTTTTTAATAAAATTGACTTTTTTTAACCTAATGCAAGAAAGACAATAAAATAAGAGAAGGACTCGAAAATCTTAGAGATAGGTGATAAAAGATAAAATTTGTAGCCCTAATGATATATATATATATATATATATATATATATATATATATATATATATATATATATAGGTGAGGTTTTGTTATCTTTGGTAAGTGGATCTATCTAAGCCTTTTAAGGTATAGGATAGATAAAATGAATTATATCTACCAAAAATCAAATTTTTAATAAGGCAAAATAGATAGCACAGGATAGATTAAAGATAGAACAAAACTCCAAAGATAGAAAAGTAACAAACTAGGGTTTCTTGTGGTGAAAGACTCGGCCAAGCTTGACTTATGGGGACAAGAATGCCGCCGACTAGGGTGTACACAAAGGGTTTCGCACACGGCTTGGTCGACTCCACTGGTCTCGGCTAGGCTTTGTGTTTGGGCTAAACAACCACAACAATCACAAACAAGAAAGATTACTGCAATAATCAATTAAAGAACAAGAAGTAAAAGACCAAATAAAGAAAAGACTCTATTTTTGGGGGTTTTGTGTTTATGAAAGAGAAGACAGAACTTGATGTCGAAAACCAAAGCTCTGATGCCAATTTGATACGGGGTTGGCCGTAGGATGGCCTGATCTTCGACAATCAAACAAGAAACTCAAGAACGGAAGCAAGAACGAATAATGACTCAACAAGAACTTAAAGAAACGAAACAAGAAGCAAGAAGACGCAGCAAGAACTAACAAGAATCGACCAAGATGTTCAAGATCGACCAAGAAACAAAGAAAGAAACACCAAGATCACTGAACTCGATGTCGACTGAGACCAAGACTCGCAAAGGCTCGATAAAGACAAACAAAGACTCGAAATTTATGAAGAGTAAGACTCGATAATTCAAAGACACGACCGATAAGGATTGAGTCGATCTATATAGAACAAGATGAAGACCTTAGGCCTCCTTAGAGGGTAGGAACCAACACCAATGACTATATAACCCGCCTCTCAACCCTATACAACCAAGCGCACAACTTGGAGGCACAAGGAGGGGGCTCGTGGATACCAGGATCACCAAGTCTTGCGAAGTTGATGAACACAAAGCAAACCAAGCTAAGATCAATACCAATGTTGCAATCGACGAGCTCCGCTTCTAATCGATCGACTTGCACTTAATGTGTTTCACACAATTTGAGAAATTCTGAATTCTATTAAACGTGAGATGTTCTACATGAAGCAATCGACATATATATCCATAACAAAGGCTTATTGGGCCAAAAATAATTAAATCTATCTACTAAAGAAATAATTAAAAGAACCTTAAAGTTTCCTAAAATAACTTAAGTAAAAGAAATACTAAAAATAGTAATAACATAGATGTTCCACACATAGGCAAATCGGCATAGCTAGGACTAAGGTGGATCAGTGATTTCTTGAATCCCTAGGCACATATAGGTCTTCAATGTTGGCTCCGGAAGTTGAAACGTGCTCGAGAACAAAGCATGACTGACAAATAGGAATGAGTCTCTCTGAAGCTTCTTAGCTCGGGCTCGAGTCATAGGTCCTTCTCTGATGTGCATGTTTTTAGTTATATTTTCCCATATGTTTTAATGTCAATTTGAGTCATTTTCATAGGTTTTGCATTGGGTTTAGTGTCTTTTGCATAAGTTTTCATATTTCATGAGAAATAGATGTCTTCACTAGCTTTTCTGTGTTTTACAGAATTTTGGAAGCTGTTTTTGAAGAAATTTTCAAGAGAGAAAAGATGCGGAAGAGAATTTAGAGCGTATAGGAAAAAGAACGGAAGCAATCGGAGTTATAACAAAGGAGATACGGGCGTTTCTCTAAGTCCGAGATGGACTACCGTCATACCGACCCCTTAACGACCCTCAGGGGGGTCGGTAACGAGGCCCAATCTGGAAGTGCGAGACGAGATAAACTTACAGTGGTCATACCGACCCTAAGGGGGGTCGGTACCGAGGTCACCCGCCTCGGTATGGGCTCCAGCGGAGCTTATTCACCCGGATTTAATTATTTTTACCCTTTTCCTTAGATAGACTTTAGATAAAATTCATATATTTGTTATTTCCTAATTTAGTTTATGGGATATTAAGTATAAATAGGATTTTTAGGGTTTGGAGGATCTTCTTCTTCCTCCCACCACTTTTTCAGCACTTTGAGAATTTGGAACACACGTTTAGAGAGCGTTTGTGAGCGGATTTGAGAGCTTTTTGAAGTGATTTCTTCGGCGAAAGTTGGAGAACGTTTTGTGAGGCTTTTGTGACGCTTTGTTGAAATTCTTCTCAGGTTTTATGCAATTTAATTTTCTGATTTTTATTTATTTCATGAATTTTGCAACGTCTACCATGTTTATGCGTGAGTAGTCGCCTTTTCTAGGGTTGGGGTGATCCCAACGATAGTTATGCTTGCAATTTTGATATGAATTGATGAATTGATTGGTTTTATCTATTTTATGTGCTTAAGTACTCAATGAAAATTGGGGAAATTCCCTTTTGCAATTGAATTGAAAGATTGAATTGTGAATTGGATAGTAATTAGGATTTTGAAACGAAAGTTTGATAACCTGATTAAGATTGTTAGTAAAGTTTATTAATTTGTGAAAATAAGTTGATTGCTTTGCTAGGGTTGATGCAAGTTGACCTATTTAATAGATAAAAACATGATTTTTACTTGATTCATTGCAATGCTTGTGTGATTATCGTTGTGGTGATCCCTATGCCCTAGATATTTCATAATATTGATTTTATTCCAAAAATTCCAGCAGCCCAAAAACCCCCAAAATTCTATAATTTTCCATCTCTTCTTGCTATTTCTTGCTCTTTGGTAACTAGAATTGAGTCACTGACTTTCTCCCTGCGGACGAACTTGACCCTACTATACTATAGCGGGGTTTCGATCTTATAAATTTATTTGTTTGAAAATAAACCCTTCATCAAATTGCCTAATATGATTGGCGTGTTTGGAGTTGTAGAAGATGGTCCCGCATCACTATATATATTTGAGAATGAATACAAGGCAACCCCAAGGGGGATTATCCAATCTAACAATATAGTAACATGGAGATTTACAATCAAACAACACAATCTAAGACCCTTTTATTCCTTAACAGGCTCATAACTCCCTCAACTTTATTTACGATTTGAACTACCTTGAGTGATGGCAGAATCTATGTTGTTTTTTACTCCCTCAATCTTATTGACGATGTGCGGTGAAGGCTGGGAAGTCCTTGCCGCTTCTAGGTGCCAGTTTCAACTCCGGGAGACAAGAAACCCCAAATCAAGCAATTTTGAAACCAATCTCAGGTCCATTCCATCCTTATACTTGCTTCTTTGTGTAGTTTATTCCTGAATCAAAAGGTGTATGGACAATATAACATCCAAGAACAATTACCAATTAAATCTACTGTCTTTCTATTGTTGTTACTCGATTATAAGTTGTGATGTGAATTGGACATACCGGTCCAAATTGAGTAATCCAAAAAAGTTATATGGTAGGAGTTCAAAGACTAAACCTACCATGCCTTATGCTAAGGTTATTTGCTCCTCAGAGAGAAGAAGAGCAGGCAAGTTTGTATCTTTGAACATTGAGGCCCAACAGTCCATGCTTAACAGCCAGGACTGGGCACTTGTCTCAATTCCGCTTAACAGCCAGGACTATGCACTTGACTCAACTCTGCTTAACAGGTTGAAAGATCGTCCATACAACCGACAAACTATAACCACTCGACATACTCACAATTATAACTCCTCCCTAAATAAAAGGGAAATGAAAACAAAACATGATTCATACTCTCAACAAATTAAATCAAATTATCTAGCATCACCTCCGCTCCTTAATAGTTGGCGGATGGTGAAACCAAAAAAGTTAATATGAAGATATGCTCATGGAACATATGCGGGATAGACCGCAGAAACCTATGGACGGAAATAGACTCCTTTTGTAAAATAGAGAAAATACAAATAATTGCACTACTAGAAACCAAAACCGAAAGACAACCACACGAATCAGTGTGGAAAAAAGCCGGACTGATCGAATAATATGGGCACCAGCAATGGGGCGAGCAGGAGGTATTTGTGTACTCTGAAAAAGTCAAAACCTACGAACTGAAACATTGAAAATGATACATCTAGACCAAAGATTCATAGTGATAAGATATGAAAATGTTGAAAGAAATATTAATCTGGCAATCTACTTCGTATACGGTCCTCCTCATGAGGTTGACAAAACAAACTTCTAGACATATCTACAACAACATGTCCAAAACATCGACTGCCTATGTATGATCATGGGAGATCTAAACGAAATTCAAAGTAGCTCGGAGAAAGAAGGTGGGGTGGAACCTCATCCGAATCGATATAGAATTCTTACAAAATTCAAAGACAACTGCCACTTATAAGAAGTACCCTCTATCGAAAGCATGTTCACTTGGAGGAAAAATAGATCAAAATCTAATAACATCCTTGAGAAACTTGACAGAACCCTTATACACGATCAAATACTTAATTGGTTCCCAAATATTAATATAAGAAATCATCCATTTACATCATTAGATCATTGTCCAATCGTAACTGATTTAGACAACCTAGAACAATACAAAGCCCAACCTTTTAGATTTGAAAAGATGTGGTTAGAAAGACAGGACTATAAGAACATTGTAACACAAGCATGTAGAGCCCAATATCCTAGCTCGCACATGTATAACTTAGTTAAGAAAACTCAAAACTTGAAGAACATGAAGGCGTCATTAATAACTTCCTTGTTGAAGGTCACAGAAGCACACATATGACACAATCACACACATTATTCACAAACGAAGGACATTAAGGTCCCAACATCAGCCACATTATTCATAATTTCGTTTTGTAATGCAAACCATAACAAACTGTTGACAACCTCAAATGATGGAAATGAAAGCCGAACGCAAAGTCGCATTATTACAAACTAACAAGTTTACTGAACGAAAATTTTGAAGTTGCAAAGGAAAATGTAAGGCCATCGGAAGGCTCGAACAGAGTTAGATGTTGATGTATTGGGATTCAGGGGGGACAAGCGCCCAAATGCTGCCCGTCGTTCGTGGAGTACAGCCACTTGAGCCACGCCATCCGGGACTCGTTCGTCTCAATCTCTAGGAACACCTCCCGCTAGCGCTGTTATCTGAGCCGAACAGCTCGAGCTCGGCTCGGAAAAGCTCGAGCTCGACTCGTTCAAAGAGGCAAAACAAGCCGAGCTAGAACAATGTTTAAGGCTCGAACCGAGCCCGAGCCCAGCTCAGAAGGTCGAGGTATTAAATTACAATAATGCCCCTAGGGTTATGATGTAGAAGGGTTTAGGCGTGTAAAGGACTTGATGTCGGCCGCTTTGCTTCTTTCTCGTGCTTCTGGAGCTCTCTCTCGCCCTTCCTTCTCTCGCTCGCAGCCTATCCTCCACGCTACTCAGGCGGCGCCGGAGAATTCCCTTTACAGCACATCCGACTTCCCCTTTGTTCTCTCGCTCCTTCGTTCTCTCGCTCGTTGGCTCGTCCTCTTCGAATCGTCCTTCCTTCTCTCGCTTGCGGACCGTCCTCCTCAACTCGGACTCGTCGTTGCTCGGTCGCCTTCCAATAGCACCTCGAGTCCCCAACCAAGTAAGTTCTTCATCTTACTCCCTCAATCTATCCTTCATGTTCATGTTAATCCCTTGAATGAAGATCTGACATCTTTGTCGCAGATCTGAGAAGGGTTAGCGAGAGAAGGAGGAACGAACCAGATATGAAAAGATCTGACTTTTCCTCTGCCCTCGCCACTGCTTCCATTCAACCATCAGATCTGAGAAATTTCATGGCCATTTTTTTTTGCAGCTGTTGATTCGCCAATATTGATTTTTTTACTGCTTGTCTCAGCTTATGCACTTGTTCATGGTTATGTTTGTTATTGTTCAATTCATGCTTATATGATATTAGGATATTGTGTTTGTTATTGTTCAATTCATGCTTAGAAAGTCTTTTAAATTAAGTTTAATTGGATGATTCAAAGGTTAGTTGCTGCAATAGTGCTTTCATCGGAACCATTCCGAGTGGATTAAAACACCTAAAATTTTAATAGAAACAATTGTCTTTCAAATTCAGCAGTAGCAAACTAGCATATAATATCATTAGTTCTATAGGGGACATTTTTCATTTTGTTATAGTTTTATGGACTAATACACTTCCTTTGCTTTGCATCCATTCTCCTTTACTTAGGCAAGCACGACAACAACATCCAAAACTCCAAGGACTTAAATCTAAGTTACAGTTTAAATGTTAGTGCCTGCATCTTGAATAATGTTAATCTTATAGGTGAATATAATACAAGTATGGAATAATATACTTCCTTTGATGTGTATGGACTAATACACCCCCTTTGATGCGTATATTAATCTTGCTTTGCACCTATTCTCCTTTCAGTCCTTTGCATTACATTGATATTATCTTATAGGTGAATGATATTTTCATGTTGTTGTTATGAGTAGGGCAATGTCTCACTTGTACAACCAGGTAGAAAAGAGTAGCTTGTCTAGAAGAAGAGGAACCAAGCTGCAAGATTGAACTCCTGCAAGCTTTTAATTTTAGTCTTGTGCTTGTAATGTAATTGTAAAATTAGAGAACGAACTTATATTTTATGCTTTTCTTATGTGTTGTTAGTAGAAAATATCTATTGTACATTTTGATTTCAAACTATATACAAGTTGTACATATTTCTTTTTAAAGGAACAGATCAACGAGCCTATTGAGCTTGAACTGCTCAAACGAGCCTATCGAGCTTGAACAGCTCAAACGAGCCTATCGAGCTTGAACAGCTCAAACGAGCCTATCAAGCTTGAAAACCTCCAACGAGCCTATCGAGCCTGAACGAACGAGCTTGGGCATCGAGCTTGAACGAGCCTAAGCTTGTTCGTTCGGCTTGAATGAGCCTATCAAGCCGAGCTCGAGTATGTGGCTGGGCTCGCGAGCCGAGCTTGAACGCCAAAAAAAGCTCGTATAAAATTTAGGCTCGAGCTCGGCTCGGCTCGTCTCCCGTTCGAGCCAAGCTTGAACATGTCAAGCTCGGCTCGTTCGGCTCGAATAACACCCCTACCTCCCGCCTTTCGGGGGTGAGAAGGGCCAAGGTGAAACACCACATGGGATCACCTTCCTTCATTAGCCCATCTGTCACCATGGTTTTCACAATGTCCATCACCTCCCGGGTGGTCCCATGTGGTTTGTTGGATGACACCTCCTCCTTTTCCTCCCTCGCATCCCTCTCCAGCATGGCCTTCAGTAAATTGTTGGTGTCCTCCGCCAATTCAAAATGTCGTAAGCTTTGAGCCCTCCGACTTCCGAATGTTGCGTTTTGGAGCATCGGTTCAGACCCGTAATTGGCTAGACCTCGCTTTTTATGGGTGGATGGACCAAAACCTACCGCATTTGAAGGACCCGAGTGCTGGGAAGTTAAAGGACCAGACCTTGCCCCATTTGAAGCCTCGAAGGCAGGGACATTGTTAGGTGTGCTTCCGTCGTTAGGCTCTTCGTCGCAGATGTCGTTCATTGCTTGAGACATAGATGGAGTCCGGGTCTGACTGGGGAACAACTCATCAAACTCCTCGTCTACCCTCTCATATTGGGAACCCGTAGGGTCACCTGAATTATCTTTTCCATTCCCCTGTCGACCATCGTCGTCATCGATGGAGATGCACTCCGACTGTCATTCATCGCGGGGGGGGGGGGGGGGTTCCTGAGATGCCCGGGCCGATAGGTCCATGGATGGGGCGACGCAGTACTCACCGGTGGCGCCGGTGCCACCGTAAACTTGGTCAAACAAGTCCTCCAACTCAGGAGGATGCCCTTCTTTCAAAACTTTCTGAAGTTATGGTCGACCTGCTCAATGGGAAATGAGGGCATGTATGTGGGACTTCCGTAATTGCGGTGTGCACATTGAAGACGAGAAAAACACAAAACAAGAACGTACCGCAATTTTCTTCTCCCACCATTCGTCAGACGCCATGATGGTTCCTCTAACGGGATCCCAACTAGACCTGAGCATGGGCGGGCTTGGGTCGGGCCTATGAGAATATATTGGCCCATTTTAGCGGGTCGGGCTTGGGCTAGGCCCGGGTTTTGGGCCAACTCTCTTCCCCAAGCCCGCCCACATGGGCGGGCCGGGTAGCCCACCGGGCCGGCCATTATAATTTTGTAAAATATTATTTTTATTTTATTATTTTTGCGTTTGATCTTAAACTATACAAATGTGTTAAGTGTCTCAAAAGATTGAAATTTTATACAAAACAAAGGTATACAAGTTACACAAATGTGAAATTAAACACTATAATCTTTATGTAGGCTCATTTCAATTAAAAAATCTTAAAAATAATATATTCATTACTATTGTATTTCTTAATTTATATGTGATGTAAATACTAATAGTATTTATAAAGTAATAGACGTAAAAGTTTAGATATTATATAATCAATATATATACTCCATAGTATTTTAATACAAATATATAAATATTAATATAAGTAATATATATATGCGGGCCGGGCCTACCGGCCCGCTTGGGCTTAACCCGCCCATCCCGCTCAACCCGCCCTGTAAAATATGCGGGCTTGGGTAAATATTAATATAAGTAATATATATATGCGGGCCGGGCCTACCGGCCCGCTTGGGCTTAACCCTTAGCCCAAGCCCGCCCTATGGGCCAACCGGGTCGGGCCTGTCGGCCCGCTTGGGCCAATTGCCTTACCCAAGCCCGCATATTTTACAGGGCAGGTTGGGCGGGCTGGGCGGGTTAGCCCATGTCTGCTCAGTTCTAATCCCAACCCAACCCCGTCTCATCCTTCTTCAGCTCTTTCCAACAGTTGTAATAAGATTTCATATCGCGAGTGCGGTTCTTAAGAGTGTTGGTGTTGCACTTCTTCCCCGTCAATTCCTCAAACTGAGATTTAAGGGGAGCCCAAAGGAAGGCCTGCTCCCTTCCTTTTTTTTTTGGTATGCTAGGAGAACTCGCATCAGCTTCATCGTGAGGTCGTATGACTAGTAGAAGGCGGCTGGAACGGAGACCTTGTCGTCACCGCTGGCGGGTGGCTTAGCTTTTCCCTTTCGATTACTCCTCGCCTTTCTCTTACCTTTTTCATTGGGAACGGGCGTGGAATCCATGCCAATCTGGAATGGAAGGATGGCGAGGAATGCGAGGGCTCGATGGACGGAGATGCACAACAACAATCGAATGTTTCCAAAGCAAATTAATATTAAATTCAACTTCAACCGGAACGAAAACACTTGACATAAAAGCAGCAAATTCAGCAATCAGAACACAAGAAAACCCATCTGAATTAACACCTTCCCAACCCTATCAAACTCAATTGCTCTTGCAAGTCCAGTACGAACTGAATTCATGAGGTGGGTTGAGTTTCAATTGCCCTTCCGGACTTGTGAAATGCTCAATTCCCGCCCTCAACAATCATGTATGCATTCAATCGACTCCATATGACTCACGGCCCCAAACACAAGTAAACCCCCATTCAATTAATACAAAATTTCCCAATTGCATAGACGACCTAACCCTAACAACTCGGCGTTATTTCGATTCGAGCTCCTAAGGTGGGAGATGAGGACAACTTACATGTTCGACGACCAGTAGACGGCTTCGTCGTCGGGTGCCGCCGCAGCTGTCAGCTTTCCGGCGAGGGTGGTCGGGTGCATTCCCTCTTCACCGTGGAAGGCCTTCTGTTGTCGTCGCGATGATCAGGAGCTAGAGGTTCGAACAACACCAATAATGTCGAAAACCGTGAGTGAAATGAATTTCAAGAGGGGTATGAATTGGGGGAAATTTTGTCTTTTCGTGTGCGTAAGTGGGGGTAATTCGGTCTTTGTCCGTCACTCCATCCACCAAAAAATCAAAATACAACCAAACACAAAACCCTAAAATTTGGATGTTGAGTTTTCATCTCTTTCATCCCAAAAATCCATCCCCATCTACCACATCCCCTAAAATCCACCAAATCCACTAAAATCCATCCCGTTTCCAAACACACCCTTAACCTCTTCTTTTTTTTTTAATCGAAAATACAACACTTAACCTAAACATACATTAAAAGTCGTTATCTTGGAGCTGTAACCACCAACATTTTTGGGACCCAAATACCAAAAGTGACGCAGAGACCCAGCAATCCAGTAAGCCTTGTTTTAGGAACCTTCTGCCCCTTACCCTTTTTTTATTATTTATTTTTTAGGAAAGAATTCGGATGAGAGACTCTACCCGAGAACGACCAAGAAGATCAGAGTTGTTTGAGATATCGACATTCGACGCACCAGGCAGAGTGGTGTCCCTTACCCATTGATCATATATATGTATATTTTAATTACCAAGCATAGGATAAAGAGTAGCTATTAAATCCCCGAATTCAAATAATCGCTTGTATTATCCTCAACTTTTTCGTCTACATCTATCTCCCAACTTCCTCCCCTCACAATCTTAGAGCCCGTTTGATTTAAATGTTGAAAAGACAAAGAAAAATAAAACAAATATACTTCATTTATAATTCAAAATACATTACTAAAAATATTTTAATCATTACTCTCTTCTCCCAAATTTACACTAAAAAAAAATACAAATCCTCCACAACATATACACTATACTTCCCAATTTGTTTTATATTAATTCTTTGCTTATCTCATTAATAGGCTGATGATCGACTTCGTTTGACACACCAACTAGCTTTTCGGAGTTTATGGATTTGATATTATATAGTTTTAAATAAAATAAATATAAGATTTTATAGTTTAATCAGCTTTTAGAACAAGAGCTTTTCAACCGCTACTCATCCAAGTTTTTCGGATCTTTTGATTTTCTATTCACAAGTTTCCATCAACTACCTTAACAACTAGGATTATCAAAAATCATACTAGCTTATTAACATATATTTAACACAAATAATTCATCAATTTTAGCTAACATATCAACTTCAGCTACTCCGTCAACTACCTTGTGTCAGGAGGGTGTATCATTAATGATTTTCAACTCAAAGATTTTATGATTGATACTTTTAATATCATCAAATTTACCTTACTCAAAATGTTGCTCTTATACATAAAACACAACATGTTTTTTTTTTAACTATATGTTTTTAATATCTTTTCTTTTCAATAACTCGTATATCTACAAACAAGATCACAAAGTGTCCCCCACACATGCCCTTGTACAAAAGGAGCTTAACAAAAAACAAACGAATAAAAAGAAGATCGTACGTTCGATCATTTAAAACTTGAAGCCAAATCACCATCAATTATCAACAACATGACTAAAACACGACAAGGACATACATATATAATTCAATACAACCACACATAAATATATAGTACATTTAATTTGGAGGGTAGTTAGCAAAAAGACACCCAATGCCCTTGTACTTATAACGCTAAATCTACGCTAACCCGGCACCAAAATCGACAACCTATGCTTCGAAATCCATCATGACATTCGGGATTGTATGTACGAGCAGCGAGCTATACACTAATGGTGCGAAAAGTGGTTCCTAAGGGATCGGTCTTCATGAAGCTGCGAAGCTTGCGCTCCTTGATGGCTGGGTCTTCGAGTAACAGAATCTTGTCTTTTTCGCTTACACCAACCATGTGTAGGTGCTCACGGTCTTCCCTCTCCTTTCCTCGGTACAGAAGCCTTTGTTCCCTTGGCTCGAACCCGGTTACTAGTGATAGAACCATCTTTAGTTCACCTACATTGACCCATACTTGAAAATTTTAAACCATACAATATATTTTTAAATATATCAAGAGAAATTTCTCTTAAAAATCCATCTAGTCCAACAAAAAACTTTACAAAGTAACATTAAACACTACATTTTTTTTTTAATTTAGGAAATTGACCAATTTCTAAGAAACATATGATTAAATCATCTCCACCCAAATTAAAGTGATGATTTAATGATTTTTTTGCCAATTTAAAACAAATGAATGGATTGTGATGTTGGTCAGTTTAAGTGTTAAGAAAAATATAAATTAGAATTCAAATTATTTTATTTTTAAAAAAACTTACCAAAAGTAGAAGTAGCTCCAATGGAAACATCATGGGAATGTGACACAGTTGAGACTTTGATGGTGATAAACCCTTCACCTTCAACACTCTCCCTTTTCTGAACCAGCATTCCTCCTGGCCGGAGCTCCCACCGAATCTCTCCGACACTAATTTGATCAGTTCGTCTTTCGCTCTTGTTGTGTCTTCCTCCATTGATGAGCTTGGAGTTGCTTCTGCCAAACCTCATTGATCTCAATTTGATCATCTTAATACCCAAAAGGTCTCAATTATATTGTATAAAGTGTGAAAACTAAGAAGAAGGTTTATAAGAGAATGGAGTTGTGGAAGAGCTCAAGAGAGTGTCTACTTATATATATAATGTGTAATTTGAAAGCTTTTGCTAGAGGACAAAAGTTGTCTAACAAAAAAAAAAAAAAGTTTGGCCTTTGGCTCTTACAAAATTGCCTAGGAAAGTATTGTTAATTAATAATTAATAGCCCAACAACATGTTTTAATTAACTATAGAGATCACGTCGATCGATGACAAAATATAGCCGATGTGTGTGTCCCGACATCCCGGTTGCGGGTACGGATAACACATTAATATAATATTATAAATAATTTAGATAGATTTCAATAAATAATAAAATAAGAATCTAAATATAGATCATTTTTTACCAAAAAATAATATAGATATAAATAAAATAGCACTTATCAAATACAATTTTACATATTTATCAATTGATATTTTTGGAAAGTATAAAATATTTTTTTATTTATATTTATGTCAACTAACTAATATCTGAATATATAGATATATAGATAGATTGTTTATATAACTTTCTATAAACTATAATAACATATTGTTTTATTAATTTTTTTTCTTAGAATCAACCAGAATGCGCCACATTGGATTTTTTCCCACCTAAAATCAACCACAACGCGCCACATATGACGATATGCATCGGTTTTAGTATGTGTCGTGCGTATCCGACACTTGACACAAAAATCTTGTAGCCATTATATTGTAAGTTCCCCCATAATATATCTGACACTTGACACAAAAATCTTGTAGCCATTACCGAGGACTCCTAAAAATATATAGGCTTCACAATGGGGGGAAAGCAACGCTACGTACACATATATTTCTGGAGGCACCCTCTAGGTGTCACGAGCTGGCACTGGGTAGATGACATCTTCGTAGCACGCGCACCAAGCCTCAACCTTGTATAGATGCTGGACGAGGGAGTAGACGTACGTCGATCCGCCGGGGTTGGCTGCTGCGATGGCATGTGCACATGGAATTTGGTCAATATCAAATTGCTTACAAGCGCAGGTTCGCGTGGACAGGTTGACCAACTAGGAGGATAGCCCTTTGCGGACGTCAAATTCGTGTTCGCTCCACGTGGTAACCTGAAGACAAATAGATTGCATGACGTTCTCCCTAATCTTGGTGTCCACGTGGTTAGTCACAACTTTGTCAAGCTTCGAACTGAGCTCTCATCGCTTGACGAACCACCTTCCCATGGTCTTGAGTATGCAATCGATCAGGGCGGTGACAGGTAGGTCCTGAGGTTCAAGGAAGACCGAATTCAAGCACTCTGCATGGTTTGTCGTGGTGATGTTAAACCGATTGGCAAGATAGAAATCCCGAACCCATTTGGAGAAACCTGCCAACTTAATATAATTTGCCCCACTGGTCGACTGAGCCTTGAAGACATTGTAGTACCCATTGAACTCCTCCATAGTGTACGCCTTTTCCATTTGGAAGAAGATCGAGGGATTGCAGCCCCCCCCCCCCCCTCCCCCCTTCTCGCCCCGTGATACGACTTCAAATTCTGAAAGAGGTGGTAAGTGCATCACCCATTCTTTGCAAAGTCCTAACTCCATCAACTTCCCTTGGTGATGCTCATGTGTCTGTCACTGACCCACACAACATGGCTCTCATCCGGAATGACGCATCGCATTTGACGGAAAAAAAAAACCCACGATGCATCATTCTCCCCGTCCACAATGGCAAATGCAACGGGGTAAATGTTGTGGTTGGGGTCTTGGGTCATCGCAAACATCATGCATCCACCGCACTTCCCCTTTAAGAAACTTCCATCCACCAAGAATACCTACCAATGTCACCCAATCAGTATGCAAACTATGGACAAATTGTACTATAGGTAGTATAGAGTTGTGTTAATGGTAGGATAATGTTCCACATTTGGCAATGTATTTCATGGTGGATATATTCTGACATATGGTAGGATAATTACATACATATGGTAGGCATCAAGTGGCAGGGCCGCACCTGTCTCAAGTGTGGGATGATTGTCCTCCAAACCCCCAAGCTAATGAACACATACTTGAATTGCTGGTTTTCATCACGTACTAATATGGTTATGATCCCGGAGTTTGCTTTCTCAAGCATGTGAAGATACGAGGTCATCCGATCATAGTTCTCTTCATTGGTCTCGTACAAGCCTTCTCGTGTGAAGCACTTTGCCCTGCGTGCCTTCCAGTGCTGCGGTCCACACACCCAGTCGGGACTTCATCAACGTCTTGATCTGACGCGGCACGAGCTTCTTTCGTGAACCACTGAAACTAAATCAATGCAATTACCAGGTTACTTGTGTATCCTTCACAACATAGTACATAAACGGAGAACAAGAGGGCAGTTAAGGAACTTACTCGGACACTATACTCTGCCCCATCAGCTTGTAATTAACATGTCGCTGATAGTTGCTCATGACATTTATCTTGCAGGTGTGTTCGTCCACGGGCTTACGAATCAACCACTTGCTAGTTTTTTGAAACTTTGAAGCCTGAAAGAACCAAATGCAGTTTGGTTCAGGGCATACAACCACGTACAACGACTTTGTCGATCGCTTGACTACGGTCGCATAGCCCCCCCGCAAAGCTTCCCACCTCAGCATGTCCTGAATCTCAGCCTTGGTATCAAACATCTCCCCCTCCCGAAACTCCTCGAAAGTATCACGAGGGTCTCCGAGTCTCGCGAATGCTATATATCTTTCATTGAGAAACCATTGGCGATCATGTCATCGTTGGAACTTCCTACGTCTATTATTTTCTGAAATCTGTGGAGGAGTACGACGTCAATATCGTCGTGACTTTCGACGACCAAAACTTGCTTTCCACGTCGGATGACATCGACCCTGCTCAGGTTGTCACTCTCCTATCGAGCATCCAGATTGTTAAGCTTGCTAACTGCGTAATTATGTCCTACCATTACGTTGTAATTCATCCTACCATAACCAGATTGTATAGCACTCCCAGAAAGCCCCTTCTGCCTCTCACCGACGCTCTCATTTGTTGTCCTACAATAGTCTCTTTCTCCCACTAAACATTCATCACACAGGCAAGGCCCTTTAGTTTCACTGCTAAGGTCATCTAATTTCCCTTTCCCCTCGATCAATCCTCATCCCTTCTCCTCCACCTCCATCAAGACCATCATCCAAGTTACCCTGAGTGGTAGGAGGTCTGGTTAGGAGTATTTCCCCTTGGGTGGGAATCGAGATGTCGTCCGGCCATTCGGAGTCTTCTGAATGATGTCCATGGGAGGGAGTAGATGGGTTTGTGGGTTTGCATCGTAAGGTGATGTGCAATGCGATTGGCCAAGCTCGTGCGCCGAATTCATTGTTGTAAAACTTGTAGGCTTCTAGGACGATCGTCATCCCGGACCCGAATCGGAGTAGCATGTCCCATCAACGGAGGGAGGTTTGTGATCTCAATGTCGTATAAGACCATGTCAACGTTGAATTTGGAAACGATATTTTCCTTCGGTTGGGCGTAGCTAATATTCTGTGGCACTACCATAGCTGCACTACGTGCCTCTCCCTTGAACACCAAGCTGCCACTCTCGGGAGCCCACCAACCGCCGAAGATGACCTTCAGACATACCCTATCACCTGTGGCTAGTGTTCTAAAAATCGCGCCTAGGCGCTAGGCGGGACGGGACCTAGGAATTTTAAAGCCTAGGCGGATCTCTAGGCGGAAATCCCTCTAAGAACCGCCTAGGCGCCACCTAGTCCAACAATTATTCAATTTGAGCTTCAATGCAAGTGATTAGGTTACTTGGGGTTTTTTTATCCCCAAAGTTGGGATGTATTTGCTTTTTAGTCGAACTTATAGTTTTGGATTTTAGGAGATTTAGAGTTGTTAGTCATACGTGTAAAAAAAGATTAAAACACAATAAAGAAAATAATCAAGTTTGTTATTACATTATATGGGTTTATGAGTGATATTATGGATTATTATTACATTATATGAATTATTGACAAGTGTTATTCGTCAAAATATAAGGAAATAATCAAGTTTGTTCTAAGTCCGCCTAGGCGCCGCCTAAACACCCGCCTAACCGCCTAGGCGCTAGGCGGCCACCCACCGCCTAACGCCTTTTAGAACATTGCATGTGGCATGACACGGAAACATATATAGCATCAGCCTGGGGGGTAGTTCTGTTGTAACAAAAAGGAACAACTACGCAGAATAAGTACAAGATCACTTATCCATCGCTGCCACTATCACCGGACAAACTGCTTGCACTTTTCCAGGTATAGAAAGACAGTTTAAAACTAATGGTAGGATCGAGATCTTCTATTAATAGGACGGGAGCTGTGCAATTTCTAGAAATGAATGAGTGACGTTTCCCCTAATCTTTCCACTCCTCTCATATTATGTCTCTTTATTTACAAAGCAATTAATGGTGTTTCTCATCTATCACTTCAAGTTCAACTTATATATATATTCGAGGGACACCTTTAAATGTAATCATTACATTTCCCTTAATTAATGCTCCCCCTCCCTCAAGGCTTTAGCCTTTTTTGGTGCCAAATTGACTCTGACAGCCCGCCACTCGCCACTGCAACCGTACATAAGCCCCTCAAAATCTCTCCACTTGCTACTACAGTGCCAATTGGAGACCCGACGACCACTTCCTCAGCCGATTACCCCCACAAAATTGCAAAAGTGGCCCATGTGCTACTTTTGCAAAAATCACACCTTGTGGTCTAGTTTTGTCAAGTTGCCAAAAATTGGTCTACTTGTGCAGATTGGCCTTTTATTAAGATAATTACGGAATTAACCTCAATTGGATCGAACCTGCTTAATATGCTATTTAATTAATAACTTAATAAAATCGCGACTATATCGTATAACTACATTCGTTTATGTTTAAATATGTATTCCCTTCGTCTCGAAATTCATGTCGTTTTAACCTTATGTACAAATTTTAATAAAAACATTCATCCATCAATTAACATCATCATTCCACTAATTTTTTCATTAATTTTATTACCCACTACATTTTTTAACCAATCAAAACCTTCAAAAAAATCAACAACACACAAGTCAATACAAATTATTATTATCCACTACCTAGAAAACCTAAAACGACATCTATTTTGATACAAAACTAAAGAGCTAAAACGACATGAATTTCGAGACGGAGGGAGTATAATAAATGATAATAATAACAAAAAAGATAAAGATCTTTTTTTATAGAAGGCAAAATTTTAAAAGGTGTCAGATCTTACTGATCCAAAACTTAATGGTCTTTTCGGATGAGGGAAAGGAAATCTAGATGCAACATGAGCACCTCATGGTCTATAATATGTCAGAGTCGAACCGCCTTGTCCGTCACTTAATTGACCTCGCGAAAGACATATGTGAAAGTGGCTTACTCAAAGCACAGGAGGAGATGCAAAATGTCTATGTAGGTTATCTCAATCTTCCAAGGGTATTTTCACTTTCTAGAAATACAATTGGTGATCGTGTAACTATCACCCTCATTAACACGTCGACGTCGTAATCCAAATCCCTTACTTAGCTGGCTGAATTTTTTTCCCTCTTTTTCTAAAAATATTTTTAAAAAATTTAATTTTAGTTCAGTTTGATCGACTCAGTCGCTCTACATCTGGATTGGATACTGTGTGATCCATTTAAGAGATTAATCCTCTTACTCACAAACGACTCCATATTTTTAAAAGAGATTCCAACTTCCAATCTCTTGATAGGACACACCAACTTGTGATTGGTTCGGAAAACATTAGCTATCTTATCATGAACGAACTAAAAACATTATTTCCATGTTACATGTAATCATTAACACCATATGCATGCATGGATTGTGTCCCAACACCGGAAAAGACTTTAGAATCTTATGTATATTTGGTGTATAAAATGGGAATATATGTGAAGGTGGCCTTAAATCATGGAATGATACAATGCATAATTTCAAAATCTGTTATTTTGACTTCACTTGAAGCATAGGTCTTCATTTAATTTGATTCTGGCCGGAATTCTTAGTGTACGTAATTTATATTTAGTCTTATTTTATTTTATAATATATATTTAATAATTAATTTGATAGAGATTATAGTTTTTAAAACATTCATTGATCGATTAATAATATATTTATACAGTATTAATTAGTGATCAGTGGTAGACTGTACATGAGGGTATCAACCGATTCAACCCATGTGCAGTGTGCCGTATATGCATCCAATTTGTTACAATAATTTAAAAAGATATATAGTGTAATAAAGTAACATTTAAATAAGTAAAAAAAAAAGATTAATTAAGATTTAAGATCGAAAAGATTGCATATGTACGTGATTTACTTACTCCTATCATGAAAAAAATGAGAATGAATAATACGGATGTTGAGCAAAACTCAATAGAGGAGAACGCGCTTTGTGGCTTTTGCCACGCGCCCCCAATTCCTTCATGTACTTCTTCTCAGGTGATCCAGAGTGGCCATACCCGCTTTTATCCACCCCAAATCGTCCCTACTTGGCTGCAATCGTCCGGTCTCGGACTGATTTTGAGTAGCCCTCTCCCTATTCCACGATGTCGAACCTCCAATCCCCAATGGTAAGTACTCAATCTGTACCCCTTTTTGGTCTCCAAATTGCCCCCCATCCTTCGTCGATTTGGGTTCGACGTCGTTGCCCCATGCCAGCGGCTGCGTCGTGGCTGTTCTTAGCCGCCTCGTTTTTATGCTGTTGGTTTTGGTTTGTGCTCTTGCTTGTCCCTACTTGACAACCCCTATTTTTCTTCAAATCTCCCCGTTCCTGTTTCATTTGGTTTTGATCTTATCTTACTTTGGCCCCTAAAGCCGCTCTCTCTTCTAGAGTGAAGAGAGGGGTTGCAAACATCCCTTCGGGGCATATCCTTACCCGATTGTCGTTTCAATCGGTGCTCTAATCGATCTCGCCTCTCGTTCCTCGTCTACCTCCCCGCTTGCCTCGCCGTTTTCGGCCTGGGGTAGGTGCGCTACAACTTTCCGGTGCTCCGACTGGGTACGTGGCCTTGGGCAAGCGTTACCTTAGGGCTTTTGTAATGATTTGGGTGTAGATCTCAGATCTACATCCAATCGAATCCTATTCGAACAACTCGCTCTCAGATGCAAATTCGTCACTTCCGACCGTCTCGCTTGTGCTTCCTGGTGGCTTGGTTAAGATAGTCTACCTTCGGCGCCGCCCTTGGTGAAACCCTCCGCCGCCTTGCCTGCGTTGGGGGTCTAGTCCTGGCGTGTTCCCTCGAGCTGCTGGCGGCTCGACCCTTGGCTCTGGTAGCTTGGCGGCTTTGGAAACAGAGAACCCTAGCCCCTTGCCTCTGTTGGCTTGGGCCCGAAATTAGTCCTTCGGACCCAAGGTTTAGCCTTGGGCCCAAAGGGGCCAGGGAAAAAAAAAGAGATTTTAATGGAAAAAAATAAAAAATAAAAAATCCATGATTAATTATGGAAGAAGAAAAAGATTAAATCCGGTTTGATCCCGTAGCTTTTGGCGTGTTGCCGAATTGTCTGGTGGTGTGATGGTGTGGCTTCGCAGTCTAGCAGCTTTATGTGGCGGTGTTTCTTCTTATTTGTCGACGTGCGAGAGGTCGTGGACGTGATCGAAACCTGAAGGCTCGCTGACAGAGTCCAGATCTGAGGTTTCCACTTAGTTCCCCAGGGATTCCCTGCGTCGCCCCTACCAACTGACGGATGAGATGCCTCACACTGCGTCTGTTCTTTCATCTTTTTACTAGTCTTTGCCTATTATTACACCCTTGTAATTTGGTAGTTTGCCTTGTTGTAGTTTTTTGTCTTTTTCATGTTTGACGGTTTGTCCGTCGCCGATTTATTCGGCCGATCGACCAACCGGGCCTGTCCGGTGCGTCAAATTCTTACCTAATAAAAAAAAAAAAAAACTTACTCCTATCATGAATATGAATAATTGTCGTGTAATTAACTAGAGCCTTATCAAATGTGAATATAGTGCAATTCTTAACAAACAATTTGTACGGTTTTGCTATATGCACGGTGAAAATCTCACCGGATACACGGATGGGTTTCGCAATCGCATAGGCTGAATGCGCGGTTGTAAATTTTTTTTTAAAAAATTCTGCAGCCGCAGATTGCGAGTTTGCGGTTGCAATTTTATTTTTATTTTTATATTTCTGCAACCGCGGATTGCGAGTTTGCGGATTTCGCAAACTCACAATCCGCGGTTGCGATAGTTTTTTTTAAAAATAAAATTCAAATTACCATACACTACCTCCGATTATTAATATACAACATTTGATTTTAGAGCATATAGTTTAAGGAGCTAAAAATTATATTAAATATTGATTTTTTTCAATTAATTTTTTTATATTATAATACTTATTATGTAAAAAAAATTAATTGGAAAAATTAATATTTTATTTAGTTTTTATCTCCTTAAAGTACGTGTTCAAAAGTCAAATGCCTTATATTAAAAATCAGAGGGAGTACTACATTAATCCCAATCCTAAATCAGATTACGGATAAATTTTAACGATATTTGATGATATCCCGTTTATATCGAACGGTAGATCATCTTCATCTGACGACGACATAGGGAGAAATTTAGGATGTTGGAAATATTAGTTTCGTAAGAACCCTTAAAGTGTGGAGATACGTGTGCTCTAAATACGGGGAGGGTATATATAGCGATCGTTGACGAATATTCTAGGAAATAAAATATATTTATATCCAAATATATCTATCTTCAAATATCTTTGAAACGCGATATCTTCAAATATCATTATCGATCCAAAATTGATATCTACGGGATTTCGTCAAATATCATTATCGATCTAAATATATCTACTGGAATCTTGATTTAGGAAATAATTGCATTTAACATACTCCGTAAGATATATATCTCGATTTTTTTTTAAAAAAAATAAACATTGGCAATCGCGCATTGCGAGTTTGCGGAATCCGCAAACTCGCAATGCGCGGTTGCGGAAATTAAAAAAAATTGCAATCGTGGATTGTGAGTTTGCGGATTTTGCAAACTCCCAGTCCGCGATTGCAAACCGTGTAAAGGGCGATAAATTCGCCGTGCTAATAGTAAGCCCCTTTGTATATATCGAATTATGCGCGTAAGGACAAGTTTAAGAAGCGCTCACCTAAGAATCAATAAAAAAAGAAACACTTATCTGCACATATAACACAACTAGTACAATATCCGTGTCATATTGCGATTTTTTAAAACTAAAATCTTAATAATATAAAAAATTATTATTATAAATTGTAAAATTTAAGAAAAAAATAAAAAAAAATCTTTACCATAAATGTATCTTATAATTCTTTCATAAAATTATTATTTTTTAAATCTCATGTAAAGTATAATAAGTACATAGATATATAAAGACCGAGAGATTTTAAAATAGTATTTTATTTGTTAAGGTTTTATAAAGGAATTTAAAATTTAGAATTCGGGAAAATTTTGAGAAGTTCCTTCCTCGAGCATTCGGATTATTTAAAATCTTCTAAAACAAGTTCCGACATTATTTTGAGACGGATTTTCAGACGAATTTCGTTTCCGCTATCTTGACTTGAGATGTTGAAATATGGGAGGAATCTTATCGAAATAATTATTTTGGTTTTGAAAGTTCGTTTTGAAATTATTGAGCCGGGATTGGGTTGAGCGATTCGATGTCAGGATTCGAATTTTGGGTATTTGAATTTGGACATTGGGACCACTATTCCCTTTTTCTTTTCTTCTCTCTCTGTCCTCTTCTTTGTCTCCATCCTTCTTATGCCAAACAACACCAACATACCACACCTCTCTTGCCCCCTATATATTTGGCATCCTTCCAAACCCTAAACCCTTCATCCAATTCAGAAGACCCTAAACACACACCCCTCATCTCTCTCTCATTTTCAGATTTTAAACAAACACCCAAAACCTCCCCTCTTGTCCCACCTTTGTTGAGCTAAGCTCGAACCACCACCCACTACCTTGTTCTTGTTGTTTCGCTTAGCCAAGGACCACCAAGATCACCTCTAGCTTCCTTCCTCTTCGTTTCCATGTGCCAGAAGAAGCTCCATCCCCATTTTCTTCCTCGTCCAGCAGTTGTAGAAGCTCTAGTTCTATTTCGATGTGAGGTCACCGTGGCAATCTGCCCGCAAAATGCCATGTCCTCGAAGTCTCAGGCACGGTGAGCCTTAGTCTTGCTTTATTCCTCTTTAAAACTCCATAAAGATTCACCTTTAGCTTCTTCCCCACTTTCCTAAGCCAAGAAGACGAAGATCCAGCACCGAAGAAAGCAAGGCCGAGCCGATTCACTCACTCTCTCCCCTGTTTTTCGTTGACAAGGTCGGTCTCACTCATTTCCTTTCTTTTTCAACTCCAAACCACGTAAAAATGGACCTTTACTCACTCTTTCTCCCTCCTAGGCTCTAAACCAGCTTTCCCTTCGAAGTCGGGCTCGAAATCTGCCATTGAAGCATGTTGGATCTCCTTCGAAACTCTTGGCAATCCCTCTTCCTCTCTCCACCTCTCATGCTCACGTTTTCTTCTTTTTGTGATGTTTGGGGTCCGGGAACATGGTCAGAAAGGATGAGATTTGTTTAGGGAAGAAACAATCGCAGTTGAAGCAAAACCTAGCTCGAAGCACGCATTTCGCTACGACAAAACCATGGTCGCCGCAGCGAACGCGAACAACTCAAGAGCCCGTCTTCGCTGCAAACCAAGGGCCGAGTTTCGTTGCGGCGAGCGGCCATTTCACCGTGGTAAAACCCTGTTCTGAGCCTTGGCCGAGGCCGGTTCCCCTTTCTTTTTCCTTGGGCTTTGGCCGATTTTGGTTAACCCCGATTTGGGTTAATTCTGTTGTGTGATTTAAATGATATCTGTTGTTTATGATATATTTTGATGAATTAGATTTTAAAATGATTTGTTATGGTATTTCATGACTTATATGGATTTCAGATTTAAAATTTACATGCTTAATGATTTGGTCAAAGGGATTATTATAAAAATATTTAAATGATATCTTGGATATTGAAATTTTATTTTGAAGACCAAAAGGGTTTTAAATGGACCTTTACTCAGAGTTGAACATGGTCGGAAAGGATGAGAGTTGTTTAGAGAAGAAACAATCGGAGTTGAAGCAAAACCGAGCTCGAAGCACACATTTTGCTGCGACGAAACCATGGTCGCCGCAGCGAACGCGAACAACTCAAGAGCCTGTCTTCGCTAGAAACCAATGCAAGGGCCGAGTTTCATCGCGGCGAGCGGCCATTTCGTCGCGGCAAAACCCTGTTCTGAGCCTTGGTCGAGGCCGGTTCCCCTCTCTTTTGCCTTGGGCTTTGGCCGATTTTGGTTAACCCCGATTTTGGTTAATTTTGTTGTGTGATTTAAATGATATGTGTTGTTTATGATATATTTTGATGAATTAGATTTTAAAATGATTTGTTATGGTATTTCATGACTTATATGGATTTTGGATTTAAAATTTACATGCTTAATGATTTGGTCAAAAGGATTATTATAAAAATATTTAAATGATAACTTGGATATTTTATTTTGAAGACTAAAAGGGTTGTTTTGAATATCGATATCTTGACTGAATATTTCTTTGCGTGTTGTTCTGTTTTGAAACTAAAAATGCCAGAACCACTTTAACGTTATAATTTTTGAGAGCCATTTAACTGGACTTAATGTTTTGAGAACGATCTTTTAAACGTTGATGTTTAACGAACTGTCTGACCATAATTGAGACTTAACAGGTATTGTCGATGTGACGAGATTGAGAAGGATGATGAAATGAATTTTAATGGATTGATAATAAGATGGTTGTTAATGAGTTCTTTCCATGTTTGCTTAGTTTCTTTTTACTGGTAAATGGGTCATTTATGCTTTAGACATATGTTGTTATTCTATTAACTGCTAAGTAATATGTGACGTGCCTGGCTTACCTATATTGTTGGTTGTGCTTTTGTTGTTCTGCTATTATAGGTAAGTTCCAAAAGGGGCTTACTCTAGTTGGACTCTCATGCCTGTTGTTGCATTTTATCTTAGGTGTTGCATATTCATAATAGCATGATCATGTAGTATCCTGCTTAGGATACACAATTTGAATGAGCATCTGTTTAATTACTCAATGTATTTGGTAGAGAACGACTGTTAATTGTGAGTCCTTAGAGTCGTTGCTAGGGTCGTAGGAGAGCTTATCCCCGTAGGATTTGCCCTGATAGAGTTTTATAAGAGTGTGAGCATGATTCCTATCTATCTATATATATGACTACGATAATGACCGGGTCACTCACCCTGATTGATGTGAGGACTTCCAGCCCCGTCTGAGGCATGGGTACATCCGGCCCCGATTAAGGTATGGACAGGATAGCGATACCTCGCCCCGGCTGAAGCACGGGTTGAGAGTTGGGACATGCCACTTGACATTCTGTATGGGTCCGTTTATTGCATTTCTATTATTATGTATATATATGAACTGTTAGCATGCCATGTATGTTTAAGATTCAGCATTGCATTAGAAGCACATTTATTAGGTATAACATAGACTATGTGGCCTCAACGAGGACTTTCGGTCCCGCATGCGTGGCTTGACAATACTCCTTTCCCCGTTCTTCTTTTAAAGGTTTGTCTGCAGATCTTTGAGTGCTTAATGTTGCTTGGCGGGGATATTCCTTATGGCGTAGTATGAGCAAGATACTGACTTAGACTCTACCATACTTTTGGGGTTTCATACTTTATACTTATCATTTTGGTTTTGACCTGGCTTTGTCGTGGCGACTCTGTATCGTATTTATGTTTTGCGTGCTTTCTAACTAAATCGGTTCTTCGCGACTTAGAATCTTAGGATAAGTCTTGGTCCCCAATAGACCTAGCACGAATTTAAGGTTCCGAAATCCCTCCCTTCCATCTAACTCTTTGGTTTTGAAACATCAACCCGTACTTGGATTGCAAGATCCGAACAAAGGTATCCGACCTTCAAAACTGAAGACTCCAACTTGATTGTAAGATCTTGAGACCTAACGTGCAGGTGATCTAAAGGATGATGAAAGACAAAAAGTTGGGTTTCAAGGTCTTGAAATCCAGACTAAAATGTTTGGAATATCACTTATGCATTTCTCTATTGAATTGTTCTCTCATAGGAAAGAATCCAAGGCCAACCTTGTTGGGTCTAAATTATCATGGGCTTTATATTGGGCTATGAGATGTGATTTGGTCTTAATCGATTTATATATGTGTTTCTCATCTAACCCATTTTGTGTGCTAGATACATTATGTATGTTCTTTTAGGATTTCATTTGCCATACAAGGAAAAAACCGATCCATATTTGATCATACGTGATCATGAAGAAGATTGAAGGAACAATCATGGAAAGCACACAATTGGAAGGATCACTTATGGAAAGAATTCAAATGTCTTGGAAAGAATTTGAAATTCAAACGGTTCTCCCTCCAAGAAGCTCTACAAGTTTTTCGACTATATAAAGACGAAGGCCGAGAAGGATGAGGACAATCTAAGCAAGCATTCAAGAATTATAGCATCCTAAAGCATTCGTCATCCCCAGTTTCTCTTACATCTCCAAAAGCCTAAGTGTTGTTCATTGTTTAAGAGTTGAGAGAAACACTAGCACTTATTGTACAAGTCATTCATTTTACACTTAGAGTATTTCATACTCGATCAAAGCACACTTGGTGTGTGGTGTGAGCTTTTATTTCACTTGTAAGGTTGAGAGCTAGAATAGAAGCGGTGAGGCTTTGTATAGAGAAATGGTAGTTTCTCTAGGAAGTTCTAGGCTCAAGTGAAGTGAAATAAGAAGTGTTTGAATCCTACGGGTTGGATAACCCTAGGCGGGGACGTAGGCCAGTTGGTGCCAAACCTCGTTAACAATTCGTGTGTTCATCTTTTATATTCCGCATTTACATTATCATATTCGATTTTACTTCGTCAAGTTCTGATAGCCTGTATCAAGGTCTTGACAAGTTGCACTAAATTTCTATTGTTGCGAAAATCGTCCATACTCTATTCATCCCCCCCCCTTCTAGAGTATTATTCATCGCCTTATAGACTCTTCAATTGGTATCAGAGCTTGGCTCACTGTTTTGATTTAACAATCTTGTGAGTTTTCAGCATGTCTACCATAGGTGATGGAGGTTTTGCTCAAGGAAGGTCAACCAATAGACCTCCACTTTTCTGTGGCAATAACTTTGTCCACTGGAGATCACTAATGCAAATGTTTATCATTGATCAAGACCTTGAGCTATGGGGCCTGGTCAAGAATGGACCACACGTTCCAAAAAGGACTGTCGATGGAAAGCAAGTTGATAAAACTGAATCTGATTACGATCAGACTGATCTTGAAAACTTTGCTAAGAACTACAAAGTTATGAATCTATTGTATTGCGCTCTCGATGCTAATGAGTTTAACCGTGTCTCAGCTTGCAAAAGTGCCAAGGAAATTTGGGACAAGCTTATAGTTACTTATGAGGGCACCAGTCAAGTCAAAGAGAGTAAGATTAATATCTTTCTCGGGCAATATGAGCTATTCAAGATGAATCCTGATGCGACAGTAAAGGAGATGTTTACGAGATTTACTCAAATTGTAAACAACCTCGACTCACTTGGAAAAACCTTCTCCAACCCAGAGAAAGTTCGGAAGGTTCTTAGGAGCCTCCCAAAAATCAAGTGGGGTCCCAAGGTTACTGCAATTGAGGAAGCTCAAGATCTCTCTACACTATCATTAGATGATCTTCTCGGAAAACTTATTACTCATGAGATGATACTAAACGAGGAAGATGGAGAAGTTCCCTCAACAGCAAAGAACCTTGCTCTCAAAGCTAAGAAAGATCACTCACAATCTGAGAGTGATGAATCAGACGACGAAGATGATCCCTTTTCTCTTATCACACGAGGATTAGCTCGAATTCTGAAGATGAAAAAATAATTTTCCAATCGTGAAAATGCTGATTCATCTAGATTCAAAGGCAAGTCTTCCAACATGTCAAAGAAGCCAAAAGTGCTAACATGTTTTGAGTGTGGCGAGACAGATCATCTCGTAAAGGAGTGTCCTATGAAGAAAAGAAATAAGTTCAAGAAATATGAACTAACGAAAAAGGCTATGCTTGCAACCTGGAGTGACTCAAATTCATCAAGTGACTCAGACACTGAAAAAGAGCAGGCAAATCTCTGTCTTATGGCTGAACATGAAGGATCACATACTCAAGACCTTGAACAAATGGTAAGAAACCTAATGTCTAGCCTCCCCCCCCCCCCGATGTTCTTTCTGAAGTCCTAAGAAATATGATTTCTAATGAAAATGCTTACAACAGTTAAATCAACACCTTGAAGGAAAAGCTGATAGATCAACAGAAATGTATTAGTGATATGTCGCTGGAAATGAAAAATCTTGAAACATCTCGGTCGGCCCTTGACATTAAAGTCAAGGTCTTGAGCTCAGAAAATTCTGATCTCAGGCAAAGCCTCTCCTCTCTAAAGAATCGTAATGAGGATTTAGAGAAAGAGAAGGCAAAGCTAACCAATAAGTGTCAAGACCAGCAGACTTCACTCATTCAATTCACAAGATCTAAAGCCAATCTTGATAAGATGTTGGGTGAACAACAACTCTCTATTAATAGGAGTGGTATTGGATACAACAAGAACTTTCCAAAGAAACCTAGTACCACTTTTGTTAAAGCTAAAGGCTATTGGCGTTCACCTACTTGCTTCCACTGCTGTAAGAAAGGGCATGTTAAGGAAACTTCTCCATATAGGCGAAAAGATCCTTACATCATTAGAAATACATTTCCAGATCGACTTAATGAGCAGATAAAACAAGTTTGGGTTCCTAAGGGGACAAGACTACCCAATATGGTCTATCCTCATTATGAATCTAAAACTATGTATTGGTCTAGCCGGAAAGGTTGATGTTTGTATTACAGGATATCATCAAGAACAAAGAGCCAAAATGGATAATGGACAGTGGATGCTCACGACACATGAGTGGAAAGAAATCTCTATTCCAAGATCTTAAGGAACAAACCACTGGAACAATTACTCTTGGTGATAAAGGGAAGTGTAACATTATTGGTATTGGTAATATTGGTAATTCAGAAAGTTGCATTAAGGATGTTTATCTTGTTGATGGATTAAAGTATAACCTCTTGAGTGTCTCTCGGTTGTGTGACAAAGGAAACAAAGTTGGGTTTGAAAGACACAAGTGTGAAGTCAGGAATGAAGAGACTGATGATCTGATCCTCACTGCTCACAGGCACAACAACACTTATGCCGTAAATGCTAACCATATTACAGGTACAAAACCCAAGTGTCTCAAGGTCTTGACAGAAGACCCCAGCCTATGGCATAGAAGACTAGGTCATGTAAGCATGCACACCCTCAATAAACTTAAAACAAGAGATCTTGTTAGAGGGTTACCTGATCTGAACTTCAAGAAAGAAGATCTATGCAATGCATGCACAAGAGGTAAACAGACACGCAGTTCCTTCAAACCTAAAAAGGTTGTAAGTTCCTCTCGCCCTCTTGAATTGTTACATATTGACTTGTGTGGACCTATGCGTGTCAAATCTCCAAAGGGTAAACAATACATCTTGGTTATTATTGATGATTTCTCTCGTTTTACATGGATCTCCTTTCTAAGAGAAAAATCAGAGACCTTGCTCGAGTTTTCTAAACTTTTTAAGGAGTTGCAGACCTTGAAAAACATACCTATTGTCTCCATTAGGAGTGATCATGGTAGAGAATTTGATCAACTTAAATTTGATTTATTTTGTGTTAAATATGGAATTTCATACAACTTTTCAGCACCTAGAACTTCTCAACAAAACGGAGTTGTGGAACGAAAGAACCGTACTTTGGAGGACATGTCTAGGACAATGCTTTTGGAAAATGGTTTGCCAAAATTCTACTGGGCTGAGGCTGTTAATACGGCCAACTACATCTTGAATCGATGCTTAATTCGCCCCATTTTGAAAAAGACTCCTTATGAACTTTTCAAAGGAAGAAAGCCTAGCATTTCCTACTCCAAACCTTTTGGATGTACTTGCTTTGTACATAACAATGGCAAAGATAACCTTGGGAAATTTGACGCACGTAGTGATGAAGGTATCTTCCTTGGTTATTCTACTATTAGCAAATATTATAGAGTTTATAACAAGCGCACCAAAATTGTTGAGGAGAGTATCCATGTGGTATTCGACGAAAGCAATAATGGTGTGTTAAGTGAAGGTTTTGCAGATCTCAATCTAAATCATCATGATTCGGATGGAGAAGAAGAGGACAAGGCTGAAAATAAGCAGGACCAAGAAAGAAACATGCAAGAACAAATCCAAGATACCAACGAGCTATCTCAAGACCTTGAGAAGGAACTACAAAATCAGGATTCAGTCATTGAAGAATCCCACTCTCAAACTGTCACTCAAGATCTTGAAGAAAGGCCTGCTACTATTTCAAACGATCAGGGTCCAAAGCTACGAAAGTTCAAACATGCCTCTTCACACTCAACTCAAGACATCATATCAGATCCATCATCTGGGGTACAAACTCGATCTAGATTAAAAAATCTTTGTGCCTTCTATGCTTTTGTTTCTCTTGTAGAACCAAAAACCCCAACTGAAGCACTCAAGGACTCGGACTGGATCACTGCCATGCAAAATGAGCTAAATGAGTTTGAAAGGAACAAGGTATGGACTCTTCAACCCAGACCAAAGCACCAATCAGTCATAGGAACTAGATGGGTGTTTTGGAATAAATTGGATGAAGTAGGCAAGATCATTCGAAACAAAGCAAGGCTTGTTGCTCAAGGATACAATCAAGAAGAAGGTATAGACTACGAGGAGACATTTGCTCCCGTAGCAAGGTTAGAAGCCATACGTATATTACTTGCTTTTGCATCTTTCATGGGCATCAAGCTATTTCAAATGGATGTCAAATGTGCATTTCTAAATGGGTTCTTGGAAGAAGAGGTTTATGTTGCTCAACCACCAGGATTCGAAAGTGAAGAATTTCCTAATCATGTGTATAAATTGGACAAAGCTCTCTATGGTCTCAAACAAGCCCCAAAAGCTTGGTATGAAAGATTGTCCAAATACCTTCTTGAAAATGGTTTTCAAAGAGGATTGATTGATAAAACTCTCTTCATCAAGACTCATGGAAATGATCTTTTGATTGTTCAAATATATGTAGATGATATATTATTCGATGCTACTAACAATTCCCTCTGCAAGGAGTTTTCTGAGATTATGTGCAGAGAATTTGAAATGAGTCTCATGGGAGAATTAAACTTCTTCCTCGGTTTACAAGTTCTTCAAACAAGTAAGGGAATCTTTCTAAATCAAGGGAAATACACCAGGGATCTGCTTAAGAAGTACAAAATGGAACAATCAAAGGTAGCAAAGACCCCTATGAGCTCCACTCTCTCCCTTGATCAAGATAAGAATGGTAAGAATGTGAACCAAAAAGAGTACGGAGGTATGATTGGTTCACTCATATACCTTACTGCTAGTAGACCTGATATAATGTTCAGTGTCTGTATGTGTGCTCGATTCCAAAGTGACCCAAAAGAGTCTCACCTTATTGTTGTAAAAAGAATTTTCAGATACCTAAATGGATCTCAAGACCTTGGGCTCTGGTATCCTAAACAGAGTAACTTTCATTTAACAGGCTACTCAGATGCAGACTTTGCAGGATACAAGGTTGATAGAAAAAGTACTTCTGGTTGCTGCCAACTCCTAGGATCTTCCTTGATAAGTTGGCACTCTAAGAAACAAAATTCAGTGGCCTTATCAACTGCAGAAGCCGAGTACATTGCTGCTGGTGCATGTTGCTCTCAGATCCTTTGGATAGCACAACAGCTCAGAGACCTTGGAATTGATCTTAAAGGTATTCCTATATTGTGTGATAATACTAGTGCTATTTCCATCACTAAAAATCCGGTGCAGCACTCGAGAACCAAGCACATTGATGTGAGACATCATTTCATAAGAGATCATGTGGAGAAAGGTGATGTATCAAATTTCTTTTATATCTACTGATTTTCATCTAGCTGATATTTTTACTAAACCACTCCATGAAGATCGTTTTAACTTTATTAGACTGGAGTTGGGTATGCTTAATAGGGAAACACTTTCTTAGGGGGGGTAATCACTCCCTATATGAAAGTTCAGAATTCTAATGACATCTCAAGGCCTTGACTTCATAAGGTTTCGAGATGATCATCCGAATAAAATTAGATTGGATCAAACTCTGGTCTAATCCGCCCTTCCTCATGGTCTAATCCACTCCATTTTTGTGCTTTTTAATCCTCCCTTCCTCATGGTCTAATCCACTCCATTTTCACTCTTTCTGTGCTCACACTCTCTCTCTCACCAATTTCCAAAAAAAAAACCTCCCTGCTGCTGAAACCAAAAATGGTGGGATCAAAGCGCTCTTCAGCCTCCCCGTCACCTGCTCCATCTGCTAAGAGGTACAAAATGCCGGCCAACAAGGGCAAGCAGATTATGGAAGAATCTGAAGATCATTCTGAGGATTCTAGTGAGAACTCACCATCGCCACCACCTCTGCTCAGGAAATCCAAAGGCAAAGCTCCAGCCACATCTGCTCCTGCTCGTCCTCCTTAGGTATCCTCTAGCATTTCCCCCAACTGGTTTTGCTCTAAAGAAGTTGCAGAGTCCTGGAAACATGACTTTTGCAACCGAAGATTATGCTTCTGTGATGCTGTCGATTTCTCCCTTCTCCAATCCATGCCCTTGCCTTGCATTTCCCTCCTCAAATCTACCTGTTTCTGGACTGTCCTCAACCCTGGCAATTTTTCCTATCCCTAGCTTACTCGACTTTTCTATGCCAATCTTACTGTTCATTGAGTAAATGGAACCCTAACCCTAGTATCAAAGGTCAAGAATACCCGAATCCGCCTCTCTCCCGAAAGCCTTGCTCACATCCTTGATCTTCCAACTGAAATCCCCACAAAAGAATTCCCAACCCGATTCGAGTGTCTCTAACGAGCACGAGATGAATTCTTCCTAAAATCTCAAGGCCCTGGATCTTCGTCGTCCCTCAAACCTACTCACACTGCCCTCAACCTTCAAGCCAAGCTCATCTTCACTATTCTGGCTCACTATATCTTCCCACGCATCCATTCCAGAGAATTGGTGACCGAGAATCTTCTCGAGATCCTTTTCCTAATTATGAACGGATATGAGCCTGATTTGCCCAAAGTCATTCTCGACTACATGACCCATGTCTCTACCTCCTCTCGGCCTATGCCATTTCCCTATGCAAACCTCTTGCCCAAAATCTTTAAAGCCTTTGATATCGACACATCAGGAGAAGAAAAGCAAATCTATAGCGGGATCATTGATGAAGGATGTCTCGAGAGATTGGGTATTGTCAAAAACCTGAGAGGACAATGGTTTCTAAAGAAAGATTCGAAAGGAAAACAGGTTGCTGAACCTAGTGTGAACGAGGACAAATTGGCTGCTGTGGAGACTGAGATTCAAGACCTTAGGTTTGATCTGAGCAGAATGGGGTCTGATGTGGTGATTCGCCAGGACCAGACTCATGAGCTACTCTCTATGGTCAACTGCAAGCTTGATTAGATGATGCTTCTCAATGCTCTAACCTACACTGCTACAGGCTCTATCATGCCACTGGAACAAGAAACTTTCGATCATGTGCGTGAGAAGACAGGGAATTTCATCCTTAACTGTGAAAATCAAGTGAAAAAACGCCCTATTCTGCGCCCCACTCACCATGAACCCACCATCCTCACGGTCGAGCAATATGGTGTGGTCAAGAAGTACAGGGATGTGGAGCGTCATAGACAACTTGCAGAAATGGAAAGAGACAAGGTCATCAAAGATGCCATGGATAGGTGGAGAAAGAGGTGCAGAGATGAGGTCAGAAGGAAGTACCTTCCACCCAACAAGCAGTACCCCACATTTGGCGAATGGGTTGAGGAAGGCGATGGCATCGCCCCTCCTGAAGACTCCACTGCTCCTGGCGCCCCTGGCACATCCTCTGCTGCTGAGCCATCCTCTGCTAAGAAAGGCAAGAAGGCTCTAAGGAGCAAGAAGAAGAAGGCTGCAGATGGGGATTCTGACTCAAGGCCTTGATCTCCCACCCTCTTTACTCTACTTTCTAAAAACTCTTATTTTGTTGCTCGTCTTTTAAAACTCCTGGCTTTTGGTTGTTGTTTTTCAAACATTTTCACCTCTCTACCCTTTTGTTGGAAGACAAAAAGAGAGAGAATATTTCGGTTGCTGCGTTTTGGCACTGGTTGGTTAAGTGCTTGATGTTTTAAAACTTAGATGATCCAAACATTTTATGCTCATATTATATAATATGCTTATATCCTTATAATGATTGCTGGAACTATATTATGAATACTGAAACAGGTTTTTTCTTCCATCAAGGGGGAGATTGAAGACTCCACCTTGATTGTAAGATCCTGAGACCTAACGTGCAGGTGATCTAAAGGATGATGAAAGACAAAAAGTTGGGTTTCAAGGTCTTGAAATCCAGACTAAAATGTTTGGAATATCACTTATGCATTTCTCTATTGAATTGTTCTCTCATAGGAAAGAATCCGAGGCCAACCTTGTTGGGACTTAATTATCATGGGCTTTATATTGGGCTATGAGATGTGATTTGGTCTTAATCAATTTATATATGTATTTCTCATCTAACCCATTTTGTGTGCTAGATACATTATGTATGTTCTTTTAGGATTTCATTTTCCATACAAGGAAAGAACCGATCCATATTTGATCATACGTGATCATGAAGAAGATTGAAGGAACAATCTTGGAAAGCACACAATTGGAAGGATCACTTCTGGAAAGAATTCAAATGTCTTGGAAAGAATTTGAAATTCAAACGGTTCTCCCTCTAAGAAGCTCTACAAGTTTTCCGACTATATAAAGACGAAGGCCGAGAAGGATGAGGACAATCTAAGCAAGCATTCAAGAATTATAGCATCCTAAAGCATTCGTCATCCCCAGTTTCTCTTACATCTCCAAAAGCCTAAGTGTTGTTCATTGTTTAAGAGTTGAGAGAAACACTAGCACTTATTGTACAAGTAATTCATTTTACACTTAGAGTATTTCATACTCGATCAAAGCACACTTGGTGTGTGGTGTGAGCTTTTATTTCACTTGTAAGGTTGAGAGTTAGAATAGAAGTGGTGAGGCTTTGTATAGAGAAAGGGTAGTTTCTCTAGGAAGTTCTAGGCTCAAGTGAAGTGAAATAAGAAGTGTTTGAATCCTACGGGTTGGATAACCCTAGGCGGGGACGTAGGCCAGTTGGTGCCGAACCTCGTTAACAATTCGTGTGTTCATCTTTTATATTCCGCATTTACATTATCATATTCGATTTTACTTCGTCAAGTCCTGATAGCCTGTATCAAGATCTTGACAAGTTGCACTAAATTTCTATTGTTGCGGAAATCGTCCATACTCTATTCATCCCCCCCTTCTAGAGTATTATTCATCGCCTTATAGACTCTTCAAAAATGTTACCCGGATTTTATATTCGAGCCGTCACACACAGACACACAGACACACACACACACACACACACACACACAGACACACACACAGACACAGACACACAGACACACACACAGACACAGACACAGACACACAGACACAGACACAGACACAGACACAGACACAGACACAGACACAGACACAGACACAGACACAGACACAGACACACACAGACACAGACACAGAGACACACACACACACACACACACACACACACACACACACACACACACACACACACACACACACACACACACACACACACACACACACACACACACACACACACACACACACACACAGACACACACACACACACACACACACACACACACACACACACACACACACACACACTTACTTAAGGCTTATGTGTCATGTTTTCCTCAATCCTCTCATTTGCACCAATGAAGTTTTTTTTTGTCATTTTTTAATTATTTATTTTCTTTAATTATTATTCTTCATTCTTCCATTTATATTTTTTAACCAATTACATTTTTTCTTTTATTATTAACATATTTACTAACTATTGGGCTTAATTCAAAACAAAAGAAAAAAATTGATTGGTTTAAAGGAAATAAATAATTTTAAAATGGCCAAAAAAAAACTTGAATGGTTGAAAGGAATGGATAGATAGTTATATTAAATTGAATTCAATATTTTGAATTAATCCCAATAGTTAGTAAATATGTTAAGAATAAAAGAAAAAATATGATTGATTTAAAGAGATAAATGAAAGAATAAAAAATAATAATTAAAGGAAACAAATAATTAAAAAAGGACAAAAACACTTGATTGGTGAAAAGGAGAAGATTAAGGAGAAGATGACACATAAGCCTTATAAGTATTCTAAATTAAGGGCTCAATTGTTTATATAAGAGGGGAATAGAAAAGAAAGGTATTAAATTTTTTGTAAGCTTAAAGAAGAGGGTGGGGGAAATGATTAGATCATCATATATAGAGGTAATAGTTACCCTCCTTAAAATTAGATAATACAATATGGTAAAAGGTAACAAATTTTGTGTGAAAAATGTTAGAAGAAGGGGAATGATTATAATAGTGATCAATGAATCTTAACTTAAAAATGGACTATATTCATAAAGGTAATCATTACCTTTCTCTACACAAAAACAAACGGGGGGTAAGAGTATATATAGATATAGTCATATAGATATATAGATATGTAGAATATAATGGATTGCAAACAGAAACCACATGGTTGATTTCTGTTGGAGCTTATAACTAACATCATTTCTAACAAATGACCTCTTACTCTAGTGGTAAGGGAGATGTGTCCCTTGCAAGAGGTCAAGGATTTTTTTTTTTTTTTTGACAGTAGACAAGAAGTAGATCGACGAAGCGGTCTTGAAGCCATCAAAAGATGGCTTGATAACCCTACGTAGAGGGTCGCTAGTAAAAAGAAAAAAACACTAACTTAAATCTAAGATTACAATCACCAATAAAATTATAATTAAAACATCTAAAAAAACCTTCTTTCTTGATTTTTGTTCTGGTTGCTTAGAAAGCAGTGAAGATTGCAGATCTGGATCTAGATACGGCAACGAATTGTTGCATGTAATGCCTCGGACTCGAAAACTTGAGAACTAAAGTTGCACAACCATGAGTATTTTTATGATTTTTTTAAGAAGGTCGCACCTCATCGATTTAGGTGGTGGTAGTGATGGATTTAGACCCAGGGGTCGTAGATCCGAGATCCATCAACTCGCTATTTTGGGCTTTTCAATTTTGTGGGTTTTTCAATTTTTGTGGGTTTATAAAATCAGATTTGGGTTTTTCAATATTGTGGATCTAGGGCTAAAATTAGATTTGGTGAAAGGGATTTGGGTTTTTCAATTTTGTGGATCTAATGGAAGGGATTTGTGTAAAGGCTCGGGTTTTTAAATCTTAATTTCAGTAATAATAATAATAATAATTAAAATGAATTAAAATCGGGGTAATTAAAATCTCTTAAAATGAATTCCGGCATATGATTATTTTAAATGGACTTTCATTCAGATTTATTTTTCGCTTCGCTTGCTATAATTTGAAAGTATAACATAATTCTATTATTTGATTCGGTCGAGAATTCGATTTAAATTTAAAGTTGTAAGCTTTATATCTTTTGAGTCGGGATTAGCGGGTTCGAATTTATATGTCGGGTGTATTATTGCGTTTTGTGTGTTGGGACCACCTGAATTTGTTTCCTTTTCTTTCTTTCTTTTTTCTTTTCTTCTCTCCCTCTCTCTCTCTCGCGTGCTGCTGCCAGAGGAAGATTCCTCCATTCTGAAACTTTGCTCCAGCTCACAAATTTGTCTCTTACTGATTTCCCCCCTATAGGAGCCCTGCTCCTTCTACATCAACCAAACCCACAATCCCTCCTCCTCTTTCCTCCTCCTGCAAATCCAGAAAAAAAATGCCCTCTCTATTCTTTTTTTTGAAGAACAAATCGATCTGCAACCTCTCCACCAAATCGCCATTGCAGTCCGCCCTCGTTGTTCGTCGTCTTCAGCAGCCCCACCATCGAGCCCCACCTTTAACCCCTAATTCATCGTCCTAGGCCAAAGCGACGCTTCTTCTCCATCGTCGGGCTCGGAATCCACCACCGGAGCCTCGGGGTCGCCGCTGTAAGTCCTTCTTTTCCCTCCTTTTTTCCTCGCTTCGTTTCTTCGTCTTGGGGTGGGTCGGATTTGGAATTTTCAGTAGATTAGCGGGGTGAATTTTGGGGATGAACGGACCACCATAGCCTGAGCTATTCCTCCTCCTTCTTCCGTCCCTTTCTCCGACGTTGCTCTCTGTTCAATTAAATTGGGGAAGAAGGTGGGTCAGTGCTTTTGTTTTATTTTTGGTTCGGTTCAGCCTAATATTTAAATTTCCGGTTCGGTTCGGTTCATTAAATAAATCAGCTTTGGGTTGTGGGCTTGGGAAGGATCCGGGTTGGGGGTTTGGCTTCAGTTGGGCCGGCTTTGGGCCTTTTCTTTGGGTTGGGCTTCTTTTGTTTCAGATTTTGGGGGTTGTATGTTGGGTTTATATTACATGTTATATTCATTGTTAGATATATTAGTAGTATTATTATTGCTACATTATTCTAATTGGGAAAATAAATCCTGGAATTTTATAAAATTTAAACTTATTTTGGAAATGATATTATTGAGATATGTATTTTGTGATGATTTAAATAGGTGATTTTGGAATTTTTGGAAAAGAGCCACTAATAAAATAGTTGATGCTTATGATAATTATATTTATTGTTGATAAAGTATTTAAGAGGGTTTTTGAGTTTCCGGAAGTATACCTTAGATGATTTATTGTTTGAAAACTAAAATGTCGGAATTATTTCGATAATATGATTTTGAGGTATTGGTTTTAAGGCTTAAATGTTAATGTTGGGATTTTTCCTTGGCTTGATGATGTTGGTTTTGAGGAGGAAATTGGAAGAATGATTTTGATTGATGTTGATCAAATCGGAAAGGTTTTGGAAAAACAGTTTTACTATTGATTGGTTTTGAGGATATTGAGAACTTGGGAATCGTGTGTATGAATGTTGGTCCGGTAGCTTATGGAAATGGCTTGATGATAGGTGTGTATTGCTATTGGATTATACTTTGGACTTGCATTGGGCCCTTGCTTGTGTTATCCCGCTGTTCTGCATCTTCAGGTAAGTTCCCTAGGGGGCTTACTCAGGTTGGACATTCATGCCTGTTGTTGCATTTTATGTTAGGTGTTGCATATGCATAAAAGCATGTCAGGTAGTATCCTGTTTAGGTTGCACTAATTGAATGAGCATCTGCTTACTTTATGCGTTTGAAACAGAACGGCCGTTATCTGTGATAGTCCTAGAGTCTTTGCTAGGGTCATAGGGTAGCCCAGCCTCATCGGGTACCCTGAGTCAATCGAGTCATGACTTCCTTATATTATGCCTGCGGGCTTTATTGTGGAGCGGGTTAGGCATGCGTGCCGCCCTATTATGAATGAATGCATTCACGAGCTGGCCAGTCTCCGCCTATCGGAAGGGGTGGAGGTAGGAGAGGGATATGCCGTTGGCATTGTCTTGGGCCCTTTACAGTATTTCTGCACATTATTATGGATTAGGAGCATGCTAGTGTGTTTGACTTTCGTATTGCATTAGAGCATCTTTATTAGGTATAGCACATACTATGTGGCCTCAGCGAGGACTGCCGGTCCCGCATGAGTGGCTCGATCTGACTCCTTTCCCCGTTCTTCTTCTAAAGGTATTTCTGCAGATCTTGTTTGCTCCATGCTTACGTGACGGGAAACCCTTGGGCGAATCAAAGAACCTGACTAATATTCTAACTTGGCAAATGGTAATCACTTGTTTATGATTTGGTTTTGACCCGATTTTGTTGTGTCATTGTATCTTAACCTTGCTTCCGCTTTATTTCATTTGAATTGGATTTCACGACATAGTCTTAGGACATGTTAAGGGTACCCAACGGCCCTACGATACTTTAGGGTTTGAAATCCCTCTTTCTACTGACCTTTGAAATGAGTTTGAAACCTCGACCCGTACCTGGATTGCAAGATCCGAACAAGGGTTTTCATCCCTTGAAACGTAACCCGGAAATCATAATTCCGGGCCGTTACAAAGATGGTATCAGAGCCAGGTTGTGCAATTCGGGTACAAATGGGTCGAGTGTATGTTTTGGAAAACCGCCCATGAATTTCAAATGATTTGAAAGTGTTTTAAAGGGGCAAAATGAATTTAAGATGTCTAACCTAAATTGGACTAAGTAATGAACTTGACTTGTAATAAAAGAGGAAAACCGACCAAACGGGGACACGAGTGGGTAGTGAAGGCGATAGACCACCCCTATTGGGTGTAGTTGGGAACGGTAGGCGAAATATCAGCTTGTTCTTTACAGATGGGTTAAGAGAATCAAATGAGATCATTAGGAGTGTTATTAATTGATTTTGTGATGAGTGCTTGCTATGCTAGAGATCTGATTTGGTATGCCTAACAATGAGTTGTGTATTGACTGACCTGTGCAAACGGGATAGAGGGAGTACCCTTGTTTCTGTGTGGTCAAACCCAGCTTGTGTGGAGTAGTCCCCTTCCACTATGCTAATCCTTGATGGTCTTATCGAGTCTTCCTCTTGAATATCGGTCCACTCCACGGGAAATCGGGTTGGTAAATACATTGTCTTTGGAAATTGTTGTCAGATATGAGGGTTGTTTGAGTGAGTCTTGGAAGATAGTTATTGATGTCATTTTGAGTCTAAAGTAAGGTGTCATTGAGTTGTCTTTCTTGATTCATATGATGATCAACCTTTATGTTCTTACCACAAAGAGTCGTACCAAAGTCCCACGGGAAATAGGGGTGATGAGTCGGTTGGGAAAAGTCAATTGTTCCCCTTAAGGATCTTTGTACGGTTGTAATTGTGGCTCTCTCTGAATTGCATGACATAATTTTGTAATCTTTGGCATGTACCCTGTGAATGACCATAAAAAAAAAAAAAAAAAAAAAAAAAAAAAAAAAAAAAACTACTCATGTTGTTGCATCTATGATTGGTTACATTGTTTAGGTCTTGTGTTATGTCTTGACTTCTACCACGATTATATGTTTTCATAGCATGTTTACTTGGTCTATTGATCGTAGGATTGAATGAAAATGTGAGCTGCATGAAATGAATCTGCATGATTTTACTCTACTAGGTTCATGATAGTGTGATCGTTAAATTTTGATACCCTGATGAAGCAAGTTCTTTATTTGATACGTGCTACAACTTATGCCAACATGCCTTATATGGTACGTAAATTCCAGTACATGTATTGTGATGATCCTTCATGTAAATTCGTGATTGTATAACATTCCGTATCCATGCTAGTCACATTGTTTAGGTCTCGTGTTGCATCTCGCTTTCTGTCATGATTATGTTTGGTTTCGCGTGTCTAGTTGACATGTTGTAACGATCGTACTACTGGTTGGTTAAAAACATGAATGGCATGACATGGGTCTACATGAATGTTGCTTTCCGTGAATTAGGTCCATGATAGTGTGGTAAGCTCCTCTTTGTACGAATGCCCCGTAAGATGATTTCCTCGGCATTTTAGTTAGTGCTGCCCTTGGCCTTGCTTGATTAAATTAGTATTCCATCTGTGACCATGCTATCGAAGTAATATCTTGATATATGCGTGTCTCGTTTAGTATTATTAAATTGGAACGCTTGCCCCATGCTTTTATATCGTCGGATATGAGTGATTGGTTCCTTGCCTACCGTCATAATTATCAATTAAATGTTAATATGTATAACACGTTATGTTGATCCAGTAGTATCATGTAGGATCCTCGATTGTGACTTGTGCGAACTCGTATCTTGCCTACGTTGTTGCTGATTCCCTCTCGAGCTAGGTCCCTGATAGTGTGATCCTTCCCTCTTCCTATCATCTTGAAATGTCTTACTCATGCAAATTGGATTTAAGTTGAATTCGATGTTCGATTGCTTTCAGTGATGGTTTATCATAGCATGCCCGCGTGTTATCACTCGATAGTGTTTCCCTATTACTCTAGGATATCCTCTTGTGCTTGCATAAGTGTATGACTTGGCACCTCGCGTGATCACACACCACACTATGTCATGGTTTCGCATACGCATGATGCATGAATGTTAGGACGGATTTAGTTGAGTTACCTCGATTGTGTTCATGTTCGATATGTACTAGTAGTGTCTTGTAGGGCTTATGAATTCTAGAATGACTCGTTAAATGATCACGTGTTGTACTTGTTCTATGGGGTGATGACTATTGTACCATACATGTGCTATATGACGGTTCGTTCTTAGAATGATTATAAAATATTGCCCATGATGCCCTTCTTGTTACTTTTGATGATGCCTCATGTTTCGTGAATATTATATTGAATTCCTCTTGATGACTCTTGACTATGCTTGTATCACATCATGTATCGCTAGTATCATGTAGTACCCATGTTTTCTAAATGTATTCCGTCATATGATTACATGCCATGCCTGACCTATTATATGATCATTGTGCCAGGAGATAGTTACTATGTTGCTCCTATATGTTCTCGTAGGATGCATACACCAAGTTCATGCATTGTTCATATATGTGATAATTGTGATGCTCATTAAATCTTGCATATCTTGCTTAAGTTGCTAGGCCTATTTGCTTTCATGAATAATGGACTACAATCTTGTCTCACATGCATCCGTGTAGCACTTGAACATGTCTTTTAGTAATGAATACGTATGTCGTACTCCTTGAGATAGGTACATGTTAGTGCGGGTTAATATGATTGCTATGCCTCATGATGAATTTGTGTCTTTTTGTCACAATTGCAACCTAATAGACCTTCATAAGGGCGTCGTTGCTATTCACGGGTCGGAGTCTTGTCCTTAGTCTTGTCATCTTTAGTATTGGTCTGTGTGTGTCTCTGAGATGAGCATTAGGTTGTCCGCCCCTGTCACTCCCCTATCTCTACTAACTTAGACTCCTCTACGATATTTGGTGAGCGACTGCTTGAAGAGAAGGGAAGTTGCATAACGATAGAGCTACGTGGCGGAAGCGTGGGCCCATAACCCACAAGCCTCATGATCGACGGTGTTGGTGGGACAAGTATGTTTTAAGGATTGCGACAATCGAGTACGATATGACTTGCAGGCGGGAGTGTTCTCCGCTTGAATTGCTAACTTTTCTGAAAATGTTAATAACCATGTTCCAATGCTTTGATGGTGACGTTTATGTGTTGATGTGCTGACTTGATTATGACTATGGCCTGATTGCATGTCGTCTATGATGATATGACGTGATGCACTATGGATCTAATGTACCATGATGTCGTGACGTGTTGCTACTCTAAGTTGCTAACATGATTTGAATTCCTTTGCTTGTAAAATGTGAACTACATATGCTAAGAAGCCTGAATTGTATTTGATAAGGTTATAATGCAACATGTTAGCTTGACTTGTTCATGTTCATATATGATGTTTGCAATGATTATTGAGCATGATGGTAAACTGAGACTTGTTGAACCCATGATGTTATGGTTATAAATGCTATTTGATAGGATGTAGACCTTATGTTTGATGATTTTCATGATTGCTTCTTTCTTAAATCTGTGGGTGAGGTCAGTTGGTAGCGTGGTTGGAGAGTGGTAAAAGAATTATGGGCGGTTGGGATGATCAATGGTATTAGGAGGCGAGTCGCGAGAGAGGGATGCTAGCTTAGGTAAGACCGAGTGAGCTTTGGGATTTGTGGGAGGCAGTGTTGGTGGTTCTGATGAGCTCCTAGGTGATGCTCGTGATGTCTTGAGTAGTATGAGAAGTGTAAGGGATGTCTTTTGCGAGTATTGAGGACATAGTATGAGAGGGTGCTCGGGTGTGAAGTTAGAGATAGGAATTGGGTTCTTAGAGGTGGATGGTGTGTGGGAGTGCTTGATGGAATGAGGGGCGAGATTGGAGTACCGAAATGAACCGTGATTCTTTTAGAGAATGTTATCTGAGTTGATGTTAGTGAGTCTAGATGAGGCGGGCCTTGACTTGGGAATTGGAATCAGGCGAGCGGGGGTTGCGTTTTATTTTGAGTGGTGAGGATGTGAAGGTTTTCTTGCTTATGTGATCTATTAAAATGTGTTGGCATGATGTTAGATAACAACCCTGATGAATCTGATAAAGAATGATATCACATGTTAATAAGCAATATTGAAATCTAGTTGAAAGTGACAGGTGCTATCATGATATAGTGATGTTTTGCTATCCTGATATGTTATTTAGAAGCATAATAGGATGTGTTGTGATATGATACATGAGATAATAACGTGTTATTATGTGAGAGCGGGATGTTATATTATGTGGTAGTAATCATGATGATGTATTACATGGTTGATAAGCATGATTATTGATATGATAAATGATAAATATGACTTAGAGCATGAAAATGATTAGTGTGTATGAGATAATGATGCATGGTCGTTATATGGTTTTGTGGCGAGTTAAGGTGATGTCTTTAGGGCATATTGACTTTTTGATGATTTATATACTGCTCGATCTTCTATTTTTTCTGAACCTTAATAGCATGACCTTGTTGTGGATATGTTAACGTGATTAATCTATTCTACTTGTGTTGCGATATCGACATGCGATTGTGAGGTTTGATGTGTACTGACATACTAACCCCATAACATCTAACCCGTTGATTTCTGGACATGTGTGCTTACGTGATGAGTGATGAGCATTCGATCTTGCACTTGTGATGCCTTCAGTATGAGGTAGATATACCTTATGATTCGTAGTATGTTGAGGCTTGTTGTTCCTTGGTTACTTGAGATTTGTTGGCATGTTTATGGTTTTGTTCGACGGTTATGTGATAATTTGTGACTATGATATGGAGTGGGACTTGTCATGTGTGAGATGGCTTATGGTATTGTGCTTGTGTAAGAGTTGATGAGACTTATGGTTATGGTACTTGTTGAGTTGTGAATGATGTTTCATGATCTGGAAACTAGGAAGAGAATATGGGATTAGCCCTAGAGGTGGATGATTCCACCTCCGAGCTTCTGAATTTGATTGATTGTTATGCGGAGAACTGAATGGGTTGTTAGAAGATTTGGACGAAATCTTGATTTGAAAGTATTTGACTCGTTTTGGTGTAAGGTTGCTTGATTAGACGTCTTATTTGAAGATTTTGAACGATTTTGGAAAAGGACCAACTTTGATTGTAAAAGAATGAACGATATCGAGAATTTTGAGGCTAATCTTTATTTTCAATTGCGGAATCTCTTTAGAAACTTTTCAAACCCGGGCAACTCTATGATACTTCACGAAGTGGATACAAGCATTTTATGAGGGCGCTTGTAGGGTACTTGCTAAGACCTAGTGATGGCATTGTAGAACTTTTAGAGTTGTGATACTTCCGAAAAGTCGAAGCGAGTATGTGATAGGGGCGCTTATCGCATACTTGTCAAGGCCAATTGGAGATGTCACGACCGTGACTAGAATGTTGTGAGAATCCCGGAAGACGCAACCGAGATGATTACGAGGTTCTTAGACATGGTCCTAGGACTCATCAATTTCAAACTTCATCCCCTACTTCATTTTGGTTTTAGTCTCGGGGACGAGACTTGTTTTTAGAGGTGGATGATGTAAAGGCTCGGGTTTTTAAATCTTAATTTCAGTAATAATAATAATAATAATTAAAATGAATTAAAATCGGGGTAATTAAAATCTCTTAAAATGAATTCCGGCATATGATTATTTTAAATGGACTTTCATTCAGATTTATTTTTCGCTTCGCTTGCTATAATTTGAAAGTATAACATAATTCTATTATTTGATTCGGTCGAGAATTCGATTTAAATTTAAAGTTGTAAGCTTTATATCTTTTGAGTCGGGATTAGCGGGTTCGAATTTATATGTCGAGTGTATTATTGCGTTTTGTGTGTTGGGACCACCTGAATTTGTTTCCTTTTCTTTCTTTTTCTTTTCTTTTCTTCTCTCCCTCTCTCTCTCTCGCGTGCTGCTGCCAGAGGAAGATTCCTCCATTCTGAAACTTTGCTCCAGCTCACAAATTTGTCTCTTACTGATTTCCCCCCTATAGGAGCCCTGCTCTTTCTACAGCAACCAAACCCACAATCCCTCCTCCTCTTTCCTCCTCCTGCAAATCCAGAAAAAAAATGCCCTCTCTATTCTTTTTTTTGAAGAACAAATCGATCTGCAACCTCTCCACCAAATCGCCATTGCAGTCCGCCCTCGTTGTTCGTCGTCTTCAGCAGCCCCACCGTCGAGGGCCTCTTCTTCCTCGTCGTCACCGCTGCTGTGAGCCGCAGAGGGTTCCCTGCTTCGCCACGACCAGAACCGCGCCTCTACTTCCGAGATCGAAGCCGGCCGAGAACATCCTCCTTGTTCCTGTAACAGCAGCCGTCTTTTCCGTCGAGCAGCAGCCTGGACGAACCGACTCCGACGAACCGAGCCGAGCCAATACTTCCTCTCACCCCTGATTTCGGATTTATTCATGGTAAGCCCTTGATCCTCCTTGTTTCGACTCCAAACCGATGTAAAGGCTCACCTTTAACCCCTAATTCATCGTCCTAGGCCAAAGCGACGCTTCTTCTCCATCGCCGGGCTCGGAATCCACCACCGGAGCCTCGGGGTCGCCGCTGTAAGTCCTTCTTTTCCCTCCTTTTTTCCTCGCTTCGTTTCTTCGTCTTGGGGTGGGTCGGATTCGGAATTTTCAGTAGATTAGCGGGGTGAATTTTGGGGATGAACGGACCACCATAGCCTGAGCTATTCCTCCTCCTTCTTCCGTCCCTTTCTCCGACGTTGCTCTCTGTTCAATTAAATTGGGGAAGAAGGTGGGTCAGTGCTTTTGTTTTATTTTTGGTTCGGTTCAGCCTAATATTTAAATTTCCGGTTCGGTTCGGTTCATTAAATAAATCAGCTTTGGGTTGTGGGCTTGGGAAGGATCCGGGTTGGGGGTTTGGCTTCAGTTGGGCCGGCTTTGGGCCTTTTCTTCGGGTTGGGCTTCTTTTGTTTCAGATTTTGGGGGTTGTATGTTGGGTTTATATTACATGTTATATTCATTGTTAGATATATTAGTAGTATTATTATTGCTACATTATTCTAATTGGGAAAATAAATCCTGGAATTTTATAAAATTTAAACTTATTTTGGAAATGATATTATTGAGATATGTATTTTGTGATGATTTAAATAGGTGATTTTGGAATTTTTGGAAAAGAGCCACTAATAAAATAGTTGATGCTTATGATAATTATATTTATTGTTGATAAAGTATTTAAGAGGGTTTTTGAGTTTCCGGAAATATACCTTAGATGATTTATTGTTTGAAAACTAAAATGTCGGAATTATTTCGATAATATGATTTTGAGGTATTGGTTTTAAGGCTTAAATGTTAATGTTGGGATTTTTCCTTGGCTTGATGATGTTGGTTTTGAGGAGGAAATTGGAAGAATGATTTTGATTGATGTTGATCAAATCGGAAAGGTTTTGGAAAAACAGTTTTACTATTGATTGGTTTTGAGGATATTGAGAACTTGGGAATCGTGTGTATGAATGTTGGTCCGGTAGCTTATGGAAATGGCTTGATGATAGGTGTGTATTGCTATTGGATTATACTTTGGACTTGCATTGGGCCCTTGCTTGTGTTATCCCGCTGTTCTGCATCTTCAGGTAAGTTCCCTAGGGGGCTTACTCAGGTTGGACATTCATGCCTGTTGTTGCATTTTATGTTAGGTGTTGCATATGCATAAAAGCATGTCATGTAGTATCCTGTTTAGGTTGCACTAATTGAATGAGCATCTGCTTACTTTATGCATTTGAAACAGAACGGCCGTTATCTGTGATAGTCCTAGAGTCTTTGCTAGGGTCATAGGGTAGCCCAGCCTCATCGGGTACCCTGAGTCAATTGAGTCATGACTTCCTTATATTATGCCTGCGGGCTTTATTGTGGAGCGGGTTAGGCATGCGTGCCGCCCTATTATGAATGAATGCATTCACGAGCTGGCCAGTCTCCGCCTATCGGAAGGGGTGGAGGTAGGAGAGGGATATGCCGTTGGCATTGTCTTGGGCCCTTTACAGTATTTCTGCACATTATTATGGATTAGGAGCATGCTAGTGTGTTTGACTTTCGTATTGCATTAGAGCATCTTTATTAGGTATAGCACATACTATGTGGCCTCAGCGAGGACTGCCGGTCCCGCATGAGTGGCTCGATCTGACTCCTTACCCCGTTCTTCTTTTAAAGGTATTTCTGCAGATCTTGTTTGCTCCATGCTTACGTGACGGGAAACCCTTGGGCGAATCAAAGAACCTCACTAATATTCTAACTTGGCAAATGGTAATCACTTGTTTATGATTTGGTTTTGACCCGATTCTGTTGTGTCATTGTATCTTAACCTTGCTTCCGCTTTATTTCATTTGAATTGGATTTCACGACATAGTCTTAGGAGATATTAAGGGTACCCAACGGCCCTACGATACTTTAGGGTTTGAAATCCCTCTTCCTACTGACCTTTGAAATGAGTTTGAAACCTCGACCCGTACCTGGATTGCAAGATCCGAACAAGGGTTTTCATCCCTTGAAACGTAACCCGGAAATCATAATTCCGGGCCGTTACAATTTGGGTTTGCATGTTTACAAATTCGATTGAAACAAGGTGTTTTAGGAATGGGAGAGGAGGGAGAGATGGAGAGGGCACCTAAGAGGCAGGAGTGGGAGAGGCGGAGGTCGTCGCAGTGGGAGCCGGCACCGTCGGCCCAACAGTAGGGGAGGAGGCCCGTGAGGAGGGGGGCGACAATGGAGGATAGGGTCTCTTGTCAATGAGGGCGGTGATGGGGGCGAAGTTGAGGAAGGGGAGCCATGAGAATGGGAAGGAGGGGTCACCAAGGGGTCAAGGGGAATCGACATCTCGATGTGAAGAGATCAGGAGCCGCATGAGCACACCAAGGCCAGATTTGTGAAGAGTGGCTCATTTAGGATGTGGGTCGGGGCGGGGGGAACCGACCACACGATGGCGGAGATCCGAGAGGGTAGGCCAGTCCAAGACCCGTCGATGTGGGTGTGGGATGATGCCGCCAGAGAGCCCGACCGGGTGGCCACCAGAAGCGCCCGCTGGAGGGTGACGGAGAGATGAAACCAGCAGCGGCGGCTAGAGTTTAAGAGGGCTATTAGGGTCAGGTTTGAGGGTTCCCCTATTTTTCTTGCAAGAGGTCAAGAGATTAAATCTCATTCTTTGCACACTATGTGTTATTAGTGGATGCCCAAGTCTTCACTGGCTTGAGTGAGCTTTTTGGTGGCTTACCAATTCGCATCTTTTACAGGCTAGGGTTCAGACCCGTGGGGAATTAGTCGACAACCTCAGAACCCCCACATTAAAAAAAAACTAACATCATTTCTAACATTTTCTTATATTATCAAAATTTTGATTTTTGGAATATCTTGATTTTTTAAATTCAATATATTTTCAATTTTATTATCCAAAACATTAAAAAAATATAGAATCTTTTTCAAATATGTATGACATAAATATTTTTTAAAATTTAAAAGTTACTAAATTTAAAATAAAAATAATTTAGAGAATGCTCTAATACAAAATTGGCTAAATATAGAATTGTCTGAATCGGCAATTATAACGAGGTGTACGTTAAATACACCCACATTTTTTACTATTGGCACCACAAATTCATTTTTTTTACAAATATGTGCGCATCAAGAGGAGCCATGTGACTCTCGAGGTACAAGGTTATAACTCATGAGGATCAGACATATAACTCTAAAAAGAACCTCACACAAAAGGTAAACATATGTGACTCAAGATTTGTGACTTATGTGTCATGGGCTACGTGTCAAAAGACGCACGTACTTGAGAAAAAAAGAGCGAAAAAATAAATACGTAGTGCTAATAGTAAAAAATTGTGGTGCAAATAATAACGCCCATATATAATTGTCGGATGTTTAGCGCCTGCATTTTATTACTATATGGTTTTAGCCTTTAAACCATTTTCAACAACTCATTTAAAATTTAGCTTCTTTTGTTTTAAAGATTTGAAGAATGATTTAATTTTAGACATTGTAGATCTTTCTTCATATATGGAATTACAATAATCGCATGTAAACCCTTCTTTTCCCCAGATGAACGTGCCTCCACACGCGGATCTCCCTACTAACCCTAACTTGCCCAGCCGCCGCCATGGCTCCCTCGGCCTCTCCATCTAGGCCAATCTGCACCCACACCCGGCTCCTCCAGATCGAACCCCTCTCGCCCTGGCCCCTGTTGTTGACATGCTAGTGTTGAACCCACTTTGGCTCGCCTCCACCAAGCAAATCGCTCCACCCGGAGCCTGCCCTAACCCGGATAGCAAACAGGAGGTGGCTCCTCCCAAGTGGCTTTGTTACACATAGTCTCGGTCCACTAGCAATGTTTCAAGGGCTTGCAACCGGGCATAAATGAGATTTGAGAGGTGCATGTGGTGGCCTGACGGTTGGAGTTGTTGTCGTCTGTGGCGTGCCCTCCTGTCCGTTCTGTGGTCTTCTCCGTCGAGTTGTTGCCTGCAAGTGCTCTGCAAATCCTCCTTTCTAAGTTTCTCTATCTCTACCTCTTCCCAAATCGACAATCAATTTGCCTACCGGCAAAATTACTATTTAAGAACACAGAACATGTGCCTTTTGGTTTATAACCCTAATTATATTAAACTGAGTAACCTTCTCTGTGATTAAAAAATTTGGTCCCTTGTTATCTCTATGTACCATCTCGACATGGATCCTTCTAAATCCTTTCTTGATGCACTCAAAGACACTCAATCCCCCAACTCTCCTCCCTCTAAACCTAAAGCGACTCCTCCTGCTCCTATTTTCAATCCTCGCCCTATCAATCGGCCCAATCCTGGAGCCCCGCCTACTGCCAGGCTACCTGCTGAGACCAAATGGAAGGCCAAAGTTTCAGATGGGGAAGTCCTGACCAAGCCGATGCCGACTCCTATTGTTGCTGATCAGTCGGCTTTCTTCGCTAGAATGGCGGATATCCGCCAGAAGGCCCTCGTGGCAAATCAACATATTCTCTTGGGCACTCTATTTGGGGGAGGTATGGATTTCGAATCTCACGTTCTTAAACTTCGCAGTGAATGGCGTTTCTGTTCTAAGACTTCGGTCATTGTTGATCATTCTTGTGGTTGGATTGAAATCCGCTTCAATAACATTCCCGATCTCAATCGAGTTTGGGAAAACCGCCTTTGACACATCAAAGGCCTTCTAATTGTGCTACTTCAATGGTATCCTGCCTTTAGTCCCATGGCAACTAAGGTTACTCATCTTGATATCTGGGTCCGCATTCCAAATTTGCTAGTCGAGTTTATGTGATGTGAGGCAATTATTAATATTATGGAGCAGCATAATTGTTGTAGGAGGAAATCGAGTTCAAAATATAGAAATATAAATCAAACCGGATCTTGCCCACGCAAATGATTACAAGACTTCCTCCCGATGTAGAAACAGAAAGTCAGGATCGATCCTTGAGGAAGCGTGTCAATGGATCTCAGGTAGCGGAAGAATCTCACGGGGGATTTCGACTTCAGAGTACTCGACCTCGACCAAAGGTGGTCGACAGGGGGTCAGTACAGTCGAATTCGAGCAAGCAGAAGCCACTGAAGTTGGTCGATCTCGAGGAAGCTACTCGACGTCGAGGAAATTGGTCGAAATTGAGGAAGCTTTGTCGATGTCGAGGAACCTGCAGAGACAGAAACAAAAGCGATCTTACTTGACCGAGAATCAGTAGTCGACGTTGACCAAGGTTGGTCGAAATCGAGGAGAAAGACAGTAACTAAACGAATGCAAATTTCAAAATAAACTATGTATGAAAAAGAACTTCCAGGATCGGGGTTTGCAACAACGATAACCAAACATGCATAAGGCAAGATAAAGAAGAATAATCATGCAATCTCATCAAAGGATCAAGCTTTCGCCTTTTCCAACAATTAGACAACTCTTTCAAGAAACCCTAATTGTATTTACCGATTTTATGTTTATATTCCAAGTTGTTAACATGGATCTCTATTAAATAGGTAATAAACATATAAAAGGCAGTGGATGATCAAGGCATAATAAAAGTCGAATCTTTACCTCAAGCACGCGTGGCTACCGTTGGGCTCACCCCAACCCTAGAAGTAGGTGGACTACTCGCTCTTCATCGCAAGGAAAGACATCAATAATAAAAGGAAATAATTTTGCATTAATAAACTAAATAAAAGTTTTCAACTGATCGAAGCCAAATTGCTTTCGCTCTCTTGCTCCTACTCGGCCTCCACTCTCTCTCTCTACTTACTACCTCTTCTCCTCCTCTAGAATTGAATTGGAATGATTAAAAACTAGCCCCATGGGCTTTATTTATAGGCTTTAATCCTTGCTAGTCAAGGCAAGAAAATTATATCTATTCCTATAGATAAAACTTAAATAAAAGGAACATTTATCTAAAAGGGAAATATCTAAAATATCTAAATATCTTCATGTGGTAGATAAATCCTTCTCTCCATAGATAGATCTTGATAGAATAGGATGAAATCCGGCCTTGCTTCGTGCCCAAGTAATCCACATATGCTCGGATTGGCCCAACGGACTCGCGGCCCAAGAAAGTTTTGGTCGACATCGACCAGTTTGGTCGACGTCGAGTAACTTTGTCGACCTCGTCTTCTTCTCGTCTTCTCGAGCAGCTTATCTCTTCTTCTCGAACTCAGGCAAGCTTTTTGGTTGGTCGACATCCACAAAATTGGCCGACATCGAGGAAAGTGCTCGATCTCGGCTTGGCTCCTTGATTCCTCGAATGGCTTCCTCTACCTCGAGCTCGGGTGTGCTTCTTGGTCTTGGTCGAACTCGAGTTCTCTTTGTCTTCGGTTCTCGACTTGGTTCTGCTCTCAGTGGTAGTCGATGTCGAGTAACTTACTCGAGATCGAGGAGAATCCACCCTTCGTATTCTTCTTTTGGTTTTGTCCCAGAATGGCTCCAAATTCTGCAATATTAAACCAAAACTTATGTAGACCTCTATTTCTTGCAAATAAGCATAAAATACACAAATTTGCTATATTCCCAACGCAGAATACATATGACGATAGAATAAGGAGTTGAAATAAGCATAAAAACATGGTATAAAACATAGACATCAAATCACCCCATACTTAAGCTTGCTTGTCCCCAAGAAATAACTTGGATGGTAATTCAGGGGAAGAAAACAAACTCTCAACATCTTAGATTCATTCTTGTATGTCCTTGCAGTCAATTATCATCATCGAAAAGGTACTTGTGCCACAAATCCACACATGTGCATTAAAAAGCAACATCTACTCACAAAATGAGGGTTATGCAAAAACAATTCATGTGACAAAGCATTAATAATCCAGAGGACTTTAAATAAGCTGAATAAGGAGTAGATTGGTAAAAGGCTAAAGGTAGGAAATTTTTTGGCAATGTCGTGCGAATGATCCGAGGAAATGGAGTAATTTCCAAATTGAATTTCCACATTCCTTCTTCGTAAGATTAATCACTTTACAATCACCGCTCATTGCTTTTTTTCAATATTATGTTTTTACCTCTCTAACCTCGGCACTACCTTCTCGCGAGTCGCAAACATGGGTGTCATGAATGGCCCTGGATACTTAGTGCTTTGGACTCCTCACCTTGTGTCCCATCTCGCCAAACTATTATCTCAGCGAGCAGGGTCGATCTACCTTTATCTCCTGAGGTGATCGGATTTTCTTTCACTCATTAAATTTTCCATATATTTCAAACATTCCAGCCAAACTCCAAATATGATAATAACAACAACACAAACACCATATAATATCTCCATAATGTAACACCAATCTCAACATAATCCCCGGATAGAAAATAAGGTAAAGAATGGCAATATTTAGAACATGTGTGGAGCAATAATAGAAATAAGGCATAATATGGATTTTGTGATGCATAAGCATAGGTAAGGCTAGGAATATAAAAATGAGCATTATATGGAAATATAAAGTCCTCCATCCTCTTATCATGCAACATGTCAAAAGCAACTTCAAATTTTACCTCCTTTCATGGTTTTCAAGAAAATAATGCACTTCATTGTGGCTTCCCTTTACTAGGCAATTTCATGCTATATCTCTAGTGAATCTAATTTTGCATCATCGAGTTCAATAAAGGCTTCCATGCCACTATTTCTTTAGACAACTTACAAGATTTGGGAGATGTCTCATAAACTTTGAGTTTTAGCAATTATGCACAAAAATTAAAAATTCACCCAAAATTCACCATGTAAAACCATAAACAAACATAAAATAATGATAATGACTTAATGAGCTTTTCCCCCACCCCATACTTAAAATATACAGTGTCCCCACTGTATAAAATAATATAAAACAAAGGTAAAGGAAGGAGCTCATCGAATAACGCGTTGAGGAGTCAAAACAGGGGTCGTCGAGTACTCTCTGTTGGTCGACGTCGAGGAAATAGGTCGACGTCGAGTAAACTGGCAGCGTCGAGTTGGATGTGGAAGTCGAGAAAGCTCCTGGTCGGTCGATGTCGAGTGGCCTCCTCGACGTCGAGTAGATCTTGTCTGCTCGGTCTTCCTCTTGGTCGATCTCGACTTGGCCTTCGTCGATTTTGATTGGTCTGTCAGAGACTTCACCTCCTCTCTTCGCGATCCTGTATGCTTTTCGGCCTGAGAATTGTTAGTTGTTGCACAAAGACAAGACCTTCCACATGAAGCATTCAAAAACAAAAACAAAAAACCAAAACCAAATTCATAAGTTTCAAAGTCCCAAAAGTTTAAAAGTGTTATGTACATGCTCTAGATTTTAGAGTCGCTGGGCCGACTTCTCCGCTTGTGCTTAGGAACTCTCAATGTGGGGCCCTCTTTTGCTTGGCCCTTCTCCTGGATCATCTAGGTCCTGATTGTAGTATGTCAGCTCTGCTGACAGGTGGTTGTTTGCATAGAAACCTTTGTCTTCCTTCTTCCTCTTTCCAATCCTAATTTTGCGCAGGTTAGCTCGCCATGGGGCTTTATCTCCTCTAATATTCTTATTGAATTTTTTTTATAGACGGAGGAGAGGTTGAAATCATACCTGGACTTACCTTTTCGGGCCCGAAACAGTAATCTTCGGGCTGAGGTTGGTCGACGTCGAGTAGATCTGGTCAACGTCGAGTACAGGGACCCCATACTTAGGCTTTTGGCAAGTCTGGTGTTCAACAGAGGAAGTCGACTTCGAGTGAGCTTGGTCGATGTCGAGTTGTTTAGTCGACGTCGAGCAGCTTCTTGGCGCTTTCCTCCGTTGTTTGCTTACCCTCGTGGTTGTGTATGCTCTTCACCTCCAGCCATGAAATTTCCTCCTTTGTAGGTCCAAAAGAGAAATCTAAAACCTTATTGCCTATCGTGAAAGTGAGCTATCGCTTCCTGACGCTTATCTTGGCATCTGTAGTAGCTAGAAAAGTTCTACCAAGAATAATAAGGCAAGTAGGATCTTCCGCACAGTCTATAACAAGAAAATTATCGGGGATATAGAACTTACCAACCTGGACAGGGACAATATCGACCATACATGTAGGGATGACTACCGTATTTTTTGCCATGTATAGTTTGGCATCCACATGCTCTATTGATCCTATCTTTACCCTTTGCCAGATTGATAAGGGCATGATGCTCACGCTTGCACCTAGATCACACAATGCCTCATATTTAAATTGTCCAAATCCCAATGTAATAGAAAACTTACCAGGATCAGGTCTCTTCTTAGGGAAATCCATCCTTTTGCAGTCGCCAGCGATTTCTGAGATTGATCGCTTGTTGCTAAGGATTTCCTTGAGGAACTTGACATATGTAGGCATCTCTTGAAGAGCTTCTGAAAAAGGAATTGAAACATTTAGTTCCTGAAGCATCTTAACAAATCGTTTAAACCTACCTATAGTGGGATCTTTCAGCGCCTTGGAAAGGAAAGGCAGCGTCTTTTTAGATTCCGAAGCCAGAATAGCCGTCGTAGGTGTTGCGGAGTCCTCCACATTGGCTTGGGTGTCCTCGACATCGACTTGGGTGTCCTCGACATCGACTTCAGTAGTCGACGTCGAGTTGCATTGTCGATCAAAAGCTTCCTCGTTGTTGCCAAGTTGGTCGATGTCGGGTTGATCTCCTCGATGTCGAGTAGACTGGTCGACGTCGAGTTGCTGCTGATCGACGTCGAGCAGATGGTCAGCTTCGCCTTTCTCTGCTTCGACCTCTGGCTCGCGTAGTTGATGCCCACTCCTTAGTTTTACAGCAGCAACATGTTCGTGATGCCCCTTGGGATTTGGTTCTGTATGCCCAGGGAGCTGCCCGGTCGGTCGTGGAATTTGTTCTGCGAATTGACCCATTTGGGTCTCTATGTTCCTCTTCCAGATATCTAGTTCTCCAAATCTTATATTGATGTTTTGGAGCTGATTGTTGATGGCGCCATTGGCCTGCTTACTTTCCGCTTGATTTCGGCGCATCTCGTCAAGGATAAGCTGTAGATCATCCTTTCACTGGTCTCTTTCTGGATATCCTGGAGCTCTGTATGGTGGGGGGTTCTTAAGGGCACCTTGGTTCCACGATGGTTGCTGGAACCGTTGATCCCCCATATAGCGATTGGGACCCCTACGTAAGCGACCTCTTCGTGAGTTTCTGCCATCCTGACTTGCTCTGTATGTGGGCACTCTAGAGTGGTGTGCCATGTGAGCCACATTCAATGTAGGGATGGTTGAGAGAAAGAAACTTGACTTGCTTGAGGAGCTTGCGATTCTGATCTCTGTAGAATTGCTCCTTAACATCATGATCAATCTAGCTCCTTGGGAGGCTCATAAAGGGGCATGGATGGGGCTGGCCTGGCATAATTGTTGTTGTCTTCATCGTAGTTTGCAACAGCCCCATAAGTATTGTCGAAGTTGGTCAACCTTTTGATTATAGCACATGCCTCTACTGGTGACTGTGTGAGGTACTCATATTGCGTGAATTGGTTGATCCTATCCTTAGAAGCCAGATCAAGAGAATTGTAGAAGATCTCCTGAATGACATAGGGTGGTTGCCCATGAGTAGGGAAGATCAGCAGGTCTTTATATCGATCCCATGCTCGTGCTAGCGGTTCCCAGGCTTCTGTTTGAAAGCTGTAATCTTTTGCCTAAGGAGAGTTGTCTTGGCGGGAGGAAAGAACGCATTCCTAACCTCTGCCCATGTTGTGAGGGATCGCGCAGGGAGACCTTCAAGGCACTTCAATGCTGGACCATCAAGAGACCAACAAAAAGCCTTCATTTTGACATATTTCAGAGTAGTACCTTAAGAAAGAGTATGACACATGTCAGAAAAAATAGTAATATGTTTGAGAGGGCATTCATTAAATCTTCCATATATAAAAAACATTATTTTTAATTTCAATAAGGAAGGCAGTGCGAATTTCAAAGTTGTTTTCAGGGATTAGAATAGCCGATTCAGGCACGACAAGAGTCGGGTGCATGTAATCCTCACCAGTGGTAGGGTATTGGGCAAGCTCAGCCTCCGCCTACCTCCTCAGTTCTGCTTCGTGCTCAGTGCGTGCCCTCTCAGCGGTGAGAGCAGCATTGTTGGCTGCTAATTCCCTCTGAAGCCTCTCAATCAACTCAGCTTGTGTTTCGGCAGTCACCATGATCTTCTTAAATCTAGAGTGGATGCGAAGAAGGTGTTTGGGATCGTCTAAGGTGTCAAACTCATGTGGTTGACCAGAAGGGCGCATACACCTGCAAAATCAAAACTTAAAGGAAAACGTGAGATCTAACTACCTAAGGCGTGAATGATTGCTTCCCCGGCAACGGCGCCGATTTGTTGTAGGAGGAAATCGAGTTCAAAATATAGAAATATAAATCAAACCGGATCTTGCCCACGCAAATGATTACAAGACTTCCTCCTGATTTAGCAACAGGAAGTCAGGATCGATCCTCGAGGAAGCGTGTCAGCGGATCTCATGTAGCGGAAGAATCTCACGGGGGATTTCGACTTCAGAGTACTAGACCTCGACCAAGGGTGGTCGACAGGGGACAGGGGGTCAGTACAGTCGAATTCGAGCAAGCAGAAGCCACTGAAGTTGGTCGATCTCGAGGAAGCTGCTCGACGTCGAGGAAACTGGTCGAAATCGAGGAAGCTTTGTCGATGTCGAGGAACCTGCAGAGACAGAAACGAAAGCGATCTTGCTTAATCGAGAATCAGTAGTCGACGTCGACCAAGGTTGGTCGAAATCGAGGAGAAAGACAGTAATTAAACGAATGCAAATTTCGAAATAAACTATGTATGAAAAAGAACTTCCAAGATCGGGGTTTGCAACAACGATAACCAAACATGCATAAGGCAAGATAAAGAAGAATAATCATGCAATCTCATCAAAGGATCAAGCTTTCACCTTTTCCAACAATTAGACAACTCTTTCAAGAAACCCTAATTGTATTTACCGATTTTATGTTTATAATCCAAGTTGTTAACATGGATATCTATTAAATATGTAATAAACATATAAAAGGCAGTGGATGATCAAGGCATAATAAAAGTCGAATCTTTACCTCAAGCACGCGTGGCTACCGTTGGGCTCACCCCAACCCTAGAAGTAGGCGAACTACTCGCTCTTCATCGCAAGGAAAGACATCAATAATAAAAGGAAATAACTTTGCATTAATAAACTAAATAAAAGCTTTCAACCAATCGAAGCTAAATTGCTTTCGCTCTCTTGCTCCTACTCGGCCTCCACTCTCTCTCTACTTACTACCTCTTCTCCTCCTCTAGAATTGAATTGGAATGATTAAAAACTAGCCCCATGGGCTTTATTTATAGGCTTTAATCCTTGCTAGTCAAGGCAGGCAAATTATATCTATTCCTATAGATAAAACTTAAATAAAAGGAACATTTATCTAAAAGGGAAATATCTAAAATATCTAAATATCTTCATGTGGAAGATAAATCCTTCTCCCCATAAATAGATCTTGATAGAATAGGATGAAATCCGGCCTTGCTTCGTGCCCAAGTAATCCACATATGCTCGGATTGGCCCAACGGACTCGCGGCCCAAGAAAGTTTTGGTTGACGTCGAGTAACTTCGTCGACCTCGTCTTCTTCTCGTCTTCTCGAGCAACTTCTCTCTTCTTCTCGAAATCAGGCAAGCTTTTGGGTTGGTCGACATCCACAAAATTGGCCGACATCGAGGAAAGTGCTCGATCTCGGCTTGGCTCCTTGATTCCTCGAATGGCTTCCTCTTCCTCGAGCTCGGGTCTGCTTCTTGGTCTTGGTCGATGTCGAGTAAATAGGTCGACGTCGAGTAGAGTCAAACTCGAGTTCTCTTCGTCTTCAATTCTCGACTTGGTTCTACTCTCAGTGGTAGTCGTTGTCGAGTAACTTACTCGAGATCGAGGAGAATCCACCCTTCGTCTTCTTCTTTTGGTTTTGTCCCGGAATGGCTCCAAATTCTGCAATATTAAACCAAAACATATGTAGACCTCTATTTCTTACAAATAAGCATAAAATACACAAATTCGCTATATTCACAACCCAGAATACATATGACGATAGAATAAGGAGCTGAAATAAGCATAAAAACATGGCATAAAACATGGAAATCAATAATGCGAGCACATTCATTTGTCTTGATAAGCTGTCCCACCAGAAAATCCGTATTAGCTACACCCGCTTCTGTGCTAATGTTAGCTTGGCGGGACTTGTGGGGAGAATCGTTGTCCCTGACAAGCACGCTCAACCCCTCACCCGCTTCTGCGCCTGTTCTACGAGGACTTTCCACAGCCTGCGCCTGTTCTACGAGGACTTTCCACAGCCTGCGCCTGTTCTACGAGGACTTAGCCTGCGACGGTTGTTGTCGATTTCGACTCTCTGGCTGAGCTTGCCTCTGTGGAAATTGATGGTGGTGCTATTGCCTTCATTGGGTCGGTTAAGCCCGCTGAGGATGACCTCCCTGCTTCTGATGATGAATCGCTGGGCTAGACAAGCAAGGAGGCCCCGCCGGTTGTGTCCACTGCTCTTTCTCCGGGTGTGATGGTAACCCTAGCTGAAAACTCTCCCGACATGGATATTGATCTGAGTTAGGTTCCTGCTGGAGTGTTGCCTGGTAGTTCCTTCTCGGTGGAGTCTCTACAACCTTCTCCTTCCACATCGACCTCGCGTTCGGTGTCTCGCTGGCTTGCTCGTATGGGCATCAACTCTCCAGGGGCTGCAACAAACCCGGACTTAAGCAGTGGCACCAGCCATGGGGATGACTCGGTATCCTTCCACCTGAAGAGGAGCAAAGCCTAGTTTCCTATGATTGCACACCAATCAATTTTTTTGGGTTGTTTATGGGTGTTTTATAAACATTATGTTATTGTGGTCCTTACTTTTGGTATCTTCTGCGTTTTCATCGGGTTGTCGTATGTGATTTTTCTTAGTGTTGCTCGCTCGTCGACCACTCGGGAGTATTGAGTTCTCTTACTCTTGTTGATGTCCTGTGCTCCTTCTATTACAAGTGGTAAGCCCACTTATGGGCCTTTTGCTTACACCATTGCGTTTTCTTATTATCTCTTATCGATTTCCTATCGTTATGCCTCTTCTTTATCTGTTTTATATATGCATACTACTCCTTTTCTCGTTCTGTTGTTGCTTTCCTTCTTCTTTTGCAGGGATTGACCTCTAGCTAGCATTGGCAGCTCGACGGTCCGTCTTTACAGGGGACTGTTGCTGGTGTTCATGTCTTGGCGACTACATCCGAGGCACTTCAGGGGGCTCTCAGGCGTCGGTGAAGTGGCTGAAAACGGAGCTTCAGGGGAATGCATTTCACTTGTTATAAACCAACTGGAACAACCGATACATAAGCCTTACCAGCCAAGACCGATCGAACAACACTCTTATACTACCATTTATCCGACTCTTCCGAGTCTTATTCAATGGCGTAATTGCCCATGTAAAATGTATTATTCAAGCATCATTCTCATGTACAAAGATGCATTTACAAACACTTACTGAATTGTGTTTCCTTGCTTACCTAGCTCGTGTAATTTCCAACTGATTCATGTATGATCAACTAATGCAATGAAAACATCTACAAATGGGGATGTGCTCAGTAGGTTATTCATCACTTATCAACCTTTCAAAACGACAGTTACCAACACTAACAAACACAAGTCACGAACTGACGGAGGTAAAACCTGTCGTTGATCCGCCAAAAAAAACTCAAACCTATAGCAAGTATAGCAATAAGCAAGAGGTTGATCCACAGGGAAAGTTATAATTCCAGTTTGATTTAAGTGTCAATCAAAGTAACCAATTTGGGGGGTTTTTGTGTGTGAAAGTTCCGCCTTTTTATCAAAGCGGTGTAAGGAAAGCAAAGTAAATGAATTTGTTTTAGACAATTCGGAGAAGCGGTTCTACCTACAATTTTCCACTTTATTTGGCTGAAGCGATCCTTGTAACTTTTTCTCGTCCTATTAAGTTTCCTATGAATGCCCTTGTCCCGACCTAATATAGTTACTAGTCCAATCAGTCCTAGAAACCCTTATCAATCGAACAGTCCCTAAAGAAGGATTTAACCCAATTGATAACTTTAAGTCCAGAGATTAGCCAAGGTATTTGCAGTCCCTAAAGACGGATTTAACAACACATCCAACTTTCTACTTATTCAATTAGTTCAATTAGCCCTAAAGAAATAAGTTTGCTACTTAGGTTAAGGTTCACAGTCAGGAATCTACAAAACCTTAGCAATTGAATTAATTCTAACTAGTTGCGCGGCCTAGATAGAATAAAACAATAGACAATCAAGCACAAAGAAGTTGAAGCATTCAAATATAGGAAACAAGGAACGAGAATTAGAAACTCACAATCAATCCAAATAAAGCTTCAAATTGCAGGCAGAATAGATGAGTTTAGTTCCTCATGGAAGACATCGCTCAAAATCTCTAAAGTGTCTGATGAAAGAATAGAATAGAAGTTCTGGAAAAATAACTAAATTTGGCCTTATAAAGATCCAAAGTCGGCCACCAACATATCCAACACAAACTAGGGTTTTTGTAACCAAAACAACGCGCATACGTCAAATGATGCTGCGGTCGCATCATCGGCTTCTTCCAAACCCCGCAGCAATTGATTGGCCACGACCGCGGCATACATGTTGTGGCCGCAGCCAGGGGCCTTTCACGGAAAATATATCCCGAATTTGCTCTTCTTGTCAACAGAAAAGTTGAAGTTCTATGAAAGAGCTTTCCAACACATGGTCATAATAGTCAATCGGACAACCGATGCCTCCATAAAGTGCAAACAAAGTTCAGCATGTCTGGCGACAACTTCTGCAGACTTGTTCTTCGTTTAGGTCCGCTTCTTCTTCTCAGGACCTCTTGAGATCTTCATGTAAGCTTCTCCGATCAACTAGACATTCTCATCTAATGCGTTAACAATTATGCATACCTAAATCCATGCTATCACCAATCAAACACATTCCTAAGGTTTATAAGTTACAAACAGAAACCATCGCAAAAGGTTTAAATGAATATATGTTCATGGAATTGTAGGAGGATGAGGAGAAGAAACTTCTAGACTAACACGGAACTGTTCTGTAAAAAAAATTGCATAAATGTTCTGGCTCTGCTTGAGACCAAGACTAATAAATTACCACCGGAAGCTGTTTGGAAAAAATGTGGGCTTGCTCACATGGCTTTCGACCTTGCTAGGGGCTTTTCGGGGGGTATATGTCTGCTATGGAAAGACCTTCCTATCTCATAGGGTGATATTACTCTCATCTCAGTCAGTCATAGACTCATCTATATTAATTATCTTGATAAAACAATCAATAAATTAATAGCAATACTTGTGGTTTATGCACCACCGAACCGGTGCTCAAAAGACGAATTTCGGGAAAAACTTACCAGTTATGCAACCAATCTTAACATCCCGTTCTGCATTATTGGGGATCTCAATGAAATCTCGAAACCAGAAGACAAACTGGGGGGCATCTACCCATCCCATGCAAGGTTTAAACGACTTCATGACATCAAACAATCACTTCAGCTAACAGAAGTACCAACCCATGGGGGCAGTTATACTTGGCAGAAAAGAAAATCGGATATGCCGAATAATAGCTACGCCAAATTGGACCGGTTACTATCACAAAATGAAATCATTGCAGCTTTCGATGGAATTCGAGTCAGAATCCATCCGTTCACCAACTCCGACCACGCTCCCATCTCCCTTGATTTGCGATCCCCGTCAAAGATCAACAGGAGTCCTTTCCGATTTGAAATGGCTTGGACGACTAAACCCAAATTCTCAAACCTCCTGAAACAGGCTTGAAGACTGAATCCTAACGGATCCTACATGTTCAAGCTCGTTAAAAAGACGAGCCTTCTAAAAAAATTTAACTAAACGTTGGCATAAAGGCACATTTAAAAACATCCACAAACAAATTTTTGAGACGGATGAAGCGCTATTACTGTTACAAAAAAGTATGATTGCCAATCCAACACAGGATCTAAACGATCGACACAAGCGTCTACTCAACAAGCGTGAGCGAATGCTTGACTTCGAGCGTCGCTATTGGAGCCAACGGGCTAAGGCTAAACACATCCGACTAAATGATATAAATTCCAGTTATTTCCATAGAATAGCTACAACCAAACGGGGCAGAAAAATGGTTAAATTCCTTACCACGGAATCGGGATTGATCCTACCTGACCATAACCAAGTCAGTGACGAATTTGTTACCAGTTTTTCGAAGAGATTCAAGTCTTCATACAATCACGATAATTCCTATGACGAGAACCTTACTGTCATCAACCATGAAATTTCTGATCACCAGAATCAGTTGCTTACCACGCCCATCACAAACGCATATATTAAATCAACCTTTTTTTCAATTAAAGTCGATAAGGCGCCGGGCCCTAACGGTATGCCGGCAAGTTTCTACAAAAATTACTGGCATATTGTCGGCCCCTCCATCATTAAATCAGTTAAAGCATTCTTTTCGAGTGGCAAGATGCTACGACAAATCAATCACACATTCATCACGCTTATTCAGAAAAATGACGACCCTCAAAATGTGGGTCACTATAGGCCAATCAGCCTCTGTTCCATGATTTACAAAATCATCTCCAAGATTCTGACATCAAGATTAACGACATTTTTCGACCATCTCATCCATCCCCTACAAAGTGATTTCACCAAAGGTAGGTACATCCAAGACAATATCCTCATTGCTCAGAAGATTTTCCACTCGTTTAGACAAACTAAAGCTAAGACAGGCTACATGGCTATCAAGCTAGACATGAAAAAGGCATATGACCGTGTCGAATGGCCAAAAGGTAAATCTACATAAGTCCAGTTTCCAGGTGTCTCCAAACACTTCAACCACAACCATCCACACGGTCACAAATGCTATGGGCATCCCACATGCAAATAATCTAGAAAAATATCTAGGATGTCCCATTATAAATGGTCGGGTCAACAAAAACACTTTTACGGATATCATCCTCAAAACAAAGCTGCAACTGACTAAATGGAAAACCTCGTCTCTTTCTGCCGAAGGAAGGAAAGTTCTGATTAAAGCCAATCTTTGAGCCCAACCTTTGTTCCTCATGCAAGCGTTCTTATTACCTTCGTCGATTCTGCACAAACTTGACCAGATCTATGGGAATTTTTTTGGAACAAAGACACCAATCATACGCCTCTGGTGAGTTGGGACAAGATATGCACAGATACCCTAGACTGGGGGTCTGGGTATTTATAAAGCCAAAACGATGAATATAGCACTACAAATGAAATTGCTATGGAAGCTTATCGCAGAACCAGATAATATCTGGGTCAAGGTAATAGCAGGCAAGTACCTTAAGGGGGTTCCACTCCTAAGTTACAAACATAAGGGAAATACTTCTTGGCAATGGGCTAAATTAAATTATATCACATAACTCTTCAAATCGGGTCTGAGATGGTCAATCGGGGATGGGCAGACCGTTAATTTCTTGAGTGACAATTGGAACAGCAAAAAACCGCTCTATCACATGGCTACACAATCAATCCCGGATGATATTGCGACTTGGTCGGTTGCCATATTTATTAATGACAACAACACTTGGAACATTCAAAAGCTCCAAACGGACTTACAAGGCCTTCTTGACATGGATATTATATCCACAATCTCCAGGACTCACCTTCCCCATAATAGGTTCTTTGACATACTTTTTTCGGGATCCAGCAAAGATGGCTGGTTCTCCACGGCTGCGGCAACAAAGATTATACCAAATAATGGGGGCGACAAAAATTTCGGTTGTAACTAGATTTGGAAAATGGACGTTCCGTACAAAATAAGGCATTTCCTATGGAAAACTGCACGTGATGGCTTACCAACCTCTGACAGATTGGAACGGTCTCATGTTTCTGTCCCTTCAGGGTGTATTTTCTGCGGTTGTACTACTGAATCGACTAGTCATATCCTGGTTCAATGCCCCATGACGTCTTCGCTCACCAAATCGCTAAATATAAACCATCCCTCAGAGGCTGATCTCGACTTAGACACAAAGCCCAATCGGCTGCTAAACGATATTCACAACAATCTCGGCACCAATACTTTCACTAAGCTGGCTTTTGCATGGTGGGGTATTTGGTATTTTTGCAATCAGATGGTATTTCAACAGATACCAAACTCCTCGGTTCAGGCGATTACTGTATTCTGCAATTCGACATACCGGTCTTAGGGTACTCGAATTGAGGACTCTGAGACGATTCCTTTCAGCAAAAATAATAACAAGCCAGGATCGACAACCGTAATGCCTAAGACTATTAGAGGCCATACCTCCAGATCGAAGAGTTGGAAAAAAACACCTTTAGTTTACTACAAACTCAATTTCGATGGGTCGTACTGCCAGTCGGGGATCGGAACCTGCAGTTTTGTGATCCGAGATCATTTAGGCAAAGTGATGTCCTTAGGTGCGGTACAATGTAATAATAGCTCAGTTGTTTTCCCCGAGGCTATGGGCCTTCGTATGGGGCCTCCAAGGCCAAATTAATGGATTTTAATAAAATTTTGATCGAAGGGGACTGCTTGGCCCCTAGGAGATCGAACTGCTGATGGTTGATGTTAAAGTCGATTTATATTCTTTCTCTCATGTTGCTATTCGTCATATTTTCAGGGATTTCAATGCGGTGGCCGACAGGATTACACATCTGGCCTACTCTGTCCTTGTCGATGCTAGCTTCACGGATGATCTAGAACTTCGGGTTCTCGTCAGCTTGGACGCACTAGGAAAGATGTCGGCTTGTTGGCGTGGTTCCTAATCTTTATTTGCTTCCAAAATATATATATATATATATATATATATATATATATATATATATATATATATAATCGACACCTTATGACTTTGTTGAAGTCTATAATCCAAGGCTAGTGATTTCCAGAGTTATCTTTGTACGTCTTCTTTTTGGCTAGTGAATTCGTTTGTTTTGCTAGCTCGTAGTTTTCAGTGTAGAATGATATGTACTTTTATTTTTGAATTTTTCTTTCCATCATTTGTTTCATGTTATTTTCCTTTTTTCATTTGTTTTTATTATTTGCTTATGTTACTTGATTCTGGTTGTACATAATAGTTAGTCTATCTACCGGTTTGTCCGATCTCTTGTTTTCTCCAGACTTGTCCGAATTTCTTTCCTTGTTTACAATGTTCTATAAAACGCTTGACGGATGCTTGACAGTAGGGTAGGGTTAAGGGTCCATGCAGAGTCTAGCCAGATTTCATGACGAGTCTTTATAATCTAAGCGGGTTTTAAGGTCCTTGGTGGCTGGGTGAGCTCAACGGTTCATACGGGTTTGGCTTTTTTAGAACAGTGCTGGTATATCAAAAAAAAAAAAAAAAAAAAACTCTCTCTCTTCGGACCCTCCTTTCATGTGCTCCCTTTCTAATAAACGTTACTCCTCTGCTGACTCCCTCAGGCAGTCACGCGGTCAGGCCTCATGAAATCTACCAGCCCAAAAAGCGCCGCCTTTCTCCTCCGGCACTACCTCCATTGTCCGACGTGGGTGGTCCTGCCGCGTCACATATTCCAGTATCTCCTTCATACACGGTAATATCACTTTCGCCGTTTTACATATTTAAAAAGTTCGAAACATTGATGGGTAGGGTTTGCTAATTTAGTGAAATTGTGATGAATGTTATGGTTAGAGATGAATGTGTTTATGTGTGGTTGATTGAATGTTAGCAATTTATGAGGTGAAAGCTGTTGAAGGTCTGGTTTCATGAACGCCTAATAATCATGCACATAAGGTGTTTGATAAAATGCGTGGTCCAATCCTAAGCCTATATTCACATAAAATTGGTGAAAGAACAGGACATAAGAGGTTAAGCAATCCTTTTTGTGCAATTTCAGAGCTTAAACTAAAAAGAGAACCCTCGACTTATTCTAGGATAATCCACAATGCAACTCAATCTTGAATAAAGTTTAAGCAACTAGGTGGACAGTGCAGTTATCATGAACCTCGGGCATTTAGTATATAGACGAATCAGTACTCAATTTAAGTAGTATCATAATTGCCTTTTTAAACTAGCAAGAAGCTGAAGTTAGAAGTTCAGTCAAATTTAAAATTTCGTGGATAGGCATTTCAAATGTACATGTATGACTTGGTCTTGATCAATGATCACTTTAGGAATGTTGATCCATAAGCAATGGCTTGTGGATCAACTTAGATGTTTGCAGAGGGCTTTTGATTTGATGATAAAAGTAATAAAACCTAATCATTTTCTAGGTTAAAACTTATTTACTCACGTAGGATAATTGATTATGCCGATAATTGCCTTCTATGCTTTCCTATGTTGTGAACATCTTCATGGCATTAATTTCTATTTTCCGTGCACGTGTATGGTGCTACCCAGTTTTGTGATTTGCGTTCTCAACAGTCCCCCTCATGACATTAATCAGTTTCTGTGTTTCCTTTAGAAAGCTTATGTTGCTACCCAATTTTATGAATTGCCTATTTCCCTTCCCTCTGGATGCATGAGTTGCTAATGAGATGAAATGCTTAGATCCACTTTTCAGAAACCAGTTTGCCAGAAAAATAAAATAAAATGGTTTTTTTGCACCACCAAACTTTCAAACTTGGCTCAGTGGATGGTTTTAATTAATTTTTGGCGATTTTCTTTAAAATGGGTTTTTGGTTTCAGCACATCAGACTTGGGTATTTCCGTATTTATTGTTTCAGCACCTTTACCTATCGTTCAAAATTTGAAACTTGCTAAAAACTCTCAATTTTAATGGTCAAAACTTTGTAACATCTTAAGGTTTATATTGTGTACCCAGACCTTAATTGATCCGTGTGTTCCAATGGTATACTTCAACATCAACTATGGAGGTGAAGGTCTCAAATCTTTTGCAGAGATGCACGTTCAACCAGCTGAAACAAATTCATGCATTCATCATCACTACATCTCTTTACCAAAATGTTGGAATCTTATCAAGATTTCTACGCCGAAGCACCGAATTCAGTGACATGGAATACCCTAATCTGGTCTTCACACACCTCTTAGATAGTCCCTTTAGTACACAGGTTACGCTGTGGAACGCGATGATCAGGGGATATGCATTTAATGGACCCTTTGAGGATTGCTTAGTGATTTACATCGATATGCAAAGGAGAGGGCTAATACCGAATAATTTCACTTACCCATTTGTTATCGATTGCTGTTCCCAAATGAGGAGTTTTGATCTCGGGATGACAGTGAATTCCCATGTAATCAAATCTGGTTTTTTGGGTGCATTTAAGGTATCTGAATCTCTTCTGCATATGTACTTGAATGTGTATCGGAGTTCTAGTTCATCTGCAGGGATAATTGAAGGGCTGAGTTCTGCGCGGAAGGTGTTCGATGAAATGCATGCTAGGCCTGTGGACTCATGGAATAAGATGATCAGTGTGTATGTGGATGTTGGCAATATTGATTGTGCTCAAGAGGTGTTTGAAGAAATGCCTGAGAGGGACATTGTGTCGTGGAATGCAATGATTTCAGGGTTTATCAAAGCTGGGGATGTTGTGAAAGCTAGAGAAATCTTTGAAAGGATGCCGGATAAGAACGTGATCTCTTGGACTTCCATGGTTGCAGGCTATGGAACCTCCGGTGACCTTAAGGCAGCTAGAGAGTTCTTCGACAACATGCCAAACAGGAACCTTGTTTCTTGGAATACCATGATCTCTTGTTACACCCAACACAAGAAATTCAAAGAGGCACTGAATCTCTTTGTACAGATGCAATCAAAAGGCATAGATGCAGACGGGTTCACGTTCACTTCTGCTTTGACAGCCTGCTCCCATCTGGGCGATCTAGAACTCGGGAAATGGACAAGATCCCGCATACGTGACTGGTCCAAGCTAGGATTGGAAGTCGTCACTGCATTGATAGATTTGTATGCCAAATGTGGACATGTCGATTTAGCCTTCGCACTATTTATCAAACTCGGAAAGAACAAGGATGTCTTCTGTTGGAATGTAATGATCAAGTCACTTGCAAGCCATGGCAGGGCTGAAGATGCAGTAAAGCTCTTCTTCTTGATGACCAAAACAGACCCATTGACGCGAAATGACCACACTTTTTCAAGCGTTCTTTTTGCCTGCAGTCACGGAGGATTACTCAGCGAGGGCCAAAGGATTTTCGATAGCATGGAGACGGATTTTGGGGTGAGTCCGACGATTGAGCATTATGGTTGCATGGTGGATTTGCTGAGCCGAAAGGGGCAGCTTGCAGAGGCGTTTTCTTTAGTCGAGAAGATGCCATTTGAGCCGGATGTGGCTATATGGGGAGCTTTGCTTGGTGGGTGTAGGATATGGGGTGATGTGAAGCTTGCAGAGCGAGTGATGTCGAACGTAAATGGATTGAAGATGAAAGAACCCGGAGTTTATGCTTCATTGTGTAATGCATATGCTTCCATGGGAGAGTGGCCACAAGCTTCAAGTGCTAGGCGTAAGATGGAAGAAGATAACATATGGAAGAGCACAGGACACAGTTTTGTCATATGAGAAATTTAGCTAAAGTATCTTTTCGGTTAATTTATTGTCCAAACTATCCCTTAAGAAACCATATTGTGTGAAAAATTCCATAAATCTCGATGGATAAATCCTATAAAATTTTTTTTAATAAATAGCTAAAATAATTAACATTTAAAGAATATTTCTCATTATGGATGTCTCTGGATGATTAAACTATCTTCCAATAACGTAAGTTAGAAAAACAATTAATAGAAAAATCTAAAAATGTTGTAAAATGAAAGAAAAGAGAGTAGGAGAAAGACATAGAAGGAGAGATCTCTATTAGTTGTGTGCCTCTTCAAGAGGGATTAGAAGGTCTTATATAGGCAAATATAAAAGAGTACATAAATAGTACTATGAATGTAGGGAGTTTAGAAGGTGAAAAATCCATAATATAAAAGATATTACAACACTCCCCCTTGGATGTGCACCTTATAGTTTACATATTGCCTCGTTAAAAACTTTGTCAGAAAAACCCAGTGGGACAAAACCTGATTAAAGGGAAAAAGAGTACATATGTAGTTTGATACGCTTTGGTGATACTGCCTCGTTAAAAACTTTATCAGGAAAACCCAGTGGAACAAAACCTGATCGAAGGGAAAAAGAGTGTAGTGCGTATATTCTCCCCCTGAATTCAACATTCTTCTTGCAGCTTTCTCTATTTGATAAGCTCTTCGAACTTTTTGATAATGCCGACTTTATGAGCTGCATGGTCGAGTCTAAACATTGTCTTCCGATCTGTGAAAGTTAAAATTATTTCATGTATCACACTCGACTTCGATGCAATAGACTTCATTGTCTTTGGTGATGAATTGCTTTCAATGCACAAATATAAGGTACCTCAGGACCTAGTTTGCTTTTCATCGTTTGACACGGGGGATCCGATGTATAGATATATGATGTATAAGTTGCCTCGTAAAAAACCTTACCTTGGAAAATCCAATGGGATAAAAACCAAGATTAAGGAAAAGAGTACAACGTTGTATATAGTACTTCAGGACACAATACACCATGTCACCACTTACACAATACTTCAAGTACTATAAACACCCTTTGGCTTAATCGTGTACATATGACGAGGCTTTCATATTGATGCTTCGGGCATTTCAAATTAATCGATCATTTTCACTTATATTCTTTTATGAATGATCAATTTGAGTATACAACTACTATGTCCATCAATTACGGTTGGAGTCGGTTCATCAACAACCAAAGATTATATCCACTACTCGTGAATATATTTTCATATCGCCCAAAAGGGGACTTTTGTGTAGTTAATCTTGCTTTATATCTTACAACTTCATTTCCCTTATTGCGGTTTTGTATAAACTTCCAATTAAAACCAATGATGTTATACCATCCAATGTTGGAACTACAGGTCCAATAGGATCATGCTTAAAGAATTCATCATGAATTCCTTTTTTCTATCTCTTCTATCATATATCATTTCGATGTCGACATCCATTATTTGGTTGATGATCATCAGATTTCCATGAGCTCTTTCCACTTCTGAGGAATCCTAAAGTGAGAGTCTAGTGATCGATCTCCAACACTTCTTGTGTATTTGAGAATCACTTGATTTTTGTTAGTTTCGGAGTTACTTCTGGAACCTCCAAATGAGCTAGCTAGTGCAATATACATGACTTAGTCACTTTCTTGGCCTTAGTAAATGCATTTGATCACTTTTAGCTAAACCATATAATCATCATTTGGTGTACATAAGTGTTGAACTTCTGGTTCACATTCATTCATCCGCGGATCCCAAATGATATATAGAGAAGTTGCTTTCATGCAATCTCTTTCTTTAATATAGTCTCACTTTCTCTCCCCCTAAATACCGAGCATTTGATCACCTTTATAAAGCTCGAGTGATTTGATACCATTAGGGACTCAAACCCCATGTATCATTCAACTTCTTTGTGGTCTTTTTAGTTAATTGCGAAGGAGGCATCGGAACATATCCTCTCTTTTGGAGATAATTTGGGAGACGTTATTGTGTCAAATTCGAAATGCAAAATTGCATGGGCCCATTTGACACGAATCTTCTAGGTCGTTATGAGCTACTTAATGCTCAACAATGTGATTGATAACATTCTTTACCTTTTCATAAGACCAATGTGTTAAGGCATCTATATTGGAATAACACTGGTCCATATGACAATGTTTAATGTCTGCAATTGTCTCATTGAAGTCGATCAAGAGACATAAGATACTTTGCATTTACGCTTTATTATAGACGGTCTTGTTATTATTTTGCCAAGAAAACAAACCGTACATGTATGGTCACTCTTATAGGGGATCTTCCGGTCCTAGGATCTTCTAATCCTTTTGGTGGGAATTCATGTGAACTTCAATGATTTTGCAAATCATCGTTTTACTTGAGCGACCAAATGCCACAAAGAATAAGATTTTATCGTCAACTAACTTCTGGTTAGTGACATCATAAGTTTCAATGGTAAAACATTCTAAGTTCTAACCATTGAACTTTGTATATACATGGTGATCCATTTATTTAATCTGATGTCGTTAACTGGGTATTTTCAGAACTTCTGTTGGAGTCATACTACAAGTATGAAACTAACGACCATTATTCATAATATTCTCCAGGACATTAGAAATTAACCTTACAAAGATGACCTAGTTATAAGCCACAACAATAACTTTGGTTGCGCGTTTAACCATTATCTCTTTTACACCCTCTACGGGAGGGGCATGCTTCGGGTCATGCTGAGAGGATTGTCAAGAAGTGGTCTTGTAAACCGGATCATGTTTTGTGGTTATTTATATATATTGGTTGTACTTAACCAAATAAAAATAGTTCTGAATATGGTATAACCCACATTCCATGTACTTCTTCAAGAGTACAAATGTTTAAAATAAGATCTTATATACTCTTCTAGAGTTTATAAGAATCTGAAATTAGAGTCTTCAAGCTCTTATGCAGATTGTGATGAAAACTCACAACCTGCTGGATTGTTTACACATGGTATCGACACTTTGAGCTCTTAGCGAGATAAGTGTCACAATCTACTGGATTGTTTAACCATTGAGTTTAGGAACTTCAAACCCACAAAATAGGTGTTGAAAAACTCACAGTATAGTGGATTAAGGTAATAATAATAATAATAATAATAATAATAATAATAATAATAAAATTATGTAAAAGCTAATACTAAATAGTAAAGTATGTTAAGAGACATATATATCAACAATAATAATCTTAAAAAATAAATAAATAAAATCTACATTGTCGACACTTTGAGCTCTTAGCGAGATAAGTGTCACAATCTACTGGATTCTTTAACCATTGAGTTTAGGAACTTCAAACCCACAGTATAGTCGATTGGGCTGCGTCGTCTTCTTCCTATTTTGTGTTTCCCTTCTTTGTGTGCCTGGTCTGGTTTTAGCCGAGCCGACTGTGATTTCGATTTGAGTTGCCCGCTGAGTTCGGTTCGTACGTTGTGTCTGTGTTTGCTGTTGCCTGCGGCGGGTGTGGGCCGACTGTTTGCTGGTGTTGGCCGACCGGTGAGGCTGTTTTGGGCGGACTGTTTTGAGTCAGTTGTTGTCTGCTTACGACCGGTACGTGGTGTTGGCTACTTCGTGCTGTCGTGGTGTTGTGGTATTGAGGTTGATCTAAAGTGGGCTGCATTCTATTTAATTCCATACGTTCGGTTGTTTTAATTGGAGCTATATATGTTGTGGTGAAATTACTTTGCTTAGTTTTTTTTATCCCGTTATGCCCGATCTTGTTCGGTATCATTTCCCTTTTGTGGGTCTTTGTGGATGCCTTGATGGTGGTGGTAGAGGCCTTGTTAAAACCTCCATGCTCAGGCATCTTCGTGATCGACATTGCAGTGGTGATGCTCAGGAATTTACTCGTCAAACTCTTTCTGATAGTTTGACAATTTTTTATGCTGATGAGATGACTTTCAAGCGTATGGGGGGTTTGGTTATGTGGAGTTTGCCTTAAAACTCATACCTTTCGGACTCGGTGTCGACATAGTCAGGATGATTCTGTGGCCTCGCCGGACTGTGGTGATGGCATTGTTCGCTTTATTATTTATGATATTCCCAAACCTTCAGCCTTGTCTCCATCAGTTCCCTTGGTTGATGTTGGCGTTGTACCTGCTGGTTTGTCTATATCATTGCTTGATCAGTTGTTCTCTATGGGGTTACGCACCGTGAGATCAATCCCTCCTAAGTGTCGCCTTGGTTTTTCTCGGGTTTTAAAAGGGGCATTAGATGGTGTGGTTGACTCTCCTAGCGACATTTCCTGCTGGATTCGCTTGCTTGTGATGCCTATTTGTATACTTAAGACCTTTTCCCCACGGAGTAATCTTGAGTGCAGGACTGTTGTCAAGCGTCAGCGTCAAGAGGAGAGTATTGCTAGTGTTATTCGTACTTGGAGTGTGCCTGGTGGCAGTGTGCAACTTGTTCAGGAGACTTTAGCTGAGCTTCCCTCTTCTTTTGGTGGGGAGGATGACCTTGATTTGAGTGAGCTTAACATCCGACGGTGTCGGAGGAAGATTTGGAATGGTCATTACACTGCAGCTGTTAGGGTGCTTTCTTCATCAGGTATTGCCCCATATTCTGATGTTACTCTTGAGGCCCTGCGAGATAAGCACCCTACAGCTCCGTCTCCCAATTTGCCTCAGTTGTCTGTTGATCACTATCCTCTCGTTGCCTCCTCGACTGTTGTTTTGGATATGATTCGGAGTTTCCCGCGTGGCACATCATGTGGGAGGGATGGGCTCCGTGCTCAACATCTTTTTGATTGTTTGGGTGGAGCTGCTGTTGCTATTTCGGATGATTTGATCTCCTCTATTACTCAGGTGGTTAATCTTTTCCTGGAAGGTCGTTGTCCGCAGGCTCTGGGTGAGTATATTGCTAGTGCTCCGCTCACGCCGCTTGTTAAACCGGGTGGTGGTATACGCCCTATCGCTGTTGGCACTATTTGGAGACGCATTGTCTCTAAGGTTGGTGCTTGTTTAGTCGGTCCCTCATTGTCTAGTTATTTTGCTGGTCTTCAGTTTGGGGTCGGGGTATCCGGTGGAGGAGAGGCTATTTTGCATGCTTTGAATCGGTTTGTTGAGGCTCGGGGTTGTGAGGAGGGTCTTTCTATGTTGTTGGTCGATTTTCAGAATGCTTTCAACTTAGTTGATCGTGTGGCTATGTTGCAAGAAGTTCGCCGTCACTGCCCAGTTCTATCTCGATGGGTGGAGTTTTGTTATTCTAGTCCTGCTCGGCTGTATTATGGAGAGCATAGCTTATGGTCTTGTCGGGGGGTTCAACAAGGGGATCCTTTAGGGCCTCTGCTTTTTGCTTTGGTGTTGCATCCGTTAGTGTGCAAGATCAGAGACTCTTTCGATCTGAGTTTGCAGGCTTGGTACTTAGATGATGGCACTATTATTGGGGACACTTTGGTTGTGGGGAAGGTCTTGGATCTGATTATGGCGGATGGTCCTTGCTTTGGCCTTCATCTTAATGTGGATAAGACTGAGGTTTTTTGGCCTACGGAAGACCCCAGGAGTTGGCATCCTGGTGTTTTCCCCCCATCTATTGCTCGGCCCTCGCGTGGTGTCAAAGTTTTAGGCGGGCCTGTCAGCACATGCCCTGTTTTCGGCAGTGACCTTGTGGCGAAGAGAGTGACTAAGACCATAGAGCTTATGGATTCTGTCGCAAGGATTAATGACCCACAATGCGAGTTGCTTTTGCTTCGGGCTTGTACAGGTATTTCAAAACTTTACTTTGCTTTGCGTACTTGTTCTCCGAGTGTTTTTGGGCCGGCCCAGCTCTCCTTTGATGTGGCACTCCGTTCTAGCTTGGAACGTATTGGCAGTGGCGGCTTGCCACCTTTCCTTTTCATTTTGGTGGGCTCGGGGTGTATGTTGCTGGAGATGTCCTGCATTATGTTTTTTTGGCGTCTCGTTTGCAGTCTGCTGAGTTGCAGGCTAAGCTCCTACGTCTTTCTGGTATCATTGATGTTGGTCATGCTTTTGATGATGCTTGTCATGCTTTTATTGAGGCTACAGGTTTCGATCTTCTACGCGATCCTAGTGAAATCACTGCCCCCAAACTTATGAAGAAATTGGCAGATATATATTTCACGAAGGTTGCTTCTACATCGGACTCTGTTTTCTCTTTGACTCCACGACAAGTGGCATTATGGAAGTCTCAGCAGGGTGCTCACTCCTCCGATTGGTTGCGTGCAGTTCCTATTTCTGGTCTGGGGCAGACTATGAACGGCAGGACCTATCACAGTGTGCTTAGCTATCGACTGGGTGTGCCGTTGTTCACGGTATCTAGGCCTTGTCCGGCTTGTTCTCGGGTCTTTGATGGTGATGTTTATGGAGATCATGTTGTGTCCTGCGCTGGTACCGTGGGCATTAAACATCGACATAACCTCGTGCGCGATACCTTAGTGGATATCTGTTACAGGGTTGGGATTTCTGTCGATAAGGAGGTTGATATTGGTTTGGTTGATAGGCACGATAAGCCTCTTCGTCCGGCAGATTTGCTTCTTTATTCGTGGGACAGGGGGCGTGATGTGTGTGTTGATCTGACGGGATCTTCCCCGTTGACTCAGTCGGGGATGTCGGACTTTATACCTGGTCGTGTTGTTGGTGATGCTGCTCGACGCAAGTGTGTCAAGTATCGAGATTTGTGCACGGCGGCTGGGTATGGTTTCCTACCCTTCTCCTTCTCTTCGCTGGGAGAGCTGGATACGGATGTTGTTGCCTTGCTAAAGCGAATTCAGAAATTCTCATTATCTCAAGATGCAGGAGCTCGTTCTGCAGCTTTTATTTTTACTAGAGTTAGCTTTGTTATCGCTAAGGGAGTGGGTGTCCAGATAGTATCTCGGCTACCCACTAATTTCCTGTAGTATGTAATTATTTTTTTATTTATTATAATAATAATAATAATAATAATAATAATAATATATAAAAAATAATAATAATAATAATAATAATAAAATTATGTAAAAGCTAATACTAAATAGTAAAGTATGTTAAGAGACATGTATATCAACAATAATAATCTTAAAAAATAAATAAATAAAATCTACATTGGATGGTATGAAAATATACACATGTAATAAGAAAACAGACTGATGTAATGCATACACAGCCACGCAGGACGAATACCTACATGAATTCATTCAAATTAATCATGGTTGGTAAGCCTACGTATAAATCTACCGATGCTTATGGATGAAAAATGATCGATAAAGCTTTTAACCGTGAGAAACATCAGCTCTTTTAACCCTGATCGATTCAATTCAAAAAAAGAGATGATGAGACAATGATGAACGTCGTTCGTATCGAGTCGATCATGCTGATAACGTATTGTAAAATGAAAGAAAAGATAATAGGAGAAAGACATAGAAGGAGAGATCTCTATTAGTTGTATGCCTCTTCAAGAGGGATTACAAGGCCTTATATAGACAAATGTAAAAGAGTACATAAATGGAACTATGAATGTAGGAAGTTTAGAAGGTGAAATATCCATAGTATAAAAAATATTACAACAAAAAACTTAAACTGCTGCTATTTTTGGGGTAATCCAACCAAGCTATCTCAACTGATCCAAAGAAAGATGCATTTTAACGACTTTAACCGAGGCAACAATTTATTCAATGTCCACCACACTTATATGATATAGAGGCTTATTTACAACATCTCAAGGTCAGTGATCCCATCTCCTCAATTGAAAAAAAAATAAAAAATTACCGATCTAATGATTTATGAATGATTAGCTTTAGTCTTTTCAAAATCTAATTTCATTTATAGAATTTACTTATGCAAAGTAGAATATTAATGGCATAAATATATTGTTTGAATGAGATTAATCGATGAAACAACAGATAAAATATTAGATGTGAAAGTTGAGCTCTAATGCCATAGTGAGTACTAATGATTTTCTAGCAGTTTATTTGAGAACTTCAAAATATTTTATTCTCATTTGTTTATTCTTTTTAATTACTTTCATATATAAATAATACTACTAATATTTCTTAAATTTTTCTCCTCAATTTTTTCCTCTAAAAAAATCTACAAGTAAACTAGCTATTTATAAAATTAGTAAGGGCTTATTTGGGATGAGTATATAGATATAAGTTATGGGTATAAAAGGTCCAATATTTATATACTCTTTTTGATATATTTATCCAAATTGGTATATGGATATCAAATTATCAATCATATAACTCCATATGCTAATTTTAGGAGATTTTTTTAGTTTCGGATATCTGCAAAAATCGGGGGCTATAAGATCTCTTGAGGGACGTACGAGCGACTAACGACTTCTTCTTCTCCTTCTCCTTCTTCTTCTCTAATCTCCTTGCGCGCATCTGTCACTTCTGTTCGAAATTTTCACCGTCAATTCTGCTCGATTTTTTTTTTTTGCTTTGCATCTGGTTGCATCTAGTCGAAAATTTTTGCAAAAATTTCTGTTCGAAATTTTTTCCTGAAATTGAGGGTTTATTTGATTTGAAATGCATCTGTTCTCCTTCTTGCAAAATTAGGAACGAGCTTATAGATTTTATTCGAATTTTCGATCTTAATGCATTTGTCTGAATTCTATTCGAACTATGGTTCGAACATTAGGGGTTTCCTAATTTGTTCGAAAATTAGGACCGATTTTTTTGTTCTCAAATTAGGGTTTGCATCCCGTTGAGTGGTGGTTTGATCTTTTTATTTTTTTAAATTATGATATCTATATATACTCTTTCTAGACAACATATATAAGATATAAATATCAATCCCATACCCAATAGTCATAGCTTGATATCTATATCTCATACCCATAACTTATATCCTATGTATATATACCATTTTCAAACGGATTCTAAATTATATATATAGACCCTATGCATCAATATATGCACTTCAAAAAATTAGATAAGTATTATCACATTAAAATAGTAAAACGAATTAATTCAAACAATCTTTTTTTTTGGTAGGGAAACCTGGACTTAATTCAAACAATCTATATCTATATGACATATAAAAGAGATTTTTTTGCTCATTTAATGACTAATTGAAAGTCAAATCACCTTAAAAAAAATCACGTAATATATAATAATAATAATAATAATAATAATAATAATAATAATAATAATAATAATAATAATAATCTCCTTCTCTTCCTTGGGGGAGTTGGATACGGATGCTGTTGCCTTGCTGAAGCGGATTCAGAAATTCTCAATATCCCAGGATGTCGGGGCTCGTGCTGCAACTTATATTTTTACTAGACTTAGCTTTGTTATTGCTAAGGGGGTGGGAGCCCAGATAGTATCTCGGCTACCCACTAATTTCATGTAGTATGTAATTATTTTTATAATAATAATAATAATAATAATAATAATAAAATAATAATAATAATAATAATAATAATAATAATAATAATGTGTCGGGGATGACGAATCATGGAACACCACATGTAATCGTTCTTTAAAAATAAAGGGAAATTTACATAAAACCACCCTTTAAATATGGGTGTTTTCACTTAACCACCCCTTAAATTTAAAATTACATAAAACCACCATTTAAATGGTATTTGTTTACAACTCACCACCTCTTTATCTATTTTCGTTAATTTATCATTAAAGATATTATATTTTAACATTTTTAAACTCAAATTTGATTATAAATATATTCAAATTTTTAATTTAAGAGCTTGATTATATTTTAGAGATTATTTTATTTATTATAAAAATTAATGATAAATATAGCCTAGAATTATTATCTTAATTTATGTTTGAAAATGTTTATAAAATTTTAAAATATTATGTAAATTACTCTTATTTATTTATATTTTAAATATTTTAAAAATATTATTATTTTCTTTAGTTTAAATATTGTTGTTCAATAATTATCTTTGATAAAAATTGAAAAAGGTTTATATTTATATAATCGAGCCCTTAAATTCAAATTTTGAATTTATTTACAATCAAATTTGACTTTTAAAATATCAAAATATAATATATTTAATGAAAAATTAAAGAAAATAGAGGAATGGGTGGTGAGTTGTAAACAAAGACTATTTAAAGGGTGGTTTTCTATAATTTTGAATTTAAGGGGTGATTAAGTGAAAACACCCACATTTAAAGGGTGGTTTTCTGTAAATTTCCCTTAAATAAACATAAGGGCTTTAAGCAAGATGTCGGAATGACTATTGACAAGATAATCTCACCTAAATTACTACAAGTCCTTTTCATTTTTTCCGAACACATTGCAAAAAGGTCTAAAACACTCTCTTCCCGAATCGAAACCTAAATATGTCGAACGAATTGTTTTGATTGAAAACAGCCTAAATCGATGAAGTTAATCAAAATATCAATTGCTCGACACACGAATTGGTATATCGCTCGCGTTACATGATTATCGAATGGCCATTTTTGGTCTTCATTCGAAAAAACCGTCGAAGGAAGAGCTTGGCAGATAGAAATGAGGTGAATGAATAACCTCGGCAGGATAAGATGAGGTTAATAAGTTACCTCGATGCACATAAACGAGGTTATGACGGAGCCTCGTCTACTTTTTGGGAGGTTTATAAGGACCCCTTTTGAAGATCTTATCTAAAACCTCATACACTTAAGCCGAGCTTGATAAATAACCTCGGCTTCTATTGTTGAGGTGAAGGATGGAGCTCGGCTTCTGTTGATGAGGTTAATGAGGGAGCTCGACTACTGTTGATGAGGTTATGAAATAGCCTCATTGACACATATTGCATAAATTCATTAAATTGTGCATATGTATGTGTGATGGATCTTGTTATGATGCAAACTCATATGCTTATAAGAATGAGACAGACTAAATGACTAAATCAGTTTAGAAAATGTTGTTTTCCCCACTTCTGATTGTAACTCTCAATGACTAAATCAATATCATAACTTTATCTAAAGAGCAAATTAGTTGTTCTTAATCAGACATGAAACAGATTAATGCATATTTTAACATTTTATCTTCTAGTAATTGTTTCAAGTGGCCACTTCCCACCTATCCTCAAAATTAGATTTGACATGTTAAGCTAATCAATGAAGTAAAAAAATAACAGAATTACAAAAATAGAGAGAGAAGAACGGAGAACAAAATCACACTATTAAGCAATAATCTACGAAGAACTCAAGGATAAGTTGAGAATCTCCATACTAGTCATGAAGAATTCGTTCCATTGTATGTAAATTATTTCCAATGTAGCTTTAAACTCATTCTTGCATACAGGTTGCAGTTACACAGAATACCTTATATGTAAATAAGAAAAATGTAATTACTTGGAGCTACATTACCTGTACTAATCTAAATTACAAGCCATTGGTAGTGATTGTTGTTATGCTATGGAAATCTAATGTATTAGCAATAGAAAAACAACTAGGAATTACATCCACGTTGCATTCACGATGGTTTCATGAACAAAAAATATTGATATATGTCAGCTCGACAAGTAATATTGAAATCTTAAATTACCTCTATTGATGTTACATTCACGACGAATACATAACAGGTCTAACTATTTTATATATATATAAAATAATATTTTTAAGTTATAATTATTAATGATTTGTCGCTAGGGAAAAATATTTTTGTATAAATATATTGAGATTATTTATGATGAACTTTAACCGCTAAATTGTTATCAAATGTATAAATTTTCGTGCTTCATACTAATATTTATATTTAACACCTCAAACATCATACAATTAACCTTTTTCTTGCTTCTATTGATTCTGAAATTTAATTTATTGTCATTGTAATAAAGAAAGATGATGTTTATTCAAATTAATATGATATATTATGATTTCTAATATTAATTTTAAAATGATTAAATTAAATAAATGAGTAATGTTAATTTAAAAAGGATATTTCTAACTGATGAGAAAGCGTTGGAGAATCAAAGTCACGCATGGAGTTCATAATCATCCCCTTGTCAGGTATATGGAGGGAAATCGGTATTACAGTAGGTTGAAACCGAAAGAATACAAGGTTGCAAAGGATTTAATAGCAGGTCACATGAAGCCGTCGTTGATACTATGCCACATTAGGGAAGCATTTGCAGACAACGTAAGTGTGGTTAAGACCATCAGGAATGCCAAGCAGAAGGCGAAGAGAGAAGGCCGGCCAGCATGGGAGAACAATTGTGCAACAGTTTCTGCACAAAGCGAACATGTTCAATTATTTTGAAAGACATAGAACGTTTGCTGATGGTGTTGCGAGTGAGTTGTTCTTTGCTCACCCAGAATCGGTTAATTTTTTGAGGTCATTCCCATATGTGTTTGTCATGGATGCGACATATAAGACAAATAAGTAAGCACTTACAAACAATTTAGTTATGCGTGCTCTGCTTTAAATTATTTTAATTTTTTAATTGTTATGTAAATATAGGCACAAAAGGCTGTTTTTCGAGATCATTGGATTCACATCAACCTGGAAGACCTTTCCTATTGCATGTGTTTTAATGTCTGATGAGCAGTAAGATGCTTATGATTGGATTCTCCGAATGTTGAAAGAGATGTTTGATTTGTTAGGGAAGAGGCCAACCATTTTTTGCCACCGACAGAGAGTTGGCATTGATGAAAGCATTGGAATCCCAATTTCCAGATACACCACATATATTGTGCCGACGACATATTCTCAAGGATATTGAGGCGAAAACATTGACGCATATGCACGCAAAAGGAAAATCAACCAAGTTTGAATGGAAGTGTCAAAGGATATTGACGGTTACTACAGAGGAGCAATATGATGCGGAGAGAGCAAGGTTGCAAGAAGAATGGGGGGAGCATCAAGATGTCATTAACTATGTGTATAACACATGGTTGAAGCCATATAAGATGAAGATAGTTCATGCATGGTTAGATAAGATCACCCATTTTGACTCATATACGACAAACAGTTTAGTGGTATATAAAATAGTTATGAAAAAGTGTTGATCATACTCTCTACGAATATCAAACCTGATTTATATGTTCCTGTGTCCCACCAGAGCGGAAAATCAGAAGTGGGGAAAGCAACATTTTCTAAACCTATTTAGTCATTTAATTTGTCTCATTCTTATAAGTATATGAGTTTGCATTATAACAAGATCCATGACACATACATCTGCACAATTTAATGAATTTATGCAATATGTGTCAATGAGGCTATTTCATAACCTCAACAACAGTAGTCGAGCTTCCTCATTAACCTCATCAACAGAAGCCAAGCTCCATCCTTAACCTCAACAACAAAAGCCGAGGTTATTTATCTAGCTCAGATTAAGTGTATGAGGCTTTAGATAAGATCTTCAAAAGGGGTCCTTATAAACCTCCCAAAAAGTAGACGAGGCTCCGTCATAACCTCGTTTATGTCCACCGAGGTAACTTATTAACCTCGGCTAATCTTGCCGAGGTTATTTATTCACCTCGTTTCTATCTGCCGAGCTACTTCCTTCGACGGTTTTTTCGAACGAAGACCAAAAATCGTCATTCAATAATAACGTAAAGGGAGCGATATACCAATTCGTGTGTCGAGGAATTGATATTTTGATTAATTTCATCAATTTTAGGTTGTTTTCAATCAAAACAATTCGTTCGACAGATTTAGGTTTCGATTCGGGAAGAGAGAGTTTTGGGTCTTTTTGCAATGTGTTCGGAAAAAATGAAAAGAACTTGTAGTAATTTAGGTGAAATTATCACATCGTGAAAGAAAGTGATCAATTTTTAACTGTCATATACAAGTTGTACCAAGGATATAACCATATAAGTATTAAAATTATAAGGAAAAAATTACTGAAGACCGTCACTTCTAAAGCTCATGTTTGATTAGACATATGCCAGTTTAACATCAGGTAGACCTATGTGACCCTCATTATTAACCGCTTGGCTCGATGGACTCGCCATTAATCCTTAGGTTGAGGGTAGGTGGGAAGTGGGCACTTGGGTTGAAACAATCACCGTAAGATAAAACATTAAAATATGTTTTAATTTGTTTCATGTCTACTTAAGAAGAACTAATTTACTCTATTTGGATAAAGTTATGATATTGATTTAGTCATTTAGAGTTGCAATCAGAAGTGGGGAAATAAAACAACATTTTCTAAACCGATTTAGTCATTTAATCTGTCTCATTCTTATAAGCTTATGAGTTTGCATTATAACAAGATCCATTACACATACCTCTGCACAATTTAATGAATTTATGCAATATGTGTCAATGAAACTATTTCATAACCTCAACAACAGTAGCCGAGCTTCTTCATTAACCTCATCAACAGAAGCCGAGCTCCATCCTTAACCTCAACAACAGAAGCCGACATTATTTATCTAGCTCAGCTTAAGTGTATGAGGCTTTAGATAAGATCTTCAAAAGGGGTCCTTATAAACCTCCCAAAAAGTAGACGAGGCTCCGTCATAACCTCGTTTATGTGCACCGAGGTAACTTATTAACCTCATCTAATCCTGCCGAGGTTATTCATTCACCTCGTTTCTATCTGCTGAGCTACTTCATTTGACGGTTTTTTCGAACGAAGACCAAAAATCGCCATTCAATAATCACGTAAAGCGAGCGATATACCAATTCGTGTGTCGAGCAATTGATATTTTGATTAATTTCATCGATTTTAGGCTGTTTTCAATCAAAACAATTCGTTCGACAGATTTAGGTTTCGATTCGAGAAGAGAGAGTTTTTGGCCTTTTTGCAATGTGTTCGGAAAAAATGAAAAGGACTTGTAGTAATTTAAGTAAAATTATCTTGTCAATAGTCATTCCGACATCTTGCCTCTAGCCTCAGTCTTAAATAAATCAGTCCCGCTTCCCTCCACTACGACGCTTCTCTTAGGCCGTCGATGATTACCCAAACCCTCCCAACCAATCTAACGCACCATAACTTGCCACGTCATCGATCCGCGTGTCTCTGTACCCTCCAATGAAATCAAATTATATTCCCCAATAAATAGAAGTCGTCACCGCTTTCACTTCCACCCCCGCTATCCAAAATTCTTCAAATCTTTTCTCCTTCCCGCCAACCATAAACCCTAATCTCTCTCTTCCGTCCTCTGTGTTCCAATGGCGCCCAAGGCCGAGAAGAAGCCCGCTGAGAAGAAGCCCGCCGAGAAGGCGCCGGCGGAGAAGATGCCGAAGGCTGGAAAGAAGCTCCCCAAGGAGGGCGGCGCCGGCGCTGCGGAGAAGAAGAAGAAGAGGTCGAAGAAGAGTGTTGAGACTTACAAGATCTATATCTTCAAGGTCCTGAAGCAGGTGCACCCTGACATCGGGATCTCCAGCAAGGCGATGGGGATCATGAACAGCTTCATCAACGACATCTTCGAGAAGCTCGCTCAGGAGTCGTCGAGGCTCGCCCGTTACAACAAGAAGCCGACGATTACTTCACGGGAGATCCAGACCGCTGTTCGCCTTGTTCTTCCTGGTGAGCTCGCCAAGCACGCTGTCTCTGAAGGGACAAAGGCGGTGACCAAATTCACTAGCTCTTAAGTTTACTGTTTTCTTATCCCTCTTTTGAAGGAATCAGTAATGGAGTTGATATGCTTTGGTATTGAAAGTAATCTTAGTCTCTGTTTGAACAATTGCTTTGCTTTTTGGTGAATGATTGAATTGATTGTAAGATAATTCCACATGGATAGTCAATTAATGGAGCTGTTGCTTATATCATCCACCTCAAATTTCTGATTCGATTCTTTGCTACTGATTAAATCACCTTGAAATTTGCTGATGTGTTAATGGTTTAATTATCTTCTGAAATCTGGTTGTCGCAATTCATGACTCCCCTCGATTTTGTATCTTACAAGAAACCATATTAGTGTGGTTTTGTATTTACCTAATTCAAATGATTTCTCTTGTAGATTTCTCTATGCATACGTTACGGAAATGTTTTTGGTAATGTTTAAAATTAAGTGGTAATTAAACGAAAGGTTTATATATAAAGAAAATGTTGTTGAAATCCGAATTAAGAGAATAAAAAACCTATAAATATATTCGAAATTTGAAATATAACACATAAGACGACTAGTCAGTAATTAGTACTCCGTAAATATGAAAGTTAATAGCAACTGAGCGAAATTAAGCCTTGGAATCTCCCTGAACAACGAAACGGCTCCAGACTGGGTGGGGCTTCCAAACGCGGTCGACGACCATGTCGATGGGGACGCCTTTGGTCTCAGGCAAGAGGTAGACGACGAAGACGCCCATGAAGACGATCCAGGCCGAGAAGAAGACAAAGACGTAGGCCCTCATGTGGCACAGCATTGACAGGAAAGTCTGCGCCAGGAGGAAGGTGAAGAGCATGTTGGAGCTGACCGCGAACGCATACCCTGCCGTCCTCGTCTCCACCGGGAAGGTCTCGCTCGGGATCAGCCACCCCAGTGGGCCCCACGACCACGCGAATGACATCACGAACATGCACGTTAGGATCACTATCACCATCGCTGGTCCCTTCCCTAGCGTGTTTGTGTCATGCAATTGTGTTATCAATGATAGATTACATAGGTTTCATATTGTATAGTGGGCTAAAAGCCCGTTAAGGCCCAATACCTGTGTAACCTATATATATATGTTATATCAATGAATAGAAACCCTCAAGGAGGACATTACAATCAATCTCATGATCTCACATGGTATCACAGCCTAAGATCCAAAGACCCAAATTTTTCTCTCTCCCTTTCTTCTAAAAACCCTAGCCGAGATCAGTCCGCCACCTCCCCCTTGTGCCGCCACCTTTTTTTTTTTTTTTTTCTTCGTCCCCAGGCGCGCCCGCGTCGTGCTCAGCGCGCCCGCGTCGCCCTCAGCGCGCCCACGTTGTCCTCAGCGCGCCCGCGTCACCAGCCCTTCTCCCTCTCCACGCCGCCCTTAGCCCTCTCTTCTCGTCCCCATGGCTAACCCACAACCTACCGACCCTATTAAGCCGCCCTACCATTCCGCCCTAACCATCTCCAACATCAAAAATTGCATCCCTATCATTCTTGATCATGAGTCCAGTACCTACACCATGTGGTCGCACCTCTTCACGACCCATGTTAAGGCTCATAAAGTCCTCCACCACATTGACTCCTCCGCTAACCGCCCTACAAGCGAAGACGACGATCTCTTCGCTCAACTTGACACCATTGTTCTTCAATGGATCTTTAACACCATCTCAAAAGATCTATTGACCACCATCCTTGACCCCAAAGACAACGCCTTGAAAGCTTGGAAGAAACTTCAGGATCTCTTTCAAGACAACAAGTCCACCCGTGCTGTCTATCTCGAGCACGAATTCTCAAGTTGCAAGCTTTCCTCCTTTCCGTCGATATCTGCCTACTGTCAGCACATCAAGACCCTGGCTGATCAGCTCGAAGCTGTCGACTCCAAACCCAGTGCCACCCGTCTTGTTCTTCAGGTTCTCTCTGGTCTCCCTTCTGAATACAACGCTGCTGCTACTCATATTCAGCAGACAGAGCCTCTCCCTACATTCGAGAAGACCCGGTCTCAACTGATCCTGGAGGAGACTCGCCTTCACCGTCAGACAACCAACGCCGCCAAAGACAAGACGGCGTTGGTCTCATCCAGTGACATCATCGAGCAACTCGCCCTCCAGCCTGGCCACAGCAACGATCAGCAAGGACCTAGAGGCTGCGGCCGCAGCGGCGGGCGCAGCCGCGGCCGCGGCAGAGGCCGCGGCGGCCGCAGCAACTAGCGCCCGCAGCAAAACGATAACCGCCACCCCTCTTGGTACCCCAACCCTGGCTACCCTCCTTGGATGCCCTATGGCTACCCCGGTGCGTCGTTTCGTGGACCTGCCCCACATCCCAACCGCCAGCAGGGCTTGTTGGGTCCTGCTCCCCGTCCATCGTCCGATCAGGCATACCCGACTGATGTGCACAACGCCTTCTCTTCCATGCAGCTGACACCTCCTGACGGATCTTGGTACATGGACACTGGCGCTACCTCTCATATGACGAACTCCTCAGGTACTCTCTCATCTCTTTCTTTTAAGGGTCCTGCTCATTCTATTATCGTTGGCAACGGTGGTCGCCTTGCTACTTCGGGCATTGGCCACACCACACTACCAACCCCTACCAATCCTTTGCACCTAAACAATGTCCTTATTGCCCCCAAACTTGTCAAAAACCTTATCTCTGTCCGTCGGTTTACCACTGACAATGATGTTTCTCTTGAGTTTGATCCGTTTGGTTTCTCTGTGAAGGATCTTACTACGGGGGTTACTCGCCTGAGATGTAATAGCACTGGGGAGCTCTATCCTGTGTCGTCGCCTTCACCATCCAGCCCGTCAAGTCCAGTCGCCCTCTCGGCATCATCATCCAGTCTTTGGCATGCTCGTCTTGGTCATCCCAGTCCTGCAGTTTTAGATTTACTTCGTTCTAAGAGTCTTGTCATTTGTAATAAAGAGCACCGCTCTAGTTTATGTTCGTCTTGTCAGTTAGGCAAGCATGCCAGACTTCCGTTTCAGCGATCTTTAAACGCTACTTTCGCACCTTTTGATATTATTCATAGTGATATTTGGACATCTCCTGTGCCTAGCAAGGAGGGTCATAAGTATTACCTTTTGTTTCTGGATGATTTTACACACTTCTTATGGGTTTTCCCTTTGCACTTTAAATCTCAAGTGTTTCCTATCTTTGCCAAATTCCACGCTTACATCAAAACACATTTTCACGCCTCTGTCAAGTGTTTCCAATGCGACAATGGCCGCGAATTTGACAACAAGGATTTTCACACTTTCTTTAATACCAATGGAATCTCCTATCGCTTGTCCTGCCCCTACACCTCTCAACAAAATGGCAAAGTCGAACGAATCATCCGAACCATTACCAATATGATGCGCACCCTTCTTTTCCACGCATCCATTCCCCTCCTTTATTGGCCGTATGCCTTGGCCACCACATGCTACCTCCTCAACATACTCCCCTCAACCACCCTCAACCATCGCTCACCGTTTCAGGCATTGTATTGCACTATGCCTATATATGATCACCTTCGTACCTTTGGTTGCTTATGCTTCCCTAATCAGTCATCCACTGCCCCCCACAAGCTTCACCCACGTTCCACCCCTTGTGTCTTTCTTGGCTACCCGTCTGATCATCGCGGTTACATTTGCCTCGATATCAAGACTCACAAGATCATTCTCTCTCGCCATGTCACCTTTGATGAGTCGCGATTTCCCTTCGCGTCTCCCACACCCCCTGTGTCGTCCACAGAGTCTGAGTCACCATTTCCTCACTTCATTCTTCCCCAGAGCTCTCCCGGTGCTCCTGTGTCTCCCCCTCCCCCACCCCCCCCCGCCACCATCCATCACCAGACCTCACACCCGCAGCGTCTCCGGTGTCTTCAGACCCCGACAGATCGTCTCCATGACCACCGACCATCACCCCGCTATACACCCCACATCCCCTCCACCAACATCCACGCCTCCCCTACGCGTGCCCGCGCCCCAAGTTGGCGCGCCCGCGTCCCGTGCTGGCGCGCCCGCATCCTTAGCCTCTCCTGCCCCCATCTTTCCCGACTCCCTTTCACCCTCTACCTCCACCCAGACCTCCCTCTCCCCCGTTCCCACCTCCCACAAAACAGCCCTCCTAGACCCGAATTGGCAGGCGGCTATGCTCGACGAATACAGGGCCCTTACGAAGAATGGTACTTGGGTTCTTGTGCCTCGCCCTCCTGAGGCGAACGTCATTCGCTGTATGTGGCTCTTCCGTCACAAGTTCCGCTCTGATGGGACATTGGAGCGCTACAAGGCCCGTCTGGTGGTTAACGGTAGATCTCAACAGGCCGGTATTGATTGTGATGAGACCTTCAGCCCTGTGGTCAAGCCTGCCACTATCCGAGTGGTCCTGAGTCTGGCTCTGTCGCGCAACTGGGGCATCCATCAGCTGGATGTCAAGAACGCCTTTCTGCATGGTCATCTGAATGAGACGGTTTACATGTTTCAGCCTCCGGGGTTTGCTGATGCTGAGCGTCCACAGCATGTCTGTCTCCTTAAGCGCTCTCTGTATGGTCTGAAACAGGCTCCACGGGCATGGTTCCAGCGGTTTGCTTCTCATCTGCTCCGCTTGGGTTTCACTGGCAGCCGATCGGATACGTCTCTGTTTATCTATCGCAGAGGCTCGGACTTGGCTTTCCTGCTGCTCTATGTCGACGACATCATTCTCACCGCCTCTTCTGATGCTCTTCGAACGTCCATCGTCTCGAAGTTGAGTGCGGAATTCGCCATGTCTGATCTGGGTCCGCTGTCTTACTTCTTGGGGGTTGCCGTTCAGCGGCATGCGTCTGGTCTCTTTCTCTCACAGAGTAAGTATGCTGCTGAGATTGTTGCTCGGGCTAAGATGGTCAACTGTAATCCCGTCGCCACCCCAGTCGACACATCCAACAAGCTCAGTGCTCATTCTGGTCCTTTGGTTGACGATCCGACATTGTATAGAAGCCTCGCTGGTGCTCTTCAGTATCTCACTTTCACTAGGCCTGATATCAGTTATGCCGTTCAGCAGATCTGCTTGTTCATGCATGCCCCTAGGGAACCTCACTTTCAGGCTTTGAAGCGGATCATTCGGTACATCAGCGGCACCCTAGAGCTCGGCACCACCATCACTCCTTCCTCTAGACTTGACCTTGTGGCTTACACTGATGCGGATTGGGGTGGTTGTCCAGACACACGTCGCTCCACGTCTGGTTACTGTGTCTTCCTCAATGACACTCTTGTGTCCTGGTCCGCTAAGCGTCAGTCCGTCGTGTCTCGCTCCAGCGCTGAAGCCGAGTACAGGGGTGTTGCCAACGTTGTCTCCGAGTGCTCTTGGCTCCGCAATCTCCTGCTTGAGCTACGATGCCCCTTGCAGAAGGCTACTCTGGTCTACACTGATAACGTCTCCGCCGTCTACTTGGCTAGCAACCCAGTCCAGCACCAACGCACGAAGCACATTGAGCTTGATCTCCACTTCGTCAGGGACAAGGTTGCCATTGGACATGTCCGCGTTCTACATGTCCCGTCCTCCTATCAGTACGCTGATATATTCACAAAGGGTTTACCTAGACAGTTATTCATTGATTTTCGATCCAGTCTCACTGTACGGACACCTCCCGTATCGACTGCGGGGGTTTGATAGATTACATAGGTTTCATATTGTATAGTGGGCTAAAAGCCCGTTAAGGCCCAATACCTGTGTAACCTATATATATATGTTATATCAATGAATGGAAACCCTCAAAGAGGACATTACAATCAATCTCATGATCTCACAATCAATAGAATTCCAATTATCATCTGCACAAAAATCAATATATCAAATTAGTCTAATTTTGATATCGAGATATATATCGATATCTGACGATACCAAACACAGATCCGAATATATACCTGGCTGATGAACATTTGAACACAGGCTTGGAGAAGAAGGGCTCTCCGACCAACTCTGTCAACACAAAAAACAGACACCAAAGTGCTGACGACATTAACCAAATCGATGATGACTGCTGACATCAGCGATCCATGGCTTTTGAACCCAACCGTTTGAAACAGAATTGGCGCGTAAAACATAACGGCGTTAATCCCGGTCATCTGCTGAAACACCTGAATCATGATGCCGATGACGAGCGGAGGGACGCTCTGCTTGGTGGACACCAGCTCTTTGAAGGGCTTGTTGGAGGCGGCGGTGCCGGCAGTGCAGGCGAGCTCGATCTGAGAGAGCTCGGCATCGACATCAGGGAGGCCGCGGATGCGCTGGAGGGCGCGGCGGGCGTCAGCCTGGTGGCCGCGCTCCAGGAGGCTTGTGGGAGTGTCGGTGATGAGGAGGCCGCCGAGGAGGAGGAGGAGGGAGGGGAAGGCCGCCCCGCCGAGTTGCGCCAGCCGTTGGGGTGGATTGTGGAGGTGAAGTAGTTGACCACATTGGCTATCAGGATTCCGATCGTCACCAGAAGTTGGAAGAGGATGTTCACCGCTCCCCTGTACTCGATCGGCGCTATCTCCGACAGGAACAACGGCACTGACTGCACTCCGATCATCCACCAAATTTATAAATAATTGATCGAATAGATAGATAGATAGATAAGATGGGTGATGAGAGTAGAGTAGTTACCTCGTTGCCAAAGCCAACGCCAACGCCCATGACGACGCGGCCGACGATGAGCATCCAAAGGTGGGAGGAGAAGGAGCTGAGGAGAGTGCCGGCGAGGAAGAAGAGGGAGGCGGCGATGATGGTGGCTTTGCGGCCAAGGGTGGAGCAGAATTTGGAGGCGACGAAGCTGGAGAAGAGGGCGGAGAGGTAGAGGGAGGAGGTGAAGAGCTGAAGGAATTGGTTATCGAATTTGCAGTAGTTGTTCTCGTGTGCCATAAGCTTCTTTCTGTATACTCCCGGGAAGAACTTGATCAGGAAGTCGTCCGTTCCGGTCACTCCTCCTGTCAATTCCAAATCCAAATCCAAATCCTCCATCGTTATTCCGTAATTCGTTAACTAAATTACAATGATTTGTGTAAGAAAGTTGAAAACATACCAGAAATACCGATATCATAGCCAAACATGAGGCCGCCACAGGCGGCAAGAACCCAGCAAGCGACCACATAGACAGTGCATCGCCATGGATACTTCTGATGAGCACCTGCAATTGTAACCGCTGTCTCTGACGACGTCCCACCCATCGCTCGATCTCTTTCTGTCCCGTACTCGATCTCTCTTTATCGATCGGTCTTCTTTCCAATTCAATCTATTGAATTGGTCGAAGGAGGTAAATCAATGTGATACCTGTAAACTTCCTTGCCCATGTGTATATATAGGACTAATATATATAGTCCGATACATGTTAGAAAATATTTAGATAGACCCAGATACATGATATAAAATATTTAATCTACAATTTTATTTTAATTCTATCATCTAGTTGGCCTCTTGTTTCGGGTTTATTTAATATATAGGTAGACCGGATATAATTACATATTTTGCCTAAATTTTGAAATAACTAAATCTACATCTATCTATCTATCTATCAATATTTTGAATTTTTCACTAAAAAATAAATATTTACAATAATATGCACACTTTTAAACTATTTACAAAAATATTCATTTTTGCAGGGTTGACAGAGAAACGCGGGTTCAAACCGCGTTTCATTCGTACGTTATAAAATTTCAAATTGAAGAAAAAAAAGAAAAAAAATAGTGAATAATACGCGGGTTCAAACCGCGTTTTACTTTTTTATTTTTTTAAATAACAAATAAAAATAAAAAAAAGGTGAAACGCGGGTTGAACCCGCGTTTCTTCTTCCTCCTCAAATTCTAGGGCAGCCAACAGCCCGCAACCGGTAGATCTAAGCCAAAGGGAGGGAGAAACGCAGGGAGGAGGATGGGGGCGTGGCGTCGCCGATGCTGGGGGGTCGGTGGTGGAGGCCGGCTCCGTTGGCAACCTCTGTCTCCCCCATTTTTAAAGCGTCTTCTCCGGGGAGGAAGGGAGGCAGCAGGGGAGGGAGGTGACGACGCCGGGGGGTCGATGGTGGAGGTCGGATCCGTTGGCGGCCTCTGTCTCCCCTCAATTTCAAGCGTCTTCTCCGGACGCTAGATCTGAGGTCGGGTAAGGGAGGGAGGCAGCAGGGGAGGAAGGTGAGGGGGAGGGGGGCACCGACCGACAAGGACGGGTTTGTCAACCTCCAGGTCGGAGGGGGAGGCGCGGAGACGGGGAGAGCCAGGAGCTTGGAGGAGGAGGCCAAGGAATTCCAGGAGGAAGGAGAGCCAAGGCTGAGGCGGCCATGGAAATTGAGAACGAAGGAGAAACGCGGTTTTAACCCGCATTTCACCCTTTTTTATTTTTTTATTTGTCACTAAACCCGCGTTTTATTCTTTTATTTTTTTTTCATTTTTTCTTCAATTTGAAATTTTATAAAATACGAATGAAACGCGGTTTGAACCCGCGTTTCTCTGTAAACCCTACAAAAAATGAATATTTTTGTAAATAGTTTGAAAGTGTGAATTTTATTGTAAATATTTATTTTTAGTGAATATTTTGGAAAAAAATTCTCAATATTTTTGTTAATTAATAAAAATATAGATTAGAACTATTTCATATACACAATTAAAAAAAATATTAATAGATAAATATTTGATAGTTGTTATTTTATTGACATCTAAATTCTTTTTCGGTGAAAGTATTATTTATATCTAGATTATTTCTCATTGAAATATGTCTACCCATAAATTGATTTAATTATGTTCTACTTAATATTAAATTAAAACGTTATTAGATATTTTCTGTCATTATTAATTGGCTCCTTTCATTAAGGAAAAAATTCATTTTAATTTAAGGAGTGAATCTTTTAATAAAAAGATGTAATTTTAGGTATTTTGGTGTTTATGACTTTACAAAATTACCCTTATAATAATTATAGAGTTGTTAGAGGAAGTTTTCAAAAAAGCAAAAATATAAAGTAATAATTAGGGGTATAAGTGTAGAATTTTTTTTCAAAATATTCAAGAAAAAATAAAAAATTACAAAAAAAAATCACAACTTTAAAATATTTACAGAAATATTCAAAATTTGCAAGTTTGTCGGAGAAACGCGGTCTCAAACCGCGTTTCATGGGTAGATTATCAATTTAAACCTAACGCCGAAGGAAAATAGTATTTTAAAATAAAAACGCAGTTTCAAACCGCGTTTTAGCCCTAATTTCGGGTAAAACGCGGTTTTAAACCGCGTTTATTTCATAAAAAAAACCAAAAAAAAATAAACGTAAAACGCGGTACTGAACCGCGTTTTACTTGCAGGCAGGAGGAGCGCGCAAAGATCTCCGGCGCCTCCGTCTCCGGCCTTCGTCCTCGCTCTCCGCCTCTCCCCGCCGGATTCGCGACCTCGCTCTCCTCCCTTCGTTCTCGGTCTCCGTCCCTCCGCCCTCGCTCTCCATCCCAGCCACCAATTGCAACCCCTCCTCCTCCTACCTCCGACAACCATGGCTGCTCATCCCTTCGTTTGCAATTGGTGGCTCCCTCCTCGATCTCCGTCTCCAGCAACACCTCCACACCCCTCTCCAACCACCACCCTCTCCGATCCGTTGCAATTGGTGGCTCGAACGCCTGGAATCGGTTGCCATGGTTGTCGGAGGTAAGAGGAGGAGGAGGGTTTGCAATTGGTGGCTGGGATGGAGAGCGAGGGCGGAGGGACGGAGAGCGAGGACGGAGGGACGGAGATCTTTGCGCGAATCCGGCAGGGAGAGGCGGAGAGCGAGGACGAAGGTCGGAGACGGAGGCGCCGGAGATCTCTGGGCGCTGGTGCTCCTGCCTGCCAGTAAAACGCGATTCAGTACCGCGTTTTACGTTTATTTTTTTATTTTATTTTTGGGTTTTTTTGTTTTTATGAAATAAACGCGGTTTAAAACCGCGTTTTACCCGAAATTAGGGCTAAAACGCTGTTTCAAACCGCGTTTTTATTTTAAAATAATATTTCTCTTCAGCGTTAGGTTTAAATTGATAATCTACCCATGAAACGCGGTCTGAGACCGCGTTTCTCCGACAAACCTGCAAATTTTGAATATTTCTGTAAATATTTTAAAGTAGTGATTTTTTTTGTAATTTTTTATTTTTCCTTGAATATTTTGAAAAAAAAAATTCATAAGTGTATCTTTAGTTATGTTTCTTAAAATTTGTGAAAATGCTAGAATGCATAACATTTTTTACTTAACAGATGAAGTATTATTCAAATAAAAAAAATTAAATGCATTACAAAAAAATGTTGTAAGATTTCGTTAAATGACGTTTTGCCAAATAAAAACGTGGTTTTACAAGAGTATGGGTGAATTTTTTTTTTATTAGGTAAAAATTCGAAAGTTAGACAGACCTGACTCACCGAGGGGCTGGCATAGTCGGCAAACGATGAATCGTCAAACGTACAACCACAATACAAAAATATAGAAAAACAAACGAAATGAAACAAGCAGAAATAAACTCTACAACAAGACATCCCTAGAAGACCAACACCAAAAAGCCGAGGAAGCTGCCGAATAACGAAGCCAAGCACCACCAAATAGTAGCACCGCGGGCCAGCGGTACAACATGACTCTAACTCCTGTGGGTAGTGCAAACGAAGTCCAAGGAAACTCTCTCCCGGATACGGAGTCGCCCTGAGCGCACCACCTCGACCCCAGCCAGACCCGATTCCAGACTCCACGCCCAAAACGCCAACCAAGCAGAAGACCTCCTAGAAACATCGGAAGCAGAGCTGCAAGCTCTTTGAACAAACCGCAAACAATATTTCACCTATAAGAATATCGACAAGCCCTTGCGGGATTTAGTCAAACCCTTTCGTGTGAATTTACTCAAACCCTTTCGGGAGTTTTACCAACTCTTTCGGAATTTTTGACAAAACCTTACAGGATTTAAAGAAAACCCTTACGGACAGCTTCTCAATTATTTTAATTTTCGAAATAGCAACTCGTCGTCCTTGGGTCCAAAGGACCCGAAACTTGGTCCCTAAGGACCCGAAGGACCAAGATTGGCCCATTTCTCACAAAAGCAGGCCACCTTTGGGCCCAAGGAGCCCAAAGAGACCCGGCAACAGGAGACACCACACAGACTATACACTATAGAGAATGGAGTCGAATCCCCCTGGAGGAAGAGTCGTTGGTCAATGCAGCACCACCGGATTCCGACAGAAAAGGAAAGCAGAAGCCCCAAGCGCAAAAAACCCACCCAAAACAGACTCAATTAAAATCGACAACCCATAACCCCGACCAAACCCAGGCCGGCCGGCGACAAGAAGCACGAACCCAACTGGAACCGGCAACGCGCCAAGCCACCCCACCGGGACACCGGACTAACTGGAAGACAATCGGACAAGGGGAAGGGAATGGATACCAAACACAGAAGAAACCCCCAACCAGTTTAGCAAGAGAAGGAAGTCCCGATGGCATCGGAGCCCAACAAGAAGGACATCGACCAGAAAATCACCGAATCCGGTCATCAACCTCAAGAAGAAAGTGATTAGACTAGAAAGGAACCCAAAAATTAGAAATCTGGAGGGGTAAATTGCCAAAGAAAGATTAATTTGAGGAGGGAGATGGAAATGGATTCTCAATTTGGGGTTTCACAATGAGAGTTTCTCTCTCATAAAAGAGAAAAAACCTTCTGTAGGGGGATGGGAGACCAAACATATATAACCTTTCAAGAGTGTGGGTGATTTGACAAAAAAAAGTAGATTGGTTTAGTTTTGCAAATGAGTTTTTTTACCCATTAAGATGGTAACTTCTTTTTTTCCGAAGCAGGATAAAATTTAGAAAAGCCACCACTGTCTGGGCCTCTTTCCTAGCGCGTCCGACTGAACGAGAACATCGAGTTCTGGATCCACCATGCTATCATCGACAGGGATGTTGTAGGCCAGACCTGCAATCCTGTCAGCCACCACATTCGAACCCCTGAAAATATGACGAATAGCAAAATGAGGCCCTGGCGGTATTTGCAGATACAAATGCGTTTTTGTATCTGACATTAGCAGCTCAATGTTCCAGGGGCACGACCAGTCCCCCAGAAGAGCCTAATGACAAGACAGTCCCCTTCGATCAGAAGGTATTGAATTCCCAGGCAAAACTAACTCAAAAGAGTTTGATCAATTCCCGAAAGGGCTCGAATAAATTCTCGAAAGGGCATGTCCAAATTCCGAAAGGATTATAAATGTTATTTCTTTGAGTACAACTTGCTTTGTGCGTTCCCTCAGGCGCACCATGTTGGGGTTGTGGCTTGTGCGTGCTTTTGGGTGGACCTAGCTTCGTTTTGGTTTGGTTGACGACTTGGCACTTGGAGTCGGGTCTGGTTGGGGTCGTGGTGTTGTGCTCATAGACGACTCTCTTTCTAGGAGACTGCTCTTTGGAGTTTTCGTCTTCACTGCCCACGGGAGATGACATCCTGATGTACCGCTGACCAGTGGTGCTGTCATGGTGGTGCTTGGCTTCTGTCTGCGTATGCGTTTTCAGCCGACAGTCTTCCCTCATTTAGTCTAGGTCTCTCCTTTTGTACGTTTTGTTGTATCGTCTTCGGTGGTTAGTCCATCGGCCTCTCAGGAAGTCAGGTCTGTTTGGCCCCCGAATCTTTACCTTATCAAAAAAAAAAATCAAATAATAAATACATTTTATTTATTTTATGTATTACTTAAAAATATAAATATCACTATTTTTATAAGTTGAAAATCACAATTAAATATTAAATATCACTATAATCACTTACTCCGTATCTATTATGTATATTTATAAATATATATAAATATACATAATTACTTTTTTTTTTATCTTAGTCCAGTTCGATCGACTCAGTCGCTCTACATCTGGATCGAGTACTGTATGGCCCATTTAAGGGGTTGACCCTCCCACTCACAATAAATATACATAATTACTTATCTATTATGTGTGTGTATAACCTTTTAATATAAATTAGTCTAATTTTTTTATATATAAATTAGAACTTTTGCATGAAAAGTTGGCTTCCAATTGCTCGGAATTGCAATGCTACGCCCCATCATAAATGAAGATAAAAAAAAAATATGTAGATTTTAATTTTAAGGTTATGTAGATTTTTTTAGCTAAAATATTTATAAAATAACTTAAGATAAAATGATAGGTTTTGTAAACACTTAAGATAGGAGTAAAAATTAATTGTAACAACTCATATTGATAAGTTTAATAATCTAAATGATAGAATTTATAACCAGTTACGATTCAAGAATGAATTATAATAATCAATAAAGGTAGACACATAGGATGACATGTGTATAAATAGATGATTTAATCATCAGACGTGGGTTAAATATATCGGGATCATCATTAATTGACGTGTAAAAGATCCGGGACAGATTGCACCAGAGTACGACACGTAAGCGAATCGCACCAAAACCCGCCACATAGGATTTCCACGTCTCTGTTTTAGTATTATATATATACTAGCACAGTACCCGTGCGTAACGCACATGATTTGTAAAATATATTATATTATTTAAAAGATACTAACATAATTTATTTACATTATATATTAGATATATTACTAGTGTAATACCCGTGCCTTGAAGGCACGGGAGCTTGATCCATTTTAATTTGAACATCATTTTATATATATATACGTGTTTACAACAAAAATATGTATAAAATATTTTTTTATAATTTATAAATTAGTTTGAAAGAGATACGATACAAATTATGAAAATGATTTAATAAGGTAAAGTAGTAATAATACTCAAACACACCATCTAATATAATTTGAAATAAATATATAATTATTATCATTAGCATAGATCTAAAAAAGTAAAATATAAGCTCCCGTACAAATATTAAAAAATCATAAGCACATGATTATGTGAATAATTTTGAAGTTAAATATGTAGATGTACATAACTTATTGATTATTTTCATGAGAAAGATGGTTAGAAATATAGAGAAATTAATAGTGAAAATAAAGGTAAGATGGTAAAAAAAAGATCCTTAAAGGTAGAAAAGTGATCTAAGAAGCCTCATCCAAGGTGTAAAATAAGCATTTGTAATGCTTGTGAGTCTTACAATATTAATTATTTTTCGATAGTCATTTAAGATGTCTAAAATAATTAAATTATAAAATAACACTTATTTGGCTCTAATTGATTTTTATAATTAATTTTTGAAATCGAATATTTACAAATTGATTATTACATGTTCGTTGTATGTAGACATTGTGGGGAATATTGCAATCGGTTAAAAATGATAAATCAACAATTTCAATATCCAAGAATAAAATCAGCCAAGAATTGACGAATGTTCAATGTACGTAGACGATTAAAATAGATCACAAATTGACATACAACATATCAAATTAAATAATATTTTAGTATAAAAATAGGAAACAAATATGTTTAAAATAGGAAACATATATTTTAAAATTTCAGCAATAATATTGACCAATAAGAAAATACCATTTGAATAAAAAATTCAAGTTTAATTGTGAGCGTGACACATCAGCAATATAACCGAAAAGCGATTGCAATCGGGAAAAAAATGAAAACATGTCTCAATATTTACGACAATATAACCGAAAATAAAAAAAAAGGGAATGGATTCAAATCATATTTAAAATAGGAAACAAATATTTTAAAGTTTCCATAATAATATTGAGCAATAAGAAAATCTTATTTGAATAAAAAATTCAAGGGAAATTACGTTTGGTGCCCCTGAGGTTTTGACAATTCTGCTTGGTGCCCTAAGGCTTTATTTTGTCCGGATGGTGCCCCTGAGTTTTGTCAAAAGTCCGCCTTATGCCCAAAACTTATATTTTCACTTTTTAAATCAATAAAATGGCCCGTTATTTTTCCTTATTTCACAAAACCTCTTTTATTTTTTACAATGAACAAAATTACCTATTATTTATCTAAATTCAAGATAAAATTGAAAAAACACCTTTATTTCTAAAATTTAACAAAATCACATATTATTTCCAAAACTTATATCACAAAATCACCCTTCTTCCAAAATTTTTAAAACAAAATCATTACGGTTTTTAAAATTATACAAAAGACATATTAGTTTCCATACTTTGAAAAAATAAAATAAAAACACTCGTTATTTTCCAAAACAATATTTAACACCTATTATTTTCTAAAATAATATTTAACCTACAATTCACTAAATTTTAACAATTGTAAATGCGGTTGATCATATGGTGGCTCAATATTTTGGTAGTATATTTTTTTTCGGTTTAATCCGTAAACCCGGAATTTTTTTTTTCAATTTAATATTTAGCCACAATAGTTCATTGTATAAGAAAGAAATACATTATAATTATCATTTTCTTTTAAAATCGGGTCTTTGGGTTTCACCTGAACTGAAAATGTCGGATCGGATCGGGTTGACCCAGCATGAACCATCCTAATTTATCAATCTAACCCGATACTCTATTAGAATTTTATGGGAAAAAAGAAATGTAAAAAATAAAGGGTGGATTGATGAATAAGAGGGTGGATTGATGAATAAGAGGGTGGATTTTTTTTACCTAATACTCAATTAGAATAAAGGAGATTTTTCTTTATCCAAAGTATGGTTTTATGATTTTTTCCTTTTTGTAATTTATAGGTCAATATTTTTTTTCACAAAATGTGAGGATGGATTGATGCAATTTTTTTTTATAAATAAGGGGTGGTATGTTATGTATGTACAATGTTTGAGAAATAATGAGATTTTTTTTTGCAAAATATTAAAAATAATGAATCTTTTGTGTAATGTTAAAAATAAAGGTTGATTTTCTTCTAAAATTTTTTGTAACAATGGGTGAGTTTTTACTAAAATTTTGGAAATTATGTGTGCTTTTATTGAAAAAATATATAAAAGGTGTTTTTTTCATTTTTATGTTGGATTTAGTTAAATAATAGGTAATTTTATTCATTGTTAAAAATAAAGGGGGTCTTGTGAAATAAGGAAAAATAATGGGCCATTTTATTGATTTAAAAAAGTGAAAATATGAGTTTTGGGCATGAGGCGGACTTTTGACAAACCTCAGGGGCACCATCTTGACAAAATAAAACCTTAGGGCACCAAGCGGAATTGTCAAAACCTCAGGGGTACCGAAAATAAGAATGGATAATAGATTAATAGATAGATATATTGCAATCGGAAAAAAAAGGAAAGATGTCTCAATATTTACGGCAATATAACCGAAAATAAAAAAAAAGAATGGATTCAAATCATATTTAAAATAGGAAACAAATATTTTAAAGTTTCCATAATAATATTGACCAATAAGAAAATCTCATTTGAATAAAAAATTCAACTTTAATTATGGGCGTGACATGTCAGCAAAATGCTAGCAGAATTAGTAATATTAATAGATAATATTATAATGATATGAAAATAATATAGACAAATAATATTAATTTGGAAAAAATAATGGGTATATTATATTAGTATATAACATATATGGCAAAACGCAAATGTCTCACCTTCTAGATAGACACAGTTGCATGCACTAATGTAGAGATTGTTTTAAATTTTTTGTTTCGCCTTCTAATTTTTTTAGTAACTTGATTGGTTACTTTGAACACTAAAAAGATATTTGTTGCCATAATAAGCTGAAAGGTAGAACCAAATATTTTGTCAAGTGGATTACACGTTCGACAAATGCTAGTTGAGCCCAATATATTCAAATTTATGTACTAATAGTTAATTTACCGGATGGATATTTATACAATTACGTTTTATAACTTAATCAATTTAAGTGAGTCTTGTCATATGTCTTACACGCACGTGCTTTCTTAATAATCACAAATTATAAACTTGGATCAAATTTTATCGATTTATATTATACTATTTTAAATTCTAATGTAGTGAAAACACATCAGAATGTAAGAGACTCTAATTTTAATATACTTTCATCATACTTATAATTGATTATAAAAAATTGGAAAAATGTTAAGCTTAAAATACTAATTAATTTGAATAAGAGTTTGTTCTTAGTGTTATATGCATTATTGTTATAGAAAATCGCTCAAAAAAAATATTTATTCGAAATTAAACAAATATTTTACACAAAAAAAAGTATAAAGGAATAGATCGAACTCATTAATAGAAAAAAAAGTCTAGCTAGAAAAACAATGATGTGTGAAAATACATCATCAACAAATTCGTCACAATTATTTCATACAAAATCTAGTTCGGAAGTGAGAAAGAAAAATAAAGGCATCAATTCAAGGAACCATAAACTACATTGCTGTAACGGCCCGGGATTATGATTCCCGAGTTACGTTTCGAGGGATGAAACCCCTCGTTAGGATCTTGCGCCCCGAGTACAGGTTGAAGGTTTGAAATTTTATCATAACATTTTTAAGTGGGATTTCATACCCAAAATTCGAAGGGATCGTTGGAATCCCCGGGGAAGTCCCCTGTACCTGTCATAAGTCTAAGCGTAGAAAACCAATAGTAATGCAGATGCTAGACTCAAGATGCAATACAAGAGGGTGTCACGGGTGAGCCGGGTCAAAACAAAATCAACCATTCAAATTCGAGCCGTAAATTAAATTGGAGAAGTTGGAATCTCAACTCTCTCTCTTTCCGCCATGTTAGACTCAGCGGCCATGGACTCAAATCAGCATCAATAGTAGTAAGCATAACGGATACCTAAAAAAATTGATATGGGGCGGGATCAGATCGATGCCCACTTTAGCTCTGCATCCCAACCCTTGTAACGGCCCAGAATTATGATTTCCGGGTTACGTTTCAAGGGATGAAAACCCTTGTTCGGATCTTGCAATCCAGGTACGGGTCGAGGTTTTAAACTCATTTCAAAGGTCAATAGAAAGAGGGATTTCAAACCCTAAAGTATCGTAGGGCCGTTGGGTACCCTTAACATGTCCTACGACTATGTCGTGAAATCCAATTCAAATGAAATAAAGCGGAAGCAAAGTTAAGATACAATGACACAACAGAATCGGGTCAAAACCAAATCATAAACAAGTGATTACCATTTGCCAAGTTAGAATATTAGTCAGGTTCTTTGATTCGCCCAAGGGTTTCTCGTCACATAAGCATGGAGCAAGCAAGATCTGCAGAAACACCTTTAAAAGAAGAACGGGGAAAGGGGGAGTCAGATCGAGCCACTCATGCGGGACCGGCAGTCCTCGCTGAGGCCACATAGTATGTGCTATACCTAATAAAGATGCTCTAATGCAATACGAAAGTCAAACACACTAGCATGCTCCTAATTCATAATAATGTGCAGAAATACTGTAAAGGGCCCAAGACAATGCCAACGGCATATCCCTCTCTTACCTCTACCCCTTCCGATAGGCGGAGACTGGCCAGCTCGTGAATGCATTCATTCATAATAGGGCGGCACGCATGCCTAACCCGCTCCACAATAAAGCCCGCAGGCATATCATAATATAAGGAAGTTCATGACTCGATTGACTCAGGGTACCCGATGAGGCTGGGCTACCCTATGACCCTAGCAAAGACTCTAGGACTATCACAGATAACGGCCGTTCTGTTTCAAACGCATAAAGTAAACAGATGCTCAATCAATTAGTGCAACCTAAACATGATACTACATGGCATGCTTTTATGCATATGCAACACCTAACATAAAATGCAACAACAGGCATGAATGTCCAACCTGAGTAAGCCCCCTAGGGAACTTACCTGAAGATGCAGAACATCAAGATAACACAAGTAAGGGCCCGAATGCAAGTCCAAGCAATCCAAAAGCAATACACACCTATCATCAAGCCATTTCCATAAGCTACTGAACCAACATTCTCACACACACGAACCCGAGTTCTCAATATCCTTAAAACCACTCGAGAGTAAAACCATTTATGAAAACCTTTCCGATATGATCAACATCAACTAAAATCATTCTTCAAATCAAACCCATTGATAAAAGCGTACTTAGCCAAATCCCGCCATTAAATATTTAAACCTTAAAATCAATCTCTCAAAATCATATTATAGAAATAATTCTGACATTTTAGTTTTCAAACAATAAATCATCTAAGGTATACTTCCGGAAACTCAAAAACCCTCTTAAATACTTTATCAACAATAAATATAATTATCATAAGCATCAACTATTTTATTAGTGGCTCTTTTCCAAAAATTCCAAAATCACCTATTTAAATCATCACAAAATACATATCTCAATAATATCATTTCCAAAATAAGTTTAAATTTTATAAAATTCCAGGATTTATTTTCCCAATTAGAATAATTTAGCAATAATAATACTACTAATATATCTAACAATGAATATAACATGTAATATAAACCCAACATACAACCCCCAAAATCTGAAACAAAAGAAGCCCAACCCGAAGAAAAGGCCCAAAGCCGGCCCAGCTGAAGCCAAACCCCCAACCCGGATTTCAAATAAAATAGACCCAACCCAGCCCACTCTCTGCACAACCCTAAACCCTGATTTTAAAAGAACCGAAAAAAAGAGGAGGAAACCGGGGAAAAGAAAGAAAGGGGTGAACCGGTTCAAGGAACCCGTCTCCCACCTCTGTTCAACGCCGCTCGGAAAAAATCGAAGAGAAGAAGAAGAAGATCCAGGCGCCGGCGGCGGCCTTTCGGCTCGAGATTCACACACCCCTACCGAACACCAATCCCGACCACACTCATACAGAAGAGCATAAACGCAGCAAGAAAAGAAGGGGAAACGGAGGCTCACCGAGGGAGGTTGATTTCGCCGGAAATTGTTCGTCGGAGGCTCCTCGAGCTTCGAAGGAGGATGACCGGCACCGGGATATCCTAGGACGACAAGAGAGATTAGAAAGGAGGGATTTTAAGGGGTAATCGATCGGAATCGAGAGAAACCCATTTTCGACCTCTTGGAGACGGACAGAGGAGGCGGGGGATGGAGGCAGCTCCTGGGCGAGGTTCGAGGTTCCGACGACTCCCAGCTGCTGCTGCTTCTGCTACAGACGCCGGAGAGGGGAGGAACTTGGAGGTGCTGATGTTGGATTGCTCGGAACGGAAGGAGGTGGGCGGCGCTGCAACGACTTCAGCGCCTGGAGGTGCTCGGGCGTCTTCCTCTTTTGTTGCAGACGTCGGAGGAAGGAGGAGCTGGTGGCTGGCCGACAGAGACGGGGAGGAGGAAGTAAGGAGGAGGGATGGCGGGTGGTGGTTGCGCCGGGACAACAGTGGCTCGATGTGGTTTGGACAGAGATTGAAAAGAGGTGAGCGAGGAGGATTGGGGGAAAGGATGATGCTTGGTGGTTCCAGAATTTGCAGAGGGGAGAGAAGAGAAGGATTGCAGTTGTGGGTTTGTGAGTTTTCTGATAGCAGACAATAGGCAGAGGGAAAAGTGTTGAATTGGCACAAAACAACAAATCTGGCAAGCTGTAAATTTTACATTTGCAAGGCATGGAATCTGCTCCCAGCGATTTTGCCTCAGAGAGAGAGAGAGAGAGAGATGACTGGTCCCCACAAAAGAATTCAAAATAGCGGAAATAGACCCAAAACCTGCTCACTCGACTTTAACCCGACTCAAAAGATATAAAGCTCAAAACTTCAGTTTCAAATCGAATTCTCGAACTGAATCAAATAATAAAATTATATTATACTTTCAATTTTTAGCAAGCGAAAGCGAAAATAAATCTGAATGAAAGTCCATTTAAAATAGTTATATGCCGGAATTCATTTTAAGAGATTTTAGTTAACCCGATTTAAATTCATATTTAAATTTTTTTTTTTTATTTTTTTTTTCCGAGAATTAGGATTTAAAAATCCGGGCCTTTACAACCCTAAGCACACATATACGCTATACCTAATAAAGATGCTTCTAGATGCATTGCGGAATATTAGCACACTAACATGCTCCTAAGATCAAGTGCATAATAATAATAATGCCTTAGCACAGAATACCAAGTGGTATATCCCTCTCCTACCTCCACCCCCTTCCGATAGGGCGGAGACTGGCCAGCTCGTGAATGCATTCCATCATAATCGGGCGGCACGCATGCCTAACCCGCTCCACAATAAAGCCCGCAGGCATCTCATAATATAAGGAAGTTCATGACTCGATTGACTCAGGATGGGACCCGATGAGACTAGGTCGTCCTATAACCCTAGCAATGACTCTAGTTACTTCACAGATAACGGCCGTTCTGTTTACATACACATAGAGAAATAGAATGCTCAACGATCGATGCAACCTAGCATGGTACTACATGGCATGCTGATCATGAATGCAAACACCTAGTATATCATGCACCTAAAGCAGGGAATAGCTCTATTCAATCTGAGTAAGCTCCGAAGAGACTTACCTGGAGATGCAGAACAGCAAGATAACACAAGCAAGGGCCCAAATGCAAGTCCAAAGCAATCCAAAAGTAATACACACCTATCATCAAGTCATTTCCATAAGCTACTGAACCAACATTCACACACACACACGAACCCAAGTTCTCAATATCCTCAAAACCATTTTTCAAAACCTTTCCGATTTGATCAACCAAAAGCATTCTTCCAATCAAAACCATTGATAAAACATACCAGCAATATTTCCAAACTTCCTTCTCAAAACCAACCTCATCAAACCAAGACAAAGAATCCCGACATTAAACATTTAAATCCTTAAAGCTAATTTCTCAAAATCATTTTACAGAAGCAATTCCGGCATTTTTCATTTCAAAAACCTAAAACCCTTTTTAAATATTTTAACCAACAATATTTATCTAAAATACACCAAAATAAATCCAAGCCAATAAGTCATTTTACAAATGCCTAAAATCCCATTTCTAAACAACATTTTATAACATACTCCAATTAATATTTAATCTAATAAATCACCAAATTACTTTACCATTTCTAAAATAATATATTAAAACATCACATATATATAACGAAATAATATAGCTAACCACTCTTTTAATCATATAACAATAAACAACAACAGCAACCCAAACCAACTCTCTACTCCCTAACCTGAATAGGCCCAAAAGGATACAGCCCAACATCCCCAACCAAAACCTATTACCCGAATGGCAGACCCGGCTTGCCCAAACCCAGAACTCGGACCCAGTAAAATGAAAGGGAAATAGAGGATCCGGATTGTAAATGATATAACCCGGATACATGAATCCGGGTCAAGCCCAACGCCCAAGCCCACTAGACCTGTCTTCTTCCCCCAACCAAAGAACAAGGCTCGGACGTTACAACGGGAAAGAAACGGAGAGAAGAAATGAGATTCTTGCTCCGACGGACTTCCTCTCAACCCGAAACCGCTCCCATCCCGACCAAATCGGAATTCCGACCACACCCATACAACCATAATGAAAACGCAGCAAGGAAGAAGGGAGGAAGAGGAGTGCTCACCGAAGCTCGAGTACATCGCCGGAAAACTCGATCCACTCGATTCGGGGCTTGCCGGAGCTGGATCAACGCCGAGGGGGTCCTAGGATGAATGGAGAGTGAATAAGGTCCCTCTGTTATGGATTTTCAAGGGAGAAAAAAAAACGAAAACGAACAAACCGACATTGGAGAGGGCGAACAGGGAAGAGTGGTGCTCGAGCGGCTCCGAGGGTGGCTACTGGGCTCCGACGGGGAGGGAGAAGGCTTCTGGGAGTTGCTGTTACCACTCGGAGGGAGGCGTGCTGGCTGCTGTGACTAGAGCGACGGCCTCCTCCTCTGCTCTTCCTGCCTGCAGCACGAGCAGGACGGTTGCGCTCCAACAGCGACGACGAGAAGGTGGTGGCTCGGAGTTCAACAGAAATGACGAAGACGGGGGTGGGTGGGTGTGACTGGAAAACGGAGCAGAGGAGGGAGATCGGTGGTGGAGGTGAAAGCACCGGTGATGGTGGTTTGCAGTGGTCGGCAAAGGGCTAAAAGAAGTAGCTTTCTGGTGGTTTTCCTGGCAATTGCAGAGGAGGGGAAGGTGGGTTCTTTGGTGAAAATGCAGGCGAGAGGAGTGAGGCAGAGGGGGATTTGTGGGTGAAGATTGGGACTGAGGCAGAGGCGATTGTGTACATTTTGTGGGTGTGAGCTGTGTGAGAGAAGAAGACAAAAAGGGAGGGAGGGGACCAATTTCACAGATTGTTGCTTGGAATTGGAAATATACAGGGGAAATTCAACAGAAATCCGGGTGAGAGAGAGAAAAGAAGAAAAAGAAAAAGAAAGAGAAAATGCAATTTGGAAGAATGATCCCCAACATACCAATTCAAAATTTCGACACTCGATCCCAATCCCGCTCACTAGACAATTTACTCGGATTTGTAAATCATTACCGGAATTAAATTAATTTATCAAGACTTGCAACTCGAAAGCGGAATCAAATTCCGTAAAAATCAGAATTCTAAAACGATGCCGGAATGATTTTAAAATACGATTTTTAAGGCAAAGATGATGATTTTCAAATATCCGATTTTTTTTTTGACCCAAATCCCTTTTTTTTTTTATTATTTATTAAAATTTATTATTTAAAAAATCCGAGCCTTTACATCATCCACCTCTAAAAACAAGTCTCGTCCCCGAGACTAAAACCAAAATAAAGTGGGGGATGAAGTTGAAATTGATGAGTCCAAGGACCATGTCCAAAGATCTTGTAATCATCTCGGTTGCGTCTTCCGAGATTCTCACAACATCCTAGTCACGGTCGTGACATCTCCAATTGGCCTTGACAAGTATGTAATAAGCGCCCCTATCACATCCTTGCTTCGACTTTTCGGAAGTACCACAACTCTAAAAGTTGTACAATGTCATCACTAGGTCTTAGCAAGTACCCTACAAGCGCCCTCATGGAATGCTTGTATCCACTTCGGGAGGTATCATAGAGTTGCCCGGGTTTGAAAAGTTTCTAAAGAGACTCCGCAATTGAAAATAAAGATTAGCCTCAAAATTCTCGATATCGTTCATTCTTTTACAGTCAAAGTTGGTCCTTTTTCAAAATCGTTCAAAATCTTCAAATAAGACGTCTAATCAAGCAACCTTACACCAAAACAAGTCAAATCCTTTCAAATCAAGATTTCGTCAAAATCTTCCAACCACTAGATTAGTTTCTCGCATATCAAACAATCAAATTCAGAAGTTGGGAGGGGGAATCATCCACCTCTAAGGGCTAATCCCATATTCTCTTCCTAGTTTCCAGAACTAAATCAATCTGATAGTCTCAATTCAAGCAAGATTCACAAGTCATAAACAATGCATAACCACATAACCAATCGATCCTCAACGAGTACATCATAATATAACAATTCTCAAACATATGCCAGCACACTGCCACAAGATCACATCAACGTCTCCACATCATACTAACGGTCATAATATTTATCTATGCCAGAATCATAACACACAAGTTGATATCGCACCAAGGTCATAACAGGTACATCCTCATCATAGAGTCAACGAATCGAACTCATGGTCAACACATCAACACAACAAGTTAGGTTATTAAGATTCCGCGAAAGGGGAGGTGAAACAGTATATCAGTCATCGAATGTCAGCATATTCACCAAACATCATCTTAACTCATCACAATGACATATAACGATCATTTAGAAATCTGGTATTATTATCTCATATATACAAATCATATTCATCCTCAAAGTCGTATTCATTAGTTAACATATCAATAATCATGCTGCCAACCATATGCTACAACATCATGCTTACTACCACATAATAAACATCATGCTTTCAGATAATAACACATTTTAATCTCATGTATACATCACAACACATCCTATCATGCTTCTAAAATAATATAACAGGATAGCAACGCATCAATATATCATGATAATACTTGTCACTGTCAATTAGATTTCAACATTGCGTATCAACATATAATGTCATTCCATATCAGGCTTTATCATGGTCGTTACCTAATATCATGCCAGAAGATATAAATAAATCACAAAATCAAGAAAATTCCTCACATCATACCGGTCAAAATAAAACACAATCCCCACTCACCCATCTCCACCCTCAAGCCAAGATTAATCCTCTTCTAAACTCAACAACACTAACTCCGACAAAATCCCCTAAAGAAATCCCAGTTCATTTCGATACTCCAATCTCACCCCTCATTCCATCTATCACTCTCACACACCATCCACCTCTAAGAACCCAACTCCTATATCTGACTTCACACCCGAGAACCCTCTCATACTATATTCTCAATACTTCCAAAAGGCATTCCCCACGCTTCATATACTACTCAAGACATCACAAGCATCATACCCTGCCAACCACATCCCCTTTAGAAGATTCCTCGACCATTGCCTAGCCGGCCTATCCCTAACCATACTCTCACCCAATAGTTCAAAGAAGAAGCAATCATGGATATCATTACACAGAAGGACCACATCATATCTGCTAGCATTTATATCAATAGCATCATTAGTTCATCATTAAATATTGCAACTGCATCAATAAGTCTCGATTAGCCAACATGCTCAATAATTATTGCGGAACATCATATATGAAAATAATCAAGTCAAGCTAGCAAGTTCCATCATAATCTTATCTAATAACCAGTTCAGGTTTCTCAGCATTTACAGTTCATACTTTATAGGCAAGGGAATTTAGATCATTCTTGGCAACTCAGAGTAATAACTCATCAAGGCATCATGACACTTCAGAACTATAAGGCATCAATCATATTATCATAACAACAGACAATCAGGCAACATTCATCACAAAGTCAACACATCAGCACATAAATCTCATCGTCATGTCAGTGCAATATCATCGTCAACAAGTTCAAAAGGGTTAGCAATTCTAACGGAGAACACTCTCGCTTGCAAGTCATATCGTACTCAGTAACCGTAATTCTCGATGCGTGCTCGTTCTGCCGACATCATCGATCCCGAGGCCCGTGGGTTATGGGCCCACGCTTTTGTTGCGCTGCTCTATCACTATCTAACTTCCCATTCCCTCTTCCATGCGGTGGCTCATCCAATGTATCGCGTATGAGTTCAAGTTAGTGGAGATAGGGGAGTGACAGGGATGGACACCCAATGTTCCTTTCGGAGACAAACAAAGACCAATGCTAAAGACGACAAGACTAGAGACAAGACTCCGACCCGAGAATAGCAATGATGCCCTTATGGAAGTCTATTAGGTTACAATTGTGACGAGCAAAATGAATTCATCATGGAGCACATCAGTCACATTAATCCACACTAACATGTACCTATCTCAAGGAGAACGACATGCATATTTATTTCAAACGACACAATCGAGTCCTACACGGATGCATGCGAGACAAGTTAATAGTCTATTATTCCATGGAATTAGAGATGCCTAACAAATTCAAGCAAGATATGCGGGACCAGTAATGATCATGCAAGATTCAAAGTCACGCGGTATTTAATGAGGATGACAAATATCATGTATATGAACAATGCACGAGCATGGTACACACATCACAATTGAGTTCAAACATAGCATGACGAGGTGTATCATACCAAGTAGATTAAGCATCATATGAGAACATATAAGAGCATCATAGTAACTATCTCATCTTAACACACTGGTCATATAATAGGTCAAGCATGACACGAAATCTTACAACGAGAGACATTTAGAAAGCACATGTCCTACATGATACTAGCAACACATGATGTGATACAAGCACAGTCAAGAGTAATTAAAAGGGGGTTAACAGGATGTTCACGAAACATGAGGAGTCATCAAAAGTAACAAGAAGGACATCATGGGCAACAGATTATAATCATGCTAAGAATGAACTATCATAGGACACATATAAATGTACAATAGTTATCACATCATAGGACAGGTACAACATGTAATCATTTATCGAGTCATATTGGAAATCATAAGCCCTACAGAATACTACTAGCACATATCGAATCCTGGCCACAATCAAGGTAACTCGACTAAATTCATTCTAACATTCATGCGTCATACATATGCGAAATGATATAACGTGGTGTGTGATCATGCGAGGTGCCAAGTCATACATCTATGCCAGCAAAAGATGAATTCATAACGTAATAGGGGAACACTACCGAGTGATAACATGCAAGCATGCTATGATAAACCATCACCGAAAGCAATCGATCATCTAATTCAACATCAGTCTAATCATGAGTAAAACACCTAAGATGATATGAAAAAGGAGAATCACACTATCAGGGACCTAGCTCAAGAGAAAATCAGCAACAACGTAGGCAAGATACAAGTTCGCACAAGTCAAAACCGAGGATCCTACATGATGCTAAAAGCTCAATATAACGTACGATACATGCATTCAACTAATCATGACGATGCGTAAGAAATCACTCAATCATATTCCACGATATAGGAGCATGAGAAAAGTTAAATGATGCATAATACGAGTCTAAGTAATGGGCAATATGATTAGAGTATGGGGCATGAGTGCAGATCAACACATACTGGGATGAAACAGGCATTTTCCATGACTCAGTTATACCACATATTCTCCATTCAACACAACACACAACAATATTATGTGCAAAATAATCAGCAATAGCTAATCTGGCAAATACAAAATAGATGGGCATGATATGGATTCTTGTCACAAAAAGGATAATAAGCACCGACATGTCGTCATCCAACATGCTAAAGCGATAATCTGCAAGCATTCCCGCAAAGAGGAGTTGATCACACTATCATGAACCTAATCCAAGAGGAAATAACGATCATGTAGGTTCATATCATATGGTCCATGCTTCCAGTCATTCATACGATCAATAAGCCAAGTAAACATGCTATAACAACACACATTCATGATAGAAAGTAAGTCATAACACGAGACTTGAGCAATGTAACTAACCAAAACATGATCTTACACAATAAAATTACGACAGAAAGCAAGGCATTACATGAGCAGCTTCTTACTAATGATCATTTACAAGGTATATGCGGGAGATTACAAAATCATGTCATTCAATTCAGAGAGAGTTACCATTACAACCGGACAGAGATCCCTAAGGGCAACCATTGACCTTCCCCAACTGACTCGTCACCCCTCTTTCCCGTGGAACTTTAGTACGACTCTTTGTGGTAATAAAATAAAGGTTGATCATCATATGAATCAAGAAAGACAACCCCATGACACCTTACTTTTGACTCAAAATTCCATCAAGAACCACCTTCCAATACTCACTCAAAGAACCTTCATATCCATACATGATTCCGACACAATGTGTTTACCAACTCGCTTCCCCATGGAAGACACTGACATCCGGGAGAAAGACTCAATAGGAGCGTCAAGGGTCAACAAACATAGTGGAAGAGGCTGTTTCACAGAAGCTGAGTTCGACCACACAGAAACAAGGGTACTCCCACTATTCCGTTGCACAGATTAGTCAATACACAACTCATTGTCAGGCATACCAAATCAGATCTCTAGCATAGCAAGCACTCAGCATAGAATCAGTTAATAACACTCATAACAATCTCCTTGGAAACTTCCAGACCCATCTGTAAAGAGCAAGCTAGTATTTTGCCTACCGTTCCCAACTACATCCAATAGGGATTGTCTAGCGCCTTCACTACCCATTCGTTTCCCTTTCTTTGATTACCAAATTTATTGAGTCAAGTTAACATTTAGTCCATTTGAGTTAGCCATATTAAATTCATTTTGCCCTTTCTAAAACATTTTGAAAAACCATTTGAAACCTTGGGCCATTTTCAAAACCACTTCAACCTATCATACTCGGTTTGCACAACCTCAGCTCTGATACCATCTTTGTAACGGCCCGGGATTATGATTCCCGAGTTACGTTTCGAGGGATGAAACCCCTCGTTAGGATCTTGCGCCCCGAGTACAGGTTGAAGGTTTGAAATTTTATCATAACATTTTTAAGTGGGATTTCATACCCAAAATTCGAAGGGATCGTTGGAATCCCCGGGGAAGTCCCCTGTACCTGTCATAAGTCTAAGCGTAGAAAACCAATAGTAATGCAGATGCTAGACTCAAGATGCAATACAAGAGGGTGTCACGGCTGAGCCGGGTCAAAACAAAATCAACCATTCAAATTCGAGCCGTAAATTAAATTGGAGAAGTTGGAATCTCAACTCTCTCTCTTTCCGCCATGTTAGACTCAGCGGCCATGGACTCAAATCAGCATCAATAGTAGTAAGCATAACGGATACCTAAAAAAATTGATATGGGGCGGGATCAGATCGATGCCCACTTTAGCTCTGCATCTCAACCCTAAGCACATATATACGCTATACCTAATAAAGATGCTTCTAGATGCATTGCGGAATATTAGCACACTAACATGCTCCTAAGATCAAGTGCATAATAATAATAATGCCTTAGCACAGAATACCAAGTGGTATATCCCTCTCCTACCTCCACCCCCTTCCGATAGGGCGGAGACTGGCCAGCTCGTGAATGCATTCCATCATAATCGGGCGGCACGCATGCCTAACCCGCTCCACAATAAAGCCCGCAGGCATCTCATAATATAAGGAAGTTCATGACTCGATTGACTCAGGATGGGACCCGATGAGACTAGGTCGTCCTATAACCCTAGCAATGACTCTAGTTACTTCACAGATAACGGCCGTTCTGTTTACATACACATAGAGAAATAGAATGCTCAACGATCGATGCAACCTAGCATGGTACTACATGGCATGCTGATCATGAATGCAAACACCTAGTATATCATACACCTAAAGCAGGGAATAGCTCTATTCAATCTGAGTAAGCTCCGAAGAGACTTACCTGGAGATGCAGAACAGCAAGATAACACAAGCAAGGGCCCAAATGCAAGTCCAAAGCAATCCAAAAGTAATACACACCTATCATCAAGTCATTTCCATAAGCTACTGAACCAACATTCACACACACACACGAACCCAAGTTCTCAATATCCTCAAAACCATTTTTCAAAACCTTTCCGATTTGATCAACCAAAAGCATTCTTCCAATCAAAACCATTGATAAAACATACCAGCAATATTTCCAAACTTCCTTCTCAAAACCAACCTCATCAAACCAAGACAAAGAATCCCGACATTAAACATTTAAATCCTTAAAGCTAATTTCTCAAAATCATTTTACAGAAGCAATTCCGGCATTTTTCATTTCAAAAACCTAAAACCCTTTTTAAATATTTTAACCAACAATATTTATCTAAAATACACCAAAATAAATCCAAGCCAATAAGTCATTTTACAAATGCCTAAAATCCCATTTCTAAACAACATTTTATAACATACTCCAATTAATATTTAATCTAATAAATCACCAAATTACTTTACCATTTCTAAAATAATATATTAAAACATCACATATATATAACGAAATAATATAGCTAACCACTCTTTTAATCATATAACAATAAACAACAACAGCAACCCAAACCAACTCTCTACTCCCTAACCTGAATAGGCCCAAAAGGATACAGCCCAACATCCCCAACCAAAACCTATTACCCGAATGGCAGACCCGGCTTGCCCAAACCCAGAACTCGGACCCAGTAAAATGAAAGGGAAATAGAGGATCCGGATTGTAAATGATATAACCCGGATACATGAATCCGGGTCAAGCCCAACGCCCAAGCCCACTAGACCTGTCTTCTTCCCCCAACCAAAGAACAAGGCTCGGACGTTACAACGGGAAAGAAACGGAGAGAAGAAATGAGATTCTTGCTCCGACGGACTTCCTCTCAACCCGAAACCGCTCCCATCCCGACCAAATCGGAATTCCGACCACACCCATACAACCATAATGAAAACGCAGCAAGGAAGAAGGGAGGAAGAGGAGTGCTCACCGAAGCTCGAGTACATCGCCGGAAAACTCGATCCACTCGATTCGGGGCTTGCCGGAGCTGGATCAACGCCGAGGGGGTCCTAGGATGAATGGAGAGTGAATAAGGTCCCTCTGTTATGGATTTTCAAGGGAGAAAAAAAAACGAAAACGAACAAACCGACATTGGAGAGGGCGAACAGGGAAGAGTGGTGCTCGAGCGGCTCCGAGGGTGGCTACTGGGCTCCGACGGGGAGGGAGAAGGCTTCTGGGAGTTGCTGTTACCACTCGGAGGGAGGCGTGCTGGCTGCTGTGACTAGAGCGACGGCCTCCTCCTCTGCTCTTCCTGCCTGCAGCACGAGCAGGACGGTTGCGCTCCAACAGCGACGACGAGAAGGTGGTGGCTCGGAGTTCAACAGAAATGACGAAGACGGGGGTGGGTGGGTGTGACTGGAAAACGGAGCAGAGGAGGGAGATCGGTGGTGGAGGTGAAAGCACCGGTGATGGTGGTTTGCAGTGGTCGGCAAAGGGCTAAAAGAAGTAGCTTTCTGGTGGTTTTCCTGGCAATTGCAGAGGAGGGGAAGGTGGGTTCTTTGGTGAAAATGCAGGCGAGAGGAGTGAGGCAGAGGGGGATTTGTGGGTGAAGATTGGGACTGAGGCAGAGGCGATTGTGTACATTTTGTGGGTGTGAGCTGTGTGAGAGAAGAAGACAAAAAGGGAGGGAGGGGACCAATTTCACAGATTGTTGTTTGGAATTGGAAATATACAGGGGAAATTCAACAGAAATCCGGGTGAGAGAGAGAAAAGAAGAAAAAGAAAAAGAAAGAGAAAATGCAATTTGGAAGAATGATCCCCAACATACCAATTCAAAATTTCGACACTCGATCCCAATCCCGCTCACTAGACAATTTACTCGGATTTGTAAATCATTACCGGAATTAAATTAATTTATCAAGACTTGCAACTCGAAAGCGGAATCAAATTCCGTAAAAATCAGAATTCTAAAACGATGCCGGAATGATTTTAAAATACGATTTTTAAGGCAAAGATGATGATTTTCAAATATCCGATTTTTTTTTTTGACCCAAATCCCTTTTTTTATTATTTATTAAAATTTATTATATAAAAAATCCGAGCCTTTACATCATCCACCTCTAAAAACAAGTCTCGTCCCCGAGACTAAAACCAAAATAAAGTGGGGGATGAAGTTGAAATTGATGAGTCCAAGGACCATGTCCAAAGATCTTGTAATCATCTCGGTTGCGTCTTCCGAGATTCTCACAACATCCTAGTCACGGTCGTGACATCTCCAATTGGCCTTGACAAGTATGTAATAAGCGCCCCTATCAAATCTCCAATTATAATTTTGAAATGAAAAAAAAAATTATTCCCAAAATTGGGAACCCTAGACCACCAAATGTCGAGCAGTGTAAAAGAGGAAGAAGATCGAGCCCCACCGGAACCTGCAAATTGAAAACGGGGAACCTCCATATTGTGGCTGAGATGGATAGGCAACACACGACACCACCTCCCTTGCCTCCGCCCTCTCCACCACCGTTGTTTCCTCCTTTCGTCTCGTCTCCTTATCCGACTTCTCTCCTCGCAGCAACCCGACCTCCGAGCACCCCGAATCCCCTGCCCTTGGTACTTTCTGATCAAACCTCTCTCTCTCTCTCCCGACTGTTAGATCTCAAGGTTCCCCGAAGCCCGATCTAGAGGCTTCCCTTTTTAGATCGGACGCCGCTGCCATCGAACAACCACCCGACCTCCGAGCTTCCTGAAGTCCGACCTCCATGGTTGTCTCTCTTCCATTGCGTGCAATTCCCCTGCAACAAAAGAAAAAAAAAGAAAAAAAAAAGAAGAGACAACCATGGTAGGAGGTTGCCCAGCCATCTCCAGTCTCAACCTTTCCCAATTTTAGGAATAATTTTTTTTTTTCATTTCAAAATTATAATTTTTTTTTGAGAGCACAAAATAAAATAACTCCGGCTCCTTCTGCGGAGGTCCGCCTTCACCAATGATGCCCTGGACAGGATGTTAGAGGACTTCGCTCCTTCTGCGGAGGTCCGCCTTGCTGATATCGCTCCTCAGGGAACTGCTATGTATGTTGCTCCATCTGTTGCCGCTCTCGTCGGCGCTTCTGGTGTGGGCGAGCAGGGGTGTTTGTTGTGAGCCTAATTTGCCATGTTTTACATTTACTTTTATATCGATTTCTGCATACATTTCATACATTTAGGTTAGAATAATACAGAATCTGTGTAGTTTACACTTATTTGCAATATATGGAGGTCTACACAAGTTTGTGTTATATTTGGCAGAAATCGAACGCACTTTGGAGCTTAAAGGAAACTCATGGAGAGGCTAAGAATGGTGCAGCTGGAGAAAAGGCCATTTTTCACCATTCTTTATTCTGAATCAAGCTTTGGTGTCTTCATGAGAGTTGTAGCCCTCGGAAAGATCTTTTCAATGCATGGTCATATGCGTCAATCCGACGAACGAGGACTCGGGAAAGTGCGTTTTAAGAACAAGAGCAGAAAGCTGAGAAATCTTTACTCGAGATCGAGTACACTCTACTCGGGATCGAGGAGAGCCTGGTCGAGAAAGAGCTGATCGAGAAGCCGAGGACGAAGACGCAGACCACCTCTACTCGATCTCGAGGAGGCTTAGTCGAGATCGAGGAGCCCGAAGCCAAGGTCCGAGCATGTCGAGTAGATCCACCCGACTAGGCCAGCCAGACGACGAATCCTACTCGATACAGAGTAGGGCTACTCGATATCGACGACGCCCAGGAGCCCAGATCCGAGCTTGTCGAGTAGAGTCACCCGAGAAGATCAGTTGACGACGAATCCTAGTCGATGTCGACGAGCCCTTGTCGATGTCGAGTAGACCGGGTTCTGGAAACGCGTCGACGTGAGCAGTCCGAGTCGAGTTGGAGTTACTTGGAGCCGAAGATTGCCGATTCTATCCAAATCTATCATCATCTATCCATGGAAGGAAGATCTATCATCATGAAGACATATTACCTAGTTTAGATTTATCTTTTCCTTTTAGATTTATTTCCTTTATTGCTTTTATTTATCATTAAGCCTTTTAGATATAATTTTAGATATAGATAGGAGATTCTATCCTTGATTAGCAAGGATTAGAAGGCTATAAATAAAGCCCATGGGGCTCAGTTTTATGCATTCAATTTCAGAGAGAAGTAAGTAGGAGAAGTAGTTCCACAGAGACGATTTAGGAGTTCAGAGGTTTTAGGGTTTTGGCGTTCAACGAGAGTTGGATCGCCGGGATTGTAAAGTCTTTGAATTTAGTTCAATGCAAGTTTCTTTTCATCAATCAATGTCTGAGGTTGCGATGAGGCGTGAGTAGTCCACCCACTTCTAGGGTTGGGGCGAGCCCAACGATAGCCATGCGCGTTTAAGGTAAAGATCCGACCTTTATCATGTTTTGAGCATTTTCCTACTTGTTTATGTGTTTATTACCCGTTTAATGGAGATCCATGTTAACAACTTGGATTATAAACATAAAATTAGTAGAGACAATTAGGGTTTCTTGAAAGAGTTGTCTAATTGTTGGAAAAGGCGAAAGCTTAGTCCTTTGATGCGATTTACATGATAATTTGTTTGGTTCTGCCTTATGCATGCTTGGTTATCGTTGTTGCAAACCCCAATCTTGGAAGTCCTTTTTTACATTAAGTTTAGTCGAAACCCTAAAGCCTTTGCATTTATTTTATTTCGTTTTAGTCCCTGTCCTACTCGAGATCGAATAGCACTACTCGATCTCGACTACTGATTTTCGACCCAAAGTCGCTGTAGCTTACTTGTGCAGGTACTGGACGAGACGAAGCGAAGTCGACTAAGACTCTACTCGACATCGAGTAGGCCTTGTCGACATCGACGAGCCCCTGTAACTGCTGCTGCGCTGTGTTCGACTGTGCCTGACCCCTGTCGACTAACCCTTAGTCGAGGTCGAGTACCACTGTTGTCGACTTCTGACCGTGAGATTCCATCGCTGCCTAGGATCCGCTGACACGCTTCCTCGTGGATCGATCCTGACTTCCCATTGCTGCATTAGGAGGAGGTCTTGTAATTATTTGCAAGGGACGGAATCTGGTTTGCTGTGATTTATTTATATTTTATTATTGCAAGTCTCGATTTCCTCCTACCAACAAATTGGCGCCGTTGCCGGGGAAGCTATCATTCGCGCCTTAGGTAGTTAAAATCTCACATTCTCTTTGAGTTTACTTTGCAGGTGTATACGCCGCTCTAGTCAACCACCTGAGTTTGACACCTTAGATGATCCGGAACGCGTCCTACACATCCATTCTAAACGGAAGAGAGTCATGGCAGCCGCAGAAACACCAGAACAGCTGATACAGAGGCTAAGGACGGAACTAGCCGCCAAGGATGTTACTATCGCCGCTGAGAGAGCTGAAGGGAACAGGAAGCTGAGCGTGCGAGGCAGGCAGAAGCTAAGCTTGTGTTGCGTAGATGGGAACATTACGCTAAGTCGCCCAAATCAACAATGACAAGTTGGTTCGACAATGTCCCCTTCTATGAGCCAGCCGACAGCGACTGCCTAGAATCGACATATACACATTCTGGAGGAACTGATCCAGAAACACTAGCCGAAATCGACTGTACCACCGAAATCCAGGTAAATCCTTCCTCTATTTCGATTTCGCTATCTATATTTGAAGAATCTTTGGAAGAATCCCAAGAAGAAGAAGAGCCACCAACGCAAAATCCGGACGTCGTTGCCCATGGTGCTTCAAGGTCGCTTTTACCCTATAAGGTGAAGGCCATTCCTGACAATTTTGAGCAATCGATATTTGTGTTTAAGTATGGGGTCCTAGCAAAGTGGCATGAAGATCTGCATGATGAGATGGAAATATCTCTTCCCACTCCACCGTTTTGTTGTGGTGGAGACGAGCAAACAAATCAACCTATGAAGCGGAAGAGGTATGATGATGAGGTATGTATATTTTCATTATATCTTCCTTTATGCATGCCAGCTGGAGCCCAGGAAGATGAATGGGTAAAGCCAAGGAGCGTTCACTTGGGGAGGTTTAAGCTTCTCTACATGATGCCCCCGGATGACATCCCACGCTTCCCATCACTGGAGGAACCACCAGATCCACCTATACCTCCGGACAAAGATGAGCCAGGCTAATGCTTAATGGAGAAGTCGGCCTAGCGACTCTAACATCTAGAGCATGTATATAAAACTTTATGATTTTTGGGACTTTCGAACTCTTTTTTTTGGTTTTTGGTTTTTGGTTTTGGTTTTATGTCTTTTAAAATACTTTATGTGGATAGTCTTGTTTTTATGTGCAATCTAACACTTTTAGGTGGGCAAGCATAAAAGGATCGCGAAAAATGGAATAAAGAAGTCCCTGAAAACAGTTAGAATCGACGAAGGCCAAGTCGACTACGACAAGGAGGAGAAGCCCAGAAGTTACTCGACCTCGAGTAGACGTACTCGACATCGACCAGCCAGACGCTCCTCGACTTCAGATTCCACCAGACGCAGAGAGCTTACTCGATATCGACAAGAACAGTTACTCGACCTGCCCAGATCCGCCTTCTTCGATGTGTTGTCTTGTGAGTTCCTTCTTTTACTCTTGTTTTTATTTGATTTTATACAGTGAGGACACTGTAAATTTTAAGTATGGGGTGGGGGAAGGGCTTACTTTGTGCATATTTGCTATATTTGACATTATGTGTGCATGTTTAAAGTTTAGTTCTTTGAATTGCTACATGGCTATTTTGGAATTCATTATTGATTTATGTGCTTATATATGCATGTTTTCCAAAAAAAAGTTTAAAGAAAAAAATGACCCCCATTGAAAATTTTGGTTAATGTCATGGAAGCTTTAATTGAACCCGACGATGCAAAATTGGATTCATTAGAGATATAGCATGAAATTGCCTAGTAAAGGGAAGTCATAATGAAGTGCATATTTTTATCAAAAACCATAGAAGGGGGTAAAATTTGAAGTTGCTTTTGACATGTTGCATGATAAAATGATGGAGGACTTTATATTTCCATATAATGCTCATTGTTTATATTCTTAGCCTTACCTATGCTTATGCATCACAAAAGCCATATTATGCCTTATTTCAAATATTGCTCCACATGATGTAAATATTTGTCATTCTTTACCTTATCCGAGGATTATGTTGAGAATGATGTTACATTATGGAGATTATCATATGGTGTTTGTGTTGTGAGTATTATCATTATTGGAGTTTGGAAGGAAATTGTTTGAAATTTATGGAAAATTTAATGAGTGAAAGAAAATCCAATCACTTCAGAATATAAAGGTAGATTGACCCTGCTCTCTGAGATAATAGTTTGGAGAGATGAGACACATTGTGAGGAGTCCAAAGCACTAAGTATCCGGGGCCATTCATGGCACCCATGTTTGCGACTCGGGAGAAGACAGTGCTGAGGTCAGAGAGGTAAAAGCATTATTGTTGATAAAAGCATTATGAAAGGTGATGAAACTTATGAAAAGGAATGTGGAAATTCAAGTTTGGAAATACTCCATTTCCCCGGATCATTAGCACCACATTGCCAGAAACTGCCCACCTTTTAGCCTTTTACCAAATCTACTCCTTATTTGAGCTTAAATTGAAGTCCTCTTGATTATTAATGCTTTGTCACTTATGAATGTTTTTGCATAACCCTCCTTTTGTGAGTAGATGTTGCTCTTTAAATTGCACATGCATGGATTTGTGACACTAGTACCTTTTCAAGGATGGTAATTAACTGCAAGGTTATATGACAATGAATCTGATATGTTGAGAGTTTTGAATTCTTCCCCTGAATGACAATTAAAAGTATTGCTTGAGGACAAGCAAGCTTAAGTATGGGGTGTTTGTTGTGAGCCTAATTTGCCATGTTTTACACTTACTTTTATATCGATTTCTGCATACATTTCATACATTTAGGTTAGAATAATACAGAATCTGGGTAGTTTACACTTATTTGCAATATATGGAGGTCTACACAAGTTTGTGTTATATTTGACAGAAATCGGACGCACTTTGGAGCTTAAAGGAAACTCATGAAGAGGCTAAGAATGGTGCAGCTGGAGAAAAGGCCATTTTTCACCATTCTTTATTCTGAATCAAGCTTTGATGTCTTCATGAGAGTTGTAGCCCTCGGAAAGATCTTTTCAACGCATGGTCATATGCGTCAATCCGACGAACGAGGACTCGGGAAAGTGTGTTTTAAGAACAAGAGCAGAAAGCTGAGAAATCTTTACTCGAGATCGAGTACACTCTACTCGGGATCGAGGAGAGCCTGGTCGAGAAAGAGCTGATCGAGAAGCCGAGGACGAAGACGCAGACCACCTCTACTCGATCTCGAGGAGGCTTAGTCGGGATCGAGGAGCCCGGAGCCAAGGTCCGAGCATGTCGAGTAGATCCACCCGACCAGGCCAGCCAGACGACGAATCCTACTCGATACAGAGTAGGGCTACTCGATATCGACGACGCCCAGGAGCCCAGATCCGAGCTTGTCGAGTAGAGTCACCCGAGAAGATCAGTCGACGACGAATCCTAGTCGATGTCGACGAGCCCTTGTCGATGTCGAGTAGACCGGGTTCTGGATACGCGTCGACGTGAGCAGTCCGAGTCGAGTTGGAGTTACTTGGAGCCGAAGATTGCCGATTCTATCCAAATCTATCATCATCTATCCATGGAAGGAAGATCTATCATCATGAAGACATATTACCTAGTTTAGATTTATCTTTTCCTTTTAGATTTATTTCCTTTATTGCTTTTATTTATCATTAAGCCTTTTAGATATAATTTTAGATATAGATAGGAGATTCTATCCTTGATTAGCAAGGATTAGAAGGCTATAAATAAAGCCCATGGGGCTCAGTTTTATGCATTCAATTTCAGAGAGAAGTAAGTAGGAGAAGTAGTTCCACAGAGACGATTTAGGAGTTCAGAGGTTTTAGGGTTTTGGCGTTCAACGAGAGTTGGATCGCCGGGATTGTAAAGTCTTTGAATTTAGTTCAATGCAAGTTTCTTTTCATCAATCAATGTCTGAGGTTGCGATGAGGAGTGAGTAGTCCACCCACTTCTAGGGTTAGGACGAGCCCAACGATAGCCATGCGCGTTTAAGGTAAAGATCCGACCTTTATCATGTTTTGAGCATTTTCCTACTTGTTTATGTGTTTATTACCCGTTTAATGGAGATCCATGTTAACAACTTGGATTATAAACATAAAATTAGTAGAGACAATTAGGGTTTCTTGAAAGAGTTGTCTAATTGTTGGAAAAGGCGAAAGCTTAGTCCTTTGATGCGATTTACATGATAATTTGTTTGGTTCTGCCTTATGCATGCTTGGTTATCGTTGTTGCAAACCCCAATCGTGGAAGTCCTTTTTTACATTAAGTTTAGTCGAAACCCTAAAGCCTTTGCATTTATTTTATTTCGTTTTAGTCCCTGTCCTACTCGAGATCGAATAGCACTACTCGATCTCGACTACTGATTTTCGACCCAAAGTCGCTGTAGCTTACTTGTGCAGGTACTCGACAAGACGAAGCGAAGTCGACTAAGACTCTACTCGACATCGAGTAGGCCTTGTCGACATCGACGAGCCCCTGTAACTGCTGCTGCGCTGTGTTCGACTGTGCCTGACCCCTGTCGACTAACCCTTAGTCGAGGTCGAGTACCACTGTTGTCGACTTCTGACCGTGAGATTCCATCGCTGCCTAGGATCCGCTGACACGCTTCCTCATGGATCGATCCTGACTTCCCACTGCTGCATCAGGAGGAGGTCTTGTAATTATTTGCAAGGGACGGAATCTGGTTTGCTGTGATTTATTTATATTTTATTATTGCAAGTCTCGATTTCCTCCTACCAACACTTGCCTCCTATGCAACTTTCCTGGGAGCAAGATTGGGCCTCGTCGGCCATGTGGATAATGGGAAGTTGATGACATGCGTTCGTTATAGACTCGGCCACTTATCAATTTGTTTCAATATGTTATTGGATTGGGATTGTTGGGAAGGGTGGTTAAAATTCTAGGCTTGGTCCCACCACATGAGATGGGCTCCTTGGTCTAGCCCGGAGAGGTATGCAGACATGGTTTTTGTCCCGATAAAAAGCCTTTATAAGGGAATTTACAAACTAGTTTATCAATTTTGCTTCGATGACAGGACTCCGCCTCTTAGTCCTTTCATCATCAATGATGTTTTATGAAGATATGTTTCTGGAACTGTCGTGGAATTGGAAAACGAACTTTTTGGACGGAAATTGATTCAATGTGTAAAAATGAACACATTCAAATCTTATCGCTAGCAGAAACAAAATCAGAAATCGTTCCGGACGACAAGGTGTGGAAAAACATCGGGTTTGACGAAGGGGTTTGGTCGCCTTCCAATGGGAGATCGGGTGGTATTGGGGTCATTTGGAAGTCTCACCAGATGCTAAATGTGTCCATTTTCGTCACCGTACACACTCCCCGCATTATTGGACTCAGACTAGAAAGCATGCAGAATGGATTTCCGATTTTGGCTCTCTTCGTCTATGCCTCACCTACTCCAAATGATAAAGATGCATTCTGGGAAACCTTAATAACAACCGTAAACAACTCCTCTATTCCTTGCATGGTTATAGGGGATCTTAACGAGATTCTTTGCAGTAATGATAAATTAGGCGGAGCCAGTACCCGACCATCAAGGTTCTCTTGGCTAATATCCTTCAAAAACGATTGTAATATGCTTGACCTACCCACTTTTGGATACCAGTTCACATGGAGGAAGAATATGGAGGAGAACTTCAACATCCGTGAAAAAATTGATCGGGTATTAGTTCAACACACCATTCTTACATCTTTCCCCAACATGATAACACATAACGGTGCCTTCTCTTCCTCGGATCATTGTCCAATTTCAATCTCGATCGACGACGAGTCCGCGTTCAAAGCCCCGCCTTTTAAATTTGAGAACGTATGGCTAATGAGGAAAGACTTTTGCAATATTGTGAAGCAATCCTGGCGGTCGTCATGCCCTGGCTCGGCTATGTTTCAACTAATGTTTAAACATAAAATCCTGAAAAGAAGGGCAAAAGAATGGAATAAAAAGAACTTCGGGAACATTTTCCGCCAACAAAAAGAGGTGGACTCAAAGCTCCTGACTATTCAGTCCACGGCCTCACCAACAAAATCCCAAACATACCAATCGAGGGAAAAGCGATTGATTACAAAGCGAGAAAAGCTTCTTCTTTTCCAGAAATCATACTGGAGACAAAGGGCAAAGACAAAACACCTCAAACTCTCAGACTCGAACACGGCTTACTTCCACCGAGTCGCCTCGGGACAGCGACGCAGGAAACAAATTCGAAACATCTCCTCTTTGAGTGGAACATTGGTTTTGGGTGAGGAGAATGTCAGAAATGAGATAAAAAAAGAGTTTGAAAATAGGTTTAAAAAAGAGCCAATAGATGTAGGGGTTTCGTCTAACCTCCTGGACCTGATACAACCTTCCATCTCGGTAGAAGAAAACAGGTTCCTTATTGCACTCCCGTCAAACTTAGAGATTAAAACAGCGGTATTTAGTCTAGGAAAAAACAAGTCCCCAGGGCCAGATATGGGTTTACGGCTGAATTCTATACCAATTACTGGGACATAGTCGGGAAATCAGTAATCTGCGCGGTCAAGGGATTTTTCCACTCCGGGAGAATACTCCGCCAAATAAATCATACTTTTATCTCCCTGCTCCCAACAAGGGACAATCCAGCACCCACATGTCACTACATGCCCATCAGCATGTGCTCTAATATTTACAAAATAATTTCCAAAATATTGACTGAAAGATTAAAAAAGGTAATCGGCAAACTCATACATCCTCTGCAGGGGGCTTTTGTGTCGGACAGGGCGATTCAGGACAATGTTCTCATAGCCCATGAAATCTTCCACTCTTACAAAAGTCGTAAGGGACGCGAAGGCTGGCTGGCAATAAAGTTAGACATGGAAAAAGCTTACGATAGGGTAGACTGGCACTTCATTAATAGTGTGCTCCTCAGATTTGGATTTCATAATATTTTCACTTCTTGGATTATGGAGTGTGTCACATCCGTTTCTTTCTCTGTACTGGTAAACAACGGCCCTACAGATTTGTTCTTTCCATCCCGTGGAATTCGTCAAGAGGACCCTCTTTCTCCATTCCTATTTCTTTTGGGTGCAGAGGTGCTGGCCCGTCAACTCATTGCGGCTGCCAGTATTGACCTTTCCCTCATCGGCTTTCCGATTGGACAAAATGGGCCACGTATTCCGTTTCTTTCCTTCGCAGATGACATCATCATCTTCTCCAAAGGGAGTGTGGATGCGGGGTGTAAAGTAAAATCGATAATTGATTCGTATTGCAGAGTGTCAGGCCAGAAGGTCAATTATTATAAATCTAGTTTTCAGGCGTCTTCAGGTATTCCAAACCATCGGATCCTTGAATTACGTAACTGCCTAAACATTACAAACGAAAACTCACTAGAGAAGTATCTGGGCTGTCCTATTATTAATGGTCGATTCACCAGTAGTACATTCGAAGATATTATCTGCAAATCCAAACAACAATTGTCTAAATGGAGGGCCAATGCGCTTTCCCAACAAGGACGCGCAATCCTGATTAATTCTAACCTTTCGGCTAAGCCTTTGCATGTAATGCAGAACTTTATGCTCCCCGCTGCTATACATAAAGAACTGGACCAAATAAATCGCTCTTTCTTCTGGAATAAGGATTTGCAATATCGGCCGTTAATTAGTTGGGATAGGATTTGCAAACCGAGGCAGTTTGGCGGGTTGGGAATTCGCAAATCGGGGGAAATGAATGTCGCTCTTCAAATGAAACTTCTGTGGAAAATTCTGGTAGAACCCAATATATAATATTTGGGTAACTTTAATTAGACATAAATACTTGCGTTCTGCAAGTATTTTCGAGTACAAACGATTGGGATCTAACTCTTGGCAATGGTCTAAGCTTGCCAATTTAATTGACAAATTTAAATGAGGGCTTATTTGGTCGGTAGGGAATGGACACACAATAAAATTCTGGACGGATAATTGGATATCTACCTCCTCCCTACAGTCTATGATCGGTAGCATCTAGGGGCACGATCAGAATGAGACCGTTAGTGACTATATTATGGGGGGAAAATGGTGGGAAGAAAAGCTGCAAACTGCTCTACCACAGAACATCGTCAAAGAAATTTTAGACATCCCTCTACCGGCATCAAACGTACAAGACTGTCTATACTGGTGGCCAGATAGGGAAGGATGGTTTACTACGGCTAGCGCTTACAAATTAATAACAGCACAATCCACAGCTACGCCTGATAAGAACGCTTGGATATGGAAGATTGATGCTCCTCCAAAGGTGAAGAATTTCCTTTGGAAGATTGCACAGAATGGCCTGCCTACTGCTGTGCTCCTATCTTGTAGGGGGGACGGCGGTTCCAGCTACTTGTTCACTTTGCAATATGGCCCCCGAAGATGAGGCCCACTTGTTTCTGGAGTGCCCTTTCATACGGAAATTATACCAACTTCCAAGCCGAGAACAAACAATACCTGCCCATTTGATCAACCAATCCCGGGACTTTAGACCCATTCTATCCAGCCTGGGTAGCAGCCTAAACCCGACCGTTCTAACTGAGCTTTCTTTCGCTTGGTGGACTACTTGGTACATCAGGAATCAACACTTGTTTCAACGAGCAACAATCCCCGAACACCAAAAGGTCCTTCATCTAGTCAGATCGCACATAGAGAACTGGAAAAGAACATCCGTCGTGAAGAGAGAAGGGGATGAAGTTAGGCATCAATCATCAAGGGTCTTTACAAGAAAGACCAACAAACAAAGTCCAATTAAATGGCGCAAGCCTCATTTGAGTTGGTTCAAGCTTAATTTCGATGGCTCTTCCTTATTCAACGACTATAGTACGACTGATATCGTTATTAGGGATTGGAATGGGCGGCCTGTTGCCATCGAGAACAAAGTGCTAGGGAAACAACATCCCATCAAAGCAGAAGCCCTGACTCTCAAATTGGGGATCCAGAAAACACTACAACTTCACGTTGAAAAGATACAAATTGAAGGTGATTGCAAAATAATCATAGACTATCTAAACAAGACAGCTAAATGCCCTTGGGAGATTGAACTAATTCTCTCTGACACGCAAGTCATGTTATCAACTATAAAAGATATAGGTTACTTTCATGTACCTCGTATGGGCAATAGAGTGGCGGATAAGGTTGCACACATTTGCCACTCTGCCCGGGGTAGTGATATTCACAACAACCCAGGTCTTAATGACCTCATCCGTAAGGATGCTGCCGGGTAGGGCCTGCCCACCCGAATTTTTTCCTAATAAAAAAAAAGTGCTAATTTAATTAGTAGAATCCAAGCCGTCAAAGATGTTAAAATTTAAAAGTTTTCTTAGAAAAAAAATTAATACAAAAAAAATATTTTATTTATCCTTTAATTCCGAAAACAAAATTTCAAAAGTTGATTATGAAATTCTATGATAACATAGAGTTTAGATCTATATAGCTAATCCGTTTTTTAACCATTTTTGTTGGGGCGTATATAGGTTACAAGGTTTAGTTTCAAAATATTATTCACATGTCATCCTATGTGTCCATCTTATATCTTAAATAGTTACAAAGTCTATCATTTTAACATGAGTTATTTTTATAAATATTGTACATTGAATTATTTTTTTATCTTTACTCATTAAAACTGATTATTTTAGTTCATTATATCTAATGATAAGATTTTATTATTAATTAATTATCTATTAAATGATAAAATCTTATTATTAAAATATTTATATTAATTCTCAACTTCATATATTAACTCATTACAAAACTTGAATTTTAAAAAAAAAAGTCAAATCAACTATTTTAATCTTAACATAAAATTTAAGAAAAAATAATTTTAATATAGTAATCAATATAATTTATTAACAAAACGCGCAGGAACGCGGGTAACAAATACTAGTGAACTTATAAATATAGGGTATAGGGTTTAGGAAAAGAGGGCAATAAATTTTTTATTTTTGCAAGTGAGAGGGAAATGAAAATTTTTAACAAATGAGGGGTAACATTTAAAATCTATCTCTCTGGCCTCTTCATCAGATCTTCAACCTCTTCGATCTGTCTTCTCTGTCGAAACCCTAGGCAGCCGCACATCTCTTCTCCGTCGACTCGCACAGCCGCACCCCGCAGGCGACAACTTCCTCCTCCGAAATCGAGCAAATCTCTTGTTCCTCCTCCGTCGACTTGCAGCAGGTGACTAATCTCTTGGTCCTCCTCCGATTCTGCAGCAGGCGAGCTGAGGCAAGCCGCGATCAGGTCTTAGGCGAGCAGAAGGTGAGCACGTCTCAGGCGAGGGAGCAGCAGGCGACATCTTCCTCCTCCGAAGGCGAGCAGGTGACATATAAATTTCATAAATATCGGATTTGATTGCCCCTGTTGATGATTGTGATTTGTGAAATTGTGAATGGACGTGATTCTTGTGAAAATGTGAATGGTTGATGGTGAAAATGTGAAATTTCATTTTGTTTATTTGGTGAAGGAAAGTAAATGTGGATGTGATTCTTGTGAAAATGTGAATGGTTGACGGTGGATGTGATTCTTGTGAAAATTGTGAAATTGTGAAAATCTGAAATTGTGATTGCCCCCGTTGATGGTTGTGAATACCTATTGCTCAGGTGCTCAGTTAAATTTTCTACTTTGGGAGTTGAGCATGATTCCCCTAGGCCTGTCAAAGTTAATAAAAATGTAAATGACAGTATCTTAGCAGAAGATTATTTACTGTTCCAGTCTGTATATATACTGATCACGGTGCTGTATAGAAGCATTTGGTTAGCGACTCACAATCCATGATCATATTACTTGTGATTTGTGAAATTATGAAAATGAGAAATTGTGAAATTGTGATTGGCCCCCGTTGTTGGTTGTGATTTGTGAAATTGTGAATGGATGTGATTCTTGTGAAAATGAATTATTGATGGTGAAAATGTAAAATTTCATTTTGTTTATTTGATGAAGGAAAGTAAATGTGGATGTGATTCTTGTGAAAATATGAATGGTGGATGGTGGATGTGATTCTTGTGAAAATTGTGAAATGAGAAATTGTGATTGGCCCCCGTTGATGGTTGTGATTTGTGAAATTATGAAAATGAGAAATTGTGAAATTAAAACATTCAACATTTAGACATTAAAATGTTGATATTGATTATTGAATAACCATTTCAAGTTGGGTCGGGTTGAGATTCGGGTCGGGTTTGTTTGTGTTCGGGTCTATTTCGAGTAGGGTTAGGTTTGGGTCGGGTTCGACCTCTGGTTTGGGTTATGTTTGACTCCTAATTCTCGGGATTCAGTCGGGTCTCGGGTCGGGTGAGTCGGTCGGATTTCTCGGGTCGGGTCAGATTTTGGTAGCTCTACCCCATCCCTTCGCAAACACGCCCTTCATCACCTTTTCGGTGAGTTCAAACCTTAATCTCCCAGAATGCATCATTTATTCACAAAACAGTATGAAATGAGAACAGCTCTACTCGTGGGTCTAAGTAGTGACTTCGCTCTCCTCTGCCCCTCCTTATTGTCGTCTCCACAGTGATGGTCGCTGGCCGTCCTCCCTTCCCTGTAATCCTCTCGCTGCTGGTGGGTACTCCTGTCTATCGCTTCGTCACCATTAGCCCCCTCTCAATTGCTTTCTACCACTTTAGGGTTTGTAATTGGGTTTGATTCAAATCTAGGGTTTCTGATTGTGTCATTTGGATTAAAGGTTCAGCTTGCTGATTGCATTTTGATTATTTGAATTATGGATGATAATCAATTGGGTATTTCATCCAGATTTCAGGCATATTGATGAACTCTAGTTGTTTTGTTTGATCAGGCCCTCGTAAGCCGAAATTTTTTGGCAAAAATTGGGGTTGGGATTTGTTAGTAGTTGAAAATGGATAAACAAACGAGTCGGGCAGTCCTGGAGAAGCGACCCGGTATCCTCGTGATCGGAGCACCCAACGTCGGCAAGCGCACCCTCCTATCCGGTATGCCTCTTCCTCCATATTGTCCTAGTTGACTCTTCCTGGGAACTTGCTATTGTGATTTTGTGGAAATTGAGATTTGGTTTTTTCCGAAATCCTAGCCTGTTTTGGGTGGATCTTTGCCATAAATATTGGTTTATTTTCAAGTGTTTGCAAGTTTGTGAATTGTTTTAGTGGTCTTGATGCTGATAAAGTGCTGATTAGGAAAAAGTATGTTAGCTTCATATTCGTACCGATTGTAGAAAAATAGCCCATCCTTGAAGAAATGTGGGCATCGTTGGTTAGCATATCAAATGGGAAATAAGCTATATCATGTTAGTACTAAAAGCACAGGGGGATCACGTTAGTGGTTTTCATATTTGAGAAGAATGAAAGATTTGTTACCTATATGAACACTTGATTTTAGGCTTACAGGGTATATTTGACCTGATGCATATAGATTCATGGATTAGAGTTTATTGGTATATATAAGTTGTATCACTTCATATGATATTTAAAATTTCTCACATGAGCCATGTATTATGTAGCATAAATGCATATTAGCATTTTTCTTAATGTTTGGTTGTCAGAGCTAACGATTAAATAAACCGCAAAAGCTGGTTAGCCTTTAATATGTGATGTACTTTCTGCTTCTAGGATTACTTGCTGTGGACTTTGAAGATCTTTCTGATTCATCATCCGAAGTACTTGTCCAAGGGTAGGGTAAAGATAGTCTAGTAGATTTATTGTCATTTGCATCCCATTGTTCTTATCTTGTCGTTCAGGTCAAAAATAGTCTTTGAGAGGATGAGGAAATGATATTCAGTTACTCTCTTGTTGAAAACAGGTGGACAATCAACACAAAGTACTACTCTGTTGATGTCTCTATATGGATGACCCACCTACACAATGAGTTTTCAGCCCATTTATTGCCAAATTTTGAACAGCTTACGGCCTTGGTTATGGTCTTTGACATGAATGATGTTAGCCTCCCTCCGCCCTCTTCTCGATTAATTATGTATCTGAATTGCTTCAATTTCTTTTAGGGGAAAAGTCTTTCTTGGATGACTAGTTCACCATTTTTCATGGTTAGAATCTGTTGCTGTAAATTTGGTTCTTATATGTTTCCTTATTTTCGTTGTGTCATGTACCTACAGTTATCTACACTAGCTGCACTAAAAGAGTGGGTTTCTCGCACGAACATCGAGTACTTTGACATACTATTATGTATTGGAAATAAAGTGGACCTTATTCCAGGTCATCGTGCTCATACTGAGTATAGAAGACGTAACCTGAAGCAGGAAGATTCATATGTTAGCTCAGATGCAGATTTTACTGAGTATGGAATTTCAGAAACTGAAGGAACCAGTTTGCTAGGGAATGAAGAACCATCGTGGGATGAAAGAAGATCGTTCTTGGAATGGTTCACAGAGCGTAATATTGAATTCATTGAGGCTTGTGCTTCAAATGCTGACTTTGACAAGTGTAAGTTCCTCATATTAGCCTAATTGGAAAAGAAGTTAGTCATTTTTTAGACCAAAATTCGTGAGATCACATAGTTGACCAATGATTTTTGATGCGATGACTGCCTTGTTGGCTTTTGAACTTGAGTTAATCTTCTTGCAGTATAAAATTTAATTTTAACTTTTACTCTTCTGGTAGCTTATATACTCAAGGATTTTGGGCAGCTAATATATGGAATCGCTTGGCTGCCCTTCCATATATATTTACATTTTCATATCTTCATATTTCATTTGTTTCATCAATAACCAATTATTTAAATGCAGGTTTGTCCGTTGATGGTGATTTACAAGGATTGGAACGACTCCACGGTGCACTCACAGCCCATATGTGGCCTGGAATGGTTTTGAAATCAGGAAACCAGATAGCTCAGCCATCACTTCCCGAAAGAAAAGGTTCATACAACTCACCTTTACGGCTTACCTCACATGAATATGTAGCAGTCGCTAAAAATTTTCACTTTTTATTTGCTTTTGCTCAGAGGTGTCTGAAGAAGAAGAATCAGACTACGAAATTGACTATGAAGTACTATCTGCGGGTTCAGCTCGAGCTTGGGAGGACATGGAACAAGGATCGGTTTCTGCAGTCGCACCCACCAACTGCACAAGCATTGAACCCGGGGAATCCAGCCAATCAAGTCAAGGCAGAGCTGGCGAATCAGAGCCAAAAGCTTCAACATCATCAGAGGCTGAACAGGAAAGCATGGTTGAACTTGAAGTGGATCAAGAAAAGGGCTCCCTCTTCGAGCTTGAAGATTTAGAGCAGCTGATGTCCGAAATTGGAAACGTGAGGGAGAACCTGAGACTGATGCCAGACTTTCAGAGAAGGGAAATGGCTGCGGCACTTGCCATGAGAATGGCCACCATGTTTGGTGAAGATAACAGTGGCGATGAAGAGGGTTTCGAGTAGAAACTCAAATTGCGTATTTCGTGGTACAGCAGCTCCTGCTGCCTCTGGGTTGCGAGGACTGCTAGGTCATCGAATGAACCATGAAACTCGTCTTATTAACTGCTGTTTTTAGGCCCTCTTAAGCATGTAACAATCGCGCGAGGTAAAGGGTTTGAATCAAAAGCCACCAAGTGGCTAGTACTGGTTTTGGGGTGTATGCCTTTGTTTTTGCAATGTTGGCCATTTTCTGCTTAAGGTGGGACCTAAATCACATGAACTCGGGTCCCACCCTTGACCCTACATGGCTTGGAACCCATAGCATGTCATCAAGGCAAGAGCTTGAAAAGGAACTTACATGTTATGCATATGAGCCAAACTGTGCTTTCAATTTCAACCGTTAATTCAAGCAACTCATCTCTGCATTCTCTGCATTCTGCGCACAAACCCACTTTATGTTTGGCATAAAATAAACTAGTTTATTTTTCGGTTTATTTGTCTTCTTTAGAAAAAATTGCAATAGTTTTCACTGATTTTAAAATAAAAATTAATTTTTGTAATCATCAATAAAAGGTGTGTTTGATTCCCATTGCATTTTAATTATAATGCAAATAGTTAAGGTGGTGTTTGGTTAACACAATTTTTAAGGTGTTTAAATTAAGGGTGTGTTTGGATTCCCCATTTTGGATCACTAGTTTCACTACTACACTCACATGTACAATATTCCATGAAACATATCGGAGTACAATGGCGCACGATGATTGAACAACATATTGAGGCACCAGGGCGAGATACGAACTATCAACGCTTTTCGAATGGAGAAGCACGTGTTCCTTCGGCTTTGTGGGGTTCTGTAACATCATTATGTCCTCTGAGGGTCAATCCAGTTGTCCGTGCTTGAGAAGGTTGCAATATTCGTCAACACAATGGCATGGGGCCAAAGCCAACGTAATGCGTGTAAACGTTTCCAACGTTCCACTTACGCCATCCTAGAGGTGATACGAGAAGTGAGTGATGCCATCGACGGGGGCCGGACCAACGAGTTCATTGGACTAAACAAGGAAGTCATACGGCCTCGGGATCCCCATTTTCGGCGAATCCCCGAACAAATCATCAACGACAACCGCTATTGGTCATACTTTAAGATAAACGGTTATCCGATAATCATTAACTTCATCATTCACGATCGAGTGGTAACCCCATTGAATGACATTGTCTTCGTAAGGGTGCATAAGGGCCATCGAAGAGACCCACCTCCAAGTCAGGGGCGGCCGCCCCACCCTCCGGCGACGGAATTTCGTAGTATATCATAAAAAAAAAAAGGTCAAAATAGAAAAAAATGTGAAAAAGAACAACCAAATTTTCCCTATTATAAATGCCATATTTAAATCAAAGTTTATATTTTTCTTTTAATATTTTCATAAGATTAATCATTAGGTTACACAAATATTTTAAAAAATAATTTTCCCTATTATAAATGTCATATTTAAATCAAATTTTATATTTTTCTTTTAATATTTTCATAAGATTATTCATTATGTTACATATATATATTAAAAAAATTCTTCTAATTTTTGTTTCTATGAATTTTTTTTACTATTAATGTCATAGTTAAACCACAATGTATGAGATTTTTTGTCATACTTTTCAATCATATTAATTTTTTTTTCATTTACCAATGACAAATTCCTTACAAAATTTATAATTTTCTTTCAATATTTAAAAAAAATCTTAGTGGTAATACAACTTGGATTCGATTTTTCTTGAGAGTTTGTACAAAACTTAGGAGCATAAAGTACTTGTCCAACATATCAGCAAATTTTAGGGTTTTATTAGTGTGAAGCAAAACATTCTCTCCCCCATTCTAACATGTCATGTCAATTTTAGAGGTTTTCTCATATGACGGCAAATTAGGGTTTCACAATGAAGACGATGAACAGAAATTTATGGAGACCATACCTTCGGTGAGGATGGAGCACCGGAGGGTGGGGGGTTCAGATCGTAGCGTGGCTTCGTGGGATTCCCCGCGATTTGTCCATAGAAACTGGAAGAAGGAGTTAGGGTGGGTAGAAATGGTAGGTCGACGACTGACTAAGGATGAGTCGAGGGCTTTTACCTGTTAGTGGTGATGGGCCTTCGGATCTTCGGGTTCAGAGGTTTTTTAAGCTTTGGATTTGAGGCAATGGAGAGAGTGAAGAGGAGAAGCAGATAGAGCGTATTTGAGAAGAGTTGTGGGAAGCCGAAGGGTCAAGGGCACCAAATAGGTTTTTTCTAGGCAAATGGAAAAAAGACGGATCAAGATGGGAAAATCTATTCCTCCCCCAATCCGAAGATGGAAAAATCGGGGTTCCCCCAAACCCCCTAACACCCCCCAAACAAACCCGAGCATACTCCCCGAAAGTTAATTTCAAACCCCCGCACCAAATCTCCATCGCAAATAGTGGCGGATCTACGGGGGCTTGGGCCCAAATCCTAAATAAAAGTTATATATAATTTTTATATATATTGGATTTATTTTTTGGAATAAATAAAATTGAAGTTGACGTTGAAACATTATGACGCCTTGGCTTAATGGGAAGGGGACTGGAGAAGTTTGTTTAGGAGCAAACTGAAGTTCGAATTCCATCCCCTACTTTTTGCGTCTTTTTTTTCCTTCTGTTTTTTCAGATATAGATCAAAAGGCCAATTTTTTTTAACAGAGACCCGAGTAGCAATAGCAGATAGATCGATCGAGGAAAATCCGAGTGAGCCACCCGAGTCCCCGAGCCAGCGAGCCGCCAGGCGCCGCCGCAAGCTCCACCACTGGCCGACCCTGGCACACCGCAAGCCGTCGACCTCCACCCACCCTCTCGGCAGTCGGCGAACCCCCATAGCCCCCCCGTCTCCCGCAGCCGCTGACCTCTTCTTCTAGACCTTCAACCGTTAAGGTTAGTTTTTGTTCCTCTACCTTTCAATTTGATTGTTTTTAAGTTTAATTGGTTGATATGAGAATCAGTTTAGATTAGAATTTGTGGATTTGAGAATCAATTTGGAGAAATTTCAATTAGGGTTTGTAATTTTGATAATAAATTTCGAGAAATTGTGAATAGAATTGATGGTTTTGTGAACTTCCATTGATGAATTGAAGGGAGGATTTGTTGTTGCCTTGGGTCTTATTGGGGGTGCAATATTGTCCTTCTCGTCAAGTGGATTTACTCTCACAAGTTAGGGAAATTGATAGAACTTGTTCCCAAGTGCTGCTGCAAATTAATAAAGAATGTTGATAATATGGTGGGAAGTACTACTGAATCCTAAAAATTGAAATGAAGCTATGACTCAATAAAAGCCTTTGGTTGGTTCTTTTTGGCGGGATATACATTAAGGCTATTGGAGCTAGGAAGCTTGCCCAATCCCACATTACTACCCACACATGTTAGTTTACAAACCGTTGTCATAATGCCACAAGTTGCTGTTATTTTGGACTCCTTGTTGCCAATTACAAGATATGAATGCAACATATGATGCCAACAAGTTGTGATGCACACCATGCTCTTGCCTTTGTGTCATACTCAATGTAATATTTGCTATTGTTTTTAGCTTTGCGGACCAAGCTTTATAAGTCTCCTCCGCCCCTCGTTATTGTCAACTCCACAGTGATGGCCGCGGGCCGTCCTCCCTTCCCTGTAATCCTTTCACTACTGGTGGGTACTCCTGTCTATCGCTTCGTCACCATTAGCCCCCTCTCAATTGCTTTCTACCACTTTAGGGTTTGTAATTGGGTTTGATTCAAATCTAGGGTTTCTAATTGTGTCATTTGGATTAAAGGTACAGCTTGTCGATTTCATTTTGATTATTTGAATTATGGATGATAATCAATTGGGTATTTCATCAAGATTTCAGGCATATTGATCAACTCTAGTTGTTTTGTTTGATCAGACCCTCGTAAGCCGCCCTAAATACTTGTGAACCGAAGAAACCCCACAGATTTAGGGGCAAATTTTGATCAAGTCCGGTTGTTTTGTACTGGTTCTCTCACCCGAAATTTTTTGGCAAAAATTGGGACCGGGATCTGTTAGTAGTTGAAAATGGATAAACAAACGAGTCGGGAAGTCCTGGAGAAGCGACCCGGTATCCTCATGATCGGAGCCCCCAACGTCGGCAAGCGCACCCTCCTATCCAGTATGCCTCTTCCTCCATATTGTCCTGGTTTACTCTTCCTGGGAACTTGCTATTGTGATTTTGTGGAAATTGAGATTTGTTACCTACATGAACACACTTGCATTTAGGCTTAAAAGGGATGTTTGACCTAATGCATATAGATTCATGGATTAGAGTTTATTGGTATATATAAATTGTATCAGTTCATATGACATTTAAAATTTCCCACATGAGCCGTGTATTATGTAGCATAAATGCATATTAGCATTTTTCTTAATGTTTGGTTGTCAGAGCTAACGAGTAAATACACCGCAAAAGCTGGGTAGCCTTTAATATGTAATGTATTTTCTGCTTCTAGGATTACTTGCGGTGGACTTTGAAGATCTTTCTGATTCATCATCCAAAGTACTCGTCCAAGGGTATGGTAAAGATAGTTTAGTAGATTTCTTATCATTTGCATCTCGTTGTTCTTATCTTGTAGTTCAGGTCAATAATTGTCTTTGAGATGATGAGGAAATGATATTCAGTTACTCTTTTTTTTTTAAATAGGTGGACAATCAACACAAAGTACTACTCTGCTGATGTCTCTATATGGATGACCCTTCTACGCAATTTGTTTTCAGCCCACTTATTGCCAAATTTTGAACAACTTACGGCCTTTGTTACGGTCTTTGACATGAATGATGTAAGCCTCCCTCCGCCCTCTTCTCGATTAACTATGTATCTGAATTGCTGTAATTTCTTTTGGGGGAAAAGTGTTTCTTGGTTGACCAGTTCATCATTTTTCCTGGTTAGAATCTGTTGGTGTAAATTTGTTTCTTATATGTTTCCTTATTCTCGTTGTGTCATGCACCTATAGTTATCTACGCTAACTGCACTAAAAGAGTGGGCTTCTCGCACGAACATCCGAGACTTTGACATACTGTTATGTATTGGAAATAAAGTGGACCTTATTGCAGGTCATCGAGCTCATACTGAGTATGGAATTTCAGAAACTGAAGGAACCAGTTTGCTAGGGAATGAAGAACCATCGTGGGAGGAAAGAAGATCGTTCTTGGAATGGTTCACAGAGCATAATATTGAATTCATTGAGGCTTGTGCATCAAATGCTGACTTTGACAAGTGTAAGTTTCTCATATTAGCCTAATTGGAAAAGATGTTAGTCATTTTTTAGACCAAAATTCATGAGATCACATTGTTGACCAATGATTTTTGATGCCATGACTGCCTTGTTGGCTTTTGAACTTGAGTTAATCATCTTGCAATATAACATTTATTTTTAACTTATACTTTTCTGGTAGCTTATATACTCAAGGTTTTTAGGCAGCTAATATATGGAATCGCTTGGCTACCCGTCCATATATATTTACATTTTCATATCTTCATATTTTCATTTTTTTCATCAATAACCAATTGTTTAAATGCATGTCTGTCTGTTGATGGTGATTTACAAGGATTGGAACGACTCGACGGTGCACTCACTGCCCATATGTGGCCTGGAATGGTTTTGAAATCAGGAAACTAGATAGCTCAGCCATCACTTCCTGAAAGAAAAGGTCCATACAACTCACCTTTACAGCATACCTCACATGAATATGCATCAATCGCTAATTTTTTTTCTCTTTTCATTTGCTTTTGGTTAGAGGTGTATGAAGAAGAAGAATCAGCCTACGAAATTGACTATGAAGTCATATCTGCGGGCTCAGCTGGAGCTTGGGAGGACATAGAACAAGGGTGGGTATCTGCAGTCGCACCCACCAACTGCACAAGCATTGAACCCGGGGAATCCAGCCAAGCAAGTCAAGGCAAAGATGGCGAATCAGAGCCAAAAGCCTCAACATCATTAGAGGCCGAACAGGAAAGCATGGTTGAACTTGAAGTGGAGCAAGAAAAGGGCGTCCTCTTCGAGCTCGAAGATTTAGAGTAGCTGATGTCCGATATTGGAAACGTGAGGGAGAACCTGAGACGGATGATAGACTTTCAGAGAAGGGAAATGGCCGCGGCACTTGCCATGAGAATGGCCACCATGTTTGGTGAAGATAACAATAACGATGAAGAGGGGTTCGAGTAGAAACTCAAATTGTGGATTTCGTGTTGCAACTGCTACTGCCTCTGAGTTGCGAGGACTGCTAGGTCATCGTATGAACCATGAAACTCGTCTTAGTAATTGCTGTTTTTAGGCGCTCTTAGGCATTGTAGCACTAGCTCTGGGTAAAGGGCTTGAATCAAAACCCACTTAGTGGCTAGTACTGGTTTTGGGGCGTCATTCCTTTTCTTTTCTTTTTTTGCACCGTTGGCCATTTGCAGCCTAAGGTGGGACCCAAATCCCATGAACTCGGGTCCCACAGTTGATCCTACATGGCCTCAAACCAATAACATGTCATCAGGGCAGGAGCTTGAAAAGGAACTTACTTATGCATAAGAGCCAAACCATGCTTTCAATTTCAACCGTGAATTCGAGCCAACTCATATCTGCGTTGTGTGTGGTATAATAAGTAATTGGTGAGTACATTGTGTTAAACAATCAATTATCATGTATGTATCGCGGTTCAATTGTCATCGTAGTCTATAAGTATTGGCAACTATACATTATCGATGCAATTATAAGGTCTTATAATGCCTTATCAATAAAGTATCGTATTAGTATGGAGACTATTACATATAAATGCCAGTACATATTAATAAATCACATAATCAAGAAAATCCTCACATCATTACCAGGCAAAATAAAACACAATCCCCACTCATTCGTCTCCAGTCTTAAGTCAGGACCAATCCTTATCTAGACTCATCAACATCAATTCAGATAACATCCTCTAAAAGAAGTCTGAATTCATTTCAATACTCTAATCTCGCCCCTCATTCCACCAAGCAATCTCACTAGCAATCCACCTCTAAGAATCCAACTCATACTATCTCTAATCTCATACCCGAGTAATTCTCTCATACTATGTCCTCAATATTCACAAAGATCATTCCTTACACTTCCCGTATTACCCAAGACATCACAAACATTATGCCCTGCTAACCACACCTCTTGTATAAGAATTCCTTGGTCACCACCTAGCCGGTCTATTCCTAACCATACCCCCCACCTAAGATTCACCTAGAAGCTCATCGGAACCACCCAAACATTGCCTCTTATAAATCCCAAAACTCACTCGGTCTTACCTAACCCAACATCCCTCTATTTGCGATTTACCTCATCTATCTTTTAATTTCTCATTTAATAGATAGTTATAGATTATAGATAGATATATAACTAATTCTTAGCAACAAAGGGAAATGAATGGGTAGTAAATAAGAACTTGACTCAATAAATCCGGTAATCAAACAAAGGGAAACGAATGGGTAGTAAAGGCGCTAGACCATCCCTATTGGATGTAGTTGGAAACGGGTAGACAAAATATAGCTTGTTCTTTTACCGGTGGACTTGAAGACTCCAAGGAACCCGAAGGTTGGGGTGACATGGGTTAGGAGGTCGTGAGGTATTTGCCCCTCCGGTCGGTCGTCCCTCGAAGGACGACGTAGATCGTCTCTGTGATTATATGCATTATATCCGATTGGGCCCGAGGGTGATCCTCCTCGAAGGGGGTCATATTAATCTCGTTGATTGCTTCTATGCTGAGTGCTATTGTGCTTAGGATAGATAACTAATCAGTAGGCCTTGACTTGAATCATGTATTGAATAACTGTGCAAACGGGATAGCGGGAGAATACCTTGTTCTTATGTCATTGGAATTCTTGTCTTGTCAGAATAGTTCTTCCATAATTCAAACTCCTGATGATTTTGACTCCGTCGACCGCCCCACAAAAACATTTAGGCATGTTAGCTAGGGTCGAGAAGCTTCCGCTCTCCCCGTTTTGAGTCCTGCTTGATATCCCACCATCTATGCTTCTATCGAGTTTCGTACCTGAGGTTGGTGTCTTCCACGAGAAAATTTGGGTCGGTCAACTAGCTACTTCTGGGGGTGTGTCGGGTATGGGAAATTCATGAGTATTTTAGGGAGGGTGATCAATGACACAATTCCGAGTTAGAAGTGATTTGTCTTATGGAGTTATCCTTCTCGATTTTGATACCGGTCAACCGTGTCTTCTTACCACGAGAGTCTAAACACAAATTCTACCCTCTCATCTTAGAAACAGTGTGAATGTCCTTGTGTCATACTAAGTGAGTCATAATAGTGTCCCACGGGGAACCGGGGTGATGAGTCAGTGATCGCCCTTGGAGAATTCTGTCAGGTTATGATAGTAGCCCACCTTGTGATTGCATGACATAATGGATTGATATATATTTCAACATGACTTGTCTGATATCTTGCATGATTGCAATTGTGAATGAGTATATGTGCCGCGTGTATGAATTTCCATGATTATTGTCTTCCCATGAATTAGGTCCATGATAGTGTGGTCAACCCTCGTTGTATGATCAATATATGAGATGAATTCCTTAGCATGTTAAGTTGATCAAATTGAACCTCGTTGACTATATACTTGCTTAATGAGTGTTGGTAGTATCATGTAGGATATATATCTCCTAATTATAGACCATCATGCAATTATGTGCCATACTTGTCATACTACATGTACATGGTTGTATTTGATGTGATAGCTGCTATGCCCAAATGACTTCACCCTATCCCCTGACATGATTATTCAAGTGCGTCTTATCATGCTTACCTTGAACCCACATTGTTTTGAGTTGTTTATGTGTACAATTAAAATGAGTAATGAACCATACATGTAGGATATCCTATAATGCTCGCTATGTCATATATAACTTATGCTGCATATGTCTATTGTCGGTCCATGCATACATGATCTTAGTGTGTCAAGCATGATTAGTGCATGAGATGATAAGTTTTAGCATGTTCTGCGTGCATGTAAAGTTGATTATGTGAACATGTTATGAATGCAAAGGACGCTGTTCCTGTTAATAGGCACATGCTAGTGTGGAATTAATTTGCTATGTGTTTGCTTGCCGGACTTGTAACCCCATGGAATACCCTAATGGCATTGTTGTAACTCTCGGGTTCGCGTCTTGTCTTGAGCCTCGTCATCTCTAGTCCTGGTCTATGTCTGAATCCTTAAGGAAGTCGTGTTGTCCTCCCTTGTCCTCCCCTATCCTCGTGACTTCTAACCCCTCGCGATCCCCTTGATGGACATCGACATAGAAGAGAAAATGAGCGATCAAATGGCATTTGAGTGGCGAAACGGAAGCGTGGTGGGCCCATGGACCCTTGGATCGATGTCATCAAAGGGAGGACGTATTTCAAAGAAGGCAGTTGCAGACGTAATCCTCCTAGATGACTCAAGGAATGACGTTCTTCATCCGAATTGTGATCTCTGCTATGCGAATTGGAATCGGTGTCGTGCAATAGGCTTGGAACTGACTAAATGGATCTGTGATAACTGATACGCTAACCTGGTAGTGAATGATTGCATGACCAACTTGTGTATGTGATGATGTGCCTTTATGCTTAAGTGTACTGACCTACTAGTAAACTGGTTATGGGTTATATAGGTGGTGGTGTTTTCCTCTTGAGCTTGAGTCATGAGATTCTTCGGTGGGACAAGTCGGAAAGTAGCAGGTAGATTGAGGTCTTCAGATTGGGTCAGTGGTTGTGTGAGATGGGGTGTGGGAAAGATGCGTCATCATGAGTAGAGCCGAGTGAGTTGGGATTTCTCGGAGATAGTAGTCAGCGAGTATAGTTGAGCTATCAGATAGGTCTTAGGTGAGAAGTGGAGTCAGTATGGTGAAATTTTGATAGAGAGGTCCTAGCTAGATGTGTCGGTAGGTAGTGGGTGCGTTGTGTGAGCACGTGGCATAGGAGGGTGGTTGGTTGAGGTCTAGACTAGTTTCATTTGGGTGACCTTGAGAGCGGGTGTGAGTATAGGTAGTTAGTGTAGTGCTATAGGTGGACGTCGTTGAGTATGACCAGTTAAGGAATGCCTAAGGAATTGATGAGAGGGTTTCTCGACCAAATAAATTTATAGTCAAGACCCCCGCTATAGTATAGGGGAGCCAGGTTCGTCCTCTGGAGAGAAGTCAGCGGTTCTATGTTTAGTGTGTTTTGGGGTTCAGGGATAGCGGGAAAAGGTGGGGAGGTTGCTGTCGATGTCGACTAAGACTTGGTCGATGTCGAGGGAATGATAAAAGAAGAGGTGGTCGGTGTCGGGTAACTTTGCAGGATAAAAATAATGAAATAAAATAAATAAAGATGCAAACTTCCAAGGTTAGGGATCACCACAACAATAAACATATGCGCAGATCATAAATCACATAAAGATGCATGTTTTATATCAAATAACTTTCGTTATTAACAAATAGGAATATAGAGGCTTTCGCATAAACCCTAAGTGTTACTACATTTTCTTAATTAGGATCAACCAACTTTCGCAAGCAAAGCCTAATTACTATCCAAATTCATAATTAATTCACTTTCGCTTCAATATCATGAATAAGGAATTTCCTCAACTTTCGCAAAGGATTAAGCACATAAGTAGATGATGATAAAGACATATAAATTCATAAATTCATAAATCAAACACACATATCTATGTTGGGATCACCTCAACCCTAGAAGAAGGAAATTAGAAACAAACCATAATAAAAGAAATTAACTTTAACATAAAATAAACTAAAACTTACAACCGTTCGTCTCCTTCCTTCTCCTTCTCTCTCGCCTCCTCTCTCTCTCTCTCTCTCTCTCTCTCTCTCTCTCTCTCTCTCTCTCCTCTCCTCCTCCTCTTCCTTGCACCCTAAGACGACTTGACTTGAATGAATGAAAATCAGCCCCCTAGGGCTTTATTTATAGGCTTCCAACCCTTGCTAATCAAGGTAAGAAAGTCCATCTATATCTAATTCTATCTATCTTTTATCTAAAGATTAAATAATGGAATAAAAGAATTAAATCCAAAAAAGGAAATATATCTAAAGTAGGTAAATCTTTCATGTGTTGATAGGTCTTCTCTCCATAGATAGATGTTGATAGATCTCGGCCAAACTCGGATTCCTTAAGCTCCAAGGATTCCCAAACCGCGTAACGCGGCTCCTGGACACGGCTCCTCGATCTCGACCAACTCTACTCGAGATCGAGTAAGAGTGACGTCGACTTCGGCTTGGCTGGGTGTCTCGAGTAGCTGCTGCTCGATCTGGCTCATTCAGGTGCTGCTGGGGTTCTCGAGATCGAGTAGAATGGTGCTCGGCGTCTTCAGTCCTCGGCTTCTCGACTTGGCACAGCTCCTCGACTCCGGACATGGCATTAGGGTTTTGGTCGATCTCGACTAGTTTCCTCGAGATCGAGTAGGGCTCCGGACTCGGGTTGCTCTGCCTTCAGTTCCTCGATCTGGCCCGTCCTCGACCAAGCACTGCTCGGACACTTTTGGTCGATATCGAGTAAATGTACTCGATATCGAGTAAATCTCTCAGCTTTCTGCTCTGTTCTTAAAACGCACTTTCCAGAGTCCTCGTTCGTCGGATTGACGCATATGACCATGCGTTGGATAGCTCTTTCCGAGGGCTACAACTCTTATGAAAAAAATCAAAGCTTGATTTAGAATGATGAATGACGAAAAATGGTCTTTTCTCCAGCTGCACCATTCTTAGCTTCTCCATGAGTTTTCTTTATGCTCCAAAGTGCGTCCGATTTCTACGAAATATAACAAAAACTTGTGTAGACCTCCATATATTGCAAATAAACATATACTACACAGATTCTGTATTATTCTAACCCAAATGCATGAAATGTATGCAGAAAACGATATAAAAGTAACTATACAACATGGCAAATTAGGTTCACAACAAACACCCCATACTTAAGCTTGCTTGTCCTCAAGCAATACTTTTAATTGTCATTCAGGGGAAGAATTCAAACTCTCAACATCTTAGATTCATTGTCATATGTCCCTGCAATCAATTACCATCCTCGAAAAGGTACTAATGTCACGAATCCATACATGTGCAATTAAAAAGCAACATCTACTCACAAAAGGAGGGTTATGCAAAACAATTCATATGTGACAAAGCAACAATAATCAAGAGGACTTTAATTTGGCTCAATAAGGAGTAGATTGATAAAAGGCTAAAGGTGGGCAATTTTTTGGCAATGTGGTGCTAACTATCCGGGGAAATGGAGTACTTTCCAAACTGAATTTCATACCACATTCTTTCTCATAAGATTCATCACCTTTCATAATGCTTTTTCTCAATAATAATGCTTTTACCTCTCTAACCTCAGCACTGCCTTCTCGGGAGGCGCAAACATGGGTGTCATGAATGGCCCCGGATACTTAGTGCTTTGGACTCCTCACCTATGTGTCCCATCTCGCCAAACTATTATCTCAGCGAGCAGGGTCAATCTACCTTTATCTCCTGAGGTGATTGGATTTTCTTTCACTCATTAAATTTTCCATATATTTTTCAAACTTTCCTGCCAAACTCCAATAATGATAACAACAACACAAACACCATATGATAATCTCCATAATGTAACATCATTCTCAACATAATCCCCGGATAGAAAATAAGGTAAAGAATGGAAAATATTTAGATCATGTGGAGAAATATATGAAATAAGGCATAATATGGCTTTGTGTAATGCATAAGCATAGATAAGGCTAGGATTATAAACAATATGAGCATTACATGGAAATATAAAGTCCTCCATCCTCTTATCATGCAACATGTCAAAAGCAGCATCAAAATTTTACCTCATTTCATGGTTTTCAAGAAAACAATGCACTTCATTGTGACTTCCCTTTACTAGGCAATTTCATGCTATATCTCTAATGAATCCAATTTTGCATCGTCGAGTTCAATTAAAGCTTCAATGACATTAATCAAAATTTTCAATTGGGTCATTTTTCTCAAACTTTCGGAAAACATGCATATAAGCACAAATCAATAATGCATTCCAAAATAGTCATGTAGCAATTCAAAGAAATAAATTCCAAATATGCACAAATAATGTCAAATAGGGAAAATATGCATAAAGTAAGCCCTTCCCCCACCCCATACTTAAACATTACAGTGTCCTCACTGTATAAAAACATAAGGGTAAAGAAAGAAACTCACTAGACAGGTGTGCAGGGCTTCATAATGTCGAGTGCTATGCTCTGGGCCGAGTCTGATTTTAGCTTGCTTCTATCCCCATGGACCTGAAAAATATAGAAGAGAAATACCCACAATAGAAAAACTAAAAGTTCAAAACCAAAAACAAACAAAAGCAACAATGTCCAAAAGTCCCAAAAATAAATGTCTATTTACAAGCTCTAGATTTTATAGTCGCTAGGCTGACTTCTTCATTAAGCATTAGCCTGCCTCATCTTTGTCCGGATGTATAGGTGGATCTGGTGGTTCCTCCGGTGGTAGGAAGTGTGGGATGTCATCCGGGGGCATCATGTGAAGAAGCTTGAACCTCCCCGAGTGGACGCTCCATGGCTCCACCCATCCATCTTCCTGGGCTCCAGCTGGCATGCATAAAGGAAGATATAAAAAAAATATACATACCTCATCATTATACCGGCCTCTTCCGCTTCATTGGTTGATTTGGTTGTACGTCTCCACAACAGCAAAATGGTGGAGTGGGAAGAGATATTTTCACCTCATCATGCGGAGCTTCATGCCACTTTGCTAAGACCCTATACTTGAATATGAACATTGGTTGCTCAAAATCATCGGGGATAGCCTTCACTTTGTAAGGTAAAAGCGATCTTGGAATGCCTTGGGCAAAAATGTCCAACTTCTTCTCTTCTAGTGCTTCTTCTTCTTGGGGTCCTTCAAATGGTTTTTCAAAGATAGATTGCAAAGTTGGAATCGAGATCGGGGAAGGACATACCTGGGTTTTTGTAATGTGGTCGACGTCGACTATGGGGTAGTCGACATCGATTGGCGTTGTTGCTCTCATGTACCGTGGGAGTACCCATTGTTCGTTCCAATCTTCTTCTTCCTCATCACTTTCCATAGCTTCAATTTCCTCATAAGAAGGAGGCTCTAATCCTTTAGAACGATAGGAAGCCTCAAGTCTTTGGACTAAGTCCTCCAGCCGGGCTATTTCCCTTAATCGTGCATCCTCCACTGCGATCCTATTTCTCCGTCTCAAATCTCGAACCCATCTATCCCATTCGCAGTCCCCTTCCCAAAAGTCTTCCATCTTTGTACCTAAGCTTTGAAATCACAATCAAGAACACAGATTAGTAGCAAAAGCTTGGCACCCAGTTGGTACCGGTGAGGTAGGTGGTGGTAGGGTATGTGATAGGGTAAAAAAGGGATGGACTTTTCTGAACCTTAAACACAATTAAACTAGGCGCGATTGATATCTCCCCGGCAACGGCGCCAATTTGACGAGAGGGTTTCTCGACCAAATAAATTTATAGTCAAGACCCCCGCTATAGTATAGGGGAGTCAGGTTCGTCCTCAGGAGAGAAGTCAGCGGTTCTATGTTTAGTGTGTTTTGGGGTTCAGGGATAGCAGAAAAAGGTGGGGAGGTTGCTGTCGATGTCGACTAAGACTTGGTCGATGTCGAGGGAATGATAGAAGAAAAGGTGGTCGGTGTCGGGTAACTTTGCAGGATAAAAATAATGAAATAAAATAAATAAAGATGCAAACTTCCAAGGTTAGGGATCACCACAACAATAAACATATGCGCAGATCATAAATCACATAAAGGATGCATGCTTTATATCAAATAACTTTCGTTATTAACAAATAGGAATATAGAGGCTTTCGCATAAACCCTAAGTGTTACTACCTTTTCTTAATTAGGATCAACCAACTTTCGCAAGCAAAGCCTAATTACTATCCAAATTCATAATTAATTCACTTTCGCTTCAATATCATGAATAAGGAATTTCCTCAACTTTCGCAAAGGATTAAGCACATAAGTAGATGATGATAAAGACATATAAATTCATAAATTCATAAATCAAACACACATATCTATGTTGGGATCACCCCAACCCTAGAAGAAGGAAATTAGAAACAAACCATAATAAAAGAAATTAACTTTAACATAAAATAAACTAAAACTTACAACCGTTCGTCTCCTTCCTTCTCCTTCTCTCTCGCCTCCTCTCTCTCTCTCTCTCTCTCTCTCTCTCTCTCTCTCTCTCTCTCTCTCTCTCTCTCCTCTCCTCCTCCTCTTCCTTGCGCCCTAAGACGACTTGACTTGAATGAATGAAAATCAGCCCCCCTAGGGCTTTATTTATAGGCTTCCAACCCTTGCTAATCAAGGTAAGAAAGTCTATATATATCTAATTCTATCTATCTTTTATCTAAAGATTAAATAATGGAATAAAAGAATTAAATCCAAAAAGGAAATATATCAAAAGTAGGTAAATCTTTCATGTGTTGATAGGTCTTCTCTCCATAGATAGATGTTGATAGATCTCGGCCAAACTCGGATTCCTTAAGCTCCAAGGATTCCCAAACCGCGTAGGACAGCAAACCGCGTAACGCGGCTCCTGGACACGGCTCCTCGATCTCGGCCAACTCTACTCGAGATCGAGTAAGAGTGACGTCGACTTCGGCTTGGCTGGGTGTCTCGAGTAGCTGCTGCTCGATCTGGCTCATTCAGGTGCTGCTGGGGTTCTCGAGATCGAGTAATTTCCTCGAGATGGAGTAGAATGGTGCTCGGCGTCTTCAGTCCTCGGCTTCTCGACTTGGCACAGCTCCTCGACTCCGGACATGGCATTAGGGTTTTGGTCGATCTCGACTAGTTTACTCGAGATCGAGTAGGGCTCCGGACTCGGGTTGCTCTGCCTTCAGTTCCTCGATCTGGCCCGTCCTCGACCAAGCACTGCTCGGACACTTTTGGTCGATATCGAGTAAATGTACTCGATATCGAGTAAATCTCTCAGCTTTCTGCTCTGTTCTTAAAACGCACTTTCCCGAGTCCTCGTTCGTCGGATTGACGCATATGACCATGCGTTGGATAGCTCTTTCCGAGGGCTACAACTCTTATGAAAAAATCAAAGCTTGATTTAGAATGATGAATGAAGAAAAATGGTCTTTTCTCCAGCTGCACCATTCTTAGCTTCTCCATGAGTTTTCTTTATGCTCCAAAGTGCGTCCGATTTCTACGAAATATAACAAAAACTTGTGTAGACCTCCATATATTGCAAATAAACATATACTACACAGATTCTGTATTATTCTAACCCAAATGCATGAAATGTATGCAGAAAACGATATAAAAGTAACTATAAAACATGGCAAATTAGGTTCACAACAGGAATCGTAGAAATTGAGACTTGGTTGTATGTGCAGTGATTGGTATCGATTTTTATAAAGGATGAGGTTGAGGAATTGCTAATGATGAGTGGTGTAGGGTTGCTCGGGAAATCATCGATCTTGGGATATTAGGTTGTTCATATCGGGGATGTACTTGTGATGAGTATTTGAGGATTGTTTAGATAGAGTTGGTAGTGTTTGGAGAATTCGTGAGTGAAGGATTTTTAGATGTGTTGTTGGAGGGTTTTAGCGTGGGGAATGAATCGGGATTTATGAGTGGAGGTTATGGTGGCTATTGAGGTATTTGAGGATGTGAGATGAGTCTTCGAGGAAAGGTTGGTAGCTAGGCAAGGATGTCGTTGAGATTTCTAGTAAGACTGTGTCCTGGAGGTTGAGATGGAGAGATTTGGATCTTGGAATTGGGAATTGGGCAGAGCGGAATGTATTGGGAGCGTTAGAGGATGAATGATTTTAGAAGGTTGGCGAAAGGGTTGTACTTGGGAAACTCGGATGAGGACGATTTAGGGATTATGCGGAAATGATCATTGGTAAAAGGGGGCTTTGGACGTTAATGTGTTATGGTTAAGAAGTAGGAGCTTGAGGCATTTTAGGAATATGTAGAAATGGGGAATTGGAGTAGGACGACTTGAGGATTTCGAACGGTTAAGGTTTAGTAAGATTTGGAATGAGGAAATTAGGGAATATGTTGAGACAAAGATATAGAATAGGTCGGCATGAGGAGTCATGAGTGGTTGAGGTTTCGTGAGTTTCGAAATGGGATGAGTAGATAGAACAAGTGGTTTGACTTTGAGGATAGGCACTGGCGATGAGGGCCTTGATGATTTGTGGTTGTGAGTAGCACTAGATTGGTTTCTGCGTTAGAGTTGGTCAGGAGTGGCATGTGTGAGATGATCAATATGAGTTGGGTTCTTAGAGGTGGATGGCTAGTGATAGGGTTAGTGGTGCGAGAAGAGTGATTAGGTTAGCAAGGTGATTCGAGATGTCTCTTTGGGATAATGGTCAGATGAAGTCTTGAGAGCATAAGAAGAGTAAGCGAGATTATTAAGGAGCACCTAGATCGATCGTGAGAGCGGTTCAGTTGAGGACTTGAGCTTCCTCTTAAATGGTATGGGACTCGTAGGGAACCCCTAGGACGAGGGTGTGCTATATAGAAAGTCTTGGTAGTCGGTCGAGTTGTTAAGCTTGTCGGAATAAGGGAATTGTGCGATTGTGAACTCTGGGGGTATGGTTTTAGATGATCGAGTGGAAGGTAGGACTTGAGCGCGCTTGAGATATTGAGGTCGATTGATCCTTATATGGCTTGACAGCGTAAGAGTTGGGATACCTAGTAATTGGCCTTGAATTGCGGATAGTTGTGAGGCTAGAGAGCCTATATATGGGTGGAAAGCACCGGTGTCTAGAATTAGTGTTTGTTTGAGTTGGCAGACCTAGGTGAGGATGATCTTGATGTGAGAGGTAAGGAGTAGTGTTCGTGTCTTGTTATGGTTGATAGTTATAGACAGATTCTCTTGAGGATGTGACCTGACGAATGCTTTATTTGGGGTTGAGTGTTATGCGGATTCTATCTTTTGGACGATGGTGATTCCTTGATGCATTGTCGATCATAGGCGATAGTGAGCTGTTAGTACTAACAATAGTTGTCCCTTGAACTTGATGAAATACTAGTGTGCGAAAGTACTTGTTTTCCTCTAATGTGTTAATGTTTGATAGTTAGCGTAAGTATGATGTGATTTATCTAGTTGTCAGGATGTGCAACTTTTGTGATGTGATGTGATGAACCCTACTATGTGTGATACTGTGCTAGATATGTTATGGTATATAATTATCTTTGACATGAGTATGAAACATTTATAAACGTGTGATACGATTGCTATGTTACATGATGCCTTGAATTGGAATTGCTAAGATGATAAAACCGACTTGATGAAAATTGATTCTGACTTGGAACCTAGGAAGGAAATATGGGATTAGCCCTTAGAGGTGGATGATTCCACCTCCTGAAAATTGAAACTTGCTTGATTAACATCGGGTTAAGGGATTTGAATGATGTCAAGAAGAACTAAATTGGATTTGGGAGATTGAACACAACCAAGAATTTCGACGATTTCGAGACCGAACCTTTTCCAACTAAGGAATCCCTTTTGAAATTTTCTGATCGAGCTTGCATTATGATGCCCCACAAAGTGGATACAAGCATTTTATAGGGGCCCTTATAGACTGTTTGCTAAGACCTAGTGGAGACGCTGTAATACTTTTCGAGTTATGATATAACCGATAAGTCGGGGTAAGGGTGTGGTAAGGGCCCATATCACACTCTCGCTACGACCTATCGGGGATATCATGATCATGACGACGATGTTGTGAGAATCTCATAGGGGCACTTATGATGCACTTACGGGATCAATGGAATGGTCTTTGGACTCACCTACATCAAACTTCACCCCCTACCTGGTTTTGGTTTTAGTCTCGGGGACGAGACTTGTTTTTAGAGGTGGACGATGTAAAGGTTCGGATTTCTAAATCCTAATTTTTCAGAAAAATGAGAATCAAAATGAATTTAAAAGTGGAATTTAACGAAAACTCGCTAAATAAAAAAAAAACTCATGGAACGGATTTCTCTGACGGATTTCAATTCCGCTACTTTGACTTGAGGTTTTAAAATATGAGCGAGATTTTATCGGATTAATTAATTCGGTTTTGAAAATTCGATTTGAAATTTTAAATCGGGATAAGATTGAGTGATCGGGTTTTGGAATTTAGTATCCGAGTATTATTTTATATGGGGCAACTTTGCTTTTCCCTCTTCCTCTTCTTCCCCTCTCCATTTCCGAATTTCAGTAAACAAATAACCCCCAATTCTTCCATTTTCTCTTCCTATTTGGACAACCAGATAGTTGACTCTTGCTCCTCTCCCTCCTCTCCCTTCTGATTCAACTACAAGATGAAAACAAAATTCCTAAAGTCCCTTTTTCTGATTTCTAAAAGGGGTCCCTTCACACATACATACAAGCAACCTCAGACATTGTGCAGTAAGCAACCAACAAATTATATCCCTTCCCTCTCCACAGAAAAGCTCCCTCCTTGCTCCCCAGTTCGCCACTGCCAAGCCGCAGCCTCCGACACCCCCCCTCAGTCACCACCCCCAACACACCTCGCCACCACCACGTCCCAGGCCACTCCCCTTCACCTCGTTGCCCTTCCTTCCACCCGAGGCGCTAGCAGAAGCAGCCCCGAGCACCACCATCGCCTCCGCTCGTTCGCCACCGACGCCGAGCCGCCGAGCCTGTGTCCCTTGTCTTCCGTCGAAACCCCCGGTAAGCCCCTTTCCTTCGTTTTCCGTTCGAAAGCTCCAGGAAGCTTCCCCCTTCTCACCCTCTACCTCATATATTGGCCCCCAGAAACCTCCCCATGTCTCCAGTGAAGCCCATCGGTCTCCTATGAAGCGACGAAAGCCGAAAACCCCTTGGTGAGCGTTCGAACTTTCTCCCATCCTTGTTCGATTTCGTTCTCTGTCTTTCTTTCTTTCTGTCGGGTTAATGGTCGGGAAGTCCGGGGCTGAATAAGGAAGGGCGAAGGTGGAGGAGTCGACGCCGGCGGGAGTCTCCTCTTCCTCCTCTTTTCTTTCCCGTTTGAAACAGAGGTTGAAGAAGAGGCGTGGGTCTCGCCGCTTCCACATCATTCGCCAAATCAGCATGTGGGCCCTCCTCCTTTGTTTTAAAGAAACCTTCCACGTTTTGCAGATTGAAATGGAAGAGTGAATTTGGCTTGTTATTGGGCCTATTTTCTTTATTGGGTTGGGCTGTGTCTTGGGCCGGATTGGGTTGATTTTCTTATTTCCATACTCGGGTCCGAATTTGACAATGGGCTAGGGGCCAATCAATATCATCAATATCAATATATATATATATATATATATATATATATAATACTAAAACAGAGGCGTGGAAATCCTATGTGGTGGGCTTTGGTGTGATTCGCTTACGTGTCGTTCACTGGTGCGATATGGCCTAGATTTTTTGCCACGTCAATTAATGATGAACCAATAAATTTAAGTCAAATCAATTAATAATTCCATATCTTTTAGCCACGTCATTTAACTTATCGTTATTAACAATCACAATTAATTTAAATACTAAAATTTTATCATATCTTGATTAGTTACATTTTGATAATTTTTTTGACTTATTTAAATAAATCTAATAAATTTTGATAAACTAAACAATCTTATAAATATATAATAGAAAAGCACTAATTTTTTTAAAAACTTCGTACTAGATCCTACACTACTTTTCACCTAATAATTAAAATATACTACGTACTTATATATTATCCGATCCTACACTATTTTTCATCTAATAATTAAAAATATATGGACTATACAATACATATTAACAGATTCAAGGGACTCCTATTTGAATGAATGAACACAATTAAGCAACTTCAATGGATTAAATTCAAACAAATAAACAAAGACTATATACAACTTGAAAAAAAAAATCAGATGAAATTGAGAAAACATAAAACTAATTACCGGAAACATAAACTAACTTATCATTATTAATAATCACAATTGATTTAAATAACAATCTAATGAATTTTTTACTTATCTAAATATTTTTTACTTATCCAAATAAATCTAATGAATTTTGATAAACTAAACAATCTTATAAATATATAAAAGACAAGCACTAATTTTTTTTACAACTTCGTACTAATTATATTTAAATAAAATTGGAATTGGATAAAGTATAATTTTTGTATAGGTTTTAATATGGACCCTTTTTTTTGTGCAAAATATGGACCCTTTAAAAAAGGATTTTGTTAAAATTTAGTGCTAACTATGTTAAAAAATTAGAATTGGGTAAAGTAGAATTTTTGTATAGGTTTTAATATGGACCCTTTAAAAAAAGGATTTTGTTGATTTTAAAAATCACTTAATTGAATTTATTAATTATTGTTTTTATTCTTCTTAATTAATAAGTAAGGTACGTAAATACCGTCAATCACTTAAATGTTAATTCATTTGTATTAGTGAATGATTTTTTGTATCTTCAAATCAAATTTATAATAATGTAAACAATTATCCATATCTCGAAAAAAACCATTTGTTTTTAATGTAAATTTATTAGTGGATCATAGATAAAACTTGAATTATTAAATAATAATATAATAGGATAGATTATTTTATTTTATTTAGTTTTATACATTGTTATTAGTTGCAATACAATTTTATTTATTTTTATCTTTAAATTTGTTAATGATGTTATTTATTTAATTAAGATATTTTAATGGATTAAAATATTGATTTCCTAGAAAGTTTTCAATCAAGTTGTTTTTAATCTTCATAATTTAATTAAAAAAATCAAAGATAACATATATATATATATAATAAAATAATATTTATTAAAATTCTGCGTAACACGCGGGTAATAAGACTAGTTTATAATAAAATTTGTTAAGGTAATAAATGGGTTATGGTATATTATGTTATATTATTGTGAGCTTTAAAAATATAAAGTTATTAGACTTGAATTTTAAAAGATGATTTTTGGAAATACCTTAACCTTGTCGAGATCATTTTGATAAAGTAATATATATTAAGAATAATTGAAAATATAATATTATGAGACTTGGAGATTTAAAAAGGTATTATCGGATTTAAAACGAAAAAGGAGATTTGATGAGCATTTTCCAAGGTCGGAATTTCTAATTAGTCAACTTGGTTTTCGAAACGGCTTTCAGGACTAACTCAGGAATTATGTGCTCGATGACTAACTAGCATGATTAATGTGAATGATTGTCTAATATCATGATTGGTTTACTAATAGCATGATGAAATGTTAGAATTATGTATCGTTGACTTATACTTTATGAATTATAATGAACTATTGAGATATATCCGGATATGTGATTATGAGAACGTCAATGTGGCTAAGTGAATTGTGGAGAATGATATGGTCTCGTGGAATGTGGCAATATGATGAAGGGTTGAACTTGACGAAATGATGTTTGTGATATGGTTGCTATTCCCGTTGAAGGATATGCTTGAGTGCTTGGATGATTAGACGTAGACTTATACATATATGTTCTGATGTGTATCTAGGTGATACTTTGTGATTATGAATGATGTATGCCGGATCTTCTATTATGATGTTCTGCATAGACAGGTGAGTTCCTATATAAGCTCACTCAGATTCGAAAAGAGATTTCCCTGCTTGTAGCCATGTGCATACTAGGTGCTTGCATTCATAATAAAGCATGTCATGTAGTATCCTGCTAGGATTGCACTCATGATTGAACATTCGTTTACTCATTGCTTTTGTAAACAGAACGGCCGTTATTTGTGAAGTAACTAGAGACTTTGCTAGGGTTATAGGACGGCCCAGTCCCATCGGGTCCCGTCTTGAGTCAATCGAGTCATGGAGCTTCCTTATATTATGAGCTGCATGCGCGCTTTATTGTGGATACGGGTTGGGCATGTGTGCCGCCCGATTATTATGGAATGCATTCACGAGCAGGCCAGTCTCCGCCCTATCGGAAGGGGGTGGAGGTAGGAGAGGGATATACTACTTGATATTCGGTGCTAAGGCCTTATTATATTTATGCACTTGATCTTAGGACCATGCTAGTGTGTTAATATTCTGCCTTGCATCTAGAAACATCTTTATTAGGACTAGCGTAGTAGCTAGTGTATATGTCTGCTTGTTTGGGATTACATTGCGTAGGGCTTCGATCTGACACCGCCCCGCATACATTTTTTTTAGGTTTGTTTTGCAGCATGATTGTTCCTTGCTATGTAACATGGGAACTCTCCTGGGCGGTTGCAAAGAAAGGGTCTAACCTTAGATTTTGATAAATACGCTTATTGATTTGGTTTTGACCCGGCTCTGTCGTGGCACCCCCTTGTATTACACCTTGATTCTACTATTTGCATGATTGTTGGTTTTGTAACACCCCCTTTTTGAACCCGAGGGAATGTCACAGCGCCAGTGATTACTCGGACTTTAATGTCTTTGTAACCACCTTAGGCTTATAGGGACATGCAACCATACTCCCATAAACAAGATGATAATAACTAAATATATAAATGAAATACAATTAAATAAGGGAAGACTTAAATAAAAAAAAACTATTTATTAATCTTTCCTCTAAAACTGAGGATTTAAATTTACAACCTGATAACATTACAGCGGAAGACTTTTAAATTTAAGAAAGAATTTAAACTCCTATACAATATATATCTAGAAATTTTAAAATGTAAATACAATGTTAAAATAACTTAAATGGCTTCTCAACTTCTCTTCGTCTTCTCTTCTGAGACTCGACCTAAACCTGCCGTCACAAATAATAGGACGGTTAGTTCGTAAGAACTAGCAAGCAACGGCTCGAAAACTGGGACTTCTCTGAATTCAGACCCAGTGACCATAATACGGTATGAATCTAAACCCAAATGCGATTATTAAGAATATTTTATGTGAAGGCTTAACATTTTAAGGCACGACTCATGTGACACGGATAATCCAGTAGGATTGAGTACCAAAAGATGCGAGCGACAAGCACTCTTAGGAACCATACTCTGATTACAGATGGAATATGATATAGCTTGAATTAATTGCGATCACTATAAAGCTTTGTTCTTACTATGTTAAGAAGATGTATATATATATATATATATCACACTTCGCTCACTTTCCTCACGTTGAGTAGCTTAAAACAGATTGATATAACACACTTCACTCACTTCCTCACATTGAGTAGCTTAAACACAGTTTTATATGCTTTACACGTTTATCACTCTTAATATGAATTGAATGTTTCACAACACACACTATTTGTTATAATATGATACCGGCCCCGCTCTCACTAGCAGATAGCAGCCTACTACCGGAGGTAGTTTAACATTTCTCTACGGAAATGTGTTAGTTTCATGAAACCCTTTATAGACCGGGCACACACAGTCCCGACCTGTTTCCATTATTTTTATTACTTTACATACTACATTCACTTTCCTCTGCATTGATTGACACGTTTTATTTGATTGATCTTGATTCAATTGAGTTCCAATCGTAACACACAATTCTCACATTATTACTATTTACTTTTACTTAAGATAACTTAGGTGATCACACAACACACGATAACCCATGTTATTTATAGGTAACATGGATGCCAAATGAAATAAAAGCAATTAAAATAAAAGGATGGAAACATCAAAGAATAAGACATGTTCCATTCTTAACCAATCAGCATGAAAGAATAAGAATAAATCATGCTTTAAATATATGGTGGGTAACTATATTATTATCTTATCTTCAGGTTACCCAATTAAACTTGCCAAATTCAAACTGAACGGTAAATAAATCACACAAGCAGGTGGATTGTAATTTATTTTATTTAACTTGACAAGAAATCAAAAACAGGAAAACAAACAAGACACGAATGCACCAATTGAGCAGAAAGGCTCGGAATGTCACTTGCCTCAGGATTGGGTGCGCTAGTGTTGACAACAATGAAATCCGATTAACCGATGATCGAGTGGAACTGTTACATAAGCGGAGTAAATGCTTATTTAATAATTTAACTAATTGCCTAGTTAATATTGATCGAAATATGTGGAAGCTATAAAGTGCTCAATACTCACCCACTCAACAGGGCAAGCCGTGACTCTCAGTGCAAGCTACGCACTCCGTCGCGTTACAGACCACAAGGCACATCGGTCCTAAATGATGGTGAGCACATTCAGCATCGATTCATGACAACCTCGGGGCACTGAATTCAATTTCTTTCAACTTACCAAATGTAGCCTGCGGCGCACAGATCGGCTCGGTCATGATCGCAACTTGAATCGACCTTTAACAGCTGCAGAAAACATACCCAAAAGTTACTTGACAGCACCCCCACCATGTTCAAGTATGTATGTTTGTCCTTGATTCAATGTAAGTTCGACTTACCAAAACCAGTTTGGATCAACTTACCGCTCGAAGTTGGGAAGAGTATGAGGAGGTTGATCCCCTGTTAGGCCTACAATGGCCCCTCAAAACTGTAGAAACACTTCCGCAAAATGGCTAGTTAGTACATATCGATTCTTGACCCAACTTCCTTCAAGAATCAATATATATGAGGGTGTGCGTACACTTGCGAACATGTGAGTTGCAAAAGAGTCGTGCTTCGAACACTAGGGAAGTACAGGGCCGATGCTGGAGTCGAAAGCGTCCGATTGCTGCTTTAGACATGCGCAATTGCTCGACTGTATAAGATATATAAGGGTGAGAATGAATCGGATGAATAAGGAGTTGAATAATTGGGAGCTATAATCAATTACAACGGCTTGGATTTGTGGCGTACTCCTTCGAGATCTGCTGGTGGCGTTGGCTATCCCCGGCGAGGCGACGGTGGCCGACGATTGAATTCTTCCGATTGGGTGTACCACCGTTTGACATAATAGGAAAGGGGTGAGCGGACGGCTGAATTGATGAGGGAGGAATTAAGAGGATGTATATCTGGGGGTTTCGCAAGGACTTTGGAACGGAGGAGATATGATTCAACTGTTATGAAGATACGCCGATCGTGTCACACAGATACGAGGTTATCTGAATTTATTTCCTCGTTAATTACTAACTTAACTCTTAAGCTGGGCTGAGGACCCGGAATACTAAATGACAAGGGTACTTACAAATTTCACTTAACTAAATAAATTTATTTCATTACACTTTAGAATAATACAATTCATTCATAAAATAAATCGGTATAATCAGGTATAAGTTTTATTATAAATATAATACGTAACAAATGTAATTTTATTTAAATTTGATTATTATTTTTATACCTTATTTAAATTTTGATAATATACTATGAATAATACTATGAATATAAAAGTATTCATCTTTGAATAAAATACTCTTAAAATCTTTATTTTTATACATAATCAAATACTTATGAAACTGTATATAAAAATAATGATGAAACTAGATTATTTATTTAAATTAAAAACGAAATACTCAAAAATACTTTGGGGTATTTCAGGTTTTTCACGCTTAGACTTATGACAGGTACAAGGGACTTCCCCTGGGATTTCAACGATCCCTTCGAATTTTGGGTATGAAATCCCACTTGAAAACGTTAGAGTAGAATTTCAAACCTTCAACATGTACTCGGGCCGCAAGATCCTAACGAGGGGTTTCATCCCTCGAAACGTAAATCGGGAATCATAATCCCGGGCCGTTACACAATCTAATTAAAACATAAAAGCATTATAATTTATTGAAATAAAATTATAGTTATTAATTTATATCTTCAATTTTCAAACGTCCATAACTTTTTACTCAGATGTCGGACTATGACGTATTATAAATAAAAATGAAGCTATCGATGAGGAGAATTACATAGATAGTTCGCAAGATGAGGGATGGGGTAGGCGTTGCCCTATGCCCCTGGCTCCGCCACTGCCTACATAAAATTGTTAGAAAGCACTTCCTAATATGATTAACTACTAGTACATTCTCACGTTATGGTGCGGTTTTTTTTCAAAAATAAAATTTTAATAATATGTTAACAAATTCTTATTATAAAATTAAATAAAATTTAGCACAAAATAAGAAATGTATAGCTGATAAACTTAAAAATGTATAAAAATGAAAAAAAAATAAGGTTGTTATGACACCTAAGCTAAAATGTTTAATTTCTCATTTATTAGATAGTTATAGATTATAGATAGATATGTTATATTACACTAAAGAAAAAAAAGATGGATATGTTATAGATTATAGATAGATGGTTAAAAAATTTGTAAAAATTCATTAGTTAACAATTTATTTAAGTTAATTAGCTTAAAAGCCAAAAATTAAGATGGTTTTGACACCTAGGAAAAATGTTTCTTGTTTAACAATTAGATGTAGATATAGATATATAGATATTGGATCTGTATTTTGGGGTTTATTTGTCTTCCCAAGAAAAATACAATCACATTAACTTTTATAATTTAAAATAAAATCTATTTTTTGAACTTCAAGTGGGTTATAAACTCGTCCCCATGTGCACCCGTTAATTTAATATTTTGAATTAAACTAATTGATTAAAAATGTATCATATGTCAAGGAAATAAAAAAAAAACCTATTATAATTTGCTTGGTTGGAAATTCATTGATTTAATGATTTGAATTGAACCTATTGATTATGAAATGTATTTGAGAAATAAATTATATATCAATTTAGCGTTTTGAATTGAATCCATTGATTAAAAAATATAGAAAATGTTAAGGAAAAAAATAAACATATTGTAATTTGATTATTTGAAATCCTACAATTATTTTGGTGATAACATCTCTTAAAAAATGCTTCTATTTTAATTGCTAGATGAAATAAAATTTTATTGATCGAAATACTTAAAAGGAATACCGACACATCATAAACTCTTATGAATCAATAGTAGTTATAGAATGGGTCTTAATTTACTTTCAAAATTCAAAACACTTCCTAAAATGAGATTTAAACTTATTAATTTTAATTAAAGAAAATTAATGGTGAAGATTTTTTGAAATATGCCCATAGAGTTTTCCATCTCAAATTTTATTGACAATTTTTCCCAATATTGTGGCCGTTTTTAATATTAATAATTATGAAATAAAATTTTTTGACAAAATTTAATATATAATTTTTATCTTTATTAAAAAAGATATAAATAATACTGAGTAAATTAAAAATGGAGAGAAATAATTAAAGCAGTAGCTGACTTCGAATTTTTTCCTTATAAAAAAAATAAATAAATTAAAACAGTACTGTACTGGTTAAAGAAACCGGTGAAGTGGCAAGAGACAACTTGGCAGGTATCCACTTCCACTAGTGCCTTCCTGTCATTGCTTTGTTTACGGACCCCAAAAAGTTGCAAGTATTATCACATTCACAACAATACGTTGTACTGTATTATTCTTTGCGTATTCACCCATTTGATTCTCTCCAATCTCCATAACAAATCAAACTCCCTAACCCCCCCCCCCCCCCCCAAAAAAAAAAAAAAAAAAAAAATCTTTTCGAGGCTTGGTGAACGGTTGCAAGCAGTTTTCCTCTGCCCGTCCGAATTTTATAATCCCTGCGAGCGGGGTCTCCAATTGCAAATACCCTCTTTTAAATTCTTGAAAAACAAAAACTGTTTGAACAGTGAAATGGTCGAATCTGGTCATCTGGGTAACAGAGATTTTGCACTGTAAATCCAAAATAGGGTTGTTCTCTTGTGGGTTTGAAGTTGGATTTGGGGAAATTGGATTGTTTACTGAGATGGGTGTGTAGTGGAATTGGGTGGGGGATCTCTGATCTGTTGGTGTTAGTGGTGGTTGTTGAGAGAGAGATGGAGGTTGCTGGAGGGTTTTGGTATTCTTTGTGGCAGTTCTTGCGCTTCTTGCCTTTCTTCATCGGTCTTCTTCTTCTGGGTACCATCAAAGGTTAGTGGCTTTGTTGATTTGTGATGTTTTCTGTGTACTATATATGCCCATTTCATTTGTGGAATCATCTCTTACTTTTGCCCCATTTATTATAGAATTGATTGATCGTTTAGTTTGATTAACCAATTTACTTGTTCTGAGTTTGGGATGTTTGATTTTTCCAAATCAGACCTAAATACGAGAAACGTCAAAATGATGGTTATATAAGGCACTAATTGAATTGCATTTGAGTTTCCACAACCCAAAATAAATTGGGTTCTACATTTCAGGATCATCTCTTTCTTTTACCCCATTTATTATAGAATTGATTGATCATTTAGTTTGATTAACCAATTTACTTGTTCTGAGTTTGAGATGTTTGATTTTTCCAAATCAGACCTAAATATGAGAAACATCAAAATGGGCATATAAGGCACTAATTGAATTGCATTTGTGTTTCCACAACCCAAAATAAATTGGGTTCTACATTTCAGGAGTCCTGCATTAATTGTTATCCCAGTGCCTTAAATTTGCATTCCATTTGTGAACCTGTAAAAATCTTTGCTCAAATCAGGAATAGGATGGAAACGAAGGTTAAAGATTTGGCTTGATGGTCCATTAGTAGAAATAATTGATTCGTTCATATGCAGTTTGATGAATGAAAGCTCATGTAATTTTAAAACTTTCATTGCAGGTATCTTATTTTGTCCGTTCATATTTATAATTATGGCCCTTGGGAACACAGCAGTCATCTTGGGTCTTTGGCCAGTGCATCTTTACTGGACATATTACTATATATTGAGGTATTTTTCCAGCAAATCAGCTATCGTATTGCATGATCGGGTTCGTGAGTGGTTCTTGGTTGTTTCTTAACTTCTCGGTTTCTCCAATGGCAGTGCAAAGGCATTAGGTCCACTCTTGAAGTTTGTTATCTGTTGCTGCATATTGATTGCCCTCGTAATCTGGCCAGTGGTCGGTATTGCTGCAAGCATATTAGGAGGTGTACTCTATGGCTTTCTTTCTCCACTCTTTGCCACTTTTGATGCCGTTGGAGGAGGGAAGAGCAATGCATTCTTCCATGTCATCTATGTACGTAGTTAATTTCTTCGTCCGTGATCATTTCCTCTTTATCTTTGGAGTGTGTCTTGGAGAGGGAAAGATTGAGATAGGGGAATCTATGCTCCTTATTTCCACATTGTTCATATCGCTTAGAAATGGTGTCTTACTGTACTTGAAGGATGGAACTTGGAGCAGTGTTAAGGGGTGCATGACTGTTGTTAGAGATTTTAAAGATGTCTGCTACCACTCATACTTCTCGTTTATGGGTGATCTTCAACCGAAATGGTCAACCAGTGAAAAACGTTATGAAATCAGGTACATAATGTTTGTTACAAAATCATGGTATTTAGTAGGGGAAACTTTAAATCTATTGCATATCACTATATCTTTTGATGTGGATTTTAGTAGTCTTTATATACTTGAGTTAATGTCTTCAAGTATTTTGCAGAGTGCTCAGTCTACCCGCTGCATTTATAGCTGCTGTTCTTGGTGTTTTGGTTGACGTTCCTGTGATCTCGGTTGTTGCATTATTCAAAAGCCCTTACATGCTTTTGAAGGGATGGAAACGTTTGCTTCATGACCTTATTGGCCGGGAAGGGCCTTTCTTGGAGACAATTTGTGTACCTTTTGCAGGCCTTGCAATACTTCTATGGCCCTTGGCTGTAGTTGGGGCTGTATTGGGTTCATTTGTTTCAAGTTTCTTCTTGGGTGCCTATGCAGCAGCAGTTGCTTATACGGTCAGTTTTCTGCAATCTAATAGGCAGATTCCCTTGTTCATCTCGTGAGATGCTTGTGTTCTTACATTGCTGTGCTGTTCTTGGCTTCCTCTAGAAAATGTTTTCTAACATTAGATTTCCTCCCACATAAAAAAAATACTCAACTGCCCTCGGTTGTATCATACATTGGAAATTGGTTGATATCTTTTTCATGTAAAAATACAATTGGTGAAAGACAAGCATCTTCTGACCAAGTGCTCGTAGATTCAAACCCTAGCTCTGTCATTGCATATCCTGTAATTTACCTTATCCACAAGACTTCAGTGGAAGGTTGTAACTTGCGGGGTTGCCGGTTTGTTTAAAACTACTATTTTGCATTTTGTGATTATTCCTCAAAAGCTGTTAAAGTGCTTCTAAGATATTGAAATGGATCATATTGATTTATTCAATGTTCCACTTAATAGTTAGCACTGTAACCTGTATAAAATGCTACTCAATACTTACTATAGCAGAGCCTATTACCTCTTTGCTAGAAAAAAATGATTAAAGAAAGCTTGGTGTATACTGATTGCAGGAGTCATCCCTGTGGATGGGGCTCTGTTACATCCTCGCTTCCTTGGCTATTTATGATGAGTACAGCAATGACGTTCTCGACATCGACGTGCGCAGAGGATCATGCTTTCCCAGGTTTATTTACCGGGCATGCCTATAGTAAGTGGTGATTTTCCAAACAGAATGGAAGTAATCTGAATTTGTTCTTTCTAACAGGCCAAAGTATGGGAAGCTGGATGAATCACAAGAACCTTCTTTGAGGGGAAATGCAGACTCGAATCTGTCTGTCCAAACTACTTCATCCAACACTATGGATTTAAGCCCTCTGGAGGTATGCTTCCCATAAAGCTTTTTTGGATGATGCTTGAGACATTTTATAATTTTATGTTAAATATCAAGATTGAGATTGAAAAAGATTTTGATTAATTTTGAAAGAGATTAATATTCTCGCATTCTCGAATCCATAGAGGAGTTATTGTTTGCATATCCAACTAATCTTGAGCCTAAATGGTTATTTTAGGATACACATAGAGCAGTTTGTTGGATTAGAGCAATTCCTTTTAGAAACCGAGCAATTGGAGCTTACCTGTAGTCTTTTTTAGCACTCCCATAATTCTGTCTTTTTTTCACTAGATCCATGATTGTTCATATACTTCTGACGAATCTGTCTGCACATCTGATTTGTTGGCTATAAGATGTCTCTTGTATTTGCTAATCCAAGTTCATACATACAGCTATTGGAAACCTTCCTTAAGGAGTTCCAGTGCGTCGGAGCAAGCCTGGTATCCGATGGACTGATTACGTTAAAAGATGTTGAGGATGCAACATCCAGCCAAGGTGGAAACGGTGTCATAGACATTGGTTTACCAGCCTATTGCATCTTACGGGCACTTTTACGCTCTGCAAAAGCCAATTCTTCAGGCATATTGTTCAGTACGTCTTAATAGCTTCTGTCTCAGTTCCCTCTCACTAATCTTTACATCTACGAGCTTTTTTCTTCCTTTCCCCTTCCCTCTTCTGCTTAAAATATATTCATGATACATGTAGGTGATAATCTTACCGAAATGACCAGTACGAACAGGCCAAAAGATAAGTTCTACGACATGTTTTTGAATCCGCTTCTGATCATCAAGGACCAAATTAAAGCAGAAAACCTTTCAGAGGGCGATGAAGAGTATCTCTGCAAGTTAGTGTTGTCGAATGGAAATTCTGATAGGTTCAAGGAAATGCGCCCTGGCAATCCTCCTGCATCAGAAGTAAAGAGAGCTGAACTTGAAGCTTTGTCCCGGAGGTAAAAATTAAGTAAACCTTGTCAACTTTAGCTGCATCATTCGATATCCCTAATCTTCCTTTGTTTGTGTTCAAAGGTTGCGCGGGATCACAAACTCTATTTCCAGATACCCAACCTACAGGAGGCGATACGAGAGCCTCAAGAAGACAATATTGGAGGAGCTGGCTAAAAAGAATGGCATCAGAAAGCTGCCTTCGCGGTCATCAAGTAGCATCATCCGGGTTCTGAGCAGCAAGTCTTTTAAACGCAAGACAAGTAACAGTGAATCCGAAAGAGGATCCAATGGTCATCAAGCCGAAAGGGATGTTGAAATACAGTGACATGTTTGTATCCATGGTTTTGGGTTCGGTAACTAGGTATGTCACATATGTAATGTAGCAGCTCTTCATCATACTGTTGCCCATTTTGCTTCTTATCTGAATCTAGTACCAGCAATTGTCTATATTTACCCTTAAAATCAAGAACACAGTATTCAATCAGGCATCCGAAAACTGTACATTAGAAAGCGTAGATTCGTATATTCATGGACAGTAGTAGGCTTGGGTTGTTGTACTGATTCATCTCTTCTGCACTGCACACTTCATATTTCAGAAACTCTTATTGTGGTCAATTTTGATGTTCTGGGAAGTTTTCGCCTCGTTGGAGTTGGATTTGATTTGAATGAAGCATGGATGGTTGTTGCTTGGGAAAAAAAAATGTATGATGAAAAAACATAAAATTTTGAGCTTTTGCTTCTATTTCAAAATCACCAGAAAATTTTATTTAATTTTTTCTTTTAGTGTGGAGGATGCACACAGACCATGAACATGGTAGGAAAAAAATGGAGACTTGTCAAAAACACAAAACCCTACCATGACTAAACTCCATTACTCCTTTTGGGGTTTGCTCTTCAAGCTCCATAGAAACACAAGAAAATCTTTTTCTGCATTTCCAGAAGAGTAAAAAAAAGCAATGGTCAGATTGAATAATGAGAAGAGATTTAAGAATTTGTTGCAGTAGATTGGATTGGAATTGGATGTGTACCGGGTGGTGGCGGCTTGGTTTATGGTCTTTGTTGGATTTGTGATTCTTTTCTGCATCCTCACCGTTATTGCCCGCCGCTAAGCCATTGGTCTTCTTCTGATCTCTGGCCTTGTTGAAGATGACCGTGAAGGATTCCGCTGATGCTGGGTTGTTCACATCCCATTCTCCGAACTTGGGCAATGGCCGAGCGCTTCCTGCTTCCTGCATTATCATGTTACATTAATCCCAATGTTAAGACATACATTGAAACTGCAATTTCAACAACGGGTTGGGTGACATGGGCTAGCACAGATGGCGTAAGATCTAAGAGATGATACCGGTGACATATTGACAATGGAAGGAGGGCGCTCGGTTATCCAAAAACGGAGATGGAGATGGTGAAACTAGCTACAGCAGAAAGCTTACGAAATCGGGGGCGAGTGTATGAGGGATGAGTGCAAGGGGATTTTATAGGAGAAGAAGAAGAAAGATGACACTATTTAGGAGGAGAGGAAGAACGGGTCTTAAGGGGGATCTTGATGATTTAATGGTAGAGATTCAAAGGCAAGTTAGAGGAGGCTCTCCAATAGTTAGAAAATGTGTATATATGGCAAACTCATTTGTGTGTTTATTGGTGAACTCCTAAATTGGATTAGTGTTCAAATAAAATAAAATTGTGGTGTTTTTTTTTTGGGCCTAGTTCATTGAATTTAAGGTATTATTATCTTCAGGTGAAACTAATTAAAATAACCCAATCTTTAAGAGGGTGTTAAAAATATATCCCCATCTTTCAAATGTAAGATAAATATCCCGACCTTTATAAGTGAAGGTAATATAATATCCTAATGATTTCTCCCCAATAAAATTCTTATTTTTTGTATTGTATTACTCATGTATTTTCAATTCAAATAAAACATATAAAATTAAATTAAATGAGTTTAAAAGTTTATTTAATAAACTTTTTAGTTTTAGATTTAATTTGTACCTAACTTTTTATATCTTTTTTTAAATCAATACTATCTATAACAAGCCAAATAAATAAATAAATGTAAAGCAAAATAACATATTTTCAATTAGTAAATGATTAGCTAGTGATTTAACTTATCAAAACTGAAGAATATTTTATCAATTATAAACTTTATGTTACTACAAAATTGAAATGAAAATTTAATTCTTTAGATTATTCAATGGTGTTCATATATATATGAGAAGTAAATTATTATTATTAAAAAATATATAAAAGAATGTAAATTGTTTATTTTTTCTTAAATCCAAAATAAATAAAAATTAAGATAAACTTAAAAACCAATCTAATTTAATCTAATAAACTTGAATGATATTTTACACAATCAAGATATTGAAATTATATTTTAAATATTTACTTGTTTTATTTTTGTTTTGATTAAATTTAATTATAATTTATAAATACGTATTAAATTGAATAATTTAAATTAAATGCGTATTAAATTGAATGTTTAGGGGCGAAACTAATCATTTTTGTGGGGGAGAAAATTTTGGGATATTATATTACCATTACTTATAAAGGTTGGGATATTTATCTTACTTTTGAAAGGTGGAGATATATTTTTAACACCCTCTTAAAGGTTGGGTTATTTTAATTAGTTTCGCCTTATCTTTACCATCTAAATTTAAAAAAGAGGTTACTATAGGGACAGTGATTATCTCGTCAAACACACGATATTGTCTCCGGCCGCCAGTGCCGACAAATCCATCACCTACTTGGCCATAACTGATCACATCACCGTCCGTCTCCGGCTGGAGGTGTCAGCAAGCCTACTGCAAATTGTAAACTTCATACTGTATTAGAATGAGGTGAGAAAAGACTCAAGTTATAAATAGGCCCAAGTTAGAGTAGACCAAGTTGTTGTGTGAGTGCCTTGATTAGAAGTGTGCAAGTGACATAAGCAAGCCGTCTCATATTGGACGACAACCAACGACGGAGCCAAAAACTTATCAAAGGGGGCATAATTTTATACAAATTGTTTAGTTTCTCTTCGATAGATTTTTTCTTTAGCTTAGTATATCTAAACTATGATATTTTAGTTTAAAATACGATGTATTAGTTCAAAACAACATTATTTTAGTTCAAAACAATGACATTTTTGCTTAAAAACGACAGTGTTTTAGCTAAAAACGACTACATTTTAGTTCAAAATTTATTGTATCATTAATTGTTGTATATGACGAAGTCCCCTCCTAAAAATCCCGTTTTAGTGGGACCTAGGTGGAACTCGTGGGGCCTTCTGCGGTCAACACGTACAGACTTACCTGACCACGTGATCACTGTTCATATGGCCCAGCCTGTGCCTCGGGGACGCAGATAAAACATGTCCCACGATTTCCTCCTTGAGGAACAACGTCTTAAACCCATTGAGATCAAGAAATATACATGTGATGCGAGCGGTTTGCCAATCGAGTCGTCACAGACAGGGGTTAATATGGGACGTGGAAGTTACCGAACGTTCTTTCGCAGAGCTGACTAGTGGTTCAACCGTCTAAACGGACTCGGGTTATTAGCACACTCAAATGTAGCTTTCTTTCTTCTTCTATCTCTCCCCTTTCTTCAATTCTTCAACTTTCAAAAGCCCCTTGATCTATGGCTTATTTTTGCTTATATAGTGTCTTAGTTGTAAGGACATCGTCATGACAAGTGTCCGAATGGTTTCTACACGTGGTGAGTTCCCATGACTCATGGGTGGTGGGCATGTTTGACACGTGGTCATTATAGTGACCTACATTATTGTCCGCGGATAACACGTGACCCTGTTGTAAGCCCATCCTGTCTGTTGACTCTTCTCAGTGATTCTTCTTTTTTGTCCTCTTTTAGAGGGGCTTTTAAGTGACACAACCGATTTGTCTAAACTATGCTATTTTAGTATTTGTCTACTTTGTCGCTTTTGTTGATCCTATCTGGCATAAGGCGTATGTTTTCTAGCGTGTTATCGTCCAACCATCTGTCGGTCCAAAAGTTGATCGTTTTTCTATTTCTTATCTTTCATGTGAGGCCTTTACAGAATTCATATTTTATTTCCATTAGTTTTGTCAATTGCCAATATGTTTTTCCTTTCCTTTCGTAGCTTAGAATGTGTCCATCTTTCAAGTACTTATATGAGATGGTTTGGACCCATAGACTTTCTGACTCCGTAAGTATTTTCCACAACAGTTTCATCTGTAATGCCAAGTTCATGTCTTTCGGATTCCTGCACCACAATTTTCTTTTCTTCGCATACTTTGTCCCACTCGATTAGCAGTTTATACGACAAATCTTTATTCTAGAAAAAAATTGTATTTATCTGATCAAGTTCTTTGTGCATAGAGTTTGGGAGCATGAAATTTTGCATGACAAAACTTGATTTTATCGCTAGGTTTGTTTTGATAAGGGTGACTCTTCCTTATGAATTAGGATAGTGCGTTTGCTCACCAATCATAAATGTCAGAGTCAATAAAACAATCTTTGAAGAAAAGATTTGCAAGACAAAATCACAACTACCAAAATAACAATTTTATTTGCCCTGTCATTTATGATTGGACAACCAAGATGTTTGTCCAATTTGTTCTGGTTTGTGATATTTGTTAGACGATGGATTTTTTGTTTTAGAAATTCCAGTACTTTTGGTGTTGTTTGTAAAGTCGGGTTGTGGAACTTAACATGCTGACCCAAGATCGAACAAAATTCATCAATAATTCTTTTAATTTGATTTGTTGATGAATAACTTTGATAAATTATCATATCATCCGCGAACGATAGAAATGAAATGAGGGACCAATGTCCTGTTCTAACCTCTCAAAAAAAAAAAAATTACAAAGCGAGAATTCGGGTGGAGTCAAACACGGTCGATCAACCATCAAATAGTATTACTCCCTCCGTTCAACAAAACTTGACGTTTTACTATTCATGCACGCTTTTTTAGGAGCTAAAAAACTATATAAAATATTGACTTTTTAAATAATTTTTTTAAACGATTTCGTAGTTATTATTAATAAGTACAAATTTGTTAAAAAAAAATTTTAAAAAAATGAATATTTTATATAGTTTTTATCATTCTAAAAAAGCGTGCGTAAATAGTAAACGACAAGTTTTGTTGAACGGAGGGAGAACCAAAAACTTTAAATCACAACTCCACGAAAAATGTCGGAGCTCATACCCAAATGCGTCATCCAATTTGCAACTCTGTTGAATTTTAAAAAAAGTCAAGCTAAGGGTTTGATGACGCATTTGCCATTGACGGCCCAGATCACTCCAACGAACTGATCCACGAGCCAACCACGATACCTCTCCTCACCACGCCACGTCATCTCTCAACGTCCCACAGATGAACGGCTCTGATCACCTCCACAAACACCTCTCCCTCCTCCCATATATATACCTTTTCCCCACCCCCCTCTCTCTCCTCATCCCCATCAATGGCGACCAGCCTCTACCGGCGCGCGCTCTCCCGCCTCCCCACCCAGATGATCCGATCGCTCCGTCCGTACGCCGCGGCGGCTCAGTCTGACCAATCGAAGATGAAAACCTTCTCGATCTACCGCTGGAACCCGGACGAGCCTTCGAAACCGCACCTCCAGAACTACGAGATCAACCTGAAGGAGTGCGGCCCCATGGTGCTCGACGCTCTCATCAAGATCAAGAACGAGATTGATCCCACCCTCACCTTCCGGCGGTCGTGCCGGGAGGGGATCTGTGGCTCATGCGCGATGAACATCGACGGATGCAACGGCCTCGCCTGCCTTACGAAGATTCAGAGCGCCGACGTTGAGGCGACGACCATCACGCCTCTGCCGCATATGTTCGTGATCAAGGATTTGGTGGTGGATATGACCAACTTCTACAACCAGTATAAGAGTATTGAGCCGTGGCTGAAGAGGAAGAGCACCAATCCCAACCCTGGGAAGGAGATTTTGCAGAGTAAGGAGGATAGGAAGAAGCTGGATGGGATGTATGAGTGTATTCTCTGTGCTTGTTGTAGCACTTCTTGCCCTAGCTACTGGTGGAACCCCGAGGAGTACCTCGGCCCCGCTGCTTTGCTCCATGCTCACAGGTGAGTGAAATTGATAGTTCTTCAATGATTTTTGGTTTTAGTTTTGTCTTTTTTTTGTGTGTTGAGTTTCAAATAGAATTCTTTGACTTGCTTTGGGGTAGAGATAGGGCCGTCCAATGAGTTTCGGAGGCCCCGTGCAAAATTTTAAATAAGATTATATACAACTCAAATTTTAGATAAAGTTTTTACATATTGTAGTTTTTAATCAAAATAAAAATAAAACACTTGTCAAATAATTCTAAATCAAAACAACAATTAAACACACTAAAGAGAAGAATTAACACCAAAACATAAAAAATTATCAAGTTAGGATTGAAGCAATTTATTAAGAGTACTCTACTTGGAGGACATAATACATTTACACCTATTGTAAAATTAAAATCGTATGCTACAAATAAAAATAAAAATAAGAGTGTCAATGGATTAATATTCAATTAAAAAAATCACACAATAATTAAACCAAAAAATAATCTGCCTATGCGCCCCCTATCAGCTTTTCCTCCTCCCTGAGACCAGAAAACGCTCTCTTTTACCAGAAACCCCAAACTTGTGGATGAACCCTAGATCCCAAACGGCGCCGCCCCGATCCCATTCAATCCTCTCAGCGCCACTCGAATCAACTCCAAAGCCACTCGAATCTCCAAAAAGATCAAACAAAGGAAAATCTCTGGAAACAAAAAAAGCACATACTCCATAAAACTCCCCCTGCCATCAGATTTGAAGCAAATAGAAAACACAAACTCATCCAAGCTCGGAAAATTGAAGTGCTCGGCAGCATTCCTGTCTGCAGTGAGAAGAAGAAGCCCAAAAATCAAAAGAAGAAAAAGAAATAGGAGAGATGAAGCAGGGACGAACGAAATAGGAAGGTGGAATTTCAGAATAAGAAGGAAGGAGAAGTTGTTTCTGCCGGTCGGGAATGTCGGGCTGCCTCACTAGCCAAGTTGGCGACTCCATTGGATGCTATTTAAGATTCCTAGATTGCACACCTGCCACACCAAGAGGAGCAGTGACAAATCCAAACTTCTTTTTTTTGGATTTTCGAATGTTTTTTTCGGATTGCACGCCGAAAGACGTTTCATAAGTCGTCGATTTTCAGATCTGAAACTAGAAGCGAATAGACGAATTATAAGGAGGAGGATGAATGTCAATTTGTAGAGAAGAAGGTAAGCCATAATATCTTGGTAGCTTTCTAGAAAATTTTAATATGGGAGGGGAGATGAAAAAGTTTCTTGTAAGAATCAATTGAAGAGAATTAATGGAATCATGGGGAAGAGAAAGAGGCAAGCGTGTGGTTTTCTCTGCTTTCAATTTCCATCGGGAAGGAGGAGGCGTGCCTTTGACAAATTTTTTTTTTTAATATAAGTATACTATATTGGGCCTATTTCTACTGAGGCCCACCGAAAATTGAGGCCCTGTGCAAGTGCACACTTTGCACTTGCCCAGGGCCGGTCTTGGGTAGAGACTGTTCAACATATATGAGTTATGTGCCAGATTTGAGCTTTTTTTTTCCCTTGTTGCTGATGATCATGCGAAAAAGAGGATAGATAAAGGTTGACTTTTCGTCGAATTTGAAAAGATAGATTTTCATCTTTGGGTTTACATTGTACAAATGAAAGTTATTGGAGTTTTTCTTGCTGCCTGGCTAGTGCCTGTTACAGAGAAAGTTCAGTAAAAAATGGTGATTGTGATGAGGTTTTTGTGGATTGAGTTAGACATTGTGAGAGTGATGTTTTTTTGGTAGTCATTGTGATAGTGATGTTTTTTTGGTAGTCATTGTGATAGTGATGTTGGAGATATTGTTTTTGTTTTTGCTGCCTTATAGTTATACAAATAGAAGTTTAGAAATGCAAGGAAGTAAGTCATGGAATGAAGGAGCTTAAAGTCCTTATTTTTGGGGGGAGTGGACGTGGGCGGATACAGTTCTTTCATTGCAATTGAATTACATAATTATCATCATAGTGCTCTCAATAGGTTGGAGTATGAGCTTATAAGGTCTTTCCAATGTTCAGCAATAGTTTCATTGTAAGTGTTAATGGAGGAGGAGGAAAAAGTGGGTTCAAAATTGCAGTTATGATCTTATATTGACGAGTGAATTTTGTTGAGGGCTTCATGCTGGAGGGGAAAAAGGCCTGTTATTCCTTGTCATAATCAAGAAGCTAATTGATTTCACTCTTGTTTTAACTTACCTTTTGGGGCTTTCTATGGATCATTGTTAGAAACCCAGTTTATCAATGTAGAATTTCTTGAATTGTATGAATAACCGCTTGTTGGAATTATCAGTAAGAGACAGTCAAAGCATCTTCAGGAATTTGCTTCTTTGAAGGTAGTTAAGATACAAAATTGAGGTGTTGATATACTCTTTGTAACAGGAATTTAATATCTTTGATGAAGTCTTAACATACTACAAATTGTAGTATGTTAACCTATTTTGAATAAATTCCTTGTTTTTCCAATACAGTTGTGTCTTCTTGGCCAATTTTAAAGATACCATTAATATCTCTGGAGATTAATGATTATTGGGATAAACAAGTACGGAGTAGCAATTAAAGTTGAACTGCTATGTTCTAATCTTGGAGAACTGCTGTGAACTAGAAGGTGCTGACTTTCCTGATTGCTTATGCAGATGGATAGCTGACAGCCGTGATGAGTACACCAAAGAGCGGTTGGAGGATATAAATGACGAATTCAAACTCTACAGGTGCCACACGATATTGAACTGCGCTCGTGCCTGCCCTAAAGGACTGAACCCAGGAAAGCAAATCCAGAGCATCAAGCACCTCCAGCTCGTAGGCGCATAATCAAGCCCACTGTTGTGTAAACTTGAACCCCAATTTGAACAAAGAGAACCCAGTTCTCTGAGCATTGTATTTCCACCATTCATGTCTGTGTTAGTCTTATCACTTTCTAGTTTCTACCTATTTGCTGAGTAAATATTGAAGAATAAACACTGCTTGACGGGCACACGCAGCTCATCTGTTCTAGTGATTGTGGTGTTAATGGAATTTGTGCTTGGTTTCGTCTCCTAATTCGGTTTTCTTGCATCTTTGCATCCATCTGATTCACTTCTTTGAATCGATCTCCGCCTAATTGATGTTTGCACCCTTGTCTTTGCCACAGTTCCATCGAAAGCAAACCGCTGTTCGCAGCCCTTGACGGAGCCTTGTGATTCTTTGCATTTTCCTAAACCAGTAAATTTGGTCGAATCAGTATATCAAATAGGTCTAAATCTAATATCTAGATATCAAGCGATATCGATATCGATATTTGACAATATCAAACACGGATATTTAGCCATACCAGACCACCTCCGCCCGGGAGTCGAACCAGGGACCTTTCGCAACCTCATATCCTAGAAACCCCTTGCGGGATTTTTTGAGGAGTTCAGGGCCGCTCATATCCCCAATTGTGACACCACCACCAACTATGGCTAGCTACTTCTGCATGACTTGCATGGGCAACGCGATGTGCGAGATCGACTATAAACGCGACCATCCCGACCACGAGATCCTTCGTGCGGTCAAGGCTTCACATCATTTCGCAGTTAGAGTTGAGGACGTGAAGGAGAAGCTATGTTGCAAAGCTATCGCCGAGTTTACATGACTAGATATTCTTTTTGAACTCGAGAGTGAAACACTCGTCGTGGGAAGAGGAAAGCACGAAGAACAAACGTCGTAGATTGAACAATGGAATCAGTGAGGCGTTGTGTTGTATGTATGTTCATGGAGACTACCCGAGGGGGATACTTGTAGCCGGTATTGTTCCTTATTTCGGCAAGAGTGACGTTAGCCTTTTCTGTCATTGTACATTTGTATGTCAATGTTAACTGTTAAGTCTCGTTTTAGTACTCAAGTTTTAAGAAATTATCAGTTCACATATTTTTGTAATGATTACCTATATATTATCATATCTCTAATTGTCCATCCCTCTTTTTACTTGGATTTTTGTGGTTTTACTCTAGGAAATTCTTTGTTCTAGTGTACTTAGCCTTTACTACCAAGTACCAACTGATTGTGAGTTCTCATTTCCTCAGCAAGAGTATGATTCCCATGCTCTAAAAGGACACTGCTCCACTGTTCTTCCATTTTTAACCAAGGTATCAAAAATCATTGAGATAGTAGCAGCACACGATATTGTATTTGCTCTTGCTCAATCTGCATCTGTGCAGCTTTTAGTACGTAGAGGTCAGTACTTTGGATTTTCATCTCAGTTTTGCGGTCTATGTTGCATGTTTTATGCTCAAGGCCGGAAGAATAGCTAACCAGGTGTAAATTTTTTTAATTGCAGAGACAAATCAAAGAATGTGTTTTCTGAATGTTAAGTGTAGATGAAGTGATACAGAGCTTGTTCTATAACAAGAACAAGGACTCCTTGATCACTGTTTCAGTTTATGCCTCTGGCAATTTCAGTTCTTTCTAATTATTGATGATATTGGTCTTCAGGTACTTTTTGAATCCGAATCACTCAAATGGCCTGGATTTGTAGAGTTTGATGATGTAAATGGAAAGGTGCTCACTTATTCTGCTCAGGATAGGTATGTTTTTAGCTTTTACTGTCATTGTAATTTGTAGTTAGCATTTTTCATATTTATGTGGGAATGTTGGTCATTATATATTGAATTTCCATTCAGTGTATACAAGGTGTTTGATTTGAAGAACTATACAATGTTGTACTCCATTTCCGATAAAAAAAAATATCCAAGAGATTAAGATAAGGTAATTATCTACACCTTTACTAGAATTAGTAATACTTTTCCATCCATATATATGTTTGAGAATACTTGAAAAAAATGGGTCTTTATCTGCTTCACTTGGATGTCATTTGAATTTGAAAAAAATGGGTCTTTGCTTAGAAAAATTGGGCGTATTATATAGGTTTAATGGATTATAACAAGTGTATTAAGATTTAGACAGTTAAGGTGGAGGTGGTGTCTTTGTTGTACTTATACTGATACAGTTAGTTCCTAGATAGCATGCTATCCTGTCTCGTCTTTCGGGATGCTCTTCCTTTGGTGCAACTGAGTGTTACATTACATGCTTTCATATCTTCGTGTATGGTGATTCTCGTTTTTCCACCTTGTGGCCTGAAGGACCTTACAAGCAATGGTAAACTTGTCATGTAAAGCTTTTGCTTCACTTAACTAATCTCTCAGCAGGACAAATTACACCAACAAAGCTTTGTGGTTGAATTTATTCATGTTACAGTCACAGTCATGAGCTGTTACTACTGTTAGTTTTACTTTTGCATCTTGACATACACTTGCACTAGTGTAAATACTCTTTTGTGAAGGATTGCAGATTTCTCCATAATGATTAATGAGCCTTTGCTTAAGAAAAAGACAGTTGAATACTTTTGACAGCTCGTCAGAATCTACTGGTGAAGAAAGAGGTAGAAAAAAAAAAAAAACTAAACCTCATCAAACCATCCAAAATCCAAGTGCTATTGCTCTAAGGCGACGAAGGGGGAGTCGCTGTGAACCTTGAGTCGAAGATGCAGAGTTGATTAAAGAATATAGCCTACTGAAGGAGTGAAGTTGAGTTCAGTAAGAAAGTGATTTTTGGGATTCCAGGCATTGCTCAAGTAAAAGGTCTTGTTTTCCTGTTAAACATTCTCCAAAGTCCAGACTGAAACAGGACAACAATTTATTTTGAACCTCCAAAAAATCAGGTCTTGTTTTCTGGTGAAGGTACTCTTAGGCAAACGACCAAGGTCAGTCTAACTTCCAGTTCTGTCAGGACTGCCCAGATCTGGAAGGTATTGGAAGTATGTTAATGGTAGGGTTGCATAGCATAACATAACCAGTCCTATTTTAAATGCAATGCACATCATAGAGGAAACACAGCGACCTCTTTAACAAGCAGGAATCACGTTTCCAGAATGCAGATGCAAGTGAAAAAATTCTTGATCTAGTTGCTATTGGATAAAAAGGAGAGTTAACTAGTTAAAAGGTACAGCGCTTGATCGATTTCAGCTTACATTACACAACTCGTAACATGAGGCACACAAATCAGAATAATAATTGTGAAACCTGACTTATATCCAGTCACCCGCTGATTGATTTTCAGTTACCTTGATTCCCAATCCTTCAACTTCTTACTTCCCTTGGGTTTTTCGATTGGCTTATTCATGCCTGCCATTTTTGCATTGTACTTGGCCCGAAGAGGATCATTGTATGTCCACCTGCATTTCATGATTGTGGAGAGATTAGTGACTGAAAATGACTAGATGATGCATATCAGACAATCACACTGGAATTACCAGACTTGCATGCATCTGAAAGCATTAAAGAAAGCAAAGTTGGGAAGTAAGGGAAGTCAGTCCGACAAACACACATCAAAAAATTGTGCAAATAAAAGAACCTCAGAATGCTAGCACATACAACAGGAAGCTGTGTTAATAAAAGGACAGAACCTCCAAGGTATTTTATCTTTGATAAAACTAGAAATCATGTAGGTTGAACTTGAAAGAGAGTTTCCAAGCTGTTGAGGTGCTACTTACTTTTTCCTCATCGGTCAGAAATTAATGTTAGCACATGAATAGATGTCTTCCAAGAATCTTATTGCCTAAGAGGCTCACAATGAGAGATTGTATAGCCTGTTATTTATCCATGACAAAGATACAATGCTAGAATAGGGAATTATATCTTTAGGCTTGTAGAATTCTATAGTAACTAGTAAGTAACTCAAACAATAACATTAGAACCTGAGAAAGAAGTTCTAAACCTAACATATCAAGATATAACACAAGTGCAGCAATGTCAATCATCCAAAACTATCATCAATCACAAAGAGTACTGCAAATGCTATCAATCAAATACCATACTCAAATCAGAGGAAGCCAATTAAAAATTGAGATAGAGAACATACGGGTTGTTCCAATCAGTAGTATCCTCATTAACAAGGTGAGTCCATTTGGTCCGCCCACTCCTTCCAAAGTGCTTAACCTGCATAACCTTGGGCAATATTGACTTGTCCATCTTATCCTCCCCAGTCGGGGCAGAGAAATCGCGTGTGTAAATGTTGTCCGCCCCAGCCGTTCCGGCTCGATCATTGGCATCCTCCTGAAAGAAGGCACCTTTGTGGTAGTACTTCTGCATAAACCTCCACTTCTGCTTGGGGGCTGCTGCACCTTGTTTAGGGTTCTTCCTCTCCCACTCCCTCCTCTCCTCCTCCGTCATATTCCTTACCTTCTCGATCTCCTCCTTCTCCTTCAAGATGGCCTCTCTATCCTCCCTATCCCTCTTAATCCTCGCAATCTCTCTGGCCTTCCAGCTCTCATACTCCTCAGCCTCATTCAATTCGTCATCGGTTTCTATATCAGCGATGTTTGCCTCATCTACTGCCATGTTCTTCTGAATCTCCTGCTCCTCCCTTATCTTCTCCACCACAATCTGCTTCGTCTCCACCTTCCTCTCCTCCATCCGCCGCCTCACAGCATCCTCCAATGCCTGCTCCTCCGCCTCCAGCCTCTCCCGTTCTGCAATGGTATCTCTCTCTGATTTCGGAACAAACACAGGTTTCACCAGCGCTACCCCGCCCACATCGTCGTCCTCCGAATCCGTCTCGTACTCGGATTCCTCTTCCGACTCGTCCACCTCCTCGGCGGCTTCCTCCTCCTCCAAGGGAGCCGTCTCCTCCTGCTGCCTCTGCAAAAGCTTCTCACGAATCCTCCTCCTTTTCTCCTCCAACGCATCCTCGTCCTCTTCCTCCGCCTCGTCCTGCCCCCGGCTCTCCTCTTCCACAGTCGAAATTATCTCTGCCTGCCGAATACGGCGGTGATCAGCGCGCACTTCCTCACGATCAACGACGCGGCTCTGCGCAAGACGGCGGAGACGGGGATCGTCCTTCCTGGGGAGCTGAGAGTCACCGGCAGGCGGGAAAGCCTGATCCAAGGATTTGAGACGGGCGGTTCTGATGTCGGAGTCCTCATCGGCCTCGTCGGCCCATTCTGGAGCTTTTCCAGGCCAGTAACGTTTGACCTTGGTTTGGCCGATCTTACCTCTGAGCTTCTCCCTAATAGCAATAATGGCATCACTGACGCCAGCCGTCACCGACATGGTGCTGGTGTATGCGACCTCCGGAAAATTCGACACCGGACCTGTGATTTTGAATGCTTGAGGTGAGATTTCAAAATGGGGCTCTTGACTATTTTCAACCATAACAAAAGTAACATCAAAGTATAAAAACATAAAAAACAAATAGGAGCAACATTCAGCCAGCCAGCGCAGTAGCAACATTCACTGATGATTTTTGATCATATTGCAAAAATTCAGTAATGACAGACATCAAAGAGCAACTGAGCAACAATGACAGTCGACAGCTAACAATGAAACAGAATTGAAATCAAACATACTGTTAATTGAAATCAATGTTACAAATACATAGAAGCCACCCCTCTCCATTGTTCCTTTATATATATATAAAAATTAAATTAAATTTTCAACCTTGCCTTTCACCATCCCCTATTTTGTATGAAATATTCCTTCATTGCTCTCTTCCCCTTCCCATTGGATTGTACAGTTAACATCTCCTAAATTTGAGTTGATTATCAGCCTATTTTGCTGAGTATTGTGAGGCAAAAACTGGGTTTTCATGGGTCAAATGATTCTTTTTTTTTTTTTCTGGGTTTTGATTTCCTATTGTATAACTGTTCTATCTAGAAATTTTGCCTGGAAAATCGTAAAGGACAAAACAAATCCACAAAGCACAATTTCATATCACAAACCACAAATTCACACATTTATTTCTCAAAAACATAAACCACAATTCCAAATCCAAAGCACAAATTCACAAATTTATTTATCAAAACCAAATTCTAAATCACAAACCCTAATATAAAAAATTCCATCAAATCCACAAATTCTAATCTAAATTGATTCTCATCCCAACCAATTGAACTTAAAACAATCAAATTAAAAGGTAGAGGAACAACACCACTAACCTTGAAGCTCTAGATCGAAGAAGAACAAAGGCGGCTCTGTTGTGCAGCCTGTGCGGGAGACGGGAGTGGGGTGCAGAGCGAGGTTCGCCGTCGACTGCCGAGTGCTGGGTGGAGGCCGGTGGATCGGCCGGAGGTGGAGCTTGCTGCTGCGGCGGCTCGGCTATCTCTACCGCGTTTCGCCTTCGGGGTTCGGCCTCGCGTCTCTGTGCGTCTGTGCGAAAAAGAGAAAGTTTGTCTCTTTGATGTGTTTTGTTTAAAAGGCAGAAATTTAACCCAATTTGTTTTAATATCTACTGTATTATCTATCTATCTATTACTCCATTTATTTATTTATTTATTTTTATTTATTTTTTTATATTAGGCAAAAAGGGGGCAGAAATCCCACCCGGGACGCCACCCTAATCATCCTTTCGGATGATGTTACAGAAGTCCCTATTAAAAGGGATATTGGACATAGTACAAATATCCGTAGACTTAGCTAAATAATCAGCAGCTACATTTGCTTCTCTAAAACAATGTCTAAATTCAATAAACTCAAAGTTAGGCATCAAGCTTCTAATGAATTCCACTTCCCTGAAGATCTCCCATCTTGCTCTTGTGCTATCATTAATGCTCCTGATCACTTCCAAACAATCCCCTTCAATCACAATTCTTCTTAGGCCTTTTGTTATGGCTAACTTGAGACCTGCACAAAACGTAGCAGCTTCTGTTTGTATGGCAGAGCTACATGGAACCTGATGTTGAAAAATATCCAGAACACATCCTCCACTATCCCTAAGTATCCCACCCACTTGGCAAAGGCCAGTGGGTCTACATTAATTTTGTAGGTGGTTCCAAGCGGCTTCTTCCAGCCCACATTTCTATTTTTCTTAATTCGCTTGAGATCCTTGCCTTTGTCCTGGGTCATGGCCGTCTGGCATTCTCGGAATTGGATGCAAGCTTTCATTGCTACCTGTGAAGGCGAATCAGGGTTCTTATTTTTGAAGATCGCACTATTTCTAACTTCCCATATATTTTGCCAGATGTAGATCAGATGATCAATGTTGGAATTAGTCGGTTTTGAGTGAATGAATTCTTGAATAGTAGTTTGGCCATCCGTAGTAGCCCCAAGCGCCAAACCAACCAATTGTTCATAGGTGGAGATCACCCTTCTTGTAAATGAACAGTTCAAGAACAAGTGTGAATCATTTTCAATGTTGTCATCACACAAAACACATCCCATAGGGACCCTGTTAAAGTATCTATTGAGTCTTTCTTTGGTGGCTAACGCATCTTGCTGAATTTTCCAGATTAGATTCTTCAGCCGAGGGGGGATGTTGAGTTTCCAGCACCACTCGGCACCCCCGTAATTTGTCGCATTGTTGAGAAATTAATGCCTGCAAGAGGCGGTGGTGAAATTTCCATCTGGGTTCAATTTCCAGACCAATTTATCTTGGGGACTCCATGAGGGAATGTTGATCTTCTTAATTTGAGAAACAATAGCATCTGGGAATAACAGTTCCAATTTACGAGTATCCCATTCCTTATGCTCAGTAATGAGAGTGCTAAGATAAAGATTAGTGTCGTGGTGAGCTTGCCAGCGTTCAAGATTTATGTTTGGTAACCATGGATCCTTCCATACCTTAATTTTCCTACCGTCCCCAACAATCCACAATAAACCATTTTTGAATTGATTTCTAAGTTGTAATAATCTGCCAAACTGCCAAGAAGGGTGAAGAGGATTTGCTTCAAAAATGTCTTGATTGTGGAGATATTTCTCCTTTATGACCTTTACCCAAATGTTCTCCGGGGTTGTGATTATCTTCCAAAGCAATTTCATCTGTAGGCTGATATTAATGTCTTCTGCAAGTCTGAGGCCAAGACCACCCTGCTCCTTCGGTTGGCAAATTCTGTCCCAGCTAATTAGGGGGTTGTAACGTTCCGATTCGAGCTTGTTCCAAAAGAAGTTTTTATGGATCTTGTCCATCTGATTTAACACACCTTTTGGTAATAAGAAATTTTGCATAAGATAATTCATTTTGGAACAAAGGTTCGCTTGGATGAGGGTGGTTCGCCCGGCTTGTGATAAAGAGGATGCTTTCCATTTCGAAAGTTGTTTTTTGAGGCTTTGGATTGCATCCTCAAACATACAATTCTTAACTCTTCCCCTGAGTATGGGGATACCCAGATATTTTTCAAGGTTTCTAGCGACTGGGATGTTCATAGCCTGCGCGAGCGAACTTGCTAAGGTCGGTGATACATTCTCGGAGACTTGGAGGGAGCTTTTGTTGTAATTAATAGAGAGACCCGAGAGATTGGAGAAGTTATTGAGCATATTCTTGATGGTGTGAATGCATTTATGCGAAGCCGGAGCAAAGATGATAGTGTTGTCTGCAAAGGTTAGGAAAGGAATTGATGTACCGTTTTTAGTGAGCTTAACTCCAACCAGACCATCGTCAAGATTTGCTTCAGCTTGTAACTCCCTTGCAAGTTTTTCCATAACTAAAATGAAGATGTACGGAGCTAGTGGATCCCCTTGTCGGATGCCCCTTTGGGGTTTGAACTGCTCCGAGGGGCGGTTGTTGACAAGGACCGAAAAGGTTGTTGTGGTTAAGCAAGTCATAACCCAGGAGATCCACCTGCGGTCAAATCCGAATTTAATCAAAGTAGCTTGATTATAGTCCCATCTGATCTTGTCGTAAGCTTTCTCCATATCAAGTTCGAGAGCCATAGATCCCTTTTTGCCCTTCTGCTTGTGAAAAGAGTGGAAAATTTCATGAGCGATTAGAGTATTATCTTGGATTGAACGACCTTCCACGAAAGCCCCTTGAAAAGGGTTAATGAGATTAGAGAGAATCGGTTTTAATCTGTTAGCAATTAGCTTAGTAATGATTTTATAAACAGAGTTACAGAGACTTAATGGTCTAAAATGATTGATGTTGGTAGGATTGTCAGTTTTTGGAATTAAAGCTATAAACGTTTGATTTATTTATGATAGAAGTGTACCCGAATGGAAGAAGGCCTTGACCGCCCTACATAAGGATTGGCCAACAATGTGCCAATATTTGGAGTAGAATTCCGGCGGATAGCCATCAGGGCCCGGAGTTTTATCCTCTGCCATGCTGAAAACCGTAGATTTGATCTCACTGTTAGAGGGTGGTCTGGTTAAAAGACTGTTTTCTTGGTCTGAAATCTGAGGCGAAATGAACTTGATAGCTTCGTCTGTAACTCTATTGGTGGGTGGCAGGACAAATCTCTCCTTTAGTTCATTAGTGATATGGTAAGCGATATCGTTACTGTCAGTGACGGTTACATTTTCCTTCGTAACAAAGGCAGTAGTATGATTCTTAAATTTTTTAACCTTAACTAGAGTTTGGTAATACCTGGTATTCTTGTCTCCCAGTTGAATATGCTTTGTCTTAGCCTTTTGTTTCCAGAATTTGTAGTTGAAATCCAAGAGAGCCCATCGTTTTTGTTCCAGTCTTGATAGCCTCTGGTTGTCACTAACCGAAAGTAATCCCCAGGGAAGCTTTGCTTGAAGATCTTGGATTTTTAAGTTGACTTCATGAATCTGTCTGACAACATTGTGACGCTGTGATGAACACCAAACCTTGGTGTTTTTCTTGAGAAGCTTTTGTTTCTGCACAAACTTGTAAGCAAAAGAGCCTGCGAACTTATTCTGCCACACTCTCTTGACCATCTGTTCATAAAAAGGATTAGAAGTCCAAGCCATCTCAAATCTGAAGGGCGTCCCTTTAGGCAGTTGTTTCGATCCAATTTGAAGCGTGATCGGACAGTGATCTGAAGAAGAAAAGTTTATCTTATACATATATTTTAAAATTTGTTTTAATATCTACTGTATTATCTATCTATCTATTACTCCATTTATTTATTTAATCCATATATCTATATATTTATAAGATAAAATTTAACCCAATTTGATTAGACATGGAAATATTTTTAGAGGATATTAACTAATTTTAAAATATATGTATAAGATAAATTTTTATTCTAACTCTATTTAATCATTATATGATATCTAGGGAAAATTGCAAAAAAAAAAATAGTCTAACCTATAAGGGTAGTTGCGCTCAATAGCCTGAACTATAAAAAATGTAGAAAATAGCCTCAAGTATTTATTTGGTTGTAGAAAATAGTCTCAAGCTACATTCAAATTCAAATAATTACTTTCAAATTCAAATTAATTATAGAAAAGCCTTAGGTTGCCTTTAAATTCAAATTAATTATAAAACCTCTTCAAAATCATTTTTATTTAAAAAATCATCAGTTCTTATATAAAAAAATGTTACACTTAATTGTTGTTATCTAAACTCATTGCTAAATTAATTATTAAAACTATCTCAAACCATATAAATATAACTTAAATTTATTATTTTTAAAAACTAATTAGATTATTTACATATCATTAAAAGTATATAAATACTTCAGCTTCTATTTACAATTGATCTAATAAGCTTCTATTCACAATTACTTAGATTTTTTTTAAAATTTATTTATTTACACAATTTATATGGTATAAGGTAGTTTTTATAATTAATTTAATGATGAATTTAGCTAATAATGACTTAGTGAGAAAAAATAATATGAGAAGTGGTAGATTTTAGGAGTAAAAATTATTTAGGCCATTTTTTTTAGATAAGAAGTGATGATTTTTTTAAATAAAAATTGTTTTGGAGAAGTTTTATAATTAATTTGAATTTAAAGGCAACTTAAAGTTTTTTTTTATAATTAATTTGAATTTAAAGTTAGTTGTGTGAATTTGAATGTAGCTTGAGGCTATTTTCTGCAACCAAGTAAATACTTGAAGCTATTTTTTTCATTTTTATAGTTTAGGCTATTGAGTGCAACAACCCCTAAAGGTTGGACTATTTTTTTTTTTTTTTTTTTGAAACGGAAAAAATTTGGCCATAGGACTACGCCCTATCAGCCAAGAGCATCCTTTCGGATGAGACTACGCAAAAGAGAATCATCAGGAGTCAATGGGCCGAGTGAGGCAGAATCAAGCCGTGACAGCCGATCTGCCACAAGATTTGCTTCCCGGTAGACATGACGAATCTCAACCGAACGAAAGAAGCCCAACGAGACTAGACTGTCTGAGACAATCATATCCGAGTCTCCAGTAGGCTTCCCCAACCCTTTTAAACACTTAATAATTGTTAGGTTATCTCCTTCTATGGTCAGTTTCGTAATTCCCAATTTTTTTGCAGCAATTAAGCCATTCCATAGTCCATGGCTTTCACAACCACATACCGAATCAATTGGTGAAGGTCCCCAGCCACAGTAGGCAGGAGAACCCCTGAAGTCCCGAATGATGAACCCAAAGGTGCCCTTATTGCTAGAGGAGAGAGAGCCATCGAAGTTAAGTTTATATGTATCTTGAGGAGGTGGTTCCCATTTGGTTCTTTTTCTTTTTGAAATCGATCTGGGTTTTTAGTTGCTTGGTGTGATTGTTATACTATCTTTCGTATTTTCCCTTGTTTGTGTGGTTGTCCATATGAATTTTTAATCTTTTTTGAAAGCCAGGATCTTTCTCATATCTGGTGTAGCACTGTCGAAAAGCGTTTTGTTTCTAGAGAACCAGATGCCCCACCAGATAAAGGCTATGTCTTCAAATTTTGTTTTTCCAATTGTGTTCTTAATATTCCAAATAGTTTCGCTGATCGGGTCTCCTTTATCAAAGCAACCATGCATTTTCATAAAGGAACCTGGGTCATTAGCCATCAGAGTCCCTCGCGTAATGGGGCAATCCCATAATAAGTGATATAAGTCTTCATAGCATGAGTCGCAGTGAGGGCAATTTGTCGGGATCCCTAGCCTTCGAGATGCTAATCTGACCGTTGTTGGTATTGCATTTTTGAGGGCCTTCCACATGAATGATTTTATTTTGGGTGGGATATTCAGGTTCCAAATCCAGCTAATGTCCGAAATTGTGTGGTTTTTGGATTTATGTATCATGTCAATTGCAGAGGTTGTTGTATACCACCCATTCTTACTCCATTTCCAATATAGTCTATCAACATGGATGTTCTCGGGTAATGGTACTGTGATGATTTTCTCTATTAAGTCATTTGGTAACAACCCTTGTAATTTCTCAAATAATTTATTCCGGTCCCATACTTTATTTTCTTTTATGAAGTATTGTATTTTTATTAACTCATCAATCTGTTGAGTATCTGGGATAAATGTTTTAAGGGGTGCTTGACCTATCCATAGGTCATGCCAGAAATTTATCGCCGCACCATCCCCAATAGACCATTGAAGGCCCTTTTTGAAAAGAGGTATTAATTTTATAAGTTGCGTCCATTGCCACGAGGAGCCACCTTGTTTTTGGTAATTCAGAATATTGCTTGTCTTGATGTATTTTTCTTTTATTAGTCTAACCCACGGGCTATCAGGTTCCGCTAATATTTTCCAGAGCAGTTTCATTTGCAATGCCTTATTCATATCCTCTGAGCATCGAAGCCCAAGCCCACCATTTTCCTTTGTTTTACATATATCAAACCAACTGATAAGTGGTTTATGGTTGGGCCCTTTGTTCCAAAGGAATTGCCTGTTAATTCTGTCCAGTTCTGAATGAACAGATTTGGGTAACATGAAGCATTGCATTAAATGCAAGGGTTTCGCTGAGAGGGTAGACTTGATTAGAGTACATCGTCCAGCTTGTGAGAGACAGTTCGCCTTCCATTTCTGTAATTGAGTTTTGTTGTTCATTATAAGGTCTTTGAAGAGTTCCTTCGTGACTCGTCCTTCGATGATTGGGCATCCTAAGTAGCACCCTAAATTGGGGGTGTGAGCTATTTCCAATTCACTAGGGATTAGATTTTTGTGTGTAGTCGAAACGTTTTTTGAGGTTTGGAATTGGGATTTATGTCGGTTTACTCGTTGTCCTGACAACGCAGTGTACTCACTTAATGTTTTGTTGATTTGGTCGCATCCCGTTTGTGTAGCCGATGCAAAGATAACAATGTCATCAGCGAAAGCTAGAAAGGGGATCCTTGTTCCTCCTGTTGTTAGTCTTATTCCTAGATGGCTCTGGGGGTTTTCAGATTCATTGTAAAGACCTCTAGCAAGGACCTCTGAAACAATTAGAAATAGATAAGGTGATAAAGGGTCGCCCTGGCGTAGACCCCTTTCGGGGAAGAAGACGTCAGTTGGTTCATTGTTAACCAATACCGAGTAAGTGACCGTGGTTATACATTCCTTGATCCAATCCGTGAACTTTTTCGAAAAACCTAGTTTGAGCATAGTAGAAAGAAGAAATTCCCACTCCACCATGTCAAAAGCCTTTTCCATGTCTAGCTTAACCGCCATCCAGCCAGTTTTTCCAATTTTCTTAGAGAAGGAGTGAAAGATTTCATTTGCAATTAAAATGTTATCCTGTATAGATCTACCCGAAGAGAAAGCACTCTGTAGGGGGTGTGTTATTTTAGGAATGATTTTTTTTAACCTTGATGCTAATACTTTGGATATAACCTTGTAAGTTGTTGAACAAAGGCTTATCGGTCTATAGTGTGAAGTTGTTGTTGGATTGTCTGTTTTTGGTATTAGCGCAATGAACGTGTGGTTTGTTTGTTTCAGAATCCGTCCACTTAGGAAGAAGCTTTTTACTGCATTGATTACGGATGGTTCCACAATATGCCAGTATTTCTTAAAGAATCCCGCAGGGAACCCATCAAGCCCCGGAGATTTGTCGTTTGCTAAACCAAAAACCGCATTTTTGATTTCAGCATTTGTGACTGGTCTAGTTAGCCAGTTATTATCATCCGTTGTAACTTCGTTTTCTAAATAGGTTAATAAGTTGCTAGGGTTCTGTTGTCGTCTTTGAAGGGAATATCTTAGGCTAAAGTCATGCTTGATTTGTTTTCTTATTTCATATTCGCTATTGAGCTGTGGTTTGAAGCTGTTTTATTATATTTCTATTACGTCTTCCAGTTGCTATTTTGTGAAAATATTTTGTGTTTGCGTCTATGGATTTGACATGTATTCTTTTGGCTCGTTGTCCCCAATATTTTTGTTGGTAAGTTAAGAGTGAGGCATGTTTTACTGTGAGCCTTTTGATTTTTTTGTCTATATCACAGTTATAAGCATTACAGAGCGTGTTTTGCAGCTCCAAGAGTTGTGATTCTACTTGTTTTATTTGGCGGAATATGTTTCCAAAAGTTACCTTGCTCCAAAGCTTACTCTTTCTTTTAACTTCTTGCAGTTTCTTTGTTAATTTAAACATTTGGGATCCTGGAGAGTCAATCCTCCAAGCCGATCGTACAATGTTTTCATAATCCGATCTTGTGGTTCAGGCCATTTCAAATTTGAAAGGTTGTAATTTTGGTTTTTGATTATCCATTAAATCCAGTGTGATTTGTGCATGGTCAGATTTCAAGAAGGCGTGATTTTTAGTACAAAGATTAGGAAATTTTTTTAGGATAGAGTGACTTACAATCGCACGGTCCAATTTCTCATAAATATTATCGCTACCATGTTCTCGTTTTCTCCGGGTGAAGTTATTACCACTAGTTGGGGAATCGACCAGATTATGAGTACTAATTAAATCTCTAAGTCTTGCAAATCTGTTTATAGATGGCGTTCTACCTCCCTGCTTGTCATTTGGTTCCAAAATTTCATTTAGATCTCCTAGAATAATAAGAGAGTCCTTAGATTTACTTATATATTCGTCAATTAATGCCCAAAAAGCATTTTTTTCGTTTGCATACGGAGTTGCATAGATAAAAAGTATTTCTATTGTGATGTTTAGCTTGGTGTTGGTATAGTCTGCCTGAATAATCCTGTCAGTGGCGTTTCTAATGGTGATGGTTTCATTTTGGAATTGCGATTCCTTCCAAAGGAGGCAGAGGCCTCCAGACAGGCCATTTGAGGGACGGAAGAACATCTTGTCGAATCCTGGTTTTCTCCAACAATTTTCCGGGGGAGGATTAGTTAGTTTTGTTTCGGCTAACATTAAAATTTTAATGTGATCCGATTTCGCAGTAGATTCGATCTGGGTCCAGACACTTTTCCTACTTAATCCCCTCACATTCCAGAAGCTAAACTTCATAAAAAACCAGTTGGGGGTTTCGGTACCTTAAAGAGTTAGTACCATACTTATAGAGGTTTTGATTTTTAAAGTAGTTTGTAATATTTTGGATTTTGGTGGTGGTATTATTGGTTTTTTCGAGATTCATATTCCTAGTCGGAGAGGTAAAATTTATAGTTATAAGGTCGTAGTTGTTTTTAATTACTCTAGGTTCCGAAAACTTGTTTGTTAGAATATTTGATCCAAGTTTTCGAGGATAATAGGTGATAGTGATTGTGTTTTGTATTCCAGAAATTTTACCAATAACCATTAGAACAACAGTCCTTTCTAGTTTCTCACAATTACATATATAAAGACTCAGATCCTTAGCAGGAAAACATAGATGAATAAAATTAAGTAGTGTCCCATATTTATGTTCTACAAGTTTAGAGATTTCTGTGCAAGTCAGAGGTGAAGCTACGCAAGTCGATAGTTGGAGACAGTTTTTGTAGGTTTTACTTGTAATAATCCAAGGAGAATAAAAACAAATACTGTGTTTGCAAACCTCCCAAAGTCCCTTCCTTTTTGAGTTATTATGTGAAGGTGAAGTGTAGGCTGCTCTTTCCCATTTTTGCTTGAAGAATTTCCTTATAATCCATGTTGTTATTTTGCAGCTGAGATCTTGAAAACTTGGAGTCCAGTTTATGCTCTTAGTCAATGTTGGTGCTCTGATGATTATGTTGAGGATCTGTATAAATTGTAGAGACACAAATTGCTCGTGAGAACAGATCCCACTAGCAGACATAGTACAGGGATCATGGTTAGTACAGAGTTCATAGTTTGTGAGAATTAAAATTTTCCATATGCTTTTGTAAGTATGACAATACATAATAAAAAACCAAGATAGAAAGACTAAGTGTGAAACATACAGAGTATTTAAGTGCTGATCAAAGTTTATGAAAGTCACAATTCTCCACAAGTAGTGAAAAAGGAGACAACAGCAAATTAAAGGCCATATAAGGGAGGAGAAGTATGTATTTCCAGTAGTTTTTAGGAGGATAACATTCCACTCAGTGGATAAGCTAAAATGTGAATCAGACCTTTTCATAAAAGGAGCTAGATAAAGCAATTTAATATATATACAGAGATTGAAGAATTCAAGTCTGTCCTGAAGTCCAAGATCATAGGCAGTAGCATGGGTAAAAAACAAGTAGGCAGTCAGATCCCATTCAGGGTGAATTATGGTAATTTCCTCAAGGATTTCCTTAGAGAAAGTCATCAGTAAATTGAGACTATAGTAATAAATTAGATTTACAAGCAGAGAATTACGGATAATAGTTATTCTTAGAGTGTTGTGTAACAAAGGATAGTAGAAAATAAGTAATCAATCATTTATGGCAAATTCAAAGGAGTAGCTAAGAGAAGAAATCAGAGCCCTGTTATGATCTCTAACTTCTTTATAATAGTATTGTAGGACCTTAATCTGCACAAGCACCCAAAGAGAGCATAGAGCAGAAGAAAGGCAACGAAGTTGCATCTGATAATCAGGTGATAGTTCATACCAAAGGTTTTGGTTAATAATTGGGGATAGGTTATAGACATCAGGTAAATTAGCAAAGCTAGAAGCATGATAGATATTCAAATAGAGCCAGAATCTAGCATGAGTTAAAGTAGTGGTTTTAGAGTTAGATGGCCCTAGGAGCATGAGAAGTGCAAGCATGTACTTGTCATGACTATGATTATGATAATTTGCATCTTTTAGTAAGGGAGGGTGGACGTATATGTGAGAGGAAGCATAGCTTACTTTAGTTTTTGAAGATTTTATAATCTTAGGTACTTTGTTTAAAACATGAGTCTGGTGGATGATTGACAGAAAGTAGCAAACACTACCTCTTCTAGTTAAGTTATCATATTTGAAAAAGAGATTGCAATAGCTCAGTAGACAATGTAAGAGAATCGAGCAAGTAAAAGTCCATGGAAGATAAAAAATGTTACAGCTGCAGCTAACCTTCCAAAAGCACCTTCTACTTGAGATGCCATGTGATGTTGTGATGTGGGCTAAACCTTCCCTTTCCTGATTGCAGTTTTTTCCAGTATACTTTTTTTTTCCTCTGTAGCTGGAGTCTTGTAAGCTTGTTGTCCAATTTCTGCTTGTAGTATTTATTGCTTCCCTACTGGTTGTGTTGAGGGTCTGTGTAGATTGTAAACACACATTTTGCTCAAGAGAAAAGATCCCTCGAGCAGAATCAGTATAGAGTTCCAATTTATGTATATGATTGTAAATCTTTTTATATAGTTGATAGCTAGCCATAGAATTTCTATAGTAATTATCATAGTTTGTAGAGTATGCAAGACTCCTTAAGCATTTATAAGGAATCCAGCAATAAATTAACACCCATGTATAGGGAGTTGAATGTTTTTTTCCTATAGTCTTGAAGGAGGTACCATTCAAGTTATGTAAATACTGATCAGAGACTAAGAAAAGTGCAGGGCTCCTAATGCAGTAATGAGTAAGATAGTAGTCAGAGAGCAGTAAACAAGTCTGAAGTGTTGAGTATATATTTCCTTTAGCTATGATGGAGGTATTATTCAAACCAAACAAGAAGGAAATCAAAGTTAAGTCAATCATCTTAAAAAACAGTATGGATAATTTTGTATAGAAGATAAAAAGGTTAAGAAGGTTATGACTAGCAATTAAACCCAAAGTCAAACAGAAATCATGGATAGAATAATAGTATTCAGACAGTAACCATATAGGGTAGTTGATTGTTGATTTATCCTGAGTTTTTATATAGAGGTTCTTTAGCAAGCCCCCAAAGCCCAAAAAAGGAGATTTTAGCCAAGACAGTGATCATATTAGGTAAATTTTGCTTAGAATTTTGATTGTAGATAAGTAGACATATAGTATCCAGCAAGACAATAGGAGTACATAATATAGATCTTCATTAATAGGGCAGAGTATAATACAAGTGGATATTCCAGAAAATTTCATGCCCACAATACAGTTGCTTGCAAAGTAATAGAAATTTAGGCTAAATTGCTTCAGAGAGTGACATTCAAGATTTTGCCAAGAAGTAGGAGAAGATATTTTTACAAAACATTGTTGGATTATTCCAAGAGGCGATGGAGATAGATTGCATTCATCACAAAGAGCCCATGGGCAGGGCTTGGTCATCCCATTGCTTGGCAAAAGTTTGTAATACATGGAGTTACACCTTGTTGTTGCCCCTCTTCAGATTGGAGCTTGCTGTATCATCTTCCCCACCCACAGCCTTCCTTTTGAGAGAGCCAGAAGTGGAAGAGTCCTTCAGTGGAGTTTCAGAGGTGGACAACATCCTCATCAAGGATGTGTTTGATTGTAGAGAGTGAAAAGAGGGTTCAGAAATAACATCAACATGGCTATCATTCACAGGTTCCTCTAGTAGGTAACAACCCTCATCATAATCTCCACCCAGAAGATCATCCTCATCATAGTCATAGAGGAGACAAGGCAGAGTCTCAGATTCCACTTCAGCACCAATCTCATTGTACAGCTGTGGGTTAGGGAGTGGAAAAGCAGTCTCCATGGGATCATCATTAGAGGTGATGGTAGTGCCAGTGTCTGAAATCAGTTGTGGCTCAGGGCAGTGGGTAAGATCAGTAGAGGGAAAGGATGCAGATGAAGGGCAAGCTCTGTTGCTTCCTCCCTGGGCACCACTAAAACCAGCTACAGGCATCCAGCCTGCAGGGTTACCAGTGATGCCAGCAAAGGGAGGGAAGGGGCTAGGAGTTAGGATTTCAGTAGCAGCTGGCATACCACTAGAAGGTAAGGGTGTGGGATAGGTATCAAGCACTGCAATGTGATCAGAGGGTGACTTGGAACCAATAGAAGAGTTTGAGGAGTTGGATAGAGCCTCAAATGCAATTGCCACTCCACCCCTAGCAGTCAAGTAGGGTTTATTCCCAAAGGAATGGATAGGATTAGGCATCTTAAGAATTTTTCCCTTTTTTCCCATAGTTGCCCAGCCCTCACCCACACTAGGCTTAGGGATCATGTTGTGGGGTTTCTTTATAGTGACTTGAATTTTCTTGGGTTTAGGAATAAAGTTTTGGCAATGGTTAAAGATGTGGTCTTGCCCACCACAGTTCCCACAGCCTTCAGGAAACTCCTCAAACCAGATTATATGGGCAGAAACTTCTTCTTTGTTAACTGGGATCAAGATGGTGTTTGAAACAGAAGGTGCTAGATCCAGATTAATGCAAATTCTTGCATATCTAGCACTAGGGTCAACAGTGGGATCAGATTTAATGTATGTGCCAAACTTGTTTTTTTCAATAATGAGTGCAAGAGCACCAGGCTTTTTGTAAGCTTCAGGGATGGAAGTAATCCTAACCCACATATCTATGGAAGAGGTGTTCTCAGATATAGGATCAAAAGCATCAGACCAGATCCTAAGTATGATCAGTTGGCCATAAACATGAAAAGGTCTAGCTTTCCAGACCATAAGAAGATCATTTGGGTCAGAAAATCTCACCTCAAACCAATGGTTTGGAAGCTCAACTATCTGCAGCTCACCAGAAATTCCTTTCCAATCAAAGTTAAGCTTGGATTCCAGTTTTTTGAAGTCTATGGGAGCACCAAAAGCTCTCCTATAGAGCCTAGCATTTGTTGAGAAACGGTATTGAGGGTGAAATTGTTGCAGCTGGGTAAAAAAGGAGTTAAAATCGAGTTTTTCTTTACCTTTGTCACTTTTCAGTGGTTTAGGTAACTTGGGTTTTTTGTTGGTTTTTTTGGGTGTCGGTGAATCCTCAGAGAGGATTCCCTTCCCTTTGGTTTTTGGTTTTTTGGGTGTCGGTGGATCCTCAACGAGGATCCCCTTCCCTTTTTGGTTTGGTTCCATTGAAAGATAACAATAAAAACAGTAGTAGCAGAAGAACACAGATAGAGCAGAAGCAAGTTGGTAAGTAACAACAGAAATCGGAGGCAGAAAAGTTGGTGAGAGAGATGAATTTAATGGTGAAGAACAAGGGTTTAAATAGAGTAAGAAAGAGAGCCACCGCATATGCAGATATCCAGATTCAGCAAGCAATTGAAGAATGGAGTAGAGATAGGTAAGATAGAAGCCATACCTGTCAAAGCCGAATTCAGACTCCTGGGGATGCAGCAAACCCCGCAAATGATGATTGTGAAGTCGTTGACCCACGGCCAGAACCAGAGAGCCATCCCTCACAGATACAGCAAGGCATCCGGAGGGAGAAGTGAGAGAGTAGGAAGCGATGGCAATCATGAGAGTGCCAGACATCCATTGAAGCGATGGAGAGAGGGAAGAACAAGAGGAAACCCATAAATTCGTCCCAACCCCAATACTAAGAAATTCCCAAAGTTTGTGCCAGATCCAGAAGAGGAACGAAGCAGCGTCTAATCTGTCAAGGCAACCGGAGAGAGAAGTGAGAGAGTTGGTAGCGATGGCAATCATGAGAGTGCTAGACATCCATTGAAGCGATGGAGAGAGGGAAGAACAAGAGGAAACCCATAAATTCCTCCCAACCCCAATTCTTAGAAATTCCCAAAGTTTGTGCCAGATCCAGAAGAGGAACGATTTGGATCGACTAGGATAGGACTTGCTTAGATTGTTTAGAGGCTTCAAGCTCTGATTAACAGAGTAATTTACAGGGGAGTCGATCGAGTAGTCCAATCGAGTTTTTGTTCTAGGGTTTCTGGTGTGGAGGGGTTGGGAGAAAGGGGGCTCACGCGCTAGCGCGTTCTTCTTAGCCAAAGTGGGTTTTCTGGTGCCGGTTGCCATCGCTTCAAAAGATCCCCTAAAGGTTGGACTATTTTTTGCAATTTTCCCTTATATCTATATATGCATAAAATAAAATTCGACCCAATTCGATTAGATATGAATATATTTTTATAAGAAATTAACTAATTTTAAAGACTATTATATAAGATAAGATTTTACCTATTTTCACTATATATGAAAATATTTTCAGAAGATAGTATCTTTATCAATATATTACATGGTCATACTAATTAAATAAATTTATCAATAACTTCATTAATATTTAACATATTTTTAGAAGATAAAAAGTTTTGACGAAATTGAAATAATATTTAGCATGATCATACTAATTAAATAACTTTATCAATATGAAGAAGATAAAAAATTTTGGGTGAATTGAAATAATACTTAAAAGTCATCAACTCATGGAATTCAATTTTTGTTAATTTATTTTCCCCAATTATTTTAGATATGGATATAATTTTGGAAGAGTTTATGGAAGATATATATCTTTTTTGCGGATAAATAAATAAAATTTTCCTATCTTGAAGATATTGATATATTTATGAGATATATTTTTTGATTTTATACATATATAATTATGGATATATAATTATGTTGTTTTCCAAATGTTCACGTCTTCTCCCTTCTTTTTGTTGTTGTTATTGCATGTTATTTATGACTTTGTTTACGATTTCCCTGGTAAGCTTTTTTGAAATAACATGTTGATTGGTTACAAGGTATGTTTTTTTTTTAATGACGTGGAGGTTCCGAGGTTATCGACTAGTCCTCCACGGGTCGAGCACTAGCCTGCAAAGCACTTGAGCCGGGTAAGCCAAGCGGCAAGCCGCAAGACAGGCTAACCCATGCCAAGGCAAACCAAGGCATGAGTACCCACTCAAGCACAAATTGCTCCTAGTGGGATTTGAACCCTTGACCTCATGGTAGTGAGGCACAAGGAAGTACCTCACTCTTACCACTAGGGCAAAATGTCATTGGTGGTTACAAGGTATGTTATTTTGTTGTTTCCACTAATATATACTAACTTTTCGTATGTTATCAATAAAGTATAAATTCTTTCAGATTTGGGAAATTAGTTTTTTATATGTTATTTCCACTAATATATTAGTAAGGAGTAATGAGTAAGGAGAAATTACCTTTTATATTAATAAAGTATAAATTCATTCAGATTTGAGAAATCAGAAATATGAAATAAATTAATTAATTGAATAAACGGGTTCTAGTATCAAAATTATTTAAAGTAAAAAAAATGCACATAGTGCAGGTACTGAACTAGTATATATTATATATACATATATATGGGCATTAGGCCCAGTGCTGGCCCAAGGGCATGGGTAGGGAGTGCGACCGCCCAAGACCCATTTTTCGGTAGGGGCCCATTAAAAATATATGTTATATATATGTATTCTAAAAAAAATATAACAAAATACGAGTTTAGCTCAATGGTAAGTTTAAATCTTAACAAAATCTGGATTTGGATTCCTAAACATGTAGAGTTCAAATCTCTCTATTTGCATTTTTTATGTTTTTATAGAGACCCTATATCCATTAAAATTTGCATTTTTTTATGTTTTTATAGAGGAGCCTATATCCATTTAATTTTGATATGATTCTTTGTACTTTTTTCTTTTCAACACAATATTAGACACTTTTTATGTGACAAATAAAGCTATATTGTTTACATATATAACTCTTTCTATTTTATTTGAGGAAAATGTATTTTTTTTCTTTATATATTCTTGATGTATCTAATTTACCCTTTTATTTTTGTTTATAAAAAAAATCCCTTTTTAATTTTTTTTAGTTCATATAGGTGATGTCATCATAGGAGGTCACATAGGTGATGTCTTAGAACAAAAACTATATTTAGTATTGTTAGACAATTTTTTAATATTCCTCTACACAACAACTTACGTACTTGTACGACATATTATACTGGATATCAAGCAAAAATAATTAGTTTTCACTACAATTATATTTTTTATTTTTTTAATGTATATTATTTTTTATTCATTGACCTACTTTTATTTTCTTAAATTTGAAAAATAATTCAAATATAAAAAAATATGAAATTTTTATGAAGTTATACACATTTTTTATTTTTTACGGAGTAATGTTTATCGGGCCCTTTATATTTTAGTTCAGTCGGGGCCTATAAAATGATAAGATCGGCCATGATTATGCCCCTAATGAAAGTGGGTCTGAGGCGACGGCTTGTTGGGCCTCACCTCAGATCCGAGCCTATACAGTAGCACCGCTGACCAACAATACAACAATACTCTTGACTATTTAACTCCAAGGAAGTACCTCTTGGAAATAGAGTCTTTGCGAAGACACTACCCCGACCCTAGTTAGTGTCAACTCAGATCGTTGCACCTTCAACGACATCGATGAACACGAAAAGCAGCAAGAATGAACAACTCGAAGACCAGGGATGAAACTAGAATGAAAAGTTCGGGTAGGCTGAAATTACCTTATATAATGAAAAATAATTTCAAAAGTTATTAACATTTTCCAAATAATATGTATCTACACATACAAACACTTTAAGATGCATTATTTATTAAAAAAACATCATGAAAATAAAATCAGGCTATAATAGAAAGATAAATTAAATAACTCAAGCTAAAAAAAATAGAAAGATAAATTATGGGAAGTGCATATTTTTTTACCCAAAATAAAAAATCACTGTGCCACATTGGTTTTAAGCTAACCTTGTCCTTCTATTACCTAAATTCTATTATTTTGGGGTGGGCTGCAACAAAGCTCATCCCACCCCTAGTTCCGTGTCTGCCGAAAACCCCACGATGGTGGATCAAGGCCAGACAAGGGGTCAAATGTATAGCCTCCGTTAGTTTTATGTAAAGAAACAAAAATAGAAAACCTTCAATGATGAGGAAGAAGATGAAATCTGTGTTGTATTGAATGAATTGGTCAAGTACATGTTGAGTCAATTTATACACACAACTCGGTACAAAGCTAGGATCTAATTCTGGCCATTATCAAAGTCCGACTCGGACCGATGACTGGGGTCATGTGCACGGGTGCACATGCGCTAGTAGCCTAGCACACAAGTCGAGTGAGGTTCCATTCTAAAACCAATTGGCAATAGAAGGAGTAGCTCACCGACTCATATACTAAGGCTTGTTATTTTCAACTTTCCGATGTGGGACACTTTGGTCTCATTCACATATCTGACACGCCCCGCAAGTCCAACTAGGAATGACCATCTAGCTGAGACTTGGACAACTGGTAACCCAGACTAGGATCGACACGTGCCGTTAGGCTAACCGCTCTGATACCATATCAAAGTCCGACTCGGACCGATAACTGGGGGTCGTGTGCATGGGCGCACATGCGCTAGTAGCCTAGCACACAAGTCGAGTGAGGTTCCATTCTAAAACCAATTGGCAATAGAAGGAGTAGCTCACCGACTCATATAATAGGGCTTGTTATGTTCAACTTTCCGATGTGGGACACTTTGGTCTCATTCACATCTCTAACAGCCATAGATCTGTAACTGAAAGTCTTGCTCCCTCTGTTGACTTCCATGAGTTGAATCTGAGCTTGGCGAGCTCGGTTCCACTATAATCTGTACTCTATCAGCCCCACTAGAGGTGGAAAGGGTGAAACTATTCCCAGCTTGTCAAGAATAGAAGGGAGACGATAATCGGGTAATGATTTAGTGAGAACATCAGCTAACTAATTGATGACCTGCCAAGACATGATGCAAGGAGATGAGCCCTTCTAGTAGCTTTTCCCTCACAAAATGGCAGTCCAGGTCGATGTGCTTGGTCCTCTCGTGGAAGACCGGGTTCCGGGCTATGTGAGTTGCAGTCTGGTTATCGCATTTGACTGGAATTGGCATGATTGAGGAGACCCCCAATTCAGACAAGAGACGAGAAAGCCAAGCAAGCTCAGAGCAAACACGTCTCAAGGAACGATATTCTGCCTCAGCTGGTGACAATGAAATTATCGTCTGCTTCTTTGATTTCCATGAAATCAAGTTTCCACCAAAGAATATAACATACCCACTGACACTACGCCGAGTTAAAGGACAAGAAGCCCAACCCGAATCATAATAAGCCAACATATCTGAAGCAAATAAGTTGTTAAGGAAAAGGGATCGATCAATGGTACCCTTCAAATATCTGAGAGTGCGTATAGCAGCATTCATGTGAGAGAGGGCAGGTTTCTGCATAAATTGGCTAACATGTTGAACGGTGAAGGCAATGTCAGGGCGAGTATTAGAAATGAAATTGAGTTTGCCAACAAGTTGTCGAAAGTGAGTTGGATTGGGAGGATGTTTATGTCTGTGGGAAGGAGTTTGATGTTGAGTTCAAGGGGGCTAATGACGGGGGAATCATCACTACAATCAAACTCAGCAATTGTGTCTTTGATGAATTGTCTTTGACTCATGATCATGCCAGCATCAGTGGAGATAAATTCGATACCGAGGAAATAGTGAAGTCTGCCTAGGTCCTTGATCTTGAAAGTAGCATGTAAAAAGTGCTTTAAATCCTCCATCTCAACAAGATTGTCACCGGTGAATAGTGATGATAACATCATCAACATATATAACAACATAGATAGACCGAGTAGGAGTTTTCTTAACAAACAAGTTGTAGTCATTGAAAGATTGAACATAATGACGAACTTTAAGAGCTTGAGAAAGCTTATCATACTATTGACGTGAAGCTTGCTTAAGACCATAAAGAGATTTACGAAGCATGCGGACTTTGCCATGATCAACTAACAGGCATGGAGAAGCTCTCATATACACCTTTTCATGTAAATCCCCGTGTAGAAAAGTGTTATTGACATCTAATTATAGGTTAGGCCACTGATTCTTGATAGTAACTGAACCAAGAGCTCGAGCTGTTGTAAGTTTCACAACATGAGAGAAGGTTTTAGTGTAGTCTATGCCTTCTTTATGGGTGAATCTCCTGACCACTAAACGAGCCTTATGCCTCTCTATGGAGCCATCCGCCTTGTGTTTGACTTTAAACACCCATTTACAACTAATGGGTTTCTTGCCCTTTGGAAGAGAGACAATATCCCAAGTGTGGTTGCTAGCCAAAGCTGAAAACTCATCCATCATAGCTTTCTGACAAAACTCAAATTGGCAAGCATGAGTATAGGAACAGGGTTCAGTGGTGGGTTTGAAAAATGATGTGTTTGTGGTTTGAAAATCAATGGTAGAGGTAAGGGTGTGACAACACATTGCAATGGCATGACTGCAAACATAGTCTTGTAGGTAAAGAGGAGTAGTGTGTTGTCTTGTGGATCTTCTTGGTGGTGGAATGGAATTGGGTGGAGGGTGTGAATGAGGGGGCTGAGAGGGTGGGTTTATGTCATCAAAATAAAGAGGTTGAGGTGGAAACAAAGGATGAGTTTGTGATGGTTGGGTGTAAGAGAAGATGTGCTCGTGGAACACAACATCTCTACTGGTGTGTGGATGGTATGTGTGTCCAAAGAAAGAACCTTGTAGGATTTCTTACCAAATGGATAGCCAATGAACACACAAGCACACTCACCCCAGTAATTGAGAGGTAAATGAGACTGGAATAATAAAGCTCTAGCAATCTCAAGGATGTGCTTATGCTTTCTCTCAACAACACCATTTTGTTGAGGTGTGGCAACACAAGATGTTTGGTGAATGATGCCCTTTTGAGCTAAGAAACATGCAGACTAAGAACTCAAACCCAACTCTTGTGCATTATCAGAACCTATGTTGCACGGACACGCCGCCAGCCACCGTTTTCTGTGTCGGACACGGGACGACACGGCGAAACGACTTCGACACGGTGGATCGGTGTCGGACACAGTCAACGTGTCGGAGACCAGGAAGAAACGGGCACGGGCTATTGGATTTGCCTCCGACGCGTATCCGGTACACCGCCTCTTCAATTGTCGGCACTGTAGGAGGGAAGAACGGAGACGAGAGCATCATAGGAGGGCAGAAGACGAAGTGAGGAGGAAGAGAACGAGTTGCAGTCTTGCAGACTAATGGCTGCGTGCAAAGAAGAAGATGGGGAAGGAGGGTTTCCTACTTTTCTAACTAGGCCGACCCAATCCAAATAAAACCCATTAGTTTGGTCCAATTATTTAAACAACTCAAAACCCATTAAAAATCATCACTTTTCTTATAAACTCTCATATAATCAAATTAATATCTATATATTAAACTTATTTAAGAAAAATACCCTACTATATCTATCATCTAATTCAATTTATTTATTATCTATATTCAATTTATTTATATATCTATTAGTTATATTTAGACCTTTAAAACAATATATTATTTATGTTGCCGTGTCCTTGACGTATCGTATCCTATAATTTTTGAAATGTCGTTTCCCCGTGTCCGTATCATGTCGTGTCCCCGTGTCCGTGCAACATAGATCAGAACGAAGAACTTGCACTTTGCTATCATATTGAGTCTCAACCATTGAAACAAAATTCTTAATAACTGTGGTGGCACTGCTCTTAGAAGAAATCAAATGAATCCAAGTTGCACGAGAGAAATCATCCACAATAGTAACAAAATACTTGTTGCCATTATATGTAGCAATATGAAAAGGTCCCCAAACATCAATGTGGACCAACTGAAATGGTCTAGAAGATGCAGTAACACTGCTGGAGAAAGGATGCTTATGTTGCCGAGCTCGAGCACATATCTAACAATGATCAACATATGTGCTATAATCTCTAACAAAAGGTAAATTCAGAAGTTTATACTTGGGCAAATGACCCAACCTCAAGTGCTTTAAATCTGTAGAAGAACACTTCAGAGAGGCTTTATTCAAATCTATAGAACTTTTATTTGAACTTGAACTGAAAAAAACATTATAAAGCTGCACTGCAACCTCTTCTGTAGCTTTAGCTTGACCTGCAGAAGTCCCCAACTCTCTTGTCTTTGTCAAGTACAACCCCTTCTTGCACTTACCAAGGATCAGAGGATCCTTCATGTGCCTTGCCTGCATCACACAGAAGTTTGGTGTAAAAACAACATTACACCACATATCTCTAGCCATCCTTTCAATGGATAACAAATTGCATTTAAAATCTGGCACATATAGCACTCCTTTGGGTATAATTTAAGGACAAAGTTGAACATCACCATAAGACTTCACTTGTAATGACATATCATTCGGCAACATGATGGAATAAGATTGAGAAACAATCGAAGCAGGATCAAGCATAGAACTATCACAACACATGTGATTAGTTGCTCCACTATCAAGAATCCAAAACTAATCAGTTTCAAATGTAAAGAGATTCTTATCTGCAAAACCGGCAAAACTGTCTCCCAATGTAGTGATGTTCTGTTATATTGTAATCCTAAGTTTTGTCTTTGTATTCTATAGATCTAGGATGACAAGTGTTTGGATGTAATAGACCAAAAGAGATACTTAATGAGCTAGCTAGGGCTATAGGTGTGGTCTCGAGCCTTTGGACACATCTAAGGGACCCCAAGACCATCTTGGTTCGGACTCTAGGTGCACCAAGACTCTTGAAGACTAACATATTGTGTGTTTGAGTGTGTGCTATGTTCTGTGTTACAGATTTAAAGGTTTCTGGATTGTGGGCCGGCCCATTACTTGGACAACATTCTCTTGTGAGAATAGAGTCCAAGCCCATGGCCTGTATCCTTCATCTGGATCCCTTTCTAGGCGTTGTAACCCTACATAGCTACACCCTCGTCTATATATATGCTCCTGTTCATCATCTGAAGCGTAGATGAGAGAGAAGCTCTGACGGCAAAACCCTAAACCTAGAGCGAGGAAGAGCGAGACTGAAAGGCAGCACCTTGCTCATCCATGGAGGCCTTGATTCCTGTCACCTGGAGTCTGCATCGTCCTCGTATGGATTGAAGAGCTGGAAAAGGGGCTTTTACCCTTTCAAATCTCTGAACCTTTACCTCTTAGTTTCTCTGCGTTTAGATTGCTAGCTCATTAAGCGTTTCTCGTCTGTGTTCCACACTTGTAACCAGATCTTGTATCTTTGTTCGAGTTAGTGGTATTCTCGGGACCGGGTCTCCCCTCTTGAGGCCCCGCTGAGTAGGGAAACCAAACCGCGTTAACAAATCGTTGTGTTCTTTAGATTTACGTTTGTTTATCTTGTTAAGAACTCGAATCGGTAGCTAACGGGTTAGGGGTTTACAAATTTGGTATCAGAGCCTCGTTCTGACTCCGAAAACCAAACCCTAGCTACTGTTTCCTTTTATTCTTTCGCTGCGTTTTCACTTTGGTTTAGCATTTTCTAAGTTGAGAGTTCCTAATTTTTTGTATTTCCTCTGCTGCAGGTACAAAAATATGACTGATAACTCCTTAAAAATCAAGGCCTTCGATGGAACAATGGACTTCCCCATGTGGCAGTTCAAGATGAAGGCCCTACTGATGAAGGAGAAGTGCTACAAGGCTGTCACCGAAGAGTTTCCTACTGGAATGTGTGATGCAGACAAAAAGGAGCTCAAAGATCAGGCCTACTCCGAAATAGTTATCAGGTTGTCTGATGAGGTAGCTCGACAAGTGGTAACGATTTCTGACCCTAAAACTCTCTGGAAAACGCTTGAAGACACCTACATGAAAACTTCTTTGCCTAGGAAGATTTCTCTGCTATGTAGGTTGTTTACTTTTAAAATGAGTGTTGGTCTCACTGTGCATGAAAACTTGGATAAATTTCTGAAAATGACACAGGAGATAGCAAAATGTGATGACGAGATAAAAGACACTCACCAAGCTGTTATTCTGTTAAACTCATTGCCTTCACAGTTTGACAACTTTAAGGACATTATTCAGTATAGCAGAGAAGAGATCACCAAAGACAAAATCATTGAAGCTATTATTGAAAAAGATAAGGTCCTTAAAGTATTTAAGTCTAAAACCGATTCTAGAACTGATAGATCTGAGACTAAAACTGAAGTTCTGGTTGTGAAAGGCAAGCCTAAGAGTAATAACAACAAGAAAGGTGGTCAGAAGAGTCAATCTGATAAAGATAAATCATCTGAGAAAGGAAACAATGAGAAAAAGGGTTATAAGTGTCACTATTGTCATAATGAAGGTCATTTTGCTAGGGATTGTAGAAAAAAGAAAAGGGATCAACAAAACAAGTCTAAATCTGAACCTGATTTCACTGGTGTTGTTGAAACTTGTGATACTTATCCCTAGGAATTACTTGTGTGTTCTTCTGAAAATGTTGCTGACAATGTTTGGATACTTGATTCAGGGTGTACTTTACATGCTACCCCCAACAAAGCCTTCTTTTCTTCCATTACAATCTGCAATGGTGGCAAGGTAATGTTAGGGGATCTCACTGTCCTTGAAATCAAGGGCACAGGTAATGTTCCTATTAGAATGTATGATGGTAGGGTCAGGGTTATCCAAAATGTCAGGTGGGTGCCTGACTTGAGGAGAAACCTACTGTCTGAGTCTGTGTTTGATGATATGGATTTCAACATCAATACATTTAGGGGTTGTAAGAATGTTTCCAAAAATGGAGTCATTCTTATAAAGACCATCAAAAAGCGAGGTTTATATCATGTGATAGGATCTTCTGAATTGAATGTGTCTGCCCATGTGGTTGATGATGAAAATCTCATTCATACTAAGATGTGGCATGATAGGTTAGGGCATATAGGTAACACTGGCATGATGCATCTGTTTAAAAATGGCATGATAAATTTTAAACCTTGCAATCTGGAATTCTGTGAAAATTGCATTTTTGGTAAGAAAACCAAGCATCCCTTCAACAAATCTACCTATACTGCTTCCAGGCCCCTTGAGTATGTGCACTCTGACTTGTGGGGGCCTGCACAAATAGAGACAATAGGAGGAAGAAAGTATTTTCTTTCTCTTATTGATCACTATTCTAGAAAAGTATGGGTATATTTGTTAAGATCCAAGGATGAGGCCTTTGACAGCTTTAAGTCTTGGAATGCTATGGTTGAGGGTCAATCTAATTTCAAATTAAAAGTGCTAAGAACTGATAATGGTTTAGAGTTTTGCCATAAAGCCTTTAATGAATTCTGTAAAGAAAGAGGGATAAAGAGACATCTCACAGTCCCTGGCACCCCTCAGCAGAATGGCACTGCTGAGAGGATGGACAGGACCTTGCTTGAAAAAGCAAGGTGCATGCTCATTGGTGCTGGCCTTAAGAGTTCCTTATGGGGTGAAGCAATCACAACTGCTGCCTATCTAATCAATAGGACCCCATCATCTGTTGTGGACTTCAAAACTCCACAAGAGATGTGGTCAGGAAGGAAGCCTGACATTACACACTTGAAACCATTTGGTTGTAGTGCATATTCCCATGTATCTCAGGGAAAACTAAAACCTAGAGCTCAAAAGTGTGTAATGCTAGCCTATCCTGAAGGAACTAAAGGATATAGATTGCTTGTTGTTCAACCTGGAGCTTATAAATGCATAACTTCTAAAAATGTAACTTTTAATGAAAAGGAATTTCATTTCAAGAAGAATCTAACACTTGAGATTGAGAATGCAGGTACCCCAGAAGATCCCTCCCATGCTGAAGGATTCTATGATCCCAATGACCATGATGACATGGAGGATGATGAATTTGACATTGGAACTCCACAAGGCTCAAATAATGGAAACTCAACCTCTGAGACTCAATCTCCAGAAGTTGAGGTATCAAACTCTCCTCAAAACAGTGAGCCTGAAGGCTATGGCTCACAAGGTAGTATCTCTACTCATTCCCACCAATCCGGTGGAAGTGTAAGTGACAATACTTCATCTCCCTCTAGCTCTCTTCAATCCTCTTCTACTGATACTTCTGCTTCTGATCATGTTCCTTTGCCTGTTATGAATACTGCTGGAAATGTTGTGCCTGACTTGTCTAATTATCAACTTACTAGAGACAGAGAACCTAGAGTTAGGATACCTAACAGAAGGCTCACCTCTAATATTATTGAGTTTGCTTTCTTGGCTGCTGAAACTGTAAAACATCTTACACCTGAAAATTATGAACAAGCCATGAAAAGTTCCTGTGCTAATGAGTGGTTGAAAGCTATGCATGAAGAGTTGCAGTCTATGTATGCTAACAAAACTTGGCTTTTAGTTCCTAAACCTAATAAAGCTAAAGTTATTGAGTGCAAATGAGTTTATAAACTGAAAGATAGTATTACTCCTACTGATCCACCTAAGTATAAAACTAGGCTTGTAGCTAAGGGCTTTAGGCAAAAGGAGGGGGTAGACTATAAGGATATCTTTGCACCTGTTTTTAAGTATAAGACTCTGAGACTCATGCTTGCTATTACTATTGTTAATGACTGGGAACTTGAACAGATGGATGTTAAGACAGCCTTCCTACATGGTGGCCTAAAAGAAACTATTTACATGCAACAGCCTAAAGGATTTATAGATAAGAGAAAAACTGATCTTGTTTGTCTGCTTAAAAAATCTATCTATGGTTTGAAACAGCCTCCTAGGCAATGGAACTTGAAATTCAATGCATGTATGAGATCTTTAGGTTTCACCAGAAGCAAATATGACACCTGCCTTTACTTTAAGCATGTTGGTTCTAAGAATCCCTTGTATGTTCTGCTTTATGTTGATGATATCCTTCTGATCGGTGATAGCAAAGTTATTATAGCTGGTGCTAAAAATGACTTGAAACTGCATTTTGATATGAAGGATTTGGGTTCAGCTAAAAGGATTTTAGGGATTAATATTATTAGAAACAGATCTGATAGAGTAATATGGCTGACTCAAAGTGAGTATTTGCTTAAAATTTTGGATAGATTCTGTATGAACAACTCTAAGCCTACACCTATCCCTTTAGGAGGGCATCTAGAGTTATACAGAGATCCTAGTCCTAAAACTGATGAAGAATCTAAGAAAATGGAAAACATTACCTATGATGTTGCTGCTGGTTCTGTAATGTATGCTATGTTGTGCACTAGGTCAGATCTTGCCTTTGCTGTGAGTGCTCTTAGTAGATTCATGTCTGATCCTAGAGAAAAACACTGGAATGCAATGAAATATTTGCTCAGATATTTACGTGGCACTAAATCTATGGGTCTTATGTTTGCTGAACACACATCTAGAAAAGAACTTCATGGATTTGTTGATTCTGATTATGCTGGTAATAGGGATAACAGAAAATCTACTTCCTCATTCTTCTTTACCTGGGATGGAAACTGTATATCTTGGAAATCTCAGTTACAATCTATTGTTGCTTTATCTACCACTGAAGCTGAATATATTGCTGCAACTGAGGCTGCAAAAGAAGCTATTTGGTTAAAGGGAATCTTGAAGGAAGTAAAAAGAAAATCTTATATCCCTGTTGTGTTTTCTGATAATCAAAGTGCCATATACTTATGCAAGGATCCTATGTATCATGAGAGGACCAAGCACACTGATGTTAGATTCCATTTTATTAGAGATGAGATTGAAAAAGAAAATATCTCTGTTGATAAGATCTTAGGAGATGTGAATCCTGCAGATTTTGGTACCAAAACAGTTCCTACTAACAAATTCCATTTCTGCAGAAATTTCCTAAAGATCTTTGATATGCCTTAGCTCATGATAGGCATGCAGGCTGATGACTGACGGGAGAGGAAGGTCCCTGGAAGAAGACCACAAAACTGGAAGGATAAAGAAGATACAAACTCAAGATTAGGAGGGCATTTGTTATAATGTAATCCTAAGTTTTGTCTTTGTATACTATAGGTCTAGGATGACAAGTGTTTGGATGTAATAGACCAGAAGAGTTACTTAATGAGCTAGCTAGGGCTATAGGTGTGGTCTCGAGCCTTTGGACACATCTAAGGGACCCCAAGACCTTCTTGCACTACTAGAATTCTGTTATTTAACATCAGCTGATTAACATCAGTCAGAAAAACCTGCCATATTAAACAGATTTTTAACATCGATTTTTAAAATTGAGATGTCGAAAACAAAAAAGACATCACCTTATTTTTTTTGACTGATGTCAAAATATTTTTTCAAAAATAATTGTGTAGCGCGAATTGAAATGTTGAATTAATTTAAAACCCCGCTCAAGTAACCCGACCCCGCCTAAACAACAAAACCCTATTCTACTCAATTTCTTACCCAGGTTCCCACTTCCCCGACTATGTGCTTCTTTTACTCTCGCTCGTCTCTAGCTTTGAACGTCCATCTCCAAATCTGCATCTGCTTCATCCCGATCAAGACACCACCCTCCCTCCCATCCCCTTTGCATCTTCACCCCCACAGATTTGCAGATCTGAATCCCCCACCTCTCCAGTCTCCGATATGAAGACCTTTAACAGCGATAAGACTGCGCCGGAGTTTTGAGATACTCTTTCTAGCTCGCTCTTCGGCCTCTCTCTTTTTCTCAAACACATAGACGATTCCAAACCCCATCGACCTTCACCTATGCGCCGGAGCAGCTAGTCCTCATGCTGTCGTGTTGCCGCTCGTCCCCGCGTTATCGTGACGCCGCCAGTGTCATGAACCTGCCTGGCTGAACTGTAACTTGTTTGCGCTTGTCGGATCTCAGGAACCTTCGACAGAAGTGGTTCTCAGGCACTTCGACATCTCAATTGTCAGGTAATATCTTTAAATCCCTTTCAATTCAATCCAAAAGCTTGATTACCGTGTGGTTAGGGTTTGATTTTGGGGGAAAGTTACTGTTTGGATTAGGTTTGGTTACTATTTTGTTAGGGTTTGGTTTGCTTGGACAGGCTGATGGCTTGATTGGTACTAGATCAGTTCCACTGTGACTCTGGCAATTTACAGGTAAAATTTGCTCCACTATGTACGTTTGTGTTGTTTGATTTAAAATCTATTGATGATTTTAGGTTAGAGTATCTTTCATAGCTGTCCTCTTATCTTATCTACAGAATATTAGGAGAATATGTATGTGATGCTTCACATCTCATTGTCATTCCTTTCGCATCAGAAATTGCAACTGATGGATTAATCCATCAACCATGATATTTCGTCTCCACTTCTAATTAGATTAGATGCTATTTATTCTGTAGATTGTTTTCTAGTTAAAATACTTGCCGCTTTTAACATATAAATCTTTGTTTTCAATTTAGGGTTGTGTAAATACATCTTGCCCTTGGTATTGACTTGTGAACACTATAATCTATCTATATATACGATACGGAGAAGCCCTTGAAGATTAGATGCTATTTATTCTATAGATTGTTTTCTAATTAAAATATTTTGTTTCTTTGAACATATTAATCTATCAAGCATTACACCTCTCTCTATGACTATAGGGTCAAAGAGTTGCAAGGCACTATTTTGTTTCCCTAGTCACCACTGCATCTTTTTAACAGTGCAAGTTCTCCTTGGGAGGTTTTTTATTTGTTCTATTTCTTCTTTCTGTTTGCTTGCCTTTGCACTCAAGAGGAATGTTTTGCAGGGATACCCTTATGTAGTGGAGCAAAAGGTAAATTCATTTAATGTCAAGGTAAATTCATATAATCAGCTAGAAGTTGTTTCAGACTTAGATGTTTCATAATCCATGTAGTAGTCATTGACCCATTGGTATTAAGTTATGCAGCATACATATACACTGTGATAACCTTAGGTTGATCATGAGGATTTTGGAGAACCTTTCAGGTGTTATACTATTATCTGCTTAAGCTACTACGCTATAAAAGATGGAAAGCTTGATCTAATTCTTATCTGCGAGTGAATGTGTTTGCATTTGTTGACCTCTCCTTAGTTTCAGATTCTGGATTTATGCAGATGAGTATTCGTGTTTGCATTTGTTGATCCCATATATGCTAGTAGAAAAGATGTTGCAAATACTTAGAAAATACATTGTCTTGCAGTATTTCATGGTTTTGTGTGCTGATGACCGGTTGATTTTGTGGTCATTTGGATGCTCTAAATGTTGTTTTGATTTGATTGGAAGGAAGCAAGTACCAAACATGCATTATTATTTTGTAGGCATATGAGAACACATAGGAGATGGATATGAAAGCAAGATGAGAGACTTCTCAGCTGAGAATTCTTGATCTTCACTTTCTATTGATGAGGGATTCTGTGATTGTCGCCACTCGCCACTGGTAAGGTATATACAATCCATAACCCTAAGTAAAATCATTGATTTCTCCTCAAATGATGCACATAATTATCAGTTTCACTCTTTTTTAGCATGCAAAAATGGTGTGTGTGATTGCCTTGTATTCCTCAACTCTCAACCTTGCTTAGTTCCTCCACTGATTCATGTGCTTTAATTTCACACTGCTGACTTTCTATATCAGCTTTTTAGGCGTTTTGATTTCACTAGTAATTATGTAATTTGGTATAGAATTGGACCTTTTGACTTGATTATTGGAGGTTTGAGTATGATTTGCAATGTCGTTGCTATGCATTTGGTTGCTGGGAATTTGACGGATTTTTGTCTGTTTCTACTTTGTCATGTAGACTTACGACATACCTTTCATCCAAAAATGGTTGAAATAAGGAAACAAGGCCTGACTTAGAACCCAACAAGTTCTTTCTCACACACTTTTGATCCCAAACTACCTGTTCAAGGACGTGATTTCCAAATGGTGCCAAAATAGGGTGATTCAACTGTCCCATCACCAATCCAAATCCGTCAACGATGATGATCCTTTAATCCTCGAGGCAGAAAGTGGCCAGTAGTGCTTTTCGGATCTTTTACCTTATTTTTGTACCTTAATCCATCTGCAGGTAATTCCTCCCTCCTCATCTTGTACCTTATTTTAGTTTTTCATACTAAGGCAACCTGGCGAAGTGCAAATGTCAAGTCTTGCGTAAGCATTTAGCAGAAACTTTTTGAAAATTTTCCTTGCACATCAGATTCTTTTGAAACCAACCTCATTACAGGTTGATCCATTATCTTGTGCAAATGCTGGGATGTTTGTCAATCTCAGTGTAGTTGATGCGGCTATGTGAGCCATTCTTAGATGCTAATTTAACAAAAAGGGACAAAACTGATTCCAAATATGCATTCTATAGTAAGCGTTTGGAATATATCGTTAGTCAAATTAAGGCAGACTACTATTTCTTTTACTATCTTCTTTTTTCCTTTACATATTCTAATGGTTGCATTTGAATTGCTGATCGTTAATAGCTCTACATTCATATGTGAATGCTTTTTTTTATGACCGCTAGAGTTCTTAACTTGGTATTGGTAAAAGCATTTTCTGATTTCAAGCATCTTGTACAGGTACGGCTAAGGTGGTGTTGATATCTTTTAGGCATTTAAATGTGAAATTTTGTTTGCTCTTTAATATTTTTCCAGGGGAAACAAAGCACCTTTTAAATTTTTCTTGGACTTATGAAACTATTTAATTTGCTTGATCTGATTATATTCAGGATATTCAAAGATGTGAAGATGCACTAGCTACTTTTAAAGCTATGCAAGAGGAAGCACCTTGACGTCAGCTAGAGTTGGATATATCTCGCCTTGAAAAGGAAATTGAACTTTATTCCGAGGCTCTCGTTGTCAACAAGGTCAGTTTTTATATCTAGAGTAGCATGCTTGTAAGATAGTCATTTTTGTCCGTTAAGCATAGTATTAAACTGAAACTTGTAATAAATTGGTAGAGCATAGTTTGTTAGGGGTGAATCTAGAGTCGTTTGTTTGAAATTTTCTGTTGGCATTAGTGTTGGATTAGTAAATGATATAGTAATTTATTTTTTATCATTTCTAATTTAAAGCCTATTAGCTCAAATTGGTAGAGCGATGTGGTCAAGCACAAAGGTGCGGGTTCAAATCCCGTATAGGCTACAACGACAAAAAGAATACAAATATTTCATTTAACATCGGCTGCAAACTGGTGTTAATCAAAATAAAAAATTGATGTCTATGTGGGTGATGTTAAAACTCAAAATTGTATAACATCGGCTAAAGCCCGATGTCTTTGTTATGTTATAACATCGGTTATATTTTATATTCAATGTTATATGATAACAAAGACATCGGGTTTAAAAATATAAATGATGTTATAATATACAAAGACATCGGGCTATGGCCGATGTGAAAAACTTTTGACTTTTTACATCACCAACATAGACATCGATTTTTTTTTTTAAAGACATCGGTTATTACCCGATGTTAAATGATAAATTTCTAGTAGTGTTGGTTCGGACTCTAGGTGCACCAAGACTCTTGAAGACTAACCTATTGTGTGTTTGAGTGTGTGCTATGTTCTGTGTTACAGGTTTAAAGGTTTAAAGGTTTCTGGATTGTGGGCCGGCCCATTACTTGGACAACATTCTCTTGTGAGAATAGAGGCCAAGCCCATGGCCTGTATCCCTCATCTGGACCCTACATAGCTACACCCTCGTCTATATATATGCTCCTGTTCATCATCTGAAGCGTAGATGAGAGAGAAGCTCCGACGGCAAAACCCTAAACCTAGAGTGAGGAAGAGCGAGACCGAAAGGCAGCACCTTGCTCATCCATGGAGGCCTTGATTCCCGTCACCTGGAGTCTGCATCGTCCTCATATGGATTGAAGAGCTGGAAAGGGGGCTTTTACCCTTTCAAATCTCTGAACCTTTACCTCTTAGTTTCTCTGCGTTTAGATTGCTAGCTCATTAAGCGTTTCTCGTCTGTGTTCCATACTTGTAACCAGATTTTGTATCTTTGTTCGAGTTAGTGGTATTCTCGGGACCGGGTCTCCCCTCTTGAGGCCCCGCGGAGTAGGGAAACCGAACCGCGTTAACAAATCGTTGTGTTCTTTAGATTTACGTTTGTTTATCTTGTTAAGAACTCGAATCGGTAGCTAACGGGTTAGGGGTTTACATGTTCTTTTCTCCATCACGAAGCTTCACTAGCTCCATGAGTTGCTTGCACTGATCAATGGTGAGATCATGCACCTTGCAATCCCCCTCTGCAACGTTGCCAGCAAATTTCTTTGACTTGTCCTCCTTGTAATTTGGTGGAAAGCCGATGATGAAGTAGCACCTGTCCACATTGTGATTAGTCTTTTTGCAATTAATGCAAAAAAGAGTTGATTTCTTGGATTGTTGATCTTGATTCTTTCCACGAGAATCAAATTTCTGTGTTTGATTTGGAGCTTGATTCTGAACTGGAGCCGATTTCTTTGACTACACATGAAAGGAAGCCATATCTCCTTTTGTGCTAACAGTAGACATCATCAACAGTAGGCAAAGGCCTCATCATCAGAATATTACCTCGAACAATATTAAAACTTTCATTCAGACCGAGCACCAACTGGTAAACCTTTTGATCCTCATCGTATTGAGTGATCTCAGTCATCGCACCACAAGAGCAGTGAGGAAGTCTCTGAAAACACCGAAGTTGATCCCAGAGAGACTTGATCTTTGTGAAATAGGATGAGATCGACAAAGTACCTTGAGCGATCGTATTGATTCCCTTCTTAAGAGAATACACCTGTGATCCAGATGCTTTGCCGAATCTTGATTCCAATTGCTCCCAGATCTCCTTTTCTGTATCAGTGTATATCACATTGCTTCTAATGTCGGTGCTTAGAGTGTTGATTATCCATGACGTAATCATGTCATTGCACCTCTCCCAGCAAGCGTAATTTGGTGATGTAGCCGCCGGAACTGGATAAACTCCGTTCACAAAGCAGAGCTTGTTTTTCGCCGAGACAGCCATACGCATTGCTCTTCTCCATTCCCCAAAGTTCTTTCCGTCGAACGACTGTGCGACCAGAGTTGCTCCAGGATGGTCACTGGGATGGAGATAAAGTGGATCAGAAGGATTTACTCTTTAATGAGACGCCATGGAAGATGATAGACGACGATCGAATTTCGAGAATCTGTACGTGCGGAAGCGAAAACGATCAAAAATCAGAGAGCTTGCTCTGATACCATGTCAGTTTTATGTAAAGAAACAGAAACAGAAAACCTCCATTGAAGGAGAAATGAGGAAGAAGATGAAATCTGTGTTGTATTGAATGAATTGGTCAAGTACAGGTTGAGTCAATTTATACACACAGCTCAGTACACGTGTCACAATCGTAGGCTTTACAAAGCTAAGATCTAATTCTGGCCATAGATCTGTAACCGAAAGTCTTGCTCCCTCTGTTGACTTCCGTGAACTGAATCTGAGCTTGGCGAGCTCGGTTCCACTGTAATTTGTACTCCATCAGCCTCTCCCTTGCCTTCTTCCCACCAAGTAATTAAGCATCACCACCCTCAATTACTTTGGTCTTGGCTGGTTTTATATAAACTGCAAATTTGTAATTACTGCTGTCGAGGTTGAAGATTCAGTCACCTCATTTTCTTTACAGGTTTGGTGGGTATCTGGCAATGGACATGGTTTCCCTCTTTAAGCCTATTGAGGTCCGCTGCACTTGAATTTCATATCCCACTTTGTTTGATTTGGCTGTATTTAGCTGCTGATGTGGTTTTTGATGTTATTAGGTAGTTGATTTTGGGGTTCAAAGTATTGAATTGGGCGAATCCAGTTGCTTCAGCGATGAAGATCTTGCTCACAGTGCAACACCATTGTGCGATTTCGCATACTATTAACATATTAGCTTGCTTTTATTTCAATAGATTGGAGAAATGATCTTGTTTTGGCATGTCAGGTTGAGCAGCCCGTTTTCTTGGATACCCTACTGGTATTTAAGTAGTCTTTTCGGATGTCGTATCTTTATAATACATTCGTGGGTATAGTATCGTAGTTTAGTAGTGTTTCGAATATCGTATCTGACTTCTTGGTTAATCACAGGAGCATATGAAAATCAGTTGATGCTAATAGACAGAAATAACAGAATATCCAAAATGATTTCAATATTGAAGCTTTAACTGACATACATGGTAAAAAGAAACTCTGAACAACAAAACTCAGCTATTTATTTCGACAAAACAGAAACATCGGATAGCAAGTAATGTGAATTTATCACAAGGCTAGTTAGCAGGCCGATGAACTGGTATTACTAATGGCAGCTCACTGCAAGAGGAGCAAATACAATAACCCAAGTGCATAAAAGATGAAGGGATAAAATGTTGGGTGAAAATGGTAAACGTTGAACATGTCACAGGGTCCTCCTTGAGAGCCCTAGGAACACGACTGCAGACGAGATTTGCACCCTCAGGTCAGCAATATCAACATCATGGCCGCCCTCAACGAGACCCCACTTGTCAATCTGCATAGTCCAGGTAGCTCAATACTTCGAAAATGTGACTAATGACTTATTTGGACATGAATTTTAAGTTTTTACAATCTACATGGTTCTGATGACCAAAAAGCCACTTGAGAATGGTTACCTAAACTTTCAGAAGTTAATTTTATTTTCAAGTAGCCTCCATCAAAGTAACCTCTCTAGAAAAATCTCTATCATATTTCTATCTTAAGAATTGATTTCAGAGAAGCAACAACAATTATAAGGTTTTATTATCTCAACAAACCTGGACATCTTCTTCAAGCCTGATCAACTCTATGGCCTCCTCAATTTGAAGTCTACCACGGAACAAGGCAATAGATATAATCAAAGAATGTGAGGCTGAAGTCAAAGCGTCAATGGCTGCAAGCTCACAATCATCTGTTCCTTTCAAAAAACCTTCGATAGCCTTCACAAGACCCTCCTCCTGCTTGCCTCCGAAGAAACAGGAGTACAAAACAGGTGTAAATCCAAACTCTGACTTTACCCAGTGAAGCAGAGGATCAATCTTCTCCACCTGGCGTTCTGCAAATGAAATTTAAAACATCAGTTAGTTTTCTCCCATGAGGTTTAAGAGCTATCAAGTTGTAATATTTCCCCCCTTTTATCTGCTTATACAGGATGAGCTTAAGCTCAAATTAATCAATCCAACCATAAAGGAACTTTATTGTGTGGAAAAATAAGAAACGAGTTCATTAACCATTTACAAGAACATTGAACTTGGAGCCTAACTTCAACAATCCAAACAAAAACTGTTTTAAGATTTTAAGCTTGTACAATAATTGAGTTCATTGTGTGTAAAATCCAAATCATTTGTCAAGAAAAGTACTTTCATACTAACTGTAAGGATGCCTGCCATAGAAGATGGCGACGAAAGACACAAAGAACAGATGAAGACATCAATCAACTACTATTAATGGAGCTAGCTCATAGTATAAATGGAGGTGGCTCATACCATATACTCCACTAGTAAGATCATCGTCCTCAGGAGCACGACAGAATACCAAATCTTGATTAAACTTGCTCATCAAATTATCGAGGATCTTAGAACGGGTAAGCGGAACTCGTTCCAAGGCAGTGCAAGCAAGCTTCATCAGTGGCATCGTAAAAGGTCTGATGCCATCTGTTTGCTACAAATAAACATCAACTCATTACAAGTTACAGCACACTAGAAACTAAGGTCAAACTAGCATACAAAAATCCCACGGTTAAAATGCTCTTGTTTCCCACAGCAATTGCAAGAAAGAGTTAGCCAATGTAAACACAGATTCCCACAGTACCCATTTTTAACAGAGAAGTTGCAGCAAAATTATCTATAACCAACACCGCCAGAGAGGGTGAAGATTATATTTAATGAAGAAGTCAATCCAGAAGTTAAAAACTAGATTTAATTGAACAATAGCCGATGATGATTAAAATGAGAGAACAGTGCATACAAGTACGGGGGATCGAAGGAATCAGTTTGCACAAGTCAACAAGGATCTTAAAACAGCCACAGAGATTATGATCTAACCCTGAATGAGTACCAAATCAACCCTAATTACTCAAAAGACAGCCAATTTGACCAGCAACTAACAGAAACTGGAGTTAATCAAAATCAGCTAGTGAGAACAACAAGAACCTGGTAGTCCCACTCGGCAGCAATGGCTTTGGCAAGGAAGGGAGTGGGGAGCTTGAGAGATCTCTTCGACGGCGTCTTGAGAGTGCGGTAATCGAGCATGACCGTCCAGCCGTTGCCGTCGTCGGCCAACCTCGTAGTGACCTGATTGTAGAACCTCCTCCCGACGATCGATCCCGTCATGAAGGACATCGGCATCGTCACGGAAGACGACTTGGTGAATCTCTTCGCCGGATCCTTGAGGTGTATGCTCTCATCGGCGATGGCGGCGCTGTCCGAAGAGAAAGTGAAGGAGGAGGAGGAAGCATCGGAGGAGTCAAGGGGAGCGGCGGTGGCGGAGGCGGCGGAGAAGGGGCGGGCGCGGTGAGTTCCGAGCGCTCTGAGGGTTGATTGGTTGATCGATCTGAGAGAATTTCGAATGGCGTTGGAAGCCATTGAAGGTGGAGCGGAGGAGGGTTTCGCATATGGGGGTTTTGGCTTCCGCGTAATCAACGACAGGAAACTATAGGGGACCGAGGGGTGATTTCGGACCGGATCAAACCGCTGGCTCGAGATTGACTCGGTTCAGCCTCGACCAAACAAATACCGGTTCAGCATGTGGGGACCGGTTCAGATTATTTTCTTTAAGGAAGGTGATTCCTCCCTCCGTTTCAGAATAGATGACCTTTTGCTTTTGAGGGAATTTGCTGTTTTGGACCCTTTTAGACATTTGATTAGCTAGTTAACCCCTTTCAATTGTTTTTTAGGCGTGTAAGACCCCATTGAATGTTTTTTTGCTGATGCACCCCATCTCGTTCTCTCTTTCTTTCCACATTTGAAGGGCGACTTTTTGAATCAGATCCAGATCTCCGGCGACGCTTGGCCGGGAAGCCGAGGCTCATCTGCCTCCATGGATTCCGCACCACCGGCGAATTCCTCTGTAAATAGGTCTCCTGGTGGCTTGAATCTGTCATCCAGAAAAACAATCTCGTCTTCGCCGACGGTTTGTTCCCGGCGCGGGGAAGTCCGACTTCGAGGGGGGATCTTCGATCCGCCTTTCTCCCCTCCGTCTCCGGCATCTAGGACGCCCTCACCGGCGGAAATCCCTCTCTCCGGGACGCCGTGCTCGCCATCCTCTCCACCTGGGCCTTCCTCCGCCCCTCCCAATCTCTCGCTTTCCCCCCTCTCGGTCGGGCTCGAAGGAGCCATCGCCTTGTCCCGCTTCCTACGTCACTATTGGGCTCAATTGAAGACGATGTTGAACTCATTTGTAAATCCAACCACGAAACATCATGGCAGGTAGCTTTTCTATCTATCAAAATCTGCCCCTCATTTGTGAATCTAGGAATGTTCAAGTGGTGCTAAATGATTTCGATGAGTTATCGATCCGGGAGGAGAGTACTCGATGGCTGTTAGGTATGGTTCGCTCGAGGAATTTCTAAGTCAGTAAGTGACAAGCTGATTCCTACAAAGGAACTCTTCAGTTCGATTGCCCACCAAGTGTTCGATGAAAGTCTTGAGTTCATGGAGAAGGAAAATTGAGTTGCTTGATGAAATTTGGTGTGTTGAGAGTGCAACGAGCATAAATAAGAAACAAGCAACTTTGAGTTTTGATTCCGGAGGAGCAATGGGCGACTTTGAGTTCTCCTAATTTCTGAAATCAACAAATGCATTGTTGATGGATTAAAGATGCAAGGTTCGGCAAAGGATTACAAGGCTCTGCAAGCTAAGGAGGAGTATGTTTTATCCTTGGAAACGTCCTTTGGAAATCAGATTCCACTTGGAGTTATTGGGCCTCTATGAAACTCTCCAAGAGTAGGAGAGTGTATTGAGTTACCGATATTCGACTCGGGAGGGAGTTTACTCTTTGATATCGATCATGGAGGAGCTTTATTACTTGTTGGCAGCCTACAGTATTGTTCTGGAAGAGAATCAGCAAAAGAAAGTAGAAGAAAGGAAAAGAGATTAGGAGAATGGTCAATGTAAAAGAATGGCATCAATGGTCAACGTGGCGTCACAGTGAACAAAAAATGTCATCAATGTTTAAAAAAAGTGGCATTAAAAATGCATCATCCAATCATTTCATTAGAAAAATGGCATCAAAGTGAAAATAAAATATAATAAAATTTTGGCATCAAAACGGTAAAATACGGCATCACTAAAAAAAAACTAATTAAATTAAATTATTTTGGGTCAACGGTCAACGTTAAAATACGGTCAACAATCAACGATGACCGGTCAATGGTCACCGGTCAAACGATTGACCATTGATCATTCCACTCTATTTAGATGGGGTTTACCAAAAAGTAATTAAATTATTTTGGGGTCCAAGTATTTAATTGAACATTAAAAAAGGGCTACCTACCAAAATCACCCATTGCTTTTTGACCTGTTTTTTAAGGAGCGAAAAACTCTAAAAAATATTATTTTTTTAATTAAAATTTTTGTACTATTTGATACTTATTACTAATAAGTATCTAATTATATATAAAAAGTTAATTAAAAAATAATATTTCATAGAATTTTTCGCTCCTTAAAAAGCGTACCGAAAAATAAAAGACCATGTGCAAGAGGGTGGTAAGTCAATTTATTTGATAAATGACGTTTACTGGCCGTTAGGTCACTTGTTCAGAATTTACCACATAAGGTGTGTTCCTCATCATCAATAAAAAAAAAAAACAAATAATAAGACTGGCATAACAAATACGGATACTATGGCAATTTGTTTTTTACCATTTTTTTCGACATCTTAAAATATAAAATAAGGGATTTTTTTTTCGACTCTTAATTCTTAAAATATCAAATACGGAGTTATTAAATACTTTGTATGATCAAATCTTATAAAAAAAAATATTGAGACACTCTTATAAGTCATATCCAACACTTTTATTATAAAGTGATTACTAGTATTCAACTGAATAAGTTAGATTTAGATAGAATATAGAGAAGAATACCCCAAAAAAAATTCCAAATTTGGATACTTTAATTACAAAATGATTTAATTTTAGGATAAAAGATAAAAGATATAACAAGATGTAATAAAAATCCTTGCTCCCCAAGCAAAAATCTATCTCGATCTCTCCCTATAAATATACCTAAACATTGATCAAGTTAAGCTCTCACATTAATCAAAATCCAGGCAAGAAACAAATCCCTAATTTGTCAAATCAAGAAACCAAAAACCATGAGGAGAGAAGGAAGGCAGCAGGGCTCGGCGAGAACCTATTGCAACCTACCGTCAAGCCCTCCCAAGCCAACTAAGCCACTCGGCTCGACGCAACCGACCTCCGGAGCCTTCACCCGGGTGCCCTCCAAGTCCACCGCTGCCATGTACGGCCACCTGCACCACTCTTGGAAGTCCAAGGAGAAGATCAAGGGGGCCCAAAAGCTCCGGGCCTCGGACCTCGACTTGGGCTACGACGAGATCGTTGTGCTGCGCGTCACGGGGAAGGCCCACGACGAGTCCATGCCCGAGTGTAAGTTGAAGATCGATAGGTACTCCGCTCAAGATCTCGTGGATGCACTTGAGAACATTAGTTTCGACTTTGATGATTATTATTAGTAGTAGTAGAGATCGATAGATAGATCAGTTTTTATGATCCAACAATTTAAGTTGCTTACCAATTTTTTCCATGGACGATGTAATTGTTTTTGTATTATTGTATTTGGACAATTTTTTTCAAGTTAAGCTCTCGATCAACTAGCGAATTTATGGGGCATAACTTTAAGTTTATTGTTTTTTTGCCTCCAATCTTGGTTAAAGATACGCAATCAGATGATACCAATCTCCTCTTTGATATTTAACCCCAAAATAAAAATAAAAATCTCCTCTTTGATATAATTAATTTCTCTTATGTGTATAAAAATCGATTTGTCTATTATGAGCTTTAAAGATATAGGATAGAGATACTCTATCAAAAAAATAACCCTAAAAGGAAATGTATGAACCCTATCATCTATTTTAAAAATGGGTAAATTGGATGTATTTAGAAGAAATATTTCTCAATTTGGCTTTTTATTCTATACCCATAGAAAATCCATATAAAAATAACCAATTTTAATTAAATTGTTTTATGTGTGGTTTATTTTCTATAATTATATATCAATATTTTGTGAATTTTGACCGATCCTAGTCATTCCAATATTATAAGAGTGAGGTTGTTTGTTAAAAGATGTGAACGAGACCAAAATAGTAAAGCTGAACATATGACTTATTTATTGGGCCTCGTGGTCCAATTGACCTAACTATTGTTGCTTTTTTTATTTTCTTATTTCAAAATATTTTTGCACTAAATAAACCCTAGGTTTTATATAGTTGTGAAAAGTAATACTACATAAACTTTCAAAATTATGAAAAATAGCATCATTCATGTAATAAATTAAAAAAAATCTAAAGATTTTTTTCTTGTCAAATTAAGTGGTTTAGTCCTGTGAACCCGGTCTAGTAATAAACTGAAACGAAGCTGGACCGGTTCTATCAAAGGTGTAAAAATATTTCCCTTATAGTGGACTTTTTTTTTGTTTTGTTATGGTTTTGACAAAATATTAAGCATAAAATAAATTGTAATTGGGCATTACACATGAAGGTCATTTTTTTTGAGGCCGTGACATAAGGGTCATTTTAGACCATCTTTAACAATGGTACTTTGAGTACCATAACCAATTTAAAACATAAAAAATAAAATAAAATGTCAGATTTTTTTATTAAATCAATGTAATTATGTGAGAGGAGTATCGTACATATGATACTCACTTTATTGGTTCTCTCCCACTTTTTCATTTTTTATTTTTTTAATAGGTTATGATACTCAACTAGAGTATCACCATTAAAGATGCTCTTACTAGACCTGAGCATGGGCCGGGCCGGGCGGGCTTGGGCCGGGCCTTGGTCAAAATTTCAGCCCATTACACCGGATCGGGCTTGGACCAGGCCCGGTTTTTGGGCCTAGTGTCTTGTCTAAGCCCGCCCTCCTTGCCGGGTCGGGCTGCCCACCGGGCCGAACGGGCCTAATGTCTTAAATTCATTTTTTTATCCGAAGTCGAACTAAATATTTTTAAAAAAAAGATAAATCACAAATTATACCAATACTTTCAAATGTGAGGCAAAACTGGATACAATATTAGCTTATTAACAAATACAATACAAAGTTATATACATAATGTAATACAAAAGTTATATATACTGTATAGAAAGTTATATAAAATATATGTTATACACTTGTATATATACTGTAAATGTATATATCATTACTTATATAAAAGCCCAACTCTAATTTTACTGTTTATTAATGCTGATTACCATTTTGCCCTTACTTTATTTTCTCATTATGCACCTGATTTAAGGTTAGATCGGTAACTTGCCCTTTCTTTCTACATGTTCCAAAATCGCTCAGTCGATGTAATCGATCGACGAACAGAGAGCAAGACTGAAAATTCAAAACAAATTGAAGAGAGAGCTGAATGACGGAGAACTCGAGGACGGTGGAAATTGAAGGCAAAGATGAGAAATTGGGCGCACCCAATTATGCGTGTAAAGACTCCACCGGTGAGCCCCGAATCCCCAAGCCAATCGAGAACCGTTTTGATCCAACAAGGCTAGATCTAGGAGAAAAGAAAAGCTCACAAGGGTTGTGTTATGGCGAAACCCCGCTCTGATTTGGAAAAAATACATAAACCGTGCTCACCCCCCTAGGGTTTTCTCTACCATCGAAGCGGCGCTGTGCTTTGAAGGGCCAAACCTAAGAGATCCTTCAACCGACCGCCATCAACGCAGAGAAAATGGGACACTCCAACGTCTGGAACTCGCACCCCAAGAGCTATGGCCCGGCCTCTCGAACTTGGTAATTTGTCTCTTTCTTCATCATCTCTATTCATTGCTGATCGTCTGTATGTTTGAAATTGAACATTGATGCTATTGAGTTTGGAAAACTGATTATCTGATCAATTGGCAGCCGTGTGTGCGGTAACCTCCACGGTTTGATTTGCAAGTACGGGCTCATGTACTGCAGGCAGTGCTTCCGCAGCAACGCCATGAAGATTGGATTCATCAAGGTTGAATTTTCTCCCTCTCATCTTCATTATAATAAATTTGTACGAGATATATCATTTTCAGTATCTTCTCAATCAATTTTCAAGTTTATAATTGGCTTCGCCTGATTGTGTGATCCGTTTTAATTTGTTGTCATTGAGCAATGCGTTTGTTTGATTCCCGATCACTCATTCAGATTGGATATGCATTGATCATCCTTTTCTAGGGCAGAAAGTTTACTTGTATATATATAATGGTTTTGATGAGTATTACGTTGATTTATTATGATAAGTTGGGGAGCTGTTAGGTCTAGATCAACACTCGGATTCTCCGCTTCCGCCATGCGCAGTCCACAAAGCCTCTCCTCTCCCTCTCTGTGACTTTGCGTCTCAATCTTCTAACTTTTAGTTGCATAATTCAGTGTGAAATGATGATTGACATGCAGTTGAGACTTTGTGTTATTGTCGGGAGTGCGCATCTATAGAGCCTCTGGACTGTTTAACATCCTGTTACATTCTTATGGAGATTGCTTGATTTCCAAGTTTTTACTTGGTATGGATCCACCATAGAAATGGATACCAACACTGAAACCGATTATACTCAGTAATTGTATTGATTGACAAATGTGGTCTCTTGAAAAATGAGACAGCTCAAGGTATTTGGCTTCTAGGTTAGTTAAGACCTTATGTACATTTGCTCAAGATCAAAACCTAAACACCTACGATTTCAAGCACTAGGAAAACGTTCCCGAAAAACAGAAGTGTCCAATTTTATTATTGTCAGGGTATTGGTGTAAATTTAACTTCTTAAACACAGTGAATGAAACTGTCCAACTGCATGAGGTTCTTTTCGCTCTTCAATTTCAAATTGAGTTCAGTTAATAAAAACATGTTAAAATTTTCATATATAGCTTTCTGTCTGAGTTCCATTCCCAATTCTTTGGCTTTCATAATGAATGGAAGCCTGAGATAGAGTTTGAACTATCATACTTGTCCTTAACAGTAAGATGATTCCTTGGTGTTTCATTTTTATTCACATGTTTTGTTGTGCTTTTGCTGGATGATCTGGTGTTGCATTTCTCTTTTCCCATTTATTCTTTTTGCAATGTTTGGTGTGGGGAGTGGGGATTGATTTTTTTTCTTTCTAAAATCTAATTCGATATTGAAAATTACTTTGGTTTGAATTACTATTTGGTGGTGGTGTTCTTGCCGTTGAAAATGGCATTAATGGTAGTCAAAACAAGTAACAATCGCATATCCATTTACTTTTGTAGGTGTGAAACGAACCATCCTATTTCACATGAATATACCAATTCTATTTGTTTATATTTTGTCTGTTGGAGATAGAAGTCCCGGCCCCTATTCAGTTAGTTATACTCAATGAAGTTAAGAATGATTCGTTTTTGAGTCACTTTCTTGTGTTTACCATGCTAATAGATTTTCTATTTTTTGTAGGGATTTTCAGTCAGATGGATTGACCTGGGCATTGAAGAATTTAGACAAGATATCCAAGTAGGGGCAACACCTAAAGGCGTGTTTAGAGTGATGAGTTTAGTTGGTTTGACCATTTATCATGTTAAACGCCATTTACAGTTTCATTTTTTTAGTGATATCTATTTTTTGGGTATAGCATTACAGCCTTAGCACCACACTAACTGCCATATGTCAACTCCCTATTTAGTTGGATTTCTTCTACATTGATCGAGGGAGAGGGTTTTCTTCATAACATTGCAATTTATTGAATTGCGTATTCATCACTTTTTTTGTCCGAGTCTTTATTTGCATTACATTTTCATACTATTTTTTGTTTTTATCTTTGTGAAAGGAGAAATATTGTTTAGTATCTACCAGAGTCTCCAACAGATGGTATAAGTACTCCACTTGTAATTATTATGATGTAATTTGAAGGTTGCGATCCGGACGTTAATGGATACGTCGCTCTTAGGTACAAAAGATGAGAAGAAATATTCTCGTGATGGTAGCTAGCCAGCAAGGATTCTCCCCGTGAGTTGCTAAACCTATTTTGAATCTATGAAACATGTTTTTAACAGTTTGTTATACTTCTAAGTGATGCAAACTCATCTTTACAAGGAAGCAAATATTTTTTGCTCTTTTTTCAGGGGAGTACAGATTAACGAGACACTAAGGAAGTTAGGATGCAGATCGAGGTTTAGAAACATCTTAATGAGCAGCTTGAGGTTTGTTCTTGTTTTCCTTTCTTTTTTTCCCAATTGTCTAATGTGTGTATTTGGGACATTTTCCTGATCTAGATGAAGGGAAGCGTGTATGGCATTGGCCGGAAACATAAGTGGAAATGTTAGAGCCTTTATAAATGACTATAATGCAACAAGTTAGTTATTGGCTTATTGCTTTATAATAGTGTATAGTAGTAAGATTAAATATTTTAGTAGTTGGGGTCAAGGTATAGCAAATCTGGCTCCTTTTAATAATCATTTCCACTGTCCTCATTACTTACTGCAATTTAATCTATCATTTCACCATACATCCGATACCATAGTCGTTGGTGCACTAGATCACTGAGTGCTCTGAACCTTGCTCTCCCTAAGCTAAAGCTAAAGAACTCACACCTGATGTTCTCCCGCTGCCTATGAGTGACTCTCCCTCCTCAATCCCCTCCAGTGCTGCCTATGAGTGACTCTCCCTCCTCAATCCCCTCCAGTGAGTTTCTCCTCGTTCTCCCAATGCATGTAATAATTTTATATTGGGATTGTTGAGCCCGGACGGGAATGGGTCAGGTGAGTTCCCATAATCTGTTTTTTATTTGGATGATGCATATCCAGATTCGACTCGACGAGGAGTTTTCTGACTACCAAGTTTCCGGTGGAGTTGCCTGTATTTTAGTCTACGTGTTTTTTTCTTGATGACATATACATTATTGTGCATATTTACCCATTAAACTTGTAAAATTGTTTCTGTAAAAGAAACTTGTAAAATTGTTTTAGATTACTAAAAGTGCATCCAATAACATCAATGCAGCGAACACATATCATACGAAGACAAAACATTGCGAGGAACATCGCGCGCAGATCGCGCGATTAATGACCTAGTATGTTGAAATGTAAATGTGTGTCCCATACTCCCATACACTGTAAATATACAATTTCAAATATGTGTGTGTGGCCGTGTGATGTGAGACTGCAAATATATATACGTACTATAAATACATATATACTCCCTCCGTTCATTAATAAGTGTCGTTTGACTTTTTGGCACGCTTTTTAAAGAGCTAAAAACTATATAAAATATTAACTTTTTTATTAATTTTTTAAAATAATTTTAAACTTATAACTAATATGTATAAAATTATATAAAAAAATCAACTAAAAACTTTAGATTTTATATAGTTTTTAACTCCTTAAAAAGCGTGTCAAAAAGTCAAATGTCACTTATTTCTGCACGGAGGTAGTATATGTGTATCCTCGTTCCGCGCCCCGTTCTGCATAATTTTTGCGGGACGGGTCCAGAATTTGCGGAATTTGTGCCCACTCTTAGAAATTATGTATGTATTTTTATTATGTTATATATACAACTTATATAATTATATATTATATATATATATATATAACCGGGCCGGGCCTGGCGGCCCGCTCGGGCCTTACCCTATGCACAAGCCCGGCCCTCTGGGCCTATCGGGCCGGACTCATTGGCCCGCTTGGGTCAATTACTCTGTCCAAGCCCGCATATTTTCCAGGGCGGGTTGGGCGGGCCGGGCGGGTTGACCCATGTTTGCTCAGGTCTAATTTTACAGTTTCTATGTTCTCAACATGTATAATAATTTATCCTTTAGAGAAAATTGGAGGATTAAGACCCCTTTTAATAAATTTATTAGTTTATAGACCCCTTTGTTAATTTTTTAGGTAAATAGACCTTTTTAGAGGTGTTTTTACTTAAATGTCCTTAATTGTTTTATTTTTAAAAAAGGATAATAGAAAAAAAAATTGTTAAAATCAAATCTTTTAAGGGAGATTACAATCAGATTTTTTTTTTGGTAAAAATATATAACTGTTTTATAGATAAGATTCTAATTAATCAAATTTGACCTATATATTTTCCATTCCCTAATTAACTACCGGTTTCAAGGATTTTTTTTTCTTATACTACTCCGTAATATACATCAGTATACACATCAAAATTATCACAATATAGTATATAATAAGTGGCTAGAAAGATAATTATTATACGTTACCTATAAATTAGAACAACGTACAAAATTTTTATATGTGAATTAACATCTTTAACTACTGTAGCTTACAATAAATATTAGAGTACTTTTACCATCCTTATTCTTGATTGTAATACATACATTACATTTACAATAAATTAATAAAACATAGAATCACAATATATTCTATATTGTAACACACATTAAGTATGACAATAACTTCAACATTGTGCTAGCATTACAATAAAATATTTCTTGTAACACAATACGCACTTACACTACCAAGTTCCCATATCACTTTCTTTCTCATTACACTAAATTTCACACTTATTGTAACTACCTATATATCATCACCCCCAGCACTCTCTCAACTTCCCTCTCAAATAACTCTTCCATTGTTTTTTTCAACCAAAACACATTATAGTATGTTGTTATAAGCATTTCCTCCATCAACTCCTCAAATCGTATATCTTGATTCACCAAAATAGCTTTTCACCCTTTCTCTCCAACAAAAGTCCAAGTACCTTCCAATAAATCCCAATGTCCATTATAGTATGTCGTTCCTCCATACCTACACACCAATAAACACATTACTAATTACAATATGACATCACAATATAATATTTTAGGTAAGCTAATACACACTTACAATACTATATTACCATTCCGATTTATTTCTCCTTACACTAAATTTTAGGTAAGCTAATACGTACTTACAATACTATATTATGTACCATTCCGCTTTATTTCTCATTACACTAAAGTTCAGACTTATTGTAACTACCTATTATCCCCCCATCCTCTCTCAACTCCCTTCTCACAACTCCCCTTGTTTTCTACCATCAAAATTCAATATCCTGTTACAATATCAACCCACAGATTCGGACCGACCGACTGTCGAATTGCTCAATTCCATACCGAACATATCGAACGACAGTTACATTAAATCAAATTGGTCATTTCAATTCCGTAACTTAAATTAACACAATACTTATCATTCAATGGAGAAACTGTGCACTCTTGTATCTCTCTTCAATCGCGTTTGCCGCTTTAGCCCTGAAACGTGATGGCTCTGGCACAGCTTCGCACCATACTACCTAATTAGGAGAGGGATTTGATTTCTACGGATCGTTTAGACCTTCTCCCCGTACTACCTAACCGGTTACAAATGAAACAGGAGGATTTGATTTGATTTTGTGGATTACAAATGAAAGGGGTGGTTAAGATTTTTTATTTTTTTTTAAATCTTTTCCATAATTAATTTAGTAATCCTGAGTTTGTACAGCAGTTGATTTGATTTTGTGGATTACTAGGGCTTTTTTGGAATCACAAAATGTAAGAGGTCTAAATTACAATAAAATTATTAGAGGGGTCTATTTATCTCTACAATTTGTGAAAATGGTCTTTTTATTTTATTATTATCATTCTTAAACACACAGTTTATGACTTTTAAGATAGTCTCAATATTCTTTTGTACGTTCTCCGACCAAAACAAGGAATAGGATCATCTCCTAATGAGATCCTTCACAAAGGGCTAAGACTTTGTAATTAATACAGTAGTTGATTTTTTCCCCCAAAATTACCCCTAAATTTAACCTTTAAGTCTTTAACTCAGTCATTTTGGAAGAGAAAAACCAACAATAATCGATTCTCCCCCATATTTAACAAAAAAAACCCTCCAAGCAAACAAGATTGAATTGATAATCTATAAACATGTATTTTATATGGCATTATTTTGCATTAATTGAAAAAGACAAAAAGTATAAGCATAAGCATAACCTCTATTTATTATAATTTATATTATAATTGGATAAGTTAAGATAGATTTTGATCAAATATACAGGAACATAATAGAAAAGATATATAAAAAGTCAGAATTAATTTTGAGTCAAAGAATGTTAACCTTCATCCTAAATGTTGGCTCAAATCAAGAGAAATAAGAGTTTAAAAAATTGGGTCATTTAAAATTTGAAATCACTTCGAACTAATTTAGATTTCTCACAATTTTCATTATGGATGAATCATTTAAACTATTGTTGATGGAGAAATGAGTTGTCAATCCACCTCCCAAACAAACCTCATAAATAAATTTATTATTAAAAATTTTGATTGAATTTCTCAACCAATACAAGCAAGGATTTATTATATTATTATTTTTAACCTTCATTAAATAAATAAAAAATAAGTAAAAAGTCCTTGCTTGCCAAGACAAACCTAAAACCTTCACCAAGCCAACCCAAACTCTGACCCCTATAAATACAAAAGCTTTGATCAAATTAAAACCTCTCAATTAATCCACTAAAAAAGAAGCCCATTTGCTAACAAAAAACATGAAGAGAGAGGGCAGGCAACATGGCACGGTGAGAACCCTTTGCATCACACAATCAAGCCCTCTCGGCCCAAATAGGCCCGCCCAAAGGAAGGGCGGCCCGCCGCTCAGGTCACCTCCGACCGCCGGCATCTTCACCCGGGTGTCCACCAAGCCCACCAACCACTCCAAGTTTACCGGCAAGTGTGGGCGCCCCCGGTGCACCGATTGCCACCTCCACCCGTCTTGGAAGTCCAAGGACAAGATCAAAGGGGCCCGCAAGCTCCGGTCCAACGACATGGACCTAGGCTTTGGCGGGCTCCTCGCTAGGCGCGTCATGGGCAAGGCCCAGGACGGGTGGAGGCCCGATAATTATAAGTTGAAGTTCAACATGTGCTCAGCCTCGGGTATCTTGGATGAGCTCGCAAGCCTCGAATATGATCATGAGGAGTATGATGACCATACCAATAGTTACAACGACGACAACAACAACAATCATACATATGGTGATCTATTTTCAAGTACATCAATGAATCTCGATTGCTTAGATGAGTATCCATTTATTTCTCCTCCGATTGTTCGGATTTCAAGAGAGATCGTCAATGAAGTTGAGGATGAAGATGGAGATGGATCCGCTAACGAATTCAATGAAATGGATGTGGTTGAAGATGATGGTGATGATGATGATTTTGGATTCTATGACGTGGCAATTGTGTGGGACCCAATAGATGAGAATGAAGGTTGGTCTCTTATTGGTGAAATTTGAATTGGTGGGGATTGGTGGTTTCTAACTTTGGTGGTTTGGTTTGATTTCAATTCCTTGTAAATTTGGTATATGGTTACCCAAATAATTTCTCCCTCTATTTGATGCTTCAAAGGCTAAACTACTTGTTTTTATTTATTTTTATTTTAAAAAAAAGAAATAATATCAATTTGGGTGTGTACAGCAATTACTTATTTTATGTGCATTTTGATTGCTTTGCAAGCTTGTTTAATTTTGTTTACTTTCCCTTTCCTACTTTTCTATAACACCAAGCAATCATTGAATTTGTCAAACAAACAAGTTGTCACGTTCATAAGAATAAGATCCCACGCCTTCATTTATGGAACTAATCTTTTATTGTTTTTTTACATCAAGCTGCTTCATCAAAGACATAAATCTCTAGATGTGTATGTGACAGTTGTATTTATCTATGATGGTGTTCAGTGGCGGACCCAAGGGGGGTCTTGGGGGTCACGTGACCCCCCCTCAGCCCGAGAAATATGTAAAAAAAAAAATGTGTTGGATATAATTAACTAAAAAGCGTTGGCTCAAATAGCAAAGGACGTGGGTGAGCTTTTTGGGAGTCAAGAGACGCGGGTTCGACTCACCAAATTTAAAAAAAAAGTCCCCTGCCCCTTTCGCCATTTACATTTACAGTAGCCGCCGACTGTGAGAGAGAGCGAAGTCCGAGTCGAACCCTCGACCCACCCAGCAATCCGCCGCCACACCCATCCACCCTGGCACGGTGACCCCCCTCGAAAGTTTCTGGGTCCGCCACTGATGATGTTTTTATGGGTCGATTAATCAGCATCTAGGATGTGGTCAATTTTACTTTGTTAGGATGATGGGAATAAACTATTGATCAAAATAGTGTGATAAAAACTTGACGTGTGGTCATTTATAATTTGGAGTTTGTTTTTCTTATGCAAAGTTAGGCTAAAAGGGGTTAGATAATCCAAAAAAAATAAAAATTGGAATTGATACTTGATGAAATTATAAAAATGAAATTTGAACAACTCTGGAAAAGATCGACTCAACTAATTATGAAAGATTCTTCAAAGATATATATTCGGATCAAATAGATATATTCCTAGTGCCAAACATAATGTACAATAAATTACAATTTATTTATTGTGAACATATTTGGTGAACCTTTTTGATTGTGACAAAGGGGATTTGGGTTCAATTCAATTAAAATTTCACATCCATTTGATATACTCCGTACGTAATATATCAGATTTAGCTAGCTGGGTCATTAAATACTTTTCATTCCATGTCATGGGGACTGTAACTTGTATTCACCTAAGAAAATAAGGAATGGTTCATAATCTACAACAAGAACATAGCAAAGTGCAATGTAATGTAGTAGGTACAAAAACAGCCACACAAAACCGCGAAACCAATGTGTCGAGTCCTTGCTTAATCTATCGAAGAAGCTTGTCTATGGCCGCCGAATGGTAAACACCATTAGACTGAAACTTGTTGCTATCACCAATAGGTAGACCTGTCAAACGGGTCATTCGGATCGGGTCACTTCGGGCCTCGAGTAAAACGGGTCCCGGGTTTTTTGGGTTGACTAGAACCCGGGTTTGACCGGGTTTCGGGCGGGTTCGGGTCGATTTCGGGTTTGTCAATTTTTTCTTTTTTAAATTAAAAAAAATCATAATTTGATAATTTTGCAATAAATTTTAATTAAATATAAAAAAAAATTAATTATATTTAATTATAAATCAATCGGGTCACCGGGTAAATCGGGTCAAAATTACCGGGTCAACGGATCGAAACCCAGATTACCTGGAAAATTTTCGGGTTTTTGAGTTCGGGTCGAAAAATAAATCCGTTTTGACCCAAAAAATTTCGAGCGATCGGGTCGGGTTATGTTTTGACAGGTCTACCAATAGGCGATGTGGCCCCTTCGCGGTTCAACCATTGTACGAATCTGGGTCACCTAGTACTCTAGTAGGATTAGGAGTTATCATAGTGGCCTTGTGGGAAACATTCCGTTCCAATTGCAGCTATCCTTTTTTTTTTCTCTTTTGTTAAAGTCAAAATTCGAAATTAGGTAGATCTGTATATTGATAGGCTAATCGATAGATGAAAAACCGTCGAAACATAGTATAAAAATCTAGTAAAAAGGTGCAGTTATCATAGTCTAACGTAAGGATATGAGTTTTCCTAAAAAAACAAAATTAGGAAAAGTTGGCCTTTTAGAATTTCTAAGGGCAGGTTTATCGGGGTTCTTGAGGGTGGGATACTTGGGGTTATATTAATAAAAAATGTACAGAGCTCAAGTATCTGCCTTTTGCGATACTAGTCCAAGTATCTCTCCAAGTATCGTTGCCATTAATGCCGTGTCAGTTGGATTATTTTTTTACGGAATATTGGACCTAAAACGACGTCGCATGGGGGAAATTTCAATCAAAACACAATGTTGCAGTGGAAGCCTGCGTCATCACTCCTGCGGCAAGGGGGACACTTGTCACCTTGTGAGAGGAACCTTGCATCAATGGCTGCGATTTGCATTAATGGACGGTCTTGATTTAATCTACCGGTTGTGTATTTAAAATTACAAAATGCAATGTTCGACAATGAAAACGTAAAAATAAAAAATAAAAAATTATGCCAAAATAGTAGATTTATTTTTCTCTACACATAGACATCAATTTTGAATATGTTTGAACATATTTTGAAAAAAATATTTTTCTTTAAAACAATTATATATAATAATACCCAAAAAATTAATTGTAATTATTTTTAAATAGTAAGAATAAATAATGTAAGAAGTTATTTTAAAATTTTGAAATAAAATATTATTTAATATTTGAAAATTGTTAATTAATAATAATATTTTAATTATAAAAAATGAATATAATAATTTAACCGATAATGAGAATAATTATTAGAGAGGAATATATTTGTAAATTGAATTGGTAGGAAATGGTGAATTTTGGGATACTAGGGATACTATTGATAAAGTGAGAAAAATGAGAATGAGATGCTAGGATGATGTGGCAGAAAGAGAAGAATAAAATATTAGTATTCCTAGTATCCATAGTATCCCTTGATAAACATGGCCTAAGTAGCATATATAGATGATGAACCCAATAAAAAGAGTTTCTTTTTGGAATGAACCCCACACGAAAATAAATCACTACCCTGATCTACCTTGTTTGGTAAATATATGAACCTTTAATTCTTTTGTATATATATAAACGACTCATTGAAACTCTAACGAGAACATCAAATCATTCTCTCCCCCCTCTGTCTCTTCTACTTGTTATATGGTTTGCCTCCCATCCAATATTCCAATGTGCAATTGTTTATTTTCCCAGCACATTTTCTATGGTGATTAACAGTACACTGATTACACATTGTATGTACCACAAAACTAGATACACAGATTTACTGCTAAACATGTACATATATAAGAGTACAACATATGCAAAAAAGATGTGCCATTTAACCTTATCTCCTTGAGATTTTCAATTGTACAATTCAATAAGACATTGATGATTATACAATAAAAAAAATTCGACCTTTCGAGACCATGATCTTCGACACAGAGATTTCTGTGAGATCTTCGATAGTGCTTCGTTCGGGCCTATTCCTGCACATGTACAAGTATTGCTTCTATGAAGGATGATGCATCTCATAATGTCACTATATGACCCTTCAAATCTTTTTGCACATCAGCCCCATTCGACACGAATCTTTCAGGGTTCGACGTTCGTTTCTTGCTCTTCTGATGCTTACTCTTTCTCCATCTGCATCCAAAGAACACAATGAACATCCATGCCAAGAAACCAGCAACCGAAGCTGCCCATACGCTGATCAACATGACTCTGAATGAGCTCAACGTCTCGTCTGAATTACTTTCAATTTTCTTAGAGCCTCTAACAACCTCATCATCCAACATGGTATCCGAACAATTTCTCGCAATGTGATGGTTGTAGAGAGCATCATTCAATCTCCTGACACACTCGATGCACATCAAATCGCGTGCTCGTGCATCTTCATCACTCGTGTCGAGAATAGAAAGCTCGGGTGGGTCGGGCAACTTGGCCCAGCACTTGTTCACCAAGTCTACATTCCTCCAACTCTTCTTGTCGAAGGTGTAGTTGTCGCCGATCTTGTAGTGTTCACCATAGTGTAAAACTCGGTAGTCTACTCCTCGATTGGGAACGCCTCCCGGATAGAACATTATGTTCGGGTTTATCACATGTCGCAAATTTAGCTGCAAGAAGACGAACACACATCGTTACAAGACAACCTTCGAAAGATCTATCGATCAAATCATGTAACGAAACGGATAAGAACATACCTCTGCAGCCCCAAATGAGTAGCCATACATCTCACTGATCCATCCATGTTCATAAACATCTCCGCTATACTTAGTAGCATAATGTTCTTTGTCAGCTCGAACCTCTTCGGTTTTATGTAGCCAAAGCATAGCGAACTTTCGGAGATCATCTATGTGCATGATGATGACACCGCCTACTTTGTCGCAAGCTTTAGGATTCCGCGTATGTAGCTTTGCCAGCTCTGTGTCGCAACCGACAAGGTAACTGAATGATGTACACATGAATTTGACAAGAAGACGATGTCAAAAGTCCAGTGTTTACCAACTCTTTGTATAATCGATGTGGAATTGGCTTACTTGTAAGGAGCTGAAACCGGGTGTCCACGAGAGGCGTTGAAGTCCCAAGGCGTGATAGGCCCTCGGATGAGCATATCCGCATCCAAGATCACGACGAATTCAGCATCAATCCGAGCATGATTGATCCAGTGGAGAACAGCAGCAGGTTTATTGATGGCAGGATACCTGAAGACATGAATTCATGGATAAGCAAGGCTACGAAGTACGACAAACAATGAAGCCGAATACGAGGATAAGAGCTAGCATTACACGTCGCCAGTAAGAGGATGAGTGCTCATCGAAGGAACGTGGTGCGTTGGAGCGAGATCTCGGCCAGTGTATGTCTTCCAATCCTCATCGGTACAACTTAGAAGGCGGGTAAGGTCACCCGGTTGGCCACTGAGGCGGAAACTGTGAACAAAGCCGACAGTTTGCCAATCGAAATACGAGTTACATTCAGTGGAAAAGACGGTGTGGATCTTAGGATGCGGTTTTGTTGGTGTTCGGTAGCTATCGACTAGCGGTTGTGCATCGATTTCATCATCAACGAAAGGCTCCTCGTCGTCTAGGAAAGTGATATGCTTCGCTTGTTTCGGCTTAGTGAGCTCAGCAAACGTCCTGCTCGAAAGGAAGCTCAGATACCTTGTCAACCGCGGCCTTGGGCATCCTCTCGCAATGTGATGAAGAAGAAAGCCCTCATTCAGTGTGTCGATACACTCGATACTTAGCATTAGACCTCGCCGTTTATCAGGATCGCTCTCCATCAGCCTTACCTGCACACCAGTAAGTACCAGTACTTAAGCTTTTGTGTTAGAAGGATTGATCAGAAAAAAGACAGATGTAACCAACATTGGTACCTCCTTAGGGTAAGGAGGCTGAGGAAAAAGCCGTCCACATTCGTATACAAGGGTGTCGTCGTGGTAATTGAGCTTCTCGAAAGACCAATTCCCGACTCTGAAAGGTAATCCGTAATGGAAAAGGATTGGCTCGACGCCCTTCCTTGGAACGTCGCCTGGATAGATCATCAGATCTTCGGTAATCTTGTGGTGAAGTCCAACCTGCAGGGAGAATCAATCAATCAATCAACACAAAGATTGATCAAACACTAAAAACCGCAACACGAAACGAATGAGAAGACAAGGCATCACCTCAGCTGCACCAAATGAGTATCCATACATCTCACTGATCCAACCTTTGCCATAAACATCACCGGTAATGTTCGTAGCCCAGTGATCTCTATCCGCTCGCACTTCTTCGGTCTTAGACAGCCAAAGCGGAGCTAAGGCTCTAAGATCGTCGATGTGGAAAGCAAGGAGGCCGCCTACTTTGTCACACATTTCGGGATGCATTGTGTGCAGTTTCGCGAGAATATTGTCGCATCCAATCAAGTACCTGGAGGAGCCCTTATGTCAGGGACTCTTATCTATAACAAAAGTCTCACATCGAAAGTTTGAATAATACAAAAAAATCCTCATATTGCCAACTGATTTTAGGATGAAATCTCACTGGACTTCTTTGCTGAGCATATAAATAGAGGATTGAATGATACCCGTAGTGAGCAGCAACAGGCCTGCCCCTCTCTACGCCGAGCTCCCAGGGAACAATGGGGCCTCGGATGATCATGTCGGCATCCAAGATCACTACCCAGTCTACATTTTGAGCATCTTCACTGTTCTCAAGCCAGTGGACGACACCGGCTGGCTTGTTGATTGCAGGGTACCTGTGCAATGGATCACCTAGTCTCAGTGGTGTCTTAAAAGAGATCAAATTTAGCAGAAGAAATCTTATGACAGAAAAAAAATTGAGCTAAACCAAAGGTTGTTTTGTGTAGTTTGCCCATTCTACCAAATAGAACTTATCATTTCAATGATCTTAGTAGTTATAATAAAAGAAGACCGTTGAGGAATTCAGCTCACCCAAAAGGTTTAGCTCATCTCTTCCAACAATTTGATACAGTACATAATAAGGGCATGTTGAGTTGTAACAATTACTATTCATTAATCATCATTTTAATCTCAACTCAGACTCTCTCATTTTTCATACACAGTTTATTAATCTGCATTATTCAGTATTTGATACATGATCATTCCTTCACACCCTCTCTACACTCCCAAAAATAGGGGCTTAAACAAGAATATATAAACTTCTTATTCAACTTATACAGTTATACTATCTCTGTTCCCTTACTCTTACTCTCTCTTGAATAGGTAAATGAAGAGCAGCCATTCCGGGGTTCAAACCGGGGACGTATGGGTACTATCCACAAGTCCTTTCCGGTGAGCCATTTCGGAATGGTTACTCTTACTCTCTCTGTTAATATATAATTTTCAACCAAACTAGCACTAACTTTACAAATGCAACTCGATTTAAGTTGTTTTTATGAAAATGGGTATTGGCAACCCAAGTTTATTTTTAATATTATAAAGTTCTAAATAAATTAAATATAAGATTTTAGTTTAATTAGTTTTTAAAATTGAATTTTTCACTGCTCACTTCGAGCTTTTCTAAATTTTTCTTTTTTCTATTAACAATTGTTCTTTCTCATAGTTAGTTTGTATTACTACCCTTCTAATTGGTTACCAAACACCTTATTAGTTTCAGCGCTATCTATTGAATTTAACACATCTAATGTATTAGCTCTAACTACTCTATTAGTTTAAGCTATTTCATCAGCTATGTCATACCAAACTAGCAAGTGTCCATCAAAAGAGAGAGAAGGGATTACCAATCACCGGTGGAGGGATGCCTACTCATGGAAGGGACTTCCATGGTAGGAGCAAGCTCCATCCCTTTGTAGCTCTTCTTCTGCTCCTCGGTACAGCTGAGCAGCCTGGTGATCGGGCCGGGCTGCCGGGCCTTCCTGTAGCTATGCATCAGCCCCACCGTCTGCCAGTCGAAGTAGTCCTGGCACTCGGTGGAGAAGAGCGTGTGGATCCTCCACGGTGCCACACCGACCCGAACCTGACCCGACCCAATAACCACCGTGGCCATGAACACCACAAAGCCGAGAAAATTCGCCATGGGATCGGAGGAGGCCCGGTGGAAGGTCAGCTGGTCAGGTCTGAAATGGGTGTTGTGTTGTATATGAAATTCATAAGGGGTGGGTTTGGTTTTGAATTGGTTTGAGTTTTTGAGAAAGTCAAAGGTGTGTTTCTTAATTATTTTTAATATTGTAAGAAAGTGTGGATGTGATGTTTTCGATTATAAAATTTTGGGGGGAGTTGGGAAAGGTTTGGGTTGAATTGAATTGTTAAACGAAGAAAGGAGATGAAGATCGATGGAAGGTAGCGTTGAGAAGTTGGTGAAGGGTGAGCTTCATTCACTGACTTTGTCAATGGCGATGGCTCCGTCATTTCTACTGGAAAATCAAAATGGGAATTAGGAGGATACCTAGCCTTATCTAATTTTCCCATAATTAGTTAATTATTAAGGAGATAATTATGAATGATGTTATGTGTTTGATTTTTAGAATAGGACTAACAAAGTCATACTGTTCCCAAAAAAAAAAAAAAAACAAAGTCATACTCAATGTATATATACTTATATATACTCCCTCTTATTCAAAATACATGTAAACTCCATAATATTTAAATACTTATTTAAATATTAATTGTAAAAAAATTAAGAAAAAAAGATGATAATGGGTAGGAAAGAAAAATAACAACTTAAGCACCAGTTTGGGCATAGCTTTGGAAGGAGGTTATAGAGGTTTAAGCGCGTGTTTGGGCATAGCTTTGGGAGGAGGTTATAGAGGTTATGAAGGTTGACAAAAAAAATTTGGGGGGCGTCTACAGGGGGTTATTTTCTCTAATTTCCAAAGCTGGGAGGCGAGCTTATGAAGGTTATTTGATGGTGAAGGCTTCGCCTTGATTGTAAGACTTTGAGCTCTAACCTGCAGGGTAACACCAAGGGATGATGAAAGGCAAAACATTGTCTTGGTTTCAAGGTCTTGAAACCGGGACTAAGTTTGCGTGTATCCTTGTATACTTTACTAGTTCATATTATATTGGGTTATTTATATTATACATGTCCAAGACTAACTTGCAAGAGTCGGTTTAAAGAGATGAGCCTATTTTGAATGGGCTGGTGTATCGAAGGTTTCAGGCTCACATCCATTTTAAGAAATTTTATACACTTGCCATCTCGGATCAACTTGGTTTAGGAAAGAAGATCTTCCATTCTTGAGAATCAAGAATGTCGCTTGCATCTCATCAAGGGGAGCATCTTGGAAATGGAAGGAATTATTTTTGGAAGAAATTCAAACCTCAAACGGTCCGCTCTTGATGCCTTCGGAGGACACCTATTTATATGATGGCATGTAGAAGACAAAACATATTGAAGCAAGCCATCGGTTGAAAGCAATCAGATCAGCAAAATCATTCTCTCGAATAATCGTTAAGCTTAGTTTTTTAGAGTTGAGAGAAACACAATCTTTATTGTACAAGTCATTTGATTCACTCTAAGAGTTTCATACTCGTCATAGCACGTACACTTTGGTGTGTAGTGAGAGCCTTTATTTCGCTTGTAAGGTTGAGAGCTAGAATAGAAGCGGTGAGGCTTTGTATAGGGAAAGATAAGTTTTCCTAGGAAGTTCTAGGCTCAAGGAAAGTGAAATAAGAAGGTTTGAATCCTACAGGTTGGATAACCCTAGACGGGGACGTAGGTCAAGTTCATGCCGAACCTCATTAACAATTTGTTGTAATGCTATGTGTTTATTTCCCTATGTCTTGCTTTCATATATGTTGCATGTAATATTGTTATGTGCTTGTATCATGTATGTGTGTATGATGAGTGTACATATAACGTATATATTATATGCTAAGGTATACATGGATGCACGGTTGTAGTTAGACTCGATTGAGTTGTATTGAGTCGAGTTATCGACTTGATTATCTAACGAGTCTAATGGACAATAGTGGGGTATAGTGTATAACCTATAGTGTATATATATATGTATATATAATATGTATGGTATATGTATGTAAGAAGACCTTACCCGGATGTGTGGGCTTTTAGCCCATTCCCGAGCCCAAGATCTCTCCAGATGCTTGAGGAAGCCCGGTAGCCTTGTCCAGTTGAGTGAAGCTCTGCGTTTTGGCCTTGGCTTCGTTTGAGATCTGGTGACCTAGCTATTTAAGCTCTCTTCCAGCTTCTGGAGGCTCAGATCAGCTCTCTCTCTCCTCTGTCTCTTCACAAAAGCTCTCAAAGGGTTTCTAGGGTTTGTTCTTGGCTCCTCCCCGGCGATTGTGTAGGCGAAGGCGTTGGTTGATCTCGGCGATCTCCTGGTGGTGGCACATCGAAGCTCCTGGCTTGGTTGCTGCTTCTCTCACGTCTGGAGATCTAGGGTTTGGGAGTATCAAAGCGTTCTTCGATCTCCGGTCATCCCACACAGGGGGATCTTCTTCTCTCTATATCTCTGAGGCTCATACATGCTAGATCTAGGGTTTATCTTTGCATTGCTTGATTGTAACCCTCTATTGAACGATTACTTAGTGGATTCGACCGATTCTTGAGGCCCCGAGGACGTAGGCATATTTTCCGAACCTCGTAAACTCTGGTGTTCGTTCTTGCATGTCTTGTTTGAGTTTCTCGTTCTTTATCACTCGCTCCCGCTTAATCGTTTTCGTTATCTCGAATCTCGGTTTTCAACAAGTGGTATCAGAGCTTGAGTGTCCCGTTCTCGATTTCCTGGCTCATTCTTGAGTTCTAGGGATAGAGACTGAACGTAAGGCCTCGGACAAACCTAAAAGGCGACATCACTGGTGCTGAACCCCCCTTACGTGACATACCACGCCTTGTTTGTTAGATCTAGGCTTGTGTGTGTTTGATTTTGTGCTCTGCTTAAAGGTTCAAGGTTTTCTTGAATCATCTGCTTGATTTACTGTCTGTTTTGTGAAGATTTCTTAAGTTTTTAAGTTCTTAACTATAAACATGGATGAATCTTATCGTTTAAAACCCTTCAATGACACTACTGACTTTGCAATGTGGCAGGTAAAAATGAAGGCCATATTAATCAAAGAAAATTGCTATGAAGCTGTCACTTGAGATTATGAAGAGGACAAGAAGAAGGATATAAAACGTCTTGATAAACTGGCACACAATGAGATTATGTTGAGATTCTCAGATGAGGTGGCTAGGCAAGTTTTGACTTGCAGAACAGCAGGCAACCTCTGGGATATGTTGGAAACATTATACTTGGTAAAATCGCTACCAAGTAGGGTAAACCTCGTCAACAAACTTTTCAATTATAAAATGTCTACTACTTGCACTCTTGTAGATAATCTTGATAGATTCTTGTCTATTACACAAGATCTGGAGAGATGTGGTGACAAGGTTGATGAGACTCAATTGTGTGTTTTGTTGCTTAATTCTTTGCATGCTCAGTTTACTAACTTTGTTGATGTTGTTCAGTATGGTACTACTCAGTTGCTTAAAACGGAGCTTATTGAGTCTATCATACAGAAAAATGAAAATCTGAAGGTGTTTAAAACTGTGAATGGAAATAAGGCTGATTCTAAACCTGAAAATAAAGATGAGGTTCTTATGGTGAAGTCTAAGTACAAAGGCAATAAGAAAAATAAGCAACAGGAAAATAAAGATAATAAATCTGATTCTGTGTCTTCTGATAAATCCAGTGGTGAAAAACCTGATAAATCTCATCTTTTGTGTACTTACTGCAATAAAACTGGTCATCTTGAGAAGCATTGTTTTAAAAAGAAAAGAGATATTAAAGCTGGTAAGAAACCAAATGTGTCTGCTATCTGTGAATCCCATCCTTATGTTACTCATGAAGTTCTTGCATTATTAAGTGACACTGATTCTACTACTTGGATTTTGGATTCTGGGTGTACCATGCATGCTACTTTTCATAAGTATTGGTTCTTTGATCTTAAATGTTTTGATGTTGGTACTGTCATGCTGGGTGGTCACTCTGTTCTTAAAATCAAAGGTGTTGGATCTATTACTTTGAAAATGTTTGATGATGTGATTAGAATTGTTAAGGATGTTAAATGGGTTCCTGACTTGAGGAGAAACTTGCTATCTGAAAGTGTTTTTGAAGAATTATGTTATGATATGTCCAGTTCTAATGGTGTTAGGATGATTACTAAAAATGGGAAGCCTGTCATTAAATGCTTAAGAAAGAAAGGTCTTTATGAAGTGTTGGTTACTACTGTTGTGAATTATCCTGCCTCTACCTTTACTGCTTCTATGCATACTATGTCTCTGCATGATACTATGTTGTGGCATAATAGATTGGGTCACATAGGCAATAAAGGCTTAGAACACTTGCATAAAACTAGCATCATCAACTCCAAACCTTGCTTGATTGATCTCTGTGAAAATTGTATTCTAGGGAAGCATACTAGAAATGGTTTTAAGCATTCATCTTATGTTGCTGCTGCACCTCTTGAATATGTTCATTCTGATTTGTGGGGACCCTCTCCTGTTCCTACTGTAGGTTATAAGAGATATTTCATGTCTCTCATTGATCACTACGGTAGGAAGGTTTGGGTCTATTTGCTTAAAACTAAAGATGGGGCTTTTGAAACCTTTAAAAATTGGAAAGTTGGAGTTGAAAAATGAAACTGGTTTGACTGTTAAATGTTTAAAAACTAATAATGGTCTTGAGTTATGTAATTCTTTGTTCAATGAGTACTGCAAGTCTAATGGTATTAAGAGACACTTAACCATTACTGGAACTCCCCAGCAGAATGGTACTACTGAGAGGATGAGCAGGACTCTCCTTGAAAAGGTTAGATGCATGCTTATATCTTTTGGTTTGAAACATTGCTTGTGGGGTGAAGCTGTTGTGACTGCTGCTTACTTGATAAATAGGACTCCTTCTTCTGTAATTGATTTTAAAACCCCTTATGAGTTGTGGACTAAAAGAAAACCAAACTTAGACCATATTAAACCCTTTGGTTGCACTGTATTCTCTCATGTTAATCAAGGTAAACTTAATCCTAGGTCCCAAAAATGTGTTATATTGGGTTATCATGAAGGGGTTAAGGGTTATAAGTTGCTTCTTGTCCAACCTGGTGTTTATAAAACAATTGTGAGTAGAAATGTCTTTATCAATGCGCATGAATTTCATTTTAAGAAAGCTTCCTCTGCTGTTACAGATGCTAACCTGCAGGTACAAGAGGATCAATTCTTTATGCCTAAGCACAATGATGTTGTTTCTGATGATGAGTTTGACAGTGGTTTTTCTCCCTCTTCTTCCTCTACTCTCTCTACACCTGATTCATCCGTGTCTACTTCTTTTGTTACTATTTCTGATGCTATGCAACCTCACCAATTAGGTGGGTGTTAGGAGGAAAATCAAGTATGAAATATAAATCTCAAATTCGACTCTCTAATCTCCGCAAATTAATTACAAGACTTCCTCCCGCTGTAGTAGAAGGTAGTCAGGATCGATCCACGAGGAAGCGTGTCAGCGCCTGCCTTTTCAGTTCCAAAATCCTATCGAATTCGACCAGAAGAGTCATCGACGTTGACCAGTGGCCTCGACGTTGACCACACAGTCGATCAGAAACTGTAACAGAAGCAAACAGAAACGAAAACGAAGCAAAAACAAGCAAGTCGAGTAACACAGTGTACTCGACGTCGACTAGACCTACTCGATGTCGAGTAGAATTCAGGCAATGTGGAGTGATTTGCAGTGTAAAAACGTGACCTTTGTAATGGCAGAAATAAAACAAAAGCAACACGAAAATTGTGGGAAATTCAATAAACTAAAAGACTTCCAGAATCAGGGTTTCAACACCACAACGATAACCATGTAAAATAACACGTAAATGCATAAAAGATCATGCTTTTCATCAAATAACTTTCGTTATTAACAAATAAGAATATCGAGGCTTTCGCATAAACCCTAATTGTTACTAACCCTTTTTCACATAATTAATCCGAGTTGCATTAAGATCACTTTCGCTTCAATAACACAAACAAGGATCACCTTTGACTTTCGCAAAAGAATCATGCTCATAGAGATAGAAGACGAATTGCATCAAAAGATTGTACCTTTATCGCATTACCTCACATGGCTACCGTCGGGCTCACCCCGACCCTAGAAGTTGGGTGACTACTCGCTCTTCATCATCAAGAAAGACATCAATAATAAAAGGGAACTAACTTGCATTAAATAAAATAAAAAAAAGCTTACAACCGATCGAAGACAACTCGTCTCTCAACTCCTTCTCTCCTCTCGCCACAAGCTCTCTCTCTCTCTCTCTCTCTCTCTCTCTGCTATGAATTGTGTATGAAATTGAATGAATAAAACTCAACCCCAAATGCTCTATTTATAGGCTTCATTCTCTAAATAATTAGGAAAGAAACTCTATCTATATCTATATCTATCTATCTAAATAATTAAAGATTAAAATTGGAAATAAAGGAAATATATCTAAAAGGAAACTAGGACTATTATGGATAAATCCTTCTTGACTTGATAGATCTTGATGTGGATGGATAGAATTCCACATATCTTCTCTTGCAAGCAATTATATCTTCTCGGCACAACTCGATCTCGGACTCGGACTCGTCTGGATTGTACTCGACTTCGAATAGAGTTAGTCGACGTCGACTAGAACTTTTCCTCCTGGGTTGCCGTCGAGCTCGGGCACCTTCTAGACTCGACATGTGTACTCGACTTCGAGTAGGTGTACTCGAAGTCGTGTAGCTCTGGGCTCCTCGAGTGGCTCTGCTCGACTTTGCGTGAAATTCTGGCTCCCGGTGTACTCGATCTCGACCAAGTTTGGTCGACGTCGAGTATAACTGGTTCGCTCTCAGCATTCTGCTCTGTTCTTGAAACGCACTTTCCCGATTCCTCGTTCGTCCGATTGACGCATATGAGCATGCGTTGGAAATCGCTTTTTGAGGGCTACAACTCTTATGAAGAGATCAAAGCTTGATTCAGAATGATGAATGGCGAAAAATGGGCTTTTCTCCAGCTGCACCATCCTTAGCTTCTTCATGACTTTCCTTTAAGCTCCAAAGTGCGCCCGATTTCTGCGAAATATAACAAAAACTTGTGTAGACCTCCATATATTGAAAATAAACATAAACTACACAAAATATTTACTATTTTAATCCAAATGTATGAAATGCAAGCAAAAATCGATATAAAAGTTAAGGTAAAACATGGCAAATTAGGCTCACAACAGTGGGGGAGTGAATAATGAACCTAATTCCTCTTCTACTTCTCCTATTTATGTGATTGAGGATAATGTTGTTGATTCCTTGCCTGTGTCTGGTTCTGGTTCCTCTGGTTCTTCAGTCACCGAAGGGCATGGTCTGACTAATTGGTAGTTGACTAGGGATAGGAGTCCTAGGACTGTTATACCAAATAAAAGGTTCATTAATAACATTGTTGAGTTTGCATGCTTGGTTTCTGATGTTGTGAAAATTTATACTATTGAAACCCATGAACAAGTTGTGAGATGTGTGCACTCTGTTGATTGGAAACATGCTATGAATGATGAGATTGAATCTATAAAGGTGAATAAAACTTGGACTTTGGTGCCTAAACCTGTAAATGCTAGATTAATTGGATGTAAGTGGATTTACAAGCTTAAGGAAGACATCTCTAAGTCTGATCCTCCTAGGTATAAAGCTAGGTTGATTGCTAAAGGTTTTACCCAAAGAGAGGGTGAGGATTACAATGAAATATTTGCTCCTTGAGACTGTTGCTTCCCATGACTACTGTTTATGATCTTGAGTTAGAACAAATGGATGTTAAGACAACTTTTCTTCATGGTGATCTGGATGAGACTATTTACACGAGACAGCCCAAGGGCTTCATTAATTCTGTGCATCCTAATCATGTTTGCTTGTTAAATAAATCCATTTATGGTTTAAAGCAATCACCTAGACAATGGAATATTAAATTTGACAAGTGCATGAGGTTCAGTCTAAGGTTTAAAAGGAGCAAGTTTGATACATGTTTATACTTCAAAGGTGTCAATAAGAGTCATGTGCTTTATGTGCTTTTATATGTGGATGACATCTTGCTTATTTCTAAATCTGTGGAAGTTGTTCATGAAATTAAAAGAAACTTACAAAAGCACTTTGACATGAAAGATTATTTAGGCATTTCTAAAAAGATTTTAGGCATGTCTATTATAAGAGATAGAAAGCATAAGAGACTGTGGTTGCATCAGTGTGATTATGTGCATAAGGTTCTTGATAGGTTTCATATTTCTGGTGACAAGGTTAACAATATTCCTTTGGGTGCTCATCTTGATCTCACTAAAATAAAAGGAAATTTATATGTTGCTGAGCTTAACATAATAAAATCTATTCCTTATGATGTTGTTGTAGGTTCAGTGATGTATTCTATGATCTGTACTCGTCATGACCTTGCATTTGCTATTAGCACTCTTAATAGGTTCATGTCTGAACCTACTGAGAAGCACTAGGTGTCTATGAAATACCTTTTGAGATATTTGTTTGGTACTGTGCTAACCTGTCTTTGTTATATGTTGAACACTCCTCCTCTTACGACTTACATGGCTTTGTGGATGCTGATTATGCTTCAAATAAAGACATCAAGAAGTCTATTACCTCCTATGTGTATACATGGGCATGCAATTGTATCTCTTGGAAGTCTCAACAGCAACCCATAGTTACTCTTTCATCCACTGAAGCTGAGTACATAACAGCTAGAGAGGCCTGCAAGGAGGCTATCTGGCTGCAAGGCATCCTTAAGGAGATAGAGAGGAAGCACTACACTTCTATCTTACACATTGACAGTCAAAGTGCACTCTATCTCTGCAGGGACCCCATGTACTGTAACGACCCAGAATTATGATTTCCGGGTTACGTTTCAAGGGATGAAAACCCTTGTTCGGATCTTGCAATCCAGGTACGGGTCGAGGTTTCAACTCATTTTAAGATTAGTAGAAGGAGGGATTTCAAACCCATAAAAACCTCGAAGGGCCATTGGGTACCCTTTACCTGTCCTAAGACTATGTCGCAAAATCCAATTCAACCGAAAGTAAAGAGGAAGCAAAACTAGGATACAAATGCCACGACAAAGCCTGGTCAGAATCAAATCATAAACGAGTGATTACCATTTTACCAAGTTAGAATATTAGCTAGGTTCTTCGAATCGCCAAGAGGAAACCCCGTCATATAGACATCGAGCACTCAGGATTTGCATAAATACCTTAAAAAAAAGAACGGGGAAAGGAGTCACATCGAGCCACTCATGCGGGACCGGCAGTCATCGCTGAGGCCACATGGTATGTGCTATACCTAATAAAGATGCTCTAATGCAGTACGAAAGTCAACACACTAGCATGCTCCTAGGTATAATAATTTGCAGAAATACTGTAAAGGGCCCAAGACAATGTCAAATGGCATATCCCTCTCCTACCTCCACCCCCTTCCGATAGGGCGGAGACTGGCCAGCTCGTGAATGCATTCCATCATAATCGGGCGGCACGCATGCCTAACCCGCTCCACAATAAAGCCCGCATGCATCTCATAATATAAGGAAGTTCATGACTCGATTGACTCAGGGTACCCGATGAGGCTGGGCTACCCTATGACCCTAGCAAAGACTCTAGGACTATCACAGATAACGACCGTTCTGTTTCAAACACATAAAGTAAGCAGATGCTCATTCAATTAGTGCAACCTAAACAGGATACTACATGACATGCTTTTATGCATATGCAACACCTAACATAAAATGTAACAACAGGCATGAATGTCCAACCTGAGTAAGCCCCCTAGGGAACTTACCTGAAGATGCAGAATAGCAAGATAACACACGTAAGGGCCCAAATGCAAGTCCAAAGCAATCCAACCGTAATACACACCTATCATCAAGCCATTTCCATAAGCTACCGGTCCATCATTCATACACACAAACTCCCAGTTCTCAACATACTCAAAACCAACCGATAGTGAAACCGTTTTCCAAAACCTTTCCGATATGATCAACATCAACCAAAATCATTTCATTTCCAATCAAACCCATCGATAAATCTTACCAACAATGTTTCCAAACTCATTTCCCGAAGTTTTCCAAACTCTTAAATCTCAAGTTAAGTCAACTCATTTTTAAAACAATCTCTCAAATCATACTTGGCCAAATTCAAGAGGAAGTAACAAATTTTCTAAGTCAACCTAAAATCATATTATTAGCACAATCCCGACATGTTTATTTTCAAAGTCATTAAATAAATAAATTTCGACATTTAGTCACAAAATAATTCTATTTTCACAACCATATTTATAAACCACAACTCATAATTCATTTCAATTTAAAACAACACTAAATATATATATATATGTACTTCAATAATGTCTCCTTTAAACCATTTTATAATTCATAATAATAATTTAACAAACTAATAATAATTAAATGTAAATCATAACATATAGTCATAACATGTAATATATAACACAACAACAACTTAACAATTTATAAAGCAAAACCCATCAAGCCCAACTCTCTAGCCCCAAATCGGATCCAGCCCAAGAAGAAAGAAAAAAAATTAGGCCCAACCTTAATCCGGATTCAAAACAAACCCAACCCAATCTCCCATTAAGTTGAACCGGTTTTCTTTTATTCAAATAAAACACATGAACCGAACCGAACCCTCCTCTAACCTCTGCCCAGTTCAACGGAAAAAAGAAGGAAGGAGAAGGAGGAGGAGACCCCGCCGGCAACTCCCTCTCCGGCCCAAAACACACCCAAACTGACCGAGTATAGATTCCGACCAAGACCCACATGATCCAATTCAAACGCGGGGAGAGAGGAGAGAGGAAAGAAGGCTCACCGGAACTTTGAGAGATCCAACTCCGGGGATGCTCCGAGGCGGACCTGGGCTCCGACGGTGGGGAATCGGCGTCGACTGGCCGAATCGGAAACGGGAACGTCAGGGAAAGGAGAGGAGAAGGTGGCGGCTCGGCGGTCGGGCCACTACTGGCTGCGCGGGGACGTCGAGGGGAACGCGAGTAAGCTCTGGTGGGTGGCTCGCAGTGAACGGATGCGGAGAGGAGGAATGGGGATCGTCGGAGGCGGAACTCGCTCGAAGGCTCCGTTCTCGGCTCGGCGTTGCTCCTCGGACAGCTGCGACTCTCTTCTGGAGGCGTCGGAGGGGACCTCGAGATGTGGGTGTTGCGTTGAGCGGAAATCAAAAGGACAGGGAGGCCTTAGGAACAAAACAGTGAAAGGGGAGGGCTCGGATAATTGAAACAAGCAGAGGAGGGGAGGTGGAGAAAGCTTTGTCTTCAAAGAGGAGATGGTGTTGTCCCTTTCCTTGCCAGAATTGAAGAAATAAAAGGGGTATTTGGTTGCTTTCCAGTACATAAAGACACAGAGTAGGGGGAAAAGAAATAGCAGATAGAGGGGGTGCTTTTGTCCGGCTCAACCAAGGGTTGAAAGTGGTCCAAATTTTCTCTAATTATCCAAACACCAAAATGCCATAATTGATAACAACTTTAAAATTGAAATAGGGATAAAAGACCGAGACATTTGAGGTGAAAGACATAAGGAATATGATCCTAAGTTAAATACCCGGAAAAGAAATAGAATATAATAAAATAAATCCTGAAACCCGCTCACTCGACTTTAACCCGACTCAAAAGATATAAAGCTTACAACTTCAAATTTAAATCGAATTCTCGACTGAATCAAATAATAATAAAATTATATTATACTTTCAAATTTTAGCAAGCGAAAGCGAAAATAAATCTGAATGAAAGTCCATTTAAAATAATCATATGCCGGAATTCATTTTAAGAGATTTTAAATAACCCGATTTAAATTCATTTTTAATTTCTTTTTCCGAGAATTTGGATTTAAAAATCCGGGCCTTTACATGTACCATGAGCGTACTAAACATATTGATGTTAGATACCATTTTATTCGTGAGAAAGTGGAAGATAATGTCATACATGTTAAGAAGATTGATGGTAAACTTAATCCTGCAGATTTTGGCACTAAAATTGTTCCTTATGATAAATTTGTGTTCTGCAGGAACTTTCTCCATTTGGAGGATGTCCATGGCTGATCTTTGCATGACTGGGCTGAGGACGGACCAGCTTTGAATCCACTTTGCTAGGTTATAGTCTGCCTGGAGCAAGACTTAGAAAAATAGAGGGTGATTTGTTGTAATGCTATGTGTTTATTTCCCTATGTCTTGCTTTCATATATGTTGCATGTAATATTGTTATGTGCTTGTATCATGTATGTGTGTATGATGAGTGTACATATAACGTATATATTATATGCTAAGGTATACATGGATGCACGGTTGTAGTTAGACTCGAATGAGTTGTATTGAGTCGAGTTATCGACTTGATCCTCTAACGAGTCTAATGGACAATAGTGGGGTATATTGTATAACCTATAGTATATATATATATATATAGGGGAGATATCTAATGAGAAGTAACATTTAAATGAGAAGATGAGAAGTAAGCCTTATACCCCTTAGATTAAAATAATTTTTTTTATATGGATATATAGGACATATCTAATGAGAAATATATCAATGTTTTTTTAAAAAAATTATTTTTTACGCTATTTATCTAGAGGGTGATTTAAGGTTCATTTTAGGGTTTTTATGCTAATTTAAATTAGCTTTTTCATTCATCATCTAAACAAATAGCATAAAAAATAATTTTAAAAAAACATTGATATATTTATCATTAGATATATCCCCTATATCCATATAAAAAAAATTATTTTAATCTAAAGGGTATAAGGCTTACTTCTCATCTTCTCATTTAAATGTTACTTCTCATTAGATATCTCCCCTATATATATATATTTATAATATGTATGGTATATGTATGTAAGAAGACCTTACCCGGATGTGTGGGCTTTCGGCCCATTCCCGAGCCCAAGATCTCTCCAGATGCTTGAGGAAGCCCGGTAGCCTTGTCCAGTTGAGTGAAGCTCTGCGTTTTGGCCTTGGCTTTGCTTGAGATCTGGTGACCTAGCTATTTAAGCTCTCTTCCAGCTTCTGGAGGCTCAGATCAGCTCTCTCTCTCTCTCCTCTGTCTCTTCACAAAAGCTCTCAAAGGGTTTCTAGGGTTTGTTCCTGGCTCCTCCCCGCCGATTGTGAAGGTGAAGGCGTTGGTTGATCTCGGCGATCTCCTGGTGGTGGCACAACGAAGCTCCTGGCTTGGTTGTTGCTTCTCTCACGTCTAGAGATCTAGGGTTTGGGAGTATCAAAGCGTTCTTCGATCTTCGGTCATCCCACACAGGGGGATCTTCTTCTCTCTATATCTCTGAGGCTCATACATGCTAGATCTAGGGTTTATCTTTGCATTGCTTGATTGTAACCCTCTATTGAGCGATTACTTAGTGGATTCGGCCAATTCTTGAGGCCCCGAGGACGTAGGCATATTTTTCCGAACCTCGTAAACTCTGGTGTTCGTTCTTGCATGTATTGTTTGAGTTTCTCGTTCTTTATCACTCGCTTCCGCTCAATCGTTTTCGTTATCTCGAATCTTGGTTTTCAACACAATTCGTGTGTTCATCATTTACATTCCGCATTTACTTTATCTTATTCGATTTTACTTAGTCAAGATTTGATAGCAATATCAAGGCATTCACAAGTTGTTTTGAAAATTACTTTAAAGGTTCTTATCTTGCGAAAATCGAGCTTGGCTCACTATTATCACCTTATAGACTCTTCAATTGGTATCAGAGCTTGGATCACTATTTTTGATCTAACAATCTTGTGAGTTTCAGTATGTCTATCATAGGTGACGGAGGATTTGCCCAAGAGAGATCAACCAACCGACCTCCTCTGTTTTGTGGCAATAACTTTGTTCATCGGAGATCTCTAATGCAGATGTTCATCATTGATCAAGATCTAGAGCTATGGGACCTAGTCAAGAAAGGACCACGCATTCCAATGAAGACTATTGATGGGAAAGAAGTCGAGAAGTATGAAGCTGAATATACTCAAACGGACTTGGAAAACGTCGCTAAGAATTTCAAAGCCATGAACCTATTATATTGTGCTCTTGATGCTAATGAATTTAACCGTGTTTCCTCTTGCAAGAGTGCTAAAGAAATCTGGGATAAACTTGTTGTCACTTACAAAGGCACTAGTCAAGTCAAAGAGAGCAAGATCAATATCTTTCTCAGACAGTATGAGATTTTCAAGATGAATCCTGATGAATCAGTGAATGAGATGTTTACGAGATTTACTCAAATTCTGAATAACCTCGACTCACTTGGGAAAACTTTATCTAACCCTGAGAAAGTAAGGAAGGTTCTTAGGAGCCTCCCGAAAGCCAAGTGGGGTCCAAAGGTTGCTGCAATTGAGGAAGCTCAAGATCTTACCACACTGCCATTGGATGATCTTCTTGGAAAACTTATTACCCATGAGATGATATTGAACGAGGAAGATGGAGAAGCTCCCTCAACAACAAAAAATCTTGCCCTCAAAGCAAAGAAGGAACAAACACAATCTGATGGTGACGAAAGTGATGACGAGGATGATCCCTTTGCTCTCATCACATGAGGATTGGTATGAATTTTGAAGATGAAAAAGCAATTCTCCAACAGAGAAAATGCTGGACCATCTAAATTCAGAGGTAAGTTACCTAACTCCTCGAAGAAACCAAAAGTGCTAACGTGTTTTGAGTGTGGTGAAACAGATCATCTTGTGAAGGAATGTCCTATGAAGAAGAGGAACAAATTCAGGAGAAATTATGAAAGAAATAAGGCTATGCTAGCTACTTGGAGTGACTCAGACTCCTCAGATGACTCAGATTCATAAGGAGATCAAGCAAATCTTTGTCTTATGGATGAACATGAGGAATCTCGAAGTCAAGATCTTGAGGAACTGGTAAGAAACTTAATGTCCGGCCCTCCTGATGTCCTTTCAGAAGTTTTGAAGAATATGATTTCTAATGAGGAAGCTTGCAACAATGAGATCAACATCCTAAAAGAAAAGCTTAAAGATCAACAGAAATGTAAAAGTGATATGTCGCTGGAAATGAAAAATCTTAAAGCTTCTCAGTTGGCTCTTGACATTAAAGAGAAAGTTAAGATAATATCACTCTTCTCTAAAACTTCGAAATGAGGTTCTAGAGAAAGAGAAGGTTAAGCTAACTGCTAAGTGCTAGGACCAGCAGACATCACTCATACAATTCACAAGATCCAAAGCTAATCTTGACAAGATGTTGGGTGAACATCAATTATCGATTAATAAAAGTGGTATTGGCTATAATAAAAACTTTCCTAAAAAATATAGTACAACTTTCGTTAAAGCAAAAGGAAATTGGCGTTCACCTACTTGTTTTTACTGTTGTAAGAAAGACCATGTGAAGGAAATATATCCGTACAGACGGAAGGATCCTCACATCATTAGAAATACATTTCCAGTTCGCTTAAACGAACCAACCAGACAAGTTTGGGTTCCAAAAAGGACAAGACTACCGAACATGGTCTATCCTCATAATGAATCCAAATTTGTTTATTGGTCCAGCCAGAAAGGATGATGTTTGTCTTGCAGGATATCACCAAGAACAAGGAGCCAAAATGGATCATGGACAACGGATGCTCTCGACACATGAGTGGGAAGAAATCTCTATTTCAAGACCTTAAATAGCAAACCACTAGAACAATTACTCTTTGTGATAAAGGGAAGTGTAATATCATCGGTATAAGTAACGTTGGTGGTAATTCAAATAGCTGCATCAACGACGTATATCTTGTTGATGGATTAAAATATAATCTCTTAACTGTTTCTCAGTTATGTGACAAGGGAAACAAGGTTGGCTTTGACAGGCACAAGTGTGAAGTCAGAAATGAAGAAACTGGAGACTTGATCCTCACTACTCACAGGCACAATCATACATATGCTGTAAATACTAACCAAATTGCAGGTACAAATCTCAAGTGTCTCAAGGCCTTGACAGACGACCCAAGTCTTTGGCAAAGAAGGTTAGGGCATGTGAGTATGCACACCTTCAATAAGCTGAAATCAAGAGACATGGTACGAGGACTACCTGACCTAAACTTCAAAAGCGAGGAACTGTGCAATGCCTGCAGAAGAGGTAAACAAACACGATGTTCATTCAAACTCAAAAAGGTTGTAAGTTCCTCACGCCCTCTTGAACTATTACATATGGATTTGTGTGGTCCTATGCGTGTCAAATCTCCTAAGGGACAGCAGTACAACCTTGTCATTATTGATGATTTCTCTCGTTTTACATGGATTTCCTTTTTAAGAGAAAAATCTGAGGCTTTGTTCGAATTTTCTAAGCTTTGTAAGGAGTTGCAGACCTTGAAAAACCTACCAATCGTCTCCATTCGAAGCGATCATGGTAGAGAATTTGACCAACTCAAGTTTGATTTGTTTTGTGCCAAATATGGAATTTCTCATAACTTTTCAGCTCCTAGGACTCCTCAACAAAACGGAGTTGTGGAACGGAAGAACCGCACTTTGGAGGACATGTCTAGGACAATGCTTTTAGAAAATAGTTTGCCAAATTATTATTGGGCTGAGGTTATTAATACAACCAACTATATTCTGAACCGTTGTTTAATTCGTCCCATTTTGAAGAAGACTCCTTATGAACTTTTCAAAGAAAGAAAGCCTAACATTTCTTATTTTAAACTATTTGGATGTACTTGCTTTGTTCACAATAATGGCAAAGATAACTGATAATTCATATCTTAGATAGGCATTATAGGCATTTTTAGTTTAGTTAGGTTGCATTTCTTTCATACTCTATGGTTAATTTGCATCTTGTGATTATTCTGGAAGAATTCGGATTCTGCGCGAATTTGTGGTTATTTTGCAGAGTGAATCTGAAGACCATTGAGAGATGCAATATCGGGAAGAGGACTACAAGATACATTGGAAAAAGGCAAGGAAGGAATGAAGAAACAAGATTGGAGCTGCTCTCGCATTCGAGCAAGAAGAGTTGACGACAACAGGATGCCGCGGTCGTAGCAGAGCAATGTGCAGCGGGGTTGGATGAAGCCGCGGCCGCAGCATTTGACGTCTGCGCGTCGTTTTGTTTACGAAAAACCTAGTTTTCTTTGTTTGGGTTTTATGGCCGACTAGACTCTTTTATAAGGCCAATTATTATGTTAGTTTACACACTTCTATTCTATTCTTTCGTTCTATCAGACGCTTTAGAGATTTGAGATATGTCTTCCATGAGGAACTAAACTCATCTATTCTGCCTTCAATTTGAAGCTTTATTTGGATTGATTGTGAGTTTCTAATTCTCGTTCCTTGTTTCCTATATTTGAATGCTTCAACTTCTTTGTGCTTGATTGTTTATTGAATTGTTCTATCTTGCCTGATCAACTTGTTAGATCAATTCAATCGCTAAGGTTTTGTAGATTCCTGGTTGTAAACCTTAACCTAAGTGGCAAACTTGTTCCGTTAGAGCTGGTTGAACTAATTGAATGAGTAAGAAGTTGAATGTGTTGTTAAATCCCTCTTTAGGGACTTCAAATACCTTGGCTAATCTCTGAACTTAAAGCTATCAATTGGGTTAAATCCTTCTTTAGGGACTGTTCGATTGATAAGGGTTGCTAGGACTGGTTGGACTAGTAACTATATTAGGTCGGGACAAGGGCATTCATAGGAAACTTAATAGGACGAGAAGAAGTTACAAGGATCGCTTCAACCAAATAAAGTGGAAAATTGTAGGTAGAATTGCTTCTCCTAATTGTCTGAATTAAAATCATTTACTTTTGTTTGCTTCAATCCGCTTTGATAAAAGGCGGAACTTTCACACATAAAAATCCCCCAAATCGGTTACTTTGATTGACACTTGAATCAAACTTGAATTATAACTTTCCCTGTGGATCGACCTTTTGCTTATTGCTATACTTGCTATAGGTTTGAGTTTTCTTTGGCGGATCAACGACAGGTTTTCCCTCCGTTAAATTTGGCGCCGTTGCCGGGGAAATTTATTAATTCTTTTGTGTTTTTAGTGCTGATTTTTGGTGTGGACCATCTTATATGGTCCATACCCGTGCTACTAATTCCTCTTTGTTGCCGTTTGATTCAGAGATTGAAAGGACCCTTGCCTCTTCAAGGCAAGAAACTCGTGATCGCTTTCGCGAGCTCCCTTTTGATCAAGGAGAAACCATAGCAGAGATGGCTAACGAAAACCGCACTTTTATGGAGCTTTCTGCTCCTGATCTGGAACAACAACCTCTGGCAATACAATTCCCTGCACTAGGGGAAGGAGTCACATTTGAGCTGAAATCTGGGGTAATTCATCTGTTACCAAAGTTCCATGGGTTGAGTGGGGAGGACCCCCGCAAGCATCTGTCTGAGTTCCATACTGTGGTTGTTGGGATGAAGCCTGAGAACGTTACTGAGGATCAAATCAAGCCGAGAGCTTTTCCCTTCTCTTTGAAGGATGAGGCGAATGAGTGGTTATTCTACCTACCACCTGGATCTATCACTACTTGGGCTGAGATGAAGAGAGTCTTCCTAGAGATGTACTTCCCTGCAACAAAGCTTAATGCCTTGAAAAGGTCAATCAGCAACATTGAGCAGTACGCGACAGAGTTTATTCATGAGTACTTTGAGCGCTTCAAGAAACTTTGTGCTACCTGCCCTTGCCATGGGTACTCTCAGAAGGTTATGGTTCTCTTCCTATTCAATAGGCTTATTGATATAGAGCGCAAAACAGCGAACTCTGCTTGTGGAGGAAACATGCTGAATAAGACGCATGCCGCAACTTGGGATGTGTTCAAGGAGCTATCTGAGGGTTTTAGACAGTTCAACAAGAGCGCTCGTGCTAGGGGTGTACTTTCTATTGATGCTCATGTGGCTGCACTTCAAACCGACATGGCAGAGGTGAAGGAGATGATCAAACAGTTGGTAACTGATAGAACTCCTCAACAGCTGAAAGCATGTGGACTTTGCAGTCAATTCACTCATCCTATGGACATGTGCCCGCTTCTGCAAGATCCTAACGTCGAGTTGAATGCCATTGGGAATTTTGCTCTACAAGGGCCTAGACAAGGTAATTTTGGGCATCCTGGGTACTTCAACAACAACAACTATAACAGAGGCTATCAACAGGGCTATGGGAACTACCAAGCCTCTTTCAATCAGTAAGGGGGGCAACAGGCAAGGCCCCACCAACAATTTGAACCTCGACAAGGAGGCCAACCACAATCCAATGAGGTCATTGAGGATCCAATACAGAAATTGTCACGGTTGGTTTTGAAGGTTGAGAAACAACAATCAGACCGGATCACAAATTTGGAGAATCAATTGAGTCAGCTTATTCAGGTCTTAAGTGCAAAGGAGGCAAATGATTCAGGGAAGCTTCCATCGCAAACGGTTAAGAATCCTAAGGAGAATGTAAGTGCAATAACGCTTAGGAGTGTCAAGGAACTGATTGTCACACCTCAAAAAGATGATGAAGAAATCATGGACGACGGAATAGAGGTCAGAAACGAATAAGACGCCAGCAATACAGTGCTGCGACCGCAGCAACCATGCCGCGGCCGCGGCGTATCAATCGTGATGCGCTCATAGCCAAACGCCACGCCCGCCACCAGTAGCCTCGCCAGTCCGTCGGTGCCAGGTACGCATCTTCCGGCATCCTTCCCTTCTTCTTCTTCGTCCCCTCTTCCTCTTTCTTCTCCTTCTTCCTCCTCCTTAGTTATGGAGACTCCAAAGCCGGTTCCACCTTTTCCAGAAGCCCTGAAGGATACTCGAAGGTATGAGAACGATAGGGAGATCTTTGAGACGTTCAACAAATGCGAGGTAAATATTCCTTTACTCAAATTAATTAAGAGCATTCATAGATATGCTAAATTTTTGAAGGAATTGTGCACCATAAAGAATAAGAAAAGGTTGAAAAAGAAGGAAAAGGTAAGCTTGAATGAAAATGTCTCTGTTATGTTGCAAAGGAAATTGCCTGAAAAAATGTGGAGACCCAGGTATGTTTACAATTCCATGTGCAATTGGGAATACTAGATTCAAACAAGCCATGCTAGATCTAGGAGCCTCAATTAATGTTATTTCCTATAACATGTACATGTCTTTGGGTTTGGGTGTTCTGACTGAGACTGGGGTTACAGTGCAACTTGCTGATCGATCACAAATCAGGCCAATAGGCATTGTTGAGGATGTGTTTAGTTATGGTGGATGATTTGTTTTTCCCTGTTGATTTCTTTGTTTTAGATATGGAGTAGGGAGCCCTAGAAACACCCATTATACTAGGAAGACCATTCCTGAAAACTGTGAAAACGAAAATTGATTGTTGTGAGTGTTTATTGACTATGGAGTTTGATGGAAGAAAGATAGAATTCTCTCTCTTTAATCATGATAAGCTTTCTCCTGAAAATTCTTTAGATATGCCTATTGCTAACAATATGGATCGCAACAATAATTTTCGTGATTTGTTAGGAACACCTAAGGAAAATAATTTATGGAAATTTGAGCCCCATAACAAATTGAAACCTTTTGTGATTTCAGGACAACACTCAGGATTAGCTCAAGGAGAGAAGCTAAGGGTAATGGATGAATGTTTGGACAGAAAGTTACACCGTTCAAGGGTACCTGCATTTGTCAATGAAATGACAGGTGTAGGTGACCCTGGTGGAGGAACCTAGGCCAATCAAGGGCCATTACGTCGGGAGGCAACCCGAGGTAAGTTTTTCTTTCTTTTCCTTTTCCTTTTCCTTCACCCTGAGTATATTTGATTTAATTTTGTTGTCTTTACTGTTTCATTGAGGACAATGAAAACAATAAGTGTGGGGGAGAGGAATTCTGTATATAGATGTATATAGGAGATCATATTTCAATTTCAACATCATGTTTATTTTCTGTAATCATTTTTATTAATTTTTTTTATTTTCGTATTTAAAAAAATTCAAAAATCCAAAAATAAGCATGCATTGCATACATATGTGTTATTCAAATACCCAACTGGCTTAGTTTGTCCTCTTATTTAAATTTCAAGCATGATCATATAAATCTCATGGAGTTTTGGATGTTTTGGCCTTATCTAGATTTGATTTTTGTGGAACATGAGCTAGCAAATATAATTGAGCATGTATGATTGAGCTAATTAAAGTATGATTGAAGTCCTCAAAACATGACCTTGTGAGAATGTTTAGCCTTATGTGTTGCTACCTCTTGGCATTGACTGTAGTATCTATTTTAAAGATCGACTCACATGTTTGTTTCTTGCGGAGTTTCTGTTTATATTTTGAGTCTTTTATTTGAATTTGTGCATATTTAGTAAATAAGGTGGCAATGGTTGATGCACTTAGTAACCGGATCTATGCATGACACCCATGTGTATGATTCGCGCAAAAAGGTGTTGAAAACTATCCACTAGGAAAGAAAGCTTGATCATTGAGTAACCAGGTTCATTCATGACACCCATGTTTGCAACTTGCGTCAAAAGATGTCCAAGTGGACTTCATATTAGAAGGTTGAGGTGTTGATAGACCGGGGCCATTCATGACACACCCATGTTTGCGCCTCGCGTAAGGAAAGCACCAAGACAAGAAAATAAATAGAAAGAAAAAAAAAAGAAACAAAAGAAAATAAAATGTCACATTTTGTTTATTTTCTTTATTGTGTCCCGCAAGTAATGGCATTTCGGTGGAGATTTGGTGATATTTTGGTCAATGTCTATGAACTTAGTGCATTTTGGATTGAGTTGAGAGTTGTACCTTAAAGCCTAAACACATGAGTGAAACACATATTTCTGGTGAGGTTGGATGATGTCTACTTCTAAGCTTTGATCACTATAATACATGCTATGACGTTTGTTTGCTTGGTTTATGTTTTCACCTGCTATGATGTTGCTTTTTAATGAGGTTGAAACTTGAAGGGATTTCCCGTGGGATGCATTGATTTATGTTCATTCTATCATTGCTTGAGGACAAGAAAAGGTTAAGTGTGGGGGAATTTGATAATGCATATCTTAGATAGGCATTATAGGCATTTTTAGTTTAGTTAGGTTGCATTTCTTTCATACTTTGTGGTTAATTTGCATCTTGTGATTATTCTGGAAGAATTCGGATTATGCGCGAATTTGTTGTTATTTTGCAGAGTGAATCTGAAGACCATTGAGAGATGCAATATCGGGAAGAGGACCACAAGATACATTGGAAAGAGGCAAGGAAGGAATGAAGAAACAAGATTGGAGCTGCTCTCGCATTCGAGCAAGAAGAGCTGGCGGCAACAGGATGCCGCGGCCGCGGCATGCTTGCCACGGCCGCAACAGAGAAATGTGCAGCGGGGTTGGATGAAGCGGCGGCCGCAGCATTTGACATATGCGCGTCGTTTTGTTTACAAAAACCCTAGTTTTCTTTGTTTGGGTTTTATGGACGACTAGACTCTTTTATAAGGCCGGTTATTATGTTAGTTTACACACTTCTATTCTATTCTTTCGTTCTATCAAACACTTTAGAGATTTGAGATATGTCTTCCATGAGAAACTAAAGTCATCTATTCTGCCTGCAATTTGAAGCTTTATTTGGATTGATTGTGAGTTTCTATTTAGGTCGGGATAAGGGCATTCATAGGAAACTTAATAGGACGAGAAGGAGTTACAAGGATCGCTTCAACCAAATAAAGTGGAAAATTGTAGGTAGAATTGCTTCTCCTAATTGTCTGAATTAAAATCATTTACTTTTGTTTGCTTCAATCCACTTTGATAAAAGGCGGTACTTTCACACATAAAAACCCCCCATATTGGTTACTTTGATTGACACTTGAATCAAACTTGAATTATAACTTTCCCTGTGAATCAACCTTTTGCTTATTGCTATACTTGCTATAGGTTTGAGTTTTTTTTGGCGGATCAACGACAGGTTTTCCCTCCGTCAAATTTGACCTTGGGAAGTTTGATGCTCGTAGCGATGAAGGTATATTTCTTGGTTATTCTTCCAATAGCAAAGCTTATAAAATTTATAACAAGCGCACCAAAATTGTTGAGGAGAGGATCCATGTGGTATTCGACGAAAGCAATAATGGTGTGTTGAGGGAAAGTTTTGAAGATCTCAATCTAAATTATCATGATTCTGATGGAGAAGAAGAGGATAAATCTGAGAACCAGAATGACCAAGAATGCAACATGCAAGAGAAAATCCCAAGGCACAAACGAATTGTGTCAAGACCTTGAGAAGCAACTACAGAACCTGGATGTGATCGACACAAGTAATGAGGAATCCAATTCACAAACCGTCTCTCAAGACCTTGAAGAAAGACTTGCTGCTGTCATGAATGATCAAGGCCCAAAGCAACGAAAGTTTAAAAACGCCTCTTCACACTCATCTCAAGACATCATTTCAGATCCATCCTTTGGTATACAAACTCGATCTAGATTAAAAAATCTATGTGCTTTCTATGTCTTTGTCTCTCTTGTAGAACCAAAGACTCCTGCTGAAGCACTCAAGGATTCGGATTGGATCATGGCTATAACCAATGAGCTAAATGAGTTTGAAAGGAATAAGGGGTGGACTCTCCAACCTAGGCCAAAGCATCAATCAGTCATTGGGACTCGGTGGGTGTTTAGAAATAAGGTGGATGAAGGAGGAAATACCATTTAAAAGTTGAAGCAAAGCAAGACTGGTTGCTCAAGGTTACAATCAAGAAGAAGGTATAGACTACGAGGAGACTTTTGCTCTCGTAGCAAGGTTAGAAGCTATACGCATATTACTTGCATTTGCATCCTTTATGGGAATTAAGTTATTCCAAATGGACGTCAAATGTGCATTTCTAAATGGGGTCTTGGAAGAAGAAGAAGTTTATGTTGATCAACCGCCTAGTTTTTAAAGTGATGAATTTCCCAATCATGTTTATAAATTGGACAAAGCTCTCTATGGTCTTAAACAAGCTCCTAGAGCTTGGTATGAGAGACTGTCCAAGTATCTTCTTAAAAATGGTTTTCAAAGAGGCTTGATTGACAAAACTCTCTTCATCAAGACCCGTGGAAATGATCTTTTATTAGTTCAAATTTATGTTGATGATATACTGTTTGGTGCCACTAACAACTCCCTTTGCAAGGAGTTCTCTGAGATAATGTGCAGAGAGTTTGAAATGAGCCTCATGGGAGAACTGAATTTCTTCCTCGGTCTACAAGTTCATCAGACAAAGAAGGGGATCTTTCTAAATCAAGGGAAGTATACTAGGGACATGCTTAAGAAATACAAGATGGATCAATCCAAAGTAGCAAAGACTTCCATGAGTTCAACACTCTCCCTTGATCAAGATAAAAATGGTAAGAATGTGAACCAAAAGGAGTACAGAGGTATGATTGGTTCACTACTCTGTCTTACTGCTAGTATACCTGACATTATTTTCAGTGTATGTATATGTGCTCGATTCCAAGCTGACCCTAAAGAATCACATCTTATTGTTGTAAAGAGGATCTTCAGATATTTAAATGGATCTCAAGACCTTGGTCTCTAGTATCCCAAGTAGAGCAACTTTCATTTAACAAGCTATTCAGATGCAGACTTTGCATGATATAAGGTGGATAGTAAAAGCACATCTTGATGTTGTCAACTCCTTGGCTCATCTTTGATTAGCTGGCATTCAAAGAAATATAACTCAGTTGCATTATCCACTGCTGAGGCTGAATACATAGCTGCATGAGCCTGTTGCTCACCGATTCTCTGGATAGCACAACAACTCCGAGACCTTGGCATCGATCTAAAAGGTATTCCTATCAAATGTGATAATACAAGTGCTATCTCCATCACTAAGAACCTTGTGCAGCACTCAAGAAAAAAGCATAATGATGTGAGACATCACTTCATTAGAGACCATGTGGAGAAAGGTGGTGTATCTATTTCTTTCATATCTACTGAGTTTTAATTGGCAGATATTTTCACCAAGCCACTGCCTCAAGATCGCTTCAACTTCATTAGATTGGAACTTGGCATGCTCAACATGGAAGCATTTTCTTAGGGGGAGCAACACTCCCTCATGAAATGCATATTCGAATGGCTATCTCAAGACCTTGATATCCTATGGTCCTGAGAGAACCAAAATCTGAATTATATTAATTTTTAGACCAAAAATTGTGTTAATACCTGTTTAGATAATAACAAAATTTCCATTTTTGTGAAAATTCTTGCCAGATTTTGAAATAATGCTTTTTAAAATTCCGTCCTAAAATTTTGTGTATTATTGCCTAAGTTAAAATTGTGATTTTCTACACCATCCCATTTCAAAAGATTTTGGATCTTTTAAATATCTCCTTTCGATTTAATGTTTATCCGGTTTTAAAGTAAATGAAGTGTACTTGGTTTTAAAAATGGGGAGTGTGGCGTTTGGGCTTCTGCAGCACGGCTATTTAAAACCCCCTCCCTCTTTGTCACTTCATTCATCTCTCTCTCCACTCCATTCTTTGAAATTTTTCTCCTCTTTCAAGACTTTCTCTCCTCTTCCCAAGCATTTTGTATCAATGGCTTCCAAGAGGACTACGACTCCACCGGCTACTCCCCCATCCAAGCGCTACAAGATGACTGCCAACAAAGGGAAAAGGGCATGCTCTCCTCCGGCGGAAAGCTCAGAGGACTCAAGCTCATCTTCACCATCTCTGTTGATCAGAAAGTCCAAAAAGACACCAATGGCGTATCTGGCACCCACTCGCCCCCAGGTAACCTCTGATATTTCTGCTATCTGGTTTGTCTCTTCCGACGTGGCCAAATCCTGGGAACAGGGTTTTGGACACCGTCGCTTATGTTTCTGCGATGTTGTCGACACAAAATTGCTTGAATCCATGCCCTTGCCCTGCATATCTCTCTTGAAATCCACATGTCTTTGGTCAATCCTGAACCCTGGAGACTTCGCTTACCCCCGTCTCACCTGGCTATTCTATGCCAACATGACTGCCCACCGAATCAAGAGAATCCTAACCCTCGTCACAAAGGTCAAGAACCATAGAATCCGTCTCTCGGTTGACAGTTTGGCTTTAATCCTTGACCTCCCCAAAGACATTCCCACTGAAGGCTTCCCTGACAGGATTGATTCCATCAATCTTGTCCGAGAGGAGTTCTTCCTCCAAGCTCCTCCTTATTCCTCTTCCACACACAAGCCGACCCACACAATACTCAAAATGCAACCGAAATTGATCTTTGCCATTCTCGCTCGCTGCATTGTCCCTCTGTTAGTTCCAGGGATTTGGTCACTGAAAATCTTCTGGAAATTCTTTACCTTGTTATGAACGGTTATGAGCCCAACCTTCCCGATCTCATGATCAATTATATGCTCCATTCCGCCTCCTCTTCCAAGCCTATGCCCCTACCCTATGCCAACATCCTTCCAAAAATCTTTGAAGCCTTTGATGTCGACACTTCTACAGAAGAGAGACAAACTTACAATGGCATAATCGATGAGGCATGCCTTGAACGTCTTGGGATTGCTAAGAATCTAAGGGGCTAGTGGGTGTTGAAGAAGGAAGGCAAGGGATCAATTGCTCCTACTCCAGGAATTTCAGAGGATAAAAATGTTGCTCTGGAGACAGACGTTCAAGACATTATGATGGACATGGGGAGAATATGGACAGATATTGTGTCTAGGAAAGATAACACCCATGAACTGCTTTCTATCGTCAACTGCAAACTTGATTAGACGATGTTGCTGAATGCTCTTACATTCACATCTACTGGCTTCATCATGCCATTAGACGAAGAAACTGTTGATCATGTTAGGGAGAAAGTAGGCAATGTCATCCTCAACTGTGAAAGGCTAGTGAAGAACAAACTCATCTTGCGCAGGTTGAACCTTCTATAGCTGGACCCTCTACATCAGCGGCTCCCTCTCATGTAGAACCCTCCCCATCAGCAAAGCCCACCAAGACCTACAATAGGAAGAAGAAAAAGTCCACTGGTGGTGCCTCCTCTTCAAGGCTTTGATACAGCTCCACTCCCTCTATCTCTCTATCAGCTTTCAAAATATCTATCTGTTATAAAACTTTGGTCTGTGGTTTAAAACTCCTACTCTCTACCCGTTTTGTTGGAAGACAAAAAGGGGGAGAATGATTTGGTTGACTGTTTTTGCTAGCTGGTTTTGCGGGTCTTTGGTTTTTGGACGTATGAAACCTTGGTCTAAACATTTTATGATTTACCTAATAATATATGTGCATATTATTTATCATGTTTTGTCTTCCGTCAAGGGGGAGATTGAAGACTCCACCTTGATTGTAAGGCCTTGAGCTCTAACCTGCAAGGTAACACCAAAGGATGATGAAAGACAAAATAATGTCTTGGTTTCAAAGTCTTGAAACCGGGGCTAAGTTTGCATGTATCCTTGTATACTTTACTAGTTCATATTATATTGGGCTATTTATATTATATCTGTCCAAGAGTAACTTCCAGGACTCAGTTTAAAGAGATGGGCCTATTTTGAATGGGCTGGTGTATCAAAGGTTTTGAGCTCACATCCATTGTGAGAAATTTTATACACTTGCCATCTCGGATCAACTTGGTTTAGGAAAGAAGATCTTCCATCCTTGAGAATCAAGAATTGCTGATTGCATCTGATCAAGGGGAGTGCATCCTGGAAATGGAAGGAATTATTTTTGGAAGAAACGGTCCGCTCTTGCTGCCTTCGGAGGACACCTATTTATATGATGGAATGTAGAAGACGAAACATACTGAAGCAAGCAATGAGTTGAAAGCAATCAGATCAGCAAAAACATTCTCTCGAATACTCGTTAAGCTTAGTGTGGTTGGTTTTTGAGAGTTGAGAGAAACACAATCTTTATTGTACAAGTCATTAGATTCACACTAAGAGTTTCATACTCGTCATAGCACACTTTGGTGTATAATGAGATGCTCTATTTCACTTGTAAGGTTGAGAGCTAGAATAGAAGCGGTGAGGCTTTGTATAGATGAAGGAAAGTTCTCCTAGGAAGTTATAGGCTCAAGGAAAGTGAAATAAGAAGGTTTGAATCCTACGGGTTGGATAACCCTAGGTGGGGATGTAGGTCAAGTTCGTAACGAACCTCGTTAACAGTTCGTGTGTTCATCTTTTACATTCCGCATTTACTTTATCTTATTCGATTTTACTTAGTCAAGATTTGATAGCAAAATCAAGGCCTTGACAAGTTGTTTTGAAAATTACTTTAAGAGTTCTTATCTTGCAAAAATTGAGCATACTCTATTCATCCCTCCTCCTCCTCCCCCGCCCCCCCTTCTAGAGTATTATTTATCACCTTATAGACTCTTTAGATGGGGTTTGGAAAATTTGTTCATTTTTGCCCTTTCTTCTGCCTCTTTCTTCAAGATTTCCACCACCACTACGTGCCCTCTCCCTCTATGACTTCTCCTTCTCTCGATCGATCGGTGAATATAGCAATCATAGTTAAGCTAGCGATCAAGCCAGCAACAAGCGACAATGGCGACAGTTGAAGTCCAACACCGTTAAGGCTTCCGACCGTTTATTATCGGCGAGGAGTTCCAAGGACCTGCATTTGTTGAACGTCGCCAAGAGCATAACCAGCAACAGGATTCGGTGTCTTTCCATGGACGCTTTCACCGTTTGATCCGTCAAGATTCACGAGCAGAGCCAAAGTGCTAGTTTTTCTCTTTCCAATGGAGTTGTTCATTGTAGGAGGAGGAATCGCTTACCTTGAAGTAGCCAGCCAACAACAACATCTAGGGTTTCGGCCTCCTGTTTCTTCGACGTTGAGAAAGAAAAAAGAGGGCAATGGGTAGGGGAAGAAGAAATAAGTGGGGGTATTATAGTCATTTTCCCATAATTATATCTCCAACACCTTATACCCACCAAACACCAATTAGATTTTTTACAAGGTTATTTTAAAAAAAAATCTCCACCTCTCACACATCCATAATACACAAAATAAACTCCACCTCCTAAAAAATACTACCCCTAAAAAACCTCTAATTGTCATTAGGTGGAGTAGCCCATCCACCTATGCCCAACATATAAGCCAGGCTGGGGCACCATCCCAAAACCAATTGGCATTAGGTGGAGTAGCTCATCCACTTATATGCTAGTTCCAGAATCTCCACACTTTCGATGTGGGATTTACAAGTATTTGTCCCTTTTTTTCCTCACGATTCTCAATCTACCCCTATCTTTCCTAAACAATACTAAAATAGAAGATGTTTTGCCACATGGCAGCTTCTGGTTAAAAGTTTTCCCGTCTAAAAATGTATCCAATCAAATTTTGCCACATATTTAACTTTTATTTCTTTATTTCAATATTTGTATATAGATGCATATCTTTTAGAATTGGTAACTTTTTTGACATAATTTTGAAATCAAGTCCGTCTTATAACATTCTTGATCAATTTTATTTTTATTTTTTAATCAAATTTTCAATATAAAAATATATTTCAATTTTTTTTTCATTTTACAAAATTTCAATATTTTTTATTCATTGTAAATTATTTTATAAACATGTTGATGCTTTATTTGATTCAATTTAATACATTTGTGAATGAATATACAATCAACATTAGAAGTTTAGCTTTTCTAATATTTTATACATGTATAGAGTACGTAACAAAACAATCGAGAATAATTAATTTGAATCATTGTGGTACATTTGTTTACATAAGAACCACTTTTACATTTTAATCCTGAAAATATCATAATAAAATAGAGGTTTAGTTGAAGGAGTTTTCTTGCCAAGACAAATTGCGATCTAGGTCAATTTGAGATTTTGGGTCAAGATTTACTAAGTCTGCTATAGTAGGGTAGATAATTGGTTACATTATATTGTTACTAAGTGTGCAACATGGTTTGGACAACTTGGTATATGTTATTTGGTGGATTCATAATTGTCATCTCTTCAAAGGGGTGAACCACTGTCAAATTGCGCAAACCAATGAAAAGATTCACAAAATTCAATTATTATGACTCAAATGACAAATATAATGAGTGTGGTATTGAAATTATTATTTTAGAATAGGAGGGTCAATGGTACATTAGTGATGACGGTTGTGAGAGTCATTCAAATAAGTTCAATCTTACATCAGAGGTGGTGGTGGAGGTGGGAGTCAATCTTTAATGTTTTTCAATTAGTATGAGATGATTGTTTGATATATATCTTTGTGGATTCTGATTGATAAATTGTTAAATTCATTACATATAGAATAAAAACTCTTTTAAGGAATGTGTTAACTTGAGACTCATTTTGAATAATTTGGTGTCCCATACTAGAGATTTTTGAGCTTGCACAACTATTTTTTTTAGGAGAGCACACCATTCAATTGCATATTTTTCAGATATCGAATTAGATATATTTCTTTTTTCTACTCATTTATACTTTCATAGTTTTTCTTTACCTATTAAATTTGTTTTGGTATTGTTTGAAATTGATGACTGTTAATTAACGATGGAGTTTCAATTTCATTTTAAAAAAAAATTGAGTAATTCAAATAATTTTATTATTGTTAAACTATATAAAAATTATCATAAGATTTAGTTTTTTTTAGATGAATATACTTTATTTATCTTTTTATTTTTATTATTTCTATACAATTTAATATGAAAACAAGTATTATAATTTTATAATCTGTAACATTTTTACACTAAATCCGTGCAAAGCACGGGGAATAGACTAGTATATAATACTAAAACAAAGACATGTGAGTCCTATGTGGCTGGTTATGGTGCGATTCGCTTACGTGATGTTCTCTGGTTCAATATGACCGATTTTTTTTGACTCAATCTACTAGAGCCTTGAGCATTGTATAACGACCTAATCTATTTATCTACCAAAAACAGAGGTCTCCGCAAAGTTCCAATAAATTTAAGCCATGTCATACAATGACCTAATCTATTTATCTACGTGTCATCCTATGTGTATGATAAAATTTCATCATATCAATTTCACAAACTCAAATCTACAACAAAAAAAAACTAGAAGATAAGATTTTATTGTTAATTAAATATCTATTAAACAATAAAATCTCATGATATCAATTTCACAAACTCAAATCTACAACAACAATAACTCAATAAGAATAATTTATTAATAAAAACTATTGGATAAAATTTGATCTTATAGCCTTTAACCCTAACCTTAATTTGATAATTAATCACATGACTCAATGTTCTTGTAAGGGTGCAATTTCTTTTATTGTAAAAAGTACTTAATTTATAAATTCTAATCCTTATACGTAAGCAATTTTAGTTAGATGAAGTAATTAGTATAAACCTATTTAAAAAGACAAAACTCAATCACCCCTTGATCTTTTTTTTTTTTACAGTAGGCAAACATTCAGAGTTGTTACCTATACGGTAACTTAGCTCCTGGATCATCCTGAAGGATGATTTCACAAAAATCCCTATGATAGGGAATAGACTGCATATTACAGATAATTCCTTTCCTGACTATATAATCTGCTGCTATATTTGATTCTCGATAGATATGACGAATTTCTGCCAGCTCAAAGTTTGATTGCAGCATGATGATTTCTTCTATCTGGCGCATAACTTCCCATCTTGGCGGTTTCTGTTTGTTAATAGATCTAACCAGAATTTGGTTATCGCTTTCGATGATGATCTTCCCAATACCCTTTTCTTTTGCTCGTTTCATTCCTGTAAGTACAGCTGAGGCCTCCGTCTGAATGATCGAACCTTCCATGATTTCATGGTGAAACATATCAACAATCTGACCTTCGGAATCCCTGATGATTCCTCCAATCTGGCACTTGCCAGATAGGTTAACAGAACCATCTACATTAAGTTTGTAGATAGTTCTAGGTGGTCTGCTCCACTTAGCAGTAGCTCTTCTTTTCTTGTTCTTTTTGCCTTCACCGACCTTGCCATCTTCAAGAGACCAGTTGAGAAGAGATTGTCTGATTTTTTGGACAACTTGAGTGACACCATTTGGTTTCTTTTGCCTGAAAATCAGTTCATTTCTAATTTCCCAAATAATCTGCCAGATCCATACAAGTTCTTCAAACTTACTATTAGCTTTGCCAATATAATCTAAGTTTTCATGGATTAGGCCTGAGCTATTAATACCATGAAAGTACATACCTGTTTGTTGTTCGTATTGAGCTATTACTTCTCGGGCAAAGGTGCATCTTGTGAATAGGTGAGTTGCATCTTCATCTGCTTGATTACATAGAGAGCATTGGATAGGAACTCTATTTACATACTTGTTTAGTCTGGCAGCTGTCGGGAGGCCATCTATTTTGATCTTCCAAAGTAAATTCTTAATCCGCGGCGGCAACTTTAGTCTCCAAATCCAAGAGTGTAGATCCTGCTCATGCGTAGACGGAGCTATAACGTTCCTGGCTGATTTAGTTGTGAAGAATCCTTGTGGGTCTGGCTTCCAAATCATCTTATCCCGGGTCTGGCAACATGGAATTTTGATAGCGAGAATGTTTTGAATAACCTCGTGGGGAAACATTTGGTTAAGAAGATTCAATCACCCCTTGATCTTGATCCTTTCACTAACATTCAAAGTTAATTTAAATAATAATTTTTTTATTGTCATTTACATTTTGATAGTATATATGAAATATTAAATTAATGAATATTAATTTTGATATTTTTCAATTAATTTGACGAATTTTAAAAGCCAAATGGGCTTATATATAACAAAGAAATGAAAAAATATCGTCATATTGTTATACAAAAATTAAAGAGAAAGTATGTATTTTATAATATTTTAGCAATTAAAGTTAGTCATTTTAAACAAAAATTATCACCAATAATAAATTGAAAATAAGTAAAAAATTATAATAAAAATGAAAATAAAAACTAATATTCTCTATTTCCCGTCATTTTTTTATTATCTTTAAAAAATTGTGTATGAATAATCTATATATAAAATACTAAAGTAGAGGTCGTTGTGCGATCTCATGTCCATGGAATTTTCTGGATTAAAACGGAATTATTTTTGCTTACATGTCATATTCTGGATTAAAGTGGTATTATATTTTTGGGCCACATCAATTAATAAGTCAATATAGTTAGGTAAAAAAAATTTATAGTTAGGTGAAAAACTTATTTTTTAGATCAAATAATCTATCCAATATAATTGTATATCTTAATTAAATAGATTTATCTACGATAAAATTGTGTAGTAATCTGGTGAGGGTGAGTGGTTGGTAGCCGGAAGATAACTGATTGGGGAAAGGGATAACAGAATTAGGAAGAGGAAGGGAGAGGTAGTTAGGAGAAGAAGAAGACGGGGAAAGAGAGGGAAAGAGATAGAGAGATTAGGAGGTAATGATTCATGTATATTCCATGTCCCACCATGTACACATTTACCCCTATTTATACTACTCTTATTGTAACGGCTCAGGATTATGATTTTCGGGTTACGTTTTAAGGGATAAAATCCCTTGTTCGGATATTGCAATCCAGGTACGGGTCAAGGTTTCAAACTCATTTAAGATTAGTAGAAAGAGGAATTTCAAACCCTAAAAACCTCGAAGGGCCATTGGGTACCCTTAACCTGTCCTAAGACTATGTCGTGGAATCCATTTCAAACGGGAGTAAAGCAGAAGCAAGGTAAAGATACAAGTGTCACAGCAGAGCCGGGTCAAAACCAAATCATAAGTGGGTGATTACCATTTATAACGAGTTATAGAATTAGCCAGGTTCTTCGATTCGCAAAAAAGGAACCCCGTCATATAGACATCGAGCACTCAAATCTGCAGAAAATACCTTAAAAAGAACGGGGAAAGGAGTCAGATTGAGCCACTCATGTGGGACCGGTAATCCTCGCTGAGGCCACATAGTATGTGTTATACCTAATAAAGATGCTCTAGTGCAGTACGAAAGTCAAACACACTAGCATGCTCCTAGTTATAATAATGTGTAAAAATATTGTAAAGGGCCCAAGACAATGCCAAGTGGCATATCCCTCTCCTACCTCTGCACCCCTTCCCATTAGTGCAGAGACTGGCCAGTTCAGTGCTATAGCATAGCAATTTCCTCATGGTGGTGCACAAACCACGGCATCATTATATCATATCATCTCATCGCTTGCCCGATGGTGTTGGGCTATCATATCATGCTCATATAGACTCGATTGACTCAGGGTACCTGATGAGGCTGGGCTACCCTATGACCCTAGTAAAGACTCTAGGACTATCACAAATAACGACCGTTCTGTTTCAAACGCATAAAGTAAGTAGTTGCTCATTCAATTAGTGCAACCTAAACAGGATACTACATGGCATGCTTTTATGCATATGCAACACCTAACATAAAATGCAACAACAGACATGAATGTCCAACTTGAGTAAGCCCCCTAGGGAACTTACCTGAAGATGCAGAACAACAGGATAACACAAGCAAGGGCCCAAATGCAAGTCCATAGCAATCCAAAAGCAATGCACACCTATCATCAAGACATTGCCATAAGCTACCAGACCGATATTCATACATACGAAGCACAAGTCCTCAACATCCTCAAAACCAATCGATGGTAAAACCATTTTCCAAAACCTTTCCGATACGATAAACATCAACCAAAGCCATTTCATTTACTTCCAATCAAACCCATTGATAAAATTGTACCAACCATATTTCCAAACTTTCTTCTCAAAACCAACATCATCAAACCAAGACAAGAATTCCGACATTAACATTTAAACCTTAAAACCAATACCTCAAAATCGCATTATAGAATTAATTTTGACTTTTTGGTTTTCCAACACAATTTCTTAAAGAATATTTCCAAAAACTTGAAAACTTTTTTTAAATAATTTATTACAATAAATGGCTAAAATAGACATCAACTATAATTATAAATAAATCATTTCAAATTTTCCCATTTAACATATGTAAATCCTCCCAAAAGTACATAGCCCCAATTAATATTTCTTTTTTAAAAAAAATAATTTCACAATATAATTTAATAATTCCATAATATACTTTCATAAGGTCAGAATTAAGATAACGATAATAATAACATATCTAATATTAACATAACATAAAAACATCAAAATATCAATAGCATAGCATAAAACAATTAAAATCAACATTTTAACAAATCTCTCAGCCCGACCCAAAAGAAAGGGAAATAGAGAATGGACCCGGATCCAATCAAAGAAGAAAGAGACACCCCACAGCCCACACAACAATATGAAGAAGAGACCCGGGTCCAACTCCCACACCCGGAATCCATACCCAACCCGAGAGCCCAAACCCCAAAAACAGGCCCACTACCCGTCCAAAGGAAAAGAAAGAAGGAACCTCGCCTCTCCCAATCATTAGAACAGAGCTCCGTCTCCGCCGAAGAGAAAGAACGAAGGAAGGGGAAGAGGAAAAAGGGGTTCCCAGGCAGCTCTCGTCCAATCCCCACACACAGATCCCTCCCCGACATAAGCACACGAAGCACACAGAGAGAGAAGACACCGAAAGGAGGGGAAGAGAAGGTGGTTACCGCGACTAGAAGATCTCGCCGAAAAATGTCCGATGGGATCGATTCGGCTCCGACGAAGGTGGATCTGAGTTGTTCTTAGCCTAGAAAGAAATAAGGGACCTTAAAGGTGTACCTTTACGATTGTTTCAAACGAGGGGAGGTGGAGAGGAGGCTTACCGCTCAATTTCAAGGGAGAACAGGGTCACGAGGAAACGGTTGGGCTGCTCGTCCTTCCGGCTCTGGCTTGGATGCTCCTCGCGACTCGTCGTCGTTGAGAAGATCGGAGGGAGCTACTGCTGCTCGACTCGGAAGAAGAAGCTGTCGAGGTGCTCGGCTTCTCCGAATGGAGAAACAGGGGAGTCTCTCGGCGGCTCGCGGCTTAGACGGCGGCAAGGAGGGTGCAGGTTGGCGATGAACGATGAGAAGGGGAAGGAGGGAGGTCGGTGGTGACTGCAAGATTGAGCAAGGGGTGGCGATTTGGGATCTCGGTGTGGCTGCAATCTGAACGGCGGAGGTGAGAGATGGTGTTCACTGGGTTTGAAATTGGAAGCTTGGGTAGGGTTTCCTGGCTTCTACAGAGAGAGGAAACGGGAGAGAGAGAGAGAGAGAGAGAGAGAGAGAGAGAGAGAGAGAGAGAGAGAGAATGCTTCATTTGTGGGTTTCTTTTTGGTGAAAATGCAGAATTACAGGGAGGAGGCTCTCATATGGGGGGAAATGCACCAAAAGACAAAAGTGCAAGCTGGACATGTGAGAGAAGAATCTTCCACAACCGAAGGCTGGGAAACGAGAGAGAGAGAGAGAGAAAGAGAGAGAGAGAGGGGTAAAAGAGGAAAATAAATAAGATTTAAGGAATGGTCCCTACCAAAGGATTCAAAATAGCGAAATAGACTCGAAACTCGCTCACTCGATCAAGTCCGGACTAAACTCAAAAGATTTTCAAGTTTCCCATTACGAATTTAATAAATAACTCCGAATATTATTTTAATTTTCGCATATTGAAGCGGGATAAAGCATATTTAAAATTTTCAACCAAATAATGCAGGAACTCGTTTCAAAGGATTTAGAGTAAACCAATAGCTCGATGATAGAAATTCCAAACCTTCCGAATCTTAGAAATCGAATTGATTATAAACCATTATTTTAATTATTTAATATTATAAAATTTCTCAGTCTTTACACTTATACATCACACATATGTATCTAATAGCCTCTAGAGTAGTTACATGACATTGCTCTCCCCCTTAAGAAAGCCTTGTCTCAAGGCTTAAGCTGGAAATCAGGGAATTGATGGATGATATGGCCTGCTGCTTCCCATGTAGCCTCATCGTTGCTCAAATTGGTCCACGTGATGAGCCAATCTGAAACTAGCTCCCCATTGCTCAGATATGTGACCATGCTATCCAAAATGGCTTCTGGCGCCTGCACTATGTCACATTCCTCATCTGTGACTGGCAAGCTGTGAGCTAGAGCTTGGCACTTGTCAGTAGGTACGTGCCTTGAGTTGAGACACATGGAACACCGGGTGGATGGAAGCAGTAGAAGGAAGGTCCAATCTATAAGGAACAGTCCCAACTCGAGCAAGTATTTTAAAAGGGTCATAGAACTTAGCACAAAGCTTGAGATTCTTTCTGACAGCCACAGAGGATTGCCTGTATGTTTGAAGCTTCAAGTAAACCATATCTCCTACCTTGAATTCCCTATCCGAGCGGTACTTAACAACAAAGAGTTTCATTCGAGCCTGGACCTGTTGGAGATGGAATTTCACCCTTGTGAGCATGTGTTGTCTTTGCTGAAACCAAGCAGATGCATCCAAATTCCTTCCTACAAACATTTGGATGCCCAGTGCTGAAGGGGGGTGGCCATACAATGCTTGATATGGGGACATCTTGAGAGATGAATGATAGTTGGTGTTATACCAATATTCTGCAAGAAATAGCCAGTTATGCCACTGCTTAGGATGATCAGAGCACATACATCTCAAGAAGGTTTCGAGACATCTGTTAACCCTCTCAGTTTGCCCATCCGAATGTGGGTGGTAAGTTGTTCTCATGTGAAGAGAAGTACCTAAGCCTTTGAACAAATGCTGCCAGAAAGAACTGAGAAAGACCTTGTCTCTATCAGACACAATACTCTCGGGCAAACCATGAAAATGGAAGCAATTTTCTGAGCAGTAAAGGAATGACTTAACCCCACAAAATGTGCATATTTCGTCAGTCTATCCACAACCACTAAAACAGAATTCTTGCCTTGAATGGTGGGGAGAGCCTCAATGAAGTCCATTGAAATGTGTGACCAAGGAGTGGTAGGAATAGACAAGGGTTGTAATAGGCCTGGTGAAGCTACATTTTCAGATTTGCTTTTCTGGCAAGTCTCACAGGAAATGACAAAATTCATAACATCTTGCTTGAGATTCTGCCAAAAGAAAAGGGCTTTGACCCTTTGGTAAGTACCATTAACTCCTGAATGCCCTCCCAATGGTTCCTCATGCAAGGCCTTAATGATCTTGAGCTTTAAGTCAGTGGAAACTCCAATAAACACTCTCTGATCAACCCTTAAGACCCCTTTGCATACTGAAAACTTGCCACTCTGATCTGACACATCATCCACTAACATTTGTTGTGCAAGTCGGTCCCCCTTGTAACTCTCTATAATGTCATTCGCCCATGTAGGCTGGACCACTGAAATGGCTGAGCAAGCCCCTTGTGTATCCTCATCTCTCCTAAAAAGAGCATCTGCTACCTTATTTTCAGACCCTTTCTTGTAGGCAATGCAAGAACTCAGTCCCAGCAGTTTCCTCATTGCTTTTCTTTGTAAATGAGTAGTCAGTTTCTGCTCAAGCAAATGTTTGAGAGGTTGATGATCAGTCAGAATGACAAACACTTGTTGCTCAAGGTAATGTCTCCACTTATCCACAGCTAAGAGTATAGCTAACAACTCTTTTTCATAAGTGGACAAGAGTAATGATTTCCCATATAAGGCTTAACTGAGAAAAGCCAGTGGCCTGTTTTCCTGTAAGAGGACAGCTCCTATACCAAAATTGCAAGCATCTGTCTCCACCACAAATTGCTTGGAGAAGTCAAGCATACCCAGAATAGGAGGAGTAGTCAATAGGGATTTCAATTTGAGAAAAGCATCCTCTGCTATTTCAGACCAACAGAAGGCATCCTTCTTGAGCAAATCAGTCAAGGGTTTAGCAATGCCACCATATCCTCTTATAAACCTCCTGTAATAACCAGATAACCCTAATAACCCTCTCAAGGCCTTCAAAGATCTAGGTGTAGGCCAGTTGATTATGGCCTCAATTTTCTTAGGATCTGTAGCCACACCTTCACCTGAGATTATGTGACCCAAGTATTCCACCTTAGACTGAGCAAAATCACATTTAGACTTTTTTGCAAACAATTTGTGCTTCCTTAGAGTAGCCAAAACATCAGTCAATTGTTGCACATGCTTACCCACAGAGCTACTATATACCAATATGTCATAAAAAAACACCAAGACATATTTCCTCAATACTTCCTTGAAGACAGCATTCATAAGGGACTAAAATGTGGTAGGGGCATCGGTGAGACCAAAAGGCATAACTTTAAATTCGTAGTGCCCATGGTGTGTCCTGAATGCAGTTTTCTCCACATCATTGTCAACCATTCTCACTTGATGATATCCAGACCTTAAGTCCAATTTAGAGAAAACAGTTGCATCCCTTAATTCATCCAACAAATCCTCAATATGAGGTATAGGAAACTTGTCCTTTACAGTGGCTTCATTAAGCCTTCTATAGTCAATGCATATTCTCCAGCTCCCATCTTTCTTTTTGACCAAGAGGACATGAGATGCAAAAGAACTGTGACTAGGTTGCACCACACCTGTCTTGAGCATATCAGATATCTGCTTCTCAATTTTCTCCTTTTGAAAAATGGGCATACCTGTAAGGCCTACAAGCTAAGGGAGGAGTACCTTCCTTGAGACATATTGAATGCTCATGACCCCTTACAGGAGGCAGTTCATTTGGTTCTGCAAACACATCAGTGAATTGAGTCAATACTTCTTCGACTGATGTGTGACTGTGAACCTATGATGAAGCCACCCTGCATATTTGTGAGATCTCAACTAATACCAAATGATCCTCAGAGTCAATCAACCTGTTCAACTCCTTCCCTGATAACATTTTGATGCTAGCCACACAGTTATCCTTGCTATCATTAATGCCTTTAATAACCACTTTCCTTCCATTCCTTAAGAATGAGATCTGAACATCCAGAAAATCAAACAAAACTGGATTGAACCCCGCAAGCCAGTCTGCCCCTAAAATCATCTCACTATCAGTCATATCGAGTAACCTTATGTCATAGACATATTTACTGCCTTGCATCTCTCATTCACAACCTGTACAAATCTTATCACTCAGCATCTTCCCAGCAAGCGTGTTCACCACCATTAATCCAGTTTTACAGACTTCAAAACCTGCTGATTTAGCAAGATTTATATCTAAGGAGCTATGTGTAGCTCCACTATCGATTAAGATTGTGACCTTCTTGTCCATGATTGTGCCTTTGACTCGAATTGTAGTCCCAGATTCACCTCCTGTCAAGGCATGGACGAATATCTCAGGCACCTCAGGCTCCTCCTCGCTCCACTCTGGTGGCAATAATCGGTCTTCCCTTTTATCATGCACTTTCTGAGCTATCAAGCTGTGCAACGTCTGAGTCTGGCACTTGTTCCCTGGGAAAAATTTATCTCCACACTCGAAACATAGCCCTTTCTTCAGATCTTGAGCCTTCTTGAGGTTCATTTCAGACAGTTGATTAGTGATAGGCTTTAATGGAGGGATGTGCTCCATGTTGTCCCCTTGACATTAGTATCCCGGTTCCAAGAAGGTTTAAAGGTTGAACCCCCAGTCGCACTAAACCTCCCTGGTACCTTAGCAAGTTTCATTAAGGCTTGCACCGATCTGTAATGCAATCTTGATTGCTCAAATTCCATAGTCATCGATGTCTGGGAACCCAACTGTACCAAAGACTTGATTTCCGGCCTTAAACCACTAATAAAACTCAAAACGAAGTAAGATTCAGTCAAGTGGGAGTTGAAAGCTAACATACCAGCCCTCAGATCTTCGAATTTCTCAACATACTCCTCAAGATCCTCTCCTTGTTCCAGTTTGTTGAAATCGGCTACAATCTCTGTTTCTCTGCGCTCCCCAAACCTCGCACAAAGATCATCACAAAATTCCAGCCATCTCACCCGTGGTTTGTGGATCAGGTAGCCTTGCATCCAAACATCTGCTCGATCATTTAAGTACATGGCGGCAATCTCTACCTTCTGTATTTCTGGAATTGCAAAAATTGAAAAAAACTTCTCAGCCTTGCGAATCCAACTCCGGGGTTTCTTGCCATCGAAAAACGGAAAATCCAACTTTAGTAACCTATTGCTTCTGACGCTGTCACTTGACCAACTCGAATTTGATCCCGAACTGATGTTCGATCCATGGTGAGCCCATCCATTGTTCGGAGGTGGACGACCATGAATTTATCACTCCGGAGGACCCGATCCCATCAAGGAATTGTCTGATTTCTGCTGTTGGCGTCCCCCTAGATCCGGACTGTCTTGATCGCGTACAGGTGGATGGCGTACTAGATCCGTCAGCTGTGCCAATTGTGCTTCTGTGAACTTCTTGAATTCCTCCAGCTGCTTGGCTTGCAGCTCGATCAACTTCGCTTGCTCGTCGCGCCTGGTCTGTGAATCGGTGATGGACTGCTGGGTAGAAGCGGCGAAATCCTTCATGGCATCCCGAAGTTCCATGAATTGAGTTTCCAATGTTTTCGAGCGCGTACCGTCGGCCTTTGGGAAAAAAATTCGAGTGCCAGGAAAGCTTGCTCTGATACCAATGTAGTGATTTGGTGAGGGTGAGTGGTTGGTAGCCGGAAGATAACAGATTGGGGAAAGGGATAACAGGATTAGGAAGAGGAAGGGAGAGGTAGTTAGGAGAAGAAGAAGACGGGGAAAGAGAGGGAAAGAGATAGAGAGATTAGGAGGTAATGATTCATGTATATTCCATGTCCCACCATGTACACATTTACCCCTATTTATACTACTCTTATACATCACACATATGTATCTAATAACCTCTCGAGTAGTTACATGACAAATTGATCCATTAAGTTTTCTACTTTTATCAAAAAAAAAAGTTTCAAATAAACTATTTTAATTTTCACATAAAATTTAATTAAAAAGTAATGTTACTTTACATATATAATTTCACATGACATGCGTATAGAATGTTGTATCTAACTAAATATTCAATTTCCTTTAAATATTTAATTAAAAAATAATGTTCTTCTTTTATCTATCCAAAAACTTCAAGCAATGCCACACTAGGTCCTTTTGGGATTCAGCGAGACAAGCTACACAAACTTTATACCCAAACCTTTACAAACCAAAACTTCTACAAATCTTATTGCAACAAAGGCAAGACATATCTTCAACTCCTTTTGCAGATTTCAAATTCCTTAGAAGATCAAGTGTGATCAAATGAGTTGGCAACTGCTGACAGAAGACAAAAGGCTATGCCTTGGGGATGCTTGGTTTTCTGGGCATCCTAAGAGACTAGATCAGAATAGTAGAACAATATGTATAGTGTTTGATGTTAGAACTATATATTTTACCTTCAGCTTAGTTAGGAATATGCTAAAAGCTTATTTTCAATGAAATTCTCATGATTAAAATTGCATATTGGAATGTTAGGGGTTTCAAAAGGCCCCTTTTTTGGCAAGAGCTAAATCAACTTAGAGCTTCTTACCATTTAGACGCTCTTGTGCTAACTGAAACTAAGGCCACTGATGCCCCAATTGATAAAATGGTAAAATCATCAGGCTTTCATAAAGCAATCTGTATCAGTGCTAAGGGGCACAAGGGAGGAATCTGACTTCTTTACAAATCAAAGTTTGAAGATTTAAGCTTAATTCTTGAGCATTCAGATCGATTCATTATGGTCAAAACTATAGTGGACAAGCATGAAATGACACTTCTATTTGTCTATGCTCCCTCTGTAGAATCGGAAAAAAAAACCTTTTTTGGGAAAAAGTTTTTTCTGTAACACACAAACACAATCTTCCGATCCTTATAATTGGAGATCTAAATGATTTAGAAAACGATTCTAAAAAGACTGGGGGAGCTACTACGTCCATAGCCAGATTTAGACGCTTACAATTTGTCAAGAATGAGCTTGACCTCCAAATTGTTCCCTACACTGGCTATCCCATCACATGGAGAAAAACCAAGACAAATATTAATAACACTTATGAACGTTTGGATAGAGCTCTCGCATGTCGACAAATCTTCAATTGGTTCCCAAAGATTCATATAAAACACCATTCCTTCTCTAACTCCGACCATTGTCCGATCTCTCTAGAAATAGGGAACCAAAACCCAAACAATGGTGCTCCATTTAGATTTGAAATGGCATGGACTACAAAACCGATCTATGAAACTATGGTCCGACAAGTTTGGCATAATCAATTTGTTGGCTCTTATGGATTTAAACTTATTCAGAAACAGAAACTTATTAAACACAATACGAAGAATTGGTGCAAATCTCAAACAAATAACATCTCTAGGCAACTTTCCCAAGTAGAGAAGCAAATTCTGGCATTCCAAGGTCGTTTACCATGGGGAAACATTAGCAAAAAGGATGAAGAAAAACTAGCTAGGCTAGAAAACAAAAGATTCAGATTACTAGAATATAACCACAAGTTTTGGAAACAGAGGTCCAGAACTAATCACCTTCAACTCTCAGACAGAAATACTAAATATTTTCAGGTGAGAGCCAGAGTTAAAAATTCTAAAAAGCCCATAAATTCATTCACAACAAAACAAGGTAATATCCTATATAATAATGATCTCATTTCGGATCAAATCACAATAGAATTATCGGAAAGATTTATTGGAGCTCACCAACATCAAGTAAACCTAGCAAAATTTCGGAATATTCAACATCAAGTCATGATAGAGGAAAACCGAAATCTTATAACCCAACCTAAAATGGCATAAATTAAAAATACAATATCTGAAATGGCAGAAGACAAACCTCCCGGCCCTAATGGCTACCCTCCTGAATTTTATAAAAAAATATTGGCATATAGTTGGCCCCTCCTACTGCAAAGCTATAAAAGCTTTTTTTCACTCAGGACAATTCTTAACTGAAATAAACAAAACCTTTATTGCCTTAATTCCCAAAATTGAGAACCCTACCATTATTAACCACTACAGACCGATTAGCTTATGCAATACAACGACCTCCTCCTTCTCGATTCTAGTAAACAATCGCCCATGTAAACAATTCAAGCCTAATAGGGGAATCCGTCAAGGAGACCCCCTTGCCCCTTACATTTTCATTCTAATTATGGAAGGACTAGCAAGAGAAATGCACAAGGAAGCTTTGCAAGAAGATGCTCTAGTCGGGATCAAACTCACCATAAACGGTAATCCTATAATCTTTCTCACTTTTGTAGACGACACAATTATTTTTGCTAAAGCTGCTCACACTAGTCTAAATACTATTCAGAATATGATAAATAATTTCTCCAACCTTTCGGATCTTACTATTAACTATAGTAAAAGTTCTTTCCAATGCTCGGAAAATGTTAGCCAAAACCTAGCCAAAAATCTTGCCTAAAGCATGGGGATTCCGATCTCTAGCACTCTTGAAAAGTACTTAGACATCCCTATAATTAATGGCCGGATTAGAAATTCGGTTTTTGAAGAGGCCATCCAAAACCTTAAAAAACACCTATCTAAGTGGAAGGCATTAAATCTTTCTCAAGAAGGCAGAGCTGTTCTAATTCAGGCTAACCTCAATTCCAAAACCAACTATCTTATGCATAACTTATTACTCCCTAAAGAAATTCTCAACCAAATAGATCAGATAAATAAGAACTTCTTCTAGAATAAACTTCATTCGAAGAGATATAACCCTCTTATAAGCTGGGATAACATCTGTAAAAGCAAAACCCATGGTGGTATGAGGATTAGAAAAGCGGAAGAATTGAACATAAGCCTTCAATTTAAATTATTGTGGAAACTTAAATCAAATGAAGATAATATCCGGGTTAGTGTCATCAAATAAAAATATTTGCAGAATAACGGCGTTAAAGATATACCAAATCAGGTCACCTCCTGGCATTTCGGTAGATTATTATCCCTAAGAGATAAATTTGAAAAGGGTCTCCTTTAGCTTATACGAGATGGTCTCTCCATAAATATATGGAATATTCCTTGGATTCCTATATAAATCTCAAATATTTGATGGGTAATAATAACCCAAATATGAATGTTTGTCAACTCTTCACTCCTCAAATGCGTTGGAATGAGCCCCTTCTTGGGCGCCCATTTACTCAAAATATTGTTAAAAGAATTCTAGCTCTCAAAATCCCAACTTGGCAAACTCTGGACATGCTAATCTGGATGTCGGATTCCACAGGAAAATTTACTACTAAATCTGCAAAGAAAATTACAAATATCCAAAACCATAACACTAACAATCACTGCTGGATTTGGAACCTAAACCTTCCACCACAACTCATAAATCTTATTTGGAAAATTAAAGTTGACGCCCTTCCCACAACTAGTAGGCTAAATAGGTATGTCAACAGAGTACCTAGCATTTGCTCCCTTTGCGATCAAAGTAATGAAGACTCTGCTCATCTGCTTTCATAATGCTCACTTGCAAAGGAGTTAATAGCGTAATATGAACAACCTCTCTATGCAAGGTCCTCTTTGTGACAATTTGGGCCTAATCAAACAAACAAATCATCACTTTGAAGATCTAGTGGTCATTTGGCAAATGATTTGGGAAATTAGGAATAATTTAATCTTCAGAAAAAACAAACCCCAACTCGTTTGGGAATCTAATAAGGCGGATCAAAACAGAAATTCAAGACTGGAGACAGGCAAATACTGACAAAAAAAAGGAGGGTCGGAAAAGAAAAAAAAGGTCTATGTCTAAGTGGACTAGACCACATGGAAGCATCTACAAAATTAACGTAGATGGTTCTGTCAAACCCATTGGCGTCTGCCAGGTGGGGGGAATCATTCGTGATTCTGAGGGCCATGTAATTGATATTTTCCACCAGGAAGTAAGTCAAGGCACGGTTATTCAAACTGAAGCGGCAGCAGTCCAGTTAGGCATGCAACAAGCTCGAAGAATGGGCCTACGGAAGATTATGATAGAGGGAGATAATCAAGAACTAATGAGATCTCTTACTCAAGGAAACGACATCAGATGGAAAGTTATGCGTCGAGTAGAAGAAATCAATATTATGATAGCAGACTTCGAATCAGTTGAATTCAGACACATCTTAAGAGAATCAAACAGAGTTGCAGATTATATAGCCACGAAGGGCATCATTAGTGATAGATCTACAATCCCTTTTAATAGGGATCTTTGTACCGTCATCCGTCAAGATGATCCAGGAGCGCGATTACATTTTATGTAACAACTCCGAATGTTTGCATACTGTAAAAAAAAAAAACTAAATATTCAATTTCGTCACTTTTTTTACAATGGAAAAATATAACACACACTAAAACAAATATCAATATACATTTTTTTTTATATAGAAGAATCAATATCAATCACACATTCGGTGAAATAAAGCACAAATCAAACACTACTATTTTTTTTTACTAAACAACGTACGTAACACAATAGTCACTTACAAAATATTTAAATTTCACCCCAATTTAACAAAATTCAAAATCCTAGAAATAATAATATCTATCGATATATCTATTATGTATATATGTATATATTCATTTTTAAAATAAATATTATCCTCATATATCAATGGGAGAAAATAATATTATTATGTAGATATTTAATGTAATTTTTCATAATTAATTAATAGAAGTCTTTGATTTAAAAAAATGGTACTTACTATTTTGCATCCTACGTGAATTTGGTAGTTCCTTAATCTATCTATATCCATATACTAAAACCGATGCATTGGTGCCTGCGTGGCGGCATGTGAGTGAATCTGCCTACGTGACGGCGTGAGGGTGCGTCTCGCAAAACCTTCTCCCGTCAAAAAGGAAATCTAATAAAAATAATTAGATAGTTCTAATCTATATAATTAAAAATGATTAAATAATTATTTTATTTTACCATTAACTCATATAATTGAATAGATGGAATATCTTATAAAAGGCTAAATATTATATAAGGAAAAAAAAATATCAATATAACACAATCATCAATATAATTAAACATAATAATAATAATAATAATAAGTGGGTCAGCAAGTATATTGCAAGATTTTGGGTTGATTAATTCTATCTTAAAATATACATTTTGAGTTATTGATTACACGCATCAAACTAATTATATATTATTTTATTATTATTATTATTATTATAGTATATTATTATTAAGATTATAGCCTACCGAAATGGTGAGTTCAGATCTTTGGAATCGATTCTGTATATGGACATATTTAATATATTAAAATTAAATCTAATCATATATATCACATAGGTAATAACCATATAATTGAATAGATGGAATATCTTATAAAAGAGTAAATATTATATAATTATTTTATTTTACCATAGGTAATAACCATATAATTGAAGGGTGTTTTTAGAAAAGTGATCATAATTACCAAAAATATTAATAAATACATAGTAGCAAATATTTGATAGGTGTTATTTTATTTATATCGATTATTTTTTGTGGAAAGAATTATTTATATCAAAATTAATTATTTCATAGTTATTTTATTTATATCTATATTATTTTTTAGTAGAATGAGTTATTTAGATCTAGATTAATTTTAATCTTATATTTCCAGTTATTAGTTTAATTATCATAATGTAATTCATATTTATTTATTTATTTTCATATTTATAATAGGATTTTTTTTATAGATAATAAATGTAATTTTATATTTGTGTTGACATATTCCCGTGCAGGGGACGGGGCATACACTAGTTAATATATACATGTATTGTGATCTTTGAATTGTCTATTTTAACCATAAGATTAAAGAGATAAATACTTAAAAAGTTGTGATCTCCAACAACTTATCTTTTCATAATTAATTAATATTCTTTATATACATCGGCCCCTTATTTTTTCAAAAGATAGTGTTATTTGTGTAACGGCCCGGAATTATGATTTCCAGGTTACGTTTCAAGGGATGAAAACCCTTGTTCGGATCTTGCAATCCAGGTACGGGTCGAGGTTTCAAACTCATTTCAAAGGTCAGTAGAAAAAGGGATTTCAAACCCTAAAGTATCGTAGGGCCGTTGGGTACCCTTAACATGTCCTAAGACTATGTCGTGAAATCCAATTCAAATGAAGTAAAGCGGAAGCAAAGTTGAGATACAATGTCACAACAGAATCGGGTCAAAACCAAATCATAAACAAGTGATTACCATTTGCCAAGTTAGAATATTAGTCAGGTTCTTGATTCGCCCAAGGGTTTCCCGTCACATAAGCATGGAGCAAACAAGATCTGCAGAAATACCTTTAAAAGGAGAACGGGGAAAGGAGTCAGATCGAGCCACTCATGCGGGACCGGCAGTCCTCGCTGAGGCCACATAGTATGTGCTATACCTAATAAAGATGCCCTAATGCAGTACGAAATTCAAACACACTAGCATGCTCCTAGTTCATAATAATGTGCAAAAATACTGTAAAGGGCCCAAGACAATGCCAAGTGGCATATCCCTCTCCTACCTCCACCCCTTCCGATAGGTGGAGACTGGCCAGCTCGTGAATGCATTCATTCATAATAGGGCGGCACGCATGCCTAACCCGCTCCACAATAAAGCCCGCAGGCATGTCATAATATAAGGAAGTTCATGACTCGATTGACTCAGGGTGCCCGATGAGGCTGGGCTACCCTATGACCCTAGTAAAGACTCTAGGACTATCACAGATAACGGCCGTTCTGTTTCAAACGCATAAAGTAAACAGATGCTCAATCAATTAGTGCAACCTAAACATGATACTACATGGCATGCTTTTATGCATATGCAACACCTAACATAAAATGCAACAACAGGCATGAATGTCCAACCTGAGTAAGCCCCCTAGGGAACTTACCTGAAGATGCAGAACAGCAGGATAATACAAACAAGGGCCCAAATGCAAGTCCAAAGCAATCCAAAAGCGATACACACCTATCATCAAGCCACTTCCGTAAGCTACCAGACTAACATTCACACACACGAAACCCAAGTTCTCAACATCCTTAAACCCAATCGACGGTAAAACTATTTTCCAAAACCTTTCCGACATGATCGACATCAACCAAAACCATTTAATCAAAATCACTGATAAATCTCACCAACAATATTTCTCAACTCTTAAATCCCAAATTAAGTCAACTCATATTCAAAATAATTTCTCAAATCATATTTGGCCAAATCCCGACATTTATCATTTAAATCCTCAACAAATCTTTCAAGATCATATTATAGAAATAATTCCGGCATTTTAGTCTCCCAACACAAGTTATTAAAAGACATTTCCGAAACTTGAAAAAATCTCTTTTAAATAATTTACCAACAATGTTTATCTAAAATAAACACCAAATTAATCGTCTTTATAAAATCATATTTATAACACAACATCAACAAATGAATCATTTTATAAGTTAACCTCAATAGTTCGCTTCACTATTTCCTAAAACAATTTATAATATATTTAATATTTCCATAAAATATATTCATTACTCGAAACTTTGAATATTAATATAAAAATGATAATCTAGTAATTACTAACAATTATACAATAACTATGTGTTATAAATTATTAACTCAACATACAACATATATATATAATATAGAACACAAAACCTCTTTTTAAAACTCAACCAAAAGCCCAACCCTAACCCGAAATAAAGGCCCAGTCCCCAAACCCGGATCCATGTCTGGCCCAAGCCCATCTCTTTTAAAAGGAAACCGGTTTTAGATTAAAACAAGGTGAACCGGACCAACCAAAACAAACCAAATAAAAGAAAAGGGAGTGAACCCGGTTCACTGTTCATCGCCTCCCCCATCAGTCCCATTCGAGATCTGGAAAGAGAAGGGACGAGGGGAGCTCGCCGGCGACGATGCTGGGCTCCGACACAAGGCACACACATACGACAAGAAGGAAAGGAAGAAGGAGGAGAGAATAGGCTCACCGAGGCGCGGTTTCGTCTCGCCGGGATGGGTTCGTCGGGGCTCGATGTGGCTCACCGGAGACGGAACCGTACGAGCTTTCCTGGGTTGACAAAGGGATGTCAAAAGGTGAAGCTTTTCGCAGCTTGAAGTCGAGTGGAAGGAGAATGAACCTTACCGATCGAAATCAGGAAAACAAATCAGAGGAGGGGGAAGACGGTGGCGGCGGAGGTTACTGGCGGCGCCGGCCGTTACTGGTGGCTGCTGGCGGCTCCGGAATGCGTCGAGTGGGGCAGAAATGTTGGTGCTGTCACTGCTCGTCGAGGAAGGAGGAAGGAGCTGCTCGGGGTTTCTCGGCGGAACAGGGGCGACGGAGGTGAGGGGAGAAGCGTTCGCCGGCTGCGGGGCTTCTCAGGCAGCCTGCTGGCTGAAATTGACGGGGAGAAGGGATGGTGGCAATGGTGTGGTGGCTCGACAGTGGCGATTTGGTAGTGATTCAAGCTTCAAACGGAGCTCCGACGGGGGCGGTTTTGGGGCTGCTGGTGAAAAGAAAAAGATAAGGGAGCTGCAGACCTTGGCAGTTGTACCAAAGAAGGTGGAGACAAGGGAAAAGTGGGGAGGAGAGGCGTGGGAGCTGTTGTCTGGTCATGTACACCAAGGGAGCCAAGAAGGGGTTTGGCTTCTTCCTTCTTTTGATGCAGTCGAGCACAGAAAAGGAGTATTGCAGAGTGTTGAATGGAGGAGAAAAGAGACAAAAGAGAGAAAGGGGAACAAAGAGAAGGTGGACCCCAAGTTTTCATATACCGGAAACCAAACCCGAAACCCGCTCTCTCGACCTTATCCCGACTCGGAAATTTTCAAATTGAATTTGTAAATCATTACCGGAATTAAATTAATCTATCCAGACTCGCAACTCGAAAGCGGAATCAAATTCCGTCAAAAAAAATCAAAATTCTAAAACGATGCCGGAAGGATTTTAAAAATACGATTTTTAAGACGAAGATGAGGATTTTCAAATATCCGAAATTTTTTTTTTTTTTTTTTTGACCTAAATCCCTTTTTATTTAATTATTTATTAAAATTTATTATTTAAAAATCCGAGTCTTTACAATTTGTTGGGGTATCATAAAACGATTTAATTAAAAGATATATAACATAAAAGATATCATCTGATTGAGTTTGATATATTTTCTAATAGTTTTAGACAAATTTGGTCAAATAAGTTAGATAAAAGCTATAAAATTATTAATTGATATGGTTAAGAGGGTTTAGACTATACGAGTAAACGACACATAAGTGAAATTAACCTCTTAGTTGTATATTCAATTTCATCTAACATGATTTTACTTTAATTTATTTTACAACTGATTGAACATTTTATTAAAATATTTCATGCATAAAATTTAATAAAAAATATTTCAAATAAATTAACATAATAAAATATAATTTATTAACAAAATGTGCAAACGGGTGGGTATCAAATACTAGTAAAAGTTATATAAACAAAACTGCGGAAAACACGGGTAATACAAGTATACAACTAGTTATTAATTAAACCTGTATGTTTTAACCGTGTCTCACACTCTCACCTATCTCCTTCGAAACACACGCACGCCTATTCAATTGACATGATAAAACCAAAGATGGTGGAAGCGACGCACTATCTCTTGGTAGTTGGTGAGTACGAGACAATTAAGATTGAGGCTAAAATCAAGTTATTTATAGGAGGTTTTATTTATATATGGTTTTATATATAAAATGATTATTATAGATTATTTTACTAAAATATCTATGTACGGATGGATTGTGACTACATATATGGCTATATAATATTTTAATTATTTATTTTGGTCTCAAAAAATAAGGGTAAATTACGCCACTAGTCTCTAACGTTTCATACTTTTTTCTTGTTAGTCTCTAACCTTTCGTTCATTCCATTCAAGTCCCTAACCTTTTATACATATTTCATATTAGTCCTTAAACTTCTAATCATTCCATTCAAGTTCCTAACCTATTAAATTTGTTGCACTATTAGTCTATATTATTTTTAAAATTGAAAAAAAAACAAGAGATTTTATTTTAAAAATAATTTAGACTAAATTGTAATTTTTAGGTGAATGTTTAAGATTGGTTAAGAAAAGTATTAAAATTTTAATTAAATAATATTTCATAAACTTCTAAATATAATAATAATAATAATAAATAAAATAAGTTCACTCTATAGTGTGGTTAATTTTATTTAATCAAAATGTAGATAAATTGACTTTAGAAATTTTTAGTATTTGAAATCTACTGAATTTCCACTTTCTAAATTTAAAAACATCCTATTTGTGCATTTTTTGTGTGTGTGACTAAAAATTATTTATACCAAGATTACTATTTCTAGTTAAAAAAAAAATTAGAATAAATCAGAAATTTTTAGGTGAATGCCTAAGATTTGTAGATTTTAAATAATGAACATTTCTAATGTTAATTGATCTAAATTATTGTATTAAATAATTGAACCACAATATTTTGGAAAATTTAGTTTGTGTTTTTTGAACAAAGGGGCGTATTTTTACTAAAAAATTATAAATTATAGGTATTAAAAATAAATTAAAAATGGGATTATTTAATTAAAAATTTTTAATTTTTCTTAACCAATCTTAAAGATTCGCCTAAAAATTACATTTTAGTCTAAGTTATTTTTAAAATAAAATATCTGAATTTATTTTCAATTTTAAAAATAATATAGACTAATAGTGCAACAAATTCAATAGGTTAGGGATTTGAATGGAATGAATAAAAGTTTAAGGACTAATATGAAATAGATATAAGAGGTTAAGGACTTGAATAGAATGAATGAAAGGTTAAGGACTAACAAGAAAAAATTACGAAACGTTAGGGACTAGTGGCGTAATTTACCCCAAAAAATAATATAGATAAGTATAAAATAAAAATGATTAAATGATTGATTTTGATATAAATAATTCTTTCCACCAAAAAATAATCTAAAGATAAATAAAATAACACCTATCAAATATTACATATTTATGTATTAATATTTTTGGTAAGTATGACTATGAAAATTAGTTTTATTATTACTACTACGTTTAATTATATTGATATAGTTTTTTCCGTATATAATATTTACTATTTTATAAGATATTCCATCTATCCAATTATATGTGTTAATGGTAAAATAAAATAATTATTTTTATTAGATTTCTTTTTTGACAGGAGAAAGGTTTGCGAGATGCATTTACGCACCACCACGTATGCAAATGCACTCACGCGCCACCACGTAGGCAAATTCACTCACATGCCGCCACGCAGGCACCAATGCATCGATTTTAGTATATGTACTAGCACAGTACCCGTGCGTTACGCACGGGATTTGTAAAATATATTATATTGTTGTAATGACATATAATTACTAACGACTAAACAACTAAACAACTAAAATTTTAATTATTTTGATTGTACTATGTGACATTCATCCAACTAAAGAAATATCAATCATCATAAGAATAAATCAAATCCAAACATCCAAATGATAAATATACTAAACTGGTTTCACTCACTCAATCCACATCTTCGATCAATAATTAAAAGTGTGATGTATAAATCACGACAACTTTAATAATCCATCACCTTGAAGAATTCAAGGCGTCAATGCATAATTTTAATTTTGGATGTACCTTTATTTTTTTTTAAACCCGTAAAATAAATGTATTACATATTAAGAAACCCTTGCAAGAGTCAAGAGGTCAATGGTTCAAATCCCATTTTTTACACACTATGTGTAATTAGTGGGTGATCAAGGCTTCATTGGCTTATAATTATGTGAGCATGTTTGGTGGCTGTTGGACCAAAAATATATAGAGTTTTTTTTTTTTCAAATTTAGGAAATAATCTCCATTTTTTCTCCAATATTCTCCAAAAACTTAAGATGAAGAATCAGTTGTGATTGCTACCTTTGTTAAGATTATTAGAAAATACTAACAAAAAATGAAGCTTTTATTATATAATTTGTAGATTGTTGATATGACCATTTTTGTAAATTTCTTTAAAGAAAAAAAAAACATGTACACATGTATATTGTTTGCAATATAACTTTTAAAAATATATGGTTTATTTATTTATTTTTAAAAGGCATCAATTAAGAACATTAATTTGAAAATAATTTCCCATTATTAATTATTTTAGATTTCATAATATTTTTTAATTCTTTAATTTATCCATTTATAGCAGGGACTCTTCCGAAATCAAGGTTCTTAACAACCTACTCTTTAAAGATATAGGTTAGAAATTAATATTGTTAAATATAAAATAAATAAAAATGGTAAGTAAAAATAATTTTAAATGTCGATTGTAAATTTAATTTATTTTTTTTTGTGCAAAATAATTGTTAAAGAAATAAATTTTTAGTTAATAACTTGACAAATAAAGTTAATAAAAAAGAATTATATTATTGCATTTACAATTTGATAAATAAACGACCTATGAAAAAGATAATGGCATAAAAGATTAAAATATCAATGAAAGATCAAAATGAAATAATTATTTCAATTACAAATGATTAAATATTGGTCCGAAATTAATAGGAATATTAGATAGCCTACCATGTACTCAAATGTGCTAGTATAGTATCCTTATATATAAATAGTCATCAACTACATACTATTGCTATGTTATCTATAATAACCAAAATATAATTTTTTTCAAAAGTCCGATTTAATTAAGTGCTAATAAAAATTAAATTAATAAAGTAAAAATTTGTTTGTTAGAAAATTATGGTAACAATATCAAAACATGGAAAAGAAAATACATTAATTGAAAAATAAATAAATTAAAATTAGAAGCATGAATTAATTTTCGTTTAAATTGAAGGTGGGGTCAGGTTTAATATGAAATCGCCACGTAAGCCTATAGTTAAGGAAAGTTTGCCACGTGGCTTGAGAAGCAGCTGTTTTAGTATTATATTAGATATATAGAATAGATAGGTTTTAGATAAGATAAGTTTTATCTATATCTAGGTATATCTATATTATTTTCTATCTAGAGGGATTTCTCTTGCAAAGAGGTTTTACGCTGCATGTTCTTTTGAGCGGTTATTCTCACAACACATAAATACTTTGTGTTCCATTGTTCTTCCATTCTCTTTCTCTTTAATGATATTCACTCGCGGAAATTCATAACTCAGGGAATGTTGAAGGGGTCGAAAGAGACGAAACTTGTTTCGTTGAAATATCGTGAATGAGAGAAGATACAAGATACGCCATCGTCGGGTGTACGACTGCCACATGACATGATTGACATGAAGTCTTTGAAGAAGATTCGGATTCAATCAGAGAAGATATATGTCAAAGTTTTTGTCCAACAAGTTGTATCTAAAACAAAGGTTGTCAAGATGGAAGATGGTGGAGGGTACCGGATCGGTGAAGCATAGCACCAGAAGGAAGTTCAAGGAGCGATGCTTGGATTTGATCAACATTACTTGGTGAGATTCAAGTGAGGAGCCTCATGGAGCGAAAGACATTAGGACACGAGGACCTGAAGCAAATAAGGTCTTGAGTTGTCTTTATTCGTTGCTATAGATAAATTATTTGTTTAGGTGGAGATTGTTATATGAGATAATTAATCATCATAGGTAGACAGATAAAATGGATTGGGGTTCCTTCGACAAAACATATTGTTTTATAGCGTTAATTTTGTTCAAGAAATCATATCATTGTAGGTATTTTGATCTCTACTTTATCAAATGCCCTGATTAGTAGTTAGTAGTTATAGTTTTCCATAAACTAAAAAAATAGTATAATGAACTATCAATATATTTGTTGATTTTCTTGAAATTTGGAAAATAAACTAAAATAGCATATTTTGACGGACTGATGAAGTAGTATAATTTATGAGGTTGGTATATTTAAGTGTAATTTTCAAAAAAAAAAATGACACCCAAAATTGAAAACCAATTTCCCCCGAAACTGAGGAGCGCCGCCCCAAACCCACCACCGTTCCCCGGTAGCTGGTGACCGTTTGCCGTTGCAGAAACTCACGCCGGTGACCCACTTGCTCGCTCGCACAATTTCGAGTGCTAGATTTTGATTGTTTCTTCACGTTCTCATCTCGCAGGGTCAAAAGGAAACAGACATGGCTGCGAGTAATTCGGCAGCTGAAGCTGTGTGGGCTGAAATTGAATCCACTCGTTCAGGTGATTCCCCAAACAAAACCCTAAACCCATTCCCTCATTCTTATATTCCCCACATTCATATGAATCTTCATTCCCTATTGATTCTCGAGGCTTACAATCTCGCCTGTTGCTGTGCTTCAAATTGGATTCAGTGACGGACGATCAGCTTTCAATGTCTGTATTTTCATCCCATGAAACCTCAAATTCTTTGTAAAGTCTTGATTTTGTGCTAAATTAGGTTAGGGTTAATGTACCTGTATCTGATCTAATCATACAGATTCCACTTCTTGTTTGGGAAGAACTTGGAAAGAGCAATAAGGATTGTGGATCAAAGAGGTGTCAAGAGGATCTCCGGCGAGCCCAGCGGCCGCTGCATATTTCAGGTTCAGTGCATTCCCCTCCTTTAGATAGGGAAATGGCTATTTGGATTATGCATTACATTTGGGATTTTTCAGCTTTGCATTTTGTTTTTAGGTTTAAGAAACAGAAACCCAATGAAAGGGGATGAAATATGGTGTTCTTATAAACTCTGAATGTTTTGCATTTGATGGTTTGCGCATAGCGCAATGCCGTCGTGTTGTTGTGGCTATGATCCAATGATCCTTGTATGATTTGCGAATTCGTGTATTTTGAGTCACTTTCGTTGTCGTCTCTTGCATTGATAGGTGATGGGCGAGTCCCAGAGGAAGGAAGAGTACTTCTGTTTTCCCGAGTCTTATTGTGGATGCTACTCTTTTTTCTACGACACCATAAACAGAGGAGAGCAGCTTTGTGTAAGTATCAGCATTGCAACTCTCTGAAACTGTAACTTAACCATGTTCATCGCTACTGATCATTGTCGTCTCTCTTGTCGATTAGTGCAAGCACCAGCTTGCTGCCAGGCTTGCTGCATCATTAGGAGTATGCATAGAAGTCCAAGTGCCTGATGAAGAGCTTGCTGTATTACTCTCCAAGCTCTGATACATCGATGGGTTTTCAGGTGGTTTTTACCGACAACAGGCCTTGCGTGCACCTTCCAATGAGTAAGAATGGTTAGGATGATCTTACTGTTTGCGGATTTAGTCTTTGGGGTTTTGGTTGTTTCAAAAGAAGACTGTAAATCATACTCTGTATAAATGAGCAAAATCTAATGAAAAGTTTACAGTAAGATTTATTTCAGAATAAATTAACACAAATTTTACTCACATTATAATCATTACTGCATTAGATCATGCGGCTGTTTTCAACACTACTCCAACCCCAACAAAAGAATACAAGCCCTCTTTGCAGGCAATATCAATGTGGAGGGCGAAATGTTTCTTTGAACAAGTATTCAGTGAATCACAGAGATAGAGCAAAAAATAAGAGCTGTCCTCTAAAGATTACAACAAAAGCACCCTACCTAAAGCAGGCCTGGGGAAATCGCAAACACACAACCACAAAGATGAAGATTCACGTACCACGAAAACGCCTTCCAAGAGAGCTGGGTGCAGAAAAACAATCAATGTCGCCTGTTATTCTAATCTTCACCTTGTCCGAGCAAACACAGTCCCCACACATGAATGTCAGTCGAACATTCTTTTGTCCCCGTCAAATCAGTCAATCAGCAACCGATGCTGAGTTTCCAAACCGAGGTTAAAAGAAATAAATGAATGCCACCTCTCAGCCTTACACCAGTTAAACCAAGGATGACCATTTAGCAGTCCGTGGAATCCACTACCATATCTACGACATGACCTGCACATGCTTAGGCTGGGCCATATCTGATCCGATGGCCTCCCCATGTCATGCTAGTTATTGGTTTTCTCCGGCAATTATGTTGCTTCCTGTACAAAGCATTTACACTGAAAGGCTGTGTAAGTAGCCATGCTGGAAGAAGAGCCAATAACAAAGCTATATGGCTTTTTTTCTGCTTCAGTGATCCATCAAAGCAGCATCCATTTCTGACAGTGGGGCTGTAGCACATTTTAAAAAAAAAACATATAAAAAAAAGTTAGCAGCACTGCAAATTTACATAAAGCATGTAATAGCAAGCTAGCAACAAAATAACAGAAGCACACTGTATCAGTCTTTCATAGCAATTAAAATACACTGCTTCAGTGCACTATTTCTGCCAAGCAAGAGTTGACAAGAAATTCACAAGCTGCTCTAAAATGCGGAAAACACATGCGCGTGAAATACCAGGCTTTTTTCTGTGATGGAAATGCGGTCTTGATATGTGTTAATATCCACGGGAAGGGAACCCATTTGACCCAAAAAATAAAATCACCAACCCAGCTACCCAACAGAATATAAAGTGAACAAAAAGGAATCATCATGAAGAAAAAATGGACAGTAGAATAGAATACCATAACTAATGTAAAGAACGCAGATATACTACCTAGCAGATCTTCATAAGTGTCGGCCAACAATGAAGACTCCATCAGCAGAGGAGGTGAAAACACCTGATCAGGAGTTTCATCCAGGTCATAGAAAGATGTGTGTGACTCGGAAGCTGCACAGTTTGAACCAGTAGTTGAGAGCAAACCATTTGCACGTTCATATTCACTCAGGGTTTCAAATTCATATAAAACATCCCCTGGTTCATCAAACTTGTTCAAAGCAAGATTTTCAGGAGTTTGGTGTGAGAACGATGATGAATCTCCTTCTGCAAACAGCATTTTACTCCTCACAGTAGTTTGTTTCTTTTCTGGACCAAGATGAGAGAAGCCAGTAGATGAAAGTGGCATAAAGAAGTGTTCAGATCCATCTTCTGAGTGACTATCTCTTGATGTTTCAGAATTGCAGGAAGGTACAGACAATGCCGCTTCTCTGACAGATCTTTTCAGATTAAGGACATACGTGGTGTCATTTTCTGAAACACGGAAACAATTTCAGCTTCTAAAGGAGGGTAGTTATACAACAAACAAGATAGTATTTGCTTCACAGGAATAAAATAATCAAGATAATTCCATATTAATACTACAAACCTTGAGGTACATTATCGATTGCATTATGTAAAGATTGACCATCCAATGACTTCCGATCTGACAGATTTTCTATATGGTTCGTTTGAGAGGAAGTGTTCCGCTTTGGTACATTACCACCTTTTCCCGAAGAATTTGGAGTCAAACTGATCAAAGGAGGCAGTTTTAGAGTAGGACTGGCTCCAACTTTCTCAAGCTGAATGTTAGACATTTTTGAAGTCACTTCAGCAACATCATCAACTGTACCATCCTATAAAACAAAACAAAAAAATAAAATTGAAGCATATTATAATTAATATTAGGGCAACATGAAATAAAGTGATGGATATAACAATCTAATTTGATAAAATTTACCATCCTATAAAAAAAAATTGAAGCATATTATAATTAATATTAGGGCAACATGAAATAAAGTGATGGATATAACAATCTAATTTGATAAAATTTACCATTGTTCTTCCACTACTTTGAGCATGCACTGATGTGGACCATCCAGAAGATTTATTCATGGGAGGAAGGTTGGAAGAAATACTGTTTACTTCTTCAGAGAGCTCTGTTATTGAATTCTGAATATTAGGGGCAACTTCCTTCAACTGGTTGATTAGCACCTGCAAAACATTATATAGGAAAAATTAAACAACTATCTGCATGCACCAATAAAATCTGGAGCCATGTAGGAAAGATCATTTCTCATAATCAACGATCACCAATAACTCACATAAACAACGGTACACTATAACTTTATGAACATGAAAAAACTGTGTCAGATGTCATCATCTAGGGAAAGCACTGCCTCCTTACAAGTATCAAGTGCATTTAAAACCACTTCCTACCTGTATACTAGCAAGATGCTGACGATGTTCGGTAAGGGTTGTTGCAAGAGATTCAGCATGACCACCTGTACCACCATCTTGAGCACTTCGTAGAAGCTCCGGACCCTCTCCATCATTTGATTTTGCCTATTAAATGCAGTTCCATTTAGTTTTTCACATGATTAATAAGTCTAATGAGCTACGGTTTTATCAAATAAAAAATCCAGAGAACAATTGACCTCAAATACCAATAAGAAGACACTTACCAGCTGCAGCGACTGCTTATGAATTCGTTGTAGAGCATGCGTCCAACGTCTAAGAATTTCAGCGACATCGACCGTGGGATAATTTCTCCCACTTCTATCATCTGCTCGACTAACTAATTCTTCATGTCTTTGTACATGTGAAGAATCTAAACTGGTCTGCTTGTCCTTATTTGTGTTCCCATATGATCCGTCAGTTTGTTCATTATCTCCATTAGGGGAGGAAGGTTGATCTCCAAGTTGGCCAGATAAAGTTTGAGTACTTTGATCCATGGCGGCAAGCAAAGAAGTACCAGAGATCCGATACCTGAAGAAAAAAATGAGGTTAGTCAGAGGAAAAAAAAAAGACTAAAACCGATACCCTGGGAAGATGAAAGCCTTACCTATGTTCTCGATGGGCTATCAAGTCTTCAATGGGTCCTGAAGCAAGAATCTCATGCTGACCTGTGAGCATTGATAAGCACAAAGAAATCAGAAATCTTAATCTGTAAATAAGTTTTTGAAACAATGCACGTCATGAACAAACTACCCTCTCATAGATGATTCCATAAAACAAGAAACATTAAGTAGTTCAAAATGTTAACCCAGCACACAGGATGATAAGAGATCCCTAGTCAGAAGAGAGAAATAAGATGTTTTACCCTGAAACTTTAATTCCTAACCATGTATTGAAAACACTAAACAAACCAATAAAGCTAAATCTAAAATTCCAAGATTGCTACAAAAGTGTCAAGCTCCAAGATTCTTCCACTTACTTTTACGAGATAATAAGGAATCCCACAAACGAGTGGCTTTTGAGACCAAATGAGAACTTTGACTAGAACCAGAAGCACGGTCATCCCACATTTCAGCTTCAGACTTTGCTTTATTTCTCAAGTCTTGAAGCTTTTCCAACTCTTGTTGTAAATAAGCCTGGAAAAGTTCAGAAAAAAATAGTGAAACATACAAATTTCTGTGCAAGAAGAGGAAACTAAGAATGCGCACAGCTTGAAATAAACAGATGAAACTAATTCAGCTAACTACCTCCTCAGCACAAAGACCACGAAACTCTGCAGTCATCTCATGAGCCAAATTTGACCACATGGCTTGTCTCTGAACAGCCATTTCCGCATTTTTCAAGAACCTCCTCCGTTCAAGTGCAATTCTAGCCTATTCAACATGAACAATTACTACAAGTTTATAAAATGACAGAAAGTAGATGGACATGGAAAAAAAAATCAAGAAATCCAATACAATAATTTTTTTAAAAAAATATTAGTATTGCTAAGCAAATGAATTGGTCATCACATAAAATACACTAAGAAAGTCACAACTAAGGGCAATCTGCTGCTTTTATACAGGAACAAATATATCATACTCAAACAAGACTGGACAAATCAGCACTCTAATAATTCTATATAAACCAATCATAATTCTTGAAAATAATCAAATTTTCATCCAGCTACCTTTGTTACTGGAAGTAAAGCTGCAGCATGTGAAACAGCTACATCTGTCAAGGAAGCAGGGAGAGGATTGGAAGAAACATCCGCCGGAAATGTTCGTCGATGAACCTCATGCAAAGCATGCAAAGAAAGTTGCCACAAAAGTTCAACAAACCTGTGGTCAAACATCTAGAAGTCATACATCCAGAATTAAACAAAGAATAACCAGAAATCCGTGCAACTGGAACTGAAAATGTTGGATGAAAGCATAGAAATTTTTTTTTATGATGAAACAGTTATCCTGGGTGCAGCAGCAAGCTATCAAAGGAAACAGTACGTACTTGCCATATAGATATTACATTGTACTATAATATAACAGAACCATAAATTTCTACTCATGCCTTTCTGGCCAATGTCACCTAAACTGGGCATTCTGTGATCTGGAAATGTCAGGTATACCCTAGTTGATGCTTTCGATAAGTCTGGTAAGAAGGAAACCTTAGACTATTGAGGGACATGTGAAAAAAATGAGGCCCTGCATTTCCCGAAGTAATTTCAAATAATCACTATATACTTGATTAGAATGGCCTAAAAAGTTCAAAAGAAAGCCTTGAAAACTTATGGAATCTTAGCCAGCAGCCAAGCATGAGAGTTACTACAGTGCTTCAGTGAATCTTTCTCCCTATGAAACTGAAAACTAAAAGGGGCACAAATTGGATTACCTCATAACTTACAGATAAGCTTCCAAAAATTTGCATCTATGTACCTTGTATAGTTGTATTTATACCCTACATGATCTCAGTTGGACATGGATTCCCAAGAACAAGAAAATCAGTTCATTACTGAACTTTTCCATCAAATTTATCATAGATTACTTATCTTCAACTCCAACTATATATAGAGGAATAAGATCCCATCACTGAAAACAGAAACTTGTGATCCATACAACCATTCAAATTCATTTTCCACTAAGATGATAATCTAGTAATGAAATGGCCACAAGCTAGGATAACTCCACTAGATCATATCATACCCAGTATGCCAAATCCCCCTTACCTCTGTGATTTCTACTCATCATCCATGTTAAGTGTATACAAGTCCCTCCCAGAGGTTTTTGTTCACTAATTTTCCTTTTCTTTTTAGAAGAGGGTCATGCCTCTAAGCATAATGCCTCATACATCAATTAACTAAGAAAATTCAATGGAAAAAAATAGAAATTCAGGAATGATTATGTAATGTAATAAATAAGAGAGAGCCTAGCCTACCTCGGTCCACAACAAGTCGCCAGGGATGAAACCCTTGAATTGCTTCTCGGGAGCGCCCCTTGTGATTCTAGCTCGCTAATAATTCCTTGCACTACCTACACAGAGCCGGAGAAAATTACTAAAATTCCAAATAAACAAAATGAGGGGAAAAGAAAACGACTCGCAAAATTTCGAAGATTTTGAATTCTTCCACAAATAATAAGAAAAATAATCGACAATAACCAAAAATCACCTTGCGAAAATCACGAGACTGAGAAGGATCGAAAATCGGCCAAACCTTGTCGAAATCCTGGCGAGATCTCATAGTTCAGCAAACGCGAAACGGAAAAGGGAAACCGAACACCAAAACCTAGTAATTTCAAAAGGCATCCAGAACAATACCTTGGCAGATTGAACAGGACCTCTTAGCGACGACAAGATGAAGTAGAGAAGCTGCTCGCCCAATTTAGGGTTTGAGTGGCGGAACAACCCGACCCGGGGAGTGGCGGTGCCGGATCCGAGCCCTATTACCGCCGGATCCAGGCCTAGGAGCAAGCAATTGGTATACATTGCACTCTCCAGCTCGATCTCTCTCTCCTTCTCCCTGTCCATTGTCATCCCCCTCTCTCTCTCTCTTTCCCCTGTAGACGTTTCGTTCTCTCTGTGTTCTTCTCCTTCTCTCTCTGGTTGGTTAAGCTTTTGAAATTTGTGGGGGGTTTTGAAAAGGAGGGCCTGAAGTTTTAGGTAATTGCGTTAAGGTACCGGAATGGGGTGGGGATTGTAATTACGGTGGTTTTGGAGGTCCTTAATTTAAACTCCAACGGGTTCACGTTTTGATTTGTGGATAGGTTTTTTAGAGATTCAAACAAATAATAAATAATTTGAATTCTGAAAATACTCGGTCTCGAAATTTATGATGATTCTACGTGGAATTGTTTTATAGACTGAATGAAGTATCAAAAATAATAGAGAAGCTAAGAAAAGACATCGAAAATCAAGAATCAAGAAAATTCAAATAAAAAGAGATGAGTGTGGTAAAAAAAAATCATTAAATCACCTAGTTTTATAAAAGTTCTAAAAATATTATATTTCCAACTTATCACCAACCATCATTAATTTGGAAATATTATACATTATATTTCCAACTTAAGTTAATTGCAAAATCTGTTATGAAATAAATTAAAGAGTTGTTACTTTTGTTAATTAAAAAATTCTTAGATTGCCTATTTTACATTTTTATCAAAGTTTAGGAGTGTGTTTGATAATTCGAAGCTGGTGGATTGCTAAAATCGATGGACTTGAGAATTGGATGGATTTTTTTAGAGCAATTGGATGGATTAACTATGCAAATAAATGTCAAATAAATTGGATGGATTAACTATGCAAATAAATGCCAAATTGAGTTATTACGAAGTAGTACATTTTTATTACGAGCTAGAAAGCTAGAAACATGTTTAGTACCTATTTGATATGTTAGCTTAGTACAAAATGAGCGATGATGGAGAAAAAGAAGAAAAATATTTGTGAATATTAATTTTTAAAAAAGATGGCAATTGTTTTTATTTTTGATCTAGAAAGATGGAAATTGTTAAACGTAAGTCTAAAACATTGTTAACCACATAGTTATGACACCGGCTTTCTAAGTTGGTGGATATTTTCAATTGACGCCTCTTAAACCACATGTGTTATAAGGAACTCTGGTCTTTCTCCACTTGGGAAGGCCGGACCGATAGAGATGTAATGTGGTGAAATTCGCCAAGAACAACGGAGGTAAGTGGGTAAAAATTCACCAGCCCAAATCGGTGTGATAACCGTACACCGGGTGAGAAATTTGTTATGCAAATATCAAGCAGGAAAAAATATATATATTTTTTGGTGTTGAAAAGAAAAAAAAAAGGGTTAGAAATGTTGGGCATAATTAATTACTAATTAGACCACACCACTTGGTACTAGCAAGCACCCCAAGTAAGCCTTATACCAAAAAAAGTTAATTTCTTTCTTTGATAGAAAGAATATGATGAAGTGTTAGGTGAGGCTCAAAAATTGGAAGGCAATGCAACCAGGGGCGGAGGGAGGGGGGGCATGAGGTGGCTCGAGCCCCCTGGGTCGGAGGAAAAACGTAAAAAAAAAAAATGTATTTTTTTGGTAATTTTTGATAATTTAAGGGTTAAAATAAGTTAATTTGAAAGAAAAATCAAGTAATGTGGTTAGCTTAGTTGGTAAGGGGTGGGAATTTGAATGATTTGGTCTTGAGTTCAAATCCCCATAGCTTCATTTTATGGATTTTTCTTCCTTTTAATTTTTTATACTTAAAATAGCTATTAAAATCATACATTTAATGTGTTTTCTACTCTATTCTTTACAACAAAATTATATCTTATATATATTCAAACAAAAAAAAAAATCCCGAGCCACCCCCTCGATTATTTTCTGGCTCCGCCCCTGAATGCAACTAACCTTTTTTCTAATCTCTTTCTTTAATTTTCAGGAGAATTTGTTTATTTTGCACTCATGATCGATGGAATTCAATCTCAAGTAATTAACTTTGCTTTTATAAATGAAATCTCTGGTTTGTGCATATGAAGTTTACTGTAGTAGACACCAGTTTGTTTAATGGAGATGAACCATCGCCAGTGAGAGAGCCGAGGAGTTTACCTCCTAAAACGAAAAGCTCTTCTGCAGTGGTTCATAGGACAAGAGTAGCAGAAGAGTGCGTGCGTGCTGATGAAGTAGTAGATCAAGAGAAAGCTACTGATCTGTCTGAGAACATTCCAAAATTTTATTGTTTTTTATTCTAAATTGTGTTGTTATGGGCGGTGATGGATTTGGGTTTTACGATCTGTGATCAATTGATGGTTTTCTTTTGCTTTTTTTTTTCTCTTCAGAACTGATAGTCATTTGTGTTGTTTATTGATCACTTCAATTGTTGACATTCATCCATCTACACTCTTCCTTTCAGTCTTTCACCCGTCTCCTTTTGATTTCTTAGGGTTTTGCTTTTTTAGGAGGTGTCAAGCAGATAAATTTCTACCAGGCTACAAAGATGTGGTTCATGAGGGGTTCAAGATGCAAAAAGGATAGGCAAGGAGATGTCGCTGTTGAACAAAAAATGCGCGAATAATTGTAAAACATATTTTATTTAATTTTTTAGAATTTGAGTTCGACCCCTTTGGTTATCCTCTTGATTCGAAGTTGTTTGTGATTTGGGCTGCACCCGGATTTTAACGGGTTGCCTACGTATCTCTTGGAAGAGAATCAAGCCTTACGTAGTTCAGAGTATTTGATTTGATTTGATTTTTGGGTGTTGGTGATTGAACCCGATGAGCTTGATCTTTATATCGGGTGTCCTACGTACCCGTTTAGAATGAGATCAAATCACTCGTAGTTCTTTTTAAGAACAGTTTGAGTTCGAGGAAATTTGATTTAAGGTTTTGACTCCGTTTTTTTTTCTTTCCTCGTTTAGAAGTCAATTTTGATATTGACTCACTAGAATGAACTAGCAATGAAATTTCACGAGTTTAACTTTGTAATTTTGTTAAACCCCAATTTCTAATTTGTACCAATTATAATTCTTATATTTTATGGAGCTATCTTTGCAATTAACCCTTTTTTTTTTTTTTACTGTGCCGCACACATGTACATTCATTTTATCATTTTTTCCTTGGCTTTCCACAAAGATGAGCTCTATATAGGTAAAGCCAATTTTGAGCCCAATTTAAGGGCTTGATTTAATGGGTCCGAGCTATAGGGTGTTTTTTAAGAGGTGGAGGAGATGGAGATGGGAAAAAGGAGGTGGAGGTAGGCCATTTTGTCCTACATTGAGGTGGGGTGGTGGGGAGATGAAAGAGGAAAACAGGGCCATAATCAAATTCCAACAGAAGGTCCATTTCAAATTGCTCCCTTCCGAACCCAAATCGAGCCCAATTCTATCTCTGCTTTATTTTATTTTGAATCGGATCTGATTTCCTCTTCTTTTTATTTATCTATTTTTTTTTTATCTTTCTTCCTAAAAACACACAATTTCATCGACACGCCCTCTTTCTTTCCTGTTCATCGTCTCTTCTATTCGCTTCTTGTGCCCTCTCAACTATAGCGTTCTTCGATCTCAGAGCGCCGCTCGGAGGAAGGTGGAGCACAGGCGGCTTGACGACGGGGCGTGAACAAGGCTTTTCCAACCCCAAGTTTCCCCAACTAGGTGCGTTTTAGGTTTCCTCTCTTTTTTTCCCTTTTTTTTTCACTTGCCTTATCTCCAATATGTGAATTCCAGCCCTTAAACATTTGATTCGAATGATTCAAGCTTGGATCAAGAACCTATTTTGCCTTTCTCCTTAATTACGTTCTCAATTTCTGAGTTCGATAACTTTTTGCTTGCACTCGTTTTAGGGCTGTGATTTGGGACGACTTAGGGCTTTTCGGTTGGAAGAGTTGAGAAAGAGGGTAAGGGAAGAGTTGAGAAAGAGGGTAAGGGAAGAGAAGGACGACCAAGGCTCAAAAGTGTGGAGGAGTCCCGACTTTGAACGACCGACGTAGAGGTATGCTGGTTTTGGTTTAGGTTTTATGTAATTTGTCCTCCAAACTTCAAACTCTCAATCAACTTTCTCTTCTGATTGAATATTTGACATCTTTTTTTTCCCTGAGTTCTGCCGTGGCCTTCTCTTTTCTTTCTCTCTTTTTTTTTAATATGCTTCTGACAGTACCCAGTTTGATGATTTGATCAATTTGATTGAAGTTTCACCAATTTATTTGGTTTGTTTAGGATGGAAATTGATTCCAATTTGGTGAGATTGTTTTGGCTTTGACGCTGGTTTTGATTCCAATTTCAGTTTAGACTCCTTGAGGTGCAAGTTTAGACTTGCCACAAAGGCCTGGTTTGCTTAGTGTAATTCGATATTGAATTTATTTGGTCTTTGCTGATGCCACTTCTCTTTGGCTGGATGTGTGCGACTTATATTCTGCTTGCTTGGCCTTATTTTGCCAGTACTCTCTTTTATTTGATTGAGAGTTTTCCTGGCCTAGTTTACCCAAACAATTTGCTTTCTTGGATTTCAACTGCATCATTGTCATGGCTGTCTGCAATTGAATTGCTTTCTTTTGCTTGTTTGAGAGAGTGATTTGTGTGAAAATGAACAGATGATATGATCAGTTTCTTCTTCTTTTTTAATTCCAACTTCATTATCTGGCCGCAGTGAGTTTTTTTCCAGGAGCATTTCGCCCTCTTTTAGGGTTATTTGATGATTCCGAAACCCAGGCCACAAGCGAAAGCTCGCAAGGGCGGGGTTTCGAGAATCGATTTTGACAGCACTTCGACTTGTTTTGGGTCAATTTGATGGCTCCGACTTGATGAAGTTGCTTTTTTTTCTTTTCCTTTTGCTTGTGTGAAATTGCTTGTGATTTGTGCGCAAACTTGCTGGCATGTTTTAAAATTTTGGGCAACGCTTCGCCCTCCCTTAGGACAATTTGGTGATTCCGAAACCCAGGCGACAAGCGAAAGCTCGCAAGGTTTGCTAGGGCGGGGTTTCAAGAATCGATTTCGGCAGCAATTCCACCCAATTTAGAGTAGTTTAATGATTCCGGAACCCAGGCCACAAGTGAAAGCTCGCAGGGTTTGCCCGGGCGGGGTTCCGGGAATCGCGTGAAGAGGTTGATTTTTGCCTGCATCTTGCCTGCCTTCAGGGGGATTTTATGGTGCTCGAAACCCAGGCCACAAGCGAAAGCCCGCAGGGTTTGCCAGGGCGGGGTTTCGAGAACCAAAAGAGCCTAGATAAAAGCTCCTACCTTGCTTTGTGATTTCTGCAGTAGTGTGCTTTCTCTCCTTTTCTTTGCTTGCTTTGTTTGTGTTTTTTTTTTCTCTGCAATTGTGGCCTTTTCTTTGCTTTAGCCGTCTGTAACCTCTGTAAGAGAGAAATTCAGCCTCTTTTTATAGGGAAAATTTAAGAGATCAGTGGATCCCTCCCTTCCTTATTTTTATGTGCAATATTATTCTCTTTTCCTTATTTCTTTTAGAGAATACACGTTTACCTTTTTTCATGAAGGTAATATATCTTTCCTTCCTTTTAGTTTCGAAAGCATATATTCATATATACAGTTACTTTCCTGTTGAACTTCACCTTTTCTTTTTTGGGTGATTTTCTGCCTTTTACAGAGTATTTATTTTAACTGCTGATTCTTCCTTCTTTCATTTGATTCTGGATTTCGTAAATTCAGCAGCCATATATTTCTGGGCTGGGCTCCTTATCTTCTTCTTTTTTAATTGTCTTGGGCCTGCCCTTCTTTGAAAACACCAAGCTGGTAGTCTTTTTTTGTGGATTTTTTTAACCCACTAATTCAACCTTGTTTTACTTTTGCAGATTAAACAGACTACTTGAGCCAGCGTTGGATTTTGAGAAGCTCGCCACCCAATTAAGTGACAGGATTCCCGCTCTCGGCAATTCAACTTTTATCATTATTTCCATTGTATGCTCAACTACTGTATTTGTATACTATAGTTATGAGCTTACAGAACGCTAAAATGGTGTATTTGATATTTAACACATTTTGCACACTCTTTACTTGTTTGTAATTATTGTTAGTCAATTTGTATTCATGTTTAATATCACATGAGATCCTTCACGAAAATAATTTCATGAGCTTACATGATATCTTTTAATTAAACACGAATTTTTACTCCCAAACAGTCGCATAACAACTCATCATTGTTTTTCTTGTTCACTGTCCATTTGTTACTTTGTCTACATGGTGCTGAATTGAAATTTCGTATCCTCTGGTTTTAGAGTTCGGGTAGAACTTCATTTCACTTTCATGTTGCTGCATTCAAATTGCGCCTGTTTGTTTTTTTACTATTGGAATTTCAGCTTTGCCTTAAGTTTCTCATTATGTTCACCTTTATGCTTTCATTTTTAATCTCTTTTACCTTGTTTTTCCCCATGTGCCTTTGATCCCTTTTATGTTTCATGTACTTTCTTAAGCCAGTATTGTTCATCTCCCAAATGGGATTTTCTTCTTCTATTCATTAGTCCTCCTGAAGGTGTTTTTTTGTTCTCCCAAATGATGGAACTTTGAATTTTTTGGCGATACAAAGTTTCTTGGTTATTTGCATAGGGTGTTAGCATCCTGAAGACGACTTGTGGGACTCCCAACTACGTAGCGCCTAAGGTAGTAACGAAGCTCACTGTCTTTTATATAAATATCATGTCTGATTCATGCTTTCTGAAAGTTTAACTTCGTTGTCTTTTCAGGTTATTAGTCACAAGGGATAAAATGGTGCTTTGGCTGATATTTGGTCATGTGGAGTTATGTCCTGCAAGAAACCCTTTTCCCTCATGCTCCTCCTCCCCCTTTCCCCTTCACCGCAATGAAAATGGTGAATCTGTGAAATACTGAAATAGTGAACGGTGTACAGAAAGCCTCTATAAAAAAAGAGATGAACTTTAATTGAAGGCTTTCACATTATTTTAAAGCTGCAAGTGAGGAAATACCCAAAAGTGTGTTTGTCAGTGAGATTAGAGTGAAGCAGCACCTCCTCCCCCCACTACCTTCCCAGCTGTTGAACTTACCAACTTCTTCCCACTTCAATTTACACAACATCACCTTCAATTAAAATTCAGATTTTTATTCCCTGATCTTCCTCTGCATTGAGATGGCAATTGCTATCACATTTCCATCTAAGATGGTATCTTTGTTGCTCTTCCTTAGTTTTGTGCTTCTGGGTTGTTCTCATCTGGTCAAATCTGCAATCACTTATGACGGGAAGAGCTTAATCATCAATGGGGAAAGGAAAATCCTCATCTCTGGCTCCATCCATTACCCTAGGAGCACCCCTGATGTGAGTTTGGTGTCTTACATTTTGTAAAATTTGCAAAGTATGATCCTTTAGGTCACAATGTGGCGATGAGATGGATATTTGGGATTTTTCATGGGGTTTGTGCTTGCAGATGTGGGAAGATCTCATAAACCAGGCTAAAGATGGAGGCTTGGATTGTACTGATACCTATGTGTTTTGGAATGGTCATGAACCTTCTCCCGGCAATGTACTATTATTACTGGATCTCTTGTTTCTGTGCCTTCAATTTTACTTGCAAGATTTTAAATTTAATTTTCTCTTTGCAGTATGATTTTGAAGGAAGCTACGATTTAGTGGAGTTCATAAACACAGTTAAGTTGGGGTTTATGTTAATCTCTGGATTGGTCTCTACATTTTTTTTCAGAGTGGAACTTTGGGTATTAAAGGACCTCAAAACTATTGATTTTCCCCCCTTTCTTCTTCTGTCACTTATTTCCATTTCTTGTAACTTCAGTGCATTTTGTTCTTTGTAATTGTAAATTTTAATTAAGCTTTTTATGTAATTGGCAATAGCTTTTGTGAATATTGACATCCATCAATCTGGTGCAGTGGCTTTCCTGTATGGTTGAAGTATGTTCCCGGGATCAGCTTCCGCACCGACAATGAGCCATTCAAGGTTTGCTACACCTCAGTGTTTTCTTTTTAATTTTCAAAATAATGGAAAAATTAGCATGCTTTTGGAGTGGGAAAAGACACTCATAATGAAGGGAGTAAAAAGATATTCCTTTTATATCTTCTTGGATGATCTCATATTGTCTTTATCTAGAAAGATTACTTATTGATCTTTCATGTTGGATCTTTTTTTTGTTGTTGTAAAGAGCGTGATGCAAGGATTCACTCAGAAGATTGTTGAGATGATGAAGAGTGAAAGCTTATTTGCATCACAAGGAGGCCCCATTGACCTTTTAAACATCCACCTTCAACTTTTTTGTGTTTGTTCTCTTACACGGCTGATGTACTTCTTTACATGCAGATGTTCAAAGAGGTCACTGAGAAAAATGAGTTAAAAATGCCCATGTTAGTAGGTTTAACAAAATCAATGCATTTTATATCGATTATACTCGGAATTTCATCCATCTTCATCTTCTTGTTTGGTTAGCCTCTGATCTGTGGTTTTTTATATTCAATATGGTATCCCAAATTCTGTAGCTAGGGTTTTGATTACTCAATGAAATTCATGTTTAAAATCAGGCAATCTCTCCTTCTTCCCTCTTTATTATTTTTTCAATTTCAGGTTTTTCAATTACTTATTCCAATTTGTTCAACAAATTTTCATTTTTCCTTTTTTTCGTTTCAGATTCGATTCCCAAATTCGTCTTCAACTCTGACCAGGTACCATCTCTGCAGGTTCATCATCTTTGCTTTCAGAGTTTACCACCATCAATTTCAAGTCTTCTTTGGTGTCTTTGAGGGTTTACCACCATCAATTTCAAGTCTTCTTTGGTGTTTCTCTTTTTGAACTTGCTTTCTTTATTGGAATCGTTTATTAGAATTTCTTATTCTCTTCTACCTGCTACTGGTTTCCCATTGTTTATTAGAATTTCTTGCGGTCTTTTCATATTTATGTAGTTGTTCTGATAGCTTTTGCTTTTCATTGGACCTAACCTTTCAGCGCTTAGATTTGCCCTTGTCATTCCTTCTGCCTCTACTCACCGCGAGTCTTTATCTTTTGATTTAAACCTTCCTCTTCAATTGCCTAAATCTGCTTGTTGTTCTTCAGTTGAATTTAAAGGTGGTTGATTGTCGAATTATTTTATTCCAGCCTTACTAGTTCTTTTGATATTGGATGGCAGAATCTGTTGTGATCTTTCCAGTTTTTGGAGTTCAAGTGGAAACTCATTGTAGAAGATATCAAGTGGTCTATTATTGTAAGTGCTCTAAATCAAAACTTTAGAAACAGTTAAGCTACCAGAAATCAAGTGTCCTATAAATCAGGATTCATTTGAGAATCATTAAGCGAAAATTTTCAAATACTGCTCCTCTCTCTGGGCATCAGCAGTGAACATTACAAGCAGGCATCTGGCACTGAAACGATCAGGTGCTGAACATCAGAAAGCGTGTAGGTTATGTTGAGTCCAAATGTGGTCTATTTGGTTTGTCATGTTCTAGTTTATGGTGAATTCTCATCCTTGTACCTTTGTTGCTTTTATGCTCTCTTTCTACCAATGTGAAGAGAGGAGGAAGATGTTTTAGTTGTCAACATTTATATATTTAGTTCTGAGAAGAACATTTCTCCTTGTACCTTATTCCACATGCCCAGGGGCCAGGCATTAGAGAGTTGAATTTTTTGACTGCCTTGGTGAGCATGCCCACTTCTTTATTTATCGAGAGCAATTTGCTTTCCCTTTTGTTTTAAGAGAGAGAGAGTTGTTTGTTTCTTTGCCCATATTGCCAAGATTTGTTAAGCTTGTGCTTCAAAAAGCATCATTCATTTTACTTATCCAGAAGTAAATTTCTGGCTATCGATTTTAGTTCAGGGGTAGAGTTTTTCAACAAGAAGATATTGAAGCCCTTGCTTACCAAGTGTGTTACTCCTGTCACATGCTAGTGGAGCTTGGATCACTTGACAAGAATTTTTAGTTGTCTGATATTTGGGACTGAAAAGTCTGATTAGTGAAAGGATTCTTACTCCTGATACTTTTAAATGTTCAAGCCAGGTAAGCTGGAAAATGGAAAAGCTGTTGCTGTAAAGGTTCTATCTGCTGAACTGAAAGGAGTTGACGAGGATTCTTACTCTGATACGCTCGAGCAGTCAGGCAAAGCCTTGCAAAGAATCGATGGTTCCGTCCTGTGAATCCGGAGTCTCCCTTCAAGGGGAATAGGGATATTGGTGCAGCTGACAAACTTACCTTCTTCCCAGATGTGGAGAAGGGCAAACTCAAGATTCGGGCCGAGGATATATTGAAGATTCCAGGAAGGACTGGGCAGCAACGTTGATCGGAGTGGTAGCCGGTGAACAGGTACCCTATAGAATGGTCTATGAGTTATGCGAGCAGGGCTGGAAAGTGGAGATGCCGAAGTTGTTTCAGAAAACCAATGACGTGTTTGTCTTCAAGTTTGGATCTGAGGCAGATCTAGTCTGGGTGCTGAGCAACGGACCCTGGAGCCTGCAAGGGTCTAAACCCCTAATTCTGAAACGATGGACTGCGGGCATGCCAATTGCCTGGAGTTCGTTTGATAAGATTCCCAGCTGGGTGTGTATTCCCGATTTGGAGCCTACCCTCTTCACGGCCACAAACTTAGGCAGCTTTGGGAGCTCGATTGGAACTCCGATCTGCTTGGATGAACTGACTGCAAAAGGGGAGAGGATATCGTATGCGCGTATGCTAGTGGAGGTTACAGTCAAGTAAGCGGCAGTAACATCGATTGAAATAGAAAATGTGGATGGAACAAAGTATCAACAGCCAGTGGTCTTCGAATGGCTTCCTGCTATGTTTAATGGGTGTGAGAAATTTGGTCATTCAGATGATAGGTGCTACAAGCGTAAGCGGTTCTTGCATCCAAGAAACAAGAACATATGGGTGGTTAAGCAGACAGCTGAATCGAAGGAGGTGATGCATCAGACGGAGGTTGACAGGAAAGGAAAAGGACTATATGTGGATATGGCTAAGACGTTTGCTGGTTCCAGCTCCCAGCAAAAGTCTGTTCAGGCCGGGGCAACCAGTTTGAGATTTCAACCAGTCGACAGTTCCAAGAAAAACCAGTCAACAGATAGTGTGAAGATCAGTTTTAGCTCTGAGTTGAATCAGCAGCAAAGCGGCAAGGCAAGACAGGATGAGATAACAGTTAGAGAAAGTGCAGCTGCTAGTTCTATGAAAGGCACTCAAGAGGAAGGGTGGTATGTACAGCATAGGAAAAAGAGTGCTAAGCCCCATGGAATGAATGATAATTCTGTGCAGGGGAGATTGGTTGACAGTAATGGGTCTAGATTCAGCTCTCTGAGATTAGATGGTGGTGATTCTCTGCAGAAGGAGGTGTATTCAGGATCTATGGCACATGCTGAACGTGAGGGTAGCACTCACTCTGGAGAGACACATGGATAAGGTAAAAATCGCGGCATGGAATATAGCGGGTCTAAAGGACTCGTTTAAGCATTAGTATAATAAATTCTTATTGTTTTGATAATGAAATTGGTATGATAGGGCTATTGGAAACTAGGGTGTTGCATAGAAATATTCAGAATATTAAAAATGGATTGATGAGAAACTGGGGCTGCTGTATGAATGGGGACTTGAATGTGAAGGGGAGGATTTGGGTCTCCTGGAATCCAGCAATGTTTGAGGTTACAGTCCTTTTGATTAGGGAACAGTTGATTCACTGCCTTGTCCAAACAAAGGATCTGAAATTGAAATTTATTGCCATTTTTGTTTATGCAAAAAATACAAAAGCTGAGAGAGCTGAGCTGTGGACAGATTTGCAACAGATTTCTGAGCATATAGATGAGCCATGGATTGTTTTTTGATTGCTAAAGCATGGCTAAAGGTTGGACTATCCTCAATTTTTATTTTATTTTGAATTAGAGATTAGGGTTCTTCGATCTATGTTGGCCTAAAAATTAGATTCAAAATTTGAGTTGTTGTGGTTCGAATTGGCCATGGAAAACGACAGTGTTGAGCTTTTGGACTGCAATTCTTTGAAAACCCCATCTTGATTTGGTGTCAAATTTGATCGAGTTTGAGGTGGGTTGGGATTTGAGGTTTTGAACTGTCGTTCTTTGTTTGTTGCAAGGAGGAGGGCATGAGCGATTTGAGCTTGGTGAAGATCTACAGTAGGAGCAACCCCAGTCGTATCGCGCTCAAGTGGAGTTCCGATGGTGGGCTTAGGGTGGGGTTGGTGTCGATGGTGCCCGGTGGTCTTCCACCTGCAAATGTTTCAATCCTCCATCTCCATTGTTTCTCCGTTCTCTCGACTATCTCCATCTTACTTAATTTTGTTTTCATTTTCATTGTGCACTCAGAGAATTTTAAAATTAACATTTTTACCCAAAACTTAAAGTAAAGGGCACGCTGCAAAAACACTTAAAAGCTCAGGGTTACTTGGCGAAATAATAGAAAGTTATGTTTACCACGCGAATTAGGCTTAATCTCAAGGTTACCAGACGAAATATCCGAACTATAAACTATATTATAAACTATAAACATATATTATAAACTATAAACTTTAAACATATAAACTATAAACTAATTTACTGGTGGGGTCAGGACGGACGATACCTACATACAACGCCGCTTTCACGGCGGTAATAGGGCTTGGATCGCATCCGGCACCACCACCTCCGCCTGCGGCTGATCTCCGGCCGCCTGCTCCACCTCCGCCACCGCCTGCTCCTCCTCCACCACCATCTTCTGCTCGTCCTCCGCCCCCACCTCCTGCACCTCCACCGCCCCACCACTAGAGCTGGCAATACCCGACCCGACCCGAGAAAACCTATCCGATTAATCCGACCCGAACCCGTCCGACACCCGAATAATTGAAAAAAAAGTTTGGATCCGTGACCGACCGACCCGATCCGAGTTAAGCCCGAACCCGAAAGCAATCCGAACCCAGTAACAACCCGAACCCGATTATATCCGAATGGACAGACCCGAAATCATTCCGAAACCCGAAATTGCCCGACTCGAACATATCCGAAACCCGAAATTACCCGAACCCGATTATACCCGAAACCCGAAATAACCCAAACCCGATTATATCCGAAACCAACAAAAATCTTATCTTTTTCCCTAAAATATTAAAAACAACCTAAGTATTTGATTACTTAATAATGGATTGTAATATTATCATATATATAGTATAATTAAATATAATTTTGTACACCCTTCATTAAAAAAGTCACTTTTTAGCATTTTTTTAAGACACCAAAACCACATAAATATCAATTTTTTTGACCATTTTTAAAATTTGGTAGTTATGAGAAATAAATATGAAATTAATATTGAAAAATAATATTTTATATAATTTTGAGTTTTTTTTTAAAAAAATGTTGGAAAAACTTATATTTTTTTAACGAATGTAGTAGTATTGATTAAGAATTGATAAAGATTAGCTTAATATATATAGAATGATAAATAAATCGTAGGTAAAAAAATTGATTTATTTTATCCAATATAATTCTTGCGGGTTCGATTTCACTGAACCCAATTCGACCAAAACTGTTGTGAGTGAAACCCGATTAACCCGAACCCGTTTAGACCGAAACCCGGTTCACCCGAACCCGTTTAGACCGAAACCCGATTCTGCCGAACCAAATAGAACCCGAAAACCCGATTATATCCGATAAAATAAGGCCCGAATAAACCCGACCCGAACCCGATCAGACCCGAATTGTCATAACATCCGATATCAACCCGAGTCCGATCTGACCCGGAACCGAATAACCAGACCCGAACCCGACCCGACTCGCCCGATTGCCACCTCTACCCACCACCACCACCCTCCACTGCCTCCACCGCCCCACCACCACCACCCTCCACTGCCTTCATCGTCTCTACCTCCGTCTCCATCTCTATCGCCTCTACCTTCGTCGTCGGCACCACCACCTCCGTCTCCATCTCCGGCTCTCTCTGTAACCGAATCTCGCTCTCTCTCTGGCTCGGAATCTCGCTCTCTCTCTCGATCTCTCATCGCCGACGTTCTCTCTCTCTCTCTCTCTCTCTCTCTCTCTCTCTCTCTCTCTCTCTCTCTCTCTCTCTCTCTCTCTCTCTCTCTCTCTCTCTCTCTCTCTCGTGGGTCTGGGATGGAGGAAGTGGAGGCGAAGGGCCACATTTTTTTGGTTTTTAAAAAACGTGGTTACACGTCCAAATAGACGTGCAAATGTGCACGTCGGTTTTGACGGACACTTTTGCACGTCATTTTTGACGTGCAAGCACGTTTTTTTATATAAAAAAAAATGTGCTTGCACGTCTGCACGTGGGTGTAGCCTTCAACTTGTACGTTAATTACGACGTGCAGCTTACACGTCGTAATTAACGTGCAGATTTGCGATTTTTTGGGTTGTTTACTAATATTGTATAATTAAGGGTGGTTATGTGCAATTTACCAAAAAGAAGAAGAAAAAAAAGCTGCCTCTAGTGAATGAAAATGAATCCCTAGTTGTCATCCCCAACCCGTCGCCGGCCACCGCCTCTCCTGATCTTCCACTGTATCTCGCCCTCACACGCTCTCTGTTTTCTTGCTCCTTCCATTGAATTCTCTCTGATTACAACTTCATGCTGAGTTGAAAATTGAAAATTTTACCCTTTTCGTTGCTGAATTGCTGGAAGTTTTAAAGCAGAGCAGGCATATACAGAGAACCTTTTCTGCCATGGCGAGACAATTGAAAGCTTTCTCATCCCCGACGACCTTCTTCAGACTCTCAAAACCCTCGCTCCTCCGACTCTGCAACGGTCTCTGTACATTCCCGCCTGAGCTCAACACCGCCACCACCAACAGCAGCAATGTCAGTGGAGGGGAGGAGCATGAGCGAGATGAGCAGTTGCGGAAGCTTCGAATCCTTATCCAACAACGCCGCGATGATCCGGCCAAGAGGTTAGTCAAGTTGCTGGTACTGGATTCCAAGCCGCTCTTCTCTTCTGCGGTTGATCTCTTCTCCCGCTTTTGCATCTCTAATCCGCCTCTGACGCGCTCTTTTGCACACATGCTTTTCTCCGTCTGTCTTGAGTCGAAACAGCCCGAGGCAGTGGAATTGCTTGGGTTGATGAAGAGGGACGGGGTTTTCCCTCCTTTGCAGGATTTCAATTTGCTGCTTGAGGGGTTGGTTTCGGATAGGCGGTTTGAAACTGTGCTCAATTTGTTCAATGATGCGGTTGATTCGGGCGTTCGGGTTGATCGGTTCACCTATGCAAAGGCCGTCCAATCGGCTGTGAAAAGTGGGGATTTGAAGAGGGGAATGGATGTTTTCCAGCTAATGAAGAGAAGTGTTGGTGCTAGTGTGTTCGTCTATAATATTTTGATCAGTGGGTTTATTAAAGAGAAGAAGATGAGGGATGCACGCAAGCTGTTTGATGAAATGCTTGAGAGAAATTTGGTACCAAAGCAAGCGACTTACAACACGCTCATGGATGGGTACTGTAAGGTTGGTGATATGGCAGCTGCTTTGGAGGTCAGAGAGAGGATGAGACTGAACAAAACTCCTCCTAGTGTTATTACATTTAATACATTACTTGATGGATTTTGCAAATCAAAAAGGATGGATAAGGCATATGAGGTGTTGAATGAAATGAAAGAGCATGGATTTCTTCCTGATGCATTTACTTATAGCTCACTCTTGGAAGGACATTCAAGGTGCCATAATGTCAATGAAATGCTGGCAGTTTTTGATGAAGCACAAGCAAAGGGGTTTCAGATTAACAACGTCAATTCTGACATTTTGTTGAGGGGTCTATGCAATGAAGGTATGATGGAAAAGGCAGAAGAGGTTCTAAAGAAGCTAATTCATAACGGCCTTCCACCTACTGAGGTGTTGTATAGTACAATTTTGAAGGGATACTGTCTAGCCAATGAATTTGAGAGGATGGAGGAATGGATGAAAAAGATGAAAGAGAAAGGAGTTCCTCCCACTTTACAGACATATAACATCTTGATTGATGATTATGGAAGGAAGTGCATGTTTGATCAGTGCTTTAAGATTCTTCAAGGCATGGAAGAGGAAGGTCTGAGACCAAATGTTGTATCCTATGGGTCTCTTATAAATTGTCTTTGCAAAAATGGAAGGCTTCTTGAAGCTGAACTGTTGCTCAGGGAAATGGTTGGGAGAGGAGTTGAACCAAATACGCACATATACAACATGCTCATTGATGCTCATGGTGCTGCAGGGAAGTGGCAGTCAGCTCGTGGATTCTTTGATGAAATGTTGAAGAGTAAAATTTCTCCGACACTTGTAACTTATAATGCTCTCATCAATGTTCTTTGTAAGAAGGGGAAATTGGATGAAGCTCAAGATAAAGTTTTAGAGATGAAGGGAAACGGTTTTGAACCTGATGTAATAACGTACAATACCCTGATCCAGGGGTACTCTGGTACTGGAAATGCATCGAAGTCTCTTGAGCTGTATGAGACGATGAAAAGTAGTGGCATTCAGCCAACTCTTAGCACCTACTACATGCTCACTAGTCAATGCAGCAAGTTAGGATTGGCACTGTTGGATGGTTTGCGTCAGGAAATGTCACTATTTGGTTTGAAACCTGATAGGGTCATATACAATGCTTTAATTCATTCTTATTCTGAGCATGGAAAGCTCGGAGAGGCCCAATCTTTGCATAGCGAGATGGTGAATCATGGGATTGATCCTGATAAGATGACATTTAATAGTTTGATATTTGGACACTTCAGAGTTGGGAAACCACAAGAAGTCATGGGCCTTGTTGATGACATGAAAGCTAGAGGATTGCCTCTAAAAGCTGATACTTACTGTGTACTCATTGATGGATATTGTAAGCTAAAAGACTTTTCTGTGGCATATGCCTGGTACAGTGAAATGTTTGACAGTGGTTTCCTTCTACCTGTTGGTACTTGTAAAGAGCTTGTGGAAGGTCTCAGAGAAGAGGGAAGGCTAAAGGAGGCTCAGGTTGTCTGCTCAGAGATGAGTGTTGAAGGACAGGATGAAAAAAGCACAACAGAAGATATATATGCTGCTGCTAAGTAATGTGTGTGTGTGTTTTCACATGGGTCACCAGATTGTGCTTGACGATTTTGAGGGTGGTATTCTATATACAAATGGAAAGCAATATACAGACGGTGGTTCCCATTTTTTGACCTACACACCTCCAGAGTTTCCCATGACTCAGGTAGATAGTGCCTCTGTGCTAAAACTACTGGTATCATATTCTCATTATATCCATTTTTCTTTGTACCACATGGTTATATAAGGTGCACTGGCTTCATTTACATGGCAAATTTCTATCCACATATAAAAAGTGGAAATCCTCGTATGAACAGTTTCTGATCTATTTACTCACTCCTTGGTTATTTATTTATTTATTTTATTTGTAAAAATTAAATTGTTGTAATCAATTTGCTGTTTTATATACAGGCTGTTACATGTCTATTATGTCCTCTCCCTCTTCCTGATAGATTGAAGGATTTCTGCATTGATTAGCTGTTGCCTGTTCCCTTCTGTCTGCACTAAATTGCTTGTCACTTCAATAGTTATTTTCATTCTTCCAACTCGTATCAAGTATCACCTCTTACTAAACAAATTTCACTTTAAAGATCACTTTGATTTATTTATGAGGAAAATAGAATATAAGATATGTCCAAGGAGAAGTTATCTTTTGGCATCTTGTTCAGGAGAAATTTCTTATTCGTGGTGAGAAGGTGCGTTATTGATTAGAATGATAGCAGAAAATTCAGTAACTTACTATTTAACAACCGGTGGCTACCCATTGAATACTAGAAGAAAATTGATTAGAATGATAGAAGAAAAATCAGTAACTTATTGTCTAACAGCCTGTGGCTGTCCATTGAATTTTGTTCTTACATAAAATTAGATTTTGAAATTGGATTTTGTTTCTTACACTTGGGGAAAATGTTGCTTTCAATCGAATAGGATGATGGAAGAAAATTCAGTAACTTACTAACAACCTATGGCTATCTTACTGTGACTTTTTTTCCTTGTAGAAAGTTGGATTGAAATATTCGATGGGCTGATTGTCGTTTTATTATGGGACGTTCTTCAGAACTGATTGTCGGAAGACAAAAGGCAGGAAGTGTAAGTGTATTATTGGCCAGAGGCTTTTAATTGGAAGGGGGCACCAGGAACTTTTTTCACGATTGCTTCCTCGACTCTCTGAAGAATCTAGAAGCACTTCACTAGAGGTATGACAGTGACTAACTTCCTCTTAAATTACTGATGTATCAATGGTAAAGAAATCAGAATTTCATTATTTATATTTTGTTTGCTTCTTCATCTTCTTTTTTTTTTAACTATTTGCTTTCATCTAATTAAAATGACTAGAAAAAGATTATGTCTTCAGGAGAGACAACATTAATCAGGTTGGCTTGTGTTGTTGAGTGTCAATGAATTAAAATTTTGAAGCCCAATGCATATTCCACCAGTACATAATTTTTAAGTCTCTCTGTGTGATCAAGTTTCTCTCTTTTAACTTTTTTCAATAAGGTTTTGACCGATTCATGACTAAATAAATTAGCTACCAAGAGGTAAACAAAATGAATGAATAGAGCGACAATCTTACACCTAAATCCCATCCTTTTTTCTCAATCTATTTTCAGGCCTACAAGGCATTTATAGATGGTAGAATCTCACTGGAGGAATATATATCGAAATTAAAGAACATGACTGGCATTCAAGCCCTCGTAGAGGCTGTAGCACTAGGCATGGTTAACAAAGACCTCACTGCTATGGCTATGGAGCCATCAAGGACTAACCACATATTCCCTTCTCATGGCAAAGCGATGTGCTGAAGAAGGTGGCTTCTGAACCCGAACTACTCATGCTGGAGGCTGAAGCAAATGGGGTCAGAAGCCCTGAAAAGGAAAATGGGTGTGGCACAGAGCCAACTTCAGATGAAAATGGTGGTTCTAATCATGTCCACAATCGTTACCTTAACCCCCGATTTTCTTCTGAGGGATCAAATCATATGAAGTTTACTATAGTGGACACCAGTTTGTTTAATGGAGATGAACCATCGACAGTGAGAGAGCTGAGGAGTTTACCTCCTAAAACGAAAAGCTTTTAGTTTCGAAAGCATATATTCATATATACAGTTACTTTCCTGTTGAACTTCACCTTTTCTTTTTTGGGTGATTTTCTGCCTTTTACAGAGTATTTATTTTAACTGCTGATTCTTCCTTCTTTCATTTGATTCTGGATTTCGTAAATTCAGCAGCCATATATTTCTGGGCTGGGCTCCTTATCTTCTTCTTTTTTAATTGTCTTGGGCCTGCCCTTCTTTGAAAACACCAAGCTGGTAGTCTTTTTTTGTGGATTTTTTTAACCCACTAATTCAACCTTGTTTTACTTTTGCAGATTAAACAGACTACTTGAGCCAGCGTTGGATTTTGAGAAGCTCGCCACCCAATTAAGTGACAGGATTCCCGCTCTCGGCAATTCAACTTTTATCATTATTTCCATTGTATGCTCAACTACTGTATTTGTATACTATAGTTATGAGCTTACAGAACGCTAAAATGGTGTATTTGATATTTAACACATTTTGCACACTCTTTACTTGTTTGTAATTATTGTTAGTCAATTTGTATTCATGTTTAATATCACATGAGATCCTTCACGAAAATAATTTCATGAGCTTACATGATATCTTTTAATTAAACACGAATTTTTACTCCCAAACAGTCGCATAACAACTCATCATTGTTTTTCTTGTTCACTGTCCATTTGTTACTTTGTCTACATGGTGCTGAATTGAAATTTCGTATCCTCTGGTTTTAGAGTTCGGGTAGAACTTCATTTCACTTTCATGTTGCTGCATTCAAATTGCGCCTGTTTGTTTTTTTACTATTGGAATTTCAGCTTTGCCTTAAGTTTCTCATTATGTTCACCTTTATGCTTTCATTTTTAATCTCTTTTACCTTGTTTTTCCCCATGTGCCTTTGATCCCTTTTATGTTTCATGTACTTTCTTAAGCCAGTATTGTTCATCTCCCAAATGGGATTTTCTTCTTCTATTCATTAGTCCTCCTGAAGGTGTTTTTTTGTTCTCCCAAATGATGGAACTTTGAATTTTTTGGCGATACAAAGTTTCTTGGTTATTTGCATAGGGTGTTAGCATCCTGAAGACGACTTGTGGGACTCCCAACTACGTAGCGCCTAAGGTAGTAACGAAGCTCACTGTCTTTTATATAAATATCATGTCTGATTCATGCTTTCTGAAAGTTTAACTTCGTTGTCTTTTCAGGTTATTAGTCACAAGGGATAAAATGGTGCTTTGGCTGATATTTGGTCATGTGGAGTTATGTCCTGCAAGAAACCCTTTTCCCTCATGCTCCTCCTCCCCCTTTCCCCTTCACCGCAATGAAAATGGTGAATCTGTGAAATACTGAAATAGTGAACGGTGTACAGAAAGCCTCTATAAAAAAAGAGATGAACTTTAATTGAAGGCTTTCACATTATTTTAAAGCTGCAAGTGAGGAAATACCCAAAAGTGTGTTTGTCAGTGAGATTAGAGTGAAGCAGCACCTCCTCCCCCCACTACCTTCCCAGCTGTTGAACTTACCAACTTCTTCCCACTTCAATTTACACAACATCACCTTCAATTAAAATTCAGATTTTTATTCCCTGATCTTCCTCTGCATTGAGATGGCAATTGCTATCACATTTCCATCTAAGATGGTATCTTTGTTGCTCTTCCTTAGTTTTGTGCTTCTGGGTTGTTCTCATCTGGTCAAATCTGCAATCACTTATGACGGGAAGAGCTTAATCATCAATGGGGAAAGGAAAATCCTCATCTCTGGCTCCATCCATTACCCTAGGAGCACCCCTGATGTGAGTTTGGTGTCTTACATTTTGTAAAATTTGCAAAGTATGATCCTTTAGGTCACAATGTGGCGATGAGATGGATATTTGGGATTTTTCATGGGGTTTGTGCTTGCAGATGTGGGAAGATCTCATAAACCAGGCTAAAGATGGAGGCTTGGATTGTACTGATACCTATGTGTTTTGGAATGGTCATGAACCTTCTCCCGGCAATGTACTATTATTACTGGATCTCTTGTTTCTGTGCCTTCAATTTTACTTGCAAGATTTTAAATTTAATTTTCTCTTTGCAGTATGATTTTGAAGGAAGCTACGATTTAGTGGAGTTCATAAACACAGTTAAGTTGGGGTTTATGTTAATCTCTGGATTGGTCTCTACATTTTTTTTCAGAGTGGAACTTTGGGTATTAAAGGACCTCAAAACTATTGATTTTCCCCCCTTTCTTCTTCTGTCACTTATTTCCATTTCTTGTAACTTCAGTGCATTTTGTTCTTTGTAATTGTAAATTTTAATTAAGCTTTTTATGTAATTGGCAATAGCTTTTGTGAATATTGACATCCATCAATCTGGTGCAGTGGCTTTCCTGTATGGTTGAAGTATGTTCCCGGGATCAGCTTCCGCACCGACAATGAGCCATTCAAGGTTTGCTACACCTCAGTGTTTTCTTTTTAATTTTCAAAATAATGGAAAAATTAGCATGCTTTTGGAGTGGGAAAAGACACTCATAATGAAGGGAGTAAAAAGATATTCCTTTTATATCTTCTTGGATGATCTCATATTGTCTTTATCTAGAAAGATTACTTATTGATCTTTCATGTTGGATCTTTTTTTTGTTGTTGTAAAGAGCGTGATGCAAGGATTCACTCAGAAGATTGTTGAGATGATGAAGAGTGAAAGCTTATTTGCATCACAAGGAGGCCCCATTGACCTTTTAAACATCCACCTTCAACTTTTTTGTGTTTGTTCTCTTACACGGCTGATGTACTTCTTTACATGCAGATGTTCAAAGAGGTCACTGAGAAAAATGAGTTAAAAATGCCCATGTTAGTAGGTTTAACAAAATCAATGCATTTTATATCGATTATACTCGGAATTTCATCCATCTTCATCTTCTTGTTTGGTTAGCCTCTGATCTGTGGTTTTTTATATTCAATATGGTATCCCAAATTCTGTAGCTAGGGTTTTGATTACTCAATGAAATTCATGTTTAAAATCAGGCAATCTCTCCTTCTTCCCTCTTTATTATTTTTTCAATTTCAGGTTTTTCAATTACTTATTCCAATTTGTTCAACAAATTTTCATTTTTCCTTTTTTTCGTTTCAGATTCGATTCCCAAATTCGTCTTCAACTCTGACCAGGTACCATCTCTGCAGGTTCATCATCTTTGCTTTCAGAGTTTACCACCATCAATTTCAAGTCTTCTTTGGTGTCTTTGAGGGTTTACCACCATCAATTTCAAGTCTTCTTTGGTGTTTCTCTTTTTGAACTTGCTTTCTTTATTGGAATCGTTTATTAGAATTTCTTATTCTCTTCTACCTGCTACTGGTTTCCCATTGTTTATTAGAATTTCTTGCGGTCTTTTCATATTTATGTAGTTGTTCTGATAGCTTTTGCTTTTCATTGGACCTAACCTTTCAGCGCTTAGATTTGCCCTTGTCATTCCTTCTGCCTCTACTCACCGCGAGTCTTTATCTTTTGATTTAAACCTTCCTCTTCAATTGCCTAAATCTGCTTGTTGTTCTTCAGTTGAATTTAAAGGTGGTTGATTGTCGAATTATTTTATTCCAGCCTTACTAGTTCTTTTGATATTGGATGGCAGAATCTGTTGTGATCTTTCCAGTTTTTGGAGTTCAAGTGGAAACTCATTGTAGAAGATATCAAGTGGTCTATTATTGTAAGTGCTCTAAATCAAAACTTTAGAAACAGTTAAGCTACCAGAAATCAAGTGTCCTATAAATCAGGATTCATTTGAGAATCATTAAGCGAAAATTTTCAAATACTGCTCCTCTCTCTGGGCATCAGCAGTGAACATTACAAGCAGGCATCTGGCACTGAAACGATCAGGTGCTGAACATCAGAAAGCGTGTAGGTTATGTTGAGTCCAAATGTGGTCTATTTGGTTTGTCATGTTCTAGTTTATGGTGAATTCTCATCCTTGTACCTTTGTTGCTTTTATGCTCTCTTTCTACCAATGTGAAGAGAGGAGGAAGATGTTTTAGTTGTCAACATTTATATATTTAGTTCTGAGAAGAACATTTCTCCTTGTACCTTATTCCACATGCCCAGGGGCCAGGCATTAGAGAGTTGAATTTTTTGACTGCCTTGGTGAGCATGCCCACTTCTTTATTTATCGAGAGCAATTTGCTTTCCCTTTTGTTTTAAGAGAGAGAGAGTTGTTTGTTTCTTTGCCCATATTGCCAAGATTTGTTAAGCTTGTGCTTCAAAAAGCATCATTCATTTTACTTATCCAGAAGTAAATTTCTGGCTATCGATTTTAGTTCAGGGGTAGAGTTTTTCAACAAGAAGATATTGAAGCCCTTGCTTACCAAGTGTGTTACTCCTGTCACATGCTAGTGGAGCTTGGATCACTTGACAAGAATTTTTAGTTGTCTGATATTTGGGACTGAAAAGTCTGATTAGTGAAAGGATTCTTACTCCTGATACTTTTAAATGTTCAAGCCAGGTAAGCTGGAAAATGGAAAAGCTGTTGCTGTAAAGGTTCTATCTGCTGAACTGAAAGGAGTTGACGAGGATTCTTACTCTGATACGCTCGAGCAGTCAGGCAAAGCCTTGCAAAGAATCGATGGTTCCGTCCTGTGAATCCGGAGTCTCCCTTCAAGGGGAATAGGGATATTGGTGCAGCTGACAAACTTACCTTCTTCCCAGATGTGGAGAAGGGCAAACTCAAGATTCGGGCCGAGGATATATTGAAGATTCCAGGAAGGACTGGGCAGCAACGTTGATCGGAGTGGTAGCCGGTGAACAGGTACCCTATAGAATGGTCTATGAGTTATGCGAGCAGGGCTGGAAAGTGGAGATGCCGAAGTTGTTTCAGAAAACCAATGACGTGTTTGTCTTCAAGTTTGGATCTGAGGCAGATCTAGTCTGGGTGCTGAGCAACGGACCCTGGAGCCTGCAAGGGTCTAAACCCCTAATTCTGAAACGATGGACTGCGGGCATGCCAATTGCCTGGAGTTCGTTTGATAAGATTCCCAGCTGGGTGTGTATTCCCGATTTGGAGCCTACCCTCTTCACGGCCACAAACTTAGGCAGCTTTGGGAGCTCGATTGGAACTCCGATCTGCTTGGATGAACTGACTGCAAAAGGGGAGAGGATATCGTATGCGCGTATGCTAGTGGAGGTTACAGTCAAGTAAGCGGCAGTAACATCGATTGAAATAGAAAATGTGGATGGAACAAAGTATCAACAGCCAGTGGTCTTCGAATGGCTTCCTGCTATGTTTAATGGGTGTGAGAAATTTGGTCATTCAGATGATAGGTGCTACAAGCGTAAGCGGTTCTTGCATCCAAGAAACAAGAACATATGGGTGGTTAAGCAGACAGCTGAATCGAAGGAGGTGATGCATCAGACGGAGGTTGACAGGAAAGGAAAAGGACTATATGTGGATATGGCTAAGACGTTTGCTGGTTCCAGCTCCCAGCAAAAGTCTGTTCAGGCCGGGGCAACCAGTTTGAGATTTCAACCAGTCGACAGTTCCAAGAAAAACCAGTCAACAGATAGTGTGAAGATCAGTTTTAGCTCTGAGTTGAATCAGCAGCAAAGCGGCAAGGCAAGACAGGATGAGATAACAGTTAGAGAAAGTGCAGCTGCTAGTTCTATGAAAGGCACTCAAGAGGAAGGGTGGTATGTACAGCATAGGAAAAAGAGTGCTAAGCCCCATGGAATGAATGATAATTCTGTGCAGGGGAGATTGGTTGACAGTAATGGGTCTAGATTCAGCTCTCTGAGATTAGATGGTGGTGATTCTCTGCAGAAGGAGGTGTATTCAGGATCTATGGCACATGCTGAACGTGAGGGTAGCACTCACTCTGGAGAGACACATGGATAAGGTAAAAATCGCGGCATGGAATATAGCGGGTCTAAAGGACTCGTTTAAGCATTAGTATAATAAATTCTTATTGTTTTGATAATGAAATTGGTATGATAGGGCTATTGGAAACTAGGGTGTTGCATAGAAATATTCAGAATATTAAAAATGGATTGATGAGAAACTGGGGCTGCTGTATGAATGGGGACTTGAATGTGAAGGGGAGGATTTGGGTCTCCTGGAATCCAGCAATGTTTGAGGTTACAGTCCTTTTGATTAGGGAACAGTTGATTCACTGCCTTGTCCAAACAAAGGATCTGAAATTGAAATTTATTGCCACTTTTGTTTATGCAAAAAATACAAAAGCTGAGAGAGCTGAGCTGTGGACAGATTTGCAACAGATTTCTGAGCATATAGATGAGCCATAGATTGTGCTTGGGGACATGAACTGTATCTTGAATATGGAGGAGAAATGGCCCCAGAAAACCGCTAAAAAGGAGGAATTTGAGGAGCTGAGTTCTATGATGGAACCATGTGGCATTTCTGATCTGCCTTATATGGGTGCATCCCTCACTTGGACAGTTGGACGAACAGGCAGAAAGGACAGAGCAAGATTGAGAGAAAATTGGACCGTGTAATGGTCAATGAAATCTGGATGGAAGCATTTGAGAATACAAAGGTGTTCTTTGATACTCGTAGCTTCTCGGATCACTCTCCAGCAGTGGCTCTGATTCGAAATGAGATCTCCAGAAAGAGGTACCCCTTTAAATACAAAAACTTTTGGGGACAGGAGGAAGAATTTATGGCAATTGTGCAGGCTGCGTGGACTAATTCTGAAATTGGTTCACATCTATTTAAATTGGTGAAGAAATTGAAGAGTGTAAAGGAGGCTCTAAAGCCTTGGGATAAGGCTAGGTTCCCGGAGCTCCAAAATCAGATTAAGCTGGAAAAGGCATTCTCCATGAACTCCACTTGAGGAGTAGAGTGGAAAAGGATGACGAGGAGCTGGATGAACAGATTACTAAGGCAGAGGAAAATCTCAGATCAACTGTTTCTAGATTGATAAGCATAACATCCCAAAAAGCGAAGATCCACTGGCTCACCATGGGCGAGGAAACTTCGTCGCTTTTCTATAGAAGTGTCAAAGAAAGACAAGCCAGGAATGCTATACTGATTATGAGAAAATCAGCTGATGTACTGATGGATAAAGAAGAGGAAATTCGAGAACACATCCTGATTTTCTTCACTGAGCTGCTTTCATCTAGAGTTGATGTGGATGACTTCCCTAGTAGGCACATTCAAGGCACGACAGTAAGAGCAGAGCGGGAAGCTGATCTGATTGAGCTGCCCAGCTATGATAACACAATTTATGGATAGTTATTATCTATTTGTAAACTTAACATTTTCCTTATTAATGTTGTCTTTTTTGGGGACAAATTTCACGATCCCTCTTAAAATGATATGTGAACTTTAGCGATGAACCTATATTCCTCGATGAAGGCAACGGATTTATGAAGATCCATGAGCTTCGTGCCCTTTGACCTTCAAAGTATAGCAATTTAGTTTTTGAAGAACTTACCTGTGTGTGTGTGCCCTTTGACCTTCAAAGTACAGCAATTTAGTTTTTGAAGAACTTACCTGTGTGTGTGTGTGTGTGGTGTGGGGGGGGGAGGACCAATTTCATGGATACCCAAACTTAACTCATCCTCTTAATCAGGAGAGAATCTCATCTCACCTTTGTTAATTTATAGCATATTATCATTTCCGGTAAGTGCTTTCAGAACTGATTTTTAATTTTTACAATATTATTCTCCCGATCTGGTATATATGTTTTCAGCTCCATCTCTGAACCGATGTAGTTGATTTTCAAATTCTCAGAGATTCATAAAGTGTTCGATTATCGATGATCGATCGATCGACCAGTTGTAAGGATCGGATTCGGATCGATGAAGCTCCGTGTCTGTGGCTTCATTCATTTTAATGGAGGATGAACACCTTTGAGAGGTGAGTCGATCGATCAATTCATTCAGTATATTATTCGAATTTATCGGTTTGATTTGGGGGAAATTTTGAAAACTAATTAATTAAGATTGCATATATATATAAATATATATATTTTGCGTATTTATAATTCAATTTTTCGGATTATATTTTGCGTATTTATAATCAAAGACAATCTAAAAAAAATATAATCAAACATATTCAAATTTGATGTCTACATGTAAATAAAAATGAACCTAGGATTGTGGTAATTTTTTTTTTTTTACATTTTATTCACCGCAAAACTGATTTTATTGTTTATAATATCACCCCCAACTTCAAATCCAAGCCATCCATCTTGTGTTTAGCTGTCCAAATCTGCACACCCTTCCTGCCTCCCAATCAGCTTGCGACACGTGGCGCCATTATCTGTAGAAAAATTCAGACGCGCATGCTGCTCCCATCACGTGACCCGGTGTGGCCCACAATACATCCCGTAGCAACGATACTTTGAAGGTACCCCTCAAGCATCTCATACACCACTGTTGACATTTTTTTATATTAAAAAGGGTAGTATCCCTGCTCAAATTTAGACCGATAAAAGTACCCTTAGAGCATCAACATCCCTAGACGACAGTGCAGAAGAGGAGACGAAGAGGCCGACTTTGAAGTAAGTAAACCCTCACAATGTCGATTAAATACGTTTTGCTTCGATTCGCAGGGGAGGAACCGATTTGAAGAACCAAAACCGGTTTGGATTGTGTGAAAATGGGAAGAAGGGGTCGAATGGGTTGACAGTACGCTAAAATATAATGTTATATTTGATAGATTATTTGATATAAAAAGTTAAGTTTTTTACCTAACTATATTGGCTTATTAATTGATGTGGCCCAAAAATATAATACCATTTTAATTTAGAAAATGTCACGTATGCAGAAATAATTCCGTTTTAATCCAGAAAATTACATGGATGCGAAATCGCACTATTGTAATAAAAAAAAAGTTCATAAAAATTGGATCGTTATTTATATTTATATAAAAAAAATCAAGCTAATGAATCCCAATAATCATAGTACTAACTCACAATTAATTGTAAGAAGATGATCAAATTATCATGGATCAAATTACCTACGTATAACTTTGAGTTAATTTTATTTCGTTATTCAAAATTTCTAGTTAATTCATTATTATTTTTTTATAATGTTGACGTTTAAGTTTTCTAGCTTTGTAAAATTTTATTTTGATATTATCTTTGTAATAAGATAAAACCCCACTTATCTACCAAATTGACTGTGATAAATTTTTGATATTATCTATAAAAAATTAGTATTAGATAAATTTAACTAATTAAGATATAATTTTATATTTGATAGATTATTTGTAAATGCTATTCTATAATAATGTTTAGTGACTTTATAAGTATCATCGTTTTCTTCGGTAGTGAAATTTGAAAGTTTATAAATTAATATTCATTCAAAATCGGAGAAAATTTATTTGATATAAAAAAATGGAACTATAGCTTCTATCATGGAATATTCCTGCATGTACAATTCAAATAAGAAAAAATCAATACTTTAATCAAAACTGCATCAATTACCTAAAATAAGACGTAATTAATATAAGGCCTTACCTCTTCATTTAAGAGAACCATTCCTATATCTTTTTTCTCCGTTTTTCTTTTCTTCACTGTCCGCAACCGTAGCACATGAATTTTAATGACCTAATCACTTATGCGTGGGCTAATTTCATTAACCTTATTGTATACATTCGCTATTGTAACAATTGAAAAAAACACGATAAATATATGAATATAAAGCTATTTTAGGGTTATATATACGTAGTAGGATTTATATATGATGAATAAATTGTCAAAACTATTATACCTCGATTGCAATTTGCTAATGATAATATTGAAGGCTGCGACTACTTTGCTAATGATGATATTGAAAGTTGCGGCAAATCTTGATTTGAAGCGGCTAACGATGATAATGAAGGTTTGGTGTTTAAGGATGAGTCGTAGATAACCTCTCTATATATATAGGAACTACAATATTCTATCTTAAAACTTAATTAATTATCTATTCAACATAAAATCTTATGAGATATATATCCCTACATATATATTTTATATACCATCGTAAATAGGTTTTCTACCTAATTTAGATATAAGGTTGAATATTAATAATGAACCAAATATTAGATCGATTATTTATTTTAAAAAGATAATTTTTTTTGACTAATTAAGATATAGGTTGAATATATATAAAAATATATTCGATTTCATCTAAAAAGGATAAAATATAAGTTATAACTAATCCCAACCACTTTAGGATTATATTAAATAGATAAACTATTTTTACCTACGTATTACTAACCATCCGCTTTTCGGAGTATCAATATAACTAAATAGGTATGGTACGTAGATATTTTATACTATAGGATTATACATAGATTTCTTTTCTAAAATTTTATTTGAAAAAAAAAACTAAAACTAACGAAGATATAAGATTATATTGGATAGATTATTTGATCTAGAAAGATTAGTTTTTCACCTAACTATATTGATTTATTAATTGATGTGGCCCAGAAATATAATACCATTTTAATCCAGAAAATGCCACGCAAGCGAAAATAATCCCGTTTAATTCAGAAAATTCCGTAGTCGCGAGGTCGCTCCAGCGGCCTCTGTCTTAGTATTATATATATATATATATATATATATATATATATATATATATATATATATATATATATAGGGTTTACTTCAAATGTAAAAACTCCTTAACGTGTAAAATTTGCTTATCGTGTAAAATTTGCTAATGGGCCTAATTTAATTATTAATGGGCCTAATTTCATTAGTAGAATGCCTGCCCCCCTTGCCCATGCGTGTGCCCCCCCTTCTCGGACCAGATTTTTATTTTATTTTATTTTTTTTAAAAAAATTTTATTTTATTTTATTTATTTATTTTTTTGTCCCAAATTTTTTTTTTCGTGTTAACACTTTCTGCTGTGCAAGTATAACTTGCTTTTGTGCACATATAACATCTTATTGTGCAAATATAAGTTTATTTTGTGCCGACAAAATAATTCATTATGGGGTAAATAGGTAAATGTGCCTATTTCAATTATAAAAATTTATAATTGAAATATGTTTAATTTATGGGTAAATTGGTAAATATGTCTAATTTTATGGGTAAATGCACTTTTTCCCGTTTTCGATACCTTTTGTGCAACTGTGAAGTGCATTTGTGCAACTGTGAAGTGCATTTGTGCAACTGTAAAGTGCATTTGTGCAACTTTAAAGTGCAAATATAAGAACATAAAGTGTGAAAATAAAATTGTAATGTGCAAATTTAGAATACAAGTGTGCAAAAGTAGGATACAATTGTGCAAAAGTAAGATACAATTGTGCAGATTAAGAATACAATTGTGCAAATATAAGATCATAATGTGCATTAATAAGACAAAAGATGTGCTTTTGAAATCGATGTTTTAATTTTGTTTTTTTTTTTACTTTTGAGAGTTTGGGTTCACCTCTCGGTTAATTTAGGTTGATAGATGTAAGTTTGAAATCGATTTTTTTACGTATAAGCTTTTAAAATTACAGTGCATAAATAAGATTAAAATGTGCATAATTAAGGTTAAAAAGTGCCTAACTTAGATTATAATGTGCATGATTAACAATTTGCGATTGTTGCGCTCTTGTCTATTATGTAACCTATGTGGGATTTGAACCCACATCGTTTGTGCAAACGCACATTGCTCTACCAATTGAGCTAATAGGCTAAATTATGATTTTTATGCTAAAATAGAAGAACCTAATCGACCTAAAGCATATTGCAATAAAATTCTAAAATTCAATTAGCTCATGATTCACAAACAATTTGACAATGCTATAAACATGAAATTAGCTCCAAATCAACCCAACAACACAACCATATCATCAATTTCAGTCAATTTGGCTGTTGGCAAAAAAACCCAAATTCTAAAGCATATCGCAATAAAATTCTAAAATTCAATTAGCTCATGATTCACAAACAATTTCACAATGCTATAAACAAGAAATTAGCTCCAAATCAACCCAACAACACAACCATATCATCAATTTCAATCAATTTGGCTTTTGGAAAAAAGCCCCAAATTCTAAAGCATATCGCACTATAAAATTCTAAAATCCAATTAGCTAATGATCTATAAACAATTTGACAATGATATGAACATGAAATTAGCTCAAAATCAACCCAACAACACAACCACATTATCAATTTCAATCAATTTGGCTTTTGGCAAAAAGCCCCAAATTCCGCTCCTAAATCAAACCCTAGGTTTTCAATCTCAACCTAAATCATTCAAACAATCTAAATAATTGTAATAAACAAGTTTAGGGTTAGAAATCATACCAAATTCCAGTTGAAATAAGGAGCAAAATCGGGATTTCGAAGGTATTCCGAGCCAAAAGCACCGAACAACACTTATGGGGGAGATGGGCTCGGTGTGAGCTCGGCTGGGCTCGAACCATGGGGGTTCCGGTCTCGGGGGGTGCGCCTGAGGGAGGGGGTTCGAGCGGGTGGGGGCTGGTGGTCGGAGGTGGCTCGTGGGTGGCGTGGGAGGCCGACGAGCGAAGATACGACGTGAGGCTTCGAATGGGCAGGGTGGGCGCGTCTAGGCTCGAACCAAGCCAAGTCAGGGCTCGGGGGGTACGCCCAGGGGTTGGCTCGAGCGTGGCTAGGCGGTGGTGGACGGAGGTGGCTCGACGTGGGGTGGGTGCGGGGCAGTGGGAGGTCGAGAGAGAAGCCGCTGCTGGCTTTTGTACGTTGTACGTGGAGCGCGCGTGGTAATTCATTAAAAAAATAAATTTTACACGTTAAGCGGATTTTACACGTTAAGGAGTTTTTACATTTTAAACCTTCCCTATATATAAATATATATATATAAAATATAGATACATACATACATACATACATACATACATACATACATACATACATACATACATATATACATATACATACATGTATATATATCTGTGTGTGTGTGTGTAAAAAATGAAAGATTCAGCCTTTTATGAACTAATAACGCATCTGTAAAAAATGTAAATTTTATTCTACCGAATAATCGCCCAATACCACCGAATAATTTCATTCTACTGAATAATCTCTCAATACCATCGAATAATCAAAAATTACTTTTAATCTCATCCGTTGATCTTATTAATTTAATGGCCCAGATTTGTGTACATGATACACGTTAAGGGGTTAGTACATATGATCCATACTATATATATATATATATAAAATAGATAGAAAGTTTTGTCTATACCATATTTATTAGGCCAATTTGCATAACTAGCCATATAAAAAAAAAACTTTGCACAACTAGCCATGTGCCTTGATTATTTGCATGGGGTAGAAAGTGGCCATTTTTTGCAAATAAAAATAGCAACCGGGAGAGGAAGTTGCAGGTGAAGGTGGGGGACACTGTAGCTACATTGTAGCTGTCAGTAGGTGTCAGTGACATGTGGCACCAAAAGGCATCATCCGTTCATTTCAGAAAACTGTAGACTGTCCATCTTACCAATAGAATTAATTTGTCCTACCAATAGGCTAAACCTGTCTTTCCATACCTGGAGATATTTTGGAAAGAATCTGGAGGGGATTTACTGTAGCTGATTTGGCGGGCTGTCAGTGTACTTTTGGCGCCAAAACAGAATTCCTCTTTTGAGAAAAGGGGGGAGCATTTATGAGGGAAAAATGCAGTGATTGCATTGATGGGTGTCCCCCAAAAACATATATAAACTTGAAAGGAGGATCTGAAACACCATAACATGCTCTGCAAAAAGCGGAAAGGACGAGGAAAAAGTTACCCGTTCATTCTAGGAAACGATACAGTCCCCATCCTACCAATAGAATATTTCTGTCCTACCAATAGTGTACAACTGTCCTTTCATACCTGAAAAAGTGCAAGAAGTTTGTCCGATGACAGTGGCAGCGATGTGTAAGTGATCTTGTACCTATCCTTTGTAGTTATTCATTTTTCTTATAACAGAACTACCCCAAGGTGACGGTTTCACAAGACCGGTTGCAGAGAGTTCGTAATTTATACTCTCTTTTTGATCAATTGCATGACTTGCAAATTAAGATAACAAATTCAAGCGCTATTTTTGCTTCCTGCGAAATTATCACTTCTTGATGCCTAGACGATCATAAGGACCCATTGAAAATAGTCTATTAGCTCAATTGGTAGAGCGTTGTGTTTGCACACAAAGATGTGAGTTCGACTCTAACATAGGCTAATACGGAGTATGTGTGTTCATGAATCTCTCTAAACTTATACAATTATGAACCTGGCAGAAAATATATACACTAATGGTATGACACATTTACGAACATGTTAGGACAAATTCATAAATCTCTCTGAACTTATAAGATTATAAACATGACAGAAAATATATACATTGGTGATAGGACAAATCTGTGATGATCATGAACTTGTCAGCGATGACTGGGTACTTCTGAGTGTCAATATTCACTACTTGGATCTTGTCTTTCAGTGTAGCACTAACTTTATCCAGGATAGGGACCATAGCTTGATATTCATCATCGCACATGATATATCCATGTATAGCTTTTGCATCTGTGGTTCATATAACTTCAGTCTCTGCCTGTGGAGCCTGCCTTCTCCTTTTGCTTTTCTGAGATTCATGTGGAAGTAATTTTTTTTCGTAAAGTCAATTATGCATTTACATTTTTCCAATAGTATAAATATATCGTACCATCAGTGTGCATCTATCATACCATTAGTATCAAGTTATACAGGAATTACTGGGTTTCCATTATGATCCTACCAATATCGTTGTTTTCTCCTATCATTAGTTTCCATCAATCCTACCATTCTGATCCTACCGATATCGTTGTTTTATCCTACCATTAGTTTTCATATATCCTACCATTTTTGTGCATCTATCATACCAATTTAAATAGCTTTCAAGGAAAATCAAGCTAGAAACCGTAACAAATTATGTTCCACATTTTTCAGAAAAACAACCAAGGGTAGAGGGTTTCCAACCTACAACAAAAGATGAAGGAAACCTAAGTAACATTATATCCAAGGGTAGATGCTCTAATTCAGTCGCTCTAGCATTGAATTAGATTGGATTCATGAATTTTGATTGGTAGAAATTGGATTGCGATTGGGATTTATGGATTGGTAATTGAGATTAGGGTCAATTTACGCCTCAATGATTACTAGTTTAGGATATGTGGATTGATCAATATTAATTCTACTTCATTGCCAATAGTACAAATATATCTTACCATTCGTGTACATCTATCCTACCATTAGTATCAAGTTATACACAGGAATTTCTGTGATTACATTTTTATCATACCAATATCGTATATTTATCCTACCAGATTTACAAATTTGTCCTACCACTAGTCTATATATTTCCTACCAAGTTCATAATTTTATAAGTTCAGAGATATTCATAATTCATAAATTTGTCGTACCAGATTCATAAATTTGTCCTGCCATTAGTGTATATGTTTCCTACCATATTCAATCGTATAAGTCCATAGAGATATGAACGCATACTCAGTATTAGCCTATGTGAGAGTTGAACAACTCACATCTTTGTGTGCAAACACAATGCTCTACCAATTGAGCTAATAGGCTATTTTCCATCCATCTTCATTATGAATGCATATTTAGATCAGTGAACACATTCAATTGAGGGATTTAGGAAATATTAATTGAGGGATTTAGGAAATATTAGGTTTTGAAATTGACCTAAGTATCTTATGAACAATAATTGACTCTTTGGTTTTGAAATTGAATCTAGTCTGGTCAGTGCCTCTTCATACGGCAGAAGAAAGCACTCATGTGATGTCCAGAATTCAGTGGTGGTCATTATGGGATGATCAACCGTAAGTCTAGCAGCAGCCATGAATCCTAATGCTTCATCCACCCTATTAGCCAGTTCTTGGTACCTGTTGAGATAAACCATTAGAGTTAGGAGTAAGGATATTTACAATTCTATTTTAACAAGTAATAGTAATTACTTCTTCAAAAGACTGACTACAAGTATGAACTGCACACTATATGTTGCATCCTAAAACAATATCAAACAGAGAATAAAAGAGAAACAGAAAGCCTCGACGTGATCCACAACAGCTTGTGAGCTGATCAGCCTCCTGCAGGCAGTAAGCCTCCGGCTCCCGGAATCAGGACGCTGCAACACCTTGATTTTGTTAGTGGAGGAGCTCTTGCATTGGACAAGAACAACCCATTCACTTCTCGAAGCACAAAGAGTTGGTTTCTGCAGCAGCCCATGTGTATTTACTGATCAATTCCTTCTATGCCTTGTTTATCAATCTCCTGCCAAAATCCTGCACATGAATTGTGTATTTCAGTTCGCGGCTTATTCAATCATAGATATATACACATGTATAGGTTCCTGATTCATTAAAATCATGCCCAAAAAGATGATCAACAGGAAAAATAACTAAGCAATCAACAAAGACAAAAATCTGTCATAATTTAACACAAAAACTGATCAAGTAGTGGATGGATGAGATGAGAAGATCATATCATAGATACCCTTTAAACTGAAATGATTGATCAAGAGGGTGATAAATTGATCAAGAAGGTGGAACTAGGAGTTTTATATATTCTGGAAGAGTGTACAAATGATGGGCATTTGTGATTTTTATTCCTTTGAATTTATGTATTTTTTGTGGATGAAATGGGAGTGGATAAATTAAGGCGCTAAAATGGGACTGTGGATCTCATCTCACAACTCAAAATTATGAGCTTTTGGTTTGTCTGTGACGTCCAAATAAAACAAAAACAAATAAAATGAAAGTCATATATATGTTTTGCCAATTGCTGGTAGGTGTTTGATGTGATGAGAGAAAATTGCAAGTCCATTTGATCACTCTTTAAGGCTTCAGCTATGTCCACACCTTTTATGCAAGTCCATTTGAAGTAACTCGGTGTTTAATAACCCTTTCCTACCAACATAACAAACATATCATGCCAAATGACCATAACTATCCTACCAAAGGTACAAATAAACGAAAATAGGCAAAGATATAAAAAAACCCCTATTTTTACTCCCCGAAATCCGACGCCGGAAGAAGTCTCTTGCCGCCGCCGCTGCTGAGAATCATAAATCTCAGCAGATCTACAAAATCAGCCCTAAAGATAACGGTAATAACCGCCTTATTCCATCAATTCAATTTCACGTGCAATTTCAAACCCTAAACTATCAAATTCCAACTCAATATCAAATCTTAACCCTAAATCATCAAAATCAAATCTAAATCCGTAAAATAAAGAGTTTAGGGAGAAGATCCATACTAGGAGAGTTGCAAACCGAGGGATTGAAATCGAAAATAGAGAGGATGGGGGCGTTTGGTGCGAATCTGTGAAGATGAGAAAAGGGGGCACTGGGCTGCTGCTGCGGGCTTGCTGTGAACGACGGTGGACGTTGTCGAGAGGGCAGTCTCTCTTTGATTCACGATTGCAGAGCTCAGCAGATGTCGGAGGGAACGACGGTGGACGCTGTCGAGAGGGAAGTGGACAGCAGCGTCGAATCGCTCCTCCTTTCTCTCCTCAGGTTTTTCGTCTCTCTCGCTTCACTGCCATGTATCGTCTCTCTCCCAGTCTCCCTCATCCTTTCACCTTCTACATCAGGTCATGAATAGTTCCAAATGACCTGTTGTTTTAATTGCATGAATTGGCCAGGTTATTTTGTGCAAATTTTTAACCCCTTGGCTATTTGTGCAAATAGGCCCATTTTTTAGGCTATTTAGTGCAATTTCCTCTATTTATTATAGATATATCTATCTATATCGCATGTTTTATTTATAGAAAGCTTTGTCCATAGATATTTATTATAGAAAGTTTTGTCAATATGATACCATCTGTTATGATCCTAAGGATCCTTGTGAGATTGAATAGAAAAAGGAGAGAGATTGAAAGGGAATTAGGGAGATCAAGATGAAAGATCAGTACAACAAGAGTAACGAGAATAGAGGATAGAAAGAGAGAGATAGAGCTGAGGTAAAGTGGTAACTATTGGATTATTTCTTTCATACTCAATTGTAAGGCATAAGGGTATATTTATACCCTAAACTTCCCTAATCTAATACAATACCTAATATATGGGATCATAAAAGATATTTATTATCGGTCTTTCGATCCTATATATGCCCTTAGGGCATAGGATAAGAATCTAAATTGGAAAATATTCTCTAATAAAAAAAATTACTATAGATATATCTATCTATGACATGTTTTATCTATATGGATGATAGCATGCATTTAGGTAGACATAATAGGTTGCATTTAGCTTAGTTAAGATGTATTTCATGCATGGATTAAGTACAATTTGCATATTTGTTCTCTATGTTGGTGGAGTCGGAATCTACACACTTTTATTGGAGTCGAAATCTACACAATTTGCATTATTTCAGGTAATCGTGGATCCGATGAGGAGACATGTGTTGATAACGCATTAGATGAGAATTTGTAGTTGATCGAAGAAGCTTACATGAAGATCTCAAGAGGTCCTGAGAAGAAGAAGCGAACCTAAACGAAGAACAAGCCTGTAGAAGTTGTCGCCAGACTTGCTGAACTTGTTTTGCACTTTCTGGAGGTCTCGGTTCTTCGATTGACTATTATGACCATGCGTTGGAAAGCTCTTTCAGAGAGCTCCAACTTTCCTGTTGACAATAAGAGAAAATTCGAGACTGATTTTCCGTGAAAGAACAATGCAGCGGCCGCAGCATATATGCTGCGGCCGCCGCCAGTACGGACGCTGTGGGATAAGGAAGAAAAGCCGCGCCCGCAGCACGGATTGCCAGCGCGACGCCGTTTCGTCTAAAAAACCCTAGTTTTTATGTTGTGTGTTTTGTGGCCGACTTGGATCTATTATGAGGCCGAATTTATGTTATTTTGAGACTAGTTCTATTCTATTCTACGTTCATCAGACAATTTAGAGATTTGAGAGATATCTTTCATGATGAACTAAACTCATCTATTCCGCATGCAATTTGAAGCTTTATTTGGATTGATTGTGAGTTTCTAATTCTCGTTCCTTGTTTTCTATATTTGAATGCTTCAACTTCTTTGTGCTTGATTGTCTATTGTTTTGTTCTTTCTTGTCTGGCCAACTAGCTAGATCAATTCAATTGCTAAGGTTTTGTAGATTCCTGATTGTGAACCTTAACCTAAGTGGCAAACTTGTTCCTTTAGGACTAGTTGAACTAATTGAATGAGTAGGAAGTTGAATGTGTTGTTAAATCCCTCTTTAGGGACTGCAAATATCTTGGCTAATCTCTGAGCTTAAAGCTATCAACTGGGTTAAATCCTTCTTTAGGGACTGTTCGATTGATAAGGGTTGCTAGGACTGGTTGGACTAGTAACTATATTAGGTCGGGATAAGGGAATTCATAGGAAACTTAATAGGACGAGAAGAAGTTACAAGGATTGCTTTAACCAAAAAATGTGGAAAATTGTAGGTAGAATTGCTTCTCCTAATTGTTAGAATTACAACCATTTAATCTTACTTTCATCAATCCGCTTTGATAAAAAGCGGAACTTTGACACTCAAAACCCCCTCTTTGGTTACTTAATTGACACTTGAATCATACTTGAATTACAAATTTCCCTGTGGATCGACCTCTTACTTATAACTATACTAGTTATAGGTTTGAGTTTTCTTTGACGGATTAACGACAGGTTTTACCTCCGTCAAATTTGGCGCCGTTGTCGGGGAAATTTATTAATTCTTGTGTGTTTTTAGTGCTGATTTTTGGTGTGGACCATCTTATATGGTCCATACCCATGCTACTAATTCTTCTTTGTTGCCGTTTGATTTAGAGATTGAAAGGACCCTTGCATCTTTAAGGCGAGAAACTCGTAATCGCTTTTGCGAGCTCCCTTTTTATCAAGGAGAAACTACAACAGAGATGGCTAACGAAGCAAACCGCACTCTTAAGGTGCTTTCTGCTCCTGATCTGGCGCAACAACCTATAGCAATCCAATTCCCTGCGCTAGGGGAAGGAGTCACCTTTGTGCTGAAATCTGGGGTAATTCATCTGTTACCTAAATTCCATGAGTTGAGTGGGGAGGACCCCCACAAGTATCTGTCTGAATTCCATACTGTGGTAGTTGGAATGAAACCTGAGAACGTCACTGAGGATCAAATCAAGCTGAGAGCCTTTCCCTTCTCTTTGAAGGATGAGGCGAATGAGTGGTTCTTCTATCTACCACCTGGATCTATCACTACTTGGGCTGAGATGAAGAGAGTCTTCCTAGAGATGTACTTCTCTGCAACAAAGCTTAATGCCTTGAAACGGTCAATCAGCAACATTGAGCAGTACGCGACGGAGTCGATACATGAGTACTTTGAGCGCTTCAAGAAACTCTGCGCCAGCTACCCATGCCATGGGTACTCTCAAAAGGATTCGGTTCTTTTTCTATTCAATGGGCTGACTGATATTGAGCGCAAAACAGTGAATTCTGCTTGTGGAGGAAACATGCTGAATAAGACGTCTGCCGCAGCTTGGGATGTGTTTAAGGAGCTATCTGAGAGCTCTAGACAGTTCAACAAGAGCGCTCGTGTTAGGGGTGTACTTTTTATTGATGCTCCTGTGGATGCACTTCAGACCGACATGGCAGAGGTGAAGGAGATGATCAAACAGTTGGTAACTGATAGAACTCTCAAACAGCTGAAAGCTTGTGGACTTTGCAATCAATTCACTCATCCTATGGACATGTGCCCGCTTCTACAAGATCCTAACGTTGAGTTGAATGCCATTGGTAATTTCGCTCCTCAAGGGCCTAGACAAGGCAATTTTGGAAATCCTGGGTACTTCAACAACAACAACAACAACTATAACAGAGGCTATCAGCAGGGCTATGGGAACTACCAAGCCTCTTTCAATCAGCAATGGGGGCAGTAGGCAAGGCCCCACCAACAATTTGAACCTCAACAGGGAGGCCAACCACAATCCAATGAGGCCATTGAGGATCCAATACAGAAATTGTCACGGTTAGTCTTGAAGGTTGAGAAACAACAATCAGACCGGATCACAAATTTGGATAATCAATTGAGTCAGCTCATTCATGTCTTAAGTGTGAAGAAGGCAAATGATTCAGGGAAGCTTCCATCGCAAACGGTTGAGAATCCTAAGGAGAATGTCAGTGCAATAACGCTTAGGAGTGGCAAAGAACTGATTGTCACACCTCAAAAGGACAATGAGGAAATCATGGAAGACGAAAGGGAAGTAATAAACGAAAAGGACGGAAGTCATACTGTGCAACGGCCGCAACAACCATGCCACGGCCACGGCCCATCAACTGAGCTGCGCCCACAGCCAGAAGCTGCGCCCGCCGCTAGTGAGCCCGCCGCCATTTCGGTGCCTGGTACTCAACTTTCTTCTTCTTCCTCCCCTCTTCCTCCTTCTTCCTTTTCTCCTCCTTCTTCCTCCTTACCTATGGAGACCCCAAAGCCGGTTCCACCCTTCCCGGAAGCCTTGAAGGATACACGAAGGTATGAGAACGACAAGGAGATCTTTGAGATATTCAGTAAGTGCGAGGTAAATATTCCTTTACTCAAATTGATTAAGAGCATTCCTAGATATGCTAAATTTTTGAAGGAATTGTGCACCATAAAGAAGAAGCAAAGATTGAAAAAGAAGGAAAAGGTAAGCTTGAATGAAAATGTCTCTGCTATGTTGCAAAGGAAATTGCCTGAAAAATGTGGAGACCCGGGTATGTTTACAATTCCATCTGCAATTGGGAATACTAGATTCAAACAAGCCATGCTAGATCTAGGAGCCTCAATTAATGTTATTTCCTATAACATGTACATGTCTTTGGGTTTGGGTGTTCTGACTGAGATTGGGGTTACAATGCAACTTGCTGATCGATCACAAATCAGGCCAAGTGGCGTTGTTGAAGATGTTTTGGTTATGGTGGATGATTTGTTTTTCCCTGTTGATTTCTTTTTTTAGATATGAAGCAGGGAGCCCCAGAAACACCCATCATACTAGGAAGACCATTCCTGAAAACTGCGAAAACGAAAATTGATTGTTGTGAGGGTTTATTGACTATGGAGTTCGATGGAAGAAAGATAGAATTCTCTCTCTTTAATCATGATAAGCTTTCTCCTGAAAATTCTTTAGATATGCCTATTGCTAACAATATGGATCGCAACAATAATTTTCATGATTTGTTAGGAACACCTAAGGAAAATAGTTTATGGAAATTTGAGCCCCCTAACAATTTGAAACCTTTTGTGATTCCAGGACAACACCCAGGATTAGCTCAAGGAGAGAAGCTAAGGGTAATGGATGAATGTTTGGACAGAGAGCTACACCTTCCAAGGGTGCCCGCATTTGTCAATGAAATGACAGGTGTAGGTGACCCTGTGGAGGAACTTAGGCCAATCAAGGGCCATTACGTCGAGCCAACGACTTGAAACAAAGACGCTTCTTGGGAGGCAACCCGAGGTAAATTTTTCTTTCTTTTTCCTTTCCTTTTCCTTCACCCTGATTATATTTGATTCACTTTTGTTGTCTTTACTGTTTCATTGAGGACAATGAAAACTATAAGTGTGAGGGAGAGGAATTCTGTATATAGATGCATATAGGATATCATATTTAAATTTCTGCACCATGTTTAATTTATGTAATCATTTTTTTTTATTAATTTCTTGTTTATTTCATTTTTTAAAATTAATTTCTTGTTTATTTTCGTAATTAAAAAAAACCGAAAATCCCAAAAATAAGCATGCATTGCATACATATGTGTTATTCAAATACCCATCTGGCTTAGTTTGTCCTCTAATTTAAATTTCAAGCATGATCATATAAATCCTATGGAGTTCTGGATGTTTTGGCCTTGTCTATATTTGATTTTTGTGGAACATAAGCTAGCAAATGTAATTGAGCATGTATGATTGAGCTAAAGTATGATTGAAGTCCTCAAAACATGACCTTGTGAGAATGTTTAGCCTTATTTGAAATATTTTGCTCAATTGGGTGAATTACTCTCCTTGTGTTGCTACCTCTTGGCATTGACTGCAGTATCTATTTTTCAAGACTGACTCACATGTTTGTTTCTTGCGGAGTTTATGTTCATATTTTGAGTCTTTTGTTTGAATTTTTGAATATTTAGTGAATAAGGTGGCAATGGTTGATGCACTTAGTAACCGGATCTATGCATGACACCCATGGGTATGATTCGCGCACAAAGGTGTTGAAAACTATCCACTAGGAAAGAAAGCTTGATCATTGACTGACTAGGTTCATTCATGACACCCATGTTTGCAACTTGCGTCAAAAGATGTTCAGGTGGGCTTCATATTAGTAGGTTGAGGTGTTGACAGACCGGGGCCATTCATGACACTCATGTTTGTGCCTCGCGTAAGGAAAGCACCAAGACAAGAAAAAAAAAGAAAAAAAAAAGAAAAAAAAAGAAAAGAAAAAAAAAGTGTCACATTTTATTTATTTTTCTTTATTGTGTCCCGCAAGTAATGACATTTCGGTAGATATTTGGTGATATGGTGGTCAATGTCTATGAGTTTAGTGCATGTTGGTTTGAGTTGAGAGTTGTACCTTAACGCTTAAATACATGAGTGAAACACATATTTCTGTGAGGTTGGATGATGTCTACTTCTAAGCTTTGATCACTCGAATACATGCTATGAAGTTTGTTTGCTTGGTTTATGTTTGCACTTGCTATGATGTTGCTTTTTGATGAGGTTGAAACTTGAAGGGATTTCCTGTGCGATGCGTTGATTCATGTTCGTTCTATCATTGCTTGAGGACAAGCAAATGTTAAGTGTGGGGGAGTTTGATAGCATGCATTTAGGTAGGCATAATAGGTTGCATTTAGCTTACTTAAGATGCATTTCATGCATGGATTAAGTACAATTTGCACATTTGCTCTCTATGTTGGTGGAGTCGGAATCTACACACTTTTATTGATTATTTCAGGTATTCGTGGATCCGATGAGGAGACATGGGTTGATAACGCATAAGATAAGAATGTATAGTTGATCAAAGAAGCTTACATGAAGATCTCAAGAGGTCCTGAGAAGAAGAAGCGAACCTAAACGAAGAACAAGTCTGTAGAAGTTGTCGCCAGAGATGCTGAACTTGTTTTGCACTTTCTGGAGGCCTCGGTTGTCCGATTGACTATTATGACCATGCGTTGGAAAGCTCTTTCAGAGTGCTCCAACTTTCCTGTTGAAAATAAGAGCAAAGTCGAGACTTATTTTCCGTGAAAGACCAATGCAGAGGCCGCAACGTATATCTCGCGACCGCCGCCAGTACGGACGCTGCGGGATAAGGAAGAGAAGCCGCGGCCGTGGCAGCGGCCGTAGCATATACCGCGGCCGCAGCATGGGTTGCCAGCGCGACGCTGTTACGTCTAAAAAACCCTAGTTTTTATGGTGTGTGTTTTGTGGCCGACTTGGATCTATTATGAGGCCGAATTTATGTTATTTTGAGACTACTTCTATTCTATTCTACGTTCATCAGACAATTTAGAGATTTGAGAGATGTCTTCTATGAGGAACTAAACTCATCTATTCTGTCTGCAATTTGAAGCTTTATTTAGATTGATTGTGAGTTTCTAATTCTCGTTCCTTGTTTTCTATATTTGAATGCTTCAACTTCTTTGTGCTTGATTGTCTATTGTTTTGTTCTTTCTTGTCTGGCCAACTAGTTAGATCAATTTAATTGCTAAGGTTTTGTAGATTCATGATTGTGAACCTTAACCTAAGTGGCAAACTTGTTCCTTTAGTGCTGGTTGAACTAATTGAATGAGTAGGAAGTTGAATGTGTTGTTAAATCCCTCTTTAGGGACTACAAATACCTTGACTAATCTCTGAGCTTAAAACTATCAATTGGGTTAAATCCTTCTTTAGGGACTGTTCGATTGATAAGGGTTGCTAGGACTGGTTTGACTAGTAACTATATTAGGTTGGGACAAGGGCATTCATAGGAAACTTAATAGGACGAGAAGAAGTTACAAGGATCGCTTCAACCAAATAAAGTGAAAAATTGTAGGTAGAATTGCTTCTCCTAATTGTTTGAATTACAACCATTTAATCTTAGTTTCATCAATCCGCTTTGATAAAAGGGGGAACTTTCACACTCAAAACCCCCTCTTTGGTTACTTAATTGGCACTTGAATCATACTTGAATTACAAATTTCCCTGTGGATCGACCTCTTACTTATTGCTATACTAGTTATAGGTTTGAGTTTTCTTTGACGGATTAACGATAGGTTTTACCTCCGCCAATGGATGATTTTATCTATTGATATTTATTAAAGATGATTTATTTATAATAGGTTTAGGTTTTATCTAGCTTTATGTATATATGTAGAAGACTATTAGTTTCTCTATTGTATAAAACGAACTACTATAGATGAAGTGTTAGGCTCATCTTACTTAGCCTATGTAATTCTGTGTGTTTGTATTTGTGTGTTATATGGGTGAGCACCTGATGGAATTGCAATTGGGCTTTAGGCCCATCTGTGATCTCAGGCCGGCCCAGCTCTATGCTCTCTCTTTTGTAACCGTTTTGCCAGCTACGACGTCGTACAACTTGGATCGGGTTTAAGAGGGTTGGAAACCCTAAACGCCGACTAAGAGAGAGAGAGAGAGAAATCTGAGAGCTTCCATGGCTACACTCCCTTGTCTCATGAGCTTTGCTAGGGTTTCGGTTCCCTTGTGCTCTTGAGTGTAGGTTGAGCTCCCTTCACATCCAAACACCTTGAGTTCGAGAGCTAGTGAGATTTTAAGCTCGATTGCCCTTTGGTTCTATCCTTGGTGACTGGTGTCTTAGTTGAGGCTAATCGATCTTTTTATTTCTCTACTTGCTTGTGTTTTGAATTGGTTGTAAACTTGCTTTGAAACATTAATACAAGTTTGTCTTTCATTTTGGTGTTGGATCTCTCTCTTCATTCCGCGATTACAATTTGGTATCAGAGCTTGGGTTAGGGTTTACGAGTTTTTCGGATTCGTTGAAGCTTTTGGATTTTCCCATCTCCTTAGGCTCCAATTCTGAAAGCCCTTTGCATCTGTAGAAGTTTTCGAGGATCTTCATCCTCGGCGACTCCAGATCTGCAAAGGCATTAGGGTTTTCTTCAAAAATCTCTTGATTCCATCGAAGTCTTCTGGAGCTTTGCCCTCCTATTGCTCAGATCTGTAGATCTTGAGGCTTTCTAAGGACTCTGGATCTAGGGTTTCGAGAAACTCAAAAGTCTCGAGTTTGTTTGCTTGGATTTGAGCCTTTGTGGCCCAGATCTGAACAAATCAGAGGTATATCAAGAAGTTGTCAGAGAATCTCTTCTTCTGACAACTCCCCTATCAGTTCCATTCAGCTCCCTACTGGGACGATTGATAGATCTAAACTTGCAGCTTTGATTCTGTTTGGTTTGGATTGTCAGGGGCACATTTGAGATTCAAATCCTTAGCTAAGAAGTTGTAGGGTTTGAGTACTCACTCTTGTTTTGATATCTGTTTAAGAGATTCAAACCCTTAGCTCTCAAGCTGTGTAGGGTTTGAGTGCTCATTTTTACTTGATATCTACTGATTTGCTCACTGTTCTCTCGGGTACTTTTGAAACAATCTCATGGCTGATAACTCTCACCGTATCAAACCCTTTGATGGGACAATGGACTTTGCTCTGTGGCAAGTCAAAATGAAGGCGATCTTGATAAAAGAAAAGTGATGGAAAGCTGTCAATAATGACTATCCAACAGATATGTCTGCAGATGCTAAAAAAGATTTGGATCTTGTTGCTCACAATGAGATCATGATCCGTATCTCTGATGAGGTAGCTAGACAGGTAGTTGACTGTGATACTTCCATAAATTCATGGAAGAAATTACAGGAACTTTATCAGGTAAAAACTCTGTCAAGCAGGATATCTTTGTTGTGTCACATTTTTATATTTAAGATGGAAGTTTCTGTGTCTCTTGATGATAATCTTGATAGATTTATGCGTATGACACAAGAACTTGAAAGATGTGATGATAAAATTAATGACACTCACCAAGCTGTTATTCTGCTGAATGCTTTGCCTTCTCAATTTGATACTTTTAAAGATGTTATTCAGTTTAGTAATGAGACCTTGACTAAGAAAAGGATAGTTGAGGCTATTACTCAGAAAAATGAGATTGTGAAAGTGTTTAAGGTCAAAGGTGACAAATCTGAAAAACCTAACTCTAAACCTGATGTGCTTTTTACTAAGGGTGGCAACAAAAAACAGAAAAAGAAACAAGAAAAAGGATAAAGAAAAATCTGCTGAACCTGGAAAGAAGCATTGTACCTATTGCAAGAAAAATAACCATGTTATTACTGATTGTTATAAGAAAAGAGATGATGATCAAAAGAAATTGCAAACTGGTACATCTGCAATGCTTGATTCTGGCTTATTTTATTCTGATGAGTTGCTTATGGTTGCCTGTGATGATTCATCTGATGCTTGGTTGCTTGATTCTGGATGTACTATGCATGTGACTCCTCATAAGCATTACTTTGATTATCTTGATGAATCTGTTAGTGGCATGGTTAGACTTGGTGATCATTCTGAACTTGCTATTAGAGGTATAGGCAACATTCCTTTTAAAATGCATGATGGGGTTGTTAGGGTCCTTCAACAGGTAAGGTGGGTATCTGATATGAAGAGGAATTTGCTATCTGAATCTATGTTTGATGACCTTGACTATGATATTAACATTAAAAGAGGTATTAGAACTGTTTCTAGGAATGGTAAGGTCCTCATCAAAAGTGTTAAGAAACATGGTCTTTATCATATCATTGGAAATCATGTGTTGCATGATATGTCTTTATCTGCTGAGTCTTCTGTTGCATCCATGAACATGAATGATACTCTGATTTGGCATGCTAGAATTGGTCATATAGGGAACAAAGGTTTACATTATCTGTTTAAACAAGGACTCTTTGAAGGCAAACCCTCTGATTTGAAAAACTGTGAAAGCTGTATTTTTGGTAAACATGCAAAAAAATGTTTTAAAAAATCAGATTTTGTTGGCAAAAGACCTTTAGATTATGTGCATGCAGACCTATGGGGACCTGCCCAGGTTGATACTGTTGGTGGGAGGAAGTACTTCCTATCACTGATAGATCACCATTCCAGACTAAAGGCCAAAAGTGACACTTTTGAGACTTTCAAAGATTGTAAAACCAAAACAGAGGGTCAAACTGCTTTCAAATTGAGATGCCTTAGAACAGATAATGGACTTGAGTTCTGTAACAAGTTGTTTGATGATTTCTGCAATGATCATGGTATTATAAGGCATCTTACTGTTCTAGGCACCCCCAACAGAATGGAACTGCAGAGAGAATGAACAGGACACTGCTTGAAAAAGCCAGGTATATGCTCATTAGCTCTAGCATGAAGCCGTCTTTGTGGGGGGAAGCTGTAACCACTGCTGCTTATTTGATCAATAGATCACCCTCAGCTGCCATTGGTTTCAAGACTCCTTATGAGTTGTGGTCTGGAACCAAGCCCAATATCTCACACTTAAGGCCTTTTGGATGCACTGTCTATGCTCATCCGAGCATAGGGAAGTTGCAACCAAGGTCCCTAAAGTGTGTCATGTTGGGGTATCATGAGGGTGTGAAGGGTTATAAATTACTTGTGATCCAACCTGGAGGTTACAAAGTAATTATCAGCAGAGATGTCAAATTCATTGAAACTGAGTTCCATTTTAAGACTGTGCATTCTTCTGTTGCTCATGAACTAACCCCTGCAGCTCAGTTTTATGTCCCCACCTCACAAGGTGGGGCTCCTGACAATGAGATTGATATTGTTATGCCACATGAGTCATCTGACTCTTCATCCAGTAGCAGCAATAATCAGAATCCTGAGCATCATGGCTCAAACTCAAGTACTGAAAATCATTTGCCTCACCAATCAGGTGGGGGGGGGGGGGGTAAGCTCATCTACCTCTATCTCCTCAAATCAAAGCTCCTCTTCTACCCATTCTTCTTCTGATGATGAATTTGTTGATCCTCTTGCTAATATTGATGATGCTTTGTTTGAGGCTTCTATTGAAACTGATCATGAGCATGGAAATTTTGATGAAGTTCCTGGCTTGACCAATTATCAGTTAACAAGAGATAGATCACCTAGGGTTAGAATACCAAACAGGAAATATTTTGAAAATGAGGTTGATTTAGCTTTTGTTGTTGTTGAGGCTGTTGATGCTTATACTCCTGACTTGTTTGAGCATGTTGTGAAATGTGTGAATTCTGATAAATGGTTGCTGTGAAATGTGTGAATTTTGATAACTGCATGATCAAACTTGGCTTTGAAATCAGCTGATATGATCCTTGTTTATACTTGCTTGGTGTTAAATCTGTGTCTCCCTTGTATGTCTTGCTCTATGTTGATGACATTCTCATAATATGCAAGTCTAAGGCAAATATATCTGATGTTAAGGCTTCACTTAGGAAATCTTTTGACATGAAAGATTTGGGCCCTGCCCAGAAAATTCTTGGGATAAAGATTTCCAGAGATAGAGAAAAGCATCAGATATTTATGTCACAAAAGGACTACTTGATGAAAGTCCTTGATAGGTTCAATTTCTCAAGAGTCAAGCCTGCTCCTATACCCTTAGGAGGGCACCTTGATCTCACAAGATCTGAGGTGCCACTAAGGAAGGAGAAGGAAGACTACATGAGAAATGTACCTTATGATGCTGCAGTGGGATCTGTTATGTATGCAATGATTTGTACTAGATCTGACCTTGCTTTTGCAGTAAGTGTACCACTACAAAAAATAATGAAATTTGCTACCCTCGCTAGCTTCGGCAGGCGTGGGCCGTGGCAATTGATACCTTTTGCGACGGCATTAGCAACGGCAGACGTTGCATTTGAAAAAAAAATAGGACGAGAGCTTCGGGGTGTACTTGCCGTAGCTACACTACCAAAAAAAAAATCAACACGCGGCATCTACAGCTCCAGAAATGAAAAGTTCCCAAATCCCCCGTATCAATTCCAGTCCTCCCTCTCTCTTCTCCCGCTAGCGCTCCATCTTCTCCTCCCTATACTCGCCGGAGCCTATAATCGCCGGTGGGATTCTCCCATCTTCTCCCTCCCTTGTTCTCCCATCTAGGGTTGCTCGAATTTAGGGAAGGTGGGTTTGATTCTCATCCCCATCTCCTCCTCTACTTTCATATCTGAAAACCCTAACCTCGCTCACCACCACCGCCTCGCCGCCTTCCTCTTTCCTTCTCCTCCTCATGCCGTCGACCTTCCGCCACCTCCCTATCCGCTACAGCTTTTGCCTTCTCCGCTACCAACGAACGGTATCGGCTCCTTCAGTGCCTCTCCGCCTCCGCTGTCCTCTTCCTAGGCCTAGGCGCGCTCTCTTGACGTATTTTGGCTCCGACCAGGCCCTTGTCTTTCTTGGCTCTCCGTCTCAATGAAGAAGGGCGCTGCTCGACCTTTATCACCGAAGAACTCGATCTCGTCCATGGCCAATAACTATCTCCCAGAAGCTGCTCCTCCAAGGTCTCTGACTCTCCCTGCTTTCTCTTCTTTTTAGCTATTTTCACCTCATTGAAACATAATCTCTATGGCATGTTGATTTGCTGTTTCTCCACTGTGTTGCTAGATAACCTAATTAGGGCGTGCGAGTTCATTTATGTTGTTTTGTTAATTGCATAACGTAATTAGGTGACGAGGGTGGTGAATTGGTTATGTTCTTATTTTTTTTTATCCAAATTGTACTTCCATTTCATTTGGGGCATTATCACTGTATTCGGATGAGAGAGCCGTGATTCTGTTGTTTATTAAACCTCATTATTATTTGTGAAATGGTGACATAGTTGTCTGATTGTGATGTACAGATACCTTCCATGAAGTGAAGAGGAAGAGAGAGGTACTCCAAAAGCTCGTGAGAGCTTGCATTAAAGAAGGTGACATTGACTTTTTAGCACTACCACCAGGTTTTGAGTCATATTCACGCATTACAGATTAAAGAAGGCGGAAAATACTGAAAGAGAGATCAGTAATTCAGTTCCTCCCAATCTTTCTGAGCAATTGCCCCATGTTACAATGATGCTTAACGATAATGATTCTAGAAAGATCTCAAGATCCCATAGGCGTAGACCATCTATCAATCATGCTCAATGTAGTAACTCTGACTATGACTGTGAATCTGAACAGCTAGATGGAGTAAGCTTTGCTTTGGTTCCGCATTCCTTGAAATTGTCTGTTTTGTTATCATGCTTTATTAACAACTACTGTAAATTCATCTGTTCTTGCAGAGTATACCAATGAATATATCCCTCCCAAAAGGCGTTATCCGTGGATGCCCAGAATGTAAAAATTGCCAAAAGGTTGCTTCTCTTTCTTATACGATAATGTTTGATTTATGTTGGGAGAAGTATGTTGTTTAGGTGAACTTGATGCTTTGAAAGGCATATTCAAACTGAAGAACTAGATTTTTATCGTTAGTCCTATACGTTAATGTTTGGATGTGAATATATTACTGCCTTTCTTAAAGGTTGTGGCAAGATATAAGCTTGAAGCTGCTTGTAGACCTAACCTTGAGGAGGCACCTGTATTTCACCCGACTGAAGAGGTGGGTGAGCACAAGTTTAATCCACTCTGTTAACTTTTGTGAGTTGACTTTCCCCTAGTTTCTGAACTGTGAGTTGATGGAATGTTTGCAGGAGTTTGAAGATACTTTAAGCTATATAGGAAAAAATAAGGCATCAGGCTGAACCTTTTGGAATATGTCGTATTATTCCTCCCCCTTCATGGAAACCTCCTTGTCATCTCAAGGATAAAAATGTATGGGAACATTCTATGTTTTCCACAAGAATTCAGAAGGTGGACAAACTGCAGAACCGAGAACCTGCAAGAAAAACCTATAATCATACCAGGAAGAAAATGAGATGTTTACGAATGGGCGTGGATAGCGGGGCTGAGAGTGGAAATATCTTGGAGCCACTGGAGTTTGGATTTGAACCAGGTCCTGAATTCACACTAGATGCATTTCAAAGATATGCTGATGAACTCAAGGACCATTATTTCAGGGTTTCGAAGACTAATGTAACTACAGAAGCAGCTACATTTAATGTTCCTAGAAAGTTGGATCCACCAATTGAGATTATAGAGGGTGAATATTGGCGAGTGGTGGAGAGGCCTACTGAAGAAATTGAGGTATTTTACAATTGAAAATTTTGTTAAACCAAAGTGTATCACTAGCAGAAAGTTGCCAGTCATTTATACTATGCCATTTTGCATATATCTAGTTTACAGTTTCTCGGGCTGATACAAGTATTGGTACTACAATTTTCGTGTTTATTTTCATTTTATAGGTTCTTTACGGGGCTGATTTGGAAACTGGAGCTTTTGGAAGTGGTTTTCCAAGAACTACAGAACAAGCTTCTTCTGCTGATGAACAATACGTCCAAACACCTTGTAAAGTGAGGCATGAGTAATGAATTGTGATTTTTTTAGTAGTCCTGTTATGGAATTTTAATAAAGAACCATTTACTCTGTTTGGAGTTCATTTGCTCAATACATTTGCTAGAAATACTAAGGCACAAGTTGTTACAACACTGAGAAGTGGAAAATAACTTATTGATCCTTAAGAACTTTTTCTTTGATTGAAATTTATAGGATGATCAAATCATGATGCAATTTATCTTCTTTCAGTGTTCTCTTAAATTTATCTTCTTTCAGTGTTCCCTATGATTCATCATATTTAGTTTGTTTCTTTAATTTCTCTTTCCATATTTTTTTGTCTTTCTATGGAGTATTTTGGTTAATAACTTTATAAAGACTCTTCTTGGCACCTTTAAACCATCTCACAACATATAACCTAAATGCTACTTTTCGATGGCATAAGGTATGTATTTGTTTGAATCTGATGAGGCAAATAGAGAGATTTCTAAGTCTACAGATAAGTAACCTTAGTTTTTGGTCTTTGATGAGCTGCATCTCAAATTGTAGATGTCAATCTCTTTGATCAAATCTCCATGATATCATTGATATAAACCAGCTTTCATAATTGCTCTTCAACTTTCATGATCACATGGTGCACTAAAGTTAATCTTGTTTCTTTTTAATAGGTGTGGGCACTATAAGAAGCTGGCTCCAGAATAAGAGAAGCTCACTTAAAGTTTCAAGAAAGCAAAATCTGCTTTTATTGGAAAGGTTAATGATTTATGCATTCGTTTTAAATATTAGAATCACTTTTGTTTTGTTCATGTTTCTGCTGCTTGGTTTTTACATTGTGGTCATAAACTCAAGTTTTTCTTGAATGAGGACTTTGCTCTAGTCTTAATGCCTGACTATTATTGTCCATGTTAAGTAGCGCTTATTTGGTGCAAGGATAGAAAGAGAGTCTGTGATGAAATTCGAGCATGTATCGGCACCCCAACCAGCTGATGTTGCAAAATGAAAAGAAAGGAACAGAAAAACTCTATTGAGGTACTGAATTATTTACACTTTGATAAGAGTTCTCTCAATAACCTGGGGTCTTTCTCCCCTTTACGGGATTCATGTAATTTATGTGCTTATTTTTCATTCCTAGTTTTTTGTTTACTGTTGTTGAAGCTGCTGCTTTGTGAGCTTCGTTTCAGCAAGAAGTCGTTCTTCTAATATATGATAAATCTTATAAAGAAAAAAAATAAGAAGAGTTGATATATCATTGATTTGCAATGCAGGTTAGCCCTTCTTGGTCTCATATGGATTGTCACCTATGCTTTAACATGCTGAACCACTCAACCCATGTAAGGAATTAATGCATTAACAAGATTTTCATTCTTGAATCTTAACTTGTACCTCAAAACACACAATTCAATTTTCTTTCAAAAGTTTATTCCTGGAACGGGATACCCCTCTTACCCTTGAACGTTCTTCTGATGAAAAGAATTGATGATTAATTCGTCTTGGAGAGGCTTCATTGTAACATTGCTTTTCATTATGTGCTTCTATGGTTTGTGCATATTTTATCCATGTTAACATGTTTATGGCAATTGACTACATAGATTTATTAGAACTAAACAAGGCTATTAAAAAAAACCTCTTTGTTAAAAGTTACAAGCTAATTGATATCATTGCTTTAGGTGACTGTTGTGCTGATAGGAGGAATGTCAATGACTTTAGTCTGCGTAAATTTGTTGCTTTCTTCCTTTTATTTCTTAGCTTTTGATTTTGAACATCAAAACTTTATTGATTGTAATTGATGGATTTTGATAGGTTTAATGATTTTAGTCTGCTAGTAAGCCTTTCAGCGTTTCAGAATTGCATTTTGAAGAACCATGGATGAAGATAGAGAATAAAATTATAGATCTTGCCATTCCCATGTGTTAAAGTGGAATTGTTTTAGAATCAATATAGGCTATATATGGCTACTTATCGACATATTAGGTATATTTATTGTATATAAATTATGTATTTTTTGACATTTTATTTTGTATGTAAATACTAAATTTTGTATAATTAATGAAATTAATATATGGGTAAATTTTGGGTTTTATTTAATTTTTTTATATAATATTGGACTTTTTAGCTCGGGTCTAAAGACTCCGGGCTAAAAAGCAGTATTTTTTTTTAAATTTACTTCACACTTTAGCTACGGTTAACTGCCGTAGCTTAGCCGCCGCCAATTTTTTTGCTACGGCTATTTGCCGAAGCTACCAAATTTTGCCACTCCAGAATTCGCCACCCCCCCATTTGCCATAGCTAAGCCGAAGCTAGATGCTTTTTGTCACCCTTTGAAGGTGTTTTGCCACGACTTTTTGCCGAAGCGAATTTCAATTTTTTTTGTAGTGTACTCAACGGGTATATGTCCAATCCTTCGGAGAAACATTGGACAACCATGAAGTTTCTCTTGAGATATATTGCAGGAACACTGGACATCTGTCTAGTCTATGGTTTGCACACTTCTCCCTCTGAGCTATTTGGTTTTGTGGACTTTGACTATGCAGGTAACAAAGACAACAGAAAATCCACCACCTCCTTTATGTATACTTGGTGTGGCAATTGCATCTCTTGGAAGGCACAACTGCAACCAATTGTGGCTCTTTCCTCCACAGAGGTAGAGTACATTGCTGCAACTAAAGCTTCCAAGGAAGCAATTTGGCTGCAAAATATACTTAAGAAGGTGGAAAGGAAACCTTGTAAAGCTGTGTTGCACATGAACAGTCAGAGTGCACTTTACCTGTGCAAGGATCCTGTCTATCATGAGAGGACCAAGCACATTGACGTTAGATACCATTTCATTCGTGTTTTGGTAGCTAAAAATCTTCGTCTTGTCAAAAAGATTAATGGAAATATCAACCCTACTGATTTTGGTACTAAGATTGTGACCACTGATAAGTTCATCTTTTGCAGGGAGTTCCTGCATTTGATCAATGTCAACTGATGCTAAGAAGGAGTATGTCTAGTCGATGATAGAAAATGAGTAAATCCAGTTCACATTTCAACAAGGCAGTTTTACGATATGTGTAAACATAGAATTAGGAGGGAAATTGTTAGGCTCATCTTACTTAGCCTATGTAATTCTATGTGTGTTTGTATTTGCGTGTTATATGGGTGAGCACCTGATGGAATTGCAATTGGGCTTTAGGCCCATCTGTGATCTCAGGCCGGCCCAGCTCTATGCTCTCTCTTTTGTTACCATTGTGCCAGCTACGATATCATACAACTTGGCTCGGGTTTAAGAGGGTTGGAAACCCTAAACGCCGACTAAGAGAGAGAGAAATCTGAGAGCTTCCATGGCTACACTTCCTTGTCTCATGAGCTCTGCTAGGGTTTCGGTTCCCTTGTGCTCTTGAGTGTAGGTTGATCTCCCTTCACATCCAAACACCTTGAGTTCGAGAGCTAGTGAGATTTGAAGCTCGATTGCCCTTTGGTTCTATCCTTGGTGACTGGTGTCTTAGTTGAGGCTAATCGATCTTTTCATTTCTCTACTTGCTTGTGTTTTGAATTGGTTGTAAACTTGCTTTGAAACATTAATACAAGTTTGTCTTTCGTTTTGGTGTTGAATCTCTCTCTTCATTCCGCGATTACATGAAGAAATCGGCTATTTCTGGTACGTATCTTCTGTTAAATTATTCATATCGATCGCTGAATTAAATTCTGTAGAAAAAGTTAAACAAATAATTGAATCGATTTGAATGAGTTGAAGGTACTTTTGTTTATGCAGGCATGGATAATCTCCCAGATGAGATATTAGCTGAAATTCTATACAGATTGCGCATCAAACCTCTCTTCAGATGCAGGTGTGTCTCAAAACAATGGAATTCCGTCATCTCCGACCCCAAATTCAGCCACAATTATCGACAATCATCGTCGTCGTCTCAGAGTCACCTATCGGCATTCTTGTATCCGCATGTCCATGATGACTTTGCCAGTGATTTCATGGATTTGATCGATTCAGATTCTACCATCCATCACACTGATGATGATACTCCACCCTCCCTCTACCCCGCTCTTTACCGACCCGGCCGCGTATACCGCATAGAGGCTTCAAGTGATGGACTCTTACTTGGTTGTTACAATTTTTCACTCACTCGCTTTGGAATGTGGCATGAAATCTTTGTCTTCAATCCGCTCACCAACCAATCTATAAACCTGACACCCTTGTTACTTTCCGATTATCGATGGGCATGTGGTCTCACCACACATCCCAATCAAGACTGCGTTACATACAAAGTTGTGTTTATTCAAGTCTTGAGGGCAGGTGGTGGTGTTGATTCCGTCAATGCTACAATTGATGTCTTCTCTTCAGATACTGGGGGATGGATTCGTAAAGAACGAATAAGTTGTCCGAGTCCTATGGTTATGAATCTATGTGTTAGGCCGCGATTATTTAGTTACAAGGGTATCTTGCATTTCTTCAATTGGAATGCAAGGACTATAGTGACTTATGATCCCTACGACAACCCTGACAGATTCGGCTCCATTCAGCTGCCTATTCGATCAGGTAAGGGCGTGAATCTAATTCGTTTGGATCTAGAAGACGAGCTCGAGTTTGGTGAGATAGAAGATTGTGGTGATAGTGGTTGGAGGAGGCTATGTGTGTGGCGATTAGCGGACCATGACAAGAGAGAATGGTGCCTAGAGACAAGGTGTCCGATTAGTCCATTATGGAGCGAAGAGCTGTTCTGCAATTGCAGGCTGCTGGTTGCTACTGATCCACGGAATGCTGAGTTGTTTTATAAGTTATCTATACACGAGGGGACGGTGATGGTTCATGATCTCGCGAGTGCTGAAAAAGTATACGTGGACCCTTTTGTTGTGAGAGAAAATTGGGGTTATGATTTTGTAATGAGAGTTCCAAGAATGGTGCTTCCTATTGAATTGAATCCATGGGCTTCTCCTTCTTATAGGGAAGCTGCAGCCTGCAATTCTTCTTCAAATATTGAAGGATTTAGAAGGATAATCATCCCTGCTTGGTTTCCATCTTATTCAAAGTATTTTTAGTGATTAAGGTTGTTCAACTCAACTGTGTTTTTTTCATACATCGAATTTTGTGTTATGTTTGGGTTGAAAATGCTTTAATTTGTTTATCAAATATTTGGGTTGAAAATGTCTTTCTTTATCACTAGATCCTTAAGATAAATCCTTAAGATAAATCATATTAGATTTAAGTTGAATCGAGGGTTGATTCCTGATATTTCTTCCATTCAACAACTTTGGTTGAGGATCAAGCTGTTTTCAGTTTTTCAAATTACTTAGTTTTTAAAATCCCAAACAAATTATAAGAAAAACATATATGGTACCTTTAGATAAAGGGATATTCGTGCTACTAATTGAACCCATATATGCCTTTAGATCAAGTTAATTCGACGCTTTATGTGTTTTTTGACCTCTTAACTTTGAGGTTTTAATTTGTATAGTAATCTCTAAAAATTATATGATCTCCTTCCGTTTAGATTAATATAACGCCTTACTAGTTTTACTGGTGTTATTTTTAGGGTATCTTTAATATATTTCAATTACAAAAGTGGGAGATTCTACCAGAGAAGCTCAAAATGGAAACAAGGAAAATTTGCGAAGTCAAATACCATGAGTGGTTAGTGTTGGGCCTAGCTAGGGCCCATAGGAGTCCAGCCCAAAGGGAGGCCTTTTGCTGCCTTCTTTGTACAGTATAAAAGACATTATATTGCCTTAATTTGTACGCACAAGAGAGAGGAGAAAAGGTGAGAGTAGGGTCGTTATATGAACTGAACAGCTCGAGCTCAGCTCGGGATCGGTTCGAAAAAGCTCGACTTGAGCTCGCTCATTTATTTAAACAAGCCGAGCTTGAACAAGATTTTAAGCTCGGTTGAAAGTTTGGCTCGTTCAAATAAAACTCGAATAACTCGAATTCTATGAAATTTCTAAAATTTCCTAAGTTAACATGTCATAACTAAGTAGAACTACTTAAAGCTCAAAAAAATCTCGGCCCGAGCTCGTTCATTTCCTAAAAAAGCCGAGCTTGAACAAAATAAAAAGCTCGTTTAAAAATTAGGCTCGGCTCGAGCTCGTTTAACAAACGAACAAGCTTGAACATGACAAGCTCGGCTCGTTCGGCTTGAATAACACCCCTAGGTGAGAGCTCCATGAAGTACCGCCAGCACCAAAGAAGAAAAAAGAGAGAGAAAGAAAGGAGAGTTGAGGGAGAAAGAAGTGGAAATATAGGAGGTTTGACCGGGTATTTCGTCTCTTGATTTGGTGATCCGTCTTCTTCCTTCGGCAAGTCATTAACGCGTGTTTGTTGATAGTTATTTTCTTTTTCTGGAAATCTAATCTAATTACAAGTGTTTAGCTAGGTTTTGGAGAGGAATTCATTCTAGATCCAGGTTATATTTAGATTGGTGTTTGAGACTCCATGATTGTTTTTTTTTCCGGTCTGAGACTGGATTTGTTAAACAATTGTATTGGTTTATTGATTAGTGAATTGGTTTGTCTGGTGCGTGAAAGATGAGTTTTTTTATCCTCTAGTTAGAGAGGGTTTTTCCTCGGTAAATCTTGTGTCAATATTTATGCTTTTATCTGTGTTTGTGGTTGCTTGGTTGTTTGATTTCTAGATTGGATATTATCAGTTGGTCGTTGTTCTGTTGGTGGATTGTTGTTGATTTTCTTATTACCCGAATTGCTTCCGCAGTAAGTGGTATCAGAGCCTTTGATTGATCTTTGGATGTGTTTGTTGTTGGGTAATAGGAGTAGAGATGACAACAAAGACCGAGGAATTTGCGGGTACAATGGTAAAGGTAACGGCTTTAAATTTCTCTATCTGGAAGCATCATAATATGGATGGATAATAGTGTTTATCACCACATAAGCAACGAGACAGATGCACTTGTATTGTGGAAAAAATTAGAGGACATGTATGAAAGGAAGTCATCCCAGAGTAAAATCTTTTGTAATAAGAAAGCTAGTGAATCTCAAGTAGAAAGCCTATTTTAAAGCATCTGAGTGAGTTTCAGGAATCGATGAATCAGTTGAACACCATGAAGTTAGTCCTTGATGATGAGTTGCAAGCGTTTTTGCTCTTGAGCTCTTTGTCGGACTAGTGGCGTCGATTAACAACTCTGTCGTGGGTGGGGTTGTGTTCTTTTCTGTAGTGAAGGATAAACTCTACAATGAGGATACTAGGAGGAATGATATGGGCACAGATTCGTTACATGTTCTTGTGAGCTGTGACAGTTTCAGGGAGTAGGTCGATCTGGAGGGAGATCTCAGACGAGGGGGGCTTTGTTTGCTATCATTGTGGCATGAAAGGGCACATGAAGAGGAATTGCAATGTGTGGAAAAAGAAAATGGATGAAGAGAAAAATCATAAAGGAACAACGTTAGTTCTGCAGGACAGTAGTGATGAGCATGTTGTTCTTATATGCTTGGAGGATCATCGTGGTGAGCCTGATTCTTGTGTAGAGTGCATTGCTAATGATGCTGCATCCTTCCATGCTACATCAAGGAGGAAAGTGTTTATTTCTTACTGAGTGGGACACTTTGTCAAAGCAAAGAAAGGGAATGTATGCTTGTCTGATATTGTTGGTATGGGAGATGTTTGTGTGATGAAAAACACGGGTACTTAGACCAAACTTTGTTGTTCAACTTCTCAATAAAAAAATGTGGTAGAAAACAATATCCTAATGACACCAATAACGATCTTCTGTTAATGTGGATGGACGACACCTGTAAGAACTCTCTACCTCATAGTTGCTTCTGGCACTAACAAATCGGTAACCGATGAACCACCATGATTGTCGTGCAACTCCTTTTGCTAATCCGAGAATCCATACCAAACCCCGACCCTACACCTCTCAGCTCCAAGTGTGACAGGGGACACTAAAAACCATCGATAGGGAGAACCATGACAAATAAAACATTGTGTAGACTGATGGTGATCTCTCCCATGAGAAATGAAATGAGTTTATCTCGGGGTGTCTATATTCAATAAAAGATGAAATGTGGACATGATCAACCCTATTGCAAGAAAAATCATGTAACGACCACAATCCACTTTGAAGGACTATTTGGAACCATGTGTCTTGGCCATCGACATCTATAACTCATCCAACTTCTTTTTTGTGGTTGCACGCCTATGGATCTGTAACACCCTAAGCAACGTGCTCTGATCACCCCTCTAAATAATATCAGCAATGTGTGTCCCATAGTCCCTCAACATTGATGTGATTCAAGGATCTCCATTAAAAGCACCAACACCCTCGTCCTTGCCAACATCATGAACACACCAGAAGAACCAACACAATCACCCAAATTCCTCAATATCGCTCATAAAGTCATGTAAGTGAGGATCAGTAGCACCCTTATCCCCCAACAAAATTTGTACCATGACCACCACCAAAACCCTCAGTGACACCAAAAAAATCATGTAAGTGAGCAACACCAACATTAGAACCTTCACATGTAGGGATGTCATATATATGAATCGTATGTCAGTTTTATCCTAACCCAAAGCAACGAATCTACCTGATCAATCAGTGGCATATGCTCAAAGAGCTGTGCTATTCCGTTAGATGATCAAGGTTTTAGCATGTTTTTTGTTAGTGTTTTTTGGGATATGTAATTATGTCGATGAACCTTGATGTTTAAATAAAATTGCATTGCTTTCACCTTTTTTCAAAAGAGTAAATTGAAACACTGCCCCCAATTACCCATTAGAATTTAGTTTACAATGAGTACTAGGCTTATCACAAAGCAAAGGGAAGATCAAACGTACAACCTACTATGGATTTGAAAAATTGATACATTCCATAAGGCGAATAACTTTATACGGTTAAGACAACATAAGATCTCAACAACGATGGTGCAAAAAGGGGTGGTGATGCCTATGAGATGTTGAAGCATGACATCTATTTATTTACTAAATGCAAAATGCTCCGACGAATAATTGACCAAAAATCAAATTTGAAAGCCTTTGTAAGAAGTTTACTGCCTCATCCTAGATCCATTTGAGAAATTCTAAACCGTATAGAAAACAAAACAAACATAAAGGAAAGGATAACGTTGGTGAATTTATGGTGGTTTTTCTGGTTCTTTGGAAACAGATGTGTTTTTAAGAACTAAGGCCTTCCAAATCCTAATGAGATATATGATAGATTTTTATTTATAGGCAATAACAAAAATGGAAATTAGCTCAATTATACCATGAGGAAAACCTCACAAGACACGTCACTCAAGTGACCTCAACGTGTGGTGTGGAAAAATTGTTAAATAATAGCGTTGAGCTTAACTTTGATGGCTCAACATTACAAGATGGACATAGCAAGATTGTATATATAATAAGAGATAGTTCGAGCTCCCCATTGACTATAAGGTATGGAAAAATTGGCTAACAAATGCCACTAAAAGAAAAGACACTACCAATGCTTAAAGGGATTATCCGAGGAAAGGAATTCATCATAAGACACATTGACATTGAAGACAACTCACTTATTATCACTAATACACTTTGTTGTGTTTGACGATGAGCTTAGAAATGATGATGTATTGAGTTATGCCCAAACTCCAATAATTCCAACAATCATCAGTTAATCACGCGTTCTGAGCGGATAATAGAGTAGCTGAAATGGTTCCACAACTGCACCACAGAACCAAGGAAAGCAACTCCTAAATCACTCCGACCTTTTGAACCTAATCCTTTTAGATGCAATCGGGAAACCTCAAACTAATTTCTGAGGTGACTTAAATCTTTTCCTTATAGAGAAAGAAAAGAAAAGAGAAAAGAGAAAGAAAGTCCAAACCCTTAATTGATGTATCAATTAAAAATAGTTTTTAAGAGTATTTATTCATTTATCTATTATACTGGAATTAATATGGTCTTATACTCTCGTATAGGAAAAAGGTGAATTTAAACCAAAATTACTTCAAATTGAAAAAAAGTGTATTCTGCAGGGCCTCATCGGTGCATCATCTTCGATTATAATCATTATGAATGTTTCTGCTTAGATTCTCAAACCCAATCTCTAAAACTCTCCCCATCTCCATTCTCGTCCATCGACTATGAAACGCTAATCCTTTTTTTGGAGGGACATATTTTTTTATCATTTACATTTCTCGTAGTGTGTGTTTTTGTGTGTCAATTACCTATTTGAGCTAGTGATGCGGGACCATCCAAGAAACCTTTGGACACACCTATCATGCTTAAGATGTTTATTTTTTGCTATTGCCTCAAGTATTGAAGTTATAGTATTGGGTAGTGTGATGCATAAAATCTGCATCATAGTTGTTGAAGGAGATCGATCTTGATCATGCTCTCAACCCGAACCCTAGCCTGCAAACAAGAACGAACGAGGTCGGGGCGGGGCTTGTCTCCCCCGTAGGACCCTCCGACGCTCAAGTCAGTCCTCCCTCATATGAATCTATATCCTCTTATTTATACTAGTCGAGTATTAAATAAAAGAAATCATTACCGTATTTAAATAGGTCGAGGCTTTAATGCACGAAACCGTTACCATATTCAATTGGAGAAACGGTTTCCGCATTGATGTTGGTCAACACCGTATTGAATGTTCGAATTTACTGATTATGACATCACTCGGTAAAAGACCAGAACGCCCTTGTGCTATGATGACGGGATTTCCCCTATCTCAATTGCCCCTCGGGTTTCTTCTTCATGTCTCGATGATGAAGGAAGCCGAAAAAAGTACATGGCGAAGGTTGTCGAGTGAACGATGATGGCAGTCGCTTGACCCGTAGTGGGCTATTGGCCGTAAGTGGCTATCGTCGGCCTTAGGTGACAATTCTTTTGGCCGTAAGTGGCGATTTCATAGGCCTTAAGTGGCTATTCGGATTGGCCGTAAGTGGCGATTTCGTTGGCCTTAAGTGGCGTTTTGGATTGTTCGTAAGTGGCGATTTCATTGGCCTTAAGTGGCGATTCGGAATGGCCGTAAGTGGCGATTTCTTTGGCCTTAAGTGGCCATTCGCATTGGCCCTAAGTGGCGACTTCGTTGGCCTTAAGTGGCGATTCGGATTGGCTGTAAGTGGCGACTTCGTTGGCCTTAAGTGGCGATTCAGATTGGCCGTAAGTGGCGATTTCGTTGGCCTTAAGTGGCGATTCAGATTGGCCGTAAGTGGCGATTTCGTTGGCCTTAAGTGGCGATTCGGATTGGCCGTAAGTGGCGATTTCGTTGGCCTTAAGTGGCGATTCTTCTGCCTTTACTGGCATTTGCTTGGCCATAAGTGGCGAATCTTCACTTTCTTGAGTTGTTGTATGCCCCTGCACACAATCTATATATTCTTGCGGAGAAGTAGTAGGCTAAAAATCTAGCTTGGAACTACACATTCAACTTTCAATAAACATTTTTTAGAAGAATGTTAATAAACAACCATGTCTTTATTAAGAAATTCTCCGCATGGGGAATAGAAAACTTAGCTTGCGAATTCCTTGCTTGAGTAATAGGATTCTCGATTGCCGTAATTGGCGATTTCCGATTTCGTAATTACTTTCTATGGCTTTGATATAATGTTGTTCTTGAATGAGTTGTCTTTGTACTCCAAACCTGTAAACAATGCATTTCAACTTAATTCATGATAAACTAGCAAGTTTCTTGAATTTCTTGCCCCTTGCATGACCGGCTTTTGTCATACGACTTCCGAGATTGAGGCTTGGCTATTGTTGATTTTTGACCCCTTGCTGCATCAAACTTCCATGTGCTCATTAGTTTGTAGCATCAACCCTCCGTAAGTAACTAGTGAACTAAAATCCAGGTTTGTGATCGACTAAAACGCATGCGAGAACTCTTCCTTGAACTCCTAGTTAGTGATCGCATTATATTAAAGTATGAATCCAAAGATTAAATATCAGTGAGTCACTTTGCATTAGGATTAATGAGATGAGACATTCTAACATATAAATGAAAGGATGGGTACTTAGCTTTTAGGGTCTCATATGCAACACGTGCGCCGCACTGGTGGCATCTCGATCATCTGGGCTAACCTCAACTATTTCGGGTTCGGTGCTTTTAGTGTTGCTGCATATCCTGAAGGTGTCCGCGAAGACTAAATCTCGCTCCAGTTTCGTTTGTAACATTAAGTCTCTTGGGCTTGTTGTTCGTAATACCATAATTGATGCTTTGCTCGAGAGCAACTTCAATGTCTCTTAATCACATCCCCTCTATCGTTACCTATGTAAGAACACACAAAAGGAGCAGCAAGCGAGAACAAAAGGAACTGGGACACGTCCTACTGTCCAAGCAATGAGAATAAGGGGAAAGTGGCACTACTCTAAAGTTTGTCAAAATTAATGGAACGGGTGTACAACCAATGAATAAGTGCAGTGAAAGTCCACCAATGCAATGTATTATCATTTTGCGCCCATAGTTAAGTAAAGAATGAGGGCTAAAAAGGCATGTCCTAATTTCGAGCACTACTTTGATTAGTATAAATAGGCGAATTAAATATAAAGCATGTAAGGTCAAAGAGATCACTACACATATATAACCAGGAAGCCATTGCACCGCTTGCTCATTAGGACCCACTTGGTAGTAGAAATAGGTGTTTGCTTGAATTTTCCACGTAGTGAAAAGTCACTGAAAACTCATCCATGCTTTGTAAAGTAAAAGTATAGAGGATCGAATGATACTATAGGAGGATAAATTAGCATTGTGAGATCAAAGCAAGGCAGATACACAATCGTGCATTTAGCTCTCGAAATTAAGCAACACTAATACTCATAATAATCAGTATAAAAGTCGGTGGTAACACTGATAGCATGCATTTAGCTAGGCATAATAGGTTGCATTTAGTTTAGTTAAGATGAATATCATGCATGATTTAAGTAGAATTTGCATATTTGCTTTCTATGTTGGTGGAGTCGGAATCTACACGTTTTTATTGATTATTTCAGGTAACTGTGGATCCGAAAAGGATAAACGGGTTGATAACGCATTGGATGAGAATGTCTAGTTGATCGAAGAAGCTTACATGAAGATCTCAAGAGGTTCTGAGAAGAAGAAGCAAACCTAAACGAAGAACAAGTCTGCAGAAGTTGTCGCCAGACATGCTGAACTTGCTTTGCACTTTCTGGAGGCTTCGGTTGTCTGATTGACTATTATGACCATGCGTTGGAAAGCTCTTTCGAAGAGCTACAACTTTCCTGTTGACAAGAAGAGCAAATTCGAGATGGATTTTTCCTGAAAGACCAATGCAGCGGCCGCAGCATATATGCCGTGGCCGCCGCCAGGGCCGATGGAGAGGAAATACTGATGCGGCGGCCGCAGCATCCATGCGGCGGCCGCCGCATTTGCCGTCAACGCTAGACGCTGCGTTTTGTTTTAAGAAAACCCTAGTTGTTATTATTTTCTTTCATGGCCGACTTGGACTCATTATAAGGCCGATTTATGTTAGTTTTTTAGTAACTTCAATTCTATTCTACGTTCTATCAGACAATTAGAGAGAGAGCGATGTTCGCCATGGGTGACTAAACTCTCTTCGTTCTACTTGCAATTTGAAGCTTTATTTGGATCGATTGTGAGTTTCTAAATCTTGTTCCTTATTTCCTATATTGAATGCTTCAACTTCTTTGTGCTTGATTGTTTATTGTTTTGTTCTATCTTGTCTGGCCAACTAGTTAGATCAATTCAATTGCTAGGGTTTTGTAGATTCCTGATTGCAAACCTTAACCCAAGTAGCAAACTTATCCTTTTAGGGTTGATTGAACTAATTGGATGGGTAGGAAGTTGGATGTGTTGTTAAATCCCTCTTTAGGGACTGCAAATACCTTGGTTAGTCTCTGAACTTAAAGCTATCAATTGGGTTAAATCCTTCTTTAGGGACTGTTCGATTGATAAGGGTTTCTAGGACTGATTGGACTAGTAACTATATTAGGTCGGGACAAGGGCATTCATAGGAAACCTAAAAGAACAAGAGGAAGTTACAATATCAATTCAACCAAATAAGGTGGATAGTTGTAGGTAGAGCGATCTTCTCTAAATTGTTTTGCATCGATCTGTTTATAGTTTATTTTGTCTTCTTTCTTATTTCAATCAACCAAAACCCCCCTTTCTACTAATTGGTAAATACACATTGCTGAGAAATACTTGATTCTCTGTGGGATCGACCTCTTACTTACTTGTTATACTAGTTTGTAGGTTTGAGTTTTATTTTGATACGGTTTACGCGACTAAAAATCGTTCATCAAATTGGCGCCGTTGCCGGGGAATCAAGTTTATTTCTTTGTTTTGTGTATTTATTAATTTTTGTTTATATATCTAACTTTGTTGTGAACCTATCTTACGGTTCATAACACCCTTGCTACTAACTTTTTCAAGATGTTGAGATTAGCGCAGTTTGAAGGTGAGAACTTTCACCAATACTTCACTAGATTGCATGAGTATGTTGACGACCTTGGTTCATGGGGTTATCAATTCAGCATCCGAGATATGATTATTTGCATACTTGATGGGATGACTGTTGAGACGCGAGCACTTGCTGAGTACATGAGTAACGGAAGACTGAAACAGTTAGGAGGATTGTCGGGGTTGTGGGATTTTTTCTATTATATGGATTACCATGTTTCACAAGAAGTCTTGCTCGCTACGTCTTCTCTACTGATGAAGGACTCTGTCACACACCTGGAGGATCCATTGCACACTCTTACTCAAGTGGTGCAGCAGTTAGAGGAAAGAAAAATGAGCCGAATCGGAAAATTGGAGGAACAAATGAGCCAACTCATTCAAATTTTAAGTGCAAAAGGTGAGAAAGAAAGGAGCCTCAAAGAAGAAGATGATGAATTATTTGATGACAACGATAGTTTCTTCGATGATGGAGAAAAGGTTCTAGTGCTTCCTGACTTGGAATCTCATGAGTCGACGCATGAGGTTACATGTGATGTGTCTCCTACTCCATCTGCATCATCCATTATTTGCTCGTCCATTGATGAACCAGGTCCAGAGCCATCAGTTGAGGCTCAAGAGGTAATAGAGGTAAGCTTTTGCAATTTGAAAGGTAATGGTGATTATGTTGATCCTTTTGATTGCTATTTTGAGAAGCCACCAGCGGAACTGTGTTGGTGGTATCATATTCCTACAGGAGAGAGTCATGCTAGACTTTTTGATAGATTGAAAGGGTTCTTGAGTTCCATATTTTATGCTTTCAATTTATTGTGCTATGATGTCTTTTGTAAGATGTGTGCACAGGAATATGATAGGCTACTGAGGGCCTTGACGATGTCTGATAGCTATGATCTTGAGATTGAAAATAAGTCAAGTCAATGACATTAAAGAAAGGCGCTTCTCGGGAGGCAACCCGAGGTAAGTTTTCTAATTTAGTTATTTCAATTCCTAGTTAGCTAGTTTTCTTTTCGATAAATTAGGTTTCTCATTAGGCATTAGATAGTTGTTTTTGGTTTGGGATAGACTAAGCTTTCAGAAAAGGCCGCCGCAATGCTCAGATCTAACTTATTTGTCAGCGATGTCATGATCCTACTCTTCCACCACATTGTGAGTATTTCATTCATCTCTTCCTCTATGTTTTTATTTTTTGTTGTCTTTTATGTTTCATTGAGGACAATGAAAGGTTTAAGTGCGGGGGAGGGATTGCATTTGCATATAGATAGAATTTGCATATCATGTTTACTTATGTTATCATTTTTATTTATGTTTTCATATTTATTTTTATTCATATATCACATTAAAAAAAATCACAAAAATATCATGCATTGCATTTAGGTGTTATTAAAGATACCCATCTTGGTTTAGTTTGTCCTCTAATTTATTTTTTATGATCTTATTGCATAAATCCCATGATTTGATTGAATTGCTTGAAAATGATTTTGGAGCATGATTTGAGAATATAATTGAGCAAGTATGGTTCATAGTTGAGGTTTAATTGAAATCTAAAAAAATATAACCCTTGTGAGTTTGTTTTGGCCTTATAGGGACTTTACATATTATTCCCTTTTGCTTTTATTGTGTGATTATACTCTCCATATGCTTCTTATTTCAATACCGTATTGCACATGTTTGTTGCTTGTGAATTTCAAATGATTGAGGCATGTTTTCTTTAGCCATATTATACCTTATCTACCCTTTGCATTATCCTTTGCTTGAAGTCCATCTGAGTCTTAAAGCCTATTCTTTTTCACAGCTCCACAAAAATATATCGTAGTCAATGATTAGCCTAACCCTATCCGGGAATTAGGAGGGGAATTAGTGAAAAATCTTTATGTTGGAGTTGCTTTGAGTGGATATAATGCATGTATGGTTGTGCATTGAGAGAGGCATAGCCAAAATAAGGTAACCCTTCTTGCATAATAGAGATGACTTATTACTAAGGGCCTAAGGAGGATAAAATTCACTTAGGAGTAAAAGTCTAGTAAGCTTGGACATAGGGAGGATAAAATTCACCTAGGGGCAAAAGTAAGCATAAAAGAAAAGAAAAGAAGTCATCATAATGGAAAAAAAATGCATGAGTTGTATGGCTATTGAAATCGAAGAGTGCTTATTGATGTGTATTGGAGTTTATGTTATTGGAATGGTTTGTGAAGTATGGAAGTTTTGGTGTTGTTCTTGTTGGTTGTTGTTCCTTTTTCCCGGATTTTTAGCACCACAAGTCTAAATATTTCTCATGCCTTATGTTCCTACCAAAGCCCCATTACAACCCTATAAAAGTCCTCATGATGTTGTGTGCAAGTGATGACTTTCACGGTGTATAGAGCATTTTGGATTGAGTTGAGAGTTGGACTTTAAAGACTAAACACATGAGAATTTGAGTGAAACACATCATCCCGGTGAGGTTGGATTAAATTTGCTTTTACTATTGGATCGCTCATATATTTTCTAGGATATTTGTTCTTTTATTCATGGCTCCTATTGCTTGATGTTGCTTTTCTAAAACAATAGCATGAAGATCTTATTTGTGGGATGATTAATTCTATATTTGTTTTTCATTGCTTGAGGACAAGCAAAGGTTAAGTGTGGGGGAGTTTGATAGCATGCATTTAGGTAGGCATAATAGGTTGCATTTAGTTTAGTTAAGATGAATATCATGCATGATTTAAGTAGAATTTGCATATTTGCTTTCTATGTTGGTGGAGTCGGAATCTACACGTTTTTATTGATTATTTCAGGTAACTGTGGATCCGAAAAGGATAAATGGGTTGATAACGCATTGGATGAGAATGTCTAGTTGATCGAAGAAGCTTACATGAAGATCTCAAGAGGTCCTGAGAAGAAGAAGCGAACCTAAACGAAGAACAAGTCTGCAGAAATTGTCGCCAGACATGCTGAACTTGCTTTGCACTTTCTGGAGGCCTCGGTTATCCGATTGACTATTATAACCATGCGTTGGAAAGCTCTTTCGAAGAGCTACAACTTTCCTGTTGACAAGAAGAGAAAATTCGAGATGGATTTTTCCTGAAAGACCAATGCAGCGGCCGCAGCATGTATGCCGCGGCCTCCGCCATGGCCGATGCAGAGGAAATACTGATGTTGCGGCCGCAACATCCATGCGGCGGCCGCCGCATTTGCCGTCAACGCTAGACGCTGCTTTTTGTTTTAAGAAAACCCTAGTTGTTACTCCCTCCGTCTCAAATTAAATGTAATTTTACTTTTCGGCACGCTTTTTAAGGAGTGAAAAACTCAATAAAATATTATTTTTTTAATTAAATTTTTTATATAATTTGATACTTAGTAGTAATAAGTATAACATTATATTAAAAAATTAATTAAAACAATAATATTTTATAGAGTTTTCTGCTCCTTAAAAAGCGTGCACAAAAAGACGAACGACACTTAATATGAGATGGAGGGAGTATTATTTTCTTTCATGGCCGACTTGGACTCATTATAAGGCCGATTTATGTTAGTTTTTTAGTAACTTCAATTCTATTCTACGTTCTATCAGACAATTAGAGAGAGAGCGATGTTCGCCATGGGTGACTAAACTCTCTTCGTTCTACTTGCAATTTGAAGCTTTATTTGGATTGATTGTGAGTTTCTGAATCTTGTTCCTTATTTCCTATATTGAATGCTTCAACTTCGTTGTGCTTGATTGTCTATTGTTTTGTTCTATCTTGTCTGGCCAACTAGTTAGATCAATTCAATTGCTAGGGTTTTGTAGATTCTTGATTGCGAACCTTAACCCAAGTAGCAAACTTATCCTTTTAGGGCTGATTGAACTAATTGGATGGGTAGGAAGTTGGATGTGTTGTTAAATCCCTCTTTAGGGACTGCAAATACCTTGGTTAGTCTCTGAACTTAAAGCTATCAATTGGGTTAAATCCTTCTTTAGGGACTGTTCGATTGATAAGGGTTTCTAGGACTGATTGGACTAGTAACTATATTAGGTCGGGACAAGGGCATTCATAGGAAACCTAAAAGAATAAGAGGAAGTTACAATATCAATTCAACCAAATAAGGTGGATAGTTGTAGGTAGAGCGATCTTCTCTAAATTGTTTTGCATCGATTTGTTTATAGTTTATTTTGTCTTCTTTCTTATTTCAATCAACCAAAACCCCCCTTTCTACTAATTGGTAAATACACATTGCTGAGAAATACTTGATTCTCTGTGGGATCGACCTCTTACTTACTTGCTATACTAGTTTGTAGGTTTCAGTTTTATTTTGATACGGTTTACGCGACTAAAAATCGTTCATCAAACACATATCAAATATTGAGCATAAAAAAATCAGTCAAGAGTTCATAGTCAAGTTACATCACAGAGGTAATTTCACAAGTTCTTCAAACAAACAAAAAAACTGAGCTACAATTCAGGCTGATCAATTTAATTTAGCCAGCAACTTGGCAGATCTTGAAATGCAACTAATCAAGTATTTAGAAAATCAATAATAGATTTCAAAGCACATGAAGAAAGTTGGATGATTCATGCATACCTGCGCTTACCAGTTCAAAATCAGATTCACTGTCTTGGTAATCGAAATTACGAACGAATCGGTCCTCACGGAGTAAGAGAAGATCGTTGTTGATATTGGGAAACGAGGAAGCACATAAATCCTTGCAAAACTAGTGCTGAATAATGATCCAGTCGTCATTCAGTTTTTACATTAGCAACTTCTCGTGATTTCGGACGATTCCTGAAAATACTCTTCCCCACCTAGGGCTCGGAAAACTGCGATGGTGAACCTCGGATGCAGGCTGGCAATAGAGAGTATTGGTGGGTGCAGCGACTCTCGAGAGGTCGAAGAGGGCAATCCAAGAGGCAATAACTCATGTGTGCCCCTAGGTCCTTAGCGACGGAGATGAGGTGTTTCCCCATTAAGATGAGTAGATCAGAGAGACCAGACGCAAAAGAATCAAACCTGGATCTGTTTTCGACGGGCGACCATCGTCCCAGCAACGAGTCATCGTGATTCGGATTCGCGATGGTGACAACATTTGTCACTGAAATCGATAGGGTGCCGTATCAACAAGGATGGGATGAACCCTCTCAATGGGATTCGGAGAGATCCCGCCATCACCCATCCTCTCTTGCGACACAATTTAGACCAGTGGCTAGAACAAAGATGCGACGAATTCTTCCCGTCCATCAAGACCCAAACCCCGAAAGCCGATCTTTCTTCGTGCTTTTTGATCAAAATCCCCACGGACGCCGCCAATTGTGATGCATAAAATCTGCATCATAGTTGTTGAAGGAGATCGATCTTGATCATGCTCTCAACCCGAACCCTAGCCTGCAAACAAGAACGAACGAGGTCGGGGCGGGGCTTGTCTCCCCCGTAGGACCCTCCGACGCTCAAGTCAGTCCTCCCTCATATGAATCTATATCCTCTTATTTATACTAGTCGAGTATTAAATAAAAGAACTCGTTACCGTATTTAAATAGGTCGAGGCTTTAATGCACGAAACCGTTACCATATTCAATAAGCGAAACGGTTTCCGCATTGATGTTGGTCAACACCGTATTGAATGTTCGAATTTATTGATTATGACATCACTCAGTAAAAGACCAGAACGCCCTTGTGCTATGATGACGGGATTTCCCCTATCTCAGGTAGTAAATTATGTTGATCGAAAATAAAATAAAAAAAATATTTATTGGTTAATTTTTTTAAATTTATCTATTTAGTTAAAATATAAACAAATATTATTGGGTTAACTAGAAAACCCAAACCCTAAAATATAAACAAATATTATTGGCCAGATGCATGTATTTCTCCAATTCCTAAATTCAATCAGTTTTCTTGCTTATGCTCCTCTTCTTGTCTCAATTCTACGGGAAACTAGAAAACCCAAACCCTAACCCTTCTAGTTTCTTGCTTCATCGGATCAATTCAACAAATCCCTTCTAGTTTCTTGCTTCATCTCATCAATTCAACGAATCCCTTCAAGTTTCTTGCTTCATCTGATCAATTCAACGAATCCCTTCTGATTTCTTGCTTCATCTAATCAATTCAACGAATCATGACGGTGGATTTCGTCATCTTATTCTCTTTTCAAGTTTCCAGCCCAAAAATGAGAGAAAACGTTCTTCAAGCGTTCAGATCATTAGCTATGGTTCCTACCGTACTTTTTCTTTGGGCCGAGGAAGTTGTGGAGCCACTCTATGACCTCCAATAGAACCTTCAAGATCTAGCAAGCTATACCCATATTCTTCATGCCCATTTTAGAGGACTCCGACATTCTGAGCGATTTCTCAGCCACCCACATGATTTGAATGTTTTCAATACTTGTATGCAGTAGTTGGATTGTTGCTTTAAATTGGCCCGGAGTGATTTTGCTGAAACAGAGATACATGCCTCTAGCCAAGTGGTAAGTGTATTGCTTTTCAATGTTTTGAGACTTATTGGATGCAAATAATTAGAAGGAGAGGAATGACTTACGATGAGATGGTGGTAAGTGTATCCCTTCGAGTGTTTTTCTTCATCTGATCAATTCAACGACTCACGACGGTGGATTTTACCATCTTGTTCTCTTTTCAGGTTTCCAGCCCACAAACTAGATGAAACGTTCTTCAAGAATTCAAATCATTGACTATGGTTCCTACCACACTTTTTCTTTGGACTGAGGAAGTTGTGGAACCACCCCACGACCTACAATGGAACCTTCGAGATCTAGCATGCTATACCCATATTCTCCACGCTTGTTTTAGAGGACTCCTACATTATGAGCGATTTCTCAGCCACCCACATTATTTGAATGTTTTCAATACTTGTATATAGTAGTTGGATTGTTGCTTCAAATTGGTCTGGAGTGATTTTGTTGAAGCAGAGATACATGCCTCTGGCCAGGTGGTAAGTGTATTATTGCTTTTCAATGTTTTGGGACATTATTGGATGCAAAGAATTGAAAGGAGAGAAATGACTTGTGATGACCAGGTGGTAAGTGTATCCCTTCTAGTTTCTTGCTTCATCTGATCAATTCAACGAATCATGAAGGTGGAGTTCGCCATCTTGTTCTCTTTCCGGGTCTTCAGCCCACAAATTAGAGAAAATGTTCTTCAAGTGTTTAAATTATTGGCTATGGTTCCTACCATACATTTTCATTGGGATGCAGAAATTGTGGAGCTACCCTACTACCTTTGACGGAACCTTCGAGATCTGGAAGACTATACCCATATTCTCCGTGCCCGTTTTAGAGGAATCCGGTATTATGAGCGATTTCTCAGCCTCCGATGGAACCTTCGAGATCTAGCAGGCTATACACTCATATTCTCCGTGCCCGTTTAGAAGAATCCGACATTATAAGCGATTTCTCATCCACTCAAATTATTTCAATGTATTCAATACTTGTATGTAGTAGTTGGATTTTGCTTCAAACTGGTCTGGAGTGATTTTGTTGAATAGGACTTTACTGGATGCAAAGAATTTAAAGGAGATGAACGACTTGAGATGACCCTTTCAGATATTTGGGAAGAGTGCAACAAAATCATTCACATGTCCAATAATCGAAATTTAGGACCCTACTACTCCTCGTCTTCTTACATATGAAGTAGTGGTTCCAACGTGACCACACCGAGACTCCGACACCGACACCGACAATCACAAACTTTCCTCGGGGAGAGGTGTAACCAATTGGTGTTGAGTGGAGTAGGCTACCTACTTATATGCTAGCTTGGAACCCTCGCAACTTTCGATGTGGGATTTCCTTAATTCACATTTCCAATAGATACTTTGCCAATACAAGTGAAAAAAATATGATAGATGAGCTTTTCACAGACCAACACACAAGACACCTTGAGCAGAATTCCCAAAACAGAAGTAGAGTTCAGAAGAGCGCAAGAATGCATAACATAAAATAATCACGTCAACTTGCATGTAAATTTCATCTTATTGGCTTTATATATACTAACCTTCCATCCATACCAAGTATTACCACCGTATTTTTCTGATGGCCAAATGCAACAATATACTGAGTACCTTTAGTTAACCAAAACCGGGCCACTGACCACTCAGAGATAAAATACATCGGTAAGACCCCTACAAAAGAAAAAACAGATTACAACTAGCCTAGTTTTTTTTTATATAAAAAAGGCTAGATCATTCCCTGAATACATTACAAGATTTCTATTAACCATTATGACATTTATCATTCCTTCTATCCCTCTTTAAGAGTTCCAACAAGCTTAACTCTTGAATCACTGCAGAAAAGCAAATCCTAACCTTCAATCCTTCATAAACACATCATTTTTGTTTTTTCTTAAACAAATCAATAGCCTAGAAATATAGATGATGGCGATAATACTTTCATCCCTTTAGTTGATTATTTCCCTCCTTAGTGATAGAACTTAACTGCAACAACAAATCCTTATCTTCACAACAATAACAAAAGGAACATTTAATCATTAATAAGAACAAAATTCAGCCATTATGTGGTGACAAGTATAGACAACATATGAACACCATCATGTGGTGAACACCATCTATCTCTTATATTTCACTTATGAACACCATCTATCTCTTGTGGAACTTATTTCACTTATGAATCTCGACAACAAATATAGGCAACATATGAACACCATCTATCTCTTATATTCCCTCCACATCAACTACACTTCACATCAAAGCAACAATAGAAAGTACAAAATTCAGCCATTATGTGGTGACAAGTACAAATGATGAGAGGATAAAGGTAACTCACGAAAGAAGAAAATTTAGCCATTATTAATTTCTGAATTCAGCCATTATGTATGAGCTATTGTCCTCTCAACTATGATGAAATAACTTTGATCTTAATTCCCCATCTAAAAAAGATTTCAGTACTGATGTTTGTATTCAACATATTTAAAAATCAAAATCAGAACTTTGAAGTGGAGTTTGAGAAAAATTCCAAATTGCTTTAGTTGAATAGCTCCACAAAAATTTCAGAGAATGAATCAGACAAAATCAAACCAACCGAAAAATAAAATTAGGTAATCACATAAGAAAACAGTGATTAACGATTAACAAAGACCTAGTCTCACCTACATCATCAGATGCCAACTCAAGTTGATTGTATCATTGCTCATCGACATGGTAAAATCTGATTGTCCAGCTTCTTCCCCAAAAGACAACATTGTGAATAGCTTCCCAAGCCACTTATTGCCATCGCAAAATGCACCACCTCCACTCGGACTCACCGATTCTCCTCAAACAAGCTCCGCGTGTAGCTTTTATCATTTGGGCTCTTAAAGCTTCAAGCCCTACCCAAACGACAAGGTTCGACCAAAAGAGATGGATTTCATGGGGTTAATGGGTTGTGGACTTGATAAATGCAACCTTCTTTGTCCATTAAAGTATGAGTATGCTAACGCATCAAACATTTTACACCCAATTACTGTTTCGTTAACGAATCACCAACAACAAAAATTACCAAATAGTAGATTAAATTCGAGAATTTCGTCCATTGCAAAGTATGAGTTTACTCAGATCACTAAAGAAAAGGCTCTTGAAATTTCAATGTCACTGTGATCAAAATTAGCAATTGAACAAATATTTCAACAAATTTCATGGCTAACTAATATATAAAAAATTTCATGGCCAGAACATCAAACAAAAGAAAATGCTTGTGAGTCAACTTTAATCAATCGAATAAATAAGAGTCGACAACACATAAACCTTATATTCCAACCCTAAATTTTCAAATATGATTGCCCATTACTGAAAACAAACTAACCATAAAATTCGAAAGTTCCATTCAATCAAATCCCCAAATTCAAACACCTAAACCCTAAATTATAGAAATCTAAAAAAGAAAATTGAAGACATACCTTAACAGTATCAAGAAAGAGAGTCGGTGACGGTCTCTGTCAGAGAAAGAGATTGAGAGAGCGAAGAGATTTAATAGAGGTCGGGGAGAGATGAAGCAGAAACGTTGTGCACCTTTGATGGAAACATCAAATTGAACATCATAAACAAATAAAAAATGCAGAAATTGAAAAATTAAGGTTATCAATTAGGGTCAAAATTTAGCTCAAACCTTGGATGAGAGTGAAGGGTTCATGCCGGCATGGAGGCGGCAAAAAAAGCTGAGATGGTTTTGAGGTAAGGATGAGCGCGAGTGGAGAGAAGAATGAATAAGGTCGCTGGTGAGGGGAGAAAGAGAGACGTCATCGATCTTTTTCGGAGAGGAAGATTGAAAGAGCAACGAGATCCAACAGAGGTCGGGAAGAGATGGAGGTGCACAAGATTTGATCGAGAGAGATGGAACCCAAAATTGGAGACCAGTAGAAACGGAGATCGCAGAGGCAAGAGGTGGACCTGATCGAACCAATGGAAGGAAGGAGCAACTTAGCAAAGCAAATTTACAAATCTAACCCTAAACCTAGTGAATAATGAGAAAATAAAGGAAGGGCAAAATGGTAATCAGCATTAGTCAACAGTAAAGTTAGAGTTATGCTTTTATATAGTAATGATATGAGGTTTAACATAACTTAAAACTCAGGTGTTTAAATTAAGTTTCGAGATAATTCTAGCAAAACATTCAATTTAATTTAATTATAACAAATACTCCTAACTTAATTTTTGTATAAATATAACAAACTTGTCCAATTTCTGATAAATTACAATGAATTTGCATTGGTATTGAGGAGAATTAAATTTTAGAGTTTTTCCCATCTTCCTCTAAATTTAGAGAATTTTTTTCTTTCTCATAAGTTTCTCTATTTTAGAGATGAATGTAGAGGAGTCGCTGGACATAAAAACCCCATATTTTCTCTAAAATCTCGAACTTTCTCTATTTTTCAAGAGCTGTTGGGGTTGCTCTAAGGTAATATATCGAAAAAACATCGAATTTCTAAGCAAGGATTTTGTCCTAATTTCTTGATCACTTCTAATCTACAAAAGGAACAACTTCGGGGCATTTTGTGCACTGCAACAACTCAATAAACAAGCAAAATAACGAGCTAACCCTGTAATTGTCACAAGAACATTCCTCAATTGCTCTAGACAGACAGATTCAGCAGAACTGGATATGAAAGCCAATTGCTTAAAAAAAAAATCAAATTCCCTATAACGTCCTAACCCTAGCTTTCTAATTATTCAAAATTCAACCCCATCCTTAAATTAAGCCTTGTAAATATGGAATTCAAATTTAAAAAAATGCTAGAATCCAAAATAAAAAAAAATAAAAAATTCGTCCTCTAAATAAACAAAAGAAGCTTTGAATTAACTTTTTCACTTCCAATGGCGGCGACGTGAAAGATGATGGAGGAGGATGGATGAGGAGTCGAATCGAAACCAGATGTCGTTGAATCGAAACCAAATGAAGAAGAACTATTCTTATACCCGCGCTAATGACGTGCAATTTAATAGTAAAGTTGTGAATATTAAATAATACCAAAAATTTATCGACAAAAATACACATATTAGTGGTTAGAAAATTATAAAGTAAAGTGAATAATACGTAGTATGTAAACAGTTTGGATGATTTCGTAAACGCCTACAAACTGCTCAGACAAGGCAACTACCCTTGTCATAAAGATATAATCATATTGAAATATTCCATAAGTGGATATATATTATGAATTAAACTAACCATTTGAATTTTTGTGCATTAAAAAATGGGTAGATGAATGAAAAAGAAATCAAAAGTATATATTAGATTAGATATTGGATAACAAAGTAGATATTTATATATTTAGGTAATACTGAAAGTGTGTACAAGTTATCCTAAAAAGAATATGAATATGAATTATAATTATAATAAATATAAAATCAATTAAGCTATCTTAGGCGATAGTTGACTTACCAAAAGCATATGCTAATTATCATAAAAAGGAAATTATATTATATCCCTGAGCTATTTCGTGATTTTTTGTAAATAAAAGCTTAGTGATATATTAAATTAATATTATAAAATAATAGTAAAAATTTAGATAATTAAATGTTTTGAATTAAACCCATTTGTTGAAAAAACAATTAAAGTAGTACATATAAATACATATTACTAATATTAATTTTATGTTTCCTTATTATTAATTTTATGTTTTGAATTAATCCCATTAAATGTTTTGAATTAAACCCATTGGTTGAAAAAACAATTAAAGTAGTAAATATAGATACATATTACTAATATTAATTTTATGTTTTCTTATTTTTAACTTTATATTTTGAATTAATCACTTTTTTTAAAAAACTACTAAAATTGTAATTTAGACTAAGGTCATTGATTAAAAGGTCTGGGATTAAGGAGAGGTCGTCACTTCATCGATAAGACATTTGTTTTAATAGTTAGTAAAGTACTCCCTCCGATCCAAAAAGAATGGCGTTTGACTTTTTAACACGTATTTTAAGGAGCTAAATACTATATAAAATATCAACTTTTTTTAAATTATATTTTTACAACTTAATATTTCACTAGTAGAAAAATAGCTTTTGGACACATTGAATTTACCACGGTTCCGTGTCTTGGTGTGGTAAACTTGAAGATATGCAAATTTACCACGGTTCATTGAATAACCGTGGTAATTTAGCATGACAATTTACCACGGTTCCGTACCTTGGTGTGGTAAACTTGTGAGATATGCAAATTTACCACGGTTCATTGAATAACCGTAGTAATTTAGCATGATAATTTACCACGGTTCCGTGCCTTGGTGTGGTAAACTTGTAAGATATGAAAATTTATCACGGTTCCGTGCCTTGGTGTGGTAAACTTGTAAGATATGAAAATTTACCACGGTTCCTTAATAACTGTGGTAATTTAGCACTACAATTTACCACTTGTAGTGTAGGTTATCACAAAAATTTACCACGGTCTTCAGTTTTGGTGTGGTAAATTTGAAAATTTTGCAAAATTAAAACTGTTTTAGGATTAACCGTAGTATAAGGTTAAATTTTACCACCGTTCCAAAATCATTTGTTCGCTTTTTAACACGTATTTTAAGGAGCTAAAAACTATATAAAATATCAACTTTTTTTAAATTATTTTTTTACAACTTAATATGTGTTGGTAATAAGTATTAGATTATAAAAAAAAATAATAAAAAAAGTTAATATATTATATAGTTTTTAGCTCCTTAAAATACGTGTTAAAAAGTCAAACGACATCCTTTTTGGATCGGAGGTAGTATATAACAATGATTGTACACTATCTTTTGCTTTATCATATGTAATAATATTTTATCTTTGTTGATATCATGTTGGCAATTAGGTTTAAAATAATAATAATAATAATAATAATAATAATAATAATAATAATAATAATAATAATAATAATATATATCAATTTTATCACGGGTAACAATATTATTACATTCTGTATCTATTTTACCACGGATATCAAATTTACTTCGGTTCAAAACACAATTACCGCATACATCTTTACTTCGGTTCACAAAACTACCACGATTCAAAAAAAAAATACCACACGACCTATTTACCACGGTTCACAAGGCCTAGAGCTACGAACAGATTTACCACGGGTGAGCTATTTTACCACGGTTCTATTCACGTGGTAAACAGATTTACCATAGCCACTTTTACCTCGGTTGAGAACCGTGGTAAAGCTTGCACACGGAACCGAGGTAAAACTGGCTTTTTCTACTAGTGTTTGTTGGTAATAAGTATTAGATTATAAAAAAATAATAATAAAAAGGTTAATATATTATATAGTTTTTAGCTCCTTAATATACATGTTAAAAAGTCAAACGACAACCTTTTTGGATCGAAGGTAGTAATAGACAGATTGAAAATAGTGGAGATTGGAGAGGGCTAAATCAAAGAAAGCGTAAAAGACGGGTAGGGGAGACAGAGAGGGTGAATTGTGAGCGATTTTAAAATTCAGGGTTTGTTCTTTTGGTATTTCGGCAACTACCATCCATCCATCCATATATATGTTATAGTTTGGCGATCCAATCTCAATAATCATCGATCTCTAAAATCTGAATGGCTCATCTTCATCTTCCTCAAGAAATAATCATAGAGATTATCCGCCGACTCCCCCTCCGATCGCTCCTCCGATGTAAACTCCTGTCAAAACAATGGAAGAATCTCATCAGCGATCCCAAGTTTTACACCCTCTACAAAGATACCAATTGTACGGCCTTTTTCCACAGCCGGGACGGCCTCTACTTCGTCTCCATAAGCGACGACAACAAGGTGCGCATCCATGGCCCCCATGTTCCTCCCTTCACGGTGCACCGAGTCCTATCCCGCGCGCCATGACAATCATCCCAATTTGATCAGATCCTCTCACAGTCTCACGGAATAGCTTGTCTTGAAGTAGTCAATGGAGCCTTCCTTCTTTACAACTGGTTCACTGGATCTTTGCAAACCGTCGCAAAACCCCCGCGACAAGAACGATACAGTTGTTTCTCCGACTACTATGGATTTCTCCGACCAATTATATTAATATGGAGCGAGTATTATTTATAGTTTATTAAAAAAAATGGGTAAAAAAAAGTTAAACGGACATAAATTTTGAAAGAGAGGTAGTATTCAATTAATGTTTCTTTTAGGTTTTCACCGAAATAAATTATAATAAATAAAAATAAACTCCTTGTACTCCAAGTCTCCAACCATGATAGACCTGAGTAAAGATTCTATACAATACAAGGTGTGACACTAAATTATTTAAACTATAAAATTATATTAAAAAAATTTCAAAATTTATATTTATATTTTAAACAACTATAAGTATATATTTATAAAAAAAAAATTACTGAAAAGTTATGTTTAAAATTTTATATAAATGAAAGATCGATTATTTGTAATATGAATTTATTAAAATTTAACCAAATCTCAGTAGCAGGTCCGAGATACTAGTAGATGATTCAACCAAATATCAGTAGCAGGTCCGAAAAATCTGGGTAAGAGATTTAAAGAGAACGCTCCTCCTGATCGATAATTCAAAAGCTTAGAGCTAGGAATTCAAATTCAAACAAATGTTAAGTTGGCGAGAGAATCTTGGACGAAGAAAAGCATCAAAGAAGGATTTGCACTATAAATTGAGAAGAAGGGTTCTCACAATCAACATATCTCACCAGCTCTCTTCTGCGATAAAAAGCTTTCACTTTCAATCTCCATTGTCATATGCTGATCTACGTTTTTCTTACTCTTTTTGTAAGCGCTTTAAGCTTTGAGAGTTAGGAAAAAATCCGAGCGTGATAGTATTAGTTAATTCCTGTTATACTAAAAGTATCATATACTCAAACGTATCACACTTCGGTGTGAATAAGAGAATTATTATTTCTCTGAAATTTGGGTTGACTAGATAGAAGCAGCTAGTTAGACTTCTAGTTATAGAAGAGAAGAAGGCATTCTAGGTGGTATCTAGGACTCATAAGGAAGAGAGGAATAAATGTTATTTGAATCCTACGGGTTAGATAACCCTAAGCGAAGACGTAGGTTGGTTTAGATCCGAAATTCGTTAACAATTCACGTGTTCATTATATTTTATTTCCGCACTTACTTTTATTTTGAATTGTCATAGCTTCAGCAAGACTCAGTTCAGTTTCAAGGCCTTGAGATCCGATTTAAAGCCCTTGAAGTTGCTGCTGCAGAAGACTTTGCGAAAATTATACATACTCTATTCAACCCCTTCTAGAGTGTTCATGTTATCAGTATTTATATTACGTACTGATCGGTTCTTCACGATGTTTTATATGCTTTTTGACCCCTTAACTTTGAGGTTTTAATTTGTATATAGTAAGAACCTCGACTTGTAATCCCTAAAAATTATATATAATCTCGTTCCGTTTAGATTAATATAAAGCCTCTATGGTGTTATTTTAATTAGGATATCCTCAAGGGGAATTATTAGTAAATAGCCCACTTTCATAATTGGTTTGTGAAAATACCTACTTTTGAAAACAATTGCACCCAGATATGAAAATTTGCAAAAATACCCCATTCAATTAGCAAAACTACCCCACCACCCAAAAAAATCAGAAAATAAAAAAGTAAAATATTTTTTGTATTTATCTTTTTTTCCTATTATATTTAAATTATATTAAATAATTATAAATAAATAAAAAGAATTAAAATCTAAAATGTATAAAAATCTCATCTGTACAATCCCCAATCCTTAGCACACACTGCACCGATCCTTCGCCCTAGTCCGCCTTTATCCTCCGATTTCGGTTCGCCGCCCTCAGCCTCCGGCTCGTCGCCCTCACTCCCCGGCGCTGTGTCGATTCGTATTTCCCGGTCGACGATCGCTTCCACCCTCCCGCTTTGGGTTGTCGCCCTCAGCCTCCGGAGCCATCGCCTTCACCCTCCTGGCATGTGTCGAGTCAATTGCTTCGCGACATTTACCCTCCGACATCGTTGCTCTCTCATAGTCGCCCTGATTTGGCGACGTCTACCACGACCGTAGTTGATTTGACAACCTCTTCGTCACGCTTAAGTAGATCCACGATCACCAGAGCGCCTTCCGAGAGATCAAGGCTCTCCGAACGCTTCAAAACTGCCCAAACGTACGTCGTATTTGCACGATCACGTCTCGTAGGACAATGAAGATGTCGTGCTCGCCCTTGCTGATCGCGGTTACGAAGAGCTCGTGGGAGGGAGGGATCGCAGCCGGGCAGATCATGATTCAGATTTTGCACGGTGTTGATCCTTTCCACCGGAATTTCATCGTTCATCGGGATTTGAAGCCTTCTAATCTGTTAATTTCGGATGACGGAGTTCTAAAATTGGCTGATTTTGGCTAGGTAATGTTTGAGGATTGGATTTTCTTGATCAATTTATAATCAACTGTTGCATGAATTTTTGGAATCTAATTTGAGTTTATCTCTAGAAGTAATTGCACCAGTGTTGAATTCATTGCTTACATTTCCTTTTATTGTGCTTGAAATTCATATTCAATCAATCATATGACTAACACGGTCTAGAAATTACTTGATTGGGAACAATTTCTTATTAGTAGTTGGTAATTGTCTTCATTTCCAAACCATGTTACTCAGAAACTCCAAAAAAAGATCGTTGGACACAAATGTACTTGTGTAGAACCATGACAACATCAACTGGAATGGATTTTTCCTATGTCCTTATCGTATCAGTTTCTTGTTTCTGTATCCATTTCCGTGTAACATAGCTTCCAACTTTCCAATGACATTAATCTCAACACACTTTATAGGAGGACCCTTGTAAACCTGATCTTGGTTGTGTTGGGACTAAAATCTGCATACATATGTTTAGTTTATTGTGATATCATCACGTGGGTGTTTTAATAGCTTTCGCCTTCTTATTGTTTGTAGGCGAGGATTCTCCTAGAGTTGGATTTTGTTGCTCCTCCATATGACCTGCAAGCACACATATCCAGCAACCCAACTACTGATATGGTTGACACGTCTCGGCTGCCTGAAAGCCCTTGTCCAATTGATAGCTCTAGTATGGATCTCAGGAACTGTAACGGTCCGGAATTATGATTCCCGAGTTACGTTTCGAGGGATGAAACCCCTCGTTGGGATCTTGCGCCCCGAGTACAGGTTGAAGGTTTGAAACCGAAGATTTGTAGTTTAAAGTGGGATTTCGCACCCAAATCCGGAAGGTCCGTTGGGGACCCCGGGGTAAACCCCTGTACCTGTCCTAAGTCAACAACGCGGGGAAATCCTTTATCATGCAAAAAAGGACATAAGTTCAGAAAATGCTACAACCAGTGCCACGACAGAGCCGGGTCAAAACAGAGTATAAGAGGGAGAAATCCCAAAAACATGAATCTGGTGAAGTCAGGTTTCAAACACTCACTCTCCTCCATATGAATAGACTCCGTCATAATAGCACAAAATCAAGCAGTGTATCGGGTACCCGAAACTATACCACCAAGTCAGGCCAAGAGTCCGCCCGCGGGTCCTCTGACCGCGTTGAGGACATATAATACGCATATACCTAGAATAAAGGATGCCTTCATGCAGTACTGGAATATTAACCACACTATCATGTTCCTAATTCATATGTGCAGAATATTAAGTAAGGCCTTAACAAAGAATACCAAGTGGTATATCCCTCTTCTACCACCACCCCCCTTCCTGGCAGGGTGGAGACTGGCCAGTTCGATTCCATAGCATCTTAAATCTCATCATCGTATCGTGGATCTTGCGAAAAGAAAATAATAATGCTGATAATAGTAAAAGTGTTCCAACGACTCGAATGACTCAGGACGAAACCCGATGGGACTAGGCTGTCCTATGACCTTAGCAAGGACTCACAGATAACGACCGTTCTGTATTCAAACACGTACAGAATAAGAATGCTCATTCGTAAGTGCAATTCCTAAGCATGATACTACATGACATGCTTTTATGCATATGCAGCACCTACATACTATATGACACATCGGGCAGGAGGTACTGGTTAATGAGTAAGCCCCGGAGGACTTACTTGGCTAGCAGATCGGCAACAGAAGAATCCAGCACACAGTAGTCACAATCACAGAGTATCACCTAGTACATAATGGAATATACATAAGTCTACATCCAACTATTAAGCACTCAAGCACACCTCAATCAATAGAACAAGTAACATAATATGAAAGTCATTTCATCGCATCATCCGCTCCTCAAGACCACATCGTTCTCTATAAATCATTCAACCATTTCCGCATGTTCATATACATCATTTTCGCATATACCTCAACGATTCATCAAAATCATAAGACATAATTTGTGTGATATAAAATCCTACTAGATCGTCATAATCATCCAACATTTAATCTCATATAATAATTCACCACAAGTCATGCTATTTGATGTATAGCAATCGGCTAGGCCGGCCAATTGCTAAACTAATCCGTCGATCTTGCTTAGCTCCTTGTATTTTCGTGAATTGATGCCCGCGTACACACAATTAGTTAATTCGGAACTAACTAAATCGATGGTTGCCGCCTCTAATATATATGAATTGAAACTGATTTTGGATCGGCCTGAATGAATGAACGTGAGGGATGACGGCAACTGTAACTCGGTTGAATGAAAGAGCGCAAGGAATGAATTGCTCCTCCAATGTGAGTCAACAATGGTGGCTAGTAATTGCAATTAACTTTGATCGGAACAATATATGGAAGGTATACAAACTAGAAAGTAATCGGATGCGGGTGGATTGATAATCGAAGAACCCTTAATCCATAAAGGGTTTCTTCAATTCTATATTCAATCTGATTTAATTCAATATAACTACAATGTTTAAATAGAAAAACTAAGAACCAATTCTACCGTGCAAGATAGAATTTAGGTTGATAAAGATAGAATTTTAATCGTAAAGATAAATAAACCTAGAAGATAAAACTTAATCTAAAATCCTAATATATGAAATAATAAAATATGATAATTAAGAAAGCCTAAAGATAGACTCTCCTAACCATCTTATTTAATCTAATTAAAAAATACTAAAAATAAGCAATTCTATAATTAGACTCCAACTAACATAGGAGTTACTAAAAATAGAATATATATAAAAAATAAGAAATATAAATAATAAAATAATTAACGCCGTTTCTTTAACGACTCCCAAGGTGGAGCCTTCTTCTTTCGCTTGAGGATGACATCATTCTCCTCCATTTGAAATCGACTCGTCCTCGAGTCGTCGCCTGGATCAAGATCTTTGTTTGACCCACAGAAGGCCATCTTGACCCGCATCACTATTAGTCATGCATATCATACTGTTAGTCAAACAATCATATTATCATCCTAGTTAGTCATCGAATAAGTCTTATTCCCAAGTTAGTTTCAGAACCGTTTCAAATCCTAGTTAAATAGTTAAATATTCCGACCCTTGAAAATACTCGCCAAATTCCCTTTTAAATTTATTTATTCGATTACTTTCCAACCTTGAAATTCTTTTCCAAATTCTTTATAAATCTTTAAGTCCCAATAATATATTTTAAATCTCAAATAGTATTACATGATATTTTAAATACCATTTATTTAACACTTTTATAAATTATTTCCAAATCCCCTAAAATCTCAATCATTTTTATTTAATAAATCAACCCTTATAATTCTCCCAAAATATAATAATTTGTCTTCTAAATCCTCAATTACTATTATAATATATTTTAATTACGGTTAATTAATTAAATAATAAATGGATAACCCGAGCCGAACCGAACCGAACCGAATCCGGTTAAACATTAAAATACAATTAATATATATATAAGTGAGCTAGGGCCCACAAGTCATGCCTCCATCTCCGATTTCAAATTCTACCCGCCCCGCCACTGTTCAATCGAGGAATCCCGTCGGCTCGCCCGCTCCTCGCACCCGCGTCCGCCTGGAAGCCCGCTTCTGCTGGTCAGCTCGCTCACTGATGGCTGTTCGACCCGCGCCCGCTGGCTTGACCTTGCTCCCGCGCTCGCTACTGCTCGCTGCTCTCACCTCTGCTCGGCCTCGCTGCTCATGTCTCGCCTCGCACACGACTACGCCGGAGCTCTCGTCGGGGCTCTCGAGCCGACTCGACTCTCCGTACTCAGCTCACACACTCGCACTCGCCCACAGCACAACCCAAGACAGAAATTAAATCGAAATAGAGGGAGGAGAGGCGAAAACTCACCGAGGGAGTTCGCGACTTCGGAGTTCCGTCGGAGCTTATCGGAGGCTCGATTCACTGCGTCGAAGGGGGAGGAACCTCTAGGGTCAGCCTAGGAAGAATAAAGGATGGTTAAAGGGGTGCGATTCCATGGGATTTGAATCGAGCGAGAGATCGACTTACCGACCTCGGAATCGCGAAACAGAGGAAGGAGGAGCTTCGATGGCGACGTTGGGGTTCCTGAGCGGCGTGGGGCTGCTGCTGTGCTCTCGAGGAGGTGCCTCGTGGTGCTGTGGCTGCTGCTCTTCAAGGAAAAGGAGGGACGAAGGCACGAGGAGATGGTGGCGATGGGGATGGTGCTTGAAGAGGGTGACGCCGATGGTGGTGATGAAGATGGAAGCGGAAGTGGTGATGGAGCGGGATGGTGGTGACCTTAGACTCTCGGTGATGGTGCCGTTGCGGGGATGGAGATGGCGTGAAGGAGGAAGCAGAAATGGTGAATGATGGGGAATGGGATGGATGGTGATGGTGAATGGCGGGGAATGGGAGTGACTTGAAGAGGTATGGTGATTCGGTGAATGATGAGAGTGGGTGAGATATTGAGTGTTGAATTGTGTAATCAATACCCAAAAATAAATTCCGAATACGCGAATTTCGAATCCCGTAATTAGTTTTTCGAATGTTAGTTCCCCGAATCTCGCTTTCTCGATCAATTAGATTTTTAAAATTGAAAAGGATATCGCCATCCAATAATTATTTTGAATTTTCGAGGCAAAACAACGGAAATTATTCGCCAAATTTTATATTTCGATCGAAAACCGCTAAATGAGTTTTGAATTCAATTTAAGTTCATTCTTAATTTCCTTTTTCCAGAAATTTAGGATTTGAAATTCCGAGCTTTTAACCAGAACAGGGATCTAGTAGTAAGGAAGAATTCTTGAGAGAGTAGGTTCAGAGACATGCTAGAAATAGAAATCATGCAATGGATGAATGTGATAAGGACTCTTATGTCCCCGATGGAGATACTTCCTGCCTCGCTACATGTACAGCGAGTGAATTGGGCGATGATTGTTCAAGGGTTCGGACACTTATGAGACGGAGGACAAAGGGGATGATCGAAATGGCCCTCTCACTTCATGTGTTGGAACACGATGGTTCAGAGAGCTACCGTATCTTTAGAGAATCTCTCACCGATTATAGGTTCAATCCTGTCAATGTAAACCTAATGTCTTGTCGCTATGAACATTAATCCCGTCATTGTAAAGAAATAACTTTTTCATCTTGTACATGCCTTTAATTTCTAGTTATAGTATGGATAAAATTGTATCTTTATTTCCTATTATAGATTTCATCCTGCCAGCATTAATTTTCAGCTTTGTCACGAAGAACATATATCTTGTCAAAGTGAAATTTTAATCCTGTCAGTATTATTTCTCTTACTACGACAATGATTTTCACCCGGCTAGTTTTATTATTTTTAAATTTTTGGGAAAAAATATTAAAAACATTATTTTAATCGATATTTCATTTTTTTAAATATTTTTTACTTTTTTTTTAATTCATAATTCTCGTTTTAAAGATTCTTACATTTAAATTTAAAGGTAAAATCAGTCATTATATTTTAGCACAAATGATCTATTTTTTAGCACAAATGACCCACCTATCATATTTTTGTTATTCTCACAAAATGGGTATACTTTTGCAAACCGAACACCGATTTGGTGTATTTCTGCAAATCGGCCTATCATCAATAGCAATTACAAAGACAATTACAAAGATTGCTTCAAAGACAATTACAAAGATTGCTTCAACTGATCGCAGGAAGACATGGTAGGAATCTCACATGAAGTGATCACCTACCGTCTCAATGTTCAACCAAAGTTTCCCCTGATGAAACAAAAGAGGGGGAAGTTCACCTTTGAGAGGAATCAGATTGTCAACGATGAAGTAAATTAATAGCCTTTTGGAAACAAGGAAGATCTGCCAAGTCAAATATCGTCAGTGGCGGAGCCAGGATGAAATCCAGGGGTGCTAAAAAACTCAAGAAACTTATGAAAGTTACTCAATTTTCCATGTTCACAAACACTTGAATAGACAACATGTATAGCTTCATATAAACCCAAACTTAAACAACCAATAAGCAGATCAGATTTCAAATAGAACATCTTTTTCTAAATCATACAAGATAAAGAATAAGACATACAAATCTGACAGGACACCCAATGATGGACGGTTTTTAGTCGCATAAATCGTATCAAAATAAAACTCAAACCTACAAACTAGTATAGCAAGCAAGTAAGAGGTCGATCCCATAGAGAATCAAGTATTTCTCAGCAATGTGTATTTACCAATTAGCAGAAAGGGGGGTTTTGGTTGATTGAGATTGAAAAGAAAACAAAACAAAATAAAAACAAATAATGCAAAATAATTTAGAGAAGATCGTTCTACTTACAACTATCCACTTTATTTGGTTGAATTGATATTATAACTTCCTCTTGTCCTTTTAGGTTTCCTATGAATGCCCTTGTCCCGACCTAATATAGTTACTAGTCCAATCAGTCCTAGAAACCCTTATCAATCGAACAGTCTCTAAAGAAGGATTTAACTCAATTGATAGCTTTAAGTTCAGAGATTAATCAAGGTATTTGCAGTCCCTAAAGAAGGATTTAACAACACATCCAACTTCCTACCCATCCAATTAGTTCAATCAGCCCAAGGGATAAGTTTGCCACTTGGGTTAAGGTTCACAATCAGGAATCTACAAAACCCTAGCAATTGAATTGATTCTACCAAGTTGATCAGTCGAGATAGAATAAAACAATCAATCATTCAAGCATAAAGAAGTCGAAACATTCAATTTAGGAAATAAGGAATAAGATTCAGAAACTCACAAATTAATCCAAACAAAGCTTCAAATTACAGTCAAAACGGAAGAGTTTAGATCTCCACAAAAATAAAACAAAACATACTTAGGGTTAAGGGATTGCAAGCTAAATCACGGCCGGTCACGTTCGGCCTCTCACGTATCGGCCTCCCCTTTGTATACTTCCGTGAGAATGTATATATAGTAGATATTATGAAAATCCTAATCTATCTATTTCTAAACTAACCTAAAATATAATATTATAAAATCTAATTCATCTAATTCTACACTCCGTATTATGTAACTAATATGTCTAATAAAATATACGGAGTATAACGAGTGAGTGCAAATCGGCGCCGTATTCCCATTCATTTGCCCAAGTGTTGGTTCAAGCCGGTCATCTCGTCTCCAATTTGTGAAATAATTTCATCAATTATGATCGATCTCCGAATTCAAACGATCCAGCTTGAAAATACCTGAAATATATAAAAACACTAGTGTAGACTCCGAAAACCAAATAATCTAAATTAAGCTATAAAATATGTAAGAATGATCTAAACTAATATGCAATTTCACACTAATAATATGACTAAAATATACTCTATCACCCAAATACCAAGCAAGAAAACATCCAATTAACTACTAAAAAAATGCAAGAAGTTAAGGACAAAGCATTACTGCGGCCAGGAGTAACAATCATCCAATTTATCAAGCATAAAAACAAGTAGTTAAATCAGTAATGTAGGATGGTAGTAGCTAGGGTGTTGAACCTGAACAAAAGGTTGTCAAGCTATATAGATAAGGGCAATAAGAGAATGCAAGAGAGAGAATATAAATCTAAAAACAATCAGAAACATGAGAGCACAGACAGAGCATGCAATCTGAAAATTCAAGCAAGGCTCCTAAAAAAGCACCAAAGAACAAGTTATGGCAGGGCAAGTAATCGAAAAACTCAAAGCTATGGAATACACAAGCACAACATGTTCATACTTGAATTAAAGGTAAGAAAGAGCACAACAGAACACACGCTAAGAATTATAAAACAGATATCATATAGATGCAATATCTGACAAGCACACGTAAATTTAGCAGATGATGAATAAGCATCTTTAGTAAGCAGTAAACTGAGATGCAACAAGTGTCAATGTACACAAGATTCATCAAGAACAAGTATTCGGTGCATAAGGATTCAAATAGTACATATGAGTCCAAGAGATTGACCAAAACTCAACCATAGTAGAACTATAAAGCCATGAATTCACATAGAAAACAAAAGGCAAAACAGAACACATTTAAGGTCGATAGAACAATACCAAATAACCAGCAGGATCTCATAATTCATGCTCAAAAGTCACACACAACACTGTTTACTGAACTGAACTTTCAAGAAAGCACAAGCAACATGTCTTAAGGCAACTAAACAAAGTAGTAACCAACTTTCTTGAAGCATAGACATTTAGAAAAACAGAAAGTATGCAGCGGAAACTGTAACTCATCTAAGAACATGAATATAAGCAGATTTCAAGCATCATCACACAAGAAACATGCCAGAAATCAAGAATGAGCCAATCATGCTCTGATACCAATCTGTAAAAAACCTGGTTCTAGGTATCGAATAAGATCAATTAAGTCATTTATCATATCAATCATCGCAGACTCGGTTCTAGATTGAACCGAATCTAGATCAATAGAAAACGAACAGGACACAATGTTTGTTTACGAGGTTTGAGAAAAGTTCCCTACGTCCCCGGCTCAAGAGAGCGTTCCACTGTGCACTAAAGCAGATCCAAAAACATACAAAACGATCCTAAGAGGGTTGACTAAACAAGAATCAATACAAGTCTCAAGAACAAACATCTAATCAAAACCTATAGATCTATAAAAGAAGGAAATGGACAAGGAAGTGAAGTACTCCCTGATTTGAGGCGTCACCTCGGAATCGTCGGAGTCGAAGCCGAGTCGCTGTCCGCCGCCATTGCAGTCCTTCAGATCCAGTTTGATTGTAGATGGAGGCCAAGATCTATAGATCTTCCTCTAATCCGTTCTTCAACTCTCCATCTTGGTTAAGCCTCTCTTTCGTCTTCGATCTTCACGGATATGAGTTGTTGCGCTTGTCTTCTTCCCGTGACTGTGCTCAAGAAAGGTCCCGGAGATCGCTCGCCCTCGTGCTCTCTCGCTCTCGCTGGATCTCCCTCACCTCTCGAGCACTCGGGCGCTCCAAACATAGGCGCCTCTCTCTCTTCTCTCGGCTTTTCTTTCACCGGAGAGCCATCCGCCTTATCATCACCGGAGCAGCCATGAGAGAAGCTCCCAGGCTCTCTCGACGGCGATGGCTCTCGCTGAAACCCTAGCCTCTGCTACAGTGCCGATCCCCTTGTATGCTGAACACAGGAAGAGCGCTTTTAAAGCTCTTCTAATCTCCAAAACGCAGCGTTGAAGAAGCTTTGAGAAAGCTGCGTCTGAAGATGCTTGAAGTGATATGGGCTGAAGCTGTTGGACCTTTGCTGATTGCTGAAGCTGCTAGCTACAAGCCCAAAGGCATAACAAATCCTAATGCTATAAAAGCATGTTACAGGAGTTGTATAAAATCCTAGAAAACTGGAATTATACTCAACAGTTTTCGGTATTAGACTTTGGATCGAGGACAAAGATTTCGGTTTGCATATTATTCTAAACTTTGATCTATTTCTGTCTATAATCTATTTCATCGTTTATTATAGTATGTTTAATTGATTTCTCCGAGTGCTAAAAAAAATAAAAATTGATTTCTCCGTTCTAGGGTTTGGGTGATCCTAATGATTGTTTGGTCGTTTTAGTATCGATATTTGGTTGTCTGAGAACTTGTTAGATTCAATCCTAATGTGCTTAATCTGATGGATTTCATAATTGATTGGTGTCCTTTTAGGTTTGAGACCGAAAGGAGATAAAACTAATAGGACAATTAGATAAGGGTTTGAGGCCAAAAGGCGATAACTTACTATCGGAACCTTAGGATTGAACCTGGAATTTTATCATTGTGAACGCTTTATAGAATTCCTTGTGGATTAATAGCTATCATAGAAACTCTAGGTTGAGATTGTATTTGATTGAGCGCGAAAGCGGATATTGATGCAATTAAGATCTAGGTTCTAAGAGCTTAAAGGGTTTGAATTGGTTGCTTGAGACCGAAAGGAGATGGTTGACCAATTTAGACACAATTGCTATGAGACCGAAAGGAGATTAGTAAGTACATTAGATAGCTACCTTCAACAAACTCAGACATTGTGGCACGAATATCGATATTAATCTACTAGATAATTGTTGTGGTGATCCTTTATCCTAGATTTGTCTCGTTCTATTGTGTTTGAATACCACTTTTTGTATAGTTATTTTATTATTAGTTGGTTACCATCTCATTCTTATAAATATTTTTCCTTTATTATATTGGCTTAGTTTAATCAGTTTGAAATTACAATCGATACCACATAGTCCTTGTGATTCGACACTCGATATACTATAACTGAACCCCGTACACTTGTGGGTGTAGGTTTTTAGCCTATCACTCACCTTGTGTCCGACACTAAATTATTTAGGCTATAAAATTATATTAAAAAAATTTCAAAAATTATATTTATATTTTAAACAACTCTAAGTATATATTTATAAAAAACAATTACTGAAAAATCATGTTTAAAATTTTGTATAAATGAAAGATCGATTATTTGTAATATGAATTTATTAAAATTTAACCAAATCTCAGTAGCAGGTCCGAGATACCAGTAGATGATTCAACCAAATCTCAGTAGCAGGTCCGAAAAATCTGGGTAAGAGATTTAAAGAGAACGCTTCTCCTGATCGATAATTCAAATGCTCAGAGAAATTCAAATATTCAAACAAATGTTAAGCTGGCGAGAGAATCTTGGACAAAGATAAGCATCAAAGAAGAAGTTGCACTATAAATTGAGAAGAAGGGTTCTCACAATCGGCATATCTCACCAGCTCTCTTCTACGATCAATAGCTTTCACTTCCAATCTCCATTGTCATATGCTGATCTAGGTTTTTCTTACTCTTGTTGTAAGCACTTTAAGCTTTGAGAGTTAGGAAAAAATCCGAGCGTGATAGTATTAGTTAATCCCTGTTATACTAAGAGTATCACATATATATATATATAGTCAAACGTATCACACTTCGGTGTGAATAAGAGGACTTTTATTTCTCTGAAATTTGGCTTGACTAGATAGAAGCAGACTTCGAGTTATAGAAGAGAAGAAGGCCTTCTAGGTGGTATCTAGGACTCATAAGGAAGAGAGGAATAAAAGTTGTTTGAATCCTACGGGTTGGACAACCCTAAGCGGAGACGTAGACTGGTTTAGAGCCAAAATTCGTTAACAATTCACGTGTTCATTATATTTTATTTCCGCACTTACTTTTGTTTTGAATTGTCGTAGCTTCAGCAAGACTCAGTTCAGCTTCAAGGCCTTGAGATTCGATTTAAAGCCCTTGAAATTACTGCTGCAGAAGACTTTGCGAAAATTATACATACTCTATTCAACCCCTTCTAGAGTATTCATGTTATTAGTATTTATATTACGTACTGATCGGTTCTTCACGATGTTTTATATCCTTTTTGACCCCTTAACTTTGAGGTTTTAATTTGTATATAGTAAGAACCTCGACTTGTAATCCCTAAAAATTATATAATCTAGCTCCTTCCGTTTAGATTAATATAAAGCCTCTATGGTGTTATTTTAATTAGGATATCATCAATAGCAATTACAAAGACAATTACAAAGATTGCTTCAAAGACAATTACAAAGATTGCTTCAAGTGATCGCAGGAAGACATGGTAGGAATCTCACATGAAGTGATCGCCTACCGTCTCATTGTTCAACCAAAGTTTCCCCCTTGTATTGGTAAATAAAGAGCGGCCATTCCGAACCAAAGTTTCCCCCGATGAAATAAAAGAGGGGAAAGTTCACCTTCGAGAGGAATCAGATTGTCAACGATGAAGTAAATTAATAGCCTTTTGGAAACAAGGAAGATCTGTCAAGTCAAATACCGTCAATGGCGGAGCCATGATGAAATCCAGTAGTGCTAAATTTTTTTTGTAAAATATGTTTTTATACATATTAAGTAGATTTGTACAAAAACATTTAAAATAAAAATAAAATTGTGATTTATTTATGATATTTTTATTTAAATAGTTGAGATAAACATGAAAATATAGGGAAAAAATCAACAAGAATTACTTTTAAATTGAAATAGTTTAGAGAAATTAAAAATATAGAAAGAAATCTCTAAATAATGATATAATAAAACAAATAAAAAAATAAAAAGCAAAGATCTTGAAATTTAAACCAAGAGCGTTTAATTCCCTCCCTCCCCCTTCACCATTTGAGCTAAATAACACTTTTATTTCCAATATTAATTAGAAATCTTATAAAATTATTTTTTTTTATATTTTTTTTCCGGCCGAGGGGTGCTCCCCCAGATCCGCCCTTGAATACCGTGAGTGGCTAGCAAATGTGGAAGTGGCCGGTGCAGAAGAAGAGTAGAAAGTGGAGAGAGTTCGCATATAGATCACCATTATCAAATATTTTAAAATAACATACTAATTTAAAGTTATTGGGGTTAATTATAGTATTAATTAGTAAGTTTAATAAATGATATTTACGATAGAAGTATATCAATCTAATTGGTAAATTATTTTGAGTTTATAATATATAAATTAAATTTTATTTTGTTTACAGGGTCGACTGTCACTCATGGTCCCAAAGAGGATTCGTTCCTGGTGAGTTTGCTAAGGTGATCTTCACTAAGACCAATAGGGTTTCATTATAAAACCAATTGACAATAGAAAGAGTGACCCACTAACTTATTTACAAAGTTCGGGTTCTCATGTTTTTCAACGTGGGACATTACTCTGTTTTTCAAAGTTCGGGTTCTCATGTTCCAAGACATTACTCTGTTTTTCAAATTAGATTCAAGTTTTGAGATTCAAGCTAGGGTTGATTCGTGAGATCTCTAGGCGTTTGTACGTGAACACAAATTTCCTCCATTCTACAACTTTGGCTGGGAATCAACCTGTTTTCCATTTTTCAAATCATGCAGTATTTAAAATCCCAAACAAATTATAAGAAAAACACGGTACCATTAATTAAGGACATAATCACTTACACTTGTACGCACGTACACATGTACATATGGAGAAGATCGAAGAAACAGCAACAATTGTTGGCCGGTCACATCCCTTATTGAATCAGTTACATATTACCGATTCGGACCGCGTGAGGTTGGGAGGCCTGATGTAATCACATGATTCAATTCAACCGATTAGATATTCTGATGAGGACCCGGGAAAGGGGCCATGGTGAAGAGATCCCTCAGTGTCAAAGGACCCACCACATCCGGTGGTCCGCTCCAAAACAGCTGAGCGTACTGACCGTTTGCCTTCTCGGTAGGGTGGCCTGAGTCGAACCATGCGTACTGGTTTGGGTCGCTGCACAGGTTGTACGCCGAGCTCTGCGATGCACAGTTGCCTAGTCCGTTGTATTTCCCAATGCCGCAGCACGCATCCTTTGTATCCGTGAATCCTATTATATAATGGATTGGATCATCGATCACATCGCACCTACAATCCTACAAAGGAAACATATATGCGTACTATAACGGGTGTTGTTAAGGACTCGGTTTGTGGCTTGAGTGAAGTAGTCGAAGATGGAGTACTTGAAGCCAGGAAGGCGCAATTGGAGGTTCCTCGCAGCTGGCGGGAAGAGAGTGTTGTGGTAGTTAGCGACGTATTGGGCCTCTGGGATACATGCCTGGGCGGCGTGACTTGCATTCTCGTAGGTTAGCCTCATTCCAGGTATGCACCCCAGTGGCCCCACGCTCTGGAATGCAAACCTCCTCCCTCCTTGGTTGTATATCGTCTTCAATCAAATCGAATCAAATCAAACAGATCAAAGTATATTGATTAGGGTTATATAAGAGTTGTTGTGTGGAACCATACTTGGATGTGGGAAGTGATGTTGCCGATGACCATGGTAGTTAATTGGGAGAGAGCAGCCTGGGTGTAAGGGGTGGTTGTGTGGCTTGAACAGAAGTCAACGTAGTCAACGCCTCCGACGCTGAACAGAAACACTGACCTATCCAACAGAAGCTCCGTCTCAATTGCTCCCATCTGTGATTTCAACTTCCCTACCACTGCTAGAAAGTTGTCCACCAGTTACTTCATGTTTATCTGCCATTTAACACCCCCACATGAGTCTCATCGCGTACACATGAATATATTAATACAATATTTGATATAATTAAGAGATGCATACGGTGCCAGGACGGTCATCAACAAGAACGGGAGCTCCGGCATAGGCAAAGTTAACCCCTTTGGTGTAGTCAGTTAGGTTTGGCTGCAAGTACGCTGGCGCAAATGGTAGACCTGCCAATTGAGCTGCACCCAGTACCTCCAAAATTAAAGATTAAATTAACATGTACTGTTGATTGTAACCGAATTCAGAAACAGAAATCCAAAGAGAGAGGAAATTGGTTGGGGGATTGATTTCTGGAATCTTGATTCCATCAGTTGTACAACGAATTCCTCTTTATAGAGGATAGTCACGTGTACAGCACGTGTTCTCCTTATTTACAAAACCGAAGCGGGAAAATGAAAGCTAAAGGAGACGACGCCGTTTTGCTCGCTGAATCCGGTTTCTGATTGTTGAACCGGAGTGTGCTCGAACCGGCCATGTCGTCTATCTCCCACACCCCCCCTCAAGGTGAAGCCGGTGAAACCAGGCGAAGCTTGCCCAGTAGCTCTGTGTGGCGAGGACCAGGCAAGGTTTTGGTGAAGATATCGGCCAATTGGTCTCGTGTAGGGATGTAGGATAATGAAATCAGGCCTTCGCACAGCTTATGGCGGACGAAATGGCAGTCGAGGTCTACGTGCTTGGTCCTTTCGTGGAAGACGGGATTTCGGGCAATATGAATTGCCGCCTGACTATCACAACGAATTAGAATGGGTGTGATATCTGGGACCCCCAATTTAGCAAATAATCGAGAGAGTCAAGCTAATTCGGCCGTGAGGCGCCTGAGAGAACGATACTCGGCCTCAGCAGATGAGAGCGAAACAATCGACTGCTTCTTAGCCTTCCATGAAACTGGACATCCACCAAAGGAAATATAAAAGCCGCTTACTGAGCGACGGGTGTGAGAACAAGCTGCCCAATCGGAATCACTGTAGCCCATCAATTTGAAATCTGAAGAAGAATTCAGTAAAATCCCCAAATCAGGTTTACCCTTAAGGTAACGAAGAGTGTGCATAGCAGCAGCCAGTGTGTCATCTGTAGGACAGTGCATGAATTGTGATAGAAATTGGACAGAGAAAGCAATATCTGGGCGAGTATTAGTGAGGAAATTGAGTTTTCCCACTAATCTTCTGTATATAGAGGGATCTGTAAGAGCAGGACTTGAACTGTCATGAAGCTTGAGACCCACTTTTAGAGGAGCAATGGTGGGTTTCAAGTCTGAACAATCAAACTCATTGAGAGTTTCTGATAAAAATTTCTTTTGACTCATGACAAGGCCCTGTGGAACCTTGATAAATTCGATCTCAAGAAAATAATGCAAGGTCCCTAGATCCTTGATTTTGAATCTGTCATCAAGGAACTGTTTCAAATCATTGATAGCCTGAACATCATTCCCAGTAAGGAGAATGTCATCGACATAAATGGCAAGATGAACAACCATGGAGCCTGATCTTTTTGTGAAAAGAGAATGATCATTTTCTGAATGGGAAAAGCCTTGTGAACGAAGGGAATCAGAAAGCTTAGCATACCACTGTCTTGAAGCTTGGCGCAATCCATAAAGGGGTTTGTTCAATTTGCAGACAAGGGAAGGATCAGAAACATTTAATCCAAGAGGGAGACGCATGTACACATCCTCATGAAGATCTCCGTGGAGGAATGCGTTGTTGACATCCAACTGAAATACAGGCCAATTCTTTTTCAATGCAACTGAGACTAAGGCTCGGACTGTTGTCATCTTGACAACAGGAGAAAAGGTCTCTGTGAAATCAATTCCTTCTCTCTGAGTACACCCTTTGATGACCAATCTGGCTCTGTGATGATCAAGGCTACCATCAGACTTCAATTTGATCTTGAATACCCATTTACAGCTGATAGGTTTCTTGCCAGCAGGAAGGGGAACCAGATCCCAAGTCCTATTAAGATCAAGAGCTGCAAAACAGGGTATTTGACAGCCTCTTTATATGATGTAGGCTTATGCAAAACAGTTAAAGTAGAGAGCAAAAGATGATCATCCTTGGAAAGCACACTAGCACAAATGGGTTTGGGACAAAAGCAAGCAGAGGTGATGGTATTGGTGCAAATATAATCTGAAAGGTGAGGAGGAGGGACATGAGATCTTGTAGATCTTCTGAGAGGTGGAGGAGGAGGCGGTGGAACATGATCAGCAACAGGAATGGGAGGTAATGTAACTGGAGATACAGGTTGCTGAATAGGTGGGGTTTCAAACTCATTGAAAGCTGAGTGATCTGTGACAGCAATAGGGAAATGGGCATGAGATTGATGTGATGAAAGATCAAGAAAAGGAAAAGTAGTTTCATAGAAAACCACATTCCTAGATATCACAATGGTTCTTGTGTTTAGATTGAGGAGCTTGTAGGCTTTCTTTCCAAAAGGAAATCCCAGAAAAACACATGCCTGAGCACGGGGTTGAAATTTATCTCTTCCTTTGTCAACAGTGGCAGCATAGCATAAGCAACCAAAAGGTTTGATGTGGTTGTAATCAGGTTTGCTGTGAAATAATGTCTCAAAGGGAGTGGAGTTTTGAAGAACAGAAGATGGGAATCTGTTGATCAGAAAGGTGGCCATAAGAACACACTCACCCCAATAATGAATGGGTAAGCCAGATTGAAAAAGTAAAGCTCGAGATGTCTCAAGGAGGTGTTTGTGTTTTCTTTCCACAACACCATTTTGCTGTGGGGTATGAGCACAGCTGGTTTGGTGTATAATTCCTTTGGAGGAGAAAAATTGAATAGCAATGTTACTGGATCCCATCTCAAAGGCATTATCAGTCCTAATGATTTTAGGAATGACAGAAAATTGGGTGTGAACCATATGGACAAAGCTTTCAATGAAAGAAAATGCCATGGATTTGTTGGGAAGTAAATGTGTCCAAGTACACCTTGTGAAGTCATCAATTATGGTGAGAAAGTATTTATGGCCATTATAAGTGGGTGTAGAGTAAGGTCCCCAAAGATCAATGTGGACAAGGTCAAAAGGTTGAGAAGTTTTGATAGTACTTCGGGGAAAAGGCATTTTGTGTTGTCTAGACTTATGACAAACATCACAAGCATGATCTTTCATAGCTGTCACAGATTCACAACAGTCTAACAATTTGAGCTTATGAAAAGGTAAATGTCCAAGCCTCAAATGCCAAAGTAAAGAAGCATCAGAAGAACAAGCAAAAGTTTTACATGAACTGTTATTTGAAGGTAAAACAGAAACATTGCTTGAAATTTTGTGATTCAACAAATACAGACCTCCAACCTGCTTACCAAGCTCCACTGGCCTCTTCAGAGAAGGGGCCTGCAATTGGCAATTTGAAGATGAGAAACACACAATACCATCAAGTTGGGCAGTGAGTTTACTGATAGAAAGGAGGTTAAATGTAAACTCAGGAACAAAGAAGACATGATCAAGAACAATATCATACAAAATTTTCACAGATCCATGAAATTTGACTGTGATAAAGGAGGCATTTGGTAAGGTAATTTTGTAAGGCTGGGCTAAAGGTTTGAGGGAAATAAAGGCTGTTTGGGTGAAACACATGTGGTCAGTTGCACCAGTGTCAACAATCCAAGAAAAATCATCCTTGTCTAAACTTAACTTTGCACTGAGAGCTAAGTAATCATGGTACTTAGAAAGCATGATAGAGGTACCTGCCATGGAGCATCCAGCAATATCCAAACTAGGAGACGAAGAAGGGTTGTTCTTGGTCAACAACTGCATAAGCTGAGCACATTGCTCAACTGTAAAGCCAGGAATGGGAGAAGTCTTAGCATCATCTCCACCAGAAGCTTGAGCTGCAACTTTCTTTTCCTTTGGAGTCGAATCTGTTGGATATCCAATCAATTTGTAGCAGAATTCGACTTTATGACCAGTCTTTTTGCAGTGTGTGCACACATATGGTGCTCTCTTGCCAGGCACTGTAACTTCAGACTTGGATTTTGGCTTTGGATTTCCAGATTTTTGCCTTTGTGTGAACATAGCAGAAGAATCTCCACCAAACTGAGGTGAAGACTTGAAGCTACGCTGCTTTTCTTCATGACTGATGATGGAATAAACCTCTGCAATGGAAGGGACAGGCTTCATCATCAAGATTTGGCCTCGAACGGAGCTGTAGCAATCGTTCAGTCCCATCAACAACTCGAGCAGCTTCTGTTCTTCACCTAACTTGCAAAATTCTTGACTTGCGCCACATGAACAATGAGGCATGATCTGCAATGCCTTGGATTGATCCCACAGCCGCTTGATTTTGGTATAGAAAGTAGCAAAATCGTCGCTTCCCTGCGAGATCACACACAATTGCTTTCGAACACCAAATCGTTGCACAAGATTTGATTGTTCAAATCGCTGGACCAGATCTTTCCAAATCTCAAGCGCAGAATCGCTGTGGATAACACTTTCAGCAACTTCTTTGTTCAAAGCACTGATTAACCAAGATGTAACCATATCGTTGCATCTTTTCCAGTCTCTCAACTCAGGAGATCCATCAGCTGGATGCACAACTGTCCCATCTATGAAACCTATTTTGTTTTTCGCCGACAAGGCGATTAACATGGAACGTTTCCAAGTTCCGAAACTCGATCCATCAAAGACCTTTGAAACTAAAATCATACCGGGATTGTCAGATGGATGCAGATACAGAGGATTGTTGGAATCCATCCTCTCATCCAATTGACGCGGATTCAAAGGATTCTCGTTCAGCTGGCGTTCCTCCTTGATGAAGCGGAAGCAAAGAGGTGAAAACACCAGCAAATTTCACCGGAAAATCGAAATTGAGCTTCAATCCGATCAAGAATCGATTGAGCGCTCTGATACCATGTTGATTGTAACCGAATTCAGAAACAGAAATCGAAAGAGAGAGGAAATTGGTTGTTGGAGTGATTTCTGGAATCTTGATTCCATCAGTTGTACAATGAATTCCTCTTTATAGAGGATAGTCACGTGTACAACACGTGTTCTCCTTATTTACAAAACCGAAGCGGGAAAATGAAAGCTAAAGGAGACGACGCCGTTTTGCTCGCTGAATCCGGTTTCTGATTGTTGAACCGGAGTGTGCTCGAACCGGCCATGTTGTCTATCTCCCACATGTACATATTATATATATATATATATATATATATATATATATATATAAATTAAACATATATAATCTATTCAGTTAAATGAATATACCGATCCAATCAGGGACGACGCGGCCATCAGAGTATCTACCCGCAGCCTTGTTGAAATAGGTCTCTCCGTAGGGGAGGTAGTTGCTGAGCGCATCTTTGCTGGAGTAGGCATAATTGCCGGCGTCATAGAGGGAGTCTCCGAACACGAACAGCGCCCCACTCGGTATGATTGGTGGCTGCGGCTGTGCACGCGGCTCCGGTTCAGGCTGCGGACGCGGCTGCGGCCGGGCTGCGCTGCACTTAGTTCCTGCCATTATTATTACCATTATTAATACAATCCAAACTGATGCTGGTAACTCTCCATTTTTCATGTTGCCTGCCCTCATGACTAAATCAAACAATCTATATATGTACTCCGCCTCCGCAGTCACACTCTCTGCGTATTAATTTATAGATTGATATCGATGGTAATCGATGATGGTAGGTGTGTGTTTTGCATGTCACACTCTCTGCGTATTAATTTATAGGCAGTGCCCCCCCCCCCCCTCCCCCCAATTTTTTTTTTTTTGTGTTTTGCAATATTTTAGGAAGGTGGGCCACCCACCTCCCCCAATTTTTTTTTTTAGGAATTAAGATATGCAAAAAACCATATGCAATATTTTAGGAAAGTGGGCAGCTGCACCCACCCCCAAATTTTTTTTTGAAAAAATTAGGCACATTATTTGGACATTTTTGTAAAATGGTCGTGTATTTGGACAATTTTGCAAAATGGCCCTTATATATACCTAATTTCGTTTTGTACGGACAGTTTTTCCTATTTCCGAGAAAATCGATTTCCTCCTCTTTCCAACTCTCTCTTTGCTCGAAGTTTTTCATCTTGCGTTCCCTGGCTTGGTTCGTTGTTCGTTTTCCGGCTTGGTGCTTTTTCCGGCTTGATTCGCTCGATTGTTCTTCCTTGCTTCGGTAAAGTTCGGAGTTTGCATCGTTTACTTCAATGTCATCATCCAGCAGCTCAGGTATAAATTTGGGGGATTTTTGCAAAATTTGTCGTGTTAGGGTTTTGGATTAAGTTCGTTTATGTTGATTTTATTGTTTGTTCATTATAATATTGACAATCTATGGTAAAATCGATGCTTTATATGCATACTTATGTGCGTTTTTTAGTAGTTTCCGTAGTTTATGGAAGTTGCATATGTAAATTCGCTGATTTGAACTGTTTTTTTTCGTCAATTTTGCGGTGTGACACTTTGTAAGTGCCTTTTTAGTGTTCTTCGTGTATGTGAATCTGTTTTCTATGCTTTCGATTGTTTGTGTTGATAATAGTGTACTTATCTGTTGTTATGTTCATGTGTATGGGGCTGACACTGTTTGTTTTTATGTTAGTTTATTGTAGTTCTAACAATGTCTGTGTTTGGATTTGGTATTTTGTGTTGTGTTTTGTGATGTTTATGTTATTTTACTATGTCTTTGTAACATTCTATTGTTATTGTTTATTGTTGTTTGTGTCATCACAGATTCTGTTACTTTATATTTACATTGTTCTGTATGTTGTTGCTTGCAGAAACTCAATCTTCTGATTCATCCACCTCTTATCTTGGTTCTGATGTAAGTAATTTTTTAGTTTGATGAGCAAGTTGTAGTTTTTTCTTAATCTGATGGTTGTTTTTGTGCTTAATTGTCTGTTATTGATCAGGGTTTGGAATATTGCATTCCTGTTTCTGAGCGATTTCGTTGTAGATCCAACATATATTCATATCCTTCTGTCTGTGATCTGATCAAGGAGCATTTGTGTCCTTCTCACTACAATACTCTGCAAAAAAGTTGCGTTGGATGGGTGCTGACGCAAGGCACCAAAATGGTTACGAATTTTTAGCTTATGCATCAAATGGTGCTCCGTCAAGTACAAACACAAAAAGAGAATGAGTTGTGGTTTAGAGTTGGTGGACATCTTGCACGTTTTTCAATTGCTGAGTTTCATGTTATTACAGGCCTTCCTTGTGAAGACCGTGTTTGTAATATCCCAAAGAAAGTGTTAAAATTTGAATTTTTTGGGCAGAAGAAAATGACTCATGATGAGTTACTTGATCGTTTCATATCTGAGAAAAAGATGTCTAAGAAGAAGTTGATTATGACAAAGTTGTTGCTGATTGAGAGGTTAATTGTTTATAGGAGGTCAGAAGTTATAAGTGCACAATTCTTATCTCTTGCGTGCAATGAGAAGGAGTTTGAACTATATCCTTGGGGTAGAGAGTCATACACCCATTTGTTGAAGTCATTGAAGAGTTCTTCTGTTGCAGATCTGAATGGGGTTAGGGGTTCTTATCAAATGTATGGGTATTGCCTTGCATTCTAGGTATTGTGCTTTAGTTATTGCTTTGGTAATATTTTTATATTTTCTCTCTGAAATAACATTTTTATTTGATGCATCTTTGGGTTTTTATTCTGATACATGCGTTTTGTCCAGACTCCGTTGTTCCCTATTTATGGGGAGTTTGCACGCACCGAAAGAATGGCGTTTGCTGGTGAAAAAGCTAATGTTGTAGTTGATGCAGTAGTTGATCCATCAGTTGAAGAAATAGTTTCTGGACCTGTTGATGCGACTTTGTATGAGAGTCGTCGTGTTCGTAGAAGGGCATATGAAGCGAAGTTTACAAATAGGGCTCTCCAGGTTGAGGAGGAAGAAGCTAATGTCTTGCAGAAACATGATGAAGGCGAGACCTCAAATAATAAGACACCTGTGAAGAGAGGCAAGGCTGCTAGAAAGAAACAGGATGATAAGTCCTTTGAAACTGCTTTTGAAGTTTTCCCCGAGGAGGATAAAGAAGATGTAGGGACCTCAAAGAAGAGGAAATCTTCCACTGGAGGGATCGGTGGTAAAAAGAAACAGAAGATGGAGTCCAGCGATACCTCTGAGGAATGGGTTTTCCTGAGGAGGGGTCGTTCTGCAAGTCGTGTTCTATTCAATCCATACATTGCTTTAGACCGTAAAAAAAATCTATCAAGAGTGATATAAAGACGCCTCGACAGAAGGCTTCAGCAGTGAGGACAGGTGGTCGAGTTATTCCTTCTAAGGACGTGAAGAGAGTTACTGCTGACACATATTTGCATACGGAGGTTGATGTGGTTGCTTCACCTTCCAAGAGATGTCGGTTGGGTGGTGATTCATGTGATATATTAGAAGATGATGTTCCGCTGAATATTGTCTATCAGTGAAGGTATAAGGTGAAGAAGAATGGTGGTGTGGGTAGTGGTAGGCTAGTATATGATAGTACTGTTGACAGGTCTTTTGTTATTCCTTCAGTTCCTGTTGTTGATACCGAGGGTTCCCATGGAGTGGAGCCCGTAGATATTCATGTTGCAGTCTCTACATCTGATTGTGAAGTCAGTGTTGGTGATGACAAGGGTGAAGATTTTACTGCCAATACCCATTCTTCCAAATCTTGTGGTGAAGTTCCTGTTTGCGACGACAAGGTTGATGTTTTGGCCGCTGACACCCATTCCCCTAAATCCGATAAATTGGATGTTTGTCAAACTGTGAGGCTATATGTTTTGGCCGAGCTTGCAGATGGCATTGATTGTGGTGACACCGTTGAAGGAGTTGAGACACCTTCTGGTGACAGTGATGGAGAGGGTGATGTACCGACCCCTTCTGTTTAGAGGTCACCCCTAGGGAGTGTTGAAGCACATGATTTTGTTGTTGGACGGTCTGTGCTTGGGCAAAAACATCTGCTGCTTGTGAAAATGAAGATGTTCGCATTTCAAGTGATGAAGCTGACAAAATAGCAGTGTCATCAGATAAAGTGGAAGATATTGAAGATGTTTCTCCTCAAATGGATGCTAACTATGATTCAACTTGTGAGTTGCCTCCCAAAACGCATGGTGATGCTTTTGCTTCTTCTCTCCCATCTCATCCTGACTGGGTGAAGGAGATTTATAGGAGGATTGAGAAGCTTGATGAGGTCCCTAAAATTATGCATCTGTTGTCTGCGAGGGTAGATGCAATTGAAACAAAGATTGTTGAGTTGAATGGGAGCCTTCAAGTGTTTGGTGAGATGGCGAAGAGGTACGATGAGCTTGAGGTTAGGGTTGCTAATTATGAGGCTTTGTTTGAGAGGTTGCAGTTAAACCCTGTCAAGCCTGATGTTAAGGACACTTTTGCAAAAATTGATGATGAAAGTGTTAGTGGTGCTAAGTGTCAAGACACACCTGTGAAGGCTCATGATAAGCACATTGCTGGTAAGTCTGCGAGCTCTCCTACGGTAGTTGTTGATGAAAGCACCAGTGGTGGTAAGTGCCAGGGCACAACTGTGAAGGCTGATGATAAGCATATTGCTGGTAAGTCTGCGAGCTCTCCTGCGATAGTTGATGGTGAACATGTCAGGGGTGGTAAGCCCCAGGACACACCCGTGAAGGCTGATGATAAGCATGTTCCTGGCAAGCCCGACGGCACTCCTGTGAGAGGCGATGATGAACGTGTCAGTGGTGGTGAACCCTAGGCCACACCTGTGAAGGCTGTTGTTGAAGATGTGAACAAAATTTTGAATGATGTTGTGTCTGATCTTCAGCAGTTTTTCCTTGACGAGGAGTTAATGTTGAAATCATCTCCCGCTTCTGGTGAAGTTGTGCCTGTGTCTTTGCCATCAGTAAGTACTGAGGTTCCAGGAGTGGGTAAGGAGTCTCCACCTGTTGTTGCTGACACCGATTTTAATGTTCTTGGAGATGAGGTTGGGATTCCAGCAACCTCAGCTGAAGTGCCTCAATCTACAAAGTGTGAAGGCGAAGGCGCTGGTGGTAAAGTTGCTGGAGTTACGGTTGACCCATCCCTGGAAAAGTACATTTGTCTGTCCGACAATGATGATGACAAGGGTGCAGGTGTTGATTGGGATTCGGTCGCCAAGGATCCTACAATCCAAATCGAAGTTGACCAACTAAAGGCTTCCAATCTTATCCCATCAAATAGTACATTCGTGTATGGTCCAGTTGAGGAAGTGAAGAAAGTGAGGATGCCAAAGCATGCCCCTAAGAAATCACTGATCAGCTCGGAAGATCATGAATTTATTTATGGACTCGTAAAGAAGCAAAGGTATGGTTTATTTTTATGTTTAGTATTTTGTATGAAATGTTGTTGTTATTGTATTAGTTACATCATCTCATATTGTATATATGTTTTTTTGCTTTGTGTAATCTTTGGCAGGAATTTTTCCGTTGTTGGTCCAATCTCAAGGGTTGATAGAAAGTTTTTCCAGCGGATTTTATTGAAGAATATGTGGTTTGATTGTCAGGTAATAACTGGTTGTATTTCTGCATTATATATATATATATATATATATATATATATATATATATATATATATATATATATATATATATATATATATATATATATATATTTGTGTATTACTTTTTATTGTATTAGTTGATTGTTGAATTCACTTTTTATTACTTTGTTTAGCATCTAGAAGCAGGTTTGATTCACATTAGGAAGCGCATTCATGAGAACCCTGTCAAGTATCGAGATGTTCTTGTTCTTGATTGGCTATTTTATCTGAAGTACCTTCCTGACTATGCTTCATGTTATTGGGAAGACATAGATCTTGAATCCAGCACCGAGGATTATTTTGTCGGTACGTGCCCTGTTGATTATGGGAAGCCATGGGCATTTGTAAAGAAAATCTACACAATTTTCAACGTGATAAACAAGCACTGGGTGGCGTTGGAGATTAAAATTGAGGATAGGGTAATCAACGTGTTCGATTGCAATGTCCCTGCTGTTAGGGAAGGTGTTCTTGAAGAACAATTGCAACCGTTTGCTATTTGGCTCCCAATTCATTTAGCAAAGGCTGGGCTATTTGAAAACTTCGATTCATCTCCTTTCCAGCTATACATGGTTCCTGGTTTAATGCATGATTCTACTGGGTATGTATTTGTTATCTTGTTTTGTTCTTTGGTTACGTTTAGATGCTTGTTATTTATGTTCTTACATTACATTGTTTCTTTCTTTGTCTACAGGGCTTCATGTGGTGTATTTACATTAAAAGCGATTGAAGCTTCTGTATTTGGGGGAGATGTTAAAAATTTCAACAACGAAAAGATCTTTCGTTTCAGGGCTGACACCAGCTGCCTAAGTACGAAAATAGCGGTGACACTGATGTTAGTTTCAAGCAGTGTTGAGACTGTTGTTGAATTTTGCTGAACAATAGGTTAAATTTTGCACAAAAATTGATCTTTGTGAATTTTTGCTCATTATGATCCTATTTTTCCTTAATATAATTTTTGAATTTTTAAATATATATTTTCTTACGCTGCTGTCTTGTTTTTGGTCATCGTTCAAATTAAATTTCATACCATGGTCGATTGGCGAAAATTTGCTCAACATGATCATATTTCTGCTGAACAACAGGTTAAATTTTGCAAAACAATTGATCTTTGTTAATTTGTGCCCAATATCATCTTATTTTTCCTTAATATAATTTTTGAATCTTTAAATATTTTTTTTTACGCTGCTGCCTTTTTTTTGTCATCGTTAGAATGAAATTGCATACCATGGTCGATTAGTGAAAATTTGCTCAACATGATCATATTTTTGTTGAACAATAGGTTAAATTTTGCACAACAATTGATCTTTGTGAATTTGTTCCCAATATGATATTATTTTTCCTTAATATAATTTTTGAATTTTCAAATATATTTTTTTCATGATGTTGTCCTTTTTTTAGCCATAATTAGAATTAAATTGCACACCATGGTCGATTTGTGGAAATTTGCTCAACATGATCTTATTTTTGCTGAACAATCGGTTAAATTTTGCACAACAATAAGATTTGGACGAAATTGGTGGTTGGGTTATTTTAACCCTCTAGACAGGAGACCGTGACCCATTTCCTGATCAAAGAAGTTGGCCCAATTCAGTAACTTTATTTAAGGCGGTGTTCTTCATTGTTTCTTCAACAGTCCAACGTCATTCAAACCCTTTCCACTCTCTTCCCCATTACCCTCTCTCCAAGTCTTTTCGTCGTCCTCCACACACTCTTCCTCTTCCCGGAGTTTTCTTCACAAGGTGCGCCCTTTCTTATGTATGTCTCTCCCTTTCTTTCTCCTGTAAACTTTATACAATCGGTTAGGGTTTTTGCATTTTTTCAGCAAGTTTTATTTTGTTTTTTCCTGATTTTAGATGAGTTTTTCATCATCTTTCAGTCGGTTAGGGTTTTGATTTCAGCAATTTATATGAGTGTATATTTATTTTGTGTTGTGTATGTTTTGTATCCTTAGATGGCACTTCCAACTACAACTCAAAATGGTTACCATTACACTGTCGGCTCTTTTGAAGTGGTAATCACACCTAGGCAGACGCCTGTGTATGGCCCTAGCACACTGCACGTGGCTATTAATTCTGAAAGAATCCCTTAGCTGTTCCTGGACCATTTCACTGAGTGGAATGGGTTGCCGATGACTTATGAACAATGTAATCAGGTGTTACATGAAGCAGGGGTCACTGCTGTGGTTCGAAATCAAGTAGCCAACCTGATGTTAATGGATTATACTCACAGGTGGTTTTCAGGCGATGTTGAGTTCATTGAATATGGTCTCTGCCCAGATCTCATTATCGATGTACGTTACATTGAAGACTCTGAAAATGACATGAGCTCTGATTCAAGCTCTCAATCTGAGATGAGCATCGATTCTGAAGAGGATGTGGATCCCCCAGCTTCTCCAGAAAATGCAGACCCAAATGGCAATTTACAAGAGCCACCTCAACCAGAACAGGATTGGGACCAGTGCTCAATATGTCTTGATCAGATGCTGCCATCAACGCCGAGCCTTCGGACACTGTGTGATCATACCTTCCACACAGGGTGTCTTCTAGAGTGGGCGTCGTATCAACCCATTTGTCCACTATGTCGATCACCCTTTTAGGCATATTTGTAATGTATATGTGCATGGAAAAGACATTGTAGTTGCACCTATTTTGCGGTAGTTAAGCTAATGGAATGTATGGTATGAATGGAAGTTGGTGTCTGGCACCTTTTTGTATCTGAGTTCCATTCCAATCATACCAATGTATTTTGTAACTATTTGTCATAACTGGTGTTTGTAAATGTATAATATTAATGAAATTCGTGCACTGTTATATTTGTTTGTGTATGATACTGTGTTTTATTTGAGGAAGAAAGACCACCTGAACTTTGATGAATATGCTTATATATTATGTGTGGTGACAGTGGCCTAGTTTTTTTTGTTGTTGAAGTGTATATTTTGTAAAGAGGTTTTTAATGCCAAAAAGTATTGTTGACATTTATTGTCCGATTAGTTTAAAGTAATGGCGACACCATACTTGTATTTTTTGATTTTGCATTGTGTGTGGTGACACTAGGTGTTTGGTGTCCCAAGTAGTGCTGACAGTGATATCAGTTACAATTAGTGGTGACACTGGTTCCCCCCACCCCCCTGATATTGAAGTCTTGTATTCTATGATTTTTGAAGTGTATGTATTGGTATTTTTTTCTTTTTATAGTGTATGTGGTGGGCACTATGTGTTTGAGATGCAAAGTATTGGTGTCACTCATATTATATTACAAGTAGTGATGACACGAGTGTTGTATTTTTTTATTCTTAAGTGTATGGGGTGAAAGAGGTGTTTAATGCCCATATTATTGTTGACATTGTGGGTTATATTAGTTTGAATTTGTGGTGTCACCAGTTTGTTCATTTTTTGATATTTGAATTTCATGTGGTGACACTAGGTGTTTTAGACCCAAAAGTAGTGCTGACACTGATACTAGTTACAAATAGTGGTAACACTACACTTGTATTTTTTTATTTTGAAGTGTATGTGGTTGCCAGAGGTGTCTAATGCACATAGTATTGACACCAGACTTGTATTAGTTACAACTAGTGGTGATACCAGTCTTGTATTCTATGATTTTGGGAGTGTATGTTGTGTAATTTATACTTGCTCAACAATAGATTATTTTTGCATCACAATTGAGACTTGTTAAATTTTGTCCATTATGATTCAATTTTATTTGTCAATCTAATTTTATAGTTTCTTAATAGAGTGTTACACAATGTGGTCTTAATTTTTTCAATGATAGAATAAAGTTGCACAATGTGTGGGGGTGATTGGTGTAATTTTGCTCGACATCACCTTATTTTTGCTCAACAGTAGTTTATAGTTGCACAACAATCGATCCTTTTGAAATATTATCATAATGATTATATTTTTTGTCAATATAATTTTAAAATTTTCCAATAATTTTGTTTTTGCGTCATGTTATTATTTTTGCTCATCATCAGATTAAAATTTCACAACACCGGCTATTGGTGAACATTTGCAAAACATGATCTTATTTTGGCTTATCAACAGATTAATTTTGCACAAATCTTTAAATTTTTGATATTGCCTTCAACACAGTTGTTGGGCTTAGTTTAGAGATGCCCGACCCATTTCCCGCTTATTTATACGGTGCTTAAACGTTGTTCAGATTGTCTGCAAGTCTTTTCATCTTCTTCTTCTTGTTCATCTTCATCATCTCTCGTTCTCATCAAGATTTCTTCTTTTCAAGGTGCGATTCCGTTTGTGGTATGTACTCCTTTCTGTTTTCTTCCTTTAAAAAAAAACGTTATCAGTTATTTTGATGTACTGTTTCAGCAAATTTCTTATTGTTGTATTCTCCGATTTTCGTTGAACTTCCCCTTGCTTTTTAGTCTGTTAATGTTCATATATTGGTGTTTGTCTTGCTTATTTCGTATTGCATTATATTCTATGGGTGTTCTGTGATTCTTACTGTCATTAAAAGTCATCAGTTAGGGTTTTTCCAGTTTTTCAGACATTTTTTCTCTTTTATCTTTCTGAAATGTTTATTTCTTATTAATATCAATGTAATGTTTTATTTTTAAGTGAATGTCTAATATATGAATATATTTTGATTTTTTCTCTTTTGTCTTTCTCAAGTGTAGCCATGTCTGTTCTAACAATTTCAACGGACTTGTGCTTAAACAAAATTTCCCTACAATGTCAATCATTTTGAAGATGGATTATATGAAAATATTCTTTTACTTGTAACTGAACATACATTAAGAAAATTAAGTTTAGAATGAACTTACATGTTGTGAGGTGTTTTCATTGCTAAATAGGCTGAAACAGTGCGCTCAATTTCAGAGATAGGATCTGTAATGTCAACAACACGCGAGTAATATGGGCTTCTCAAAGATGCAGAAGGTTTATGTGCTCTCCTTGTAACTTCATCTCTCTTCATGTTATTAAGTTGGTCTGCAGCATTTCCATCAACTATGTTGATCAATGGCGACCTCCTTGGTGGCAAGGCAGAAGGGGAAATGCATTTTATTGTATCTCTGAAAGGGTTCAGTGGTGGAGTGTCAGCTTTAAATTGAGTGGGTAGGGGATTAGGAGTAGCTTCAACACCCTGTTGTATTGGAGACTGGCCATGGCTGTCTGGGGGACCCTGGGTTGCTTCATTAGCATTCTTCATTTCAACCGATGTGTTCAATGATGTCCCTTCATCTTTCTTAAAAGCAGGATCATCTAGAAATATATCAAAGGAGAATTCCCCGTCCACTTTGATATTTGATTTCATTTTTTTCTTTTTCTGATATGCCATGTCGATCTGAGTAATGCAATCTAATAATACAGGGTATGCCCAGAATTTCTCTTGGGATTCGGTAAAATATGGGCTTACAGGGTCATTCATATTTGACATGTCAGCAGCATCCGTAGCCGTAGGAGCCTCAGAATTGACATTTTCCATCCCTAAAAGCTGGTTTGCTCCATGTAGAAGTCTTTTCACCTTGTCATCATGTTGTAGTTCAATCGGGACTTTCGTAGACCACTCATCAAAATCCGAAATAGCAGATGCAAGTGCAGAAGTCTTTTGAGCAAACAACTTTATCCAACTCTAGAAGATAACATCACATAAAAAATAAGAATAAAAAGTCATCGGTAAATATCAGAACATTGCTATACTGTACTAATATTACATTGAATTGGTTTAAATAATTCATATAGACCTCAACTGGGGGCGGCTGTTTTTCTGGATCAGCAGGGTGACTGGTGCCTTCATCGTTTTGTGCAGTAGGGTGTGGACAAGCTGTAGATGGTACGTCTTGATGGTGAGGAACAACTTGGCGAGCCTGGACTAAGCCACAGCCAAAGCCTCCAGTACTTATATCATCAGTTTCTCGTTGGCGCAAGATTTTGTAATTTATGCCAACGAAAACCAGGAAAGAACGAGTCATTCTTCTTAGTGCTGTGCTTGTGAATAATTTCACCCTATCCATGTAAAACAACTGGCACACCAAGGGGATAAACATATATCAGTATAACGATGGAGCAGGGAATGCTGACATAAAGAATACTCTAGACATGTAGATAAAAGTAAAGGGGGTGACATTTGTACTACCGACATGGTAAAGAAATTAAGTTAACATCAGAGAAAAGGTTTGAAAAAAATACTTACAACCAAGAATAATAGAGGCCCTCTTAAATGGCCATTCTTGTTCTTTTCCCAGCTTCTCTTTGCATCGACCAAACTTTCCAACACAAGAGCACACCAATTTAGGTCTTTCAGGTCACCCAATTCAGGAACAACTCTTATTAAACTATGGTTGGCATGTCCGTTTCCTAGTGTATCAACCAAGATAGAGTCCAGTATAACAATAAAGTTCAGAAGGAATTGATCACCACAGTCAGTGTCAGCTATCAATTTTTCCATAACCATAGTTGTTATATTGTCCTGGACATCAAATGTGGTTTTCCACTCTTGCACAAGACTGAAATTCTCTTTAGCTGATTTTCTTCCAACTAAAACTTTCCCCATTGGGAATCCCATTGTGATATGCACGACTATTTCTGCAATTTCAAGTTCGCCTCCATTAGCCAACACCAAGCAACACTTGTTAGGGTCAAACTGATCCACTAACCAATATGAAAGAAGCAGTGGTAGGGTAACAATATCCAAGTTGAACAAAAATCCAAAGCCAATATCCTCAATCAATTTCCTTTGCTTGGCATTCATTTTTTTCAAGGACGACACCAGCAAGCGTGGGCTTGACCGTGATTTCAATGATGGGAGATTTTTTTTGTCTAGTGTTTCTCTCATTCCTCACAACCAGCTGCCTGTTTTCTGCGATAGGTTGTATGTCTGTGGTATTTGTTTACTCATCAGATGTTATGATATGCACAGTTGGGTTTACATGTTGAACAACTGTCTCATTAGGTGAATGGTTTTCCAGCCTTGCAATTTCAATGGTCTCTACAGCAACAGTGCTAACAGGAAGATCAATCCCAGGGTGCACTTCTCTCTTACTGTTTTTTCTTACAAGCGGTTGCGAATCTTTGGATTCAAGTGATCTACAACCCTCCCCCACTTCGAAGGATTTACCAGGCTCAGTATCAACAGACAATTCATCCTTGGAGGGAGGTGAATCTCTAGATAAATCAACTACTGAAGGTTTAACTCCAGATCGTTTTGATCTCTTCGAATTTCTATTTTGACTGTCTAGAACAGGTGAATCACTTACACTCTGCGGACGTTTACCTATAGAATGAACACTTACAATCAATTTCTACAAATATAATTGAAGAGATGACATTGTAAGAGACTGTAGTTTATGCCGAACAAATTCCCAAATTCCCAAATTATCAAATTCCCAAATTCAGCCTCCAGATTAATCACATTAACTTCAATTTATTATGCGAAAGAAATTGAAATAGTAATGGTAGGTCTTGTAAGGCTGAATAACTGCTTGATTATAAATATTAAATTCGCTTGAATAAGTGCGATTTTTCCTAATTTTCATGGAAAACTAAGCCCTAAACAGTACTCGTTCTAATTTAAACTTTAATACACAGAAAACACGAAATCAAACTTTTCGGATCTGAAGACATGTTGATGTATATGATAGATCTCCTTCTTACAAGCCTACAATCAAGCCTCAAGAAATCTCGCAGAGAAATGGAGATAGTAGATTTAGCTGGAGAAAGAAACTAAAAGAAGGTGATGGAGAACTTATCGAACTTCAAAAGCGCTTTGGGTATTTACACATGTTTGCTTTTTATATTTTTTTTAGGAAAACCGTTTTCCTTTTCTTTTTTTTTTGTTTGCCAATAATCGGGAATTTTGTGAGACTTTATTTATTTCTTATTATTTTACATATAATTCCATACCTTAGATTTGCTCAACATCGTATTATTCTTGCTCAACAATAGTTTAGATTTGCACAACGCTTGACCCTTGTGAATTTGTTAGAACCATCTTCTTACCTTCTTTATATATGGTTTGATAGTTGCTTAATAAATTTTTGCTCATCAATAGAATAAAATTGCACGACATGTTACGAATGGCAATAACTTGCTCAATATCACCCTATTTTTGCTCAACGATAGTACATGTATTGCACAAGTACACCACTTTGGTAGCAACAACATCTTATTTTTATCTATTTACGCTTTCATAGTTGCTTAATAGATTATTGCTCAACATGGTATTATTTTTGCTCATCAATGGAATAAAACTGCACAACATATTACGACTGAGGAAAACTTGCTCAACATCACTTTATTTTTGCTCAACAATAGTACATATATTGCACAACAACACTTTGTTTGCAACGACATCTTATTTTTATCTAATGAAGTTTTCATAGTTGCTTAATAGATTATTGCTCAACATGGTCTTATTTTTGCTCATCAATAGAATAAAACTGCACAACATATTACAAATGGGGAAAACTTGCTCAACATCACCTTATTTTTGCTCAACGATTGTTTATATATATTGCACAACAACACTTTGTTTGCAACGAAATCTTAGTTTTATCTAATTATGTTTTCATAGTTGCTTAATAGGTTGTTGCTCAACATGGTCTTATTTTTGCTCATCAATAGAATAAAATTGCACAACATATTATGATTGGGGAAAACTTGCTCAACATCACATAATTTTTGCTCAACGATTGTTTATATATTGCACAAAACAACACTTTGTTTGCAACAAGATCTTATTTTTATCTATTTATGACATAGATGGAAAAGAGTATACAAATTTGTATTATTACATGGTAAATTTTAAAATTTTATTCTATATTATTGAATTAATGTTTATTTTCAAAAATAAATGTCATTTACAAATTTATAAACTGTATTATCTACTAACATTATTCTTATATAATACTGATGACAGAATTTGTGCTGACAGCCTTATCTTGAATGCTTCATCCTCCTCTTGTACTCTCCCAATGAAAGCTTTCTATTTGTAGGTGGTCTTCCTGCTCTCTTTCTTACTACTGGAGGGTAAGAGTTGATAGATTTGATCACATCAGGAATGTTTCCTTCATCTTCATCCAACACTGGATATATTATTTCTGCATATGTCATACGCCAAGCATCATTGCTGTAAAATTTTGCAACAAAATCAGACACATTTGCTTTTATGTGTGTAATGGCTGCTAGAGCATGTACACAAGGTATTTTCTCAACATCAAATACTCTGCATGTACATTTCCTCGCTGATAGATCAATTATAGCTACAACTCCTTGACCATTGATCTCAAATTGTGATTCATTCATCCTTTCTACTCTGCATACTCCAACTTGCTCTTATGATTGTCTTATCACCTTAAGGATCTCAGGAGTTATTCGGTCTTGGTTTGCCAGTGTTTTCTCTCTTCTATCCAGGAACCATGATGTGAGCTTTTCTCTAGCAAACTCCACAAGTGCCACAATGGGATAATCCTTTTTGCCTTTGAAAACGGAGTTCAAGCTCTCAGCATTGTTGGATGTCACCATGTTGTATCTTTCACACTTTGAATGTGCTCTGGCCCATTTATCAAAACCTGCTAACACCAGATATTCTGAAAGTTTTGGACAATTTGCTTCAATTTGTGCAAGGTAGTTGTTGAACTCTTGGATAGTGTAACTCTCTACTGCTTTTGTGAACATTTTCCCCAGCTCTTTTTTCCTGAAAGTCGCTTTGATGTTTTGTTTCAAGTGCCACATACATATGCAGTGTGTAGCTGTTGGGTAAACTAAAGATACAGCCCTTGAAATGCTAGCATGTCTATCAGAGACAAACACTAAGTCATTTGATGGAGGGACAACCTGCAGCAGCTGATACATAAACCATTCCCAAGAGTTGTTGTTTTCGGAGTCAACAATACCAAAGGCAAGTGGAAAAATTTGTCTATTGGCATCTTGTGCAATTGCTCCAAGCAACGTCCATCTGTATTTGCCAGTTAGGAATGTTCCATCAACAACAACAACCTGGTATATAAAGAAATAAAATTACTTATGTTATCGAAGTTAAGGAAATCGATGACAACAGAATTTGTGCTGACACTGTTTAAGACATACCTTCTTTAAGAGGGGGAATGCTCTGATGCACTGTCCAAATGACAGAAAGAAGTACTGAAATCTATCTTCTTTGTCTTTTGAAATTAAAGCTATAGTCCCATTGTTTCTCTCCACGAGCATATGGCAAAATGATGGTAAATCTGCATAATTTGATTCTGGTGTCCCCTTAACCATTTAATGAGCTATTTTTGATGACTTCCATGCTCTCCAGTAGCTAATTTGCATCTTTTGTTCTGTTCTCAGTTTATCCCTTATCTGTGCTGGTCTGTATCCAGCGTCAACACTGTGTAATTATAGTCAAATTAGAATAAATCATATATTAGAAAGCAAGTTAAAATATAAATACTATTTCTTAAAAAAGTTCTCACCTTGATTCGATGATACTTGCAATCATAGAAGATGAAGGCTGTTTGCAGTGTTTTGTTCTGAAATCCCATGTGCAGGTGTGCATGTCCACATACACTATGACCTCATGCCAAGTTGGACCAAAAGTTTTGACATGCACTTTCCATTTGCAGTCAGGATCTACACAATGCACTCTATAATACTTTGTATTTGATTTTGCCACCCAAAAACCAAATATCTCGGTTATTGACAAGATTCCCAAAGCATGCTTAACTGCTTTCCTTGATGCAAAGCTTTTGCCTACGCAAATCAAGTTTTGTGAATTGAGATTCACACTAGGCACAGTAGAGCTATCAGCATCCCAATCTTCTAGTGTAGTTTCTCTCATGTGTGCTGTAGAATAGAATGCTCTCCATATTTCATCTACAGAATCTTCATCACTTGCAGTGTCATTGTTTAGAGAATTCATGTCATCTCCAACATCTTCCAACAATACACCTTTCATCCTGGTGTCACCGATCAATGTCATGTTATTTTCCCCTGTAACAATATTGGTAATAGTTGGATTGCATGCCATCAACTGTAAACTCTCAGCTGAGGATGCCTGTTGATCTTCAACTTGTTCACTATTTGATTTAATGCTGACACACAACTCCACAGCAAATTTAACATCCTCTAAGTCGGACAACCTTAAAAACTCTTTCAAATCAGCATCACATTTAACAAGAAGCGGAGCTCTCAATAGTTTGAAAGGGTGTAAATGATTGAATTTCAATTCCAATGCACTATCTATATTGAATCTGTAGTGCACTTTTTCGGTTAAACCCTGTAATGTTATTGACTCGTTAATCATAAACACCTTTGTAGTAGTGTCTCCAACAAAGGTTGGGGATGAATCATCAAACAACCATTTCCCACCACATACAACTGTAATAATGGGGGTTGCCATTGTAATCTGCAGAGTATGAATTTAAGAGGATAAATACATTTAAGTAATAACAAACACAATCTGATTAAAAACGATGACATGATCAACCAAAGTGAGTAAAATACACATGTTATGAAAAAAATTCTTACAAAATTTGCACCTACGGTGCAAATTTTTTATGAGTCAAATACAGTGCTGACATTAAAACTTTCAATGTGTAATAAGGAATCTATAGATCATTGTATTGTCAAAAGCAACAATAGATTTGCACACCTTGTGCAATTTTTCTATGACTTAATTGTAGTGCTGACATGGCTCAATCAATGTTCAATAACGATGACACGACCAACCAAAGTGAGTAGAATAAACCTGTTATGAAAAAAATTCTCACAAAATTTGCACATACGGTGCAAATTTTTTATGAGTAAAATACAGTGGTGACATTAAAACTTTCAAAGTGTAATAAGGAATCTATAGATCATTGTATTGTCAAATACAACAATAGATTTGCACCCCTTGTGTAATTTTTCTATGACTCACTTATAGTGCTGACATGGCTCAGTCAATGTTCAAAAACGATGACACGATCAACCAAAGTGAGTACAATATACCTGTTATGAAAAATTCTTACAATTCTTACAAGAGCAACCAAAAGTAAATAGACTACACCTGTTATGAAAAAAATTCTTAACAGGCACCCCCTGTGCAATTTTTCTATGACTTAATTGTAGTGCTGACATGGTTCAATCAATGTTCAAAAACAATGACACGATCAACCAAATTGAGTAGAATACACCTGTTATGAAAAAAATTCTCACAAAATTTGCACCGTATTGTCAAATGCAACAATAGATTTCCACCCCTTGTGTAATTTTTCTATGACTCACTTGTAGTGCTGACATGGCTCAGTCAATGTTCAAAAACGATGACACGAGCAACTAAAGTGAGTACTATACACCTGTTATGAAAAATTCTTACAATTCTTACAAGAGCAACCAAAAGTGAATAGACTACACCTGTTATGAAAAATATTCTAAACAGGCATCCCCTGTGCAATTTTATTATGACTCCATTGTAGTGATGACATGGCTTAATCAATGTTGAATAAGGAAGTCTAGTGATGACATTAGCAATCAAAGTCTAATAAGGAATCAATACTTCAATATAGAGCGTAGATTCAAGTGTAGTGATGACATGAGCAACAAAATGAATACAATGCACCTGTTGTGAGAAGAATTATATAAAACTTGCACTTCTGGTGGAAAACTTCTATGATTAAGGTCTACTGATTAGTTGAAACAATCATAGTGAAATCAAATCCTAAGCAATCACAGTGATGAGTTAAGCAATGTAAAATATTAACAAGCATAAATAACCATAAACATACACAGATTCGATTTGAAACTTGAATATTACACATATACAGAAAAAATGCTCATAAACATTAATTCATATTTAAAAAATCAATCAAAATTTGCGCCAAAGGCGCAAATTTTGATGCTACTGTATGTATAAGCATAGATTTCCATACTGTTATAGCATATATATAAGCATAAAAAATGAATCAAAGCTTTCGCAAAAGGCACAAATTTTGATGCATTCAATAGCAGTAATAATTATGTTCAACTATATTTCCATACTGTTATAGCATATATAAGCATAGATAAACACAAATTGGGCGTAATCTACACTTGTAATCACACGATTCCAATCCGTAATCACAAAACTGAAGCAGTAATTTGCGCCTTCGGCGCAAATTGAAGCAATAATCGCAAAATTGAAGCTGTAATTGCAAAACTGAAACATACATAAACACAGACCGAATCAGTAATCGCAAAACTTAAGTAGTAAACCAAAAAATTCTAGGAAATTTGCGCCTTCGGCGCAAATTTAAGCAGTAATTGCAAAACTGAAGCATAGATAAACACAGACTGAAGCAGCAATCTCAAAATCGAAGAAGCAATCCAAAAATTCTAGTAAAATTTGCGCCTAATTCTAATCGACTTAAAATTCTAGTAAATCGACTTACCTGATTCTGTAGATTAGACTTCAAAATCGATCGCTTGGATGATGTCGGAATAATAATCTCTCGGAAATCCTAGCAATCTCCGGCGAGCAGGTCGGGAGAGAGAAAGAGAGAGCGTCCGGAGATGGAGAGCTGGAGGAGAGAGAAAAGCGGGTGTCGAGAGACGGTGAAGCCTTTTATTTAGGACATTTTGCAAAAATGTCCCAAAACGCGGATATTTCGCAAAATTAGCCCATTTTCGTGGCTATTTTGCAAAACCGCCCTTTTTTTTTAGGAATTAAGATATGCAGAAAACCATATGCAATATTTTAGGAAGGTGAATCAGCAGAATCCCTTCCTTGAACGGCAAATCCATGGCAGCCTGCAATATTCATTCATTCATTCTGTTCTCTTCTGCCTCCGCAGTCGGCAACCCTATAGAACCAGTACATTGTGCATCTCCTTGATTCAGTCGATCGATTGGGTCACTTTCCTAAGTCCCCCAAGAGAATCGAAGTCAAAGACGACATCGACAAACTACTCCATCTTTTCTTTGCCGACTACCCTTAATTAGCCGCTCGACCTATTTCAATCCAAAATTTTCAATTCTGCAATTTTATGAATATAACTACTCAGTTGCTCCTCCTTGTTAGTACGTTGTTCAATATTTAAACTGCAAATTTCACATTAACCCATCACCTCACTAAGCTAAACTCTCAGAAGTATACATAAATTCATAATCCAGGTTTCATTTTCGCTTTGATCAGCCAATGGTTTACAGGGTTAGCTAGCCCCCTCGTTGGTTCGGTTGAGGCTCCGCCACTGGAGAGGGGGATTTGTATATAACTGGATGAGATACTCCACCATGTCAATTGGTTTTGGGATGGTGCCTAGTCTGATTTATATGTTGGGCTTTCTGTTCAGACCTAACAAGACTTTCCCCTAACAAACTGGTATCAAAGCCGGGTTTCATGGTGGGCCGGTTGCACCGAAGATTGAGATGGACTCCACATCTGTATTCAGTGACGGGTTAGTCAAACCCGTTGCGTGGGGGTCTCAATTCCAACCGGGCTAGAATTGTTATGGATTCACAAGTGAGAGGGGGATTTGTTGGGACACTTGTGAATCCCACATCGGAAGTGGGAGAATTCCGAACCTAACATATAAGTGGATGACCTACTCCACCTAGTGCCAATTGATTTTGGGATGGTGCCCCAATCTGGCCTATATGTTGGGCATTCTGGTCGGGTTCAACAAGACTTCCCCCAACATGATGTGATCTTAGTTGTCAATGAGCTGGACTCATTGATCTTACAGAGCTTTGTCGCTAGAGCCGAATATCAAATCTCGTTTGAGAAAACAGCATTGCGACTCTGTGGTATTTTGGCTATTTCAAGCTGTATAAAAATCCAATTGAAGCCCGTGAGCACTTTTTGGAAAGATATTTTAAGGGGCTACAGCTTTCATGAAGAACACTTGATGCGGATCAAGATGGCCTTTTGTGGGTCAAACAATGATCTTGATCCAGGCGAGCTCTCAAGACCGATTCGAGGGCCATTGATGGCGAAGAGTGTCATCCTCAAAAGGAAGAAGAAGGCTCCACCATGGAACAAGGTTCAAAGGAGCAAGGTGAGCTAATGTTCAAGTTTGAGTTCGTTCTTAATGGATTGACAGCATATCGACGTCTCAGTAAAATGGGTCGTTTGGAGTCCATATTTATCGGATGAGGTCGTACCATACCTTGTTGGAACGAAGACGAAAAGATCTAAAACTTTACTGTGGAAGGTTTCTCCATAATCGACCTCGAGAATGGCCGAAATTCATCATCCTTACAGCTGTCACTGTTTGGACGAATTTTCACATATTTATTTAGTTAATTTCGAATTTTAATTAATTAGATATATTTATTTTATGCAATTAAGAAATAATAAGTTGGATGGAAAATATCTCATCTAGGTAATTCATTTTCCACCAAGTTGTTAATTTTCTATCCTTAGTTAGTTTTACTTATATTAGGAAAGATTTACATATCTTTAGATTATTTGATTTATCTTTTATTACCAAAACTCTATCTTTTGCACAAGATAGAATTGGTCTATTGTCTATTTAAGCTCATGTTTTACATTTAATAAAAACTAGATTGGAAATTATATTGAGGAACCCTTTTTAGGATTAAAAAGGTTCTTCAATCTCCCAATCCAAAGCCTTTGCAATCAAGCTTATGTTTTTGGTTATTCAATTCACCAAGATCCCAAACACCTACATCATACACACGTCCAAACACAAACCCATCCTGAGAAATCGTCGCTGGATCAGAGAAGCCGTCGCTGATTCTGTCCAGAACCGACGCCATTGTCCGGGCCGCCCCGCGGCTCCCCTGGCCGCCCCGCGGCCATTCCAGCGCCGTCACAGTTACTTGTCTTTCCGTGGTTGTTTGGCTTTGTTTGGTGTTGCTTTAGTTTTATGTACTTGTTTTTTCTTTTCTTTCACAATAGTTTCAAGTCTTTATTGTAATTGATTGTAAACATCGAGAATATAGCAAGAATAATTGCAAGATCGGGCCATCAATAAGTTTGGGTTCTTGATTCCGAGCCCACAGGCGAAGGATCGGGGATCTCAAACGTAACAAGGCTGCACTTGAAATCGACTCAAACAAGAACAAGACTCGAATGCAAAAATTGAAAGAAAGACTCGAAATTGATAAAGACACGACCGATATGGACTGAGTCGATCTATATAGAACAAGATAAAGACCTCAGGCCTCCTAAGAGGGTATGAACCAATACCAATGACTATATAACCCGCCTCTACAACCCTACACAACCAAGCGGACAACTTGGAGGCACAAGAAGGGGGCTTGTGGATACTAGGATCACCAAGTTTTGCGAAGTTGATGAACACAAAGCAAACCAAGCTAGATCAATACCAATAGTTTCAATTGAAGAGCACAACTCTATTCAATCGACAAACACTCATTGTGTTTCACACAAAAAGAGAGAATTCTAATTCATTAATTTCCCCTCGATTACAATAGGAGGAATCGGCATATATAGGCCTCTAAGGCTGTTCATGGGCCGATTCTAGTAACTAAAAGATAAAAGAAGATAAACTAACAACTTAAAGGAATTAAATAAATAACCTCTAAAGTTTCCTAAAATAACTTAAGTAAAATTAATACTAAAAATAGTAATGTAAGGAGCTGATTTTCGTTCCAAACAGTACATCTTGCAAAGATGTTGATTTTCGGCCAAGCTTCATGTCGAATCTGAAAACACCTTCAACATCAAAGTTATAGATCTCTTCTTCCTCATTCCAACAAGGTATGGAACGTCTCAATCCGATAAATATTGAATCCGTACGACTAATTTTACAGAGACGTCAAAAAGCTGTCAATTATTATGAACGAGCCTAAAACGTATTTGGAACCTTTGGATCTTCTCCCAAGGTGGAGCCTTCTTCTTCCTCTTGAGAAGGAGATCATCCGAAGGTGTCTTGGGTGTCTTGGATGGTCCCGCATCAATCTCCCTTTCTTGAAAAGGATTCGTCCTCGAAGCTCGCATAAAATTCCGCAAATGCATACACACGAGCTCCTGGATCGAAAACCATATGTTCATGGAAACTCGTCTCAAGACCGAATGTTGTAGGGATTGACCACTCCTTGATGGTTATTGTGCCAGCTTCGTCATCTTGTAGGCCTTTAAAGGTCTCTACAAAATCAAGAAAAGAAACTTTATTGGTGCATAATTCATATTTCATATCATCTTCATGATGGTCTAGCTTAATATGCACTTTAGGTTGGTCATTAATCCCTAAGTTTCCATCCAATGCTAGCAAGTTGTCATCTTTTTTCAAGGCTGAATTTTCAATTAATTCAAGGCTAGTAATAGGAGAAGAATATGCACCATCAATGATCATATTAGAAACATTGCCGTTTTCTAAGCATTTAGTATGACATAAATCTTCTCTTTGATTATCATCACATGGTGTAGATTGAACATTTAAAACTTTACTAACAACCAAAGAATCTCCATGCTCATATTCAATGCAATCATCTTTAGAGGCAAGTAAACTAAGATCTTGATCATTATTATCAACATGATTTACAGGACCATTAATCAGCGAATTATCTATGTTAGAAGAAACATTAAGTTGAGTAGAAATAGGATGAGTTTCTTCCCTTTCAATTGGTGTGGCACCTCATCTCTAGGTGGGACTCTTTGTACGAACACCGTATTAGAGCCAAAATGCTGAAACTCTATTGCCGCAAGGCTGTTTTCCATCTTAGCTATGCTGGCATTCATTTTAGCTATGTTCTCCATGAAGGTATTGTACTAGTCATTGCCCTGGCTATTAGACATCACAAAGAAAGACAAACAAAGAACTATGTGAAAGGTTAGAAAAATATAAACAACCTCACAATGTGTTTCGCTCACACTCCCTCTCTAATTGGTATGTCACGCTTATTGGGACAATCCGCCTTGGGCAAATCAACACTCAAGCAAAGCTTTAGCAATTCAAGGTAAGAGATCAAGAGAGAATGAATGAAACAGAAGCTGCACTCGACACAGGTACAACTCGACACAAGCACAAGAGCACTCGACAATGAGATTGAGCACTCGACACTCACACAAAAGTACTCGATAGGGCAAAAGTGTACTCGACACTAACAAAAATAGACAATGCATGGACTGATTTTGTGGAAAAGAAAAGAAATAAAAGAAACAACTTGGAAATTTACCTCTTTTTTATTTGAACCTTTAGTAAGGATGTTGTAGTTGCAAGGGTAGGGTTTCAAGATTGTGTTTAGGAGGTAATGGATATATGTCAATCTAGGGCTGTAGAATTTCACCAAGATGATCCCTTGAAGCTTTCTTGCACTAGATCAATTCAAACAACTTTTTTTTTTACTTACTTTTTCCCCTAGGTGAATTTTATCCTCCCTAGGTCCAAGCCTTTGAATTTCTTTTTCTTTCTTTGAATTTTCGGACTGATTTCCTCTTCTTTTTTTTTACAGCAGCTCTCTAATGCACAAAAATTAAAAAAAATGCAAGGGAAATTCGAAAATTTGGTAAATAAAAAAAAATTCAGCCCTAGAGATAGAATTAGGTGAGGTTTGGGCTAATTTTGGTAAGTAGATCTATCTATGCCCTTTTGTGATATATGATAGATAATGTGGAATTAATCTACCACAAAAATCAGAAATTTAAATAGGCAAATAACAACAACAACAACAACAACAACAACAACAACAACAACAACAACAAACCCAGTATCTCCCGCTTAGAGCAGGGTCTGGGGGGTCGAGATGTACGCACCCTTGCCCCGACTAGGTCGAGAGGGTGTTTCCGAGTGACCCATGACCGGACATCAAAGAAGCTGGAAATAAGATAGGGACAAAGATGAAAAGTTGGAAAGGATGTACGCAAGGAAAGTTGAGGTAGAAGGGAAGCATGAGTGAGAAAATGTTGTCCCTGACTAGCGTTCGTCAACGCGGATAGCACTCCTCCACTGAATCCTGTCGCGTGTCATCTCCTCCGAGAGTCCCAGAGTGGCCAGATCATGTCTAATCACTTCACCCTAGCTCTTTTTAAATAGGCAAATAGATAAATGGAAATAGATAAAAGATAGATCAAAAGTTCTAAAGATAGAACAAACTAGGGTTTCTTGTGGTGTGATGGAATCGACCAAGCAAGATCTATGGGGACAGACAGGCTGCCGTCGGCTGTTAGTGTACACAAAGGGGGATGTGCACACTTGTGGTCGACTCCACTGGTCTCGGCTAGGCTTGTGTTTAGGCTATGCAACCACAAACAATCACAAACAAAAGATTAGTGCAATAATCAAATAAAGAACAAGAAGTAAAAGACCAAAACAAGAAAAGACTCTATTTTTGTGGTTTTTGTGTTTATGAAAAAGAAAGAATCAAACTTTGATGTCGGAAACCAAAGCTCTGATACCAATTTGATACGGGGTTATCCATGAGATGGCCCGATCTTCGACAAACAAGCAAGAAACTAAACAACGGAAGCAAGAAAGATCAAGAACTCAAAGAAACGCAGCAAGACTCAACAAGAAAGACACAAGACTCGATAAAGATTCCAAGAACAAGGCTGCACTTGAAATCGACTCAAACAAGAACAAGACTCGAATGCAAGAATTGAAAGAAAGACTCGAAATTGATAAAGACACGACCGATAAGGACTGAGTCGATCTATATAGAACAATATAAAGACCCCAGGCCTCCTAAGAGGGTAGGAACCAATACCAATGACTATATAACCTGCATCTACAACCCTACACAACCAAGCGGACAACTTGGAGGCACAAGGAGGGGGTTCTTGGATACTAGGATCACCAAGTTTTGCGAAGCTGATGAACACAAAGCAAACCAAACTAGATCAATACCAACAGTTGCAATTGAAGAGCACAACTCTATTCAATCGACAAACACTCATTGTGTTTCACACAAAAAGAGAGAATTCTAATTCATTAATTTCCCCTCGATTACAATAGGAGGAATTGGCATATATAGGCCTCTAAAGCTGTTCATGGGCCGATTCTAGCAACTAAAAGATAAAAGAAGATAAACTAACAACTTAAAGGAATTAAATAAATAACCTCTAAAATTTCCTAAAATAACTTAAGTAAAATTAATACTAAAAATAGTAATGTAAGGAGCTGATTTTCGTTCCAAACAATACAACTTGCAAAGATGTTGATTTTCGGCCAAGCTCCATGTCGAATCTGGAAAAACCTTCAACAGAAAAGTTGTAGATCTCTTCGTCCTCATTCCAACAAGGTATGGCACGCCTCTATCCGATAAATATTGAATCCGTACAACCAATTTTACAGAGACGTCAAAAAGCTGTCAATTATTATGAACGAGCCTAAAACGTATTTGGCACCTTTGGATCTTCTCCCAAGGTGGAGCCTTCTTCTTCCTCTTGAGAAGGACATCATCCAAAGGTGTTTTGGATGGTCCCGCATCACTTCTTATGCTCCAAGATAAGTCATTTAAGCTCCTCCAAGATCTCATCCAATGTCGAAATGTAAAACTACAGAATAAACACTAAAAAGGCGTAGATTCCGAACTCGAACACTTCACAAGAAAATATGGAAATAGACCAAAACATATGTAAAACTCATATCTAAATGCAATAAGAACTACCTATAATCCCTATATGAAACATGCATTATCAAACTTTAACATTAACATCGTACATTATTCATATTCTGACGACTACCTACCTAACTATTTTTTCCTAATTTTTCTTCCAACACTTTTTATATCCAAATAACACAAAAAAAAAATCCCAAAAATTATGCGTGAAATAACACATAAATACATACTCAAATATTTATTCTAAAAATTAGGCGTGGCTTCAGAGTAAAAAATGACTTACCTCTACCACCAGTGCTTTTCTCGGCCGTGGACGCAACACTCTTTTCCCTTCGGCCGCCGACACCCTCGCCGACTCCGCGGCGACCCTTTCCTCCTTTGTTGCCCTCTCCAACAACCAGTCTCTTTCTAACGCCCGATCTTCCGCCACCGTCCTCTGCATCTCCTCCAACACCGCATCAACCGTCACCTCCCGGGCCTCCGGTCGACTCCCTTCTCCGCCCTACATCCCCATCATAGATATCCTGCACCCGACCACCCAACCACGTCATCGTCTTTGCCAATGCACTCTCCTCCCTAATCTCTACCGGCTCCGCCATATTCGCCTCTGTCGCCCTCTCCATTTCCATCGACCTTGCCTGATAGCATGCATTTAGGTAGGCATAATAGGTTGCATTTAGCTTAGTTAAGATGCATTTTATGCATGGATTAAGTACAATTTGCATATTTGCTCTCTATGTTAGTGGAGTCGGAATCTACACACTCTTATTGATTATTTCAGGTAATCGTGGATCCGATGATGAGACATGAGTTGTTAACGCATTAGATGAGAATGTCTAGTTGATCGGAGAAGCCTACATGAAGATCTCAAGAGGTCCTGAGAAGAAGAAGCAGACCTAAACGAAGAACAAGTCTGCAGAAGTTGTCGCCGGACATGCTGAACTTTTTTTGCACTTTCTGGAGGGCTCGGTTGTCCGATTGACTATTATGACCATGCGTTGGAAAGCTCTTTCAAAGAGCTACAACTTCCCTGTTGACAAAAAGAGCAAATTCAAAGTAGATTTTCCGTGAAAGACAATATGATGCGGCCGCAGCATGCATGCCGCGGCCGCCGCAAGGGCCGCTGCAGCGGGGTACAAAGAAACAGTATGCTGCGCCCGCAGCATTGGTCGTCAGCGCTTTTGTGCGTCGTTTTGATAATTAAAAACCTTAGATCTATTTGTTTGTTTTATGGCCGACTTTGGATGATTTAAAAGGCCAAGTTTTATATTATTTTCAGCACTTCTATTCTATTCATTCATCAGACACTTTAGAAAATTTGAGCGATGTCTTCCATGAGGAACTAAACTCATCTATTCTGCCTGCAATTTGAAGCTTTATTTGGATTGATTGTAAGTTTCTAATTCTCGTTCCTTGTTTCCTATATTTGAATGATTCAACTTCTTTGTGCTTGATTGTCTATTGTTTTATTCTATCTAGCCCACGCAACTAGTTAGAATCAATTCAATTGCTAAGGTTTTGTAGATTCCTGATTGTGAACCTTAACCTAAGTGGCAAACTTGTTCCTTTAGGGCTGATTGAACTAATTGAATGAGTAAGAAGTTGAATGTGTTGTTAAATCCCTCTTTAGGGACTGCAAATACCTTGACTAATCTCTGAACTTAAAGCTATCAATTGGGTTAAATCCTTCTTTAAGGACTGTTCGATTGATAAGGGTTTCAAGGACTGATTGGACTAGTAACTATATTAGGTCGGGACAAGGGCATTCATAGAAAACATAATAGGACGAGAAGAAGTTACAAGGATCGCTGCAATCCAATAAAGTGGAAAATTGTAGGTAGAATTACTTCTCCTAATTGTCTAAAACCGAATCCATTTACTTTGCTTGCTTACTCCGCTTTGATAAAAGGCGGAACTTTCACACACAAAAACCCCCTCTTTGGTTACTTTAATTGACACTTGAATCATACTTGAATTACAAATTTCCATGTGGATCGACCTCTTGCTTATTGCTATACTAGTTATAGGTTTGAGTTTCTTTGGCGGATCAACGATAGGTTTACCTCCGTCAATGCCCCCACCGCCCTATCCATTTTCACCGACCCTGCCCCCGCCGCCCTCTCCATTTCCACTGACCTTGCCTCTGCCGACCTCTCCATTTTCACCAACCCTGCTCCTGTTGCCCTCTCTAACACCTACTCCGTTGCCCTCTCCATCTCCGTCTTCGCACCCGATTCCCAGTCCAATGCCACCAATAGGGCCTCCATCGTCGTCATATTCGCCTCCTCCACCGACCTATATATTTTCCAGATCCAACGGGCTTCTACCACCTACCTCGCCTCCCCGCCACCCTCTCTCCACTGCTCCTTTCATTCGCCATTTTTTTCTCCCAAACCCCCTCCCTCTCTCTCGCCGTCACTCTTTCTCTCTCTCGCCCTTGTCCTTTGTCGCCGACAAACACCCCACCGCCTTATCTCTCACCGTCGTCGCTCTCTTTGTCAAAATCAAAGGCTATTACTACAGATTTCGAATGATTACAAATGCTCCGCTTCCACTTGCGAAGCGTACTTAATACACTGGTTTACTCTGCATCCCAATTCAAAGACTTTTCAAATTCTACTTATGCCGCGTCTAGTTACATTTTAAATGAAGTCCTCTTTTTAATGTGGACCTATATCTGCAATTGTTTGCGGACATTTTTTTCCCTTCCACGCTAGGGCGTGTTTGGCACGACGCCCGGAGAACTCCGCATATTGTTGCGGACCTAGGTCCGTAAATGGTAGCGTAGATTAGCGGTGTATCCAGTAAAAATTACCAGTGTATTTAGCTTTTCCGTAAAATTATAAGCGTTGTTAACCGAGTTTGGGAGTGGCCGGTGGGTGGTTCATTGAAAAAAATTATGAATGCACGTGGTTTTTTGTAATTTGTTTTTCTTGGGGGGGATGTTTACTAAAAACTAATATAATTAAGAGTGAGGCTACTGGCAAGACGATGGAACAACTATTGACAAGATGATTTCCGCTAAATTGCACATTAGTCCATCACACAAATTTATAGAAAATCTATACTTTTCATACTCCCCTTCCGGCTTCCGCCGCCGAACTCCATCACCAAACTCCAACTCCCCTTACACCAATCTGCGTTGTACATTCCTCTACCACCACCACACCAAATAAAAATAGGCTTGTGCATCCTATGCCCTTGCCATTAGAATGGAAGGGTTCTCATCCATGGCTATTCTCGTTATTTGTATGGATATATACATCTTCAATTGCACCCTCGTCGTCACCGTTTGCACCCTCGTCGTCACCGCCTCCGGTGACTTGTTTGTCCATCAACGCCGCCATGGTTCACCACCGTCTACGATCTTCAATCTGTTCATCGTCGAAGGACGCCAACTCGATCTTTGAGCCGAATCGGCGATTGTCTGCTCATTCAAAGTCTCCGTCGTCTACTATCTTCGATCAATTTATCGCAAAGAACTTCATCACGATCGTTGAATTGAATCGGATTGTATGCCCATTTAAAGTCATTGCCTCTTGGTAAACCTATTTATCAATCTCTATGCCTAATTTGAAGGAAAATAACCCAATTTCCAAATTTAGGGTTTGAAATCAAAACCCAATTTCAAAATTCGAAAACCAAATTCAAAAATTTTAGACACGTACATCACAATCAATTGTAGCAAAACTCAATTTGAAGATTTGAACATCTATGGTGTACTTTACCTACAAGTAGACAAGAGTAGTTATCCATGGAGGAGAGAGAGGAGGAGAGTAGTTTTTTTATTTCTCTGTAAAATGAACAAGGATTTGTTTGCAATTTACTTAAAATCGTCTTGTCAATAGCCGTTTTACTGTCTTGTCACCAGCCCTTATGTATAATTAAGGGTGGTTATGTGTAATTTACCAAAAAAGAAGTAGAAAAAAGGCCCATTTGCATAACTAAACCAAAAAATGGGCCTAATTCCACAAATAGACCACTAGCTCAAAAATTGGCCTAAAATAACCTCTCTACCCCCATGCAAATTTAATTGCCGGTTTTTTGTAACTGTACACAACCGGTTGTAGAGGGTGGGGGATTTCTGAAATTAAAACGAGAGGGAGGGAGAGAGACGATTACAATTGCTTTGTGGAAAGCGACAGACAGAGAGAGACGAAGAAAAACCTGGAAGGAGGAAGAACCCGTTGAAGAAGAAGGGCCATCAGTCACCGCCAGGGAGGAAGGAGAAGGTTGAAGATGAAGACAAAGGTAAGCAACTGTGGAGTTTTTGTTTGAGTTGCGAAATTGGGGTAATGGGGGTGCGGCTACATGCGGTTTTGTGAAGGATTTGAGACGAATTTGGGGTAGATGCCTAGCAGTAGAGGAGGAATGAAGTAGGAGGGGTTAGGGGTGCCATTGTGAGTCGATTTTGGGGAGGTGGGTGCGATTAGGGTTTGTGGGTGTCGGGAAAATGATGGGTAAGGGTTAGGTGATGTTGGGTAAGAAATTGGGGACAAAAGGGCAAGGAAGGGGTCGGATGGGTAGGGAATCCACAACATTAGGGGTAATCGGTAGGGTATATGTGCACATGTGGTAAGACAGATTATCGAAGGTTGTGTCTGAAATTGTGGTAGCAGATTTCGTAGGATCGGGTAACGAAATTGGCAGGATAAAATTGAACATCTGGTATGCCGAGTGGGGTGAAGGAATTTTTGGTTGATTGGTTTTTAATGTTGAAACCGTAAGTGCCCACCAAGCGTTTGATGAAATGCCTAAAAATATGATGAATAAATGGTGATTTGGTTTTGGTTAATCTCATTACCTATATGATGTGTTGTAAAAGAGGTAAAATGAAGAAAACAAGTAAGACATGTTGGTATGAAAGAGTAGGTGTTTGGCTATATGTTTGAAACTTAATGTGTGAATTACTTGTTGGTTAAATGCCTATATGTATGATGAATTATTGGTCAATTGGTGTTAGTGTTGGTGAATTATTTTGGCTATCTCTTGGGTTGGAAAAGAGGTAAAATGAACCAAATTTGTATGAAATTCGAAAATGGTAGGACAGAAAAGGATAGCAGAGTTGGTAGGAAAATAATATTCTATTGGTAGGATACAAATACACTGTTGGTATGAATGATTAGGTGATTTGAATGTCTGAATGCATGTGTGTGGTGATTGTGTTGCAGGTAACTTTTGTGCAACAACCATAAAAAATGACAAAGGCCGGCAAGAGGAAAGTAAAGGCAGGACCAAGCAGTCAGGGGGTAAGGAAACTGAGATAGTTCCCTTGTTTTGGTAGTAATGCTTGGGAAAAAAATTTGGAACCTAAGAGTGGTAGATGTGTTGCAGGCTGTCTTGGCTGTGGCGGAGAAGGACCACTTCAGCGGCAGGGGGCTATCACATGCCAGTTTTGACCTCCTGGATGGACTTGACTTAGCCATCGACCTTGATGATGTGAAGGCCCTCACGAAGAGCCAATTCAGAGGCATAATGAAGATGGGGTCGAGGAACAAGTTCGCCGCACAGCTGGTGCACTTTTGCCTCATGTGGCAGCTGAAGACCCGGAAGCAACACGAGACGTGGTACTCCATCCAGGGGCATCACGTGCGATTCTCGCTTCACGAGTTCGCGTTGATAACGGGGCTAAACTGCGCACCACCCCCTAGGGATGTGATGGAGGGGGATCACAAGGACGCCATATACCAGTTGTTCAAGAAAGAGAATGTAAGTCTGAAGGATGTGGAGAGAGCTTGGGAGCACGAAAAACAGACGGACTCGGGCTCCCTAATGAAAAAGTACAAGCTTGCCCTCCTAGTCATTGTGGAGGGCATTCTTTTTGGATTGGAGAAGAAGACACAAATTAGAGGGTGGGTGGTTAAGATGCTGTTGGAGGACACGACGCGGTTTCTGGAATTTTCGTGGGGACAACTGGTGTACGAGAGGCTACACGAGAGCCTGGTCGGGACGTTGAAGGACTAGGTGGCTGCAAAAGCTCACCTGAAAGATAGGCCAACGTACGTGCTCTACGGGTTCCCCATGGCCTTCCAGGTTAGTCAAGTTCTGAAAAAAGGGTCAACCCCTTGCCATTTCAGATTATGTGTGACTGTGTGGAATGCTAAATAGGCAATTATATCATGCCAATATTATATTTCTATCTTACCAGAAATATCAAGTTTACATGCAAACTGTGTATTTCTATCTTACCAATTCTATGAAGTTGTCATGCAAACTGTGCCATAATAGCTTACCCAAATGTGTGTGCAGTTGTGGTCTAATATCTTATCATATTGTATTTGCAGTTGTGGGTGTACGAGACCTTCCCTGAGATTGGTAATCATTTCGGGCGCAACATCGACGACACCACCATCCTTAGGTGTCTGAGATGGGAAACGCCAAACTCTCACATCTGATACGAGAACGTGAAGTCGTTCCTGAGCCTGGACGCCCCCGCCGACGACCCCATAGATGAACACGTTCTGCTTGCGAAGCCAGAGCCGATCTTGCACCCTACCCACAAGGAGAAAGATGCCTACCCGAACTCGTCATACAAGAAAGACGCTCCAGACGTCTTCTTTGATGAGATTGTGGGCGAGCACATGAGGGCCCACAGAGAGAAGCGGCGATAGAAGGATGCCACTGCTGGACCCAGTCAAGGAACCAGCCAGTCCGGGTCAGACGCGTCGAGCGTCGGTTTGGAGGCCCGGATTGTGGCAAAGGTTGAGGCTCTCTTCAAGGGCATGATGGTGGAGATGGGGATTAGGTTCAGGGAGCTCGAGGAGAAGGTGACTGAAGTTTCTAGAGAATGCAAGAAGGCATTATGAGAGAGGGCCGACAAGGGAAAGGTATGTGCTTCATTGTACATCATATGTGCAATTGGTAGGATAATGTTTTTGTGTTGGTATACCATATTAAGCGAAATGGTATGACATATATGTGCAAATGGTAGGATACTGCCAATGTCACAGTTTTAAACAGTCAGATGAAATTTTGCTATTGGTATGACAGAGGGAGACAGTTGATAGGATAAATGGACACAGTTGGTAGGATCATAAACGGTAGGATGTACTGTGCATATTGGTAATACATGAATTGGAATGACAAATCTATATAGATGGTAAGATGACATATGCCATTTGGTAGGATAATAAAGTTGCGAGGACGTACCTGTCTGAGGTGTGGGATGGTTGTCCGCCAAACACCCAAGCTAACGAACGCATACTTGAATTGCTGGTTATCATCACGGACTAATGTGGTTATGGTCCCGGGGTATGCTCGCTCAAGCATGTAAAGGTATGAGGCCATCCGATCGTAGCTCGCTTCGTAGGTCCCGTACAAGTCGTCCCGTGCGGCTCCCTTCGCCCTGTGTGCCTTCCAGTAGCTGCAGTCCATGCCCAACCGAGACTTCATCATCGTCCTGATCTAACGGGGAAGCAGCTCCTTCCCTGACCCAGCAAAACTAAAAAGATGTCAAGATACGAGTTACACCAAAAAAATTCCACCAACACATAGTACATAGACGGGGAACAAGACGCCGGTTTAGAAACTTACTCGGACACCAAACTCTCCCCCATCAGCTTTTAATTGGCGTTGCGCTGGTAGTTGCTGACGACACTAACCTTGCAACTGTGTGTGTCAACGAAGTTACGAACCACCCATTTCTTAGTTTCCCGATACGTTGACGCCCGACAGTACCATGAGTCGTTCGGTTCGGGACATACAACCACGTACGCCATTGTTGTCGATCGCTTCACTTGGACCGCGAAGCACCCGCGAAAAGCTTCCCACTTCACTATGGACTGAATGGCAGCCTTCGTATCGAACATCTCCCCCTCACGTAAGATCTTCACACTCTTCCGAGAGTCTCCGACTAGAGGAATGAACCGAGCCACGTCCTCTTCCACTTGCTCCAACGTCGGAAAAGGTTATTTGTGTCCTTTGTACGCTAGCTCTATCTCTCTCACCGATGCCTCAGCCTCCTCATCCCACGATTCAGATGTCTCGTTCGGCCTCCCACCCTCCACTTTCACGAGGAAACCACCCCCGATCATTTCATCGTCGGAGCTTCCTACGTCTATTATGTCCTCCATTCCGTGGGGGGGTAGGTCGTCCACATCGTCGTTGGTATCAACGATCACCACTTGCTTTCCGCGTCGGATGGCATCGGACCTACCCACATCATCGCCCTGTTCTACCATTATGTTGTCATCCATCCTACCAACTCTGTCCGACTCTCCGACCATTATGTTGTGGTCCATCCTACCAATACCAGAATGTATACCGCTCCCAGCAAGCTCATCATGCATCCCACTGACGTTGTCCTTTACAGTGGGACAACACTCTCCCTCCCCCGCTACACACTCAGCACACAGGCAGGTCCCTCCAGTTTCGCTGCTAAGGTCGTCCAACTTTCCTTTCTCCTCGATGGAGCCTCGAACCTTCTCATTCGCCCCTCCGCCTCCATCAAAACCATCATCGAAGTCTTCCTGCGTGGTGAGAGGCCCGGTCATGAGTATTTCCCCTGGGGTGGGAGACGACAGGTCCTCAGCCCATGAGTCGGAGTTCTCGGACTCATGTTCTTTGGAGGTTGTGGAAGGGGTTGTCGTTTTCATCCGTAAGGTGGCGTGCAGTGCGATTGGCCAGGCTCGTGCACCGGATTCAGTGTTGTAGAACTTGTAGGCTTCTAGGTCATCGTCGTCCCGGACCCGAATCGGAGTGGCCCGCCCCATCGAAGGAGGGAGGTAGGTGAGCTCAATGTCGTACAATACCATGTCCACGTCAAATTTGGAAACAATCTTCTCCTTTAATTGGTCGTAGCCAATATTCTGTGCCACCACCATAGCTGCAGTACGTGCCTCTCCCTTGAACACCAAGCTCCCACTCCTAGGAGCCCACCAACCGCCGCACACGACATTTATACATACCCTATCACCTGAGGTACGCCACGGGAATAGAAGATCAGCCTAGGGGGTAGTTCTGATATAGGAAAGAGGAACAACTACAAAGAAAAGGTACAAGATGACTTACCCATCGCTGTCACTGCCACTCACAAGCTTGGTGCACTTTTCCTGGAATGGAAAGACAGTTGAACACTGTTGGCAGGCCAGAACTGTACTATTGGTAGGATGACAATTGTATCGTTTCCTCGGATGCACGTGTGGCTTTTCCCCCGTCCTTTCCGCCTCTCTCCTGTTCTGCCTCACTTTTTGCAGGCCATGTTGGGGTGTTTGAAATCCTCCTCTCAAGCTTATATATGTGCTTGGGGAACACCCATCAATGCAATAATTGCATTTTCCCCTCATAAATGCTCCCCCCTTCCCCCCAATGAAGAACCCCGTTTTGGCGCCAAAATTACACTGACAACCCGCCAAAACAGCTACGGTCAATCCGTTCCAAATTATCAAGTATGGTAAGACATTTTAAGCCTATTCGTGAGATAACTATATGCTATTGGTTAGATAACTGTACCATATTGGTCAGACGGATGCTCTCCCTCTTCCCCCAATGAAGAACCCTGTTTTGGCGCCAAAATTACATGGACATCCCGCCAAAATCGCTACGAACAATCCCCTCCATATTATCTCCAAAATTTCCATGTATGGTAGGTAGGGGTGGGCATATCCGGGTACCCGACACGAACCGGATAATCGTGTCGGGTACCCGAAACCGTTTAGTCCAAAATGCCCGAACCGTACACGAACCATTTTAAGTCGGGTACCCGACACGGTTAAGCTAATAGGATCCATGTCGGATCGGCGGTTATCCGACACGAACCATTTAAAAAAAATTGTGTTGCAATAATGTTGGTTGTTGTTGCTAATAGATGCAACCAGATCTGAATTCATGTGCAGCAGTAGGTCCGAATTCATGTGCAGCAGTAGCTTCGAAATCGAACTAAAATGCAATAGATTATAAAAGACCGAAGAGAATGGATGCAATATATTCATGAGAGAAATTTCAAATGGATGCAATAGATTCGAACAAAAAAATTGATGTTCAAAATTTCGAATTACAATTCGATTATAGAAGATAGAACAGAACGGATTCAACTAGATCTGAAGAGATTGAGAGTATGCTTGAGAGGAAGAGATTGAGATCTAGCACAGCGTTGCTGTCGATTGTGGGTTATGGGCGCTAGGAGAAGTGGGGATCGAAGAGAAAGCTAGAACGGATGTGGCCTGGCCCGTGAGATGGAGAGTTTTGTGGACTGACGAAGAGAAGAAATCGAGGGGTGGTGGTGGGTGGCGGCTGAGACTTTAGGGTTTGTGTGTTGTTTAGTCTTGGGCATTAAAAAAAGGGGGGGCGAGAATGGGAGTTAAAAAAAAGGCCAGTACCATGATTCAAACCTTGGTTGATGGAGTTAGGTGGACGGACATAGGCCCAATACCAACTGGGCTAACAGACTTTAGTGATATTCTAAGGATAGTGTATATATTAATACTATAATAGCGTAATATAAATTTTTTTTAAAAATAAACGGTTCGTGCCGGATACCCGACAAGGGTATATGCCCGATCCGAACACGAACTATTTAATATCGTGTTTTATCGGTTCGTGTCATTTTCGTGTCGTGTCTTTTCGATTTCGTGTTTTTTCGTATCGTGTTATCGTGTTTTCGTGTCGGGTCAGCCGTGTCGGGGTTTTCTGCACACCCCTAATGGTAGGACAAGTTTGGCCTATTGGTAAGACAGATGTCTTCTATTGGTAAGACAGATGTCTTCTACTGGGAAGCCAAACTTGTCCAGTTTCCAGAAATGAAGGTGATGCTTTACCCTCACCTTTCCACTCGTCTCCTATGTTGGCTCCCTTTTTTGCAGAGCATTTAATAAGGAATGACACTCATCAATCAAGATTTTCTAAGGGTTAATGGACACCCTTAATTCAATCATTGAAATTTCCCCTCATAAATGCCCCCTATTTTTCTACTTTATTGGAGCCACGCCCCATGTCCATCACCTCCCCTCCTGATTTCTCTTTTTTCAAAAGATGGAGCTATAGTGCTCAACTCCCCTTTACCTGCTACCTCGACTGCCGATGGTATTTTTGCATTTGCAAAAATATACTACTTTCTACCCATAGCCAATTTTTTAGGTACATGTCTAGTTTAGCAAAAATGTCCATTTTTTGGTCTAATCACTACCCTTTCCTTAGGGAAAAAAGTAACGCTGCCTCTGGTGAATGAAAATGAATCCCTAGTCGTCATCACCAGTCGCCGGCCACCGCCTCTCCTGATCTTCCACTGTATCTCGCCCTCACACGCTCTCTGTTTTCTCGCTCCTTCCATTGAATTCTCTCTGATTACAGCTTCGTGCTGAGTTGAGAATATTTTACCCTTTTCGTTGCGGAATTGCTGGAAGTTTTAAAAGCAGAGGAGACATATACAGAGAACCTTTTCTGCCATGGTGAGACAATTGAAAGCTTTCTCACCCCTGACGACCTTCTTCAGACTCTCAAAGCCCTCGCTCCTCCAACTCTGCAATGGTCTCTGTACATTCCCGCCTGAGCTCAACACCACCACCACCAACAGCAGCAATGTCAGTGGAGGGGAGGAGCATAAACGAGATGAGCAGTTACGGAAGCTTCGAATCCTTATCCAACAACGCCGCGACGATCCGGCCAAGAGGTTAGTCAAGTCGCTGATACTGGATTCCAAGCCGCTCTTCTCTTCTGCGGTTGATCTCTTCTCCCGCTTTTGCATCTCTAATCCGCCGCTGACGCGCTCTTTTGCACACATGCTTTTCTCCGTCTGTCTTGAGTCGAAACAACCCGAGGCAGTGGAATTGCTTGGGTTAATGAAGAGGGACGGGGTTTTCCCTCCGGATTTCAATTTGCTGCTTGAGGGGTTGGTTTCGGATAGGCGGTTTGAAACTGTGCTCAATTTGTTCAATGATGCGGTTGATTCGGGCATTCGAGTTGATCAATTCACCTATGCAAAGTCCCTCCAATCGGCTATGAAAAGTGGGGATTTGAAGAGGGGAATGGATGTTTTCCAGCTAATGAAGAGAAGTGTTGGTGCTAGTGTGTTCGTCTATAATATTTTGATCAGTGGGTTTATTAAAGAGAAGAAGATGAGGGATGCAAGCAAGTTGTTTGATGAAATGCTTGAGAGAAATTTGGTACCAAAGCAAACGACTTACAACACGCTCATGGATGGGTACTGTAAAGTTAGTGATATGGAAGCTGCTTTGGAGGCCAGAGAGAGGATGAGACTGAACAAAACTCCTCCTAGTGTTATTACATTTAATACATTACTTGATAGATTTTGCAAATCAAAAAGGATGGATAAGGCATATGAGGTGTTGAATGAAATGAAAGAGCATGGATTTCTTCCTGATGCATTTACTTATAGCTCACTCTTGGAAGGACATTCAAGGTGCCATAATGTCAATGAAATATTGGCAGTTTTTGATGAAGCACAAGCAAAGGGGTTTCAGATTAACAACGTCAATTCTGACATTTTAGAAGCAAGAGTAAATTGAACCCAAGTAGAAAATACTCCTACTTTTGAATCTATCTACAGTCCAAATTAACTAATATTTCTTCCCACATGAGTAGTTTCTATTCTTTGAATGTAAATTTCATTGCTGATACCAGGTTCATGAAGTTGCTGGTGTTAACCATACTAACAGCAATGCATATCAGTGTCCTCATACTCAGATTTTGGTTCAGGTGTGTCAACAGATTTCGGCTCACACACTCAGCTTTGTCCCGAAGAGGCATGAGAGACGGGAGAAAGCGGTACTGCCACGATTACAACTCAAGGTAGGACACGACATTTATGATCATGAAACAATAGACCCTTGCAGAAATGTGTGTGACAACACCGGTAATCGTAAATCACTAATATAACTGACAACCAACAACTTTGGCTGAGCACTTAAAATAGCCACAGATGTGTACTTTGATTTCCTTCACAGATGAGCAATTCTTTCACTGTTACTGTTAGCAATGATCCAATTATAAGAATTATATACTTGTATTAGAAGCCTTCCATTACTGCTGCTGTGTGACAAAGCTTTAGTTGGTATAATAGACTCAACCTATGCATTTACCTCGACACATATATTCGACTTTATCCCTCGTTTGCGGTGTACATAGGGAGACCCTTTCCAGCTAATGAAGAGAAGTGTTGGTGCTAGTGTGTTCGTCTATAATATTTTGATCAGTGGGTTTATTAAAGAGAAGAAGATGAGGGATGCACGCAAGTTGTTTGATGAAATGCTTGAGAGAAATTTGGTACCAAAGCAAGCGACTTACAACACGCTCATGGATGGGTACTGTAAAGTTGGTGATATGGAAGCTGCTTTGGAGGTCAGAGAGAGGATGAGACTGAACAAAACTCCTCCTAGTGTTATTACATTTAATACATTACTTGATGGATTTTGCAAATCAAAAAGGATGGATAAGGCATATGAGGCGTTGAATGAAATGAAAGAGCATGGAATTCTTCCTGATGCATTTACTTATAGCTCACTCTTGGAAGGACATTCAAGGTGCCATAATGTCAATGAAATGCTGGCAGTGTTTGATGAAGCACAAGCAAAGGGGTTTCAGATTAACAACGTCAATTCTGACATTTTGTTGAGGGGTCTATGCAATGAAGGTATGATGGAAAAGGTAGAAGAGGTTTTAAAGAAGCTAATTCATAACGGCCTTCCACCTACTGAGGTGTTGTATAGTGCAATTTTGAAGGGATACTGTCTAGCCAATGAATTTGAGAAGATGGAGGAATGGATGAAAAAGACGAAAGAGAAAGGAGTTCCTCCCACTTTATAGACATATAACATCTTGATTGATGATTATGGAAGGAAGTGCATGTTTGATCAGTGCTTTGAGATTCTTCAAGGCATGGAAGAGGAAGGTCTGAAACCCAATGTTGTATCCTATGGGTCTCTTATAAATTGTCTTTGCAAAGATGGAAAGCTTCTTGAAGCTGAACTGTTGCTCAGGGAAATGGTTGGGAGAGGAGTTGAACTAAATACGCACATATACAACATGCTCATTGATGCTCATGGTGCTGCAGGGAAGTGGCAGTCAGCTCGTGGATTCTTTGATGAAATGTTGAAGAGTAAAATTTCTCCGACACTTGTAACTTATAATGCTCTCATCAATGTTCTTTGTAAGAAGGGGAAATTGGATGAAGCTCAAGATAAAGTTTTAGAGATGAAGGGAAACGGTTTTGAACCTAATGTAATAACGTACAATACCCTGATCCAGGGGTACTCTGGTACTGGAAATGCATCGAAGTCTCTTGAGCTGTATGAGACAATGAAAAGTAGTGGCATTCAGCCAACTCTTAGCACCTACAATATGCTCACCAGTCAATGCAGCAAGTTAGGATTGGCACTGTTGGATGGTTTGCGTCAGGAAATGTCACTATTTGGTTTGAAACCCGATAGGGTCATATACAATGCTTTAATTCATTCTTATTCTGAGCATGGAAAGCTCGGGGAGGCCCAATTTTGCATAGCGAGATGGTGAATCATGGGATTTATCCTGATAAGATGACATTTAATAGTTTGATATTTGGACACTTCTGAGTTGGGAAACCACAAGAAGTCATGGGCCTTGTTGATGACATGAAAGCTAGAGGATTGCCTCTAAATGCTGATACTTACTGTGTACTCATTGATGGATATTGTAAGCTAAAAGCATTTTCTGTGGCATATGCCTGGTACAGAGAAATGTTTGACAGTGGTTTCCTTCTACCTGTTGGTACTTGTAAAGAGCTTGTGGAAGGTCTCAGAGAAGAGGGAAGGCTAAAGGAGGCTCTGGTTGTCTGCTCAGAGATGAGTGTTGAAGGACAGGATGAAAAAAGCACAACAGAAGATATATATGTTGTTGCTAAGTAATATGTGTGTGTGTTTTCACATGGGTCACCAGATTGTGCTTGACGATTTTGAGGGTGATATTCTAGATACAAATGGAAAACAATATACAGACGGTGGTTCCCATTTTTTGACCTACACACCACCAGAGTTTCCCATGACTCAGGTAGATAGTGCCTCTGTGCTAAAACTACTGGTATCATATTCTCATTGTAGCCATTTTTCTTTGTACCTACACACCACTAGAGCTTGTGGAAGGTGCACTGGCATCATTTACATGGCAAATTTCTATCCACGTTTAAAAAGTGGAAATCCTAGTATGAAGTATGAACAGTTTCTGATCTATTTACTTACTCCTTGGTTTTTTATTTATTTATTTTATTTGTAAAAATTAAATTGTTGTAATCAATTTGTTGTTTTATATACAGGCTGTTACATGTCTATTATGGCCTCTCCCTCTTCCTGATAGTTTGAAGGACTTCTGCTTTGAGTTATTTATGAGGAAAATAGAATATAAGATATGTCCAAGGAGAAGTTATTGTTATTTTATTCCAGCCTTACTAGTTCTTTTGATATTGGATGGCAGAATTTGTTGTGATCTTTCCAGTTTTTGGAGTTCAAGTGGAAACTCATTGTAGAAGATATCAAGTGGTCTATTGTCAGTGCTCTAAATCAAAACTTTAGAAACAGTATAAGCTACCAGAAATCAAGTGTCCTATAAATCAGGATTCATTTGAGAATCATTAAGCGAAAATTTTAAAATACTGCTCCTCCATTTTGGCATCAGTAGTGAACATTACAAGCAGGCATCTGACATTGAAACGATCAGGTGCTGAACATCAGAAAGCGTGTAGGTTATGTTGAGTCCAAATGTGGTCTATTTGGTTTGTCATGTTCTAGTTTATGGCAAATTCTCATCCTTGTAACTTTGTTGCTTTTATGCTCTCTTTCTACCAATGTGAAGAGAGGAGGAAGATGTTTCAGTTGTCAACATTTATATATTTAGTGCTGAGAAGAACATTTCTCCTTGTACCTCATTCCACATGCCCAGGGGCCGGGCATTAGAGAGTCAAAAATTGTTACTGCCTTGGTGAGCATGCCCACTTATTTATTTATCGAGAGCAATTTGCTTTCCCTTTTGTTTTAAGAAAGAGTTGTTTGTTTCTTTGCCCATATTGCCAACATTTGTTAAGCTTCTGCTTCAAAAAGCATCATTCATTTTACTTAACCAGAAGTGAATTTCTGGTTATCGATTTTAGTTCAGGGATAGAGTTTTTCAACAAGATGATATTGAAGCCCTTGCTTAGAAAGTGTGTTACTCCTGTCACATGCTAGTGGAGCTTGGATCAATTGACAAGAATTTTTAGTTATCTGATATTTGGGACTGAAAAGTCTGATTAGTGAAAGGATTCTTACTCTGATACTTTTTTATGTTCAAGGTAAGCTGGAAAATGGAAAAATTGTTGCTTTAAAGGTTCTGTCTGCTGAATTGAAAGGAGTTGACGAGTTCCTATATGGAGTATGTATCAGTGCCAACAATACCTTCTATTTTAAGTTTTATTAGTTCATATCTCCGTTTCTTGGCTCCATCGCTTTGAACCCATGCTTAATTCTTTTGAGTTCTGTTGGTTGGCCCTAGCTGGATGGAGCCACCTATTATGTATTAATTTTCTATAATTCTTTGTGCATGTCTCCATTGTTGTTGCAGGGATGGTTGTTTTCCAATGTCAAGTTTGTTGCAAGGCAAAATATGGAAAATGCTGTGGAAGCTGTTTCAAAACAGTTAGATGGTGTGTCCAAAGCTTTAGTGGTCAGTTGCTATGTGGTTAGTGATTTGGATGTTTATTGTTGTGTTTGAAGATGCTAAAGAGTTCCGTTGCACTTGGATCTTATGCAGTCAACAAAAAGGCATCAATCAAAAACACTGGAAAGCTTGGATTGGAAGGTTTGAACAGAAAGAAATGTTTAAATTGATTGCCCATGATGTAAGTATTCTTTGCAGTCCCGCGATGTCTGCTTTTCTTGCCTGCGTTTTGTGCTTACAGAATTCTATTAATCAATGTCATTGGTATGAACAAAGAGACGAATTTTTCTTACTTGCCTTCCTAGATTAACTGTGTTTTTTGGATAATGATTATGAAAAATATTGTAGCACATTTATTTCCCTTGCCTAACAATTGTTAGTGAGTTCCTTTTGCAAAAACGATGAATACTTGGCGGTGGATGCATTTGTTGATCTATTCTTGTTCTTTTTTGGCTTTGGTAACTCTGAAGTTCATTGTTATGTTTTTTAACATCCGACTGTTTATCATTAAGTGATAGCTGTTCAACTAAGTAGAATTTTGAATCAGGATTACCAGGCCATGGTGGCTGAGTTCGAGCATCAATTCCGTCTAAGAAGACTTTCACTTCAAAGATTGTGGTTCTACTGTCAGTGGACTCTCTTGTGTATCTGAAATCTTTCTACCTTTGAACAGCAACACTTGGAGAGACGCTAATCAGACATCAGAAAAGTCCCGTCATTTCTTCAGGATGATTTTAGGCTCAACTGAAATTTCAGTCCAAACTATCTACAATCCAAATTAACCGAAGATCATATTTTAGAAGCAAGAGTAAATTGAACCCAGGTAGAAAATACTCCTACTTTTGAATCTATCTACAGTCCAAATTAACTAATATTTCTTCCCACATGAGTAGTTTCTATTCTTTGAATGTAAATTTCATTGCTGATACCAGGTTCATGAAGTTGCTGGTGTTAACCATACTAACAGCAATGCATATCGGTGTCCTCATACTCAGATTTTGGTTCAGGTGTGTCAACAGATTTCAGCTCACACACTCAGCTTTGTCCCGAAGAGGCATGAGAGACGGGAGAAAGCGGTACTGCCACGATTACAACTCAAGGTAGGACACGACATTTATGATCATGAAACAATAGACCCTTGCAGAAATGTGTGTGACAACACCAGTAATCGTAAATCACTAATATAATTGACAACCAACAAGTTTGGCTGAGCACTTAAAATAGCCACTGATGTGTACTGTGATTTCCTTCAAAGATGAGCAATTCTTTCACTGTTACTGTTAGCAATGATCCAATTATAAGAATTATATACTTGTATTAGAAGCCTTCCATTACTGCTGCTGTGTGACAAAGCTTTAGTTGGTACAATAGACTCAACCTGTGCATTTACCTCGACACATATATTCGACTTTATCCCTCATTTGCGGTGTATATAGGGAGACCCTTTCCAGCTAATGAAGAGAAGTGTTGGTGCTAGTGTGTTCGTCTATAATATTTTGATCAGTGGGTTTATTAAAGAGAAAAAGATGAGGGATGGACGCAAGCTGTTTGATGAAATGCTTGAGAGAAATTTGGTACCAAAGCAAGCGACTTACAACACGCTCATGGATGGGTACTGTAAAGTTGGTGATATGGAAGCTGTTTTGGAGGTCAGAGAGAGGATGAGACTGAACAAAACTCCTCCTAGTGTTATTACATTTAATACATTACTTGCTGGATTTTGCAAATAAAAAAGGATGGATAAGGTATATGAGGTGTTGAATGAAATGAAAGAGTGTGGATTTCTTCCTGATGCATTTACTTATAGCTCACTCTTGGAAGGACATTCAAGGTGCCATAATGTCAATGCAATGCTGGTAGTTTTTGATGAAGCACAAGCAAAGGGGTTTCAGATTAACAACGTCAATTCTGACATTTTATTGAGGGGTCTATGCAATGAAGGTATGATGGAAAAGGCAGAAGAGGTTCTAAAGAAGCTAATTCATAACTGCCTTCCACCTACTGAGGTGTTGTATAGTGCAATTTTGAAGGGATACTGTCTAGCCAATGAATTTGAGAGGATGGAGGAATGGATGAAAAAGATGAAAGAGAAAGGAGTTCCTCCCACTTTACAGACATATAACATCTTAATTGATGATTATGGAAGGAAGTGCATGTTTGATCAGTGCTTTGAGATTCTTCAAGGCATGGAAGAGGAAGGTCTGAAACCCAATGTTGTATCCTATGGGTATCTTATAAATTGTCTTTGCAAAGATGGAAAGCTTCTTGAAGCTGAACTGTTGCTCAGGGAAATGGTTGGGAGAGGAGTTGAACCAAATACGCACATATACAACATGCTCATTGATGCTCATGGTGCTGCAGGGAAGTGGCAGTCAGCTCGTGGATTCTTTGATGAAATGTTGAAGAGTAAAATTTCTCCGACACTTGTAACTTATAATGCTCTCATCAATGTTCTTTGTAAGAAGGGGAAATTGGATGAAGCTCAAGATAAAGTTTTAGAGATGAAGGGAAACGGTTTTGAACCTGATGTAATAACGTACAATACCCTGATCCAGGGGTACTCTGGTATTGTAAATGCATCGAAGTCTCTTGAGCTGTATGAGACAATGAAAAGTAGTGGCATTCAGCCAACTCTTAGCACCTACAATATGCCCACCAGTCAATGCAGCAAGTTAGGATTGGCACTGTTGGATGGTTTGCGTCAGGAAATGTCACTATTTGGTTTGAAACCTGATAGGGTCATATACAATGCTTTAATTCATTCTTATTCTGAGCATGGAAAGCTCGGGGAGGCCCAATCTTTGCATAGCGAGATGGTGAATCATGGGATTGATCCTGATAAGATGACATTTAATAGTTTGATATTTGGACACTTCAGAGTTGGGAAACCACAAGAAGTCATGGGCCTTGTTGATGACATGAAAGCTAGAGGATTGCCTCTAAAAGCTGATACTTACTGTGTACTCATTGATGGATATTGTAAGCTAAAAGAATTTTCTGTGGCATATGCCTGGTATAGAGAAATGTTTGACAGTGGTTTCCTTCTATCTGTTGGTACTTGTAAAGAGCTTGTGGAAGGTCTAAGAGAAGAGGGAAGGCTAAAGGAGGCTCAGGTTGTCTGCTCAGAGATGAGTGTTCAAGGACAAGATGAAAAAATCACAACAGAAGATATATATGTTGTTGCTAAGTAATATGTGTGTGTGTTTTCACATGGGTCACCAGATTGTGCTTGACGATTTTGAGGGTGATATTCTAGATACAAATGGAAAACAATATACAGACGGTGGTTCCCATTTTTTGACCTACACACCACCAGAGTTTCCCATGACTGAGGTAGATAGTGCCTCTGTGCTAAAACTACTGGTATCATATTCTCATTGTAGCCATTTTTCTTTGTACCTACACACCACTAGAGCTTGTGGAAGGTGCACTGGCTTCATTTACATGGCAAATTTCTATCCACGTTTAAAAAGTGGAAATCCTAGTATGAAGTATGAACAGTTTCTGATCTATTTACTTACTCCTTGGTTTTTTATTTATTTATTTTATTTGTAAAAATTAAATTGTTGTAATCAATTAGTTGTTTTATATACAGGCTGTTACATGTCTATTATGGCCTCTCCTTCTTCCTGATAGTTTGAAGGACTTCTGCTTTGAGTTATTTATGAGGAAAATAGAATATAAGATATGTCCAAGGAGAAGTTATTGTTATTTTATTCCAGCCTTACTAGTTCTTTTGATATTGGATGGCAAAATCTGTTGTGATCTTTCCAGTTTTTGGAGTTCAAGTGGAAACTCATTGTAGAAGATATCAAGTGGTCTATTGTCAGTGCTCTAAATCAAAACTTTAGAAACAGTATAAGCTACCAGAAATCAAGTGTCCTATAAATCAGGATTCATTTGAGAATCATTAAGCGAAAATTTTCAAATACTGCTCCTCCATCTGGGCATCAGCAGTGAACATTACAAGCAGGCATCTGACATTGAAACGATCAGTTGCTGAACATCAGAAAGCGTGTAGGTTATGTTGAGTCCAAATGTGGTCTATTTGGTTTGTCATGTTCTAGTTTATGGCAAATTCTCATCCTTGTAACTTTGTTGCTTTTATGCTCTCTTTCTACCAATGTGAAGAGAGGAGGAAGATGTTTCAGTTGTCAACATTTATATATTTAGTGCTGAGAAGAACATTTCTCCTTGTACCTCATTCCACATTCCCAGGGGCCGGGCATTAGAGAGTCGAAAATTGTTACTGCCTTGGTGAGCATGCCCACTTATTTATTTATCGAGAGCAATTTGCTTTCCCTTTTGTTTTAAGAAAGTGTTGTTTGTTTCTTTACCCATATTGCCAAGATTTGTTAAGCTTCTGCTTCAAAAAGCATCATTCATTTTACTTAACCAGAAGTGAATTTCTGGTTATCGATTTTAGTTCAGGGATAGTGTTTTTCAACAAGATGATATTGAAGCCCTTGCTTAGAAAGTGTGTTACTCCTGTCACATGCTAGTGGAGCTTGGATCAATTGACAAGAATTTTTAGTTATCTGATATTTGGAACTGAAAAGTCTGATTAGTGAAAGGATTCTTACTCTGATACTTTTTTATGTTCAAGGTAAGCTGGAAAATGGAAAAATTGTTGCTTTAAAGGTTCTGTCTGCTGAATTGAAAGGAGTTGACGAGTTCCTATATGGAGTATGTATCAGTGCCAACAATACCTTCTATTTTAAGTTTTATTAGTTTATATCTCCATTTCTTGGCTCCATCGCTTTCAACCCAGGCTTAATTCTTTTGAGTTCTGTTGGTTGGCCCTAGCTGGATGGAGCCACCTATTATGTATTAATTTTCTATAATTCTTTGTGCATGTCTCCATTGTTTTTGCAGGGATGGTTGTTTTCCAATGTCAAGTTTGTTGCAAGGCAAAATATGGAAAATGTTGTGGAAGCTGTTTCAAAACAGTTAGATGGTGTGTCCAAAGCTTTAGTGGTCAGTTGCTATGTGGTTAGTGATTTGGATGTTTATTGTTGTGTTTGGAGATGCTAAAGAGTTCCGCTGCACTTGGATCTTATTCAGTCAACAAAAAGGCATCAATCAAAAACACTGGAAAGCTTGGATTGGAAGGTTTGAACAGAAAGAAATGTTTAAATTGATTGCCCATGATGTAAGTATTCTTTGCAGTCCCGCGATATCAGCTTTCCTTGCCTGCGTTTTGTGCTTACAGAATTCTATTAATCAATGTCATTGGTATGAACAAAGAGACGAATTTTTCTTACTTGCCTTCCTAGATTAACTGTGTTTTTTGGATAATGATTATGAAAAATATTGTAGCACATTTATTTCCCTTGCCTAACAATTGTTAGTGAGTTCCTTTTGCAAAAACGATGAATACTTGGCGGTGGATGCATTTATTGATCTATTCTTGTTCTTTTTTGGCTTTGGTAACTCTGAAGTTCATTGTTATGTTTTTTAACATCCGACTATTTATCATTAAGTTATAGCTGTTCAACTAAGTAGAATTTTGAATCAGGATTACCAGGCCATGGTGGCTGAGTTCGAGCATCAATTCCGTCTAAGAAGACTTTCACTTCAAAGATTGTGGTTCTACTGTCAGTGGACTCTCTTATGTATCTGAAATCCTTCTACCTTTGAACAGCAACAGTTGGAGAGACGCTAATCAGACATCAGAAAAGTCCCGTCATTTTTTCAGGATGATTTTAGGCTCAACTGAAATTTCAGTCCAAACTATCTACAATCCAAATTAATCGAAGATCATATTTTTGAAGCAAGAGTAAATTGAACCCAGGTAGAAAATACTCCTACTTTTGAATCTATCTACAGTCCAAATTAACTAATATTTCTTCCCACATGACTAGTTTCTATTCTTTGAATGTAAATTTCATTGCTGATACCAGGTTCATGAAGTTGTTGGTGTTAACCATACTAACAGCAATGCATATCGGTGTCCTCATACTCAGATTTTGGTTCAGGTGTGTCAACAGATTTCGGCTCACACACTCAGCTTTGTCCCGAAGAGGCATGAGAGACGGGAGAAAGCGGTACTGCCACGATTACAACTCAAGGTAGGACACGACATTTATGATCATGAAACAATAGACCCTTGCAGAAATGTGTGTGACAACACCAGTAATCGTAAATCACTAATATAACTGACAACCAACAAGTGTGGCTGAGCACTTAAAATAGCCACAGATGTGTACTGTGATTTCCTTCAAAGATGAGCAATTCTTTCACTGTTACTGTTAGCAATGATCCAATTATAAGAATTATATACTTGTATTGGAAGCCTTCCATTACTGCTGCTGTGTGACAAAGCTTTAGTTGGTACAATAGACTCAACCTGTGCATTTCCCCTCGACACATATATTCGACTTTATCCCTCGTTTGCGGTGTATATAGGGAGACCCTTTCCAGCTAATGAAGAGAAGTGTTGGTGCTAGTGTGTTCGTCTATAATATTTTGATCAGTGGGTTTATTAAAGAGAAGAAGATGAGGGATGCACGCAAGCTGTTTGATGAAATGCTTGAGAGAAATTTGGTACCAAAGCAAGCGACTTACAACACGCTCATGGATGGGTACTGTAAAGTTGGTGATATGGAAGCTGTTTTGGAGGTCAGAGAGAGGATGAGACTGAACAAAACTCCTCCTAGTGTTATTACATTTAATACATTACTTGATGGATTTTGCAAATCAAAAAGGATGGATAAGGCATATGAGGTGTTGAATGAAATGAAAGAGCATGGATTTCTTCCTGATGCATTTACTTATAGCTCACTCTTGGAAGGACATTCAAGGTGCCATAATGTCAATGAAATGCTGGCAGTTTTTGATGAAGCACAAGCAAAGGGGTTTCAGATTAACAACGTCATTTCTGACATTTTGTTGAGGGGTCTATGCAATGAAGGTATGATGGAAAAGGCAGAAGAGGTTCTAAAGAAGCTAATTCATAACGGCCTTCCACCTACTGAAGTGTTGTATAGTGCAATTTTGAAGGGATACTGTCTAGCCAATGAATTTGAGAGGATGGAGGAATGGATGAAAAAGATGAAAGAGAAAGGAGTTCCTCCCACTTTACAGACATATAACATCTTGATTGATGATTATGGAAGGAAGTGCATGTTTGATCAATGCTTTGAGATTCTTCAAGGCATGGAGGAGGAAGGTCTGAAACCCAATGTTGTATCCTATGGGTCTCTTATAAATTGTCTTTGCAAAGATGGAAAGCTTCTTGAAGCTGAACTGTTGCTCAGGGAAATGGTTGGGAGAGGAGTTGAACCAAATACGCACATACACAACATGCTCATTGATGCTCATGGTGTTGCAGGGAAGTGGCAGTCAGCTCGTGGATTCTTTGATGAAATGTTGAAGAGTAAAATTTCACCAACACTTGTAACTTATAATGCTCTCATCAATGTTCTTGTAAGAAAGGGAAATTGGATGAAGCTCAAGATAAAGTTTTAGAGATGAAGGGAAACGGTTTTGAACCTGATGTAATAACGTACAATACCCTGATCCAGGGGTACTCTGGTACTGGAAATGCATCGAAGTCTCTTGAGCTGTATGAGACAATGAAAAGTAGTGGCATTCAGCCAACTCTTAGCACCTACCATATGCTCACCAGTCAATGCAGCAAGTTAGGATTGGCACTATTGGATGGTTTGCGTCAGGAAATGTCACTATTTGGTTTGAAACCTGATAGGGTCATATACAATGCTTTAATTCATTCTTATTCTGAGCATTTGAAAGCTCGGGGAGGCCCAATCTTTGCATAGCGAGATGGTGAATCATGGGATTGATCCTAATAAGATGACATTTAATAGTTTGATATTTGGACACTTCAGAGTTGGGAAACCACAAGAAGTCATGGGCCTTGTTGATGACATGAAAGCTAGAGGATTGCCTCTAAAAACTTATACTTACTGTGTACTCATTGATGGATATTGTAAGCTAAAAGAATTTTCTGTGGCATATGCCTGGTACAGAGAAATGTTTGACAGTGGTTTCCTTCTACCTGTTGGTACTTGTAAAGAGCTTGTGGAAGGTCTCAGAGAAGAGGGAAGGCTAAAGGAGGCTCAGGTTGTCTGCTCAGAGATGAGTGTTGAAGGACAGGATGAAAAAAGCACAACAGAAGATATATATGCTGCTGCTAAGTAATGTGTGTGTGTGTTTTCACATGGGTCACCAGATTGTGCTTGACGATTTTGAGGGTGGTATTCTATATACAAATGGAAAGCAATATACAGACGGTGGTTCCCATTTTTTGACCTACACACCACCAGAGTTTCCCATGACTGAGGTAGATAGTGCCTCTGTGCTAAAACTACTGGTATCATATTCTCATTGTAGCCATTTTTCTTTGTACCTACACACCACTAGAGCTTGTGGAAGGTGCACTGGCTTCATTTACATGGCAAATTTCTATCCACGTTTAAAAAGTGGAAATCCTAGTATGAAGTATGAACAGTTTCTGATCTATTTACTTACTCCTTGGTTTTTTATTTATTTATTTTATTTGTAAAAATTAAATTGTTGTAATCAATTTGTTGTTTTATATACAGGTTGTTACATGTCTATTATGGCCTCTCCCTCTTCCTGATAGTTTGAAGGACTTCTGCTTTGAGTTATTTATGAGGAAAATAGAATATAAGATATGTCCAAGGAGAAGTTATTGTTATTTTATTCCAGCCTTACTAGTTCTTTTGATATTGGATGGCAAAATCTGTTGTGATCTTTCCAGTTTTTGGAGTTCAAGTGGAAACTCATTGTAGAAGATATCAAGTGGTCTATTGTCAGTGCTCTAAATCAAAACTTTAGAAACAGTATAAGCTACCAGAAATCAAGTGTCCTATAAATCAGGATTCATTTGAGAATCATTAAGCGAAAATTTTCAAATACTGCTCCTCCATCTGGGCATCAACTTGAAGAAGATAAATAATTTTAAAAAGGGAAAACTAATTAAAATACCCCCACCTTTGGGGGTATGGTAAAAATATATCCAAAACATTTAAATGTAATAAAAACATCCCGACCTTTGAGGGTAGTGGTAATATATTACCACGGGTTTTTTCACGGGTCAAAATGCTGACAGTGCAGCTAGGGCTGTTATATGAACTCAACAGCTCGAGCTCGGCTCGAAAAAGCTCGACTCGAGCTCGTTCACTTATTTAAACAAGTCGAGCTTGAACAAAATTTTAAGCTCGGTTGAAAGCTTGGCTCGTTCGAATAAAGTTCGAATTCTATGGAATTTCTAAAATTTCCTTTAAGTTAACATATTATAACCAAGTAGAACTACTTAAAGCTCGAAAAAAGCTCGGCTCGAGCTCGTTCATTTCCTAAACAAGCCGAGCTCGTTCATTTCCTAAACAAGCCTAGCTTGAACAAAATAAAAAGCTCGTTTAAAAATTAGGCTCGGCTCGGCTCAAGCTCATTTAAAAAACGAACAAGCTTGAACACGTCAAGCTCAGCTCGTTCGGCTCGAATAACACCCCTAAGTGCAGCCTACCTGAATTTTCTTTGACAAGGGTTTTTTTGGATGGTTTCCTTAGGTAAAATAAATAAATAAAGAGTTTCGGGTTCATACCCAATGCATTTTCCTCCCTCTTATCTTCGTCTGTGATCACCTCTTGAACTGGTGTGGATTTAAGGAGATTGATCGAGATTCGAGGAGGAGCAGTTTCTTGACTAGGTTTAAGGTAGATTTTTTCATCATTAAAAATGAAAATCAGTTGTTGGGTATGAACCCAGTCCAACTCTTTATTTTTTTCTTAAAGAAACAGTTCAATAAAACTCAATTTTAATGCTAATTTGTAAAAAAGCTTCCACTTAGGTTGCTTTGTAAAAAAAATTCCACGTAGGTTACCTTGTCAGCATTTTTGATCCGTGAGAAAACCAATGGTAATATATTACCACTACCCTCAAAGGTCGGAATATTTTTATTACATTTAAAAATTTAGGATATATTTTTACCATACCCCCAAATGTGGGGTATTTTAATTTGTTTTCCCTTTTAAAAATAATACGTATAAAAAAGTGCAACTCGCCCGTAACACGGGCATACCCACTAGTCATCCGAATAATTTGGCCCATTAAATGTTGGGCTTGACAAGGTCGGATGGGGCCTAACGGGCTATGTTAACGGGGCCCACCAAAACTTTCTTCCCGTTGGGTTGCGGGTTTGGGGAGAGATCTGCACCATCAAATCAAATTGTTCTTCAACTCATCACAAGTCTCCAACTCTCCAACGTTCAATTGCGGTGTCATGTTGAATTCGAAAAGTTGCATAATCGCAGATCATCAACTCGATCTTCCTTCGTCATCCCTTCTGCACTGCACTGAATTCGAGGAAAACCTGTTTTTGATTGCTCCGTACATATGGGGGTGGGAGGCCATTTCTGGGAGGTCCTAAAACCCTACGCTCGCTACGAGGGCTTTGATTTCCTGAGGAACAAGAAGGTCGCGGTTGATCTCTCTTTTTGGATTGTTCAGCACGAAACCGCCATTAAAGATAATGCTCGGAACCCCCATCTCAGGCTCACGTTCTTTCGCACCCTCAATCTCTTCTCCAAGGTTCGGTTTTTTTCCCCTGTCAATTTAATTGATGTATTGGTTGAAAATTGGCTTTTAAGTACTTGTTTCAGTTTCAGTGTCAAGTGAGGAACAAAAATTTAAGGAATCGTCTTTATCCTTTTTTTTTTTGAATTTTAGTTTCTATTTTCGGTCAATTTGATGATATCTTTGGTGTAGGAGTAGGTCCATTTGAATATGTGTTGAGAGCTTCACATAGGCTTTTTAAGTTGATTTTTTCATGTTGTTTGAACTGAGAGAGTCTTGTCGATTTTTTTTGTTAGTGTTTGAATTCTGCAAAGAGTTGGGTTCTTGTTTTACTCTTTTGTGTGTAATGTCTGGTTGCATTGCAGTCTTCACTTAGGGCTGGGTGTAGATTACTAGATTCCATATCTTTGTAGGCACCTTTTTAGGATTACTAATTTTGGGTTATCTTATTGGGGTTGAAAATTGAAATTCAAGCCAATAACTATAAACTAATAGTTTCAGTTTACAATCCAGAATTATTTAGTGTAATTTTATGTAGTCTTCAATCATATAGTGGTATTCGTTGTTGCCAGGTTGGGGTAAAATACCAAAAACCATGAGTTAAATAGGTGGAATTTTTTAAACCTTCCTTTGATGAGAAATATTGAAAATCACCCGTAATGTACCAAAATAACATAGAACCACCCAATCCTTGATTCCATTAGGGCTCTGTACAAAGTCAGCTGCATGACTGTAACGAAATATTGCCGGTTGGTGGTGCTTTGTTAATCCCTTACATGTTACGAGTGGGGTTTCTTAGGTAATTTTCTATTTAACAGGTGGTTTTACACAGTTCTGCCCAGTTTATGAGCAGTTTTCAGTATTTTGCTCAAGTTATCTTCTGTAATTCCCATGTTAATGAATCTCAGTTTCCTTAATTCCCTGTACCAGAATTTGATGTTGTTGAAAAATGTGCAGTTTGGGGCATTTCCTGTATTTGTCGTGGACGGGTCACCATCTCCACTAAAATCAGAGGCAAGGATTAAAAGGTTCTTTCGATCCACGGGAGTTGATCTATCCACTCTCCCTACAGCCGAAGAAAGCACCCCACCTGAGAGGAACCAGGCTTTTCAGAAAAGTGTCAAGGAGTGTGTGGTTAGTGGTACTTGAAAATGTTATTTACTGAGTTACAACGTACATGCATTTGATGTGTCCTTGGTTTTTTAATGACTTTTTTGCTACATCACTGGTTCTTCTGAAATGAGAATAGATCTTTGGTGGGATGCTTTCTTAGATGGGCAGAATATTTTGAGTTTTAGGACAGTTTCAATATACAGTTGAAATCATCCAATAAATACATTACCGTTGACCAGTCATCATTGTATACGCTTGTATTTATGCACTTTATATACTCTTTACATAACTTTTCTCAATTAATAAAATAAATGAGGATGAAACTTATGGTCAGAAGATTCAATGGAAAAGAAAAATGCTATTTCAATGTTTTGAACTATGAGTTAACTACAGTATGTTTTATGAGAAATGTTTTTTTAATGGATTTTCATATAATGTGTTGATAGAACTACCTCTCTCCCCCTTATCTGAGCACAACTTATAAAAGTGAAATGGTCATCTTATAATCAATGCAATATTTAGGATCTGCCCAATCATCATCATCATCATCATCATCATTATTATTATTATTATTATTATTATTATTATTATTATTATTTAATTGTGATAACTTGTAGCAGAAAATATGTGTGTTGATCAAATGATTCAATTACAGGAGCTTCTCAAACTCCTTGACATTCCTGTTTTAACTGCAAAAGCTGAAGCTGAAGAACTGTGTGCTCAATTAAATCACGAGGGTCTTGTTGATGCTTGTATCACGGCTGATAGTGATGCTTTCCTGTATGGGGCAAATTGTGTTATAAAATCCATTCAGCCTGGTTCTAAGGTAAGTTTCTACTTATTTAGTTGTTTCTTCCCCTTTATTTGTCAGGCTATATGTATTTGTTTTTCTTGTCTCCTGCTTTGTGCAGTCACCATACCATATGTGCTTTTTCTAGTTCTTCATTCTTTCCCTCTCCAAAACTTTTTGATACAAATAGAACGACTAATAATTTATTTACCATATATATATAAAAAAAACTCTTTCCCATCAACTTAAATATATATATCCAAAAATTCCTAAGCTGTTAATTGGTTGGATTTTGCTTGACTGGTGTGAACTTTTCATCATGTACAGGAACCATTTGAATGCTACTTTATGTCTGATATTAATAATGGACTTGGTTTGAAGAGGAAACATCTGATTGCCATATCTCTGTTGGTCGGGAATGATCATGATCTAAATGGGGTGCAAGGAATTGGTGTTGATACGGCCATTCGTTTTGTGAAAAGATTTAGTGATGATGAAATATTTAACAGGTTTGTTTGGCTATCCAAACATCATTTTTCCTGTGCAGAGAAAAGTATTACAGACCATCTCGTTGTCCTTTATTTGTTTCAGGTTGCATAGCATAGGCGCTGGAACCACTTCACTATCAGATGGCAATTTTGCATCAAATAACGAGCAAATACCAACTTCAGATAAGGTCCCGCAACCATCAAAAACTCCACATTGTTCTTTTTGTGGTCATCCGGGCAACAAGACAGCTCATCGCAAGGTTGCGTGCGAGTACTGCAGGTCAACCAGTGGAGAAAGTTGCAATAGGAAACCACCAGGTTTTATGTGTGAATGCTCTTCTTGTGTTATGGTAAAACCATTATGCTTTCTTCCTTGCCCAGTTCTCTCTAGTTCTCATATGTTGGATTAGCTGATTTGTATGCCTTGAATTTGACATCTTATTGAATCTGTGCTTAGCATATTCCCTTAATTTTAAATTTCTAATCAAGAATGTTTTTTTCCTTCTAAAGTTATGTTAGTTTTATGTGTTTGAGCATTATGGCTTTTCATTGTGTTTCAATTACAGAATAGAAAAGAAAAGGTGAAGAAGAAGGATGAAGATTGGCATCTCAGAGTTTGCAAGAAAATAGCCGTGGGAGGCAAATTTCCGAAAACTGAGATCATTGAAATGTATATGGGCAGAAGTACTGGTAATTTGATTGCTTGTGCAGTTTTTCATTAAAAATACATTGCTTAACTGCTGGTGATATGCCCAATCATGTGACTTGCATTTCGAAGTGCAGAGAGCTCAAAGATGTAAATGTCTAAGCTTAAAGGTGTCAATTGATTTCATTGGACCAAAGAAAAAAGAAAAGAAATTTTTGGTCAGTTGCATGGCTTTTACGAAGATGTATCTCTTTTTCGTCGGTTTCTTGATTTAGTGCACATTATTATTTGAGAAGTAAATTTTAGTTCAGAGAAATTCTCTTAGTTTACATTTAAGATGAAATGAGAGTAAACTTATCACCCTTTAAATAACGAACATTTAAGACTTCTGTTACCTTTCTAAAATCCTATGCTAACCATCAACTTCTATAATGTTGCTGCAGAAGATCATGTCTCTGCCTCTTCTCTAACCTGGGGAAGCCCACAAACAGATATGCTGATCGAATTTTTAGAGTATCATCAGCATTGGTCGCCATCTTATACAAGGCAAAAGATGCTACCGCTGCTGTCCACCATTTTTTTGAGGGAAATGGCTGAAAATCCAAGACCAGCATTATTGTGTGGGCAGTTTGAGTTCGATTCTATTGAACGTGTAAAGGTGAGAAATGGGTATTCCTTTTACGTTGTCAAGTGGAAGAAACCGGCTTCCATTATGGCCAATTTTGGTAATGAAGAAGAGCGTGGCTCCCAGGCAAAAGAGATCGTGCTGATTGATGATTCTGAATCTGAATCCGATAGTTTATTGGATGACCCGGATGGACTCCAGATTCGTGTCGAGGGTGGATGCTCGTTTTTATTGACAGACGAAAATATGGAGCTAGTTCAGCGTGCTTTCCCTGAGAAAGTGGAACACTTCTTGAAACAAAATGTACGTATAGTATGAAACTCGCTTCCCACTCATAGAGAAAAGGATTCATATGTTCAACTGTAAGCTTCTGCATATAACTCTCGTTGTTCTTTTCCGTCTCTGCAGGGAGCGAAAGAGCTCAAAAGAAAAGGCGCGCAGGGGAAAGCGGAATCACCAAACTCAAGAGGCCGCCAGGTGAACATTACCGAATTTTTCCACTCGACTAAATTGTTAAATCAGGGGAAAGCAGGAGAGGAGAAACCGGATGGTGAATCCTCAAAATCTAAACGGTCACCTCCTCAGAATCTTTCAAAGTCTGTGAGGCGTAGGCTTTTGTTCGATTAGCCGCCTTCCTTGCTCAAGTGCTCGGCAACTTGTATGTATCCACAACATCTAAGTTTGGAAGAGAGTAGGCTTTTGTACAGGCAATCTTTTGTTAGTCCCTCTGTTTTTTTCCCCTTTCCTCGTAGGCATTTGGTGTTTTCCAACTCGGTAAAGCAGATTAAATGTTTCGTATGTCGTATTGGCTGATATAATTGACAGAAAGTTGAAGAACTAGCATCATCTTGGTAATCTATGCCCATTGGACAAATCAGTTGATAGAAATGTTTTGTCTAATTTTAAAGGACAACTTAGTTCATTAGCTCAATGAACAAGTTATCTGATTTGGAGCCTGAATTTTGCATCAGAGAAAGAGTTAGATTATTTAATGTTGTCGAATCTAGTTTGCTGTCAAGGAAATTAGATTGTTGTCGTCGAATCGAGTGAAGTACGTTATATGGTTTAAGATTGAAGGAAGCTGTTTGTCGTTTGATTTGAGATTAAGAGATGCTAGATTGTTAAACTCTAGGCTAGTTAAACTTAAGCACTGAAATCCCCAACTCAAACAAGGATCTTGGTGGTGAAACCCTATCCCCTAAACCCTAAATTCCCAATTTCGTCGTCCGGTTGCCATAACCGAGTTATTTCAGTTGCATGCTTTCTTTTCTTTGAATCCAAATTCGACTGAGCAGTAAGGTCACCACTCACTATACCCCAATTCCAACTGATATCAAAACGGGGCAAAGTCACCATTAGTATATCAAGATATCACTTTTATATTCATACTAGTGTAATACCCGCGCCATGACGCGGTTGCGATGGAAAAAAAAATGACAATATAAAATAATTATTATAAGGAATGACCAAATAAAACATAAACAAATGTTTGGAAATTTTAAAACAACAATATTGTTATCGAACGATAACAGATTATGGTTACGAACACCAGCTGCGAAGTGCGAACAGATTCCAGATTTTGAACAGATGAAACAGATTTGAAAGCATAAGACAGGTTCGAGATATTTAATACTAAATAAAATAATGAAGGTAGACTTGAAATCTTTAAGAAAATGGTAAAAATGTTAACCATAAAGTTAAGCTCCATGAAAAGGTTTTTAAATTAAGATATTATGTTGATATAGATTATTAGTATTGTAATGTATAAAGATTTAAATATAGATTAATAGTAGACTTTATATTTAATCCAATATTTTGATTTAAACCCAATGTTTAGTAAATGGGTAAAAAATTAAACCCAATGAAGGAGTTGTTGACATATCATCAAAAATATTATAAATTAAGATATTATATCGATAGATATTTTAAATTAAAACCAATGGTTAGTAAATGAGTAAAAAATGAAAATTAAAAGAAAAAACGTGATTGGTTAGAAGGGAGTGGAATAAGGAGAGCGCGCCACTTCAGCGGAAAGTATACGAAATTAAGTAATTATATAGATATAGATACTAACATACCAATTACCAAACAATGAGCAATCCAATACCCATACCTGATACCTAATATCCATATATCTGGAGCAACAACATTGCAGACCCAACCAAATTATTAGAACATCAGGTAGTAGATAATTCAAAATAACAGAATATTATAAACTACTGAATAATTCAACTGTTGGATTCCTTGAAAGAAGATGTTTTTCAATCATGGGGATGGCGGCATGTCCAACAAAGGGGGAGAAAACAAGTCTGAATAGCCTTCCAACTCCGAAATCTTGTTGAATTTAGGTTGCCTTTCATCCGCTCCTGCACCTGCAAGGTGGACTACCCTAATCTGATCACTGCATTCAGCTGCAGATCGATTACATCCACAAGTAGAACTGGGAACGTCCAAATAAACAATACAGTTTCCTTTCCAAGGACGAGGAAGAACATGGGCAGGGACCGAGAAAGAGCAAGCCATCCCAATGAAAACCACTATATCTTCGCCCACATTCACAACTTTTTTCATCACTATATGACCAGTTCTGTCATAAAACACCTTGTCTAGACTGCTTTTATCCACATATAGCTTGTAAATCCGACAGTAATCCTCATACAACGTTGAAACTAAATACAATCCTCCATTAGATACCACCAAATCTTTCTTAGCCCGCTCTGCCCCCTTAAGGATGCCTATTTCATCAAGCTTCAACTTATTGGCTCCCAGCATTTCGGGTCTCAGCACGTATATACGGCCTTGTCTGTCGATAGCAAACACTTGTCGCTCGAATATCACATAACTGACAAACTCGCAGCAGCACTGACTGTCTCCAACCAGTAATGGCTTGGCCCTTGTTGGAGATTTGTTGACAGTAAACGCAAACAGGTGCTTCACAGTAATATCTTTTCTTGCACATAAGCCAACAAATCCCAATGGGGTTCCTGATGGTCTCCGGATTACACATGCTGTCGATACCCCTATCGGTCCTTTGCAATCAATACAGGTTTCATTGCACATTAAAGATCTAAAGACGAGCGCAGTTTTGTAAGATGAAAGAGAACTACTACTACTAGTGGTAGCAGCTGCTGCATCTGTCTTCGTCTTAATCTCTTGATAGGTGAGCGGATGGCAGATGATCAGTTTTCCAGGGGCAACTTCTGTTACAGACACCAAATAGAGTTTGGTAGGATTGGAATGACTCTGGACAAGGTATATGGCACTGACGCTAATGGTGACGGTGGGCACCATGGGTTCCCCCAAACCCAACAACGAGTATGTGAAAGGAAAGATAGGGCAGAATTTGTAACCGTGGGGAGCGATCGAGGATCGCCATGAACGGCACACAGATCGCAATCGGCGAATTTGTTCAGGGATTAGAAACTTTGTGGAGATGATTGCTAGCGCTTTCGGCGGAAGATCGGCCCAGGATAAAGTCGCTTCTTTGCGTGGTAAGATGTCGGAATCCATTGGAAACACCTACAACCAAATGATAAACAACATCAGATCCCAGAACCATCATATCCCAGAACAAACAGCAACTAAACTCATTTCCAACAAACAAGGGCAAAAACAATGAACAAGTATCAATTGATTCATCACTAGCTTAATCCAGAGAAACCATTCGACGAATCATTAAGAATTGCAACAACTACACAGATTTAGACCCTTAAAAAGCAACAAATGAGTAAAAAACGCAAATAACCCTAAAGAGTTGTGAGAGATCGAAGAGAGGGGAGAGATGCAGGTGAAGGTAAATTCTGAAACCTCCAAAAACACGGTCTTAGTGTCGGTGGTGTTGGATGCGGCACCGGATATGTAGAGAGACCGGAGGAAGGAGGCCCAGTTTGATTCTTGAATGTGGGGGATGAAAACTGGTGAAGATGGTAATTTGGGGAGCTAGGGTTCCTTCATTTAAATGGCTCGAAAAAAAAAAATCCATTAAATCCTGGACAGCTTACAACGTTTCCAAATAAATAAAATTCATACGAATTTCTGGTACATGCAAAGTGGGAAGATGGTTGCATCTGATTGCCATTAGTGGTCGTTAAGAGCTGCAATGAAATGAAAGTATGCAAATGGGGTTCATTTGTAGCATTTGGAGATACGAAGATGAGAAAGGATCGAGCACATTTGAAACCAATACTACAAATTTGACTCAAAATGATTTGTCATTTTAAGTCGCTCCCGTATCGATCAACACCAGCTAGCTCTATGGTGCACTTATGTCTAAACTTACCAAGAAACAGTTGGAGGGAAAATTCGAGCATGAAAGACACAAGTTTAAGCACACGGTTTCTCCATGAAAGTGAACAGAAATCAAATTATCCCAAATTAATCAACTTGGAAACTGTAGAGAAACCCTTAGATAACATAGATCTTATAATATTCTTTGCAGTTTTAGCTAATCATTTAACTAACTTTGTTGACCCAAAACCTTGTTGAACATAATGAAAATATAACAAAAAATTTAAGAAAGAAAAAGTTTGGATCGTCTTAAATGTCAGAGGGCCTTGTTAGATACACCGCAAATGATAGTTAAGGATTTGCATGTCCTTATTAACATGCATGCACGTCCTTAATTAACAACGTGTAAGTGTGGAACTGTGCACATCGTTAGCAAAGTAGGATTTGCACGTCCTTACCAACGTGCAAATATTGCACGTTATTTTCGACGTGCAAACCCTAGTTAGAGTTTCGCGTTTAGGGTTTAAGGTTTAGGGTTTAGGGTTTTCCGAGGGTTTTTTAGCGTTAATTGAAAGAAATTGAAGGGTTTAGCTAGTGGAGTTTAAGGATTTAGGGTCTAATTACATGGCAAGCAATAATTGTTAAGGTTTTCATTCGGATAATATGCGAATAATGTTACAAGGAACGGAAAAAAAGGTTTATATTCATAATTGTAATAAACTGGTGGAATAAAATCTAAACAGAGTGTAAAGGGCGACCAGACTCGACACGTAAGGCTCGAAATCTGTCAAACCGAGCTTGAAAAGGAGCATCCCATCTTTCGACGCTCAGTTGATGATGTGCGGCCCATTCTGGCGCAGGCGGCGGAATATGAGCATTAGTACGCAACCAGATCTATGAGAACGGAAAATTAGAGTTAGAGTATTGACATATAGATGAAAAGCAAGAATAGGTAATAATATAAGACGTTTGATGACGTACCGCGGCAAAATGGTTTTGGTTTCCGATGCAGGCTAAACAAAGGGTTGCTGATTGAGGGTTGTTAGCAGGTGTAGGCGAGGTCATTGGTAGACATGTGAACGGATGATGCCAAGCTAGGACGACGAGAGGAATCTGATATACCGTTGCCAATACTAAACCCATGATGGGTAGCTCTATCCACCGTCTCCTATCACCATGGACAGGTCCCGCCCATCTCTGGTTGTCTACAAACGGCTGGAATGAGTACCCTCCCATATAACAACCGGCGTAGAGATCGGCGTGATCCTCCAAGTGATTGCATAATAACGTTTTGAGTTCCGGGAAAGCAGACTCGCCGATCGATGATGTCAATGACGCCAAAGCACAGTAGTCACAATGACCATCTCCAATAGTGTGCCTCACACCCTCAATATGTCCGAGCATGAAGGGATCAACGTTGTTTCGACCCTAGTTGAACCCTCCGAACACATCATCACGTCCATGTCGAGCTGAGGTCGCTTGTGGACGATGTTGAGCAGCATGTCGAGCAGCACGTGCTTCTTCTCTCTCAAAATTTGCCCTGAACTCCTCGAATGGCAACGGGTTGGTTCTGCAGGCATTCATCGACCCCCGAGGCCTCCCTTTCGATCGGACACTTGCAGATGAGGGTGGGTGGAGCTCATCGTCGTATAAATTGTTGGAAGTCGTGTATGAAGATGACAACTCATACGGGAGTGGGGTGTCGTCGATGTCAGTCAATGACAAATCCATCCAGAACGGGTGGATGTCCTCAGCGGGTAACGGAGTACCGGAATTGACGTATGTCTGAATCTCATGGACACAAGGGATCCATTAACAAACCCTCCAATGTCGGTCCGTGCATTCCGGAGGAATGTTTTGGTTTACGACATCCTGCCACAACTTATATAGATAGTCGAAACACTTTTTGGAGATTAAAGTCTTTACCTCATCAAAAAGGTTGACTTTATACGCCGTCGTTGGCCATTTGAAGCGGTCGATCTCCAAAGCAGTTTGCAGCTCATGCAATTGACAATCGTTGACTCTATGGATTGCATCGATCACGATGCAAAAGGTCCATCCATGGATCCAGGGCGATCGGATGAACGGGCGTCGTAGGGTCCGGATTTGGTGGCGTGGTGGGAAGCACGTACGGCTGACTCTGAGATGTGTACCAAGCCAGGTAATGAGCAGTGACACCGGCCTGACAGTCCTCGCTGATGCGTCTGTGATCAGCCAGCCGGTAAAAGCAACCCTCGTCCAGTAAGTCCTGCCACCTGTCGTGCGCGGCATCATATACACGGCTTGATGACGGCCTGCGGGACCCCCTGGACTCGTCCGAACTGTCGAAGGCACCTATCGGGCATATATGGCTCGTCCTCCCCGCAAAATAAGATGGTGCCCCGATAGGTGGATTGATGGTACTCGCCGTCGAAGTTCAGATCACGCCCAAAGGGCATCTACTCCACCTATAATTAAAAAAATCAGACGTAATTCACATTTATGAAATATATGTCATAAAATTAGAGCTTCGAATACATACATCGACGACGGTAAGGCGGTCGGCATCGTCCCGCATATTCTTCACCTTCTTGTGCTTGGCCACTGCGTTCGCACGGGTAGGCGCCTTCGGAGGGATGAACTTCGCATACCAGCGTCGATCGTCCTTCCTAGCTGGATCGTTGGACAGATCGCCTCGGAAGCGAGGGAAGTGCGCCCATATCCAAGCCTTGACACAAAACACAATGTCGTTAGCTTATAATATAAATATTAGTAAACACTACTAAAAAAACAGGAAATAGCTACGAATTTTTAGCCACGAATGTCAGCCGACGCTGTTTTGGTTGCCAATAGCAATGACATTAGCCACGACTATTCTTGACCGTGGCTATTTTCGTGACTGGTGTTCACCCAAGAATGCCACATCATCAAATTCGTTGCTAATAGCAACGAACACAATGTCCGTGGCTGATTTTGTGACTGAAGAAGTTGATGATAGTGGTAATTAGCCACAAAATTAGCTACGAATGCTTATTTCGTGGCTGTATTCGATGCTGATTTGGCAACAACAGCAACCTCGTGACTAAATCCGTGGCTATTCAGCATCAGAAATCCGACGATGGAATGGACACGAGGTGAGTGGGCTTGGATCGGTTATTGTAGGCGGGTCAGACATGGGGTGAGTGGGCTTGAATTGTAGCTGAATATGTGGCCAACAAAGAAGACTAAATGTTATGGGCTCGGCATGGATCAATAGCCCATTAGAAATGATCAGCTCAATTACCTTATTAGCCCGTAGAATGAAATGTGTATTTAGCAACGACTCGGTCCGTGGCTAAATCCGTTGCTATTATGGTTGAGCTCAAATGTGCTTTCATTTATTATGGGCCCAAATAGGACTATACTTTCCCCGATTGGCCCATTGACGAGCCCAAATATAACTATGAAATTTTTTTTTATATAAATTGTAAGTGTTGAAAAAAACATATATTATCTAATTAATAAATTCTTATGAGAATATTATAATGGTATGTTTTGAGGAAAACTCATATAATTGACTAATAAATATTTAATAAAACATTATACTAAGTAATAAATTCTTATTAGAATACTATAAGTGCATGTTTTGAGGAAAACTGATATAAGTGACAAATAAATGTTTAATAAAACCTTATACAGTATTAACTAATAAATTCTTATTAGAATACTATATGTTTATATTTTGAGGAAATTTTTTTTTATTATAATACTATAAGGTTATGTTTTGAGGAAAACTCATATAAGTAACTAATAAAACCATACACTAAGTAATAAATTCTTATTATAATACTATAAGGTTATGTTTTGAGGAAAACTCATATAAGTAACTAATAAAACCTTATACTAAGTAATAAATTCTTATTATAATACTATAAGGTTATGTTTTGAGGAAAACTCATATAAGTAACTAATAAAACCTTAAACTAAGTAATAAATTCTTATTATAATACTATAAGGTTATGTTTTGAGGAAAACTCGTATAAGTAACTAATAAAACCATATACTAAGTAATAAATTCTTATTATAATACTATAAGGTTATGTTTTGAGGAAAACTCATATAAGTAACTAATAAAACCTTATACTAAGTAATAAATTCTTATTATAATACTATAAGGTTATGTTTTGAGGAAAACTCATATAAGTAACTAATAAAACCTTATACTAAGTAATAAATTCTTATTATAATACTATAAGGTTACGTTTTGAGGAAAACTCATATAAGTAACTAATAAAACCTTATACTAAGTAATAAATTCTTATTATAATACTATAAGGTTACGTTTTGAGGAAAACTCATATAAGTAACTAATAAAACCTTATACTAAGTAATAAATTCTTATTATAATACTATAAGAGTATGTTTTGAGGAAAATTGATTTAAGTTACTAATAAATGTTTAATAAAACCTTATATTGGCTAATAACTTCTTATTAGAATATTATAAGGGTGTTTTGAGGAAAACGCATGTAAGTGTCTAATAAATGTTTAATAAAACCTTATATTAATTAGTAAATTCTTATTAGAATACTATAAGATTATGTTTTGAGGAAAAATTATATAAGTGACTAATAAATGTTGAATAAAACTTATATTAACTAGTAAATACTTATTAGAATGATATACGAGTATGTTTTGAGGAAAACTCATATAAGTGATTAATAAATGTTGAATAAAACCTTCTATTAACTAGTAAATTCTTATTAAAATACTAAAAGAGTATGTTTTGAGGAAAACTCATATAAGTAATGAATAAATGTTGAATAAAACCTTATATGAACTACTAAATTCTTATTAAAATACTATAGGAGTATGTTTTGTGGAAAACTCATATAAGTAACTAACAAATGTTTAATAAAACCTTATATTAACTAATAACTTCTTATTAAGACACTATAAGAGTATGCTTTGAGAAGATCTCATATAAATGACTAATAAATATTGAATAATACATTATATTAACTAGTACATTCTTATTAAAATACTATAAGAGTATGTTTTGAGAAGATCTCATATAAATGACTAATAAATGTTGAATAATACATTATATTAACTAGTACATTCTTATTAAAATACTATAAGAGTATGTCGTACTCTGGTGCAATCTGACCCGGGTTTTTTGACACGTCAATTAATGATGATCTAATATATTTACGCCATGTCATACAACAACCTCATCTATTTATCCATGTGTTATGTGTCCACATTAATTGATAATTACAATTAATTTTTATCATTTGAGTTATTTAACCTATCAATATAAAAAAAACATTATCTATCTCTTACTACTTTAATTTAATGATTATCCGTCTATGATAATGATATATTTTAATTGATTCATATATATATCTTATCGTTATTTAAATTATGATTTTAATTTTAATCATATCTAGCCTTAATTATTTATTAAATATTTAATCAACTACGTACATCAATTTTTACCAAAGTAATTTTATTACATCTTAATATTTCAATTGATAAAATTTCCTACGTCTAAACTATCTATTTTTTTAATACAAATAAAAAAGGCATCTAAACTAACTGATTTCGGATGACGATAAATCTTCCCTCCCATATGAATTAGTTTTGTTTTTATCTTTACCAAATTACAGATATTTCATATTAACTAGCTTTATTTTATTACCATGTTTAAAATACAATAATTTAATTTAATTCATAACTCTTAGTCTTAGCTATTTTTATGCTTTTGAAATAAATTTATTAGTTTGGATAAAAAAAAGAAATAAGTTTATTAGTTGTACGGAATAAAATTTACAAGCTATGTTTATAAATATGAAACTTATACATGAAAATTAGTATGCACATAAATAGTTGTCAAAAAATAGCATACACATGAATCGTAAAATAGTTAATTTATTAATTTACAAATAGATATTTGTATTATTTAACCAAATAAATTTTACATGAAAACATTCAAATATTACATGGATGCTTAGCATAATTTTAATTTAATTTATAAGCATTTAAAGCCTTCATAATTTAATAAAGAAAATAATTTATATATGCTTAATATAATAAAATAAATTAATCAACCGCATAAGAGTGCGGGTAAAATAAAACTAGTATATAGTAAAAGTGAATATATGTTAAAAAATTTCTATCAACATTAGACGGAATTGGCGCTGAAATGAAATTGGTTTGGGCGGTATAATAAAGTTTTGAGGGGGAAATTGTTGGGCTTTCAAAATTTAGATGTGTGAGTGCGTATAAAAAGTAAACTTCACACTTTCTAACCCTAAAACTCTTCACCGCCTCTCCTCCTCCACGCCGCATCTGAGCAGCCCCTTCATCACAAATTAAACGCCTCTCCTTCTTCACACAGACTCTTTCCTCTTCCTCCATTCTCGCCTCTAGTCAAATACATTAATTTCCTTCTTTCGGTGGGGATTCAATGTAAAGTTGCTTGCTTGGAATTAATTCCAAGAGTTGTCCACTTTCTTTCCAATCCAGATTTTCGTTTACTCTTTTCCACATAAATGGGTTGAATATATTCGGATTTTCCCTTGGCCATTCAAGATCAATTATTATTCTCATTTGGGTGGGAATTCATGGAGATTCAGATTTTTACGGAAGGGTGAAAGAAGATTTCATGGTCTTATAGCTCAGATCTAGGTTCTCTCACTTGTTCCAAGCTAGATCCACAACAACATGTGAAGATTCTCGTTCAGATGTGCTCTTGGTTGCTGATTTTCGACCGGATCTAAAGGACTTTTGCTATCATGGGTTAGTTCCGCTCCTGTTGGTGTTGATTCACTTCATGACGTCTTCACTCTTGAAGATTTTCGTCCAGATCTGAAGGTCTCTTGATCTCTTTGGTAAACCCACATCCTTCGGTGTGAATCGATTGTTATTAGCCCTTGACTCCCAAATCTCCAATGTCTGTCCCTTTCTTTCGCCTCTTGTTCACTTTATTTTCCAATTTCCTGTTTCTGTAATTGGTTATATAGGTAAGCGGGTGGACGACGAGGACGACGATACCGATGACAAGGACGGCGAGGGTGAGGATCCTCAACATGGCCGCTTGCTGCAGCTTCTTCATCTGGTCTCTTCTTCCTCATTTTCACAATTAGGGCTGTTTCACAGATTGTCCAAAAACGATTTGATTTTTAAATACCTAATTTCGATTTCATTTAATTTCTTGGTGTTTTAGAATTGGGCAGATCCAAACTCCCTAATTAAACTAAATATCAAAATACTTTATTTCTTCAAAATAGGTTAGAAATAAGAGATTTTCGGTTTACTGGATGAATAAAATTTTATTTCATCTTACAGGCTTCATATTATTGGGATATCAATTGGCTTCTAGAGTGTGGTCTTGCCCTCATTGCAGTTCAATCCCTAGTTGGTCCAGTGTGAGGCATTGGGTGCAAGAGCAAGGCGAAAGTTCTCAAACTAGTATCTAGATTCTTAAGATGTGTTGGTGCCTTTGGTGCCTTTTCTTATGTGTAGTATTTCAAGATGTTGTACATTATGTGAATGATGTTGTGTTTTGTATTTGGACGAATTAACTATAACATTATATATATTCTCTATTGTATAAATAGCGCATCCAAATAATCACAACAACGTAAGCCACGAATTTAGCCACAACCCTGATAACGATGCCCACCTTAAAACAAGAAACAACATCAGCAATGAACTCAGCCACAAAATTAGCCACGACATTTGCGATGACCATTTCCGATGCTGTCGTCGTCGCCACAGCCACGACATTAATAAGTCATATCTAGCCACGGAATTAGCCACGACAGTATGAGTTCGTTGCTATTTTCCGTTGATACATCGGCCCGAATTTAGTCACGAGGCATATGGCTACGGATGGCCTGACCGTTGCTGAGTCCGTGGCTAAACCGGTTAGCCACGGTCATTCGTTGCCAAATCCATTGCTATTTTCCGTTGCTAAATCCTGTTTTTTTAGTAGTGAAACTATAACTCAAATTCAGCGGTCTCGTACATGTAGTAGCGGTGTGCAGGCGGTCTACCCACGTGGGCCCGACGATCCGCAACTACATCAGTGACGCAACGACTGAGTGTAAACGCGTCCTCCAACGAAGGCCGCTGCACCTCCGTCGGATCGCCAGAAGGTTGGAAATCTGGCAGACCCCGCCAAAAGCTGTCATCCTCGTCGGCCGGGGGGGGGGGTCCCCATCGACTGCTGATAGCCCTCTGCAAACATCAGTAGATCATCTAATGTATGTGTCTCATCGTGTCTATCATGGGGTACCGTCTCCTCCTCAATCTGACTGACCGTTGCTCGGTCACCGACCCTAACTGGTCGTAGGGTACCATCCCCCCTCAAGAGCCTCCCTGCCTGTTATTATGAAATTTTAAGAACCTGTTACTTTCTATATGCTAATTCATTTGATCCAGTTGGCTATTAATGTCTTTTTAATATATTTTTATGTTTTTTATTTTAATGTATTTTAATATATTTTAATGTTTTTTATTTTAATGTATTTTAATGACTTTTAATGTTATTCTAATGTCTTTTGATGTATTTTAATATATTTTAATATCTTTTAATGTCTTTTAATGTTTTTTATTGTGTTTGAATTTTAATACTATAATTTAATATATTTTTATGTTTTTTATTTTAATGTATTTTAGTATATTTTAATGTATTTTAATGACTTTTAATGTTATTCTAATGTCTTTTGATGTATTTTAATGTCTTTTAATATATTTTATTATGTTTGAATTTTAATGTATTTTAATATAATTTAAAATATTTTAATGTTTTTTATGTTAATGTAGTTTGTACTTTTTGTACAAACTATATTTGAAACTATAAACATACATGTATGTTTAGAGTCTATATACTATCAACCCATAAAAATATATACTATCAATTATAATCTATCAAATTATATTATAAAACTATATTATAATCTATCAAACTATATAACAAATCATGAAACTATCAAACCATGAAACTATAAAATATAAACATATAACAAATCATAAAAACTATATAATATCAATTATAATCTATCAAATTATATTATAAAACTATATTATAATCTATCAAACTATATTATAAAACTATAAAATTAAATCAAATAAAATAAATAATTCAAATAACATACTGGTGGGGTCGGGACAGGAGACACCTCCATATTCCGTCGCTTCCGCGGCGGTAATTTGGGCTACGCCACCACCTCCGGATCCGACGCCGACACCACCACCTCCGGCTCATCGTCGGCCACTACCTCCATCGCCACCGCCTCCTCCACCGGAACCGCCACCTCCGCCACCGCATCACCACCACCACCACCCTCCGACGTCCCCGCCTGCGCACCTCCGCCCTCCACTATCTCCGCCTGCGCACCGGCCACCACTTCCACCCTCCATCGGCGCCACCTCCATCACCACCACCTCCGCTGCCTCCGCACCACCACCCACCGCCTCCACGGGCACCGCCTCCACCTCCATCTCTATCTCCGACTCCATCTCTCTCTCTCTCTCTCTCTCTCTCTCTCTCTCTCTCTCTCTCTCTCTCTCTCTCTCTCTCTCTCGTCGTCGTCGGCAACCCTAACCCTCTCTGTGCTCGATTGTGTGAAGTGGAGACGAAGGGGCACATCGCCTTCGATTTTAGATGACGGGCTTGCACGTCGAAAATGACGTGCAATATTGCACGTCCTTTTCGACGTGCAAGCACGTTTTTTAAAAAAAAAAAAAAAATGTGCCTGCACGTCCTTAACAACATGCGAATTTGTAGTGTATATAGTCAAAGCGAATGTCAGAGCATATCTCAAGTCAGTGGCGGATCTGTGGGGGCTCGGGGTGGCTGAAGCCCCCCGACGGCAAAAATAAGGGTATATGCATATTTTTATATATCTATTAATTTAATAATATATAAAAGTGAGGTAGAATAAAATTACAAAGACGAGTTAAGCTCAACGGATAACCTAGACACGTGATGTGTTTAATGGGATGAGTATGTGGCATCCCTGGTTCAAATCTGCTTTCCCCTTTTTTCCCTTTGTTGCATCTGTTTATTATTATTATTATTATTATTATTATTATTATTATTATTATTATTATTATTATTATTATTATTGAGTGTGAATCAATTTTGATTAGAATTTGTGGAGTTGAGATTTGAGGAATGAGAATCAATTTGAGGAATTTTCGATTAGGGTTTTCTTCTTCTTTCTTTTAATTTGATTGTTTTTAAGTTGAATTGATTGATTGTGAATCAATTTTGATTAGAATTTGTGGAGTTGAGATTTGAGGAATATGAGAATCAATTTGTGGATTTTCGATTAGGGTTTTTGATTTGTGATAAACAAATTTGTGTTTTTGTGACTTGTGATTTTAAAATTGAAATTATGGTGAGAAATATATTTGTGAATTTTTTGTTTGTGATTCGGAATTGTGGTTTGCGATTGTGGTTGTGGGAATGAATTTGTGAATTTGTTACTTTACTAAGAATAACCACTTTTAGAATTTTGCACATAATTTTAGGGTTGGTCGGTTAGAATCTTGTGCTTGTGGAAGCAATGGTTCTGCATATTTCAAAAAATTAATTAAATGATATTGTAGTTTAGCTGTAGAATTTTGAAGTTTAGTGTTACATTATACTCCCTTCATTCGGAAAAACTTGTCGCTTACTATTCACGCACGCTTATTTAGAATGATAAAAACTATGTAAAATATTTATTTTAAAAAAAAAATTAAAACAAGTTTGTACATATTAATAATAACTACGAAATTGTTAAAAAAATATTAAAAAAACTAGATATTTTATATAGTTTTTAGCTTCTAAAAAAGCTTGCGTCAATAGTAAAACGTCAAGTTTTTTCAAACGGAGGGAGTAGTTGGTAATGTAGGTTCCTGAATATGCAAAACAATATAGTGACGTTTTTAGTGCAATTCAATAAATAAGCAAGATGGAAGGTGCCAATAATGTATATAGGTACAATCTTAAACTCGAACATTTCAATCTATCATTTAAAAAAAAAAAAATTTAGCCCCCCTAACAATTTTTTTTAAATCCGCCAATGTCTCAAGTTAGCCCCCAAAGATTCATCTTTTGGAGCTTATGAGTGAAAAACAGTAAACAATCATTATGGTATTTAGTATTTACATCAGGATGAAACTCGAGACTTTAGTTTGTATCAACGTATAAAGGGCGACCAAGAAGTTGAGGACATGGTACAATTTATCTTCGAAAATCACAAATATTAAGTGTAATGCATCAAATCTGCATCGATTTTTCTCCGTCGATCCATCTTCCTGCATAGATTAGAAGGAGAAGAAGAGACGGGACTCGCTCCCCGGAGGAGCCTCCGACGCTCAAATCAGAGTATGTCGGCTGAGAGAAGCCTCCTAAACCCTAGTAGAAAACACGAATATATAGCGAGGATTAGGGTTTACCTGGTAAAAGATGATTATGCCCCTAGACATCTTATGTAATTACTTTTGCTCTGTCAATTGCCCCTCGGGCTTCCTTATCACGATCTAAAGATGAGGGAAGACGAATAATTCGATACTCTTCACTTGTTATGATCAAAGATCACCAATAATGTTTTCCCCTTGTCTTCATTGTATCCTGCAAGCTTTGGCATTCTCAACCGGATAACACAATATAATACACTTGGTACGTTATTAACTGATCAAACGGAAGTTGCTACTTATAAAAGTTAGAGATAGCGTTGGTTGATGACATCCTTGCTTTTATTTATGATTGACGAATCGATGGTTTTCATTACGTTGAGCATTTGGTCTTAAATGACACTCTTATTGCTTGATTTTGATTTTTGTTGGCCCTTAATGGGGTTATTATGGCCTAAAGATTGGCTTTTATTGGCCGTGAGTGGCGACTCATTGGCCTTGAGCGGTTGTTTTGGCCTTCAGTGGCTAAGTTGGCCTTGAGCGGCTAATTTGGCCTTAAGCGGCTATTGTGGCCTTGAGCGGCTAATTTGGCCTTGAGCAGCTAATGTGGCCTTGAGCGGCTAATTTGGCCTTGAGCGGCTAATGCGGCCTTCAGCGGCTATTGTGGCCTTCAGCGGCTAATGTGGCCTTGAACGGCTATTGTTAATTGTTTTTTATGGCTTTGATTAATGTTGTTCTATATATAAATGCGCATATAAGCATTTCAATAATTTATATGTCACCGATGCAATTAACCATGTAATATGATTAACTAAAAAATAAACTTTTTTTTTTATCAAAATAGGACATAGAGAACTTAGCTAGTAGGCCTTTTGCTTCGGATTGATGTTGCGATCGGTATACTTAGTTGAGCGAAGGCTTGTAATTCCGCATAGAATGGGGTAGCTGGCGTAGGAGCTTCGCACCATGCCCCTTCCTTTGATCGACTATATTTGTGTACTCGCTTTCCTTTATATCAATGTAATTCTAGCATTAAACGAATCAGACAACTTTAGCAACTACGGAATTGCAAGAACTTTAAGTAAATCATATCGTAAGTCACCGGTGAACGTCATGCAATACGATTGACCATAGATTAGATTCTCAACATATAATTAAGTTCAAAAAAGAGAGAAAGAAACTTAGCTTGTGGGTATCTTCCTTGCCCATCTCCAGCCGTTGAAACAAGTATCATACGCTTCTCCAAGTGGGGTCCCATGCTTCTAAGCCTGACCACAAATCTGTAATCATGCCAAATATAGAGGTCTGGGGCATATTCCTTGGCTTTTGAGAACTTGACCCTTTTCTGATATTATCCTGAAAATACATGCTACTTTGCAATTTCTGAGAACTCTGAGCCGGATTTGTAATTAAAACAAAACTTCTTCAAATCAAGTGTCGTCTTCTTCATCGTTAGGTTTTGTAGAGGGCGGCGCCGCGGGCTCTTAAAGCTGCATCCTTGGCCATGGCATCGTCCCGCCTCTGACCTCGATTTCAATGGCGGCGAGGGATCCGTAACAACGGATTGGGGTGTGTTTTCGGTGTTAGGCGTTGGTGTGGCGAGGCTCGGACGCGGGCTGGCCCGTTGTCGGTTCTACGGTTCGCTTGAACAACAGCTTTGGCCGGTGCAAACGACATTGAAGGCCGATGATTGGTAGCGCTCGGTGACAGGGCGTCTGGCGTGATAAGACGGAGACACGGTGGTTGTCGGCGAAGAAGGCGACGGAGAGGATGCTCTTTGTGTGGGCGGCGAATTGGCATGGCCGCGGTGCCGGCTGCATCGTAGCGGACAAATAGTTCCTCCGGCCAGATGTTGCTGGTTGCGTGGGGCTTTACAGGTTGTCCAGGGCTCAGTGGTGTCGGTAAGAACGGAAGAGCCTCCGGCGGCACTGGGCAAGGCGAATCCCGTCGATATGGTAAGCCGTGGCGTCCCTCCCTGTAGTTCGAGGCCGACAGTGTTCTCTCCCAGGGTTTGTGGGCGAAGACCGAGCCTCAAACACCTCCTCTTCCAATTAACAGTTACGCCCAAAGGCAGCCACACTCCGGTTCAGATCCGCTCCAAAGCGAGATCGAGGCAAGAGCTCTTGTGCTGGATCTGACCATCGTCACCACAGGAGGGGACTGATTCGAGATTCAGATCTGAACCGATGCCCGGACCTTCTTAGGTCGAAATATCGCACCAAAACTATCAATTCCTCATTGCTTTTTTGATTGGGAGATCCGATCTTATGGCTTTTCAATCGATTTGCCATAGACGGCGCCAAATGTAATGCATCAAATCTGCATCGATTCTTCTCCGTCGATCCATCTTCCTGCATAGATTAGAAGGAGAAGAAGAGGCGGGGCTCGCTCCCCAGAAGAGCCTCCGACGCTCAAGTCAGAGTATGTCGGCGGAGAGAAGCCTCCTAAACCCTAGTAGAAAACACGAATATGTAGCGACGATTAGGGTTTACCTGGTAAAAGACGAGTATGTCCCTAGACATCTTATGTAATTACTTTTGCTCTGTCAATAAGCATTTTTTTTTTGGCTAAATCAAACACTTGTATGTGGATGTCTCAGGTTAATATCTTGACTCTCATGTGCTGATTTTTATAATTGAATTTTTAGCTAAAATTCAATTCAGCTGGTATGTGCTGTTTTTTTTTTGGAATAGAATGATGTCAGATCCTTTTTTTTATTAGGTAAGAATTCAGATGTGTCGAAAATGATACTACCCGATAGCATCCTTTCGGATGAGGTCGTGCAGACCTGAGTCGTTTAGAAGATTAGGGTTACAGGTAATTTGGCCAAGGTGTGCAACCTTATCGGTCACGCAATTACCATTATGAAATATATGGGAGAACAATACAGTAGCAGCTTAACTGTAAGAGCATGTCTCTTTTTTTTCTCTTCCTCTTGTTTGGCAAGAAATGCAGTAGCAGCTCTAGTTGCATCAACCTTGGTGACCTTCTTGTCAGAGAACTTCCTGCCCCGATATATCACTGTGGAGAAGAAGAGAGTGAACTGTACTAGGGGAAGGTAGAGGTGAAGTCATCAGGATCTGACGATGAGCCCCATCATATCTCTCATTAAGCCCCCATTAGGAACTTCATTACTTTGTCCCCCATATCCGCTTCCTCGGCTTGTTTTTGCAAACCACACTTAAACTTGCCACATTTGCACTTGATTTGAGGATCACAACAGCTTGACGACGCCAAAGCCCCTTGAGCTTGGTAAAGTATTATGTCAATTCAGCATCATCCTATTAGCATTCATGAATTTCTCGATTGATTTAAAAGATTAGAGGCCCATTCTTCTGGCCATAGCTCTCCTCAAGGTCAAGACACATCTCTCTAGCAGTGTTATACTCATCAATTGTGTTATATATGTGATTAGAAATAGTGTTTAATAGCCATAAACAAACCATATCATTACATCTATCTCACTACAAGGCATTTTCAGTAGATCGAGCAATAACTCCCTCAATAACCCAGAGTTTGTTCTTAACCGACAAAGCTTTAGTAAAAGAGCGACTCCAACGACAAAAAATTTCACCAATGAGATGGATAGAGCACAAATTCATACCCGAGTTGTCGAAAGGGTGAATAAACAACGGAGTCAGCCATGGGCCCATGGTATTAGAGTCGGGTTCGGCTCGTATCGGTCCGGGCTTCGGATTAGTGGGGTTGCTAGCCTTTTTGACATGTCACGGGCATTAGTTCCTATTTAAGTGCATGTGGCAAGTGTAACTTGTTGGCTAAAGTTGTTGCACTTGAGGGGGAGTGTTGGACTATGGGTTGTCCCACACTGAAAATATTGAGATATCATGAACAACATATAAGTTTGGCGGGCTACTCCTCTGATCATTGTCAATTGGTTTTGAGATGGAACCTTGTTGAGTTTATGTGTTATTCGTGTCTCCCGTACGTGGGCCCGCACACGACCTTAATCCAATTTGTCTTAGCCCCCTGGGCCAACCGACTTTAACATTTGGATGCGCTTAGAGATGCGGAGATGATATTGATGATTGTGATTTTATTCGAACCCGGAGCTGAGGGAGGAGTATATGATGGATGATGAGATTCATAAGTATATCATCGAGTTGGAAATCAACCTAGCTTCTATCAACTTGCAAGAACAATGTCTCATTGCATAGTATAGATTCCAAGGATTCCAAACATTCATAATCTATACGTGGATGGGCGGAGTCCCTCGGTTTATTATTGAATCATTTGTAGCATTTGGAGAGATATATGAAGATGATAAAGGAGCACGTGTGAAGCATGAATGAAAATCTCATAATGCAACATCTCAATGCCAGTACTGGAGAAGCCAATACTACAAATTTGACTCAAAATGATTTGTCATTTTAAATCGCTCCCTTATCCATCAACACCCGCTCTACTCAAGCTCATGTCTAACCTTACCAAGAAACAATTGGAGGGAAAATCAATGCATGAAAGACACAAATTTAAGCACACGGTTTCTCCGTGAAAGTGAATGAGAAATCCATTCTGTTTAACCCAAATTAATGAACTTGAAAACTTTAGAGAAACCCTTTAATAATCATCCAATTCAAATTACACAAACATGCTTTTTTTTTTGGTAACCAAAAGAGGGTAGACCTTTCTCCCTAAAACAGGCTTTTAATTAGGAAATGCCAAAACAGTCATTACAAAACACACAAGCGGGTCGAAGTGACACCTAGCACATCGTTCCGCAGTAAATCCACCGGCTCGAGTAGAGGAGAGTCAAGTAAAACAACACCAAACGGAGAGGAAAAAGCATAGGAAGCTAAGAAATCCGTAGGGAGATTAGCTTCGTGAAAAAATGTCGAAACTGGACCTCCCAGTTTCTACGAATGAAGCCATGGAAAAGGGTAACCAGGCTAGATACAAAGTAAAGAGTATTGCATAATGAATATATGAACCCGTAAAATGATCTCATCGATCAATTGAATATCCTCTGGCCAGGAGACAAAATCATCTTGGGATCAAACCTTGTTTTCCTTTGCTCAAATCTTGCCCATTGCCTCCCAAAATGCTTCCTCCAAAAATCAAGCTTGCTTAAAGCCAAGCCTTCAACACAATGTGGGAGGTATTGCTTTACCATAATCCCCTTCTCCTCACAAAGCCTCAATATCTCTTTGTTTTGCTCTTCCAAGGCCTTCCACTTTTCATCGGTGCTCGAATGCAGCAACCCCACCGCGTAGAACACATCCTCTTCGGGTATCACGGTAGTCATCCTATCGTCCCACCTATAAATAAATCACCCGAATACATCAGTGCTTGATCAATACAATCGATCATAAGTAGGTATAATGGTGTTGGGCTACTTACCTGTCGCGGTTCATTGGATAGATTAGCATTGGTCCTATCACCTCACCTTGCTTCGCGATGATGTTGACAAAGATGGCGGAGTTGAACTCACTTATTTGAGATTTCGGAATGAAGAGGTTCATCCATGGGTGTGGAACATCCCATAGACCTTTTCTTTGGAGTCCTATTTCTCCATCTCGTACCCTATTGAGAAATTTGATGTACGACAAATCCTTTGTAAAGATGAAACCCGAGAGAAAGGATAAGCCCTTTAGAAGTCCTTTCACTTCCTAAATGCAAGAAAATAATTGGATAAGTACTTTTGAATTTGGATTGTGATTCAAGTTAGGGTTTCGGTTCCGAGTTATTGTAGTTTTGAAATGTTATATATATTTCATATTGTAACAACATCATAACAAATGTCGACGATCATGTCGTTATCTACAACAAACTTACCTCATCGATGGATGTGGTGTAGGAAGGATCGTAGTATTTCGCAACCTCCAAGCAATAGATGATTCCACTAGGAGCCGTTTGAGAGGAAATCCTATTAAGATCGGAGTCCGAGAAGAAAGACTTGTTCGAAGAGCTGATTTTGGGCATCAGAAGAGTGCCTTCGACATAGTTGATGCCGTTTAAGATACCTTGGACATCCTTGTTGTTAGAGATGAGGAGCTCTTGATCTCTTGCAAACTTTTCGAAGTCATTGTACAACATTCGGATCCATTTTACCTGTAAATCATACAATCGATATGAAGATTACATATGCTATTTCATTCATGTTGTTTCACTTCATATAATTCCCATCTTTATCATGTAATTTGTTCTAAGTTCTAGCCTTGTTTGTAATAAGGAGACAAGTCTCCATGTGACTAGCACATGACCTCTCTAGGTACTATATAACACAAAATGTGGCACATCCCTCAATTGTAGGGTTTTGGGATTGCTGCCTTGCAGCTGTGACGACATTCATTGCAAGAGCAAAGTTGCCTCTTTTGGGAATGAAACAGTGAACATTCCTCTTATGAATTACAGCTCCATTTCTTGATTTGTTCATTAGTTTTTTTACTACAGATTATGTCTAATCTGTTCAATCGATGAGTTCCAAATCCAAGCCAAGTTATTTGTCATGTACGTGAATCTTAATTTTACCATGAAAATCATTCAATTTATTATTATTTTTCTTACAATAATCCCAATGATCTCATTTAATTAGGAGTAGTTTTGGTTAATATATATGATCTCATTGTAATATTTCGGAAAATATCTCAAAGTCAAGGATAGTCCTTGATACAAAATCACCTATATGTATAAAAAAAAATTATTTATTTAAATATACATTAGATTATTTTTATAAATATAAGAATCGATCAAAAACATTAGATTTCTTTATTTAAATAGTCATTATTAGTTTTAAAATACTAAGAAAAAAATTAAAATTAAAGGCTAGAAGTTTAATCTTATAATAGTACAATTCCAATGGTCTACTTAAATATCAACACTTTCCAACTAAGTTAAGCAAATTTTATGTCTTTTTACTTTTTCTTATACTATATATATATTAATTATAAAATTAGTACATCGTATTAAAAAATTAAAGACCCATAATTAATATTTTTTTACTTCCGAGCTAGGGCTCAACCAATCACGTATTCCCACCGTCTTAAAAATATTTATAAGTTTAATTTTCGTAACTGATTAATTGTCCAAAATAAATGCCAGAAATGCTCGATTGAATTGAATGAACGTTGCGTTAAGGGTGTGATAAAAAGTCCGTTCAAAAGAATCTTCATCACTTGACCAAAAAAAAAAAGAATCTTCATCCTTTTTCCTCCATGGGTGACGTGGTGGGCCTAACTTAAGGTTTTATTAGTTATGTAATTGTAATATATATGATAAATGGTTCAAAATGACTTTAACAGCAACAACTAGACGTACCCCCCAAAAAATTGCAATTTAAGCATCACTATATATAAGAAATTTTAAAAAAATCCTACAAACCTCAGAATTATGTAAATTAAGCAACTAATTAATTAAGGTTAGTTGCAATTATATATAGTTTAGACTCATAATTAAATTTGACCAAAAAAAATAGACTCATAATTAAAGGTTCTCATAAAAACGAAATATATAACTAGGTACATACTCCTTGTATGCTACTCATATCATATTTTTTGCATCTATATATAACATATATATTCATTATATACTACGTACGTATAAAAGTTAAGAATAAATTAAAATTAAATCCTCGTAAGTTATAGTGAAGCTAGATTGTTTGTAAAAATAAATAAAATAAAATAAACAAAACTGGATGCTCGTGTACGTGTACGTAATTTTATATATAAAAAGATTAGTGTATTTTTTTCTCTAAAAATTTAAAAGTAAATTCAATAATTAAATTTTATTAGCAAGTAAAAATTGATCGAATATTTGTATGATTACTTGTAAAACTTTTTAAAAGTTAATCTACACGCTAGAATACTAGATTGCTCAAATTAAGCACTCACTTCTAATGTTCATTTATTACCCCGTTTCCAATTAACAACATTCAATTAGAATTTGACATATTTTGAAAATTTTATTTGGAATCTAGCAATGATTTTTTCCAACTAAAAAAATTGCACTAGAGATTATTTACGTATATATATAGATATAGATACATGTGATGTATAACCAATTGAATAATTAGAATATATTTTCTGAATGTATATATACCCTAATGGCCTGGTACATGAATATTTTATACAATTAATGTGAATAATTAGAATAAATTTAATGAATATGACTATGTAAATTATGTAATACTGAAATATTATGCCACCAATTCTACCCATCACATGCATTTTTATCAACAAAATATTTGTTACTATCAATATTCATATTATATGTACTAAATTTTTGCTTAACATATACATAATATATTCATTTTACATATGCTTCACTTTATTAATTCACTATTTGCAAGATGAAAATTTTACACAATCAATTTGATCGAATAATGTGAATAGATTTATTGAATATATAACACTACGGATTAAGTTTTGTCGATCCAGGATTTTACAAATAGAAATTATAAACAATATTCATATTCAATACCTTAAATATTCATTTAACGTTTATCACTAATTTTTTAATTAGTCTCATCCACCCCGTTTAAGATTATGAGATACTAGATGAATTTGAATTACGTACTTTCACTCCATTCACAATTAGAAATGTCCATACATCGATTATTGACGAATTAATTGTTACTTGTTAGACAAATATTAATTCCCTGCAATTAAGCCCACAGTAATGCTATCGGCAACATTTTAACGAAAATCTCATCCATTAATTACCTTTCAATCTAACACCTATAATTAAGTTACACGTTACACCGTATATTTTTGTTTTACTAGAACATTCCCATATATATATATATATATATATATATATATATATATATATATATATATATATATATATATATTCATATTCATATTCATATACTATGTATAAAAGTTAAGAATAAATTAAAATTAAATCCTCGTGAGTTATAGTGAAGCTAGATTGTTTATAAAAATAAATAAAATAAAATAAACAAAACTGGATGCTCGTGTGCGTGTACGTAGTTTTATATATAAAAAGATTAGTGTATTTTTTTCTCTAAAAATTTAAAAGTAAATTCAATAATTAAATTTTATTAGCAAGTAAAAATTGATCGAATATTTGTATGATTACTTGTAAAACTTTTTAAAAGTTAATCTGTGAGCCATATATATATGCATATGATTATGTAAATATATAAAAAAAAAAATACATGTAGGTATGATTATGTAAATAGAGTTTCCCCTTCAGTTAAAAAAATAAAATTAATTATATATTAATTACATGATAATGACAAGAAACTGTAATTAATTAAATAAATATATATACCCTTTTAGGCGCAGGTTGAAGAGGTATTCTGGCTCTGGTTATGATTCCAAACTGGCCGAGACCACCCAGAACAGCATTGAAGAGCTCACTTTCCTGCTCTCTTGAGCAAGTTATCAACTCCCCCTTTCCTGCACCATTTAATAAATTAAAACTAGGGTCATTATAATAATAATAATAATTTAATTTTCTCATAAAATTAAATAAGAAAATAAGATTTGGATAATGTTTATTTTTATTTCGGATTTTCTAAGCGTGCACGCCCGCACACACGACCAAGTTTAGTACGAATTGAAAAGTGAAAACCCACAAGACCCTAATTGTAGAATGAATTGAAAGAGACGATAAACGTACCAGTAACGACGTCCAATTCGATGACATTGTATATCTGAGGCCCGTTCCTAAAAGTTTGACCACTAATGCCGCCATTGGAGAGGGTTCCCCCAACTGTCAAATAGAGATAATCTGTCCATGAAGCTGGCGTAGGCCCCTCCTCTAGACAACCATTTAACACATCCATCCACAACTGCTCGGCTCCTGCGTCGACATACCCACAAAACCCTAATTTCGACCAGTCAATCGAATTAGGGCTAGCGAAATGACCATGGCCATGGGAGACCCAAATTCTCCCCTCTTTGTCAGTGTTCAAGGAACTCATTTGAACGACGACACCGGTCTGATCAGCCATGGCTTGCCCTTTCAAAGAGTGGCCCCGGCCCCTCGCCGCGACCCCAAACTGACCCGGGGCGAGGTTGTGTGAGAGTTTTACGAGGGCAGCCAGATCTTCAACCGACAAAGGGAAGAACACGGCTGCGGGCCGGGAGGCTGCTGACCTCCCTCCCAAAGTCGATCAAGACCGCACCCATCGCCTCGGGATCGACGCGGAGATTGCTCGCAATGTTGATTATTTCAGACAAGGAAGAGGATGATGTGTTTGTTCTAGCTTTAATTTTGTGGTCAGCAAACCCCATGTATATGCCCATAACTCGGCCACAATGGAAAAGAGGTGCAATATGAGGAAGTGGAAGGTATAGGCAATCGACATGTTTTTTTTAGGAGGCGCCATTCCAGAGAAGTTGAAGCAGTGAGACTGTGAGAGCAACAGAGAAGATGAAAAATAGAAGTGAATTGGTGGGGGGGGTATTTATGGTTTTTTTTGGGGGGGTAGAGGGGATGCTTATGAGAGAAGTAATTAGATTATTTTTTTTAATGTGAAATTAAGGTGATTTAAGTTTTGACTCAAACCATACAAATGGTATACTGTTCAAACTAACTTTTTTAGAAGTTCAAAAATGGTTTATTCTTTATAGTGGATCTCCTCAATCAAAGGGATCGAGAAATTTTCATAAAGTGACCCCTAGCTATAATGGGGTTTTATTTTGCATGTTCAAACCTATATATATCCGCAGGTTACCACTAAAAGTATGTTCTCAAAAACGACATCAAATTTCAAACCCTTTATCTCACATTCACGCCTATTATTAGCTAGTGATGGGCGCAGGGTGGGATCGAGACGGGTCCGTCCTGCTTAATTTTTTAAGGGACGGGATTCATGTTTTTTTATTAGAATTTCACACGGATCTTATCCCGCACGTAACGGGACGAGCCTTGTCCTTCAAATAAAAATATTTAAAAATTATAAGAACTTGAAAAGTAAACAATGTTTTCATAATTCATGTTAATTAGTTCATACAATTTCATGACTTAAAGTGTTCAGATAATCCATGTTTACCAAGTTGTAATTATGTTTCTTTGGAAACCTCTTGACTATCTTCCGGTGGTCATCAAACGAAAAAACATGGTTACCAAAAATAATATGTTTACCATCTATTAAAAGTTGTTCACAACCTAAAATACAAACCAATTCAAGCCAACCAAGTTCAAAGTTTTGAAGAAACAAACCAAGTTCAATTGTTCAAACATTCAAAATGTTCCTGCAATTTCAAACAAAATAAGTTCAAAGTCTTCAAACATTCAAAATGGTCCTATTATTTCTAGTAGAAAAAATAGAAAGGATCAATTTAGATCAAAATCAAAACACAAAATATAAATTAAAAACTTAAACCCAAAGGTAATAACAATAAATCATTAAATAAAAAAATTAATATGTATATATACTCGGTAACCATGGTATTCAGAATTCATTACCATTACCGTACCACCTTTACGTGGTTACCGCCACGATGGTTACCACCATGTTGGATACCACAAGTGTGGTTACCAACATAGTCGGTTTGTGGTTGGTATGGTAATTTCCGTACCATTTGTCAGCCCTATGTCTACATATGGGTAGTATTTATTTAAAAAAAAAATTCTTTCAAATATATGCAATATGGGTGTCTATGAGTAGATAAAATTAAATTACATTAAAAATAATTTTTGTTTATTTTTTTGATTTAAAAAAATGCCGTAAAATCAAATTCAAAAATAATAATATGAGCCCACCTTCTCCTTGAATTGGTAAATAAAGAGCGGTCATTCCGGGGTTCAAACCGGAGACCTATGACTATTATCCACGAGTCCTTTCCGGTGAGCCCACCTTCTCCTTTGTACCGTCCCCTCCCTCTTTCTTTTGTCTTCTTCTGGGTCTCTAGCCATAAACCCACCTTTTTCGGATTCAAATCAACTTTGCAATGAGATTCATGGCTTCTTTTTTTTTTAAAGAAAAAAATATGAGTTGGCACTTATGTGGATGATCTAGCCCAAGTGCCCAACCTACACAACTAAAGATTATTCAAGACATTTATCTATTATTTGGTGAGATTATAAGGAATATTCGTATGTAGTTCGTAATGGTATTGCAAAGAAGCAACTTCAAGCACTGTTTCAGAGAAGCCAACAAAGTAGCTGACTATATAGCTCGTAATGGTATTGCTTGTAATAGATCTACTCACCCTTTTAATAGGGACTTGTACTCCATCATCCTCAAGGATGATCATGAAGTAGGACTACAATATGTGTAATCCCTTCAAATGTTTGCCTACTAAAAAAAAAAAAAAGAGGAATATTCGTATGTAAAGGGACAACTATTCAGATAAATTTTAGAAATTGTTTGATTAAATTAGAGAGATTATTAGTATGTAATAAAATGATAGCCCATTTTATATGAATAATTATTTATATTAAAATGAATAATCATTCGTTTCCAGATGAATAATTCGTCATATATAAACGTAAAGTGCGAACATCATTAATAGTTCATTTCTCTATGAACCATTCTTCATTTGCAAACGAATAATCAATAACTCGAATAAATGGCAATGGAAAACATACACAAATGAGAATTTTTTCAAAATATTGAAAGAAAAATAAAAATTTATAGAAAAATTCACAACTTGAAAATATTTACAAAAATATTCAAAATTTGCAGGGATGACAGAAAAACGCAGTCTCATTTGTTCAATTAGACCCTGCTTGATATAAATCTTTCGTAAAAAAAGCTAGATTATTCGGATGGATAAAAATAGATTATTCGGATTGATAGAAAAGATTATTCATATGTATACAAACGAATAGTCTCAACAAATAGATTATTCGATTAAATTAGAAAGATTATTTGTATTTAAGAGATAATTATTCGGTTAAATTTAAGAGATTATTCGGTTAAATTATATAGATTATTTGTGTATAGGATGACAATTGTTTACACACTTATTAGGTTTTTTTTTTAACAATTGTTATCAAGATAATTTAATTGAAATTAAATTATTCGTTTAATTATAATGATTATTTGTATTTAAAGGATGAATATTCAATTAAATTTTAGAGATTATTCAGTTAAATTAGAAAGATTATTTATATTTAAGAGATAATTATTCATTTAAATTTTAAAAATTATTCAGTTAAATTATATAGATTATTCGTGTATAATATATATTTTTTTTTTTTACAATTGTTATCAAGATAATTTAGTGAACCATCGTCAATTGTTAAATTATATAAATTGTCATTTGTTAAGAAAAATAGCTAAAATACATTTGTTCACACACCCATATGTTGAATCAGTACATGAAGCCCACCATTATTTTCTTAACAAATGACGATTTTTTTATTTTTTAAAAGCAGCATTTACCGATGGTGAATTTTGTTAACACGGTATACACGCGCCTCCACCGTGTGATTTTGAGGAAGAAATGATAGCCCTAGTTTTGAAAGACTTTAAATGGAGCTTTTTCGAGTCGAGCCGATCCGATCTGAACTCAAAAGTTCATCTCACCACCCTATTGGGAGCAAATATGTTAGAGACACGTGTGTCGTACATAGGATTTGGGATTTGCAAGCTAAATGGTGGGACCTTCACCTCCACTTTGTGGGTTCAAATCTCAACGCCACGGAAGAGGAAATCGGAAATCAGAAGTTAAATGGTGGGTCCCACCTCCAACACGGAGATAGTATGAGCTCAAGCCTATCCTCTCCCCCTCCCTCTTTCTCTCTCTCTCCATTGTTCGTTTACTTGACAAAAATCAATCAATTCCTAAATTCCCTTTCATTGCCACCTTCAATTTCCTCCTCCCTCTCTCCTCTAGGGTTTTCTGTTTCCGTCCCTCTCTCTACCTTCCTTCGCTTTTTTGCCAGGTTATCACATTTCCTCTCTCTTTCGATCATCGCTTTCTGTTTAATTTTGCCAATTCTGTTGAATTTCCGTTTCTGATTTCACCTTCATGCTCCATTTTTTTTCAATGTATACTCCGTGTTGAAGTTTCTGTCTTTCGTGGCAACATCGAAGGGGGTTTCGCGATTCGTGAAGCTTCACTGCTACCATGTCCGATCGAATTTTCACCAGGATCCGAATGCATCACCTTCCTTTCTAATTCGCGCTTGTGTTTTATAGCCTTTTAAGATTTTCCTGTTGCTTAGCTTCTAGCACGAAAATGACAAGGATCCATCCACATTTTGGGAAAATTTGCTTTATTGTATGACCACTTGATTTTGCTGCGCTATTTATTGTTGTTATTGATGTTTGGCCTCTTGTATTTTTCATATACTCTGGTTGCTGATCAGTTTTGGAGAATCTGGACAACTGGCAACCCCATATATAATGGAGATCCATGAAGATGCTTTTGATTCGCTTGATCATGATGTGGCTGTTAGAATTCTTATCTGCCTGGATGATCCCGGTGATATTGCTCGTGCTACTTCTGTTTCCCGTTCATGGCGGGATTTGAGTAAGTTTCGTTCTAACTTAAAGTCCTTGAGCATTGCTTACTCTTTGTGGTTTTGTTCTCATTGTTTGTCGTGTATCTTGGACCATTTATGAACAATCTGACTGGAAAATAGCACAAGCTTCACTTTGTGTAACTTTAGTGTTTGCCTTTTTCTTCATTGTTGTTCTTGCATTTTAGTATTAATTTTGCACATAAGCATATGTATAGCTTGTAACTGAAGCTGTTTCCATATTAACCTTCAACCCCCTTTTTCTTCTGCTGTTCTGCATAACTACTATAAATTCAGAATTCGATGGGTAATGACATTCAGTGTCCTTGTCAAACGTTCCTGACTTCCTCTGAAATGAAAAAGTTGGAAGTTGTAATATGATGATTTATTATATTTTCATGGTTGAGCCTTTGTACCACTATCCTATTAACATCATATAATGTGATTATTGATTGTAGATATCGCTTTGAGACATTCTAAGTTGCTTAACCAAATTAGCTGATACTCTGAATGACATCAGTTACTTGTTGCTAGTTTGCTGTTACTTATTGGCTCCATGTCTGTAATGGGTTCTCACTCTAGATGTTTTCCATAGAGCTTACCATAAGATCCTTTACCATTTCCTATATATGAATACAAATCAAAAATATTCTAGAATGTTCCAATGTTCGGATTTAACTATCTAGCTTAGTTAGTACTGGATAAAAGCAGTGAGTAAGTGGATTGTCAATCATAAGACTATGACGCCGAGGAAGTGCTAATGTTAATTTTTCTAGACTCTGTTGGTAATTAAAAAGGTGAATGGACATCTTCTTTTGTCCTAAAGACATGTTTTTGCCACATAAAATGAATCAAAAATTGAGTAATCTGATTGACAAGCTGTATCTTCTGACACTGACCCAAGTCTTTTGTCTGCAGTAATATCTAATGCTCTATGGAAGCAACTCTGCCTAAAAATGTTTCCTCAACTATCCGGCATTATGAATACTGTGGATTCTGGCAACAAGACGGAGAACGCTGCAGAGGTGGGTTGTAGCAGTTCTCATGAATGGGAGCATGCCATGAGGGAGCACAGAATTTATGCTTCTTTGGCTCGAAATCTTGTATCGTTTGAGCCAGGTGGTTGCATTGCAACCGCAATATTTGCTTCTAGCACCGATAATTATCCTGAAGAGAATATTCTTAATACTCTGGATCGAAGGGACCGAGTTGGACATAGAGCATTAGAGCATCATATTGGTCAAGTTCAGGGCAAAGCGATCCATCCGTTCCTGAGCGTCTGAATTATAAACTGGTTTCCAATTTTTGTGTTATTTCAGAAATAAACATACAGCCCTTTGAAGGTGTACTATGATAAACCTATTTCCCAATTTTTCATCTCATTGCGGTTTTTATTTTCTCTTTTATGGATAATCTTATGATTTTATTTATCCAGCTTATTTTCAACCAAATTTCCCCATATATTCAGCCAAAGCTGTGCGTTTTCGCATGGGTCACCAAATTATGCCTGATGACTCTGAGTTAGATATCCGACACCCAAATGGCAAGCAATCTGTAGAGGACAAATTTGTATGGACGTACACATCACCAGAGTTTCCCATGAGTCAGGTAGAAAGAAAGTACCTCTATCTTGGATTTATTGATACATTCTCATAATCTCATTATAAATACTTATATTATTTCCATGTCTGGTTATACCCTGCACTGGCTTCATTGGTGTAAGGAACATACATTAAAATTCAATGATTGCGTAGCCTGATGATTGTTTCACCCATACTCGAGCTGATCAAAATTTGTTCATGCACTAAAGACTGGGTGCCAAGTCCTTGTTGCCAATATGGATACCGAATCCTTGGTGTAAATATTGATTGTTTGCGTTTTAATTTGGCAGGAAAGTACTTTGCAACATTTCAAGCTTCCACAGCCGGCTCTCTGCATTGGTGGGATCTTGCAGATAGAGCTGCTCGGTAGGGTTCAGAGACAAGAAATGGACGGTTTATTTTATGTTTGGTCAGTTCTTTTCCTTGTTTACTTTGAAATAAATGACTTTCATGACTGAACTCATTTTGCTATTTTGTCTATTATATTCTTTATGACTCGATGTTTCGTTTATCCAGTGTAACTCATGTTCAAGTTCTGGGGAAGTCACTCTCACCCGTATTTGAGGTTGAAATTGTTGAACCCTCTGGAAGATATACACTGATGTACAACCCTCAAGCCCAATTCTCCTCACCTGACCTTTCCGAGGTATCAGACGAGACCTTATTGGCCAACCTTTCACCACAGATACTACGGAGACATGTCAGAGGCTGGGAGCAGATCTTGAACATTCTACGCGGCAACCTTGGAGTGGAGGTATTCCTTTCAGACGATGAGCATCATGAATCAGACGACGAGCTTTTCCAGGACTTTGCTGCCTAACGAGTGTATTCCTTTCTAATACCAGGATTTACTTATTTCTTTCGCTTCCAAAATAAAGTGTCTTCTGCCAACATTGATGATCGTATATAGCTGTAATCGTTCTCGGCTTTCTAATGGAGCTTTAGCTTCGAGATTCAGTCTCACAATGTTTGTATCTCAAGGAATACATTACACTTGAGTTTCAGATTCTGTATTCAAATCCAGAGTTGCAGATACAGTTTGACATCATACCTGCTATACGGAAACTATTAGCTGGAAAATACACCTTCACCCGGCATCCGAATTCCGATTTAAACTGTAGATAGATTGGGTTATGGGATGTCTATTTTCAGGTTGGATGATGTGCAAAGTGAACTGATGATGTAGAATCAGGTGGGAACAGAACTCAACTCAAATTGCCAGTTTGCCAACCCCCACATATAAGGCATAAACCCAGATTGATGTAACCACAAATTGCAATTGGGGGATGTTTCATATTTTGTATTCAATCAATCTACATTTGCCAAAAACTGTTTACCTGCAAATTACAACCCAGATGAAGCAATTTCATAGTTATGATGTGTTCATTGAAGAACCAAAAAGAGTAATCAGCTCCGGCCAAGGGAGACGAAGCGGTACCGACACAAAGAAACTTAGGGTTTGATATAATTTACATTTCAAATGAAGCATTAGTTGGGCAGATTAAACCATGCCTGAAAATTACATTTCCCAGTTTGTTCCACCACTAAAAAGTACTGTAAGAACTACTAAGCACTGTGTTTCATACAGGCAATGAAACTTTGCACTCATAAAGGCTTTTTTTTCTTCACATAAAAAACAGCCAAAGTAGCAAAAACAACTTATTACCCTTCCTACTTCCTGCTGAACAAGCTTCTCAGCTTACCCCTCTCGAGACGCTCCAGCAGCTTCTTGGACCCGGGAATATCCATCTCTGTTAGCTTCTTGAGGTACCCGATTGCCCCATACGAGATCATCAGCTTCTTGCACTTCTTGCTCGACGAGAGACCTGCCAGGCACGCCACTGCGTACTTCTTAGCCATGTTGTTTGGGCTTGGGTCGAGCAGCTGAACCAAGCTTGGCACGCTCTTTTCGCCCTTCTTGACTTCTCGTTGGTTATGTGGCACTGTCATCACCCTGTGCAGCCACCTCTCTCGCCCCGTTACTCCTGGCATCCAGCATCTTCACGAGTAAGGGAATGCATCCGGCTTCAGCTACCATCCTCTTTGTCTCCGTTGAGGTGCAGATTCAACAAATTGCCGATGCAGCTACCATCCTCTTTGTCTCCGTTGAGGTGCAGATTCAACAAATTGCCGATGCAGCTGCCTGCTGCGCGCCCACAGATCAGGACTGCAGCACATGGACCAGTCGCGGCAGGAAACCAAGAGTCTCGAGGATTTCTATCGAAACCGAGCCAACCAAGTTCCTTAGCGCCGCAACTGCAGACTCCTGAGGCAAGGGACCGTCAAGATACACCAACAGGCTTCGGATTCCCCCTTCCTCGACAACCATCCTTCGGAAGCTCTCGTTGCTAGCGGTAAGATTCTGTAAGCACTCAGCTGCGTACTCCTTTGAACCCAGCAAGAGTCCCTAAACCATGACCCTCACGGTTCCTTCATCAGCCAGGGCTTGCCGGACCTCAGGAACCGCCGACAGGTTCTTGATGGTGCAAGCAGCCGCAGCCTGCGATACAGAGTCACCAGTACGACAGACCTCCACCAGAGGACCGACACCTCCGTGACCAACCACCGCTCGGGCTGTTTCAGCTGACATTGAGAGCCTCTGGAGGGAAATGGTGGCCTTCTCCTTAGAGACAGGGCTGCCAGACTCAACCAGCCTTATGAGTGGAGGAAGAACACCTTCCGAAACAAGCCAGTCCTCGTAGCTCCCGGCTTCAGCCAGCGAACAGATCACCGTGACAGTCTTCTCTCGGATTCTAGCATTCGTCGCGGTCAGGAGGCTGACCAAGGCCGCGATATTGCTCCTCCCCTAAGGAGGCTAAAACACTCTTCTCATCCTCTTTCATGATCTCCACAAGGCTGTCGAGAGCCCGGTGCTTCGACTCCAAATGCCCGATCTGGAGCCTTGCAAGCAACTCCCTTATGTTCTCCGGCTCCGACGACAGAAACGAACACGAAGACGACGATGAGGTCGAGGGCGCGTTAGCAACCTCACTAAGAACACCAGTCTTGATCAGCAGCCCACAATCATGTAAATTCAAGTCCAATTTCCCGGACAACGAATCGAGATCGCTCCGCATCCAAAGCTTGCCCTCATACTTCTCTTGTATACATAATTCAGCTAACTGGATTGCCTCATTCAGTGTCTTCACAACAGACTGCAATTGCTCCTTGCAGAGGGTGTTCTTGGAGAAGCAAGGGTGGCAAGACAAATCCGATAACCGACACGGGACCTGCTCGATCTTCGACACGATCATCTTCCATCTGGCTGGGAATCCCTTCACCTTCCTGGCTTTATCCAGCGCCAAAGGGACGAGCTCTTGTGCTTGTGAAAGCCAATCTTCGGTGTTCTCAGTATCCACCAAACCATCATGATCTCTCTCTTCCACCATGATTGCGAGTTTACAGCGAATGAATCAAGAACTCAAATTCGATCAGTGAGCTGAAATTTCAGGAACAAAAGGGTCAATTCAGATTGATAGAGGCTTGAAGCTCCAAAAAAAAGATGCAATTTTTATTTTGATCAGTGGAGTGGTTGCAACAAACAATCAATCAGATTAAATTAGAGAGAGATTAGAGGCTTCTAGAACATAGTAAGATCACGGAGAGCCCATTTTACAGGCAAAAAAAGGGGGAGAGGGAGACTAAGGAGGATTGAAGTACCAAAGAGGAGACCCCCCATTGAAATGTAAGATGTTGTTGAAAGACAAACAAGTGAAAGATCATTGAATCATATTAAATGCATAATATAAAGACTTGTAATTTAAAAATAAACCATACCCACAAATTCAAAAATACTTGAGCAATAAAGAAATTATTTTTCTGAAAAGGAAATGTCCAAATGTTCTGTATAGCATTATGTATTACTACTATTATTATATGTCATATTAGCCATTAGGTACTGAAAAAGATGGATTTCATTTCAGTTCATCCTCAAAGGGCTAAACCAAACCCATGCTTGTTCATAAAAAATATCAATAAACATTGTCGGCAAATTGATGAATGAAATTTCCAGAAATACCCTTTTTGTACATCAGAAACATGGTCATTGAAAGGAGAGTGAAGGGGGTTAGAGGGGCAGTTGAGAAAAATCAGCAATGGAAAGACTAAAATTACAAGTGGATTAGCTGCTTTGATGAGATCTGATTTGAGTGGGTACACAAATTGGAGTAGAGACAAACAGAAGAGGGATTCTTTAAGAGAGAGAGAGGCTTTGCTTTGAAGAGAAGATAAGAGGTCTCTATCAAAGAGGAGTGTATATGAATTTTTAACTACAGTCCCCACAAAAATCCCAAATGAGAAAATTATAAATAGCAAAATACCTTCAGATTAAATTAAATTTGCCAGCTTGACGGCCGCCAGAGGAATCATCTGTCTCCTAAAGCAGTTCCTGTGATTCAAAAACAATGAGAAATTAACAACAATCACATAAATAACAATTGTTTCATGACAAAGGCAAAGCAACAAAAGTAGCCAATTTATCAAAATAAAAGAAAAATCGTTTTCATATGGTAAAAATCAAAGAGAGAGGAGATCAAAGAACCAACCTTTAAGGCTCAGAAAGGGAGAAGCTTGCGCCTTTATTCAAAAGCGAAAACGAAGGCAGTTGCTTAAATCTTCAAAGCCCAAATCTTTGTGTGATTCCAGCAGTTTCAGTGGTGACCCAGAAACAGTTTCTGAGAATCAGAGGGACCCAGATATCTGATTAGGTGCTTGAAGAGGGGAAGAGGACGAGTAAACGGTCGATGAACAAGGGGAAAGGAAGGAGAGAGGATACCACCAGTTTGAGGTTTGAAAGGAGAGAACCTGCAGTACTAGAAATAAATACTGTAAACTGATTTGATAATGGGAGTTTGATGAAATCGAGAAGTGAAATTATGATTAAATAACTGAAAGCGGTTCTAAAAAGGGTGGATAATCAATTTGTGGGTTTTCTTTATACTCCGTAGGATGCCATTCAAAAATCAAACTTTTTATAATGGAGAAAAGGAAACGGTGTTTTTACAGTGTTCTGAGTATTGCCTGTCAGTGCTGCTCTGTCATGTATGATTACGTGGGACTGTGGGAGGGAGAGAGAGAGAGATCTGGACTCTGGAGGGAGGGGTATTGGACGGACTAGATTGTTTCTGGGAACAAGGAATTCGACCGTTGTGATTTGGGTTGAGAGAAATTTGAAACCTTTAGTAGACTCCCTAAGGCCTAAACCAATAGGAGCCAGAGGTGAGGTGGTATCTGTAAGGCACGTGTGGAAAAGTCAAAGCTACTCCCTCCGTTTCCTTTTAAGTGACTTTTTCAAGTCAAGCACGTAGTTTTAGAACGGTAAAAACTATATTAAATATTAATATTTTTATGAATTTTTTTTAATAATATTGTACTTATCGCCAATAACTATGAGATTGTTGAAAAAAATTATGAAAAAAATTATTATTTTATATAGTTTTTCACCCCTTAAAAAACGTGCATAAATAGTAAAAAGTCAATTAAAAGGAAACGGAGGGAGTATCATATGCAGGCTGTGGCCGTGCTGGTGTACTGTACTGTGCAACTTTACTTCATTGCCCTTGATTGCTATATGCACCCACAATTATTCGGATCGGGTTTGGATTCGGATCCTGAGTAGATCGAATTTTAGATTAGTCGGATTATCGATTTTTCTGAGTCGAGTCAAATCGAATTTGTTCCGGTTTTGGGTCGATCTAATTGGTCAAAAAAACTTGAATTTTTTAAGACCTTTTAAGAAAAGTAAAATATTAATATGTAACATTAATCTAAATAATACTATTATAATTAAATTTTTAAATATGATTAAAATAATACTCCCTCTTATCAAATACTGGAGTACGTAAGATGTTTGACTTTTGAGCACGTATTTTAATGTGTCGTAAAATTGCATAAAATATTAAATTTTTTAAAAGTTTTTTTTTTTTTATGAGGAAAAGATTCGGGTGGGCAAGCCCCACCCGGCAGCATCCTTGCGGATGAGGTCAATAAGACCTGGATTGTTGTAAATATCATTACCTCGGGCAGAGTGGCTAAGGTGTGCAACCTTATCAGCCACTCTATTGCTCATACGAGGTACATGAAAGTAACCTACTTCTTTTACAGTCGACAACATGACTTGAATATCGGAGAGGATTAGTTCAATCTCCCAAGGACATTTAGCCGTCTTGTTTAGATAGTCTATAATTATTTTGCAGTCACCTTCAACCTGGATTCTTTCAATGTGCAGTTGTAATACCTTCTGGATACCCAAAAGAGTATCCATTTATTTTTATGTGCCTGAAATTTTTTAAAAGTTTAATAGTACTCCGTGGTATTTATTAGTAAGAAGTATTAAATTGTAATATTATATAAATATTTTAAGCATAAAAACCCATATTTATACAAATCAATGTTCTAAACATACAATAATTATAAAATATATAGTACTCTGTTATTAACTTATGAGTGACCTTAACAAACACAATTTCATAACGAATCTGTGTGGGGTCTATGTGGTGCTTGTGTGACGTCTACATGGCGTGTACATGATTTTGACTTATCATCTACTCTGCATGGAGTATCATTTATGAAGGTGATTTTTTTAATTGCAATTGTACACCAGAAGTAGATTTGTTAATCGGGGTGTGGTTCGAGTCATTCGGATCCCGGGTAAAAAATCGACCAGGTGAGTTAATACCATGTAGACAACACACATGCGCTAGATTGATCCCCCACAGATTCGTCATGCAATTGGCTTCGTTAAGGTCACTCATAAGTTAAATAATGTATATATTTTATAATTATAGTATGTTTAGAGCACATATTTGTATAAATATAGTTTTTTATGCTTAAAATATTTACTCCGTGTATAATATTTTTATAATGATATTTATAAATTTAAGTATAATATTGTTATTTAGTTTAATTTGACATATTTATTTTGCAATTTAATTTTAATAATATTTTTAAAAAGTTTGAGTTTTTTGATCCGTTGAGTCGACTCAAACCCTGAACAAACCCGATTTGACTCGATCCAAAACGACTGGTAACTGGATTGAACCAAAACTCAATTTAGCTGGGATCTGAATGACCCTAACCCTAACTCGACTCGAATGACCTTGTTGTGATGTGTTGGAGCCTTTGTCCCATATCGAAAAACACGAGAACCCGAGCCTTGCATATAAGTTAGTGGGCCACTCCTCCTATTGCCAATTGGTTTTAGAATGGAACCCCGCTGGTCTTGTGTGCTCGGCTCGGGTGCGCATATGTGCTCGGATGTGTGGATCCCCCACGTTATATGACCCGCCAGAATTTACCAGACCTTATTAACAGGTTTACTAGTAGTAGTGTACAATTGCAATTAAAAAAAAAATCATACTCCGTGCAGAGTAAATGTTAAGTCAATCTAGATGGATAGTACCAACGACCATGATACTATCAGTTGCTCCAATGATATTTTTGTATGCACATATGACCAGGGGCGGATGCTCTTGAAAGACCTGGGATGCTCAAGCATCCCCAATTAAAAAAAAAATAGTATTAGTGTTAATTTTAATATTATTATATTAAAGCATCCCCTAATTATTAAAAAAAAAACAAAGAAAATAACTTACTAGTTGCTCACGTGCTTGCTTTTGAGAAAGTGGGAGAGAGAGTGTAAGGGTAAGGCTGAGGCTGTGAGGCGCGCTCATCTCCCAACCTAAAATCCCAATTGAGTTTTCCACCATTAAACCTAGACCACCATCGACCCACTTAAGGAGGCGGCGGCGACGGGGTCACAGGAGGCCGGAGGCGTGATTGTGGAGAGCAAGAGGCGTCGGCGACCGGAAGGCGTATGGTTCTTCATATTGAGAAAGAGTATGCCGAGTCTATAGAGAATGAAGACGTCATAAAAGAGTTTGAAGAACTATCGACTCGTAGAGTTAAATTTAGTTAGTTTAATATTCCTTATTGCATCCATTTGAGGGGTTAAGACTCGTTATGTTCCCCCTTGACTAGGTGTATCCATTTTGATTTCGATTAATATAAACTTTTCTTTTGTTTATCGAGTCTATTGTATATATTTTAGTCTGGTTAACTTTTGTTGTTATATGTTGATCTTTTTACATCATTGTAAGTTCGAAAATTTGACTTCTTAACTAATCTGGAGTTTTCTTTGAAACATCCCCTACTAAGTGGTTCAGGATCCGCCCCTGCATATGACAATATGAGTAGCCAATGAGTAAGTTGCTGGAGTAATAAGATCACCTAAATTTAGTACTAGTACGTAATTATTTGGGATTCTTTTTCACTTTTGTATAGTTGAATGCTTATTTGCAATCTACTACTCCGTACATTGAGTATAATGGACTCCTACTTAATAGTTACTGTATAAATTTACTTAAAACTTTTTGTATAATGTGTTTATCTAGGACCATTTAATGATAAACACGTTTTATAGACCATTTAATGAAATTATAAATTAGTTGTATATTTGAATAATAAAAACGAATTAGGTTAGTGGTTGAGGAGGTAATCCAAGGAAAAGAAGAAAAGTACGGAGGATTATACGAGTATTTCAAAAAACTGAGGTGACGATATTTCAAACTCTTGGATGAGGATTGAGGAGTCTGAATTTTCCAAAATTTAAAGATTTGGGGAGATATCAAATTTATTTAAAGATTTGGGGAAAGATTTGGGATTTGTGAAATGGGAAGCGTGGAGATGGGGACGCGTGAGACCTCCGCGTCTCCCCAAAACCCCTGTCTGCTCCTGTCGGCTTTTTCTCCTTTATTTTTCAAAAAAAAATTGTCATCTTCTACTTCTTCTTCTTCTTCTAACTTCTTTGATTTTCGCGTTCCCAGCCAAGTCCAAAGCCAAATACTACACTCGGATTTCATTTTGATTTTTGAATATCATACTGTACATTTAACCATTTTGGCACCCTTTAAATACAATAATAAATAAATAATCATAAATAGAATTCACTAAACCTGAAATTGTTAAAGTTGTTTAATGTACTCCACTTGTTTGACGAGGTCGCAGCAGGTAAGGTTAAATAAGTCATGCTTTACCTGAATCTGGATTTATTAAAGGGTAGCATTTGTAGATAATTTATGATTAATTCACCCATATAAAATAAAAATGACACAAAACCAGTCATATTTCCTTCAAGAGTAAATAACAACAATAACTCAGTCTATCATGCTAAAGTAAGGTCTGGAGGGTCAAGATTTACGTACTCTTTTTCCAAACAAGTCGAGAGAGTGTTTTCGATATACCTAAAATAATACGGTATGATACAAGAATTACAAGCAAGCATGACTCACATAAACGAATCTAGGAGAAGACATAAATGAAGCAAGGACAAAAAAATAAAAAATGGAACCATCATACTGTAGATCTTTAGTAGGGATGTTATTCGAGCCAAACAAGCCGAGCTTGGCATGCTCAAGCTTGGTTCATTTAGTAAACAAGTTCGAGCCGAGTCGAACCCAATTTTTAAACGAGCTTTCTTTTTTATTCAAGCTTGGCTTATTTTAGTAAGTGAACGAGCTCGAGCCGAGTTTTTTTCGAGCTTTAAGCTGTTTTACTTACTCATAACATATTAACCTAAAGGAAATTTCATAAATTTCGAGCTATTCAAGTCTAAGTCGAACGAGCCGAGCTTTCAACCTAGCTTAAAATAATGTTCAAGCTCGGCTTGTTTAGGTAAGCAAACGAGCTTGAGTCAAGCTTTTTTCAAGTTGATCATGAGCCGAGCTCAGCCCATATAACAACTTTAATCTTAGGGACTCATTTTGGATAAGCTTTTTCAATTTCCATTATATACTTCTCTGTTTGCAAAACGCCAAATGTGACCACTTGTACGCGAGCAATATTGGGCCTGTCGCCGATATGCATCCCCATCGGATTACTATTTTTTTAACCAATTTATTCTACAAATCAAGTTAGGTAAACTTCAAATTTAGGGGTTTGAGTTGTTTCATGAGCAAAATTTTATGCAAATTTGACAAATCAAACAATCAAAATATTATGCTGACATCTTTTAAATCTATCATCGCTCTCTTATTTCTCGTTTTAATTTTTTTTAATTTTTTATTTTTACAGTAGGCAAAAAGTTGGATGTGCTACCGACATCCATGATCATCTAACATGATGATGTTCTGGAACTCACAACAAGAACTTAAAATAACATTACAACTCAGTTGAGATTTTGCTAGAAAACCGGCTGCAAAGTTCGCCTCTCTATAGCAATGTTGGAATGTGATGGTCTCAAAACCTTCGCTAAATGAACGAATTTTTTGAACTATTTGCACCACCTTGTATGTTATTCCCTTGATTAATGGTATTGATAACGATTGAGCAGTCACTTTCAACTATGGCTCTCCGTATTCCAAGCTCTACTGCCAGTCTTATACCTGCGTATACTGCCAGGGCCGATCCTAATGTAATAGAGGCCCAGGGCGAAAGAAAATAAAGGGCCCTAACAACTTGAAATTTCTAACTATCAATAACACATTTAAATAACTTAAAATTCATATAATTCTAAAATAAAATACAAATATCTCAAAATATATTTAATGTATCACTACATTGTAAGATAAATTTTTTTAGGCTACATTGTAAGATCTTATACAACAATCAATACAATCAATACAATAGGAGAATAACAGAATAAAATCACCTACATGACTGAATAGTAATAAACACAAACCAAAAGCAATTCGAAGCAAACTGCAAACACTTGAATCCAACTGATTGAATTGAATCGAATCAATTTCCCAAATAGAGTAGTCTAGTAGAGGACCTTACGGGCGAAATCCAACGAAATAGGAGCAAAGGATAGGAGTGACTGCTGCCATGGCGGTGTTATGAAGCCGAGAGGCTTGAAGCTGTTGAAATTCACAAGGCTCGCTCCGCCTTGAATGTCCAACTGATTTTGCCTCTTTCTAACGCTTAAATCCCTAATTTGTTGTGAAAAAGATGAAGAAGAAGAACCGCCCACCTGCAATTAGGTTACACCTCTTTCAAGGGAAACCGGCTTTCACCTCTTTTAATGCGCCTACAATTAATTCGATTAAAAAAAATTAATTTTCAATGTTGAAAAGCGGTGTGTTGCTGAGCTTTGAAAAGCCGGCCTTGTATTTGTTTGGGTTGACCATTTGTTTAAGTTTGGGCTCTTTATTACCATTTACACACATATACATATACCGAAATGAAATATGCTATTGGGCCCCTAGAAATTTTGGGCCATGGGCAATCGCCCAGCCTGTCCTTGCCTCTGGGCCGGGCCTGTATACTGCAAACGGCTCAGCTGGGATGATAGAGCTCATCTTAACATTGCATTTATGAATCCGAATAACCTAACCATAATTATTCCTAAGAATTCACCCAATCTAACATTGCATTTATGAATCTGAATAACCTAACCATAATTATTCCTAAGAATTCACCCAATCTAAAGATGACTACCAATCTTGACCGAAGCATCTACATTAATCTTAACGATATTTTAACGATATTTTTTGGGGGACATTTCCAAATCGTCTTAAAATTTTTGGTTTTTGAACTTTTGATGGAATTAGTGGTTTATCAAAAGAGTTTTTATAAATATGGTGGTTTTTTGTAATCCCTAATTTTTGGGTTTTAGACAACTCTTGTTATTACGAGGGATAAAGTCGAATATATGTGTCGAGGTAAATGCATAGGTTGAGTCTATTGTACCAACTAAAGCTTTGTCACATAGCAGCAGTAATGGAAGGCTTCTAATACAAGTATATAATTCTTATAATTGGATCATTGCTAACAGTAACAGTGAAAGAATTGCTCATCTGTGAAGGAAATCACAGTACATATCTGTGGCTATTTTAAGTGCTCAGCCAAACTTGTTGGTTGTCAGTTATATTAGTGATTTACGATTACTGGTGTTGTCACACACATTTCTGCAAGGGTCTATTGTTTCATGATCATAAATGTCGTGTCCTACCTTGAGTTGTAATCGTGGCAGTACCGCTTTCTCCCGTCTCTCATGCCTCTTCGGGACAAAGCTGAGTGTGTGAGCCAAAATCTGTTGACACACCTGAACCAAAATCTGAGTATGAGGACACTGATATGCATTGCTGTTAGTATGGTTAACACCAGCAACTTCATGAACCTGGTATCAGCAATGAAATTTACATTCAAAGAATAGAAACTACTCATGTGGGAAGAAATATTAGTTAATTTGGACTGTAGATAGATTCAAAAGTAGGAGTATTTTCTACCTGGGTTCAATTTACTCTTGCTTCTAAAATATGATCTTCGGTTAATTTGGATTGTAGATAGTTTGGACTGAAATTTCAGTTGAGCCTAAAATCATCCTGAAGAAATGACGGGACTTTTCTGATGTCTGATTAGCGTCTCTCCAAGTGTTGCTGTTCAAAGGTAGAAAGATTTCAGATACATAAGAGAGTCCACTGACAGTAGAACCACAATCTTTGAAGTGAAAGTCTTCTTAGACGGAATTGATGCTCGAACTCAGCCACCATGGCCTGGTAATCCTAATTCAAAATTCTACTTAGTTGAACAGCTATCACTTAATGATAAACAGTCGGATGTTAAAAAACATAACAATGAACTTCAGAGTTACCAAAGCCAAAAAAGAACAAGAATAGATCAACAAATGCATCCACCGCCAAGTATTCATCGTTTTTGCAAAAGGAACTCACTAACAATTGTTAGGCAAGGGAAATAAATGTGCTACAATATTTTTCATAATCATTATCCAAAAAACACAGTTAATCTAGGAAGGCAAGTAAGAAAAATTCGTCTCTTTGTTCATACTAATGACATTGATTAATAGAATTCTGTAAGCACAAAACGCAGGCAAGGAAAGCAGATATCGCGGGACTGCAAAGAATACTTACACCATGGGCAATCAATTTAAACATTTCTTTCTGTTCAAACCTTCCAATCCAAGCTTTCCAGTGTTTTTGATTGATGCCTTTTTGTTGACTGCATAAGATCCAAGTGCAGTGGAACTCTTTAGCATCTTCAAACACAACAATAAACATCCAAATCACTAACCACATAGCAACTGACCACTAAAGCTTTGGACACACCATCTAACTGTTTTGAAACAACTTCCACAGCATTTTCCATATTTTGCCTTGCAACAAACTTGACATTGGAAAACAACCATCCCTGCAACAACAATGGAGACATGCACAAAGAATTATCGAAAATTAATACATAATAGGTGGCTCCATCCAGCTAGGGCCAACCAACAGAACTCAAAAGAATTAAGCCTGGGTTCAAAGCGATGGAGCCAAGAAACGGAGATATGAACTAATAAAACTTAAAATAGAAGGTATTGTTGGCACTGATACATACTCCATATAGGAACTCGTCAACTCCTTTCAATTCAGCAGACAGAACCTTTAAAGCAACAATTTTTCCATTTTCCAGCTTACCTTGAATATAAAAAAGTATCAGAGTAAGAATCCTTTCACTAATCAGACTTTTCAGTCCCAAATATCAGATAACTAAAAATTCTTGTCAATTGATCCAAGCTCCACTAGCATGTGACAGGAGTAACACACTTTCTAAGCAAGGGCTTCAATATCATCTTGTTGAAAAACTCTATCCCTGAACTAAAATCGATAACCAGAAATTCACTTCTGGTTAAGTAAAATGAATGATGCTTTTTGAAGCAGAAGCTTAACAAATCTTGGCAATATGGGCAAAGAAACAAACAACTCTTTCTTAAAACAAAAGGGAAAGCAAATTGCTCTCGATAAATAAATAAGTGGGCATGCTCACCAAGGCAGTAGCAATTTTCGACTCTCTAATGCCTGGCCCCTAGGCATGTGGAATGAGGTACAAGGAGAAATGTTCTTCTCAGCACTAAATATATAAATGTTGACAACTGAAACATCTTCCTCCTCTCTTCACATTGGTAGAAAGAGAGCATAAAAGCAACAAAGTTACAAGGATGAGAATTTGCCATAAACTAGAACATGACAAACCAAATAGACCACATTTGGACTCAACATAACCTACACGCTTTCTGATGTTCAACACCTGATCGTTTCAATGTCAGATGCCAAATATTTTTATGTAATCAAATAAATACTTTTTCTGATGGATTTCTTTTCATATAAATAACTATTTATGTTAAGATAAATGCATGACATTTTATGCAAAAATATAATATTTCTATTACTTTTTACATATTCTAATGAATTAAGATAGAGTGAATACTTACTAAAAAAATAGTGAAGAATTAACACACTAACACACAAAAAAAAAAAAAAAAAAAAAGAGGGAACAATTAACATACTTTTAATAATGCAATGCTAACCTATACGAGAAATCTAACAAAGTGACACATCTCAATCTGAATAAACTCGACTTGAATCTGACTCAATTCACCTAGTTGTCATATTTACTCTAAAGAGAGGGAGAATGCAAAAGAAGAATATCGGGATTGGTTCCTAACTTCCTATTAATCCATCGATGTGAGAAAAGACTCATATTGCCCATCAATCATAAAAATAAATTATACTCCATCCGTTCGGCAAAACTTGTCATTTTAACTCTCCATACAACTTTTAATAAAGCTAATAATTACACACCTTTTTTACTAATTTACCCTCATTTATTACTCTACTTTTTACTTTATCAAAAACTACAACTCACACCACATCAATCAAATCAAGGGCATTTTAGTAAAGTAGAAGCAAAAATATCTAAAATGACAAGTTTTTCCGAACAAAAACAAAACTCTAAAACGACAAGTTTTGCCGAACGGAGGGAGTACTATCTTCATTTCAAAATAGATGGTAATTTTTCAATTTGCACAAAATTTAATAAAATACTCCACTTTTAAAAAAAACATCGTCATTCTACTAATTTTTTTTATAAATTTTATTATTTTTTAAAACCCACAATGCATTTTAATCAATCAAAATCTTTTAAATAGTAAACAACATACAAATCATACTTATATAGTGCTTAATCCTTTTTCATTTGTGAAATGCGGCACTTTCTAATGGTTTATTCTATTTACATTTTAGTGAGGTTTCTAATGATGTATCCTATTTATGTTTTACAGCATTTCTAACCATTTTTTTTCATAATCTCTCTATTACAAAAATAATAATAAAAAATGGTGTTATAAGCAAAAAAATTTCTCTATAATTCTCCAATATGGAGATTTTCTCTATTCTCCAAATTAAAGAATTTCAATAATTCAAAGTGCTTTCTTTTGAATGTGACTTAGAGCAAGCCCAACAGATGGTGGACATGCTAGGGCGGGATGAGTTTCACAAAAGCGGCTTTGTGGGTACGTATCTATGATCTTCTTTTTGAAGCATATACCAGACTAATGGTGGACATGCTAGGGAGGGTGTTTGGTGGGATCTTGGAGATGGAGGAGAGTGACATGCTCATATGTGGGAAGTTCATTCGAATGCGGGTGATGTTGGACCCAACGAAGCCGCTAAGAAGGGGAATTATGATCACACTAAGGGGTAAAAAGATGTGGCTGGAAGTTAGGTATGAGTGGCTGCCAAACTTTTGCTACTCCTATGGGCGAATCGGACATGTCGAGATAGATTGTGAGGTCGAGGACGAGGGAGGGAAGTTCACGGTTTAACACTAATCTTGCCTCTGGGGATGATCTGTGTGAGCCGTGAGGTGTGTGGGAGACAAGAGTCCGGCTTCCATGTGTTTTATGAATGCCAAATAGCCAAGGAAGTATGGAAAGGTGCAACCAACGTGAAGAGGTTTTGGAAAAGGTCGACATCTATGTGGGAGGTCTTCCAGAATGTCTTCTTAACGAGCTCCGATGCGGAGAGACAGAGATGGGAAATGATTTTGTGGCATGGGGGGCCCGGGGGGCTAGAAATAAGAGAATCTTCGAGAATAGCGTCAAGCCACCACAAGTAGTGCTGCAAGAGGTGGATAGTGAGCTGAGGGAGTTCAGGAAATATACGGACTCCATTGGTGCTATTCATGATAAGGTACCGCAACCGGGTGGTATTGTGTGGGAGAGGTCGAGACATGGATTTATTAAGTTCAATTGTGATGCATTTATCACCAAGGCAAATGGAGTGAGCTTCAGCTCTGTCGGACAACGTAGGATTGAGTGCACTAGTAATGTTGAGATTGCCAAATCGGAGGCCATCCGATAGGATGTGAAGATTGCAAAAGAGAGAGAGGATTGAAGGTTGTACTATTTGAGTTTGACTGTCTTCCTCTCATTACGAAACTTTTGGATGTCTATGCAGGATTAGGAATGCTCGGCATGATGATCGAGACAATCACCAAGGCGGCCAACAACATCATTGATGTTATTTGGTCTCATGTTTGACGCGAGGGAAACAACCTGGCTCACAGCTTGGCGGCAATTAGGCCTATTCATGACTCTTTGTTTTTTTCAATTTAGTCCTTGCCTTGTAACATTGCTACATTGTTGGTTGAAGAACCAACTACTGATTGAATGAAAATGTTGTTTTTCTCCAAAAAAAAAAAAACTGATTCCTCATCTTGATTTTTTGGAGAATATATGGATGATTTTTGGTCCAACAATTTCTCCATTATATTCTCCAAAATAGATAATAAAGCGAAAAAATGGAGATCATTCCCTGAATTTGGGGAAATTTCTTATATATCATGGGGTAAACTTCATAATGGGGAAGTTGTTGAAATTGAACAAAAAATATTAAGAATATGGCTAATAATTCTCTGTTTTGGGGATTGTTTTAAGAAGTTATTGGGCATGCTCTTACGGTACATTAAAAAAAAGTCGTGTTGACTCCACCTTTATGAATATATGTGATATATTTTTGTAGGGATGATAGAAGACAAAGAAGGTAGTATTTTATGCAAATATTAATTAAATTATATGGTTCTTTTATTTGATTTGATTTATTATTTTTGAAATTTATTTATTTATTATGCGGATATATTTATTATGCGGGTATATCTACTTAAAATCAGATTTGGTTCAAAAGATTTATTTGATTTCATTAGATCTGATTTTTAGAGATTTGTTTTTTTGTTTTGGATATATAGCTATTTGGTCTACAAGGCTGTTACAGATTTTGTGCAAACTTCAAATAAAGACATGCTAGAAGAATTTGTTGAAGACCATGGGCTGATTTGTTGGAAGGAGTATTCAAATTCAAACGGGCTGATTTTGTGGAAGAAGTTGGTGCAGATTTTGAATTCAAACCGATTGATTTTTTGTGCAACCAAAAATCAGATTTGGTGGGATTTAATTTAAACCGCCTGAAATTCAAGCAAAAATCTGGGAATTCCAGCAGCAAAATATCAGTCCATATAGCCTATAAAAGGGAAGGCGCAAGTGGTGAAGAAAGACAAGAACAACAACACAAGCACAGCTCAAAGACTTCACCATTTCTATCGGCTTCTCGCTAATCTATTTTCTTTTTCTCCCTCGTTGTAATTGCTTTTATTTCTAGTTTAGAGAGAAGAAAAAAATCTGAGTGTCATAGGATAAATCCTTCTTGTTATACTAAGAGTATCCCTATACTCAAACGTATACACACGTTGGTTTGGCTAGGGCTATTATTTCACGAGCGTTTTGGGTTGACTAGATAGTAGCGGTGAGGCTACGAGAATGGTTGTTCTTCTAAATTGTATCTAGGACTCTAAGGGATTTGAGTTGACTAGATAGGAGCGGGTGAGGCTTCGAGAGTTTAGAAGAAGGAAAGATCTTCTCGGTTGTAAAGTGAAATAATAGTTGTTTGAATCCTACGGGTTGGATAACCCTAGGCGGACACGTAGGCTGGTTTAGAGCTGAACTTCGTTAACAAGTCAAGTGTTCTTTATTTCTTTCGTATTATTTGTTAACTGTTTGATTTCTGCAGTCAGCTCAAGACATCTAAAGATCAGTTCAAGACCTTGAGATCGAGTTCAAGGCCTTGAGATTCGATATCAAGCCCTTAAAGTTGCTATTGCTAGAGACTTTGCGAAAAGATTTCATACTCTATTCAACCCCCCTCTAGAGTATTTGTCTAATTATCATTTATATTAAGTACTCGATTCTTCAATTGATATCAGATCCTAGCTCACTTGTTTGATTTAACAATATGTGAGATCAATCATGAGTACTGTAGAAGAAGGTGGATTCTCTCAGGGAAGGTCGTCTAATCGTCCTCCTCTCTTATGTGGCGATAACTTTGTGCATTGGAGGTCATTAATGCAAATGTTCATCATTGATCAAGATATGGAGCATTGGGAGCGCATAAAGATAGGATCACACATACCAATGAAGCCTGTTACTTCAGGAGGAGAACAAGTGGCGAAAACAGAAGAAGAATATAACCAGACTGATCTGAAAAATGTGGCCAAGAACTTTCGGGCCATGAGCGTGATGTATTGTGGTTTGAATGCTGATGAATTTAATCATATTTCATCTTGCATGAGTGCTAAGTAGATCTGGGATAAATTGGTGGTGACATACGAAAGTACGAGCCAAGTCAAAGAAACTAAAATCAGCATTTACTTGCGACAGTATGAGTTGTTCAAAATGTTGCCTACGGAAAGAGTGAAGGAGATGTTCAAAAGATTTACACGGATCATGAACAATCTGGATTCTCTCGGCAAAACCTTCACCAATGAAGAAAAAGTCAAAACGATCTTGAGGAGCTTGTCAAAAGCGCAATGGGGTCCAAAGGTAACTGCAATAGAGGAAGCTCAAAACCTATCGACTTTGCCTCTGGATGATCTCCTTGGTAAGCTTACCCACGAGATGATCCTTGGCGAGGAAGATGGGGAAGTAGCCTCTAGTGTGACAAATTTGGCCCTAAAAGCTAAAAAGGAAGAAGCATCCTCAAACGACGACGAGAGTGGAGATGAGGAGGATCCCTTTGCACAAATCACAAGAGGGCTAGCACAAATAATCAAGATGAAGAAGAAATTCTCAAATCGAGAATATTCCAGATCTTCAAAGCACCGAGGTAAGTCTTCTAACCCTAGTAAGACATCGAAGATTCTATCTTGCTTTGAATGTGGTGAAACAGATCACTTTGCAAAGGAGTGTCCTCAAAAGAAGAAGGGTAAACATCGGAAGAATGATCGAAAGAAGAGTGATTCAGATTCCTCCAGTGAATCGGACTCGGAAAATGGTCCAGCAAATCTTCGCTTGATGGCAGATAAAGAAGAAACTCCTAAGAAACGTCTTGGAGCAATGGTATGAAATTTGATTTCTAGTCCTACTACTGTGTTGTCTGAATTTTTGCAAAACATGATTATGAATGAAGAGAATTATATTTTGGAGACTAACACCTTAAAAGAGAAGCTATTGGAACATTGATTTGTCGTTGTAAAGGAAAAATCTCAAAGCCTCACAGTCAGCCCTTGACATTAAAGTCAAGGCCTTGGAATCGGAAAACTCCGATCTCAAGCATGATCTTTCTTCTCTAAGACACCGTAATAGTGAATTGGAGAATGAAAAGATCAAGCTGACTCAGAAGTGTTGAGACCAGCAGGCATCACTTGTTCGATTCACTCATTCCAAGGCCAATCTCGATAGGATGTTAGGTGAGCATCAATCATCCCTCAACAAAAGTGCTATTGGATACAACAAATTTTTTCCAAAGAAAGCCCCTACCACTTTTGTAAAGGCTAAAGGGAATTGGCGTACACCCACATGTTTCTTTTGTTGTAAGAAGGGTCATGTCAAGACTACTTGTCCTTATCGTAGAAATGATCCTTATATAATTCGTAATACTTTTCCATTGTGTTTAAAAGGACAGGTAAAGCAAATTTAGGTTCCTAAAATGACTAGACCACCAAACATAGTCTTTCCCAATTATGAATCTAAGTTTCTAGCTTGGTCTAGCCAAAAAGATTGAAGTTTGGTTGTTTTGCAGGATATCACCAAGATCAAAGAGCATAAATGGATTGAAACAATCGCTCTTGGTGATAAATGATTTTTTTATATTTATTATATGCTACTAATGATTCTCTTTGCTTAGTATTTCTCATTGGAGCTTGATATGTTGAACAAGGAAGCATTGTTCGTAGGGGGAGTAATGGTTGCTGAATTTCAATTCTTATAATGCTGTCTGCTAACATCTCAAGGCCTTGAGATCAGTTTCAAGGTCTTGACTGTAACAAATTTTTTGGTTGTTATCTTTCTTAAACTCGATTTCTTCCATTACTTGTTGCAAGACAAAAAGGGGGAGAAATGTTATATGGTGCTTATACTTATGCTTGTTATATGATGCTCCGCATGCGCTATATTTATTTGCATGGTGCTTATACTTATGCTTGTTATACGATGCTCCGCATGTGCTATATTTATTTGCATAATTGATATTTGGTTTGTCTTCCATCAATGGGGAGATTGTTGACTACACCTTGATGATAATATGTGATATATTTTTGTAGAGATGATGAAAGACAAATAAGGTAGTATTTTATGCAAATATCAATTATATTATATGGTTCTTTGATTTATTATTCTTGAAATATATTTATTTATTATGCGGATATATTTATTATGCAGGTATATCTACTTAAAATCATATTTGGTTCAAAAGATTTATTTGATTTCTTTAAATCTGATTTTTAGAGATTTGTTATTTGTTTTGGATATATAGCTATTTGGTGTACAAGGTTGTTACAGATTTTGTGCAAACTTCAAGTAAAGATATGCTAGAAGAATTTGTTGAAGACCATGGGCTGGTTTGATGGAAGGAGTATTCAAATTCAAACGGGATGATTTTGTGGAAGAAGTTGGTGCAAAATTTGAATTCAAATTGGCTGATTTTTTGTGCAACCGAAAATCAGATTTGGTGGGATTTAATTTAAACCGCCTGAAATTCAAGCAAAAATCGGGGAATTCCAGCAACAAAAAATCAGTTCATATAGCCTATAAAAGGGAAGGAGTAATGATACGGGGTTAGCTGTAGGATGACCCGATCTTCGACAATATAATCAAGACTCAAAGACAAAAACGGAAGCAAAAGACTCAAGAACACCAAGCAACTTGCTCGATATCGACAAGGAAAAGAAAATGCAGCAACTCGGCCTAGGGCAACTTGACTCGAAATCGACCAAAGACAACGAACAAAGACTCAATCAAAACAAGAACAAAGACTCGACAAAATAATGAAATAAAGACCGATAGATTGGGTGATTCGAACTAAAATAGAACGAGATAAAGACCCCAGGCCTCCTAAGATCCAATGTTCCAAAACACGCTTGGCGGGTGCTTGGCGGTAGGGTAGGGTCAAGGGTCTAGGCGGGGTGTAGGCGGGGTCTAGGCGGATTTCATGGTGGAGCTTTGTTGTCTAGACGGGTTTTAACGACCTTGGTGGTGGGGCGAGTTCAAGGGTTTAGGCGAGGCTCTAGGCGGGTCTTGAAGGGTTTTTTAGAACAGTGGGGTAGGAACCAAATATCAACGACTATAAAGCCCGCCTCTACAACCTTACACAACCAAGCGGACAACTTGGAGGCACAAGGAGGGGACTTGTGATTACCAGGATCACCAATCTCTCGCGAGGTTGATGAACTCAAAGCAAACCAAGCAAGATCAATTACCAATTTGCAATCGATGAGCAACGCTTCGAATCGATTGACTTTCTCACAGATGTGTTTCACACAAGAACTGTATTTCTGAATTATGGAAGACGTAAGTTCTACAACTGATGGAGGCCGACTACTTAAACCCTAACAAGACTAATTTCGGCCAAATTGAAATAAAATAATAATAAAAATATTAACTTAGATAAATTAATAAAATAACCCTAAAAGTTTCCTAAAATAGCTTAAGTAGAAAAATTGCTAAAATAAGAAATAAAACAAGGGTTCAAGACTTAAAGAAACTCGGCTCCAAACTCGGCTTAAGGTGGCTCGGCCACAAGGCCTATACACATGTAGCTCTTCAATGATGGCTCGGGGAGTTGAACCTTGCTCGAGAACAAAGCATGACTCACAAAAGTGAATGAGTCGCATTGAAGCTTCTTGGCTCGGGCTTGAGTCATAGGTCCGTCTCCTAGGATGATTGGCGTGTCCGGAGGTGTAGAAGATGGTCCCGCATCAACCTCCCCTTCTTGGAAAGAATTCGACCACGAATCCAAGTCCTCGTCCACGGCTAAGTATGGAATAAGATCCGCGACGTTGAAGGTAGCACTCACGCCATATGTTCCAGGAAGCTCCAGCTTGTAGGCATTGTCACCCACCTTCTGTAGAACCTTGAAAGGTCCATCTCCTCGTGGTGCAAGCTTGCTCTTCCTCTAATTGAGAAACCTCTGTTGATGTGATCTTATTACCATATGAGCCCAAGTCACACGAAATCTCAATTGAGAAAACAGTTTGGCGATACATCGGTATTTTGGATCCACCGGACTGTATAAAATTCCGATTGAAGCCTATGGGTACTTGTTGGAAAGATATTTTAAGTGACTACAACTTCCATGAAGAACACTGTTGCCAAACCAGCCTTGAAGATGTCCGAAAATGTTGTTCTTTACAACAACATGAAATCTGGCAGCTTGTGAGAAATGTGTTTATTGAAGACGGAACGCATTCAATAAAATCGAATAAATTGGTGCAATCAAGATGCATATTTTAATATGTATTGATGGTGTTGAAGGTTGTCGACTATTCGCCTTTCCGCCCCTTAGTTTCCGACCTCATTTTCCATCATTTCGAGGGACCTTTTATATTATCCGCTCAATAAGTGTTTTAGCTAGCCTTTGGCCTTTCATTTAGCATTATTTTTCCTATATAAAGAGTTTGTATGCTCACTTAAAAATCAGATTTGAGATTAATGAAAAGTGTGTGTCCTTTGAATCGAGATGATTCTAAATTGTTGTTGGTGAGATGCCTTCAACGTCCTCTGATGTGAGATGCCAAAGAGAAATCCGTTTGTGAATCATTACTGGTGAGATGCTTGTGATTGATTCCAAACAAAGACTCAATCATTCGAAAGCGAGATTCTGACATTTGAGAGAGTGAGTTTTGTAGATCTTGTGGTGAGATGCTCCAAGATCTAGCAATCCATATCCTTGTCTTTTATTTCCAATAAATCCCTAAAAATCATCCCCACAAAAGAGTGTGCAAAAGTTCGAGGCTTGGTCGATCGATCCTTTGGGTTTCATATCATCTCTTTCCACATGTGCACCCACACTAGATCCCCAGGCTGGAACGTCACCAATCTGCGCCCCTTGTTGGCCTTATTGGCGTTGTACTCAGCCTTCCGCATAAGCTGTTGACGCGTCCGTTCATGTAGCTCCTTGACGAACTCAACATGCTTACCTGCGTCAAATGACTCATTCTCTCTCATAGGATATGGAGTAAGATCAAAATGGGTTAGTGGATTAACACCATACACACATTCAAAAGGAGTGATTTTAGTTGATGAATGCATGGTCCTATTGTAAACAAACTCCACATGAGGTAAGACTTCTTCCCAAAGCTTCAAATTCTTTCTTAATATGGCTCTAAGGATAGTGGTTAAGGTTCTATTAGTCACCTCAGTTTGGCCATCAGTTTGGGGGTGACTAGAGGTATAGAATAACAATCTAGTTCCCAATTTGTTCCACAATGTACGCCAAAAATGACTTAAGAACTTAACATCTCTATCACTCACTATGGTTTTCGGCACTCCATGCAACCTAACTACCTCTCTAAAGAATAAATTAGCAACATTGGTAGCATCATCAGCTTTATGACATGCAATAAAGTGAACCATCTTAGAAAATCTATCCACCACCACAAATATAGAATCCCTCCCCTTCTTAGTTCTAAGCAATCCCACAATAAAGTCCATAGAAATATCTCCCAAGGGGCTGAGGGTATAGGGAGTGGTGTGTACAATCCATGGGGCATGAGTTTAGACTTGGCCTTTAAGTAATCAATACATCTCTCAAGGCAATGTTCTACATCCCTAAGCATATGTGGCCAAAAAAAGTGTGACTTAAGTGTGTGGTAAGTCTTATCTCTCCCAAAATGACTCATTAAACCTCCACTATTAACCAATAATAAACGAAGAGAAAACCTAGGTATACACACTTGGTCTTTCCTAAACAAGAATCCATCAAAGATATAAAATTGGTCGGTAGGACCCTTATCTAGGCACTTTCGAAAAACATTCCCAAAATCAGCATCATTAGCATACAATTCCTTAATGTATACAAAGCCTAAGACTCTAGAATCCAAAGTGGTCAAAAGGACATGTCTCCTAGATAAAGCATCAGCAACCACATTGTCTTTTCTATCCATCTACCATGCCTCCTATCAAGTTTATCTTGGCTCTTAAAATGTTTTAAAGATTCATGATCAGTCCTAACTCCTAAGTATAAACTCTCTAGGCCAAAGGTAATGGGACCATGTCTTAAGGACTCTAAACAATGCATATAATTCCTTGTCATAAGTAGAGTAATTAAGACATGCACCTTTCAACTTTTCAGAAAAGAAGGCTATAGGCTTACCTTCTTGCATGAGGACTCCGCCTATGCCAACTCCGCTAGGATCACATTCAACCTCGAAAGGTCAAGTGAAATCAGGCAAAGCAAGCAATGGAGCTTGCGTCAACTTCTTCTTAAGCTGCCGAAATGCTTCCTCCTGAGTTGGACCCCACCTGAACTCGCACCGCTTCTTCGTGAGTTCCGTGAGAGGGGCTGCGATGGAGCTGAAGTCGCGCACAAATCGCCGATAGAAGCTCGCCAAGCCTTGGAAACTCCTCACATGGCCGATGTTGGTAGGAGTCGGCCAGTCCTAGATTGCTTTGATCTTAGCTTCGTCGACTCGCAATCCACTTGAGCTCACTACAAAACCAAGAAAAGACACTTGATTATTACATAATTCACATTTCTTCAAATTAGCATACAAGTGTTCTAATCTTAGAGTAGAAAATAATTCCCTTAAATGTGTTTCATATTCCTCAGGTGATTTACTATAGATAAGAATGTCATCAAAATACACAACAACAAATTTACTTATGAAATTTCTAAGCACATAATTCATTAATCTCAGGAAAGTACTAGGTGCATTAGTCAAGCCAAAAGGCATAACCAACCATTCATAGAGTCCAAATTTGGTTTTAAAGGCTGTTTTCCATTCATCACCTTCCTTCATCCTAATTTGATGGTAACTGCTTTTTAAATCAATTTTTGAAAAGATAAAAGAACCATGCAACTCATCTAACATGTCATCTAAGAGGGGTATAGGATGGTGATATTTTAAAGTTATTTTGTTAATGGCCCTACAATCTACACATATTCTCTATGAACCATCTTTCTTAGGGACTAACAACACATGCACAACACATGGACTCAAACTTTCCCTAATGTATCCCTTGTCCAACAGTTCCTGGACTTGGGATTGAACCTCTTGGGTTTCAGTGGGATTCATTCTATAAGCAGGCCTGTTAGGCAAGGAAGCCCCTGGAATGAGATCAACTTGATGCTCAATTCCTCAAACAGAGGGTAGACCAGCTGGTATGTCCTCGGGGAAGACATCCTTATACTCTTCAAGAAGATATAGGATGTGGGGAGGGAGGGTAGCTCTAAGCTCCTCACTCAACATGTTCAACCCTTTGCATAGGAGCATGAGGGTTGTTTCCCCATCCGCAAACTCGTCTAAAAATGTACACTTGGAAGCCAAGAATACCTCTCTAGGCCGAGTAGGGGTAGACACATGGCTTGACTGGGCCTCCTTATCTAACTCACCTTTACTTACCTTCCGCTTCTCAATCTCATCAGCCACCTGGGTTGGCGTCATAGGCTTGAGAACTACATTCTTGCCCTGAAAAGTAAAGGAATATCTGTTAGTAAAGCTGATGCGGGACCATCCAAGACACCTTCAGACACACCTATACTTGGGGATGACCCTATGATTCAAGCTCGTGAGAATGATGTCATCCTCAAGAGAAAGAAGAAGGCTCCACCTTGGGTCGTTCGTTTTTGGGTTCGTCATGCACAGTTGACAGCTTTTCGACGTCTCGGTAAAATGAGTCGTACGGATTCAATATTAATCGGATTGGATCGTGCCATACCTTGTCGGAACGAGGACGAAGAGATCTACAACTTTGCTGTTGAGAGTTTTTCCAGATTCGACCTAGAGCTTGACCGAAAATCACATTCTTTGATGCTGTCACTGTTTTAGACGGGAATTTACTTAAGTGTTGGAACTCTTTTTATTGCTATTTTTAGAGACCTTATTTGCTTAAGTTATTTTAGGCAATTTAGGGGTTATTTTTAATTATTCTTTTAATTATTATTTTCCATCTAAATCAGCCCTAGGTTATATATTGACGGCTGATCTTCTTGTAAAAATTAGACGTCTTCCATTATTCAGAAATACAGTGCTTTGTGTGAAACACAACTGTGAGAAAGTCAATCGATTCGAAGCGTTGCTCATCGATTGCACAATTGGTTATAGATCTAACTTGGTTTGCTTTGAGTTCGTCAACCTCGCGAGAGCTTGGTGATCCAGGTAATCACAAGTCCCCTCCTTGTGCTCCCAAGTTGTCCGCTTGGTTGTGTAAGGTTGTAGAGGCGGGCTTTATAGTCGTTGGTATTTGGTTCCTACCCTCTTAGGAGGCCTGGGGTCTTTGCCTCGTTCTATTTTAGTTCGAATCAGTCCTTATCGGTCGAGTCTTTATTGTTTCTTTGTTCGAGTCTTGCTGCGTTATGTCTTGTTCTTGAGTCGTTTGCTTCCGTTCTTGTCTTTGAGTCTTGATTGTTGAAGATCGGGCCATCCTACGGCTAACCCCGTATCAAATTGGCATCAGGGCTTTGGTTTCCGGCATCAAAAGTTGTGTCTTTTATTTCGCTAAACACAAAAATAAAAAAATAGAGTCTTTCTTTGTTCTTGGTTTTTACTTCTTGAATATTTGATTTTGATTATTACTAACCTTTGTTTGTGATTGTTGTGGTTGCTTTAGCCCTAAACACATCTTAAGCCGAGACCACATTAGCCACGTTGGAGCCAATTACCACATTGCCGACAGCCTTGAGTGCGCAGCCTTTGAATTGGTAAATTGTGCAGCCTTTGTGCATATACTTAGTCGACAGCGGCAAAGGCCCTTGCTAAGTCCAGTGGCCGCATCTTGCAATTCTCAAGCCCTCGTTGTGCTTTCTACCCTTACCTATTTATTTTATCTATTCATTGCCTTGTTTAATTTTGATTTTTGGTAGATTAAATTACTTTTATCTATCATAGATTATAAAAGGCCTTGGATAGATCTACTTACCTAAGATAGCCAAACCATCACCTATATATATTTCATAGGGCTACATATTTTATTCTCTTTCACCTTAGTATATAATTTTTTAGAGCCCTTTATTTCATAGATAGTTTTCTTGCATTTGTAAAAAAAAAAAAAAAACAGTCCACATATTCAAAAAAAACAAAAAATTATATTCAAAAGCTTAGTCCTAGGAGGATAAAATTCACTAGGGGCAAAAGTAAGCTTTCAAAAAAAAAAAAAACAAAGAAGAATTGTTGTTCTAGTGCAAGAAAGCTTAAGGACCAAATTTGGTGACATTGTTATAGCCCTAGTTGACAACCTTCAAACACATACCTCCCAAGCCATATATTTTTTTTTAAGCCCTACCTTGCAACTACAACATCAATACTAAAGGTTTAAATCAAAAGGAAGTAAAAATCCAAGTTTTTCTTTCATTTCTTTCATTTTCTTTTCCTCTTTTTGTGTGTCGTGTACTGCAGTGCCCATACCGACCCCATACCGACCCCCTCCAGCCTCAGTACAGCCTCGGTACAATGTCTGTTGAGTTCGGTTTTGGTCGATTTCGAGCTTTCCAGGTCGATATCGAGTCGATACTCCTTCCTTTCGACTCGATACTTTTGTGCTGTGTCTTGTCGGTTGTTTGTTTCTTTGTCCTTTCTCTTGATTACTCTCTTTTGATTGTTAAGTCCTTGCTTGAGTGTTGATTTGCCCAAAGCGGATTGCCCCAACAAGCTTGTCAATACCAATTAGAGAGAAGTGTGTGAGAGAAACACATTGTGAGATTGTTTTATTTTGCTAATCTTGACATAGTTCTGTGTTTGTTTAGTTGCGATGTCTCAGCAGGTTAACAACCCGAACAATGCCAACAATTGCAACGATGACAACAATTCCGAAGCAACTATATCCGTCGCAATGTTCAATAACACAATGAACACTCTCAACGCCACCTTGGCGGCAATGATGGATAAGCTGACGGCCTTGGAGGCTAGACCAACGGGTTCTAATAACCATGGTGGTCAAGGTAGTCAAAGGCGTGACGAGATGCCTAATGATGAAAGGGAAGTCCGAAATCCTAACCCTCCTCCTAACCTTAATTTGCATAATCCTATATTTGATGAGAACAACTCTCCACGAGGGGAGAGAAATGGTAGACATAACGGATTTGCTAATGCGCAGGGACCAGGATAGGGTAGAGGAAGAGGTCTTGGCTTCCAGGAGGAGTTCTACTATTCGGAGCGTGACGATGACTTCCAAGAGGAGAACTATTAGGAGCAACGCCCGAGGCGGAACGACAGAGGAGGTCGATACCAATACCGTGAGCCTAGAGATCCTGATCAGGACGACATAGGTAAGGTAAAGGTAAATATTCCTTCCTTTGATGGTCAGACAGATCCAGATGCATATATTGACTGGGAGAAAAAAATGGATCAAATTTGGAACTGTCACAATTTTTCTGAATTTAAAAAGGTTCAATTGACTTCTTTAGAATTTCAAGGGTTTGCTCTTATTTGGTGGGATAATTTGATTAAAGAAAGAAGAAGATCCCTTGATGCGCCTATCGCTTCTTGGAACCAATTAAAAGCCTTAATGAGAAGTAGGTTTGTCCCTCAACACTATGCTAGAGAGCTTCGACAACGATTAGAAAACCTTAAGCAAGTTGAACGTGGAGCTAGACACAGGAACCAAGGCGGAAGGATGACGAGTGGGCAGCCCCAACCATGGCGCCAAAGCCGGCCAAAACAGGCCCAAGGGCGGCCTGACGGAGGCTACAACTCTCGGCCAAACCCAGCCCAAGGGAAAGGGGAAGGCCAAACATTCCAGCAACCCTCCGACATGGGCAAGGTGCTTGCTTATGGACGACATTCTTCTGGGGCATCTACTGGCCCTAAAGGGAGTAATCCTAACTCTTCTACTCTTACACATATGTACATTCCTTGCTTTATATGCCAAGGTAGAGGACATGTTATGAAGGATTGCCCGAATAAGAAGACTTTCATGATTAATCACCTATGCAAAAATGAATCTGCAAATTCTAGTGGTGAAAATGATGAGCATGTTGCTAATGATCAAGATCTTAGTTTACTTGCCTCTAGAGATGATTGCATTCAATATGAGCATGGTGATTCTTTGATTGTTAATGAAGTTTTAAATGTTCAACCTATGCCTTCTGATGATAATCAAAGCGACGATTTGTTTCATAATCAATGCATAGAAGAAGGCAATGTTTGTCATATGATCATTGATGATGGAATTTGTTCTAATATTGCTAGCCTTGAGGTGATTGCCAATTCAGCCTTGAAAAAGGAAGAAAACTTGCTAGCATTGGATGAAAACTTAGAGATCAATGAACAAAGTGCTTATTAAGTTAGAACATAATAAAGATGATGTGAAATATGACTTGTGCACTAATAAGGCTTCTTTTCTTGGTGTTGTAGTGACCTCTGATGGCTTTGAGAGGAGTTTCCATGGGCATGAGGTATTCGATCCAGGAGCTCGTGTGGATGCATTTGCGGAATCTTATGCAACCTTGGATTCGAGGTCGAATCATTTTCAAGAAAGGGGGAATGATGCGTGACCATCCAAGACACCTTTGGACACACCTATACTTGGGGATGACCCTATGATTCAAGCTCGTGAGAATGATGTCATCCTCAAGAGGAAGAAGAAGGCTCCACCTTGGGTCGTTCATTTTTGGGTTCGTCATGCACAGTTGACAGCTTTTTGACGTCTCAGTAAAATGAGTCGTACGGATTCAATATTAATCGGATTGGATCGTGTCATACCTTGTCAGAACGAGGACGAAGAGATCTACAACTTTGACGTTGAAGGTTTTTCTAGATTCGACCTAGAGCTTGACCGAAAATCACATTCTTTGATGCTGTCACTGTTTTAGACGGGAATTTACTTAAGTGTTGGAACTCTTTTTATTGCTATTTTTAGAGACCTTATTTGCTTAAGTTATTTTAGGCAATTTAGGGGTTATTTTTAATTATTCTTTTAATTATTATTTTCCATCTAAATCAGCCCTAGGTTATATATTGACGGCTGATCTTCTTGTAAAAATTAGACGTCTTCCATTATTCAGAAATACAGTGCTTTGTGTGAAACACAACTGTGAGAAAGTCAATCGATTCGAAGCGTTGCTCATCGATTGCACAATTGGTTATAGATCTAACTTGGTTTGCTTTGAGTTCGTCAACCTCGCGAGAGCTTGGTGATCCAGGTAATCACAAGTCCCCTCCTTGTGCCCCCAAGTTGTCCGCTTGGTTGTGTAAGGTTGTAGAGGCGGGTTTTATAGTCGTTGGTATTTGGTTACTACCCTCTTAGGAGGCCTGGGGTCTTTGCCTCGTTCTATTTTAGTTCGAATTAGTCCTTATCGGTCGAGTCTTTATTGTTTCTTTGTTCGAGTCTTGCTGCGTTTTGACTTGTTCTTGAGTCGTTTTCTTCCGTTCTTGTCTTTGAGTCTTGATTGTCGAAGATCGGGCCATCCTACGGATAACCCCGTATCAAAAGCCATCATGCAAGACCTTACGATCAAATTGCCAAGGATGACCTAATAATATATGACAGGCTTGCATAGGTACTATATCACATAACACATCATCTTCATAATGTCCTAATTTGATATGCACTTTAACTTGCCTATTCACTTTCAAATTGCCACAGTCATTCATCCAATGCAATCTATAAGGCCTAGGATGCTGAATAGTAGGGAGTTGTAATTTATCAATCATTTCCTGACTAGCTAAGTTACAACAACTTCCCCCATCAATGATCACATTAACCACCTTACCCTTAACTAAGCATCTAGTATATGAAACAGATTCTCACGTTGATTGTCATCACATGGTGCAGGAACAACACTTAAGACTCTCTTAACAATCAATGATTATCCATGTTCATAATCAATTCCATCATCATCTTCATCATAAGTAAGCAGGTTAAGGTTTTGATCATTATCATTAGCATGTTCTTCATTTTCATCACAAGAATTGTAAGATACATATTCGCCTAAGTGATTAATCATGAGAGTTTTCTTATTGGGACATTCATTCATAACATGACCTCTACCATGACATTTAAATCATACAATGTCCCTAGATCTAGTAGTAGAGGGGTTAGGATTACTCTTTTTGGGGCCAGTAGATACCCCAGACGAATCTCGTCCAGTCCAAGGCGCCTTGCCCTTATCAGAGGCTTGAGGGTTGGTTCGGTCATCTCCTTTCCCTTGAAGCTGGCTCGGCCGAGAGCTATAGCTACCGTCAGGCCGCCCTTGGGGCTGTTGGGGTCGGTTCTGGCGCCATGGTTGGGGCTGCCCACTCGTCATCCGTCCGCCTTAGTTCATGTATCTAGCTCCACGTTCAACTTTAATAGCCAAATGTAACAATTCAGTAGGAGTAGAGTAAGGAAAGCAATCAATGTCATGTATCTAGCGCCACGTTCAACTTTAATACCTAGCATTTGTATCTTCATAAGGTTCTACGACATTAGCCCTAGCCATGGTTTCTTGCATAAGGTTAAAGGTTTCCTCAACAGATTTATTACCTTGCTTAAGGTTTTCTAAGCGTTGTTTAAGCTCTCTAGCATAATTTTGATGGACAAACCTACTTCTCATTAAAGCTTTCAATTGGTTCCAAGAAGCGATAGGCGCATCAAGGGCTCTTCTTCTTTCTTTAAGCAAATTATCCCACCAAATTAGAGAAAATCCTTGAAATTCTAAAGAAGCCAATTGAACTTTTTTATTTTCAGAAAAATTGTGACAATTCCATATTTGATCCATTTTTGTTTCCCAGTCCATATATGCATCTGCATCTGTCTTACCATCAAAGTGAGGGATCTTTACCTTGACCTTACATATGTCGTCCTGATCAGGATCTCTAGGCTCACGGTATTGGTATCGACATCCTCTATCGTTCCGCCTCGGGCGTTGCTCCCAATAGTCCTCTTCTTGGAAGTCATCGTCACGCTCCGAGTAGTAGAACTCCTCATGGAAGCCACGGCCTCTTCTTCTTCCCCGTCCTTTCCCCTACGGATTAACAAATCCGTTATTTCTACCATATCTCTCCCCTCGTGGAGAGTTGTTCTCTTCAAATACAGGATTATTCAAATTAGTGTTGGGAGGAGGATTAGGATTTTGGAATTCCCTTTCATCATTAGGTGTATCGTCACGCCTTTGATTACCTTGACCACCAAGGTTATTAGAACCCGTTGGTCTAGCCTCCAATGCCGTCAGCCTATCCATCATCGCCGCCAAAGTGGTGTTAAGAGTGGTCATGGTGGTGTTGAACACCTCGGTTGGCACAAATGCGTTGGAGTTATCGTCATTGTTGCCATTGTTGGCATTGTTCGCGTCGTTAACCTGCTGAGACATTGCAAATAAAGACAAACACGGAACTATGTCAAGATTAGCAAAATATAAACAATCTCGCAAGTGTTTCGCTCACACTCTTCTCTCTAATTGGTATGACAAGCTTGTAGGGGCAATCCGCCTTGGGCAAATCAACACTCAAGGAAGAACTTAACAATGCAAGGCAAGAGATCAAGAGAATGACAAGAAACAAGACAACCGAAAAAATCCAATAGAAGCAAAGTATCGAGTCGAAACTAGAGGTATCGACTCGGTAGGGTACGGTACCGACTCGGTATGTGGGCGCTGGACAAGGAGAGCTCGATATAGACTCAAGGAGCACTCGACACAGCACTCGACACTTGCAAAAGACCACTCGATCAGCAACAATAAGCACTCGACAGGAGCTAAAGCCACTCGATATAGCCTCCTAGAGTACTTGACACATGAGAGAAAGAAAAGAAAATAAGGAAAGAAAAGAAAACTTGGACTTTTACCTCTTTTTGATTCAAACCCTTAGCAAGGACGTTGTAGTTGCAAGGTAGGGTTTAAAAAAGAAATTGTGTTTTGGGAGGTATGTGTTTGAGATTTTCAACTAGGGCTATGGAATTTCACCAAAATTGGTCCTTGAAGTTTCTTGCACTAGATCTCGACAATCCTTTTTTTTTAAGCTACTTTTGCCCCTAGTGAATTTCATCCTCCTAGGTCAAAGCTTTGAATGTATTTTTTTTTTTTAAAAAATTCGGACTTTTTTTTTTACCTAATGCAAGAAAACTTAACAATGAAATAAAGGACTCAAAAAATTTATGCTAAGGTGAAAGAAAATAAAATATGTAACCCTAATGAAATATATAGGTGGAACTTTGGCTAAATTTGGTAAATAAATATATCTATGCCTTTATAATCTATGATAGATATAATTGCTTAAATCTACCAACTTTAGAATTTAAATAAGGCAATTAAATTAGATAGAACAAAGATAGACTAAGGTAGCCAAAGATAGAACAACACAAACTAGGGTTTGTGACTTGCAAGGTGCGGCCAAGTGGGTTGTTGTCGAGCAGTGGATGTCGACCACTTCCAAAGGGAATCGGCTGCACTTGTTGAGGTTCACGGCTAGGCTGTGTTTGGGCTAGGTGCAACACGACAATCACAAACAAAAGGTTAGTATAATCAAAAATCAAGAATTCAAGAAGTAAAAATCAAGAATAAGAAAGACTCTATTTTTTGTAGTTTTTTGTGTTTAGGGAAACAAAAGACACAACTTTTGATGTCGAAAACCAAAGCTCTGATGCCAATTTGATACGGGGTTAGCTGTAGGATGGCCCGATCTTCGACAATCAAGACTCAAAGACAAGAACGGAAGCAAAAGACTCAAGAACATCAATCAACTTGTTCGATATCGACAAGGAAAAGAAAATGCAGCAACTCGACCTAGGGCAACTTGACTCGAAACCGACCAAAGACTCGATCAAAACAAGAACAAAGACTAGACAAAATAATGAAATAAAGACCGACAGATTGGGTGATTCGAACTAAAATAGAACGAGATAAAGACCCTAGGCCTCCTAAGAGGGTAGGAACCAAATATCAACGACTATAAAGCCCGCCTCTACAACCTTACACAACCAAGCGGACAACTTGGAGGCACAAGGAGGAGACTTGTGATTACCAGGATCACCAAGCTCTCGCGAGTTTGATGAACTCAAAGCAAACCAAGCAAGATCAATTACCAATTTGCAATCGATGAGCAACGCTTCAGATCGATTGACTTTCTCACAGATGTGTTTCAGTGTTTCACACAAGAACTGTATTTCTGAATTATGGAAGACGTAAGTTCTACAACTGATGGAGGCCGACTACTTAAACCCTAACAAGACTAATTTTGACCAAATTGAAATAAAATAATAATAAAAATATTAACTTAGATAAATTAATAAAATAACCTTAAAAGTTTCCTAAAATAGCTTAAGTAGAAAAGTTGCTAAAATAGGAAATAAAACAAGGGTTCAAGACTTAAAGAAACTCGGCTCCAAAATCGGCTTAAGGTGGCTCGGCCACAAGGCCTATACACATGTAGCTCTTCAATGATGGCTCGGGGAGTTGAACCTTGCTCGAGAACAAAGCATGACTCACGAAAGTGAATGAGTCGCGTTGAAGCTTCTTGGCTCGGGCTCGAGTCATAGGTCCGTCTCCTAGGATGATTGACGTGTCCGGAGGTGTAGAAGATGGTCCCGCATCAAGTAAGTGGTGAAGAAAGACAAGAACAACAACACAAGCACGGCTCAAAGACTTCACCATTTCTACCGGCTTCTCGCTAATTTATTTTCTTTCTCTCCCTCGTTGTAATTAGAGCTGGCAAAATCTGACCCCACTCACCTGAACCCGAACCCGACCGAAACCTGAAAATCTGGAGTTATTCGTAACCCGAACCCGAGACCGACCCGACCCGAACCTGACTCGACTCGAAACAGACCCGAACACAAACAAACCCGACCCGACTTTGAACCCGACTCGACTCTTTTTTTTTTATAAGGTAAATATTTGGATGAGGTCAGGCCCTGCTGGACCACCATCCAAGGGCATCCTTGCGGATGAGTACACACAGAGCAGGATCAACGAGGAGGTCCCGCGTGTGCGTTGTGTGGATTAGATGCGCGATCCTTTCGGCGGTCGAGTTGACTTCCCGGAAGACATGGCTGAATTGCACCCTAGCAAAGTGTTGGAGTAGGAGCAGGGTGTCAGAAATTAGCATCTCGATCTCCCACGGGCAGCACCACAGGCCTCGCAAACAATTGATGACGGTCAGGCTGTCGCTTTCAATCATGATGCTCTGAAGCTGAAGCTCCTTTGCCTTGGCGATGCCTCCTGTGATCGCCAGAGCCTCTGCAGCTAATGCTAAGATGTGTCCACATTTGAAGCCGCCATACTCGATGACTGCCCTATTGTGGTCCCTAATAATGAAACCTGCAGAAGCTTCACCCGAAGATAGCTTGGATCCATCAAAATTAATTTTGAAAGATCCCTCATCTGGTTTGCTCCATCTTAAATTTCTTCTTCTCCGTGGTTGAGTTGTCCAAGTTTTCTGGTGTTGGTATGCGGCCCCCTCTTCAAAGGTCAATTTAGAGGTAGCCCAGTTCTGTATTTGTTGTTTGGTATAGTTCTCCATAGTATGGATGGACGCTGTATTGAGGTTTTCAAATACTTGCCGATTCCTGCTTGTCCATAGACTTCACCATGTCGTCGCAAGTCTTCCTTTTTGCTCGTGGTTGAGTTTCGTAAAAATTTCGCATACACTGTTTTTGATTGATTTGTTTCTAGTGTCAATTTCTCGAATCACTTTTTCAATGTTTGGGTCAATTTTGTGAATCAGTTGTAGGGTGTTGTGGCATTCGGTAAAGAGATGGATTGGACTTTCATCCGTCCGGTCACACAAAGCGCAAGATAGTGGAACATGAATGCCTTTGTTTGGTAGTCTGGTTCTCGTCGGGATTCCATCTAGTGTAAGTTTCCAGATGAAGTTTTTTACTTTCGGGAATGTGTCTAGGTTCCATATCCATGTCGTGTCACAAGTTTCTTCTGTGTTTTGCTTTGTGATGTATGCTAGTGCACTTGACGTGCTGACCCAACCATTTTTACTTGGTTTCCAGTATAATCTTTCTTCTATTTCGTGTTCTGGTATGTAGATGTCATTGATCTTGCTGACCACATCCGTTGGAAGGATGTTAGATAATTCATCAATTTTCCATTTCTTGTTGATGTCGATGTATTTTTCCGCCTTGTCATTTTCGTTGATTGTGATATTTGGAGGTTGTCGACTTTGTAATGGTTTTCCGTCTAGCCAGACGTCTTTCCAAAAATTTATCGTCTTTCCATTTCCTATTTTCCATATTAGTCCTTTCTAGAATTCTTCTTTTAGTTCAATTAATTTGGCCCATTGCCAAGATGAATTACCTTTTCGTAGGTATTCAAGGATGGGGGTTTCTTTCAAATATTTTTCTTTAATCACTTGGACCCATGGGTTACATGGCTCTGCTAAGATTTTCCAAAGCAATTTCATTTGTAGTGCTTGGTTCATATCTTTTGTTTTATGTATTCATGCGCCTCCCAATCGTTTCTCCTTGCACGCCTTGTCCCAACCAATAAGGGGGGGGAGAATGATTGATCTTTGTTCCAGAAGAAACATCTGTTTATTTGGTCAAATTCTTTATGGATTGTTATGGGGAGCATAAAATTTTGCATAATATAATTTGGCTTAGTTGCCAGATTTGACCTTATTAGTGTCGCCCTTCCTTCTTGTGAAAGAGAGTTGGCTTTCCATTTCGTGAGTTGTTGTCTGCTTTTGGTTACTGTTTCTTCAAATGTGGTTCGGTTGACTCGACCATTGATAATGAGACAACCGAGGTATTTATCAAGTGCTATATGGTTTGTGATATGGATCGTACTTTGGATCAGTTGTTTTGTACTGTTCGGGACTTTTGGGGTAGTTTGAAAGGCCGATTTGTGGAAATTGACCTTTTGTCCCAATATGGCACAATAGTCTTCAATAATATTCTTCACCATTCGACACGAGTCTTGGTTTGCCTTGGCGAATATCATCATATAATCTGCGAAAGATAGGAAGGGGATTTTCATGCATGATCTAGATATTTTGAATCCAATGGATTAATCTGATTGGTTTGAAGCGGCTTGTAATTTCCTAGCAAGAATTTCTGCTCCTATGAGGAATAGATAGGGTGAGAGTGGTTCTCCTTGTCTGATCCCTCTCTCTGGTATGAAGGGGTCTGTGGGGCTATCATTAACCAAGACTGAGAAGGAAACGGTCTGGACACATTGCTCTATCCATGTTCGAAATTTTTGGCAAAAACGATTTTTTCTAGAACTTTGAATAGAAAGTCCCATTCTACTCTATCATATGCCTTTTCCATATCTAGTTTGACGGTAATCCATCCTTCTTTTCCGCGTCTACTTTTAAATGAGTGGAATATTTCATGGACTATTAGAACGTTGTCTTGGATAGCCCTGTCAGATACAAATGCCCCTTGGAGGGGGTGAATAAATTTTTTTTAAATCGGTTTAATCCTTTCTGCAATGATTTTGGCTATAGCCTTGTAAATCGTTGAGCAAAGGCTAATAGGTCTGAAGTGGTTTGTAGTTGTCGGGTTGTCACATTTTGGGATCAAAGTAATAAAGGTGTGGTTGATTTGTTTTAGGATTCGACCAGAGTGGAAAAATCCTTTAATTGCCTTTATGACTGATGGGCCTACAATATCCTAGTATTCCTGGTAAAATTCCGTTGTCATTCCATCAGGTCCTGTGGATTTATCCTTTCCAATCGTGAAGAACACATTTTTTATTTCCTTGTTTGATATCTTTTCAGTTAGTTTCGAATTATCATCATCAGTGATTTCTGTGTTGATTAGTGCGAGGTAATCATTGAGAAGGTTATGGTTGATGGGTTGCATCCTAAACCTTTTCTCGAAGTCATTTTTTATTTCTCTTGTCGTATTTTCTTCTCCTGTGGCTAATGTGCCATCTATAGTTTGAATTTCCTTTATGATTTTCCTATTTCTCCTTCCCAATGCCATTCGGTGAAAATAACCTGAATTTGTGTCAGCCAATTTAAGGTGTTTTGTTTTGGCTCGTTGGCACCAATACATTTTATGGTTTGATAAGATTTTTTCTCGTTTATTTATAAGTCTGTTCTACTTTTGGTTGTTGTTTCCATTCTGGGATATTCCATTTCTGTTTTGTAAATCGACGAGTGAATCATCGATTTCTTTTAATTGACGGAATATATTTCCAAATGTTTTCTTATCCCATTCTTTAGTCAATCGCTTAAGTATTTGTGTTTTTTTTTCACCAAATTGTACATATGTGATCCTCCAACATTTGATCTCCAAGCCTATTGGACCACGTGTCGGTAATCTTTTCGTGTAGTCCACATTTTTTCAAATTTAAATGGTTGGGCTTTGAACTGTTCTTGGTTATCTAATTTTGTTACAATGGGACAATGATCTGATGATGTAAATGCATGATTTTTCGTTGTAATGTTGGGGAACCAGGTGAGTATTTGCTCTTGTATAAAGGTTCTGTCAACTTTTTCCATGATGTTATTGTTATTTGATCTATTTTTCCTCCATGTAAAAGAGTACCCAGTCGTAGGCACTTCTTATAATAAACATCTATCCTTGAAGTCTGTTAATATTCTATATCTATTCGGATGTGGTTCCATCCCTCCTTCTTTTTCCAAGCTATTTTGAGTTTCATTTAGATCTCCCATGATCATGAATGGGCAGTCCAATGATTGGACATAACGTTGTAATTCAGTCCAGAAGTTTGATTTTTCGTTCTCATGAGGTGGTCCGTATACGAATACGATATTGATAGTTATGTTTCTATGTTTATTTTCATATCTGATAACTATGAATCTTTGATCCGTATGGACCATTTCTAGGGATTCGTCTCGAAGATTATGGCTTTTCCATAGAACACATAATCCTCCAGCTCTTCCTGTTCCCAGGGCCCAAATCATATGATCAAACCCAGCTTTTTTCCAAACTGTCTCTTTTGGTTGGCGTTCAGTTCTTGTTTCTAGTAATGCAATTACTTGAATTTTCTCAATTTTACAAAATGACTCTATTTCCGTCCATAGGTTTTTGCGACCTATCCCGCATATGTTCCATGAGCATAATCTCATATTAACCTATTTAATTTGGGGGTTTCTGTTCCATAGTCTTTTCGTGGGTCAACGTAGTTGTTCGTGATACAAGTAAAAGGCTTCGCACCAAAAGTTTTTCCATGAGAGAGGAAATTGAACACGCCCGACTCGAAATTAGTTGGATTAGGCATCAGGGGTTCAATTTTGTTGTAATCTCTTTCGATTCTAATCTGATCATGGCATAATGAGGTAACGACTAAATTCATCTCAGAATTAATTTGTCCCAAAAATTTTAACTGAGTGGAGGCACACCGTTCAGATTTTAGAAACTCATGAACAATAGGATGGAATATTTCTTCTGTTCTGTTTACCTTCCTTTTCTGGTCAAATATATTTTCATCTCCATACTTTCTACTATCATATACGATCTTGTGAGGATGGGGGCGGATCCAATCACATTTCTTTTCGGTCCAAATGGGTTTTCCATTATAACATTTAAGAATAACAAAACTTTAGAGGTATTCAAGATTTTTGATCCCCCATTTCAAAGAGGATAACCACACACTTGAGGGGAACCATGAATCCAAGTCAGAAGAGGTGGAGTAAAACAAACCAGATTGTATTTTATCATAGCACACCACTAACAGTGGGCTCATGTCAAATGAGTTGGAAATCAAGTCCAAGTTCATCATCAATTCATAGGGAAATCTATTGTTTTCCATGTCATAAGAGTAGCTTGATAGAATAAGAAAAATTCAGTAGTTAGTCTTGGTTTCACATTTCATACCCCAATCTTTTTTCCGATCTGCTCGTTTGGTTGAATATCTCGTGGCTTTCGTTCCCCTTCCACTCTTATTCTTGTCCTTCATCCTGCAAGCTTTATGCCTAATAAAAAACAACCAATTCTTTTCATGAGTAGTTTGTACCAGTATATTTTGATAGAATTAATTATTTATATCTACATTGTTAAAAAGTAATAATAATAATGAAAAAAAAGCTAATGGGCCAAAAGCTAAAAATAAAATTGGCCAATGATATAGTCAAACCACAAATAAGTCCATTTGCAACTTGCTAATTAAAATAAGGTTAAATCCTAAATGTATAATTAATTTGATTTAATTATAGCACCGATCAATTGGTTTAAATGTTTAAAAAAGGACGATGTGCCGAATACCGAATTTCCGATTATGACTTTTTTTTAAATCGGTCGACAACTGATGAGTCAATGACAATGAGTGTATTCAACCAAGTCAAAATTACATATTCAAGTATTCAACCGAGTCAAAATCATTTATTTTAAGTAAATTACATATTTAAGTATTCAACCGAGTCAAAATCAACCTAATTATCCAAACGGGTCGAATATGATTCGACCGAAAACTCAAACAAACTATACCCACTTTGATTCGAAACTCAATTGAGTCCGACCCGCCTCTTGACCCAAAACCCGAACGAGCCCGACCCGCTTTGACCCGAACCCGAATGGGCATGACCTGATTTAACCCGAAACCCGACCAATCTAAAATTTATTATGACCGAACCCGACCCGACCAGCACCCGACCATAAATTTTACCTGAACTGACCCGACTCGTCAGTGACCCGACCCGACCAAGTCTGACCCGAACCCGACCCGAACGACCGACTTGCCAACTCTAGTTATAATTTCTTTTATTTCTAGTTGAGAGAGAAGAAAAAAAATCTGAGCGTCATAGGATAAATCATTCTTGTTATACCAAGAGTATCCCTATACTCAAACGTATACACACGTTGGTATGGTTAGGGCTATTATTTCACGAGCGTTTTGGGTTGACTAGATAGTAGCGGGTGAGGCTACGAGAAGGGTTATTCTTCTAAATTGTTTCTAGGACTCTAAGGGATTTAAGTTGACTAAATAGAAGCGGGCGAGGCTTCGAGAGTTTAGAAGAAGGAAAGATCTTCTCGGTTATATCTAGGATCAATAAGAAGTGAAATAATAGTTGTTTGAATCCCACGGGTTGGATAACCCTAGGCGGAGACGTAAGCTGGTTTAGAGTCGAACTTCGTTAACAAGTTAAGTGTTCTTTATTTCTTTCGTATTATTTGTTAACTGTTTGATTTCTGCAGTCAACTCAAGACATCTAAAGATCAGTTCAAGACCATGAGATCGAGTTCAAGGCCTTGAGATTCGATATCAAGCCCTTGAAGTTGCTGTTGCTGGAGACTTTGCAAAAAGATTTCATACTCTATTTAACCCCCCTTCTAGAGTATTTGTCTAATTATCAATTATATTAAGTACTCGATTCTTCAAGTTGCCCTTGACAATTAGGAGTGAAAAACTCAAAATTTGATGTAAAATCTAAAGCATGTTTGAAGTTTCAACATGTCAATATACTTGGGAGTTATTCAAGTTGAACGAGTTCAGATTTAGTATGCTCACTAGTGTAATACCCGTGCCTTTAAGGCACAGGATTTTCATCCATTTCAATTTGAACATTATTCTATATATCTATATAATAATATATTAACATATACTTGTTTACAATAAAATATGTATAAGTATTTTTTTGATTTATAAATTAGTTGGAAAGAGATACAATATAATAAAAAAAAATGATGAAAATGATTGAATAAGGTAAAGTAGTAATAAAACTCAAACACGCTACCTAACATGTATAATTATTATCATTAGGATCAAACTAAAAAGGAAAATATAAGCTTCATATAATGAATAAAAAAAATTATTTATTTCTCTATAGTTATTTAAGATGTCTAAAATAAGTAAATTGTAAATATCATTTTTTTTGCTCTAACTGATATTTATAACTTTCGAAATCGAATATTCACAAATTGATTATTTTTTACTAACTTCATAAAAAAATTGCAAGGCTTAAAATGTTTTTTTTTTTGTTTTTTTTTTACAGTAGGCAAGAAGTAGATCGACGAAGCGATCTTGAAGCCATCAAAAGATGGCTTGATAAACCCTACACTGAGGGTCGCCAGTAAAAAAAAACACTAACTTAAATATAATGTTACAATTAAAGATAAAACACTAACTTAAATCTAAGATTACAATTAGAGATAAAATTATAATAAAAGAACTAATTTCTTGATATCTGATCCTTCTCGATGGCTTAGACGGCTTGCATGCAAGCTAGGGAACTTGTTGGCTTTGACATAGATGGCATAGAAAGAGGTGACAGATGCGGGTTTGGATCCAAATCCAGCAGCGAGCAAGCTCGCTCTCATAAATCCTTTTGCATGTGTTGTATCGGAATCGAAAGCTTGGGATCTGAAAGTTACACCACCATAGATAGACATGTGACGGAGGGAAAACCTGTCGTTGATCCGCCAAAGTAAACTCACACTTATAACTAGTATAGCAATAAGCAAGAGATCGATCCCACAGGGAAATTCTTAATTCAAGTATGATTCTAGTGTCAATCAAAGTAACCAATTTGGGGGGATTTTGTGTGTGAAAGTTTCGTCTTTTATCAAAGCGAAATAAAGAAAGCAAAGTAAATGAATTTGTTTTAGACAATTTGGAGAAGCAATTCTACCTACAATTTTCCACTTTATTGGATTGAAGCGATCCTTGTAACTTCTTCTCGTCCTATTAAGTTTCCTATGAATGCCCTTGTCCCGACCTAATATAGTTACTAGTCCAACCAGTCCTAGCAACCCTTATCAATCGAACAGTCCCTAAAGAAGGATTTAACCCAATGGATAGCTTTGAGTTCAAAGATTAGCCAAGGTATTTGCAGTCCCTAAAGAGGGATTTAACAACACATTCAACTTCTTACTCATTCAATTAGTTCAACCAGCCCTAAAGGAACAAGTTTGCCACTTAGGTTAAGGTTCACAACCAAGAATCTACAAAACCTTAGCAATTGAATTGATCTAACAAGTTGGCCAGACAAGATAGAACAAAACAATAAACAATCAAGCACAAAAAAGTTGAAGGATTCAAATATAGGAAATAAGGAACAAGAATTAGAAACTCACAATCAATCCAAATAAAGCTTCAAATTGCAGGCAGAATAGATGAGTTTAGTTCCTCATGGAAGACATCGTTCAAAATCTCTAAAGCGTCTAATGAAAGAATAGAGTAGAAGTCATGGGAAAATAACTAAAAGTGGCCTTAAATATCATCCAAAGTCGGCCATAAAAGAAAGTCATAGATCTAGGGTTTTTTAATATTCAAAACGACGCGCAGAAGCGCTGACGGCAGATGCGGCGGCCGCCGCATGTATGCTGCGGCCGCAGCATCAGAATTCCTTTTGCATCGGCCCTGGCGGCGGCCGCCGCAAGGGTTGCTGCGGCCGCGGCCAGGGGCCTTTCACGGAAAATCTATCCCGAATTTGCTCTTGTTGTCAACATGAAAGTTGTAGCTCTCTGAAAGAGCTTTCCAACGCATGGTCATAATAGTCAATCGGACAACCGAGCCCTCCAGAAAGTGCAAAACAAGTTCAGCATGTCTAGCAACAACTTCTGCAGACTTGTTCTTCGTTTAGGCTCACTTCTTCTTCTCAGGACCTCTTGAGATTTTCATGTAAGCTCCTTCGATCAACTAGACTTTCTCATCCAATGCGTTGTCAACTCATGTCTCCTCCTCGGATCCACCATTACCTGAAATAATCAATAAAAGCGTGTAGATTCCGACTCCGACAACATAGAGAACTAATATGCAAATCGTGCTTAATCCATCAATGAAATGCATCTTAACTAAGCTAAATGCAACCTATTATGCCTACCTAAATTCATGCTATCAACATGCTCACTTTTTTGAATGGGTTTTGCTTGAAGTTTTAGTTTTAAGGTTAGATGATTGGGGATTTTTGTGTGGATGGTCATGAGAGAAACTCAAATCAGGAGCTGAGAAAGGTTGGATCTAGGCTATTGCAACTATGGGGGATAGATCTGGGCTATTGCAACTCCGGCGCCATAGGCCGAGGCCCATCACGTCGGAAGGAAGCGAAGCCGCCGACGGAGTCGATGAGGGAGGAGATGAGGATGGGTGCACCGGGATATGAGGAAGATGCAGCAGGAGGGCGAGATCGATTTTCTGGAGCCGCAGGAGGTCCGAATTGGGCAGAGCTGTGAAGTTTGACCGGTCAGGGAGCTAGGCGGCGGGGAGAGTGCATTGATGGCGTGGGTCGGGGTGGCGGGGAGCCAGGCGGGTTGCGCCGCCGGAGAAGGCTATGGGGGAAGCCGGCTGAAGAAGGTAGAAGGTCATGGAGGATAGAAGCAGGGTGGCGGCTGTTGAAGAATGGTTCATTTTTAGGGTTGGGTTTTGGGGTTTTTGAAGAGATCTGTAGATAGGAGGTTGGGAAGGAGCTCCAAGTACAACAGATCTATGAAGATTGATCGGAGGGAGAGAGAGAGTCATCGATGGGATTGTTCGGGAGAGGGAGTCATCGATGGTTTTTGAGGGGCGGCTAGGGGTTTTTCAAAGAGTTGTCACAGAGAGGAAGGTAACGGAGGCAGAGAAGAACCAGCGGCCAAGGTGGTCGACGGGGGACACCCTTCCGGCACCGCCAAAACCCAAGCAAGGACCCGAGAGAGAGGCCATTCCGGGAACCACCACTGAGGGAGAAGGTTTCGGCCGCCAGGAAGCCCGCCGGGGATGGCGATCGGAAGAACCCGCAGGAGGGCAGCGGCGGCGCCGGCGTTAGGGTTGGATGAATTTGTTTGGGTGGCGCCTGGGTTTTTTAGTGTTTAGGTTTTTGAGAGTGTTTTTGAGACAATGGAGTGAGCATATCTGCAAGGCTTAAAATGTTGAAATTATAATAAGGGTCATCCAAGGTGTATAAAATAAATATAAATTTAAAATATTTATTTTGGGGAATTAATTATAATAATGATATGAGTTGATATCTTGAGTTAATTCAAAGGTTTTAAAAAAGATTTAAAAAAACATAATTTAGGTGTTCTTTACATATTTTCGGTCGTAATCCTATATACTCCGTAAATAGATGAGGGGAATCACGAAAATTCTTGATATAAGAATGATAAGAATGATGGAAACAAAATAAAAAAATAGACAATCTAAATAATGATATCATTCTTATTGATTTCATTGGATGGAAACAAAATCAATTAAATTGATATACTCCGTAATAAAGGAAAATAGGTGAGGGGAATCACGAAATCCTATATACTCCGTAATCAATGATGGAAACAAAATCAAAATTAGACAATATAAATAATTATATTCCGTAACAATATTGACCAATAAGAAAAGGCCATTTGAATAAAAAAAATTCAACTTTAATTGTGGGCGCGCTACGTCAGCAAAATGCTAGCAGAATTAGTAATATTAATAGATAGATAATAGATAGATAGATACTTACAGTTTGAATAATAACCTAAAACGCTCTCTTTGAGCGTTTTCAGGCTTGGCGGCCGCCTCTGCTCTTCAGCAACTCCATCGCCTCCCCGGGCTCACCGGCCACCACCTGGTCGACCTCCTTAGCCCGGCCTCTCTCTTCCAAGCCTCACCAGCCAATCCTCGTCTCCTGATGTCAGGGGTTTGGCCCGCCGCCACCATCCTCCTCGACCTAGTTGGGCACCGCCGCTCGCATCTCGCGCGTTTGTGCTTGGCTACCGTCGCCGCCACCATCAACCTGGCTTCCGCTGGCCACCTTCAGTTCACCACCGAGCTCCATCACCGCCCAATCGGATCCATCACCGCCCAATAGGCTCCGACGCCTCCTTCCCTTGTCTATAGGGGCTTCACCAAAACTCAATCGGCTTCGCCCCCGCCTCCATCGCCCTCGCCTACAACCTTCAGCCGCGGCTCCGCCCTCGCGCTGAAGCTTCCCCGACATGCTCTCGTCCTGCAGCACTCAGCAACCTAGGCCCCCGCGTCCTTAGCCTTCCGCAACTCTGCTCTCGCCTACCTCGGCTCGGCCCTGGTTTCCGGCCTCCACTATGACACCTCCGGCTCTGCCATCCAGCCTCCCTCACCAACCTAATTTCGCCGCGGCCCACCTTCGTGTGTGGGTTGTGGCTCAACGCTCTTGGTTCTTGCTTTGTAACAACGCCATTTCAGGGGTTCTCCCTTCATTCCGTCTTTCTTTGCCTATGCCTTTGGATTGTTGTTCAATTTCTTTGCTCTGTCCCGTCTCTATCGTCTCTATTTTGACTACCTAGTAGTCTCCTACGATCTTGTTATCGTCCTTGAGGTTTTGAGACGGGTTGGGGGTTTTTATTGAGCAATAGTTTGGCTTAGGTTTGGATTTACGGCATGGTGTGTTATGCTGTTTTTGTTGTGATGCAAGCCTCATGTGAACGATGTTTGATTTGCTGTATCCGAAGACGTCGTGGATTTGCGATCGATATCTGATGGCTCTTCAGAGTCCATAATCTGAGATGTCCGCTAGTGTCCCCAGGGTTCTCTGTGTGCGTCTTCCGTTGGCGGATTGGTTCGTTTGTCGTGTTGGTTTTGTTTTACGGTGTAGGATAGCTAGCACGGTTTTTTTTTAGTTTTGCATTTTCAATTCCGTCATTTGCTTCGTGTTATTTTTTTTCTGTCATTTGCTTCTGTTATTTCATTTGGTTGTACATGATGGTTAGTCCATCCACCGGCTTGTCCGGTCTCTCGGTTTCTCTAGACTTGTCTAGAGAACTGAATTCTTATCTTGCTTCAAAAAAAAAAATCTTTAATTAAGTCGATTCAAACCTAATTTTGAAATTGAATTTAACATTTTGCCTACATTCATGTCTTGCGTTTTATATAAGCTTGAGCTTGTTTTGCATGCTTCTGAACTAGTTTGAATTCAAATTTTGATTACAAGCCCAAAGGCCTTTACGACTAAGGAAAAGGGTAAAATAGTACATCTATCAAAAAAGAGCTATATGCATATTCGATTATATTGATTTTAATGATTTTATAATCTAAAAATAACCAAACGGTCCCAATATTACAAAATTTGGATATAAAAAATAGTAGGAACTTAGGTGCAATATTGATCTTACGTATGCTTCTAATTAACAACCCTGCAAAATGTCTGTTATAAGAATATTGAAATATTTTAACTTTAATTAAATATAAGAAAATTTTAACATATTTGGTAAGTCTATATTATTTACTTTAATTTTCAAAATTGACAATCTATTAGGTATTTTTTGTGATTTAGCATAATATATAACTAATATCAAACATATTTGGTAAGTTGATGAGACCTGAGGACCAGATCGACCAAGGCTCGAGCTTTTGAACACTCTTTTTGTGGGGCTAATTTTTGAAATATTTGGAAACTGAAAAAAAAAAGATATGTGGAGCAAGATTCGCAGGCCTCTCACCCTTGAATCCCCTACACTCGATCTCAATCCTCTCGGAATCGCACTCCGAGGATCTCGACCCTTTGACACCTTCGCCTCTCACTAGGGTGTCACCCTCGACCTCTCACCAAAGGGTTCGCTCTTAGCCTCTCACCAAAGGGTTCGCTCTTAGCCTCTCACCAAGAACTCGATCCTTATCCCGGAATCATAGGAAGCTATTTAGTGGCTTAACCTTTAACTCAACTCAACTTGACTTGATTTAAAATGAAGGTTTTACAAGCAATATATAAGATGAAAATAGAAGCCCCAAATATCTCTAAGCGATGTGGGATTATTAGAATAGAAAAACTCAAGGAAAAAACGTCCAGATTTAAGATGATGGAAAGAATGTAGAACTCGAGAATCTTCGAGGATGATTTAGGAGAATTGTTCTTCATGGAAGTTGTACCCACTTAAAATATCTTTCCAACAAGTGCTTATCGGCTTCAATCGGAATTTTACACAGCCATGCTGTTTTCTCAAACAAGAGTTGATATTCGGCTCCAGCGACAAAGCTTTGTAAGATAAATGAGTCGAGCACAATGACTACTAGGAACACATCATCCTCCTTCCCTTGAAAAGGATTCGTCCTCGAATCCGTGATGGAAACGAGAGACTTCTTTGAACATGCTTCTTCTTCCTTGAATGAGTCCTGAATTTCCTCTTCTTCTTGAATCGTGAAAGGCAAGCAAGACGGAATGAATGGGGTCGCATCCGACCACTTAGTTGACATGGAATTTAGAAAAATAGGTACCTCGGTTGGCGCTCGTTTCTCCTTCATGGAAAGCGCAACACTATGAAGTTGGATGAATTCTTCATCTTTCTTAAGCTCAGGCATGACCTTTGCAGTCTCAATCGGAACATCCTTGGACATGCCTTCTTTAACCTCAAGTTCTTCACCCATGAAGGTAGAGGATGTCGTCTTTGAAGAGGGAGGCGGGGCTGTTGTGGGATTCGATAGCGTCGACCCCAATGTGTTGACGACTTTTCCGCATTTCTCGTACTTGTTGCATTGAGTCTTCCGCGAGCTTGCAGATCTCTTGCCAAGGTGGTTCAACCTTCTTCTTATGTCGAGCCTCATCCTCTCAAGCCCTTCTCTTTCGATATCTACTCTGAAGCTCTTGATCAACTACATCATATGTAGCATCATCCATGTCGCTCCAATGAAGGTACCTATCATCATAGGCTCGAATGGCCCATCGGATGTACTCTTCGGACAAAGGCTTGGAACTCATCTTCTTGAACATTTTGACTAGGAAGAAACAACTCAGTTATCGAAAGCTCGATGGACTCGAGTCGATTCGCTCTGATACCACTTGATGAGACCTGAGGACCGGATCGACCAAGGCTCGAGCTTTCGAACACTCTTTTTGTGGGGCTAATTTTTGGAATATTTGGAAACAGAAAAAAAGGGATATGTGGAGCAAGATTCGCAGGCCTCTCACCCTTGAATCCCATACACTCGATCTTAATCCTCTCGGAATCGCACTCCGAGGATCTCGACCCTTTGACACCTTCGCCTCTCACTAGGGTGTCACCCTCGGCCTCTCACCAAAGGGTTCGCTCTTAGCCTCTCACCAAGAACTCGATCCTTATCCCAGAATCATAGGAAGCTATTTAGTGGCTTAACCTTTAACTCAACTCAACTTGACTTGATTTAAAATGAAGGTTTTACAAGCAATATATAAGATAAAAATAGAAGCCCCAAACATCTCTAAGCGATGTGGGATTATTAGAATAGAAAAACTCAAGGAAAAAACGTCCAGATTTAAGATGATGGAAAGAATGTAGAACTCGAGAATCTTCGAGGATGATTTAGGAGAAGTGTTCTTCATGGAAGTTGTACCCACTTAAAATATCTTTCCAACAAGTGCTTATCGGCTTCAATCGGAATTTTACACAGCTAGAACAAGCAAATATACCACGGTGTTGCCATGTTGTTTTCTCAAACAAGAGTTGATATTCGGCTCCAGCGACAAAGCTTTGTAAGATAAATGAGTCGAGCGCACTGACCACTAGGATCACATCATAAGTCTTGGCCTTCTTGTATCAATGGTTGGGTGAATAGTTTGTTGTTCAACTTGATGATCTCCATTTAGGAAGTGTAATTAAGTAAACAATTTAGGATTTTAGCTCGCATTGCTTGATTTGTTTAGTGACAAATGTTTTGCATCTCAATCTCTATATTATCAAATGAAACTATGTACTGAGACTAAACATACTGAAATAATTATATCAAATCAGACAACCAATTTTTAAATTATTACTCCCATTTCTTTCAACATTTTAGATTCGTTATACAATTTGTCCAATGTTCAAAACACAATACTAACAACGTACTTCACTCCAAGAGGAATTCGGGCATTAACTTACAGTAGAGCACCCCTAATTAAAGTTTGTGCTCTTTGCAGCTTCTAAAAATGCTAGAACTCTTCGAAAATGATCCTTTTGGTTTTCTTTCTATTGTTGATTTTGGTTTGTAAGTGTCTCTAAGAGTTCTTCATATATAGTAAATAGTTTCAATTGAGGATGGACTATTACAAAATTAAGCTTTTTAGATTGGGAATAGTTCATTGAATCCCACTCATTTTTAGTTTGTGGCATATTTATATGGTTATTATGTTGTTTTTTAGATGGAAAAATGGACAAAAATAATACCAAGTTTCAACTATTGGCCAAAAATAATACCAACTTTGAAATTGACCGTTTCATATACGAACTATCTCCATATTAACCGAAAATAATACGTAGGTGTATTCCGATGAATTTTCCGACCAAACACGCCACATAGACGTCGGAAAACACACGTGGCATCCACTTTTGCCACCTCACCCAAATTATAAGTTTGCCATGTCATAATTTTTTTTCAATTTTTTAAAAAAAAAGGAAAATAAAAGAATTAGCTACAGTACGTTCTAGAACGAACTTGGAGGGAGATTGCAGAGAACGAAGAACACCAACGAAGGCGCCACTCGATTGCACTGGAATCTGCTCGGCAAGTCGGAATATTTGAAGGAGACAAAGGTAAGGGGTTTTGATTTCGGTACTTTCGAATCTGCTCGGCAACTTTCGAGTTTAGGGTTTTTCGGTATTCCCTTTTATATGTGAAAAACTTGTTCTAAAATTTAGGGGTTTTGATTTCATGTGGTGAAGATGTTTCGGTTTTGTTATTGGTATCTTTAATTTCATAAAGAAGAAGTATATTGGTTTCAATTTGGATGTTTAAGGAGTTTGTGCATCTGTTGTTGTTTCTCATTTCATACAGTGAAGATGTTTTAGTTTTGTTTTGTTTTGAACCTTAGTAGGTGTGATAATGGATGAACTTGAACCTGGTGATGATGACTTTGCGAGCAATAAAGTGTTTGAAGAATCTGATGTGGATTGGGAAGAATTTTTAGTTAAAGATGTAGATAGTGGAATGTCTGGGGATGACGGTGCATATGAGGAAGACAACATTGCAGCTGATGGTGATGGGAAGAATTCTTCAAGTGAAACTGATGGTGAAGGTGCATATGAGAAAGAGAACAGTACAACTGCAGTAGAAGACAACAGTAGTTCTAAGAGAAACAAAATTCGCACAATGAGGAGTTTTAAATAAACTATTATGCTTGTGTACATACTTTAGTTGTCCAGCTAGTGAACTTACAACACTGCAAGCTTAAACATTGAATGATGTATTGAAATGGAATTGAAGCATCAATGTTTTGCCAAACTATGATGGTGCCACACATCCTTTTTGTAATAGTAGCTACAACTGTGAAATTGGCATGAAGAATGAGATTTCTAGCTTTTTTCATTTTCTTTGCAGCAAATGGATTTGGAGAATGAGTTTTCTGGCAGCAACGAAAACCAGGCTGCATATTTTGTGTGCATCAATTCTTATGGCAGCAAATGCATTTCTTTTATGTGTATCTATGTTCAGTTTTAAAAAATTTGTGTGTATCAATTTTTCTCAAATTCATCTAAATTCATCTAGTATATTATAGATTGGTTACACACTTCTAAATTCTTCTGAAAATGGAGTGAGTATGTTGTATGAAGCCAAGGATATAAATTCATCTAGTTCATATTCTCGCTTGGAAGTCAAGGATATAAATTCATCTAAATCTGTCAGATGTTGTATGGTAACACACTTCTAAATTCTTCTGAATTCATCTAGTATATTATAGATTGGTTAAACCATTTAAATCTTTGTTTTTTACACTAGGATATAACATCCAAGTTCATATTCTCGCTTGGAATATGCAGAATCCAAATCTCTGCTCGCTTAGGTTGGTTAAACCATTTAAATCCTGAATTTAGGGAATACGCGGTATATTATAGATTGGTTAAACCATTTAAATCTGAATTGATAGAAAGCAAATCATTCTTTTTAGTGTACTGATTTCCCATAAGAAAGAACGAAAACTTAACAGATTAATATGTGCAAGGTATGTACAAACTAAACAGATTAATATTTTTTAGCAAATGGAATTGATCAAGCTGTTGCATAAATCAGTGTGGATTGAATCAATGAGCTTTTTCTGTGTATTTTCTTGGATTAATGTTTCAAAATCAGTGAGCTTTTGTGTTGGATTAATATTGACATGAATTTTACTGGTTTCAAAATCAGTGAGCTTTTGTGTTGGATTAATCAGAGAGATTGGATATATAAAAGGATTGATTCTATTGACGACAATTCATTACAATTCCCTAATAACATAAACTTGAAAACATAACACATTTGAGACGATTCATTGCAATTCCCTGAAAACATAAACCTATCTAAATGTCAAATTTTCACCAACACAATTAACAAGATAACCAATATCACACCTACTACTATTTTCAACACTAAATTCTCTCTTTGGATCTTCACATAATCAGTGCTCAACTTCAAAAAATCAGAGGCTTCATGATCTTCATCTGTGATAGCAACACCATAATTCTCTCTTTGGATCTTCATGCTCTTGTTAGTGTCATTAGCTCTAAAAGCATAATCATGATCATCCAACCATCTGAAGTAGTTGCATTTTTCGCCTACCTACAAAGAAGTAAAAAAAAAATCAAACCAACCAAATCATCTATGATATCAAATATATTGATCTCACAGGCAGAAAAACAACCATATGGGAAAACAAATACTGATTTCACAGGCGATTCACAGCTTTCACTAGTGCTATGACAGTAGAACATATCAAATTGGGAACCCATGTGACCAGCAATGCTTCCCAAAATTAGTATATATATGTCCATTACTACAAAAGCTACTTTAAAATCTAAAATCTAATTTCAGTATATATACAAAAGCTAAAATCAGTGTAAAGCTTCAATCACACACATTTCAGAAGCCATTTTAAAGCCTAATTTATCACCCGGTGTATAAACTAGTTGCATCGGATTGGGGAAACTACAATCTAGTTTGATAGCTCAAACATGCTGATCTTCATGAGTATTAATTGACAGATCAATTTTAAAGCTTTCATCAGTGCTATGACATCAATTCGAAAACCCATCTTGACAGATCCGTATTGAAACCCATCTCCACAGAAATTTGATTTTTATACCCAATTCCATTCTATGACAACAATTCCAAAACCCTAATCTATGACAGCAAAACGAAAGAACGAGGCTTTCGAAAACCCTAATATTTTCCCCAATTCAAAATGCCAAAAATTCAATCGAAAGAACTGAAGATTGGAATCATACCTTCCAGTGCAATCGAGTGGCGCCTTCGTTGGTGTTCTTCGTTCTCTGCAATCTCCCTCCAAGTTCGTTCAAGAACGTAATATTATAGCTAATTCTTTTATTTTCCTTTATTTTAAAAAAAATTAAAAAAAAATTATGACATGGCAAACTTATAATTTGGGTGAGGTGGCAAAAGTGGATGCCACGTGTGTTTTCCGACATCTATGTGGCGTGTTTGGTCGGAAAATTCACCGGAATACACCTACGTATTATTTTCGGTTAATATGTAGATAGTTCGTATATGAAACGGTCAATTTCAAAGTTGGTATTATTTTTGGCCAAAAGTTGATACTTGGTATTATTTTTGTCCATTTTTCCTTTTTAGATTGGTGATAGTTAATCAACTATATTTATGTTGACATTATGTCATAGTTCGTTGTTTAGTGGTAGGGTTATATATAATATTTGTTGTCATATTTGTTTTTCTTTTTTCAGCTAATAATTCTCAACTCGTTATTCATGGTGACATTAAAGTTGTTTATGACGAATATATGGATGTATATCAAGAGATGATAACTATGGATTTGTTTCTAAAGTGGTGGGCATGAGATTTCTTAGGATTTTATTATGCCCCACCTTTTTATTGTCACCATTAATTTGGGGATGTTAAGTTGTATGATTATAATTATATTTTGCTACTTAAGACTAACTCCAATGACATGGTGCAAATGCTTAAATATGCACATTTCGATACAAATTGTGCTCCAATGGTTACTTTTGAGTGTTCAAAATGTGCACATTTGCACACAAAATGCTCAAATATAAGCATATCACCTCCCCATGTGCAAAAACTTTTATCACTTTTCAATAAAGTAGGGGACATTTCTATTGGTTGTTTTTAAGTTTTTCCTTTTCCTTTTTAATTTAATCAAATTTATTTAGTGATGGATGTGTATAAAATACAAATTTAACCAGTTGAGTAAAATATCAAAAAGTGATGTGCATTTTTGAACACCTTGTGCAAATGTACACATTTGCACACTTAACCATTGGACTTAGTTGTATGGTGTTTGTATTTTGATACTCATTGCAGTCTAATTATCATGACGACTATCTCAATGTATCATTCTACTTTATTTTGATACTCAATGTAGTCAAAGAGTTGGATATTTATAAACTATTTTCGATCATTATCATGGTTACTATCTCAGTGTATTGTGTTTAAGACTCAATGAATGATGTTTAGAACCCTAAATCGTATTCTAGCCACTAATAGAAATATGTCATTTAAAATCGGGTAATAACGAATGTCTTTTGAAAAAAGTTCGATGTCTATCTGGGTGATGTAAAAAGTCAAAAGTTTTTCACATCGGTCATAGACCAATGTCTTTGTAGAGTATGACACTGTTTATATTTTTAAATCCGATGTCTTTGTTATCCTATAACGTTGATTATAAAATATAACTGATGTTGTAACATAACAAAGACATCGAGCTTTGGCTGATGTTATACAATTTTGAGTTTTAACATCACCCACATAAACATCAATTTTTTTTTATTAACATCGGTTTTTAGCCGATGTTAAATGAATTTTTTTTTGTAGCCTATACGAGATTTGAACCCCTACATTTGTGCTTGAACATATCGCTCTACAAATTTGAGCTAATAGGCTTTAAATCAACAATAATAAAACAAATTACTGCATTGTTTACTAATGTATGACATATTGCAAATGTTATACACAATGTCTCAAATTATCATCGATAACATCAATCAGACAATGATTTAGAAAAAATTCATGCTCAAGACAACCTTGATAATAAAGGAGAAAAATCACAAAGAAAGACATAAAATATGCTTGATATTGAAGGAGCATAAGTAACAAAAACACGTCCGGTCCCGGTACCTAATCGAGCCAACCTATTAACCCAACGATGAATGGGATTTCCTGTCAACTGAAAGTACATGTCGTTGCAAAAGTGATTGCAGTTCTTGGAGATAAGAAGATATGTGTTGCCCATGTATAACTTTGACGGTTTCTCCATCAAAGAATGAACTTCTTTGGGACTCAAATATGTTCTACCTACCAAGATTGATTTCCTTTTTTTTTTTTTGGTCCAACCAAGATTGATTTCCTAAATGTGAAACCGGGACACTGCTTTAGCTCCACTTCATATATCCCGGTAGTTTCATGATCATGAGCACCTAAGTCATACTCAACGTACACAATGTACTGCAAAACAAATGCACATTCCAAAGTTAGTTATCTATGTGCAAATATGACAACTACTCACCATAAAGATAATCTGAGTGAAGTTGGAGGAGATAAGGCAAGATGTACTCATGTGCAAATATGATATCTACTCATCAATATAGTATTCAAATTAGAGAAGTTGTGAATAACAAGCAGGATGCACTCATGTAATCACCAAAATAGGCATGATATAGTAAGCCTTGACTTGAAGCAATGACCATCCCAATTCAAGAAACATCTTCAAACTTGGTATCTTCATTTAGATATCCCTTCTGATATCTCTCTTGTTGGAGGGAAATGTAGAAAATGCATCAAAAATAACTGTGTAAAAAAATGAAGATATAGTGACATTTAACTCAAATCACTTAAAGCTAGTGTAAGATTACTTATCTCTCTTCTTGATAGCCTGGTAGTGGCCATTGTACAAGAGATCTCTTCAGGGATAACATCTGCTAGCTTTGAAAATGATATAGCAACTCTTCTCATTACTTACATAAGCATGTGAATGTTCAAATTATTTTAGAATAAAATATATAAACTGCCATATAGAGGCTTTGAATTCAGCACATCAAATTCTATAAACTAGGCACAAGTTGCTCTTATTTAAGATCAAATCAAAAAGAAGTTGAGCACTCACTAACAGTTGCAATAGATGTATTCTTAGATGGTATAACAAACTAATCCATAGTCCTAAAAATAAAAATTCACAAAGCAAAAATTGAATTCACACGTCAAAGTTCAAACCCTATTAGACCAAAATCACGAAGCACGTATACTACACAAATTCATAAATTGATTCTCAAATTGAACTTCACAATCACAAACCCTAATAAAAAAATTCACTTAAAATTCACAAACCCTGTATTTTTACATAATAAGCATTATATTTTAAAATTCTAGCACAACAAACCATATTCTAAACAAAACTACATTTCCAGGAGCTGATAAGAGTTTACAACATTAGTGATGCACATCTTTACCCTTTTTCAAACTCGCTTTGTAGGAATAAAAAAAGGTACAAACCGGTAAGTTTTAGAGGCAAATGGGAAATCACCCATTTAAACATATTTCCTCCATTATACTCGAATCTCAATCAACTCTCAATCATTCCAAACTCACAAAATCAATATCCCAAAAACTCAAAAGCAATCAATTGATACAAATTGTTTAAGATAAATGAACAAGAATTAAGATTAGGAGAAGAATCCCCAAAATCAGTGAGCAGAGAAGGTGACTAGGGGCTTATGCTCAGATCCATAAACTCGAATGAGAGTTAGCAAGCCCCAAAATCAGTGACCAGAGAAGGCGACTAGGGATAGGGCTTGTGCTCTGATCCATAAGCTGAAATGAGAGTTCACAAATTCTAATCTTGGGGTATCAATGCCGACTGAGGATCGGGAAAAAAGGAAAGAATAATTGGAACAACAACATACCTAGCAAAGTGCTCTTTGTGAGACAACGATTTCATTTGTCGAAGCAAGCTATGACAGTGAATTAGTTGGATGGCGAGACGAGAACCTAAACTAGATCGATGAGGGAAATAATTACAACTTCAACTCACTTTCCTTATAAATCTGGTGAGGGTGACACGAGCATAGAGAGTAACCAGGACAGGGATGATAAGGAGGCTATGCAAGACCTTACATTAGCCTGCATCACTCGTCGGAGTCGAAGAACTGGGAGGAGTGACTTGCTGGCCTTTAGATCGAAAATAGACAAAGAACGAGGCCAATGAGGGTTTTGAGGAAGGATGAACACAAAGAAATGAGAGGAAAAATGTAGATTTGAGAGGATGAAAGATTGATGACAATGTTTTGTAGTTGATAACAATGTTTTGAAGTTGGTGGTAGTGTTATATAATTAGTGAAAATAGATTGTGACAATGTTTTATAGTTGGTGATAAAAATTTGTGATAGTGTTTTGTAGTTAACCACGATTAGTGGTGACTTTAGATTGGTGACAATTTTCACTAGTTTGTGACAATATTTGGTGACAGTGTTCTGTTATTGATGACAACAATTAGTAACAATATTTTCTTTGATGATACTATAATGTCGATGATAATGGTTAAAATTCTTCTAACTTCACTATGTTATAAGCAATTTTGGTTACATTAAAACTAGATATTATGATATGTAATATCGTTCAAAATAAAGCTAATTGTCTTCTATATTAAAAATCAATAATAAAACTGTTATTCTTGCTAACTATATATATAGTGCATTGGATCTTCATTATTTGTTGTTATATCCTCACGTATTTGTTGAAGCCTTTGTATCACTTTTTGTTGCGACATCACCCAGTTTTGTACTCACTAATTGATGGTTTTTGCTTCTTTCGTGACCTACCACTCTTCTTGCGTTGCAATTGTGGATAATATATATTTATACATCTTTATTTTTTCGGGAATAATCCATTCAGTTTTTTATAAAACAGGATAAATGGTTTCATGGAATGTCAAGTGTGTGCAACATTGATGATAAAAACTTTTGAAGCTTAGCAATAAACTCTTGACAATTACCTCATTCTTTAACTCATCCCAAACTCAATCCATTTAGATTCTAAAATAGTTGGTGACAATGTTTTGGTGACATTGTCCGGTTGATGACAATTTTCTACAGTTGGTGACACAATATTTGTGAGATTGTGTTGTAGTTGGTGAGATTGTGTTGTAGTTGGTGACACTATGTTGGTGATAGTGTCAAGCGGTTGATGGCACTAGGTTGATGACAATTAGTAGTGACAATTATTTTAGGAACATTGTTCTAGTTGGTGACAAATTTCTATTGCTGGTGACAAATAATTGGTTAGTTTTCCGTATTTAGTGACAATTTGTTTTGGTGAATTGTTCTAGTTGGTGACAATTTTCTCTAGTTGGTGACATTGTTCAATAGTTGGTGACACTATGTTGGTGAGATTGTGTTGTAGTTGGTAACAATATAGTTGACGTGATTGTATTTTAGTTGGAGACACTATGTTGGTGATAGTGTCAAGTAGTTGATCGCACTAAGTTGATGACAGTGTTGTGTATTTAATGACATTTAATATGTTGGTGACAATTATTTCTAGATTAAACACTATCCTCTCGATCCAATATCTTGAACTAGAAGTTATTCAAGTGCTTCATAGTATACTTTTTTGTTTCCTTGCATCTTCCTAGAAAAATCTCACTTACATTTGTTAGTAGTTTCACGTTATTTTATTCACATCATTTCTATGATTATTGAATCATTCTAAGAACTTCTGTATAATCTCAGTCAGACATGCAAGGTGTAAAGATTTGTTGTCCTTGAAAATCGAATTTATAGTCTCAACATTATTTGAAGTCATGCATTATGTTATACTTTCATCATGTTTAATTAATGTCACCAAATATACATGAAAAAAGACATTATTATATGTCACAAATTATAAATTACATAAATTTTCCAATGATGGCGGTCATCAAAAGAGATATTTGTCACCAATCTCATGTGCATTAAAGTTATTTAACAAGAGTATTCAATATGACCAATGATATTATATGGAACAAAAATAAATTAATATATGTCACCAATTATTCATTACATAAATTTTTCAATGATTAGAATCATCAGAAGTGATATATATCATCGATCTCATACCAAGTTCTAGTTTATTCAAACTATATATCGTCAATTATATACGTTTCCGCTATATACACCCCAAATCCTGCACGTTAATTCTGACGTGCAGTGTTAAAGTGGATTAATTAATTTTTTAAAAGTGCTAATTAATCAGAGAGGCTAGCTTGCACGTCAATTCCGATCGACGTGCATTTTTTATAGTGGATTTGCGGTGTATCTAAAAATACCCATTATATATATGAATTAATATATATCACCAATTACACATAACATAAATTTTTCAATGATGACAGTCATCACAAGTCACCAATCTAATAGAAAAATCTCATACCAAGTTCTAGTTTATCCAAGCTATATGTCACTATTTACACATATGCATTAATATATGTCACTAATTGCACATAACATAAATTTTTCAATGATGACAATCATCAAAAGTGATGTATGTCACAAATCTAGTCTATTCAAGCTCTTCAACCAGGGTATTCAACGTCACCAATTATATATATATATATATATATATATATATATATATATATATATATATATATATATGTTACAAAAATACATTAATATATGTCACTAATTACACATTACATAAAGTTTTCAATGATGAAAGTAATCAAAAGTGATATATGTCACAAATCTCAAACAAAGTTCCAGTTTATTCAAACTATATGTGATAGGGGTCTATTTTAGTTATGTTTTAATTAGATATTTACATATTATTTTAGAGCATTTCTACATGTTTTATAACTTATTTTGTATTGTTTTGGATTAGGAGTCTACACTCGTATTTTATATATTTCAGGTATTTTCGAGTTGGATCGGATGAATTCGGAGATTGATCGTAACTTATGGGGTGATTTTATAAATTAGATGACAATATGAGCCGGTTCGTAGCTTTCAAACTGTTGAAGTGGAATTCGGCCGCTACATTCCTAATTTAATTAGGACTATGCAATTGGAGTTTCTTTGGTTGCATAACATTATATTTAGATAGATTAGATATAATAATATTATATATTCATAATAGGATAGATAGAATAGTTAGATTAGGTTTATCAGATTATATATATATCAACATTCATACGGCAAAGCGGTGTAGCGTGAACGTGCCTGCCGTAACTTAGTTTCATTCCTCTAAACCCTAATTGTCTTTTGTTTTATTTTTATGGAGACCTAAACTCTCATGTTTCGTCTACAATTTGAAACTTTGTTTGGATTGATTGTGAATTTCTAATTCTTGATCCTTATTTCCTAAATTGAATGTTTCGACTTCTTTGCGCATTATTGTTGATTGTTTAATTCTAGCTTGTCCGATCAACTTGGTAGAATCAATTCAATTGTTAGGGTTTTGTAGATTCTTGATTGCGAACCTTAACCCAAGTGGCAAACTTGTTCCTTTAGGGCTGGTTGAACTAATTGAATGAGTAGGAAGTTGAATGTGTTGTTAAATACCTCTTTAGGGACTGCAAATACCTTGGCTAATCTCTGAACTTAAAGCGATCAATTGGGTTAAATCCTTCTTTAGGGATTGTTCGATTGATAAGGGTTTCTAGAATTGGTTGGACTAGTAACTATATTAGGTCGGGACAAGGGCATTCATAGGAAATCCAAAAAGGATGAGAAGAAGTTACAAGGATCGTTTCAACCAACTAAAGTGGATATTTATAGATAAAACTATTTTATTAATCGTTATCTCAATAAATTTGTTTATAGTTTATTTTGTTTTATTTCTTATTTTCAATCACTCAAAACCCCCCGTTTCATATTAATTGGTAAATAAACTTAACTTAGGAATAACTTGATTCTCTGTGGGATCGACTCGTGTTTACCACACTATGTTAGTTAGGTAGGTTCGAATTTATTTTGATACGGTTTACGCGACTAAAAACCGTCCATCAATATGTCATCAATTATACATATGCATCAATATATGTCACAAATTACACATATATAAAGTTTCCAATGATGAATCTGTCATTGGAACTTGGTCTGACACTTGCTCCATGTGTCAGTATCGGATCTAAGTGATATATGCCACCAATCTCAAGGAAAAATCTCATACCAAGTTCTAGTTTATGCATGTTACATGTCACTGGCCGGTTACACATAACATAAATTTTCCAATAATGACAAACATAAGAAGTTATATATGTCACAAATCTCATAACAAGTTCTAGTGTATTCAATCTATTCAACCAAATGATTTAATGTCACCAATTACGCATGGAACAAAAAGAGTCGATTATCACTTGGAACAATATATAGGATGACAATCCGATGATGAATTTCTTCAATCTGAGAAGCTCGTTGTTGAATCATCCACCACTAATCAAAATGCTATTCAATCTGATTGTTCAACGACAAATCATCTTCGATTTGATGGTAGATTCTCTCCCAACAACTAAAATTTGTTTCGATCAGATGACGAATCGGCCAAAACCAACCAATTCAAAACCCTAAACTTTGTTTTTATCTAAAGATGATTTTTTCAAAACCAATCGAAACCCTCTTCCATATATTCCTCTTTGATTTTTTATTGCTCGATGATAAACCCTCTTTAATCTAATGACGAATCTCCCCAAACCAATTGAAATACTTTTCAATCTAATGTATCAGTGATAACTCGATGAAAGCAACTTTAGATATAAGAGCCGTCGTTATGTTTTTCTTCTTGGGTATGAAGATATAAGAGTCAGATCGAGATAATTTTGTCCAAATGGACAGATACTTAATAATGAAGGATATTTACAGAAAACCACCCGTTAAATATAGGCTTCTACACTTAATCACCCTTTAAATATGAAATTACAGAAAACCACTCATTAAATGGTTTTTTGTTAACAAATCACCACCGTTGTCTATTTCTATTAGGGTTTTGTCAAATATACATGATATTATAATATTTTAAGCTTTATATTTAAATTAAAATCTCAAATAGATTAAAAAATATATTTTACTAAATATTTTTAAAATATATTTTTTTTAAAAAAACTTCATGTATATATGAACAAATTTGCTCTATTTTATTCCTAAAAATGGTTATAAATTTTAAAAATATTTTATAGACTACTTTTAATAAAACTTAAAATAAATTTATAAGTTATTAGTATTGTTTAAATTTAATAATATTTTTTATACTAATAATTAATGTCTCGTTTTCTTTGAAGATAAATCCTCTTCGATCTGATGACCAATTTTTCCAAACCAATCGAAACCCTCTTCGATATATTCCTCTTTGGTTATATTCTTCGATGATATATCCTCTTCGATCTGATGACGAATCTCCCCAAAATAATCGAAATACTTTTCAATCTAATGTATCGGTGATAACTCGATGAGAGCAACTTTGGATAGAAGAGTCGGGACGGGATATCCAAAGACCCATTACATTGGAATGAGTTAAGTTTTTCACGATTTTCAAAACCATGACCGCATAAAGTTTTACAGTTTTCAAAACCGTAGCAGTTGTCATTTTTATGGTTTTAAAAACCGTAATAACTAAGATTCTAACCACTTTTAAAACCATGATTGGTATAATGTATATGACAAGATTTTCCCCATGGATTTAAGTGGTAAAAATTAAAAGACAATATTCAAACATATTGTAGCTTGTGATTGTCAACAAACCTTAATATTCATTGGATTCTTTAAATCGGCTTGCTATCCGAACAATTTAATCTAGTTAAATGCATGGTTAGATCACCGACTTTCGGTGTCGGCAAAGGTTTAGAAGACACCAACTTTCAAAGTTGGCGAAAATCGAAGTCGACGGGTGGGTTGCTAGTGTTGGGTTGAGTTTTGCAGGGGCTGAGTTGTCGACATCGGCACGAGGAGTCGACAAGGTGTTTGTCGACACCGACATGAGGAGTCGATAAGCTTGTTGGTACTCCCTCCGTCCCACAATAAATATCTTTTACTATTCATGCACGTTTTCTTAAGAATCTAAAAATTATATAAAATATCAACATTTTATTAAATATTTTTAAATAATATCATAAATATTACTAATAGGTATAGAATTATTTTAACAAATTAATTAAAAAATAAATATTTTATATTGTTTTTAGCTCATTAAAAAGCGTACCTAAATAGTCCAAAAACAACTATTGTGGGACAGAGGGAGTATAAGTTTGCAGGGTTGCAACATGTTAGGTGAATCTTATAATATGTATTAGTGTTTGTCAACACTGAATGTTGATAAAAAAAAAAAAATTAAAGATGATGTCATATCTGATCCCCAAGTCGATGACTCAACTGTGCAAAATTTAATTTTGACCATGCCAATAATAGTCACTTCTTCTACGGAGCATGAGATTTTATTTTTCATGATCATAATCTTTAGAGAGATGAGACTCGAGTTCATGCCAATCAGAAAAGGACATTAGCGCAAGTTTTTTTTTTTCAAAAAATTAATATAAAAAAAGTGTCATCAATAGTCAACGGTAAAAAAAATGGCATCAATGGTCAATATGGCATCACAATAAAAAAAAAAATATATCAGCAAGTTTTTTTTTTTTTTACCAATGATGCCATTTTTTGTCGTTTTGATGCCATTTTTTTTTACATTTTATTTTCGCTTTAATGTCACTTTTCTAATAAAATGGTTTGATGACACTTTTTTAATATCACTTTTTTCAAATCTTGCTGATATTTTTTTATTTATTGTGATGCCACATTGACCATTGATGCCATTTTTTTTACCGTTGACTACTGATGACACTTTTTTTATATCAATTTTTTGATGATATTTTTTTTTACCGTGATGCCATATTTTTTTAAGGTAATGTTTTCGTGATGCCATATTTTTCCACTGTAATGTTTTGATGACAATTTTTTCTTTAATGTGATGCAACTTTTTCAAATCAGCGTTTGATGCCATTTTTCTACTGTAATTATTTGATGCCATTTTTTTAATCAAATCGTTTGATGCCATTTTTTTTAATTTAATCAATTATATATCGATATATTTTCATCGATTCTACTTTTTATTTGCTGATGATGCCATATTTTTTGAAGGTAATGTTTTCGTAATGCCATATTTTTTCAAGGTAATGTTTTGATGACAATTTTTTCTTTAATGTGATGCAACCTTTTCAAATCAGTGTTTTGATGCCATTTTTCTAATGTAATTATTTGATGCCATTTTTTTAATCAAATCGTTTGATGCCACTTTTTTTTTAATTTAATCAATTATATATCGATATATTTTCATCGATTCTACTTTTTATTTACTGATGACACATTTGTGATTATACTTCATTGATGACATTTGTATCCAATAACTCAGTCAGCTCTTATAACAAGAGTCGTGCAACTCTTGCCACATAGGTGTGCGACTCTTACATCGTATGTTGTGCAAAATATGATTTTTTCCGCTTTTTTTTTTCGTTTCAGAATTTTTTGTTTTGCAAAAATAACTTTACGTTGTGCACATATATGGACTGATCGAGTCGCACATCTAGATCACATATAAAAATATAGAAGAAGTGAATCATATAATAAAATACATATAGTTTATTTCATTCTCATATTTATGGGTTAATTTTTGTAATTTTATAAAAACTTCTTCTTCAACCTTTGTAAGCCTCGATAGCTCCTGCCGCCGGCGCCGCTCGTCAATCCCTCGCTCCGGCCGCCGCTCCAGGGTCCCTCGCTCCGGCCGATCGACGTCGCTCGCTCCGGACGCTCGCTCGATAGCTCCGCCGCTCGTTCCCTCCCTCGCTCCCCCGCTCGCTCGTCACCGCCTCCATCCCTCGCTCAGATCCGGACTCACTCACTCCGCCTCGCTCGTCCTCGGCTCAGATCCGGCGCCTCCACACCAGATCTGGCGCTCCCTTCACCAGATCCGCCCCTCCTTGGCCACGTACCGCCCTCCCGAGCCCGAATCCCGTCGATTCGACACCCAGCCACCACCGACGAAGCCTCGCAAACTCCCTCCCGTTCTTGCACCTGCCTAGACGCTTCGTCGAAGGTCTCTGACCACCCATTCCGGCCACCTCTCACCGGATCCGAGTCGGATCCACCACCCTCACACATCGTCGAGCCGGATTCCTCACCGTGGTTGGAGGAGAAGTCAATTAGCGTGAGAGAGAACAGGTGAGTGTTAGGGTGTTAATTTTTTTTAATAAGGTGTTATAAAGGCCAATTTATTTTATTATGGTGCTAATAACCTAATTGAATTAGCAAAAGGTGATATTCCAACAAATTTTCTCTAAAATAACCTCTAAATTGAAAATGGTTTTAAAAAATGTTTAAAAATATTGAAGTATCACTCTAATTATTATTTTTATGTTAGTTTATCTTATACCATCTCCTCCTATACATAAAGTCATGATTTAATATATTAAATAATTTTAGGTTAGTTTCCAAAAAAAATAAACGATACTTACTTCTTTCAAAAATATAAGTTCTTGTAAGATTTGCACATTTTTTTAAGAAGTTAAAAATTATAGTAAAATGTTTTTTAAAATTTCATACTTCTTAGTAATAAGCATGAAATTAATTTTAAAAATGTTTTTTTGCCTTTTATAATAGAGTTTTGTTTAACAAAACATCTTTTAATTTTTTTTAAAACAAAAACGTCTTATATAATATAATTTATTTTATTGAAGCATCAATCTCTATTTTTCAGCCACATGTTTAATTTTCCAGTAATATTTTATATCTATGACTGAAATGCCCTGTTTAATTAACACTTTTTTAAGGCACCTTATATAATATAGCTTTTTGTAAAAAATTAGCACCCTTAAAATTTATTTTTCCGACAAATCAAAATATAATCTTATGATATTTGTTTAAAAAAATCAAAGGTTGACATTTTATACGTTTTAATTTATTTTAAAAATTGAAAGGTTATATTTTATGTGTTTTAATTTATTTTAAATCTTATATAATAAATCAAAAGATAAAAAAATATGTGGATTGTTATAAAAAAGATAATGTTATAATATTTATTCAATAAATATTTTATTTTTTAAAATAAATAATTAATTAAATAACGGTGAATAAAATAAAATATCATAAAAAATATATAATATTAGGTTGGAAAATAGAAGTTGGTGGTTCAACTGAATGGAGTAAATTATATAAATGGTTTTGTTAATATTTTTCAAAAAATTATGGTGTTTTATTTTAAAAAATCTATTATATAAGGTTTTTTAAATAAAAATCATTAGTAAAATAAGTAGTTTCAGCTATACACATAAAAGGTCACCAAAATATTAACATGAAAATAAAGGTTGGTGCTTCAATTAATTGATTATATGATATAAGGTGTTTTTGTTATATAAAAAAAATCTAATATATAAGGTGTGCTTTAGAAAAAAAAAAAAACTTGAAAATTTTAATATTTTACTGTATTTTAAAACTTTAAAAAAAAAAATGGAAGTTCTATAAAAACTTAGGGCTTGTTTGGTTAGCCATTAAAAAACCCAGGAACTATAAAATCCCAAAAAGTAGGAGAAAATTATGTGTTTGATTGATATTTTAAACATCTAAAAACACAGGAATTCAACTTTTCAGGAATTTGAATTCCTTCAATTTGGAGGAAGTTCTCTTACCTTGTACCCTTGGCTCGTTTGGTTAGCTTCCTACTTCTCAAGAAGTTTAAAATCCTAGGAAGTAAGCCTCAATATATGTGTTTGGTATACTTTTTGAAAATGGAAAAACCTAAGAATTTCAATTCATGGGAATTTCAATTCCTATGAAATGGGGGAAGTTAGCTTACCATGAGGGGTGGGTAAGTTCTAATTCCTCCATTCACTTATCACAAATCTCCTATAAATTTTATTTTTTATTACAAAAATCTCCAATTACTATGAAAATTCCATGTTTAATCAAACAAAACATAGGAATTGAATTAATGAGAAATTATTTCCAACCAAACACTTTTTTACATTTCCCATGAAATAGAATTCACGGGAATTATATATCCTAGGAAGTTACTTTCCGGGAAGTCTATTTCCCACGTTTAACCAAACGATCTAGAATTAAAAATCAACCAAAAATATCTTCACAATTCTCATGAATTGAACTTTACGAGAATTCAATTCCTATGAAATAAGTTACCGGGAATTTCAATTTCCACCTCAAACCAAACGAGCCCTTGTATTTTTAAACAAGGTAGTATTTGTAATCTATATATGCTCAGAAAATATCCAATTTTTTTTATTTTTTTTGGTAAAAAATAATATCCAAATTTATGTAATTGCCTAAACTATCAAGAGAAAGATCGATCAGGTTGTGGTGAGCAACGAAACACCCATCCCCTTCATCACCTGCAATCAACGCACCCACCCACTCAAATAATGGCATCCACACCTCCTTATATATAATTCAAGTACTTCATCTCCCACATTATCTTACCCCCAAAAATCAAAATATCTTCATAAACATTCTCCAGATTGATCGAACTCACATCTTTTGTAGCTTGTAAGTCCATCTTCAATTGATCCTCATCAATTTAATTCCATCAATTTTGCTTTTGTACTTTTAATTTTCCAGATTTTTTTCTGTGCTAAAATTGAATCAATTAGTTACTGAATTAGATCTTTTGTTGCAGTTTCATTGATCGATTGAGAATCAATGGGGACCGGAGAGTGGACTATAGAAAAGAGAGCTGGCGATGCCTTCACAGACACAACAGATTCCGAAGATTCGACCGAATGTGGCTCTCTTTGCATCATTGTTCTTGGCGCCTCCGGCGATCTTGCCAAGAAGAAGACTTTTCCCGCCCTCTTCAATCTCTTCCGACAAGTACTACAGTTCGTTTCAATCCACCTTTCTATCACAAAAGCTTAACCTCTCCACAGTCTGTTGACTTTTCGGCGTTTTGGGATGCACAGGGATTCTTGAAGCAGGACGAAGTGCACATTTTCGGCTATGCAAGGTCTAAGATTTCTGACAACGAGCTGAAAGATCGGATTCGAGGCTATCTTATGCAAGGGAAGGACTTGAAATCCGATCAATCCGAGCAAGTCAATAAGTTTCTTCAGCTGGTAATCGGTAGCTTCTTGTACAAGCTCATAGATATCTGAGATGATTTCGTCTTCATTGCAATGGTGTGATCCTTTTCGTCGATTTTGTAGATCAAGTATGTAAGCGGAAGTTACGATTCCGAGGAGGGATTTCGTGTTCTAGACAAGGAGATAGCCAAACAGGAGTGTGGCAAGTCATCTAGAAGACTCTTCTATCTCGCGCTTCCTCCATCGGTTTATCCATCCGTTTGCAAGATGATCCGGTCGTGTTGTATGAACAAGTGTATGTGTTTTCTTTGCTCGAAGAAATTCATGTCTTGCTAAGTTAGTATACCGATGCTTAAGCTCGCTGTCTTGCAGCTGATAACGATGGATGGACTCGGATTGTCGTTGAGAAGCCGTTTGGAAAGGACTTGGATTCCTCGGAGGAGCTAAGCTCCCACATTGCGAAGCTGTTTGACGAATCTCAAGTGTACCGAATTGATCACTACTTGGGAAAGGAACTAGTGCAGAACTTGGTAAATGAATCCTGCCTAATGTTTGTTGTTGTTTGTTTTTATCAAAGTCGGACTCGAACCGATGACTAGACCGAGTGAGGATCCATTCTAAAACCAATTGGTAATAGAAGGACTAGTATTCCACCAACTCATACACTAAGTACTAAGTGTTACGTTCAATGGGACTCTTTTGATCTCATTCACATCTCTCAACAATTTTTCGGTTCATTTTGCCTTAATAAGTTTGTGTCTTCTTGTTTCAGCTGGTCCTTCGTTTCGCAAACCGATTTTTCCTGCCTCTTTGGAACCGAGATAACATCGATAGTGTCCAGGTAAGGCGAAGTTCTTGAACTTATAGAACATACATTTGTTAAATAGATCACGCTTGTCGTACATTGTTACATCTTTTTGCTGGCAGATTGTCTTCAGGGAGGATTTCGGAACTGATGGCCGCGGTGGATACTTTGACGAATATGGGTACGAATTCGCTATTCCGTTATGTCAGTTAAAAATCGAGGTGTCTTACAAATATCACCTAACAATGTACCTTATTTTCGACGCAGGATCATCCGAGACATCATTCAAAACCACCTCTTACAGGCAAGAATGCCCGCGTTATGTTGTTCGTATTTTGATGCAGTTTTTCGGTTTCAATTCTAAGTTCGGTGCATCATCGCAGGTTCTTTGCTTGGTCGCAATGGAGAAGCCGGTGTCTCTCAAGCCGGAGCATATCCGGGACGAGAAAGTGAAGGTACTTTACATGACTTGCCCTTCGGCTCAATGTTTCGAAATGGTCATTTTGGTTGTGATTCGGCTTCCAGGTTCTCGAATCAGTGCTGCCCATAAAGGACGACGAGGTAGTCCTCGGACAATACGAAGGCTACAGAAGCGATCCAACTGTTCCCGACAACTCGAACACTCCTACATTTGCATCAGTGGTTCTACGAATCGACAACGAAAGATGGGAAGGCATTCCATTCATACTCAAGGCAGGCAAGGCGCTAGATAGTCGAAAAGCTGAAATTCGCATTCAGTTTAAGGGCGTTCCTGGCGACATTTTCAAATGTATGATATCTTACCTTTTCTTCGTGTTATCGGATTTGAACTTATAACTTGACTGATGTCGGATTTTGTTGTCTTTTACCAGGCAAGAACAATGGTAGGAACGAATTCGTTATACGACTACAGCCTTCGGAAGCCATGTACCTGAAGCTCAACGTATGCAATTTGATCTTCGTTGGTTGAGGTCTATTTGATGGTGGCCTTAGTTGATGTGTTTTTCTTCGGATCTGCTGCAGGTGAAGCAGCCTGGGCTGGATATGGCAACTGCACAAAGTGAACTCGACTTGTCGTACAAACAACGTTACCAAGACGTCGCAATTCCAGAGGCCTATGAACGTCTAATACTCGATACGTAAGGATGATGATTCTTAATTCTTATCATAATGTATAATGTCATATGACAAAGAACATATGGTAATGGCTAACTCTTGAATTGCTTTTGCACAGCATAAGAGGCGATCAACAGCATTTTGTCCGCAGAGACGAGTTGAAGGTAACAACGACAACTTACACATTGATCGATTTAGGTACCTTCCAAGGGTATAAACTCAGAACCTTTTGTGATTTTTGACAGGCTGCGTGGGAGATCTTCACACCGTTGTTGCACAGAATAGACAAGGGGGAGATGAAGCCGGATGCATACAAGCAAGGAAGCCGAGGCCCAGAAGCAGCAGACGAGCTGATGAAGAAGCTCGGATATGTCCAGACCCATGGCTACAAATGGAGGCCACCTTCTGTTTAGGAAAGAGGTTGATCACCATTAAACATGTATAAGGGAACAAAAGGAGCTCCTAAAGTCTTATAACATGTGTGCTTGTTTCCTTATAAACGTTGTTGTAATTTTTGTTGTTATTGTTGTTGTTTCGGGTTTGTAACAAACCTTAGGTGGTATACTATTAATGTAACAAATGTATCAATTCTTAATGCCAAAGAAAAACTATAGACCAAGTTACAATAATTCAATCTTTGCTCGGATCATTGAGTTTATGTGTTTAACATATTGGGGAGAGACCGGCTAAACCGGTCCAGTCGGTAGTGTTGCTATGGAGAATGTACGTACGGTGTTACAGGGGCGACTAAAGAAGAGTTTGGGAAGTGATTAGCTAGGGAGGACCTTATACCTTTATGGAACGTGGCAAGAGATTGAGTACAGACATGCAGTGGAGAAGTGTTATCCGAGTGGAGAATGACTATATATTTCGATTGTTTGTGTATTTTTAGTTTGTTGTTTATTTCTTTGGTTGGTGTGTGTTTGTACACGTTTGTTTTGTACGACATAATTAAGACACTAAGAAACATTGTAAAGAGTAATCGGAGAAAAAACGTGTACAACTCAAACCCCTTATATATCCCTTTTTTAATTTGGATGAATTTCGCCGAGTTTGTTGTTGATTATATATATTCGTATTTTTTTGGTCGAAAAGTTTTAAGTGAATTTTTACCCTTTATTATATATATTTATATTAAATATTTGTGTTAGAACTTAGAAGACATACCCTCATAAACAAGCTAGGTAGGAAGTTTGGATGGTAGGTTATATACATATATAGTAATTTAGGGAAATGTAATGTAGTGGAGTTAGGAACATAGAATAAGATGAATGCAAAGCAAAGCAAACCAAGTGAGGCTATGAAGTAGGATAAGTTATGTGTTTCACCCCAAAAGCAAGGGAGGAATTTCTTTACTTCTCAACTAACTTTAATTCCTCATTCCCCATCACTTTCTTTTTACACCAACATTTGGAACATGTGACTTATCTACCTCTCAAATCATGGAATGGAATGGAACCCATTTGCATATATTCTTCATATATATCAACATAAAATTACCAAATTTTGAAACAATCTAATGAATGAGATACAGAGAAGACTTTTTTTAAAATAAAAATAAAAAATAGTGGTATAGTTTTATTTGTGTGTCACAATCCAATAAGGGATAAAATGTTTTCTCCTAAGTCATAAATCTATTAAATCAAATGTTGTATTCTCAGTCATAAATCTATCTTTTGAAAAAATATACTTATTCTCTTTTTTTTTATGATCAATTTATTTATGTTGATTGATAATTTCTATATTATTCGTGTTGGGGCCACAGTAATAAATTGATGGTAATAAATTGATGATTATGTATTAAATTTGATGTTAGAATTGGTTTGTTACTTGATATATATGTATGTATGTATATAGAATAACTTTTCAATGTATTTGCTTCTTACTATGCATTCGTGAGAATATATAGTACCATTGGATGAGGTTAGATGAATTGATTCATTTTAATATCAAAACAAATAAAATCTTGATAAAAATATCTTTTAAAAGAGCTGAAAAGCTTCTCTCTCCATATCTTTTATTCTTTCTCACAAAAATTATTGGTAAATTAAACATGAATGTGAAATTTATGTCTCATATTCATATGAATATGTGGGTTATTAATGTTCTAATGAATATGAGGAAACCATTCTGGAATGACTCACTGGAAAGGACTTGTGGATAGTACCAAAAGGTTCCTGATTCGAACCCCGGATGACTGCTCTTTATTTACCAATTCAAGAATATGAGGAAAATATTTGAATGAATATTATTCAAATAAATATTCGTATAAATAATATTCAAATGAATATTCCTATCTAATTATGAATCAACATGAATAATAAATATAAATTTTATTTTTAATAAATTAATAAAAATTAATAATTTTATATTGTTTTTAGTTTCTCAAAATACGCTTAAAAACCTTATATTTTAGGTTGGAAATAACATAAAAATTCAAAATTAGGCAATAACATGATATAATATTTTTTAAAATATTTATCAATCAATATTTTTAAGAACAAATTGATTACATTTAAATTTAAAAAACATTCTAAATACGAGGTGATATAATTTATTACGATATATTTATGGACTGATATTGATGATATTGTATACTATAATTAGTACTCCATAAAATTGAATTATTTTCTCCATGTATTTTGTGTGCATTATAAAAGAGAAAAGAAAACAAGGGAAAAAAAAAACCAAAAGCCCAAAACGGGAAATTAGAAAAATAAATGAACGCCCGAAAATTTATGGCTTAGAATCTCATCTCTGGACTCCAATTTTTGGTTTCTTCCTGAAAATTCGCAATTTCTCTCCTCCTCCGGATTTGTGATGCCCTCCCTCTTTCTCTCTCCCCCTCCTCCTCCCTCCAATTCCAAATAAGTTGACGATCTGTTTTTTTTAGGGTTTTTTTTTAACCAACCAACCTTTCACAACTTCTCTTTCGGCGTGTTTTTGGTTTGCGTGGGTGCTGGCGCCCTTTGGTTTTTTTGCCCCTTTTCGGTGTTGTGCCTTTCTCAGAAGATTCGAATCTTTCTTGCCCATGTATCAATTTCGTTGGGATTCATCTCATGCTCTCTGAATTCTGAATCCCGGTGTTGGTATTGCCTGGTGCGTCCTTGTTTCTGGATTTCTGATTCAAAGAGGAATTCATTTAATTGGGGGGCGTATTTTGCAATTTTGTGGGCTCTTCCTGATTGTTGTTTCCAGGACACCAGGGATTGGTGGGCGATTTAGGGTTTGGATTCTACTGTTGATTGCGGGCCGCAATGTCGAATCCGTCGACGGAATTGGATAATTTGATGGAGGAGAAGGGGAATTTCAGAATCCAGGGCTTCTGTAGGCCGTCTCCGGTTGACATTGCTGATCTTTTGCCATCTGATCCCTTTGAAATGGACAGGGAAAGCGATTCTGAGGAGATTACGGCATCTGATGAGGGTTTGGAGGCTGAATTGCTGCCACAGGGGATGGATTCAAGGAAGGGGGAGTTTGAGGGTAATCGAGGAGGGGATGGGTTGCTTCCGGGGCTGAATTTGCTTTGCCGGGGTAGGGTTAGGCTTATTCCTGAAATGGGCAACATTGAATCTGATGGGAAGCCGAATGGGTTTTCGATTGATGGCCATCGAGTGGATGAATCTCAGGGTTGCAGCGAATCGCTGGTTGGTGGCGAGGGGAAGGGCAATCTCGAAGAGCATGTGTCTTATGGGCATGCTCTAAGAGATGTTGCTGATTTATTGCCCTCTGATCCCTTTGGAATGGATGTGTCCACTGCTTTTTGGGGAATCACTGGCTCCTTTGAGGGCTTGGAGGATATAGATTGGTCATTTGAAAGCGGCGATTATGTGAATGGTAGGGGAGGTGATGGGTTGGTTTTCGGATTGAATTTGGTGTGCAGGGGCAGGGTAAGGTTTATGCCCGAAGCTGGAAATGATGAATCTGATTCAAAACTGAACACTATCTCATTTGATAGGGTTATTGTGGCAAATGATATGGAGGAGTTTCTTAATCTAGGTTCTGAGGCTGATTCAGATGCTTGCTCTATTATTGAAGATGTCCAAGGATGTAGTGAGATCACAGACGAAAGACAAGGAGGGGAACCGCATTATGCCATGTTTTTGGCCCTTAGGTATCTCGGTGTCAAGGATTTACTATCGGTTGAAACGGTTTGCAGGTCGCTCAACACCGCTGTCAAAAGTGATCCTTCAATGTGGATGCATGTTAATGTGGATCACCCATTGAATAACATAATTAGTGATGAGTCTCTTATAAGGCTAACTAGCCGGGCTTGTGGGCTTCTTAAGAGCTTGACCTTGGTTGGGTGTTTTCGGATCACAAATGCTAGTATCAATCAAATTATTGACAGCAATCCAGGTCTCACAAAGGTCAGTATTTACAATGTTTATTACTAGTAAGATAAATGCCTTTCAATTTCATGCCGTATATGAATAACTTATTCGACTGTGAATGCCTCCATGTTGAACTTTTGGGCCACTTTCCATGATGTCAAGATTGGCTTTAAATTGGTCCTTTGATATCTTTGGTTTAATACTTGGGGTTTTCATATTTATAAAGCACCTTTTGCTTTTAATGTATTGTAGGGTCGATTATAATGTTTGTAGGGTCGATTATAATGTGGCTTATAAGGTAAAAGCATCCTGATCAGGTGACCAGCGTGCATTTTAATGCATTTGTATGACTACAAAATTGTCTTAACAAAAATCAAGTTTGCAGGAGGAGGATGCTTAAAAGAATGAAAATGCCAAGATGTTACCTAAATAGTTAGTCATTGATTGCAAATAACTATTTGCTGTCGTAATGCCATTTTATTCCATGTTATGATATTAAACACGGTGCTTTTCCTTGCTATTGGTAACGCAATTCTCACATATTTATCTTTTTTTTCATTGTAGTTGAGTGTGCCTGGATGTTTTAGACTAAGCATTGAAGGCTTGCTAACAACATTCAAGTCTGCTGGGGCGTTGGCACTAAAACAGTTAAGAATTGGAGGCATTTCTGGTGTTACAAGTGAACAGTATGAGGAGCTGAAGGTCTTACTTCGTGTAGACGAACAACTACAATCTAGGCCTCATAAACCGGTGTTTTATCACGATGGTCATTCTTGTATTTCTATTGACGATGATCGGCGCATTGATATAGAGAAGTGCCCTAGATGCAATGAAGTGAGGCTCGTATATGACTGTCCAACAGAGAGTTGCCAAAAGGCTGAGGCCGCTAACTCTTGCAAAGCTTGTTTCCTATGCGTTAACCGGTGTATCAATTGCGGATGTTGCCTCACCAACCGTGATTATGTGGAGACATTTGTTCTCGACGCTATCTGTTTAGACTGTTGGGACAAGATCTTCAACTGCCAAGAGGCCGGGAGGCAAGAGGGTATTTCAATTTTCAACCAGCCCATATTCTGTCAAGCCACAAGTTACTTCTGCTTCTATGGCTAGTTGGGAGTCAGATTCTCGGTATTTTTTTTGCCAGCTGAAGAAAGATGATCGTTCTTCCGGACTTGGGAAGGGAAATATGTTGCTATTAATCTGCAAAATTACAGGACTCCTGCTGTTCGCCTACGTAAACGCAAGATTAGATAGCTCCGATCTTATATCTGATGATCGCCTGATTTCTAGTTCTTTGTTGAAGTTGCTTGCTTTCTCTGCTGCCTGCCAGTTTGTCCCCAAAAAATGGAAAAAAAAAATAGAAAAAAAAGGAAGAATGCAATGTGTCTGCAAGCTGATGTGGTAAACTTACGACGGAAGAATGCAATATGTGTGTGACCAAGCTGCTTCTCAAATGCATAAAGCAAGATCAGTTGAAGCATAATGCCATATTTGTCGAAGACTGTCAATTAAAGCTGAAGAAACTCCTTGACTTTTGCTATACAGATTGTGCCTGCAAGCTGCTAGTTGTGTGTGATTTTGGCTAAATAAGCTGTGTCATGTTGTGATCGGGCTATTTTTACTGATCAACAACCGCCCTCTCTTGGTGATTCGTCACAACGTAATCCCTATCATCTAATCATCTGTGTCGTCATCTCTCATAGAGTAACACTAAGCCAGTGATGGTCAGATTCAGTGGAGTTGATGATCTCAAGTCTCCTGTATGAAAGCAGGGAAATGAGGGGATTCTGGGAAGCACCCGTCTTCAGATGCATTATGAAGTGGGTTGCAGTGCTTCTTCCTCCTCCGGCAATGTCACTCTCAAACAGCGTTGTTGGTGCTGCACAGGCAGGCTCTGCTGCTGGCCTCGTCGTCACGCATCAGAGCAAGCTGCATCCTTTATTAGACCTTGTGAAATACAGTTCCTGTGTACAATTCATCACCTCCTAAAACATCCCTGTTGTTTCCGACCAAAAAAAATATCACCCCTGTTATGAATCACTATATACTCTTCCTGTTTACGCCGAATTTGTGTTTTGGGAATAAAGGACTTTGAATTCAGATGTCAGATGCTTTTAACATTTCTCTTGTGCTTTCAGAAAGATCCTTTCTGGCTGCATTTAAATTTTCAGTGCATCTGTTTGCTGCAATTTACCATCTGATTATTCATGTTTACTTGCTTGTCAGGAATGCAAACTCCCCAAAAAATATAAATAATACAAGAAGTTGTTGGCAGGGTAGCGTTTTGTTTTATTTTATTTTTTTGGGTCTGAAAGAGGGCCAAGGCCCGGGTGAATTATTTATATTAAGGTAGCACTAGAAAGTTCATGACCCATGTCAGCAACGACAAGGGCCTGTACAGCAAGGGGAATAGAATCAAAAACAATGTTAGCCTCATTGGCAGTAAAGGCCAGCTTGGCTAAGCTATCCGCTACCGAATTCGCATTTCTGTGGATGTGATCAACATCCCCACCCATCCGGGGAGGTTAATCAGCCGACCACACTCCTGGATTAGGAAGAAATCTTCATGAGCTGGAGGGTGATCAGCTTGCAGACCTCCGTTGAGTCGGTCTCCACTCTGATCCTCCGAGACGTGGCCATTCTGCAGAGGTCCAGCCCTTTCTGCATTGCCAATAGTTCTGCCCTTAGAGCTGTGCAGTAGCCAAGCCGGGAGCTAAACCCTGTCATGACTTCCCCAGCCGAGTTCCGGAGTACCCCGCCATAGCAAGCAGGGCCTGGGTTACCTCTAGACGCTCCATCAGAGTTTTTTTTTTTTTGAAAGCCCGTTAAGTAACGGGTGTTGTTAGATACACCACAAATCACCCTTTTACATCCATTTCGACGTGCAGATTTGTGGTGTATTTAGTCGGTCCGTTAAGTAACGTTTTGTCAGCAATGTTAAAGGGAATCCGGGCAGAGAGTATTGATAAAGTGGGCCGCTACTAATTTTTTTCCAAATTAGCATTTTTTTTTTTTTCGAAATTAGTAGTGGCCCACTTAGCAATACTCTTTTATCCAATACTAGGGTTGTTATATAAACTGAAGAGCTTAAGCTCGGCTTCACATAACTAAACAAGTCGAGCCTGAACATCATTTTAAGCTTAGTTGAAAGCTCGGTTCGTTCGATTTAGGCTCGAATTTTATGGAATTTCTATAATTTCCTTTAACTTAATATGTTATGACCAAGTAAAACGGTTTTAAGCGCGAAAAAAACTTGGTTCGAGCTCATTCACTTGCTAAAAACAAGCCAAACTTGAACCAAAAAAAAAAAGCTCGTTTAAAAATTGGGTTCGGCTCGGCTCTGCTCGAGCTCGTTTACTAAATGAACAAGTTTGAACATGTCAAGCTCGGCTCGTTTGCCTCGAATAACACCCCTACCCAATACGAATGCTAAAAAGAGGCTTCACTTGAAGTCTCTTTTTTAAAAAAAAAGAATTGGGTAAAAGAGTATTCCTAAAGTGCATCACTACTAATTTTCAAAAAAAGCTGAAATTGGGTCACTGCAGATTTCGAAAAAAATGTCAAATATGTATGGAGAGTAGTTTCCTCATCCTGAATTTTGAAGCCTCTTTTCAGCATTTGTTTTTTGAAGAATCAAAACATATCATTGGTATTTTAACCAATGATCTCTTACTACTAATCAATGTCCCTTGATCAATTTAAGAACAACTGTTAAGATGAATTGAAAATGGCAAAAATATATCCCAAACTTTTGCTCTCTGTGTCAGCTGTAACAACCTTCTCCTTCACCTTAGATGTCGATTGAACTCGGAATGATTCCAATCTAAACCACACCAATTGATCTCCCTTCATTGCTTCGAACTAAAATTACTCGAAATTGAAATCATTCGAATCTCAAAGCTGCACTGATGTCTTCCAATCTTATAGCTAATCTCTACCATTCGAGTCAATTACACATCGGATAAATTTTCCTACAATGGGAAGGTGATGGATTCCTATTTTTAGATGCAAGAAATTGTTAGGAAAAAGTCATGTCAAATTGAACACCAATGGATCATTCAATCTAAAAGAAGCATTCAAACTTCCTGCAGCTGTTCTTCCGGCTTCACACAAAACACCAAACTCGCCGAAGATCTTGCAAAGCCATTAGAGTTGCAGAGATCAATTCACAAACTACCTTCATTTTCACTATTTATACCACCCTACTTTTTTGCATTCTTCATTCAACCAACAAAAAAAAAAGTTTTTTTTTTTTCATTCATAACAAACAAACAAACAAAAAAACCTTTAATCCTCGCTTTGTGGACTACTCCTCTCATCTCGATCATCATGAGTACGCAATCTTTTACAATACTGTATTTTTTAAAAGTTTCATGAGTGATGTTTTTATACATAATAGTTTGATTTTGATCATTTGAAGTCTTATTAAGATTGAATGATTTCTTTTAATCCTAATTTTTGGTCCTTTTGAATGATGGATTCCAGGCAAGGTAAAGATTGGAATCAATGGTGAGTCAAAAACATTGCAATACTGTATTTTTGGTCTCTTTTTTTTTAACATCTTGTTGCACTAAAGTTGTTGCTGATTTCGGTGGGTCGTTGTGAAGGTTTCGGAAGGATTGGTCGTTTGGTAGCAAGAGTAGCGATGCAGAGAGATGATGTCGAGCTCGTTGCTGTCAACGATCCCTTCATCTCCACCGAGTACATGGTATCACTACATTGATTTTCCCTTCACATATATCATTGGTGCAAAGGAGTGTTTCTCCTCGAAAACTCGGTTTGATCTTTGGATTTGGCCTTGCAGGTGTACATGTTCAAGTATGACAGTGTTCATGGACAGTGGAAGCACAGTGATCTCAAGATGAAGGATGATAAGACCCTTCTCTTCGGAGACAAGCCTATCGCCGTCTTTGGCATGAGGTATTGGCCCCTTCATCCTTCCGTAATCTCGCCTTTTTAAGGATCCCTATAGCTTTGTTCATAATGGACATGATCTTATTCGAATAGGAACCCGGAGGAGATCCCATGGGGCGCGAGTGGAGCTGACTTTGTTGTCGAATCAACAGGTGTTTTCACCGATCAGGACAAAGCCGCGGCTCACCTAAAGGTTCATAGACATGACTCTCCTTCCTTTTAGCTCTCTACATAGCCCAAACTTGAACCTCCAATGTGTATGAATATCATCAGGGAGGCGCGAAGAAGGTCATCATCTCGGCTCCTAGCAAGGATGCACCAATGTTCGTCATGGGAGTGAACGAGAAGGAGTACAAATCCGACATCAACATTGTCTCCAACGCAAGCTGCACCACCAACTGCCTTGCTCCTCTAGCCAAGGCATCAAGCTTGAGTTCTTGCACTTGTTTTTCCGTCTCAACTACGAATACAAATCGTCTTACTCCCCGTGTTTTGCACAGGTTGTTAATGACAAATTCGGCATTGTTGAGGGCCTTATGACCACTGTCCACTCCATGACCGGTCTGCATCATCTCTACTCATCTTCAATCAGCCAATTATCTTCCTATCTACAATGTACTAATGTCTCTAATGGCGACGTTTCAGCTACACAAAAGACGGTTGATGGCCCGTCTATGAAGGACTGGAGAGGCGGAAGAGCAGCTTCATTCAACATCATTCCTAGCAGCACCGGAGCAGCTAAGGTGCCTTCTCGGATAAATGAACTCAAACGCATTCGTTTTCTTTCTTCTTACGAGTTAGCACTCGCTAAGATCCATCTTGGGTGACCGATTTGTTCAGGCAGTAGGGAAGGTTTTGCCTGCATTGAATGGAAAGTTAACTGGAATGGCATTCCGTGTTCCTACTGTCGACGTCTCTGTGGTTGATCTGACGGTCAGATTGGAGAAGGCGGCGAGCTATTGCCAGATCAAGGCGGCTATCAAGTACGAATGTCGCTCTCTATGCTAAGCTTCAGTCTATACGAGCTCTTATAAACGCTTGTTGGTTTGAACAGGGAGGAGTCTGAGGGTTCAATGAAGGGAATCCTCGGCTACACTGAGGATGATGTCGTCTCAACTGACTTTGTAGGCGACAACAGGTAAGGGATTCGACTCAGATTCATAGGCATAGCACTAAACCATGACTTGGAGTTGCAGTTAATGGACTACTTCTATCTTATGTGCAGGTCAAGCATTTTTGACGCAAAGGCTGGGATCTCGTTGAACGACAACTTTGTGAAGCTCGTGTCATGGTATGACAACGAATGGGGCTACAGGTAACATACTTCCTTGATCTCCATGGTCATATATGTATCTCCATGATCATCAGCTCTCTTGTTTAACTGTGTCTTGCTCGGTTGCAGTAACCGGGTGGTGGACTTGGTCCGGCATATGGCCTCTTGCTGAGAAGATATCGTTACTCAGCGCGCGCTTCAACTTGGTTTTGAGAATTCGAGTAGTAGTTGAATAAGCAGAATATTACTAGTGTAGTGCCCGTGCCTTATACTACGAGTATTTTAATAATCTTTTATTTGATTTAAAATTTTGACACCGCGAGAGCAAGAGGTATGCATTGTAAGCATTTATAGATACAATGTCTCTGATAAAATACTGAGGTATGAATTGAAAATACATATTTTCACTAGACTTCATCTTTCACTTACCATGTTGATGAATCTCAAATCAAGAATGCGAGCTAGTTCTTCGTCGCCGACAGTGAACACACTGATGAACCGTTCATCAGTTGATCACTGCCAAATAACACCACCTCGACATCCCCAAATACACCACAATAACAACAAACCCAATATATCCCACTTATAGCAGGCCTTGAGAGTTGCAATATACATGCCCTTTTCCCGATTATATCAAGATGTTAAACAAGGATACGACCCAAAGTGCGAACTGCAAACTGAGGATCATATGTGATTATACATAGAAGATAGATCTATGCAAGTAGTTTGCAGCATTGGGAAGCTGCTGGAAATACCAATACCACAGCTTGGCTACTGAGATCTTGAAATTCAATTTTAAAATGTGAACATTGCTTACAGTTACAACCATAAAAATTAGAGGAGATCAAATTCATATAATTTCGTTGTTCGGATGTCATCTGTATTCCAGTGGAGCAAACGGGATCTCATAGGTTATCACACCTACCTGGAAAAGGATCGAAGCACCATGGCGCATCATCATCTGTTATTCAGCATAACAAATGCCTCGTTTACGTGATAGTAGTTAAAGACTCAAAATTTTGGGAAACATGGGCATTTATCAAAGTCAGACATCTTATTTTCCCTGAAAAACGGGCACTTTTGAACCAAGAAAAAACTGTTCCTAGAGGCAGAACTTGACATTCAGCAAAGTTGATGATCATTATCGCCCAAAAAAAACAAGTCTATTGAATATCAGTGTAATTACAAGAACTGTTGAATTGAAGCTTCTCAAGGAGGAACTGCAGCATGTAAACTTCAGCATCTCGATCATGTAACCCTGGCATTTTTCTGCACAAGAGAGAGGAAGAATTTTGAGAATTATTTTTCACAAGTTGTAATTTCATCAAGTATAGTAGAATTCAAAAGAGTTACATCAAGCTGAGCAACTGGGTTAATATTTTCTCTCAAGTTCCCTAAGAAGAGAAAGAGCAAATCCATATACAAACTTCTAGCATTGAGCAACTGATTTGGTATCATCTGAGACCAAATTAAAAATAACCACAATGCCAGTAGTTTTATAGAATAGAAGCCTCTTTTCATACACCAATAGGCAGCAAGCAGAAGATTTATCACATTGATATCAACATTTGACACCTTTAATGTTTAAGCAATTTGAAACTAAGAGCTCTGGTGGAAAGTGTAAACTGGACCATCACAGGGTACTAACTGAATATCAAATCTAGTAAAAATTCAGTCCAAAAATTTCCGTGAGTCTGATTAAAAGGAAAGGTGTCCGTATATAATACTGATTAAAAGGAAAGTATCCATACACAGTACACATCAAAGATATTTACTTGTTTTATTGCAAGAAAAATATGGAATCCACATTTAATAAACTCCTCAGTTTTGCCCAAAGTAATCGATTTATCAGTATTAGGGGTCAGCATTGCTGTTTTAAGGAAATCACTGCATTTTTCTGCTACTAAACCGAAACTAAAGAATCAAAATACAATTAGCAATCCTAGCAGTACTACAAACATGCAAGTCAGCAAAAATTAGGTGATTATCAATAGAAACCAATAAATAATGACAAGCTATTGACTCACCTGAACTCTTAGCGAGTGTTCATACCCATGAGCATCTGATTTCCCTTTGGAAAGTAAATCACACTGTTATTCCTCGACATAGTGGCCACATTTTCCCTGGCAGCCTCAATTTTCCTGAGCTCAACCACTCCCATCCCAGCAGCTGCGGTAGCATCTGAGATCAGCTTAGCTGCCTCACTTTCTCCCTCTGCCCTAATAACTGCAGCCCTTCTCTCTTGCTCCGCCTTCATCACCACGAATTTGGATCTCTCAGCCTCCTGCTGAGCAACCTGCTTCTGCTCCACAGCCCGGGAGAAGTCAGCCCCATAAGAAAGGTGAGTGATAGCCACATCATCCAACAGAATATTGAAGTCCTTGGCCCTGAAAATTACAAAACAAAAAAATCAGCATTGTCAATGCATAAGTATTTCAAATTTTGGTTCTGAAATCAATATTCTAGAGCGTGGGATTGCTAACATCACATACTAGACTGCACTTACATCTACATCCAGAATATTAGAAATCCTACACCTTCCTATAAATTCAAATAGGTTGATGTTTGCCTATTCCTGGTGTTTAGAATTCAAGATTCCAATAAGGGCATAGCTATGTTTTTTCTTTTTGTGAGAAGGAGACACTGTATTGAATATGAAAGAAAAGGGGGCTAAATGGCTAAGTAGTGATCAATCGAGGTGAGGCCACACCCCTAATGGTCGGCAATAAATAAAGAGAAGTAGGAAGATAATCATCTAAAAGTTTCAAAAATGAACGCCTAAAGAGAAGCTAAATTAACTAGTTGCCCACTCCCAGTCCAGTCCCTATGAAGCTTTTGCAAAGCAATAGTATCTACATTCTCTATATACTGACATTTCCACAAGTAAAGGGATGCAAAGACATTCATTTCCAAAATCAAAGGCATAAAATCTTATTTTAACATACATTACCCCAACTATTTTTTAAGAACAGCCCTTAAGAATGTTACATCACAACAGCAACCACGAAACAAAACCCAATGCTAGGATATATAATCTCCAGAAATGCATTAATTTCCACCATCTGATAGCCAACATTTGTTAGAACTCAAGATCAAGCCTAACATCCCACTATGATTATGAGAAAAGTACATTGAAACGAGATAATGAAGCGCAATATTGCCCTAAAATTTCCAAAATGCACTTCGGAAACCACAAAAATACCATGAAAAGCAGCAAATCTCATTGAAACGGGCATCATACGGGTCAAATTTAACCAATGTAGAATCAATTCACTGAAATGCATCTCAAATCTTACCTCCTAACCAAGCTTTCTTTGACCATAGCCGAAACCCTAGGTCTCTCAGTAAGCAGCTGATCGGCGTTGAACTGAGCCACAACGGCCTTCAAAACCTCATTCCCAATCGAAGGCAGAACCTTCTCATCATACTCCAGCCCTAGGTTCTGGAAAATGGTGGGAAGCTTCTCGACGTCGGGGCGAGACAGAACACGGAGACCTAGATTCACCATCTGAAGATCCTTCGTGCCGGAAGTGGAAGAGAAGTTGTGGGGGCGAGTGCGGATGTCGAAGATGTACGGCCTCTGGAGCCATGGGATCAGGAAGTGAGTGCCTTCCCCGACGGTGGTATCCTTCACTCCGCCGAGTCGGTCGAAGAGGACGGCGCGCTCGCCGCCGTCAACGTTGTAGATGGAGGAGCTGACGACGGTGATCCCGACGCCGAGACCGAACGCCGCCCTGGCGATGTTCGTGAGGAACGCAACTGCCGCTTGATTCGCCATTTTCGCCGATGATCAGGTGATGCAGAGAGGGGGAAGAAGGGGTTTTCAGGGTTTAACTAAGAACCCTAGTGACTTGGGGGAGGGGCAATTGCCCTGGCAAGTGGCAACTGGGCCTGTATTTGGGCTTTTGAGTTATTTTGGGCTAGGCATAATATTACTTGGGCTTATTTGGCATAGCTTTTCAAAGAGCTGTAAAAAATTTACGATTTTTAAGAAAATAGTTTTGTAAAATATTGGGAAATTTATCATGCTAAATAAGACAGATTTTAATTTTAATTTCATATAAAATTCTATAAATATTGCAATCTATTTACATAATTTTATGTATATTATAATTATAATTTTAAGACAAATTTTAATTTAATACTATAGATTAATCTTTGGCATTTTAATCATGCCTTTGGTTAACCATGTCTTGAATGGAGCAATCTATGATGATGAGAATGTCAAGTAGGTGATATGTCTTTAAGGTTGTGATGTTTTGTGATTCCTTTTTATTTTGTTTTAAATCATTTCTTCATTTTTCCCTCTAAGATAGTATGATAAGTCATTTTATATTTTTATCCCTTGTAGCTAAAGACACCATATGGACCTTTTTGTAATTGAGAGAAAACTTGTATAGGCAGGAATTACTTGATTGTAATTGGATTTTTGGAGTCTCCCAACTTTTTTGCCCCCTTTGTACCTAACATAGCACTTTTTTTTATTATTAAAAAAAAAACAAATGATCCCTTTGAGTGAGGTATTGTAATTTCAAAAGAATAATGGAGACTTATTGGTTTTTGCCACTACTTGGACATCTTTAAATTTACATGAATATAATAAACCTAGATCAATATAAGGCCGGTGTTTATAAATTAAGCGACCCTTTAACGCTATGAACATATTTAAAAATATATTTGACTAAATAAGTTAATAAAGAAAATTTGGAGCAATATGAATTAATTTGTGACATAAATTAATGGAACATGATAAGTGGTGTAACGTGATATTATAAGTTCTATTCCCTTTCCCTAGTCTACCTGGTTTTGTGATGAACACTATTTATATACTCCCTCCGTTCCATAATACATGGGCTTTTTTTTTTGATACGTTTTTAAGGAGTGAAAAACTCAATGAAATATTATTTTTTTAATCAAATTTTTTATATCATTTAATACTTATTACTAATAAGTATCAAATTATATTAAAATTTTAATTAAAAAAATAATATTTAATATAGTTTTTCACTCATTAACAAGCGTGCCGAAAACTAAAAACCCATGTATTTTGGAACGGATGTAGTCCTAGATTTAGGGTACGTTGCATTACACATATGCGTCATTATTGTTGTGGCATTTGATCGAGACATGTCTTTCACTTCAGCTTTGCCTAAAAAGGATTATAAAAAGCTGCCCTTTTCACGTGGTCTTGTAGTTCTCCTCCATCTTTAACATGGAGTATGTATTTAATTACCTAGAATATTGTTTGATAATGTTGACAAAGAAGAATGTGCATCTTCTATGGATCGACATGAATTCACCTTTAGGTAATTAGGTTAAAGTCTTAGTTAATTATGGTCTTATTGGGAGATAATGTTATTTGAAAAAAAATTAAATGGGTCTCTTGATTTTATTTTATTTTCATCCATTAAGAGTTAATGCAGAGTATGTGTGTCGTCTAAGGAAGAAGAAGGACCAAATGTCAGGTCAGCAATCCGGAGTGCAGAGGAATCAAGAGATCAAAACCATTCATTCAAGTGAAGAATAGATGATGCAGATCATAGTTGATTTGTAACTAACTTTGTTTGTTAAGTTTCTTGTAATCAGCAATAAATGAGATTAACATCTCATAACAGAAGCTATAATCTGTTTTTCTCTAATTGAGAGCGAAATAAAGCCATCGCCATTGATGGTCCCAATCGAGCTTCGTTCTCTCTGATTTCTTCATTCCTCCCTTCCTTAATCTCTTCTCTCGAATTCGATTCTTTTTCAAACAATCCTCTAGATTGTAACATGGTATCAGAGCTATGAGTGCTTCGATCGACAATTCTCGCAATTCGCAATCGACGGGAGAAGTTGACAGTCTCGGAATTGATTCCAACAATGCATTGTTTCTTCATCATTCGAATCATCCGAATTATGTGCTCTCTACGCAGTTACTGACTAATTGCAACTACTATCCCTGGAAGAGATTCGTGGAGGTGTCGCTGAGAGCGAAGAACAAACTTGGCTTCATCACCGGCAAGTGCCATCATCCACCGGCTGATTCACCGCTTCTTGATCAATGGGAGTGGTGCAACAGTATGGTGATTTCCTAGCTAACGCATTCCATGGAGAAGGACATCGCTGAAACCTTGCTCTACTTCGATTATGCTGAGAACTTGTGGCTCAATCTTCAGTTGAGGTATGCATTTCCGAACTGCACTCGGATTTTTCAAGTCCATAAGGAGCTTTTCACTCTGTCTCAAGGAAATCTTGCAATCAGTGCTTATTTTACTAAGTTCAAGTGTCTTTGGGACGAATTTGTGGTGTTGATTAAGATTGAGAATTGTGAATCTTGTGGTGTTGCTTGTATGTTTCCACAATTCTTGCTCAAATTGCAAGTAATCCAGTTTTTAGTCGGTCTCAATGATTCTTACAACATGGTGCGAGCGAACATGTTGATGATAAAACCGATGTCGAATATTGCTAATGTGTATCGTATGTGCTTTGATGAAGAAAATCAGAGAGAACTGCGTTCTTCCACAAGTGTTGGAATCGATTCCACTGCCTTGAATTCCTTTCAAAAAGGTCCTAGTACTAGTTACCAGAACAACAAGAGCACCAACAATGGAGGTCAATCCTCTCAGCAGTGGTCTAATGGTCAATCAAAGATCAGTGGAGGGTGCTACGACTGACTTTGGTAATCAGAGTTCAAGTAATTCTACGAATAGGAAGTCCAAGTATTTTTGTGAGTTTTGCAAAAGGGACGGACACAGTATTAAGAGGTGTTTCAAGCTTCATGAGTATCCTAAGGGCGATAAAGATAAACCTCAACAGAAGAGTTACTCAGCTAATAACTCTTCTTCTGATCTGGCTTTTGGTGGAGAACGTGATACTGGTGATCAGGCGTCGGCGTTCACCAAGGAGTAGTATAGTCAGTTGTTGGCTATGTTAAGCAAGCATTCAACCAGTGACAGGCCCACCGCCTCAGAAATGATGGCAGGTAAAGCTTTCTGTTTCTCAATTCATGGTCAAGATCATAAGTAGATCATAAACAGTGGTGCTACCCATCATATTACACCTAATTTGTCCTTATTTCACTCTTTCTCCACATCCCCACCTAATTCCTATATCACTAAACCTAGCAAAACTCAATCTTCTATTGAACACATTGGTACAATTCATCTACAAAAAGACATTGTCTTAACGGATGTGCTTCATGTCCCTTCTTTTGCCTATAACCTTTTGTCCGCCAGACAACTCACTAGATCCTTACACAAAAATGTCTTACTTCCTACATACCATTGTTTGCTGCTTCAGGACCTTTCACTGAGCACATCTCTGGTTCTTGGTGAAGAGAAAGATGGATTGTATCTCACCAAGCCTTCTAGTTCTATTGTAGCTCCTGTGGCTACCATATCTTGCAACCTTTCTGTACAAAATTAGCATTACCGATTGGGTCACATTCCCTACAGTCAGATGCATTTGTTTCCTTTTCTAAGAAATGTTAGTTTCAATAAATCACATGTCTGTGATATTTGTCCTAAAGCACGACATTGTAGAGATGCTTCCCTTGTGAGTTCTATCAAATCTGTAATTCCTTTTGAGCTTTTACATGTGGACATCTGGGGTCCTTATAGTACTCATACTTACATTGGTTATCATTCCTTTCTTACCATTGTTGACGATTATACTCGCACTACATGGACACACTTGATTTCTCACAGCCCTTCCCATATTGCAAGCTTTTGTGGCTTTTATTCATACACAATTCCAGGCTACTGTCAAGGTTATTCGATCAGATAATGGGGGAGAGTTTTGCAGTTCTACTGCTAAGTCTTTTTACACATAAAAGGGAATTGTTCATCAACTTTCTTGTCCTTACACACCTCAACAAAATAGGGTGGTTGAACGAAAACATAAGCATGTCTTGGAGACTGCTAGAGCGCTTCTATTTCAATCAAATTTGCATATTCCTCACTGGGGAGACTGTGTGTTTCATGCTACTTACTTGATCAATCGTTTTCCTTTGTTATCTCTCAAGTTTCTTACCCCTTTTGAGAAACTATATAATCAAGCACCCACGTATGACCACATCAGGCCTTTTGAATTTCTTATGCTTTCCTAGCACTATCAAGGCTAATCGTCTCAAATTTGATTCTCGCAGCAGTGCTTGTGTGTTTCTGGCCTTTCCTCCTGGTATTAAAGGGTACAAACTCCTTGACATTGCCACTATGAAAGTTTTTGTTTCCAAGGATGTTAAGTTTCATGAATTAACATTTCTCTTTCTTCATAAAACCCATTCAGAGTCTTCATTTGTTCCTTTACCCAGTATTGCTTCTGATGTGTGTCCAGTTGACTATCCAACTAATGCATTTGACCGGGTTTGTGCTTCCACTGATATTGCCACACCATTAGATTCTTGATCTAATATTTCCACTGAAATTACCTCTCCAGTTCATGATGTGCATTCACCTGACCCCCCTCTTCGACGTTCTAATCATCCTCATTGCTTACCATCCCACCTTAAGGACTATCTGATGAATGTCACATTGCCTTCTTCCCATTTTCCTTTGTCCCCCAACTTTCTTAATTCCATTTGCTGCACCACTGTCACTTCACCCACATCCATCATCTCTGAACCTAAATCCTATTCCCAAGCCTCCAAAGATCCATGACGGGTCGAAGCCATGAAGAAAGAAATTGAGGCCTTGCAAGCTAATCATACATGGGAGGAGATTCCTCTTACACCACACAAGAACCCAGTGGGGTGTCGTTGGGTGTATAAGATCAAGCTCAAAGCTGATGGTTCAATTGAGCGTTTTAAGGCTCGTTTAGTTGCCAAGGGGTACACTCAACAACAAGGAATCAATTATGATGAGACCTTCTTGCATGTAGTTCGTATGAATACTATCTGTGCACTGATTTCTCTTGTTGTCACAAAGGGGTGGTTGATCCATCAAATGGATGTTAATAATGTGTTCCTACATGGGGATTTACCTGAGGAGGTTTACATGGTTATGCCACCTTGTATATCCAACTCATCAGGTAATGTTTGCAGGTTGACAAAGTCATTATACGACCTTAAACAAGCCTCACGCCAGTGGCATGCTAAACTGGCTTCAACCTTGCTCACCTTGGATTTTCATCCTTCGAAATTTGATTCATCATTGTTCATACAACACACTGAGAATGATTTGGTCATTGTTGTTGTCTATGTTGATGACATCCTTGTCACTGGCACAAATCCTGCTATTATTGAGCATCTTAAAACCACACTGGATACCTTGTTTAGCATCAAGGATTTGGGGCGCCTCAATTTCTTCTTAGGCATGGAAGTAGTCTATTTGGATGACAGGGTGATTCTCTATCAACGAAAGTTTGCTATTGATCTCATTGCTGATGCCCAATTAGGTGAGGTTTCTTCGGTGGTGACTCCCCTTTCTATCAATTTGAAGTTGGATATTGATAATGCTGGGGTAATCTTGCCACCATTGTTGCTGCGTGCATGTTCTCCTTGGTGTGCAATGGATGGTTTCTCTGCCTTGCACGCCAAGACCATTGGAAGAAGAAAAAAAAACTCCCTAGAGAGAGAAAAATCTCGTAAGGGTCTGAGTAACTCACCCGTAAGGCTCTTGACAATCTCTCGTAAGGGTTTTTTGGTGCGTTATATACAGGGTGGCTCTCGGCGACGTTTTCGGGTGTTCTTGGCGGTCCTAGTCTGAGTTGAGACTTTGGTGTCAGGTTTCGGGTCTGGCTGGGGTCGTGGCGATGTGCATCGATGCGACTTCGTATTCCGGAAATTTCCTTGAAGGTTCGTCTTCATCGCCCACAGGAAGGACTCCTGATGCACCACTGGCCAGCGGTGTCATCGTTTGGTGACGCTTGGCTCCGGAGTTTGTCTGTGTTGTTTTCAACTCTTTTTGGTTAGGTTCGTCTGTTCGTCTAGGGTTGTTTAGTTGCCTCTTTTGTATTGCACGATTGTATGCTCGACGGTTCGCCGTCTGCCGACTCTGTCAGCCTCTCGATGATCTGGTCTTCGAATTTTTACCTAATAAAAAATAAAAACCACGCACGGTTTATTTTACGATTTACTTATCTTTTCGAGAAAAAGTACACGCACATTAACTTTTATAATTTAAATATAAACAACAACTTTTTAAAACTTAGCTTCTACCTACTTATTATAACATATTTGAAAAAAAATATCTTAAAAAATCGAATTATAATTTTTTAAAAAAAATATATAGTAAAACAACAACTTTTTAAAACTTAAAAATATCTTTATATCTCTTTTGAATTATTATAATTTTTGTAGGTTGATTTTTTAAGATTTTTTTTCCAAATATGTTATAATAAGTACGTAGAAGCTAAATATATTTTTTAATTTTTTTTAATTTTAATTTGGAGGCCAAATATTTACGTGGGACAGGGATTTGGGGCGGGGAAATGGGGCAGACGATTTTCTTCGATCTTTTACATGGTTGATGTTTGATAGTTGCTTACATATTTTCCTTTGAAGATGCAATCAATGTATAAAATAAGAGTAAGCGCATGTTTGGCAACATGTTTTGAAAGGTTTTAAAAGGTTTCATGAGGTTCCCAAAAAAAAAGCTCGTACGCTGGTGTTTGGCAAAGAGGTGCAATGAGGTGCAGTTGCAGGTTTCATCAAGTTAAATCCATGGAAATTGAAAGCCCTGGGAGGGCAGCTTCTAGGAGGTTTTTTATCAGGTGCCAAATTCTTTTTCATTTTTGCCCCTGAAAAATCACCTTTGGTAGCATGGGCTCCAATGTTTTGGTGACAAAACCACCTGCAGCGCCCACCATTGTTGAACTCCCGAGCAATTCAGTGCAAAGGCAGAGAGAGCGAGGTGCTCGCGAGTACAGATTCCAATCGATTGATCTCCTCCACGATTACTCCAATACGACACCGGCGAATGCAGATCAAGGAGAGAAATTCGAGCGAGATGCCGGGGCTTTCAACCGTTGAGTGAATCCAAATCAGAATTAAGAGAAATCAGATGGCGAAATCAGATCGGAATCCGGATGTAAGGCTTTTCCCCACACTTCGAACCTGAAGAAAAGTGGACAGATGGGGTGACAAAAATGGGATCTTGGTTCACTTTATAAAATCAGTGAAGAAGGCAAAACGCTCAGCAACTAGAAAGGAGGGGTAGGAGGGGTAGGTGAGTCTCTATCAATAAGGGCAGTTTAGTAATTTTCACTATAAATATATCTTCCAAACCTTATAACCACCAAACAACATTCAGGTTTTTTATAAGGTTATTTTAAAAAATAAACTCCACTTCCCACACCTCCATAAACCCCATAAATAATATCCACCTCCTAAAAAAACTCTAACCCCTAAAACAAACCTTTCCCCTATTCTTGGGGTTCGCAAGAGAATCAATAAATAAAGATAAGGGTCAACACTTTCCCCTATTCTTGGGGTTCGCAATTTTTCAAGGGTTTTTCATGACTTCCACGCGAGTTGACAATTGGGTTTGTATTTTAGGGTCTGTTTGGTATCCATTCCCGGGAATGAAAAATCAGTAATCGAAATGAATGATTACCATTTTAATGTTTAGTAGGTTAAAAATGGGTAATGGGAATGATTACTGTAATCCCACCATTCCCATTTTGAACCCATTTTTCATTCCTCCCCCAAAGTAGGAGAATCCCCTCATTCTCAGTTTTCCCACAAACCCTCGCCCTCGCAGACCCCGTCCTCCATCGTCGGCATCCTTCTCCAACTCCACAGCTCCCATCCAAATCTTCCGCCGCCGCCGCCACCACCGTCCTCCGCCCCCGTCGAGAACTGCCTCCGCCGGCCACCACCGTCGTCATCATCCTCCAGATCTGCCTCAGCCGGCCACCATTGTCGTCGTCATCCTCCAGATCTGCTCCGCCGGCCACCACCGTCTTCGTCATCCTCCAGATCTGCTCCGCCGGCCACCACCGTCGTCTTCATCCTCCAGATCTGCTCCGCCGGCCACCACCGTCGTCGTCATCCTCCAGATCTGCCTCCGTCGGCCACCACCCTCGTGCTCCCTCCTGCCTGCCCAGTGCTGTCCAGGCCGCCCGCCCTCGCCCTCCTCCCACCTTCTCTTTCACCACTGCCCAGCCCCCTCATTGCAGTTGAACACTGCAATTTTTCAGTCCGCCCTCGCCCTCGCCCTCCAGATCTTTCACCACTGCCCAGCACCCCAGTCTAGTCTCCTAATTTTTCAGTCTCCTAATTTGTTAAGAAATTGCATTTTTTTTAATTGATGAATTTAGCAGGTTGAATGTGGATATTTTATGATGAATTTGTGAGTTTGAATTTGTGTGTTTTTGAATAGGATAGGTTGAATTTGTGTATTTTTAGGTTGATCTTTCCGATATTATACCAAACGACATGCTTTGGGAATGACTTACGGGATGAAAATCGTTGATTCCCAATCAAATAGTTCCCACTCTCACAAATTAGTATAATTGGCAAGAAAGGGGTCGAATCCTCGGGAGATTTAAGATTTCACAATGCAATTTGATCACCAACAAGTAACAAAAGTGGGAAAAGATGCGACTTTTAAATAAGAACAAGTAAAGTAAAGTAAAGATGGAATTTTGTTGTAAAATCAAGAGTAGAGAACGGTTCCACCCACGAATTCTTTGACATTGGTTGGCTTATCGATCATCGAATTCTTTTCAAGCTATTAACTTTCCTACAAATTCCTCTCGTCTTGGTTTATATGGATTAAAAGTCCTACGAGTCCAATTAATCTCTTACACCTCAATGCAATCATAACACGGATAAGATTTAACAAAGAGATAGCACAACATCCCAAGAACTTGAGCACATAAATAGAGCACATAAATAACACCAATTAAACACGGTAAATCGATGTTTAAGATATATGTCAACTCCCTACATAATCATGCTTCAAACACGGAATCCACAATCTCATGCATGCTACTATAGAAATAATGCAAATACGAAAGCATTAAATCTTAGCACGAAATCAATATTATCAAGTCGGCCAAGCAAGATAACATCAATAACATAACAATAAGCACAAGGAAGTTGAAGGAATTATAATAGAGGAAAGATAACTTGAATTAAAAACTCACAATTCACCAACCAAGTCTCCGAAAACGTAGGCGAAACACTAGGAAAATTAGCCGCTCATGGCTTACCTAAGCTCTCTTCTCTTCTATGGTGATTGCTCCAATTGAAAACTTAATTAAACTAACCCTAGAACATCTTATTTATAAACCTAATGTCTTCCATAAAAGGTAGATAAAAGATAGAAACTTCCTAAACAAACTAGATAAAAGATAGAACTTTCCTAATTTAACTCAGCGTCGGATTCCGCTGGCAGCGAGAAATTCCGCTGGCAGCGAATGGCCTTGATTGAGCTCCTGTTGGATTTCCGCTACCAACTCGCTGGCACACTCGCTGGCAGCGACTTTTCCATTCCTTAGAATTTTTCCATCCTCCTAGGACCCTTCCTTCCGCTTCCGCGAGACACTGAACCCGCTGCCGCGAGCTGCTCCTCCCGCTGTCGCGAGTTCATCCTTCCGCTGGAGCGAGTTGCCGAGTCTCCGTCGCCCTGGTGATTCCCGCTGGCAGCGAAGTTTTCCGCGGCAGCGAACGTCTCGCTGCAGCGAGTCATGCCGCTGGCAGCGAACGGTGTTGGCTTGCTCGCTTGCTGGGCAGCTCCCTCTCTTGCTGGCTCTCTCTTCTCGCTGGCTCTCTCTCGCTGGCTTCCTCTGCCGCTTGCTGCTCTCCAGGCTTCTGGCTCCACTCTCTGGCAGCGACTGGAGCATTCGTTGGCAGCGACTGATGCCCAGAAGCTTGATTCTTCATTGTTCTTCCCTCGTTCTTTCTCTTCTCCTTTCTTTCTCTTCTTAGCTTGATTTCTTTACTTCACTTGGCCATGTTTAACAATTTTCCCTTGCTTTCCACCATGTCGGATCTACGATTCTGCACAATTCAACCGAAATAGCGTAGATTCCGAACTTTTCCACAAAAAGAGTTTAATCTAAATTAACACTAAAACATGCATATTCTACAATGTAAATGCAACTAAATTATCCTATAATGCCCATTAGAAATGTGCATTATCAAACTCCCCCACACTTAACCTTTTGCTTGTCCTCAAGCAATGCAAAATAAAGAAGATCAAAACCATCATCCCACACATATAATCTTCAAGCACTAACCTTGTCAAAAGCAACATCAAAGTGGAGGAGCCATGAACATGAAAGCTAACATCCTAGCAAGTATATGAACGATTCAAAATAAGGCACATATCATCCAATCTCACCGGGATTATGTGTTTGCTCTCAGTCTCATTGTGTTTAGGCTTAACAATATATCTCTCAACTCAATCCAAAATGCAAAAAGCTACATAGAAATTGACACATATATCACATATTCTCCACGCGGATGCCATCACTCACAAGCAACATCAAGAGGTCTTTTATCAAGGTTGTAATGGGGCTTGGTAAGGAATTAAGGGCAAGGAGAATTTATGGTCATGTGGTGCTCAAAATCCGGGAATCAAGATCCTAGATAATCGAACATCAACCATCCACTCTCTCAAAAACATCATCTTAAACTCAAGCTCTCACAACAACTTTACAAAAGATATTAATTTCTCAACCAAAGATTATTTCCAACTCTCACATTCATAATAAAAGGTTCAAACTCATGCTTTTTTTTTTTCTTCTTTTCTTCTTCTTTTTTTCTCTTTTTTTTTTTTTCATTCATTCATTTTTTTTTCCTTTAGAGCCAAAACAATAATGCACAATGTGAGGAGTAAAACTAAAATTACATACTTATCCAAACTTGTAACTTTCTCAACAATAATCTATTTTTCACTCAACCAAATCAATCATTCACCAATTCTAATCCTATTTCCCGGATAGGGTAAGGCTCATCATCGGCTAGGATAAATTTTGTGGAGCTTCAAAGAAAAGGCTAAGGCTCAAATTTGCTACAAGAAAAGGACACATATGTAGGGTGGATATGGATAATAATATGGCTAAGAAAATCATGCCTCTATCATTTGAAACTCATAAGAAATAGACATATAAATTCGGCCTCAAATATAGATAACAATGTCAATCTCAAAAGGTAAGTGCATAAGGAGAGTATAATATCACACATGAAAGCAAAAGGGAATAAATATGAAAATCCCTTATAAGGCCAAAATTTCTCACTAGGACAAGTTTTGTTAGATTTCAATAATGCCAATAATAATCATACTTGCTCAATTAAACTAACAAGTCATGCTCCAATGAAAATCAACACAAGTAGGTGACAAGATTAGCCAATTCAAACATATCATGGGATTTATAGGTCAAGCTCAAAAACTCAAATAAAATAGAGGACAATTAAGGCAAGATGGGTATTTGAATAATACATGAATGCAATGCATGATATTTTTGGGTTTTTCAATTTTTCAATTTTTTTTTCTTTTTCTAATGCAATATAAATGCTAGAAATAAGCATGATATGCATGTGAAAATTTTAAATATGACCTAACTAATGCAATATGTACACTAAACCCCTCCCCCACACTTGAAGATTTCATTGTCCCTAATGAAATAAAGACAACAAAAATTAAACAATTAAAATAGGTGAGGGAGAAGGAAACTCACGAGCTCAATGTGGTGGTGGAAATTGGGTTTGCCACCCAAAGGGTGCCCAAGCGTTGAATTGAGCCATGATCTCCTCATGATTCTTTCGTTGTTGCTCCATGAGAATGTTATGGTTCTCCGCAATTTGTCGGTCCGTGGCATCTTGACGCTCGGTGATTTGACGGAAGGCATTCTCAAAATAGCCATGAGAGGGAAAGCCATCATAAGACTCGCCATGGTACCCTCTATGTGAAGAACTAGCTCCTCTGCCATAAGTCACTTGTGGATGGAATGTCTCCACATGCATTTCCGGCTCATACTCCATCTCCGTGGGTTCTTCATAAGGCTCCTCATAAGCATCTCCTGCGTTAGCGTTCGGAGGTGGGCCCAATGGTAAGGCGTCGGATGGAATATATAAATCGGCGGGGGACGGACCGGTGGGTAGTGGGCGAGGGAGGACCAAAGTGTGGGACTTATTTACCCCGGCATACCAAATGAAGCTCCCCCCATAATCACTTTCCCTTACGATGTTAGCCTTCTTTAGCGAAGCCAAATTGAGCCTATAGTTGTCCGTACAAGGGACATAGGCATTCAAATCAATGTCGAGCTCCAATGCAAGCAAAGTAATTAAGCCTCCAAAGCCAATCTTCACCTCTTCCTTCCTTGAATGCTTTTTAGTAGCATCGCCACAAGCGGTAAAGAAAAGCTCTACCCAATCCGGGGTCTCATGTGCTTCAGGCAATAAGCAAGTCATCCAAGCCCAACTTCCCTTGGAAACCTTGTTGATCTCGGCATGCCCGGAAAAAGTGTTGTTCAAGACCTTGTGGCAAAGTCTAAGGGAAGGGTGGACGATGCTATAATTGTAGTCATTGCCGGAGGTCATGACCTTTTGTGTGACTTCCAACCATCGTTGTTGAGGGGTGGAGCTACGAGGCAATTCAGACCAACGGGCGGAGGGATTGCCCGTGATCCCAAACACATTCTTCAATTCTTCAAAAGTCATAGCTTGATTTGCCCCACCCAATCGAAAAGTAAAACTATCCTCACTAGCCATTGCAAAGGTAGCCAAAAACTCCCTAACCAAATCCGGATAAGTGCGGACACACTTGTCTACCAAACCATCAATATCCCCAATGCCCATAAACGTCCGCACACTCTCCTCAAGTCCCAATAATCTCAATGTGAGGATATCAAAAAATTTCGTCGAAATATACCGACGAGCATCAAGATCGTCCCACCTAGTCCTTTGAGCTCTAGTCAATCCCCTAGGCCTAACCATTGGTGGAGAAGCCATAACAATGATAATCAAAAGATGAAGACCGAGGACTCACAAAGAAGACGACTCACTGTAGGATTCTCGCTGGCAGCGAGTGGGATCCCGCTGGCAGCGACTCGAGTCAGGCCGGGGGAGTTGCGCTACGGGTGTAACTCGCTGGCAGCAAAGGCTACTCGCTGGCAGCGAACAGGGTGACACCGACGGGCTCCAGAACTGCTGCGTAAGTGGTGAGACTCGCTGGCAGCGACTGGTCTTTGCGGCAGCGAATGGGACCACCTGTTGGGCTCGGAGGTTCTGCAGTGTCGCTGGTGGCGGCTGTGGTGGCGGCTACTATTCCGCAGGAGCGAGTCGGAGCTTCTGAGACTCCGGCGTCGTTGTCCGGACGTCGGAATTCAAAAATTCCTTCACGAAAGTTGCCCAACTCGACCCGATCTATGCAATGGCGGAAGAATAAAAGGGATTTGGGTGATTTTGTGGTTATGTGGTGGTTGATGGGTGGTCGGAATGTGGTGTGGTTGTGTAGATCGGCTCGTCGGGAGTCGGAATCCGGTGCCGGAATTGGTTTTCGGGGTGGCGGAGATGGTGGTATGGCTATGGAGGTGTTCCAATGGAGGTTTGATGGGATTTTTGGAAGGAGGAAGAAGATGGTAAGAATGAAAAGTGGGGGATGATGAAATATGAATAATGGGTAAAAAGGAAAGTGGTTAAAAGGTAAGTGGGTAAAAAGGGGTAAAAGGGATTCTCAAATATTTTATTCTTTTTTTTTGAAAATCCGGGTGGTCTTCGAAGCATCGGAACCCGCTGCCAGCGGGTTGGGTTCGCTAGCAGCGAGTCGGGCTGCTTGGCTCGGCTCCTCCTAGTTTGCTGCTGGTTGCTCTCGCTGGTAGCGAATTAGGTTCGCTGCCAGCGAAAACAGCACTGGTTCGCTGCCAGCGAAAACAGCCCAGTGCTTCCTTTTTTCGACTTATTCTCTTAACCCTGCAAAGTTAGCTCCACACTTTTCTGAAAGAAAAAAATCTATCTAATGTAATAAGGAAATTTCTAACCTATTTAGATAAATAAACTAAAATTAATTAACTAACTATGAAAGTGAAATTGCAAGATAAAAAAAAAACTTACCTCGGGTTGCCTCCCGAGAAGCACCCTTGTTTTATGTCGTAGGCTCGACGGTATGACCCCTCAATGGGTCTCCTTTGTAGGCTCTTGGAGGTTCATCTCCTCCATGATCTTGTCGGAGAAGCCATCATAGTAGCGTTTTAGCCGGTGGCTATTTACCTTGAACACGTGTGCATTCTCCTCATCCTTGATTTCTACCGCTCCATGTGGATATATGTGCATGATGGTGTAGGGACCTCTCCATCTTGAGCGTAGCTTTCCCGGAAAAAGATTAAGGCGAGATTGATAGAGAAGTACCTTGTCACCTACCTTAAAATCCTTTCTCAAGATGTGCTTGTCATGCCATGCTTTGGTCTTTTCTTTGTAAGTGATGGCATTGTCATATGCATCCCAACGAATCTCCTCTAATTCTTGAACTTGGAGCTTGCGGAATTCGCCAACCTCATCTACCCTCATGTTGCATTCTTTCACCGCCCAATAGGCCTTGTGTTGGAGTTCTACCGGAAGATGACATGCTTTTCCATAAACCAAACGGTAAGGAGACATACCTATTGGTGTTTTGTAGGCCGTGCGATATGCCCAAAGAGCATCATCTAGCCGTTGGCTCCAATCTTTTCGGTTTGGTGCAACCGTCTTCTCCAAGATTCTCTTGATCTCTCTATTTGACACTTCGGCTTGCCCATTGGTTTGAGGGTGATAGGCGGTGGATACCCTATGTGTGACATGATATTTCTTCAAGAGAGCGGCCACCGTCTTGTTGCAAAAGTGGGTACCTCGATCACTAATTAATGCACGTGGAATACCAAATCTAGTGAACAAATCCTTAAGGAATCCTGAAACCACTTTAGAATTGTCAGTTTTGGTGACCTTCGCCTCCACCCATTTGGAGACGTAGTCCACCGCGAGTAAGATCGTGGGCCAATAGAATCCCGAATCAAGTACCTTCTTAGCCGTTTTGTTTGGTCCAAAGTGTCCCCCACATGCATAAGAATGCCAAAAGCTAAGGACGGACATTACCTCATTATCCGGAAGGCATCGCCGAATGATTTGATCCGCACAATGCTTCCAAAGAAACGGATCGTCCCAAACATAAAAATGGGCGTTGTGGCGAATCTTGTCTTTCTTGTACTTGGGAAAGTTTGGTGGAAACTCCTTTGTGACAAGAAAATTGACTATGTCCGCGAACCATGGCCGAGGAACGTTGACTGCCATCAAAGACAAAGGTGTAAAGGAGTCCGGACATACCTTCTGGGCAGAATTCGCTGGCAGCGAGTCGGGTTCGCTGTCAGCGAATGGAGTCAGAATGTGAGCTGGTGCCGGCGACTGGAGAGGTTTGCTGGTGACTTGACTCGCTGCCAGCGGGTCGGGTTCGCTGTCAGCGAGTGGGGTCCGCTGGCTAACAGGAGTGTTCGCTGTCAGCGAGTCTTCAGCACAACTTGAAACGAAGTGTAGAGTTTCGTCCGGAAATTCTCAAAGTGCTTGTAGCTTCTCCCCCCACACTATTCGGGTGCACAATGCAGCTAAGGTGATCGGCCACATAGTTTTCCGCACCCTTCTTGTCTTTGATTTCGATGTCGAACTCGCTCAAAAGCAAGATCCACCGAATAAGCCTTGGTTTGGCGTCCTTCTTTTTCATGAGGTACCTAAGGGCTGCATGATCGGAGTAAATTATTACCTTTGCGCCTAGCAAGTATGCGCGGAACTTGTCCAAGGCGAACACCACGACCAATAGCTCCTTCTCCGTGGTTGTATAGTTCCGTTGGGCTCCATTTAGCATCATTGAAGCATAGTAGATGACGTGTGAGGCTTTGTCAATCCTTTGTCCAAGAACCGCTCTGACGACGTAGTCGCTAGCATCACACATTAGCTCGAATGGGAGGGTCCACACCAGGGCTTGAATGATTGGTGTGGTGACAAGACGACTTCTCAACTCGTGGAAAGCCTCCTTACACTTCTCATTAAACTCAAATGTGGTGTCTTTCTTGAGGAGTTCACAAAGAGGTGCGGTGATCTTGGAGAAATCCTTGATGAATCGGCGATAAAATCCTGCATGACCAAGGAAAGAGCGAACTTCGCGCACATTAGTAGGGCAAGGCAAAGATTGAATGATGTCAATCTTTGCCTTGTCAACCTCAATTCCCTTTCGGGAGACAATGTGACCTAAAACAATCCCTTACTCAACCATAAAGTGACATTTTTCGGAATTCAAAACCAAATTTGTTTCAACACATCTTTTTAAAACCAATGCCAAATGGTCTAAGCAAGAGTTAAAGTCATCGCCATGAACGGTAAAATCATCCATAAAAACTTCAATGAACTTTTCAATATACTCGGAGAAAATACTTACCATACACCTTTGGAATGTGCCCGGAGATTTGCATAGTCCAAAAGGCATTCGGCGATATGCAAAAGTGCCAAAAGTACATGTGAATGTTGTTTTTTCTTGGTCCTCCGGTGCGATGGCAATTTGAAAGTAGCCCGAGTAGCCATCCAAGAATCAATAGTAAGCTCTTCCGGCGAGGCGCTCCACCATTTGGTCAATAAATGGGAGAGGAAAGTGGTCCTTGCGAGTCTCCGCGTTCAATTTGCGATAGTCGATGCAAACTCTCCATCCGGTTTGGACTCGCGTGGGCACTAGATCTCCTTCTTTGTTCTCTACGACCGTGATGCCTCCTTTCTTTGGAACCACCTGCGTAGGACTAACCCATTTACTATCGGAGATAGGATAGATCATACCGGCTTGTAGTAGCTTTAGAACTTACTTCTTGACCACCTCCATCATTGATGGGTTGAGTCTCCTTTGGGGTTGTCTTGATGGTTTGGCTCCTTCCTCCAAGAGTATGTGATGCATGCATATGGTTGGGCTTATTCCTTTGATGTCCGCAATTGTCCATCCAAGGGCCGTCTTGTGTTCCTTAAGCACCGCTATCAACCTCTCCTCTTGCTCAAGAGTGAGCTTATTTGATATGATGACCGGTAAGGTATCTCCATCACCCAAGAAGGCATACTTGAGGTGATCCGGCAATGGTTTAAGCTCTATCACGGGTGCCTGAACAATAGAAGGTAAAAGCCTCTCGCTTGGGAGGGTTAGTGTTAAGGCATCATTTCTTTGGTAAGTATGTTGTGCCTCTAATGCTCCCAAAACTTCGTGCAAGTAAGGTGAAATAGAATATTCAAGTTTAAGCTCATCTAGAGGGGTTTCTAAAGCTACTTGCAATTCATCTTTTCCATTAAGCTCAAAAACATCTTCTACACAAGGTTCAATAGTATCAATAGCAAATAGAGAGTGTTCATCATGAGGATACTTCATTGCATCAAATATGCAATACTCTACCTTTTCTCCATCGAACTCCATAGTAAGTGAACCGGCATAGACATCAATCTTTGTTCGGGCGGTCCTTAGGAAGGGTCTACCCAAGAGGATAGGCACCTCCGCTACTCCATGCTCCATGTCCAAAACAAAGAAATCTACGGGAAAGATTAGCTTGTCCACCATAACTAAAACATCTTCTATAAACCCCCTAGGATAGATTTGAGAACGATTTGCCAATTGGATCACAACTCTTGTTTCTTGCAAAGCACCAAGACCAAGCGATTTATAGAGGGAGTATGAGATAACATTAATGGATGCTCCTAAATCTAGCAAAGCATGATTAAATTTAGTATCTCTAATTGTGCAAGGAATTGTAAACATACCCGGATCGCTACACTTTTCGGGCATACGCCTTTCTAACATAGCGGAGACATGTTCACTTACTTGAACTTTTTGATTCCCCTTCAACTTTTGATTCCTCTTGACCGTGCATAATTCCTTCAAAAATTTTGCATAACGAGGAATAGCTTTAACTAGGTTGAGTAGGGGGATGTTTACCTCACACTTGGCGAATGTTTCGAAGAGTTCGGTGTCTCTCTCCAGCCTCCTTGGATTCCTCAAAGCCTCCGGAAAGGGTGCCACCGGCTTAAAATCATCAAGAGAAAGTTTGGAATCGGCAACAGCGTGTCCGAACTTGGGGACGTGAGTTTTCTGGGCAGAATCCGCTGTCAGCGATTTTCGCTGGTAGCGAGTCAGGTTCGCTGGCAGCGAGTGGAGTTTCGCTTTCAGCGACTGGGATCGTGCCTGGTTCAGCAGATGCATTCACCCCATTCGCTGCCAGCGAGTCTGGTTTCGCTGTCAGCGGAATTTGCACAGAACTTGTCTCCTCCTTGTTTTCTTCGTAGCCTTCTTCCATGATCTCTTCTAAGGCTTCTTTCTCACCCCTAGGTGCGACAAACAGTTCGTTACCTCTCCTTAGGGTGATGGCGCTCACGTTTTCCCTTGGGTTGACCACCACTTGTGGTGGTAGCTTGCCCGAGTCCTTTGCTTGTAATTCTCCAATTGCTTGAGCCATTTGGCCCATCATCTTCTCTTGTGCATTCATCTTCTTCGTTTGAGCTTCGAGGGTTTCTAGAATGAGCTTGTATGGATCCTCACCTTGTTGATTAGCTTGAGGAGCCCCCCTTTGACGATTATCATAGGGTGCTCTATATTGGGGTCCTCCTTGTTGATAGGGAGGTTGTTGTTGTTGATTGAACCGGCCACCATAACCTTGTTGTTGAAAATTAGAATTATAGAGATTATTACCATAGTTATGGCGTGGACCGTAGTCTCCCATAGCATTGACCTCCATGGCTCCATCTTGCACGTCGGGACATTGATCCACAGGATGGGATGGGTCTCCACACAACCCACATGCTTTGAGTTGTTGTTGTTGACCTCTTTGCAAAGTTAGATTCTTTAGAGCCTCTCTAATCTCTTTAAGCTCGTTTTGCATGCTTGATGTTGGGGAGTCCAAGTGTAAGACTCCTCTAGCTCTATGAGACCGTCGATATTGTTGAGAAGCATTAGCAAGCTCCTCAAATATCTCCATAGCTTCCTCCGGTGTTTTGTTGAGGATGTTCCCTCCACTAGCCGAGTTAACCGTCCCACGATCATTATCGAGTAGCCCCTCATAAAGATATAGGACCAAATCGTCATCCGAAAAGCCATGATAGGGGCAACTTGCTTTTAGCTTCTTGAATCTCTCCACATATTCGTAGAGAGTCTCCGTGGCCGATTGCTCAATGCTTGATATCTCCTTCTTCAAAATATTGTGTCTAGTGGTGGGGAAGTATTTGCGCAAGAAGGCCTTTTTCATCTCCATCCATGTAGTAATGCTCTCCGTGGGTAAATAATAGAGCCAATCGTTAGCCGCATCCTTCAAGGTGAATGGGAAGGCCCTTAGCATCATTTGATCCTCCGTGATGTCGTGAGGTCTCAAACGATCGCATATTCCATAAAATTTCGCAAGGTGCTTGTTTTGGTCCTCTCCACTCATGCCATGAAACATTGGCAAAAGATGGACCCATGGTGACTTGAATTCAAACTTGGTGCCCTCCGGGAGTGGTGGGAGCCTAATAGCCAATGGTTGTGTTTGTAAATTTGGCTCCTTTAGCTCCTTCAAAGTGCGTCTTTGTGGAACCACGAGCACATTGCCGCCGTTTGGCGGTGGTTGATTGTTGTTTCCGTTGTTGTCGCCCATCTCTTCTTCGTTTTCCGGGTTGGATGAGTGCTCTCTTCGCAACCTAGAAGTCGTTCTTTCAATTTCTGGATCAAAAGGTAAGAGATTGGAATTAGTAGAACGGGTGTGGACCATGCGAGTGGTCCACACAAAAGTTGATGATTAAACTACACAAAGAAATCTAATTAAATCTCCCCGGCAACGGCGCCAAAAACTTGACGGGATGAAAATAGTTGATTCCCAATCAAATAGTTCCCACTCTCACAAATTAGTATAATTGGCAAGAAAGGGGTCGAATCCTCGGGAGATTTAAGATTTCACAATGCAATTTGATCACCAACAAGTAACAAAAGTGGGAAAAGATGCGACTTTTAAATAAGAACAAGTAAAGTAAAGTAAAGATGGAATTTTGTTGTAAAATCAAGAGTAGAGAACGGTTCCACCCACGAATTCTTTGACATTGGTTGGCTTATCGATCATCGAATTCTTTTCAAGCTATTAACTTTCCTACAAATTCCTCTCGTCTTGGTTTATATGGATTAAAAGTCCTACGAGTCCAATTAATCTCTTACACCTCAATGCAATCATAACACGGATAAGATTTAACAAAGAGATAGCACAACATCCCAAGAACTTGAGCACATAAATAGAGCACATAAATAACACCAATTAAACACGGTAAATCGATGTTTAAGATATATGTCAACTCCCTACATAATCATGCTTCAAACACGGAATCCACAATCTCATGCATGCTACTATAGAAATAATGCAAATACGAAAGCATTAAATCTTAGCACGAAATCAATATTATCAAGTCGGCCAAGCAAGATAACATCAATAACATAACAATAAGCACAAGGAAGTTGAAGGAATTATAATAGAGGAAAGATAACTTGAATTAAAAACTCACAATTCACCAACCAAGTCTCCGAAAACGTAGGCGAAACACTAGGAAAATTAGCCGCTCATGGCTTACCTAAGCTCTCTTCTCTTCTATGGTGATTGCTCCAATTGAAAACTTAATTAAACTAACCCTAGAACATCTTATTTATAAACCTAATGTCTTCCATAAAAGGTAGATAAAAGATAGAAACTTCCTAAACAAACTAGATAAAAGATAGAACTTTCCTAATTTAACTCAGCGTCGGATTCCGCTGGCAGCGAGAAATTCCGCTGGCAGCGAATGGCCTTGATTGAGCTCCTGTTGGATTTCCGCTACCAACTCGCTGGCACACTCGCTGGCAGCGACTTTTCCATTCCTTAGAATTTTTCCATCCTCCTAGGACCCTTCCTTCCGCTTCCGCGAGACACTGAACCCGCTGCCGCGAGCTGCTCCTCCCGCTGCCGCGAGTTCATCCTTCCGCTGGAGCGAGTTGCCGAGTCTCCGTCGCCCTGGTGATTCCCACTGGCAGCGAAGTTTTCCGCGGCAGCGAACGTCTCGCTGCAGCGAGTCATGCCGCTGGCAGCGAACGGTGTTGGCTTGCTCGCTTGCTGGGTAGCTCCCTCTCTTGCTGGCTTCCTCTGCCGCTTGCTGCTCTCCAGGCTTCTGGCTCCACTCGCTGGCAGCGACTGGAGCATTCGTTGGCAGCGACTGATGCCCAGAAGCTCGATTCTTCATTGTTCTTCCCTCGTTCTTTCTCTTCTCCTTTCTTTCTCTTCTTAGCTTGATTTCTTTACTTCACTTGGCCATGTTTAACAGCTTTCCCTTGCTTTCCACCATGTCGGATCTACGATTCTGCACAATTCAACCGAAATAGCGTAGATTCTGAACTTTTCCACAAAAAGAGTTTAATCTAAATTAACATTAAAGCACGCATATTCTACAATGTAAATACAACTAAATTATCCTATAATGCCCATTAGAAATGTGCATTATCAATGACTCATTCCGAGTTTTGATTCCGATTCCGATTCCCATTTCGATTACTACACTTATACCAAACGGGGCCTTAAGTAGACCTAAGTCATTTTTCTTGTTATTTGCATTAGTGTTGTATTACAACGGTTAGTTTATCTGTTGAGATGTCGTTCTCTCGATTTATCAATCAGCGTGTTGGCTAATTTCTTGAATTTTTTCATTTATAAAAACTGTGATGATTCGAAACATGAAAAGAAAAGAAGGTGAATAAAGCTATATTTTTATGAAACTATTGTTTAAATCTTAGTTTGGACCTTATATAAAAGCCGTAATAATTTGAAAACACATCATCGACCCTTCTAGACATGGATTTTTCTTTTTCTTTTTGAGTTTTTAGAAGGGGGGAAAGAAATTATTGAAATATCCGAAGGAATTTTTTTTTTTTATTAGGATAAGATTCGTGTGGGCAAGCCCTACCCTGCAGGATCCTTGCGGATGAGGTCAATAAGACCTGGATTGTTGTGAATATCATTACCTCGGGCAGAGTGGCTAAGATGTGCAACCTTATCGGCCACTCTATTGCCCATACGAGGTACATGAAAGTAACCTACTTCTTTTACAGTCGACAACATGACTTGAATATCGGAGAGGATTAGTTCAATCTCCCAAGGACATTTAGCCGTCTTGTTTAGATAGTCTATAATTATTTTGCAGTCACCTTCTACCTGGATTTTTTCAATGTGAAGTTGTAATACCTTCTGGATTCCCAGTTTAAGGGCGAGGGCTTCTGCCATGATGGCTTGCTGTTTTCCTAGTAATTTGTGCTCGATGGTGACGGGGCGGCCATTCTAGTCCCTAATAATGATACCTGCCGTACTGTCGCCATTGGCTAAAGACAAACCATCAAAATTAAGTTTGAACCACCTTAACGGAGGCTTGCGCCATTTAATTGGACATTGTTTGCCGGTCTTTCTTGGATAGACTCTTGAGGAGGGATGCATATCGTCATCACCATCACCGTTGATCGCGGATGTTCTCTTCCAGTTATCTATGTGTGATCTGACCAGATGGACGGCGGTTTGGTGCTGGGGGATTGGTACTTGTTGAAACAAGTTTTGGTTCCTGATGTACCGGGTAGTCCACCAAGCAAAGGAGAGATCAGTCAGAGCGGCCGTCGTTAAGCTGGTTCCAAGACTAGAAAGAATGGGTATGAAATCCCGGGACTGGTTGATCAATCTTGTAATTCTTGTTTGTTCTTGACTCGGAAGTCGGTATATTTTCCGTATGAAAGGGCATTCCAGGAACAGGTGAGCCTCGTCCTCGGGTGCCGTTTTGCATAGTGAACAGGTAGTTAGGACCGCCGACCCCCTGCACGATAGGCGCACAGCCGTGGGCAGTCCATTTTGTGCAATCTTCCATAGAAAATTCTTCACCTTAGGGGGAACATCAATTTTCCAAATCCAAGTGTTCCTATCAGTCGGAGCTGAGGATTGTGCTGTTATCAGTTTGTAGGCGCTGGCTGTAGTAAACCATCCTTCCCTATCTGGCCACCAGTATAGGCGATCTTGTAGATTTGATTCCGGAATAGGAATGTCTAAAATTTCTTTTACAATGTTGTTTGGTAGTACCTTCTGCAGCTTTTCACTCCACATTTCCCCCCCATAATATAGTCACTAACGGTCTCATTCTGATCGTATCCCTGGATGTTACCCACCCGAGACTCTAAGGTGTTGGTAGAGATCCAATTATCTGTCCAGAATTTTATTGAGCGTCTGTTTCCTACCAACCAAATAAGGCCTGTTTTAAAAGTGTCAATTAAGTTAGCAGGCTTAGCCCATTGCCAAGAGCTGGATCCCGATCGTTTGTACTCGAAAATACTAGCAGAACGTAGGTATTTATGTCTGATTAATGTTACCCAGATATTGTTCGGTTCAGCCAGTATTTTCCACAAAAGTTTCATCTGAAGAGCGACATTCATATCGCCCGATTTGCGAATTCCCAACCCGCCATGCTGCTTCGGTTTGCAAATCCTATCCCAACTAATTAACAGCCGATATTGTAAATCCTTATTCCAGAAGAAAGAACGGTTTATTTGGTCTAGTTCTTTATGTATAGCGACGGGGAGCATGAAATTCTGCATTACATGCAAAGGTTTAGCCGATAGGTTAGAATTGATAAGGGTTGCACGACCCTGCTGGGAAAGCGCATTGGCCCTCCATTTTGATAGTTGTTGTTTCGATTTGCAAACGATATCTTCAAATGTACTGTTGGTGACTCTACCATTAATAATTGGACAGCCAAGGTACTTTTCTATGAAGTTTTCGTTTGTAATGTTGAGGCAGTTACATAATTCATGGATTCTATGGTTTGGAATCCCTGGCGACGCTTGAAAGCTTGATTTATGATAATTGACCTTCTGGCCCAACACCCTGCAATACGAATCAATTATCGATCTTACTTTACGCCCTGCATCCACGCTTCCCTTGGAGAAGATTATGATGTCGTCTGCGAAGGACAGGAAGGAATATGATAATGCTATGTTAAAATTAGGTAATTAATAACTATAAATGAAATAGATTTTGTAGAAAAAAAAAGGAAGATAATAATCAATAAATCTTTAACTTAAATATGAGAGATTAGTTGATTTCACTTGCTAAAGCAGAATTTGAAGGTGATTATCTAAAAGATTAATACAAACGGCTATATCATACCCCGCATATGGTGATATCTTTTAACGTGTAATCCTGATTTTAAAAGAATTATTAATTAAATGCTAATAATCTCTAAACTTTTTATAGATTTGTCCACACTTGCAATATATTACATTACAGATCAATCTTTTGGCCATACAAGAGCGCCGGAGCGGAGTCTCCACCGTATCACCGACGACCCCATCAGATTAAAGCCGAACTATAGCTAGGTTGAGGCCCACCGCATATAATAGGCCAATCTCAACTACAGTTTTACTTAGCTAATTGCCTATTGTAAGTTGTAACGTCCCCCCAAAACAAGTCAATTGCGAGAAAAGGTCCAAACTTTTGGTGTGGGGGAATAATCTGGACAAAGTGAATTAGGGTTACTTTGGCAACTCGTAACTGATTGGATAACTGAAATTAATAGGGTAGCTAAAGCTAATTGATTAGATGTGCTCAATATATGTTAATTTAATTGTTTATAAGTTAGTAAGATGTTTGATAATTTCAGCTAATATGGTAGTTGATACAAACTAGTTGACGAGAGAAAAAAAAAGACTTGTGAATAACAAAAAATTTGATAAGCTTGAGCTATTAAAAATCTAATTTTAAAAATTAATTAAACTAAAATATTATATTTACCTCAATTGCAACTTTATAATATTAAAACCAAAAGTTTTAAAAACTTACAACGAGCTTTAGAAAGGAAATCAAGTTAGTTGATCAGAGGTCTTGTGTTCCAGCATTCAAAGCAAAGTATCTTATATCATTAATGTTGACGAAAAAAATATTATCAATAAAATGATTTAAAAAATATGTGTTGATTCAATTGCAAAGGGAAGAATTGCAATTATCGGGTTAGATTTTCTTCCACCATTTTTAAATTCCAAATCTTATATTCATTTCTATATCATTGACTATAAAATTTACCTTAAACAAAAAAAAATGTAATAATAATTCTTTTTTTTTTCACATTTAAATATAATTATTATGAAGTCTATTTCTCAATAAGTCACTTCTCATATATGAAGTGTAAATGTGTATTATATAAGTATTTTCTCAAAGGGATTTGTGGCAGCCTGTCAACGGGTTAAAAATATACTTGATGAATACTGTAAAATCTTAGGGCAAAAAGTAAATTATCATAAATCTGCCTTCCAAACAACCAAAGGTATTATGCAAACTCTAGAAAGCTGTCTTGGTATTTCGAATGAGAGGAATTTGGAAAAATACCTTGGTTGCCCCATTATAAATGGTCGTGTAAATAAACACACATTTGAAGATCTTATTTGTAAATCCAAAGATCAATTGTGTAAATGGAGGGCGAGTACATTATCCCAACAAGGAAGATCAGTGCTTATCAAGTCGAATCTTGCGGCGAAACCACTCTATACCATGCAAAGCTAGCTTTATGTTACCGGCCTCAGTGCATAGTGAATTAGATCAAATTAATAGAAGTTTCCTCTGGAACAAAGATTTACATCATAGGCCTCTCATTGGTTGGGATAAGGTGTGTAAACCTAAGCGTTTTGGGGGATATGGGTATTAGAAAATCGAGAGAAATGAACGAAGCTCTTCAAATGAAGCTTCTATGGAAAATCCTTGCAGAACCTCACAATTTATGGGTACAAATCATTCATTACAAATATCTCAAAGGAACAAACATCTTAGAATATAAAAAGACAAGAGGTTCCTCCTGGCAATGGTCAAAACTCTGCTTACTCATTGACAAGTTCAAATCTAGACTTATTTGGGCTATTGGTAATGACAAGACGGTAAAGTTCTGGTCTGACAATTGGTTTTCTACCGCACCTATTAGTAACATGGAAGGTTGTCCAATAGTGGTAAATAAGGACGAAACGGTAAGCGAGTACATTTTGGGGGGAAAATGGTGGATGGAAAAATTACTTGTCATCCTCCTGCAAGCTATGGTGGAAGATATCATTAAAATCCCGTTGCCAATTCATGAATTTGAAGATAGGCTATATTGGTGGCCAGACCGTAATGGTTGGTTTACCACGGCTAGTGCATATAAACTATTGACAAATGTTGTTAATCAGGTAGAGGACGTTAATTATTGAACTTGGACAATTAATGTTCCCCCGAAAGTTTGAGTTTTTTTTTATGGAAACTAGGTCATGAGGGTTTGCCTACAACATTTAGATTAGCCCAAAGAGGCACCTCGGTCCCCACTACGTGCATATTCTATAATCATGCAGAAGAGGATGATATTCACATCTTCCTTGAATGTAATTGTAGTAATGGTAAGAACGGTTTACCAACTAAATATCGAAACGACATACAAAACATTATAAACAATACAAGAGATATTAAACCTATCCTGGCTCTACTAGGACAAAAGATGGCAAACGTAGAAAAAGAGGAATTGGCCTTCACATGGTGGATAACATGGTATTTGAGAAATCAAGCAACCTTCAATAATGTCCCGCCGCCTTCAGCAGCTTCGTTCGAACATATGACTAGGAATCACAGAGAGAGTTGGAAAAGAGCAAGCATGTTTGAGGAAGATGTCACTCTTGAAAATAAAGCTTTATATTATAGGAATTACATTCGAAAACGTCATAGTAAAACAAAAACCGCTAAATGGAAAAAAAAAATCCCCAAAGGCTCTTACAAACTAAATTTTGATGGATCTGCAATTCCAAACAAAGACAGCTCTATAGGCTATATTATCCGAGATTGGGAAGGCTAACCTATTAGGATGGGGAATAAATCAATAAGTAAACATTCTCCACTTATGGCCGAGGCTTTGGCATTACAACTTGGGATAACCAAAGCTATTAAATTACAGATTTCTAGCATTACTATAGAAGGGGATTCTTTAATTATTATCAATTATCTAAACAACAAGAGTAAATGTCAATGGAAAATAGAATTAATAATCTCGGATATCAAAATGCAAATGTCGTAAATGAGCGAAGTCTCTTTCTCCCATATTCCCCGAATGGGCAATAGAGTGGCAGATAATTGCACACCTTTGCCACTATGCCAGGGGATCAGACATATACAACAATATTGGTCTTCGTGACCTCATCCATCAGGATGCCCTCGGGTAATTCTTTTTACTCGAATTCTTACCTAATAAAAAAAAGGAGTTAGAATTCCCATATCTATATCATCAACGATGAAGCAACACCAAGACGAACAAATTTATACACTGGGTCTAGAATTCCCATATCTATATCACTTAAAGGCGGGAGTATCTATCGCAATATTTAAATTCATATTATTTTCGCAATTAACTCCCAATTTCGGATCATTTACCATATTTAACTCTAAAATTCCATCACGAACAAATTTAACCATTTTTAGCAACTCACTCAAAGACGGGATTATCTATCGCAACATTTAAAATTAAAATTCATATTAATTTCCACAATTAACTCCCAATTCCGGGTCTTTTCTTGTAATTAACTCTAAAATTCCACCGTAAACAAATTTAACCATTTTTTAGCAACTCACTCAAAGGCGGGGTTATCTATCGCAAAATTTAAAATTCATATTATTTTTCGCAATTAACTCCCAATTTTGGGTTATTTCCCATAATTAACTCTAAAATTCCATCACCAACAAATTTAACCATTTTTAGCAACTCACTCAAAGGCGAGATTATCTATCGCAAAATTTAAAATTCATATTAGTTTCCGCAATTAACTCCAATTTTGGGTCATTTCCCATAATTAACTCTAAAATTCCATTAACAAATTTAACCATTTTTTTCAACTCACTCAGAGCACCCACATTGGGGTGTTTAGAAGAGAAAAATAAGGAACTTAATAGTAGATTAATAGATGAATGATATATTGTGTTAAAGAATGATGTGATAGGTTTATTAGCAAGGAACCCTTAAAAACTCAAAAAGAAAGAAAATGAATGAGAGGGTAGGAAAGAGAAAGAGAGGGGTTTAGGTATGTAGTGTGACTTTTTTTAATTTTATATTATTTATTTTATAATAAAATGGGTTATAGGGATGTGGTTAAAAAATTAAGTTGAATTTCTTAAGGAGAGAGAAAAATAAAAAAAAGAGTTAAGAAACCGAACTGGGTTCCATGGATACGGATGCTCTCAAAGGTGGGATTATCTACTGCAACATTTAAAATTCTTATTAGTTTTTGCAATTAACTCCCAATTCCTGATTATTTCCCGTAATTAACTCTAAAATTCCATCACCAACAAATATAACCATTTTTATTTTTTACCAACTCACTCAAAGACAGAATTACATCGTGACATTTAAAATTCATATTCGTTTTCACAATTTAACTCCCAATTTCGAGTCATTTCACATATCTATATATAACCTTAATATAGAAGACTTTGCTTACGTGTCAATTTTAGAAGAGTTTTAGGAATATTAACCAATTATGTTTTTTTCCTTTATTTTTTTATTTCTCCTTTTCTCTTTTTTCCATTAATTTTTTTAATCCTCCATTCTCTTTTATTCTTAACATATTTACTAACAATATATATAACCTTAATTTAGAAGACTTTGCTCACGTGTCAATCTTAGAGGAGTTTTAGGAATATTAACCAATTATATATTTTTCCTTGATTTTTTTATTTCTCCTTTTCTCTTTTTTCCATTAATTTTTTTTAATCCTCCATTCTCTTTTATTCTTAACATATTTACTAACAATCTATATATAACCTTAATTTAGAAGACTTTGCTTACGTATCAATCTTAGAGGAGTTTTAGAAATATTAACCAATTATGTTTTTTTTCTTGATTTTTTTATTTCTCCTTTTCTCTTTTTTCCATTAATTTTTTTAATCCTCCATTCTCTTTTATTCTTAACATATTTACTAACAATCTATACATAACCTTAATTTAGAAGATTTTGCTTACGTGTCAATCTTAGAGGAGTTTTAGGAATATTAACCAATTATGTTTTTTTCCTTGATTTTTTTATTTCTCCTTTTCTCTTTTTTCCATTAATTTTTTTTAATCCTCCATTCTCTTTTATTCTTAACATATTTTCTAACAATTGGGTTTAATTCAAAACATTGAATTCAATCTAATATAACCATTAGGCTTAACTCACATTTATGTACTAACTATTGAGTTTAATTCAAAACATTGAATATAATTATTAGTTGTGACACATCACATTTAAATGCATGATTCAGATTTCAAAATTTCTAAAAAATTTACAATGATATTGATATTATTATTACTGGGTGATTTAAAATATCTACATTTATGTATTATACTTTAGACGAGATATAAAAAAAATTATTTCAGAATTATAAGATACATTTATGGTAAAGTTTTTTTTTATTTTAACTTTTATTAGTATTTTATAATATATTTATATATATATTATTAATATTTTAGTTTTTAAAACCGCGCCATTGTACTAGTTTAACTCTAAAATTCCATCAGCAATAAATTCACTGGGATTACTTATCGCAATATTTAAAATTCGTATTAGTTTCCAAAAATTAACTCACAATTCCGCCCATTTCTTCGTCGTTTCCCGAAATTAACTCTAAATTTGTGACAGTGGAACTCTTTTTTATACTGTTGTGGAGTCTCTTTCACAATTCCAAATGCAGTGTCTTTTGTGAGTTGTGTCAGTTTTGTTGAGCTTTCATCTTCTTCTTCCCGGGCTCTCTCGCATTTCCCCGCCCAAATCTCTCCCTCCCCCGCTCCCAGAATCTCCATCCATTGCACGAATCTGAGTAGGTGCTTCAATTAAATCTTCATCTTCTGTCAATTCAAGATTCAGCTAGGAAGAAAAATGGCGGATAATCTCCCCTCTGCAACTTACTTCCCACTCCGGTGGGAGAGCACCGGCGACAAGTGGTGGTACGCGTCGCCGATCGACTGCGCCGCCGCTAACGGACACTACGACCTCGTCCGGGAGCTTATCCGACTCGACGCCAACCACCTCATCTCGCTCACCTCCCTCCGCCGCCTCCGCCGCCTCGAGTCCGTCTGGGACGACAACGCTGCTAAGTCCCGGTCTGCCGTCGCCCGGAGGCTCCTCCAGGACTCCGAGATCTCCTCCGGCAAGAGAAGCCCCCTGATCGGCGCCGGATACGGTGCCTGGCTCCTCTACACCGCCGCCTCCGCCGGAGACCTGGAATTCGTTAAGGACCTCCTCGCCGGAGATCCGCTGCTTGTCTTCGGCGAAGGCGAGTACGGGATGACCGACATGCTCTACGCCGCGGCCAGGAGCGGGATCGCCGAGGTTTTCTGGACGCTGTACGATTTCGCCGCCGCGCCGAGGCTCGAGGGGTCTCATGGAGCCGGTGATGTACCGGGAGGTTTTAAGTCGGAGGTTGTGAACCGAGCGGTTCATGCCGCCGCCAGAGGCGGTAACTCAGCTGTTTTGGCCGAACTTCTCGCCGTCGCCGGGGATAGGGTTTTGGATTATAGAGATGCTTATGGTAATACCGTTTTGCACGCTGCTGCCGGCACCGGCCAGGTCGAGGTGAGCCTTTTTTCCATTTTACTTTAGTCAATTTGATTTAACTTGATTTCCTGAGATCCCTGTGATCTTTGATTGCTTTGATTTCATGAAATTTTGTTCAAATGATCAAAAATTGCCCCCAGTAATCTAATTTCGATTGATGAATATGGCATCTGAGTTGAAATCTAATTCCGATCTTCTTTCGTGATTGGTTGAAGAAGCTAAATTCCGATGGTTGATTGTGTTTTGGATCATTCGAAATTCACTGATAATTTGCCGTTGATGTTGTTGTTATAGGTAGTGAAGTACTTGATAGCAGCTTATGACGATATCGTCTCTGCAACCGACAACGTAGGCAACGGTGCTCTTCATGCGGCAGCCTACAAAGGGCAGCTATCAGTGGTTGAAGTGCTTCTTACTGCATCTCCTTCATCCGTTACAGCGACAAACGAAGCCGGCGACACCCTGCTCCATATGGCCGTGGCCGGAGCTCTGAGCCCCGGTTTTCAAAGGCTCGATGGCCAGATTGAGCTCGTGAAGCAGTTGATAACGAACCGAAGCAAGTTCAATGTAGATGATATCATCAATGCCAAGAACAATGAAGGGCGGACTGCTCTCCACACGGCGATCATTGGCAATGTCCGGTCCGATCTAGTGGGAATCCTGATGGCAGCTCGCTACGTCGAGTTGAACGTTAGAGATGATCATGGGATGACCCCTCTTGATTACCTGAGGCACCAGCCTCGGTCTTCGTCGTCTGAGATGCTTATCAGGCAGCTGGTCTCTGCAGGCGGGATGTCGAATTGCCAGGACTACTCTGCGAGGAGAGCTTTCGCTTCCCATTTGAGGATGCAGGGCGCTGTTTGCAGCAGCCCGGGAACCTCCTTCAGGGTCTTGGACTCCGAAATCTTCAAATACTCGGGCATGGAGGTCCTGCTGTCGGGTTCCAGAACTCGTCACAGAGGGGCCACTGTACGCCTTGTTTCGGCTCCTAGCGAGATAAGCCAGTGCGGCTCAAATGGTGGGGGAGGACCGGTGGAGAATGCTGCCAAGAGGTATTTTAGGGCTATGTTCCGATGGCCCAAGACGAACAAGAAGAGGACGGACAAGGATGGCAGTAGCATCAACGAAACTCCGATTCCACTCCGGGAGAGATTCTTAGGGCAGAAGAGAACACTTGATGCAAGGAGTAACACTTCGAGTCCAACCAACCGGAAGAAGTTTGCCTCTGCCATGGCGGGCAGGCCACATGGAAGCGCTCATTGTATGGGTTCATCGACGTCACTGTCTTCGCATAGTTCATCAGATAAGCGAAAGGGATCAGACGAAACGACAGGGTCTTCGTTCTCGGTCCAAGACGAAGCTGATGAGGCACCGCGACTGGTGCACAAGGAAGGGCGGAAGAACAGGATGTTTATGAACCACTACTTGTGCTTCGGCGGGTCTCGTTTGTCTGTTAAGAATCCAATTGGGAAGCGCCATAGATGTCCTGGCACAGGCAGCAAGCAGCCGATCCGAGCTGTGTCTTGCTACTGATCAGCCGAAGGGTGTTGCTCTCGAGTTATCTCGTCTTACATCGTTCTTTTATAGCTATCAGTGCGTAGTCCTTATTCGAATGACCATATATGGAATGAAGGTGTGCGATGTGTGTTAGGATTCGACTGATTCGGCCTAGGGTGAAAGTCATTGCTGAATGGATTAAATTTTTGTATCAGTATACTATGATGGATCCAACTTTATAATAAAAAAAATTAAAGTAATAAATCCGACTCGACTTTCGTTTTCTAAACCTAGCAAACAAAAAATTAGCAAGTTGAGGATTTAGACTATGACTGAAGATAAGCACTACCCTGACCCTGAAGTAGCAACACTAGCCAAAGATACAATAGGAAACCACACATGAATAAAGGTTGGTTAGAGATAATTTTAAGAATAAGGGTCTAGGGGGAGATGTTTTGCTAATTTCTACCTAGTTTCTCAATGTTGAAAGCTCATTGAGGACACTTATTGGGAGGTCTAGGTTAGATATGTTCAACACCCATCTAATCTAATAACGCTGCATACATTCTTGCTAATTGGTCCAAATCTTAAGGGGAGTCCGTTTTTAATTGCTTGCTTTTTACCGTATTACACCCGAGATTACCGTAAAAGTTCAGCAGTTAAAAAAACAAGCCGATAGTATCATTTCAGATGAAATCTAGAAGATATGAATTTGTAATTATTGCAATCCTACCAACCGAGCAATGTGTATAACCTTGTCAACTACTCTGTTACATTGACGGGGTATATGACAATATTTTACTTCCTGAATTGTTTGGGTTAGTAGTTTGATATCTCCTACAATCAGTTTTATTTCTCAAGGGCAGCTACCTTTTACATGCAAATGATTTATAATGATTTGAGAATCACCTTTAGTTTATAGTTTTCTTATTTGTAGTTCTCGCGCTTTCTTAAGACCCTCGCGTCACGTAAGGGTTTCTATAACCAGAGGCGGATCTACGGAGGCTTGGGGTGGTTGAAGCCCCCCTCTCCCCCTAAAACGGTATAAGTATGGTTTTATACATCTGTTGATTTTTTTAATATATATTACTGAAGTTGGAATTACAAAGATGACTTGGCTCAATGGTAAAGACGCGGGTAGCGAAAAATCAACTATGCAATCGTGTCAGGTTCGAATCTCGCTTCTCGCTCCTCTTCCCTGTATCTGTATTTTTTTTTTAAACATCAAAGTATCAAACCCCCTTTTTTTTTGACAGAACACAGACAGCAAACGTCAAACCGCACTTTCACACACACAGCGAAGGGCGAAGGTTAAACCCGAGCGGCCGAGGCGAGCAACCCGCCGGCGCCGCTGCAAGCTCCACCTCCGGCCGACCCTGGTACCGGCGGCGCACCACCGCAACCTGCTGTCTGCGAATGCTTCTACAGGCGACGCAGCACTCCCGCTTCCCGCATTGATCTAGACTTCAAGGTTTTTTAGTTTTCTTCTTCTTCCTTTGAATTTGATAATTTTTAAGTTCAATTGATTGATTGAGAATTAATTTAGATTACAATTTGTAGATTTGTGAATCAATTTGGGAGAATTTTGATTAGGGTTTATGATTTGTGAGAAATAGGTTTGTTAGTTTTCTTACTCTTCCTTTGAATAGGATTGTTTTTAAGTTCAATTGTTTGACCGAGAATCAATTTAGATAACAATTTGTGGATTTGAGAATCAATTTGGGGAATTTCGATTAGGGTTTATGATTTGTGAGAAATAGGTTTGTTACTTAACTTCCTTTTCCTTTTCCTTTGATTATTTTTAAGATCAATTGATTGATTGATTGAGAATCAATTTAGATTACAATTTCTGGATTTGAGAAACAATTTGGGGGGATTTCGATTAGGGTTTATGATTTGTGAGAAATAGATTTGTCAGTTTTCTTCTTTTTCTTTGAATTTGATTGTTTTTAAGTTCAATTGATTGATTGAGAATCAATTTAGATTACAATTTGTGGATTTGATAAACAATTTGGGGAATTTCGATTAGGGTTGTGATTTGTGAGAAATAGGTTTGTTAGTTTTCTTCCTCTTCCTTTGAATTTGAATGTTTTTAAGTTCAATTGATTGATTGAGAATCAATTTAGATTAGAATTTGTGGATTTGAGAATCGATTTGGGGAATTTCGATTAGGGTTTGTGATTTGCGAGAAATAAATTTGTGTCTTTGTGATTTGTGTATTCTTATGGGTTGTGTACTTGTGTAAAGTCTCTTTTATCGGAAAAAAATTTAGCCCCCCCTTAAACAATTTTCTGGATCCGCCACTGTCTATAACAAGGGAGTTATATATGTCATCCTACGTCTTTGTATCATATATTACTCGGATTGCCTTCCTAGACTTTGAATATGTAGCCTATATGACTATCCCTCATTAGTGTATTTGAGCCATCAAAGTTTAGTTTCATATAACCGTTTTCTAGTTTTCTCTATTTGCCATTTTTCCTACTAATCTTTTTTTTCGAGAAACCAATGTGGTCTCAGTTATAGCTGAATTATATATATTATTCTTTTTTCGCTTTTCTCTGGAGGTCTCGGGTTGTTTGTACAAATCTTGTAATCTCCTAGGTAGATGAGATTTGATTTTGCCATAATGTTATCTTATTTCAATAGAACCAGGTAGTCTACCATTTTATTGCCAAGTTTTCTTTCTCTTCCTTATCTAGTTTCTCACCTAAATAACTCATGATTATTTTGATATCTCTTGTGGAGTTCAGGGTGGTTCTTGTTTTTTGGTTTATTTTATCTATTTTTAGACATGAACCACTTAAAATCCCACACTCGATGAAGAGATGGGCTTCTCTTCACCATGGTTGCCACAGAAAAGTGCATTTATTAAGAATCGGAATTCCTCTATTCGCTTCTCCTTCGTAGGTAGTCCTCTCTAACTAATTTTCCAAAGAAAAATTTTAATTTTCGGAATCGTGTCTATTTTCCTAGAACCATATCCAATTATTTGGGTCATGTGGTGTTCTATTTGGATTAGATATGATTTTCATTGTGTTGGTCGTTGTGAATCATCCTTCATAGTCTTGCCACCAATATCATCTGTTTGAGAGTGCGTTGCTTGATATTGGGATATTAGTAATTTCTTTTACTATATCCTGGTCTAATTCATCGTCTATCAATGAGCTAACGTTTCTCAATTGCCATGATGCATTGCCTCGTCTACTATAACGTAGTATGTCTGATTCTTTTAGGTAATTATGTTTTACGATTTTAACCCAATAATTTTCTAGTTCAACTAGGTTACGGTTTTCCAAAGGATTCGAGTTTCATTTTCCTCTTAGGTTTATATATTCTGCCCTAGCTTATTAATGGTCTATGTTGTAAGTCTTTGTTCCAGAAGAAGGTTCTATTTATCATGATCTAACTCTTTATGGATATTAGTTATTTAATTAGTTGGTAATATAAAACTCTGTATTCTATATATGAGTTTTGATGCCAAATTTGAGTTGATAAGCACTGCACGACCTTGTTGTGACTTGCGAGCGAGAGTTCGCTCTCCATTTTGTCCGTTGTTCTTTAGATGTACAGATTACACCGGCAAAAGATTATCTATTCACTCTCTCATTGATGATTGGACACCCGAGATAGTTTCCATCGATCTCGTGTGAGGATTCTTCTCGATCCAAAGAAACCCTTTATTGCCTTCATAACTGATGGAACAACTATATCCCAATATGTTTTGTAAAATTCTATTGTCATTCCGTCTGAGCAAGGTAATTTATTTCTCCCAAAGCTAAATAGCGCATTCTTTATTTCACTATTTGTGACTGGTTTGATTAACTCATTATTCTCGTTTTCAAACAGAGCAGGATCTAAAACCTTTAGATAATCAGCAAGGTTGTTGATGTTTCTTCTATCTTTTTAAACCATTTTTTCAAAGTCTTTTTGAATCTCTTTTTTGATATTTTCTTCCGCTATCACTCGTGTTTCTTCTAGTGAAATTATTTGTCTTATAATTTGATGCAATTTTATGAAAGTACGTAGAATTTGTGTCAGATAATTTTAAATGTTTTGTCTCTGCTCTTTGGTTCCAAGAATGGGCTCGCGCTTTGTTGTTAAAAAAATGCATTAATTTTGTGCAAAATATGTTAAATAAGGAGTTCTTTGTGGTATTTTGAAAACAAAACACCAAAATTCAGTAGTCTTATGCAAAATTTATAATTTAATGGTTATTTTGTATAATTTTCGAAAACTTTTGAAGATTGAGAGCCAGTTTGTGAATTAGGTTGTTTGATAAACCCCAAATTGAATCCCCCTTCGCTATTTTCATAGCTGATTTCAGTGTTCAATCAACAATTGCTGTTTCTTCGCAGCTTAACATGTACAGGCTAGCTGCGACCAAGCTCCGTTCGAATCTCTTTCGGCAAGAAGCCCTAACGAGGTCTATTCGGTGTTTTTCTTCGGCGAGTGGGAGTTGCCCTACGCCTACTTCTGTGAGTTTTTCAATTCAATGGGGATTTTCCAATTCCATGTGTAATTGTTCGCTATTTACTTGTTTTGGATCATTGCGGGGTTTTATGTTTTGAAAATCGAAAAAATGGTGGTGTGTTGAATCAAAACGGTTTAGTGTTACTTGATGAAGAAATACCCTGTTTGATTGCCCTAAATGTCTCTGGAAATGCCAATTCAGGATCATGCTGGAAAAACTGCCTTGATTGATGATCCACAACAATATGATGTTGCTATTGTTGGAGGTGGTATGGTTGGCATGGCTCTCGCTTGTTCTCTAGGTGATTGTGATCTTCACTGAAGCTTTGTGTACAATTAGTTGCGATGCTAGCTTCTTTATGCCACTGTGGTATCGGTCTCAAGTAATGTTGTTGTGTTTGTATTGTAGCTAGCAATCCTCTAACTGAAAAGCTTAATGTTGCAATAATTGATGGAAGCCCTGCTTTGCGCAATGGGATAAGTTTGAAAGATAATGAGCCCCCTGACCCGAGGGTTAGTGCGATCACACCAGCTTCTATCGCTCTTCTTAAAGGTATTTACAATCCCTTATGCTCAGATGCTATTCACTTGCTTACTGATTGCATCATTCATCCGATCTTATTGTAATTGTAATTTGTATTTAGCAATTTTATCACTCCGCTGCTGATCGTATATCTTCTTAGATCATTATGAATATTCTTCCATAGCCATTGGCGGGTGTCTTTAGCTAAAAATTTCAGTTTCTTGTGCAAGGGAATAAATTAAGCATGTCTGTCTCATACTCTCATCGTGGCTTTAATTTAGCAGAATCCATTCAAGACAGCTTTTCTACTTCTTGTTCAAATGACATAAACATACTCTTGCTCATCAAATGGCTTCATTTTGCAGATGTTGGAGCCTGGAGAATTGTTGAACAACATCGACATGCATACTTTAGTAAGATGCAGGTGGTGTTCTTTTCTCCTTTTCATGGTTATTGATGTGTTTCACAATTGGAATTGAGCTTCTTGGAGTTAAACCATTGATAATTTGACTATGGAAAAACTTGATGTTTACATTGCCTACCATGTATATTGGCATTATAACTTTAGCTGACTACTAATAATATGATCTGTATCCATTTATATTGACATTATAGCTATAATATACTACTAGCATCATTTGTATCTAGGTATGGGAAAGTCGATGAAAGGCTTTTGCTTCCCCAAGCCATTATAAGGCTTGTTGAATCTTATTAAAACCACTCCCTTACCCCTTTCTGTTGAATGTCCTCTGCTGCGTTTTTCACCGCTAGAGTGCACTTCCATTAAGGAACCATGGAATTATTTCCCTTTAGATTACAGGCATTTAGTAGTCTCCCTCTTTACTGCTGAAATATCTAATGTGACATTTGCAGCTTTGTTTCACTCTAAAAAAAAGTCAAATGCTACTTCTTAGCTTGTCAATCAACTGTTCTTGTTCCCTTAATAAATTTTGAGACATTTCAAGCTTATTTTTTTCATTATTTACTGGTCATAAATTGCATTATCACTTACTGTCACCTTCTTACTATGATTTCTTCAAAATTTTGCTCTTTCTTACATTTTTCTGTTTGTATAATTGATAATATGATTTTTGTTTGTTAGAGACAATGAAGTTATGGTATATGTGCAGGTTTGGGATTATACTGGTCTAGGGTACACGAGATACAATGCAAAAGATGCCAATAAAGAAATACTTGGGTGAGCAATTAAAAATCTCACCCAAATGCTTACATAATTTGATCTCTGTATTGTCTGTTGATATATGAACTCTGTTCCTATTATGTAGGTGTGTTGTTGAGAACAAGTTGCTGCATAGTTCGTTACTGTCATCCCTACAGGTAAACAGTGTTTGTAAACCCAGGGATATGTATACACATCTATATTTATGTTTCTAGTTGTGCATGTGCTTGAATGTTGTTGGGCAAATCTAGTTAAGTGAATTTGACTTTTCAAAACCCCTTGCCTGAGGGGTGTACGCTCAGCATTTTGCTCTTATGGCTGATTTATAATTAAGCTAAACCGACCGGGAACTTTCAAACAAATTGTACCTTTTAAGCGGCCGGGAGAGAATTTCACAAGTATAGTGGTATAGTGTAGGTGGAACAATTATGGCTTTTTGGCGAAAACAGTTTGGATTTGAACAATAGGAGTTAATGATATATGCCAGGTTGAGAAAGGAGAGAGGTTAAGGCGTAGGCAGACACCCATTAGGTATTTTTGGTGTAAACATCAGGCACACCCAGTAGGTATTTTTCGTGCAAACGAGGCTGCTCTGAAGGAATTAAACAGTAAGAAGTGAAATTTTGCTAGTGCATGATGTGCATCAGAGGGCAAATATTATATAAATATCAGACATCTTACCTCATAGCGACTAGATAAAAGAACTCAAATAATTAATTTGATAATAAGTGTAACCATGGATAAAAATAGTCAAGCATTTGCATCACCTAAGAAATTTAGAGCACCTGGAGCCTTGTCACTGGATAAAGGGAAAAAGGCCAACAAAGCTCTCTTTCCTTTACATTTGGAAGTGGCTAGGTAGTTGGAAGGGGCCTATTCAACTCTGGGTGTAGGATTTCTGGTAGTAGGTATATTCAAGTATTTGTTTTGTTACTTATCTGCCTTAAATCCTTAATACCAGTGGAATTACCAGAGAACTTGGAGAACTGTTAAGGGACTTTCTCTGTTTTGTTGTGGGATGGGGACAAATGGGGCAACTTGTTGTTTAGGATTTGGTTTGTAATCAATTCTTCAAACATCTTGCATTTACTTGTAAATTTTTTTTAAATGGTAAATTTTCTGAATAGTTGAGCTTTGCTGTAGTTATTATATCTTCCTTGGATTTGTTTTTTTGACAGGAAAGTGTTTTCCAGAAGACTTTGCTCAACTCTAGACTGACTTCGATGACCTTACCTTCCAGTGCTTCAAAATCTTCCACGTCTAGCCACAGTCAATTAGCAAAATTAGAGCTAGATGATGGAAGTACTCTAGCCACAAAGTTAGTGGTAATGCCTTGTTTCCTTTTTGTAGCATCTGCTGCAATTTTGGATTATTGATTTCTTTTTAATCTGAAGTTTTGATTTTTTTTACCTTGCCTACGCCTCTTAGATTTCAGTCAAGCAAGTGAGAATGGTAACACAATTTGCAGACCTGTTATATGTTTGGATGGATGTCAAGTCATTAGCTTGTCTTATGCATGTTGTGATAGGTTGGCGCTGACGGAGGGAAGTCTCGCGTGAGGCAGTTAGCTGGATTTGACACCACTGGCTGGAACTATCAACAGAATGCCCTCATTTGCACGGTTGAGCATTCTGAACACAACAGTTGTGCTTGGCAGCGATTTCTTCCAAATGGTCCAATTGCGCTTTTGCCAATGGGAGATAACTATAGCAATATCGTTTGGTCTATGAGTCCAGAGGAGGCTTCAGATCGCAAAACTATGAATAGTGATGATTTCGTGAAAGCTGTGAACAATGCTTTGGACTATGGTTATCCTCATCCACAGTCTAATGTACGTGGCAATGACCTTTTTTCATTGCTATCAGCTGCAGTATCACCTAATGATCCTTTTGAGGTACCTCCAAAAGTCACAAAGTTAATCTCTGAAAGGATGGTGTTCCCATTGTCTCTTCAACACAGCAAGAGTTACGCTTCAAATCGTGTTGTTCTCATCGGTGATGCTGCACATACTGTTCATCCTCTAGCGGGTCAGGGAGTCAACTTGGGTTTTGGAGATGCATCTGCTCTTGCAAGAGTGATTGCGGAAGGAATTGCTCTTGGCGCTGACTATGGGGAGGTACTATATCGTCTAAATTTATCCATATCCAGTTTTTAATCATCCAAGATGGATGCTTTACATGCGAATTGGTTGAAGGGTATATTGTCACCCACTTAACGAATAATATATCCTGTTCTTAGGTATCGTGTCTAGGGAAGTACGAGGCAGATCGGCGGCCTGTGAACGCCGTGATGGCATCTGTACTGGATGGTTTTCAGAAGGCCTACTCTGTTGATTTTGGCCCTTTGAATGTGCTTAGAGCTGCTGCAATGCGAGGAGCACACCATCTGTCACCTTTGAAGAGAAATATCATTTTGTATGCTTCGGGTGAAATGCGACTCCCATTTTTCTAGAAGATGTGTAACGGTTTGAAGGTGCCATGAACACGTTGCTAGTAACTCAATAAAAGTTTTCATGGCTGTTGGGTGAATGGAGAGATTGTTAGCAACTCAATGTATGTGGAGAACTAGGTAAATGATGATCTTATTTGAATTTTGCTTGCCTTCAACCTGTACTTTCTTGCTGATTTACCCCCTTTTTTTTTGTCTAACATTGTTTACCTGCCCCTGAAAGCTTACACAAAAGGGTTAAAATAAACTCATTCTCATATAAAAGGTGACCAAAACTGTTTCATTCCTCAGTAAACATTCACTCGAGAATTGAAATTGTATTTGGATTTTTGGAGGGTGCGCACAACTGCACAAGTTGCACTTGTGTTGCTGTATTGCCAAATGCACTTTTTCCTGTGGTATGTCCTCGCTAGCTCATGGATTTTCGAGGGCGTGCACAGGTTACACTACTCCCCAGACACATCTTTACTCCTTCCACATGTCTGTGAACTCGTCACGCTCCATAGGGTTTGCCAGCTCATGCATTTTCCTCCTAGTTTTGGCTTTCACCTTCTTCACATACTTGCCAGCCTTCTGCTTCTTCTCCAAAGCTCGAATCTAGAAATGTAAAATGAAAAACACCACATCAACCAAATGCCATAATCTTTTTCAGGCTAAAATTGAAAGCATTATCATTTTCAAAATCAATACACCATCATGGTAGATGACATTGAAAAGAAAGTAGACCCGTCACTAATTGATATGATAAACAGCGAAGAAAAAAAAAGGCAAAGTAGACCCAAATTAAACACTCACCTGGTTTGGTGAGACATAATATGGGTTCTCGTACAAGGTTGGACCGCCAAAGGTGCCACCAAATATCTTGATTGGATTTAAACAAAATCTAGGGCCAACCTGTGTGGGCAAGATTTTCATTTAATCAAAGCTTTCAGACATTAGATGACAAGGCATCATTTGTAGTGACTAGTAAGAACAAGGCTCAAACCTCTATCAGGGTCATTTTATCTAGGCCCCCTCTGTCTACTTTAGTTGATTCATTATGAGGTACTGATATCTGCGCAAGATAGCATATGGAACCAGAAGATACATGTAAGTGAGACTTAGAACAGGGATGCATGGTAGAGGAAAAAAGCACAATGCTAAATGCAGGGAAAATAATTATGAAAACTGAGACTATTGACTTTCATGTTATTGTTATATCATAATCAGGAGTACTAATTTGGTTTCATTTTCCTGTTATTATTTTATAGCTAATTTAGGAAGCACGTCAACTTCTACATCTGGGTAAGAATACTGAAAGATAGTCTTGCATAAATCTACATTGCCTCTACCAGAGAGATAGGCATCATCCTTTAATCTTCTAAAAGAGAGACACGACGCGGCTTGTGTAAAGACAAGCTATGAAACATTGTATGTAACATTCAAATTTGCATATGATTGATAATTATCATCCAGGTTAAAATCTGTATCCTTATTTACTGCGTAATTTTCTCCTACCAGACATATACAGGTATCAAATGATCATATTCGTGAATGCCTTTACAATCATGAAAGCATTGATGCAACTACAATGAAAATAGCATGGTCATTGCATTTGTAGAGTATAAAAACACAAACCTGATAGTTTCTGAACCATATGTGACCATCAAGAAGAGAAAAAACAAGCACATGATCATGATAAGGTTTTGATTTCCGATGATCTTTTGGAGTTCCAAATATCTGAAGAAATCCAAATAAAATCGCATCAGTAAAACTTCTATGGACATGGACATATATCACCAATTCACTACTGCCTTAATGCATAAATAACTCTTTCAAAAACCAACAATTTGAATCCTCATGACAGTCTGTTGCCAAATAGAAAATGAAAACTCATGACAGTTCGTATGAAATCGAATCCTTCTGCTATACTGGAAAACTAAGGCAACTAACACTAAAAGTACAGTACATAACTAGGGACCATCTCAGAATCTCAAAATAAAAATAATACATGTTCCTGAAACAAACAACATGAGCATAAATCAACATAAGTGCCATCTACATAGTGAATAGGTATACCTGAAGGATTATCTCTTTCAAGAGCTTCCAATGAGGTTCAGTATCAAAATTCGACGAGAAAGTCAAAAGAGGACGAGAGCCTTTCAAATGATTTCCTGTAAGCTTCAGTTCTTCCATTGTGTGAACTTCATAAAAGAAGGAACTCTATCAGATATCAGACCTATTCTGGCAGCCATAACTCATTCCATTTCCAAGTAAATAACAAAATTTTATCACCTAATGAAGCCCTAAACATCTAGCAGAAAGAATTGGAATCAAAATTCAAAATCAGGAGAGTCTAAGATTACCTGCATTGACCAAAAACTTAACAGATGGACCATTTGGACAATTTGCCATCCACAGATAAAGATCTTTGTGTTTCCTGCACTGAGAGAGAGAAACAAAAAAAAGCCTAATTATCTCAACACTAGAAATTCTTAGCGAATCAAATACTAGTCCCACTGAACTAATGAGAAATCGAACACCTCGAAGAACAAGCAGGACGAACAGCTCCTCAGCTCGACGAGCTCGTTCAAGGTGGCGCCTTTGGTCGCCTTGGACTCGACCTTGCTGTCCTTCTTGCAATGAGGAAACATCGTAGCCAAGTTCAACATCAGGTGCCGGTACCTGAAATTAATCCGGCGAGAGCAAGTGATCAGAACCTTCTCCTTGTTCCTGAATCCTCCTCCTCCTCCGCCATAAGAGAGCTCATTTCCTCCATCTTCCTCCTTCGCCTTCTTGTCTTTCCATCCTAATAGCGTCCTCTTCGGCCTCTCCGGCGCTCCACCGTCGCTCACAGCTTCTGATTCAACGTGCTTCCTCTTCTTCGCCATGTTCACCACAGAGAAACCAACCCTAACGTTTTAGACGACGATCAATTTTAGTGATGTATAGACGAAAAAAGAAACAAAAAACTAATTGGGCCCCCATTACAGAAAAGTTTGGGCTTTCCGGCCCAAAATATTTTCAAAGTTGAACCGGAGTTTCAGAGCCGTTGGACCCGCCGGGTTGGAGCTTCTGACCCGGCGGGTTTGGAGCCGTTGGATCTGCCCGTTTCGAGGAGTCTCCAACGGCTAGAAATCCTTTTTAAATTTTCAAAAAAAAAAAAAAAAACTGAAAATCTATAAATACCTCTTTCCCTCCATTTTACTCCACACCAATCTCTTTCTACTCTCTCTCTCTCTCCAAAATTTCCTACTCTCATAAGTCCCTCTCAGAAATTGCTCACTTGAATTCGAATTACATTATTTTTCTATTATCTACTTTATTCATATTAATTATTTGAATTGAGTTCTTATAATGGCAGGCAATGGAACCCAAGGAGGAAGAGTTCTTGCATCTGATATTTTTTCAAAGCATTTCAGAAAAGGTATTTTGAAAACAAACAATAAATTTGATGTTTTTTGTAACTATTGCGACAATAGGTACGACTGGGAAAACGAAGGGAGCTACGCCACTTTGTCGCGACATCTTCAAATCCGACACCCCGAGAAACTGGCAATGGAGGGAGATCCATTGCAAGCACCCGATGCGGTATCTTCTTCTAATCCTACTAGTTTATTTCGTTTCAATCATGCTACTTGTCGGTATCAATTAGCCGAAATGATATGTGTTGAGGGTTTATCCTTCAAATTTAGTGAATGTCCTTTGTTTAACAACTGGATAGTGAATCATGTTCAACCCGCTTACAAAATGGTTTCTAGTCGCCAAATCAAGAAGCTTGTCGTAAAATCGTATAACAAACGTAAACGTTCTTTGGTTGATTTTTTTAGTAACAACGATATATGTGTGTCGATTTGTTGTGACATTTGGATTGATTGTTACAATGTGAGTTTCTATATGGGTGTCACATGTCATTTTGTTGATGATCAATTCACATTGCATAAGAGACTCTTGGCTTTTAGAGAAATTGATTCGCCGCTTACCGCGCGAGGTATTTGGGAAACTACGCATACCATTTTAGAAGAATATAGATTGATCAATCGAGTTTTTTCCATTTCATTTGACAATCCATCTGCGGAAACCGTCGCTATTCATGATTTGGAAGCGATTTGGGAACCCAATTTCAAAGGTCAGTTCTTTATCATCAAATGTGCTTATCGTGCTTTAAACTTATGTATTCAAGATAGTTTGCGTGTTTTGATTGATTTGGCTAAACCGATTCGAGATGTTTGTTCGTATATTTGGATCCGCCCTAGTGTTTCGAAAGAGTGGAAAATGTATTGTAAACAAAATGATTTGCCCCCAAAACACTTGCCAAGGCATATCGGTTACTATTTGAACTCGACTTATCGATTACTTTGTCAATCTGAGTATAAAAATGTGTTCTGTTATTTTGCGTTACACCATGTCCCAAATTGCAGCGCTTTTCTAGAACAAGTTTGGGATCGTTGCTGTAAAGTAATTGAACTTTTTAAGACTTTAAATGATGCAGTTGTACTTTTAGTTGTGTATATAAACCGAGTTTGCACTTATTTTGTGTTGAAGCTTTGAATGTTGCACATGTTTTCAATGAGGGGGCGAAAATTCCAGAAATCGCGGATGTTGTTGCGCAAATGAAAATTACATGGTTGCGTTATTACATCGTCGTCGGTTTTTTTGACCCTCGATTGAAATGCGACGGTTTGCAACTGTTGTTGGAGAACTATTATGATATGTTAGATTTGAATGATGATGATGATTGTGATGTTAGTCGTATGATTTTTCGAGTTAAATCTCTTGTTGGGGATTTGTATGCTCGTTTTAATGGTAATGGTAACGGTAATGTTGGTTGTTCGTCGTCTCAATTACCTTCGTCCTCGTCCTCGTATAGTCGGTTTCCGTTAGGAACCGTGTTACTACGAGAAAGGACCAAGAAGGGGAGGCGTTCGTCGAGCTCACAATCGGAGCTCGACACTTATATAACAACTTCTTTTGAGTTTGATGATAGTGCAGATTTCGACGTTTTGGATTGGTGGAGACGACGAAGGGACTTATTTCCGACGCTATCGAAGATCGCTGCTCAAATTCTCGCCATTCCCGCCTCAGCGACAGCATTGGATCCGGCTTTTAGTCAAGGCGGACACACTCTAGACCAAAGAGGATCAGACATAGGAATCGAGTTGCTGGAGCCTCAAGTTTGCGTCAGCGATTGGGCGAGGGCGGAATCTGCAATCCAAAGGAACATTGCTTCATCTTCAACATCGGACACATCGATCTCCACTGCTTCAGAATCCGACATGGACCTGACTTAGGTAAGCGGGGGCTCAGGTAAGAGAACTACGTGGGCTTTGATTCCTCATACCCCGAGAGGATATGTAGGCAACTTCACACCAAGTGCAAGCCCTTTACATTAATGCCTTTCAATAAGTTTTGTTATTTTGCAATCAGAAATTCATCATCAAAGGGATTTATTTAAAGAACTGTGACCATGAAGTCTTGATCAAATAATCAACAATAATGTGATTTGTTCTCTCTGTAGGGTGGATTGAATCCCAGAACACAAACTTGCTCGGATCCGGGCATGTCAATGCCGTCAGCCCGTTACAGAAGATACCGGCCTCGAACACTCCTGTTCCGCAGCATCCCCTATCAACCACCTCGAATCCTGTTTGTAGAAACATCAGTACTTGGAAATTGGAATGAAACGTTTTCGTATCGATATAGGACTTACCATATGATTGAGGTTTGGCCAAGATTTCGACAAAGAAATCATAGAGGTTAGCGAAAACCAGGTTGATTTTGGGAAGGTCCTTGTTGAGCTTTAAGACCAAGTTATGGAGCTTGTCATTGAAGCTTCTAGCAACTGTGTTGTACTTCTCTTGGCAGGAATTCGGGTGATCGAGGTTGGTGGCTCTCTCTAAGGGAAGGCAACCCATAGGACAGATCCCGCCAAGGGAGATCTTCCGAGCTCCAAGCTTGTAGAGTTGTCGGAGGAAACTCTCCGCGAGTTGTGCTAGGAAAAGCTGGTAGTTATCGACTGTGTACTCGGATCTTCTGTTCGGTAACGCGTAGTAGTTCTCGATGAAGTCATTCGTTCCGATGCTTATGATGTAGAACGCCTCCGATATGACTTGTGTCGCCTCCTTGTCGCCTAGATAGTCTCGTAATCTCTCTTGGTATTCCTTGTAGTACTGCACTTGTCTCCATAGTGGTATTACTGCCTGCAAAACACAACCAAATTCAACACCATAAATCCATGATTTGATCTCTCAATTTCGCCTCCGAAACACAAAGGGACTTACAAGAACATCAGAGGTTGCATTGTCGAAGCCAGTGGCAGCAGAGGCGAAATCAACACCAGTAGCGAATTCGGAGATATCAAACCCGGGATCCAAGTAAGAGGGACCAGTTCCTTAAGGCCTAAGGCCTGGGATGCGAAATCCGGAGCCAGCTTCCCATTGCAGAATCGCCCTGTCGGCATCCTGCTCGGAAGGTCCTGCCCATAAGGCGGGAAATCGCTCCTTGCAATGGTCGGTATCCAGTTGTTATTGCCTGAATCAACGGAGGAGTCTCCGAAGACAATGACTGCGGACACCTTGGCGCCGCCGCACAAGGCGCCGAGGCGCAATAGCAGCGCTGCTTGGAAGAGGAATAGGAGCATCACCATATATGTGTTTGTGAACATATATATGGTTTCTTGGTGAGTCTTTATTTGGTGATATAACTTAATAGTATTATAGAGTATGGTGTGTAAAGGAGGTTAGGTGGGAGGTGTTTTGAGAGTGATGGGTCTGTTTCAATGATTTTGGGCTTTCAATTTTGGGTCATTTTAGTTCGTTGGGCAGCTTTCATATACAGTGGTGGTCTCACTTGTGTGCACATGTTAGGAAATAATAACTCATTTTTGGGTACTAGATATTTTCAATATCCTTTTTTTTAAAAAAAAATTAGGATGATATTTTTAGGATTACTTTCATATTGTTGAAAATATTTGATCTTGTGCAATCTTTTATTATTTTACTTATTACTCTGTAAATAAATAGAATCTATTTGAGAAAACTATAAATAGAATCTAGGCGTCCCATGTAATTGGTTCATAATAAGACTTCAAGTCACGTACTCGAAGTAAATTCATTTCTAACTAATTCATTACGGAGTAATAAAATTTGAGAGATGATATTTTCAACGCTAATTTTTACTATTTTCACCGTTAATCACCAGGTATGCGGTGATTTTAATGACAGTCAACGATCCCACCGCATATTATGCGGTGTGTTGAGAGTATACATGCCTAAAACCGTCGTCATAACGGTCCATAACCGTCGCCATAACCTATCGCAGAGGTATACATTAGGTTTGAACCGTTGCCATAACAGTCCAAAACATGCGGTGGGTTATGGCGACGGTTTTGAACCACTTCTACAAACCGTTTTCAACTGCCCAAAAACTGACCACCGCATAGGCATACGGTCGCCATAACCCACTGCATAGGTATGCGGTGAGTTTGTATACGGTCAACGGTGGGTCTGGGAAAAAGTGGATTAAGACCACCGCATAGGTATGCGGTGATTAGCGGTGAAAATAGTAAAAATTAGCAGTGAAAATATCCGCCCGGATAAAATTTATTAAAGAAAATTCACCTAACCTTCGACTTTGATATCACTTATTGGTTATTAGGAAATTTATTGAATAATCGGGCTTGCGTGCGAATAGAGGGGCCTTTAACCCTCATGAATTTTACACTCTTGACGACGGATTTTCCTCTTCCCATAACTTAAATTCATTGTTGTTGCATTATAAAACGGAATGCAAACATGCATTATGCATGTAAAAGGAGAAAACCGGGAATTAAAGGTATGTAGCAATTAATTTAATTTATACATTTTGTGTAGGCAAAAGGCAATGCCCATCGATCTGTATTCATTGCTACACTTCCCATTGATTGAAAATTTGATTCACCCATAATCCTAAAATCTTTCAATTTACACTTGATTGTGTGGTACGGTTGGAATAGTTTTAAGGTCATAAATTAAGAAATATGATTTGAATTTTTTTTCCTCCAAATTAATTTGGTAGGGGTATTATGTGAACACGAGTAGCTCGAATTCGTCTCGTACTTGCTCGATAAAAAGTCGGCTTGAGCTCGTTCGTTTTCTAAACGAGCCGAGCATGAACATATTTTGAAGCTCGGTCCAAAGCTCGACTCGTTCGAATTAAGCTCGAATAGCTCGAGTTTTATGGAATTTCTAAAATTTTCTTTAAGTTACTATATAATGAGCAAGTACAATTGCTTAAAGCTCGAAAAAAACTCGGCTCGAGCTCGTTTATTTCTTAAAATGAGCTGAGTATGAGCACATTTTTAAGCTCGAATCAAAATTTAGGCTTGGCATGAGCTCGGTCATATCCTAAATGAATTGAATATGGACAAGCAATTATAGAGGGAGATGGTTAGTAGTTCGTTAGAGGTTGTTACAACTTGGGTTAGTGGTAGAGTTAGAGACTTGATCATCATGGTTAGTTAGTGTGATAGAAGGTGTATATATTTAACTATCCGGTAGCTGGCTTAGTAATGAAATAACACAGAAAATATCCACAAACTCTCTCATTCCCATGGTGGGAAACCACTGATTTCATATATGATTTGATCACTGTGAAGGTCAGCTTTCGTTGTTGAACCTTCATATGGTATCAGAGCCATTCACTAGCATATGAGATTGTTTGGTTTTGGTTCGAATTTGAGATGGCAGAGAATGAGATCAACAATGATGGAAATCCAGGATCGTCGACGATAATTCGTGGTGCTCGGAACTTTGGAGCGAATCAGGCAGATCCATTGTTTCTCTCAAATTCCGATCACCCTGGGATGGTGCTCGTGTCTACACAATTCAACGGCAGGAACTTCCACAGCTGGACTTGAGCTGTGTGTATGACGCTTGGAGCCAAAATGAAGCTTGGCTTCATTAACGGCAAAGTGGAGAAGCCTTGCGAGATACACGAAGACTACGATCGCTAGATGTGATGTGACTTCATGGTTACAAGCTGGATAATCAATTCCATGAAGCCGGATCTGGCCGAGCATTTCGTCTGTGTCAATTCGGCAAAGGAACTTTGGGAGGTGATCCATGAGAGGTTTGCAGAGGCTAATGCACCGCTGGTCTATCAATTGAAGAAAAAGATAAGTTAGATTAAGCAGAAGAATCTTCCAGTTTCTAAATATTTCGGAAAGAGAAAGAAAGCTAAATATTTCAGAAAGAGAAAGAAAGCTTGGGACGGATTACAGGAGGTCGTGTCATTCCCTATCTGTAAGTGTAGAGGATTGAAGATGTGTTCCTGTACGATTTTGAAGAAGCTTTTGGAGCGTGAAGCTACTACTAAGTTGATGCAGTTCCTCATGGGACTCTCAGATACATATGAGGGAATTCGAAGTAGTATTCTGGCTATGGAACCTCTTCCATCTGTCAATCGTGCATTCCATATGGTTATGCAGGTTGAGCGCCAGAAAGGAATCACATGCGTCAATTCGCAGAGTCATGAGGTTCTGGCTGCAAGAAGCTATGGGAATTCAGGATCTGGAAATGATAAAGGAGGAAATCCTGGGAGTTCTAGCACTGGCAAAGGGAATTCAAACACTGGACAGTCATCTGCGTCTGGCAAAAACTCTTGGAAGGGATCTGATCAGAAGAAGGATTTTAAGAAGGCGAAGATGGAGTTATTTTGTAACTACTGTAAGAAAAGGGGCCACACCAAGGACACATGCTTCAAGCTTGTAGGCGTTCTAGATTGGTACAATGGACTTAAGCGTCCTCAAGAGGAAAAAATGGTAGCCAATGTTCATGAGATAGTTGTTGATACGAGTCCTTTGGTGTGTGGTGATCTTTCTGGCTCAGGCCCTGGTACTTCTCTTCTTGGTGGAACGGATATGCGTCTAGTTAGTGTTGTTCTTGCTGAAGTCATGAAAGCAATTAAAGGAAAGGGAGTGATGGACTCGGACACTCCTGGTGCAGGATCTGTAAATTTTGCAGGTATGATTTATAATTCCTCTTTGAGACAATAGGTTGATCACAAATCCATGGTTTGGATTGTCGTTTCAGGGGCTTTGGATCACATAGTGTGTGACAGGGAGTTGTTTGAGGATCTACATCTTCTTGCCAAGCCTATAGTGATTGGATTCCCTAATGGTTTGACCCAATCTGTGCAATACTATGGAAATGTCAGGATGAACAATCGCATCTCTCTGCAAAACGTTGTTCATGCCGAATTTCAAGTATAATTTGATGTATGTGTCTAAACTGCTTGATGATGAGAGTTGTTTATTTATTTTCTCAAAATGGAATTGCTGGCTACATGACACTTCAACTAATGAGAAGGTAGTTGTTGGCCTTCGAGAAGGTGGGACATACAAGTTTACTGGATTTAGCTGCTTTTATGTGAAGTCTTCAGACATTACTCGGATCACTGATGGTGCTTTGTCTCTGGGTAGGTTTGCTGCATCTTTCAACAAGAACATTTCAATAAAGTTGTTACATGCTCGTTTAGGACACGCTTCAATTTCTAAGATGAAACACTTGGGTGGTGCTCATGGAGCAGATTTCAATTCGTTTGACTGTGATACTTGTCATTTAGCTAAATTTCACAAATTGCCGTTTATGAGGAGTGAATTTGTTGCTGCTCAACCCTTTGATTTGCTTCACTTGGATGTGTGGGGACCGTATTCCACTCATTCTTTGTGTGGTGCTCGATTTTTTATTACAATTGTAGATGACCACACTCGATCTACTTGGACCTTTCTCATGAGAGACAAAGGTCAGGTGGGGGGGGGGGGGGGTATCATCAGGAGGTTCTTGACATTTGTTCAAACTCAGTTTGGACTTAAGGTCAATAATATCAGATTTGACAATGGATTAGAGTTTGTGAATAATGTAGTGAGCAATATGTTGGGGGAGTTTGAGATATCACATCAACGATCGGTTCCTTATGTCCCGGAACAAAATGGTCGAGTGGAGCGAAAGCACATGCATGTCATTGAAATTGCTCGGGCTATCTGTATTAGTGCAGGGCTACCTATGAAATTCTGGGGAGAGTGTGTTCTTGGGGCTACACCCCTGATCAACTTACTTTCTTCATCAGTGATAGAATAGAAATCTCTCTATGAACTGTTGTTCAAAAAACAACCAGATTATGAATCACTAAAGGTGATTGGATGCCTTTGTTTTGCCCATCTCCCCAAGGTTCATATAACCAAACTTGATGCAGTAGGTAGATGCTGTGTTTTTATAAGATAGCCCCCTGACGTGAAGGCCTACAAACTCTATGATATAGAGACTCATATAGTGTTTGTTAGCAGGGATGTAGTTTTCCGGGAAGATGTTTTTCCTTTCAAGGATGTTTCTTTGGGTAAAGAAGTTTCAATGTCTACTGAGCTTCCCAGAGTTTTGTTTGGTGATGATGATGGGTTGGTCAATATTAGGATTGTTGAGGATCAAGCTGTTACTCCTACTGAATTGCATAGGGAGTCATTAGATGGTCTTCAGGTAGCTGATACTGATTTGAGAGAATCTGGCATTGGGTTCCAAGTCAGGGTTTCAGTCCTCAGTTTGAGCATCTAGATTCCAATTCCCAGGGTTCTGTTGACAGTTCTTATCGAGTTATTCAGCCCTTGCCTCGAGCTGCTAGGAAGATCACGAGGCCTGCTCGATTGCATGACTTTGTGTATCAAAACCTTCCAACTCGGGTTACAGCGCTTGACAGTGATAACTCGATATCGAGTGATGATTCAATGTCGAGTGTATTCTCTGTTATCCGTCCACAAGACATGTCTGCTTACTCTTCGGATTACATTCGTTCTCTGTTCAATGTCTTGACGATTGTTGAGCCTACTTCGTATGCTCAAGCAACGAAGGTCCATGAGTGGAGGGGTCAGGAACTGGATGCGTTAGAGAAGAACAATACATGATCCGTTACTTCTCTCCCTCTGGGTAAACGAGCCATTGGGTGTAAGTGGGTCTTCAAGATCAAATTTCGAGCAGATGGTCAGATAGAGAGGTATAAGGCTCATTTGGTTGCAAAGGGTTTTAACCAAGTTAAAGATAAGGACTACAAAGAAACGTTCTCTCCTGTTGCGAAATTTGCAACAGTTCGAATTCTTTTAGCCATGGCTTTGGTCAAACAGTGGAATTTACATCAATTAGATGTAAATAACGCTTTTTTACATGGCTATTTGGATGAAGAGGTGTTTATGTCACCACCTCTAGGCTATGATAAGGTTGAAGGCAACCAAGTTTGTCGTCTCAATCGATCAATTTATGGCCTCAAACAGGCGAGTAGGCAATGGAACGTGGAGCTCAGTAAGCATCTTATGAAGCTGGGATTCTGTCAATCGATACATGATTATTCCCCGTTCACTTGCTCTCGGAATTCTTCACTCACCGTTGCCTTGGTATATGTAGACAATATGCGATTGACTGGGAATGATGATCGGTTCATCACTCATGTGAAGCAGTCTCTAGATTGAGCATTTACGATCAAAGATTTGGGTATGGCACGTTATTTCTTAGGGATGGAAATTTCTCGGTCCACTGATGGGATTATGTTGATTCAGCAGAAATATATTGTTGATCTGTTGTCTAATGCTTCGACGGTGAACTGCAAAGCTGTTAAGTTTCCTATGCAACGCAACCTTCACTTGAGTGTTCATGAGGGTGAGTTGTTAGCAGACCCTGAGTCATATAGGCGGCTGGTTGGAAGGTTGTTGTTTCTCACTATGACATGCCCAGACATTGCTTACACTGTGCAACAATTGACACAGTTCATCTCCGCTCCCAGAGCTCCTCATTTCCAAGATGCTTTGTTTCTCTTAAGGTATCTCAAAGGCATAGTACACACCTCTTTGTTCTATCCGAGTCGTAGTTCCTTGAGTGTCAGGGTGTACTCGGATGTCGATTGGGGATCCTGTTGTGACACCAGCAGATCCCTCACTGGGTATTGTATATTCCTTGGTGATTGCTTAGTCTCTTGGAAGACAAAGAAACAGAATATTGTATCCAAATCGTCTACAGAAAGCGAGTACAGAAACATGTCTCAGACCGGTAGTGAAGTGGTCTGAGTTACTGGTGTGCTTTAGGATTTGGGGATTCCTTTATCACTTCCGGTTCCTTTGATGCGTGACAATAAATCCGCTCTCCAATTGGCCATCAACCCGGTTTATCATGAACAAACGAAGCATCTTCGGATGGACTGTCATTACATCCGTGATTTGGTCATGGAATTATTGTTCTTGCATAACTTAATTAAATCTAATTTAACGAACCAACCATGTTTATCACACAAAAGACTAGCTACAATAATTATATCTTCTCCAAAAACTAGCTACAATAATTACAGTATTTCTTAACAATTTAGATCCAACCTATATAGTAGTTATAATATTGTATATAGATATAATTGATGTAATTAAATAGACTACTTGACCATCTAGAAATATAATCATATGAATTTGGCAAACCCTAAAAGAAATTTACCGATTTTTCACATTTTCCATCTTTACCTTATCAAACTTCCCTACTCTATACATAAATTATTATTCAAGTAAGAGTTGTTAATCGATACCACCAAAAACTTTTAAATGCCCCTAAAAAAAACGAATTCAAAAGCAATAGTAATTATTACAAGTAATCAAAATTATTATTTGTTCTTAGTCTACCTCCTCAACTAGCTAATTTTAGATTTGTTTAAATTCGTGCTGTCGTTGAGTGCGTTGTTTATGTTGTATTGCGTTCTTTTATAGATTTTTTATTATCTGTTTGACGGTTTTTGTCCACCGACTTATCAATCTATTGAATTTCAGATATATTTAATCTCGCATATAATGTCTCAAATCATATGGGTCACGTTTGGATAGGGGTAGGGTGAAGGTGAAGCTAGGTGGGGGCATAAATGAGTTGAGTTGAGTTGAGTTGAGTAACATCAGATCTACTGAATGGTAAATAGGCACGTAGCCTCACATTAATTCACACCATTTGCCCATCCATTCACATTGGGCGTTGGTGAATGCATTTAATTCAATTTTAATTAATTAATTCAATTATTTTATTTTATTGCATGGGGGGCGAAATAAAAGAAAGCAAAGAGTACAGCAGTAATTATTAATTAACCAAAAAAAGGTTGCATTCCTATAAAGAATTTACTGACGACTGACGAGCGCCATTATTCGCATAGGTGCACCTACTTCGTCGGCCCTTTCAATTTTTTCCGGGTCCATATCTATGAAAATTATGTTGCCTGTCTATATTAATGGATTAAGATGGAGAGTCAATTGGATTTGACGGAGTTCGGTTTGGATCAAATTAATCCATTCAAATTGGTTTCAAATATCTTGGATTAGACGTATGTTGGATAACAACCTTGCTGAAATCTACGGTAAGCAACAAACTTTGTTATAGGGCGTTAATGGATGTAGATCGAACTCATTTCCGTAAAGAATTAGGGTTGTGATGAAGCGTGATATAAAAGTTATTGAATGAGAAACGTGTTTGTCCCAGACAGAGGTGCAAATCGAATGTTTCGATCTCAAGAGAGAAGATGAAACTGAAACAGGCGCTCAGAACGAAAAAATGGTAGGAGATCGAAAGAGAGGGAGAGAGGCGATTGTTTTCAGTGTGTTTGAAACCCTAACCTGCGATCCCTTTTATGGTTGTTGAAATTGCCTCCTTCAATCGCGAGCAAATATATACGGGAGAAGATTTCATTCTATCTTCAGAGAATCGTGACTATCCAAAACCGAAAAGATAAGTTTCCGCAAAATATTTTTCGGTGAAAATAGATATTCGCGGATAAACACTAAAAAGTAAATCTTTAATATCTTCGACCTCAAGAAAAGGTATTCGGAGCACGAGCATAGGGGTGTTATGTGAACATGAGTAGCTCGAATTTGACTTGTACTTACTCGCTCGATAAAAACTCAGCTCGAGGTCGTTCATTTTTTAAACGAGTCGAGTATGATGAGCACATTTTTAAGCTCGGTCCAAAGCTCGGCTCGTTTGAATTAAGTTGATCAAATAGCTAGAATTTTATGAAATTTCTTAGTCTAAAGGAGTGAGAAAGAGAAAGTTCTTGGACAACAAAATTTCCTTTAAGTGAATGTATAATGAGAAGTAGAATTGTTTAAAGCTTAAAGCTCAAAAAAGCTTGGCTTGAGCTCGTTCATATCCTAAATGAACTGAATATGATCAAGCAATATTCAGCTCGAATAACAGCCCTACACGAGTACGACAGACGATGGCAGCGGGTGCGTGTGTGGGTGCCCCATCTCCTCCCTCAACCTCTCAATGTAGGTAGTGGAAGAGTTTCCTTAAAAATACCTTTAGGATACTCTTGGGCTTTCAATGTGGGATGAGGAAGTCCATGAGACACCTTAAAACCACCAAGTCTAGGGATTATATCCAACAACGTAACCCTTGTTAAAGTCGGCCAAATCCAATATGGTCAAGACGAGCGAAAGGAAGGTCGTGTGTGTGGACCACGTATAGAAAATATGAACAATAAATAAATTTGTGCCCCTCAAGTGCAACGACTTTTTAGCCAACAAGTTGCATTTGCCACATGCACTTAAATGAGAACCAATGCCTGCAAGTACTAATCCGAAGCTCACACCAAAACTAGCCAAACCCAGCTCTACAGGTTCATTTACGGGAGGTACAAACCATACATAAACACAATGGAGTTCCATCTTAAAATCAATTGGCAATGATAAGAGTAGTTCACCAAACTTATATGTTGTTCAAGCATTCTAAAAGGCAATAAGCGGCCACCTCGCTAGGTAGCTAGGCGGATGCCTAGACAGCGCCTAGACGGACTTAGAACAAACTTGATTATTTCTTTAGAGCACCTGCATCAGTGTATTTAAGTATGTAAAATAAGGAATTTATTATTATTATATTACATCTGCAAAATGGAAAGGTAAGAAACGATAAGATAGGTTCATTTATAAGGAACTTCTAAATACCGGGTGGGAATGGAGGAAATAAATGTAATATGTGTGTGTGTGTGTGTGAGAGAGAGAGAGAGAGAGAGAGAGAGAGAACGAAGGGGAAGGGAGAAAGAGAGTTGATTGGTGAGCAAAGAGAGTAGTGGGGTAGGTTCATTTTCTCATGTCTGTGTATGAAAAAGGAATATATGCTATTGATTTTCTAATCAAATTGGCTTAGAATTTGTCTTGGCTGCACCCGTTTTCGGATATGGAGTGTCTTGTCGAGGAATTTCGGTTTGGCCTGGCTGCCCTCCACGAACTTGTTGTTGCTGGTGTTGCTTCCTCGCTCTGAGCTGGCTTTTGTCTGTGATAGTTTTGCTTTATGTGTGCTTTCGAATTGGGATAAGCCCCTTCTTCCTAAAGTGATATATTGTGACTTTCGTATCCATCCGGCCTTGGCCGTCACAAATGGAAAAGGAAACCAATTCATTAATTTCCAATTGCCTTATAAATGCTTTCATCACCCTCTGCCATATGCCCATATGGAAATGGAACTCATTATTATGGTAAGAACTCATGGGCGGTTGAGAGTTTTGCTGGTATGGAATCACCCTACAAATATTATGGGAAGAACTTATTGGCGGTTGAGAGTTTTGCTCCCTCCCCAAACAACTCCTGAAAGGACACAAATCCTCTTATCGAGGCAAATCACTGGGAAGGGAGTTTACTCCTGGATGAGAGCTGGCAGCCTGTCTGTCACCCTAAAACTCACCCTCGCTTCTCCCATATGTATCTAAATATTGCCTTCCTTTTTTATTAGCTCTCAATCAGATTATTCTTTTCGTTCGGCTGGTTTGTGCGTCATTAGCTTAGTTATGCAGCTAATTGGAATCATCAAAACTATGCGATTAACCAGGGTTATATGTGTGGTACTAGTAGGCATGAATTCGACGTTCCTTTAAATTTAGCAACAAATCCTTTTGCTAGGATTAAAAGTAGATGTAATATAACATGTTCTCCCTTTGCAAGGTGTATCTCTAGGAGTATTGTAACTGATCTTTGCATATTAGAAATCACAAAAAACTATTCTATAACCCCCTTTATGGGCCATAAATTGCGGCAGGTGTGTGCTTCCATTAAGCATCATGTATCTCTAAAGTGTATACTAATTGATAGACTTGAGCATTGGTTAACTGTTAGTGCTGCTCTTTGGTTTATTTACTCTCGAGTTCTCATATTTTTGGAATCGGAACACACTAATTTGGATTTTGGGTTGCATGTATCTTTAAGGCGCTATAGATGTTCGCTACTTGTTGGCTACGACTCTTACCTTTTCTTTTCGTTTGAAAACTTTGGTGTAATAAAAGTGATGTCTATCGGTAAAAATGTAGATTTTAATTTGTTCGATAAAAATCAAAGTGGTATTAGTAAGTCACTGGAAGAACTTTTCACAATTAAACTATATCTCCAAAATGGATTAAATGTAAAATTGCTTTTCGATATAAGGACTCATAAATCTCGTCCTTATATCAATGAGTGTTATAAATGAAGATCAGTTATTGGAATTGTAGAGGCATAAGAAAAACAACCTTTTGGATGGAAGTTAACACTTTTAAAAAATGAACATATCCAAATGTTGGCAACTTGGCACTAGCGGAGACTAAAACGGAATCTATTCCTGTAGACAAACTTTGGAAATACGCAGGATTTGATGAGGCTATCTGGTCGCCTGCTATTGGGCGATCGGGTGGGCTTGGTATTCCGTGGAAAACTCACCAATTATCAAATGAAATTATTTATGTAGAATTCCTCTTACCTCGAATCATAGGTTTACGATATGAAAATGTTAACGATAGGCTTATGATTCTCCTTTTATTTGTGTATGCTCCTCCTGTCCCTCATGAGAAAGACTCATTTTGGGAAACACTTACTTCAATTGTGATTGATTCGTCTCTCCCTTGCATTGTGCTTGGAGATTTAAATGAAATTCTATGTAGTGAGGACAAGCAAGGAGAAGCTGATTCCCGTTCCTCTCGGTTCACTAGACTTTTAAAATTCAAAAATGATTGTTCACTCATGGATCTTCCAACTTTCGGGAACCCATTCACATGGAGAAAGAATCGAGATGAGGATAATAACATTCGCAAAAAATTGGACCGAGTTCTAGTTCATTACCAAATCCTTCATAGATTCCCCAACCTAATTACTAGTAATGGGGCCTTTTCATCATCAGATCACTGTCCCATATCGATAACACTCGAGAGTAGCACAATTTTCAAAGCTCGACCTTTCATGTTTGAGAACACTTGGCTTCAACGGAAGGATTTTCGTAACATCGTCGAACAATCCTGGCGAGCTACTTGCCCCGCTCTTCTATGTTCCAACTTATTTTCAAACAAAAAAATCTGAAGAAAAAAGCAAAGGAATGGAATAAACACACATTTGGAAACATATTTCATCAATTGAAAGAGGTGGAGACTGAATTGCTTAAAATTCAATCAGCAGAATCAGTAAATAACGCACATAGAACCAACAACAAAGAACACTGCCTTCTTAAAAAAAAAGGAAAAACTCCTTCTATTCCAAAAAACTTTTTGGAATAAGAGAGCCAAAACAAAGCATCTTAAGCTTTCAGACTCTAACACATCGTATTTCCATCGTGTTGCTTCTGGGCTAAGACATAGGAAACAAATACGCAACATAATTATTACTGAAGGAACACTAATTGTTGGAGAGGAAAATGTAAGAAATGAAATTAAAAATGACTTTGAAAAAAGGTTGAAAAAGGAGCCTATCAACGATAGACTGCTAAATGAAATGCTTAACCTAATCCATCCCTCTATTACCATAGAGGAAAATGAATTTCTCATTCGACATCCGTCTAATAAGGAAATAAAATCTGCAGTGTTTAGTTTGGGTAACAATAAATCTCTAGGTCCTGATGAAATTACAACCGAATTCTATAAAAATTATTGGGATATTGTTGGAGTATATATCACTAGAGTTGTTAAAGGTTTTTTCCATTCTGGAAAAATTCTGAAACAAATAAATCACACGTTTATTTCACTACTACCGAAGCGAGACAACCCTTCTACCACGAGTCATTACCGTCCAATCAGTTTATGTTCAACACTATATAAAATCATATCAAAAATTTTGACTGAAAGAATCAAAAAAATTATCGGCAAACTAATTCACCCTTTACAGGGTGCGTTTGTATCAGACAGGGCTATTCAAGATAATGTTCTGATAGCTCACGAAATCTTCCACTCCTTCAGGTCATGTACGGGCCGTGAGGGTTGGTTAGCGATAAAATTAGATATGGAGAAAGCGTACGATAGAGTTGATTGGAATTTTACAAAAAAAAAAAATTTAGAAAAATTTGGGTTCCACTATACTTTCATCACTTGGGTGATGGAATGCGTAACGCCTGTTTCATTCTCAGTGTTAGTAAACAGTGGCCCCATTGACATGTTCCTCCCCTCTTGAGGTTTTTGCCAAGGGGATCCACTATCGCCTTTTTTGTTTATCATAGGAGGAGAAATCCTAGCTCGGAAGCTCTCAACGGAAACTAGTTTAGTTCACAATCCAATTGTTTTTTCCTTCGGAAGAAACAGCCCTCGGGTTCCTTTCCTATCCTTTGCTGATGACATCATTATTTTCACAAGAGACAATATTTATTCAGGACAGAAAGTTAGATCAATAATTGATACATACTATAAAGTTTCTGGACAAAAAGTTAATTATCATAAATCGAGCTTCCAAGCTACAAAAGGTATTTCAAACTCAAGGATTTGTGAGCTTAGTAGTTATTTGAATATTACAAACGAAAACTCATTGGAAAAATATCTCGGCTGCCCAATTATTAATGGTAGACTAAACAAACATACTTTTGAAGACATCATCTGTAAATCTAAAGAACAACTAAGCAAATTGCGTGGTAATTTTTTATCACAACTGGGACATGCAACCCTAATCAATACAAACCTATCAGCTAAACCGTTGTATACAATGAAAAACTTTCTATTTCTCGCTTCGATACATAAAGAACTAGATCTGATTAATAGGACGTTCTTGTGGAATAAAGATCTTCAACATCGGCCGCTAATTAGCTGGGATAGGATTTCCTGACCAAAAAAGTGTGAGGGGTTAGAGCTTAGGAAGTACAAAGAGATGAATGAAGCCCTTCAAATTAAACTACTATGGAAAATATTGGCTGAACCAAATAATGTTTGGGTTAATCTGATTAAACACAAGTATTTACGCACGACTAACATCCTTCAATATAAAAGGAGTGGTGTCTCTTTTTGGCAATGGGCCAAATTGACAATTCTCATTGATAAATTCAAATCGGGACTTATTTGGTCAGTTGAAAATAGGAAATCTATCAAATTCTGGATAGATAATTGGATCACAACCTCGTCTCTGGAGTCTAGGGAAAATTGCCCCCAAATTGGAAACCTGGGGGAAACCGTTAGTGATTACATTATGGGTGGTAGATGGCGGATGAAAAAACTATATAATATGCTACCTTGTGATATTGTCAATGAAATAGTGGGCATTCCCCTCCCCGTCTCTACTTTTGAGGATCGACTATATTGGTGGCCTCATAGAGCGGGTTGGTTCACCACTTTGAGTGCATACAAACTAATTACATCTCAATCCTCTCTGAACTTAGACAATAACGCATGGATATAGAATTTGGATATTCCACCTAAGGTAAAAAAAATTACGTGGAAGATTTTCCAGGATGGTCTTCCAATGGCCTCTAGGCTAGCTGATCGTGGGGCCTCTGTCCCGTCCACATGTAGCCTGTGTAATTATGCGGCCGAAGATGATGTTCACCTCTTGTTAGAATGCCACTATGTGCGCTCTCTACTTCATATTCCTTTTCGCATAAGCTCAACAATATCCAGTATGATAAATCCTTCTCGAGATATAAAACCTATCATTTCCTTCATTGGGAACGCCCTTAATTATGCGGCTAAGGTGGAGCTTGCCTTCGCTTGGTGGTCGGTTTGGTACATTAGGATCCAACACGTGTTTAGTCAGGTCTCTATCCCGTGTAGAGATACTTCATTACGTATTATTAAAACTCATAGGGAGAATTGGAGTAAAACATCTCAACTGGAGGGTAGTTTAGATGTGGACTTCCTCTTACACACACAAAACGCCAATCACCCAAAGAAGAAAAATAAGTATGGTAAGGTTACTTGGTGTAAACCCCCGATGGGAACTCTCAAGCTTAATTTCGATGGATCCACAATTACAAACAATGACAACTCTGCTGGAGCCATAATCTGGGATTGGAAAGGAAGCCCAATTACAAATATGTTATCAAAAACTCGGTACACAAAGCCCGCTGAAAGAGGAAGCTCTTGCTCTAAAACTGAGAATCCAACACGCTCTGCGACTTTGTATCGACAAAATCCACATTGAGGGAGATTCTAGTATAATCATAAATCACTTGAACCAAAAATCTAAATGTCCTTGGGAAATTGAACTAATCATGTCAGATATTAAACTCCTTATATCGACTTTGAAATAAGTTTTCTTCTTTCATGTTTCCCGTTTAGGCAATAGAGTGATTGATAAGATTGCACACCTTTGCCACTCTGCCTGGGGTGTCGATATTCACAGCGATTTAGGTCTTTTAGACCTCATCCGAAAGGATGCCGTCGGGTAGAGCTCGCTCGCTCGAATTCTTTCCTTATAAAAAAAAAAGTTCTGGGGTAGGTTTTATTTATTTTTATTAATTGGTTTTTAATAAAATGGATTGTATTAATGTGGGTATTGATGTGAGCCTAAATTGCCATGTTTTACACTTACTTTTATATCGATTTCCGCATGCATCTCATACATTTGGGCTAGAATAGTACATAATCTATGTAGTTTATGCTTAATCGCCAAATTATGGAATCTACACTAGTTTCTATTTAATTTCGCAGAAATTGAGGCATTTTACAGCAATTCAGAAAAAGAAAAGAAAATCACAAAGTGGTCGATATCGACTAGAGTAGGTTGATATCGAGTAGATCAAATGGAGCAGAAAAGTCACAAATCGACTAGAGAGTGGGAGCGGAACAGAAGAGGTTGATATCGACCTATGTTGGTCGATATCGAGTCAATCAGTTCGATTTCCACCCAGAGGCCAAGATCGAGTCAAGAAAAAAAAAGAGGTTGATATCGACCTATGTTGGTCGATATCGACCAAATACCAAGTCGAAGTTTTTGCCAGAGCCAAAATCGAGTTATCAGAAGCCGAATCCGAGAAATTAACTCGATATCGACCAACATAGGTCGATATCGACCAACCCCCAGTGACGATTTCGAGTCGATTTCGAGTCTGAGTGCTGAGCTGGCTTTCTTCCACATGAAGCAAGAGATATTTTATCAACTCAAGAGAAGATTTATCAAGTCCAAGAGAGATCTATTCGCTTTAGATATAGTTTCCTTTTAGATTTAATTGTTTTATTTCCCAAATTTTATCTTCATGTTATTAGATAGAAAGTTTAGATATCTGATAAAAAAAAAGATAGAAAGTTTAGATATAGATAGATTATTCTTTCCTAGATTAGCTAGGGAATGAATACTATAAATAAGGCATTAAAGGCTGGATTTTATTCTTTCAATCAATCCAAGCCAAGCCACAAGAGAACACATAGAGAGAGAGAGATAGCGAGTAGGAGAGAGACTTGGAGCCGAGTGCAAGTTTGTGAAGCGAGAGCGGAATCGGCTTTGTTCGGTTGTAAGTCTTGTTTAGTTTATTTAATGCAATTTATTTTCTTGAAATCTTTATTGTGTTTATTCATGATGAAGAGTGAGTAGTCACCCAACTTCTAGGGTCGAGGTGAGCTCGACGGTGGCCATGTAAGGTGATGCGGTAAAGGTACAATCTTTTGATGCGATTTCGTCTTCTATCCCTATGAGCATGATTCTTTTGCGAAAGTTGAAGGTGATCCTTGTTTGTGTTATTGAAGCGAAAGTGATCTTAATACAACTTGGATTAATTATGTGAAAAAGGGTTAGTAACAATTAGGGTTTATGCGAAAGCCTCTATTTCTATTTGTTAATAACGAGATTTATTTGATGAAAAGACATGATCTTTTATGCCTTTATGTGTTATTTTACATGGTTATCGTTGTGGTGTTGAAACCCTGATCTTGTAAGTCTTTAGTTTATTTGATTTATTTTCATCAGTTTCGTGTTATGTCTTACGAAAAGTTTCAATCTTTGGTTCTGTGATTAGTCGATTTCGAGCACTGTTGGTCGACGTCGAGGAGTTAAGTCGATATCGAGTAAGTAGGTCGATATCGACCGGTTTGTTTCTTTTCGTTTCTGCTTCTTAATTTTGTTTTTGTTTTACAGTTTCTGTCGATAGTGTAGTCGATATCGATTAGATAGGTCGATATCGAGTTCTTTTCTGGTCGAAATTGAGAGGTTTTCTAGAATTGAAAAGGCGGGCGCTGACACGCTTCCTCGTGGATCGATCCTGACTGCCTTCTACTATAACGGGATGAAGTCTTGTATTTATTTGCTGAAACAGGGAGTCAGTTTGCTTTTATATTTATTTATATTTCATACTTGACACATCCTCCTGCAACAACAGGTATACAATTAGATTGAGTTTTTTAAGGAGAGAGAGAGGTAAAAAGTTGAGTTAAGGAATCGTATTGGGTTTAACAGATGTGGATGCTCTTATATTTTAACGTACTATACATCTCAATAATTCATGTAATGTAATAATAATCCATAATTAATATCACTCATAAACCCGAATTTGCGATCTTTAACTAACACTAAAGTAAATAAATACAAAAGCACCCATCAAACTATAACGACTCTAAACCTCATAAAATCCAAAACCATAGGTTTGAGTCAAAAGCAAATACATTGTGACCTTACATAAAGAAATTCCAAGTCGACCAATCACTTGCCTAAATACTAAAATTGAATAATTGCCGACCTAGACAGGCCTAGACACGATTTTTAGAACAATGTATTCAAGACATTTCAACATTTTCAATGTGAGACAACTCATATTCCAACAACACTTGTGAAGGTGGTTCGAAACCAACTTCAGTATATGCCTATATGGTATAATTTTGAGTTTATATTTGTTTAACATTTTAAGAATGAATGATCTATTTCAAAATCAATTTAACCATGATATGAGTAGTCCACTAACTTTATTATTTTTAATTTCTCTATTATTTTCTGATGTGAGATATATAGTGCCCTACTATTTTAACAAATTGTATTCTTAACTGAATAACTGGTTTAAAATGGATTTGTGAGATTTTTCAAATTTCCTAACATTATTGTTATGGGTTATCTGTAAGGTCTATATTATGCAAAGAATTCATATGAATTTTTTTTTAATCATTTTTTTATAGCAATTGTATCGATCATACTTCAAATTATTACAATTTTAATATGTTATAAATTTAATTTAATATTATATCTTATAGGAAAATTCCATTTGGTGCCCTGAATTGTTGACAATTCCGGCTAGTGTCCCACATTTTTTTTGTCCGGATGGTACCCTTGAGTTTTGTCAAATGTTCGGGTCCCAAAACTCATATTTTCTTCTTTTTAATAAATAAAACCAACCTTTATTATTCATTTTTTCAAAAACAAATCCCTTTATTTTAAACATTTAACAAAAGTACCTATCATGTGAGTAAATTCAACACAAAAGTGACAAAATCACCTTTATTTTTGCAAAATCACATATTATTCTCAAAACTTTTATCGCAAAACCACCCATGTTTCCAAAAAAAAAAAAACTAGAACAAAACCACCCATGTTTCCAAACAAAAGAAATGAATAACTCCTTTAATTGCATAGGAAGTGGTTTTGTGCATTTTTAAGGCATAAATGATGGTTTTACGCAAAGTATGGTTTTATAGAGTATTTTTTTTACAAACTATGAAATTTATAACGGATCTTTGGTGTAATGTTATAAAAAAAATGGTTGATTTTGGTTAAGATCTCTAGCAGTTAGCCTAACAGAACCAAGAATGAGAGTGTAAGAGTATGTGTATTGAATCATGAATGAGAGTGTAGTTAGTTATCACATAGGCTTATATAGCCTGCACTCTCCTAACATCACTCCCTCTCTTACAAAAACCTTGCCAACAAGGTTCAATGTAAAGAAAAATCTGGGAATTGACGGATTATGTGCCCTGCTGGCTCCCATGTAGCCTCATCTGCAGGAAGGTTTGCCCACTTGATTAGCCATTCAGTCACTGGTTCTCCGCTGGCTAAGTACTGCACTCTTGTGTCTAAGACAGTCTCTGGAGCCACTATGACTGAGTCTGAGTCATCAGTGGATGGAAGCTCCGATTGCACTGCCATGGATGGCCCAATCCTCTTCTTCAATTGAGAGATGTGGAACACAGGGTGCAGTCTCGAAGTTGGAGGTAAGGCCATCTTATACGTTGTTTCTCCCACCTTGTTGATCACCTCAAATGGCCCATAGAATTTGGCACTTAGTTTCACACACTTGCACATAGCTAGGGACGTCTGTCTGTATGGCTGCAACTTAAGGTAGACCATATCTCCTACTTGCAACACCCTCTCAGTACGCCTGGTGTCAGCAAAATGTTTCATGCGCTCTCGAGCCACCTCTAATCCTTCCTTTAGTGTGCCCAATGCTCTATCTCTCTCCTGAAACCAGTCATCTATTGCAGTAGTAGTGACTGAGTGATGTGCGATATATTCTATAGCGCATTTAGTAGTTTTTGTCATCATTTACATGTCATTGTGAGGGATATTTGTATGAACTTGGTGATTCGGAACTCGTTGAAGAAGTTGAAGAAATCATAGGATCATGCAAGTTATAGAAGAGTTGAAGTGAAGAAATTCGGAAGCAGCTGGAATCTGGTGAGCTGGCGCGGCCGCGCTGCTACTGACGCGCCCGCGCTGCGAGGAGGGAGTACCTGTTTCGTTGCCTCAGAGAGAAGTAGCAAGACACTCACTGACGCGCCCGCGCTGCTACTGGCGCGCCCGCGTCAGTCCTTGGAGACGGATTCTTATCCGATTTTCCCCTATCTTATTAGTTTTTAATATTATATTTTTACGGGATTTTAAAACCCTTTTAATTAGGTTATATTATTTCCAAAGGGAGCAGTTTTAGTTTTCAATTTTTAGGTTATTTTCCAGAGACGTATTTCCCCCTTCTTCATCTCACAAACCCTATGGAGAACTAACTCTCCTTTGTTACACTTGGTTCTTTGAAGCCTTCGATTGATTTGGTTGTGAGTATTCTACTCTTGTTCGTCCTTTGTTAATTGTTTCGATCTCCTGAGCTTATTGCTTGATTGCTTATTATTGGTTAATCTGGATTGATCACCTAGGTTTATCGATACTAGTCATATTGCTAGGGTTTCCAATTCCAGGTTTGGGGTTGTAGATTCATTGTAGCAAACACAATCATCATACGCAGGTTGCTTGTGGTAGATTGTGAAGGAGATTCGATTACAGGCTATTTTAACGGGTTGTTAGAATCGCTTGTATCTCATTATAATTCATGTTTGAATGCTATCGCTTTATTATTCGGTGAAGGTTTTCCCTTGTAATTTGGTGATAAGTGCTTTTAGGACTGGTAGGACTAAAAGCTATTACACGATCTGAATTGAGAACAATTACTGGACATTAGAACTTGAGACTCATAGAATGCGATGATGAACCATCTCAATTGTTGTGCGGATAATTACCTGGTGTGATACTTTTCCATCATATATTCGCAACCTCTTATTGCAACTTGTTCGGTCACTATCGCTTACACACAAAACTCCCCCTTGAATCGGTTACTTTTGGGTAATAATACTTGCTCTTACAATTGATTCTGTTTCCCTGTGGGTTCGACCCTAACTTACCTACTATACTTGTTATAGTTTGCACCTTAGGAATTTACTTTGATTAGGCATAACGACCTTAGGCCTGTCACTGAGCCACCTAAATTGATGCCCAACTGTGGAGGTTGGTATCCATATAGAGCTTGAAAAGGAGACATCTTCAAGGCTGTGTGAAAGGTAGTGTTATACTACCATTCAGCTAAGGCAAGCCACTTGGCCCACTGTGTAGGCATAGCCGAAGTCATGCATCTCAGGTAAGATTCTAAGCATTGGTTCACCCTCTCAGCCTGGCCGTCGCCCGTCGGTTTGTGTGCGGTAAGCTGTAGATAGCTTGAGAGAGGTTCCTAAGCTGGTGAAGAGCTCTTTCCAGAAATGGCTTGTGAATACTTTGTCCCTGTCCGACACAATGTCACTTGGCAAACCATGGAGCTTGTACACATTCTCCATGAATAATTGGGCAACTTGACTTGCAGAAAATGGATGAGTGAGAGGCAGAAAATGGCCATACTTTGTCAGTTTGTCAACCACCTGTTGTGAGAGGAAATCGAGTTTAACATATAATAAAATAGATCAAACCAGATTCGTGCCCACGCAAATAATTACAAGACTTCCTCCCGATGTAGCAGTGGGAAGTCAAGATCGATCCACGAGGAAGCGTGTCAGCGGATCCTAGGCAGCGGAGAAATCTCACGGACAGAAGTCGACCACAGGTTGTCGATCTCGACTAGGGTTAGTCGACAGAAGATCGGAGAATTCGAACAGCGCAGCAGCAGTCCTCGTCGGTTTTGGTCGATATCGACTAACCTTTACTCGATATCGAGTAGGCTCGTCGATGTCGAGTTGTCCTTTGTCGAGTTCCTGCAGACAGAAGCTACAACAATTCTAGGATCGAGGATCAGTAACTCGATATCGACAAGTGCTAGTCGATATCGAGGAGGACAGAAAGTAAAGACGAAATAAAGTAAAAACAAATGCTTTGGGACTCGAAATAAACTGTATGTAAAAGACTTCCAAGATTGGGCTTTGCGACAACGATAACCAAGCATGCATAAGGCAAAAATAAAACAGATAATCATATAAATCGCATCAAAGTTGTCTTTACCGATTAGACAACTCTTTCAAGAAACCCTAATTGTCTCTACCGATTTTATGTTTACAATCCAAGTTGTTAGCATAGACCTCTATTAGATGGGTAATAAACACATAACAAGTAGTAGATGCTCAAAATATGATAAAAGTCGGATCTTTACCTCAAACACGCATGGCTATTGTCGGGCTCGCCCCAACCCCAGAAGTGGGTGGACTACTTGTGCTTCATCGCAACCTCAGACATTGATTGAAAGGAAATAACTACTTGCATTAAATCAAACAGAGCTTACAACCAAAGGAAGCCAATTCCGCTCTCGCTTCACCAACTCCTCTTGGCTACTCACTCTCTCTCTACTATTAATTGCTGTGTGATGGAATGAATAAAACTCATCTCCTAAGGCTTTATTTATAGTGTTCTAATCCTTGCTATTCAAGGATAGATATCTCTATCTCTATCTAAATCTATATCTAAAAGCTTTAAAGATAAATAAATGGAATAACATAATTAAATCTAAAAAGGGAAATTATATCTAAATGCTTAAAATATCTTCAAGTGGATAAATCTTCTCTTCATGGATAGTTGTTGATAGACACGGCTAGACTCGGCAATCTTCGGCCCCGAGGAATCCCAATCCGAGTAGGACAGCTCAAACCGCGTTACGCGGCTTCCGGAAAGATTTCCTCGATATCGAGTAGTTTACTCGATATCGAGTAAAGTGTGTCGTCGACTTGACTTGTCTTGGCATGTCGGGTAGCTGGTCCTCGATAGGGCTCAGATGTTGGCTTCTGGGGTCCTCGATATCGACAAGTTTCGTCGATATCGAGTAGACTTGGTTCATCGACTTGCTGGCCTGGCTTGGTCGAGTGGCTGGTCCTCGACACTGCTCGGACATATGCTTCTGGGTTTGTTGATATCGAGGAGTTTCCTCGATATCGAGGACTGGTGTTGCTCAATGTCCGGGTGTCTGGCCAGGTCGGGTAGCGCTCCTCGGCATCCTCGATCAGGCTCTCCTCGACTCCGGGCTGGTCTTCAAGGCTTTGTCGATATCGAGTAACCAACTCGATATCGAGGAGTGTGCTGGAGTCGGGTTGCTTCATTCCTCGACTTCTCGACATGGTGCTTCCTCGATTAGGGTGTGTCCGAGCATGGTTTGTCGATATTGACTAAAACTTGTCGATATCGAGTAGCTTTGAGCTCCCGCCTTTTCTTCTTGGTTTTCTCCCGAAATGGCTCCATATTCTGCAATATTAAACAGAAACATATGTAGATCTCCATTTCTTGCAAATAAGTATATACTACATAAATTCAACATATTCCCAATCCGAAATATGCAAAGTGTATAGAATATGGAACTAAACTGTGCATTTCAACATGACTATTTTAGAGACATCACCACCACTAATATCACATCAAACCCCCTTGATCTGGGTAGACCTTCAACAAAATCCATGCCAATTGAATACTAGGGACGCTTTGGAATGGGTAATGGTTGCAGTAAGCCTGGGTATGCAATTGTCTCATGCTTGTGTCTTTGACACACATCACATTCCTTGACCACACTTTCTACAAATTGTTTCAACTGGGGCCAGTAGAACAAGGCTTTGACTCTCTGATAAGTAGCTCTTGTCCCTGAATGGCCTCCTATTGCTTCCCCATGAAAAGCCAGATTGATTCTCTTCCTCAAATCCACCTTGTTGCCGATCACTATTCTGCCCTTGTACCACAAAATGTCTCCCTGCCATTTGAATGGGGAAGAAGCATCAATAGCTGCAACTGACCTGACTTTATCAATCTCCGCATCTCCTTAATAGCTATTAGTCACCTCCTGTATCCATCCTGGCTTGACTTGGATCAAGGCCTTGCAGGAGCTCTCCACTTACGTCTCCACTAATAGCCCTCTTCTTGACAAAGCATCGGCTACATAGTTGTTTTTTCCAAGCCTGTACTGAATGGAGTATGATAACCCAAGTAGCTTCCTGATTGCTTTCTTCTGAAGGTGTGTAGTGACTTGCTGATCTAGAAGATGTCTCAGACTTTGGTGATCAGTGATAACCACAAAATGACAAGGTTCTAATTAAGTAGTGTCTCCATTTGTCTACAGCATAAAGGATGGCTAAGAGCTCTTTTTCATAAGTAGATGGCAACAAATTCTGGCCATGGAGTGCATTGCTTATAAATGCCAGTGGTTTTCCTTGTTGCATAACTACTGCCCCCACCCCTGTCTCACATGCATCAGTTTCCACTTGGAACTGGACAGAGAAGTCAGGTAAGGCTAGCACAGGTAGGCAAGACAATAAATGTCTTACATGTTGGAATGCCTGCATGCTTTCCTCATTCCACTGAAATGCTTCCTTTTTTAGTAAATCGGTCAAAGGTCTACAAATAACCCCAAAATTCTTTATGAACCTCCTGTAATACCCAGCCAGCCCTAGGAAACTCCTTAGCTCTTTCTCATTCCTAGGTGTAGGCCAATTGGTGATAGCCTCAATCTTGGAATGGTCAGTGGCTACTCCTTCCTTAGAGATCACATGCCCCAAGTATTCCACTTTAGAAACAGCAAAACTGCACTTGGACCTCTTAGCATATAGCTGGTGCTTTTTCATACAACCCAAAACCACTTTAAGGTGTTGGATATACTCCATTAATCCCCCACTGTAAACTAAAATATCATCAAAGAATACTAGAACATATTTCCTCAACTGATCAGCAAACACCATGTTCATCAAAGATTGAAAAGTGGCAGGTGCATTTGTCAATCCAAATGGCATCTCATTAAATTCATAATGCCCATTATGGATTCTAAAAGCTGTTTTTGGAATATCATGTTCAGCTACACGCACCTGATGATACCCAGCCCTTAAGTCAAGCTTTGAAAACACAGTTGCTCCATGTAACTCATCTAGAAGTTCTTCTATGTTTGGAATAGGAAATTTGTCCTTGACAGTTGCCTCATTAAGCTTTCTGTAGTCCATACAGAACCTCCAGGACCCGTCCTTCTTCTTGACCAGTAGTGTAGGAGAGGCAAAAGGACTCTGATTGTGCCTTATGAGGCATATGGACAGCATTTGCTTGACTTGCTTCTCAATTTCATCCTTCTGGCTATGTGGATACCTATATGGTTTTGAGCAAATGGCCTGGGTATTTGGCTGTAGGGGAATTGCATGTTCACATCCCCTCTCCGGAGGAAGATGTTTGGGTTTTTCAAAAACATCACTGAATTCCTCTAACAGCTTCTGTACACTATCAGGTATCTCCTCCTCATTGGCATTTAGTTGGCATGCCTTAGCAATCTCAGCAGCACTTTCCAATTCTTGTCCAATCACCAAGTTCTGTAGCTCTTTGCAGGTAATGTGCCTGACCACAGGTTTCTTATTGTGCTCCACAATCCCCTTGAGTTCCACCAACCTCCCATCCTTAGTGAAGGCAATGGTTATTCTATTGTAATCAAATTGAACTGAGCTATATCTCTTCATCCAGTTCACCCCCAACAATAGCTCAAATTCACCAATCTTTAAATCTCGGATATCAAAAGTATAGCTTCCCCCCCTGCATTGTCCACTTGAACCCCTTGCACTCTTGCATGCAGAACGTCTTCCCTTTGTTCAAGCCTTCGACGATCATCAGGTTGGCATTTGACAATCTAAACCCAGTTTCCTTGGCTACCATTGAATCTACAAAGTTGTGGGTTGACCCACTATCAATCAAAACATTGATGAGCTTGTCCCCTATGAACCCTTTGACCATAATCGAAGTGTCAGATCCATTTCCTGTCAAGGCTCTCATGAACCCTTCCTAGTTCCTCTCATCTTCAGTCAATTCGAATGGTGATTCTTCAGGCACTCCTTCCTCTTCCTCAAGATCCACATCTTGAGTTAACACATGCTTGACTGACGACGGTTTACATCTGTGTCCGATGAAATATCTGTCACAACATCTGAAGCATAAGCCCGGGCTTCGCCTGAACTCGCCTGGTCCCTTCGTGCCATGGAATCCAGTCTTGCCCAATTCTTGACTTGTTGTGACTGCTGGTTTCCATGGAGTCTTGATTCGGACGATCGCCTGCACTGCATCCCATTGCAATCTTGCTAATTCCAGGCTCTCTGCAAGATCTCGAGGTCTTCCCAACTTTACCAGTGGTTTGATTTCGGGTTTCAAACCACTAATGTAGCTGGTGATAAAATAATTCTCCGGAAGGTGGGGATTGTAACATAGCGTACCTGCCCGGAGTTCTTCAAATCTCTCATTATATTCCTCTAGTTCATCCGATTGGGACAATTTGTTGAATTCCTCAACAATGTCCACTCCTTGCTTCTCGCCAAAGCGTGTGCAAAGAGCTTCGCTCATCTCCTTCCAACGAATTCCCTTTCGCCGCATCAGGTATCCCTGAATTCATGTGTCCGCGCAATCCTGCATATACATTGCAGCGAGCTCCACCTTCTGGTGTTCTTGAATTCCGAAAAGAGAAAAATAGTTTTCGCATTTTCGAACCCAGCTGCGAGGCTTTTTCCCATCAAATTGTGGAAAATCCACCTTCGGAAAGCGATTCTGGTTTGCAAGAAAACCCTCATTTCTCATCGGTGGTGGCCTGTACGCATTCGTTTCATCCGGAATTTCCCGATTTCCCACCGGTGGCGTCTTATCGTGATGTTCCAGAGGTACACCCCCTGCATTTGCTTGCCGGTCGGCTTTTTGGGACAGTACTCGCATCCATTCCCCAATCTGTGTCAGCGCGTGATCAATGCAAATATGTGATTCCTGCACTTCCGAGATCTTCTGTGATTGCTTCTAAAGAAGACGATGTTGATCTTCCTGCCTCTATTTCGTCTCTAGGAACTGTTCTTGGTTTGAAGTTGTTGCCGGATGGAGCTGCTGTAGTTGTTGCTCAACCTTCTCTGTCGATTTGAGCCGCGTACCGTCCGCCATTGTCAAGTACCTTCAAGCATCCGATACCAATTGTTAAGCTCTCTAGCAGTTAGCCTAACAGAATCAAGAATGAGAGTGTAAGGGTATGTGTATTGAATCATGAATGAGAGTGTAGTAAGTTATCACATAGGCTTATATAGCCTGCACTCCCCTAACAATTTTCTTCAAAAAAATTTGGAGATAATGGGTGATTTTTGCTACAACATTGGCAATAATGTGTGATTTTTTTTAATTTTTAAAAATAAAGGTGGTTTTGTCACTTTTGTGTTGAATTTAGTTAAATAATAGATAGTTTTGTTCAATATTAAAAGTAAAGGGACTTATTTATGAAAAAAATAAAAAAATATAGGGCGGTTTTATTCATTAAAAACTAAAAGTGGGACACTAAACGTGATACATTTGGGATACCCGCCTGTGGGCTTCAGATCAAGAACCACGCCGTATATTTGCTAAGATCTTACAATGCTCTTCCAATATCTCCTTATTCACAATTGAATTTAACTAATTAAAATCAACAATTCGTAACTTAAGAAACTGGTAAACTAAAAGCTACGGCAAATCACTAATTTAATCTAAACTATATGAATTACTAACTAAAAGCTACAGGTTTATAACTTAAGAAAATTAAACTATCAACTACGAACGAAACTTAATTAAATGGAACTAATTAACAAAGTAACAGTAATGATGAACAAGGAAAGTAAAGAAAGTGATCGAAGGGTGTGAAGGCTCGCGGAACAGGCTCCGGGCGCGCTGGTGCGGACGCGGGCGTACTGGGTGCGATCGCTGGTGGTGAGGCGCGACTTCGCAGGACGAGCGACGCTGATGCGCAGGAGCACCGCTCCTCAGGGCGCGACGTCGAGAGACTGCGAGGACGAGCGCGGGTGAAGGTACGAGATAGCGATCGAGGCACAAGAGAGCGATCGAGGCGCGAGCGAGCGTGTGCGAGAGCAAGACAGCGATAGGGCGAGAGAGCGAGCACTGGGAGCGCGGAGCTGACGAGGCCGCGCTCGCTGGAAGCGAGGGACGCCGCGGGCGTCACCAAGATCTGGGCTGCTCTCCTATGCGTTGGGTTCGGTGATCGACGAAGGTGGTGTGTGGTTCTGGTTTTGATCAAGAACGAGCGACGGTGATGGAGGTTGAAGATGGTGAGGATTGTGGTAGTGCCGATGATATTAGAACACAAGAACCGGATAGCCTTTGGGATTAATAATCGATAACCCTTTAATCCGGGTTTCTCAATTCTATTTAATCTGATTTTTCAATAGAACAACAATGTTTAAATAGAAAACCTAAGAACCAATTCTACCGTGCAAGATAGAATTTAGGTTGATAAAGATAGAATTTTAATCCTAAAGATAAATAAACCTAGAAGATAAAACTTAATCTAAAATCCTAACCATCTTATTTAATCTAACTCAGAAATACTAAAAATAAGCAATTCTATAATTAGACTCCAACTAACATAGGAGTTACTAAAAATAGAATATATATAAAAAATAAGAAATATAAATAATAAAAGTAATTAACGTCGTTTCTTCAACGACTCCCAAGGTGGAGCCTTCTTCTTCTGCTTGAGGATGACATCATTCTCCTCCATTTGAAATCGACTCGTCCTCGAGTCGTCGCCTGGATCAAGATCGTTGTTTGACCCACAGAAGGCCATCTTGACCCGCATCATTCTCCCCCTCTTATCTTCGATTCCTCCCCGAATCGAGTTGACGATGATCAGCGTGGAAGGAGCAGCAACCTTCAAAGAAGATGATGGAGAAATGGGTGGAATAGGTGCCAGGAGAATTCGAGGTATAGGAACCCCAAAAACAACACCTTCATGCGTGATCGTTGAACAGACTTGATCTTCAATAAGAATAGGATCAATGACCACACAAATCTCAGCAACTGGAACTTCATGAACATGCCCAAGAGGTACAATCGCTAACTCTTGAGACACGTCATCAAGTACCTCATCCTCGTCAACGGAATCAACATGCTCCACCTCCTGCACAATACTGCAGTCGACTTTAAGTACAGATTCGGAGGTCTTCCCGGAGAGGTCTGACAGCGCCTGACCCACCGTTGGAAAGCTCGTCGAGTCAGCTTCGCAACAAGACTGAGTTGACTCAATTCCGAGGTCGGAGTCAACGGGAATCTGCGAAACAAAATCATCGCGCAGTGCAGTCTCATGGCCAACAAAAGTATCCGAAACAACCTCCTTTACCTTTCCGTCGGCTGTATAGTCAAGAAAAATCACGTCCACATCGGGGGAGGATATCTCCATAATCTTATAGGTAGGTGACGCGTGAGGCTGACTATCAAGAAGTTTGTGAATATAAGCCTTCCTCCAAGCGTCATCAAGCCAATTAGCTTGCCGTTGGGCCGCTTTCTCCAACTTTCGTTTTCGTTCCTCCTCAACTTCTCGTTGTTGGAGAAGCCAAATATTACGGAGGCGACGTTTTTGTTGTCGTTTCTCCTCCTCAATTGCGGCTTGACGTTGACACTCAAGGAGTTGTTGTTGTTGTCGATGGGTCTCTTCTTGCCTTTGAAGCCAAAGGTGATGCCTTTGAGCCTCTTGTTGTCGTTGACGCTCTAAAGCTTGTTGTTGCAAAGCTCGTCTCTGCAACTCTCGTCGGTGTCGTTGTTGTGCAGCCCATGGATCGGGGTCATCATCCCAGTTGCCTCCCCAGATTTCCCAAACCATCAAATCAAAAGACCAGTAACATCAAAGAAACAAAGAGCGTAGCATAACCCGTCTCTGAATACCAATTGATGTATAGCTATTCCCGTTCTTGTAAATCGGTTCGGACTTAATTGAAAATTAATTAAGTGAGACTCCGTAGTCTGGCGCTAATCAAGTTGCAACAAAACCAAGTGAATTCCTTTGACTTCGGTTTTCAAGTGTCAAGGTGGACTTCGACTCTCAATTGAAGAACGATGGTTGTGACTTTCAACGTTGATTAATTAGCAAGTGCTAATTAGTATAGCCATGTTGCCGATCAGTAGCATCCTCCACGCGGTTTGAATTTTTTTTTCCCAATTCCAATAACGAAATACGAAGGCAGGGAATATCCGATTTGAGAAAAGAGAACGTAGGAAGGTAAGGAAGCAAAGCCTTTGGGATTGATAATCGAGAACCCTTTAATCCTATAAAGGGGTTTCTCAATTCTATTCAATCTGATTTTTCAATAGAACTACAATGTTTAAATAGAAAACCTAAGAACCAATTCTACCGTGCAAGATAGAATTTAGGTTGATAAAGATAGAATTTTAATCCTAAAGATAAATAAACCTAGAAGATAAAACTTAATCTAAAATCCTAACCATCTTATTTAATCTAACTAAGAAATACTAAAAATAAGCAATTCTATAATTAAACTCCAACTAACATAGGAGTTACTAAAAATAGAATATATATATAAAAAATAAGAAATATAAATAATAAAAGTAATTAACGTCGTTTCTTCAACGACTTCCAAGGTGGAGCTTTCTTCTTCCGCTTGAGGATGACATCAAAACGGAATGGTAAAAAACTCAGGGTACTAAACAAAATTTCCCTATCTTTTTTTTTGGTTGGCAAGCAGGGATGAACCCCTAAATCAATAAAACAAAACGAAGAAAGGAACAAAGAGTTTACATAGGGCACATTCGAGGCCTCGAAAGGCCCTGCGAATCATCCAAAAAATGAACAGAAATACAGTCCGGAGGGTCTATTAGAACATGAAGACCCACAAGTAGAGAGAGAGAGAGAAAACACGGCGATGGCGTTCGCAACCGCATTAGCTTACCAATAGATATGACGAAATTGGACTAGTCAATCTCTACTAATGAAGCCATGGCACAAGTTAACCAGGCTGAACAACATGTGAGATGCTCTAATCCTCCTCGAGAGCAACTACACCATCATCTCCGAATCGGTTTCGATTAAGACTTCATTGTAACCAAGATCCCAAGCCAACTCCAAGCCTTTGAGGATACCCTAGGATTCCGCCATCGGAACTGAGCATGAACCAAGATTATAAGCGAAGCCCTCAACCCATCTGGCTTCCGAGTCCCTCACGACTCCTCCTGCAAAAAATGCACTCTAGTCCTCGTCTTCTTCAATGCATCCAACGGCCATCACGTTCCTTCTTATCCATGCCGCAAAAGGGAGGTCCCAGAACTCTTTGTGACTTCCCTCCTTGATAGCCTGCACCCAAAAAATATTAGCAGCACCACTATCTCAATACAAGTTCTCTAAAGATTCATCAAAAGATTTTCAAACGGGACATAAGACAGAGTTACTGAATCCTCTTCTGATCCGCTCCATGTTTGTGAACACGCCTCTTTTTCATATAACCCACACGAAGCTCCGGGCTCTCTCGTTAACTCTAAGCTTTCATCGAGCCTTGAAGAATCTCTTGTCATTGTCTTGTCAATCATGCCATCCCCACCAAAGGGTATTGTAGCTCGAACTAGTGGAGTACTCGTCATATTTGGTGAAAATCCAACTTGGCACACCGTCTCCCTCCGTGATAGCTATCGCCGCCATTTTCAGGAGAACACCAGTCGTGAGGACGTCGATAATCTCTTCCCATCGCCAGCCCCTGCCATGATTCCACATTTTAGCTACCATCATTTCTTCATGCCCAACCCTTATCTGTTTTCTAAAATTTTTGATAGGTTCGTTCATCACCCACTTATCCCTCCAAAAGTCAACACTCTCTCCGTTCCCTATGTTCCATTTCAAACCGGGCTTGATGATCGAGCCCAACCCCTTTCTAATCCCTTTCCAGACGTGTGACGCTCTAGCTGATGAACCCAACGTCGTTCCCAAATATTTTCCTTGCAATATATCTCTCTATAGCCCCTCTTCTCCCATAATAAATCGTCATCCGAGCTTCGCAATAAGAGCTAAATTCAATCGATATTCCCTCCATAGATTTCAAACCCATCCCTCCCAATTCCTTTGGTTTGATGACCTCATCCCATGCAACTTTGTGCACTCTTCTCTTTGCATCCCTTGAAACCCAAAGAAACTTCCTATAGAGTATGTCGATCTTGTTGCACATTACGACTGGAAGGCTCAACGCACCCATAAAATAAACGGGTAGAGTGGCAAGAACTGACCTAGTGAGAGTGATGTGGCTTACGAAACTCAGCATACCAGTTTTCGATCCAGCAAGCTTCACCGAAAACTTGTCGATGATGAACTTAAAGTTAGCTCCTTGAATTCTTCTATGCATCAGCGGAACTCCCAAGTAGTTCCCTAGGTCATTTGTGGCCTCGATTCCACTGCTCTATTTGATTTTAGCTACAACCTCCGGCTTCACGTTTTTGGAGACAAAAAATTTGGATTTGGGAAGGCTCACCCGCTGGATAGAGGCTCATAAAAAAGTTCAAAGGACCTTCACATCACTTTCACCTGGCCCACAGAAGCTTCCGCAAACAATAAGATGTCATCCGCAAAGAACATGTGAGAGATAACAGGAGTATTCCTAGCCAATTTAATCGGTTTCCAGCCTCCCTCTTCCACTTCCTTATTGATGATATGCGTTAGGCCTTCTAGGCAGAGCACAAAGATGTATGGCGATATCGGATCGTCTTGTCGGATCCTCTAGTCGGGTAAAACTGGCGAGTCATCTCTCCGTTCCATAGGACTTGCATCCTAGCTCCATGAATACAAGTCATAATCAACTTGAACCAGCACTCCAGGAATCTAGCCCACCTCAAAGTTTCTTCAATGAAATCCCAACTCAGCCGGTCACATGCCTTTTCGAGGCCGAGTTTCAGACACATCCATCCCTTCCCACCTTTCTTCTGTCTCATCGAGTGAACCACTTCCTGAGCTATCACTATGTTGTCTGTAATGACTATACTCGGAAGGAAACTTCCTTGCATCGGGCTAACCAACAAGCTCATTACCGCTTGCAACCTCTTTGGCATCACCTTAGTAATGGCCTTGTAGCAAACATTGCATAGACTTATTCCACGAAACTGGTTAATCCTCTTGGGTTTACCCACCTTCGGTAATAGGGTAATGAGAGTATCATTTAATCCTTTTGACAGGGCACCCAAGAGGAAAAACTCCTTCACCAGGGACGTAGAAGCTTCTCCAACCACTTTCCAACATTTCTGAAAGAACACTAGTTGGAATCCATCAACCCCCGGAGTTTTGTAGGCTTCCGTGCTTTTGAAAATAGTCCAAATCTCGGTGTTAGAGACCCTCTTACATTTCTCTTCCCAGGCCTTATCTTCCACACTAGGAAATTCAGCCTCCCCAAGCACCAACATGTCCCTAGTTCTCTCCTCGTAATACAGCTTGTCGAAGAAATCCAAAGCGATCTTCTCTAGCCCCTGTTTCTCCTTCACCCATTCATCTCTAGTGTTAAATAGGCCCTCTGTTCTGTTGTTTTTCCTACGAACAACCGTCGAGGTGTGGAAGAATTTAGTGTTCCTATCTCCCGCCATTAACCAATTCTCCTTAGACTTTTGCATCCACATAATCTCTTCTTTCTCGAAGACCTTATCGAGCTTAAATTAAATTCGCTCCTCCTATTCCATAATCACTTTGTTGTCATTCCCAGTCAGTTGTCTTTGGACCTCACCCAATGCATCCAATATGAGTTGTTTCCTTTTGAAAATCTTGCTGAACTTTTTCTTGTTCCAGTCCTGCAGCTCGCCAGTAAGACTTTGTAAAGCAATTTTAATCGGCCAGCCTCTCAACCATTTCGACTCAACCAGATTCAAGAAATAGGGGTGAGTGAACCAGGCAACCTCGAACCTAAATGGACGCCTTTTCTTGTCTTTGATCACATTCGGGTTCAGCTCGAAGAGGAGAGGACAATGGTCCGATGAGTACCTAGGCAGGTGTCGGGCCCTAGCTTCCGGCCAAGATAACCGACCTTACACATTGATCAAAACCCTGTCAAAACGCCTAGAGACAATTCTGTCACCGGGAATCTTCTTCTGCCAAGTGAAGCTCTGGCATGTAAACCCCATGTCAATGAGATTGTATTTCTCTATGATGTTTTGGAAACAAGGCGAGTTCATGTGCAAATTTCCAGTCCCACCATGAGTTTCCTTCTTGCTGAAGATGACATTAAAGTCGCCCCCCATCAATAAGTCTCCCGAGATGTTCGTAAGGGCAGCCTCCAACTCAGTCCATAATTGTGCACGTCGAGCAACTGTGAGCGAGCCATAAACATCTACCATATTCTTCTTCTTCCTTCTTTCCCCCCAAAAGATATGAATGAAGAAGTGGGTCTTCAGTTCGATGACAAAATTAACCTTGTTGTCATTCCAGAGCAACCAAATCCCCCCCACAAATCTGTTTGCTTGTACTCTCTGAACCTTAGCAAAGTTTAGTTTATTGCAAACCTTATTCGCCTCCTCCCCCTCAAACAAGACAAGCACGTCCACAGAGCAATGTTTGCAAATGTACAGGATCACCCTCCTAAAAGATTTCTTGCCTGCACCAAAACAGTTCCAAAGTAAGATATTCAAAATGAACCAAAAGAATAAAATAGATTAAAAGGAAACGCTATAAACAAGCACAGAAAGTAGGGAACAAAACAATGGTTAATCCAACTCCTGATCCTTGGCAAGCTCTTCCGACTCGTGGGTCGCCCAACCCACCCTTGTTGCTTTTGTTGACGCCACATCCCGTCTCTCCGATCCCTCCTATAATTGACCCATCAGTTGTTGCACCTTTCCCATCTCTCGTGCCGACTCACAAGCAAAGGAAACATTCACACTATCTTCACATGCCAACGCCTCCATCATCACCATCTGGTTATCTTACTTGAATATTTTCTTCGAGCCTTTCAGATTTGTCATGTCATTAGTGAAAATAGTTAGGGCTGAAGAAAGATCCGAGTTCTTTGGTTTTGACTCTTTTTTTTATCTGTTTACGTCTTTTGTTGCCCCTTCTCTGGGTTTGGCCTAATATAATTGATGCACTCCGGCCCAACACCGAGAAAACTAGATTGTTGTGGACTACTAACTCCTCTTCCATAAGGTCTGAATTCCCAGCACTAGTGAGACTCTCTCTCTCTCCTCAAAGAATCAACATTAGGATCCGCAACAGCCGACGATCCAACCATCTCGGCATCTTCCTTTTTCTCTTCATTAACTATGTATCCTCCCTCCACATTCATGAGTTCACACAAGGCATTGAATTTGTTGACATCCCGAAGTGGACTCTTTGCCTTCTCCACCTCAACGGTAACCTTCATTCTCTCGATCTCAGTGGACGCCGGAGTAACATCCACAATCGGTGGTGAGGTTTCATCTCCGGCGCTCATCGCTTCAACTGAATTTGCACTCAGATTTCCCATAGCATCATTGTTCTTCTACAAGGTTCCAGTTCCGGTGGTCTGGACTTCAACCGAATCTGGGGCCTCTTTGCTAGTAGAAGGCCTGCCGTCTGTGGTATTCATCGGGGGAGGACCACGTTGTTGCTTGCTTCTATTCTTCAGTTTGACCTCCATCCTCTCGCCATGGATGTTCTTGCCTTTCCCGTTATCTTGCCCAGTCTGCGATGATTCCTCTTTCTGTTCCCCATTCTCCCTACCTTCCTTGTTCTCGTCAGTGGCTTCCTCCGAAGGTTTCCCGACCACAAAATGACATTTGGATCTTATATGCCCCACCCTTCCGTATCCAAAACATATTGACGGGATACCTTCATATTTCACCAGGTAACGGTGCCCATTGATTTTGATTGAGCCTTTGAGAGGATCCTCCAAATTGACTTCCACACACACTTTCGCGAAGCGGCCTCTCCATGTGTAGATGGTTCTGTTATCGACTTTAATTGGCGATCCCAAGCCCACCGCTGCAAGTAGAAGCACATCTTCCTGATAGAGGTGGAGAGTGAGGTCCATAATTCTGACTCACGCCGGAATTGTCTTGATCACATATTTGGGTCTAAACTGCGATGTCTCAGAGCTAGGCACCTACCAAAGATCGACCAAGGACCCCCAGAAAGCACTTCCAAATAACCCTTTTCATCGTCGAAACGAACAAGGAAGTTTCCGTATGGGAGGTCTATGACTTGCATCTTTCCAAATTTGTCCCACAGATCCCACAGTTTCTTCTCCATCACTGGTAGAGGTAACGGAGTCCTCAACAACTTCACCCTCCAACGAAAACTTCCAGACACTTGCGAGGGCGTCCATCAAATCCTCATTGATCAGAACCTCTAGGTCACCGCTTTTGGCCCCCGGGAACGAGATAGAGACCTTACCCTTTAGAAACTCTTTGCAGATGGAGGTCTTTGGCTGATCCACTCCACCCCCACCACCGTGTCTCTCCACGATTTCTTCAGAGCCGAGGAAATCCCGGGAATGGGCTGCTGTTGTTGATTCCCTGATTCATCTGTCTACATATCCTCCGAAGGCTTCTTCGTCGGTCGGGGAGGTGGTTCACCCGGCACCGGATTCGGAATAGACGTTTGCGAATTAGGAGGATTCATGGATAGACACGTGCGGCACGTTCTTTAACTGGAACTTAATCTATCTTATACTCGTATATGTGTAATCCAGTGTTTTTCGAGCTAAACCCATGTATATGTATATAAATTTTTTGTTATTCTTAAAATACCATTTTCCATTAAATAATACTGCATAGAGAGAATATGTTAGATGTAATATAGGCCCATAGGCCTAATAGTCATTAGGTCATGATGTAAACCTCCTCTATATATTACAATGATAGCGAAGACAACCCCAACGGGGATTATTCACTCTGACATGGTATCAGGCTTTCTCTAGGGTTTTCTAAATTTTTGCTCTAGCCTACCATCGAATATCGATCCTTTCACCCTTCTTCCTCCCTCTCTGTCGCCAGCCATCCCCTCCCTATCGTCAACCGTCCCTCCTTCCTCCGTTGGCTTCTCCGTCCCTGATGATTTATCACCTACCCAGATTCCCCACCTATCTTCTTTCTTATATCTCTATTAGTCCTCTTCACCCTCTCTGTTGCCGGCCACCACCCGTTGGCCACCCTCCTTCCTCCTCTATCAGCCGCTCCTTCTCCTAGCTGCGCTCTAGCCTCTACCTCTCTCACATCGCATCTCTTTCTATTTCCCCTCTCCCAATTGCTCTCCTTTTTCCACCAAACCCTAATTCGGCGGATCTGGCACCGTGCCCTGTCACCATTGGCACTGTGTCCTGTCATACTTTCCACTGTGTCCTGTCACCCTCTTTGTGACGATCATCTACCTCGCAACAACAACCTGATTATGTGCTGTCACCCTGATTATGGCCTTCTTCGATCACCAACAGCCTCCCGTCGAGGTTATCGCCCCTCCAAGTCTTTTACAGAGGGGGTATTCCCTCATACGCCTTTCCAAAGTACGCCTTTCCAACGAGGCCATACTCGAGCCAACAAGGACTCCTCGGGCCCTCTCCGCACCATATGGATCAGACCTTAGCAACGGGTGTTGAGTGGCAAAATTTCATAAATTTGATTGGGTCACCAAATTAAATCATCAACCCAATTTGGTGAAAAAAAAGCCGCATATATGCCATCAAACAAAATGAGCAGTTTCTTTGGCCCAAATCAAAGCCCAAGCTGAGGCCCAAATTGAAGCCTAGGTTTTATTCCATGTAAATAAAAAGAAATGGAATAAAAATATATATATATATATATATATATATATATATATATATATATATATATATATATATATATATATATATATATATATATATATATATATATATATTGCAAGCTACTCTACAAGTTCAACTGCCCCCAACAATCCACACTCATCCTGTTTAGCGGAATTCAAGCACACATAAAAGAAAAATAATCCAACTGCCCAACATTCTGAAGAGGGGATTTGTTCACTTCTTTTCACCTTTTACTCAGCTATAAAAAGAGCTGAGTTCACAACATTTGAGCTCCCGGGGCACTCCCATTTGCAAAAACAAAAGAAAGCAGAAAACAAAAAAAAATCAGCAAGGAAAAGAAAAAGAAGAGAGCAAAACACATACAAAAAAAAATAAGTGTCAATCTCACAAATAAGGTAGCAATCCCATTTGTTCCTGTTTTTCGATTTTTGAAACTCTGCCCTCGAGTTCGGTCGTCGAGTTCGGTCACGACCAAAACGTCAAAAAACAAATACCAAATTCAAATTAGGCTTTTTCAAGAACTAAGTTTGATTTGATCTCTTCCAAAAGAGTACGTAGGAAACTCACAAACGAGTTCAATCACAACCCCCAAATTGACCTTTAAGTCAAATCTCAAATCAAAACAAATGGAATTCCACATCAAAATCCAAATCGTTTTCTATGCAAATGATAGGCGGGTTACTTGAGTTACCCTTCCGAGAAGGTGGGCTCAGGTTACTCGGGTGGAGTGTTGTTTGAGCTACCCTTCCTAGAAGGTGGGCTTGAATTTCATCCTCTGATGCATACAAGAAAACGAAACCAAACTCAAATCAAATCAAACAAACCAAACACAAAATCCAAAACACTCTGAACTACGTAAGGCTTGATTCTCTTCTAAGAGATACATAGTTAACCCGTTAAAATTCGGGTGCAACCCAAATCACCAAAACCAAAATTCTTGGTATCGATATGACTTCGAATCAAGAGGATAACCAAAAGGGGTTGAACTTAAATATTAAAAATCAATTAAAATGTGTTGTACGATTATCGCGCATTTTTGTTCAACAGCGGGATCATTATCATCATCCTGACACAGGCAACCAGCCATCATGACAACTATAGGCGTATCACCTGCCGATCCGAATTGGTACATGGATAGCGGAGCCACTGCACACATGTCGCACAACCCAGGTATAATTTCTGTCCCTGCTTCTAAGAGCCTTTCTACCTCCATTATTGTCGGTAATGGTGAATACATTCCTACCTTGGGTCTTGGGTAAACTACATTATCGACCCCTACCAATGACTTGAGCCTTAACAACATCCTCGTCTCCCCTGGCTTAATAAAGAACCTTGTATCCATTCGTCACCTCACCACGGACAATAATATCTCCATCGAGTTTTACCGCTTTGGGTTTGCTGTCAAAGATTTTACAACTGAGGCTCCGCTCATGAGATGTAATAGCGCTGGAGACCTTTATCCTGTCACCTTAAATATAAATCCCGTCACCTTAAATATAAATCATGTCACCAAAAACATACATCCTGTCACCTCTTCTACAACAACCAATCTATCAGTAGTTGCTCGTTCGACATCTCTTTGGCATGGCTGTCTTGGTCACCCAGGTTCCCCTGCTTTTTCAGTGTCTTCGCTCTAGAGCTATTCAATGTGATCAAGGGTCAAAACCTACCAGTTGTCCTGTATGCCAACTCAACAAACATTCTCGGTTGTCGTTTGGTAATTCTGTCACTTCTATTTTTGCCCCTTTTGACATTCTTCACGGTGATCTATGGATGTCTCCTGTTGTTAGTCATGATGGGTTTCGTTATGTGCTTGTGCTTCTTGATGCTTTCTCTCATTATTTGTCGATCTCCCCCCTCAAGTACAAATTTGAAGTTGTCTCTCACTTCATTGCCCTTCATACATATGTTCGCACCCCATTTAACCTTTCCATCAAATCCTTTCAATGTGACATGGGCAGAGAATTTAACAACAATGCCCTCAAATCACCATTCTTCTCCACTCATGGTATTCAGTTTAGATTCTCTTGTGGACACACTTCATCTCAAAATGGGAAGGCCAAATGAATAATCCGCTCCCTCGCCAACTCTATGAGAACCCTTCTTATCCATGGCCATTTCCCTTTTGACATATTGGCCTTACGCAGCCGAGACGGTATGCTATCTTCTCAACATCACCCCTTCCACAACTATCCAAAATTACTGCCCAACTGAAGTCTTATATCGCGTCACTCCAAAATATGACCACATCCGTGTCTTTGGTTGCTTATGTTATCCCAATCAAGCATTTGTTGCTCCTCATAAGCTTGCACCACGTTCCCTTCCTTGTGTCTTCTTGGGCTACCCCTCTCATCATAGGGGGTATAGATGCTTTGACCCAATTTCGAAACGTGTCATCATCTCTCGTCATGTCACGTTCGATGAGAGTAGTTTCCCTTTTTCCAATCTCCCCACATCCTCCTCCTTTGATGACTATCCTACCCTACCTCTTCTCCACTAACTATATCCTTCTTCCTCTCCGAATGCTATTATATCTCCGGTCCAGGCACCCAACCCTCCCTTACTGCAACCTGCAGCACCTATCCTGCCACAGGCGGCCCATATCCTGTCACTTGTAGCTCTCGTGCTTTCACCTCAAGCCTTTGTCCCGACAACTGCAGCCCCTGCCCTGTCACATAACCCCACCCAGGCGTTCAACCAGATCCAAACTCGAAGCATGAGTGGCATCTTTTGACCCATACAGATTTTTGACCTCTTATTTTCTCATATATCTCTCATCCCTACCTCCCACAAAACAGCCGCCTTAGACCCAAACTGGAATGTTGCCATGCTTGATGAGTACGAGGCTCTTACTAGCAACAACACTTGGGTCTTGGTTCCTCGTCATCCTGGCACCAACATCGTGCGGTGTATGTGGCTCTTTCGGCACAAATTTCGCTATAACGGATCTCTTGAGCGCTATAAGGCGTGATTGGTTGCCAATGGGAACTCTCAGCAGGTGGGGGTCGATTGCGATGACACATTTAGTCCGGTTGTCAAACCAGCTACCATTCGTACCGTCTTGCACTCGCTGTCTCCAGGGATTGGCCTATTCATCAGCTTGATGTCAAGAACGCGTTTCTTCATGATCATCTGAAAGAGATATTGTACATGTTCCAATCGCCTGGTTTTGCTGATAGGACCAAACCAGGCCATGTTTGTCTCTTGAAGAAGTCTTTGTATGGCCTTAAACAGGCACCTCGGTGTGGTGTCTTCATTTTGCTACTTACCTACACATGATTGGCTTCGTCAGTAGCAAGCGTGACTCCTCTCTGTTTGTCTTTCGCCGAGGTAATCAGCTTGCCTATCTGCTATTATATGTCGTTGATATCATCCTTACTGCATCTTCAGAGACTCTTCGAGCTGCCATCATTAATCAACTCAGCAAGGAGTTTGCTATGTCTGATCTCGGGCCTCTAAGCTTCTTTTTGGGAGTCTTTGCATCTCGATCTGCATCTGGTTTGTTTCTCTCCCAGGAGAAATATGCCAAGGAGATTATTGCCAAGGCTAACATGGCTAACTGTAAGCCTGCTACAACACCTATTGAGACCACTGCTAAACTGGCCCAAGCCGGGGGTCAGAATGTGTCTGATCCGACTTTTTATCGTAGTCTGGCCGGTGCTTTAAAATACTTGACATTTACTCATTCTGATGTTAGCGATGATGTTTAGCAAGTCTATCTATTTATATATGCATGACCCCAAAGAGTCTCACTTTGCTGCTCTTAAGCGCATTATTAGGTGTGTTCAGGGTACTACTTCTCTTGGTATCACCTTTACCCCATCAGCTTCACCACTCTCCATGGTTGCATACACGGATGCTGATTGGGCTGGGTGTCCGAACACCCGACGGTCTACGTTAGGATATTGTGTGTTCCTCAACGACTCTCCTGTTTCTTGGTCATCCAAGAGACAACATTTTGTCTCCCGCTCTAGTGCTGAAGCGGAGTATCGTGGTGTTGTCAATGTTGTCACTGAGTGCTCTGGCTTCACAACTTATTGCTTGAGCTCCACTGTCTGCTCAGTCAAGCGTTTGTTGTGTATACAGACAACGTCAGCACTACTTACCTTGCTCACAACCCGGTTCACCATCAGAGAACCAAGCATGTTGAGATTGACATCCACTTTGTTCGTGAGAAGGTAGCTATGGGTCATGTGCGTGTCTTACATGTCCCGTCCCTGTTTCAGTATGTTGACATCTTCACCAAAGGTTTGCCTCGCCAACTATTTCTTGATTTTATATCCAGTCTGACTATATATCTGTTGCCTTCCTATTTCGACAGAGTGGGTATGTTCGTAATATAGGTCCATAGACCCAATAGTCATTAGGTCATGATGTAAACTTCCTCTATATATATATATATATATATATATATATATATATATATATATATATATATATATATATATATATATATATATATATATTATAATAATAGCAAAGGTAACCCCAACGGGTATTATTCACTATCATAGAATATTGTATTGTACGTGCATGAACCATTTCCAAATTTAGCTTTTAGGAAAAAACAATTAATTGTTAGAATTATAAATAGAAAAAATTTGCAAAATAGACACTTTATTTGGACGTATTTGCAAAATGGTCGCGTATTTGGACAATTTAGCAAAATGGTCACTATATAACCCTAATATCTCTATCCTACTCCTCCCCTCTCTTTCCAGATTTCTCGCCTCCTCTCCTCTCTTTCCATATTTTTCGAGACCGTCATCGTCCTTATTCGAGTTCCTCCTTCGATAGATATGAGATTGCGCCGGATAAGAGGTCTCGATCTATGGCGGCGAAGCCAGAGAGTGTGGCGTCTCTCTTCCTCATCCGACGAGATTTGGCGAGATCCGGTGCGAATTTGACAGACCCGGCGAGATTCCTCATTCGGCGAGATTCCGGATCGTTCCTCCGATCGAGGATTGCAGTGTGTTGGTCTTCCTCCGATCGTCTTCCTCCAGATCTGGAGTGGCTCGAGCGAGCGGCGGCGGTCCGAGCGAGGTCGAGGGAGGCGGATCGAGGATTGCGGTCCGATCGTCTTCCTCCTCCTCCGATTCAGATATGTAATGGCGCGTCCGAGCGAGGTCGAGCGAGGCGGCGGCGCGAGCGAGCGAGGCGGCGGTCCGAGCGAGGTCGAGGGAGGCGGCGGCGCGAGCGAGCGAGTCGATGACCGGAGCTAGATCTCCTCCGAAGTCCGAACGCTGTGTTCGGCGATTTCTCAAGATAGAAGATGATGTTTTTATTAAATTACAAAACTGACCCTATAAATATGAAAATTATAAAAAACATCTATATTTTATTATAAAAATCACCCTATGAATATGAGAAAGTAAAAAAAATTATAAAATATGTGATTAATGAATATGAGAAAGTAAAAAGATCTCGAAATTGATTCATGTCTCCAACTTCGAATCTCGAAATCAATCGCCATCGTCCGAATATAAATAATAATAATAATAATAAAATGTTGTGCAAATATAACATTTTGCACAACAAAATGTTATATTTGCACAACATACGATTATAATTGCACATCGTACTCTTATATTTGCACGACAAAATGTAAAAAAATAATAATAATAAATAAAAAAAACTAAACTTGGGTCATATTTGCACAACTTACGGTTTAATTTGCACAACGTACTCTTATATTTGCACGACAAAATGTTTATAAAAGAAAAAAAAAAGACTAGACTTGGGTCATATTTGCTCAACATACGGTTATATTTGCACATCGTACTCTAATATTTGCACGATAAAATGTTAAAAAAATTATTGCTCTTATTTTTGCTCAACATCATCTTATTTTTGCTCAACTATTTGTTATTTTTTGCACAACAATCGAGACTTGTGAATTTATTCTCAACATGATCTTATTTTATCTCAATATAATTTCATACTTTCTCAATAAATTATTGCTCAACATGCTCTTATTTTTGCTCATCAATACTTTATTTTTGCACAACATTCGAGACTTGTGAAATTGTGTCTCAACATGCTCTTATTTTTGCTCAACTATATGTTATTTGTGCACGACTCTGTTTTAAAAGTTACACGACTCTGTTTTAAGAGTTACACGACTCTGTTTAAGAGTTGCACGACTCTTGTTGTAAGAATTGCACGACTCTTGTTTTAAGAGTTGCATGACTCTCTTGCAAGATTTGCACGACTCTGATTTAAGAGTTGCACGACTCTGTTGTAAGAGTTGCACGACTCTGTTTTAAGAGTTGCACACGACAATCGAGACTTGTGAATTTATTCTCAACATGATCTTATTTTATCTCGATATAATTTCATACTTTCTCAATAAACTGTAAGCGATCCATAATCTATATTTTTTTTTATTTCTTTAACATTTTATCGTGCAAATATAAGAGTATGTTATAACTGTATGTTGTGCTTGTGCAAATATAACATTTTTTTATTTTATTTTACATTTTATTGTGCAAATATAAGATTTTGTTGTGTAAAAAAAATAAAAATATAGATTAGGGATCACATAATAAAATATAGATTTTTTTTTAATTTCTCCTATTTTTAGAGTGATTTTTGTAATAAAATATAGATTTTTTTTGTAACTCCCATATTTACGGGGTCAATTTTGTAATTAAACCAAAACTTCACCCTCAACCCCCGTCCCCGAATGAAATCCGCCGGCCTCCGCCGAATGTTCGCTCCCCTCCAGATCCGGCGGCCTCCGCCGCTCGCTCGCCCCCGATCTGGAATCAAATCCGGCGGCCTCCGCCGCTATCTTCGTCCCTCGCTCGCTCGATCCCTCGATCTCGCAACTAGACAGCGACTCCGGCCTCCGCCGCTCCCTCGCTCAGTCGCTTGCTCCGTCGATCTCGCCAGCAGACAGCGGCTTCGGCCTCCGGCGCTCGCTCGCTCCCTCCCTCGCTCCCTCGATTTCGCGCACCAGACATCGGATCTGGCACCACGCTCCTTCGATCTCGCTCGATTTCTCCTCTATAGATCCATCGACATCGAGATCTCGCCGCCATAGATCGAGATCGAGATCGCCACCAGACAGCGGAGCAACGAGGAGGTGATCGGCGGCGAAGATGGAGGAAGATGGAAGATCCCCGATTCCAATTGAAGTTCCTGTTGAGCGAACGGAGGAGACAGTTTCCAATTTGATTGAATTAGGAAGAAAGATTAGTATATATTGTGATCATTTTGCTAAATTGTCCCAAAACGCAGCTATTTCACAAAATAGGATGGATTTCGTGGCCATTTCGCAAAATGTCCCTTATAAATATCACCCCCAAGTTAATTTACCAAAAAAAAAATATCACCCCCAAATTCCCTTTTAACAGTTTACACACTACCATTGTTATTTGTATTTTTCAACAAAAACTTACCAATCTGATGATTCACACATGGTATTAATTAATTTCTATAAGGGTACAATATATTTGAACCACACTAGGAACAACGGTACATCAAGATTTTAAAACAAGGTACACAAACTACATATATATATTGGGAGACGTTCCCACTAAAACCTCAATAATACAGAGTTTTTTTTTTTTTTTGAAGAGCTGAGTAAAAACTAAAATCAGAGAAATTGGAAGAGGACTTTGTGGAAAACATGATCGGCGACGATCTGATTGGTCTTGTCGGTGGGGTGGAAGGAGTCCCAGAAGACGTAGCGAGTGGCGTCAGTGCAAGTGTAAGGATTGTAGCGGTTGCACATGTATCCCATCTCGAACATCCCCGTCGCACAGCACGCCATTGATGCCACTTGAAACCCTGCATCATTTTCATATCATATATTATATTATATATTCATCAATGGAAGCCCATAAGTTATGATATAGTCATTGTCTTCATGGGATCAGTAATGTGCACTTGTCATTTAAGGGTAAGTGTTTGGATAGAGTCAGTAATAATACAGGCCTCTAGCCCTCCTTTTGAACCAAAAAAAAAAAAAAAGTGTTTGGATAGAGTCATTATGGAATTGGGTCAATTTCAAGTCATTATGGAATTTGGGTCGGTTTAAAAATTAGTATAATGTTTTAATTGTCATAAGAGTTTAGATATAATAAAATTTTATACTGAAGGGGTCTATTTCGAATTGGGTTCGTTTTGAGTTTAGGTTGCCCTGTTGGGTTTGAGTTATTTCATGACCTATTCATTAATTTTTTGGGTTATGAGTTATAATAAGAGTTTAGGTAAAATTTAGAGTCGGGTTTAGTCTTGCTAGCTCTAGCCAAGTTTGAAAAAAAAAAAACACTATAATACATGATCGACCTAATAACTTGGGTAGGATAGATTATGGCTCTGTATGAGGCGAAATTTAAAAAGTGATTAAAATTTAAAAACAGTTGAAATTGAAAAATTGTGTAAAATAAAAGTTGAAAATTATGAAATAATATAAACTTCGTATGGGGCGAAAAAAAGTGTATTTGTAAAAAGTGGAGTTTATTTGGTTGTTATTAGAGGTATTATGGTAATTTCAAATCAAATAAACAAAATAAGCAGGTGAAAAGCTACAACAAATAGCTTTTTTTTTTAACTTTAAATTTCAACTAAAAATTCTAAATAATCCGCCCCACACACAAAATAAAATAAAAAAACTCTCCCATTTTAACAGTTTCAAAACTGTTAAAAGGTGACTCATACACGCCCTATATTTTTGTGTTTAAATTTAGTTTTGGTTGTAATTGAATCACTCATCATTAATATGGGAGTTGGGAGTTGATTGGTAACATAAGGAGAGTAATAAAAAATAAAGCTAAAACTTAGAAATCATAAGTAAACTAGTATATAAAAGGATCTTAGGCTTACCAAAAGATGATGGTTTATGAATGATTTCCATCAAAATAGGGTAGGGATTTGAGAAAACCACTTTGATGTCTTGAAGTTCCTTGTTAAGCTCCACCACCAAGCCACTCAATTTTCCATTGAACTCCATGGCCACATTGTTGTACTCTTGAATGCACTCACCTCCACCAAAGAAATTGGTGGTTCTCTCCAATGGCAAGCAACCCATTGGAGGCAACCCTCCTAGGGAAATCTTCCGAGCCCCGAGTGCATACAACTCCTTGATAAAACTCCCCGCGATCTTAGCAAGGAAACTCTGGTACTCTCCTATCGGCATCTGGGATCTCCGGCTTGGATTCGTATAATAGTTCTCTAAGAAATCGTTCGTCCCCAAACTCAAAAGGTAGACCGATTCGGATATGATTTCGTTCGCCTTGGCTTCGCCGAGGTAGGTCTTGAGTCTTGCTTGGTATTCCTTGTAGTAGTCTAGCTCCCTCCAAAAGGGTATCACACTCTGCATAGTGTTTTTAACCATACCAAAGTTTGTTAGCAATAAATGAGAGCGGTTGGACTACTTGTAGTCTCTCTACATGAATTATGATTCACAATTCACAAGTGAATGATGATAAATCCATTTTCCACTTCAATAAATTAATGCATCTATTGTGTTTTTTCTCTTTTACATGCAAGCAGGGACGGACCAGGAGCGGGATGAGGTCTGCTCCAGCCCACCGCATTTTTACAAAAATAAAGTAATAGGTAAAAAAAAACTAAGGAAAATTATTTATTTATTTATTAAATTAAGAATTTTGTTAATTATGCGTATGAGAAAAATTTAACCTGCCTAGCGCACTCAAATTTTAATTTCTGATTCCGTGTCTACTCGTGTAGACCATACATCAATTCAACTAAAAGGATTTTTTTTCTCTATGAAAAATAAATTGTCTTTTTCATATATATTCGATCTACTTACTTTTGTGTTTAATTTATTTCTCTTTTTCTTTTAGATGGTATTTTTTCACACAAGTTTAACTATAGTCTACTTTAGAACATTAATATGTTATAAATTATGAAATATGGGTCTAAACTCTAAAGTATAAATAAAATATTATATTATTCATTTTATATTTATTTTTTAAGAAAAACATGTAAATAAAATATTACATTATTCATTTATGAATTAAACATTCACAATGCAGAAGAGCCATGCCAATTGGAAAGCCTTAGTTAATTACCATGGTTCACATGCACACAAACTGTATTAATTTTTACCTGCTAAATTTGAATTGAATTAAATTTTCCTTCAATTTTGACAGACTATATATAATAGACTAAAGTTTAGTTTAAATTAAAAACAAACGGAAAAATAATTAAATAGAGAGATTTAAAAAAAAAGTACTAACGAGAACATCAGAGGTGGAGTTATCATATCCAGTCCCAGCAGAGGCAAAGCAAACTCCGGTGGCGAAATCGGAGATACTGTAGGCGGGATCCAAGTAGGCTGGCACCGCATTTTTGAGGCCGAACGACTCCGAAAGGAAGTCCGGCGGCACCCTGCCGTTGCTGAACCGCCCGGTGGGCCGGCCGTTGAAGAAGTCCCGGCCGTAGGGCTGGAAGTTACTCTTAAGGACCGTGGATAGGACGTTGTTGTTGCCTGTGTCCACCGACGAGTCCCCGAAGACTATCACAGCAGGCACATTGCCTCCGGCCACCGCGTCGATGGCAGCAGCAACCGCTAGTAGGAGGATGAGTGGTGGTGGCAGCATTGATGTGCGGCTTGAGTTTTATTTTTTGATTGTTGGGTGTTTTGGAAGTGGGTGTGTGTTGGGTTTGTGTTTGGGGTTTTTGCCTTATATAGTGATCTGCATTGATGGGTAGTTTGTTGGGAGTCATTTATTTTGGGTTGGCAAATGTAAACAAGTCACAAATTTTTACCATGGGTGATGCATGTTTTTTTTTTTAATTTCTTTTTTGTTACTACGTATAAGGTAAAAGTTACTATTAGGCCTCAGGCTCTACTGGATCATTATCTAAGAGTGTTCTTATGAATGTGAATATACATTATACAAGATTGTCGAACAATCTTAGTGGGTTCGTTCAGTGAAGAAGACTCGTGATATTATCTGTGACCATGTTAATTTCCCTGCAGATGTGATAGAATTGCGCTATTTCAAAGGCTTGGGATGGTGTCAGAAATTATCATCTCGATATCACATCAACATTTTCACATTCTCTAAATGTTGTTGATGACCACCAAGTTGTCATCGGTCACCCTCGATGTTTGGGAGGCCAAGCTCATTGGCTTTGGCCAAACCGCATTTGAGAATTAGAGCCTCATTGGTAAAAGCTGAGCTGAGATCACAGTGGATACTTCCATACTCAATAACTTCTCCTAGGTGATTTCGATAACAAACCCTACAATTGGTTCTTTGGAGGCAGGTTTAGAGCTATAAAAAATAATCTTTAATGACCCTTCCGATCCGTTTGTTTTTATCCATCATTATTCCTTCTTTTCCTTGGTTCGCAAGTTTGTCAAGTTTGGTTATGTTGTGGATCGTCGTCTCATATGTCTTCTTGGAGGCTTCCTAGTTCCTTAATTGTTGATTCGTGTAGTTTTTCATGTTCTAGTTGCATGTTGTGTCTTGATTTTTGAAGATTTTTCGATTTCTGTTTGTCCATAAACTCCACCACGTCATGACCAGTTTTCCTTTTTGCTGCTATTTAGTTTGTTGCATGTTTTGCATACTATGGTGTTGATTGTTTTGTTTTTGGTGTCAAAGTTCTAGAGGATCATTTCTATGTCTTGCTCTATTCTTTTGATGAGTTGTAGTGTGTGGTGAAATTTGAAGAAGAGGTTGGATGAATGTTCTTCTACATGGTCATCGAGGGCGCAATTAGGAGGGACACTAACTCTTTTGTTGACAAATCTTAATTTTATTGGGGTTCCATATATCTAGTGCAAGCTTTTAGGTAAAGTTTTTGACTTTAGGGATAATGTCTAAGTTTCATATCCATGCAATACTACTAGGCTCTTCCAGGTTTTGTTTGGTAATGTATTCTAGGGCACTAGCGATACTAAACCACTCGTCCCTGTTAGACTTCCAATAAAGTCTTATCATTTACTTTATTTTCGGGTATATAGATGTTTTCCATTTTATCAACCAGGTCTCTCGGAAGAATGCACTGAAGTCCTTTCATTTATCATTTTTTATTATTATTAGTTATGTATTTTTCTACCTTCTCATCTTCATTGATTGCGATGTTGGATTGTTGTTTGCCGATCAATGATTTCCTATCAAGCGGTATCTTTCCAAAAGTTGATGGATTTTCCATTTTCAGCTTGCCATACTAGTCCTTCACATAAGACTTCCTTTAGTTCTATTAGTTTGGCCTAAGCATCCTCTCCTTTTATACTCAAGGAAGGGAGTTCCCTTTAAGATGTTTAGCATTGATCAATTGGACCCAAAGGTTATTCGGCCATAATTTTCTAGAGTAGCTTCATCTGTAATGCGTAATATATATATATATATATATATATATATATATATATATATATATATATATATATATATATATATATATATATATATATATATTGGATTCCTATTCCACACATTTTTTTTGTCTACTTATCTTGTCCCAATCGATAAGGGGCGAAAAAAGTTTGTTCTTTATTTCAAAAAAAATATCTATTTATTTGGTCTAATTATTTGTAAATTTCGATTGGGAGAATGGGTGATGTTTTATGGATACACTTTGCAAGCTAGCAAAGGTATTTATATATTGATTTTTCTATCCTATGCCTTTTTTTGTAGGGAATCTTTCCCAATTTAGAGTATTATCCTATACCCTTAGGATAAAAATACTCTTTTACCACTTTATTTTTTATTTTTAGATTGAACGCAACTTTTCTAAACAAGATAGAGTGGATCAAAAAGAGTTTTTTTTTTATTATTGATAATTGAGGGACATAGATTTTTCTTGATTGGAACCATCTAGAAATAAATCAACCGAAATTTGAGTGTATATAATATAAGGATCTCTTTCATATTTGTACTTTTTGGTTTCCTAGTTAGCTAGTTTGTACTTTGCTCAAATTAAAGCACATTAATTTAGGAAGTAGACTAGATCAGAAATTAAGTTATTAGACCTCATTTTTTTGGTCGAAAAGTTATTGGTGGTCCTAATATGTATATACATTTTACTCTTAAAAAATATAGGTCCTTTTTTTTACAAAAAAAAATTATAGGTCCTTTTAAAATTGGACAAAATTTTCCTGGAATAGGAAAGGGATATGTTGTTTACGATAAAAAATTTACTATATAAGCTAAAAAATCCTGCATTTCAAGAGGTGCAAGGATCAAAAGTTAGTGGTAGTCTGTAATGTACTTACTCCTATATGAATTGGTATGATCTATGGTGTATGGGTTATAAATAGGAGTAAGGGGTGGATATGAGACCTTATGCATAATATGAATACACTCTATTTTCTCTCTATCTCTCTCATCTGTCTCTCCCTCTCTTCTAACTAACTTTCCCTATTCTTCATCTCCTTCTGTTACTTCCTTCTTGCTCTGTTACTCGACCTTCTCCATCGTCGACCATCATCAGCACCACCTCCATACACTACAAAAGGTATCAGAGCTCTTTCCGAGGGTAAGACGCGTGATGCCATGGCAGCCAGGACTCGTTCAAAGGAGCTGGAAACTGAATTTGTGGAATTCAGAGATGACATGAAGGTGTTTGCGGCTTCGACACAACAATCAATTTTCGATTCTCAATCACGGAGGGACGAACAGACCAGATTGATAGAGAATTGGACCAAGCAATTGGATGAATTCAAGAAGTTCATGGATGCTCAATTAGCTCAATTGACGGAGCTAATTCGGAATCCTCCATTGCGAGAAAGGGAAAAAGAAAGCTTCGATTAAGGGGGACGTCATCAGTCGCGGCAAGAACAACAGTCACTGATGGGATTCGGGCCACCTGAGAGGGAAATTCACGGTCCTCATCACCAGGCCAACACGGGAGTGAATGTGGGAGCAGGTTCCACTTCCAATTGGTCAACTGACAGCATGAGAAGCAGTAGGCTACCTAAGTTGGATTTCCCATGCTTCGATGGAAGGAAGCCGCGAAGTTGGATACGACAGGCAGAATTTTTTTTTCAATTTTTGCGATTCCTGATGTGCAGAGGGTGGAAATCGCTGCTATGTACCTCAATGATAGAGTCGATATCTGGTTGCATGGCTATTTGATTCACAAACCTCGTGTGAAATGGAGTGCTTTTTGTGATGATTTGTGCGCAAGATTCGGTGAAAGACGTGAAACAGAAATTGTTGCGGATTTCAATAAACTCTAGCAATCTGAAGATCTTGAGGATTATATTGAGATGTTTGAAGATTTGAGGGCAGGTATGCTGCCGTTTGATTCACATCTGACTGAATCTTACTTTGTTTCAAGTTTTATAAGTGGGTTGAGGCCAGAGATTAGATCTTTGGTGCAATTGGGGAGTCCTTCTTCTATGTCATCTGTATTTGATCAGGCAAGATTGCACTATAGAGTTTTCCAGGCTTTGCTAAGGATGACCAAGAATCCGGGAAAATTGGGTGCTATTGAGGGTTCGGTAGCTAAGCCTCTTTGGTACCGAGATCAAGCCTTCAAAGGGGATGTTAATGATAGTAATTCATCCTTGAAATCAGTTACGAATCAGATGTCGGAATTGAGCCTCAAGAAGACTCATGATATGAAAAAAGGGCTATGTTTCAAATGTGGTGATAAATATTTTTATGGCCATAAATGCAAGACTCAGACTCTGCACGGTTTGATTGCTCGGGATGTGGAGGATGAGAATGCAGAAGGTTTACTGCCACCAGAATGGAATGATGAAGATGGAGATGTTCCTGAGATTTTTGTTCATGCCTTGATAGGAGGGGAATCAGGCACGACAATTAGGGTCAAGGGTTCCATGGTGGGCAGGGAGGTGACTATATTGATTGATAGTGGTGCAACCTACAACTTCTTGGACATCAGTCTTGCCAAAGCTGCTGGTTTTGAAATTTGTAAAACGGGATTGATGGTGGTTAACACCTTCGCAGGGAAGATGATGAGTGATAGGGTATGCAAGGGTTGTGAGTAGGAGATGCAAGGAAGCATGTATGCTTATGATATCAGATTACTCAACATGACTAGAAGTGAAATGATTTTGGGTGCTGACTGGCTAGCTAAGTTTAACCCTGTATTATTTGACTTCCTAGCAGTTCAGATTTCTTTCATCAGAAATGGGAAGAAAGTGGTCATCAAGGGAATTAAGGATGAGATTGAGCCACCTGAAGCCAGCATTCGAATGCTTCCGGGGAAAGAATTGTGCAATCTGGTTGGAATTGAGACTCAGATTTAGATTGCCCAGGTATCACAGGCACCATAGGTTGGTGTTGTGTTTGCAACAAGTGTTGAATGTCATCCCATCATTGAGGAGGTTTTAGCTAGTTTTGCTGATGTGTTTGCTGAGCCTAAGGATCTCCCTACAATTAGGGGGCATGAGCACTCCATCACTCTTAAGGAAGGTACCCTTCCACTTGCAAGTCGTCCATATAGATATGCTTATTTTCAAAAAGCTGAAACAGAAAAGCAGGTTTCAGATATGTTGAAAACTGGGGTAGTTCAACCCAGTCATAGTCCATTTGCTTCTCATGTGTTGTTAATAAGGAAAAAAGATGGGAGTTGGAGAATGTGCATTGATTACAGAAGGTTGAATGAAGCAACCATTAAGGACAAATTCCCCATTCCCCATTCCCCATATTGAGGATTTGCTAGATGAATTAAGGGGAGCTTCTATCTTTTCTAAACTGGATCTCAGGTCTGGGTATTACCAAGTGAGAATGATGAACAAGGATATTGAGAAGACAACCTTCAGGACTCATCATGGCCATTATGAGTTCAAAATGATGCCATTTGGTCTTACAAATGCTCCAGCAACTTTCCAAAGTCTTATGAATGCAGTCTTCAATGAGGTATTGAGGAAGTTTGTCTTGGTTTTCTTTGATGATATATTGGTGTATAGCAGTTCAGTGGATCAACATGTGCATCATTTAAACATTGTATTGCTTACCTTGAGAAAACACCAGTTGTTTGCAAAAAGGTCCAAGTGTGAATTTGGGCAATCTCAGGTGGAATACCTTGGGCATATTATCCCTGGTGAGGGAGTAGCTACTGATCCTAAAAAGATTGAAGCCATCATTCAGTGGCTTGTTCCTTCTTCCTTAAAATCTTTGAAAGGATTTTTGGGGTTATCAGGATATTATTGGAAATTCATTAGGGGGCATTGTTTTGTGGCTAAGCCACTCACTGATTTGTTGAAGAAAGATGCTTTTGTTTGGTTTGAAACTGCAGAGAGAGCATGTGACATGGGTATTGGAGCTGTATTGATTCAGGAAAATAAACCTTTGGATTTTCTCAGTCAAGCTTTACATGGCAAGTCCTTATTTCTCTCTACTTATGAGAAGGAGCTATTAGCTATTTGGTTAGCTGTGGAGAAATGGAGTCACTACTTGGAGCCCCACACTTTTGTTATTCGAACTGATCATCAACCACTAAAGCATTTGTTAGACCAGAAATTGACTACACATTTGCAAAGGAAAGCTATGAGAAAGCTACTGGGACTGAGCTATTTCATTGCTTATAAAAAAGGAAGTGACAATAAGGTGGCAGACGCCTTATCAAGACGTGATGAAGGGCTCACTGAGGACTATCTTGATGTATCAATGGTCCAACCTACATGGGTCACTGAGGTAGCTAAGAGCTATGTAGAGGACCACAATGTGCAACAATCGTTGGTGGTTGCAGTTGCTGATTCTGATGGGAAATACTCGATGAGAAAAAGTATTCTGAAAGTAGATCAGAGAGTGTATATTGGAGCCTCTACTGATCTTAAATTCAAGCTTTTAAAAGCATTACATGAGGAACCATTGGGAGGGCATTCAGGGGTGCAAGGCGCCTACCATAGGGTTAAAAGTCTTTTCTTCTTGCCTAATCTCAAGAAAGACATTATGGAGTTTGTCCTTTCTTGTGATATTTGCCAGAAAAGCAAGTCAGAGAGTGTTGCTTCACCAGGTCTGCTACAACCTCTCCCTATTCCTAGCATCCCTTGGTCACACATCTCCATGGACTTTATTGAAGCTTTGCCTAAAAGTCAAGGGAAGGACTCTATTCTAGTTGTGGTTGATCGCTTGACTAAGTATGCACACTTTATAGGCTTGTGTCATCCTTTTTCTGCTGAGAAGGTTGCTTCAAGTTTTATGGAGAATGTATACAGGCTTCACGGGTTACCTGAGAGTATAGTCTCGGATTGTGACAAGATTTTCCTCAGTTCTTTTTGGCAACACCTATTCAAAGTTTTGGGCACAACCTTGCATTTGAGCACAGCCTACCACCCACAATCAGATGGCCAGACTGAGAGGGTTAACCGATGCTTGGAGACATTCCTTAGGTTTATGTGTTCTGTCCATCCAAAGTAGTGGCACAAGTGGTTGTTCTTAGTTGAGTACTAGTATAACACCAACTACCACTATTCATTGAAGACAAGTCCTTATCAGGCTCTGTATGGGCATTCTCCATCAGCTCTTGGTCTCAATTCCTTTCTGGGCACACATATGGATGCATCGGTATGGTTCCAAGAACGACAACACATGCTTAATCGAATCAAATTCCATCTGCACCAAGCTAAAGCGAGGATGAAGCTGTTTGCAGACCAACATCGTTCTGATAGGGAGTTCAAGGTAGGTGATCAGGTGTATTTGAAGCTCCAGCCATACCGTCAATCATATGTTGCTGTGAGGTCAAACCTCAAGCTATGTGCCAAGTTTTATGGACCTTTCAGGGTCCTTGCTCGGGTAGGATCGGTTGCTTAAAAATTGGAATTGCCACCTTTAGCTGCCATACACCCTGTGTTCCATGTCTCTCAATTAAAGCTCAATTAAGGTCGAGAGACGACATGCGTTAACCCCGTCCTTGCCAGACACTTATTAGAAGAATGGCATTGTTTCCGCCCCAAAGGCCATCCTTGATAGCAGAGTCACATATGTGCGATGGTGAACCAGTAATTGAGTGGCTTATCAAATGGAGCAACCTCGGCAATGAAGATGCTACTTGGGAGCATGCTGGCCTATATTACATCAGTTCCCTGATTTTCATCATAAGCCTTGAGACAAGGCTTTTTAAAGGGGGGTGCAATGCAATGTACTTACTCCTATATGAATTGATATGATCTATGGTGTATGGGTTATAAATAGGAGTAAGGGGTGGATATGAGACCTTATGCATAATATGAATACACTCTATTTTCTCTCTATCTCTCTCATTTGTCTCTCCCTCTCTTCTAACTAACTTTCCCTCTTCTTCCTCTCTTTCTGTTACTTCTTTCTTGTTCTATTACTCGACCTTCTCCATCGTCGACTATCATCAGCACCACCTCCATACACTACATAGTCCTAATGTGCATATACATTTTACTCTTAAAATTTACATGCATGTCCTTTTAAAATTGGATAAATTGTTACAAGAATAGAAAATGAAGATATTATTTACACCGCAATAAAAAAAATTCACTATATACTCCAAACCTTATGTCTATTGAGATGTAAGATTTTGTGATGTATATAGTAAATTTTTGTAGTACATTTAGGATGGACATGCAAATGGAAAAATATAGTACAAATTAATATGCCTCTAACCCATCTATCAAATGTTCCATCAAAGAAGGAGAAATATTGTTTAAAAAATAAAAGACGTTAGAGAAGGACTAATAAGGATTGACTATATTAATTAACTGCGCTAAAAACAATCAATGTTAGGGACCCAATACCCTATATATGTAACGTATACTGTATAGTTGGAGCCTTTGAGGATTTCTCTATTAATTAATCATGTACCAAACAAAGAGTAAATTGCTTGCTTTGTAAGCAAAAGAAAAAAGAACAGCTACTAACTCACATATATTAGAGTTCACCAAAAGAAAAGAAAAAAACTACTGCATGCAGTAACTCACATTTAAGCAATAAAGTGTATTTAAGTAGATTAAGTCACAAATTACACATATCAATAATGAACCGATTTTGTTGTTGTTGACTTGATTGAGAATAGTAAGTAATAAATTAGATGAATAGATAAAAAAAATTCAACCTCTTTAATTTAGTCAAAGTATCACCAAAGAATTACACGTAACCACCCATAAAAACTTAAATGATAGTAAACCACTCATAAATTTGACTTGTTTTTATAAGACCACTCACACATTAAACCTCTATTTGTTTTGTTTAAAACGACTAAAATACTCATAAATTCAAGCTTATTTGTTTGTACTTTGTAAATGAAAGATGTTGCATGTATATAAGTGTTTGGATTCCAATTGTATTATGTAATTTATAATGCAAAATAGACAAGGTCGTCTTTGGAAAACTAAAAATTTAAGGTAAATTAAGGGTGTGTTTGGATTCCATAATTTATTAATTATATATAATGTAATAGTTTTAACCCGATGCATGTGATTATTTGGTTAAATTACTATTTTACCTCAGTTTTTATGAGATTTTTAGTTATACAACCAACTGCATACTCACATAAACTAAGGTAAATAATTGAATTACAATTAAAATGGAATGGAATTCAAACCCACCCTAAATACTCCAACCAATATATATATCTAAATTGGATTTGCAATGTGAAGAGTCGAGACTTGCAATAGCGATCTTAAGAGTCTCCTCTCCTTCAAATGTTGAATAAAATAGGGATAAACTCTAAAAATAAAACAAGATTATTGCTTTATAAGAAGGGTAAATTAGCTCATATCTTAAATTACAAACCATATCATTTGAAAAAAGCTAATTAAGCTTATATATATCATTTGAAAAATTTGTCGAACATGAATAATTTTATTATAATTTATCCTTTTTTAAAAGGGTAAAAGTAAAACCGGATTATTTAACAAATGATAAGTCTTATGAAAACAAATCATTGCATTAAATAGGGCATATTGCTCAAAACCAGATTATTTTATATTAGACGTTACATATATAGTCCTTCTCAAATGTTTTTTTTTTATTTTGGGTAAACTGCAAAAAAAAAAAAAAACCATCCTTAAATAGGGCATATTGCGCTTAGGGCTGGAAATAACCCGCGGGTACCCGCTCCACCCGCTTTATCCGCATTAATTTTGCGGGTGAAAACCCGCAAAAAAGTGGGTGACGGGTGGAGCGGGTGCGGGTGAAGCGGGTGATGGATGGATTATGGGTGAAGATTTTTCACCCATAACCCGCCCCATTAACCCGCCCCTCAAACCCGCATAAAACCCTAAAATTTATATATATATAATGTGTGTGATTTTACTATTTTACCATCGTCAAGTTTAACTTCTACAAATTCTAATCCTTAATTAGTGCTTTGCCCACCAAATTTCAATTAGAATGAATAGTATAGAGATATATACCCTTCCACTTTCAAATTTCAATTAGCTCATGATTTTAATGCTTTGCCTATAAAAAAATATAAATATATAAACCCACCCCTTTTGTAATTTTGAGTTAAAATAGGACTACTTGTGTTGATTTCGTTTTTTTTTGTTTCACCCATTGGGCACCCGCTCCACCCGCATCACCCGCGCGAGTCGGATGCGGGTGAAAAGGTTTGCAGGTGATGGATGGAGCGGGTGAAACTTTTTACCCGCGGGGCGGGTGATGGAATGACTTCATCCACCCATAACCCGCCCCATTTCCACCCCTATTTGCGCTCAAAACCTCCTCTTAAATTCAATATTATAGAAAACCACCATTTATATATCTTTTGTTTGCCAAAGACCACCCCGCCTCTATGTGTCATTAGTTTCATTAAATGTTTTTGAAAAAACCAAAATTACTCCTACACATATCATTTGTTTGTCTCTCTCTGTGTATCTTTCTATACATATGTACAACTCCACACACACTTTTTTAATTGAAATTATTTGACAATTCTTACGGTTCTATACTAGCAGTCCTTCAATCCATGTCTAAATCTCTCCACAACTCCTATATACGAGATCCCCTTGAATATCGCCCCTCCATATGATAATGGTATTTTGGTAATTTACCGATTTTTCATCTGAAACTTAACGAAATCAGAGAAATAGGGTGATCTTTGATAAACAAAAGGTTTTTTTTTTTTTTTTTTGAAATGAAAAAAATTTGACCATAGAGCAAGCTCTATCAGCCAAGAGCATCCTTGCGGATGAGACTATGCAACAGAGAGTCATCAGGAGTCCAAATACCGTAGTTGGCTGTAGTGATACGTGATAAGCGATCGGCTACCGAATTTGCCTCACGGAATACATGACGAATCTCAACAGAACCAAAAAAGCCCAGCGAGACTAGACTGTCCGAGACAATCATTTCAGAGTCCCCAGTAGGCTTTCCTATACCTTTCATACTTTTTATTATTGTTAAGTTGTCTCCCTCAATGATAAGATTCGTTAACTTCAGTTCTGTTGCGGCCTTAAGTCCTCTCAGAGACCTAAACTTTCGCAGCCACAAACAGAATTGATTGGGGAGGGCCCATTTCCGGCGAAGATTGGGAAACCTACAAGATCACGTATAATGAATCCATAAGAGGTCAAACCATCCGCAGAAAATGAACCGTCAAAGTTTAGCTTATGAGTTCCGATTAGCGGGGGCTCCCATTTAGTTCTTTTCCTCTTTGAAATAATTCTTTGTTTGTCCATATTTGTGGATACGTTTTTGGTGTTTTTACAGTAGTCCGGGCATCTTAAGTTTGATGTCTTCCAGACAAATGTTTGTTCCTTTATAAAGGATAATATGCGTCTTATGTCTGGTGTTATGTTCTCAAATAGCGTTTTGTTTCTGAAGTACCATATACCCCACCAAGCAAAGCAGAGATCTTCGAAACATTTTTTCCCAATCGTATTTTTAATTTCCCATAGTGTGTTGTTTAATTGGTCATCTATGCTGAAACAACCGTTTATTTTCCGAAATGTTCCAGGGTTATTTGCAATCAGAGTTTCCCTCGTAACGGGGCAGTTCCATAATAAGTGGTATAGGTCCTCATAGCAACAGTCGCAATGGGGACAGTTTGTTGGAATTCCCAAGCGCCGTGAAGCTAGTCTGGCTGAAGTGGGAACTCCGTTTTTAAGAATTTTCCATAAGAAAGACTTTATCTTTGGGGGGATATCAAGTTCCCATATCCAATTTATGTCTGATGTTTCGTGTTTTTTGTGGTTAAACAAAAGGTATATAAATGGTGGTTTTTGACAATAATGATTTTAGGAGGTGATTTTGAGTAATATACTCTATTTAAAGGGTTTTTTTTTTGCGGTTTACCCTTTTGTTTTTAGAGACAAATGGGCCAACCCAAAAGAGTAAATGGACGGCCTTCAATAAAATGAGGGCCATGTAATGTACTGTATGTATTATTCATATAGAGAAGAGGAGTTCATTAATTGCCGGCTCTCTTTTGTTGGCCAACGAGTAACCGTTATGTAGGTGCTCCTTTAATTCCCACCGTCTCCCTTTGTTGGAATATGGGGTTGCTCTACCTATTTCGGAATGACTTACTCAAAAGGACTTGCGGGTACTTAAAAGTCTTTGGTTCGAACTCCGAATTACCGCTCTTTATTTACAAATTCAAGGAATATGGGGTTGTTCCGCATTTAAACTAGTGAAATATTTTGAACAACATATAAGTTTGACGAACTACTCCTCCCATTGTTAATAGATTTAAGATGAAATTCCATCGAGTTTATCTGTTGTTTGTATAATCTGAACATGAGCCCACACGCGATCTCCCTTCAACTTGTCTTGACCCCACCAGATCCAGACGACTTTAACACCCTTTCGCTCAATGCAGGGGTTTATTCCACTTGTTTTCACCTCTCGATATTTTAAGATGATTTAATTAACTTACGTTTTTATGGTATAAGTTAGAGAAGATTAATTAAATAACTTAGATTTATGGTATACTGAACATCTTATGCGAGTGAAATGTGTAACAGACAAGGGTAGTTTAGTCCTTACACATAGTCAGCTTGAATTAGGAGGTGTTGGTGTATAAATAGAGGCCTAGGCTGTAGAGATTCATTCACAAAAATACAGAAAACCATCTTCAAGAAATATCTTCTGCCTCTGTAACAACTCCAGCTGAAACTCTATTTCAATGGGGTTAATTCAAACTTGATCAACTATTTTTCATGGTATCATAGCACATGGATCGATTCGATGCTAGAACAAGAGCAGATCGAATTTTGTGAAAGATGTGAAATGATACATCTCATATTGATAATATGAATAATCCAAACCTTGTATATATGTCAAATTGTCAATGACCGCGCTATTCCTATTGTTGATTAGTTTTAGGATGGAACCCTACTGCTCATGTGTGCTCGACTTGGTTAGCGCATGATGCATTCGGACGTGTAGACACCCACGTCATATGACCCACCAGAATTTCACATGGTATTAAAGCGATGTAATCCTGGTTCCTGGTCTAACGGGCTAGCCAACCTAAATTAATCTAATAGAGAAATATTTTTTAAAATTTAATTATTTTAACTTTTCTTAATATTGTTTTTCTAGGTTATTTCTATGTTTGGTACAGAATCTTGAGATTATTAACATAAGCTCTTGGGATATTTGAAATTCTAAATATTTTGAGTGATGTATTCATCAAGTCATCATCTTGTAGCTTAGTTACTTAATGGAATTTGACAAACTTTTTTTTTTCTTTTTTTCTGATAAGTATTCGGATGACCATGTCCAAAAGCATCATGAGATATGTGAGAGAAGGCTACAACTCTCACTCTCGACAAAGAGGTTTTGGTACTTGACTTAATCATGTCAATTTTTCAATAATAGTTGGTTTTTATTTTTATATGATTTATGATTATAAGTCAGTCTCCTTTAATCTGTAAATTATTTATACTCAATTGAAATGTTTGAATAACTCCTTGTCTAAGGGTCATGGCTTCGATCTTTAATGGGGTTTGGTTTCCAATCCTAGAGGACCCTCCCAGTCACGTCTAATAAAGCTCACCGAGGACTTTTTGTTTGTGTTAGTTGCTTCCCGAGGGTTTGCTCGCGTTTTCAACTAAAAAATAATTGAGCTCTACGGAGTTTTGTTAAAGTTGGTTGGACCCAGTTGTGTGAGTCTACATATGAGAGACACGAACAACACATAAATCCAACGAAGTTTCATCTCAACATCAATATATTGGCAATTAGTGTAAGTTCCATCCAATGCACTGAACATACATTTATACACTATTATAAAGAATTTAGATAGATTTCAATAAATAAATAAAATAACTTAAATATAAATTATTTTTCTACCAAGAAATAATACTATATAACTTGATGGAATGTCACACTTTGTCCCCATCGTGCATTCAACGGATACAAAAGTGGGTGGATGATAATCATTCATTTTCACATATAGGTCCACTTTGTTTGTGTTATTCTCTCTCTCTCTCTCTCTCTCTCTCTCTCTCTCTCTCTCTCTCTCTCTCTCTCTCTCTCTCTCTCTCTCTCTCTCTCTCTCTCTCTCTCTCTCTCTCTCTATATATATATATATATATATATATATATATATATATATATATATATATATATATATATATAGGTCCACTTTGTTTGTGTTATTCTCTCTCCCTCTCTCTCTCTATATATATATATATATCTTAAAGGCAAAATTGCATAAAACTACCTTTTCAATAGAATATTTTACGTGAAACTACCTCTTAAAACAAAAATTACAGAAAATCGTCCTTTAAAACTGTTTTCTTTGCAAAGTCACACCCATCACCCAATTTTGTTAATTAAATTTTAAAGTGCGTGAAAATCAATTATATCCCTTGTTTTTATTATTATTTTACTTTATCCAATCGATATTAATTAGTTTTACCTTTTAACATGTTTTTCAAAAGTAATTTTTTTTTATAAATTACCATTTTTTACATATAATTTCACACTTCTTAGTAAAACACTCTATAAGAATTTTTTTTTTTTTTATTTATAGTGTTTTTTTTGCTTTTGAAAAACATGTTAAAAAGTTAAATATCAACTAATATCAATTGAAATGAGTAAAATAATAGTAAAAATAAGGGGTATAATTAAATTTCCACACAGTTTAACATTTAATTAACGAAAATTGGGTAATGAGTGTGACTTTGCAAAGAAAACGGGTTTAAATGACGGTTTTTTGCAATTTTCATTTTAAGGGGTGGTTTCACGCAAAACACCTTATTTAAAGGGTGATTTTCTGCAATTTCGCCTTTTTTAAATGTGAGTTCTTCTTGAGGTTGTCGACACATAATATAAGTAAGTAATAAAATTTGAACCCTTCATTTTTTATAAGAATTTCTCTCTCTTATCGTTAGAGTAAGGGGACATCATTTTCTCTTACATAAAAATAGTATCACTATTAGTTTTAATCCATGTCTTTAGAGTGGTATATAAGGGTTATAAATTTCAATTTAACAACTATATTTTCCTAAATAATAATATTTAAACCCCATAAATATATTTTAAAAATAATTAAATTAGTAAATCTAGAGGTATCTTTCTCAAGTTAAAACGATACTATAAAACAAATGGTACATTGTTGTGTGGGAAAATAGTTTTTTTTTTTGGTTAATTATCTAAAAGGTGGCATAGTGGGATTAGTGGCCTTATTATAAATAATTAATGCAAAGGTTAAGCTAATGACATCAGAGAGAAGCTCTCGAATTACAATACTGTATTAGTAAGTGTTCAACACATGCATGAATTTGAAAGACTCAAAAACCAGTTTGCCAAGCTACTCGTAATTAGAGTTGGTTTGGTTAACAATTGAAAAATCCAGGAGTGAAAAAACCTAGGAAGTAGGATAAATACATGTGTTTGGTTATAATTTTTTTTCTTTTAAAATCCAGGAATTTGAATTCCCAGTAATTCCAATTCCTATGAAATGAGAGAATTTAACTTACCTAAGGGGACTAGATAAGTTGAACTTACACCATTGTGGGTACAAAATTACCACTTCCACCATTTGAAATTCCTATTATTTAAAAACTAACCAAACATCTTTTTTCCATTAACCGGAAGTACAATTGACGGGAATTTAATTCACGTGTATTAAATTCCTGGGAATTGCACTTCCCATGTTCAACCAAACGAGGCCTTATATTAGCTTCAATATTGTATTAATAATTGTTAAATATATGTTAATAAACTCGTATGATGTTTGGTAAATCTAACAGTTAGAGTAGCAGAAGAAAACTTGTAAATAGAAAATCATAAGCTCCGAAAAACTTCGGTGAGTAGCTGTTAAAATACTCTCATTTCAAAAACAAATTAAACTAAAATCTTATATTTATGTCATTTACAATTATATAATATAAAAAAAAATAAACTCCACTAATTCAAATCCAGCAACACCGAATAAATTAAGAGTGGGTCGCTTCAATTGTATGGGAAAATAGTGACAGTGCACCGTATGCATGTGTTTCTATGGAATAATATTTTAATCTACAAATAAAACAATATAAAAGTAAACCTTGCAAATTAAAATAAACACATACAAAGTGTAAAACTCGGTTCGAACTCGTTCATTTTCTAAACAAACCGAGTATGAGCACATTTTTTTAAGCTCGATCCAAAGCTCGGCTTGTTCGAATTAAGCTCGAATAGCTCGTCTTTTATGGAATTTCTAAAATTTTCTTTAAGTTACTCTATAATGAGCAAGCAGAATAGCTTAAAGCTTGAAAAAAGCTCGACTCGAACTCGTTCATTTCTGAAACGAGCCGAGTATGAGCACATTTTTAAGCTCGAGTCAAAATTTACGCTCGACTCGAGCTCGTTCAAGACTTAAATGAACTAAATATGACCAAGCAATACTCGGTTCGTTCGAGTCGAATAATAGCACTACCATTTAGTTAATAAACATATATATGATGACCTCCTACAACTGCTGCAATTTTAAATGGACGTTGGATTTTTGTCCTTCCAAGCCCAATTATAGACATGAATTTGACTTGTTTAGAAAGGTGCAAAAACAAGATAAAAACTAAAGTAAAAACCATACTATTTATGGGAGTTAATGAGTTATATTGAGCCACATTGATTAATTTCAACCTCGTATACATCAACCAAGGAAATCTCCTACCCACAAACTCTTACCCTCCCTCAAATCTATACAATCCCTCTTCGATTTCGGCCATCCAAAAGATTGAAATCTACCAATTAATATCCCCTCCAAACTCCTCCAATCCGAATTAAAAAATAAAAACCTTCAAAAGGAATAAACAAGCAACTCAATTACCTTCGCGAGAAAAACAATAAAGGATGGCTATATCTACGAGGAAAGCGATAGCCCTCGGCCTCACTATGGTCGTGGTTCTCTCGGTATTGATCAAGGTTGCGGAGGCTACAGAGATGAAGCCAGAGGATGGTGATCTTCCGATAAAGCACAAGAAGAGGGTCTCGTTCAAGCGTCCTATATTTACGACTGACTTTGATGATGAACGTTTTGACAACATTATGTTTGAGAGTATGGATGACGACGACGACGATATTACCCCTAGGTTGGTCGTTTTGGGACATTAGAAAGGAGTTTATGTTGGCTTTATATAGGTTTATTTTTGCTTGATTTATATGGCTTAAATGTTGATGATATAGGCCATTTAATTTGTTATTACCATCTAGATCTTTAGATATGATCACCATATTGGGGAAAAAAGGCAATAAAATGTAGGAGGGGTATACTCGAAGGCTGAAAAAATGTTGAACTTATTTAGATAGATATGATGAATGGCTCTAAATGTGGCCAATTAATTGATATTTCAAACCTCTAAATGTTTTGTAATGTGGTAATCTTGTGAATTTATGGAAAATCAAATGTAGAATTATTTTTGGTACGTTGTATTATTTTACATTATTGAAATAAAATGACATCCCACGATGGCTTGAGCTTTTGTGTTAAAATGGTGGATTTCTATCTTATAACAAAAACAAAATATAAACATGGCACGACTCTCGTTTTCATATAACCAGACCGAAATTTTTCGGAATTTCACAAACATAAATTATTTATTTGTGTTTAAATATATATACTCTGGAAATTACTAAAAATACATTTTCTTACCTATATATTCACACACTCGGTTCAAATTACTAAAAATTCAAAACTCTGGAAAATTGACTCCTCCGATCTAAAATGTTCAGATATATTCCATTTGTTAATTGAAACATTTAATTTTACACTTTTTTAAGAAATCAAATTAAAATACACTATACCCCTAATTATTATTTAAATTTTGGGTAAACAGCAGGAAATCACCCATAAAATACACCGTATTGCTCAAAACTACCCCTAATAAAGCTAATTACCGGAAACCACCCTTTAAAACCATTCCGTTAGCAATCAGCCACCCTTTTTAGACTTCCATCCAAATCTCAGTTAAATTTGTGAAATTACAAAAATACCCCTGATTTTTTAATGTATTTTAATGAAGAGAAAGGATACCCAATAACATGTGTTCTTCCTTCATGCCAAGTGAGAAAGCGAAGATTAACACTAAAGGGTAAGAGGAAAGTGGAGTTTCAATGTCATGTCAAAAATTTTAGGTTTTGTTGATTTCAATTCGGGGGGAAATTTTAGATCTAGATATTTTAGGAGACATGGAAGTTTGTTGAAATTTAGCCATTAATAAGTCTTTGGGTTCAAGAAGATGCGTTGTTTGTGAGTCAATATCAGTTCTGGAAACGAAGCTTTTGACTGTGTTTTGAGGGTTGAATTTCTACTACGCTTTTGGAATTGAGAAATTGCATTTGGGGGGGGGGGGGGGGGGGGAAGGGGTTGTTGAACTTGGATTGAAAAGCTGCGTTATTTTTTATTGATGATGAATCTCTACTATTTTTCTTTTGGAATATGGGTTTATGTAACCCTAATCTCTATTTGGTTTATTTCCTTCATATCTACCATGAAATTGATGGTGGTTTATATTTTGGGGGTTGAATTGATTGTGAAGCAAGTGTGTTCTTTTGGGGGGTTAATTTTCAATTGTGTTTCTTTTGAAATTCGGGTTTATATAATATCTCAATTTACTTTGGTTTCTCTCCGATCTAGTATGAATCTGCAATTTTTGTATCTTGTGCTTTTTTTTTTTTTTGGTTTTAAGGGTTAATTGTATTGAAATGAAAAGTAAGAAATATATACAAGGAGGGAGAGAGTACCCTCGCCCGTAGGCTATGAAGGCTCTATACCAAAATCATGGAATCAACATAGTGTTGTTCCAATCTATGTGGTGTGTTGAACACAAGGTTCGGTGCAACTCTAGTTTCTTCAAGCCAATGCTATCGGAGGTCGAACCCGCACCCTAAAGTTATATTAGCATAATTCTCCCTTCGGCTCGGTCAACAAGAGAATTACACCCACATAACTTTATCACACCAATAACCCAAGATTTAAGGTTCTAATGTAGCTATTACAAGATAGTCGAGGTTACATAACATACGGTGACCATATACATCAAAGGCAAAACAAAAAGGAGTAAGCCTTTGAAACCAATGAAAGCTAGGGTCATGGCAGGTGGTCTTCAATCCACTGAAGCTTGACAATCTTCCATAATCATCACATGTGGAGCACTTCATTATGGTAGACATGAATCTGTGCTAGTCTCCTTGAAGTCGTGAAATGTAAGGAGAAATCATGTTGTAGCACCTTGTAGACGTGGAGTTTAATTGTACGAACAATCTCCGCAGCACTCTTGGCCTTGTTTTCAAAAGCTTTCTCGTTCCTTGCACTCCATAGTTGGTAAATTGTAGCTGCAAAGGCCACTCTTCTCGACTTTGCTTGCCATCCTTTTCCTTTGGCTTCTTTCTTTAACCACTTAAGTCCACTCTTAAGGGTACCCATTCCACGCCATATACCAAGCCATTCCTTCACCTGTGTCCACACATCGGCAGATAGGTCACAAGCAAAGAATACATGTTCATGTGTTTCCAGAGCAAGGTTACAAAAGTGACAGTTTAGTGGTACTTCCCTTGTTCTGATCTTATCATTAGTTGCAAGTCTGCCCTTAGCTGCTACCCATAGTATGAAAGAGTGTTTGGGGATGATTGATTTGTCCCACACCACCGAGTGCCAAGGAGGCTTAGGAACCTTCCTCCTAAAGTAATTGTAAGCAACTTCAATTTGAAACCTTCCCCCTTGGTACCAGCCCTGTAGTGTGAGAGCAGTTGTATCTATAGACCCTACAAAGGTTAGAAGTCCATCCCTAATAGATAAAATCTTCTTAATCAATGGAGAATCATTTTTCTTATGGACTTGCCAATTCCAAACACTTCCTTGTTGAATATATTGGTGGTGTATCCATCTAATCCAAAGGCTATCCTTCTTCCTAAATATATCCCAAAGAAGTCGAGATAGGAAGGCATCATTCCATGTTTTAAGATCTTTTAAACCCAATCCTCCTTCATCCTTAGGGAGGCAAACATCCTTCCATTTTATCCTGTGGGATTTCCAAAGGAATTTAGCACAGATTCTGTTGATATTATCAATCAGAGTAGAGGGGGAGGGGACAATTGAGAACCAAAATGCCTGAATCCCTTGCAATACAGTTCTAATTAATTCAACTCTCCCTGCATAAGACAAAGTTTTCGAGTTCCAGTAGCTAATATTGGTAAGTATCTTATCAAGGAGGGGAGAGAATTGTGAAACTGTCAGTTTTCCTGAGGAGATGGGAATTCCCATGTATCTAAATGGAAATACACCCTGTGAGAAACCTGTTCTAGCAGTTAAGTATAATCTGTCTTCAGCTTTAACACCTGCAAGGAAGTAAGCAGATTTTGTAGTGCTAATTTGTAGGCCAGAGACATCAGAGAAATGTTCTAAAGAATCAAGCAAGATACCCATGGAAGCTTTATCTCCTCTAGACAACAAAATCAAATCATCAGCATATGCAAGGTGACTAATCTGTAAGAGTTTACATTTAGGGTGGAAACTGAAATCTGGCAATCTAGTTTTACATCTCAGTAATCTTGACAGATAGTCAACAGAGAGTACAAAAAGCAGGGGGGAGATGTGATCTCCTTGTCCAAGGCCTCTTTTTCCTTGGAAGAAACCATGTAAACTCCCATTAATATTGATTGAGAAAGTAGGAGAGCTCACACATTCCATGACCCAATGAATAAATCTGGTGGGAAAATTTAGATGAACAAGCATTTGAGTGATGAACTTCAAAGAAATGGTGTCATAAGCTTTCTTCAGATCAAGGTTAAGTATGCAACGAGGGCTTATTCTCTTCCTAGTATACTTCCTAATGAGTTCCTGGAGGAGCATTATATTTTCAGACATTGCTCTACCTTCTAGGAAGCCAATTTGAGAGGGTGAAATGATGTCCTTAAGAACTGGCCCTAGTCTGTTAGTAAGCAACTTTGTAATGATTTTATAGGAGACATTACAGCAGGAGATTGGTCTAAAATCATTGACACATTTAGCATTTCCAGATTTAGCAATAAGGGCAATTGAAGTATGGTTAGTTTGTTTCAATAAACTGCCAGAAGAGAAGAACTCCAAAACTGCCTTTGTAAGTTGCTGACCAGTGATGTCCCAAGTGTCTTTGAAGAATTTGGATGTGAACCCATCTGGCCCTGGTGACTTATCATCCCCAATCCTCCAAAGTGTATCTTTAATTTCCTCAGCAGTGACTGGTCTCAACAGATCCTCATGCTTTTCATTTCTGAGCAGTGCACCTCTGATGAACGGTTTTTAGTCGCGTGAACCGTATCAAAATAATTTCGAACCTACCTAACTAATGTAGTGTGGTAAACACGAGTCGATCCCACAGAGAATCAAGTTATTCCTAAGTTAAGTTTATTTACCAATTAATATGAAACGGGGGGTTTTGAGTGGTTGAAATAAGAAAGAAAATAAAATAAACTATAAACAAATTGAAAGAGATAACAGTTAATAAAATAGTTTCATCTACAAATATCCACTTTATTTGGTTGAATTAATATTGTAACTTCCTCTTGTCCTTTTAGTTTTCCTATGAATGTCCTTGTCCCGACCTAATATAGTTACTAGTCTAACCAGTCCTAGCAACCCTTATCAATCGAACAGTCCCTAAAGAAGGATTTAACCCACTTGATAGCTTTAAGTTCAGAGATTAACCAAGGTATTTGCAGTCCCTAAAGAGGGATTTAACAACACATCCAACTTCCTACTCATTCAATTAGTTCAACCAGCCCTAAAGGAACAAGTTTGCCACTTGGGTTAAGGTTCACAACCATGAATTTACAAAACCCTAGCAATTGAATCAACTCTAACTAGTTGTGCGGGCTAGATAGAATAAAACAATCAAACATTCAAGCACAAAGAAGTCGAAACATTCAATATAGGAAATAAGGAACAAGATTCAGAAACTCACAATCAATCCAAACAAAGCTTCAAATTGTAGACGAAACGGGAGAGTTTAGATCTCCATAAAAATAAAACAAAACAATTAGGGTTAAAGATGAATCAAACTGGTCTCGGTAGTCGGCCGATCACTGTCACATTCGGCCTCACATTCGTTCCCCCCTTTGTCGTAGGAATGTTGATATATATATATAATCTGATAAACCTAATCTAACTATTCTATCTATCCTATAATATATAATATTATTATATCTAATATATTTAAATATAATTTCCTGCAGCCAAAGAAACTCCATTGGCATAGTCCTAATTAAAATTAAGAATGTAGCGGCCGAATTCCACTTCAACGGTTTGAAAGCTACGAACCGGCTCATATTGTCCTCTAATTTATAAAATCACCCCATAAGTTACGATCAATCTCCGAATTCATCCGATCCAGCCCGAAAATACCTGAAATATATAAAATACGAGTGTAGACTCCGAAAACCAAATAATATAAATTAAGCTATAAAATATGTAAAAATGCTCTAAACTAATATGCAATTCTACACTAAAAACATGACTAAACTATACTCTATCAAACTACCCCAGGCTTAGACTTTTGCTTGTCCTCAAGCGATGAAAAACAAATATAGAATTAATTATCCCACAAATAAGATCTTCATGCTATAATTTAGAAAAGCAACATCACGTAGTAGAAGCCATGAATAAGAGAAAAAATATCCTACCAAGTATATGAGCGATTCAATAGTAAAGACAAATTTAATCCAACCTCACCGGGATAATGTGTTTCACTCAAGCTCTCATGTGTTTTGGCTTTAAAGTCCAACTCTCAACTCAATTCAAAATGCTCTAGACACCGTGAAAGTTATCACTTGCAAACAACATCATGAGGACTTTTATAGGGTTGTAATGGGGCTTTGGTAGGAATATAAGGCAAGAGAAATATTTAGGCTCGTGGTGCTAAAAATCCGGGAAAAAGGAACAACAACCAACCAGAACAACACCAAAACTTCCATACTTCGCAAACCATTCCAATAACATAAACTCCAATACACATCACTAAGCACTTTTCGATTTCAATAACCATACAACTCGTGCAATTTTTCCATTTCGATGATGACTTCTTTTCTTTTCTGCTTACTTTTGCCCCTAGGTGAATTTTATTACTCCTAAGTGAATTTTATCCTCCTTAGGCCCCTAGTAATAAGTCATCTATATTATGCAATAAGGGTTACCTTATTTCGGCTATGCCTCTCGCAATGCACAACCATACATATATCATCTCCACTTAAAGCAACTTCAACATAAAGATTTTTCACCAATTCTCCTCCTAATTCCCGGATAGGGTCAGGCTAATCATTGGCTATGATATATTTTTGTGGAGCTATAAAAAAAGAATAGGCTTTAAGGCTCAGATGAGATTCAAGCAAAGGATAATATGTAAGGTAGATAGGGTATAATATGGCTAAAGAAAACATGTCTCAATCATTTGAAATTTACAAGCAACAAACATGTGCAATACGGTCATGAAAAAGAAGCATATGAAGAGTATTATCACACAATAAAAGCAAAAGGAAAATAATTATGAATAGTCCCTATAAGGCCAAAAATCAAACTCACAAGGTTATATTTTTTTTTAGATTTCAATTTAACCTCAACTATGAACCATACTTGCTCAATTATATTCTCAAATCATGCTCCAAAAATCATTTTCAAGCAATTCAATCCAATCATGGGATTTATGCAATAAGATCATAAAAATAAATTAGAGGACAAACTAAACCAAGATGGATATCGTTAATAACCCCTAAATGCAATGAAATGCATGAAAAAAATTGAAAAAAAAAAAACAAAAAAAACAAATATAAATATATAAATACGGAGCTACACTAAAATTCCCCACCCCATGCTTAAAATCTTACTTTGTCCTCAAAGTAAAGAAAAAAGAATGAAAAAGGTAGAGGAAACTCACAATGGCATTCCGGGCAACCATTTAGCTCAAGAGGAGGTACATCCCAGAAATTTCAGCAACATATTAAAGTAACCGTGCCTATCCAACACCACAAACAACAACAGCAACAAAAACAAGAAAGTTTGCATTGCCATCAGTGGCCAATTTAGTTCAGTAGCAAAGGAATATCAAACTCATGAAATTCGGCAAGATAGATGACTATTCCTAAGTACTAACACCCTTAAAATATGATAAAAGACTAGAAATTACAGCCTTGGATGTTTGAGCAGAAGCTTTCAGCAACGACTTGGATGCAACTGATATTGTGAAACGTCTTGGAGTTGAAAAAATATAGACAGTCTCATTTGTAATTTGTCCTGGCCAAAACAAAAGACGAAGAAAACACACCACAACCAAACACATTCCAACATCCAAGAAAACTATATCATCCAAGATTAAGAACAACAAAGACCCCATACCAAAATCGGTCCATGTAAATAGATGCTCAATCACTTATGACAATTTTAAAACATGGAATTCAAGTGATTTCAGGGAGCAACCTAGTGAGGGAAAAAAACATAACCATACTATACCACAAATTATCTACCCGAGTTACAAATAGAAACTTCAACAAAACAAAGCCAATAATAGATTATAAAGCATGAACAAATCGAGTGCTGGAACAAATCCAATTCATACAGCCCTATTCAACCATCGACTAATCAGGGGCTGCTCGATCAAATCGAACAAATACTCAACTAATTCTGCAATATCATATCAAAGCATCAACATTCCCTTAACCCATATCCAAGAACACTTGAGCAGTAACAATTCCGAAGCACAAATCAACTCTGCCACTGATTCAGAATCAAATTCACAAAATTCAGATCATGATTACAAGTGACAAGGAAATCGATTCCCAACCTGCACATACCGAGCGGAGATTGCAGTCGAAGCCTGGAAGCAGCAAGGATGGAAGCGGGGTCGGCGGGTAGGACTGAGTACAGGAGCTGTGTGTAGTTGGCGATCAGAGGCTGCTCGCAGGAGGGGAAGAAGATTGGGGCAACTCCTGTGCTGGGTAGGAGGGCAAGAAAAGTGGGGGATCCAGTGGAGTAGTGGCGGCCGGCGGTGAGAGGCTACAGGTGGCGTCTGTTGGCGGTCGAGGAGCACAGCGAAAGAGAGAAGAACAGGTCCGGAGAGAGGAGGCACGACCACACGGAGCAACAACAACCATGGCGAGTTGGAAGCAGTAGATCCGTGAAGCGCCGGCGAGAGAAGGATGGTGATTGAAAAATTGATGGTCTGGTAGCCAGTGCGGTGATCAGAAGGAGACGGATCAGAGGAGGACGGAGGGGGCGAAGGGCGAGGGAAGGAGGACGGCGGTGCGAAGGAGGGCGGCGCTCAGCAGGGAAGGAAGAGGGAGACGGGACTACGGGAGGAGGTTTTTTTTTTTTTTTATAACGGAAATTAAAAAATAATAATATATATATAGGATAAATTGATCCCTAACTAAAAATAAAAAGAAAGAAAAAAAAACATACCTTGGTTGGCTCACAATCTCTCTCAGATCGATTCAGACATTGTTAAAACCCTTAACAACTTGTCAAACTCTTGGGCACTTATCCCACATAAACGAGCATGACTCTCTGTAGAGGATATGTAATACCACCAATTCAGTTCCATTTGTGGCTTGTCAAAGTATGCACTCCTCTTTTGCCATCTCTTTGCCATCTCTTAGCTCTGTGCCCATTTACACCCTCAATAAATTCAAACAACAGAATCCTCTTTGTGAAATTTTCCTTATCTTGCTCATCTATCCAATCTTCTAAGATCTCCTCGTCAAAAGAGATGATAGCGCAGTCGTCACTGACAACCACCTCCGTCTGCATAGGAAAACTCTCTGAAATAATTGGAATTGTAATTTGTTGAGCCACTTGGATCCGCCTTATCTCATTATTGAAATCAGTTTGGATCATTATAAGTTGGGACTCCATTGCAGCAAAGTACTCTTCCATACGGGGCAACATGGACGATTCTTGTGATGATTGTGGTGCCAGACATGGAGGCTCTAGTTGTCCGATTTGGAGCTCTAATTGTGCAATCTCATGTATGATATCCATCTCACGAGAAAGTTGAGTTTTGCACAAATGATGTACTTCCATAACCTTTTCAATCGGAACCCTAAACACTGGACAATCTTTAAATACATGATTAGAAACTCCGCAAAAATCACAAAATAAACCCTGAGTCATCTTTAGAGGGAACCACCTAGACACAAACACAAATAGTTAGTAGCACGAGTGTTATGAACCGTAAGATAGGCTCACAACAAAGTTAATTATATACAATAATTGGCAAACACACAAACAAAGAAATAAACTTTGATTCCCCGGCAACGGCGCCAATTTGATGAACGGTTTTTAGTCGCGTGAACCGTATCAAAATAATTTCGAACCTACATAACTAATGTAGTGTGGTAAGCACGAGTCGATCCCACAGAGAATCAAGTTATTCCTAAGTTAAGTTTATTTACCAATTAATATGAAACGGGGGGTTTTGAGTGGTTGAAATAAGAAAGAAAATAAAATAAACTATAAACAAAGTGACAGAGATAACAGTTAATAAAATAGTTTCATCTACAAATATCCACTTTATTTGGTTGAATTAATATTGTAACTTCCTCTTGTCCTTTTAGTTTTTCTATGAATGTCCTTGTCCCGACCTATATTAGTGAATATTAGGTCGGGAATACAATATTAATATTCCCGCGCCACCAAAACAAGCCACCCCGGAAAGAAATAAATGGAGTGATTTTTAAAAACAAAATATTAATAATAAAATAAACTAATATTATACAATAAAATAAAATATTAGTTTAACATTTTGAATCAGACTTATAAGGGCACACACAGTAGTGTACACCTTCCCTGTTCTTAGACAAAAAATAAGTAAATAAAAAAGAAAAATGTGAATAACAACTTGAAGTTGTACTTCTGCAACAACACTATCAAGTGCTGCACTTCACCACAAAGTTAAAATGAAAGCCAACCACATGGGGACAGGTGTACAAGATTGCCCCACTATTAGTCAACAAAGTTGGCATCTATTTTTTATATTATTTTAGTAATTTGAAGGAGTTTTTTTTTAAATCATTTACACAATATTTAAATTGATATACTATTATTTTAATAATTTCAAATTTTATCAACAAAATCATTTACAAAATATGTGAATAATAATAATAATATCATACTTCAATATAATTAATAATATTAGTTTAATGAATAAATCAATTTATAATGTCAAGTTAGAAGAAAATCGAAAATGAATAAAAATTGAGTGAGGATCCCGAAAGTGAAGTGCATAGATGTGGGCGTAATTGATAAAAAAAATAATATAAAAGTGTGGTTTTATGCTGATATGGCAGAGAAAAAGTGGGCGGAGTACAGGGGCAAATGCACACGGATATACATGGCCTAAGAAAACACTCATAAGAGAAGAGTTTAATAAGCCCATTCAAGATGGACTCCGTTATGATAGTATATAAAGATTTACAAATAGATATATGTTATATATTGATTTAATATTTTGAATTAAACTCATTGGTTACATGAAAGATTAAAATCAATTGCAAAAGGAAAAAATGGGGAAAATAAAAAATATATAATTGGTTTAAAATGAGAGGATTAAGATGGATATGACACATAGGTGAAAGCTCTTATGTTTTAAGAGTTTATATAGATGTAGATATAGATTGGTCACGTGAAAGATTATAATCAATTGCAAAAGGGAAAAGAGGGGGAAAATAAAAAATACAGTTGGTTGAAAACGAGAGAATTAAGGTCGATGAAACACATCGGTGAAATCATTTATGTTTTAAGAGTTTAATTAATATGTAGATATATATAGATAAACTGATATTTGGAGTTCAACTTGGAAGGAGATTGAGGGAGACATGGACCAAGATGTGATGTTGGGTGAGGATGTTGTCCCGAGAAAAGATAGCTTCAAGTATTTAGGGTCGGTAATGCAGAGTAAACATCGGACTCAAAGGGATGGTAGAAGTGGATGGTTGCGCCAGGGGTTTTATGTGATAGAAAAGTGCCCCAAAGCTCAAGTGAAAATTCTACATAATGGTAGTTAGACTCGCAATGTTGTATGAGGTTGAGTGTTGGGCGACTACGAAGGCACAAGAGCAGAGGCTAATGGTGGAAGAGATGAGGATGATAAGATGGATGAGTGGATTTACTAGACTCGACAAGATTAGAAATGATGTTATCCGCGACAAAGTAGGAGTATGCAGTATCCGAGATAAATTACGGGAGTCAAGGTTTCGTTGGTTTGGTCATGTACAGAGGAGAGATCTAAGCGCGCTAGTACGTAGGTGTGACAGTTTAGAGATCGATAGAGTACGATGGAGCCCGAAGAAGAGTTGGAGGAGTTGATTAGACAAGATTTTGCCCTTCTGAATCTTAACGATAGCATGGTTATGGATAGAACGCATTAGAGAAGCATCATCCATGTCAGAGAGGGTTAGACTGGACCTTAGAGGTGTGGTAGAGAGCGTATCCCCTCCCCCTCATTCTCACACCATTTCATCCCTTAATCTTCTCCTTTAGTTTTATTTGTTATACTTGTCCTTTTGAGTTTTTCTATGATTATATGTTGGTGTTTGGGTCACTAGAAAACACTCCTTTGACATTATCGGAAAAATAGTGTGTACAACTTGGCCCCCTAGACCCTGCCCCGGTGGGATAACTGGAAATGTTGATGTTGTATAATAGAACTAATCAAAGTTATTGAAGTAAAGAGAAATTATAAATAAAATCCTTTCAAAAAGAAAAAGAGATCAAGGAAACACTTTTAAAAGGAAATAAAAAAATGCTTAAAACCTTGGTCGTCTAGGAATTCGAATTATTTTCTTTTCAAAAAAAAAATGCATAAACAATCAACACAAAGACTAGCGATGAATTAAAAACTGAAACCTCATCATTCTTTCTTCACCTCAATCGACGAGGGGAAAGATTGAGCTGATAAGATGAAATTATTGAAACAGACCCCTAAATAAACAAATTAAATATTTATATATTGAAACTCTAACTGGATCACAAGTGAGGAGTCCTGGGATGTCGATCAGATAAGTTCATTAACAACTAGCGGTCATGATTGAATGAATAATAAAACGATTCAATTGTATCCTCAATCCTGAACCTTTTTGGCTAGGAATTTATAGGAAATCAACCACCATAGTCATCCACGACAAGAATAAGAATGAACTCAAATATGGAATCTCCAATATAACAAGAGAAGAGCATCATAAAAATTGGTACCAAGAAAGAATTGAACAAATATGAGATATAGGTCAAAGAGATGAAGCGAAAGCTAAATCCAAATCAGAAAACAATTAAAACTAAAGCCAAAATCAAACTAGAAAGTAGGGACAAATCTAATCAAACAACTAAAAGAGGAAGCAAATAACGCAGGTAATCAGTTGAGGCATCTCTCATCCCAATTGATTCATACCCCAGTCAAATGACATGGATTTTACAAGTAAACTTCTTTTTATGAAATAAACATTAAATGAAGTGAGATTTTTTGTTTGAAAAAAGTGCATTCATGCAACTAGGACTGGACCTAAGGCGAGGCCAAACAGGCCTTCGTCTCAAGCCCAATTAGCTCAAGGGGCCCAAAGTTAATGTAAGTGTATATGTATTTTAAGAATAAAAATAAAAAAGAGAAGATTTTTTTTTGGAATTAGAATTGATGTTTGCTAAAATTGGCATTGGAGTTGAAATTTGGCCCTTGTTTAACCATTGGAATTTGCTCCCTGTGGCTAATTGTATACATCCAATGTGCAAATTCAATGAGAAGTAAATGCACAAAGGGATTGAAATTTTTATGAGGAAAATTTGCGTGCATAATTTACAAATTACATATGAGAAAACAATTGTGCAAGGAGCTAAATAAAGAAAATTGAAGGAGGAGGAGAAGTAAAAGGGCCCAATTTTCTTATCTCGCCCCAGACCTCCGAAATCTCAGGTCTTGCCCTGCATGCAACATAAATTCTAATAAAGCAGAAATTTCAGTAAATATCAAATCATATATCAAAAGTAAGATAACAAAACCTAGAGCTGGCAAAATCCGACCCGAACCCGAAAATCCGACCCGGTCGACTCGAAACCGATTATTCTGAACACCGACACAACCCGCCCATTTTGGACCCGAAATCCGAATGAACCGAACCCGATTAACCCGAAACCCATTAAGACCCAAACCCGTTATAACCGAAACCCGAAATAACCCGAACTTTAAGCTACAATCTAGTAATTTTTTTAAAATGAATATTGAAATAATGAAAGCCCGAGACAACCGAAACTCGATACAATCGAAACCCGAACCCGACCCAACCGATTGATCAAATTATTAGACATTACCCGAAACCCGACTAACCAAACCCAAATCCGACCCGACCCGCCCGATTGCCACGTCAAAACCAATAGATAAAAATGATCAATACTGAATTTAATAATGAATTAGGTGGAAATAGTAGGTATAATGACAAGGGATTTATAGTTTGCAGAATTTATAAGATAGATAAGCATCCACCATAATTGCACCTTGACAGTGCCTGATAATGCATATTTCATATAGGCATTATATGTGGTTCTTATTGCATTTATATAAGAGTTTTGCATATGTTTTGGTCTAGTTTTGTATCTTTCTCGTGAAGTATTAAAGTTCGGAATCTACACATTTTTAGTGTTTATTCTGCAGTTTTACATTCCGATATTGGATGGGATCTTGGAGGAGCTTAAATGACATGCTTTGGAGCATATGAAGGCTATGGAATGAGCTACAAAGGAGCAAAGAAGCACAACATCGAAGCTAAGAAGGAAGTTAGTCACTGTCGGGACCAGGGCTCGCCACTGTTCCACTGGCGCCCGCCGCTACCCCGTGTTCAGCATTGCCGACTTTAAGTCCGAAGATATTATTATATTATATTATTATTTGATTTCCTTGGGTTTCCACGGCTCTATTTAGGTTTTTTTCTTTCATATTCAGCCATATACAATAGTTATCGTTGAGAGAAGAGATGAGAGTTATTTCGTCTATGAGTTGCTATGAGAGTTATTTCGTCTATGAGTTGCTAAACTCATAGTTTTGCATGTGATTCAAATACATGGCTAAATGAATTGTGAAGATTTGATTTTAATTAGTTATTTATAAGTATATTTATCATCTTGTTCTTATTGATTATATTTGTGTTCCTATCTATGATTGATCACCATGTTAGAAATTGCATCTATGCTATGAATTCGTTGTTGTTTTCTAGATAGCAAACGAAGCCATTGATTTAGTGATATTTCTATGTCTTTGTAGTGGATGATTTCGATTGATCTATGTCGAGTAGATGTTATAGGGCCGAATATGGTTGTTCTGTTTGTGTTTTATTTGCATTGAATCGATATGTCAATTGGTCTTAGAACTTGAGTGTTTAATGCTATTCTTTAGTGATATTGAATAAGAAGATTGTATCTTTGCGGATCTACCAACTTTAGTCAAGTCGACATATGCTTAGAAATATCTATCGAATCGATTCTAGGATCTTGAACCTCAACCATTGTCGAGAATTACAGGTGAAATACTTCTCTATATTGTTATCACTACTTTGGAATCATTGATCTCTTTACTTTACTTTGTTATCAATTTTCCATAAATCATTGCTAGCTTTTTCCATAAGAATCATTGTTAGAAACCATTGCATAACAACCATTCTCTCTCTGTGGGTTCGATTCCGGACTTAATCGATATACTAGTTTATTGATTTATCAATCTATTGGTTTACTAATCCATTAATTTGAGCTTTGAGTTAGGATATTATTGACATTTAGCAAAGGACGAAAAAGCCAACAACGTTTGTCCCGCACCAGTCCCAATACACAAATCTAGATTCAAATGTAGGTTGATGATTTCCCCAAACTCGTTTAAAAATTGGACTTGACTTGGTTCGAACTCACAAACGAAACAAGTTTGAACATACCAAGTTCAACTTCTTTTTCCAAATAACTTACTTAAGTGAACTCAATTCAAGTCCTTTCTATATATATTAGGACATCTATATATTAGGATATGACTGGATATTTCATGGTGAAAAGGAAATTAGGTAGTAATTATTCAGAAAAAAGGTCTAATATAAAAAAAATGGTAGATAGATTGAAGCTTCTCTTGAATTAAGCTTGTTAATAGACCTATACAAACTATAAATAGATGGCTTAGGCTCCAATTATTGGGAAATGATGTTTACTTGTTGAGCTAATAAAACAATTGTAAATATTATAAACTAAAGAACAAGTAAAATCAATAAACTGCACTAAAGAAATACATAATGAGGAAGAATTATTGCTATCGGTGGCAATTTGATGAAGGCAAAATCACGCCTAAACAAATCTCTAAACAAAATTATCAAAGATGAATATTATCAAAAAAAAAATTACCAATTCTAACCATCAGAGAATGGATTGACTTGCATTGTGATTTTTCTTTTTTGAAGCAAGATAAGAATTCGATTCACTAAACAAGCCTAGTGAAACCGAGAGACTAAACAAGTCGGTAGATGGACTAACCATCATGTACAACCGAAAGAAAAATACAGAAGCAAATAACTGAAATAAATGACAGAAATGAAATTACAGAAGCAAATGACATAAGTAAAATAACAAAATAAACGTACAAGCTATCATACACCGAAATCACAAGCCAGAGGCAAACGAAACGATCGGTCAAAGGAACAACGCACACAGAGAACTCTGGGGAAAACCAGCAGACACCTCAGATTGTAGACTCAAAGAAGTCATCAGATGTCAACGCACGTCCACGACGTCATCGAACATGACAAATCAAACACCACCAAAAGAAGCCTGCAACACAACAAGAACAGCACTGCACACCAATCCGTAAACCCGACTCGAGGCCAAACCATTGTTCATTAAAGCCCCGAAACCTATCCTAAACCCTCAAAGAGTCAAAGAAGATTACAAGATCGTGAGCGACTACTAGGTAGTCAAAATAGAGGCGGATGAAAAAGGTCGAAAGGGAGAAAACGAACAACAATCAAACGACAAAGAGGCGAAAGAACGGATTGAGATTGGATCGAAGAACAGAAATAGATTGGAAACGAAGTTCGATGAGCGGAGGCCATGAGAGCACCAAAAGGCAGTGCGGTAGGCGCCGACAACGGACCGTGACAGAGGTTCGTTGAGAGGCGGTGGAGAGCCTGGATTGGAGTTGTTGGTGGCGGTGGAGGCAACCGAGCACCGAGCGGCAGCGGGCAACCGGTGGAGAAGGCGGAGGTGAGCCGAGAGTGGAGCGATTATGGGATATGACACCTAAGGCGGCGCCACCACAAGGGCCACCGAAGGAGACTAGGATGGGCTCGTGTGGGGACGAACCAGGGGTAGAGGCTCCACACGGGCCACCGACGGGAAACCGAAGATGGACCGGAGAGAGACTACAGAGACGGTGGCAAAGTGGCCATGGCGGCGGCCAAGGAGGCGAAGGCCGGTGAGTGAGGCAGGAGGGACGAAGGTCCGAAGCTGTTGGCGATGGTGGATGAGACCGAGCCGGTGGGCAATGGTGGCTAGGTATGAGCAATAGGTTGGAAGGTTTTGGTGGCCGGCGGCACATGCATTGTGATTTGAATTTGGAGAAGGGCGTTACAAAGAGGGATAAATACAAACTGATAATTCTCGAAGTTTATAGGCCTAAATTCAACTTGACCTATAACTAAAATTTCAAATCGGGGAAAATAAAGGAAAAAGGGGAAAATTAGATCAACATACCTGTTTGAACTTATGGTTGCACTCCCCGTTTCAACTGTTGAGAGGCGGAGTTTCTCTGGCATCTACTCAAACTTCCCGAGTGCTGGATGCACTTACCCCTTCGTCAATTTCCCTAATCCAAAAGCCCTAATATTATAGATCGTAGAGAAAATCAGTCAAACCTAAAAATTGAGAAAATTGAACATCCAATTAAAGGTAAATGAAAGAAGGGAATCAAAGTTTGGGGTACAAATCACCTAAAAGTTAAAAAAAAATCGGGAAAGGCTGAGCATACCTAAGTAGTAGTGCCATCCTATGCCCTCGTAGAGACGTCTTCGAAGGTGTTGGCATGTCTGTTGCCTTCTCTTTCAATCTCATAGGTTGAAACTCCTCAAGCCACCACCGTGTCATCCTCGGAGAGTTCGTGCAAAACTCGCTTCTGTCGTCTGTGCAAGGACGTGTGTGAAGAAGGCACAAAGGAAGTCGTCGGAATCACCAGCCAACACCCAACACAGAGAAGATAGACCCTCTCTCCAACCATTCTCAGGAATTGCACAAACGAGGAGATGAGAGACGCGGGGATTGGGGCATACTTCAGGGAATTAGATGAAAAAACCGAAAGGAAAACTAAAATAAATAAAAAATAAACAATTTCAAATTGAAGGTGTAAGGGGTAAATATATATGACAATATACACGGGAGTCGTTGATCATCTGCCTCCAAGCCGTTTTTTTATAGTATGCAAACATTCGGTACAAAGAATGTAAACGCGGTCCGGGATCATCATGACGAATGATGGTACAAAGATCCCTATTAAAAGGGATTGTAGATCTATCACTAATGATGCCCCTCGTGGCTATATAATCTGCAACTTTGTTAGCTTCTCTATAGATGTGTTTGTATTCGATTGCTTCAAAGTCTGCTTCCATAATCTTGATTTCTTCTATCTGACGCATAATTTCCCATCTGCTACCTTTTCCTTTAGTGAGAGTTCTCATTAGCTCTTGGTTATCTCCCTCTATGACACGATTATTCAATCTTCGAGCTATCTTCATTCCTATCAAAACTGTTGCCGCTTCAGTTTGAATAATCGTGCCTTGATCGACTTCCTGGTAGAAGATCTCAATTACATGGCCCCTAGAATCACGAATGATTTCCCCTACCTGACTTACGCCGGTGGGTTTTACAGAACCATCTACGTTAATCTTGTAGATGGCTCCTACTGGTCTAGTCCATTTAGAGCTAGACCTTTTCTTCCTTTTACCGATTTCTTTATTATTTTTCCCTGTATTTTCCCCTCTCCAGTCGTGGATATTTATTTTAATGCGCCTAATCATGTTCCCAAAGGAGTCAGGACTTGTTTGTTTAAATATTAAATTATTTCTAGTTTTCTAGATTATTTGTCAAATGACCACTAGATCTTCAAATTGATGGTTTGCTTGTTGATCATTTTACAAGACCATTAAATCAACGACTATTATAATTTTTTTTTGTAATGAATAGTAAAATCAATTTGGCTCCTTATAGTAGGGATTTGAAGATGGACCACAACCTCGATGTGATCTTTTTTTTTTGAAGCAAGATAAGAATTCAGTTATCTAGATAAATCTAGAGAAACCGAGAGACTGGACTAACCATCATGTACAACTGAAAGCAAATAACTTAAGTAAATGACATACAGGAAATTACAGAAGCAAATGATAGAAATAAAAATATAAGGAAAGTACAAGTCATTCTACACTGCGAAACACAAGCCAAAAGACGAACGAAACGATCCGCCAAAGGGACAACGCACACAGAGAACTCTGGGGACCAGCGAGACAACTCAGATTATGGACTCAAGCAAGCCTTCATAAGTCAATCGCACAACCACGACGTCATCGAACATGACAAATCAATCATCGCTCACAAGAAGCCTGCAACACAATAAGAACAGCACAGTACACTAACCCGCAAACTCAACCCCAAGACACTATTGCTAAAAAACAAACCCCACGCACTCATCTCAACCCTCAAGGACGATAATAAAATCGTAAGCAGGCTATCATAAGGAAATCCCAAAAGAGGCGATAAAAAACGAGATAAGGGAGCCTAGGAGAGCAATAATGAACAAGAAAGCGACATAATGAGCGGACTAAAAAACAACCCCGAAATGTAACTTATTTTTTAATTTTCCTCAAAACAGAGGCGATGGCAAAAGGCTTGCCGGAGACTTGCAGAAACAGTCGGTGGGAGCCGAAGAAAGGGCATGTGCGGAGGAGACGAAACCAATGGAAGCCGAGGCGGCGGAAACACGTGAGACCGAGGGAGGCCAGACCAACCGGAGTCCAGCAGACAGTAGGTGGAAGCCGAAGAGAGCACAGGTACGGTGGAGACGACGCCAATGGATCGGAAGCCGAGGCGGTGGAAACAGACGAGGTCGAGAAAGGCCAGACCAAAATCCATCAACCACCGGAGGGCCACGCAGAGGCGGTGGAACCAGAGGCAGTGGAAACAAACGATGGTGGTGGGGCCGACAGAGGTCGCTGTCGTGACGGAGGACGGAGAATCGATGATGAGGGTGAACCGAGGGTGGCAGCGCACCCTTTGCGGGCAACGACAAGCATCAGGGCTGAAGCCCGGAGTGGCTGGAGGCAGGTGCCATTGACGTCGTGAGCCGGTGAAGTTGATAGGATGATGGATTTGGAGGCAAAGCCCAAAGGGAGGCGAAGGCGAATGAAGAAGGGTGATGGAGGGCCAAGGTAGGAGGCAGTGGTTGTTGGAACCAGTGGGATGTGGCCAAAGATTAGGCTGGGCAAAAGTGTTGAGGCACAAAGGCCGACGGTGGCAACACAAAAGCTCTCATTGATAGCGTTTAGGGTTTTACCTCTTTAACTTTTTGACGGTCTATATCTAAAAAACCATTTCGATGTGATCATTATTTACTATTTATGTAACCCGCCAGCAGAATATTTTAAATGATTACTTGAAATTTTTTTAATTAAAATGTGGATTTAAATTTTTTACAACCATGAAACTTGAACTAATCCACTCGGTGTCCTTCGACTGTCTCTCTTTGGTCTTCTTGCTGAGATCTTTTGTTTTGGGTTTTTTTTTTTTTTTTGCTTTTCTTGGTTGTATCATGACGGTTAGCCCGTCTGCCTTTATCGGCCTCTCGTTGTCCCTGGCTTCAGTTGAAGTCTTGGACTTCGAATTGTTTCCGGTTCTAAAAAAAAAAAATCAAACTTGAACTAATCCGGTACTTTGATTTGGGGCTTTTGTTGATTTTGGGTCCTTGCACCCGGATCGGCTCAAGCCTTGGTCGATTTGGCTAAATCATTCTAGTTCCTTTCAAGGTGTTGTTGCCTTTGTGGTTTGCCTTCCCCGTCCTCTACATCTTGGTGGGCTTACTCTGCATTCTAACCCGGTGACCGCTGGTCCTTCTCCTCCTCTGTTGGTGTGCCCCCCACTTTGGCGTGGTGGTTTCTCGGTTTTTTCGGTCACCGACAATGCACCTCGTGCTCTACCTCGGCTACGCTCAGCGGCGGCGCTTTGGTGAAACCTAGACCCGGTGGCTCGCCGGTGGGTCGTTGCCGGTCGTTTGGCCTACCCGCCTTCTCCGGTTTACTCCCTTTGTCGAGCCCTTAAACCCCTTTTTCTTCCCTCTCCGACATCCATCTCTCCGCCGCTGCTGAGATGGCCTCTCCGGTGCCCTGCTTCGCCTCTTCCTGATGGGGGTGGTTCCACACCACTTTTCCCCGTCTCGGCGTCTCATCTCCGTGTTTCTTAGGGTAGGGCTTGCTTCGGGCTTGCCTTGGACCCTAAGGTGACCCGGTTCTGTTGGTCTCAACCCATTATGTGATTTATTTAGGCCCAATGCTTAGCGTTGGGCCCAATGTTGTCCTATTGAAGGAAAAATGCTAAATAATAATAACAATAAAGAATATCTATATACTACAACTATTAATAAATTCCGGTTTACTCTTGCGCTCTTTACCCTCTCGCGGTCGTGCTTCATTTTCTCGAGTTGGTTGAAGTTCTGTTTGTTGGTTCGTGGTTAGTTTCGGTTGAGGAGCAGCTCTGCGGCCCTGGTTGATCGAAGTGATCGTGTTGGTGGTGTTCGTGGTCTCCGAAGATCCTTCATCTAGGTGAAGGGAACGTCGTGTGATCCACACTTCCTCAGGAGTCGTCTTTGCCCAACGTGGATTGCTGCTTTCCGTCTTTCCGGCGGCGAGACATCGTGTCAGTTGTGCTGTCCCATGCGCTCGCTATCCACTTCACCACGTCGGGTCTCCATCTTCTCGTTGCTGTGTTTGTTTGTTTGCTTAGGGTTCGGGGTTTCCGGGTTTGTTGCATGTAGTTCTTTTGTTGTATTAAGTAGTTGTTTTATGTTGTATTTCTTTTACTATATTGTATGTTTAGACGGCTTGTCGTCTGCCGACTTTGTCGGCCTCTCGAGGTTCGGGCCTGTCCGGCCTCGAATTATTTCCTTATAAAAAAAAAAAATATGTAACATGTCGTTGGAATTTTATTTTTTTTATAAAAAGAAGCAAGCGATAAGATTTGAAGCTTGTATATTGCGTGGACGTGGATGATGCGTGTCAAAGTTTGTAGATAATGGGTCAGTAGAACGCATCTCAAATATTTATCTCGTTTTTCTAAAAAAATATTTATCAATAACATACAGTAATAATTACTTATTTCAAATTTTTTTACAACTCGTTTACTATTTATACATACGATTATTAAAATTCTTTTCATATTTTCTAATTGTATGTTCGACGTTTTTATTACTATGTAGGAAATTATTAAAAAGAATTTTATATATTTTTTAGTTCCTGAATAAGCGTACGTAAATAGTAAACGACTTATAAAAAAGAACGGAGGGAGTAACCGTTAAAAATCTATTCCCTCTAGAGTGAGCTACGCCCACTTGAACTGGTAAGGAAAAAAAAATCTATTCCCTCCATTTTGATTTTTCAGAAAATATTGAAATTGTTTTTAATCCGACAACTTTCTCATTATATTCTCTAAAATTGATAATGAGGAGGAAAAACAAAGATCATTCTCTAAATTTGAGGAAATTCTATATATTTTTGAATAAAATCTATAATAATAAAATTATTGAATTTGGGGCAAATTTTTTTTTAAAATATATAATGTATAGTTCTCTATTTTGAAGAATTTTTTTAATTTTAAAATATGTTAGGAAATCTGTACATATTGGATGGTAACACATAGTTGATGAGGAAGCTGAAGCTGATAAGGTAGCTGAAGCTGATGGATTACTTATGTTAAATATGTGTTAAATTAGAATTTTCATAAGCTAGTAAGGTGTTTGGTAAACCAACTAATAGAATAGCTGATACAAACTATCTGATCAGATAGAAGAAAATGAATAGAATTATGAAAAGTTTGGGGTGAATAGCTATTAGAAATCCAATTTCAAAAGTTCATTAAAATAAGGTGATTATTGAAGGAGATAATCTAAAGATAGTTACTGCGATAAATGAGAGCTCCAAGGTCAATTGGGAGATCTGTAGAACTGTCGAGATGATCAATCGGTTGAAAGGAAGATTTGAGTTTATTCAATTTCAGTATTGCTTTAGAGAATCAAATACAGCAGCTGATTACATTGTTAAAGCTAGAGATGGTTGTAATATGTCAACCCTCCCCTTGCATGGGGAACTTTTTAACATCACCCTTAGGAATGATCAAAAATAAACCCGACTCTGTCTGGACATTCTATTATTTGCCTACTGTAAAAAAAAAAAAATTAATTCAAAATTTTATATTTAACTTATTTTAAAATATAAAAACCAAAATTTCAAAAAGCTACCTATATTGGTGATACTTGAATACGATGAAATGAATCTATATAGTACACCCATATCCGCCAATTAAATAAGGGAAATCAACCTTCAACACCTATCTAATACGGAGTATATAAATTGGATTTTATTTTATGGGAGGTCAAATCAATCAGTAAGGCAATAGATTCATTCGATTCGACACCCCCCAATTGTGGGAAATAGGTTACGCTTTCACCGGCGGCCATGGCAGCGTCCAAGCTTAAATCCCTCTGGAACAACCCAGCTGGCCCCAAAACCAGTAACTCTTCTTCATTTACGCTTCAATTTCAGTTCAATTTGGGTTTCGTGATGTCAACTGATTGATTACTATGTTGAATTTTACCCCTCTTTTTTTTTATTGCAGTATTTTTCTGGGCTCCCGTTTTCAAGTGGGGCTTGATCATAGCAAACATTGCTGATTTCCAGAAACCCCCTGAACAGCTCTCCTATTCCATCCAAGGAGGTCTGTGATTATTGCATTCACCTTTATCGATTTCTGGTCGAAATTGTTGAGATATGATCGAAACTCCTCTTGTACCCAATTGGGTTTAGGATCATTTTTCTAGGGTTTTTAACCAGATATCTGAATTCGAATCCATATAAATTGGTGCTTATTAATTATGTGATGAGATGTTGTTTTGAAATGGTGTAGCACTTGTTGTCAGTGGATCAATTTGGACGAGGTACAGCACCATAATAAAACCGGTAATTAAGCTTCTTTGCATAGTTACTGAATACTGTTACTGTCATGCCAATTGATAACGATATCGACCAGACAGTTTCACTGTACTAACTGTTTTGATGGTACCTGACTGGACTTATGTGTGGATTATGAAACTGTGAATGCAGAAGAACCCGATTTTGGTTAGTGTAAATGCCGCAACTGCTCTAACCGGAACTTACCAGTTAGTTCGCAAGCTCAGGTAAGTTGCTCACTCAACCGATCTCCATCATAAGAAATTGAGTCATTGATGTTTGCTGATTTGGTTGTCAATTTTGTGTCAAAAGGCATGATTATTCACAGGCACCACAGGAGGAAGCAATTGCAGAATGAATCACAATTCGCCTTAATTGCCATTCTAACACCAGCAACTCGGGCATTGATCGATTCAAAGGGTAGTTAGTTGACAATGTATGTAGTTAATACGCGTGCAATGTGTGTGGCTCGTATCTATTCTCGCTTGTTTTGTGTGTTGATGGTAGTTGAATAATAATGAGAGATGGGTATGCTTTATAAGACAACATACCGATCTTCCTAGCTCCATTGTTGTACTCTTTATCCCTTTCTATCATGAAACGAATTGATCAGAAAATAAAAGCTTTACGTCCTTATTGGACTCCTAGCGAATGAAAGGATGGCCCAGTCGGGGTGGCCTAGTGGTATGGAGCAGGGGAAGTAAGAAGGTTTCAGATTCGATATATGACCCGGCTAAGATTTCTCAGAATTTCACATTTTGTGCCCTGAATTAGAATATCCTTCCATGGCTTCAATCGACATTTTTTTAATCGAAATTGGTATAGTCTTTCGCGTCGAGTAACTACAAATGACACCAACTTTGTTTATATAGTTCTTTTTAAAAAACTATGAAAATATTTGCTTAAGAGCACATCCAACCACTTTTAAAAAAATTTCAAGAAAACCCACTCGGGACTAAGTCGGGTTTGGGGTGTGCGTAAATTCGAAGAATAAAGAATGTGGGACCCAAGGGCCATACATCAAACTATAATCCTTTAAAAGTTAGAGCGCAACCTAGACTTTCCAAGGATTAGTAGTCAAAATCAAGTCTTATGTTCCTTCCTTCCGACACGTAGGCCATTAGGACACATACCAAAGCATGAACAAAACACACAAGGGCATACCTTGGGCACGCAGGCCCAAGAATCATGCCATAAAAACACAAAACGAGTCATGTTCCAAGGGGACGCAGCCCCAATCGGACACATCAGCTCAAAAATCAAACACAGGGAGGGTTGTTCCTGAGATCAAGGGAGCCTTCACTAATTGGTTTAGGGGAGATTGTTTGTGACTTGGCACTTTGCTTTCCCAGTTCGAGTACTTTGCAAGCTGGTCCTTGGGTTCGTGGAAAATTAGTCGATAATTTCGAAACATCCACATCATAAAAAATATAGTTTTAAAGGTTTTTTCCCTTAACATATTCTCCATCTCATTCTTAAAAATAGAAAAACAACAGGAAAAGAAGGATAAACTTTTCCAAATTCATAGCATTCTTCAAAACTAAATGTTTCTCTAAAGTTTCGAAATGATAAAACTATTAGGGTGTATTTGGATTCCAAGCGATTATCAATTATAATTATAATTACTTTGAAAGTTTTTATTTAATATAATTATATCATGTTTGAAATATTGTAATTTTTAAAAAAATACTTGATAATTTGTGTCAACTAAACACCCACTATTATATAAAATTTATAATTAATAACTTTATAAACTTAATATAATTGATTAACATAATTTACAAGTTATTTTATTTTAAATCTACATTATAATTATCTTAAACAAACACTTTCAAAGTGATTGTACCTTATAATTCTAATCACTTGGAATCCAAATACACCATTAAAGATAGTAAAAATCAACCCACACACCCACTAACCCACCCACACAGCATGTTGAAACTTCTACTAAAATTTAACATTATAAACTCACAAACATCCAAATCTAGAAGCAAGAGTTGAAGAGCAAGGTTTATTGATGGATTGTAAGTTACTACCTCCGTTTGGCAAAACATGTCATTTACTATTCACGCACGTTTTTTTAGAAGATAAAAACTATATAAAATATTCAAGTTTTTAGATATTTTTTTAACAATTTCGTAGTTATTATCAATAAATACAAACTTGTTAAAAAAATTTATAAAAAAATAAATATTTTATATAATTTTTATCTCTAAAAAAGCGTGCGTAAATAGTAAGTGACATGTTTTACCGAACGGAGGTAGTATGATTTATGAACTTATGAAGATTGAGTGTGGGGAGAGGATATGTTCCTCGATCCATTTATGTAAATATTTTGTAAAATATAAATATAAATATTTGTACGATTTATTGGAAATCATATTGTCAAATGTCAATAATATTTTAGCCATATTTTGTTTATAGTAGCAAAAATTAGGATGTACTACTGACATCCATGATCATTTAACATGATGATGTTATGGAACTCATAACAAAGTTCAACTGAGATTTCACAAGAAAATCAGCTGCACAATTCGCCTCTCTATAGCAATTCTGGAATGTGATGATCTTGAAATCTTCGCTTAATGATCGGATTTCTTGAACTATTTGCACCACCTCCCATGATATATTTTTTCCCTGATTAATGACATTAATAACAATTGAACAATCACTCTTACGGTCTTATACTAGGCCCTCTTTAATCCATGCCTAAATCTCTTAACAACTCTTACGGTCCTATGCTAGGCCCCCTTACGGTCCTATGATTAATGACATTGATAACAATTGAACAATCACTCTTACGGTCTTATACTAGGCCCTCTTTAATCCATGCCTAAATCTCTTAACAACTCTTACGGTCCTATACTAGGCCCCCTTCAATCCATGTCTAAATCTCTCAACAACTCCGACCTATGCAAGATCCCCTTCAATATTGCATCTCTATATGATAAGGGTATTTTGGTAATTTACTGATTTTTCCTCTAAAACCTAATCAGAATTATGATGGTCTTTTGTAAACAAAAGCTATATAAATGGTAGCTAGTTTTCTACAATATTGATTTTAAGGGGTGATTTTTAGCAATATACCCTATTTAAGGGGTGATTTTCCGCAGTTCACCCTAAAATATATTTCAGTCAAACAAGCAAATATTTAACTATCCATATTAGTTAGGAAAAAGTTCACTACCTTGCATACCTTTGGCTATTTAACTTGCTATTTGTTATGCAATATTGGCCTTTAGGAGTAAGAAGAGTTCACTGCCTTACCTTAATTAATTTGGTTATTTAATTTCCAAGAGGTTAAATCTAACAAGTGTTTAGATTTGAATGGAAAATAAAACTTTTTTTATTTTTGGTGGGCGAATTGAAAATAAAACTAAAAAACAACACAATCATGTCGATGAACATCTTTATCACTCACCATCGACTCCCAAAAAAAAATACATCAATCAACAACTACATTAATTCGGAGGAGTAAATCGAGAGTTGATCCTCTCAACCCCAATCTCGCCGGCGGCCATGGCATCCTTCAAGCCCAAGTTCCAAGCTTTTTGGAATCACCCAACTGGCCCTAAAACAAGTATGTATTATCCGCTTTTCGATCCGTTTATATATGAAATCAGTTTCGACAATCTAAAAACGTTAGTTGAAACCGAGAAGCAAATGAATGGCGGATTTGGATTTGTTTGATGCAGTCTTTTTCTGGGCACCGGCGTTTAAATGGTGTCTCACCGGAGCAAGCATCGCCGACTTCGACAAGCCCCCTGAACAAGTCTCGTATGCTATGCATTCAGGTATGGTTTACATATAGTGTGGGTGTGGGTGTGTGTTGAGTTTATGTTGCAATTTGCAACCAAACTTACCAAACTTGCACCCTTACCAGACTTATATGTTAAGCTACTTGTGATGGGCATCCTAATTAAGTGAAAAGAGAATGAGATATTAGACTTGTTGTCTAACTGTGAATTAGTTTTAGAATGTAATCTCACCGTGCTGATGTGTTGGACTAGTAACCACAAGTATTGTTCTTACACACCACACCACCTCCGATTATGAGTCTTAACGGATTTAGTATGGTATATGAGCTATTAAATAAATTAAACTGTCCGGCTCTCGATCCTAAACTAGCTGAAAAGATAATGAGATGTTAGACTCACTGCTCTAGGGACAACTAGAGCAGATAACCTAATTAGACTTCGTGGACACATTGAGATGTGAAAAGATCAAAAGAGTTTTACTAAAAGTATAAACTAAACAAGTCTTGTATACAAGCCATGAGACTGAGTTACCTCTTATTATCAAATGGTTTTGTAATTGAAATCTCACAAGACAACTTGTGTTTGAATACTGACTGGTCTATCATATATGAATGTAACATATGTGTGATCAAATGTTTGGAGTAGCGATCGTCGTGTGTCAATCCATTTATGCGAGGTGGAGCACCGTTATCATACCGGTAAGCTTCCATCTACTTGTTTGGTTTTTAGCTACACCATTCGGAAACCTCCGATAATGCAGTTTGCACTGATCTTTTCCGACTTTACATGTGTGTTGGTTGAGTGTATGCCATTGCAGAAGAACGTGAATTTGTTCAGTGTAAGTGTCGCAATGGTCGCAACTTCGTCTTACCAGTTGGCGCGCAAACTCAAGTAAGTTACACATTCGCGCCTAGTACGTTTGCTTGTTAGGCAAATGGGTCTGAATTTGTGTTAGCAAAACCCAACTCCGGCTGAAATTGAACCGTTGGCAGGCACGACTATTCCCCGGCACAGGAGGCGACAATCGAACGATGAATTGGTGTCAACTTCCTATCCCACTCTGTAATGCATTGTAATCTTTGAAGGCCACAAACTCGAATCTAGTTATGTATACTACTTTTTAGCTACTTTCGGAGGGCTGATGTTGAGATCTCGGCGAGGATGGCGTCCTCTTGATGAGGCACGTCACAAGTTCGATGAACTGTAAACTGTGTATTGATAGCAAAGGACAGCACAAACTGAACCAAGAATACCATTTGGCCACAAAACACAAGAAGAATGTATCAATGAATTATCTCCGAAAGGAGAGAGCAAAAAAAACACCGACTCTCGGACGGTTTAGAACCTTAAAATCAAACCCCACACTCTACAGCAAATTCAATGCCTACTACAAGGATCACGCTGGTTGAAAGAAAACTACTACAAGGATCACGAATTCGTGCTCTAACTGTCTGGGGATGGCATATCCTAGGTGCTATCCATCGGTAAATCGCCAGCATTCGGGTTCACTGATGAGGTCTCGGCAGTTTGGCCGGCTCCAAATGTGAATTCGTTTGGTGGGATGCTTGATGAAGAGCAGTCAAAGATAGACGTACCTGTTCCCGTGCTGAAAGTAGGAGCAGGGATCCCTTCAGCCTTTGGAAAGCCGAAGCTCAAGGCTGGAGTACTCGAGGACGGAAAGTTCAGAGTCGGTGTGGAGCTACTGTCTGTTGAACCGAATATATTTCGCTCGTACTCTAGGAGGAGTTGGTAGACCTCTAAAGAATTGTAAAACAGAAAACCTTATTAAGACCAAGATGCGAAATGGAGCCAAATATGCATAATTTTGAAAAGATTGGTGAAAGAATGTGAAAGAGGAAACAGTACCTTGTTGTATATCGACAGATGGTCTACGCTCTTTAACCCATTGATAACTCTGAGAAAGCCTCCACCGCTTGGATTTCATCAAGTATGCAATTACAATGGCGGGCGATCTGCATTAAGCAATAGTTGATTATGATGAATGGAAGGCACAAGGATCAAAACAGATTGCAGCACTTACAACAGTTAATCTAGGATAGCCGGATGAGTTCATGTAATATAGAAACTGCATGAAAATTAATCGAGGCAAGCAAGTTTGCAATGTGGATAGCAATCAGCCCAGATTGACAGAACCATAAGCCTTAGAAAAAGGGCATGTTCAGTTACAAATCATTTGTTTTTGTATTTTTATGTTTTCTTGCCTCTGCATCTGCTGATGGCCAGTTAAGGTTCTTTGAAATATTAACCATGCGTAGATCTAGGTGGATATTAGGTTTTGAACAAATACTGGTCACAAAACATAAGGATGTCTAGGGTTGATAGAACACAGATGCAGGAGAGACGGACGGATGGGATCAATGATCTGCCATAAATAGTAAACATTATTTTTCTTAAAAGGTTGCTGAACAAAAGAACCACTATTTTTCTTAATCACTAGAAGGCAGTTAAAATTTTCCAAATTGTCTGTATGCTGGATGGATATGGACAACTATCCTTCAAAGCTACTGTATTTGTCATCACACTAAAGACTTCAAAGGAGAGTTGAGATGCTTTATAGAAATGTGCGAGGTAGACAGGTTGGTAGCTTAGCCAGACAGACTGCTCTATCAGACACAGTCCAGCTATGGCATGAAAGGAATGCTGAGTAATGGAAAAGGTTGAAAAGAAATTGCATAAATTGTAAAAACTATCTATTTACGAAACATGGGGTATATTAAAATAAACAATTATGGTTGAGTGACACAAAAGCTACATTAGGAACTAAACATTAGTTATGTATGCTATTGCTCACTTGCTCAGCACAGTTTGTAACTAAAGCACCTTATTATTTTGGAGATTACTTGGGAGAAATTAATTTTCCATTGCTAAAACAAACAAAAAAATGCAGCCCAAACTAGTTGAGAATATTTTGGCTATGAAACAGAAACAAAAAAACAAAATCAATACTAAAAGAGAGTAAGTAACCACCTGTTCTTTCCAGTCATACAATGTACGAGCACACGAGCCCTTTCCCTTTCAGATTGTTCTGCCAAAATGATAAATTGTTGTTTTAATTTTCTTAATAATTGCACAAAAAAAAAAGAACAACAAATATGTACACAATGTATAAAATACGTATCTGCAAATGGAGGAAGTGACTGACATACCTAGAAATTGTACAGCATCGTCAAATGGATAGCTCTTGTCATCACTAAGAGACAAGTAAGTGAAGGAGTTCTTGTAGAGATTTGTACATGATGGAACAGTCTGGAGTTCAAGAAATACAAACAGCATGCCATGTCAAATCGTCAGTCTATTTTTCAAGTAGTGGTCAAAATGCAAAAAAGAAAAAAAAACTACACAGTAACATAAAACTGAAATTCATATGCTTTAAGGAATTCTTTGCAGTGAATCATCAGCAAGGAAAGATTTTTCTCCATTTCAAGTGTGTTTACTCAAATGAATATCTCTTCATGAAAATGGTATGTTTTTTCTCTTTGTATAAAGAGTTGAAATTAACAAGGTTAGAGTTTCCCAAGTGGCTCTAATACTTTGGAGTGGAGAAAGAGAAGCTTTAAAGGAAAGGAAAGCAGATTGAGGGTACTATAATTCCTTCATGTAACAGAGCTTAACATCAACCAAAAGAACTTACACGTATATATCTCATAAGAGTAAGATACACAATCTAGATCATACATTTTATCCCTTGCAGAGGTCCACGTTGTTGATCACAAGTTAACCCATTAACCAAATTCTAGATCATACTCCGTAATCCGTATAACCCAAAGATCAATCTCTTTAACCATGTGCTGTATTCTAGGCTTAAGATTTTCATACACTAACTACATCTTCATTTATGCATAGATGAAATTGTTGCCAATCTACGAATACAATTTCCTGCCCCAAAAGCCGTCTCAAAAGTCAAAACCCTTCCCATACACAGAGTTTAACACTGATAATATAACAATACAGCATGCAAGTAGAAATATGAAAGCTGCCACAGGCAGAGTCAAACCCACAAGCCCACAATCTTCAATACCAAAAAAAACAAACAAGAATCATTATAGCAGCATTTAAATCGCCGCAAACATAAGCACTGATGGAGACAATTCCAACTTGAGCAAGCATCAAATGTTAACCACCCACATCAATAAGTACCCAAATCCTTAAAGGGTTTTGATTTGGGTATTTGATGGTTGGTTCAAGATTCTAATTTGGTTGGTTCAAGAATCAAATTAGGTTTAGTTTATTGAGTTCGGCTAGGAACAAAGCAAACAAAATTGATATTGGGTTCCATGATTCCAACTCGATTCCTCATTCCCCATCAACCAAAAAGCATGACCAGGCATTCAAACCGCAAAAATCAGCAACCCACAAGCATCAATTAAACACTAAAATTAACAGGCGCAAGCCAACACTTTATTAACCATCAAATCTCCAAATCAAAACCCTTGCAATCAAAGCAGAGACAAAGACGTTCGCAAAGGAAAGGGGCAATCTTACATTAAGAATCCGAGAAATCCCCTGAGTTTTGAGAAGTTCAGACCTAGAAGCATTGTCGTAGCTCCCAAGGAAGAGAAACTCCGGCAGAATCTCCGTCGCAAAGGCACTGACTTGGATCGAGGAGCGATCGGACGCCGCCGGCATACGGTGGCCGCAAATCCCGCAAACCTCGCCCTCCTCGTACTTATGGTAGTGGCCGCAAACCCCGCACGGATTCTCTCTCTCCCTCTTCCTCGCAGTCCCAGAAGCGGCCATGGCTGGTGTTTAGTAACGAAGATTAATCGATACCCAGATCAGAAAACAGAGTGGATTGATGAAAGGAACAGTTAATCGGGTCGGATAATGCGAGGATTGGAAGGGCTTGTGCTTGAAATTGGATAAGGGACAATCTAAGTAAGGCAAAGAGGGGGAAACTGAAGATATCAGAAATCAAAATCTTATTTTTATAGATTCGAGTGGGCGTTTGAGTTCTTATAGATTTGGGGGTTTGGGGGGCCACGCAACCGAAGATCGTTAATGCCTTAATGGTGTGTGATTTTTAAGGGTGTTTATAGGGCTGTTAAGGGATTGTGCTTCGACAGCTACTACTTGCCAACTTGGGAGAAAGAGAACGACTAATGTTTTTTTTTGAGAAGATCTTTTGTTGTTTTTGTGTAGAAACCCTAAAAAGGAATAAAAATAGCTTATCCTATATGTATATCAATTTATTTTATACGTCTGTTTGACTGATTGGTCGTTGGTTCTGCTAGCTTGTAATTTAGTGTACAATGACTTGTTCTTTATTTATGTTTTTTCTTTCCGTCATTTGCTTCTTGTTATTTCCATTCCGTCATTTGTTTATGTTATTTGATTTTGATTGTATAGGATGGTTGGTCCATTTCCCGACTTGTTCGGGTTTTAGTTTTCTCTAGCCTTGTCTAGATAATCAAATTTCTTTCCTTATATATATATACTAGTATTCGGTATCCGCCCGTTGTGCGGTTTTTTTAATAAATTTTATTATATAAAACATCTCTGAATTAATATAAATTATTACTCCATATAAAGTAAATATATATAGTTTTCAGTTGTGTTATCTTTTTGAGAATGTAAACATTTTTTAATCTACATTTATCATATTTGTTCTCTTATTTATTAAAAAGCTTCATCATTTAAAAATATTAAATGTAATCTGTATATTGTAAATAGAGATGGCGAATAATTTTATGAAATTAAAAATACTAATGGTAATCTATTTATCTACGTGTATTTTCATAAATATATCCCATAAAAAATCATTAAATTAATTAGTAACTTCTTAAAATTGAAACTTACTTTACGGTAAAACTTCTACCGTATCTTGCTTGACATTCCAACTGATTAGTTTAAAGATAGATTCAAATAGTCCGATTTTAGATTAACGGTGCTATATATAAATATATTTTATATATTAGATAGTTATGACTTATGTGATAGATTTATGTAAAATAATTGCCGGCATGAAGCACACGTATATATTAGATAGATTTATTTAAAATGATAATTTTTCTACCTAATTAAGATATAAGACTGAATATTTATAATAAAAAAAACTAATTAAGATATATGTTATATTGGATATATTATTCATCTAAAAAGATAAGTTTTTTTTATCTAACTATGTTGACTTATTAATTGATGTGGTCCAAAAAGATAATATCATTTTAATTCAAAATATGACACGTATGAAAAAACAATCCCGTTTTAATTCAGAAAATTCCATGGATACGAAATCGCACCAGAGCCTGTTTTAGACATCTGCTTTAATATTCCCTCCGTCTTAAAATACATGTCTTTTTAGCCCATCTAATTTTGTCAAAAATACACGTCTTTTTAGATTTAATCGTTATACTTAACCTATTTTTAACATCTAATCATTACTCTAATCTTTACATCACGTACCCCAAATAAACCAATGGATTTATTTTATTTTTAAAGATATGTATAACAACTAATATATGGATACCATATTATTTAATTCAATTGTTAAATTTAATAATTTTATTGATAAATGGGGTGACAAAAGGATTAATCTTTAGTACGGTTTTTGATTTTATTAGTACGGTTTTTGATAAATAAAGTGACAAAAGGTTTTAGGCTAAAAAGATAAATGTTTGGCATTAGCTTGGAAAAAAAAAAGGATTAATCTTAGTAAAAAAAATTACTGTTTTAGTATATTAATTTTGCTGTATTACGGTTTTTTATTTTAATTTTGAGTCAAAGGGTCTTGGAGATTGATTTAATATATTAAAAGTACTCAAAATCAAAAGATCTTTACAATGATATTTTTTCCTTTGATTAAGATATGAGGTTAATATTTATATTGGCTTATTAATTGATGTGATTCAAAAATATAATGTCAATTTAATTTAGAATATGACACGTAAGTAGAAATAATTCCGTTTTAATTCAGAAAATTCAATGGATGTAAAATCGCAACAGAGCCCGTTTTAGACATCTGCTTTAGTATTCCCTCCGTCTCAAAATACATGTCTTTTTAGCCTATCTACTTTTGTCAAAAAAACATGTATTTTGAGATCTTTTAATAAAACCTTTCCATCAATTATAAATAAATTAAATTGAAAAAATAGTTAGTGAAATTCAATATACAAAATAAGATACATCAATGGGTTTTCTAGATATTATTTGTGAACTCATAATTACTTATCTATCTATTATGTATATCAATATATAAATTAATATACAAACATTAGGTCTAAATTTGTTTAAAATAAAATTGAGAACCAAAATTTAACGGTGCTATATATATATATTTTATAAAGATTTCTTTTGTAATGTATTATAAATATTCGTTTTAAATATATATATGTTGATACGTATTATAATTTTACATAGTTATTATATTTACTTTAAATATTTTGACACGGATTAAGCATGATAAAAAATCTACTTTGGTTTCTTGATGAAGATGGCACAAAAAGGTTGAATTTCGTTGCAAGGATTTCAAGCACAAAATATCCATCATACTACGGAGTCCAATTATCTAAAGAATACATACTTATAATTTTATATAATTAAATTAACAACACAATCAAACAAAAATGTTAGTTAGATATAAGGCTGAATATTTATAAAAAAAAAATCTAATTCAAATATAAGGTTATATTGAATAGATAATTGATCTAAAAAGATAAGTTTTTTGCCCAACTATATTGGATTATTAATTGATGTGACCCAGAAATATAATATCGCTTTAATCCAGAAAATGCCACGCATGCAAAAATAATCCCGTTTAATCCAGAAAATTCCGTGACGGCGAGGTCACTCCAGCGGTCTCTGTTTTAGTATTTTATATAGATATAAAAAAAAATTATACGTAGTATATTTTTTGAAATAGTTAAAAATGGGATGGGCACATTAATACAATATTATAAATAATTTAGATAGATTTTAATAAATAAAAAGAAATCTCAATATTATTTTAATAAATAAAAAGAAATCTCAATATAAATAATTTTTTCCACCAAAAAAATATAGATCTAGACAAAATTAGTTCGACAAATATATAATAATCTAAATATCTTTTATTTCGATTCTCTGAACACTTATCAAATACTACCTATTTAGCTATTATTTTAATTTTTTTTCCCAAAATTAACCATTACAGGCCACATAGGACGCTTTTCCTCGTAATCAACCACGACATAGGACGCTATGCATCGTTTTAGTATATGTATATATATTTGGATGAGTTTAGCCTCTAATGGACCACTATTCAAGGGCATCATTTCAAACTAGAAAACAAAGTTATGTGATAAGAAATGTCAATCCTTTCTTATTTTGCCATCAGCCAATTGCTTTCGAATGGGATAAGACATAGATCTATCCGCTTCCACTGGATGCCGAAGATTATTTTTTTTATCAGGTAATCGTAATAATTCGATGGCCAGATAGACCTGGCTCATCGAGAGGCCGACAAAGTCGGCAGATGGTGAACCGTCAAACATACAATCATAGTAATAAAATGGTGCAACACAAATACGGCAAACAACCAGTCACTAGAAGAACAGACGAGCCTAATCCATAAAAGTTGAGGACAACGAAGACAGAACGGAGCCAAGCGCCATCAAAAGATAACACCACTGGCCAGCGGTACATCAGGAGTCCCTATGTGGGAGATGAAGATGAACCTCCAAGGAAATTTTCGAAATATGGAGTCGCCACGATGCACACCGCCACGACCCCAGCCAGACCCGACACCAGACGCACGAGCCCCAACTCAGATCAGAACCGCCAAGAACAGCCAGAACAACTATCGTGAACCACCCTCGTAGAGAGCGCACCTGCAAACCCTTTCGGGAATTTGTCAAGACCCTTTGGGGATTTCATCAAACCCTTTCGGGATTTAGACTACCCTTTCGGGTGGGTTTACGCATTTTTATTTTTTTTTTACAAATCCACAACCTTGGGCCCGAAGGGCCCCAAACTTGGACCCAGAGCACACAGTTTCGAGCCAAGAAAGGATACCAATGGACCACCTCGGGCCCAAGGAAAATCCTTAGGGCCCAAGGCAATCCGAAGTTAGCCAGGCAGGAGTACAACACCGGCAGAACTCCGGCCAAGCTCCGACTAGGAAACGGGCAGGAAGGAGTGAAGCGGAATCCACCGAACAACACAAGCCCCAAACAAGATCTCTGAAACGATAGAGTGAGAGTGAAACCGAAAGTAGTCAATGACAGAGGGACAAACAGATCCACACCAAGGGAAGATGGATTTGGGCTGGATAGTGGTGGTCGGAGAAAAAACCAGATATGCGAATTAGGGAGGTAGCCGGAAGACTAGAGGTCGGGAAGAGGATCTAAGGGGATAGATCCAGCGATGCGAGGAGCAGTGGGAGTGAAAGACTGATTCGAACGGCATAGACAAAGAGGGGGGGGGGGGGGGGCACGGAAGCACCGGGGTCACCGGCGGGAGAATCAAGGATAGCCAATCGGCCGAAAAAACAGCAACAACCAACCATTGAACACAAGGGGAAGGATAAACAAAGGAGATTAAACCAAAACCGAGGTCGGAGACGATGATTTGCCCTAAATCCGGATTGAGATGGAAGAAGGTGAACCAAAGAGATTGCCCAAATTCTGGATACTCAAAGAGAGAAACTCCCACTAGATGCCGAAGATAAACCACCTTCTTAGCAACTAGATTGACTTCTCAAAAGAGTAGTCGCGGAAGGCTGAAGTAGAAGAATGTTTGAAATCACCATCTTCATCTTACAAGAACACTTTCACACACCTTTGAAAGAGTTGACAACGATATGATTGTCGTCTTCAAGTTCAATGTGATGCAACCAAAGAATTTATATCAATGTATTTATCTACGTTTATGTATACTTAAATTGAGAAAATATATAAAATTAAACATTTAACGGTCTGGATAAGAGGTCAAATTGGAAAATATTTACCCTAGATACACTCGATTTAGCCATTTTTAAAGTAGATTATGGGGTTCATTTATTTGCTTTTAGGGTTTTTCTTTTCAATAGAATATTCTTATATATCCTATTCCTTAGGGCACACAAACAAACCGAATAAAAAATAGGGACAAAATTACTATGTTACACGAAAAAAAGGAAACCGGAAGGAAAACGAAAATGAAAACAGGGAAACGACAATCCAAATTTTGTAGAAAACGGAAAAGTCGAGGAAATGACAACATGAATTATATGTTCATTTAAAGGTTTAAATAAGAGCAATAAACATATCACCAAGTGATACACTTAGAATGCATCATTAATTCTACAAATTAAAATGTTCAATACCGTGAAAAACGGTGTCCTTACTCCTTAACATAAATCAATATAGACATGTCAAACGTATTAAATGTCTTGCAAACGAACAAAATAAAGTAACTTAGTTTTAAAATAACAACATAATCAAGAAGAACACAATAGGAGATGTAATAGAAATACTCTAGAAAGGGGGGTGAATAGAGTATGGAAACTTTTCGAAAAACTTTCTGCACAAGAAACTTCATGGCCTTGGAATGGAGTTCAAGGTTTTGATTCGGATGTCAAGGTCTTGATCTATCTCAGAAACCTGTTAAGCTTCACGAAACTAAAGTGTTAAAATAAAAATGCGGAAATTAAAACACTCATGAACACACGAATTGTTAACGAAGTTTGACTCTAAACCAGCCTACGTCTTCACCTAGGGTTATCCAACCTGTAGGATTTAAACCACTTTTATTTCTCTTTTTCTTATGAGTCCTAGATACAACCTAGAAGAAATTCTCTTCTTCTAATCACTCGAAGCCTCACTCGCTTCTATCTAGTTAACCCAAAATACAAAGAAATAAAATCCCTACTCACACCAATGTGTGTATACGTTTGAGTATCAGAATACTCTTAGTATAAAACTAATGACTTGAAGATAAACTCTAGGAAAACAAGGAGAAAAAACGAGAGAAATTATGGCAGATGATTGCAGAGGAGAATGGCTTTGATGTGCATCAGTGCTTCAGTTTGTCCGTCCTTCTTCACTGCTGCATTTGGTCCTTTTTTTATAGGCGCATGGACTAATTTTATGAACGTTTGAATGCTTCAACTTCAGCTGCTTGAACTTCCACAAGATCTTATTTTTAGGGGTTGATTTTATGAACATTTGAATTCCGAACGTTTGATTTCAAATTCAGCCCATAGAATCTGCACACAATCTTCTCAGCCGAATAGATATATCCAACAAATCTAAAAAAATCTAAAAATAATTTAATAAAAAATGATTTAGATAAATCCAATAATAAAATCTAATTTTAAATAAAACAATATCTAATATATACCTTTATCGAAACAAATCTTATCCAATTTAAAACAAATTTGAAAACTATTTTAAACAAATCTTTTCGGCTGTAGAGTTAAACAAATATTACCCCGTAATTATATCTACATAAATGTATTGATATTTGTAAAGAATGGATACCTCATCAAGGTGGAATTATCAAAGAACAACATAAAGTAATCAATCTAACATCAATCTTCTGCTTAGCTAACTCTTCCTCAAGTTCCGGCTCATCAAGATAAAGTTCTGCAAGTGAGAGTTTACGAGGAGAGGCCCGAGAGACTGAGAGAGAAAGAGCACGGAGCAAGTGAGAGTCGAGAGGCAGAGAGCACTGAGCGAGTGAGTGTTTACTAGGAGAGGGCCGAGAGGCTACGTTGCTGCGAGCGCCGCCGAGTAGAGAACCGAAGAAGAGTGACCCAGCAAGGCTACAAGCGAGCACACCGATCACAGAGAGAGGCGGCTAAGGTCACCGAAAGGGAGGAGAAGGAGGCGACAAGGATAGAGGGAAACAAGAGTTTTAAAGGGGAGGGGGGGGGGAAGTGTGATTTAGGCTTTGGTTTGTTTATTTTTTATAACTATAAAATTAGTGGAAATGTTATTTGACAAGTCACTTCTAATCAACGTTTTTGAGGCGTTTTCCCGGAATTTCGGAGTTTCTTCATATGTAGAAACGTGAAATGGAGTTTCGGGTATCATTGCAAAATTATGTCAAAACAAAGTCTAAGTTCGTTCCAGATAAGCAATTCAGTTTACATAGCTAAATAGCCTAAATGTCACTCCATTTCATCATCATATTGATGGATGCACCTCTCATTGCAAAGCAAAGATTCATAGCTTATATGTGGATTGTGGAATATGGAAATCACTTGTTTTTTTTAATTGGCTCCCAAAGATGGACAAATTGAATGGGTGAGTGTACCTGGTCCAAAATGTGCAAGTTCACCGCACTACGCAATCTCTTTTACCAAACTTAGATACATTAGGCAAGTAACTTACTAGTTGCTTTCTTCCAATAATGTGGACTTTTTGATGCACAATAGATATCTGCTAACCCATTCATCTAGTCACACACGTTAGGTAGTTTCTTGGTTTAGACCATTTTCACTAAATATATAATTTTATATTGTAGGTCAAAGTCCCAAACTTTGGAATTTTCAAACTTGGTTTAGAATTGAGTCATGTGAGTTTTAGAATTTGTTTTGATGGATAACGATATATCCTAGAGTCCCATGAAGCTTGCCATAAACTGTGTGGAGGGAGTAAATCTTAGAAACCGTTTCGAAATGGTTAAGCTGGTACCCATCCAAAGGTCCCTAGTTCGAACTCCGGATGACTGCTCTTTATTTACCAAATTTAAGGAGTACATCGTAGAGATGCAACAATGAGTGATAAGATGGTATTATATGCACCCACGAAAATAGAAGGTATAGAATCCGCTCCTTTAAGTGCATATGGCCTCGTTTGGTTATCTAATGGAAAAACCAAGAAATTAAAAAAAACCCAAGTAGGATTAATATATGTGTTTGGTTAAAAAAAATATTATAGAAAAACCTACCACCTTAACTTCTTAGGAATTTTAAGTTAACTCCTTCAAACGTACAGTTACACTTTTTTATGTATTTTTGTTTTCTTCTCCTCTTTCTATTTTTAAAAACCTAAATTCATCAAAACATCTATTTATCAATTTTCGAAAAGTGCAATTCCTAAAATAGTAGCTTCCCGATAATTGTACTTCTCATGTTCAACCAAATAGGCCCGTGGGTGCATATAGACATTCCAAACTCATAATAATGTAAGAGTGAGTAAAGCCAATGTCCACTTGCCATGGTAAAAGTGTATAGTTCTCTCTCTATGCATCAAAATTACTTGTGAATAAAATTTTGTACTACTAATTGATTTCTAGTGATAGGTTTGCTTCTGCATAATAAGAGAAATGTCAAAATCTTTGACAGCAGGATTAGTACCAACTTCAGGTTAGCTTGTATTAAAATGAGAAAGTGACCAAGAAGCACACCTACCATTCAAAAAACATACCAATTATTATTATCACATCACATGGTTTTGCATTAAATAACCATATGATCACATGGTTTTGCCTCCGGAAACATGAAACATGGGTAAATGACAGGCAAATTACCTCACTGGCTCGAGCCCTAGCAATGTCATCTCATATCCAGCAATTTTTACCTCATCCACAAGACCGAAAACGGCGCAGATGGAGGAACTTGCCAATCTAACAACCACAATTTTGAGTAACAATGGTCAAGATGGGGTCTATAGGATCAACTCATCCCAAACTTGGGTCTATGATATGGATGGAAAGGACAAGATCAAGAGCGGAGGCTGGAAGGCCAAACAAATAGGAGCCAACTTCTATTAATGGGATAAACTGATACAAGTGTACTGTGAATGCAAGTGTGAACAACATACAGAAATTGAATGACAATATCTTAACTCTGTACCATGTGAAAATAGTGCCAAACCCTCCTTTTTGCAACCTGAAAATATAAACAAACGGAAGATTCTTATTTACAATGCTATGCCAAGCACTCAAGTCCCAACACCAGATGATTCAGATTCATTTTCAAGTTTTAAGTCAGTATAAGATCAGTATTCCCTCTATTAGCCAAAACATGCCCATTACTATTCATGCATGTATTTTTAGGAGCTAAAAAACAATATAATATATATTTTTTATTTTATAATTTCATACTTAATACTAACAAGGTATGAAATTAATAAAAGATATGTATAAAAAAAGTTGATATTTATATAAAAAAAAGTTGATATTTAATGTAGTTTTTATTATTCTTAAAAAGCGTGCATAAAAAGTAAACATGCTTTGGGTAACAGAGGGAGTATTTGTTAAGATTAAGCTAAGTTCTATGATTAATCATTAACAAGGCAAATCTATTCAGGAACATAAGTATAGTAAGTGAACTTGTCGTGATGATTGTCAGTAATGGAAGAATAGCAGAAATCATTGCTGCAGATTTTAGAGGAAGAGAATATAAGACACGAGACCATGACGTACAAGGGGGAGGGCACATACTAGATTTGCTACATTCTGTCCTAAATTCCTTGGGAGTGTATTCTGTTGAAAGGCCAGCTGAACCATCCTACACGAGAAAAATGGATTTCTAGTTTCATTTTATCCTTCAGAGAAGGGTAGCTAGAAAATTGCAGAAACTGAAGATAAAACTGCAGAAACAGTTCAGACTCTGCACTATTAAGAATTTAAGAGGCAATGGTTTGTAATATAAAGCCCATCAATCAACTATTTTCAATGTTACTCATTGCCCAAATTCATTTTCTCTGAGGGTATTTACATTATCATCTTATTCTAGAAAATTACCTTCGAATCTCCCTCTAATTTGAGAACTTTAAGAAATTTCACCAACTGTACTTTTCTGTCTCTTTGGACTGGAACCCTCAGTAGGTCTGCTGATAAGGAAGTTAAACAAGAAAACCAAATGAATTAAAATGAAAAACCCAATCCATTGATTCAGTATAATCACAAATAGTTACATCAATGAAGATCAGCAGAAGTGAATACGAAGAAATAATATGATAGATCTAGCACCAAGCATGCCTCAACTTGGTCTTGAGATTCAATGATATGATAACTAAGATAATAAGTATGTTAGTTTAAACTAATATTTTTTTATAACAATGCTGGTATCCTAGAAATTATAGCCAACCATCGGAACCAAGTAGCAGCTCTTAAGAGAACAAGTTGACAATCAGTTGGATAATGACAAGGTCAAGTATTACAAGAGTACACCTGGAGGAAATTCCTCATTCCTCAAAATGAGACAACATAGCCAATTAGAGTAAAATGACTAAAATCTAACAGAAAAAAAGGCTGAATAACTTATTGATTGCAAGCATTGAAATATATCTGACACGGGCATTCAATATCCCTTGGATCAAATATTACTGATTCAAAAACTTTGGAGAATGCCAAAAATAAAAGATTAAAAAAAAGTGATTAACTTGTAGGCTTTCAGTGATCAGCAAATTACACAGTTTGACGAATATGAAAATAACCATATTAAAGTAGCAGAATATTGAGAACAAATCAACAATAGAAAATGCACATCAAACATGCCTGTCAATGAGATATGTCAATGCAACAGTTTTTTTTTGCGACACTAAAGCAACTAATTCATGTAAGAGGTCAAGTGTTTCATAGTTGATGGTAACATATGCCTACATCACAAAACAAATCATATAGCGATGCATGAGTCACCTTGGTATCCTACGCTTTCTTTTCTCCATTAACATATCTATCTCCAAATCAGCATGGTCCGTACAGTCAATGCCGTCCATGGATTCACAATTTAAGAAGTTACTTGCATTGAGCAAGACTGCAGACTCAGACAAGCCTGAGATTGATAAATCCTTAACTTGCTTTTTGACATATTGCATTATGATGAAACCTGAAAAGGCAGCACAAGTTGTATTTCTGTGTGAGCACAGTGCAAGCAATAAACAGCCGAGTAACATGTAGAAAAAATAGTTACCTAGAACTCTGAGCGTTTTCAAATTGAATTTCTTAGCTAAAGCTTCGTGTCCAATAGTTTCAGCGCGTCGCATAACAAGCTTCTTCAAGCTTATCAGTAATTCCTGTGGAAGGGTAACATTGCAAGTTGCCAAGTCATTTTATGTGAGCTATTGGGAAATATGAGTCTAAGTGAAATGGTATGATAAACCTTCTCTACACCAACTCACCAAGCCTTGGATCATCACATCAAATTGCAATTGAAACACTAGAAAATTGCAATTCAATGCAAGAGCAAACTTCCAAGTAAAAATGATTTAGCAAATGCAGTATTGTCCTTCTATGCTATAAAGATAGCAAAGAAATAGGGCACCTACATGGCACAAATAAAAAAAAAAAAAAAGACAAACAATGGAATTCCAAAATGACAAAACATAACTCTCAAGGATCAAGACTCAAGACATGGAAAATAGAACTACAGTGTGAGTAGTGTGAGTTTTCTTTTTTTTTGATCCGTAGTAGTGTGGGTTTTCTGGGACCTAGCTCCTATGCAGGGCTACACCAATCGGGTACCTGGCCTGTAAACATAGCAAGTGTGTCTTTCTTGCCTAATAGACTTAAGATCGAAAACTAAGCCAGCACATTCAATTAAGCACAACCACCCTGCACTTTAGCACCATTTCAAACATGATATGAAGGCCTACATACTTTGTTGGCCTTTGAACTTTAACAAGTTGGAGTCTCGGACACACAAGTTCATGAACTTCACCTCAACCTCAAACTCAAACAACTAAAAAACACAAGGTCCTCAACTTTAGCTCGTTCAACTAAATCATTGAACTTTTACAGCTATGACATAAAACCTCTAAATGTCTATCTTGGATTAACCATTTTATGTGTCCTAATTCTGATTTTTTCTTGCATTACTAAAGTTCCAACAGACAATCTTATATTTAGAACTTCAATCAAAACCAGTAAAGAGGAAGCGAATTTCGATTTACTTACAAGCTCGGACTCAGATAGCGATAAGAGCCATCTAACATCTTCACGCCTGTTACCGCCCACTAAAACTTCTTTATCCATGCTAGAGCTAACCTACTGGTTGACAGACAATATCAAGGCCAGGAATCCATGGTAAAGAAGAATATTTAGAAGATTTAAAAAAAATTTATTCCCAAACTCATAAACCATGGCATTCAGTTGTGGCCAGGATAGGTTGGCCATCATATGGCATTCCTCTAATAATACCCTATCTTGTTGCATTTTTGTGCTATAGTTAGAAAAGAAGTTGGCCATCATATGCTTGATCTTGCATTTCTATACTGTAGTGCATTCCCTCCAATGCAAAACTAAACATCGATTCACACCCTAGATCAACCACAAAAAAAAAAAAACCCCAAAATTTTCGACCCCAAACCCTAAAATTTATTATTCGAAATTGGAAGCTTCAACCCATGATTTGAGTTGGATTTCACACCTATATCACTAATCCCACTCAATAAGAAGTAATTTGATAGATATAATTTTGAAATCTAGGGGAAAACCTACCCAAATTTTTCGAAAGAAGAAAACTCACCTTAGCCCGGACCAGACTGTACGCCCAACTCCGGCCACCGCCTGCACCGCCGCTTCCCCACTCGCCTCTGGTCTCCGCACCTCGGGAGTTAACAGCTGCCCGCCGGTCTGCCCTCCCTCTGCAATCGCTCGTCTCCCTGTTCGTGTATCGCTCGTCTCCCTTCGTCTCTGTTGGTGTATCGCTCAATGGTTGAAAATGTTAGTTTTTATGAAATGCCTCCACAAAAGTAATTAATATTACCATACTCACCCTCCTATAAATTTAAAATACAATTATTGGATAAATTCAAACTTGTGGGTGCGAGGCAAAATATTTCGAAACCCCAGGGTTACCGGACGAAATATCTAAAACTTTTTTTACCACGTGAAATACACGTAACCTCAATGTTACCAGGCGAAATTTCCGTTTTTTTGTTTTGGATTACTTCGGACTCTTGTATTTTTTTTTAATGGACTCTTGTAGTTGAATCCAATGTCCCGGGTTTATCCAATTTTACTTTTCTTTTCCTAGGTGGGATGGTGTATGAGTCGGAGGACTCACCACTGTGTGTGTCGGTGACTTAATAAATGCGGAAAATATGAACATTTTAGTAAACACTCCAGATTTATATTGTTTAAAATTTACCTTTTTTTATCTCTTTATATCTCAACACAAACGCCCTATGAGTAGCTCTAGACCTGAGCATGGGCGGGCTTGGACCGGGCCTAAGACCATTTTTCAGCCCATTGTACCGGGCCGGGCTTGGGCCAGACCCGGTTATTAGGCCAACGACCTCGTCCAAGCTCGCCCACGTCGACGGGCCGGGCTGCCCACCGGGCCCAATGGGCTTTTGTTATAAGTCACCAACAAACAAACAAATTCTACAAATCTCAAACAAAAGTCCCAACAAAAATCACACAAATATGGGATTGAATTGCTCCCACTGGAGTCCGCTTGAATGAAATCAATGAATATATTGATATTAATATAAGAGACTAAAATTTCCATCAAAAAAATATAAAAGACTAAAATTGGGCAGATATTAATATAGAAGACTAAAATTGGGTCACTTGAATTCGAAGTCCACTTCTCAAATATATAATTATATATATAATTATAATTATATATATATATATATATATATATATACCGGGCGGGCCTTTCGGCCCGCTTGGGCTAAACCCCCAACCCAAGCCCGGCCCGGTGGGCCTACCGGACCGGGCCTATCGGCCCGCTTGGGCAAACTATTCTACCCAAGTCCGCCCATTTTGCTCAGGTCTAAGTAGCTCGCAACTCTCCTTATTTCATATTTCTCTTTTGTCATATTAGTTTTAGTTGAAATAAATATTGAATAAAGTGTCTTAAAACGATTTTAAAAGAACTTTTCATTTATAATTTCCATCATTTATTCCAAGTAATTTCTAATTGAAATTTTCTATATATAAAATGATTTTCAAATAGGCCAATTTGCACCAATATACGGAAAAAAAAAGTGAAGTTTGCAAAATTAACCATGGGGGGAATAATTTGCATGGAAAGGACAATATGTCATTTTTGTAAAGTTTTTGGGCACCTTCCTAGTCTATAGACACCCACTTTATATATGTTTATAAAAAAAATATTTCGAAGTAAAGTTGGCTCTATATCGTATCTTAATCTCAATTTGGAGTATGACATGTATAACCATTTGGATGGCAAAGACAACACATAACTGACAAGATAAACCAGAAAATCTGGGCAGAACCGACAATCGTTGCTCCGGAGATCGATGAAAGGTAAAGCTGCTGACGTGGACATGGAGGAGGGGGCAATGCTCAAAGAGGAGAGCATGTCGTTTGAGTCCGTCAAGAGCAAGATAATGGAAACAAGCAGGTACCCGTCTCGGGGGGAGTTCCTTCGCCAAAAATGTCGAAGGACATAAGTAAGCGTGGCGTGACAAGGTGAAGAAGTCCTCAAAGCTTGTTACAAAGTAAAAAGAAATACTAACTATGTGCTGAAACAAAAAAAAAATCCATACAACCCTACACATGGTTTCACTTGGCCTAAAAAAAAAGAAAAAGTTACGATTTACGCTTAATCGCCAGTAACTACTATTGCCTAGCCACTAACTACGGTCTCTTAGCCAATATAAGACTAACCCCTGTCGGATCTCGTCTACCTCAGGAACTTGCCACCTCAGGGACAACTAGGATAAACGACATTTTTTGAATTGCCGAAGATTGGTTTTTGTTATTTTTCATATATGTACGTCAATTACATTACGTGGTTGTCCGTTTTGGTTGCCTGAGATGCAAAACCCGAATATATGCAAGTAACTACCGTTGTCTAGCCAATAAAACCGATGTTTTGTCCAGAAACTCAGTGCCCAGACACGAGGCTAGTCGGAGGTCCACCGGAGCTCCCACCTAGTCGTTAACCATCCTCAAGGCCTATACTTCCGGATCCGGGGGGTTCAATGCTAGATCTAAAGCCTCTGGCGCCCGAATCCGGTGTTGATGCTCATCGTACTTGCAAAGCAACGGTTTTCGCCCCACTGTTCAACCCTCCGCTTCACCTTGGAGTCCAGCGAGGCAAAGAGACGTCGTGGCCGGAGTGAACCCCCTCCATCCATCTCTATCACCCTTGTTGTGATTGTGTAATCTTGTATTTGTAATAAGTTAGGCTTATTTGTGTGGCTATGGCTATTGAACATGTAAGTTATCTAGGTGTTGGAACAATATATCTTAAATGTGTAATGTAGGACACATTCTTAAGGTTGCAAGGACCCCTTAGACATGTCATTCTTAAGGTTTGGATCCCTTGATCTTAATATAGTGACCATATCATATATTATGTTGCTATTGTTTTAACACTTAGTTACAAACCTCATTTACAGATTTCCTTTAGTGGGCCTTTTTTTTTTGTGTTTGGGCTAGCCCAGTCCATTCTAGATTTGTGGCCCTCTTCCTTAAGACCGTTGGAGGATCTGTAACCCTAGCTCTCAGGTGCTCGGGTATATATACTCCTTATGTATTACATGAACCTTTGGAGCTTCATCACGTAAAACCCTAAGGGAGAGAGAGAGAGGGGGGGGGGGGGGGGGTCGTCGGGCATCTTGTGTGAAACCCTAACCCTAGAGGAGGAAGAAGAAGAGATCCAGTGGTGCCGCCGGTGGTGTGGCTTGAAGATCTCCTTGAGAAGCTTCTCTGAAGCTTCTCGGTTGCCCATCCAAGGGGCTTCTTCTTCTCCCTTATTCGCATCTCTCTTGGTTTTCTGTATTTGAGGTTCCCGTGTTACTTGTTCATGTGCTTAGCCACCATAGCCAACTTGTAACTCGTTTTTCTAATGCTTAGTGGAAACTGGGACTGGATCTCCCCTCTTGAGACCCCGCAGAGCAGGGCTTGCCCGAACTGCATTACCAAATCGTGTGCTCTCTCTTGTTGCTTTTGTTTTTGAGTATTTTGATTTAGTTTTAGCGAAAAACGAACATCAAATTGGTATCAGAGCACTGGTTCCTCTGAGATCTAGGGTTTCTGGCCTTAGGGCTCAGATCCAAGGTCCTTGTGTTTGGATCCAACTTGTGTCGCTTCCGCTCCTTTATGTGTATTGATTGTTCTTCGTTTTTTGTGTGTTTTTCTGTTCGTCAAAAAAAAATTAGAACACAAATTTGGGGGTTTTATGAAGTGTTAAAAACCCTAGATCTCCCTTCAATCCACCAAGTTTTGTTAGCTCTTTGAGTTGTGTGTTTGTGTGTTCCTCGCATTCTTCTCTAACTTTCTGTTTTTGGTTGCTATCTGTTAGGTACCAAAATGTCAGAAAATGGAATGAGAATCAAGCCCTTTGATGGGACTACAAACTTCGCTATCTAGTAGCTGAAGTTGAAGGCCATTCTCATTAAGGAGAAATGCTGGAAGACAGTCCAAGGGGAGTACCCTGAGGGAGCTACTGAAGCCATAAAAAAGGATCTAGATGAGGCGACTCATTCTGGGATCTTCATCAGGTTGGCTGACGAGTCGTCAGGCTGTGAGTATCACTAACCCTAAAGAACTTTGGGATACTCTGGAAACCCTATACCTGACTAAATCCTAGCCTAGTCGAATATCAATCATGTGTCGTCTGTTTAACTTTAAAATAGGCACCAATTAATCTCTGCAAACTAATCTTGATAAATTCTTAAGAATAACTCAAGATCTTGAGAGATGTGATAAAAAGGACACTATTAAGGATGAATATTTGACTATCTTGTTGCTTAATTCTCTGCCTGCTCAGTTTGATGTGCTTAAAGATGTTAAACAGTACAATCAAGATTCTATAACTAAAGATAAGATCCTTGAATCTATTATTCAGAAAAATGAGAGCTTAAAAGTGTTTAAGTCTAAAACTGACAATAGATCTAAGGTTAAAACTGAGGTTTTGATGGTCAAAGGCAAGAAAAAAAAGAACAAGAATAAGAACAAGGATAAAAAGTCTAAAAATGGTGATAAGTCTGTTGCTTCTTCTAGCTCTGAGAATAAAAAAAGAAAATGTCACTACTGTGGGATTCCTGACCATTATATTAAAGAGTGTCATAAAAAGAAAAGAGATGAAAGTGAAAAAGGTCAAAATCAATCTACTTTTGTTCTTGAGTCACAATATCCATGTGAATTGCTTATTGCCGATCATCGGTATGCTATTAGTGATGATGCCTAGGTTTTAGATTCAGGATGCACTGTTCATGCTACCCCTAACAAGTGTGATTTCAGTACCTTGCAGGTTTTTAATGGAGGGAAAGTCATGTTAGGTGACTTGACCTCACTGGAAATTAAAGGTATAGGTAATGTGCCTCTATGCATGTATGATGGTAAGGTTAGAGTCCTCCGAAATGTTAGATGGGTCCATGACCTTAGAAGGACGCTCTTATCTAAATCTGTTTTTGATTATTTGGGTCTTGATATCAACATTAAAAATGGGATTAGAGATGTTAAAAGGGATGGAGCCACAATTATAAGAAGTGTTAAAAGGGGTGGACTTTACTATGTAATTCCACCTCTTGAAGCAAACATTACTTGTAATGGCGGAAACCTGAACTTGGATCAAACCAAAATTCTGCATAGTAGGCTTGGTCACATTGGGAACAAAGGCATGCAATATTTGTTTAAACATGGTTTAATTGATAAAAAAAACCTGCTCAGCTTGATTTCTGTGAGACTTGTGTGCTAGGAAAGAAAACCAAACATGCTTTTCCTTCCTCTGATTATGTGGCTAAGAGGCCCCTTGAGTACATTCATTCTGATCTTTGGGGGCCTGCACAGGTAGAAACTGTTGGAGGTAAGAGGTACTTTATTATATTTGTAGATCATTTCTCTTGAAAGGTTTGGTTATATTTGTTAAGGTCCAAAAATGAGGCTTTTGATAAATTTGTAACCTGGAAAACTCTTGTTGAGAATCAAAATGGCAAAAGTATTAAGTGTCTTAAAACTGACAATGGTTTGGAATATTGCAATCTTGAGTTTGATGATTATTGTAAGCAACATGTCATTAAAAGACACCTTACAGTTCCTGGTACACCACAACAAAATGGTATTGCTGAAAGAATGAATAGAACATTGCTAGAGAAGTCTAGATGCATGTTAGTTAGTGCTGGTCTGAAACATTCCTTGTGGGGTGAGGCTGTCTCAACAGCAGCCTACTTTGTCAACCGATCCCCATCTTCTGTGGTGAACTTTAGGACACCACAGGAGATGTGGACTGGTAAAAAACCAAACATGACCTACCTTAAGCCATTTGGATGTGCAGATTACTCCCATGTTTCACAAGGGAAGCTTCATCCAAGGGCTCAAAAGGGGGTCATGCTTGGTTATCCAGATGGTGTTAAAGGATATACAATCCTCCTTATTCAGCCTCATGGCTATAAGGTCATCATCTCAAGGAATGTAACCTTTGTTGAGACTGAGTTTCCTTTTAAACCTGTGCTAACAATTTCATCTGAGGAGACAGGTACCAATACAACTGAAGGTGGTGAAGCAGTTCCCACAAGAAATTTCTATGAGCAAGCAGACTTGCCACCTGAGCAAGATGAAGTGGAGTTTGACATTGGATACAATTCCAAGTAGCTCAGCAACAGGAGATGACCAAGTGCCTGCAGATGAGTCTGCAAGGAAGGAAAACACTCAGCCTATTGAGGCTGGTGAATCTTCTGGAAAAGACCTAGAAGCAGAAAGCTCAAATACACAACAATCAAGTGAGGGAATTCTGCAAAGGGAGTTAAATTCTAACCTTAACTCTCTATCTTCTTCTTTTCATGAATCTAATGCTGATGATGTGAGTGATTCTGTTGTGAAATCTATTCCCCTGCATGACAATTCTGATTTTCAATTGACAAGGGATAGGAGTCCTAGGATTAGAATCCCAAACAAAAAATTTCAAACCAATATTGCTGAGTATGCTTTGGCTTGCTTCTGATGTTGTGATAAATCCTTTTTTGCCTGAAACCTATGAACTTGCTGTGAAATGTTCTGAAGCCAAAATTTGGGTTAAAGCTATGTAAGAGGAAATTAGCTCTATGATGACTAATAACACCTGGATATTAGTTTAAAAAACTAGAAAAGGCTAAGGTTGTTCAGTACAAATGGATTTATAAATTGAAAGGTGTCATTTCTAAGGAACCACCTAGATTCAAGGCTAGATTGGTTGCTAGGGTTTTACTCAGCGTGAGACCATTGACTATAATGACATATTTGCACCTGTAGTTAAGTATAAAACATTGAGGTCAATGCTTACTATGGCTACTGTGTATGACTGGGAACTTGAGCAAATGGATGTTAAAACTGTTTTTTTACATGGAGAACTTGATGAAACCATTTATATGTCACAGCCTAAGGGTTTTGTTGATAAGCTGAGATCTAAACATGTAGGAGTGGGCACAAATCCCGCAAATCCTGGTCCCGTCCCGTAAAAATCATGCGGGACGGGACGCGGGACGACCCGTTGGGATCCCGCAAATCCCGTCCCGTCCCGCATATGTATATAATAATGTAAATACTATATATATTAGGTTACTTTTCTATACAATATATATGTATCATTGCGTGTGTATATATTAGTTTAGATTAGATTACAGTATATATACATAGCTAGTATGTAATATATATAGCATCTTATATATTGTAATGCATCTTATATAGTATAGCTAGTATGCTATATACACTGTACGTAAAAGTAATACTGTACATATATATACACTGTAAATTGTAATGCATCTTATATATAATATAGCTAGTATGCTATATACACCGTAATACTACACACACATACATATACAGTATGCTATATACACTGCATATATCTTATATTTATATATATACAAATACATTGTAATGCATACACATATACACTGATATTATTTACGTATATATATATGGGAACCTGCAAAATATAAAAATTTATATATATATATTTATTATATTTTTGAAAATCGCAACATATACATGAAATTTTGATTTTTTTTATAATATTTTTTATTTGAGGGACAAGGCCCGTCCCGTCCCAGTCCTGTCCCGGTCCCGGTCCTGTCCCGCAAAAATTACGCGGGACGACCTCCGTCCCGTCCCGATCCCGTCCCGCGCCTACCCCTATAAACATGTGTGTTTGCTTAAAAAAATCCATCTATGGCTTGAAACAGTCTCCTAGGCAGTGGAATATGAAATTTGACTTTTGCATGATTAAGCTTGGTTTTCATAGAAGTGAATATGATACTTGTCTTTATTTCAAAGGTGCTGGTTCTCATTCTCCCTTATATGTGCTGCTGTATGTGGATGATATTCTCATTGTTTCCAACTCTAAGGTTATCATTTCTGCTATTAAGAGAGATTTGAAAATGCATTTTGATATGAAAGATCTTGGTCATGCTCAGAAGATACTTGGTATTAATATTCACAGAAACAGGAAAAGAAAGCTTATGTGGTTATCTCAGTTAGAATATGTTCATAAGGTTCTTGATAGGTTTCATATGCTTAACTCTAAACCTGCAGTTGTCCCTTTAGGAGGGAACTTTGAGTTATCTAAGAAACAATGTCCTAAAATTCTAAAGATGAAATTCAAAAGATGAGTAATGTGCCATATGATGTTGCTATAGGATCTGTGATGTATGCTATGTTGTGTACTAGGCCAGATATTGCCTTTGGTATTAGTGTGTTAAGCAGATTTATGTCTAATCCTGGTGAATCTTATTGGAATGCTATGAAATACCTGCTGAGATATTTGTGTGGAACTGAAAAGAAATGTCTTACATTTGCTGATCACAATCCCAAGCATGAATTAATTGGCAATGTGGACTCTGATTATGCTGGTAACAAGGATAACAGGAAGTCTACAACTGCTTTTTATTTCATATGGGCTGGGTGTTGTGTATCTTGGAAATCTCAACAGCAGTCTGTAGTAGCTCTTTCCTCTACATAAGCTGAATATATGGTTGCCACAGAGGCTGTCAAGGAAGCTATTTGGCTTAGAGGTCTCTTAGAGGAAATAGAAAGAAGAACATATCTGCCTACTGTGTTCATTGATAATCAAAGTGCTATCTATCTGTGCAAAGATCCTTTATATCACGAGAGAACCAAACATATTGATGTTAGCTAGGTTTCATTATATCAGAAAGAAGGTTAAACACAAGCTTCTTAATGTGTGCAAGATTAAGAGTGCTTTGAACCCTTCTGATTTTGGCACCAAAGTTGTCACGGCTGACAAGTTTGCATACTGCAGGGATGCCCTGCATATTCTGGATTCACCATCAGCACCTGGATTAAGAATGGACGGGAGAAACACCAGGACCCTAAGGTGGTAGAAAAACAGAGGATCAATTACAAGATTAGAAGGGCAATTGTTGTGTTTGTGTAATCTTGTAGTTGTAATAAGTTAGGCTTATTTGTGTGGCTATGGCTATTGAACATGTAATTTATCTAGGTGATGGAACAATATATCTTAAATGTGTGATGTAGGACACATTCTGGAGGTTGCAAGGACCCTTTAGACATGTCATATGTCTAAGGTTTGGATCCATTGATCTTAAGATAGTGACCATATCATATATTATGTTGGTGTATTGTTTTAACACTTAGGGTGTGTTTGGTAATGATATCTAGATATCAGATATCAGCCCCGATATCTGATATCTAGTGTTTGGTAGGGCTAGATATCGATATCACTTTAACTGATATCGATATCTAGTGTTTGGTAGGCATAATATATCACTTGATATTAAGTGATATCTGATATCTGTGTTGGGTAAGAGTCAGATATCGATATCAGTTGATATCTAGATATCAAATTTGACCTATTTTGATATACTCATTTTTTGGGAGGTATCACTTGATATCGATATCGCCCGATATCGATATCTTGATATCAAGATATCAAAGATATAACCCGATATCGATATCTTGATATCGATATCTTGATATCGATATCTTGATATCTAGATATCGTTACCAAACACACCCTTAGTTACAAACCCCATTTACAGATTTCCTTTAGTGGCCCTTTTTTTTTTTCTGTGTTTGGGCTAGTCCATTCCAGATTCCAGATTTGTGGCCCTCTTCCTTGAGACCGTTGGAGGATCTGTAACCCTAGCTCGCAGGTGCTCGGGTATATATAATCCTTATGTGCTACATGAACCTTTGGAGCTTCATCAGGTAAAACCCTAAGGGAAAGAGAGAGAGAGGGCCGTCGGGCATCTTGTGTGAAACCCTAACCCTAGAGGAGGAGGAAGAAGAGATCCAGTGGTGCCGCCGGTGGTGTGGCTTGAAGATCTCCTTGAGAAGCTTCTCTGAAGCTTCTCGGTTGTCCATCTAGGGGGCTTCTTCTTCTCCCTTATTCGCATCTTTCTTGGTTTTCTGTATTTGAGGTTCCCGTGTTACTTGTTCATGTGCTTAATTAGCCACCATAGCTAACTTGTAACTCATTTTTCTGATGCTTAGTGGAAACTGGGACTGGATCTCGCCAGGGCCGGCCCATGGGCTGTGCGAAACGTGCAATCGCACAGGGCCTCGAAATTTGTAGGGCTTCATATATATATATATATATATATTGCAGAATGTATCAGCTTGCTACGGTAGCTCAATTGGTTAGGGCCTGTGCGCGCGGCTGCCTTTTTCCGCATTTGCCCGAGTTCGAATCTCGCCAAAAGCAGGTCAGCAACCCACGTTTTTTATTTTTTATTTTCCACAAAAATTTACAGAAGCAGCCGGTTTCGATTTAAAAAAAAAAAATTACAACTTATTCAACCATTGCAATCGTCCGTTCAATCTCAAAGATTTCGATAGAATATTATTTTTGTTAGTTTTTACTTTTTATTTTCTTAGGTGTTCATAATAATTATTTTTTTGTTATTGGTTTGTACCTTTCTACTTTAAAAATCATTAAGTTGGGATTTAGTTAATGATTTTGCATTTATGCGAATATCTCTTTTATTAGTAGATTTGGTGGATTATTTTTTTCCCTTTGAATTAGTTGGATAAAAAGATCTCAACATATATTAGTTGCACAGGGCCTCAAAATGTAACGGAACGGCCCTGAATCTCGCCTCTTGAGACCCCACAGAGTAGGGCTTGCCCGAACTGCGTTACCAAATCGTGTGTTCTCTCTTGTTGCTTTTGTTTTTTGAGTATTATGATTTAGTTTTAGCGAAAAATGAACATCAACCCTTCATCCACAAATCTCCCTCCATCTCCACAAATCTGATCGACCTCCACACATTTCCATTTTCCCTTTCACAGAATCCAAAAAAACAAAAAGAGAAAGCCAAATTCGACCGACCGACCTCAGCACCAGTCGCCTAGTGCCACCACGACCGCCGCCCTTAACCCCGCCACCCTCAGCCTCAGGCATCCACTTCCCCCTTCTTCATTCTCATGTTCGGTTGTTGTGAAGCTCTCTCTCCCTCATTTGCTTTGCCTTAAATCCCGCTCAAACACGTACACCTCCAAAATTTCAAACTCACATCCAAAATTTTAACTCATCATAATGGGTAAAGGTAACCACTAACCAGTTAGTTTTGAAAAAAAAAATTTACTTTTGATATTTACCTTATTTTACACTGGAAGAGTCATTTATGCAAAGTGTAAAATATTTAATTTGGTATATCCACTATCATTTTATCTTTCAAATATACACATTTCCTTAATATCGTTACTCTCTTTTTTTAACCGTTTCAAGTTCTTTTTTTTTTTTGTTTTAAACCAAAGCATAACGTATAGACACACACACTTGACCAAGATAACCAACAATACGTACGTCTATACTTAATTTGTAGTCACCATTAAAAAAATGTCATTAGAATTTGGACAAAAAAAAAAGAGGTGTCATTATTTTGGGCGAAAAAACTAAAGCGGCGTATAAATTCATAATAGAGCTACAATTATTGGAAGGAGGGTTAGTAAACCCGTGAATCTGCCTTGTCTTATACTCATCTCACTAATTACTTTTTCTTATTATTATTTAGTTATTTAATTCTTCATATTTTAGCTAATGAGCTCAATAAAATCCGGAAAAATATCTCTTAATTAGTTGGTATTCCATATCTTATAAGAATTTTTAATTATAGGTTTTGTGATTACAATGAAACAAGATTTGAGACTTTATATCACCTCAATATATAGAATTTCTCAAAACTATATATAACTGTTAAAGTTGGATTTGCATTTACCTGCAAGGATAAATTTAAGTTCACAAATAATTCTTGTCATAGATATTCGAGTTCGATTATTGAGAATATAGCATTTTTAAAACCTAGCTATATATAAGTTCGATATATAACATTTTATTCGTCGTTAAATTTAGCTTCTATTATGACACCTTTTTCCTTCTAAAATCAAATAATTAAATTTGAAAAAACATACATGACTAACCGATAGATTTCTTTTTGATCCGCGCTAACCGATAGATTTCTGAATTAAGAAAATCTAACAACTCAAAACAATACTACGTAATAAATAAGAGTTTTATAAAAATCAATATCCATAACAAAATATCTGGACTAATAAGGTGCATAATTTACTATAGTATAATTCATAGTATAATATTTCTTCATTCCAATCTACTTATATTGAGCCTTGATATTATTTGTACCTCAACATGGCTTTTATACAAAGCTACGCTTGATAAGCATCAATTCCCTCTCCCATTTCTTTAACCCCTCTTCCTTACATATCCTAAATAAAATAAAATAAAAAATTGAAAAAAAAAATAGTTTTTGGGAGAGAAAATAGGGGACATAAGATTTGAGCCGCAATTCCCTCCTTCCAAATGAAAATGTCTTTTGATAAGATCTTTTTTTGTCTTTTTTTTTTGTTTAAACTGAAAAATTTGGCGGAATGAAAGACCCCATTCAGCTAAGAGCATCCTGAATGATGAGATCAGCAACCTCAGGATCGGGTGGGAACGACGATCCTGAAAAAGCATGACCAAGATGCGTCAGACAGTACGTCGACAGCCATATTAGTATCCATGTAACATGTTTTTTTTTGTCTAGTGATAAGATGAATGGAAATATATTGCACTCTAGCAGTCTAGCCATTTAAAAAAAAAAAATAATCACGTTTTAGCTGGAGAGGAATAGAGACTTAATTTTGAACTGAAATCCCAAAAATAATATTGTCAATCTCTATGAAATATGTTAAACTATATTTTGATGTGTTTTTTATTTTTCCTTTGACATTGGTGGCTTAGATAACTTTCTTGGGTTATCGATTGCACAAATAATTGAGGATATACTCGTTAATCTAAACCGAAGGTATAACATACCATCGGCAATGTTCTACATCCTTCTTGCTTGACCTCGGTGAACTTTATCGAGTTGAGTACGTGCATATCCTCGACAATGTTCTACGATTGCTTGACCTTAATAAATTGTACCGAGTCGAGTGCGCGCATAGCCTCGGTCTAGATAGTCGAGCCTTTATATATGTTTTGACATTCTCTTTCATCTTCATCTCTTTGGAATCTCGGACAATCTTCACTCTTCATCATATTTGTTCTAACCATCGTTACCTAAAATCAGCAATCGGCCAACCACCTTCGTAGCGCTCATCTCATGGCGACGATTATAACAATCAAGGATCTTTCCATCTTTAGCCTCTGAGGATCTCTTTTAATTAACATTGGCTCTTCTAACCCTAGTTTCTTTCATCATTGTTTCTTTCAAGTCCCTCAATTCTCCTCTCCGACCATCTTCCGCTAGCTCCTCTTCACACCAGTGTATTCTCTCGATGCACTGATTGATTTTCCGGTTATGGTTTAATGTCTTTGACTTGCGTTGTTATTAGTGGAGTGTGGGTTATGTTTTTTTAAGCTCTCATGCTAAAATATAATTATTTTATGGGAAAAGCAATTAAAATACCCTCACATTTGGGGTATGGTAAAAATATATTCTCATCTTTCAAATGTACATAAAAATATCCCAAATCCCGACGTTTGAGGGTAGTGGTAATAGATTACCATGGGTCAAAAATGTTGGCAAGGCAGCGTACGTACCTTTTTCCAAATTATCACTAAAATTGGGTTTTATTGTACGACTTCCTTAGGAAAAAAAAATATAGAGCACTAAAGGAGGTTCAAACCTACCGCCTATAAATCTTCTTCCGTGGTCGCCTATCTTGAACTGTGTTTCCGGCGGCTCATGGTTCCTCTTCAATAGTAGTACGTCTTCCTCCTTCGTGGACCTTGTGCATGTGGTCGCCTCCTCCCACTGCATGTTGTCGTGGCCTTTCCCACTGCCTGTCGATGTGAGCATTTTTGACCTGTGCGAAAATTAGTAATATATTATCACTACCTTCAAAGGCAAGGATATTTTTGTTAAATTTGAAAGATTATGATATATTTTTACCCTACCCCAAAAGGTAGGGGTATTTTAGTTGTCTTATTTTTATAAAAATGAAAAAGAATTTGAGTGTAATTGTGTAAACTTTATCTTGTCAATTGATAAAATGATATGTTACCAATATACTTTATAGTAATTTTATCATAAGAAGAGATGGATTGTAAGTTAGAGATATTTTTATTTAATAAGAGATGAAAAAAAATATTATCTCACCCAGTTAATACTACACATGACTACAAAGCATATATATATATATAGTTAACTTATGCAAAATATAACAATAAAAAATACTAGCTTGTAAATTAATCAACATTAACCCATCGAGATAATTAACTAACCTTTTCGGGTATAATATTGTTCTTACAAGTTATAACCACAACATTCATTATCATATAGTATATATGACTCTATTTTAATTTGTTGTTTACAGTTAAAATCATTAAAAAAACAAAAAACAAAACAAAAAAAAAACTACAGCTTACAAGCACAATCTACTCAATCAGCCAACTATAACCTCCCCATATGAACACATGTTTCAGATTCACACTTGTTATTTTGTTCTAATAAATAATTGTCCCCATAAGTGTCTCTACCTTCTTCATGCACCCTATAAAAAACCCTCTCCTCACTCCAAAGTTTCATCACATCCAATACAATCTCTTCTTTACACTCACAACAACTCTTCCTACAACCATATACCCTAGAAATGACTTCCAAGAGCTCTTCGGCCGCCCTCTTCTTCATCCTCAATCTCCTCTTCCTTGCACTTGTCGTCTCTGCATGCGACAGTGGGTGTGGCTCTGGTCCCAAGCCTAAGCCCAAGCACACCCCATCTCCAAGCACAGGCTCGTCATCTGGGACATGTCCCAGAGACGCGCTTAAGCTTGGGGTTTGTGCAAACGTGCTCAACGGATTGCTTAACCTCACCATCGGAACACCACCCAAGGAGCCATGTTGCAGCCTCATCGACGGTCTTGTTGACCTTGAGGCTGCAGTTTGCCTCTGCACCGCCATTAAAGCCAATATTTTGGGAATTAACCTCAATGTTCCGATTTCGCTCAGCCTCCTCCTTAACTACTGTGGCTACAAGGTTCCTAGTGGATTCCAATGTGCTTAAACACCATGGATTTAAGATCGATGTTTTGGTTACCCGCCTAGGGTTAACCTAGTTATTGTTGGTTGATGTTTTGAGTTGTTTGTTGGTTGATATTTGATTTGATTTGATATATTCATGTAATTTTGTAATGTGTTAATTTGTCTTTCAATAAAGTGGGTGTTTTTTTTTATATAATATTTGGACTTTAATCAATGTTTGGATCAATATTTTCCTGTTGAGGACTTGACAATATGCAACTTGCTATATATGTTGCTTATATAGGTAATCAAACTATGTATCTAAATTACACCTTCATCAAATCGAGATTCATTTATGGTATAATTAGCGTTTAATTAAACAATTCGTATGTAGTTTGGGCTAGAGGGATTGAGAGATAAATCCTACGAATATATTTACAATATATAAAGATCCATTAGTTTTATGAGTGTGTGTGAGCTAAGAGTGTGATGTAAGCTCGGTTACTAACTACCACTAGAGGGGCATTTCTGTAATTTGGTTGTCAATTTGTAAAGCCTATAAAAGGCGGGATTTCGGTTGCAACAGTGTAACAAACTAAGCAAAATTAGTTCATAGTTCTTGATCTCCAATGGAGGTTTTTCAATTTCCTTTGATTTCGATCTATTAATGCAATTAGCTATTCCAATTTCATAAGTTCAAATGGTATCAGAGCACTGAGTTGCGATCTGTAGTTGTTCAGTGAATTTTGTTTTCTTTTCGAAGTTCTGGTGATCACCGGAGCTCGTGTTTTTTTTTTAGAAGATCTGGTGAGATCTGGTTTTCCTTGTGGCTGAAATGGTTGGAAGAGGAGCAGCAAACTCGCAAGGACAGTCGTCTGGTGTTGGAGGTGACAACAATGGACAATGAAGAGGAACTTTCGTGACTCCACCTGCTCCAGGTTCAGGCGCTGGCAGAGGGTGGAATTTTGCGAATCAAGGAATTCAATTTGGAGACATGATGCAAGGTATGTCCAGTGCTCATGTCAATCCGTTATTTCTGTCAAATTCAGACCAACCGGGAATGGTTTTAGTATTGAATCCTTTCAATGGAGCCAACTTTTACGAGTTGGAGTAGAGGTATAAAAATGGAGCTAGGTGCTAAGGCAAAGCTAGGTTTCAAAACCGGAAGCTGTGTAAAGCCTCTAGAAGGTAGTGAAGACTTCGAAAAATGGATGCGTGCAGACCAGATGGTGATGTGCTGGCTTTTTAATTCGATGGCTAGGGAAGTAGCAGAGAGTCTCATGTATGTTGAGACATCAAAGGAACTCTGGGATGAGGTAAAGGAAAGGTTCTTTGAGTCCAATGATCCTTTAGTTTACCAGTTGCGTTGGGATTTGGCTAATCCCAGACAAGACAATTTGTCTATATGTGCTTATTTTGGTAAACTAAGTAAGATTTGGGATGAACTGAAGTCTTTAGATGCTGTTCCTGTGTGTGGCTGTGGAGGAATTAATAGTTGCAGTTGTGCTTTATTGAAAAGAATCATTGACCGAGAGGAGAAAGCAAAGGTTATGCAATTTCTGATGGGTTTAAATGATGTGTATGAGAATCTAAGGAGTAATATACTGTCCAAGGTTCCTATGCCTGGGATCAATAAAGCATTTCAAATGGTCACACAGATAGAGAGGTCTAAAGGAGTAACCAGTGCAATTCAGGGTGAGCAAAATGCCTTGAATGTGTCAAGACAGTTTCATAGGTTTGGGCAATTTAATAGGAATTATCAACTGGATAGTGAGGCCAATGCTGCTAAGGGTTACAGAACTGGTGAGCAATCCAAGTATTTTGATAAGAATACTGAGCAAGGATACAGAGATTATAAGAAAGCCAAGCTTGAGAGGAAATGTGATCACTGTGGGGAGAGAGGACATACTAAGGAGTTTTGTTTTAAGATCATAGGGTACCCTGAATGGTTTAGAGGACCCAAAGAAGAAGGCAAGACTAGGCCTACAGTCAAGTTTGCAGCACAATTTGAGTATGTACAACAAGAGAGTCCCTTTGAGGAGGATCCATACACCACTAGCAAGCCAGATCATGCAGTGGCGAATGCTGTATTTCAGGAAGTCCTGAAATTAATGAAGGGAAAGTCCCAGGTGAGGAGTGTTGATAACACTGCCAATCAGACCATGGTGCATTTTGTAGGTACTCTAAGCTCTTCATTTCTCATTGGTGTTAAATAATCACAACATGATCTGTGGATTGTTGACTATGGGGCCACAGATCATATTACTTTTGATTGTCAAATTTTCTCAGAAGTTTTTGACTTCAAGACTGCAATCAAACTTGGTTTACCTGATCGCAATTGCATCACAGTGACACAATTTGGTACAGTCAGGTTGAGTTCTGAATTTATTAGACAAAGATATATATAGGTTACAAGGTATTGGGCCTTTGGGCCCACTATACAATATGAGACCTATGTAATCTATCAAACCCCCGCAGTCGAAAGTGGAGGGTCCCGTACTGTGAGACTGGACCGAAAATCGAGGAACAACTGCCGAGGTAAACCCTTGGTGAAGATATCAGCGTAATGATAGGAGGACGGGACATGAAGAACACGAACATGTCCAAGAGAAACCTTGTCTCGAACGAAGTGGAGATCGAGCTCAATGTGCTTCGTTCGCTGATGCTGGACCGGGTTGCTGGCCAGATAGACGGCGGAGACGTTGTCAGTGTAGACCAGGGTGGCCTTCTGAAGGGGGCAGCGGAGCTCAAGAAGGAGATTGCGCAGCCAAGAGCACTCGGAGACAACGTTGGCAACACCTTTGTACTCTGCCTCGGCGCTAGAGCGAGACACCACAGACTATCGCTTCGCGGACCACGACACTAGGGTGTCGTTGAGGAAGACACAATAGCCAGCCGTGGAGCGACGTGTGTCAGGACAACCACCCCAATCCGCATCAGTGTAAGCGACGAGGTCAAGCCGAGAGGAAGGGGTGATTGTGGTGCCCATCTCGAGGGTACCATTGATGTACCGGATGATCCGCTTCAAGTACTGAAAGTGCGGTTCCCTGGGCACATGCATGAACAGGTAGATCTGCTGAATGACATAACTGATGTCCGACCTAGTGAACGTAAGATACTAGAAAGCACCGGCGAGGCTCCGGTACAACGTCGGATCATCAAACAGAGGACCAGAGTGAGCAATGAGCTTGTTGGAAGTATCCACAGGGGTGGCAACAGGCTTGCAGTTACTCATCTTGGCCCGAGCAATAGTCCCAGTCGCATAATTACTCTGAGAGAGAAACAACCCAGACGCATGACGCTGCACGACGACACCCAAGAAGTAAGACAACGGACCCAGATCTGACATGGCGAACTCGACACTCAACTGGGAAATAATAGACGTCCGAAGGGCATCAGAAGAGGCGGTGAGGATGATGTCGTCGACATATAGTAACAGAAAGGCCATGTTTGTGCCTCTGCGATAGATAAACAGAGACGTATCTGAGCGGATGCCAACGAAGCCCAAGCGTAGCAGATGAGAAGCAAAGCGCTGGAACCAAGCCTGCGGAGCCTATTTCAGACCATACAGAGAGCGCTTCAGGAGACACACGTGCTTGGGACGATCAGTATCAACGAACCCCAGCGGCTGAAACATGTAAACTGTCTCATTCAGATGGCCATGCAGAAAGGCGTTCTTGACATCCAGCTGATGAATGTCCCACTGTCGCGACAACGCTAAGCTCAACACCACTCGGATAGTGGCAGGCTTGACCACGGGGCTGAATGTCTCATCACAATCAATACATGGCTGCTGAGATCGACCGTTTACCACAAGACGAGCTTTGTAGCGCGCCAACGTCTCATCGGAGCGGAACTTGTGACGGAAGAGCCACATGCATCGAATGACGTTCGCCTCAGGAGGGTGAGGAACAAGAACCCAAGTACCATTCCTTGTAAGGGCCCTGTATTCGTCGAGCATAGCCGCCTGCCAATTCGGGTCGAGGAGGGTTGTTTTGTGGGAGGTGGGGATGGGGGAAAGGGAGGTCGGGGGTGAGGCAGGAGGTGGGTGGGATTCAGTGGGGACGGCAGTAGAGGGTGCGGCGGGCGCAACAAAAAGTTGCGGCCGCGGCATAGCGCACGCGGCAGATTGATGTGTTGTGGTCGAGGCATCGAGTGTGACGAGGGGGGGGGGGGCAGCTGGGAGGACGTAGGGAATTGGTTAGCGGGGTTATGTGTGGCGTTCATGGAGACGATCTGACGAGGTCTGAAAACACCGGAGATGATGCGGGTGTGCGGTCTAGTGGTGGTAGGAGGGGGTAGCGGTGGGGGTGGTGTAGAGGGAGAGGCAGGAGCACCGGGAGAGCTCTGGGGAAGGAGAAAGTGAGGGAAGGAAGACTCTGACTCAGACTGAGACACATGAGGTGTGGAAGAGGGGAGAGGAGGAGAAGAAAAGGGAAAGCGAGACTCATCAAAAGTGACATGACGTGACACAATAAGCTTATGGGTCTTGACATCGAGGCAAAGGTAACCGCGATGATCAGACGGATAGCCTAGGAAGACACATGGAGTGGAGCGCGGGTGAAGCTTGTGTGGGGCGGTGTAGGACTGGTTTGGGAAGCACAAGCATCCGAAGGTAGGAAGGTGATCATACCTAGGCAAGGCGCAATAGAGTGCCTGAGTTGGCGAGTAACATGTGGTTGATAAGGTGTGAAGCCAATAGGTAAGGGGAATAGATGCGTGGAAGAGGAGAGAGCGCATCATGTTGGTTATGGTTCTAATGATTCGATAGGAAACACTTGGGACTTGAAATGGAATGGGAAGACCCATAAGAAATGAGTGTAATCATCAAGAAACAAGAGGTAGTACTTGTGACCCGCCTTGCTGGGCACATGAGAGGTCCAAATGTCACTATGAATGATATTAAAGGGTGCAAGGGTGGAGTTTAAAGACCATTGGAACGGCAGTCTTGCATGTTTGCTTAACTGACAGGAAGAGCATAAACTAGAGCGTAGGGCTTTATTACAAGTGACAAGACTCTGAGAACGGAGGACATCTAGAACGGCAGCACTGGGATGGCCCAGACGTGCATGCCACATGCTGGACGACGATACCGAGAGGGCGACCGGGCATGACTGACTGGACGCAGGAGGTGGTGTGACAGGGTAGAGCTCCCCGGTGTTGTTACATCTTATGCGAGTAACCCCCGTAGTAAGATCGTTCACAGAGAAATCAAATGGATCAAACGCAAGAGAAACTTAATTGTCAGTAGTGAACCGACGGACAGATATAAGGTTTTTGACAATCTTTGGGGCAATGAGGACATTGTTAAGGTGTAGTTAGTGGGTTGGGGTCTGTAATTTGGCGTGGTCAATCCCCGAAGTGGCAAGACGGCTACCATTTTCGACGATAATAGAGTGTGCATGGCCTTTAAAGGAAATAGATGAGAGGTTACCTGAGGAGTTCGTCATGTGGGAGGTGGCACCAATGTCAAAAACCTTAATTAATGTGCAACAAGATCAACGAGCAGATAGACAAGTACCTATTTGTAGTCGAAGCAGCTGAGTATTCTATGTTTTCATTAGGCGACTCTCTTACACACTCCATATTTTCTGTTAAACCAACATTGTAAAACTTATCAGATAAATTGAATTTTTTTAACCAATGTCATCAATCTATCAACAGTGCAATTTATAATTACATAAGTGCTAAACCAACATTTTATAATGAATATTAAGATCAGACAGCAAACTCTCATATATCAGTTCTTTGAGGTTATATTCATATCAATTTCATGCAAATGAGGACCGTATTGTATAATATCAGTGTTTTCTATTCAATTTTTGCATTTTCGAAGTGCAAATGTATTTTAATTGACGGACATTTTCTGTTTTTCAAACTTCAAACCCTAGGTTCGTTTTTGCCTATAATTTTATTTTTACTAAAAATCTAAAATTCGTTTACACAAATTACACTGATATTGTGCACCTTTTTCAAAACGAATGCGAATTTTGGACAGATTATATGAAGTTTGGACAGATTAATACCGTAATGAATGCGAATTTGAATCTGTAATAAGAACGGAGATATTGTGCACCTTTTTAAGAAAAATTCTTCTTCTGATGCTGTTGTTGTTGATTCGTTTCGGGATATTAGACTGATCTTCGTTGATTCCTTTCGCTGATGGCAGGTTTTTGCAATTCGTTTTACACCTTAAACAATTTTACACGTTAATGATGTTTTACATTTTAAAGCTTCCCATAATAATATAAGTAGAAATTGGGAATGAACCATTCCCTACCTGTTGGAAGTTCCATTTCCATAGACTACAAATATGGAGTGTGTAAGAGAGTCACCAAGGATGCGGTGTCGAACAGGAACGAACGCCGCGAGAGGCTCGGCCTTCGATCTGTTCTCCGGCGAGGTTGCACTGCAGTGGTTCGGCGGCAAGGGCGGCTGAAGCGAGGGCGCGACTGCGGTTGAATTACGAGGCGAGGAGAGAGAGAGATCGGCGGAGAGGGGACGACGCCGGTGGCGGAAGATAAGGGGTGGGGTGGGATGATCAAATTAGGGTTCCGTGAGGAAGAAAAGGTTGTGATACCATGTAAGATCACGAGATTGATGTAAAGTCTTCCTTGAGGGTTTCATTCATTAGACAAAAATATATGTAGGTTATAAAGTATTGGGCATTTGGGCCCACTATATAATATGAGACATATGTAATCTATCAACGAGAGATAGAACCAAAGGGGAAACCATAAAAGATACGACCTTCAAATCCCGTAGCCGCACAAATTAGCTAGCCCTCAACTCTAATAGTGTCTCTCTATCGTGTTTGTTTTTTTGCCATATTCCCTGGTCCAATACCTTTCTCGTCCTTTAAGCTAAAATCAAGTGTAATATCTGTTCTTATCTTCTGGTCCAAAGCAGGTAAAATCAAGTATTGAAGAGGAACTTGTAAATTTCTTATTAACCTCAATCGGTATATATAAGAATACAATACTAGTACTTGGAGGAAAAGACATTTCCTAAACCGATCTATATATCTATAAAGAATGATAGAATATATGCACATGATATAGAAACCTATTCAATCTTTACATAGAAAATATTCGAATGGACAAATTTTATCTGAATACCCCCGCTCATGGATATAGCCTTGGTAAACAAACTGCAGGCATGATGGACAATCAGATCATTAGATTCAACTTGCTTTAAAACAAAGTAATAGTCAATTTTGACGTGTTTAGACCTTTGATGAAGAGTGGAATTGGCATAAATACATGTGGCACTAAGATTGTAGCTCACAAAGAAGTTGACGAATCCAAATCGATAAATTTAGTCGCAGTGAAGGCATGGCACGATATTCCGCCTCATACTGAACAACAAATTGTTGTTTACAAGTTAGAAAATATCCTAAAATCCGAATAGGCCGCCTTCTTTGATCTATATCGATTGAACACCAACTCTTGAAAGGAGACTCTCTTATGCTCATTCCCAAACCTTATAAGCCTCAACGCACTACTGATAAATTTTATGTATGCCTTATGCCCTTTTAATTTATCACCGATAATCTCATTTTTAATCTATCTAGTATCACTAGTTAGACTATTAGTCGGTCGGTTATATCGAAAAATAAAATAAAATAAAAGTACTTAGCTTGTAAATTAATTAACCGTATCACGGGTATAATATTGTTACAAGATACAAATACGATCCATATAAATTTGATTATTTACAATTCACAAAAAAACAAAAGCTTACAACCATAATCTACTTCATCAGCCAGCTATAACCTCCCAATGCCATATGAACACATGCTTCAGATTTACGTACACTTAATTATTATTTTTTGTAATAATAATTAATAAATTGTCCCACTCAATATACAACTTCTCCATGCACCCTATAAATAGCCCTCTCCCCACCTCCAAGTTTCATCACATCCAATACAAACCCTTCCTTCTTTACTCTCTCATATATATCTCTTCCTATACCTTAGAAATGGCTTCTAAGAGCTCTTCAACCGCCCTCTTCTTCATCCTCAACCTCCTCTTCCTTGCACTCGTCGTCTCTGCATGCGACAGTGGGTGCGGCTCTGGTCCCAAGCCTAAGCCCAAGCCCAAGCACACCCCATCTCCAAGCTCAGGCTCGTCATCTGGGACATGTCCTAGAGACGCGCTTAAGCTTGGAGTTTGTGCCAACGTGCTCAACGGATTGCTTAACCTCACCATCGGAAAACCACCCAAGGAGCCATGTTGCAGCCTCATCGATGGTCTTGTTGACCTTGAGGCGGCAGCTTGCCTCTGCACCGCCATTAAAGCCAACATTTTGGGAATTAACCTCAATGTTCCGATTTCGCTCAGCCTCCTCCTTAACTACTGTGGCCACAACGTTCCTACTGGATTCCAGTGTGCTTAAACACCATCACCATAGATTTAAGATGTGTTGGTTACCCATTTGGTCTTAACCAATTTATTGTTGGTTAATGTTTGAGTTCCTTGCTGATCTTGGCTGGTATTTGATTTGATTTGATTCGATTCGATTCGTGTAAGTTTGTAACATGTGTTAATTTGTCTTTGAATAAAGTGTTATTGTTGGTTAATGATGAATGCTGGATCGATTTTAATTTCCAATAGATAAATTAAGTACTTGAAAACTTGCTATGTTGCTTAAACACGAACTAGCTAGGATTACAGATTTACAGGTAGAGGCGTTATTCGAGCCAAACGAGACGAGCTTGATATGTTCAAGTTTCGTTCATTTGTTAAAGGAGCTCGAACCGAGCCGAGCCCAATTTTTAAATGAGAGCTTGAGGCGAGCTTTTTTCAAGCTTTAAGCAGTATTACATGGTTATAACATATTAACTTTAAAAAAAAATTAGAAATTCTATAAAATTCGAGCTATTCGAGCAATCGAGCTTAATTCGAACGATCCGAACTTTCAATTGAACTTAAAATTATGCTCAGGCTTGGCTTGTTTAGGTAAGTGAACGAGCCCGAGTCGAGATTTTTTCGAGCCGAGCTCGAGCTTTTCAGCTCATATTATTAGCTATCTGACATTCAATTCATTGATGGTACCGATGTCTATTTAGTGATTTAAAACCCAATTTTTGTACTAGTGTGGTAGTAATTAGCGTTTTGTATTAAACAAGGGGTATGGGGTTTGTGGAATATTGTTAAATCTCAATGGAAGGAGAACAAGAACACCGATGAAAAGAGAGAAAGCTTTGATTGAAATTGTAAATCTGTTACAACTAAACTAACTCAACTGACACAGTCACAGAGGAAGCCCTTTATAAGGGTAATCACACTGGAAACGGCATCGTTTGGACCCACTTATTGAGTATTTACACAAAATAACCCAAAGTGTTATCACATTTACATCCCCCCTCAAGCTTGGCCCGAGGAACAGAGACGATGCCAAGCTTGGAAGATAAAAACTGATGTTGTTGGGCACCAAGAGGTTTAGTCAAAATGTCGACCAGTTGCAGATGAGATTGGACATGCTGAGTACGAATGAATTGGGATTGCACCATTTCACGAATGAAGTGACAGTCGATCCGAATATGCTTTATTTGCTCATGGAACAAAGGATTAGCAGTAGGGGTGGAAATGGGTGGGGTGATGGATGGGTGGACCCATTTTTTCACCCGACCCATCAAAAAAAAATTTCACCTCATGACCCATCACCCACCCGTCTAAGGTTTCACCCATCACCCGACCCGTCGGGTGGATCGGGTGGTTAATTGTGTCAAAAATTACTAAAATTTTGATCGGAAATTTCACGAGGTACCCCCGAGGTATCGCTTAATTCACGTGGTGACCACTTATTTTACGTCTTTCACGTGGTACCCCTGAGGTTATAAATCCTTTCACCTCGTGCCCCTGAGGTTATATATCATTTCATCTCGTGCCCTTATCTCTACTTTTTTAACAGTTTTCGTTAGTTAAAAAATAAATAAAATAAAATAAAATCAATTTAATTAAAAGAAAATGGGGAAAGAAGCCATGACTGGAGAACTGAAGGGTCTAAATAGGAGGAAGTCACACGAAAGAAGCCGGAGTTGTTGGTCGTTGCGTTGGTTCTGGTGGGGGACTCGAGGAAGGCGGTGCTGACCATGGACTTGATAACTTTGAACAAGTGAATCTCAATCCGATTTTCAGATTTTACCGAAAATTAGGGTTTAGGTATGATGATTGTTTTGTGCGAAAGTTTGGTATGCAGGTACAGAGAATCGCAACTCCATACCTGTCAATTTCTCTAATGCGGCAACGAATTATTCAATTGAGCCTGTCAATTTGTTCTTCCGGTTCGAAGGATGAACAATGGAGGAAAGTAAAGGGAGAAATTGATGCTCTTCGTTCTCCGAGGATGACGATGAGATACGTGGTTAGGGTTCAATTTGGTAGGATGAAGGGTGAGCAAGCAAGGAATTAGGGCCAGGGTAAGGGTTAGAAACGAACCAGACAGAGGTTAGAGACGAACGAGACAGAGGTTAGAGACGATGAAAAAGGAGGCCCGCTCCCACTCAAAATTTACAAAGCACAACGAAAATAAATCAATCCAATTACAGAGTGGCAGAAAACCCCCAAAAAATTTGCAGACATCGGATGGAGGGAGCTAGACATTGGATGAATAATACTCCGGAGGCGGGGTGGCTTGGCGTGGAGCAGAGCCGACAAAGGAGGAAAAGACGAGGACGACACGGTGGTGCAGGGAGGGGGGATGGGGGCGTCGTAGACCTGGGAGCGGGCCTCCTGCTTAGCCCTGTGTCTTCCCAGAAAGTAGCAACCCCACCAGAACCGACGTCGGCCACTAGCAACTCCGGCCACCGGCAAGTAGCAGCTCCGATCCGGCTTCTTCTATTCGACGTTCTTCAATCTTCAGTTCTTGGTGTCTTCTTTCCCATTCTTTTCTTTTGATTCTATTGAATTTATTTTATTTTTTACTTTTTAACTAACGAAAACTATTAAAAATATAGATAAGGGCACAAGGTGAAATGATATATAACCTCAGGGGCACGAGTTGAAAGGATTTATAACCTCAGGGGTACCACGTGAAAGACGTAAAACAAGTGGTCACCACGTGAATTAAGCGATACCTCAGGGGTACCTCGTGAAATTTCTGAATTTTGATTTTTTAAAAGGTTTTTTTGTACTTAAATAGTTGAGAGTAATAACAAAAAAAATTAGAAGAGAAACAAAAAATATACGAAAAAATCACAAAAAGTTACTTTTAAAACAATATTGAAAGAAAAGAATAAATGTATAATTTGAACATAAATATGATATTCTTTTAATGAAATAGTTAATAGAAGCAAAAAAAATATAGAGAAATAAAAAATAATTAATGATATGGTAAATAAATAAAAAGTGAAAGAGTTGGGATTTGAACCTAAGACCTTTTGATTTTATCTTTTCTTCTTTCATTCTTTTACCACTTGAGCTAGTTAGCACTCTTATCTCAAGTACCGTTTAAATATGTTATATTAACTTAAAAATACTAAATATATGTAAAAAAATTAATTTTTTTTTATATTTTTTTCCCTCCAAGGGGGTGCTCGAGCACCCCCAAACACCCCTGGCTCCGCCACTGAAACTGCTGTAAGCTTGTAACAAGTATTTTGTAAAGGCCTAGCAACATGAAAATTGCAAACATAAAAACCTAGCTTTGGGAAAATCATAAATTTATAGGGCATTTGACACAAATTAGTCGAACTCTTAGTATATATGATTATCTGACTTATTACCCTTTTCTCGATTCATCATTGAAGTGGTAATTATACTAGTTTAATAGGATTTTAGTTTGATTTGAATTTCTAATTATATTAGATTTTTTGCTGTGTAATTATATTAGATTTATATATATGCGATTCATAATAAATCTAAAATGGTATGAGTTGGCAGCCTCTTAAAATTCTGGTCTCACCACTGGATACATGCACATTATCTTATACTATGTGATACGTAATTGCATTTTTTTGTTTGACACTTTTATTTTTATCGGAAATTTCGCCAGGTACCCCTGAGGTATTGCAATTTTCGCAAGGTATACAACTCTTTTGCATATTTCACGTGGTGCCCCTGAGGTTCTCATTTTTTTCGCCTCGTGCCCTTATGGGTTAAATGTAACAGTTTTTCTTATTCTCCGTTAGTTTGCCAAAAAAAAAAAAAAAAAAAGGACAGAGAAGTGAGAACAGGAGAGCAAAGAACGCTCGAGAGCGAAGAGAGAGCACGAAGAACAGCGAAGAAGGTGCGCACAGATTCGCTGCTAGAAGGACGACCCAGACCGACGCTGATGCTGCTCGAAGGACGCCTGCTAGGATCCGCTGCTCGAAGGTAAGTATACGAACCATAATCTAGGGTTTCGGTATTTGGGGTTAGGGGTGATGCTACTGCTGCTCGAATTGGGGAAGAATTGAAAGTGAGGGTCTGATTTTCGATTTGACTCTTTGCTTCAAATCGAATTTGGGAATTTGGGGAAGAATTGAAACTAAGGGTCTGCTGCTCAAATTGGGTAATTTGGGGATTGGTTTCGATTTGAATCTTTGCTTCTTGTTTCTCTGTGCAATTGGAATTGGATGTGTGCAATTGGAATTGGATGTGGAACTGAGGGTCTGATTGTTTATGAAAATCTGTTTGCTTGTTGTTTATAAAACCTGATTTGTTTGACAAAAATTATACCCCTAAGCATACAATTGGGGAGAAAGATGAAGTATTTATTTATTGGTCAATTTTTGACATTCATAAGCATTTGTTGTATCAATTGCTTAACAAGATCAGTGGCGGTGACTTGAATCAATAACAAGATCAATGACAATGTTTTCATGTATGAGGAATATATGTCTCTTATATTATTACCAAGTATGTAGTATATGATGTGTTCCAGCCCCGTAGGATACGACTCCGACGTCGCGTTAATAAAGCATTTATTATTATATCAACTTATATCTATTTTTAGTATTGCTTCTTAATAAGAGGCGTGAACTTACTTTACATAGTAAGTCCAACCCGTTAGCCAATTAGGCTCATTAGTAATCAGGGTTTTATTAGTTTTCTTTAAATACGCTATTAGGGTTAATGTTTTTTCTTACGTCAAAATTAGAGGATTGCAGAGCGTTGAGTTGAGACTCCCCCTTTCCTCCCTGACGTCAAACCCTAATCTCAATTTGCTACTGTTTACTGCTGAATTCAATTGAATCTTCAATCAAAGGTTCTCGCTGGAATTGATTGAAGATCGGAATCTAATCCTCGTTTGGAAGAGATTCACCTTGCTCCGCCCACCATCACCTCTCCGCCACACCGCTGTCGATCACCACCGCTGCTGCGACTGTAGGAGTAGGACTGCTGGCCTAAGTCCTATCCCACTGCTGCCGGATGTGTTGCAATTGTACGTTGTCCGGATCGGGCGACTGAGATCTCCACCGTCTCGCACACGCACTTACGTGGTCACTCGTCTAATTAATTAGCAATGCTAATTAGCCAGTTCGGAGGTCACGACCGTCGTTTCAATTGAATGCTAAAATCAACGTACATAAGTGCGGTGGGTTTAGTTGGAGTTGACTATCGCAATTACTAATTTCAATTTGGAATCAAACTTCACCGTGAGCTTCCACCGATCCAAGTCTTATTCCACGACACGAGGGTCGATCGATTTACCTTCACACCGGACGATTGGGAGTTGTACTCGCTCAACCCGAGTCGAGTACGTATCAACTGGCATCAGAGCCTAGCCGGTTTGTAAGTCCTTCGATCTCAAATTTTTTTTCTCTTCTGGACATTTTAATGCAATGGAGAAGCGTTATCGTTATGATTCATACTCTCAGCGAATGAAATCATTTTTTTATGATGCTAAATATGGGTTAGAATTGACTACTTTTAATGGAATTGTCGATCCGGATGAATATCTGGATTGGGAGACGAACACAGAGTATGTGCTTGATTTTTATGGACTTTCGGAGACTAAGAAAGTAGAGTGGGCATTATCCCTCTTTCGCAGGCAGGCCGTGTAGTGGTGTAATCGAATGGATGATGTCAGAGCTTCTACTGGTCTTGCTCCGATCACCAAATGGAGGTATTTGAAATTCTTGATGAGAAAGAAGTATTATGTTATTTCTCCTGATTCTTGTTTTATGAGAAAGAAGGTAGCACCTCCTGCACCATCATATGCAGCGGAAGTAGTTAAGCCCGTGACAGAGGTTGATGTTGCAAAAGTTTGCGAGTCCGTAGAAAAACTTGTTCCCGAATTCGTTCCCCAGGAGACTCAGTTGACCCAAGAGAAGAGTGAGATCCAGGCTCTGCGGCAACTTGTCACTGAATTGCAATCCAAATTGGATGCCTCTAATACACTTCCAGACTCCCTGGGGAAGGCCTCCGAATTTGTGCTGCAACCAGACAGTGGGAATGTTCTAGACACTCACATTGATTCTGTTGATGAGAAGAAGGTACTTGATAACGTGTATGAAGAGTTAGCGATTGTACCTCTTGAACACGCTCATAAAGTTTCGACAGCTGAGGTTTGGGTGAATGTTGGCTCTATATTTATTGAAGATAAGCGTGTTGTTTTTTAGGTTGCTAGACCTCGAATTCTTCTGGCACCTATTCCTACCGTTTCTCCGTCGTATTGCTTTATGGATGCTACCCTTTCCTCACTAGTCATCGCCGATTTGGTGCAAGGAAAAGTGGAGGAGAATGATATCCTCCTCAAGTTCGATAAGAAGGCGCCACCGTGGATCCCACCGTTGAAGATGCGATGGCATGTCTCGCCCCGTGTCACATTTCCATTTTATAACAACTCTCTATCACTGGACGAGGAAGCGGGGACACTTCCCTCTCAAGGGGAGGAGAATGATGTGTTCCAGCCCCGTAGGATACGACTCCGACGTCGCGTTAATAAAGCATTTATTATTATATCAACTTATATCTATTTTTAGTATTGCTTCTTAATAAGAGGCGTGGACTTACTTTACATAGTAAGCCCAACCCGTTAGCCAATTAGGCCCATTAGTAATCAGGGTTTTATTAGTTTTCTTTAAATACGCTATTAGGGTTAATGTTTTTTCTTGCGTCAAAATTAGAGGATTGCAGAGCGTTGAGTTGAGACTCCCCTTTCCTCCCTGACGTCAAACCCTAATTTCTCTTGCTACTTAATTTACTGTCAAACCCTAATTTCTCTTGCTACTTAATTTACTGCTGAATTCAAAGGTTCTCGCTGGAATTGATTGAAGATCGGAGGCTTGTCCTCGTTTGGAAGAGATTCACCTTGCTCCGACATTTTCACCGCTCCGCTTCTGCCCTCCGCTTTCATTGTCGCTGCACAGTTGTGTGGAGGAGATCTGCGCTTCAATACATAAAGGTAATTAGCACTTGCTAATTAACTTGGGAAATCGGAAATTGCTATCGCTATATAGCTATATATATATATTTGATTCAAAGTCCACATCGGCTGTCTATTCCAATTGGAATTGAAAGTACGTACGTGCGCCGTCATCCATTGAATTCGGAAGTCAACGTACATTCCAATAGGTGGTTGTGTTGGGTTCGAATAGTGCAAGGCCGAGCCGAGATCACTGCCTTCACTTCAGAATGAAAAGTCACGTGATTAATGTCCAACTGAGTCGAGTCTTAGTAACGAGCACGGGTGATTGATCGACTTATATCTTTGACAACCGAATGATTGGGAGTTGTACTCGTTCAACCCGAGTCGAGTACGTATCAGTATGGATGCCTTAAATTTCATCAAATCCAGAGTATATGCTATTTAACTAATTAATCTCTAGTTAATTCATGTCAACTTTGGAAAAACACTATCTCTAGCTATTTATCTAATTATTACGAAGTAAGTCACTGCTTATATGCCATTTTTCACTATAGATTGCGGTCTTTAAATGTGATATTTTCACATACGAAGTTAGCATTATATTACTATCTAAGGATTTGGTAAGCTATTTTCATTTATGAAGGTACATATTCAAATACTGAAGGCGAAAAGTGGACCATTTATAATATATGAATAACGTAGACGATACTGCTACATTCCTAGGAAAAAAATCTGTAGCACAATCATATACTTTCATGGAAAAAAGCCAAATAATGTAGATATTTCTATTTAAGTTTGTATATTTGATATTTGATACGGAGTGTTTGATATAGAGCTTATGAGAAATACATAGACATATAGTCATTGATATAAAAATTTAAGCTTCATTTGTCTTTGATACTTTAATGTCCTTAAGCCTAGCAAGTCTCTTTATTTGTTGAATCATAGGTTGTGAACCAAATAAGAGTTGTGTAAGTTTTGACAAATAACAAACAGTTTTATGGAACCTGCCCTGGTGTATATATAACACAGCCTCTAAAAGCAAAAATATTTGCTTGGCGCTCATTTTCAAGACCCGATAAGAGAAAACACAAAAACCCTTTTTCCTTCTGAAACAAAGAACCCTAGAAAATCAATCTCACCCAAATCCCCTTCTCGGGTGATCGATTCTTTCAGAAAGTATGGGGCTAATCCCCACCTCATCCTCATCAATGAAGCCCTTTCGATTGTTCGGCTTTTCTGGCTGCGGCCGAACACTTTGGAGGCTCGCGAATGGCTTGTAGTGTTCCACACCAAAACGGTCAAAATTTGCCTGCCAAGCCATCTACAAGTCTTCACGCTGGTTGTTTCGAGAGTAAATGATGGTTTACGCTGCTGGTGGTGGTGGTTTGCCGACTGGTGCCTTCCCCCTAAGGGTGTGCTCAATCCGACGGCACCCGGGTCGAGTATTATGGTGTGGGGGTGCTCTTCTCCAAGGCCTTTCATGGGGATTCTTGGCTCTTGGGTTCTAAATCGGTCGTCGGGGTATGATCTAAGTTTCTCTCTTCGGGTCTTTTTCGCCTTCTTCCAGTTCGGCTCGTGGGCTGGGGTAGATTACGTTTCACGTTCGTTTTTTCATAACAATCCACTCTTCCTGATCACTAATCTCTTTCTCTCCTTTGTGTTGTGTTCGGTAATCAACGAATTGGTGAACAAGAAAAAAATAAACAAAGGCGTACTTGTGGCGGGTGATTCAACTATGCTTGAATCTCTTGCGCGGTTGCACCCGAATAGGGGCCAGGAACCATTCTCTTCCAAACACATGTCCAAGGGGGTACCAGGCCCTGAGGACGGGAGTAAAATCCCAAATTCTGAACTGCCTAAGGGGACATCCTCGCTTCCCTTTGATGGGGAGAAATTGATAATGCATATATTAGATAGGCATTATAGGCATTTTTAGCTTAGATAGGTTGCATTTCTTTCGTTCTTTGTTACTAAATTGCATCTTATGATTATTCTAGAAGAGTTCGGATTCTGCGCAAATTTGTGGTTATCTTGCAGATCGAATCGGAACACATGCGGGAGATGCAATACCTTGAAGAGGAGTATAAAAGACATTGGAGAGAAGCAAGGAATAAAAGGAGCAAATCACCTCAAGAAGCTAGTCTCGGAAAGAAGACAAGAAAAACCGCAAACAGTAATGCGGCGGCCGCAGCATGAGGTGCGGCGGCCGCCGCCAGTGACGAAGAGAAATAATACTAATGTTGCGGCCGCAGCATACATGCGGCGGCCGCCGCATCTGCCGACAGCGTTGAGCGCGTCGTTTCAATTAAAAAACCCTAGATGCTTTTTATGGTTTTTGTTGATGGCCGACTTTGGATGATACAAAAGGCCACTTTTTAGTTATTTTTGGGGGACTTCTATTCTATTCTATTCATTCAGACACTTGAGAGAATTAGAGCAATGTCTTCCATGAGGAACTAAACTCATCTATTCTGCCTGCAATTTAAAGCTTTATTTGGATTGATTGTGAGTTTCTAATTCTCGTTCTTATTTCCTATATTTGAATGTTTCGACTTCCTTGTGCTTGATTGTCTATTGTTTTATTCTATCTAGCCCGCGCAACTAGTTAGAATCAATTCAATTGCTAAGGTTTTGTAGATTCCTGATTGTGAACCTTAACCTAAGTGGCAAACTTGTTCCTTTAGGGCTGATTGAACTAATTGAACAAGTAGGAAGTTGAATGTGTTGTTAAATCCTTCTTTAGGGACTGCAAATACCTTGGCTAATCTCTGAACTTAAAGCTATCAATTGGGTTAAATCCTTCTTTAGGGACTGTTCGATTGATAAGGGTTTCTAGGACTGATTGGACTAGTAACTATATTAGGTCGGGACAAGGGCATTCATAGGAAACTTAATAGGACGAGAAGAAGTTACAAGGATCGCTTCAATCCAATAAAGTGGAAAATTGTAGGTAGAATTACTTCTCCAAATTGTCTAAAACCAATTCCTTTACTTTGCTTTATTCACTTCGCTTCGAGAAAAGGCGAATATTTCACACACAAAAACCCCCCCAAACTGGTTACTTTGATTGACACTTGAAGCATACTTGAGTTATAAATTTCCCTGTGGATCGACCTCTTGCTTATCGCTATACTTGCTTTAGGTTTGAGTTTTCTTTGGCGGAATCAACGATAGGTTTTACCTCCGTCAAATTTGGCGCCGTTGTCGGGGAACTTTTTATTTAATTCTTGTGTGTTTTTAGTGTTAATTTTGGTGTGGATCGTCTTATATGGTCCATACCCGTGCTACTAATTCTTCTTTGTTGCCATTAGATTCAGAGATTGAAAGGACCCTTGCCGCTCTAAGGCGAGAAGCTCGTGATCGCTTTCGCGAACTCCCCTTTGATCAAGAAGAACCTACAACAGAGATGGCTAACGAAGCGAACCGCACTCTTAAGGAGCTTTCTGCTCCTGATCTAACACAGCAACCCTTGGCAATCCAATTCCCTGCGCTTGTAGAAGGAGTTAACTTTGAGCTGAAGTCTGGGGTAGTTCATCTTCTACCCAAATTCCATGGGTTGAGTGGAGAGGACCCCCACAAGCATCTGTCTGAATTCCATAGGGTGGTTGTTGGGATGAAACCAGAGAACGTAACTAAAGAGCAAATCAAGCTGAGAGCTTTTCCTTTCTCTTTGAAGGATGAGGCAAATGAATGGTTTTTCTATTTACCACCTGACTCTATTTCTACTTGGGCTGAGATGAAGAGAGTCTTCCTAGAGATGTACTTCCCTGCAACAAAGCTCAATGCTTTGAAAAGGTCAATCAGCAGCATTGAGCAGTACACGACGGAGTCTATACATGAGTACTTTGAGCGCTTCAAGAAACTCTGCGCCAGCTGCCCATGCCATGGGTACTCTCAAAAGGATCTGGTTCTCTTTCTCTTTAATGGGCTGACTGATATAGAGCGCAAAACAGTGAATTCTGCTTGTGGAGGAAACATGCTGAACAAGACACCTGCTGCAGCTTAGGATGTGTTTAAGGAGCTATCTGAGGGCTCCAGGCAGTACAATAAGAGCCCTCGTGCTAGGGGTGTACTCGCTGTTGATGCTCCTGTGGCTGCACTTCAGACTGATATGGAAGAGGTAAAGGAGATGATGAAACAATTGGTTATTGATAGAACTCCTCAACAACTGAAGGCATGTGGTCTCTGCAGTCAATACACTCATCCTATGGACATGTGCCCGCTTCTACAAGATCCCAATTTTGATTTGAATGTCATTGGGAATTTCACTCAACAAAGGCCTAGGCAAGGCAATTATGGAAATCCTGGGTATGTCAACAACAACAACTACAACAGAGGCTATCAGCAAGGCTATGGGAACTACCAAGCTCCTTTCAATCAGCAAGGGGGGCAACAGGGAAGGCCTCAACAACAATATGAACCTCGACAGGGAGGTCAGCAGCAATCAAATGAGGATAATGAGGATCCACTACAGAAACTATCACGATTGGTCATAAGAAATGATAAACAACAGCAATCCGATCGGATGACAAATCTTGAGAATCAAATGAGTCAGCTCATTCAAATCTTGAGTGCTAAGGATGCAAATAGTTCAGGAAAGCTTCCGTCACAAACCATCGAGAATCCGACAAAGGAGAATGTCAGTGCTGTAACACTTAGGAGTGGCAAGGAACTGGTTGTCACAAATCAAAAGGGCGACGAGGAGATAATGGACGAGGAGATAGAAATTGTTGAAGACGAAAATGGCCAAACTAACGTGCGGCGGCCGCAGCATTCATGCGGCGCCCGCCGCCAGAGACGGCATTCATGCGGCGCCCGCCGCAGGTGATCCCACCGCCAACTCCGATCCTGGTACGTTTTTCTCCCCTCTTTCTTCTTCCCTCCCTCTTTCTCCTCCTTCTTCTTCTTCCCCTTCTTCTTCCTTACCTATGGAGACTCCAAAGCCCATTCCGCCTTTTCCAGAAGCCTTGAAAGATACACGAAGGTATGAGAATGACAAGGAAATCTTCGAGACATTCAGTAAGTGTGAGGTAAACATTCCTTTGCTTAATTTGATCAAAAGCATTCCTAGATATGCTAAATTTTTGAAGGAACTTTGCACTATCAAGTGGAACCAGAAGCTAAAAGGTAAGCAAAAGGTGAAGGTAAGCGAACATGTCACTGCTGTATTTCAAAAACGTATGCCTGAGAAGTGTAGTGATCCTGGTATGTTTGCTATTCCATGTGTGATAGGTGATACTAAATTTGACAAAGCCATGTTAGATTTAGGAGCATCTATTAATGTTTTACCTTCTAATGTTTATCATGCTTTGGGATTGGGACCTCTGAATGATACTAGGGTAGTAATTCAACTTGCTGATCGATCTACTATCTACCCGAAAGGGATTGTTGAAGATGTCTTGGTTATGGTTGACAACTTGATATTCCCTGCTGATTTCTTTGTGATTGACATGGGTCCTGGTAACAATGAAGGCCCTATTCTGTTGGGCAGACCTTTTCTGAAAACTGCTAGGACTAAGATAGATGTCTATTCAGGATCTCTTACTATGGAATTTGATGGTCAAAGAGTTGAATATAATATTTATGATTCCATGAAATTCCCATCTGATGATCCTTCTCTGTGCTTTGTGGATGCTATTGATACTATGGCACAAGATTGTTTTGATTTGGAGTGTGTTGATGAGATGGAAGTTGCTTTACAGGCTCCTATAGATGAAATTGCTAGAGATTATGTATTGTCATCTGATTTGCAGGAGGCTATAGTAGCTTTAGACCATCGATCTCCCACCTATGTGCCACCAAGGGGAGACCGCATCGAGCTGACCATTCCTACTGAAAAGCTTCTGCCATCTATTATCCAAGCGCCTGATGTTGAATTGAAACAACTTCCTAATCACCTTAAATATGCTTTTCTTGGTGAAAATAATACTCTGCCTGTCATTATTTCTAATAAATTGACATTTGGACAGGAGGAGCGACTGGTGGCTATTCTAAAGGAAAACAAGGAGGCGTTAGGATGGACGATAGCAGACATTAAGGGCATCAGTCCTACCCTCTGCATGCATAGGATACTATTAGAGGATGATGTCAAGCCGTCTAGACAACCTCAGCGGAGACTCAACCCGCCAATGATGGAAGTGGTAAAGAAGGAGGTGCTGAAGCTCCTTCAGGCAGGTATGATCTTTCCCATATCTAATAGCAAATGGGTGAGTCCTACGCAGGTTGTCCCTAAGAAGGGAGGTATTACTGTTGTTGAGAATCAGGATGGTGAATTGGTCCCTAGCAGGGTACAAACTGGATGGAGAGTCTGTATTGATTATCGAAAATTGAATGCAGTTACTCGCAAGGACCATTTTCCCCTTCCCTTTATTGATCAAATGCTTGAGCGCCTTGCCGGCCGTTCCGTTTATTGTTTTGTAGATGGTTACTCGGGATATTTTCAGGTACCAATAGCACCAGAGGACCAAGAAAAAACGACATTTACATGCCCTTTTGGCACTTTTGCATATCGCAGAATGCCTTTTGGGTTATGTAACGCACCTGGGACTTTCCAACGGTGTATGGTCAGCATATTTTCTGAGTATGTTGAGCGCTTTATAGAAGTATTTATGGATGACTTCACTGTACATGGAGATGATTTTGATACTTGCTTGCATCATTTATCACTTGTGCTTAGACGGTGTGTAGACACCAACTTAGTCCTCAATTCTGAAAAGTGTCATTTTATGGTTGAGCAAGGCATTGTTTTGGGTCATATTGTGTCTAGCAAGGGTCTTGAGGTGGATAAGGCTAAGATTGATGTCATTCAGTCTCTACCTTACCCCACCAATGTGCGCAAAATTCGCTCTTTCTTAGGCCATGCAGGTTTCTATCGCAGGTTTATTAAAGAGTTTTCTAAGATTTCTGCACCTCTTTGTGATTTACTGAAAAAGGAAGTAGCTTTTGAGTTTGATGACAGGTGTAGAGCGTCCTTTGATGAGCTTAAAGGTCGCCTGACTAGCGCTCCTATAATTCAAGCACCTATATGGTCCCAACCTTTTGAGATTATGTGTGATGCTAGCGACTATGCTGTGGGGGCTGTTTTGGGACAAAAGGAAGGAAGGAGCTCTCATGTCATCTACTATGCCTCCATGACTCTGAATGGAGCACAAAGGAACTACTCAACCACTGAGAAAGAGCTCCTGGCTGTGGTCTTTGCACTAGAGAAGTTTCGCTCCTATCTCCTAGGAGCTAAGGTAATTGTCTTCACTGATCACGCTGCTTTTCGCTATTTATTAACTAAGAAAGAAGCAAAGCCAAGATTGATTCGTTGGATTTTACTTTTGAGTGAATTTGACATTGAAATCAAAGATAAGAAAGGTGTAGAAAACTTAGTAGCGAATCACCTCAGCAGACTTGTCCAAAGAGAGGATAAACCCGAAGATCAAAGACCCATTCACGGTGAGTTTCCTGACGATACATTGTTTTACTTGACTCACACATCTTCTTTGCAGCTGCAGGAACAAACAGGGACGGAAAATGCTGCGGCCGCAGCATTCATGCGGCGCCCGCCGCATAGCAGTGCGGCGCCCGCAACACCCATGCGGCGCCCGCAGCACACTGTTCAAACCACCGTTTCACCTCTTTCCCTCCCATCTGACGAGGTAAGTTCTGATATTCCTGAACTTTTGATGGGTGTCCATACTCCTCGACCTTGGTTTGCCAATATGGTGAATTTCTTGGTCACGGGAGAATTTCCACCAAACTTTACAAAAGCTCAGAAGGACAAGATTCGACATGACTCTCGCTTCTATGTTTGGGATGACCCCTACCTTTGGAAACATTGTGCTGATCAGGTAATTAGGAGGTTTTGCCCGACAATGAGGTACAATCTGTCCTTACTTTTTGTCATGCCCATGAATGTGGAGGCCACTTTGGTCCCCAAAAGACTGCTAGGAAAGTTTTAGAAGCAGGTTTCTTTTGGCCTCACTTATTTAGGGATGTTAATGCCTTCTGTAAATCATGCGATAGATGCCAAAGGATTGGGAACATATCGGCAAGAAATGAAATGCCACAAACTAAGATCATATTCTGTGAAATTTTTGATGTTTGGGGTATTGATTTTATGGGTCCCTTTCCTAGCTCTTTTGGGAATATCTATATTTTGCTTGTGGTGGACTATGTCTCCAAGTGGGTGGAGGCAAAGGCCACCAGAACTGATGATTCCAAAGTAGTTGCAGATTTCCTAAAAGACATAATTTTCGCAAGATTTGGGGTACCTAAAGCTCTAGTCAGCGACAGGGGGACACATTTCTGCAATAGGACCATCACTGCCCTGTTAAAGAGGTATCATGTCACGCATAGAGTGTCCACTGCCTATCATCCTCAGACCAATGGACAAGCGGAAGTATCAAATAGGGAGATTAAGAGCATTCTGGAGAAAACAGTGGCCCCTAATAGGAAGGATTGGAGTCTAAGGCTGAATGATGCTCTTTGGGCTTATCGGACCGCCTATAAGACTCCCATCGGTATGTCTCCCTATCGAATTGTGTTTGGGAAGGCTTGTCATCTCCCGGTGGAACTTCAACATAAGGCATACTGGGCTGTCAAGAACTGCAATATGAGAATGAATGAAGTGGGAGAATTCAGGAAACTTCAAATGCAAGAGCTGGAGGAATTGCGTTTGGATGCATATGATAATGCAATGATCTACAAGGAGAAGACAAGAGCTTGGCATGACAAACATATCCTGCGGAAGGTACTCAATGTAGGAGACAAGGTCCTCCTATACCAATCACGTCTGAAACTCTTCCCAGGAAAGCTTAAATCAAGGTGGGAAGGACCCTACACCATCTCAAGGATTTTCTCTCACGGAGCAATTGAACTCTATGATCCCAAGTCTAATGAGCTCTTCAAGGTCAATGGTCATAGGGTTAAGCCATACTTTGAAAACATTCCACATAGTGAAGAGGAGGAGTTGGTGCTTGCTGAACCAACCGACTAGGCCACTCAAGAGCCATCACGTCGAGCCAACGACTTGAAACAAAGGCGCTACTCGGGAGGCAATCCGAGGTAAGTTCTCTTTTCCTTTTCATCTTCATTATTTCTTAGGTAGTTTCATTAGTTAATTATTTGAGGATTCGTAACATAGGTAGTTTAAAATAAAATAAAATAAAAGGGGAAGAAATAAATAAATAAATAAATAACAAAAAAGCTGCGTACTGATGGCCACCCTCTGGCGGCGGCCGCAGCAACCCATGCGGCGCCCGCCGCCTCTCAGACCCGTGATAAAAAAAAAAGAAAAAAAAAAGAAATTAATATACAAGAGATAGAAACCCTACCTCTTACTTTTGAGAACCTCCTCCTTCCTCTCAAATTACTAGCCACCGCCTCAGTGAGTGGTTAGTACTACCTTCTTCACCCTGATTTTTATGCAAATTTTGGTTGTCTGTACTGTTTCAGTGAGGACACTGAAAACTTTAAGTGTGGGGGAGGAGATTTATATGTATGTTATGTCAATTCTGCATTTTCTAGGACCATGTTTTATTTCTGCACAACATATTAAGTTCTGTAATAATTAGTTTATTTCATTTCTGCTAAGTTTAAATTTTTGTCTTTTATTTATTTAAATTTTCTGCATTTTCGGAATTAAAAAAAATCAAAAATTCAAAAATAGAGCATGCATTGCATACATATGTGTTATTCAAATACCCATCTGACTTAGTTTGTCCTCTATTTTAAATTTCAAGCATGATTCATAAAAATCCCATGGAGTTCTGGATATTTTGATTTTGTCTTTATTTGATTTTTGTGGAACGTGAGCTAGCAAATACAATTGAGCATGTATGATTGAGCTAAAGTATGATTGAAGTCCTCAAAACATGACCCTGTGAGAATATTTGACCTTAGTTGAATACTTTTGCTCAATTGTGTGAATTAATCGCCTAGTGTTGCTACCTCTGGGCATTGACTGCAATATCTAGTTTTAAAGACCGACTCACATGTTGTTGCTTGCGGAGTTGATGTTATACTTTGAGTCTTTTGCTGAATTGGTAAATATTTAGTGAATGAGGTGGCAATGGTTGATGCACTTAGTAACCGGATCTATGCATGACACCCATGGGTATGATTCGCGCAAAAAGGTGTTGAAAACTATCCACTAGGAAAGAAAGCTTGATCATTGAGTAACCAGGTTCATTCATGACACCCATCTTTGCAACTTGCGTCAAATGGTCTTCAAGTGGACTTCATAGTAGTAGGTTGAGGTGTTGATAGACCGGGGTCATTCATGACACCCATGTTTGCGCTTCGCGTAAGGAAAGCACCAAGACAAGAAAAAGAAAAAAAAAAAAGAAAAAAAAAATCCATTTTATTTTCTTTATTGTTTCCCGCGAGTAATGACATTTCGGTAGAGAATTGGTGATATGGTGGTCAATGTCTATGAGCTTAGTGCATGATTGGTTTGAGTTGAGAGTTGTACCTTAAAGCCTAAACACATGAGTGAAACACACATTTCTGGTGAGATTGGATAATGTCTACTTCTAAGCTTTGATCACTAAAGTACATGCTATGACGTTTGTTTGCTTGGTTTATGTGTTCACCTGCTATAATGTTGTTGTTTTTTTATGGATTGAAATTTGAAGGGATTTCCTGTGGGATACATTGATTCATGTTCATTCTATCATTGCTTGAGGACAAGCAAAAGTTAAGTGTGGGGGAATTTGATAATGCATATATTAGATAGGCATTATAGGCATTTTTAGCTTAGATAGGTTGCATTTCTTTTGTTCTTTGTTACTAAATTGCATCTTATGATTATTCTAGAAGAGTTCGGATTCTGCGCAAATTTGTGGTTATCTTGCAGATCGAATCGGAACACATGCGGGAGATGCAATACCTTGAAGAGGAGTATAAAAGACATTGGAGAGAAGCAAGGAATAAAAGGAGCAAATCACCTCAAGAAGCTAGTCTCGGAAAGAAGACAAGAAAAACCGCAAACAGTAATGCGGCGGCCGCAGCATGAGGTGCGGCGGCCGCCACCAGTGACGAAGAGAAATAATACTAATGTTGCGGCCGCAGCATACATGCGGCGGCCGCCGCATCTGCCGACAGCGTTGAGCGCGTCGTTTCAATTAAAAAACCCTAGATGCTTTTTATGGTTTTTGTTGATGGCCGACTTTGGATGATACAAAAGGCCACTTTTTAGTTATTTTTGGGGAACTTCTATTCTATTCTATTCATTCAGACACTTGAGAGAATTGGAGCAATGTCTTCCATGAGGAACTAAACTCTTCTATTCTGCCTGCAATTTGAAGCTTTATTTGGATTGATTGTGAGTTTCTAATTCTCGTTCTTATTTCCTATATTTGAATGTTTCGACTTCCTTGTGCTTGATTGTCTATTGTTTTATTCTATCTAGCCCGCGCAACTAGTTAGAATCAATTCAATTGCTAAGGTTTTGTAGATTCCTGATTGTGAACCTTAACCTAAGTGGCAAACTTGTTCCTTTAGGGCTGATTGAACTAATTGAACAAGTAGGAAGTTGAATGTGTTGTTAAATCCTTCTTTAGGGACTGCAAATACCTTGGCTAATCTCTGAACTTAAAGCTATCAATTGGGTTAAATCCTTCTTTAGGGACTGTTCGATTGATAAGGGTTTCTAGGACTGATTGGACTAGTAACTATATTAGGTCGGGACAAGGGCATTCATAGGAAACTTAATAGGACGAGAAGAAGTTACAAGGATCGCTTCAATCCAATAAATTGGAAAATTGTAGGTAGAATTACTTCTCCAAATTGTCTAAAACCAATTCCTTTACTTTGCTTTATTCACTTCGCTTCGAGAAAAGGCGAATCTTTCACACACAAAAACCCCCCCAAACTGGTTACTTTGATTGACACTTGAAGCATACTTGAGTTATAAATTTCCCTGTGGATCGACCTCTTGCTTATCGCTATACTTGCTTTAGGTTTGAGTTTTCTTTGGCGGAATCAACGATAGGTTTTACCTCCGTCAGAAATACATGGCCAGATTGGCTGAAGTTAGAGACAATATAATCACTCTGCGAAGCACTCCACTGTATGCTACCATAATTGCGGAACCCCTCGGTTGGGAAGAAATTCGGAAAATAATCGGTTCTGGCTGGAATAGGCATCCTTTCCTTTTCCTTTGTCAGCTGCTGGTGGTGAAACCGTGGCGCTAGGTTCTCGATCCTGTACTCGAACCAATCAATCTGTCTCCTACTCATGCCGGTTGGATCTCTTTCATGCATAGTTGGGTTGAGCCTATATCTCTGTATGAAAGCATGACAAATAAAACTTATGATTACACGTTCTACCATGAAGTGGCATGCTTTATTAATTCAAGGAATAACCTAACCGTCTCTTGGCGCTATCGCTATTTCTGTCCTCTTGTTGGTCATGTTTGTTTAGAGGGCGGTTTGTACAGGTTAATGGCTTGTCCATTATGTCCTAGGATTATTATGATAGGAGTACTCGGTCGGGTTGATGTCTCGTTGAGCCGTACCCCTCCTTTGTTGGTTGATCCTATCACTTATTATGTGTGGCCTGCAGTGGGGTGGAACCCCAGTAATTGTAGAATGAATCTCCTATATATAATGAATGTTAAGTTTATGTATAACTGGAAGCTTTTAATGCTTGGGTGGTGGTGTGATATTTGCACTCCCCTTATTATCATGGCTAATTGCTTATCAATTAGCAACCATGCTAAGATCACCGTTCAAACTCTTAACTTCACTCCTGACTCCGTTACCTCTCCTAAAAAGGTGCTTGAACTCTCTCTTGACCTTGGGCTTGGGTGGTCGGGATTCTGGCTCCCAAATTCATACAGCAACCGGTGCTATAAGCATCATCACAATCTGTTTGTAACACAACGTCGTTTGGGTAGAATATCTGCTTCGGACCCAAACTCTTGTGGAGTTTCATGAAGATCTGCTTCTGGAATTGCCGCGGTATAGGAAAACGATCATTTTGGACGAATATTGACGTCCTGTGCAAATCAGAGCACATCCAAATGTTAGCGCTTGCTGAAACTAAAACCGATGTTATACCTGAACCTCCTGTTTGGAGGAGTGCGGGTTTTGATAAAGCAATCTGGGTTCCCGCCATTGGTAAGGCGGGTGGACTAGCCCTTCTTTGGAAAGAAAATACACTTCTACAAGAATCCATTGAAACTCTATTTGTGTGGGAAAGGGTTATAACCGTAAAATACTCTAATGAGGCGGACAACTTCTGTTGTCTCATTTGGTTTGTTTATGCCCCTCCCCACGAGGTGGATAAACCTGCTTTTTGGGATACTCTTACGGAAGCAGTTAATAAGGAGCAATTACCAAGTATCATTATTGGAGATCTCAATGAAATTGCATGCTTTGCGGATAAAGAAGGCGGTGCCCCAGTCAAAATAAATCGGCTATCACGACTCACAAACTTCAAAAATGACTGTTCGCTCTCTGAAATCCCATCTTGGGGAAATAACTTCACATGGCGCAAAAAAACAGATTGAAGAAGGCAACATTAAGGAAAAACTGGATCGGGTGTTGGTGCATCAACAAATCATTCAGCAATTCCCAACTATCACTATAAAAAATGATGCGTTCTCAGGATCGGACCACTGTCCTATCTCGACTGAATTAACTACCAATATCAGCTTCGAGCCCCTTGTGTGGGCTCCGCTATGTTTCAACTGATGTGTAAGACTCGATTACTAAAACAGAAAGCAAAGATTTGGAATAAAAGCACATTTGGAAACATATTCCGCCAACTACAAATAGTTGAAGAGCAACTGCTTAGTATCCAGACAACTTCTACCCGATGCCGATCAGGGCAAAATCAAGATAAGGAAAAGAATTTTTTCATCAAGAAAGAAAAATTATTGCAATTTCAAAAATCCTATTGGAATCAAAGAGCCAAGACTAAACACATTAGCCAAGACTAAACACATTAGGATCACATCTGGTAGACGAAACAGAAAGGCAATAAGACGCATCACTACTACTGATGGTACCATTATAGTTGGGGATTCAAATATAAGTAATGAAATTCGTAGGGATTACCAACAACGATTCCGTAGCCAAAACATTAATCAGCATCGTTTAGAAGAGTATCTGCAACTAGTATCGACAGAAATCACCCAGGAGGAAAACGAAAGGTTAATTTCCATCCCGTCAAATGGGGAAATAAGACAGGTTGTTTTCAGCATGGGGAAAAACAAGTCACCCGGCCCGGATGGCATGACAGCAGAATTTTACCAAAGTTGTTGGGGCATTGTGGGCCCATCGGTCATCAAAGCAGTTAAAAGCTTCTTTCTATCTGGCAAGATCCTAAAACAATATAATCATACATTTATAACACTACTCCCAAAATGTGACAATCCAATGACCACAACGCACTATAGACCGATTAGTCTATGCTCTACCATCTATAAGATTATATCTAAAATTCTAACGGAACGCCTCAAGGCAGTTATGGGTAAGCTCATTCATCCCTTGCAAGGTGCCTTTGTCTCGGACAGAGCTATACAGGACAATGTTTTAATCGCTCATGAAATTTTTCACTCCTTCAGGTCTAGAAAGGGTAAAGAAGGTTGGCTAGCGCTTAAACTTGATATGGAAAAGGCTTATGACCGGGTTGAATGGAATTTCACAAGACAAATCATGAATAAATTTGGGTTTCACCCAACCTTTATCAATTGGATCATGGAGTGCATTACTACTGTATCGTTCTCAGTTCTCGTGAATAACGGGCCGACAGAGATGTTCTACCCTTCACGAGGACTACGCCAGGGTGACCCCTTATCACCGTACCTCTTCATTCTTGGAGCCGAAATCCTAGCCAGACGCTTATCAATCGAGTCTACTTTGCCTAGACGGCAGATTGGTTTTAACTTTGGACGAACTGGTCCTACTATTCCATTCTTGGCTTTTGCAGATGACATTCTCATCTTCTGCAAAGGCAATGTCACGGCTTGTCAAAAGATTAGATCCATATTGGAAGATTATTGTCAAATATCGGGCCAGAAAGTTAACTTTCAAAAGTCTTCCTTCCAAGTTACTACAGGCATCCATAGGTAGAGAATTCCTGAACTAGAAAATATGCTCAACATTTCACATGTCACTTCTATTGAAAAATATTTAGGTTGTCGAATTATTAATGGACGCGTCAATAAAGATACTTTCGATGAAATAATCTGTCGTTCTAAAGAACAATTAGCAAAACGGAGAGCTGATGCTCTATCACAGCACGGTCGGATGGTTCTGATCGGCTCAAACCTGGCTGCAAAGCCACTATATACAATGCAAAACTTCATGCTACCAGCATCTATACACAATGAACTGGACAAAATCAACCAACAATTCTTCTGGAACAAAGATGCACAACATAGACCCTTAATTGGATGGGATAGAATATGCAGACCTAAAAGCGCCGGAGGTCTCGGCCTCCGAAAGGAAAAAGAAATGAACGAAGCCCTTCAACTTAAACTCCTATGGAAGGTCATTGCAGAACCAAACAACTTTTGGGTTCGAATGATAAAATACAAATATCTCAAAGGTTATGAGTTAAAAAACTATAAAAGGAGTGGCAACTGCTCATGGCAGTGGTCCAAATTGTCGTCGATAATTGACAAATTCCAAAATGGTCTGATTTGGTCTATTGGTAATGGACTTTCTGTTAAATTCTGGACAGACAACTGGTTCTACGCACAACCCTTAAGCTCTAGAGCTGTCTGCCCTAATTCGGTTAACCTACGCGAGAGAGTACCTGATTTCATCATTGGGGGCCAATGGTGGACTGAAAAGCTCGAGGCAACCCTCCCAAGACATATTGTAGAAGAAATTGTATCCATCCCGTTGCCTCAGTGTGCTATGGAGGATCTCCTATATTGGTGGCCTAGTCGGAATGGTTGGTTCACCACTGCATCTGCTTACAATATGCTCACAGCTCCGCTAAATGAAACGACAGACGAGAATACATGGATTTGGAAGCTAAATGTACCACCGAAAATTAAGAATTTCCTGTGGAAAATCTGTCAAAGTAGTCTTCCCACGAAACATCGCCTAGCTGGTAGGGGAGTCCCCGTTCCAACCCTTTGTGAAATATGCAATGATTGTGCCGAGGATGAGACCCATATATTCCTCCAATGCAATTTCCCTAACATCGCACAATATATGTCCCCAGCCGAATACAGTAAGCTTTTAGCGGTAATTGCAGCAACAAGAGACATAAAAAAGATCATGACCTGGTTAGGCAGGAATCTGAAAAAGGACAAGCTACAGAAGATCGCTTTTAACTGGTGGAGTATTTGGTATTTTCGTAATTGCTTCACTTTCAGACAAGGCAAGGCTCCGACACCTGTGGAGTTTTTGGGTTTCTATGATAATCAACTCGCTGGTTGGGTCCGAGCTAACCAAGAAAAGATAGTTCATGAGGAGGAAGCATCATCAATAGCGGGCAAAAAACATGGGCGCAGTCCCCAGAAAAAGCTCCTCCAACGCAAGTGGACTAGGCCCCCTGATGGGGTTTTCAAACTTAACTTTGATGGCTCATGTCTACAAAACACCACCAGCTGTGCTGGCATGATCATCAGGGACTGGCATGGGGCACCTATACAAATGGCCTTTAAGCAGCTAGGCCGGAAAAGTCCATTAATGGCTGAGGCTCTAGCCCTTAGGCTGGGCATTTCCGAAGCATCAAAATTACAAATAAAACAACTACAGATCGAGGGTGATTCCAAAATCATCATTGACTATTTGCAAGGGAAAGCTTCATGCCCTTGGGACATTGAATTAATAATGCCAGATATCAAAACTATGATAAACTGCGTGGGAGAGGTCTCGTTCTCCCATGTCCCTCGGAGTGGCAATAGAGTGGCTGACAAGGTTGCACACCTTGGTCACTCAGCCCAGAGGGAAATTAACCCTTTCAATTCAAATCTCTTAGATCTCATCCGTAAGGATGCTCTTGGGTAGTCCGCTACCCAAATTCTTTCCTAATCAAAAAAAAAAAAAACACAGCCCCTAAAAAAAATGCTCTCCGATAGAAAGGAACTACGCGCCTCGCGCGCCTTAAGCAAAATCCGCCCTAGGGCGCCCGAAAATCTTTCTCGAATCTCTGTCCTATCTCTGGCTTGCCATGGCGGTCATCATTTCGGCTTCTTCGGCCGACGGCGCAACCTTCTGCTTGCTCCACTGGGTAATCATTGGGAGAGAGGGGTTTATGCTCTCGTGTCGTCCCTGGGCAGGTTCGGCTTGGCCTCTCTTTGCCAATCTAGACAACGACCTACTCGGCCTAATCGCTTGAGCCTCTTGTTCTCCCGTCTTGGGGCCTGGATTTGGTGTTTGTCGATGGCTAATCCGCCCCCTAGTATCCCTGCGAAGCCCCCTCCTTGGTCTGTTCCTCCTAGGTCGCCCCACTTCGTTGGTCTTGTTGATCTTATTTGGGGCGTTAGGGCCCTAGATTTGCCTACTGGTGTATCAGTGTGGATTTGCTGTTGCTCCCCTTGGAAGAGTTCTAATTGGAGTTCTATAAATTGGGGTCCGGGGTTGCTCTCTCTCCATCTTCGCTCTCTCTTTTCTCCTCCTTCTTCCCTCATTTCCTCTGTCTCTCCTTTCGATCTGTCTGGTGTCTCGCTTTGTCTGATTGTCTGGTGCTTCATGGAGTTTCCTCAGTCATATGCTCGTCGTTCAGGTAAGGAACCCATGGGGTTAGAGGATTCACTCCTCTCCCCAACCAAATCCCGAAAGGGCCCAAACCCTCCTAGCGAGGCCAATACAACTGCTGGTACTATCCCTCCTCCAGGGGGGTGTAGTACTCAGTCCAATGCAGGCAAAAAGCACAAGAAGAAGAGGCAATCTCTCAACCTGGAGAAATTGAAAGGCGTATTAGATGGGGTGCAGGACAACATCCTAAATCTGAGTCAAACTTCAGTATTTACTACCATAGTCGGGGATCCTGTGTCGATCATCACGATCAGAAAGAAAATATCATTTGATTGGAAATTTCTTTGTGGGGGTTTTCAGATTATTCCTATGCGGAACAACTGGATGGAATCCGCTTCGATTTAGCGGAGGATTGCAAGAAGGTTTGGCTTGGAAGACCGTTTCATGTGAAGAAGCAAATGTTGGTCATCCGACCTTGGAGGATCGACTTCGATCCGCTTACCGAGTCTCTTACTAAGCTTGATGTGTGGATTCGCATCCCAGGACTGCCGGTAAAATACATCAGCGACAAAGTTCTCACTGACCTCATTGAAGGTAACGAGATCGGAGAAGTCATCAAAGTGGCGGCTTTTGGAAAAAACGAGGCTAGATTTCGCTACCCGAGAGTATGTGCATCGGTGGATATCACTCGTATCCGGGAGTTCAGGATTCGAGTTCTCAATGAGGCTGAGGAGCTGGTGTCCTATCCGATTTGGATAGAGGACATTTCGGAGGGCTGTGGTGCATGCGGGTCGTCTCTCCACGATTTTGATGACTGCCCTTCAAGCTGGCAAACATGCCTCAAACTCCTGTCGATCTTTCCGCTGCTGAGAAACCTATGGGGGGAGATCCTATAAAGGGTGGTGTGGCTGGTAACGCCGGGGATTGGACTAGGGTCGCCTCGAAGAAGAAAGCTCCTTCGCCTAGATTCGGGCACTCGAAAGAGGCTCTGCTGGCACTCTTTGGATCAAATGTCGACGATCCATCAGATTCTTCCAACTCCAACTCGTCCGACAGCATGGCGGACTCCTCTTCGGCAGTGCCTGCACAAGCTACCATCCCTGCCCTTCCTGCTGATCCCATTGTCCCATTGGCGGGTGATCTGTCTGCTGTGCCTGGAGCTTTTGCTCCGCCTGTGGTAGTGGCCCTTGTTTTCCAAGCCCCGACTCCGGTTCACCCGGATGATGCTCCCAACACTGAGGCTCCAATCAACCCTGATCTGGGGTCTGCTGCTCTGCCGGTTAGTGACTCAGCCACGGTTGAGTTTGCTTCACCTGACTTTGATCCCGCTCTTTCCGACTCCACTTTCTATGAGATATTTGATCTCGATATGGTTGATTATGAGGAAGACCCGGCTGCTATTCACCAGTGCAATGCACTCCCGGCAGATTTCACAAATGATGCCCTCGACAGGATGCTCGAAGAATTCGATCCTTCGTCGGAAGTGCGCCTATCTGAAGTTGCTGCTCGCGATCAGGCCATGCTGGTTGCACCCTATGTGGCTGATATGGTGAATAATTCGGGTGGGGCTGGTCAGTCTTCGGCCCCGGGAACTCTCACTGTGTCGAAATCCTCCTCTTGCAAGAGGAAGTTACAACTTGAGGAATCAGACACTGCTTGTTCCGACATGCCGGCAAGCAGCAAGAAACGTCTCCATGATTAGGTCCTATTTCCAGGTTTGGCCTTATTTCCCCTTTTGTTTCGGCCAGGCAATTTATTTTGGAATGTTGATTTCATCACCATCTATACTCCTTGCCTATTTTGGTCTGCCTCTCGGTTCGCTAGCATGGTTGCTCAGCGGTGATTACCTTAAGATTTCGTATGTTCCAAGTACATTAGCTGTACGGGGGTCTGCTTTATGCTGTAATGTAATGTGGCTCCATGTTTCGCTTTGTTTAGTCTTAAGTAATGTTGCCTTCGTTTGGTCTCAGATTACTTTGGGGTTAGCTTGCTATAGGTTCCTCCTTTGTAAGCTATATTGTAGTCCCTACTGGTTATGTAATATATCTTATCGGCTTAAGCTTTATGAAACTAGTTACCTTTACTATGTCTCTATTAAGGTATGTGCTTACGGTTGCATTTCAACAATGACCTGGCTTTGCTTTAGAGTTATATTTACATCAAGTTTACAATCATTGATCCTTCCACTTACTTTTCTATCATCTGATTCAAGCTCTACCTCTCGACGGAGATGGGTGGTGGTACCTGGTGTCTATATTAACTCCTTTGGCTTTCCCTTGTGCAATGTTTCCCTACTGGTTTATTATTCAAATGCTCCTATCTTAGGTAGGCTAATTCAGTTACTCAAAATAAGCCCCCACATCTGCTCTCGGTTGGGGCTGTTGGGCTCTAATTCTTACAATTTGTTTGTTAAGATTTTTGATTGCTCACCTCCCGGCTTTGTGTCATCCCCGCCATTGATGTGTTCACTAGGATTCACTCCTTCCTGCTATACAAGGCTCTTGTGTGTGGGAGTTGCAGCCCCTCCTTGCTGTTACTTTGATGTCGGTTGCCCACTGAAAATTTCGGTTAACCTGCTTTGGCTCCTTCAGTTGAGGGTCTTCTCATGGCCAAGACCGACTTCTTTCATGTCATGGTTAGTTTGTTCCAGCTCTATTTTTGTAACCGTGGGTGCTCTCTCGCTTGCACTGACTGTACTTTCGGTCGGTTGCAAACACCAAACTTTGCATGTGCAGGGTCATGGATTTTATAACAGCTTTAGATTTTCATTATCTAGTTCCACTTTCATGATTAGAGGCTCATCTCTAAACATATATATTAACCATTCTTGCTCTTTAATTGATAAATATTGTTCTTTGAAGAGGTATGGTAGGTTTTTTATAAGTGATGCGTATCACTTCCTGATCAAAGTCTTTTGCCACTCCATTTTAAGCCTCTTTTGGTTTGGCCCTTTCTCGGCTCAGTGGTGCAAAGTGGGTTCAAGGCTACAAGTGTGGGCTTGGCCTTACTTGTGGTCCTTTTTTTCCATGTTGTCCCGTGTAAACTTTCTAACTGCTAAGAAAACTTGGTCACCAATAGTCTTGGTTCGACCGAAGTTAAGCTCAGTTTGTCTTAGTATGTTGTGGTTAAATGCCTTGAATGAAATACTGGTGCCATGTTATTCGGTTGGTAATGGCCAAGGATGTATTCAATTTGGCTTTTCCTTGGATAAATCTTATTCATATCATTGTGAAAAATTGTTCTACTGGTGTTCATTACAAATTGGTGACATTCCTCATACTAGTGTCTTGCGAACGATTTGCTCTCAGCCTCTAAAATTCCAAATTAAAAACTGTATGACGAATTCGGTGCTGACCCTCTTTGTTGACAAATTGGATCCCTCCAAATTAATCTATAAGTCTTTTCCAAACTACATTGTTACTCATGTGTGTCTTATTTTCTTTGAGAAGTCTTGTTGTGGGTTTCTTCTCTCAATTTGGGATATAACATTCATTCAAATCAGTTTTCCGATACACTCTCTTGGTGCGAGGCCCCTGAAACCTTGGCCTCACACCCCTGATAGTTATATATGAAGATCACTTACTAGAATTGCAGAGGTATTAAGAAAACAACTTTCTGGACGGAAATTGACAGCAAGTGCAAAAACGAACATATTCAAATAATGGCATTAGCGGAAACTAAATCGGAAACCATCCCTGAAGACAAAATTTGGAAGACGGCTGGTTTTGACGAGGCTATATGGTCACCTGCTACCGGCCGTTCGGGTGGCCTCGGTATCCTCTGGAAGTCATTCCAATTAACAAATGAAATCATTACAGTGGAAATTCAATTACCCCGAATTATAGGGCTTAGATACGAGAATATTAATGATAAATTCATGACTTTACTGTTGTTTGTATACGCGCCGCCGGGTCCTCAAGAGAAGAACTCGTTTTGGGAAACCCTAACATCCATCGTGAGGGATTCGTCCCTTCCTTGCATTATTTTGGGTGACTTAAATGAAATTCTATGCAGTAATGACAAGCTGGGTGGTGCTAACCTTCGTTCCGCTCGATTCACTAGGCTCCTACAATTTAAAAATGATTGCGCTCTGCTGGATTTACCTACCTTTGGGAACCCATTCACTTGGAGAAAGAACCCAGATGACGAAAACACCATTCGCGAAAAACTTGACCGTGTGCTTGTTCATCACCAGATCATTCAGAAATTCCCTAACTTAATCACTCATAACGGAGCCTTCTCATCATCGGACCATTGCCCCATTTCAATATCTCTCGAGTGTGGCTCGGTTTTCAAAGCGCATCCGTTCAAGTTTGAGAATGCTTGGCTTCAGCGGAAGGATTTTAGAAACATAGTTAAACAATCTTGGCAAGCAAATTGTTTAGGCTCGACTATGTTCCAGCTGATGTTCAAACATAAAGTTCTAAAGAAAAAAGCTAAAGAATGGAATAAACGAACCTTCGGAAATATTTTCGCCAATTAAATGAGGTGGAGACCGAACTTCTCACGATCCAAGCTTCGGTTTCGGGAGGTAACAACGGGCTAACTAACAATAGAGAAAAGCTTCTCATTACAAAAAAGGAAAAACTACTCCTTTACCAAAAAACTTTTTGGAACCAAAGAACCAAGACAAAGCATCTTAAATTTTCTGATTCGAACACAACTTATTTTCATCGGGTTGCTTCGGGTCGGAGACATAGGAAACAAATCCGCAATATAACCTCTGCTAAAGGAACCTTGATAATAGGAGAAGAAAATATTAGCAATGAAATTAAGAGTGATTTTGAAAAAAGATTCAAAAAGGAGCCGATTGATGACAGACTCCTACAAGAAATGTTAAATTTAATACATCCTTTAATTACCCCTGACGAGAATAATTACCTTATTCGACACCCATCTAATAATGAAATTAAGGCAGCTGTTTTCAGCCTTGGCAACAACAAATCGCCAGGCCCAGATGGCTTTACAGCCGAATTCTATAAGAAATATTGGGATATTGTTGGCGTATCTATCATTAGATCTATAAAAAGTTTTTTCCACTCTGGAAAAATCCTTAAACAAATAAACCATACATTCATATCACTACTACCAAAGCGAGATAACCCTACCAATACCAGTCACTACCGCCCAATCAGCTTATGTTCCATCTTATACAAAATCATTTCAAAAAATTTGACAGAAAGAATTAAAACAATTATCGGTAAACTAATTCACCCACTACAAGGTGCATTCGTGTCTGACAGGGCCATCCAAGACAATGTTAATAGCACACGAAATCTTCCACTCCTTCAGATCGCGCAAGGGTCGGGAGGGATGGTTGGCAATAAAACTTGACATGGAGAAAGCGTACGATAGAGTTGATTGGAGTTTCATAAGAAAGGTTTTGGAAAAATTTGGGTTCCACCCCACTTTCATCACATGGATTATGGAATGTGTTACGACTGTGTCCTTCTCCGTGCTAGTCAACAACGGTCCTACTGATATGTTCTTTCCCTCTCGTGGTCTGCGTCAAGGGGATCCTTTATCTCCTTTCTTGTTTATCTTAGGGGCAGAAATTTTAGCTCGAAAACTCTCAGCAGAAACAAATGTGGAAAACAGTCCAATCGGGTTCTCCTTCGGCAGGAGTGGACCTAGGGTCCCCTTCCTATCTTTTGCCAACGACATCATTATTTTTACAAGAGGCAGTGCTGTCGCGGACAGAAAGTTAGAGATATAATTGATTCATATTGTAAAGTTTCTAGACAAAAAGTCAATTACCATAAATCTAGATTCCAAGCCACAAAAGGCATTTCGAACTCTAGGATCTCAAAACTTAGCAGTTGCTTAAGTATTACACATGAAAATTCATTAGAAAAATACCTTGGATGTCCGATTATTAACGGTAGAGTAAACAAACAAACTTTTGAAGACATCATATGTAAATCTAAAGAGCAACTAAGCAAATGGCGTGCTAATGCTCTATCACAACAGGGACGTGCAATCCTCATTAATACAAACTTATCGGCCAAACCGCTGTATACAATGCAGAACTTTTTATTACCCTCATCGATATATAAAGAGCTTGACCAGATTAAGAGAATGTTCTTTTGGAATAAAGATCTTCAACACTGCCCGCTTATCAGCTGGGATAAGATTTGCAGACCGAAAAAGTATGGGGGAATTGGGCTTAGGAAATCGAAGGAGATGAATGAAGCCCTTCAAATGAAACTACTTTGGAAAATATTGCCTGAACCAGATAATGTCTGGGTGTCTCTCATTAAACACAAGTATCTTCATTCAGCTAACATCCTTGAATACGTAAAAAGTGGAGATTCTTCATGGCAATGGGCAAAACTGACAACTCTTATAGATAGGTTTAAGACTGGGCTTATTTGGTCAGTAGGAAATGGTTCATCTATCAAATTTTGGACGGATAATTGGATTACTACAAGCTCTCTCCTATCTAGGGATGATTGTCCCCAAATTAACAACATAGAAGAAACCGTCAGTGACTATATTTTAGGTGGTAGATGGTGGACGGAAAAACTTAGCAATACACTACCAAATGACGTAGTCAAAGAAATCCTGGACATTCCTCTTCCCGTTTCCCCCTTTGAGGATCGATTATACTGGTGGCCTGATAGGGCTGGTTGGTTCACCACGTCAAGTGCATATAAGCTAATCACAGCTCAATCCTCACTAAGCATAGACAATAACAACTGGATATGGAATTTAGATATTCCGCCTAAGATCAAAAACTTTATATGGAAAGTATGTCAGAATGGCCTCCCTACTGCCTCTAGGTTGGCTCAACGTGGGACTTCTGTACCTTCCACCTGTCAACTGTGTAACGGTGCAGTTGAAGATGACGTTCACTTCTTACTAGAATGCCCATATGTCCGCCCTCTCTTTCTCTTAGCTACACACGTAAACTCAACTATATCCAGTATGGTAAATCATTCACGGGAGATAAAACCAATCCTTTCATTCATCGGAAACAAGCTTACATCCGTTGCCAAGGTGGAGCTTGCCTTTTCTTGGTGGACTGCTTGGTATATTCGAAACCAATTTGTTTTTAGACAGGTCCCCATACCTCATAAAGAAAGTTCATTACGTATCATTAAAACCCATAAGGAAAATTGGAGTAAAACAGCTCACTTTGAGTATTGCCTGGATGAGGACTTCCTTCTATGCACACGAATCACCAAGCATCCAAAGACAAAAAGAAAGCATGGTAACATTACTTGGCGAAAATCCCCTAGGGGTACCTTCAAGCTAAATTTTGATGGATCTACAATTTCAAACAATGATAGCTCGGCTGGAGCCGTAATCCGAGACTGGGAAGGACATCCAATACACATCTGTTATAAAAAACTTGGCAAACAAAGTCCGTTGAAAGCAGAAGCGCTTGCCCTTAAACTGGGAATCCAAAAGGTTCTACAACTCCGCATCAATAAACTCCACATTGAAGGCGACTCTATGATAATCATAAACCACCTAAATAATACATCTACTTGTCCTTGGGAAATCGAACTGACTTTATCAGATATTAAAATTCTACTATCGAATTTGAAAGAAGTTTCCTTCTTTCATGTTTCCCGATTAGGCAATAGAGTGGCAGATAAGGTTGCACACCTTTGCCACTCTGCCTGGGGTGTCGATATTAACAACGATTCTGGTCTTTTAGACCTCATCCGTAAGGATGCCATCGGGTAGAGCTCGCTCGCCCGAATTTTTTCCTAATCAAAAAAAAAAAAAAAAAAAAGGTTGTGAACCTACTGTGTACCAAAGGCTACTTGAAAATATTTAAACATCAAGTGGTTGCACTGCTTCTTGTCATGTTGTTTTTTCCCTCTCCTGATCATGCTGGAACTTCTGTGGTCTTTTATTGGATTCTTTTGAGTAGATCATTCATTGTTAAAAAAAAAAATTGTGTGTAGGGGGTGTTGGGGAGGATTGTCCGTTTTCTTTCAAATTATTCTTCATTTGATCTCTATTTTATTTTGCTATATTCAAGGGTCATCATAAAACTGCTATTTTCCTTGATACAGAACAACTCTTTCTTGTGAGAATGACAATTTTGTTTTAAAAAAAAAATAGTTGCTCTCGATAACTACTGAAAATGTTAGTCAGTGCCAATAGCTCAGTGAAAATTTTGGATGAGAATATTTTGCTATATGGAATACTTGATAACTTCATGTCTCAGTGAAAAATTAACAAGGGAGTAGTGAGCATTGGTCTGACCTTATTATCCTATTAGCTCAATTGGTAGAGCATTGTACTTAGGCACAAGATGTGGGTTCGAATCCCACATAGGTTGTCTATTAGACCTCTTAAATTTACAGAAAAGCATGTAGCTTATGTATTTTCTTCTTCATTTGTATCTTTGATTGAATAAATGAACAAAATCATCCAAAGTTATGATAACAAAGACATTAATTGATAAGTTCACTGAATTTCTGATTTTATGACAGTATTTGTACAAAAGTTTATGAAAGCAAATTGATAAGCTTATTCATATGCTCACGCAATTGACCGCAGCTGATTTTATGACAGCAAAGACACATTAATTCACAAAAGGCCAAAACTACTTATAGTTTCACCTCGTAAATGGTTACCAAGGTTAGCCCCTTTTTTTCATGCCATTTATTTAGCTTATAAACTAAGGATATTTGTTTGTCTAGCTAATTTTCATAAGCTATTGTTTCACTTCAGATATAGATGAATGCAAGCTATATAAACCCTGCAATTATACAAGCCTAAACTTGCCTGGAAGCTACCAATGTATTTGTCCTCATGGTTAACAAATCAATATTTTATCTCATTTTTTTTCATTCACTTGCTGTCAGAACTTGCATTCACTTGCTCTCATAAGCCCATGGGCTAACCACTCTTTTATCTCACTTGTTGTCATAATTTGAGGTATCATTTACTCATAGTTTGTATAAATGATGTAGAAATAAAGTAAAAGTTATGCATGTTATCTAGATACTATAGTCTGTGTGGGATTTGAACCCACGTATTGTGCTAATAGACTAAAAATTCCAGACCATTAGGCCAAAATTTTCAAACCAAGAGTAAGTAATATGCTATTCAATATTTTTCACTTACAATTCAAAATAACACAATTCATAAGTAATTCATCAATTCGACATTTATAGGTAAAATATCAATGCAACTAGGAGAGCAAACCCCCGATTGGAACAACAATACATAAAATTGTTCTCTAAATACAAACTCTAGATGCCACTTCGAATCAAAAACACCACAAACCTCCTCTTTGAGTGGCAATTCAGGATCTCTAATCTCCATTTCAGGCATATCATTCATCGCCATCGCCCCTTCCGTATACATATACAACAACACTAAAGTATACACTCAATCACAAAATGGCTCTGGATTACAGTAACCTGCCATCAGCTGTTAACAAAATCATATCAAAATTTCACACCATGAGCAATGTAGGGCATGATGAAAGCAGACAAACCAAATCACATAGGAATAAAATTGACCATTGAGGATACAAGATAACCATCCTCTCAAGTCTCAACACCAAACCCCGTTCCAGCGGGATATACTGTACAATTGTTGTTGAGATAGAAGAACACAACCAATCTTTCTTTCTTACTAACCTCTCTTTCTGGTGTCAATGAAATTTATAACCCAGATGCTAAATGGAAAGATTTCGGCCAAAATTGAGCACAACTGACAAATTTGGAACCCAAAGCCCAAAAGGAAAAGTAATTCAGATGGGGGAAGGGGTACTCTGACAGTCAATGATCTACGGCTGCAAAATCAAGCATACAAACAAGCAAACCAATCCCAAGAAACATTTTTTCCTTGTTCCAATTCAAGTTCCAAAACTATACTACAACAGTAAATTACAGCATAGCTGAGGAATTGTACCTTGACAAATTACTCAGCACCCAAAGTGGGGAGGTGTGGAGCCGTGGAGGAGACCTAGCAGATGAGGAGAAAATGGATGAAAGAAATTGAGTCTGAAATCAGGAAAAAAAATGGCGAGAGAGAGGAAAAAAACAAGTCTTGGGGCATTGATCATGTAAAATAGACAAGAGAGCGACGTGTCGAAGGGATTCCTCGGATTATAGCCCTTAGTCCTCAGTCCTCACAGACAGCAGCAACGTTCCTCCTTGACCTTCGAGCACCGAATCCGAGGAATCCCTTCGAGGAGCAGCAGCCTGGCCTTCGAGGCGTTCGAGCACCGGATCCGAGGAGCGACCTGGCCATCTCCTCCCAGCGGCAGCGTTGCCGGATTCGTCGATCTCAGTCTTCTCGCTCGTCGATCTGTCTTCGCTCGCTCGCTCTTTCTCTGGCTTTCTTTCTTTCTTTTTTCTTTTCTTTTTTTTTAATTGCAAACTAACCGAAGAAAAAAAAGCTGTTAAATTTAACCAGGAAGGGCACGAGGCGAAATGGGTTAAAACCTCAAGGGCACCACTCAAAATATGTAAAAGAGTTGTATACCTCGTGAAAATTGCAATCCCCAGGGGTACCTGGCGAAATTTCCGTATTTTTATTTAGGGAAATTTACAGAAAACCACCCATTATATATAACCTTTTACACTTAACCACCCACTAAACACGAAATTACATAAAACCACCCATTAAATGGGTTTTGTTTTCAAATCACCACCCACCACGTAATTCCATTAGAATTCCATTAAATATAGTATATATTTTAATATTTTATACTTCAAATTTAAAGTTTAAACTTCAATATATTTAAATTATATTTATTGTAGGGGTAAACACTTATATCAATATATGAGGGAAAAAATGAGTACAAATTTTAAATTTATTTGAAGGGCGGAAGTTCTAAATGTGAAAAATATTATTTAATTTTATTTAAAAAGTCAAACAAATTTTAATAAAGATACATTTAATAAAAAAATGCTTTTGAGCCTGGAAAAAATATTATTTAAACAATACTTAGATTTTTTTTTCATTTTTAGTATATAGTATAGGTGTTTACAAATATAAAAGAAAATGAGAAATTAATTATTAGTATCGAAATAATTATTAAATTTAAACAATGCTAATGACTTATAAACTGATTTTTAATTTTGATTAAAAAGAAGTCTATAAAATTTATAACCATTTTTAGGAATAAAATAGAACAAATTTGTTCATATATACATAGACCTGTCAATATAAACGGGTGATTCAGGTCGAGTCACTTCGGGTAAAACGGATCCCGGATAAAACGGGTTCCGGATATATAAAAAAATAACGATTTCGGGTTTGTCAATTTTTTCTTTTTTAAATTAAAAAAAATAATGATTTCATAATTTTGCGATAAGTTTTAATTATATATAAAAAAATAATTATATATAATTATAAATTAATCGGGTCACCGGGTCAAAATTACCGGGTCAATCGGGTCAAAACCCAAATTACCCAGAAATTTTTCAGGTTTCGGGTTCGGGTCAAAATTTCCGTGTTCGGATCGGAAATTTTCCGGGCATTCGGGTTGGGTCGACCGGGTCGGGTTGTGTTTTGACAGGTCTATATATACATCATGTTTCTAAAAAAAAATTTAAATTTTTTAAAAAAAAAATTAATCAAATATATTTTGATATGTATTTGAGATTTTAAGTTAAATATAAAACTTAAAATAATGTATTATCATATATATTTGACAAAAAACCTAATAAAAATAGACAACGGGTGGGGATTTGAAAACAAAACCTATTTAATGGGTGGTTTTCTGTAATTTTTTGTTTAATGGGTGGTTAAGTGTAAGAGGGTACATTTAGTGGGTGGTTTTCTGTAAATTTCCCTAAATAAAAAAAGGTTCATGTAACACCTATGTTAAAATTTGCGGAACTAAATACAATGCAAATCACCACTTCCAAAGCAACGTAACGTGCACTAATTCGATCTCCCTGATAAAGATGATTAAAAACATAATTAATTAAAAATTCAATCACGTTGTTTTGAGTGTGCACCACGTTGCTTTGAACGCGCGTTTAGAAGTGAGGGATTTGCGGTGTATCTAACAATATATAGTGATGCGGATCAAGATGACCTTCTGTGGGTCAAACAATGATCTTGATCCAGGCGAGCTCTCAAGACCGATTCGAGGACCATTGATAGCAAAGAGTGTCTTCCTCAAGAGGAAGAAGAAGGCGCCACCATCGAGTGAAGAAAAGATATTTTATTTATTTAATTATTATTATTATTATTAGTTTTTATATTCTTTCCATATTTAGTTACTCCTATGTTAGTTGGAGCTATTTATGAAATGTCTTGATTTTAGTAATACTTAGTTAGGTGAATAAAAGGGAAAAAGAAAGTTTATCTCTTCTAGATATTTTCCTTGTCCACTAAGTAGGAATATTTATCTAGGATTTATTTATTAGTATTATTAGGATTTAATATTTATTTATCTAATCCAAAACTCTATCTTTTGCAAAGATAGAATTGGCATGCTTTGTTATTTAAACCCTTTTCTACATTCAATAAAATTAGATTGGAAATTATATTGAGGAACCATCCTAAAAAGGTTCTTCAATCCTCCAATCCAAAAGCTTTGGATTCAAATTGTTATTCTTCCTCATTCATACTCACAAAATCAAACACAGAGAAGAACCCATCCTGAAAAACCGTCGCTGAACCAGAGAAGCCGTCGCTGAGTCTGCCCAAAATTGTCGTCACTGTCCGGGCCGCCCCGCGGCCATCCCAGCGACCGTCGCTGAAAGATTCCAGCTTCCGCCGCTGTTTCCGTTTTACTTAATTTTATTTACTTGTTTTTCTTTTCTTTCACAATAGTTTCAAGTCTTTTATTGTAACTACTTGTAAACATCAAGGATATCAAGAATATTGCAAGATCGAGCCATCAACAGTTTGGGGTTCTTGATCTTGAGTCCACAGGCGAAGTTGCTTATATACTTGCAAGATGAAATATGACAAGATCGGCCTAGCCAATTGCTATATATAGAGTCCAAGTTGATGTGTCCGTTAGTGATCCCCATAGTTCTCTATGAGCGTCTTTTTTTTGGATGGTTGGTTTTGATTCTGCTAACTTGTAGTTTGCAATTTAAAATAACATCTACTTTATTTCTACATTTTCCTTTCCGTCATTTACTTCTTGTTATTTCATTTCTGTCATTTATTTATGCTATTTGATTCTGATTCTAGTTGTACATCTACTGGTTTGTTCAGTCTCTCGATTTCTCTAGGCTTATCTAGATAATCGAATTTCTTTCTTTATATAAAAAAGTTGCTTATATACTTGCAAGATGAAATATGACAAAAATAGCTTAAAAAAAACAAAATGGAAGAAAATATATCACTCATCTTCGTACAAAACTACTGGAAAAAAAAAATCACAACCGAACATAAAACTAAAAGCCATAATGATTTGTCGTGGATGGGTGACTCAATAGTAAGAAATACGAGGTTAATAGGAGCTCTAAGTTCACGTATATCACAACCGAACATAAAACTAAAAGTCATAATGATTCGTCATGGATGGGTGACTCAATACTAAGGAATAAGAGGTTAACAAGAGCTCTAAATTCACGTCCTAGAGGGAAAATCAAGGTTTACTTTACCTTGAATTTGTAAATAAAGAGCGGTCATATCCGGTATTCGAACCGAAGATTTTTAGATACTACCCGCAAGTCCTTTTCAATGAGCCATTTCGAAATGGTTCAAGGTTTACTTTACCTCTCACCGTTAGATCGGGTCACATGGCTAAGGTTAACACCAAAATTAGTTACCCTCGATAAGTATAAAAACAATAATTATTCTTTAAAATAAATTAATATATCTACCCCCAACACCCACACAGAGGGGTGTAAATCCTCTGTCCCCGTTCCCGTCCCCTCTCACATAACTCCTTCTTTTTTTAATTTTTAAAATTCATTTATTATTTTATTTTATTTTTTATTTTTCTTTTAAATTGGGTTGGGAAGGAGAGGGGTTGGGGAATAGGAGGGGAGACAAGGTCGAGAACAGGAGATTCGGCTCCCACACCGAGCAGAGCCTCAGCCAAACAAAAAATATTTTTAAAAAATAAATAAAACAAAAAATCTTTTTTCATGAAATCCGATCTGAATCCGCAGTGAAACTCAAGTGTAATTATCAATCCGTCGTCACTTCGCCGTTGATTCCTCCGAACAATCTGCTTCCTTTTCCGGCTATTGCCGATCAACGGAATAGCGCCGGAGCTCTCTTTCCCGCCCTACCAGATCACTTACGTACACCTTTAAAGTCTCAATCTTAACCTTTCATCAATTCAGGTTTTAAGGTAATTTCCCTCCTATTGCCAATTGTCAATTGCTCTGGGTAGCTTTGGCATTCCGGGGTTAGTTGATTCAAAGTTTGATCTTTAATTTCAGTGATTCACCTGTAATTGCTGTAACTTTTAGGGCTTCACATAGATTTCTTCATATTCGTAGAGTTCTTTTCCCCATTTTTCAAATCTAGGGTTTGAGGTGTGGAAAAAGTCTGTTAATTGCAGAATTTCTTGCTTAATTATGTTTTGAAGCCATTCTGTGATTGAGCTTTTCTTCTAATACCAGCAATTCGGAGGTTTGCATTTTTTTTTGCTAGACCGTGAAATATGGACTATGAATGTAGGGTATTTTGGGCGATACTTAGATGTGAATAATGTGGGTTTTGCTACTAAAAGAATTAATCAGAGCTCTTCTTCATCCTAGCAATTACGAGGATTGCAAGTAGGTCATCTTCCCATTTGTTTACCAATGCGGCCATGGCTCAGAATATAGATCTATAAAAGAAAAAATATGTATGGTTACACTTTTCCTATCTTCACATCTGGTAAAAAGATTAAACTGATGTAGTTTGATATAGGTAGGTTAATCTGCGTTTGCTTTCAGGGCCTTTCACAATGATTTTATTCTAGATTACTTGTGAAAACTTATATGGTCAATGAATTCATGGCCATGGAGAAGCTAAAATAATTAATAGTGATAGGTTACTTCCCAAAACTTATCACAGAAAATGCAATAGTGATTTGGTACTGTGGTAGTTATCCATGATTAGGGGCTTCAGAAGTAGGACCATCCGTTTTTCTAGAAAGGATGGTATTGCAATGCAGGGTTCTTTGTGTTTCTCTTGATCCTATTATATCTCTTCCTCTTTGTCTATTTTCAGGCTATGGCCACATCGACAGAGGTTGTCAGAAAGTTCTTTGTTGCATCAGTATTTATGTGGATACTACCTTTAGCAGTTTTGTATGGATTTCATCATAACTGGTTTCCAGGTAAGACTCCTCAACACATTGGGAGCTTGTTGATCAATTATAGTATCATTTGAAGTTCCATTTAGTTGGATGAAAATATTTCCACGGTTAATTGGGGTAACCTGTAAACAACAGAAACTTTTTTCACGTCAATCAAATATGAATATTGAAATTCAAGGGGAATGCTTTTCTTGGCAAAATTTTCCTAGGAGAACATTTTCCATGGAAAAACCTGTACAGCCAGCCTAAATGTGCTTTCTAGGGCACTTGTTCTTTTATCTTTGAGAGCTTTGTGGGTCTTCTGTCTCTTCATGTTATTACAATTTACCCACTTATCCTCAGACAACTTGAAATTGTGTGCTACTTCGTGTCTAGAACTTACAGCATTAATCCATTAATCCATTAAGCTTGAATGGTTGGTGTATTCCTGTGAAGTTTAATATACTTTCAATTATGTAGAACATGTTGACAATCACTGGTTAGTGTCTTAATTTGAAATACTTCTTAAGTGAGCCGGTGGGTTGACACTTGACGAGGCCAAATCTGTGGGTTGACACTTGATGTGCCTTTTTCGCTCAAAAGTGTCTTAAATTGAAATGCTTCTCAATTGAGTCGGTTAATGTTTAGCCTTGGATAGTACTGGCCACAGATTATTCATGGCGGTAAGATTCAATCTTTGACTTATTTTTATTAAACACCTTTCTAGTTCATGCCCAGCATAAGAATGAATCCACTTCTTTAAATCAAACCACTACATGTTCATATAACAGGCCTTTTTGAAGTCCTGTCCATTGTTTGTAAATTTCATAGCTCATGATCTTCTTCTTTAGAACCAGTTTTTTCCCACATTCATGTCAAGTCTTTTCAATCAGTGCTGTTTGACCCGATACTCATTTCACCAATACTTAGCTTCTTTTGTTTCTATTTTCTGTTTGGGAAATATGGCAGGCTTGGAGCAAATGTCTCCCGAATCTCAGACACTGTTGAGTGGGTTCATTGCTGTCATATCTGTGAATGCGGTCATAGCATACTACATATACACAGCACTGAAAGAGCCTTCCTTTAAGCATGAACCTGATCCTGCATTCGTTGCCAGTGCTAAAGCGAGCTTAAACCAGTCTAAAGCCCAAGAATCAGAGGGCTCAGCAGAGCTCCATGGCAAACGAGAGTAGGATACAGATGCAATGGAGCCATCCAATGACAGGAAACATAACAATTTTTTTTCCCTTGATTTTTCTCTCTCTACAACCTCAGTTGTAAACTCTGAATCTGACAACTACAGAAGGTATCCTTAGTTGATACAATTAGAGGAATGTGAACTCGTGACTTGCCATGACGTGATATACTTCTTAGGTTGTGTCATAGTTGGATTTGAAAGAACATTTTGATTGCATTTTGATATGAATTTTCATCAGGTGATAAAATAAGTGATAATTTGGATCTTATAGGGATCATATTCAAGCACATCGCGGTTTTGACAAGAAAAACGGGAGGGTCTTGGGTAAATGACCAGCAGGCAGCAGCCACCATCTAGTGGATTCGAACAAGTGACCTGAACGCAAGACATTGGCTTTTCAAGGGTCTTTTACCAAGCAGAGCCATCTGGAGATGATTCACACACAAATCGTTGATCCTCGATTCTTCATTAAGAGAGAATGAAAGAAACAAAGATAATTTCTTCAAAGAATATGCGGTCTTCCCTTGTTGTAATGTTCTTTTACACATTTGAGCACCGGAAACCGGTAGAAGTTGCAAATGAAGCTATTCAACAATATTTCAGATCCTAACTGGCGAAATTACATCTGTTTCTCTTCTCATTTTGTATTCAAAGTATATATGTTTTTCGTTTTTGCTAGTGCAGCTCGTGTCATCTATGTGATGAAGTGATGACATTAGAAATGAGTTAGGATTGAAGGTAGCAATTGATCTTTCATGGTTCAAACTTCAAAACACTAGTGCTCTTCTAAGTTCTAACACATTTGGCAAAATGCTTAAATCAGCTTGTAGTTTAAGAGGTCGTGTTTGGCATGGTAGAGTTCTCCACTGCTATCAAAGAAGGCAGTCTAGAACAATGCCGCTACCTCTACCATTCCTGCAACAATACCGCTTTACATGCCAAACACGCCCTTACATTACATGCCTCACAGATACAACAAAGAAGAGAACTTTGGCCACATATCAGTCTATCACATTGTATTTCTCTCTATGATTATTCGAAATAATCAAACAAATATTCATAGAAATAAATTTAACAAACAAAAAAATCAACTTCTAATAATCCAAACTAATCTAGCAGATGGCATTGTCAAATAACCATCTTTCTTTCTTTTCCTTTTGTTCTTTGTTTTTTGGGGGGGATTTCCTCACTTTCTAACTCCCAAATCTTGTAAGTATATATATAGTATATATTTTCCTATATCACTCAACAGCGAAACAAATCCTTCACAGCAAAACCAGAACAATTGCTCACCTCTTAGCCTAATTCAAGGCCGTCTATACAACCCCAGACGAGGGCTGCTCATCACCCGCTTGTGCAGCTTCATCAGATGATGATTTCCCATCAGCAGCTTCTGTGGCTTCATCAGCCGCAGAGGGTTGAGCCTCAGCAGATTCCACGGTTTCGTCAGCTGCAGAAACACTGTCGTCTGCCTCACTAGACGCTGATGTGCCCTCATCGGTTAGCTTTTCATCTTCAGAGGAAGGAAGCTTCTCGTCGGGCTTATTCTGGAGCGCCCAGTACATGATGCTCGCAGTTAATGTCAGCATCATCTTTTGGTTTACCTGTAATACAGATAGGCAAGAAAATGTATCACCATGAAGTGTAACTTTTAGAACTTGAAAAGTTATGGTCCAGGTGATGGCCTTCTTACCTCAATAATATCCTCGGGCAACAAGAATATGGAACAGCCGAGCTTTCTAGCGATACTGATAATGTAGCTAGCATTCATCTTCTTATCTTCATCTGCAAATCACAACCAAATATTTACATCCCTTGGACAAACTCACAAACCCACAGAAGAAATCAGAACTTAAAACTACTGATCATGAATTCAATGAAAACGGATCGTTGTATATTGCCACAAAAAGGCAACAAGGGATTTGAAATTCACAGGAGTTACCAACAACATACCATTTTCACCCTTTGTGACAAGGTTCCAATCTATGACCCTTGGTTCTACAGCAGTAAGTAGCTCCAAGAAGAAAATACCATTTGAGAGGCGTTTATCCTGATAAGAATAAGAGATTGTATTTCAAGTATCAATCAAATATGGATTAGAAAAACTAAAACCATCCTCTCACGGAAAATAGGGAAAAACAGATGATCACCTTGAAGCTGTCCATCCGAGAGGATTTTCCAGAACTCTTGACCTTCTGGTTTGCCCAACTGAGAATAGCTGCATCGGTTATCTCTTTTCCTCCGGAATGTGCCCGCAAGTTTTTCAGAAGTTGGAGCATATTGAATCTCATCAGTTGCCAAAGGAAAGCTGAATCAAAGAGGAGCCTCTTATTCAAAATGTTTGGGTAGCATACTCGTAAATAAGCGACCAGGATACAATCTGATGATTTATCTGATATATAACAATCAAGCTAACCACTTCTTGGAAAATGATTGAGAGAACACTAACCGACAATGAGCTTCTTGTTTCCTTGCACAATATCATTTCCAGCAACATTTACAAGGGAGAGGTTCAGATTCTTTCCGATACTAACAACTTGGTTGCAATTTTCAAGTCTTCTGAATGGCAACTTAATAGGAGGTTTTGAAGCTTGCTTCCAATTAACTGAACCCGGGGATACTTTATCAAGGACTTCCAAAAGTACCCACCTGCGCATAAAAGTAATAATTATGCAATCGAGCCTTCAATCCAATAGTAAGAAAGGACCTGTAGATCGTATTTTCAGTAGAATGACACTCACCCAGTTCTCACATCCTCAAACAAATTATTGACATAGGTGTCAACTCCAAGACTATTAATCCAGAGCCGGAAGCATCTCTCTTCTCTAGAAGTGTTTACATCTTCTTCCTCTATCATATGCTCGGCCACAGAGAGCTTTTCAGTGCTAACTTTTTTCAACCCATTTCTGCAAATGAAGAAACCTCAAATCTCATCAAGAGTTCTTATTTAAATTATCGGACAAGATGTTACACCCTAAGCTGTCTACATCTGTTGCATTAAAGGTTAAGCTTGGTCATTTAGGAAAAGAAAGAAAAAAAGGACATTTAATTATTAATTATGTGTTTTTTTTTATGGCATGAATATCTCATTACACAAAATCAGATGACAGGATCATGTCAAGATACAAATCATTAACAAAAGACACCATGGAGACAAAAAATGCAAAAAAATAGGGCGTGAAAAAATGGAAGAAATAAATCCCTTCAATATGCCAAGAATCATAATGCTAAATATGATCATTCTGTAATTCTTTTTCTCCATCTCCTCTTTCTTCTTTACCTTTTCTTTTCATGGTCTGTTTTAGAGTAATTAGATAGAAGGCTTCATATCCTTTCGTCTGTTCTCATGAAAAATATTTTAGCTTTAACATTCTTTTGGACCAAAACAAGAAATAGATCGGAGTAATAAATAATATAATCAAACATTAGACAGATAGAATCTAAGTGCAAAGTTACCTGTGCTGAAAAATCTGAGCAACAAACGTAAGATTTAAATTCGCTGATCCATCAGTTATATCCTTTGGACTAATATACCTACTACAATCCAATTTCTCTGCCTGCTCCACAATCATTTTTGCTCTCTTAGTGGGATCACTAACTTCTAATATGGTGTTTGAACTGTGCTCTGGTGCAAGAACATTAAACAAATGAGCATATGCCTCTCCATCCTGGGAATAAAGGGATAAAGCATTCAGTGTATGAACACAGAACAGTAAACACAAACAAACAGAGCAAAGCCTAGACCGAAACTATCAGGTCATAGTTGTCACTTGTCACTTCAATTTTCTTTTCTGCCAGTGGTGGACGAAGCATGAAATATTGTCTCAAGCAATATTTGTCAAACCGAAAAGCAACTGTGTACAGTTGATTGTTTTTCAATGACATTTATCAACTAAATTGTCTTGCTTATGTCCAATGAATCGAAGTAGGTAGACTGCACAGAGTACCTCTAGTTCTTGTCCGAATCTCAAACTCCTGATTCGTATTAGCTGAAAGTGGGCGGGATGATTTTAAGCAGTAATTTCTTTTCAAAAGAAATCAATCAAATTTTCGGTTTTTTCCTACTGGTTAGGTGTTTGCCAAGGGCTGGTTCTATGTTCCGTTTTCTGTGCAATTTGTTTGTTCCATGCTCTTCCTGATTCCAAGATCTATCAACAACATTCCAGCAAAACTTCAATCTACAAATTTCACATTCAGAGCTCGTAATGAAAGTAACTTCCATAGGTCGTCTAAAATATAAAATTCAAAAGTAAATTTTCCATGATTCGGCCATTTAGCCTGGTTTCTTAATCAAGCAGAAAAGCTAAATTAAGGGATGGGGCATGGATATCAGTTCTTCAAGTTCAATACTTGACCTCATCATGCAAATATCGAACAAAAGTTCAGCAGAAAATAATAGTATGATCCACTTTTCCTTGATATATTAGAGCTCAAAATGTTGAAGAAATTAGAAGGTGAGAGATGTGAATGCACTTGAAGGTTCTCAACTTATACTTCTTCAGCTAATAGATGGATTGCATCTAGTTTGTGACTCAGCCATTAAAAAAGGCAATCACAGACTTTCTTTGATATATTAGAGCTCAAAATACTGAAGAAATTAGAAGGTGAGAGATGTGAATGCAATTAAAGGTTCTCAACTCATACTTCTTCAGCTAATAGATGGATTGCATCTAGTTTGCGACTCGGCCATTAAAAAAGGCAATCATAGACTTGATTGATTATTTTTTCTCACTTCACTCCCTTCTCTTTCTTATACACTCTCTTGACATACAACATGGAAAAATGCATAACAGATTCCTCATGAAAACCTAAATTCCCACTATACATTATTAAACTTTAAAGATCTTTACCTTAAGATCCGTAGAATACCAGTATCTGACTATGTGAAATTGAAAAGAGCTGAAAATTTCTTTTACCTTAAGATCTGTAGAGAAATTTGTGATTTCCTTCTTATAACCAGATTTTTTCAACTGGAAGTTCATCCATCTGAGCAAAACCTTATCAGGAGGTAAAGCCATGAGCTCCTCCAGATCCTGTAGATGTGGTAGACACAAAAGCTAAACCATAAATCCAAATCCGTCTAGCAAAAAAAGCTTATGTATTCTCGAAGATGGCCAATAAAGAGCTTCTAACCGTGTCCTTTTCTGCCAGTTCTAGAAGTTGAGGAGTCTTCTTCAAGCTAAGATCAGACAATAGTTGGATCTAGCATTTCCATAGAGTTAAAAAAGTTAGCTTGATAAATTTATTAGAAACAGTTATAAAAAGAAGCTACAATCTAGATAAGAATCTCAACAAGGAGCCCATGATTAATACCTTGTATATTTGAGCAATCAATCCCATTACCAGGTGATGCTGCATCATTAAACAATAATGGTTTTTAAGAAGGTTTATTGCCAAGCAAAAACCAGTAAATTCAAACAACAGTGGTTGATTTGACTTACTCTTCCCTCTATCAAATCCTGTGTTCCGATGTTAACCACAGTGCAACCAATAGCCTTTGCAGAGTTGAGGAAAAGTGTATGATTCTCATTTCTCTCCCAAGGATTAAGGTTTTTCTTGGTGTTAATCGCTCTTTCATCTATTGTCCCGGGAACAGCAACATTGATCAACTTACTGTATACAGTTACAGATTATAGGGGAAATAGAAGATTAATTAATGAAGATAAGCTCGAAAAAGGAGTATCCTCCCAAGCAACAGTAAGGAAATTATCAAATTTGTGTCATATACCAGAGAAGAACTCCGTCTTTCACCAGATCAAACAACTGGTTTGTGTTTGGATCAATGGGAAGAAATTGCTTTAAGAAACGATCTTCACCAAGACAATTATTAATGTGGGCAACATAGGAGGCTTTCTCCGTTCCACTAATTACATGGAGAAGAGTGGTTGTTAACTGCCTGAGAACTGAAGTTAGCCTTTTACTACCTCCTTCACCTGAATCTCGACCTTGAAACTTCAAGTAATCCTGTGCAGTACGATGATTCTCCATTAGAATTTTGTTTCAAATCTCAAAACACTCCGGTAGCAACAAGATTCGTCCATTCCACACGTGACGGGAAACAAATAAGAACTAGTATTTATGCACAAGTCCCATCAGTAAACATAAATCCTCTTTCACTGCCACAATCATACACCCTTTGACAATGATCATTCTCACTGATTTGCCTAATGCTTAAAATCTCACACAAAATGTGGCACAGTTTGTATTACAAATATATATAGCTCTAAATAGTAGCAATTTCAATTCATTCAATTTTACAAGCGGCTTAGTTCATGATGTAGATTCCTTCTAGAATTAAAGCAAAAATGAAAACTAATTCTGGATTGGATGATCTTTCAGACATCCTAAGTTTCAATGTCAAAAACACAAGGTACCAAGTCATGGACGGTGTCTTACTCGTAAGAAAGTTTCAAAGTCAATCTCCTGGCTCGTGTCAGGATGTGATTCTGCCAAAGCAGCTCTAATATCATCCTCAGTATTCACTCCCACGATACCTTTTAACTTTGCAAAAACGGGTGCTAGATTCCCAGCATTCAAAACACCAAACTGCTTCTTTGCAACATTGTACTGCAGACAATTCCAACAAATCAAATTCAACAGAATATGCTGATTAGCATCGATATCAATGTCAGATTCACCAATGGTCATCCAAAATAGGATCAAACACCATACCTTGCTTTTGAGGCTACGGAGCTCGACTTGGGTGAACTGACTATGGAGCCCTTGATCAGAGACAATAACACCCTGATAACCAGACATTTTGTTTATTTATTGATTAATTATTATTTTATTGTCTCTTCTTCTTCTCAAATCCAACAGCCCTGACACCCAAAACAAGAACAACAAGCAAAGAATCAATTCTCAAATCAATCTCCACAATGAAGCCAAATCAAAAACCATTTCAAACATAAACACAAATCAAATCTAGCTCAATGTCTGATTGATGATCAATTGATCACTTGATCACTTGTATCTGAGATTCCAACCCTCCAATTCCCCAATTCATAAAAATCTATCAAGAGCCCATTCCAATCCCACTGAATCCACACAACCCAGAAAACCCGGATGAATTCCTATCAAAACCAGCACTGTTTGATAAATCAAAATGAAACCCGCGTCAGAAAAATTGAAGGCAAGGAGCGTACAAGACCTGGAACGAAGTCAGCATCGAAAACATGAACCAGGGTTGTTCAGATTGGGAGAGAAAGAGAGGATAGTCAGTGCCCCAGCCAGCGATCGTAGGGATTGAAACCTGATACAGAAGAAAGGAGGGGAAATTGCAATATGTTTCCTTTTCTGCTGATTGCTAAATAGATTTATCTCTCTTGAATCTCCTGTGTATTGAATGTGATTGATTTATTAATTGAAATGGCCAAATGGGAATGCAGAGCTTTCAAGGCTTTCACAAGATGGGGCGGTTGCGTAACAGGCAATGACTTTTGATTTTCGCTCGACGTGTTTGGTTGTTCTGGAAAAAAAAAAGAAAAAAAAAAAGAAGAAGAAATGGCAATTTACATTAAATCATCCTTAAGTTAGGGGTTTGTTTATAAAACCATCCCTAAATTTGAAAATGATACAAAACTACCCATAAGTTAGTTTTTTCTTTCAAAAACTACCCACAAGCCTACGGGTTTATTTGGTGTTTTGTGAATTTGTGCTGATTTTTTCCTTTCAAATTAATGAGCTATTGAGAAGTGATTAAAATGCAATCCGCTAATGGGCAGATAAAAAGTGGTTACAAATTCTGCAAATTTCGATTCCGTCCGAGTCTCATTCCGATTTTAGTAGAATTTGAAACAAAAAGAAGTAAATTTCGTCCCGTAAAAATTACACACGCCGGGATACGAGACAAGAATTTCTCATCCTGTAAATTTTGTCCTGAACACCGACCCAACCCGGCCCATTCTGGACCGGAAATTCAAATAACCGATAACCGAAACTCAACTAAATCTGAATGAACCGAACCCGATTCAACCGAAACCATTAAGACTTGAACCTGTTATAACCGAAATCCGATATAACCCGAATTTTAAGATAGATTCTAGTAGAAATTTTAAAATGAATATTGAAATAATGAAAACTCGAGACAATCCAAACCCGAAATAACTTAAACTCGAGACAATCGAAACCTGATACAACCGAAACCCGAACCCGACCCAACCAAATGATCAAATTATTAGACATTACCCGAAATCCAAATGACCCAAAACCCGACTAACCGAATCCAACCCGACTTGCCCAATTGCCACCTCAGTCTTTCCTTTAAAAAATAAGTTTGAATTAGGGATATTTTAGTCTTTTCAAACAAAACAAATAGAGGTTTAATGGATGGGTGGTCTTTTGAAAATAAATGTAATTTATGGGTGGTTTTCTGTAATTTATAATTTTATGAGTGGTTATGTGAAAACTAGCCTAATTTAAGGATGGTTATGTGTAATTTACTCTATTATTTTTTTCAATTTAGAATATTCAATTAAAATTTACTAATTTTATTTAAGGGTTTTTATATTATTTTACTTTTACATGTCCATTGTTTACTGGGGTTCAACTTTAACACGTTAGTTGGGTTTGGGAACGTTTGGAATCTCTTATTAGACCATCCGCAACCATGGGGTAACTCTTTCTTTTTTTTTCTCATCTTCCTATCACAACTTTACAACTCATTTATTTTTTTGTTTAAAATAATTTTTATTTTTTCTACCTCTTTCTAAAAGGTTTTCTCTACAATCATGGGAAACTCTTTTACCTCTTTTCAAATTTATTTTCACTTTTTCTTTTCCTTTATATCTTTCCCTTTATTATATGTGTATCATCATATATTATTGTGTATTATTTTTATTTATAATTTTATAAAAAAAAAAATATCAAGTAGTTAATATAAATATATATTATTACATCTAGATTAAAATAAAAAAAAGTTAAAAATATTATAACATACGTAAATACTAATCGAACTACCTATAAATTCGGTTTGGAAAAAAATAGCAAGTAGTTAATATAAATAAATAAAAATAGCAAGTAGTTAATATAAATGTTGTTTGTTTGGAAAAAAAGAGGATTGTACACATTGGTAAGATTATGTGGGGTATAATTTGGATATTCGGGTGTTGGAGAATTGTTAAGCATTTGTAACATCACTTGAAATTGAGGATTTTTGAGAATATTTGGATCAAAAGGCATATTTGGAATGAGTGGAGTATTTGGATTATTGTGATCCATGGTTAAGAAAATAAGTGCAACTACAATAGATCAAGATGAGGTATATATACGGTAAAATTGGGCTCAAATTATAGAAAAAAAATAAAATTAAACCAATGGGATATTTTATTTTAAAAAATAATAAAAGATAAATATATTTTTATTTCATTTTAAATCTTATTACAGCTAATAAATCTAAATGGAAAAGATATCATTCTACTTTATCATAAAAAAAAAATTAGAAAAGGGAAGAGGTTACCTCTCTCTACTAAGGTAACCCTTTCCTACCTCTTACCTTAAGGTAAAGGTCACAACCATGGGCTTACCTTTTAGCAACCTTAAGGTAAGTAAAACTCATGGTTGCTCATGCTCTTATAGAAGAGTTTAAACCTTAAAGTTGTTTGAACTTTAAGTAGTTTGAAACTTTGAATATATTTGAAGTTTAAATTTTTGTCTTCTTGAGATTTTATACATTTTTTATAATATTTTTTTTTTATTTGAGACATGACCTATTCCGGTTCTGTGATTCCGTCACATGTTCACCCCTAATAATTTGTTGTGTTCTAAAAATCGCGCCTAGGCAGGAGACCACCTAGGTAAGAAGCAGCCGACGTCGATTGAAGGTGTCGGTGAAAAACTGAAAATGACTAGGTGTGTTTGGATTCCATTGCATTTTAATTATAATGAAATTATTTCACCTCGTTTTATGTGAGCGGTTGGTTCTGAAAATAAAAATCTCGTAAAAACCGAGATAAAACCATAATTTAGCCAAATAATCTCATAAAAATAAATAAAATAATTACATTATAATTAATAAATCGTGAAATAAAAAAATACCGTAATTTAAACACCTTAAAAAATGCATTATAATCATAATGCATTTTGAATCCAAACACACCCTATGTATGGGTGATATGGGTTATCCCAGATCAAATTGGGCTCAAATATATAGTGCGGTCCAATAGCTAGAATAAGCCCACATTTTTGTTTTGTTGTAATATTCAGTGTTCTGTAACGCTTAGCTGAAGTAATATTAACTTATCTCGTTAGAATTACCCCTGCATTTTCACTCGGTTTTAGGAGACGTAGAGTGGGCTAAACCCACTTGAACTGGAAAGGATCTAAAAAAAGAAATGGACAATTTTCTATTAAAAGGTTGGATGTATACATGTCAATTGGGTCATTCGGATTAGGGATGGCAATGGGTCGGGTGATGGGTGGATGATCTACTTTCGTCACCCGATCCACCACCCAAAACCCTTCACCCTACCCGACCCATCACCCACCAAATATTTCACCCTCCCCGTCCACCCAGCACCCACTGGGTGATCGGGTGGATCGGGTGATAATTCGGGTGAAATACAAGACATCAAATTCATTAGAAAAAATTATTGAAAAACATACGTCGAACACATCGACGAATAAACATTAATTAAAATCCCATTGCATTCACGTTTCCAATTTAATTATGAGCCAATTGCATTGCATATCTTCAAATAAATATTGCATAACTTACTTTATAACAAGATATTTCCATTTTAATCGTTTGATAGATATCTTGAATTAGGGTTTAGGGGTATATTGATAACTTCACATATAAAATATGATTACATAATATAAGTCGGGTGACGGGTAGGGTGATGGATCGGGTGACGGGTGGGGAATGTCTTCACCCGGATCCAACCCGACCCATCACCCGTTCACCCATTTAATATCCACTTTATTTCGGATTTTCATCCACTTTTCCGGGTCAGGTGAAACGGATATCCGTCGGGTGCGGGTGAAATTGTCATCCCAAATTCGGATTGAGTTCGAGTTTCGGATCAATCGAATTACCGGTCATTCCGGGTCGAGTCAAACCGGGTTAGTCGTGGGTTCGGATCGACCCAACAAGTCAAAACACTCAAACTTTTTAAAGACTTTTTAAGAATATTAAAATATTATCAAAATGAAATTGTACTGTAACCATGTCAAATAAAATAAAATAATAATATTATAAGCATAAAAAATTCATATTTATAAAAATAAGCATTATAAACATACTATAATTATAAAATATATATTTATTTAATTTATAAGTGACCTTAGCATACACAATTGTATGACGAATATGTGTGGGGTCTATCCGGTGCAATCTTGGCGTCATGTTTTAACAAGTTATTGAAATTTAAAAAATAAAAATTATCGGACATACGAGTCGGGTCATGTTTTAACAAGTTATTGAAACTTCAAAAAAAGAATACTGGCCCATGCAGGTCTCGAACCTGCGACTTTCGCATTATTAGCCCGACGCTCTAACCAACTTAATTATAAAATCAGATAACTAACAAAATATCGCAAACTTTGGACGGCGTAATGAGACCTCGACGGTTGGTTTGACTTACGAGCAACTGAGTCATGGAAGGGTCACCGTCTTCGTGAGAATCACCATCGGTGGAGAAGGTTTGCAGTTGACAATGGCCTCAGCCTGTGTCTTAAGATTTGAGCTTATCGGCGAATCAGCTGTGATCTTATCGGCCAATTCAGTAAGTAACAGTCGGCGAATTAGCTTAATTTGAGCTCATCTGCCAATACATTAATACAGTCACAGTTTTGGGCAAACAACAGACCTTAGTGTAACAGTTTTGTTATAGCCTCGTATCAGTTAATTCAACCAAGCTTTTGCTGCTTTGTTATAAGTTATAACATTTAGATCAGCTAACATCCACAAATTACCCATTTAAATTTGACTCTAACTAACCGATTCTTTCTTTTACCCGTCGCACAATATCCAATCACCCATATTTATGAATCTTCAGGTTTCATCCATTGAATTTTGTCGAATCCAATCTGAATCTCCATCTGGTGCAAATGGAAAGCTCAAGCTCTATGAAACCCCAATTCTTCACCATCATCCTTTCTCCTCCCCTCCAGCTTCACCAGCTCGTAAGTCGATCCAACATCGATTCGATCTCCTCACAATATCTATCGATCTATATATATAAAGTTAACAAGCTATGTAGGAAAAAGAGTGAAAAATAAATAAAGTGAATATTAAATTTAAGGGGGAAAATGAAGTATAAAATTAATGTGAAGAGCAATAAATAAAATTATCACGAAACAAACACCAGCATATTTTTTTATAGAGTTTAAATGTATTTTTACATAACTAATTTCAAAATAAAATCCATTTTTCAAATTCAACATCAACTGAATCAAGTCTTCAACCCAACAACAATAACAACAACAATTCAGTATATCCCGCGATTAAGCAGGGTCTGAGGGTCACGATGTATACACTCTTACCCAGAACAAAAGAGTACATGAACCTTAAGATAAAATGCAAAATAGCAAGGGAATGAGACATCCAGACAAAGAAAAGAATGTAAAAAAGAAGCAACAATGAAAACACCTAATCCCCCGCACTGAAAACTAAACATTCGGAGCCCGACTGCACCTCCATTCAAAAGATGCTTATTTGAATGTTTCTTCCTTTTTCATTCCCTCTCACCGGTCTCTATGGTAGCTTCCTGATTCCCAGTATCTTGTAGTCTTTCTCCACCACCACCTCGCCTTTCCGGTCTCGGTGTTTCCAGGTTAATTGATGTTCTCTTAAGTTTGATTTCTTTTGAATTTTGTGTTCTTCTGACGTACTGTATCTCTCCGTGATCAGTAGGTGAGAATTAGTTTCTCTTTAGTCACTGATAGATATATATAGTTAGGTCTCAGGGGAAAAAAATGCTATGAATTTGTGTTTGGGATTTGTCTTCAAAAGGTGTTGTGTTGTTCATAAATCCATATATCATAGAGGTAGTTTTTTAGGGTGAATTTGGTAGCAGGAGTTTTCGTTTACTTTGATTTGAAAGGGGCCTGGAAAGATTTGTTGTCTTTGTGTATGTGGATAGGCCACACTTGAAAAGATGCTTGCTAATTTCTAGTTGGGATTTATTCATTAATTGTCAGGTTATATGGTAGCTTCTTGAATTGAAGCAGTACTGCATAAGACTGAGTTCTTGATCTGTGCAGAAACTCATTTACTGCGTTAACCAATTCAAGATTACAGCTTTAATTTGAAGCTAATTAGTTGTCAATCTGCAAATGGCGAGCTCTTCTTCTAATGGTGATGCCATGAAGCCCCACTTCTTCACCATCATCCTTTCTCCTCCTCTCCAGCTTCACCAGCTCGTAAGTCAGATCGATCATATTCATCCACCGGCATTCATAGAGGAGCATGGGAGAACCTTACTAGACCACGCTTTCCTCGAAACTCCGGAAGGCAAAGTACACAAAGTGGGTCTCACAATCGACGACGAAGCCCATCTTTGGTTCGATGACGGGTGGGAGGAGTTTGCAACCCGCTTCTCCCTCAGACTAGGATCCTTCCTAGTGTTCCGGTATGAAGGCAACTCCCGATTTTATGTCCTTGTCTTCGACACATCTGGCTCTGAGATTGCCTATCCAGAGTTCAACCCGACTCATGAGGACAGTGGAGGTGAAGATGATGAGATCATTGATGCTTTAGAAAGAGCACAAGCTTTCGAATCCGACAGCCCTTATTTCGTCGTTCCTATGCGCAGATCATATCTCAAGGGCCGTTATCGTATGGTATATATATATATATATATGCATTCTACCTATTTTAAGAAATTTAACAAACTTATTATAACTTATGTATATATATGTAGAGGGTACCAGCTTCTTACACGAAAATTTACATGACGGACAACAAGAGCAAAGAGATACGGCTTGAGCTGGAGGGAAAGCCAAATCGGAAGACTTGGCGGGTTAATGTCATTTCCGCCGGATTCTGTAAGAAGCGAAAGAATTTCTACTGGCAACTGAGTACCGGATGGAAGAGTTTTGCCATCGAAAATGGGCTGTCACCCCAAGACGTCTGTGTGTTCGAGCAGATCGACGATGGAGCCAAGACTTACAGGGTGTATATCTTTCGTCATGGGAAGTAGCAGTGTTGATCGAATGTCGATACGATCATTTAGGGTACGCAGTTTGTTATAGATTAGAAACTTGAAGTTAAGTAGTTCCTGCAATTTGTTTGAAGTTTTTATCCTTTTAATCTAGTTTAGGGAAATTTATATGTTACTTTGAAGTTTCGATTTTCGCCATAACACACAAGTAAAACGAAGATCGAAAGAGAACACAACGATTTGGTAACGCAGTTCGGGTAAAACCCTACTCTGCGGGATCTCAGAAGTGGAGATCCGGTCCCAGAGTTCACTATGTTGCAAGAGAAGGTTACAAGCTAAGCACACCGGACAGAGTACCAAAACTAGCAACCTAAGGAACCTCAAAACCGAGCAAGATGAACAGAAACAAGGGTAAAGGAAGAGATGCCCCCTGATAGGCAACCGAGAAACTTCGTCTCCTTCGTCGCTCACACCAGAGCTCTCTCCGTTCTGTTAGCTAGGGTTTCCTAAAATGAGGCTCAAAGGCGCTACAGTAACCAGAGGAGCCTTATAAAGCCCTCGCAAAGCTAGGGTTACAAGGGATCTCTAAATGGTCGTCTGTGAAGGGCCCAATACAGAAGAAACCAAGCAAGCAAATCCGAACCATCACAAACAGGCCCATAATACACCTTAGCTCGGAATTGAACTAAGTGTTAGATTATACATAACATATATGCATACGTGGTATTCAACATAAGTAAGCCACCAACTAAGACATATAGAATATGTCCAAGGGAAACTTCAACCTTATGTGATATCCAAACTTAGTATATCATATGTATAATCTAAACACCTAAAATAAAACCTAAGACTACCAAGTTTAAGTGCTCAATGTCCGAAAGTTTAGCTATTACATGACAAGATTAATAATACAACATACTTCGTATTGTAAAGTATATATAGTACTCTCGATCCGTTATTTAAAATATATCATTTTATTTTTTTCCAACCGTATAAAATATGTCACTTTGTTTTTTTCCAACCGTATAAAATATCACGTTATCTATTAATTTATTTTATAATTTGAATTATTATTAGAAATAAGTATGAAATTATGAAAAGGAAAAGTTGATATATATTTTTATACAAGTGAAACAAAATGTTTTTATTAGGTACCCCTTCAATTCTATGGTTCAAAAGGATATATGTATATATGGATGGATTGATGGTCGATCCGTCGGTAGATGTTTCTTTCTTCTTTCTTTAGTAAAGTTAGCTTTTTAGGAGTATTAATGAACATTTAGAGATAAAATGTCTAATTAATGAAAACTAAAAAATATTAATGCTATTTCTAAAAAAAATGTTTTACTATACAATTTTTATTATACATAAAGTTTCAATTGATCACAAATTATTATAAAAGGAGATAGAAAGATCAATATTTACAAAGATATACGTATATTTTTTAATTATTTACAAAGATTAATTCATAATAAAAAAAAATGAGGGAATTTGTTGAAATGGACCTTTTACCGTACACTACAAAAAAAAAACATTTTAGCAACGGCTAATTACCGTGGCTGAAAGTCCATTTGCCGTGGCAAAAGGATAGTAGCCACGGCTATAGCCACGGGAAACCAGCCGTGGGGAAACCTTCGGTGGCAAAAGAGTCTAGCGACGGCTAGAGTCGTGGCTACTAGCTAGCCACGGCAAATTGCGGTTGCTAAATGATTTCCAAAAAATAAAAAAAATATGGGACTTTTTAGCCTGGATTATTCAGACCCAGCCTAAAAAGTCCCATATTCTAAAAAAAATAATACACGACAAATTCTATTTAAATACAATACTCTAGCAGCTGAATAGTAACAATGTAAATGTAATACTATACAATTAAGCTAATCTACTATAGAATGAGATCCCATTAAGCTAATCAATTCTAAATACATCACTGATGCCGTGATTACCCACTACTACAGCAGCATTGCTCGAATCACTCTCCTGAAGCAACTTTCCGGCTACAACAGCCAGCAGCTCAAATGCACACTTGAGCTGGCACTCTCCTGATGCCGTGATTTAGAAACTGGGGCATAATCACTTAGTCAGCAGTCAATCTTTATATAGAACCGATAAATAAAGTCATTATACAATATGAACACCCACCAACCTTTCGACGGTAGTAAGAACCACCATCCCTAAGCTTCAAAGCTAAACTCCTGAAGTTTAGAACAAATGTGTGGGATCAAAACCAAATTCATGAAAGTCACGCAGAATTTAATCTAACCAATATCAAAACAAGGTTGTTTATAAGTAAATTAAATGAAATCACTTCATTTCATAAGTGTAAGTGTTCTAGCCCATCATTCAAAAGGCTATCATTCCTCAAGTATCCCACAAATCAGCCAAGTTGTGAGGATTCATCAATTGTGTTTAATTCAATTTAATTGTCTCAATACAATATTTCAGCAACCTCCTTTTTAAAATGAAAAGCAAATAGTGTATGCCTAATCCTTTGCTTGCACGGTTTTCGTTGATTAAATAAAATTTTCCCTTTCAATTTTCTTACTCTTTTTTCTCTGTTGGTAAGTAACACATTAAAATCCTTTGCCTTTGTACTAGGATTTGATCAGGTAAACTACTAATTATATCATATAGCTAATTGAGATATTTTAAAATGCCAACCTTTTATGCAAATTTCAAGTAAGATTTATATGTGCAACTAAGAACAAAAGATACAGCAGCAATAAATGAGAACTACCATAACTAAAAAAATTAGTTTAATGTACCTGACGAATAAGGAATGGATCACGTGACTCAAAGGCCATGGACTTATTAAGGTTAAAGCACATGTAAGTGGCAACCTTCGCTTGGTTTCTATAACTTCCTCTAAATGTATAATGGCATGTTCCGGTGGATTCAAAACATAACCATAAACAACATATAACACGATAAGCACAAATGATTTAACATCTGATACATAGACCAAACTTTTGCGTATCACAAAGCAAGACCACTGATCACACAGAATGTTGCACTTTAGATCACTTAAACATTCAAACAAATTCATCAAATAAAAATGGGAGCAGCAATGCTACATGAAACTGCTGCAAGAAATCAGACCCTATATTAGATTACCATATAAAAAAAATGCAATTAGTACTCCAAGGGGAAATCAAAGAGAAATATCAATATAACAGAGTCCAGCTTATAAGAACCAATTAAAACAATGAAAATAGCAGCACCAGTCACAAAAATTGTAATTCGCCTCGGGTCCATGGCTCTGAAACTCAGTTTTATAAAGGAACTCTATATCAAGTAAAGCAGCGAAGAGAAATAAAAGAAACATCAAGGACGAATCACAAAGAGTCAGCAAAGTTAAGATCTAAGCTTGTAAACCATACAAGGACAAAGGTCATTAGCAAACATCATCGTGCATTTTATGAGGCATCCCATAACAAGCATCCCATAATACTATAGGTAGACCGCTAGAGCCTGAAGATAATACTCAAAGAAGGCTACAACAGAAATATTTAGCAATTCCACAACATTAACAAACATCATCGTGCAGTTTATGAGGCAGCCGACACAAATGTCCATGCGATAAAGCAAGCCTTTCTATTTGGAAAGAAACAATGGAGTTTACTAAAAACACATTGGTTCCCATATACCAACTGATTTAAAAAAAGAACAATATTTGGAGGAGCAACATAGGCTAAGACGGGAGAAAATAATTGGGATACAAGTTCTATTCTACCAAGTGAAGGTGATATAACATTATTGACATTGCTCTAGACTGAGTGCAATAGTAGTAATTTAAGCCCTTTGTTTCAGATCAGCATGCTGAAAAGAATCAAGACACCTTAGTATAAGCTGTTAATGTTTTTTCACTGGGTGTGGCACTGTTTCCAATTCTTGATCGAGCAAAGGCATGCTATAAAGACAAAGGGGCTATTGAGAGTGCAAGTACAATAGTAATAGTTTAACCCCTTTTTTTTCATATCAACAAGCTGAAAAAAATCAAGACACCTGACCTAGTACAACCTATTAATCATATTATCACCAATTATTACCAAATCTTGATCCAACAAAACCATGGTGTAAGACAAGAGGGCTATTTGACAATCAAATCTAAGCACTCATTACTAATGCATCATAAATATGTAAACACGGTTTATATTCAGATTTTAAACAAATTATGATTCTCACATATAACTATCTATTTGAATAATGTTGATATCTTAAGCCATTGTCAACAAAATGCAAGCATAGCCAGGAAATAATAGTTGTCATGGAATTAGATCAAGAAATCATCATTCGTAAGCACTTTCAAATAAAAAATTTATTTTAAAAAAACAATTCACTTCAAACTATTTAATCACTACCAGTGGTTTCATTGCCCACAATTATCACACTCTCTCTGGTTCAATCCAATTCAACCATCAACTAAGTTGTCAAGGCAATATTCATATTCATAATAGAATTTAATCACTACCACATAATAGAATTTAATCACTACTAGTGGTTTCATCAAGTTCAAAAAGAAAATTAATTCAGAAGATGGAAAAGGATCGAGATGAGGGAATAATGAAATTAACCTGCCCCATTAATCAGCCTGGAATAATGGGAGTTGCATCCATGGATTTGAGACTTCCTCTAAATTAAAATAACCAAAACAGAAAGTAGCCTTAGAAGTATAAACTTTACAAGAAAGACAATGAGAGAAATTTAGATAAGATATAAGGCAAAAAGAAGGGCTGGAAATTCAAATCTAAAACCAAAAATTAAATTCAAAAGGCGCCTACAATCTTCATTACCATAAAATCAACAAGATAATAGCCACCTAAAATAAATTTCAGATGAGGTCGATTTCAGAGACTTGCATTCTTCTAGACTTCTCATAAATGTAAATCTAAGGGGACGGGGCAAAATTTGAAAGACTACATTCTTGAAGACTTCTAAGAAACACAAATTTGGGAGAACATGTCATGTTGGAGGCTTGTGTTCTTCAAGATTAATCAGAAACACAAATTTGAGAGGACAAGGCCGATTTCACTGCCTATCACCATTCGGTCTCAATGGAAGGCCACATTCTTCTAGACTTCTCAGAAACACAAATTTAAGAGGATGAGGTCGAGAAAGAGGAGAACAAAGAGAAAGGGGAATCGTTCTGGAAATAAAAAAGGAAGATTGAGAAGAACGAAGAGAGAGGGGAACCAGGAAGTCGATAGGGAGAGGACTAATGAGAGAAACGTTTGTACCTTGGGAGGACGCTTGTGGAAGACGGTGCAACGAAATTCGGATGCGCCATAGTTGGATGAACCGAGAGGAGAGGAGAGGAGAGGAGAGAAAGGAGCAGCGATGGAGATCGAAGAGTCTAGGGTTTCAGTTGACAAAGATGCGTACAAATGGGAAGGGGTGGTCCTTTATTTACTTTCTTCATTTATTTCTCTTTTTTTTTCTTCCCTGAGTCGTGCCAAAAAAAAATAAAAAAATCATGCCGTGGTGAGGTGACTTGAACTTTTAGCCACGGTTGTTCTTTGCCGATGCAAATTGGCGTGGCTGATTGATTTTTTAGCCACGGCAGTGCTTAGCCGTTTCAAACTGGGGTGGCTAATTGAATTTTTTTTTGTAGTGGTATTTGATTAGGTAGATAGCCCCCTTAATTTGTTTATTAGGCACAACCAACCCCTCTAATTTTTTTTTAGCCGTAGTCTTTCCTTCCTCCCATCTTCCTCCTCGGAGCTCACCGGATCTGAAGCCGACGAAGTCGGAGCCGCCCTCGGAGCTCACCGGATCTGGAGCCGACGAAGCCGGAGCCGCCCTCGGGAGCTCACCGGAGGTTCTTCCCGTCGCTTGTGGCCTCCACTGTCACCTGCAATCCGCCTCCCACCAAGGACTGCGCTGCCCCGAAGCCGCCTCCCACCAGTCGGCTCCTGTCATGCCCAAGGATCCCGATGCGCTCTTCATCGGCGGTGGAATCAAGCTCCAATGGCAGCCAACGCCCCGCAATTTGACCCGCCGCCATCTCTGCAATTTGACCCGCCGCCATCGGCGGTGGAATCAAGCTCCAACAGGGAAGAAGGGTTTGGGTTGTAATTTCTAATAAATCACGAAACCGGCCCGAAATTTTTAAAAATTATAGATTGGCCCTATATTTTATATAATTACAGAAATCGGCCTAAAACTTTCAGGGATGCATATTTTGCCCCTGTGAAGTATTCACATATCCTGAAGGTGATATGTAACCCCCGAAGTGGTTGGTCCTATATTTTATTGATTCCGCATTATATTACTTACATTGATGCATTTTTTCTAGTTGATGACATGTTATAATAGGTGTTTTTACGTATACAACCAATATTAATGTCGTAGTTTCAAAGACTGTATTTTTATATGTGCAATAAGGTGACAATATTTTGATTCCACGTTTTAAGCTCTTATGTCATCAACTATATAAAATTGTCACCATAAATAATTGTGATTAATGAAGCGTAATAACAAATGTCATCCATGAATAAAAATTTAATGAACATGTTACCACAAGTGATTGCATCAATGAAGTGTAATCACAAACGTGTCATCAGTGAATGAAAGTATAATCGATGAAAATAAATCGATATACAGTTGATTAAATTAAAAACATGTGGCATCAATCGATTTGATTAAAAAAAATGGCATCAAATAATTACATTATAAAAATGAAATCAAAATACCATTTTGAAAAATTTGTATCACATTAAAGAAAAAAATGTCATCAAAAATACTACTTTGAAAAAATATCATCAAAAATATGGCACCACGGTAAAAAAAAATATCATCAAAAAATTGACATAAAAAAAAGTGGCATAAGTCGTTAACAGTAAAAAAAATGCCATCAATGATCAACGTTACATTACTGTAAACAAAAAATGTCATCAAGGTTTAAAAAAAGTGACATTAAAAAAGTGTCATCCAATCATTTCATTAGAAAAGTGGCATCAAAGTGAAAATAAAATATAGTAAAATTTTGGCATCAAAACGGTAAAATATGGCATCACTAAAAAAAAAAAAATTGGCATCAAAATGGGTTGTTCAACGTTGACCGGTCAATGCTCAACCGTTGACCATTGACCAACCCACTCTATTGGGAAGGGGTCTAGGGCAAAAATAATTAAATTGATTTAGGGCCTAAGTGCCCAATTGAATATTAAAAAAAGGCCATGTACCAAAATCACCCTAAAAAAATATTTAAAAAATCAACTAATAAATGTAAGTTAAATGGATTTAATCTTCTATATAGTGAAATAAGGTTTCTAGATCATTTATTGATTTGAAGTTCTTACCCCTTTTTTTAATTAGGAATGAATTCGGTTAGGGATCACCTAACCCATATCATCATTTTGGATGAGGTTTAGAAGACCTGAATCACACAAGACATCGTCCCCGAGGAACGAGCGGCAAAGGTGTGCAACATTATCAGCCACTCTATTCCTACAACGGGGCACATGAGAGAAGGAAACACCTCTCAGATTTTGTAGCATGAGTTTAATGTCAGACGTAATTAGTTCAATTTCCCAATGGTAAGAACTGTTAACCTTCAGGTGATTAATGGTTATTAGCGAATCCCCTTCTATACGAATCCTTGGGATGTGTAGTTCGAGGCATTTTAATACCCTGTGTTTAAGAGCTAAAGCTTCTGTCATAATTGGGGATTGAATCCCAACGTTTTCATATCCAATATGAACTGGACATCCATTCCAGTCCCGAATAATGAACCCTACTATACTGTCTCCATTGGACAAGGTGGAACCATTGAAATTCAACTTTAGAACACCAAAGGGTGGTTCGTTCACAGGCGATTTTTTGTTACTTTTGTTTATGCGGTGAGTCTGAGTAGTCGTCGTATGGCTTTTGTTGGCTTTATTTGTCACATGCGAACGTAAGGCCTCTTCCTCAAAAGAACGCCATGTTTTGATAGTATTTTGGATTCTTATTTTCATGGACGTCGTTGTTAGGGCAACTTCATTTCTAAAGATCATATTATTACGTAGATTCCATGTAGACCACCAGGTAAAGGCAAGGCGTTGCAAATCCTGAGATTTCAGGGCTCATCCTAGTGTGTTAAGGACATGATTAAAATTAGTGGCCCTGGATGTGATGTGGAGAATGCATTTTACCAAGTCAGCATCGATGATGGATTTGATAGAGTGAAATGGACAATCTAGAAAAATATGGATGGCATCTTCATCAGCGTGGTTACAGAGGGTACATGTTGAAGGAATGGAGACCTCTTTTTGACTAAGCCGTACTTTTTTTGAGAGACCATTGTGATGTAGTTTTCAGAGAAAGTTTTTAACTTTTGGTGGGACGTCAAGTTTCCATATCCAATAATTTGCGTCATTGGATTATTGATGGTGGTTTATAGTCGGTTTGTATGCACTAGTGGTTGTGAACCAACCATTCTTATCTGGCCACCAATATAGTCTATCCTCAAAGCAATTTGAAGGAAGCGAGATACTCATGATCTCCCTAACCCTCGCCCATTGGAAGGTTTTCCATTAGTTTTTCTTCCAACAATCCCCCCCCCCCCAATGTACGTAATCACAAACCTTTTTCATCTAGGTTGCAAGAGGGGTGATTACCGATAGTGTTAATCAATGGTTCTAGGGAGACCCAGTTATCAGTCCAAAATTTGATAGATTTACCATTTCTTACCGACTAGATTAAACGTTTTTTTTTAAATCTATTAATGAGAGGAGTAAGTTTGGACCATTGCCATGAAGCTCCACCTCCTTTCATATGATAGAATATGCGTTGTTTTAATATATTTATGTTGGATGATTTGCACCCAAGGGTTGGACGGTTCGGCTATAATTTTTCAGAGGAGTTTCATTTGGAGGGCTTCATTCATGAATTGCGTTTTACGAATGCCTAGACCACCTTTTCTCTTCGTTCTACATATTTTATCCCACCCAATTAAAGGTCTATGTTGTGCATCTTTATTCCAGAAAAATGTGCGGTTAATTTGTTCGAGATCTTTATGAATCGAGGAGGGGAGCATAAAGTTTTGCATGATATATAACGGTTTGGTAGCCAGGTTTGACGCAATTAAAGTAGTCGGCTCTTGCTGAGAAAGGGTGTTCGCCCTCCATTTACTGAGCTGGTCCTTAGCCTTGCCAATCACTTCCTCGAATGTTTCTTTATTGACCCAACCATTAATGATAGGACAACCTAAGCACTTTTCCAAAGATTTTTCATTAGATATGCCCAATGTGGTTTGAAAGGCAGATTTTTGGAAGTTCACTTTTTGCCCACAGATTTTGCAGTAACTGTCCATAATATTTTTTTATCGTTCTACAAGCAGTGGCAGATACTCTAGAGAATATTATAATATCATCTGAAAAGGCCAAAAAGGGGATGTGTGGCCCGTCAATCCCAAAGCGAAAACCGATAGGAGATCGAGAAGTCGTTGAAGAGAAAGAGAGTTTTCTAGCCAACCGTTCGGAGCCCAAAATGAAGAGAAATGGTGAGGGGGGGGGGGGGGGTCTCCGTGACGGAGCCCCCATGATGGTTGGAAGATTTCCGTCAGGCCCTTGTTAACAAAGATCGAGAATGGCACAGCCGAGATGCACTCTGAGATCCAGTTAACAAAAGTAGAGTGGAACCCAAATTTAGTCATAACCTTTTTAGTAAAGCCCCAGTCGACCCTATCATAAGCTTTTTCAATGTCAAAATTAATAGCAAGCCAACCCTCTTTACCTCGACGATGTTCGAAAGAGTGAAAAATTTCATGTGCCATTAGGACATTATCTTGGATAGCCCTATCCGATACGAAAGCACCTTGAAGAGGATGGATGAGCTTGCGAATGACCTTCTTAAGCCTCTCAGCAAGGATTTTGGAGATAATTTTGTAAATAGTAGAGCAAAGGCTAATGGGACGATAGTGAGCAGTCATCGTGGGATTATCGCATTTAGGAAGTAAGGAAATAAAAGTATGGTTGATTTGTTTTAAAAGTTTCCCTGATAAGAAAAAACTTTTCACGACGCGGATTACAAACACCCCTACAATGCTCCAACAATGTTTATAAAATTCAGCAGTCATCCCATCCGGGCCTAGTAATTTGTTGTTACTCAGAGCAAAAACCGCTTGTTTAATCTCACTATTTGATGGGATCTGAATGAGCATAGAATTGTCTTCTTCCGTGACTTCCTGAGAGACAAGGTGCAGAAATTCTTCCAGGAGAGGACCGGTGATGGTTTCACGTTTGAAACATAATTCAAAATCATTCCTAATTTCCTTTTTGATGTTGTCATCCCCCACAATGAGGGTCCCATCTGTTGCAGTAATAGTTCTAATAATCTTTCAATTACGTCGTCCCCTTTAATTCATCTTAGAGCATCCTCATTGTAGGCCCCCCAAACCTTTACATATGCCATATCACAATAAAAATAAAAAGAAAATTCAATTTCCATAAGGGCTTGGGTAAAGAAACCCTTATATAGGACTCTATAAGAGCCTATTTATCAGTGAGCCCGAGACAGGGCTTACGACTTGCTTTTTAATTGCCACATCAGCTTATGATTCATAACCCAACTTTTCACTTTTTCAGTAAATTATTAGTGAGCCCTATCTCGGGCTCATAGCTTTATTTTTAATCTATTTTTTTTCTCTTCAAATTTACAAAAGCAAGTTTATTATTATTATTATTATTATTATTATTATTATTATTATTATTATTATTATTATTATTATTATTATTATTAACTAATTACTATTTACAAGAAATTAGTGGGTAGCCGAGATACTATCTGGGCACCCACTCCCTTAGCGATAATAAAACTGAGTCTAGTGAAAATATAAGCGGGAGCACGAGCCCTGACATCCTGAGATACGGAGAATTTTTTAATCCGCTTCAGCAAAGCAACCGCATCCGTATCTAACTCTCCCAACGAAGAGAAGGAGAAGGGTATGAAACCATAACCAGCTGCCGTGCACAAATCTCGATACTTGACACACTTACGCCGAGCAGCATCAACAACAACACGACTAGGCACAAAGTCAGACATCTCAGACTGAGTCAAAGGGGAGGATCCCGTCAAATAGACACAAACATCCCGCCCTCTGTCCCAGGAATAAAGGAGCAAATCCGCTGGACAAATGGGCTTATCACGCCCATCAACCAAACCGATATCAACCTCCTTACCGACAGAAATCCCAGACCTGTAGCAGATATCCAATAAGGTGTCGTGAATGAGGTTATGTCGATGTTTAATGCCCACGGAACCAGCGCAAGACACAACATGGTCACAATAGACATCACCATCAAAGACCAGAGAACAAGCGGAACATGGTCTGGACACCGCGAACAATGGAACTCCCAATCGATAACTAAGCAGACTATGATAGGTCCTTCCATTCATAGTCTGCCCCAACCCAGAAATAGGAACTGCACGCAACCAATCAGATGAGTGAGCATCCTGCTGAGACTTCCATAATGCCACCTGTCGCGGAGTCAATGAGAAAACAGAGTCTGATGTAGCAGCAACCTTCGCGAAATATATATCTGTCAGTTTCTTCATAAGTTTGGGGGCAGCGATTTCACTAGGATCGCGTAGAAGATCAGAACACGTGACCTCATTAAAAGAGCGACAAGCATCATCAAAAGTAGGCCCAGCATCAATGATACCAGAAGAACGTAAGATCTTAGCCTGCAACTCAGCAGACTGCAAACGGGACGCCAAAAAAGCATAATGTATAACATCACCAGCAACATACACTCCAAGCCCACCAAAATGAAAAGGGAATGTGGCGATCCTCCACTGTCAATCTCCAAACCCAGGCCCAGACGCAGTGACAATATGTTCCAAACTAGAACGGAGTGCCTCGTCAAAGGAAAGTTGGGCCAACCCAAATACACTCGGAGAACAAGTACGCAAGGCAAAGTAGAGTTTAGAAATACCCGTACAAGCCTGAAGCAGAAGTAACTCGCACTGGGGGTCATCAATCCTCGCGACATAATCCATAAGCTCTATGGTCCTACTCACTCTCTTTGCCACAAGGTCGCTGCTGAAAGCAGGGCATACGCTGACAGGCCCACCCAGAACTTTGACACCGCACGATGGCCGAGCAATAGATCGAGGGCGGAAAAACACCTGGAAGTCGACTCCTAGGGTCTTCTGTAGGCCAAAAAACCTCGATCTCATCCACATTGAGATGAAGACCAAAGCGGGGACCATCCTCCATAATCAGATCTAAGACCTTCCCCACAACTAAAGTGTCCCCAACAACAGTGTCATCATCTAAGTACCAAGCTTGCAGACTTAGGTCAAAAGAGTCTCTGATCTTGCATACCAAAGGATTCAACACCAAGGCAAAGAGCAGAGGGCCTAAAGGATCTCCTTGCTGAACCCCTCGACAAGACCATAAACTATGCTCTCCATAATACTGTCAGGCAGGACTAGAGTAACAAAACTCCACCCATCGTGATAGAACCGGGCAGTGACGGCGAACTTCATGTAACATGGTTACACGATCAACTAAGTTGAAAGCATTCTGAAAGTCGACCAACAACATAGACAAACCCTCATCACCACCACGAGCCTCAACAAACCGATTTAAAGCATGCATAATGGCCTGTCCTCCACCGGATACCTCGACCCCAAACTGAAGTCCTGTAAAATAACCAGACAAAGAAGGACTAGCCAAACAAGCACCAACCTTAGAGACAAGACGTCTCCAAATAGTGCCAACAGCAATAGGACATATACCACCACCCGATTTAACAAGCGGTGTGAAAGGAGCACTAGCAACATACTCACCCAAATCATGCGGACATCGACCCTCAAGGAAAAGATTAACCACCCGAGTAATAGAGGCGATCAAATCATCTGAAATAGCAACAACAGCTCCACCCAAACAATCCAACAGATGCTGAGCACGGAATTCATCCCTCCCACATGACGTGCCACGCGGAAAACTCTGAATCATATCCAAAACAACGGCTGAAGAGGCAAGAAGAGGATGGTGATCAACAGGCAAAGGCGGCAAGTTGGGAGGTGGGGCAATGGGGTGCTTATCTTGCAAAGCCGCCAAAGTAGCATCAGAATAAGGAGCAATACCTGATGAAGAAAGCACTCGAACAACGGTAGTGTAGTGACCATCACAAATCTTCCTCCGAAATTGTCGAAGGTTAAGCTCATACAAATCAAGGTCTTCCTCGACATCAAAAGAAGGGGGAACCTCAGCTAAGGTCTCTTGTATAAGCTGCAGAGTGCCACCAGGCACACCCCAAGTATGAATAGCACTAGAAATACTCTCCTCTTGACGCTGACGCTTGACAGCAGTCCTACACTCAAGATTACTCCGCGGGGAAAAGGTCTTATTATTATCATTACCATTATTATAGGTATATAAATGTGTGAATTTTTTCGATGGATAAGAAGTGAGTGTAATGGTGTATAGGTAAGACATGTATTTTTAATGGGTAAGAAGTGAGTATATGGGTATTTAAATGTGTGAATTTTTTTAAAAAAATATATACAAAATGGGTGTCTATGGGTAGAAAAAAATAAATTATATTCGAAAATATTTTTTTCCTTTTTTTACGAAATAAGCCCAAAATTCTAGATTTTATTAAATAAAAACAACGCTGCCACGTGGCGCGTTGTGATTCGCCCACGTGGCAGCTTCTACCCTAAAACGGTGCCGTTTAGAATTTTTCTTTTCCGAAATTTTTTTGAAAGTACGAGAGATGGCCCACCTACTGACACAATGGGCCGGCTCATCTGCTAGATGCAATTTTCCGGGCTAATGGACAGCTCATCCATCTTCTCCTTTTTTCTTTTTCCCTTTTTTTTGCTGATGTGGTTTATTGGTGAACCCGAAGGCTCACCAATAAATGTGCTCTAACAAAGAGCCCCTAGCAGCATTTTTTTTTTGGACAGTGGGCAAGAAGTAGATCGACTAAGCGATCTGGAAGCCATCAACAGATAACTTGGATGACCCTACATAGAGAGTCGCCAATCAAAAAAGAAAAAAAATTATCTAAGATAACAATTACAGAAATTTAGAATTAAGGGGGACACAAATGTATCCCCTCTTTAAATAATTTTTTACGCATTTTTTTGTAATTTTTTTAAAAATAGGGTATTTTCAAGTGTGAATTAATTTTATCTACCCATAGATACCCATTTTGCATATTTTTTTTTTTAAAAAAAAATTATGCCAACAATACTCGTATACTATATTTTTACCATATAAAAAGCAAATAATAACAACAACAACAACAACAACAACAATAATAATAATAATTTATTATTTTAATATTAGTTTAATATATTAGAATAAAACATAAAGTAACCTTATAAAAATTACATTCTATATATTAAAATTTTGAGATCGTTTTTTTTTTAAAAAAATGTTAGTAGTATTATTATGGCAGTAAAAGTAAAGTTTTTCACATTTATATTTTACTTTAATATCAATATACTACATACATTAGTAGTAAATATAAAGTAAGTTTATTACAATTATATATAAAACTAAATCTAGAAAACTAGATTAAGTATATGATATTCACTTTTGATTTTATTAATTTTATTTTTGATTGACTTTCTTCTTCAAACCTACTTATAAATATATAAAACTATTCGATAGTAGAAAATTTATAGTCTCGTGCATAGCACAGGATAGTTCATTGGTAAGTTTTTTATGGGAAAGACTGGAGTCAATGATATTTTTAAATTGTCACTTTATTTATAAAATTCGATCGTGAGTCGACTTTTTTCGGTCGAAATGTGGGAGTCATGCGCCCTACATACGGTTAAACCCCATGTATCCGCCTTCCAAAATTTATGGGAAAGATTGAAGGATGTCTTGAGTTTTGAAATATGCAGCTGCTTCATGACTTGATCCCAACTCAAAGGCATTATCAGTTTTGAAGGTTTTTGGGGTGCTAGAAAAATGGACTTCAATCAACTTACTAACAGAAAGCAGATTGAACTTGAAATCAGGGACAAACAAGACATTGTGTATGATGAGATTAGGCAATAGTTGCACAGATCCAAAACACATGATTGTGATGCAAGAAGCATTTGGTAAGGTGATTTTGTGAGTTCTTGAAAGAGGGGTTAAGGAAAGGCAATGGTGTTTTGTGGGGCACATGTGGTCGGTTGCACCAGAATCTATTATCCAAGTCAGATCATCAAGATTTGAACCACAAGATGTATTGAAACCATACTTCAAATAATAAGTCATGACAAAGGATTCAATACCTGCCATAGTGCAACCTGCCATGGGAGAAGACTCTGTCTCCGGGGATGAGCACAGGGATGGGAGACGATGATGAAGACTCAGTGTTATTAGCGACACTTGCAGCAATCTTCTTCTTTGAAGATCCAGAAGAAGTAGATGAAGTAGAGGGATATCCAATAAGCTTGTCGCAAAACTTCACCTTGTGTCCAGTTTTCTTGCCGTGAGTGCAGGCATAAGCCGGTTTCCTTGTGAAGACATGGCCGATGAATCTGGAACAATCTGATGTGTGGACATCATTTCCCTCTGCTTCTCTTCTTGATTAATCATGGCATAAGCTTCTGCAACTGAAGGCACCGGGTTCATCATCAAGATAGAAGCTCGTACTTCTGCATAGCTATCGTTGAGAGCCATGAGCAATTGGATTAGCTTCTGTTCTTCAGCTTCCTTGCAAATTGCTCGCAACATTCGCATTGCAGGAACAAACAGTCAGACTCTTCAAGGCTCTTTCCTCCTCCCAGAGACGTTTGATCTTCATTAAAAATGTTATGAAACTATCATTTCCTTGAGAAATGTTGCAAAGTTCCTTATGAGCGGAAAATTTCTGTGCAAGATTTGTCTGCTCAAATCGTGTGCACAAGTCAGTCCAGATCTCAGACGCGAATGCAATTTGGATCACACTCTCTGCGATCTCCTTACTAAGCGCATTTATGATCCAAGAAACAACTAGATCGTTACATTGATCCCAAATCCGGCACTCAGAATCGCCAATTGCTGGTCGCTGTAGTTCTCCGGTGATGAAGGTGATCTTGTTTTTCGCTGAGAGTGCGATTAACACCGATCGATTCCACGAACTGAAACCAGAGCCATTGAAGACTCTTGAAACCAAAACCATCCCTGGATTGTCCGAGGGATGAATGTAAAGGGGACTTTGAGTATCCATCACTGATGGCTGACCATCGATGAGATCTGCAATGTTCTAAAGAGGATTCGCCATGGAAACGAGCTAGAAATTCAAGCGGAAGACGGAAAAGAGCTCGGTTGCTCTGATACCATGAAGGAAGAAGAAATCAGCTATGGGCGACCATGGCGGGAAAACAGAGAGATGAAATTGGGGAGGGAGAGAGAAATGTAATTTCTGTAATCTTTGTTGTAACAAACTTAATGAATGTTCAATCATAGCTAAATGGTATTTATATACAATGAGAACCTATGGTTTAGCTGTAACTAACACCTAATACAACTTCACTATGTCCAACAGGCAGATCCAAATCCAAAGGCGATAAGGCGAGTTTTTATTGAAGATTGAGGCTCGATTTGTCCTTTTGACGCTTTTCATGATTGAATATTGGCTAAATTAATGGGACGGTGGATTGATTTGGTTGCAAGTTTCTCAAAAATTACCATGGGAGACATTATTGAAATGGAATCGACTTGATATCTCGACCATGTGTGATTGGCGGATGATAAAATCAGTTGAGGATTTTTTTTTATTAATATACGATTTTTTAACTTTCCAACTGAACTATTTGAGGTATATGAATATCAAATTGATTTTAATTTTTAATTCATTCTGCCCATTGTCAAATTTTCCCTTAATTTTACATTTTTTACCAAACTTTTTTTAAAAATTATCTTTTGAGGCCAAATTTATTTTTCATTTGTTAGTTCTGCCCATTGTATCGTTATTGGTTCAATAATTACAATTTGTATATGAATTTATAATTTTGAAAGTTGATATTTTTGGTTCAACCTCAATAATTCATATTATTTCGAGTCATTTTTTCTTTTTATAATATAATGGCGATTTTTTTGGTAAATTCCCTAATTTAAGGCCGATTTCTGTAAATTACCCAATTAAATTTGACCGAAGCTTTATCTGACATGAACTCTCAAAATTGAAGTTGAAGCCCAACTACCCGATTCGTCGTTTTACCCGTCGGACAATATCGAATCACCTCTAATTACGATAATGAAGGAGGATCAGCTTTTGATTTTCCCTGAATTTTGATCAGCAAAAATAACTCCAAGAAGGAAAAGCGGGGGATCTTTATGATGGAGGGGGTTTGAATTAATCATTAATGTGTATACAGACCACATAGACTCCAAGAAGGAAACTGTGGCCTCTTCCTTTCTGATCCATCTGAATCAATCAATCTCGATCCAATCTGCAAGTCCAGTCTGAATCTCGATCCATCTGCAAGTCTGCAACTCCATTCCCTAAGCTAATTAATTAGTCCATCAATCACAATCTATGCTAGCTCACCTCTTCCAATGCTGAATTGGTGATGATGCCATGAAACCCCAAATATTAAGGAAATGTTTTATAGGCTGAATTCTGAAAGCAGAAAAGCTGCACCATATGCAAAACTCCTACAACATATCTACTCATAACTTTGTTTACAGTAGCTCGATCTCTTCAAAGTGAAAACACACACACACCCAACAGAAAACTGAAAACACACAGAGCGAGTTTGCGGCCAATTGGTAAGCTCAATCTCATGTATCCATATCTGGTGTTTTGATGAAATATAAACACTTATAAAACTAATGTAGTTTCTTTTATACTGTATGTTTTAATTTGATGAAATATATGTATTATTTATGTTTAGACTTTCAAACAATATATAATTCATGTATCCATATCTGGTGTTTACTTAGGTTGGTTGATCATTAATTTTTATATATATATATATATATATATATATATATATATATATATATATATATATATATATATATATATATATATATATATATATATAGATGCTTTCAAATAAATACTAATTTCTTTCAAATTAAGGCCTTATTTAATTTGTTGATGGGTATTTTTTAAAATCAAACTTTTTCCCTTGTTATTTACTTTAAGAATTTTATATATGTATATCTTGCTTCAATTCAAATGGTGACGATGATATATGAAGGTGATGTTGATGCAGGTAACCACCACCATGAACATAAACCCACAATGCTTCTCCAAGATCATTGTTTCTCCCTCCATCGAACTTCATCGTCTTGTAAGTCTCTCCGCATCCACCATCTCCTTTGATCGTTTTTTTTTCACTGCAGATGCAAGAAAAATTGACAGTATTTTCTTTTACAGAGTCTTCCAAATGCATTCGTCGAAGAGTTTGGAAGCTCGTTGTTGGAACATGCCAACCTTCGAACCCCAAATGGTGCAGAACACAAGGTGGATGTGACGAGGGATGGAGGCGATGTTTGGTTCAGCGAGGGCTGGAAAGACTTTGTGGAGTTCCACTCCCTCAAGTCAGGACACTTCCTAGTATTCGAATACGAAGGGAACTCTCATTTCCAAGTGCTTGTGTTCGACATATTTGGCTCCGAGATTGAGTATCCGGGCATGAATTGTGCTGATGATGACGATGTCGAGAGTGGGGAAGATGAGGACATTGTAGCAGAAGAGCTCAACGGAGCTAAAGAAAGAGCCATGGCATTCCGAAGCGACAATCCTTGCTTTCTTGCTAATATGAAATCGACATATTTGAGCGGCGATTACCGATTGGTATATATGTACTTGTAAATTGAAACTTTACACTGATTTGTATTAACTTACCTATACTTTGCAGTGGGTCCCGGCGTCGCATGCCAAACGATACATGCTGGGGGAGGAGGACAACAAGATACAGCTGAAGCTGGCGGAGCCAAGACGACGTGATCAGACCTGGACGGTTCATTTCACTTCCGAGCCATCGAGACATGGAAGGGTCACTGTTGTGAGAATCACTAAGGGGTGGAAAAGGTTTGCGGTTGCTAATAGCCTTAAAGTCGGGGATGCCTGTGTCTTCGAGCTCATCGGCGAAACCCCCAAGACTTACAGGGTCCACATCTTCCGTGGCCAGCAACCTTGATCGGATGTCAATCTTCATCGGATGTGTTCGAAGAATTTGTAACTGCTCTAGGTCGATCTTGGACTTTACATATATATATATATATATATATATATATATATATATATATATATATATATATATGATTTAGGCATTCTATATATGCTTATGACTTGTGAGATTTCAATCCACATCGGAAACAAATATATGCTTATATATGCAGTGGGCTTGCAATCTATATTGCTTACTGCCTTGCAGTACTTTGGTGCCAAAAACCTACATTTATATCTACTCTTCTCCAGAGATTCAACATCAAATTCGAAATCAGCTATAAGCTAATATGAGTATCTATAGATTACTACAGTTGTTCCAACAAAGATAGCTCTGGAGAAGTTCAATTTCTGCAAAACGGGCAACCCGAAATCTACCTCTAAAGTGTCTAGGCACACTAGATTTTTTTGTGTATGAAGGGATATAAAAAAGTAGGTTAACTTTGGCCCATGCAGGTCTCGAACCTACGAGCTTCGCGTTATTAGCACGACGCTCTAACCAACTGAGCTAATGGGCCTTATTGATAAGATTAGGTTAAATAAGTAAAAGAAAATAGAATTTTTTTTCGAAATAGCCAAAAAACTTAAAATTATTATGAGAATAGCTAAAATTCGAAAGATTTTAGGGAAATAGCCAAAATAAGGTAAAGTCGTTGTTTATAACAGCGACTTTACCCAAAGTTTTTTTTAAAAATTAATAAAATAGGTAAGTCGCTGTTATAATAGCGACTTATCATTTTTTTTTTAAAAAATATTATTTTAAATTGAAAAACAAAAAGAAAAATAAAAAAAAAACTTATATGGGACTCCCCTTTTTATTTGGCTTTTCCAAAACCGCTTGCCCTTCCGAAGTAGGAGTAGAGGAAGCCGGCATCGGGAGAGGCCTTCCCCTTCGCCTGGAATATGTATGGAGGAGCAGAAGGGCTTCGCCTGGAATATATATGGAGGAGCAGAAGGGCGCCGCCAACGCCAACGAACATGAGAGGAAGCCGCCACCGCCGATTTGCAGTCCACCGCCGGAGATCTCGAACAGGAGAGGAAGTCGCCGGAGAGAAGCCGATTTGCAGGATTGATTTGCCGAGGAAGCTGATTTGCAGGATTGATTACAGTCCACCGCTGGAGAGATCGATTGAGGAAGACCACAGCCGAGGAAGCCCATTTTCCGATTGATTACAGTCCACCGCCGAGAGATCGATTGATTACAGTCCACCGCCGAGAGATCGATTGATTACAGTCCACCGCCGGAGAGATCGATTGAGGAAGACCACCGCCGAGGAAGCCGATTTGCCGATTGATTACAGTCCACCGCCGAGAGATCGATTGATTATAGTCCACCGTCAAGAGATCGATTGATTACAGTCCACTGTCGGAGAGATCAATTGAGGAGACCACCGCCAATCATCCACAAATCATCCACCTCTTGATCTCGTCGGAGGTGATGCAACCCTCCCAACTCCGCTTGGCCTCAGCAATCACCGAAGCCAGATCAGTAGGGAGGAATTCGAGGACGAGAACGGCGTCTTCGTCGTCCAGCCAGAAGTAATTGTGCAAACGACGACGTTCGGGCAGTTCTGGAGCGTCTAGAGGAAGTCGAGGAAGCCGAAGGCCGCTCCTCCATGTCTGAGCTTTTGAAAAAAAATGAAGAAGGGAGAGTCGTTGTTTGAAACAGCGACTCTCCCATATATGTTTTTTTTTCTTTGTTTTTCAATTTAAAATAACATTTTTTTAAGTTTTTTTTGGCTATTTCTAAAAGAATCTTTCGGATTTTTTTTGGGTAAAGTCGCTGTTACAAACAGCGACTTTACCCTGTTTTGGCTATTTTCCTAAAATCTTTCGGATTTTGGCTATTCTCATAATAATTTCAAGTTTTTTGGCTATTTCTAAAAAAAATTCAAGAAAATATCGCAAACTTTGGAGTTACGAGCAACTGAGTCATGGAAGGGTCACCGTCAACGTGAGAAGCACCGTGTGAGAGTTCGAGCTTACATTTGGGCCTATTTCACTGTATTGGGCTTAATCCAATTTTAGTTGATATTAGGCCCATTCATTCTCGATGTATATGATACAATTCATACATTAGTAATACGCATAATATACAATACAACACATACAGAAAGAGAGGTTTTCAGTTTTCCCTCTTTCCTCCTCACCAAGTTCACTGGTTTTCTTCACCAATTTGTTTGATTCCGCACATGGTATCAGAGCTTAAGCACTAATTTCGTCTCAGATCTGTGTTTCTTTCACTCAAATCTGTGTGTGTTTAGCTCCTCGTTGTTTTTCACTGTTCGAGTGACCAGCTATGGTGGTGAATATAGTTCCTAAGCTCACGATTGAGCCAACTAATGCTCTATTTCTCCATTCTAGCGATCATCCTGGCCTCGCAATAGTGTCATGAGTGTTCGATGGCAAGAATTTTGGAGAATGGAAGAGGTCTGTGAATATTGCTCTCGGCGCCAAGAATAAGTTCGGCTTTGTTGATGGAAAGCTTTCAAAACCAGAAGACGATGAACCTAGGGCTCATATCCGGGAGAGATGCAACGACATGGTGATCTCCTGGATTTTGAACTCAATCAGCTTGGAAATACGTAGCAACGTCATCTACGCAAACACTGCCATGGAGATTTGGGAAGAACTTGAAGCGAGATATGGCCAGGTCAATGGTGTGCAAATGTTCTCGCTCCAGAGAGAACTGAGCTCGCTTACACAAGGTTTGCTCACTATCTCTGCCTATTTTACTAAGCTGAAATCACTCTGGGATGAAATAGGTAGTCCGAGGAAGGTACATCCTTGTACCTGTGGAGTTGCGAAGGAGAATCTTAAGCTTGCCGAAGAACAGAAATTACTGCAGTTCCTTATGGGATTAGATGATAAATATACTGCTGCTAGGGGGACTGTTTTGATGATGCAACCACTTCCATCTATTAGTGTTGCTTTCTCTATGATCTCTCAAGAAGAGACTCAACAAGATCTCAAATCTCAGCTCCGCGTGAACACAAATCTCACCACTTCCTTCAATGTTGATATGAAGAAGGGAGATGTGCAGAACCAGGTGTCAAACAAGAAGTCCGAGCTCTTTTGCACTCATTGCAAGAAGACGAACCACGAGGTGGATAAGTGTTACTTTATCCATGGATTCCCGAAGAAAAAGGGGAAAGGAAAGAAGGTAGCAGCACAGGTGAATGAGGAGGCACCAAGAAGTATAGCTCCTGAACTGACAGCTGCTCAGTATGCACAACTCCTCGATCTGTTGAATGTTAGGGACTCCAGCACAAGAGATCCAATGGCAGGCACTAGTCAGGGCTTTGCTGGCTATGCAGGTAACTCTTCAGACCGTGTTGCTCAGAAGCAAGTTTGGATCCTGGACACAGGTGCAAGTAGTCACATGTGTACAGACAAATCCTTGCTTGTGGATTGTGTTTCTATTAGAAATCCTATCTCTATATTGTTGCCTACTGGATTCACTATGACTGTGGATACAATGGGCAGTGTTAAGTTGTTGGGAGATCTGACTCTGAAGCAAGTGCTGTATGTGCCTTACTTCTAGTGCAACCTCCTTTCAATTGGGAGATTGGTCAAGGACACTGGATGTTCAGTTCTCTTTACTCCTCAAATGTGCATTATGCAGGGTACACAAGTGAGGAAGGATATTCTTCTTGGAAGATATAGCAGAAGCTTATACTTGCTGGAGGACAGGGTTGTTGAATTGAAGAACTCTTTGCCTTTGCTTGGTGCTACTGATTGCTTAGTAAGCTTTGCTGTAATAAGCCCTCAAATATGGCATGTTAGGTTCGGGCATTTACCATTTCCAAAGTTGCATAGTTTGTTGCCTTCAGTTGCTAATAAGGCCAAGGTGTCGCCCTGTGTGGTGTGTGCCAAGGCAAGGCAGCAGAGGCTCACATTCCTCAGGAGTGAGATCACCACTGTTAGACCTTTTCAGTTACTCCATATGGATGTATGGGGACCATTTCATGTTCAAACCTATAATGGTTGCAGGTATTTTCTAACAATTGTTGATGATTTTAGTAGAACTACCTGGGCGAGTTTGTTAAACTCCAAAGGAGGAGCTTTGTCTATGATCAAGATGTTTGTTGAGTTGGCACAGACTCAGTTTGATTGTTGTGTTCAAACAATAAGAACTGATAATGCTCAAGAGCTTGGCCTTAGCCATGAATCTTCTGAGTATTTCAAGTCCAAGGGAATTCTGCATCATACCTCATGTGTTGCCACACCTCAGCAGAATAGGGTGGTGGAGAGGAAGCACAAGCACATACTAGAGGTTGCAAGAGCTCTGATGTTTCAATCTAGATTGCCTCTCAAGTATTGGGGAGAAGCAGTGTTGATAGCCACTCACATCATTAATAGAGTGCCCAGTCAATCATTGCTTGGTAAGAGTCCTTTTGAAGTACTCTATGGGAGGAAACCCAAGTATGATGAGTTGAGAAGCTTTGGTTGCTTATGCTTTAGCTCCACTCTCAAACAAGGAAAACACAAATTTATGCCTAGAGTCAATCCTTGTGTTTTCCTAGGATATCCTATAGGAACTAAGGGATATACGGTGCTGGACCTGGAGAATCATAAGGTCCTGGTATCCAGGGATGTGGTATTTCATGAAGAACACTTCCCATATAAGGATAAGTTTGAAGCATCATCACCATCTTCTGGCAGCATGTTCCCCACACTCCTAGTTCATCTTCAAAGTTTTGATGATGATCATACAACTGAGCCACCACACCAGTCTCATCAATCCTTCCCATTTGCTCCTATTGCCTCTCAGATGCCTCCTAATATACCTGATGTTCGGAGGTCAACTAGGAATGGTGCTCCACCTAGCTATCTCCAGGACTATGTATGTCATCATGCTGCAACCATTGATCATGATTGTGCAGCTAAGCTGTGTTGTCACACAGTCACCAGTGATGTCAAGCTTGGCAAGGTTCATTTGTCTTCAGTAAAGCTAGAGGTTGAACCTTTCAATTACAAGGAAGCTTGTCAATTTGAGGTATGGGACAAAGCTAGGTTGGATGAATTCCATGCTTTGGAGGTCAATAGGACATGGGAGGTGGTGCCTTTGCCTAGAGGTGCTAGACCTATTGGTTGCAAATGGGTCTATAAAGTCAAAAGGAAAGACGATGGGTCAATTGAGAGGTACAAGGCTAGGCTAGTGGTGGAAGGTTTCACACAACGAGAAGGGATTGACTACACTGAGACGTTCTCTCCAGTGGTGAAAATGACCAAAGTTCGTGCTTTAGTGGCTGTAGCTGCTAAGCAAGGGTGGTCATTACAGCAGCTAGACGTCAACAACGTTTTCTTACATGGAGATCTTCATGAAAAGGTGTTCATGAATATACCTCCTGGGATGACAGCACCCCCAGGCCATGTTTGCATGCTTAAAAAGTCTCTCTATGGCTTGAAGCAAGCCTCGAGACAGTGGTAAGCCAAACTGTCTCATGCCTTGCAGTTCAAAGGTTATTCTCAGTCCCTAAATGACTACTCTCTCTTTGTTAAAGGGTCTGGCGATTTGGTGACTTACTTGGCTGTCTATGTGGATGACATCCTGATCACAGGAAGTGACCTGGGTGAAATGGACGGTATTCGAGCCTTCCTTGATTCTGAGTTCAAAATCAAGGATCTTGGCCAGCTGAGTCTGTTTCTGGGAATGGAGTTTGTGCACACTGAAGAGGGGATCTATGTCAGTCAGAAGCGCTTCATTCAAGACACTCTTAAGGAGTTCAAGTGTGAGAATGCAAGAGATGCTTCGAGTCCCTTAACAACTGACACGAAGATGATTGTGGATGGAGGAGACTTGATGAAGATGCCAACAGAATACATGAAACTTGTTGGCAAACTAAATTTCATGACACATACAAGACCAGACATCAGTTTTGCCGTGCAATTCCCGATTCAGTTCATGAAAGCTCCCCGACAACGCCATTTTGATGCAGCAATTAGGACCTTGAGGTATCTCAAAGGTACTCTACATAGGTCCTTGTTCCTAAATCGCACTCCTGGATTCGAGCTTCAGGCGTATTGCGACGCAGATTGGGCTTCATGCCTTCTCACACGCCGATCAGTGAGTGGATTTGTAGTATTCTTGGGTGGCAACCTCATAGCTTGGAAATCAAAGAAGCAAGTGACCGTTTCCCTCTCCTCTGCATAAGCAGAATACAGGTCCATAAGAAGGGTGTGTACTGAAATCACCTGGTTGACTCGATTATTGTCTGAATTGAGTGTTTCAAGCATCTTTCCCGTTCCAGTTAGATGCGATAACCAGGAAGCAATCCACATCACGAAGAACCCCGTCTTCCATGAGAGGACAAAGCATGTGGAGCTGGATTGCCACTTTGTTAGAGAAAAGGTTCTCGAAGGGTTGATTGAGCTTCGTTATGTCTCAACCAAAGCGCAATTGGCGGATGCTCTCACAAAGCCACTACCTGGAAGCAGTTTTCCGGTGGTTCTGGACAAGCTCGGTGTGAGCGAGCTCCCTCCAGCTTGAAGAGGGGTGTGAGAGTTTGAGCTTACATTTGGGCCTATTTCACTGTATTGGGCTTAGTCCAGTTTTAGTTGATATTAGGCCCATTCATTCTCGATGTATATGATACAATTCATACATTTGTAATACGCATAATATACAATACAACACATACAAAAAAAGAGGTTTTCAGTTTTCTCTTTTTCTTCCTCACCAAGTTCACTGGTTTTCTTCACCAATTTGTTTGATTCCGCGCACACCATCGGATGGGTTTGCAGTTGACAATGGCCTTGAAGTTGGGGACGCCTCAGCCTGTGTCTTAAGCCTTGAGGATATCGGCGAATTAGCTGTGATCTTATCGGCCAATACAGTAACAATCGGCAAATATATAAGCTTAAATTGAGCCTATCTGCCAATACAATACAGACTATACAGTAACTGTTTTGGGGAAACAATGTGAATGGGGCATCCACACCTTCGTACCAGTTTTGTTATAGCATCTCAGCTAATTCAGCCAAGCTTTTGCTTTGTTATAAGTTATAACAATTAGATCAGCTAATATACTATTATTGTACGTTACTAACCTTTCTATTGCGAAGAAGATCAGTTATTTCAGCCAAGTGTTCGGCAGTGGAGATCACCTGCATCATCTTCCCTACTACCCTCCCTACATCACAAAATAATTTAATATTTATTTAATCTTAAAAAAAATTAAAAAAAATTACAATTACATTACTAATATCTACTTTTATATATTTATAAAATTTAATTTTAAAAAATCATGTTTTACAATATTTTTAAATTAAAAAGGCAATATTTTAAAATTACAACTATCAAAAAATTTAAAACATGATTTTTCAAAATTAAATTTTATAAATATATAAATATAGATGTTAATAATATAAATATATATTTTTTATTTTTTCTGAAATTAAATAAATGTTAAAAAAAATAGTGGAGTAGGGAGAGTTGTAGGGTAGGGACGTAGGTTGTAGAAAATCCTGATTGAGTGTTTGGAGTCATGCGACACTCATATAGAATGTCTTGGTATTGATTGAGTGTTTGGAGTCATGCGACACTCATATAGAATGTCTTGGTATTTTTTCAAAAAGAAAAGTCAGATATGAAAATCTAATGTCAGAATTGGGTTTCTTGAGGGAGAGTAAGACACTCCCTCGTCCATTTTTTTATTTCTTTTTCTAACGTTTCTTTTTTCTTTTTAATATAAGACACTCACATAATATGTAAGGTGGGTGCTCTAAAATTTAAGTGGTGTGAGTGATATATCTCCATTTGAAATCCAACTAACTGATTCTTTCTTTTACCCTACAGATAGTGGTGGCCACAGGAATTGCTAGACAGGGGAGGGGGGCGAAATTTTTTGTCGGAATTTTTTTTTTCTCGGTATATATAACAAAGAAATTTTGAAAAATATATATTGAAAGAAAACCATAAATTGTAGTATAAATATGATATTTTATTACAAAAATCCATACAATAGTTTAATAATTTATATGTGTGTGTATGTGTAGCGTGATTAAGATTTTTTTAAAATATTAAAAGAAGATTATAAATTTTGTAAAGAATTTTTCATTGGTAATTGAAAAAAAAAAGACAGGATTGAAAAGTATGACAAAAAAAACTAATAAATTATGGTTTAAATATGACATTGATAGTAAAAAAAATTCATAGAAATAAAAATTAGAAGAATTTTTTAAAATATATGTGTAACATAATGAATAATCTTATGAAAATATTAAAAGAAAAATATAAACAAAAAAACTCATAAATTGTGGTTTACATATGACATTTATAGTAAAAAAAATTCATAGAAGTAAAAATTAGAAGAATTTTTTAAAATATGTGTAACATAATAAATAATATTATGAAAATATTAAAAGAAAAATATAAAAATTGATTTAAATATGACATTTATAATAGGAAAAATTAGGTAGGAATAAAATGTAGTGCAAAAAGTAGGGGTGTTATTCGAGCCGAACGAGCCGAGCTTGCCAGGTTCAAGCTTGTTCATTTGTTAAACGAGTTCGAGCCGAGCCGAGCTCAAATTTTAAACGAGCTTTCTTTTTTGTTCAAGCTCGGCTTGTTTTAGTAAACGAACGAGCTCGAGCCGAGCCTTTTTCGAGCTGTAAGTAGTTTTACTTGATCATAACATATTAACTTAAAGAAAATTTCAGAAATTTCATAGAATTCGAGCTATTCGAGCCTAAATCGAACGAGCCGAGCTTTCAACCGAGCTTAAAATCATCTTCAGGCTTGGCTTGTTTAGGCAAGTGAACGAGCTCGAGTTGAGTCTTTTTCGAGCCGATCCCGAGCCGAGCTCGAGCTGTTCAGCTCATATAACAGCCCTAGCAAAAAGGTAAGGAATGGGATTTAAACTCATGACCTCTTGCTTCCCTTGTACTTCCTTTCCTCCTTTTACTAACTAAACTAAACAACTTTTGTGTTCTTTCTCACATTTTTTTTAACCTTTTTAAAAAAAATACTATGAAACTCCGTCGCTGGAGGGAGCGGCCACCAACCCACCACAACCCCCCCCCCCCCCCCCGACGGACAATATCCAATCACTTGCACGTTTGCACCTATATTTATGAATCTTCCGGTTTCATCCATTGAATTTAATTGAATCTTGTTAGACTACATACTTGTATAAGTCAAGACACTAGTGTAACTAGCTATAAATACCTCCATCTTGTAACCAAACCGATTGATTCAACTCATAATACAATTTCCATAATTCTCTCATTCTCTTCTTTCCTCTCCGTTCAACTGAACATCAACATGGTATCGAGCTAGTAATGGTTTCTGTTCTTCCGCTTCGTTCTTCTCTAATCTTCCATGGATTCCAACACTGTTTCTACTGTGAATCCTCAAGATCCTTTGTATTTGCATCCGTTAGATAACCCTGGGTGTATCCTCACCGCTAAGGTTTTCGATGGATCTTGTTTATTTTCCTAGCATCACGCGATGGAGATTGCTTTGTCGGCCAAGAACAAGCTCGGATTCGTCGATGGTGAGCTTGCTCGGCCTTCTCATGATTCTCCTCTCTTCTGCTAGTGGATTCGATTGTAGAATGATAGAATTGATGTAAAGTCCTCCTTGAGTGTTTCATTCATTAGACAAAGATATATATAGGTTACAAGGTATCGGGCCATTGGGCCCACTATACAATATGAGACCTATGTAATCTATCAAACCCCCGCAGTCGAAAGTGGAGGGTCCCGTACTGTGAGACTGGACCGAAAGTCGAGGAACAACTGCCGAGGTAAACCCTTGGTGAAGATATCAGCGTACTCATAGGAAGACGGGACATGAAGAACACGAACATGTCCAAGAGCGACCTTGTCCCGAACGAAGTGTAGATCGAGCTCAATGTGCTTCGTTCCCTGATGTTGGACTGGGTTGCTGGCCAGATAGACGGCGGAGACGTTGTCGGTGTAGACCAGGGTGGCCTTTTGAAGAGACGATCTGACGAGGTCTGAAGACACCGGAGATGCTACGGGTGTACGGTCTGGTGGTAGGAGGAGGAGGTGGCGGTGGGGGCGGTGTAGGGGGAGATGCAGGAGCACCGGTAGAGCTCTAGGGAAGGAGAAAGTGTGGGAAAGAAGACTCTGACTCAGACTGGGACATAGGAGGTGTCGGAGATGGAAGAAGAGGAGAAGAGAAGGGAAAGCGAGACTCATCAAAAGTGACATGACGGGACACAATAAGCTTATGGCTCCGAACATCGAGGCAAAGGTAACCACGATGATCAGACGGATAGCCTAGGAAGACACATGGAGTGGAGCGCGGGTGAAGCTTGTGTGGGGCGGTGGAGGACTGGTTTGGGAAGCACAAGCACCCGAAGGTACGAAGGTGATCATACCTAGGCAAGGTGCAATAGAGTGTTTGAGTTGGCGAGCGATGGTGTAAGGTAGTAGATGGGAGAATGTTGAGGAGATAACATGTGGTTGATAAGGGGTGAGGCCAATAAGTAAGGGGAATAGATGTGTGAAAGAGGAGAGAGCGCATCATGTTGGTTATGGTTCTAATGATTCGTTCGGCCTTGCCATTCTGCTGGGAAGTATAAGGGCAAGACAACCGATAGGAGATCTCATTTGTGGCGAAGAAAGAGTGAAAGTCTTTGTTGTCAAATTCACGACCATTGTCACATTGGAAGCATTTGATGGATGTTTGAAATTGTGTTTTGATGTAGGCATGAAATTTGACAAAGATAGGAAACACTTGGGACTTGAAATATTGCAACGAGAAGACCCATAAGAAATGACTGTAATCATCAAGAAATAAGAGGTAGTACTTGTGACCCTCCTTGCTAGGCACAGGAGAGGTCCAAATGTCACTATGAATGATGTCAAAAGGAGCAAGGGTAAAGTTCAAAGATCGCTGGAACGGCAATCTTGCATGTTTGCCTAACTGACAAGAAGAGCATAAACTAGAGCGTAGCTCTTTATTACAGGTGACAAGACTCTGAGAACGGAGGACATCTAAGATGGCAACACTAGGATGGCCCAAGCGTGCATGCCACAGGCTGGACGACGATGCCGAGAGGGCGACTGGGCACGACTGACTGGACGCAGGAGGTGGTGTGACATGGTAGAGCTCACCGGTGCTGTTACATCTCATGCGAGTAACCCCCCTAGTAAGATCGTTCATAGAGAAACCAAAGGGATCAAACGTAAGAGAAACGTTATTGTCAGTGGTGAACTGACAGACAGAGATAAGGTTTTTGACAATCTTTAGGGCAATGAGGACATTGTTAAGGTGTAGTGGGTGGGTTGGGGTCTGTAATTTGGCGTGGCCAATCCCCGAATTAGCAAGACGACCACCATTGCCGATGATAATAGAGTACTGTGCAGGACCTTTAAAGGAAATAGAAGAGAGGTTACCTGAGGAGTTCGTCATGTGGGAGGTGGCACCAGTGTCCATGTACCAGGAAGAGTCGGGAGATGTCGGCTGCATTGAGGAGAAGGCATGATGCCCATCAGGTGGAAGGGTATAGGCCGGGTAGCCCTGGGGAAGGGCTCCAATAGGGGAATACCCCCTCTGTAGATGACTTGAGGAGCGATAACCTCGACGGGAGGCTGTTGTGGATTGTAGAAAGCCATAATCGTCGTCGATCGGAAAGTGCTTTTCTTTTTTTCTTTTTCTTTTTTTTTTTTTGGAAAAATAAGTTGGGGGCTTCTCGGACTTTCGATCTATCAGAGGTGGGGAGAAGGAGAATCGGTTATTCAGGGGCTCGGAGAGGGTGAATTCGGGTTGTAGGTGACCGGATCTTGGCTAGTGGTGCCGGCGGGTTCAGATCTGGGAGCGGCGAGGGCCACTGGTGGGTTCTGCGTTAGGTGATGTGAGCGAGGGAAGGTATGCGAGGGAGGGAGGGGCTCGGATCAGAGCAGACGGCGAGGACATAGGAAGAAGATGACTTTCAATTTGTTGTGGGCCAGCAAGGAAGGCGCGGCCGGTGGCGGTGATGTGTTGTGGTGTCGGTCGGCCGATTCCGGGACAGAAAGAAGCGGAGAGAGAGTATGGCGGTTGAAGGGTTTGGGTTACTAGGTCGAAATCGATCTAGAGAGAGAGGGAAGTAGTGTTTCCAGGTGGGGGGTCTCGAACTGGTCTCGGGGGTCACCAGATCTGGACGTCCAGCGGTCGGTGGTTTCGGGAGGCGCCCTGATCTGTGGAGCAAAGGTGGGGCCCTGGTGGTTATGTGGGTTCAGCGAAGAAGGCGCATGAGAGGATGGCGGCGCAGGTGGAAGGTCGGAGGAAGAGGATGACCGGTGAGAACTGACCGGTGGGTGGGGGAAGTCCGGTGAGGTAGGACAGCGGCGGTACGAGGCCGGCGTCGGTAGGAGGAGAGGTGAGGCGGGAGGATCAAATTAGGGTTCCGTGAGGAAGAAAAGGTTGTGATACCATGTAGAATGATAGAATTGATGTAAAGTCTTCCTTGGGGGTTTCATTCATTAGACAAAGATATATATAGGTTACAAGGTATCGGGCCATTGGGCCCACTATACAATATGAGACCTATGTAATCTATCATGATGTAACGACATGGTCATTTCTTGGTTGTTGAATGTCATGTCAAATGATTTCTCGGAGAGCTTCATGTCCACTCAAAGCGCTCACTAGATCTAGATTGATCTTGATGATCGATTTTTGCAATCGAGTAGCACTCAGAGATTCGCTGTTCAACAACGGATTTATTCAATCTCTCAAGGAACGGATTCGATTGCTGGATTGTTCACTCGACTCAAGAAAGCTTGGGATGAACATGATTCCATACGATCCCTTCCTATCTGTAATTGCGCCGGAGGATGTAGTCTTTCTCAGGAGATTCAACAGTATGATCAAGTTCCTCGCCTTTTTCAATTTCTCATGGCTCTCGATGAGTCTTATGCGCTGGTTCGCAACAGTATGTTAACGAAAGCTTCTCTCCCTACTCTTAATCATGCATATTATCTTCTTTCTCATGAAGAAACACAGTGTTCGTTAAAGATTTCAAAGGCACCAATTGATTCCTCTGCAAATGCTGTCAATGTGAAGAACTCTAAGGATTCTAAAGATTCTGATCAGGTTAACCAGAGTCATCATAATGGAAATAAATAGAGGCATGTGTGTTCTCATTGCAATAGAACTGGTCATCTGATTGATCGTTGTTATAAACTCCATGGATATCCTCTTGGTTCCAATAGCTCAAAGACCAAGAGCAATGCAAATTCAGCTTCCACATATTTTGAATCTACTTCGGCGCCTTCATCTTCTTTTGTCATTCCAGGTTTTAACTGTTGAGTAGTACAATCAGCTTCTAGGATTGCTTCATAAATCTTCACCTTCTTCAAGCTTTACTCCAAGCTTCGAAAATTTCGCTTGTATTTCTTGCCTCTCATCCTCTATACATTCAAATTCCTCTGGTATTATTTTCGACAAATTCACATGGATCATAGACACGGGTGCAAATGATCATATGTGTCACAATCTGGATTTCTTTATGGATAGTAGTCCTTTACAACATCCAATACAGATAGCTTTGCCAAATGGATCATCTGTTTCAGTTTCTCTTGCTGGCACTGTGAGAATTTCCTCTGAGATTTTGTTATCTGATGTATTTTTTATGCTTGCATTCAAGTTCAATTTGTTATTTGTTCCCAAGCTGGCTGCTCAGTTGGATTGCATTGTTTGCTTCTCATCTAGCTTATGCTGGTTGCAGGGCCTTTCTCTGAAGAGCCGACTAGAACTTGGTAGAGTGCACAATCGCTTATACGCGTTTTCAGCACCTCCTTCCATCATTCATAAGAATAAACTGATTACAACACAACTTCCTCCATTTGCTAATTCTGTTTCTTCATTGCAACATCTTAATGTCAAATTATTGCATTCTCGTTTAGGGCATTTACCTGCTTACAAACTGAAGTCTTTGTTCTCATGTGATATAAATAAGGGAGATTTGTCAGCTTGTGGCACTTGTGCTAAGGCTAGACATCAGAGGTCACCTTTTCCTCATAGTTCAATTACTACAAGTTGTGCTTTTGATTTGATTTATGTAGACACTTGGGGACCATATAGTTCTCCCACTTATAATGGATTTTCTTACTTCTTAACCATTGTGGATAACTATACTCGTGTTACATGGGCTCATCTATTGAGCTCTCGTAAGGATGCTTTCTCTATTCTGCAGTAGTTTATCAATCTTATTCATATTCAGTTTGGAAGATTGATCAAGGTAGTTCGCACTAATAATGCTCCAGGCCTTGGTTTCAGTACTTTGGGGTTGATTTTTTCAAATCCAAAGGTATCATCCATCAATCATCATGCCCTTACATACCTCAACAAAATGGTGTTGTTGAACGGAAGCACAAGCATCTCCTTGAGACAGCACGTGCCCTCTTATTCCAATCTTCTTTGCCTATTCATTTCTGTGGAGAGTGTTTTTTAACGGCTACATACCTCATAAATCGATTTCCTTCTAAACTTCTGGGCAATGTATCTCCTTATGAAAGATTATATGGCACTCCTCCTTACTCTCATTTGAGAGCCTTTGGATGCCTTGCTTATGCCGCTACATCACCAGCTGGAAGGACTAAGTTCATGCCCCGTGCTACCCCCTGTGTTTTCCTTGGATATCCACCTGATAAGAAAGCTTATAAGCTTATGTGTCTTTCTTCCAAACAGATTCTCATTTCTAGAGATGTTTCCTTCCATGAAGATATCTTTCCTTTCCAAACACAATCTCTTACCCCTTCATCTCCATCATACACACCTGTACCTATTGATGATTTTTCTGATTATCATCATACTTCTTCTCTAGTTCCTCCTGCACCTTCATCTGCTCTTGAGAATATTTAGATTCGCAGATCATCTAGAATTCTGAATTCGTGCCCCACCTACTTATCTTCAAGATTATCATTGTAACATTGTTACTTCAATTCTTGTTTTCTCCTTCAATGCTCTCTTCTCTTCATCTCAAGCCCTTCTCACAAATTTGTCTCCTCTTGTTGAACCTTATTGTTATGAAGATGTTGTTATACATCCAGAAATGGTAGTCAGCTATGCAGATTGAACTAGATGCTCTTCACAAGAACAACACCTGGGACATTGTTGACCTACCTAAAAGCAAAAGACCAATCAGTTCCAAATGGGTTTATAAGTTGAAGCTTAGAGATGATGGTACATTGGAGAGACACAAGGTCCGGTTGGTCGTCAAAGGATGCACCCAAAAGGCTGGAATAGACTACCAACAAACCTTTTATCTTGTTGCCAAGATGACAACAATTTGAAGTTTGGTTTCTGTTGCTCTCAAGAAAAGTTGGGCTTTATCACAACTTGACGTGAATTATGCCTTTTTACATGGTGATATTGATACTGAGGTATTCATGAAGGTTCCTCTTGGTTTTCAACACATTTATCCGGGCAAGGTGTGTCGTCTAAACATGTCATTATATGGCCTTAAACAGGCGTCACGTCAATGGGATAACAAGCTCTCAGAATCTTTGATTTCTCAAGGTTATCAGCAGTCTCTCAATGATTATTCTATGTTTTACAAGAAATAAGGGAATCTGTGTGTTTTCTTAGTGGTTTATGTAGATGACATTCTTTTCACTGGTAACAATCAGGGTGAAATCAAGCTTCTGAAGCAGCATTTACATCAGCAATTCAGTATTAAGGATATGGGTACCTTGAGTTATTTTTTGGGTATTGAGTTTTTATCTCACAGCAAAGGCATTTTGATGACTCAAATGAAATTTCTTCAAGAGCTTTTGAAGGATTTCCCTTGTGATTATAATAGAGTTATTCTCAATCCTCTTGACCCTTCCCTCAAGTTGGGATCCTCTCCTGGTGTTCCTCTTTCAGATGCTTCTCAATATCGTCAGGTAGTTGGCAAGCTAAACTTTGTTACCAACACCCGTCCTGACATGGCTTTCACTGTCCGGCATTTATGTCAGTTCATGCACGCGAGCCTACTGATGTCCATTGGAAAGTTGGTCTTCATGTTATGCATTATCTCCATTGTACTGCCAATTTAGGCATTCTATTGGAGAATTTTTCAGATTTTTGTATGCAAGCTTCTTGTGATTCCGATTGGGCCTCTTGCCCGGTCACCAAAAGATATGTAAGTGGTTATCACATCACTCTTGGGTAGCTCATCTCCTATCTACTGGAAGTCCAAGAAACAAGCCACCATCTCACTGTCTTCAGCAAAGGCAGAGCATCGCTCAATGAGATGTATTACCACTGAGCTTGCCTGGCTGATCAGCAGATTGTTTCATGAGCTTGATGTTCCTAAGATCACTCCAATTCCACTTAAATGTGATAATCAGTCCGCAATTTATATTGCTAAGAACCCTGTATATTTCATGAACGCACAAAGCACATTGACATTGATTGTCACTATGTGTGTTCTCAGCTCATTGTCGGCCTCATCAAGCTCCAACATGTTCCAACTCGTTCTCAGGTTGCCGATGTGCTCAACAAGCCTTTGCAAGGCCCGTTACACTCCTCTGTCCTGTCTAAGTTGGGTTTGTTTACGCATGAAACGTCACCAACTTGAGGGGGGGGGGGGGGGGGGTGTTAGACTACATACTTGTATAAGTCGGGACACTATTGTAACTAGCTATAAATACCTTCATCTTGTAACCAAATTGATTGATTCAACTCATAATACAATTTCCACATTTCTCTCGTTCTCTTCTTTTCTCTCTGTTCAACTGAACATCAACAAATCCAATCTGAATCTCCATCTGCAACAAGCTAATTAGTCCATCGATCAATTAATCCCTGCTGCAAATGGCAAGCTCAGCCGAGTATTGCTTGTTTAACCATACGTAGGGCGATTTTGTATTATTTTCTCATATACAAATTCATATACCAACAAGCTAAATGAACTGCCCATTATATCATTATTGGTTCAATAATAACAATTTGGACATGAATTTATAATTTTGAAAGTTGATGTATTTTGAAAGTTGATCTTATTTTTGGTTCAACCTCAATAATTCATACTCCATATTATTTTCTCAATAATTCATATTATTTTGAGTCATTTTTCTTTTTATAATATAAGGGCGATTTTTTTGGTAAATTCCCTAATTTGAAGGCCGATTTATGTAAATTACCCAATTAATTAATTTGACCGAAGCTTACATGAACTCTCAAAATTGAAGTTGAAACCCAACTAACCGATTCGTTGTTTTAGCCGTTGGACAATATCGAATCACCTCTAAATCTAATTATGATTATGAAGGAGCATCAGCTTTTGATTTTGGAGAGCTATAGAACTACAAGAAGCTATCGCCTTCCAAGAAAGCTTCAGCTGCCTTTAGTTACTTCACTTAAATTTATTTTCCCTGAATTTTGATCAGCAAAAACAACTCCAAGAAGCAAAAGCGGGGGGAAGATGGAGGGGGTTTGAATTAATCATTAATGTGTGTACAGACTACAACAGACTGCAGAAGAAGATGACATCAGGTTTATATTCCAACAGATGGCGTGGGGTTCAAATGAGGAAACTGTGGCCTCTTCTTTTCTGATCGATTCAATCGTAACACACACAGAAGAGAGTTTGCACCTCCAATCTGAATCTCGATCCATCTGCAACTCCATCCCCTAAGCTAATTAATGTAATGGTAGTTTATATATATAATGGATATGGAAGTTAACATTTCCAAATTAGGTAAAATTTTAAAGGCTGAAAGCACTTGTAGAAGAGCTAGCTGCAGCATATGCAAAACTTATGCAACATACAGATTTTAGGCTGATACGGTGATCTACTCTCATAACTTTGTTTAAAGAATCTCTTGAAGGCTTCAAATTTTAACCTAAAGATCCACCGTACCTCTTATTTTTGTAGGTTTCATAAAACCAAACCACACTCACAGAAAAGTGAAAACACACAGGCCACAGCTAGAGAGAGTTCAGTTTGGGGCTAATTGGTAAGCTCAATCTTGTCGATCTACTTGTTTATATATTGCTCAAATTGCTGTGTCTACTTAATTGTATTTACTTTAGAATTTCATATATGTATATCTTGCTTCAAATGGTGATGATGATATATGAAGATGATGTTGATGCAGCTAACCACCACCATGAACATGAACCCACAGTGCTTCTTCAAGATCATTGTTTCTCCCTCCGTCGAACTTCATCGTCTTGTAAGTCTCTCCGCATCCACCATCGATCTCCTTTGATGTAATGTATGGATTCATACATTCTGCAACTCTTTTTGTTCAAGAAATTAAATTGACAGTATTTTCTTTTACAGAGTCTTCCAAATGCATTCGTCGAAGAGTTTGGAAGCTCGTTGTTGGACCATGCCTACCTTCGAAACCCGAATGGTGCAGAACACAAGGTGGATGTGACGAGGGATGGAGGCGATGTTTGGTTCAGCGGGGGCTGGAAAGACTTTGCGGAGTTCCACTCCCTCGCATTCGCACACTTCCTAGTGTTCAAATACCAAGGGAACTCTCGTTTCCACGTGCTTGTGTTCGACATGTCTGGCTCCGAGATTGAGTACCCGGACATGTCTTCTGATGATGATGATGACGACGATGTCGAGAGTGGGGAAGATGAGTACATTGTAGCAGAAGAGCTCAACGGAGCTAAAGAAAGAGCCAAGGCATTCCGAAGCGACAATCCTAACTTCCTTGCTAATATGCGCTCGACGTACTTGAGCGGCGATTACCGATTGGTATGTACTTGTAAATTGAAACTTTACACTGATTTGTATTAACCTGCCTATACTCTGTAGTGGGTCCCGGCTACGCATGCCAAACGATACATGCTGGGGGAGGAGGACAACAAGATACAGCTGAAGCTGGCGGAGCCAAGACGACGTGATCAGACCTGGACGGTTCGTTTCACTTCCGAGCCATCGAGACATGGAAGGGTCACGGTTGTGAGAATCACCACTGGGTGGAAAAAGTTTGTGGTTGCCAATAGCCTTAAAGTCGGCGATGCTTGTGTCTTTGAGCTGATCAACGAAACCCCCAAGACTTACAGGGTCCACATCTTCCGTGGCCAGCAGCCTTGATCGGATATTCGAATGTCAATCTTCATCGGTTATGTTCGAAGACTTTGTAACTGCTCTAGGTCGATCTTGGACTTACATATATATGATTTAGGCATTCTATATATGCTTAGATTTGAATCTTGTAATGACTTGTGAGATTTCAATCCACACCTTATATGCAGTGGGCTTGCTCTCTATATTTCTTACTGCCTTGCACTGTAGTGCAAAAAAACCTACATTTATATCTCCTCTTCTCCAGAGATTCAACATCAAATTCGAATTCAGCTATAAGCTAATATGAGTATCTATAGATTACTACCGTTGTTCCAACAAACATAGCTCTGGAGAAGTTCACTTTCTGCAAAACGGGCAACCCGAAATCTACCTCAGACAAGGTGTATTTAGAACTTTAGCCTACTCTGTGTGACTTGTGTTATGTGTGCGTGTTCTTGGCTTCATGTACTGTGTGTTTCTATAGGAATGCAGAAATCATCTTTGGAGAGAGGAGCAAGATGAAAGCCAACAATGAGCCGAAGAGAATTTTGATTGCAAACTTGAATGGGTCATGATCAGCATCTTCTTCAGAGGAGGAGGAGCCGGTTGATGTAGACATAGCAGCTGCAGAAGGCAGGGCTTCAACAACAGCGTCAGCGAGGTCTGTGATGAAGGAAGAAGTGCAGTTGAGAGCAGGGACACGGCCCCAGTTTTCTATGCCTGATTCGAGAGCCAACTCCTTGTATTCCATGTCAATCTCTTCGAGTGTCTCTATGTGCTCACTCACAAAACTGCCGAGGTTTCAAATAAAGAATTTAGATTTGTGTATAAATGAAACTTCAGTAACATGTGAAATTGAAAGCAAATTTTCAAATACAAATAAAAAACCATCTTTGTAGGTTGTAGATGCAAAAATGATGAAAGTAATGAGTGCAAGTCACTGGACTATGTTTAAGCTCACCTGATAGGAACAGCTAGCAAACTCTTGACACCACTCTGACCAAGCTCAACAAGGACTTCATCTGTGTAAGGCTTCAGCCACTGGACGGGGCCAACACGACTCTATAATTATAAAATAAAAATGACCAGGTAAGATAAGTAAGATGTTAATAAGAAGCACAGAAAAGGGAAAATATGACAATATGCCAACTGGTTGGCAATATATTGATTGCAAAGAAATGAGTCGGAAAATCTCGCTAGACCTGGTATGCAAGAGTGTGGTTATTGCTGACTCCTCTAGCTTTCAATTCATTCATGATCAAGAGGATGCAATCCTCCATCTGATCTCTGTATGGGTCTCCATATTCCTCGACATAACTAACAGGAACCCCATGAGCACTAAAGAATATCATCACCTAATGATCATTTTCAGAAACGAGAATTAATCTCTCCTGATTTGAAGGTAGCATTAATAATGTTATAGTGAATTTGGGGAACATGTCTGAATTGAGTCCATTTCACAAACCTACCTCATCTGGTTGCTTGAAACTCTGCAGCTCTTTCTCAACCAAGTCCGCCATAGACTTGATATACCCTTCCCTCTGGTACCAAGACTTGATAATGGCAACAGGAAGTCTTGAAAGGTAAGAGTCCTCCCTGAACAACAATCAAAATTGAGCACAATGCTTGTGAATAAAAGGGCATCTAAGTTTGAAATACGAGCTTACTTGAACATGTTTTGTAGAACCCGAACACTTGAACCAGTTGTAGATATTGAATATTGTGGATAGAGCGGCAGCACAACAAGTTTTGTGATCCTGTCTTCTTTTATCTACATGGACACAAACCCATTGAGGCCAAATGGATAATGATGAACTCAATGTAAGGGCCAGGACATTGACTCAAGGATAGAACACAAGGCAAATGCAGCATTAATCAAATGATGGTAGAACTTATATATCTAGAAAGCATGCATAACGTTTAAAATAAACAAATTCTCCCCGCCTTATTGTTCTGTACTTCTGTTATGTGGGTAGACAGGCAAAAAAAAAAAGGTCCATGACAAGTCATCAATTTATCCACAAATATCCATAAGAGAAAGCAGCGAGATGTCAAAGGGAAATATTCTGAACTTTTTCAGCAATTTGAGAAACCAAAAACTTTTAGGTTGTGAAAGAAATGAGGGAAAAAATGGGGTTTCTCGATTTCAATCTTTCATGCACAGATACTTGTAAATTTTCCAAAATAAATTAACTATCAAAACCACAAGTTCCTCCTAACATGACAAAATTTCATATGAATCTTTGACCTTGCAAAATGATAGCAAGAAGAAAAGCCACATGTTAAACCATGATGGAGGCAATTAATACAAGTCATTTAATACAAACCTGGTGAACTGCCTCTTCCGTGAATGGGTACCAATATCTCATCCCCACATAGACATTTACATTCTTTTTGTTCATTTCCAATGCCATTTTAATTGCTTGCGCCTGCACAATAAGAAATGAAAGAGCAAGAAGCTAAGGATGAAATCTCAGCATCACAAATCAACAATCAAATAGGTTCAATTATTGACGGATGTGACTGAACAATAACGATGGATGTGACTGAACAATGATGGACAAAAGAATTATAATCTTGCCTGCTCATCTGTAATCTTTCGTAATGGTGACCCTCCCCCGATTGCAGCATAGCCTTCCTTGCTTTTAGGAGCTCGAGCCACAGAGATCAACTTTGCCAATGGTCTTTGAAGAAACTGAAACAACCTGGGTAGCCGAATGATGTCCTGTCGCAAATACCACCACCATCACCGCAATACAAGTCATAAGGCTACTTTCTTTGTCAAAGCATCAATATTCAATACGATAATAAGATCATCTGATTAACATACCGGATCCGCAAATAAATTGAATAGAAATGGTTGAACATCATCAAGTGTATCAGGGCCCCCAAGGTTCAGAAGCAACACACCAATCTTTTCCTCGGCAGTATGTGCAGGAGCTCCAACATCTCCCTCAATGTAAGTGCATGCCCCTGCAGCTGCTGAACAATGCATCTTCCCAATAAGGTTTCCATTCTGATTGGACTTGCAAATATGTCCTCCTTCAATACTACTTCTAATCCGCAGTGACCCTTTAGACAAAGGGGTACCCACCGTGTGCACAAAAGCTTTGCTAGGGGGGCATGGCCTGCAAGGTTTAACGGCCATCAATAACTTTCTTCAAGAAGTACTTGAGAAACTAGATATAATTGCAGCCACCACCATAAGAAAAACTTCTACATTCATTGGATAAAATTTTGACTTATACTTCTTGAAAAGAGCAAATTATACTTAACATCCATTATTAGAATGATTTTGACCATAAACACGACCAGCATAAGAGATCAAAATGCCTGTTGTCAGATGATCATTGACAAGCTAACACAAATGGCTGATGCACTGTTAAAAGTCCTATATAGACTGAAGCATAACAGGTTAATCGGCATCTGATCATGTGTTCCTTAGGGAAAAAGCTCGTTTTTTTTTTCTGTACTTTTCTTGCGCTAACAAAATAAGAAGTTGCTAAATTTCAACCTCGAAGAAATGATGAACCCTAATTTCAACAAATCAAACAACAATAACCTAAATTCATAACTGTGACAGCAATATATTGCAATCAAACAATCAGAATCCATAATCAACACACAGCGATTGCCGATCAACAATCCAACCTAAAATCCCAAACAGATTTTTTTGTTAAAAAAAAGAAGCAACGGAAAGGGCCAAAAAAAGAAAGAGCGAAGAGCGAGACATACAGGGAAAGCGTAGGATTCCCATCTTTGAGAGGAGAAGCTGGAAACCTCAAACAGGAACCCATTCTACTGCTCGCAACAGCTTCCATGGATCTAAAATTCCACCGAACCAGTAAAGACGACCGAGAAATCGAGGCGAGAAGGTTGGCAGCTCCAGAGAGTTATTAGTCCCGGAGATCACGGGGTTGAATAGGGGATAATATAGAAATCAAAATCGAAGAATAACAGAAAGGGAAAGCGATCGTGGTGGGGAGGAGGAGGAGAAGTCAGAGATGGCTGAATGGAGTAGTTGCGCATACGCGTTCGATCGTCAATGGAGAAAAGTCTATGGAGGGGGAGAGAGAGGGGAGACAGGGGGTTTGGTGCGAGATACCTAAAATGGCAAAATGTGCAGAGGCGGCAACCGAGTGGGCCCAGGCAGTTCAACGTCCCTTTTGTTGGCTCGAAGTCTCCCTGTAATCGAACCGGTCTAGTTCTGCCATGAACCGGTTTAGTTATGGCATGACCCGGTCTAAGTTTGATCTTTTCTCCCCAAAGTTTTATGGTAGTTATTTACTCTCCTGTACTAGTTCGGTACCCGTACCTTGTGTGATTCTTTATAAATATTAATATATTTGATACGTAGTATTAAAATTGTATAAAAAATATTTATAATTGAATCTTATTTTATAACTACCATTATACATTACAAAACAATATCTATATCTATATCTATCTATCTATATAACATAGAAAGTTGTGTTCAAGCACCATTTATTGCTTATTTACCTCTATGTTTTAACCAACTCAATTTAGTCATTTTCATCCCATTTTATAACAAATTAGATGCTTTAGCTCAATGGTTAAGATGTAGGTAGTATTGCATGAGGTCTTAAGTTCAAATCTCATTTGCAACATTTTTTTATTTGTATTTTTTAAGAGGCTTCTCTCTTGAATTATTCAAATCTCATTTACAACATTTCTTTTATTTGTATTTTTTAAGAGGCTTCTCTCTTGAATTATATGACAGATTATTATATGACAATTAATGGCGTCAATTATATGCCTAATTTGATAATTTGTTACACCATATCCATATTATTTTTTGTTATTATTTATATTCAGCTAATTAAAAATTTATTTTTATCTTAATTATTTTAATTAAAATTTTGCTTATATTCCCTTAATTGCATTTTATGTTTTGTGATATTTTCTAACTAATTTTTATGAACTAAATAATTACATAAAAAATTTTAAACTGATCGTTTGTTTTTAATCACCCTTTTCATGTTGTAACGATCATGCATTAATACTAGACCTGTCAAAACACAACCCGACCCGGTGATCCGACCCGACCGTCCCGAAAAATTTCCGACCCGAACCCGAAAATTTTGACCTGAAATTTTTTTTCGACCCGAACCCGAAAAACCCGAAATTTTCTGGGTAATCTGGGTTTCAACCCGGTGACCCGATTGACCCGGTAATTTTGACCCGGTTGATTTATAATTATATATAATTAATTTTTTTTATATATAATTAAAATTTATCACAAAATTATCAAATAATGTTTTTTTAATTTAAAAAAGAAAAAATTGACAAACCCGAAATCGACCCGAACCCGACCCGAAACCCGATCAAACCCGAGTTCGAGTCAACCCGAAAAACCCGAAACCCGTTTTACCCGAAACCCAAAGTGACCCGAACCGAACCCAATCCGAATAACCCGTTTGACAGGTCTAATTAATACTCATACTAATTTGAATAATCAAAATTAAACCCTCTATTTTCAATGCTTGGCTTTTGGTATTTCGTAACATACGCAATTCATATTTCAAATAATTAATTAATTTAAATGACATTATTCATTCGGGCCGTTACAACATTGTTAATTCTCTTATAAATAGAACTGGATGATCCTTACATTTTATTTTACGAGGAACCTTCTCTATGGAGCCTCTAAGATTGGTGGTTGGTGATCAGTTAGTCCCGTTGTGTAGTTAATTATTATTCTAATAAGGTATTTTTCCCCTCCTAAATTAAGGATTGCAGTCTATTTTATTTTATTTTTACAACGTTTTATTATTTATTTATTATAAGTTATCTTCCTCTATCATGGCACATCATTTGTGAAAATTCATATTGTATTGATTAAATTTATGAAATACAATTTTTTACAATGTTTTATTTATATAAATTACAATTTTTTTTAAAAAGCTATTATATTTATGAAATAGGTAGAGAGATTTATAATAATCCATATATATTTTGCTTTTTGGCAAAGCAAATTATATAAACAAGTAAACAACGGATCATTTTTAATGCAATTGATTATTTTTATTGAGAATGAGATGATAACTGGGCTTCAACTTACATGTAATTTTTTTAAGCAAATTCAACTCATAAGTTATTACATGAGAATGTGCATGAAAGAAGGTATCGAACGAAAAAAAAATATTGCTATATATATTAGAGTTTTTACATTTAGGTACGCTCCACCATTTATCAAATCAAATTGTAGATTTTTTAATTAAAAAACCAGCAAATGTCTTTATTTTAATGGTTGCTATATTAATATCATTATGCTCATTTATTTAATTATTTATATTTTATATTTTTTTTATGGTTTCATAGCTCAATGATTAATAGAGGTGTTTGGTAGGAATAAGGTCTTGAGTTCGAATCCTATTAGTTACACATTGACCATATTTGGCAATTTTTTTATTTCTTAATCATACAAAATCAATCATATAACTTTAGAGAAATAGAGGTATAAATATATATCTTCAAACATTATATCGTATATAATAGCACGAAATTAAATATGAATGCTTTTTTATTTTGCAATTTGAAAGGGTAATCAACAAATTAATTAAGTTTGTTAAAGATAATGCACCGGACATTTATAATCTAGAATTTGAAAGGGCCGGGTGATCATAAAATTAATTGAGATAATTTGAAATGGTGAGATAACTAATGAATTGAATTTGAACCATATTTTATTTTATTTTTTGCAAGAAAGTCATTTTTAATTTTTAGCAATCTTAAATACAAAGTGATCTATGATTGTATGAATCAATACTAGCATAGATCAATATGAATAATATGCATGCATCTTTATCTTATTTTTATATTTTTTTTTCCACAATTTTTAATTATACGATGACTATTTTTATTTGTTATTCTAATTTATATTCCATTTATTTAATTTACAGATTTAAAAAAGTTTACAATCGAAAATTTCAATTGGTCACCACATGCAAAAAAAATCTAATGAAAAAAGTGTGTATAATTTGATTTGGTTAGTATAATTTTTTTTATTGATTCTTTTCTTGTTATAAAAAATTATAACATTATCAAAAACATGAATTTCTTTTTCCATCTTTAAATTTCTCTCAAATTTGATCTTTTCACTCATAGGTCTAGATTAATTTTTTTTTTGGTTATATATGTAGTAGTAGATATTGTTTTATTTTTTTTGTTTGAATAATAATGTTTTAATTTAATTTTTGTTTGTAAAAACTACACAATGTGCTATTAGTCTATTTTAAAATATATATATATATATATATATAACGTGCACGTTAGTTTAATAGGTCACATGCAAACTATAATCATTATATAGTTGAGTCATGCTAGAAAAATAAATAAACATTACTATCGGAGAGATGAGGTGGTAGAGCCAACAAAATATGAAATGTTTAAGATTTTCAACTGGGCATATGTAGAGCAATTATGCTTGGACTTCTCGGAGATTTGCTAGAGGAAGATTGTCTTATAGTTATCAGCATGTGCGATGTCCAGAGTCTCTTGTGGGATATCGAGATTCCCATCACGAACTATTAGTTCATCTCTTGTTCCTTCTTGGAGGTGGGTTGGGGCCATGTTCTCCGTGGTTCAGTGGCTGATCGGGTTGCCTCACTACTGCATTTTGTTGATGATGTCTCTAGTTTCTTGCATCCCACCCACAAGGATCTCATCTTCAATGATGCTATTGGGAGATCTTGGCAAAGATCACGTCCCAAAACCCTTTCCTACTTCAAATATATATTAAAAAAAAACATATTTTAAACGAAGATTAATAGGGAGAATACACATTTATTGTATCAAATTAAAACAAATAAAATTTGTGACCAATCTTTTAGCCCCTGTTTGGTATTAATATCAGGATATGGGGTATGGGTATGTGTTGTGAGCTAAATCTGCCATATTTTACAGTAACTTTAATATCGTTTTCTGCATACTTTGCATACATTTGGGTTAGATAGTACAGAATCTATGTAGTTTATGTTTATTTGCCAAATTATGGAATCTACACCAGTTTCTGTTTAAATTCGCAGAATTCGAGACGTTTTACAGCAATTCTAAAGAAGGTCAGAAAAGCTCAGAAAACAACTACAGAAGTCCAGAATCCGAGAGTACAGCACCAGGACAAACCGAGCTAAAGCCAGGGCTACTCTATGTCGAGTACACCTTACTCGATCTCGAGTAGAGAGCCCGACGGACTTGGTCGACAAAGCCTGGTCGAGAAAGCTGAGCCAGACCAACCCGACTCCCGGAACACAACTCGATCTCGACAAGACCTAGTCGAGATCGACGACACCTCAGCGCCACACCCGGATTCGACGAGAAGAGGAACTGATCGACAAGCCAAGGACGAAGACGCCGAGCACATCTCTACTCGATCTCGATGAGACCTTGTCGAGATCGACGAGCCACCTAGCGCCTGTCCGAGTCCATGCCGAGGAGGAGTCCTCGACATCACCAGAGAGCCATCCTCGACCACAACCCTAGTCGATCTCGATGAGCCCTAGTCAAGATCGACGACGCCCAGGAGCCCAGATCCGAGCTTGTCGAGCAGAGTCACCCGAGAAGACCTAGTCGATGAACATGCCTACTCAATGTCGACGAGCCCTTGTCGAGATCGACTAGACCCGTGAAACAAGTCCGAGCCACATCGAGCACCAGCTAGCCGAGACGACGAAGCCGAGCCAGTCGACAACACTCTTACTCGATATCGACAAGACCCTTGTCGACATCGACGACGATTCCAGAAGCTGTGTGACGTGGCTTGACGAATCCTACTCGGTGTGGGATTACTTGGGCTCGAAGATTGCCGATTCTATCCAAAATCATCAAGACACATCATGGAAGAGGAGATCTATCCACTTTAAGACATTTAGATATATTTAGATTTAATTTCCTTATTGCTTTTATTTATCCTTAAGCATTTTAGATATAGTTTTAGATATAGATATAGATATTCTATCCTTGATTAGCAAGGATTAGAAGGCTATAAATAAAGCCCATGGGGCTCAGTTTTATTCATTCAATTCTAGAGAGAGAAGTAAGTAGGAGAAGTAGAGGGAGAAAGTGAGGCCGAGTGGAGCAAAGGAGCGAGAGCAAGTTGGCTTTGTTCGGTTGTACTTTCTTTGGTTTAGTTTAATGCAAGTTGTTATTTTCTTTCAATCAATGTCTGAGTTTGCGATGAGGCGTGAGTAGTCCACCCACTTCTAGGGTTGGGGCGAGCCCAACGATAGCCATGCGTGCTTGAGGTAAAGATCCGACCTTTATCATGTTTTGAGCATTTTCCTACTTGTTTATGTGTTTATTACCCGTCTAATGGAGATCCATCCTAACAACTTGGATTATAAACATAAAATTAGTAGAGACAATTAGGGTTTCTTGAAAGAGTTGTCTAATTGTTGGAAAAGGCGAAAACTTAGTCTTTTGATGCGATTTACATGATTATTTGTTTGGTTCTGCCTTATGCATGCTTGGTTATCGTTGTTGCAAACCCCAATCTTGGAAGCCTTTTATATTAAGTTTAGTTCGAAACCCTAAAGCCTTTGCATTTATTTTCTTTCGTTTTAATCTCTGTCTTACTCGAGATCGAATAGCACTCGTCGATCTCGACTACTGATCTTCGACCCAAAGTCGATGTAGCTTACTTGTGCAGGTACTCGACAAGACAAGCCGAAGTCGACAAGACCCTACTCGATATCGAGTAGCCTCTAGTCGATATCGACTACACTCGGTGCTTGCTGCCGCGCTGTGTTCGACTGGTCCGATCTTCTGTCGACTAACTCTAGTCGAGATCGAGGACATTTGTGATCGATTTCCGTGAGATTTCTCCGCTACCTAGGATCCGCTGACACGCTTCCACGTGGATCGATCCTGACTTCCCGCTGCTACATCAGGAGGAGGTCTTGTAATTATTTGCAAGGGACGGAACCTGGTTTGCTGTGATTTATATTTTATTTTATTTTGCATTCTCGACTTCCCTCCTAACAACAAATTGGCGTCGTTGCCGGGGAAGCTATCATTCGCGCCTTAGGTAGTTAAATCTCACATCTTCTTTGAGTTATTATACAGGTGTATGCGCCGTTCTGGTCTACCACCTGAGTTTGTCGCCTTAGACGAACCAGAGCGTTACCTACACATCCACTCTAAACTTAAAAGGATCATGGCGGCCGCTGAAACACAAGAGCAACTGATCGAAAGGCTTACAAGGGAACTAGCCACTAAAGATGCTGCTATCGCCACTGAGAAAGCAGCAAGGGAGCAAGCAGAAGCTGAGCTTGCCCAATATCCAACTACTGCAGAGGATTATATGCATCCAGCTCTCGTCTTGCCTGAATCGGCGATTCTAATCCCTGAAAATTCTTTTGAAATTCGCACTCAGTTTTTTATAGAGCTTAAAAATAATGCTTTTTATGGCAAATTTAATGAGTGCCCTCTTGAACATATTACTAACTTTCATGATATGTGTCGTACTCTTGCTGAAGGTACAACTCTGGAATATGTCAAGATGAAATCTTTTCGCTGGTCTCTCGCTGGATCTGCACTGAAGTGGCTTGAAGGGCTGAAGCCGAGATCTCTCACCACCTGGGCCCAAGTAGAGCAAGAGTTCCTGAACAAATACTTCCCACCCGCCAAAACAGCACTTCTCCGCCAGAAAATCACCGCCTTCAAACAGAAGTAAGGGAAATCGCTGGCAAAGGCATGAGAACGCTACAAAGAACTGCTGCGATCTTGCCCTACTCATGGACAGCCACCCTACGTCATTCAGGAGATCTTCTTCAACTCTCTTGATCAAATCACTAAGGACAGAATCAACCATTATACTCGCTATGAGTATCTGACGATGCCACCAAGCGACGCATGGGGTGTGCTAGAAAAGCTCACTAACTACGCCAACAAATATGGGGCTCCTACAAACTATGAGGAGAACTCCTACGCCAGGCCAGGACCATCAATGCCACTCTATGAGCCAGCAAAGGAGATTGACCCAGATGTCAGGGAGCAGTTCTACAGAGACCAAAATCGCAAGCTCCTCAAGCAAGTCAAATACCTATCGGTTAATCAGCCTTGCATCGAATGCGGATCACAGCGGCACACCACTACTGAGTGCCCACACACCGAGCAAGTCAGGATGGCAGAAACACATGAGGAGGCAGCCTACGCTGGGGGTCCAAATCGCTACATGGGAGACCAACGGTCCTACCAACCACAGTGGAACCAAGGTCCTCCTAGGAATCCCCCACCCTACAGAGCTCCAGGACATCTAGAAAGGGATCAAAAGAAGGATGATCTACAGCTGATCCTTGAGGAGATGCGTCGGAATCAGGGCACCATCAACAACCAATTCCAGAACATCACTACAAAATTTGGAGAATTGGACATCTGGAAAAGGGGAATAGAGACGCAGATGGGTCAAATCGCTGCACAGATCCCACGACCGTCCGGACAACTCCCTGGGCAAACAGAACCAAATCCTAAGGAGAAGACCGGACACGTCGCAGCTATCAAACTCAGGAGTGGACATCAATTACACGAGCCAGAGGTCGGAAAACAGCAAAGCAAGGCAGAGCAGTAACTCGACATAGAGCACAGCCAACTCGATCTCGAGGAGGGTGTACTTGACATCGACAAGCCGCTACTCGACACAGACCAGAAGCTGAGCTCGGACTCCGCTGCGCAGACCAGCAACTCTAGGTCGACCACCCTACTCGATGTCGAGGAGCCCATGGTCGAGATCGAGGAGCAGCATCTAGCCAACGTCGACGACTCTGCAGCACCTCCGACAGCTGATCAGGCTCCGAAACTGAAAAAGCCACTGCCTTTCCCTTCAAAAGCACAGAAAGATCCCACTACAGGTAGGTTTACTAGATTTGTTAATATGCCGCAAGAACTGAATGTTTCTATTCCTTTTACAGAAGCCCTGCAAGAGATGCCTGGATATGTCAAATTTCTCAAGGAAATTCTAAGCAAGAAGCGATCTATCTCAGAGATCGCAGGCGAATGCAAAGTACTCCACTTCCCTGAAAAGAGACCTGAACCTGGTAAGTTTTCTGTTACTGTGGGTTTTGGACAATATAAATATGATTCTCTGTGCGATTTAGGGGCAAGTGTGAGCATCATGCCTTTATCAATCTGGCGGAAAGTAAAGATAGGATGCATAGAACCTGTGGATGCCAAGCTATACATGGCAAACAATACAGTAGTCATCCCTACAGGTATAGTTGAGAACGTCCCTGTCCATGTTGGTAAATTCTTTGTTCCAGCTGATTTCCTTATCATTGACTGTGCTGAAGATCCTACTAGCCCTATTATTCTTGGTAGACCATTCTTAGCTACTGCAGATGCCAAAATAAGTGTCAAGAATAGATCGCTCACCTTCACCATAGGCGATGAGGTTTTGGATTTCTCTTTTGGCCCTGCAAAAGAGGAAATTTCATGGCTGGAGGTGAAAAGCATCAGCAACCACGGGACCAAGCAAACAGCGGAGGAAGGAGCCAACACTGTACTCGAGATCGACAAAGGTTACTCGATCTCGATAAAGGACGTACTCGATGTCGACAAGACTTTATCTATCTCGACAACCACTGCAGAGCCAGAAACTTGCCAAGAGCCTAAGTATGGGGTCCCTGTACTCGAGGTCGACCAGCTGTACTCGATCTTGACTAGCCTCAAGCCCAAAGATTCCTGTTTTGGGTCCGAAAAGGCAAGTTCAGGTATGAATCCTACTCCTCCTCAGTCCATAAAGAAAATTATCAATGATTTAAGGGGAGATAAGACGCCGTGGCAAGAGAATCTGCGAAAACTGAGAGCTGGAAGGAAGAAGAAGAAAGAGAAGGGAGATGATGCAAGCAACAACCTGTCAGCTGAGCTTGCATACTACCATTAGGACCTAGATGATCTAAGAGAAGGGCCAAGCATGAGCGGGCCCCACAATAATGGTCCTTGAGCGCAAACGGAGAAGTCGGCCTAGCGACTCTAAAATCTAGAGCATGTATATAAAACTTTATGATTTTTGGGACTTTTGAACTTTTTGTTTTTGGTTTTTTGGTTTTGGTTTTGGGGTTTTATGTCTTTTAGAATATTTCATGTGGATAGTCTTGTTTCTTGTACAATTTAACACTTTTAGGTCGGCTAGCATAAAAGGATCGCGAAAAGTGGAATAAGAAGTCCCTGAAAAACAGTCAAAATCGACGAATGCCAAGTCGACGGCGACAAGGAGGAGCAGCCCAGACACTACTCGATCTCGAGTAGGCCAACTCGACATCGACAAGCCCAGATGCTCCTCGACTTCAGAAAACCACTAGACGCAGACGAGGCTCCTCGAGATCGAGTACCCTGTACTCGAGATCGACAAGCCTACCTCTACTCGACATGCACTGATCTGCCTTCCTCGATGTTTTATCCTGTGAGTTCCTTCCTTTACTCTTGTTTTTATTTGATTTTATACAGTGGGGACACTGTAAATTTTAAGTATGGGGTGGGGGAAGAGCTTACTTTGTGCATATTTGCCATATTTGACATTATTTGTGCATATTTAAAGATTAGTTCTTTAAATTGCTACATGGCTATTTTGGAATGCATTATTGATTTATGTGCTTACATGCATGGATTTGTGACAATAGTACCTTTTCGAGGATGGTAATTGACTGCTGGGTTATATAAGAATGAATCTGATATGTTGAGAGTTTTGATTTCTTCCCCTAAATGAGAAATAAAAGTATTGCTTGAGGACAAGCAATCTTAAGTATGGGGTGTTTGTTGTGAGCTAAATCTGCCATATTTTACAATAACTTTAATATCGTTTTCTGCATACTTTGCATACATTTGGGTTAGATAGTACAGAATCTATGTAGTTTATGTTTATTTGCCAAATTATGGAATCTACACCAGTTTCTGTTTAAATTCGCAGAATTCGAGACGTTTTACAGCAATTTTAAGGAAGGTCAGAAAAGCTCAGAAAACAACTACAGAAGTCCAGAATCCGAGAGTACAGCACCAGGACAAACCGAGCTAAAGCCAGGGCTACTCTATGTCGAGTACACCTTACTCGATCTCGAGTAGAGAGCCCGACGGACTTGGTCGACAAAGCCTGGTCGAGAAAGCTGAGCCAGACCAACCCGACTCCCGGAACACAACTCGATCTCGACAAGACCTAGTCGAGATCGACGACACCTCAGCGCCATACCCGGATTCGACGAGAAGAGGAACTGATCGACAAGCCAAGGACGAAGACGCCGAGCACATCTCTACTCGATCTCGATGAGACCTTGTCGAGATCGACGAGCCACCTAGCGCCTGTCCGAGTCCATGCCGAGGAGGAGTCCTCGACATCACCAGAGAGCCATCCTCAACCACAACCCTAGTCGATCTCGATGAGCCCTAGTCAAGATCGACGACGCCCAGGAGCCCAGATCCGAGCTTGTCGAGCAGAGTCACCCGAGAAGACCTAGTCGATGAACATGCCTACTCAATGTCGACGAGCCCTTGTCGAGATCGACTAGACCCGTGAGACAAGTCTGAGCCACATCGAGCACCAGCTAGCCGAGACGACGAAGCCGAGCCAGTCGACAACACTCTTACTCGATATCGACAAGACCCTTGTCGACATCGACGACGATTCCAGAAGCTGTGTGACGTGGCTTGACGAATCCTACTCGGTGTGGGATTACTTGGGCTCGAAGATTGCCGATTCTATCCAAAATCATCAAGACACATCATGGAAGAGGAGATCTATCCACTTTAAGACATTTAGATATATTTAGATTTAATTTCCTTATTGCTTTTATTTATCCTTAAGCATTTTAGATATAGTTTTAGATATAGATATAGATATTCTATCCTTGATTAGCAAGGATTAGAAGGCTATAAATAAAGCCCATGGGGCTCAGTTTTATTCATTCAATTCTAGAGAGAGAAGTAAGTAGGAGAAGTAGAGGGAGAAACTGAGGCCGAGTGGAGCAAAGGAGCGAGAGCAAGTTGGCTTTGTTCGGTTGTACTTTCTTTGGTTTAGTTTAATGCAAGTTGTTATTTTCTTTCAATCAGTGTCTGAGTTTGCGATGAGGCGTGAGTAGTCCACCCACTTCTAGGGTTGGGGCGAGCCCAACGATAGCCATGCGTGCTTGAGGTAAAGATCCGACCTTTATCATGTTTTGAGCATTTTCCTACTTGTTTATGTGTTTATTACCCGTCTAATGGAGATCCATGCTAACAACTTGGATTATAAACATAAAATTAGTAGAGACAATTAGGGTTTCTTGAAAGAGTTGTCTAATTGTTGGAAAAGGCGAAAGCTTAGTCCTTTGATGCGATTTACATGATTATTTGTTTGGTTCTGCCTTATGCATGCTTGGTTATCGTTGTTGCAAACCCCAATCTTGGAAGCCTTTTATATTAAGTTTAGTTCGAAACCCTAAAGCCTTTGCATTTATTTTCTTTCGTTTTAATCTCTGTCTTACTCGAGATCGAATAGCACTCGTCGATCTCGACTACTGATCTTCGACCCAAAGTCGTTGTAGCTTACTTGTGCAGGTACTCGACAAGACAAGCCGAAGTCGACAAGACCCTACTCGATATCGAGTAGCCTCTAGTCGATATCGACTACACTCGGTGCTTGCTGCCGCGCTGTGTTCGACTGGTCCGATCTCTTGTCGACTAACTCTAGTCGAGATCGAGGACATATGTGGTCGATTTCCGTGAGATTTCTCCGCTACCTAGGATCCGCTGACACGCTTCCACGTGGATCGATCCTGACTTCCCACAGCTACATCAGGAGGAGGTCTTGTAATTATTTGCAAGGGACGGAACCTGGTTTGCTGTGATTTATATTTTATTTTATTTTGCATTCTCGACTTCCCTCCTAAAAACAGTATGGATATCACTGGTATCCATATCCCTGTTTGGTAGGAGGGTATATGGGTATGAACTTGATATCCCCATATACCTCTTCCTTTCTAAAAATACCCTATTTCATATCCCTCAAAAAATTAGGATGTCACGTTTCACTGAAATAGAACATCTTCTTCTTCGGCTCTTCCCTCCGGGGATTCGCAGCCTGCTCGCTTCTCCTCAACTCAACAAGGTCGATCAACTCTCCTCCTTTTCTATGTCGTCTTCTTTGCACGCCATCCCCACCACTTCTTTGATTGTTCTCCTTTTATGTATTGTTTGATTTTCGACATCTCCATAACTAGTTTTTTTATTATTATTTTCGGTCTGTTTTTTTTTTCAACATCTCCAGATCGGATTGCAAAATAGTTGTACCGCTTCTCTGATTGTTTGATTTTCGGTCTGTGTTGCAAAATAGTTGTTGATTAATTTGGGGGAGATGTGAAAATATTGAACAGGAGCTGCATGTTTTTGTTAGAATTGGGGGATTTGTTTGATTGTGTGATGTTAGGTCTGTATAAAACAAAGGAGCTGTGTGTTTTTGTTAGAATTGGGGGATGAGTTGAAGTTATTTGGAGCACTACAAATTAGGAGTTGCAGTTAGAATTGGGGAATTGACTGGATGAGATATGGGTTTTTGATTGGCTGTGTGTTTCAATTTGAATACAAATATGCAATTCATATCCTGATATCATGTAATACCAAACAGGGATATGAGATATCAGATATAAGATTTGATATCCATATCTATACCCATATCTGATATCTGATGTCAGGATATGGATACCAAACAGGGGCTTAGTTATTTCTAGTCAATGTAATCCTAATTTAGTGGGCTCAATTAAAAAATTAAAATCTTTTTTTTTTTAATTTGGGAGAAATAAATATGAAAATTAAAGCGCTCACTTACACGTGTCAATCTATCAACTACCCATATATACACAAGAATGAAAATAGGTTATAAATGAACACATATATTATCAAATTGGAGGAAATTTGACCGAATTACCATTTTACATGAATGTGTTTTGTGAATACATATAAATATATATTCTCACAAGATACATGAAAACACCCTATAGAGAACACAAAAATTTTAACAAACAAACTATCAACTACCCATATATACACCATCCGCATAAAGAAGATATTACGATCAAGTAGAAACAGAAGAACAATATGATTATATAGGATTGATGTGATGGTGTGTAGCAGAGTAGAGGAAGCTAAAGCCCTAAAAATCCGAACATATAAACTATAAATTATTTTTTGATATTGTAAAAATAAATATGATTTTATTTTGATTTTATTCATTGAATATCTAAACCAACCAACAAAGAAAGATATTTATTTTGATTTTAATTATCCATTGAATATCTAAACCAACAAAAAAATCTATAATATCTCAACTGATTTTGAAATTATAGGGAAATAAAAGAAAATCCAAAAATTCAAGAAAATGACACATAGGATATGCAGATTAATTACTAACTAAAAATCCAAACTTAATTAATTATTAACAAAAAAATTCCTACAATAAAGGAGAAGACGTCACATGGGTTAGACGACTTCTCCTTTAGTATTATACTAGTGTAATTCTTGTGCCTTGAAGGCACGGGAGTTTGATCCATTTTAATTTAAACATCAGTTTATATATCTATAGAATATTATATTAATATATACTTGTTTACAATAAAAATATATATAAAGTATTTTTTTATAACCTATAAATTAGTTGGAATTTGGAAAGAGATACAATACAAAATTTGAAAATGATTTAATAAGGTAAAGTAGTAATAATACTCAAACACACCGCCTAATATAATTTGAAATAAATATATAATTATTATTAGTAGGATAAATCTAAAAGGTAAATATAAGCTCCCAAACAAAGATTAAAAAAATCATAAGCGCATGATCGTGTGAATACTTGTGAAGTTATGTAGATATACATAACTTTTTTTTTTCATGAATAGTGAAAAAAAAATACCAAGACCTTAAAAGGTAGAAAAGTGATCTAAGAAGCCCTGTAAAATAAGCATTAGTCATGCTTGTAAGTTTTAAAATATTATTTATTTTTCGATAGTCATTTAAGATGCCTAAAATAAGTAAATTGTAAAAAAAAACTTTTTTGGCTCTAATTGATTTTTATAATTAATTTTTGAAATTAAATATTCACAAATTGATTATTTTTCCTAACTTCGTAAAAAAAAACTTTTGCAAGCCTTAAGATATTGAAATTATAATAAGGGCTTTACAGGTTATTGAAATTTTTTCCGATCTTTGATATTACATGTTCGTTGTATGTAGAAATTATGGTAAATCAATAATTTCAATACCCAAGAATAAAATAAGCCAAGATTTGACGAAGGTTCAATGTACGTAGACGATTAAAATAGATCACAAATTGACATACATGACACAACATATCAATTTAAATAATATTTTATAGTATGAAAAATAGAAAACAAATATGTTTAAAATAGGAAACGGATATTTTAAGATTTCAGCAATAATATCGACCAATAAGAAAAGGTCATTTGAATAAAATATTCAACTTTAATTGTGGGCGTGTCACGTCAGCAAAATGCTAGCAGAATTAGTAATATTAATAGATATTGAAAATTGAAATATATTGAATGAATATTGATATTGATTATTATATTTCTAATACTTCTCTCCCAAACTACAAATGACATACTAATCGCAGGAGAAGAAATATCAAAAGAGAGATAGAAAAAGATTTTGAAAAAAGGTTTAGGATGCAACCCATCCACTACAATAGTCTAAATGAATATCTCTCACTCATCAACACGGAAATCACTGCCGACGACAATGTGAAGCGAACTGAAAAGATATCGAACCAAGAAATCAAACATGCTTTCTTTTCAATCGGGAAAGATAAATCCTCAGGTCCTGACGGAATGACAGCAGAATTCTATCAGAAATATTGTGGTATTGTAAGCTCATCAATCATTAAAGCAATTAAAGGATTCTTCAACTCTGGTAGAATCCTTAAACAAATCAACCACACTTTTATCACATTGATCCCAAAATGTGACAACCCGACAACTACAAATCACTTTAGACCAATAAGATTATGTTCCACGATTTACAAAGCTATAGCCAAGATCATTGCAGAAAGGATGAACCCAATTCTACAGAAATTTATTCACCCCCTCCAAGGGGCCTTTGTATCTAAAAGGGCTATATATCCAGGACAACGTCCTAATAACCCATGAAATATTTCACTCATTCAAGAGTAGACGCGGAAAAGAAGGTTGCATGGCCGTCAAAGTACGTAGATATGGAAAAGGCATATGATATATTGGAATGAGACTTCGTATTCAGAGTGTTAGAAAAATTCGGCTTCTAGCAAAAATTTCGGACATGGATAGAATAATGTGTCAATACTGTCTCATTCTCAGTCTTGGTAAATAACAGCCCCACAGACCCTTTCATATCAGGGAGAGGCATCAGACAAGGAGACCCGCTCTCACCCTATCTATTCATCATAGGAGCAGAAATTCTTGCAAGGAAGCTACAAGCCACTTCTAACCAGATAGACAAATCCATTGGATTCAAAATATCTAGATTAGGAATGAAAATCTCATTCCTATCATTCACGGACGATATGATGATATTCGCCAAGGTGAACCAAGACTTGTGTCGAGTGGTGAAGAATATTATTGATGACTACTGTGTCATATCCGGACAAAAGGTCAATTTTCACAAATCGGCCTTTCAAACTACCCTAAAAGTTCCGAACAATGCAAAACAATTGATCCAAAGTACGATCCATATAACAAACCAGATAGCACTTGATAAATACCTCGGTTTCCCACATTATCAATGGTCGAGTCAACTGAACCACATATGAAGAAACAGTAGCAAAAATCAGGCAACAACTCACGAAATAGAAAGCCAACTCCCTCTCACAAGAAGGAAGGGCAACCCTAATAAGATCAAACCTAGCAACTAAGCCAAACTATATTATGCAAAATTTTATCCTCCCCACAACAATCCATAAAGAACTTGACCGAGTAAACAGATGCTTCTTATGAAACAAAGATCAATCCTTCTCTCCCCTTATTGGATGGGACAAGGTTTGCAAGCAGAAACGGTTAGGAGGCGCAGGAATACATAAAACAAATTAAAGATATGAACCAAGAACTACAAATGAAATTGTTTTGGAAAATCTTAGCAGAGCCGTGTAACCCGTGGGTCCAAGTGATCAAAGAAAAATATTTGAAAGAAATCCCCCTCCTTGAGTACGAGCGAAAACGTAGTTCATCTTGGCAATGTGCCAAAACTAATGGAACTAAAAGAAGAATTCTGCAAAGGATTGATATAGCAAATAGGAAATGGAAAGACGATCAATTTTTGGAAGGATATATATCTGGCTAGATGAAAAACCATTACAAGGTCGACAACATCCCAAAATCACAATCAACGAAAATGATAAGGCGAAAAAAATACATCGACATCAACAAGAAATGGAATATTGATGAACTATCCAACATCCTCCCGATGGATGTAGTCAACAAGATCGAGAACATTTATATACCAGAACACGAAATAGAAGACAGACTATACTAGAAACCAAGTAAAAATGGATGGTTCAATACGGCAAGTGCCCTAGCACACATCACAAGACAAAATACAGAAGAAACCAGTGACACAACATGGATATGGACCCTAGACACATTCCCGAAAGTTAAAAACTTCATCTAGAAACTTGCACTAGATGGAATCCCGACGAAAACCAGACTTGCAAACAAAGGCATTCATGTTCCACTAACTTGCACGTTGTGTGATCGAACGGATGAAAGCCCAATCCATCTCTTTACAAATGCAACCACACCCTACAATGATTCACAAAATTGACCTAGACATTTAAAAAGTGATTCGAGACATCGACACTAGAAACAAATTGATCAAAAACATTGTATGTGAAATTTTTACTAAACTCAACCCTGAGCAAAAAGGAAGACTTGTGATGACATGGTGGAGCTTATGGACAAGCAGGAATTGGAAAGTGTTTGAAAATTTTAATACAACATCCATCCATACTATGGAGAATTACACCAAACAACAAATACAGAGCTAGGTTGCCTCTAAATTGACCTTTGAAGAGAAGCCCACATATTACCACCAGAAAACTCGAACAATTGAGCCACGAAGAAGAAGAAATTTGAGATGGAGCAAACCAGATGAAGGATCTTTCAAAATTAATTTTGACGGATCTAAACTGCTTTCGGGTGAAGCTTCTGCAGGTTTCATTATCAAGGACCATAGCGAGGCAGTCATCGATTGCGACAGCTTCAGATGTGGGCATATTTGAGCTTTGGCTGTGGAGACTCTGACGATTAAAGGAGGCATCGCCAAGGCGAAGGAGCTTCGGCTACCCAGCATCATGATTGAAGGCGACAACCTGACCATCATCAATTGTTTGCGAGGTCTCTGGTGCTGCCCTTGGGAGATCGAGATGCCGATTTCCGACACCATGCATGTTCCTACTCCAACATTTTGCAAGGGTGCAATTCCGCCATGTTTTTCGGGAGGTCAACTCGACCACCGACAGGATCGCGCGACTCATCCACACAACACCCACGCGAGACCTCCTTGCTGATTCTGCTCTGCGAGTCCTCATCCGCAAGGATGCCCTTGGGTGGTGGTCCAGCCGGGCCTGACCCCATCTAAATTTTTACCTTATCAAAAAAAAATTTAATACTTGGTCTCAATCCAAGTATTGTGAAAATAATTAAAATAAAATAAAACCGTTTTAAATTATTGGGAACACACTCCGCTCCACCTTCTGCTTATTCGGTTGCTTGATTGTTCATGGGTTGAGTTTAGTTGGTGTTTTTGGTGTGCCTTTGGTGTCTGGTATTTCGTTAGTTGTTGGTGTGTGTACAATGTGTCTCGGATGGTCGGGGTCGAGGCTGTGTTTTCACGACAACTCCTTTGTTCGGGAGGCGCTTCCCTTGAGTTATGTCTTTACACCACCAAGGGATCGTGCCCTGCTGTACCTGCTCTTCAACAATGCTACTTTGGTAGTGCCCAACTCGTCTTTCACTAGCTTCTTCAGCTGAAGTACTGACTTCTGGCTCCCCATGATTTCATTGAGGACATCTCTTCCTTCCCTGTTTAGTCAACTGCAGATCGTCGAATTGTTGGTTTTATATTGTCCTTGTTTGTGACAATTTTTCCCTATGCCGGTGACTATCGAGAATTAGACTTGTCTTCTCTCAAATTTTTACTTCATGAAAAAAAAAACTGTTCGGTGTATAGCGAATTTCCTTGGTAGATAATGTGCTTGTCTTTTCAAGACACATTTTAATAAGCTACAAGTTATATCAAATATTTTTTTTATCAATTTTTTTTATTATAAAAATCACACTTATTAATAATAAACTTTTTAATGAATAAAAAAGTCAATATAAAAATAAAGATATTAACAATTTCTTAAAGTGCGCTTAAAAAGTCAAACCCATAATATTTAAGATGAGACAATGTGATAAAGATTTCATTAATGGACATGTCAACTTGTCCTTACTTCCTTGTCGAAAAAGTAAAATAAGATTTGAGTTAATATTTGCAATTAAATCAAAATATTTGTTTATATAAATTACAAAAAATCAAGCTATTTTATTAGACTTGTCAAAACATGACCTAACTCGAAAATTTTGCTTTGAACACACTGTTTTAGACCCGGGATCCGAAATCGACCGAACACAAATGACGACCTATTGGGTCAAAATCGACCCGATGAGTTAGTACAATGTAAATGCTACAGATGCACCAGATTGATTCCACATAGATTCGTCATGTAATTGTGTTCGTTAAAGTCATTCATAACTTACATAACGTATATATTTTATAATTATTGTATATCTAGAACACTTATTTGTATAAATATGATTTTTTATGCTTAAAAGATTTATATAATATTATCATTATAATCATATTTATAAATTTAATTATAATATTATTATTTAGTTTAATTTGACATATTTATATTATATTTTAATTTTGATAATGTTATAATATTTTTAAAAAAGTCTATAAAAAGTTTTGAGTTTTTTTACCCGTTAGGTTGACCCGAACCCGGGTTTGACTCGATCAGAAACAACCAGTAACCTGATTGATTCGAAACTTGATTTACCCGGGACCCGAATGACCCTAACTTGAACCCAATTCGAATAACTCGATTGACAAGTCTATATACATAGCTAATTCATCAATAGCAAAGTGTAACAAAATTAGGGTAAACTGGTGTAAATACCCGTGCCTTGAAGGCACGAGATTTTGATTCATTTCAAATTGAATATCGTTCTATATATCTATATATAATACTATATTAATATATACTTGTTCACAACAAAAATAATATGTATAAAGTATTTTTTTAATTTATAAATTAGTTGGAAAGCGATACAATATAATTTTTTAAATGATTTAATAAGGTAAAGTAGTAATAAAACTCAAACACACCACCTATTATAATTTGAAATACATATATAATTATTATCATTAGGATAAAACTAAAAAGGAAAATATATAATGATTACAAAAATCATAAGCACATGATTGTACGAATACTTTTGAAGTTATGTAGATATACATAACTTATTCATTATTTTCATGAGAAAAATGGCTAGAAAGAGGGAGAAATAAATAGAGAAAATAAAGGTAAGATGGTTACAAAAAAGTGATCTAAGGCGTGTCATCTAAGATGTAAAATAAGCAATGCTTGTAAGTCTTAACTAACTTTTAAAATATGTAAATTGTAAAAAAAAAAACTTTTTTGGCTCTAATTGATTTTTATAATTAACTTTTGGAATCGAATATTCACAAATTAATTATTTTTACTAACTTTAAAAAAAAAATTGCAAGTCTTAAATTATTGAAATTATAATAAGGTACATCTAGGGTGTATAAAATAAATATAGATATAAAATATTCATTTTGGGGATAAATATTTTTTTCTTTGATATTTGAAGCCAAACACCCAAAATTAATCATAAAAGAGTGTTTATTTGTTTATTTTTAAATGATAATATATGCAAATTTCACATTTTCTTTTCTCAAAATTCTTCAATTTTTGTTTGTAGATCTTAAAATGTTATTCTTTGTATTCCAAATAGTCATTTAAGATGTTTAAAATAAATGTAGTTTATCTCTAAAAAATCTTTTGTTACACATTTATATAGATGTCATGTAGAATGTGTAGAGTAAGTATGGATTTAAAATATTCATTTTGGATAATTATTTTTCTCAATTTTTGAAGGTTAACAGGTGCAAAAATAATTTCTTCTTAAAATTATTGATGTTTTGCTTCTATCTCCAAAAATATTTAAAACAATTCAATAAAAAAATTAAGATGTCTATATTGTATAATAAATGTAAATTTTAAAAAGAAATATATAATATTATTGATGAATGAAATGTATAAAGAAAGTCACGATATCAATGAAATAATGATAATATCCAAAATTGTGGTCCGACGTATCAATGTACATAATCTTTTCTATGAAAAAATAAAATAAATATATTTAAAATAGATAAAAAAATTTGATATAATTAGCATATCAATTTAAATAATCTTCGTATAAAAAATAGGAAACAAATATATTTCAAATAGGAAACAAATAATTTCAGCAATAATATTGACCAATAAGAAAATACCTTTTGAATAAAAAATTCAACTTTAATTGTGGGCGTGACACGTCGGTAAAATGCTAGCAGAATCTATATCTATATACATATACTAAAACCGATGCATAGCGTCCTGCGTGGCGGCGTGTGAGTGAATCTGCCTACGTGGCGGCGCATGAGTGCGTCTCGCAAAACTTTCTCCCGTCAAAAAGGAAATCTAATACAAATAATTAAATCTATATAATTAAAACTATATCAATAATAATAATAATAATAATAATAATAATAATAATAATAATAAATATTATATAAGGAAAAAACTATATCAATATAACACAATCATCAATAATAATAATAATAATAAACTATATTATAATTACCATCCATCCATTTTCCTAATAGAGAATAAATTATATTATGTCACCCAATTACCATATGCAAATTATATTATATTCACTCAATTTCCATCCTATCTAATCTAATCATATACTACGTATATCTTATCTATGTCAATTTCCACTATAAATAATAATCTAAATAACTACTTTGTCTGAATCTAAATATTGTATTAATACCTAAATTTAGATTATTAACGTAGATATATAAGAAGGATTATTTATTTGTTGAAATAATAATCTAAAATGCGTAGTTTTATCTAATTAACAACTTTGGCATATATAGATATACAAATGGTCATATAAGTATATCTCCATCTGGATTATAAATAATATATCCAATGGACGGTTTATATATAAATTACAACATATGGACGGGACCTAAAAAAGAAATTAGGTTCATCTGATTGCCATGTAGACGAATTTTATGGCGGGTCTTTGGGGTCTAGCGGGTCTTGGTGACCTTGAAGGCCTTGACAGAGGGGTGAGGTAAGGGGTTTAGGTGGGGGTGTAGGCGGGCCTTGAAGGGTTTTTTTAAAGCAGTTATCATAATTACCAAAAATATTAATAGATACATAGTAGTAAATATTTGATAGATGTTATCGATTATTTTTTGTGGAAAGAATTATTTATATCAAAATTAATTATTTCATATTTATTTTTATTTATATCTATATTATTTTTTAGGAGAATGAGTTATTTAGATCTAGATTAATTATAATCTTATATTTTTAGTTATTAGTTTAATTATCATAATGTCATTCATATTTATTTATTTATTTATTTTCATATTTATAATAGGATTTTTAATAGATAATAAATATAATTTTATAATATCGTGTTAACACATTCCCGTGCAGGGGGACGAGGCATACACTAGTTAGTAATAATAATAGAAGATAGATAGATAGATAGATAAGATGACAAAATTAATGGGTGAATGTGCAAAATTAATTTACAAAGCTTGTTTATATTGATAGCAAAAGTCTTACTGTAACAAAATTTATAACATTAAGAAGTAACGGCGTCAAAATTAACGGCCCGCTCTCTTTCATCTCTGGTTTCTCTCCCCCACGCTCTCTTTCGGTGAAGACGACGACTGAAATCCTCAATTCATCCGCCGATCTCCAATTCAACTCCCCGGATCTGAACGAGATCCCCCGACGCTATTAGATCGGACCAATCCCATCCCAAATTTGCCTCGCCGCTGTCTTCTCCGATCTCCGCTGACCATCCCTCAGCCCACAATAGGGTTTTATTGGGGCTTTTTTAGGGCTGTATGTGTTAGCAAACGATCTTCTTATCTTCTCTCTCAAGCCAGAGAGAGATCCTTATCGTTCTTCTGTCCTTCGCTTGTTCTCTGTAAGTCGTTTTTCTCCCTCTCCTTAGATCTCTTTTCGGAACGATTTCGGTTTGACGATGTTCCCGAAACGGAAAACTACAGGCTGTGCGGCCTGTCCCACGAATCCAACTCGAGCTATTTGTTATTTTAGGGCGAGTGATTAAAGGAATTGTGAAATTCACGAGTCTTTGTTAGGGCGAGTGGTTTGAGCCCTTGAGGTCTTATGTCCAATTTGATTTGAAGTTTTTGATTTGTAATGATCTGTCTAGGTGAGTCAGACGCAGTTTGATTCATGATTTGCTTATCTTTAGCTCACGCATCTGATGACGTCGACTAACAAAGGCAGTGTAATGCCCGCAGTTGTGGAATTTGCGGCAGAAGATAATATTTTATTGGTTTTATGCCTGTTCTTCTGCAAGGATATTTCTTGTTGATCCCCGTTTATAAACCTTAATCTTTTGCTAATAGTGGCTACTGTAATGACAAAATGCTTTAGGTTTTATTGGTTGTTTTTTTTTCATTGATGGTTGTTTTCTTGTTGCAGTGATTTTATTGGGATCTTGTGAACTTGGTGAGGAGCCGGATTCAGTTTGAAAATGGTTTCCTTTGAGATGGATGACAGAAAGAGTGAGTTACCTTGAATCCCTTTAGTTTATCTAAATTTGTGTTTCTGCAGAGAATAAATCAGGGCTATCCTAGTCCATGCCTCTTATGAAACATGTGCTTGCTTGTTATTAAAAGGATTTATCCATATTTCCGTGACTGCATTGGGGGAAGCATCCTTGTAATGCTGTGCATGAAATTTGATTAATGATTGGATTTTCTTATCACTAGGAGTTACAGAAAGGTGATTTTGCAAGTAATACTGTGATATGTAATTTTACATTTTAATGGTGAACTAGTATATGTCATCACATCACTCTTTTTTTTTGTCTTCGGATTGCCACGGTGGTGCTGCAAAGATTTATGATGGTTTGTTCAATGTTTTCTTCCTAGTTTCTTGTCTATTCTAATATAAAATGTACTTGATGTATTATGAGGCTTAGCGATCGGTCTCATTGTCTTGCAATTGTTAGTTTATCTCAAGAAGGTGCTTCTTTTAACTTGCTTATTATCAAGAAAAAAGAATGTTGCACCTATTAGTTGTTTTTACATCTCTTTGTAAGGAACATGTATCCGAACTGCTTATAATTCAATGTTTAGTTGCTCACTTGCTACTGAAACTAATTTGTGCTGTATAAAGGCTGACAAATTTCTGGTTTGATTGGCACATGGAATTCAATTTGATGTTTATTTATTAGTTTTTGTCTCATCTCTAGATTTTCTATGTATGAGTTTTCATTGGATTTAAATATTGTCTCAGAGATTGGAATAGGGCTGACAATGTTTGGTGTCTTCTTCACATTCCTTGGGATCATATTCCTATTCGACAAGGGGCTGCTTGCCATGGGAAATGTAGGTGTCTTGAGCACTTTGAAATTTGTACACCATATTATTTTTTCTTGATGCTTTCAGTATGGTGATTTCTTGTCTTTCTTTCCATGTATAACGTGCACAGATACTGTTTATGTCTGGATTGGCATTGACCATTGGTCTAAAATCAACTCTGCAATTTTTCATCAAACCTCAAAACTATAAGGTATGATTATTTATCAGGAACATTCACCCCAATATCCGCTTCTGCTTTATTTCCATGCCCTTCCCATATATTCTCATTGGCTGCTACCTTCCGATGACTGCTCAGGGAACTATCTCGTTTGGTACTGGCTTCTTTTTTGTCATAATAGGCTGGCCAATCTTGGGGATGATTCTAGAGTCCTATGGCTTCATCGTACTTTTCAGGTCCGTCATTTACAGCAACCTGATTTCATGGTTCTGAATGTTTCTTTCTTGACATGTTCAGTAGTTTTATATTGATAATTTGTTTTTGCAGTGGTTTCTGGCCCACACTTGTTGTTTTTCTCCAGCGGATACCTATTCTAGGCTGGGTGTTCCAACTGCCTTATATCAGATCGGTATGTGACTGTTACGAGGCTTTACAGTATGTATGTTAAGCTGACGGTCATGCTGAGTTGTGGTTTGGTACTTTGGCTTTACAGTATGTATGTTAAGCTGATGCATTTCTGTTTGCTGTCTTTTTCTAACTGTAAATTTATTATGGGCTTGGTGAAGTGTATTATGATTTTAGCTTGGTTGGTGAAGTTAAAGGGGGGAAATTGTCACTTTGGTGATGCCTTCTAAGTTAGCTCTGCTGCAAGCAGAAAATCCTCCCTTTTTGCCAAAATATATCTGGAAAGGTTAAGAAGGGTAGTAGTTGCAAGGAAGTCTTGCTTTTGAGGATCTTTATTTATAAGGGCGGTTTGACTTCATAAAATTTCTTTATGATGGCGATCCCATTACTGTCATTAGTGAGAACTCATCACTGTTTGAAGAAACTACTTAAGGTAGCAAATATATTGTCATTATGATGGTGAGTGCCATGGCTGCCATATCCTTTATCCCTGTTATGATTTTACAATTCAAAAGATTTTGAAGGAACGTTTTTATTATGCTTGCTAGCATAGTTTTGAGTAGCGTAGTTGAGCCACTTTAGGTTATTCTGTATTTTGGTGATTAAGCATCTCCAATTGTCATTATTTATGCCTTCATATTTACCATCTCCATATGTATCTTGCAGTTGCTTGATAGGTATCGTGGAAAGAGGGTACCTGTGTGAACCAAATCAACAAACTTGCAAGAGATATGCGTACTCTGGCATTCTGAGTTGCAAGAATACAACAAAAGAAGAAAAAAAAGTAGATGTGAATCCTGTATTTCCCAGGTAATGGCTTGGAAACGTCAGCCGACAATTGCCACACAGATGCTTATGTTCCTTGCAGTTTCGCAAAATTGTTTGCTGACCTAGAAATATAGCTGTCTGTTTACATACCGACCTTAACTATTACATGGGATTCAATTGTTTGAGTCTGTTGAAAATGCATCTGATCCTTGTGGTTTTTGTGATGAACTGTTATTGTACATTCCCAAATCTTTATACAATTACCGGCTTATAGATTGCAGAATGTACAAACTCTGATATTTAAAGCAAATTTAAGACGAGAAGCGGTAAAAATAAAGATTTGGAATGAGTTCTTTCTACACTTGTAACATAGCCTACTTCCAGACCCAGTGGATGACGTGGACCCTTGTGCCGTCTATGAACCAAAAAAGAAAGGGTGGTAAACTAAAGGGAAAACTAATTAAAATACCCTCACCTTTGGGGGTGTGATAAAAATATATCACCAACTTTTAAATGTAACAAAAATATCCTGATCTTTGAGGGTGGTGGTAATATATTACCATGTGTTTTCTCACGGGTCAAAAATGTTAACAAGACACCCTACGCGGATTTTTTACAAGAGTTTTCTTGAACAGTGTCCTTAGGAAAAAAATAAAGAGTTGGATCGGGTTCATACACAACGCCGTTTCCTCTCTCATATCTTTTTCATGGACCGTGGTCGCCTCTATAATTGTCTTCCAGGTCTTCTAGGTAGCTCATGATTCCTCTTCAATGTCAGTCTTCCTCCCTCGTGATCGACTATCTTTAGTTGTCTCTCTCACATCTTCTTCCCCTTTGATTCGTTCACGGATTTGGATGGGTAAGTTTTTTTTCCCCTCTTCGTTGTTGCTGTTGGTGGTTTAGTTTTGTTGTCGGTTTGGTGTTAGGAATAGTCGTGTTGTGTTAATTTGAGACAATTTTGACCAAATTAGTTGCTTGGTTGAATCAATTTCGTTTTTCAGGTTTAATTTGTTATCTTTTTTATTTTTTTTCCCTAAGGAAACCGATCAAGAAAACCCAATTTTAGTGCTAATTTGTAAAAAAAAAAGGCTTCACGTATGTTGTCTTGTCAAAAAAAAATCCACGTAGGCTGTCTTGTCAGCATTTTTGAACCGTGAGAAAACACAGGGTAATATATTACCACCACCCTCAAAGGTCGGGATATTTTTATTACATTTGAAAGTTGAGGATATATTTTCACCATACCTCCAAAGGTGGTGGTATTTTAATTAGTTTTCCCTAAACTAAATATGCAAACAAACAATCCCATTGTTATACTTTGTGTAGATTTATATAGAGCCAACTTTTATAAGCGTAAACGTGTGTATATTTTTTAACCATTGTTATTTATATGCAATTCAATTTAAAGAAACGGGTATTGTTATCAAGTTTTTGTGTGGACAAAACTATAGAAAGTTACATTACCACATTTTGTGATAGATAGTAAGTAGTACTCCGTATTACTATGTAGTCCTCAAGGGTTTAACGTCTAGAGTTTTATCCACTCCATAACTTTGAATATAAATAACAACGGTTTGAGGTCCGGATGGATAACATATGAGAAATAAGAAGCAACACTAGAGAAAACGATTTGCCGCTTGTCATCACTGATTTGCTGCATGTCAGTAATGATAGGCAACAAATCAGTGATTAAATTTGAATAGAGAAAAGAAAGTACCAAAAACCAGGAGAAGAAAGAAAGAGAAAAAAGTCAATAGGAATTCAAGTTTCAGTTTAGCTACTTCACTACACTGACTACGCATTGAATTCAAAGCAAGGCTCCCATGAAATCCAAGGGAAACGATGACGGTGAGGCAAAGTTGAGGACATCGTCTTCTTCGAGGGAGAGCGTGGGAGAGAGAAACCAGAGATGAAAGAGGGCGGGCTGTTGATTTCGACAGCCCTCTATTGGTGAACAAAAAAAGGTTGTAAATTTTACTTATATTGGTAATTCACCCTTAAAACATACACAGCAAACTGGGATAGGAAGTGGCAGCGGAAGAACAGATGAAGAAGGACCTACAATGAATGAACTTTGGCAGTACAAACTACAAAGAAAGCCCCAAAAGAAAAATAAAAAACGAGGAAATTTCAAAGCAGGCAGATGTTGCAACAAATGGATGGCTGTTTCTTCCACCCCAACTCTTTTAAGGAGTAACCCATTCCTTACGGATATCGAACGTGTAATTGATTTCCAAGTAACACTTTTTATCGTCGTCCACAAACTGCAGGCAAAGAGCAAGCCAGAGACGGTACAACGTTAATGGAGGTTTTATGCAACGGCATATTGGAAGATGACTCTCCTTACTTCCTATGAAAATTAAGATTAGCACAAAAGCTTGCAGATATAGCAGTATAGCACTGTCCTAAAAACGATTATCAGCTTCCATCAGGGTGTCAACTTACATAGTTGTATACCTAGACTGAACGGAACATACTAATTATTTCCAAGTGATCAAGGGGCATCTAGATCATCTATGCCATGTACTTTAAACTAGGTCAAAACAAGAAAGCAGAATGTGTGCTTGATATGTATGTCTATCAGTCTATACCTTGGTCATAGCGTACAAACTGTGTTTCATCAACTATGCACTACTCTTTAAATTAAATTATGTAATTGATGCAAGTTAAACAATTAAGATTTAAATGAGAAAAGGATCCAAGAACTTCAACATAAATCATGTGCATTATATAAATGGAAAATGAACAAACGGACCTTTGATTTGGACGTGTAGGATCCCCTAGCAAATAAGCCAGAAGGCGTAGTCTCCTCTGGCATCTCATACACATAGGGCTCAGCTTGAGGGCTAAATGTTCCAAGCATCTCCTTTGTGCTGTACACTGAATTAAAGCAAACTTTTGGCCATGAGGATGATAATTGATAATAATATATCTTGCAGTCTTGCACATTCAAATTAAAACTAGTAATTCTGATCCAAATGGCCATTAAAAACAAAAGGATGGGTGTAAAACTAAACCTTTGACGCCAGTTTTCCACACAGCATTCGTGTACTTGAGGCCTGAAACAATGTTTCCAGAAACATGGAAAGTGAATCTCAACCTGTAACGACTGCCTTCCTTGAGCGTAAACCACAACCCTTTTGGTTTTCCACCTTCAGGTACAGATAGAAGCATGTCCGGTCTACCAGGTGAGAGGATAGCAAGACTGGTGATTCTCACTTCGGGTTCCAATGATTCTACAATCAATGAAAAGGGAGTAAGTTTATCCAACAAATCCAGGTGATGTTGTTTTCAATCACATTATACACAATTACCAAAAACATCATCAACTATAGACATTTTTTCCCACAGCATCATGTCAGAGGTATCCGGTAAGACTTATCAACTTCATCGGCTAATTCAATACTCCGTAGAAATATATATACCACCCAAGCAAACTGATTAAGTGACATATAGAGGAGAACAAAATAAAAAAAAAGGTTTCTGTATCATCCAAATATAAAGACAGACATGGCCACATGGGTGATTACCTCCAACATTAGTCAAATCAACACTTCCAAGAAGCTGCTCCTTCCACCTTCTCAAGCTCTCATCATCCTAACATTAATCAATTCCCATTGTATCCCAGGTTAAAACACAAAAAGAAATGGAACAACGATAACCATTGTTTAATCTGTTTCAGGAAAAATAGCCTACATATTCATTCAACCAGAAGAGCAAAGAAGAAATGAAACCTTATCTTTCTCCAATTGCTGTTTAATGGTATACTGAGGCCCCAAATCAAAGGTCTTCCCCTCTTCAGTCTCATCTTCTTCTTCCTCTTCAGTTGCACATAGAGAAGCTTCACTCATCTGTCTCCCAAGACTCTCCAATTCTCTCTCTCCTCTGACACTGCCATTCTCCTCACTTGCAGCTCTGCTCTGCTCTCCAATCTCCCTGTTTTTGGGCTCATCAAACCCCATACCTGCAGCCTTCAAAGACATAAACAACACCACTCAATTTTCCAAAACAGCCGAGGTGTGTGTGTGTGGCAAAACCCCCCTGTTCTTGGTTTTCTTTCCTGGGGCTGGAGCAAATCAAGAAGAGCAAAAACCAAGAAGAAAATTAAAGGTTTCTGGTACTATAGTGGTAAACCCAAAACAACCCACGTAGGGACTGGGATTAAAAGAGAGGGGGAAGTCAAAAGTAGGACCTGGTATGTTGTATTCTTCTTGATCTGTAATGGACTGGATTGGTGGGTGATGGATGACGATGACTGCCTAAAAACCAAAGTGATCGTGGATGCCACTACTAATTGTTAATACTTAGGGCCCCATCATATAGGAAATTGCTCATGGCCACAATGTATTTACAATTAGTGGCATCCACGATCTCTTCCAAGCTGAATTTTCTATTAGCTAATCACCCAACAACCTACCTCCATTGAAGAGCAAGAAAATTACTAAAAATTAGGTATGAAACCGGTTTAAAGCAGACCAATAACTGTGTAAAAGATAAATGAAGATCAGACCAAAATGTGGCAAAAAACCGGATCTTTTTTAGGTCTAAGAAAACCGGATCCACCTTGTGCCCGAAGCCCACGGATGCCAACTATGAGAAATTGATTCGCAACGAGACCAAATTTCAATTCGGACAATGGAGAATATTCAAACTAAAAACCCCAATCGCTTCATAAGTACGTCAAAACTACAATCCAAATGCACACCAGGCCAAATTTGAACAATGCAAGCCCCATTATCCAAACGCACCCCAAACCAAACCCTATCCAGTATAGTACCACATGCCCCATGCCCCATGTCCCATGTCCCATGGCACATACCTTACAAACAACTGAAGATTCGCCGCCGGAACCACCGCCGGAGTTGACAGCGCAGGTGCTGGTGCCACAACCACCAGCGCCACCTTCCTTCGCCGCCAGCACCATCTCCAACAAAAGAAACGGAGCAACGCGACGACTCACAGGAGCTCCTCCTTCGGAAATTTCCGACGAGCAAACGCCGGCGAACGGGGAACAAAAGAGACCGCAAATCGCCGGCCGCCGATGTTAGAGTTGAGCAGATCGAGAAAGCGAAAAGCGCGCAGGAGAAAAAGGAGACAAGTAGCTCAGATGCTCAGTGCTAGGGTTTCCAACACTGAAAGTACAGCAGTACAGCACTGTATAAACTATGGAGCACTACATTATAATAATAATAAAAAATACTCCGTATATATAAACTCCGGTCCGCGATTGTATTTTTTCATGACCCGGAATGGACCCGGTCGGATATTTCAAACCGGGTTTGAATTGCGTTTGTGCACCTCCACATTAAAAAACATACGGAGTATTCAATAATTAATACATTAGTACTGTACTACCTCCGTTCCAAAATACATGGGCTTTTCCTTTTTGACACGTTTTTTAAGGAGCGAAAAACTCTATGAAATATTATTTTTTTTAATTAGATTTTTTATATAATTTGATACTTATTAGTAATAAGTATCAAATGATATAAAAAATTTGATTAAAAAAATAATATTTCATAGATTTTTCGCTCCTTAAAAAGCGTGCCGAAAACTAAAAACCCATGTATTTTGGAACGGAGGGAGTATTAAACAAATTCGTACGTTGTTAGAGACTAAATGAGGAACCAACAACAACATATTTAGTCGGTTTTTTAATAAACTCCCAATTGCTATTTAATTAGTCGGTTCTTTTTTTTTTTCCTTTTTAAAACTGTAAGTCACAAATAAAATGGTAAAAATGGTGAGTAACTTTAATGCATCATCAACATTCAACAAGTACAGATTCACACATCCAAGCCTGTTTTGGTGTCCATCTATTAATGATGTGTTAGCTAGCTATAGCTATCATGATGTATACTTGTACATGGGTAGTCGGTCTCACGTACAAATGGGTCATGAACACTTGACGCCAGTACAACAAAATGCCGATTAAAATGAGGGAAATCATTGGAAGATTTTTTTTTTTATTAGGAAAAAATTTGAGGTCAGACATATCTGAACTTCGATAGCCGATAAGTCGGTCATCGAACAAGACGATGACATAGTCAAGCACTACCCCGAAGCAGCACCGTAGGCCAGCGACACATCAGGAGTCACATATGGGCAGTGAAGACGAACCTCCAAGGAAATATTCTTTCAGAGAAAGGAGACGTCTCGATACACACTGTCACGACCTCATGTGACACACAACCCCATCAACGGAGAAGAAAATCCAGTCACGCCAAACGAAGAGACACACAACGCCCGAACCAAAAGCACCAAAAACTCAAGCATGATTTAAGCAACCCTACAGGGATTTATATATTACTACCTCCGTCCAAAAATACATGGGTTTTACTATTCATGCACGTTTTTGTAGGAGTTAAAAACTATATAAAATATTAACTTTTTTATTAATTTTTTTTAATAATTACAAACTTATTATAGTAAAAGCCCATGTATTTTTAGACGGAGGGAGTATTTGTTTTATTATTGTTTTTAATTTTTATTTTCAAATTTATTTAATCCAAATTTCTTTGGGTCAGCTTTGGATCCAAGACAAAAGTCTTGGGCCCAAAGCAAGGGCCTTGCTCCAACCCAAGAAAGTGCACACAAATGCGCAGCCTAGGGAAAACCCTCATCGGAAGCGAAGAAGCAGATCTGACGGAAGAGAAAAGGGGCACCGAGGCAGCGGAATGAAGCCGACTCGCCGGGATCTGGGGTGGGGGATGAAGGGATGGGTCAACGCGTCAAGGGGTCGAGCGCCCATGGAGTAGACCCGAAAACGCCGGACAAAATCCAGGGAAGAATCGGAGGGACCAACCAGCGAATAGGGCAAGGGCAACCAGACCGGGAGGCACCGGCCAAGGAGAGCCAAGGCTGGGCTGGGAGAGGGGATGGAACCGAAACGAGACATTTCTATTCGAATCAGTCGGAGACGAGGTAGAGGACTGGATTTACAGAGTACGACAAAACTGAGCCCGAACAAGGAGACACGAGACATTTCTATTCGAATTTGTTGAGAACAAGAGGAGCATGATAACCTTGTCCAAGAAACTTCAAAAGCCCTAAGAAAAATGATCTCCCGGAGGTGAATAGGGTTCCCGATGAAGGGTTGGACTTGCTCAAAAAGGAGCGATATTACCATTCACGGAGCAAGTCCGGAGGCTCACCGGAAAGGACTTGTGGGTAGTACCCATAGATTCCCGGTTCGAACCCCGGAATGGTCGCTTTTATTTACCAATATAAGGAGCAAGTCCGAAGCAAGGCCCGAATGAGGAGGAGGCGAAGGGGTAAAGAGGAAGGAGATAAGGACCCCGAAAGGGTGGATTGGGCTCCCGAAGGAGATGTAGAGCTCCCGGAGGAGATTTAGAACTCCCTTAACAGAGAGTGTTTTTTCTTTGTCTGCAGTTGAAAATTATCACAGACAGATCATTAAATTTTATCAATCTCTTTTGAATGTGCTTGTTGTTGAACAAACGAAGAATATAACGAAGATCTTTGTTGGCCTCTTTGCACACTTTTTTTTAATCAGGAAATAATTTAGGTCGAATAATTCTATTTGATAGCATTTTTACGGATGATGTCTTGAAGATCTGTATCGGTGTAAATGTCAAAACCTGTGGCAAAGAGCAAATGTGTGCAACCTTATCAGCCACTCTGTTGTCATTTCGGGACACATGAGAGAAGGAGACTTCTCTCACACTCGACAACAATGTTTTGATATCAAACATCACCAGTTCAATTTCCCATTGGCATATAAAATTTGTTTTTAAATTAAATGATTTATGATTATAAGGGAGCCGCCTTCAATTTGTAACTTGTTTATACCCAATGCAAGAGTTTAGATTATTCCACGTCTTAATGTCAAAGCCTTAGCTTTCAACGGGGTCTGGTTGTCAATTCTATCATAGCCAATTTGGATCATTCTACCCTCCCAATCATGAATGATGTAGCCATTTGAGCGGTCATTGTTATCAAGTGTAGATATATCGAAGTTTAATTTAAACGTACCAACAGATGATTTTCTCCGCTTAGCGGCTTTTGTCATAGTTTTGACTTTGTATGGTTGATAACATTATCATTTCGAAAACATTGAATATCATCCTCATTTTCATAAATTGAGGTTTTCTTCAAAATTTCCAAGTGAGTTGTGATGACGTGTGTAACAGATTTCTGATTTGGAATGAGTTTATTTCTAAAGATTGTTTGATTTCTGATGTACCATATAGTCCACCAGGTTACCACTAGTTTCTCATTTTCAGATTTTGTAAGAGTCTTTTCAATTAATGACAAGATATGAGAGAAATCTCTCGAATTTGCAATCAAGTTGATTATATAGCATGATTTGTACACACAAGCAATGAGAGATGAAAACTAGAAAACTAACATTATAAAAAAAATGTGTTTCATCTTCAATGACATTGTTACAGAGTACACAATTTTGCACACTCTTTGTAGTTGTATGTTTTGTAGTTGTATGTTGTAAGAGCAAGTGCAACAACTTTGGTAAAAAAAATTATAAAATAGAGATTAAAATCTCAAAAAATAAAATAAAATTTGACTCTTTGTGCCCGTAATCATTTGGTATTTGCCAAGTTTTAGTCTCATTGAGTAGCTTTAAAGTTGGAATGTATTATTAATGAATTTATGGTATTAATTAGGTTGTGGAGAGGAAAATGAATAAACCTAACTTTGAAATTCTTACACCAAAAAGGATTACGAATTGAACCAACTTTCACAATTTAAGAAATCTAGTTTGTCTTGGATTCAAAGTTTTTTTTTATCCTGCAATGATTTATGTATCATCACATTGTATTCATTTCATTATAGTAGAAAACGCTTAACCTTGTTTTTTTTTTTTCATACTTAGTGAAGAAGGAAGAAGTTCACCAATTAAGAAACTCACAAATTAAATTGTTACAGAAATTAAAATATCGTCCATATTAAAAGAATGTCATTTTCATATCTATCCATTATACATTTTGACAATAAGATAGTTTAAACCTAATTAAAAACGGTTTTAAAACTAGTCTAACAATCATTATAAGATACTCCATCAGTTCAGTTTTAATCGACGTTTTACCACTTAGCACAAGAATTAATAGAGCATCTACTATTTACTCTGTATCATTCAATATTCAAATTAATAATGCAATAATTACGAGAGAAGAAGAAATCAGGAAGTTCAAGGGCCATAATTGCTGATTGCATGCTTTGAAAATAATGATAATTAATTACTCCGTACTAAGAAGGGAGGGAGTAATACTATTTACAATCTCGGGAGAATAAAAAGTGATTGTGGGAAGGTACTCCTAATTAATTTAGACCTAGATGTTATCAAAACGACAATTAATTTAACAGATGCAAATTTTGCTAAAACGTCAGTTAAAACCGAACGGAGGGAGTATTAAGATCATTGTTCACGGAAAAGTATCATCAAATAATTCGACTAAACCTACCATATATATTAACAAATTTGTACTTAAGTTTCTTAAAAAGCATATCAAAAAGCCAATGATTTCGATCATTTTAGGTGGGGTAAAGAAGTGAAGCAGGATTAGGAAATCTATAGTCATATTTTCAATCATTAAAAATAAATAAATACGGAGTAAAGAAAATAGAGAGAGAAAAAAATATCCGTTTGGGGATCGGGATTTTGAACCCGACGTGAATCGAACACGCAACCTAACCTTCTGATCTGGAGTCAGACGCGCTACCATTGCGCCACGGATCCCCTGTTGATGTTTCATTGAAATTATTGTAGTTAGTATATTCTTTATCATTGAATTGAAGCGAATCAAACGATTTTATCCAGACTCCAGAGAGGCGCAACGGCCGATCGAAATCAACGAGGGAGTCAACAATGGCGGCTGCTCATATGAGCAGCGTCGCCGCCGCCGGTAAGCCCTCAAAAGGTGGATCTGGACGGAGAGACGAAGTTTACGTCGCAGCGACGCCGTTGCGGGGCACGAAGGGACCGGGGCAGCTCTTCCTATCGGCGGCTTTCTCGCTGCGCGTGTGGGATTTGCAACACTTCATGCTCATCGTTAAGCCCTCCTCTCCTCCTCTCTCTCAGGTTCTCTCTCGATTATCTAATTGAATCAGTAATTGAGCTTGTGTACAAATTGTTTTCGAGACATTGATGAAATTCGCATATGAAAACGCGATTGAGCTAGTTTCTGGAGTTCGATGAGGTTGTTAGGTGATAATTAGGTGGAGTTGGATGATCTCGGTATCGAGATAGTAATGAAACAATTCATACAAGTTGATATAAAGAACAAAGGTCACAACTTTGAGGAAATTACGGTTTCATGAGATTGACTGTGATGAAATTCTGGTAGAATAATCAGTGTATCTGATTGGCATTGCATCGTTTTGCAGGCTGTTGTTTTCGATTTTCAACCTGAAGATCCCGAAAACATATATGTTGCTCTTGCTGCTCTATCTGGTCAGCCTGTACCAGGTTAGCTGCTGGATGCCCTCATGAAAAATGGTATAAGAAACAAGTGCTTGAGATATGCCATTGAAGTTGTGAATTTTCCGAGGGGCTTGCGCTTGTTTCGCTTCCTTCTTTTTATTATGCAACCTGCTACACATTGTACTTTCAGGGGCTATTTTGGAGAGGAAGATAAGTAGGCTTCCGAGGAACAGATGTTGGCTGGTTGGATCTTCCTCGTCTGATGCTCTAGAAGAAGCTCGCGAATTCAATCGTACCTGGGGAACTGATCTGCGCATTGGTCGTCATGATTGTCGTGATTATGTGAATGGTTAGTTCAACTCAGTGGCTTTCAACACCTGTTATAGCTTGTTGTTTTAGGTGATGTATATAAATCAGAGTCTCTTAAACAGGCTGTAAGGGACAGCATCGTCATAGTGTTAACGACTCAAAGTAGACTTGCAGTTTCATTGCTCTGTTGCTGGATTCAACTGGCCATTTTGTTTACAATTTGATTTTTTACTGACTTAATTCATTTGTTCTCTCCAACATGAAAATTAAAATGAGAAAATGAATCTCAGTATAATTTCATTCGATTCCTTTTATGTCATTCCTACCTAAACACCCCATAAGAGTATTGTTTGACTTGCAAGGGTTGGCTGAGCTGCTGACAGGCAAAAAGTGCGTTTTGGAGCAACTGAGGCACAGTTCTAGCAACACCAGTTCAATCCCTTAGTCAGAAAATACTTGTGCTTTGATTGTAAATCTTTGAAATTATCCGAGGTGATATTGCCAGCATGTTGGTCAGCACTCTGCCTTGTGCAAGATTTCTCTGTTTTCTTGTGAGCGTTAAAAATTGTACTCAGTACGAAGTTTGTGAATACTGTTTGGTTGCTCACTTGTTCATATGAGATTGGAATCTGAATATATATATCCTTTAAGACATCTAAATACAAACGTTATCTGTGGTATCATTAGCATCCCTTATATATGCCTGATGGTTATCGTCGTTCTTAGTAGTGACTTGCAGCGCTGCGAATTTGACGATAAAGCGATATGCAGCCCCACTGCTCGTGGTTCCCCAAACATATAACAACAGGTTAGCACTTTTGTGCACTTCATCAACATTATCCTTCTTTGTTTGAGCTTCTGAATTTGTTCCTTTCTCCATTAAGTTTAATCAATACGATACTACCTTCTAATGTTAGAAAGTCATTTATGTTTTTGGACTGGGATGCTGAGATTGGTTGGATTGCATTGAACTATCTGTTTTATTTTTGCCAAATTACCATCTTCACTTATGCTTTTGTTGATTGGTGAACGTTGTCTTTCATTGCAGGACCACCAATGGATCCTTCTAGTGCCCATGGAATAATTACATTTCCAAAAGAATCATCATGGACATTGCAACTTGATTGCTTGTCCTTTCATTTGTTTTCGTCCAATGAAGTAGTGTAGAAAATGCTTATCAAAGTCAACTTCAAAGGAGTATATGATGACTGGCTATGTTAAAGCAACAACAACAGCCGAGATGATGATTCAGAGAGAACCAGATAAAAGAAGTAACAGAAACTCACATAATGATCACACAGGAATACACAAGATAGTTGGAAGGCAGAACCATACACTTAAAAGGAAGGAACTACACATAAAATACTTAGACTGGATACTTTATGGTTTGAATTTACTGCCATTCAGTAGACATTTACAGTTAATGCTCATCTTTATAGTAGTATTAGTATCTATTCCCACATCTGATATGGAAGCCAACTGATTTTGGCATATGATGCTTTCCAGTTTCCACTCCACCTATAGTGGGAAGAAAAATGAATGGTAACCATGTCTTATATTCTTTACGAAGGTAAATTTCTTCTGTTTTGGCAGGAAATTAGAGGCTCATCATGCTAGTGTGGGGACATCGACATTGATAGTAAAAAAGCATTCAGGCAAGTTCTATACTATTATTTCCTTACCATTATGTGTGCTCTACTTTAGTTCATCATTATCTTTTTATATCTTCAAGGAATTTATCAACTTTGAGATGTAATGGAGTTAGCAAATAGATCACTGACTTGTGCTCAATTTCTTCTTGTATATAGTCCTATGATTGATAGCAATTTTTTTTTTTTTTTTTTCCGATTCATGAATCCATAGAAACAACACTTATGCAATTACTGTGTCTCCTTAGAACCAAGAGGATGTCTCAAGTAAGAGAAGAAAGTGTCAACATAAGTTAAGGTATCAGCATGTTGAAGAATCTCATGGTCATTATCTTCAGACTGAAAAAATGAAATGCTGAGCGACAAAAACAAAATGCAGATCATAGTATAATAATAGAGCAAAAGGGAGACTACAGGCCCTCAACTAACTAAGGCAGTCATGAAGTTCTTCAATTCAGGCAGTTTCCTAAAGCAAACTAACCACACTTCTATTGCTCTTATTGCTAAAACGGTTAATGCTAAAACAGTGAATGATTTTAGACCTATATCATGCTGCAATGTTTCTTATAAAATCATCACTAAACCGCTTGCTTCTAGACTGACCCCAGTGCTTAAGGATATAATCTCTCCCTCTCAAATAGGGTTTATAGAAGGAAGAGCAATGAGTGAAAATATCATGCTTCTTCAAGAGCTTATCAGGAAATACTCAAGGAAAAGAATTAGTCCTAGATGTATCCTGAATCTAGATATTAAGAAAGCATATGACACTATATCCTGGGCCTTTATTAAACAAATGCTTGTGCACCTAAATTTCCCTCCTAGATTTATACATTGGGTGCTAGAATGTGTGTGCTCTTCTTCCTTTTCTATTAATGTAAATGGCAGCTTGCATGGGTTCTTCCAAGGTAAGAGAGGTTTAAGGCAAGGTGACCCTATCTCCCCACTGGTTTTTGTACTTTCGTTAGACTATTTGTCTAGAGTGCTCAGTTGCAAAACTAGACTTCCTGGATTTAAATTCCACCCAAAATGTGACTTGCTAAAGATTACTCACCTTGCTTATGCTGATGATCTAATCCTTTTATCTAGAGGTGACATAACTTCCATGGGTGTTTTGCTAGATGCTCTTGATCATTTCTCTGCAGTGTCTGGCCTTCAGATAAGCCCCACGAAATCATCCTTCTATCTGGCAGGGGTCAAGGCTGAAGATAAGGAGTACATAGCCAACAGATCAGGTTTCTCTCAAGGTGTCTTCCCCTTTAGATACCTTGGGATACCAATCTCATCGGGAAAACTCACCATATCTCAGTTCTCTCCTCTACTAGATAAATTGCTCACTAACATTAGTTACTGGAACTCCAAAACCTTATCATATGCAGGGAAAGTTGAGCTCATAAGGGCTGTACTTCAAGGGATCCAAGCTTTCTGGTTTTCAATCATTCCCTCCCTTTCATCTCTCATTGATAAAATTAATAGTTTATGTGCTAAATTTTTGTGGAAGTCACACAGGATTAGATGGAAGGATGTATGCCTACCAAAGGATGAGGGAGGTCTAGGTTTGAAAGATTTGAAAACATGGAACACGGCCTTCCTCTCAAGACTAATGTGGGATATCCTTAGGAAAAAGGACAGTCTCTGGATTAGATGGATACACCACCAGTACTTACAACAAGAAAGTGTGTGGAATTGGCAAGTCCACTCAACAAATGATTCTCCTCTCATAAAAAAGATTCTATCTATAAGAGATGCACTACTAACCTCTGCAGGATCCATAGAGGATGCAACACAAACACTCTATAGCCGAAGTCAGGGAGATAAATTCAGAATTGAAGATGCTTATAATTATTTTCGAAGGAAAGCTCCTAAACCTCCTTGGTGCTCGGTTGTATGGGATAGGACAATACTACCAAAGCACTCCTTTATATTATGGTTGGCTGCCAGAGGAAGACTAGCCACAAAGGACCTCATCAAAGGAAGGGAAGTGGACCTCAACTGTCCTATGTGTAACCAAACTACTGAAACACACGATCATATATTTTTTGCTTGCCAATTTTCTTGGTCTGTTTGGTTGCAGATTAAGGAGTGGCTTGGAGTTTGGCGCGGAATGAACACCTTGAAGAGTGGACTCAAGTGGCTAAAGAAGGAGGCTAAAGGAAGAGGATGGCATTCTAAAGCTAAGAGAGTAGCCTTTGCAACTACCATATACCACCTCTGGAAGGCAAGAAATGAAAAGATCTTCGAAAGCACTAGCAAGAGCCTGGAGGGGATCATACATGTCATCAAGATGCATGTGTACAAGGTCTTACAACATGACTTCTCCATCCAATTCTCATCCTCATTATCGCTCCAACTAGACCCAATTAATCTAAATGAAGAAGAGGAATCCAGCAGAAGGATGGGAAGGAGACAAATATAAAAGGAAGTTGGAATCTAACAGCCAAGTAGACATATAAACTGAGTGTTTCAAAGGCTCACCCCTTTTTGTTTTGCCTTTGATTGTTCCTTGGCTATTTAGACCTTCCTAGCTTCGGCTATCAGTTGTAATATCTATACTAGGAGGAAATTTTGGGTCTTTGGTGTGCTAAGGTTGTGTGATTGTAATTCTCTGGATGGCCGAGCCGAACGGAGAATTATAATTACACAACCTTAGGGTGTGGGTCCGATCTCTGATAGCTCTGGCTTGATGAAACAGGAGTTGCACCGAACCTTAGAGTTCAACACACCTATTGGATTGGAGCAACTTCATGTTGTCTCAATGATTTTGGTTTCTCGGTCTACAGCCTACGGGCAAAGGCTACAAACTACTCCCTCCGTTCAAAATTATAAGTCATTTTAGGTGTTTGCACACATATTAAGGAAATCATAAAATTGTTACTTTTATAACCCTCATTAATTATTTACAACCACTAACAATCAATAGCATTTTATAAAACATGTCAAAAAGTTACTTTTCTCTTAACCCAATGCCTAGAAAATCTAAAAAGACTTATATTTCTAAACAAAATTTTAAGTCTAAAAAGACTTATATTTTTAAACGGAGGGAGTATGTAAATATGCACTTCCTTTATGTTTAATACAATTAACCCTTAAAAAAAATAAAAAATAGAGCAAGAGAGAGGCGGATAAGAGACAGATAAAGACAGGGTAGCTCGTAAACAAAGACACGCCTAGTGCACAGCCCTAAGCCCTACACCTAAAGCCTACACAACATTCTAAACGTCCACTCTCAAACTACAACCCTCAAAACTCCTATCTACCCCTCACAGGTTCCGAACCGGTTTCATGTCTTTTGTGAGGGCCAAAAGGGTAAGATCCTGTCTAATCGCATCACCAGGATTTGTAGTTTTCATGTAATGTCATACAATTTATTTACATAATCAGCAATAGATAAGAGTACATGCTTTGATATAGCTAACTTTCTTACATGAATCGTTTGTGGAGCTAAGCAAATCCATACAAAACCAACATGGTAGAACACACAAGACCCTTTTCCTATTGATATCACACGGAATGGAACCATACACTAAAAGTGTTTTTTTCAGTATTACATCAAAATTGCATATCTCATGCTGTCACTCACCATAAGGTGGTCTATCTCCGAGCTTCTGACAGTTTCCCCTGCCGCCCAGATCCCATCAGCCCCACTCCCACAAGGCTGGTAGAAGCATGAGAGGGCCGAAACTGGAATGCGAATGATGCTGTAGATAGCTGCAAAGACAATCCAAGCTGGTCCATGCCGGCCTCTATCGATTTCATGACCATACATGGGTGGTTGCCCCTGAAACATGGTCTCATCGGCTACCTTTGGGCTCTTTCTTGCGCTTGGAACACTCTGCCTGAACCCGACAAACCTGCGCATCATCTTCTTTCGCTTGTTCTGAAGACAATGAGGGTCGCGAATCCTGCACAAGTATGAAACCCATGGCAATAAGGTTAGTTTTATATGTGCTTTTGGTAATGGCATATGTTGGTGGCATCCTTTTGCAAAGCTACTTGGTGGTAGTGCTAGTGCCCATCAAAGAAAAAGAGGAGCATATGGGCCTTGCCTTTCATGCATGATTAATCTTAGTTAATTTTCATATACATATATGGTGGGTCTTTGTGATCCCTACAAAGATGCCTAATTGCTCACTGATTGTGACTTCACATTTTGTTTTGCTTGCTAATAAATTATTAGTCAAAGTGGTCACACCTTAGTTCTGTTTCTAATGTCTTCTCCTCTTTTCTTTCTACCTTCTTTGTTCTGTAAACACTCTTTAACAATTTAATCTCCCAACTCTTAAACTAGATTTTAATTTAGTTGTCAGACTTGCTAAACATTTTCTCATGATAAAGGATCTAGAGATCATAAGAAGAACAATTATGATTTTCTAGCACTTTAAAAGCTGATTATTGGTGGATTGGCCATAGTTAGATTTGTCAGAATGTGACTTGACCTATCCAACCCAAGAATACAAGGGTTAGAACCATCTTTGTATTGCACAATTAGTTCAAGTCAAGAGGGTGTTTTCGATAGACTAAAGGTCACCACAAGGGAAAACCTAGTAGGACAGTCTACCCAATTTTAGAAATTTAGGATTCGGGTCGAGCACCTCCGAATTTTTTTAAACGGTAAATGACTCGAATCCGAAACTATTCATCCAGGTCTAGTAATAACCATTGATCTGCAATCTGCATCAACAAGTAACATCAGGTAGGAATTTGTTCCCATCATTCAGATAAGATGAGATTCTCCCCTTTATAATCTCTTTTATTATGTGATTTTAAACCCCATGATGCAAGATTTTTTTTATGTATTTTGTGACTACTCTTGAGGAGCACATGAAAACTGTACTTGATGGTGTACAAGGGCCCTTTATATCTCTGCACTAACTCAAGTGGTAGGGACCAACAACCTTGATTAGTTGAACATATGGGGCAACTACTGGAACCATATCACTAACTAATCCTTTTCTAACAAGGAAACATTCTCTTTGGTCCTTGAATTTGGTAAATAAAGAGCGGCTATCCGGGGTTCGAACCGGGGACCTATGTGTTCTACCCACAAGTCCTTTCCGGTGAGCCATTCCGGAATGATTACATTCTCTTTGGTCCTCATATCAAGCAATGGCCGATTTTTTCCTATGGATTCCGAGGTTTAGAATTTTCGATCCTTTTCGATCAATTGGCGTCTTCATTTGTCGTTTGCCAAGTCTTCTTTGGCTTCGATCAGGGCGTGTTTGGAATGTCAAGTGGATAATGTAGCTATAAATACTTTATAAGATATGATGGATCGGATATTCTTTCTAGTCCTGTGGGATTAGTTGGGTCTATTAGTGACCATAGTCAGTAACGGAGTCAGGATTCTAGTTTTGCATTGTCGGGCTGTAATGTGGAGTACCCAATGAATAAGATAATGTGGCATTTTTTTTACTATGCTAAAACATTAGGATAAATTTTACATTTATTTACTTCAATAAGAAAGTTTGTAGATGGAGGATAAGGTATGTATGAATAAGCAATGATGAATTATAATGATGACAATATGTGAGAGAGAGGAACATCCAATTGAGTGTCGACCATAAGAAAATAGAGTTATTCCCACTCACGATTATAGCTGATCTCTGCATAAACGTAGCCAAGGCAGGAGCCACAAGAGTGTAACTATTCCCACTAAGGGTGGATTGTTCGTGGGAATTGACTTTTCAAGTGTTTGAAGTAAACATTGATCTTTCAAGTGTTTGAAGTTGAAGTAAACAGAGTCAACTCTTATTTGAGTTGCGCCTATCGTTAGACCATTTTCAACCACCGTTTTTTTTTTAAAATAAATAATAAGAAAATAAAATATATATTCTCTAAATTATTTTTTCCCGAACTCCTTCTCTATTTCTAAGATTTGGAGAATAGTTTAGTTTTAGATAAAATTGTACATTTAAGAAAAGTTTTATATTCATTATGTTGTTTTCCCATTTTAGAGAATGATAGCTAGAGAGAATCTGTTGAACCATTAATAAAAATACTTAAAATTTTTCAAATATTTTAAAATCTCCAAAATGGGGGAAACTATTGGAAAATATTAGGAGATTTTGAAAATTTTTAAATTTTTGGGGATTTTAAAAATTCTAAGTATTTTTTCGGTTCAGCAGATTCTTAGGCCATGTTTATTAGTTGCTATTCAATATACTAAAATTACTATTATTTTATTCATCTCTTTCTGTCACATCAGTATAACATCTCTTCCTCACTTTTTCCACTATAACAATAGCATTCATAGCATCCCACATTTCATCTTTTTTTACCAATTCAATTTACGAATATACCCTTCTACAACAATTATTTCAACCATGTTTATAATATGATTATAATATTATATTAGCATTTAATTACTAAAATTAAATTATAAATTTTAGATCATTTATAAAATGAACAAATAAAAATATATACGATCCACTTTTGAGATTTAAAATAAAACCAGTACAATTCCCGCGCCATGGCGCGGTTTTTTAAAACTAAAATATTAATAATATATATAAATATATTATAAAATACTAATAAAAGTTAAGATAAAAAAAACTTTACCATAAATGTATCTTATAATTATGAAATAATTTTATTTATATCTCGTCTAAAGTATAATACATAAACGTAGATATTTTAAATCACCCAGTAATAATAATATCAATATCATTGTAACTTTTTTAGAAATTTTGAAATCTGAATCATGCATTTAAATGTGATGTGTCGCAACCAATAATTATATTCAATGTTTTGAATTAAGCTCAATAGTTAGTACATAAATGTGAGTTAAGCCTAATGGTTATATTAGATTGAATTCAATGTTTTTAATTAATCCCAATTGTTAGTAAATATGTTAAGAATAAAAGAGAATGGATGATTAAAAAAAATTAATGGAAAAAAAAGAGAAAAGGAGAAATAAAAAAATCAAGGAAAATAAACATAATTGGTCAATAATCCTAAAACTCCTCTAAGATTGACACATAAGCAAAGTCTTCTAAATTAAGTTTATATATAGATATATAGATAGTTAGTACATAAATGTGAGTTAAGCCTAATGGTTATATTAGATTGAATTCAGTATTTTGAATTAAGCCTAATTGTTAGTAAATATGTTAAGAATAAAAGAGAATGGAGGATTAAAAAAAATTAATGGAAAAAAAAAGAGAAAAGGAGAAATAAAAAATCAAGGAAAAAAACATAATTGGCCAATAATCCTAAAACTCCTCTAAGATTGACACATAAGCAAAGTCGTCTAAATGAAGGTTATATATAAATATAGATTGTTAGTAAATATGTTAAGAATAAAAGAGAACGGATGATTAAAAAAATTAATGGAAAAAAAAGAGAAATAAAAAATCAAGGAAAAAAACATAATTGGCCAATAAACCTAAAACTCCTGTAAGATTGACACATAAGCAAAGTCTTCTAAATCAAGGTTATATATAGATATCAAACTCCATTGATTAAACAAAAGGAAATTACACAAAAGATAATACATAAACTAAATTGCAACTTAACAAACATAATACGAAATTTGCGAAATCTAATTGCCTCCACACGTGGATCCAAATCTTTGCCAAATGTGTTCTTTCAAACCTTCCCTAAGTCACCGGTGCGTACCATTATCACGAAGTTGATGCCTCATCTGTATATACTCTTGCATAGTCGCGTGGTGCTCGATCGAGTACGTCCAAGTATCGTCGTCAACAAGTGCAACCTCACCACTTACACTTTCGTCGAATTGCGGAATCTCATATCCATGATTACTATAATCTTCTCGCTCGTCTTCCACGATCATATTGTGCAAAATGATGCATGCTCTCATTATCTTCCCGAGCAAAATTGGATCCCAAGATAATGTTGGATTACGAACTATTGCAAAACGAGCTTGCAACAGTCCAAATGCTCTTTCCACATCTTTGCGAGCGGATGCCACGTATTGAGCAAACAACTTCATTTTCGTGCCTTGAAGAGTCTTTGATGATTTGACAAATGTAGCCCATTCAGGGTAGATCCCATTCGTAAGATAATACCCCATGGAGTATTCGTGTCCCCCGATATTGAAATTAACATTCGGAGCTCTACCTTGTAAAATATCATAAAAAACAGGGGATCGATCAAGAACATTAATATCATTATTTGTACCTGGAACTCCGAAGAAAGTATGCGATATCCATAGGTCAATTCCATCTTGGAACGTTAATATCATTCAGGGTAGATCCCATTCGTAAGATAGTACCCCATGCAGTTGCCATAAGCTGAATAAGAAATTCCATCTTTTTCACTCGAGTGTACCCTTGCAGCTTCTCCCTTTTACGAACCTCTTTTGCCATCTGTAACTCATAAATTTGTTAGCTTCTTTATTTTCCTTTTGAGGGCAATCTCTCTCTGTGCTACTTGATCGGATGACAATACTCCATTTTCTTTTCTCTAGGATTTTTTGATGCTTCATTGGACACTCAAAATGATTGACAGTAAAGACACTCGTGGGGGTATCTGAACTTGGGGTATCTCCTCCACCGATTGACCGAGATCTCTTGGAACTCCTATTACTTGCATTGTAACAATTGATTTTGTCTAAATAATCAACACTCCACTTTGGCTCATCACGTAGTAGTACCCATGTATGTTCCTATTTGAAGCGCTTCCCATCCTTGAAGCATAAAGCTCATGTGCCCTCATAATGGCATCCTTGTCCGGCTCGCTAGAAGCTCTCATTCAACTTGCCTCCTGAAAACAATCAACAAACTTAGCTACATTCGAATTGATTTTTTGCAAGTGTGCTTTACATTTCTCATAGAAGGTTCTGATTCTGTTCCAAAATGCATTTGAACCTTGGTCAGTGTTAATGACCGTGTCAGTCGAGATGTTTATCCAAGCGCTAACGAGGAGATTATCATCTTCCACACTCCAGGTGGAGTGAGAAGAATGAACTGCATCAACACCTTCTCCAACTTCACCACGACCTGTTAGGATGGATTTCGAGTCTAAAATAAATATAAATATAAATCTCAAACCGATTTTCGATGTCCACGTAAATAAATTACAAGAAACCCTTCCGTTGTAGTGGTAGGGAATCAGGATCGAATCCACGAGGAAGCGTGTCAGCGCTCGCCAATTCAGTTCCAAAAATCAGCCCTTACGTCGACCAGAAGTTGACTCGACGTCGACCAGAGTGACTCGACATCAGCTCGAACAATCAATTTCTCCTGCAAAGCTGCACAACAGAAAATAAGGCACTTGACGTCGAGTAGTACTCGATGTCGACTCAGTAGTGTGGACTCGATGTCGAGTCAGACTCGATGTCGAGTCAGACTCGATGTCGAGTTGTCTATGCAGTGAAAACCGTACGTGCAAAAAATACAATAAAAGAAGTCGGAAAAGAACGTCCGAAGAAATAAAGGATGGATGAGGAAAATATATGAACAGAAATAACGTAGGTTGATTGGTTTAAATTCAATTGACTAAGAACTTCCAAAGTCGGGGATTCATGCCACAACTATAACCATATAAGTATATGCCAAATTCATGAAATAACTTTCGTTATTAACAATTAAGAATATAGAGGCTTTCGCATAAACCTTAATTGTTACTACCCTTTTTGATAATTAATCCAAATTCATATTAAGATCACTTTTGCTTAAAAAACAAAAATAAGGATTTACCTACTACTTTCGTAGAAGAATCATGCAAAATAGGGATATAAGATGAAATCGCAATAATCAAATTTGAGTTTAAAAATATTAAAATGTAATATATTTAATGATAACTTAACAAAAATAGATAAAGGGGTGGTGATTTGAAAATAGAGATGATTTAAAGGGTGGTTTTCTATAATTTTGAATGTAAGGGGTGGTTAAATGAAAACCCTCATATTTAAGAGGTGATCTTCTGTAAATTTCCCTAAAATTTAATACTATATATCTGTTTTAAATTAGATAGAATTTTATTTATTATATGTTTTTTTATAAAGTTAAAAACTATATAAAATAATTAATTTTAATTAATTTTTTACACCAAAAAAGATAGTAATATATGGCTATCCAAATCTATTATCTTTTACTACTATTAAATCTTAAGCAAATCCGTCTTATGTGGCATCATCCGAAGTTTTCATTCCACATGACAGAATTTGTGACATGTCATATCTACCACCTACTTCTCTATGACTAAATGAACCAATAAAAAGCCTCTCGGTTAAATTAGTCCATTCATCTACCACATCACCCACTACATTCCTCCATAACTCTATTATCCCACTAAACATCCCATTAATGTAACTACCACTTTATTGCTCTAACCGTCATACTCGACTAACCACCCCACTATTTAAGTATAAAATAATATATTGATGCTATATTTTTTAAAGTTATTCTCTAAATATTTTTATTTTTCAAATCATTTTTATATCCCGTAATTTATAAGCTATAATATGTAATTAAAATTATAAGACTCATGGTCATATGAGGTGCCAACCCATACCAACTATCCCTTTCAATTACGTTGTTTTCACTTGGAGCTTGAACATGAAGTATTTTTATTAGGGGTAGGCAAAAATTACCATAAAAATCAAACCTAGCCTTACCAACCGAACCAATATAATTGGTTAGGTGTACCGAACCAGTATAATTGGTTAGGTGTACCGAACCAAGTTCCGAAACGTGGTACGATAACGGTAATGAAAATGAAAAAGTTGGTATTACCATTAGAGAAAACTAATTAATACCCCCACATTTGGGGGTATGATAAAAATATATCATCAACTTTCAAATGTAATAAAAATATCCCGACCTTTGAGGTTAGTGGTAATATATTACCACGGGTTTTCTCACGGGTCAAAAATGCTGACAAGGCAGTCTACGTGGTTTTTTTACAAGAGTTTTTTTGAACGATTTCCTTAAGAAAAAAAAATAAAGAATTGGACCGGGTTCATACCCAACGCTTTTTTCTCCCTCCTATCTTTTTCCATGGTCGCCTCTTGAACCGTATTCTAGGTCTTCTAGACAGCTCATGGTTCCTTTTCAATGACAGTCTTCCTCTCTTGTGGTCGCCTATATCTTGAGTTGTCTTTCTCACATTTTCTTCCTCTTTGATTCGTTCACGAACTTGGCTGAGTAAGTTTTGTTTTTTCCCCTCTTCGTTGTTGCTGTTGTTGTCGGTTTAATTTTGTTGTCAGTTCGGTGTTAGGAATAGCCGTGTTGTGTTAATTTGAGACAATTTTGACCGGATTAGTTGCTTGATTAAACCAATTTCGTTTTTCGGGTTTAATTTTGTTGTCGATTTATTTTTTCATAAGGAAATCGTTCAAGAAAACCTAATTTTAGTGCTAATTTGTAAAAAGACTCCCACGTGCACAGACTGCCTTGTCAAAAAAAGTCCACTTAGGCTGCCTTGTCAGCATTTTTGACCCGTGAGCAAACCCGTGGTAATATATTACCACTATCCTCAAAAGTCGGGATATTTTTATTACATTTGAAAGTTGATGATATATTTTTACCATACCCTCAAAGGTGAGAGTATTTTAATTAGTTTTCTGTTACCATTACCAATCGATTTGAAATTGGTTTGTATGCTAATAACAACCAATTTTTGTTTGGTGATTGATTTAAAATTTTAATTTTATGTAAAATGCAATTGGGAATTTGGGATATTAAGGAAAAAAAAGTGATGTTCATTCGATCAGAATCCAGATCTAGGTTTTCTACTTTTCTCCAATATCATCGGCTTCAACTTCATCTCTTTGATTCATCTTCATCTTCATATCCTTCGTTCACTTCATCTTCATCTCCTTCTTAGGTCCGACTTTTAATTCTGAGTTCAACTCAGCCTCGTCGATCTCCTTGGTACAAATTCGTAGGTCCGACTTCTAGTCCGAGTTCATCTTCATACCGGGTGGCAATTCGGTCGTTAGGGTCGGGTTCGGGTCAGGCTTGGTCGGGTCGGTTCACTGACAGGTCAGGTCAGTTCGGGTAAAATTTATCCTCGGTTACTGGTCGGGTCGGGTTCGGTCATGATAAATTTTAAATTGGTCAGATTTCAGGTTAAATCGGGGCATGCCTATTCAGTAGGGGTGATATTCGAGCTGAACGAGTCGAGCTTGACATGTTCAAGCTTGGCTCGAACAGGAAACGAGCCAAGCCGAGTCCAAGCCCAAAAAATATTCGAGCTTTTTTTGGCGTTCAAGCTCGGCTTGCGAGCTCAGAGTGAAACTCGAGCTCGGGTTCACTCTGAGCTCGGCTTGTTTGAGCTCGAAAAAGCTAAACGAACGAGCCTGAGCTCGTCAGTTGGGCTCGTTTAATCTCGTTCGGCTCGGTTTGTATCTAAAATCCTAAAATTTTCAATCACCATAACTAAGCTATACAAATTTCTAATCAATAAAATATGATATTTGCCTTAACACTTGTATTCTAAATTAATTGTCTATCTAAATTATTTTGGATAGCTTGCCAATCTGTATCAAATGATTTAACACACATGATTAATACAAAATTGAAGCTTTCAATCGAATAGGTCTTTTATACAAAATTGAAGCAAAAACACGGTCTTTAATCGAACAGGTCTTCAACCTAGTAGAAAGCATAATTGAAGCTTTCGATCGAACAGGTCTTCCACTTAGCAGAAAGCAGAATTGAAGCTTTCAATCGAACATAACTCGAATTGGAGGGCGCGGTTCTTAACTTCTTCGCCTTCTTCAAATCCGCCTCCTTCTTCGACGCTTGCCGCCGCCGTCGCTTCTGGATCTCGAACTGGAGGGCCGGCCTGCTCTTCTTCACCTTCTTCAGATCCGTCTCCTTCTCCGACGCTTGCCGCCGCCATCTCCGGATCTCGAACTCGAGGGCATAGAAGATGTAGGAAACAAGGAAGCAAGGGGAAGAGGGAGATGTACGAACTCACCGGACGCCAGCAACTTGTCGCCGCTGGAAGAAGGGAGAGAGGAAGCCCTGAGGAAGCCCTGAGAGCATCAGCACTTATGGGGTAACCCCATTCGTTTCTCTCATCGTAATATTTTGATACCTCATTTTCCACTAACTCTACCCATCCTTTAAGAATTTCTAACTTTCAACCCACAACCATGAGTTTACCCCATTACTATTGTTTTTAACTTTATTTACACCCCACCACATATTTTTAACCAATCAAAATTTTATCTACCTAATAAAAAATTAAAAGACCCACACTTTTATTAATTTTATAAAGCAAAAGGTGAATAGGGAAGGGGATCGATGAGATTGCTCCTTCCCACTAAGGCCGTGTTTGGCAGGGGATGCAAGGGGATGGGCGGGATGGAGGTGGGTTCTCGGGAACGGAGCTGGCATGTTTGGCAAGGAGATGCCGCGGGTGGAGAGGGATGGCAATCAGGGGATGGGGGGGGGGGGGGGTGAGACGGGGTGACGGGAGCACCTCATGGGAGGGAGGTGGACGGGATGCGAAGGGTTTCCATCCCCAATATGCCCTTCCCTTCCCTCTGTCCTCCATAAATTCCCGACCTCTCAACTCCCGACTCTTCCCTCGCAAGCCAACAAAGGTAATCTTCTCCTTCGCCGAAAATCTCCAATTACCCAGCGATTCCGACCGACAATTCCCTTCTCCTTCGACGAAATCTCCAATTACCCAGGTAATCCCGTTCTTCTCAACTCAACTGTGTGTTTATGGTTGTGTTTCGAATGTAATTTCGTGAGTTTTCTAGTTTTCCCCCAATTGCATTCAAAAATCTTAAGGGTTTTTGTGCAAAGTCGTGATTTTAGGGTTTCCATTCGATTGAACTTCTATGATTTTGGCTTCTTGATTACACTATTAGGCATTTACACTGAACGCTTCGAGTTTTCCCGCCCTATAGCAACGACAAGTGAAATGTCTAGGATTTATCAGTGCATGTGATTTGTCTGACAGTATGTGAATAATGAAGAATTTTGGTTTGATGAATTTTGAGAATGATGAGATATATGACATCTTTGTCTAAAGTCCTTGTTGTTATACATATTCATCATCTTCTAATATGTGTGTGATTGTCGGATGTTTATTGTATATGATATCTGATTTTGGGTTCTGATCTGAGGCTCAATGTGCTCCTTATTCCCTGTATTGAAGAGATACATAAGTCTTGTGATATGTGCTGGTTATGGTTACCGAATACTCTTATTCATTATGTGCTTCTGTCTGAAAAAGTAGAAGCTCTTTGTTGCACTTGAACTGGAAGATATATTGGCTGGTATGTGATGAATGTTCTCAGGTGATATGTAAATAGGCCATGTGTTAAGGTTGACATTAGTTGCTTCATTTTTGTACTTGCCCATAGTTACAATTGACAGTGCTCGATGCTTCTCTTTGCGTACCAAAAAAAAAAGACAGAACACTGAAAACTTGCCTCTCTTTGCTTACCAAACAAGCAGTGTCTATAGTTTTGTATAATGAAAACATGAAACTTGTCTACCTTGGTTAGGTCATGGAGTCAATTTCAATCCAAGATACCGAAAATGCTACAGAGTATAGGATAAAAGATACAAAATTCATCACAAATATTTTAGTATAATGAAAACATAAAGCTAACAACAAAATTAATACAGAGAAAAACATAGGCACCACAGTTGCTCCCTTGTCCCTCCAAAACCAGGCAATTACCACTCACATTGATATTTCAAACAAACTAGAAGTGTCTTCACAAAAACTTAGCAAGACCACACGGATGCATAAATTTCTTAGATCAATTAGATTATTAAGAATGAAGAAATGGGAAAAACAGTAGTCTTAGGGAGACATAAGCAGAAAATCTGGTAACTTATCCCCTGGATGAGCAGTTCATAACAAACAACAAATTTGCAGCTTTGAATCATATGGGGTAATACTTAGAATGACAAAACAGGGCCTAGCTAATTTCCAAATTGAACATGAAGATGGCAAATCAGGGGAAAGTTCATTTTGGAATACATAATTTCTATATGAATGACCAAACAAGCATTGCCTATAGTTTACTATAATGAAAACATAAAACTTGAGCAATTTCGATTACATGCTTTGGTTCATATGGATTACATGCTTTGGTTCATAACTTGTTGTTAGAGCTCTTTCATGAGATTGACTGGAGTTTCTGCAATGGATTACATGCTTTTGTTCATCACTTGTTGTTATGTGTGTTTCATGAGGTTGACTTCAGTTTCTGCTGGGATTTATCATCTCTCATGTTATCTTACTTACCCTACCTTCTTTATCTTGAACCTTGTTTTGTGTTCTTAAAAATGTCAGCTTCACATTCCCATTGAACTAGTAGTTGTTTTCTTGCATTACATCCGGGTTTGTTCTTCCATGTGTATGTCTTACTGGATATGTATTCAGCTATGCCATCTTTTTAGTTATGTTGCACTGTGTGTTCTTGCACGGTTGTGTCTTCTGTGCAGCTGTATGTTTACCATGCTTGTTGCTTTCTTTCCTTTTTTCATCAGTCACTTCCACTATGCTGTTGCCTCTTCCATTCAGTCTTATGTTTCAAATGCTTTCTGTCTATTCCGGTTTCAATACTCAATCTCACAAAACGGTTCCCATGTGAACGTAGGAACCATGTGGCCGTACACCGATTCCGATACTGACTCCGACAGTGATCGCATCTATGCGAGTGGTGACCCTCGCAAGTACCCCTGGCTAAGGACGTCATACGAGCAGGGCCAGTCTAGTCGTCGCCGCAAAGAGGAGGATTCGGACGCAGACTCTGATCCCCATGACCTCGAGCAGGTGAAGGAGGATAATGCATTGTGGGCATACGCCACCGACGAACTGAAGGAGCTGCGTGCCCGGGTCCGGGGCCTTCTGTCCCAGGACACGCTAAGGGAGCAAGCCCTGGCTGCAACAAACACGCAGCTGCAGGAGACCAGGGATAGGGAAGTGTCCCTCACTAACATGCTCGTCGTTTATGAGGCGAGCAACAACCACTTGACGCAGAGGGTCGCGGAGGTTAGCTCCTTCATGTGTGGCCATTGGGTGGAGCATGCATCTGACCAGCTCCGGGCTGAGAGGCTCTCGCGCCTCAACAGGCTCCTCGGCTGGATTATCCTCTGCATGCTGGCGATCATTGTGCCTCTAGTTACCAGGCGGTAGTTCATCTAGCTTCTAAAGTCATGTTGTTACCCCTTTTTGTGCAGAATTCTTGTAGTTGTTGTATACCTTGGGAGCTGGTAATTGTGAACCTCTTCTGAAACTTTGGATGTCGGCCCCCATTTTGCGCGTGTAGGGGCCTCGTAAGTAAGGCATGAACAATGTTTGCGCAACCTCGGCAGTGATTACCTCTTTTTGTAAGCCGAGTGTTGTTGCACCCTTATCCTAACCGTTGTAACCGAAATTGTTTCCCTTTGTTATATATGCATATTCCTCGGCTACATATACATTGGACGTTGCATTACTTTCATTCTTTTGTTTGCCTCATGTGATACACAAAAAACAGTTAACATGTCTTCATACAAAAGACCACTCCCATCAACATAAAAGTTTAAGTGGTGTTTTGCAGACTACCATAACACCATAGCCTAATGACATAGTTGTTGTTTATACAAAAGACCACTCCCATAAATATGGCTAAGCATTCAAGTAGTGGTATGACATATGTGTTTATACCAAAGGCCACGCTATACCGCTTCGACCATCCAACGTTTACCTGCCCATGCGACGGTCGTTCCATATCTGTTGAGCAATGTCGTCCCTAAGAGCCTTGATCTCTGCGTTTCCCCCTGGTGCATCATCAAAAGGGAAAAATGGGTCATTGTCATCATGTCCAACATCCTCTCCCGTGTCATACGCGTCTTCATTTCCGTCCTCGTCGGATGGTATGTCACTACCCATCGGAGGCTCCATGAACCTTGGATCGTCTTCATCGTCCGTGTCGGAAAATTCGCATGAATCCCGCACGTAGTTGTGGAGGGCGAAGCACGCAATAATGATCGAAATCTGCTTCCGGATGGGATACCTTGGGAGCTGACGGAGGATCCTCCACTTCATCTTCAACACCCCGAATGACCTCTCTATCGCTCCTCTGAGGGAAGAGTGTGACTTGTTGAAGGCTTCTTTCTCGTTTTTCGGTTGGGATGCGACGAAGTTCGGGTGGTGGTACTTCGATGTCGAGTAAGGAATCATGTACCCATTTCGGAAAGCGTACCCCTTGTCGCATAGATAGTACTTCCCCGCCGGTGGATGGGGGAACCTCAGCGCCGACGTCTTCAATGCGTGATCGAACACCCGGGCATCGTGCGCGCTTCCCTCCCAGCCGACGGATATGAATGTGAACCGGAGGTTGAACTCGCATACCGCCATGACGTTGTAGGTTGTTGTCCCCTTCCTGCATCGGAACCGGACCTGGTCATCTTTTGGCATGATCGCTTCAATATGTGTGCCGTCAATTGCGCCAATTGCGCCCTTGAAGTATGGCCAGTACCGGTTGTCCTTCTTGATCTCCTCCGGTATCGCTCGGAAATGAGGGTCGCGAGGCCGAATCAGGTCCCCTGCTAGGCCACGGAAGCCGTTACACTTGCCCCAGCATATGGCGTCTAGTACCTCCGATATTGTCTCTGAGATTGTGTCCGTCGATCGGAGGAACCGCTCACACGAGTTTCGCTGACTAGACCCCTAGGCCATGGTATTCACAAAGATAGCAACCTTCTCGATCACAGAAAGTTGTATTGACCCCCGAAGACTGTACTGGTGCTCCAGCATGCCACATAGTCGAGTGAAGGCCACCTTCTCCATCCGGAATGCATTAACGCTCCTGACGTTTGACCGGTGGGTTAGGATCTGGTCAACCCATCGTGCCCCAGTGTACTCTCCAAGGAACTGTGGTACCTTGTGCACCCTTTTGAAGTAATGGTTGGCAATGGTGAGCCATATGCCAAGGATGCCTAAGAACCCAGCGGCTGCCTTCGCTTGTCTTTGGCGACGTCGACGACGACGTTCGGCGACCGTTTGCTTAGTCCTGCATGAGGCAAATCAGAGAGTTCGTTGAGGAATCACAACAATGATACATTAGCAGCTTCACATTGGACATCAATGAAGAACGGCGAAATAACGGATAACAGTGAACATATTTATTACAAGTGGGGAAAACGATTTCAAGGCCACATGACACATGCGGCAATTGAATGTAACTGTATCTACCAGTATCGGGAGCTGGTAATTGAAAGTAACAGTAAAGAAACACATGAAGTAAAGAGATACATAAGTCTTTCACACACATTCTCAAACTGTATCCTTATTTGTGAACTTAGGGGGCTATGCGGACAATGTTCTCGTACGTGGGGAAAATGGAAGGCTTGCCGATGCTCAGTCTAGGTGGATGGCGCTCAACTGCTGCCCGTCGTTGGTCGAATACAACCACCGAAGCCACTTGAGGCGGGCGATGTTGCTGTCAAGCTGAACGAACACCTCACGTCGCTCGGGTGACTTGATGATGGCTAAGCTGAAGCACCATAGGGGGTCTCCTTCGTCAAAAAAGCCCTCCCCGACCATCGACCTCACCACATCCAACACTTCTTTCGTTGTGTCTTGGGGGGCATTGGACGATACCTCATCATTCTCCTTATCCTTTTTCATCAAGTCAATGATGTCATGCGCGCTGTCTTTAATGACCCCGACACTGTGCTCGAACAACCTGGTGCCCTTCGAGACGCGAACATTGCGCTTGGAGGCCTTACGGGAAGACGTCGTCTCGGAACCTGGGCGTCGCTTAGGCCGAGACTGCTGTGACGCCCCGGTGCTTGGAGCTCCAGCCGGCCGGCTAGAGGGTGAGACATCGTCCTCCACAATGCCCTGGACAACGTTGGTCATGGAGGGCGTTCCTTACTCAGGGCGAGGGGTGGTGAAAAGCTCGTCGAATTCCTGTTCAACACCCTGATATTGTGACGAGTTAGGGGTGACCCCTGCGTCGGGTGCAGCACCATCGTCATGATCATCTTCGTCCGAGAGGTCATCAAGCCTCTCCTTCTCAGCCTCGTTATGTGCCTGTGCAGCCATAGCTTCCGGGTCCATGGAGGGGGCGACGCAATACTCGCCGGTGGCTACGGTGCCTCCGAACACCTGGTCGAACAGCTCTTCCAATTCCGGCGGGATCCCCTTCTTCCGGAACCTCTCCAATTTGCTATCCTCCTGCGCAATTCAAGTCACATGACGAGTTTCGGTTCATTGCAGTCACTCTTGCATTGACGTAAGGGAAAGGGAAGGCGAGCACATCATACCTTGATTTTCTTGTCCCACCATTCGTCAGGTGCCCTTACGGTGCCAGCGTCCTGATCCCAGCCGAGGCCAGTCTCCCCTTTTTTCAACTTACCACAGGCTGTATAGATCGACTTCATGTCGCGAGTTCGGTTCTTCAGAGTGAATTGGTTGCACCTCTTACCCGTGGCAGCCTCGAATGCGGTGGTGATGGGCCCCCATTTGAAGGATTGATCCTTTCCATATTCCCGCTGATAAGCGAGGAGACAATGCATCAGCTTCTTTGTCAATTCCAACGACCAGTAGAAGGCAGGGGGGACGTAGTTCTTGTCCTCAGAACGAGACGCTGCTTTCGTTGCCTTCCCTTTGCCCTTTCCATTGGCTTTGCTAGAGGATTCCATATGGGCAGGTCCCAAACAAGAATGAAACCAGATTCGCTAGCATACCGAATGAATAGGTCGGTTTTGTGAGGTTCAATATGTCGATAGCAGGAGACAATCAGTACACGCAACAAATAATATGAATACTACGACAGAAACTAAACACCCATCAATGAAATAATTCGTTATTCTGTCACACAATACCGGAGTTTCCTCTGAAGCAGTACAACCCAGTGATGCAATTCAATGGACCAAAAATGAGTTCCCAGCTCGTTAGAACGTGAGTAGGGATAAGTCTAAATTGTTCAATTAGCCTACTTCATCGCCAATTCAATAACCCTAAATTCAAAATCTGTTAACCCTAAGCGAACATGGGTTATGTAGAATCTCGTAGGGATTATTCCCCTTTTAGAAATTGAACCCCCAATCTGCTCTCAACAAAATCCGAATACCCTCTACTAAGCATTGGATCGAAAACCCGTTTTCATATATTGCAGATTTCCCCGATTAGAGGAAAATCAAATGGAAATCGAAAACCAATGAGAACTGCGTTGAGATCGCAAAGTAGGGATTCGTGACTTACATGGAGTCCGACGTCGCTAAGGCAGTCGGTGGCGCTTGGGAACGGCGGATGTGTTGGTGGCTGCTTCCGGCGTGACGGTCGCCCAGGCGAGGTGTTACCTCCTCCCACTCTTCTGTCGTCCGGCAAACTGGGGGAAAGGTATTTGTGAAGATGGGGGTTTGAAGTGGAGGGGTATTTTTTAGGGGTAATATTGTCTTTTCGGGTCAAATAGTGGGGGCAAATTTGTCTTTGTCAGTGTCATCCATCCCATAAACATTTAACCAAAACCAAACACGAACGGGATAAAACTGGATTAAAACTCAACCTCTTCCATCCCGAGATTCCATCACCATCTCTTCCATCCCCAAAAGTCCATCCCCATCCACATACTCCCACCCCGTTGCCAAACACGGCCTAAGGTTCCCCTTCCCCCTTCTCATGATGGGGTTGATCCTATATCTATAAGTAAGGATGGGGAAGCCTATAGGGAAACGTGAACCCCATGAGTGTGGATGCTTTGAACCGGAGATCTGAACCGGGAAATAGAAAGGAAGCACGAACAATGCTTGAGGAGGGGAGGCTGGAGGCAGCCAATATATAATACAGCCCTAGGGGTAATTTGGGAAATGATCACATTCGAGCTTCTGGGCTAGGCTCGGGCTCGACACGAGCTTTAAACACTGTTCAGGCTTAGATAACAACCAACACATTTTTTTCGGGTCATGAGATTTTTCGATCTCGTTTAAGTTTCGAATCAAAGTGGGTACAATATTATATTATAATAATATAATATTAATCATTATTTAGTATTACCTATTCAAACGAAACAAACAACACATTTTTTTCCATTTGTTTTTGCTTGCATATATTTATCTGTCGTATTTCTATCCTTTTGCATTGATTTATCAATGATATACGTAGTTTGCTATTTTGAAACATTTATTTTTCTTGATAACAACCACTAACTATTCGCTTAAATGCTTAATCATACAATCTATTTACCACAAATTAATATGTAGTAATAATAATACTAATAATAATAAATAAGTAAATAAATAAATAAATAATAATAGTTCGTCCTTAAACCACTCAACCTCTTCCAATAAAACTGGAAAATCATGGTCAAACTAAAACTTCGCCTGAATAAATTACCGGATTCAAACGATTAGTGAATGATAATTGGCTCTGCTACAAAATAGGGAGAAAAAACATAAAAAAAATTCATGGATCTGCATCCACTACGTAGTGTATATATACCTCTCAAACTCCCCATTTCAAATCACCAATCGGAATAAATCAAACACTAAATAACACTCATACCCAAGGGGGCAAAAATAAAATAGAAAATAGAAAAAAAGAAATAAAAATGGAAAGAAAATCGAGTCTAATTCCTTGCTTAGTGCTTCTTTTCGATGCAATTCTGTTTCTCTCGACGTCTAATATCGGCGCCGCAGCAGCCGCCTCCAAGCCCGCCAAGCCAGCTGCAGCGGCCGGCAAACCAGCTGCAGGTGGCGCAGCAGCTGCAGGCGGCGGAGGCGGTACCATTGACATCTCCACACTCGGCGCTAAGCCCGGCGCCGACGCTGCTCCGGTAAGCACATACATTAATTGATCACTTTTATTCGATGCATTAATTAGCGTCGCAGTTTTCCGTCGTTAGTGCCATTCATTTGGTATAACGTTGTGTTTTGTATTGAAGGCTTTTGCGAAAGCGTGGCAACAAGCGTGCGAGTCCACAGCGGCGTCGAAAATCGTGGTGCCAAAGGGAAACTACTCGTTGGGGTGCTTAGCTTTGGAAGGGCCCTGCAAAGCCCCGATCACCATCGAGATCTCGGGGAACTTCGAGGCCCCTAAGGCTGTAGACGCATTTAAGAAAAACGACGCAACATGGGTCAAGATCGAGAGGGTCGCTTCCTTGACGATCACAGGATTGAATGGTGGCGGTGTTTTCGATGGCAACGGTGAAGATGGATGGAAGAACAACAACTGCGAGAAAACCGGAGTTTGCGGAACCCTTCCTTATGTAAGTGAAACCCAAAAAAATTAAAACATGTCATTTTAGATTTCTGCACACATCTGTGTGTCTCTCTGATGTGTAATGCATATGGATATGTACATTGCAGAATTTCAGGTTCTTCTTTGTGAACGATTCGTTGATTCAAGGCATTACCTCGTTAGACAGCAAGCAATTCCACATGAACTTGATCAACGTCTACAACCTAACCCTGCAAAAGGTGAAGATCATAGCCCCGGGAGACGCCCGAAACACCGACGGCATCCATCTTGGCCGTTGCTCCGATGTTAAGATTCTCGACAGCAGCATTGGGACTGGAGATGACTGCATATCGATTGGGGATGGCACCAAGAAGCTCACCGTTGAGAAGGTGACTTGCGGCCCTGGCCACGGATTCAGTGTCGGAAGCTTGGGCAGGTACGACAACGAGGAGTCAGTCGAGGATATCAGCATTACCAACTGCACCTTCAAGAACACCGATAACGGCATCAGGATCAAGAGTTGGCTCAACTCCAAACCCTGCTCCGCCAGCAAGCTGCACTTCAAGGACATCACCATGGACAACGTCACGTTCCCGATCCTCGTCGATCAGGCCTATTGCCCAGCCGCCCATTGCGACGCCTCGGTACATTATCTAACCTAACTTGTACAACAAGATACGTATATATGATCAACGTAGTCACATATATATACACATTTTTGCATGCATGCATGTAGGTGCCGTCGAAGGTGAAGATTAGCGACGTTTTCTTCACGAATATCAAGGGAACTGCAAACGACCCATCGGTGATGAGGTTCGTATGTAGTCACGGAGTGCCATGCAACAACATACATCTCGAAAACATCGACCTAAAGTACTCGGGACCGTTGGGACCTGCTGTGTCGGAGTGTTGCAACGTTAAGCCAGTGACGTTAGGGACCATCAACCCGCCGGCTTGCGCTGAAGCAACTACTGAGAAGAAAGCCGCTGATCACATCACGGCTGGTCATCCCGCACACTGATAAATCTTCATAGGCATATGGTACGGTGTAGTCTCCGGTGTGCCACTTAACGACGTACGTAGAGAAAACTTAAAGAATCGATTATGTATTTAATTTATTTTAATTAGATCGATGTATTGTTGAAATATTTTTTTTGGTTAATTAATGAAGCTAGATTTTTGACGCTATTTTTTAGTTCTCGATTTTGAGTATGATTGAATGAATGGAGTTCACTAGCTCATGACACTCGATATTATAAAAATTATTTTAGATAAAAATTGTTGATAAAAAAAATTCAAAAAATTATATAATGTTATTATTGGTGATTCATAAATATTCAAAAAAATATTTCAAAATTTATATTTTAAAAAATAATATTGAAAAAAATATTTAATTTCTACTCATATTTATTTTTGTAAAAAAATACTTTCTTGATCAAATTTTTTATGGGGCAATTTGTAAAATATCCATAAAATTAGTTTCTTAAATTAGAGGGCTGTCTATAAATTTGAAAAAATTGGCAAAGTGTCATCTTCTATACCTTAGCTCTCTATCCTCCTCCATCGTCCTTCCTCGTCGATCTTCAACAGTCCTCCTCGTTCCTACTCAATCGCCTCCAGATCTACTCTTCTCAAGTGCATATGGAAGCCGACAACGTCAGATCTACGCTGTTCTCGCAAATCCAATGTATGGAATTGCACAACCACTACTAGAATTCTGTCATTTAACATCGGACAATTAACATCAGCTAGAAAAGCAGGTGATGTTAAAAAGATTTTTAACATCGGTGAAAAAATTTATGATGTTGAAAATAAAACAGACAACACACTAATTTATTGACCGATGTAAAAAAAAAATTTTAGAAAAAAATGAAATGCGCGGGATTGAAATATGAATTACGTGAAATCCCGCCCATCTCAAATACACATAGGCTAATTTAACACTTAATTTTTTTTTTAAGTTTGTATTTATTTCTTAAAAAAATGAAAACACAACCCTAGTATTTCTAACCCTTAGGAAAAAAAATATGGAATTGTTTACAAACAAATACTGTAAAAATAAATCGAAGGCTTATTATTGGAAAAATTAAATGACATTCCACAACTCCCACCTCTTCATCTTCCAAATCTTGACTCAGCCCCTTTCCTCTCAGTCCTGACTCCCGCGGCAGCGAAAGACTCCTCTTTCCTCTCGGCGATTCTGGCGATTTCGACCATACGACGATTCCGTCGATATGACCTCTCAGATCCCATTCTCTTTGCCCCCGTTCTGGCGAAATTCGGCACCAAATCTTACGCTTTGAACCCTAGACTTTGTGGAGAGATCATCCATCGGCAATGCCGCCCAAAGATCCCATTCGTTGGCGCTCCTGTATCGGCGGTGGTGGTTCCCCCGCCGCTTTAGCCGCAGTTTGGCCAGAATCAGGACTTACAAGGAGTGGAGCTCACTCACCACGACGGGAAGAAGTGCCGGAGCGTCGTCGTGATCCTAGGGTTTTCAATCGATGTTATGCGTAGCAATAGCAGTCAAGCAGGAGAGGGGACAAGATCAGGAGAAGAAGGGGACAAGATCATGGTGGTAGGGGTTCTTCTTCATCTAGCCCTTCCTTTCTCTCTAGATCTATTGAAGAACCTAAAGTATATCTCTCCCATCTCTCTCTCCTTCTGCCTCCTTTTGTGTTGTTGGCTAATTCGTGATGTTTTAGATTGAAGACTTGTTGCAGATGTATATGCTCTTCTGCACGATACCTCCTGCTATAGCACTCACTGTTGCTGTATTTAAGCAGGTTAAACTACCTTGTTCTCTTACTTTTTTTGATTTCTATGTGTATTTTCTTCTCAATTGGACCTAGAGTTTTGTTTTCTTTCTTACTTATCTTCTTCTTAATCATCATTTGTTGTACATTTTGAATTTATATAGGCAACTGAGAGGTTTGAAGTCATATATCCAACCTTGAAAAGTATAGCTCTCGCTAGCTTTCAAAGTAAGAAAGGATTGAAGAGAGTGTCAGAACAACTATTTAGCATTGCTATTCATGCTGCAGGTAAAGATGAGGCAGATGAAATTTGTTATTGGATATTTCGATAGCTTACTAAGCCTTGATAAAAATTGATTTGTAGCTGTCAATAACCTTTAAGAGGAAGCAATTGATCCTGTGGTCTGGAGCCTGACTATAAATCCTGCCTGCTATGAGCAATGGGTTAGTATTTCACTTCTGAAATTATTATTTCACCGAACATAGCTAAAATTCGATGTTCTCTTGTTTTTTGTTTTTTTGACATTGAAATGTGTTTTCCAATGATATATATGGCCCATGATAAGTTATATTTGGATAATATTGATGCAAGTCTTACTATACTGTGAAAGCTGGCCATTGATTGGAAGGAGCTTGTCCTAGCTATATCTTTAAAGGCATCATTCCAGAAGAGTTTGGAGTGGTATGATTCAATTTTAAAAAGTTCAGTTCAACCTGCCATATCAGTGAAAATGCTGCACCTCTTGTTAAATGTCATTGCAGTTCCTAGGTTTTGTCTGATCTTTCTTATTTCCAGATTGCAAGATACAGAGGACAAGGGAGGCTTGCTGAGCCTGGTTTTCATAGTCCTAGATGGGTTGATGCTGAACTTATGATTCTCGATAGGAAGGTTCTTGCAATTATCATGCTTGTTTTTATTCTATCATTTCATGAATCCATTTTCCTTAAAAACCTCGTGTTCACATGGATGTTGATTAATACTTATGCAGTACATCAAGTCAGGGTCGCCCAGTAGTTGGATTTGTTTACTGGGCTCCTGAGTTTCAGTTCTTGGTGTTCTTCCAAAGGTTCAGGCTAGACGAGTAGTGCTTCCAGGACTAATTGAAGTCATATACATTCATTTTCCCCTTGGATTTACAAGGTAAAATCTATTTTATTTTTTTATATATGATAGGATATGATATGACCTGTCTGCTGAGCCTTTTGATTGCACGCTAATGTTCGAATTTCAATTTATTTTCACGTGTATTTGTATTACAAGAAGAATGTTTATCAGTTGAGTAGTCTTACAAAAGAGCTTGAAACCTTAGGCGTTAATTCATTCTAATCATGCATGTAACGACGCTAGTTACTGAAATCCGTTTCAACATCTAATTATTTTAAGGTGTTTATATTTGCTCCTTTGCGGTTCAACTCTCAGGTGAAGGCAAAAAAAAGTTACAGTTGATTCTAGTCTTCCTTTTAAGTTCTGTTATAAAATGAGGTACATCTGCCTTTAAGCATAACTAAAGCAACTAGTTAAGCATCTTCTTTACGGCGTGTCATTTACATTGGGCATCTTCTGTGCAGTTCATGCAATGTATGAAGCTCCCTCGATTAATCTAACCATGAAGGGTAGCACTAACTACAACGTTAATCTTCCATTTGTGATAGTGTCCACATCTAATCAGGTAAGTAATATTTACAATAATGTCATAAGTTTGTTTTGCTACTGCAGCACTGGGGTTGAGAATATTTGCTTGGTTTACTTACTTGATCTGCCATATTTCTAACGGTGCTCCAACAAAGGTACAAAGGAATTTTTATTGGGTCACCTTGGTTATTTTCTAAAACTTTGGACACTCCCACTACAATTTTGATCACCTTGGTAATCAGAAAGTTTGTGCTTTCTTATATCAATCAGAAAGTTTGTGCTTTCTTATATATATCAATCAGAAAGTTTGTGCTTTCTTATAAATTCATTTTTCAGATCAATATCAAGCATCTGTTGGAGTGTATTCACAAGTACAATTTTGATCACCCTGGTAATCAATTACTTATAATTCTAAATACTTTATTCTATTTATTTTAAAGTGTATCTCATATGCTCAGTAAACTATATTGGACAGTTATGTGCTTCTATTTGCATGTGCTAATTGAATTATGTAAGAGTGATTAGGCCTTGAGTACAATATATTCCAATAAATTATGTCTTACCTCTGATGTTGTATGGAATCTATGTCCATTGATTCGTGGCATGAATATTTAGTGATCATTTTTCCAATTTGGATTATATGTGGGCAGCTGAAACTGGTGTTGAACAATATAGACATTTTGCGATATGCACATCTTACTGGCAATTCGATGGTCTATGCATCTATGTACCATGACAGTTTGATATGGAGAATAATAGCCTTGAGTGCAATATACTGAACTAGGCTAATCATGCATGTCCTAGCTTTACATTTGCTTAAACTTCGATCTATTTTGTGTTCATGTATCTAGCTATTTGTTAAGTATCTAAATCCCGTGCTTTGCATTTGCCTAGCTTCTTGGTGCGATCATGTCTTTGCTAGACCCTTTTATATATTTGTACTTTGTTAAGTTAGTGGTGGGGTTATCATTATCCATTTTGGAGTAACGAATCATGTATATGTATGTGTTAGTTTCCTTTGCATGGTAGTAAATTATACTAATAATTTATTTAAGCCTATTAGCTCAAATGGTAGAGTGTTGTGCTTAAGCACAAAGATGCGGGTTCAAATCCCGCATAGGCTACTATAATAATCATAAAGAAAAACTATAAATATTTCATTTAACATCGGCTAAAACCTGATGTTAATCAAAATAAAAAATTGATGTCTATGTGGGTGATGTTAAAACTGAAAACTGTATAACATCGGTCAAAGCCCGATGTCTTTATTATGTTATAACATCGGTTATGTTTTATAACCAATGTTACAAGATAGAAAAGACATCGAATTTAAAAATATAAACGATGTTATAAAATACAAAGACATCGGGTTATAGCCGATGTTAAAAAGTTTTGACTTTTTACATCACCCACATAGACATCGATTTATTTTTTGAAAGACATCGGTTATTAACCGATGTTAAATGACAAAATTCTAGTAGTGAACAATCTACTGAACTATGCAAATATAATCGAATTGACGCTTTTAAAATAATGCCCTTTCGGTAGCAATTAATAAACAAAAACACTAGAAAACCTTTAAACGATTACATATGCATACTCATTGTAGCAATTTAACGCGATATCGAGGTTGAAATACTCATTGCAACAAAATTTGTGCCGAAGGCACAAATTTTGATTGAAATTGATCAAGTTCCTAATATTTGAAATCAAAATGACACAAAACAGTAGTAATTCCACCAAACAAAGCACAATTGTGCAGGTAAGATGTAATTACACCAATAATGACTAAGCTAAATCTAAGGTGTTGGGTTTGAGGCACCTAATGCTAAAATGCACTGAGATGTGTGTTGCTAGCTTGTAATGATTATGCACATCCAAACTATGCTTTTGGTTTAGTATGAATTGAATTAATATAGAAATCTGTTACAGTGTTGACATGTGATGTAATTAAATAAAATTTGTGCCGAAGGCACAAATTTAGATTGAAATTGATGAAGTTCATGCTCTTTGAAATCAATATTAAAAGAAATTAGTAGGGATCACTCTAAAATAAAGAACAGTTGTGCTACTAACATGTAATACTTATGCAAAATTCTGATGCTGCTGACATGTAATAATTAAGCTCAATCTAAGGTGTTGGTTGACGAGAGGGTTTCTCGACCAAATAAATTTATAGTCAAGACCCCCGCTATAGTATAGGGGAGTCAGGTTCGTCCTCAGGAGAGAAGTCAGCGGTTCTAGGTTTAGTGTGTTTTGGGGTTCAGGGATAGCGGGAAGAGGTGATGAGGGTGGTTTCGACGTCGACTAAGACTTGGTCGATGTCGAGGGATGGAGAGAGAATGGTGGTTTGATATCGAGTAGAATATGTGCCGAATAAAAATAATAAAATAAAACAAATAAAGATGCAAACTTTCAAGGTTAGGGATCACCACAACAATAAATATATGTGCAGATCATAAATCACATAAAGATGCATGTTTTATATCAAAGAATCGACTTTCGCAAATTCCAACAATTTAGGTGATAGAGGCTCTCGCATAAAAACCTAATTTGTTTATACCTTTTCTTTAATTATGATTAACCAACTTTCGCAAGAAATCCCTAATTACTATCCAATTTATATCTAAAAGGAAATATATCTAATGTGGATAAATATCTTCTCCAACTTGATAGATCTTGATGGAATTTGATCTGGAAAATATCTCCATTGGATTCGGGATAGAACCTTAACAAGAAGCCGGTTAAGCTCGGAATCCGCCGCCTTGGTCAACTCGATATCGAGTAGGATTGCTCGATATCGACTAGTACTTTTCTCGTCTTATGCTCAGCAACTCGATCTTGGCCTCCAGGAGCAAAGTCGACTTGGGTTTTTCCTCGACATCGAGTAAATTCCTCGACGTCGAGCAACGTTTCTTCGCCTTTAGTCTTCTTCATCGATCTCGTCTCCAGGACGACTCATCGACTTGAGTTTTCCTCGACATCGAGTAAATGTCCTCGATATCGACTAAGGCTTGGTCCGTCTTCAGCTTCTTCGTCGATCTCGGCTCCAGGACGTGAAAATCGTTAAGGTGTTTCCTCGACATCGAGTAAATTCCTCGACATCGAGTAAAATGTTCAGCTCCCAGCTCTGTTTTTGAAAGGTACTTTCCCGAGTCCTCGTTTGTCGGATTGACGCATATGACCATGCGTTGGAAAGATCTTTTCGAGGGCTACGGCTCTCATGAAGACATCAAAGCTTGATTCAGAATGATGAATACCGAAAAATGACCTTTTTTCCAGATGCACCATTCTTAGCTTCTTTATGACTTTCCTTTAAGCTCCAAAATGCGTCCGATTTCTGCGAAATATAACAAAAACTTGTGTAGACCTCCATATATTACAAATAAACATAAACTACACAAATTATGTATTATTCTAACCCAAATGCATGAAATGCATGTAGAAATCGATATAAAAGTAGCTATAAAACATGGCAAATTAGGCTCACATCAAACACCCCGTACTTAAGCTTGCTTGTCCTCAAGCAATACTTTTAATTGTCATTCAGGGGAAGAAATCAAAACTCTCAACATCTTAGATTCATTCTTATATATATCCTTGCAATCAATTACCATCCTCGAAAAGGTACCAGTGTTACAAATTCAAGCATGTGCAAATAAAAAGCAACATCTACTCAAAAAAGGAGGGTTATGCAAAAAATAATTCATGTGACAAAGCATTAATAATCAAGAGGACTTTAATTTAAGCTCAAATAAGGAGCAGATTGGTAAAAGGCTAAAGGTGGGCGATTTTTGGCAATGTGGTGCTAATAATCCGGGGAAATGGAGTATTACCAAACTTTCATACCACATTCCTTCTTCTTTTGATTTCTCACCTTTCTCTCAACGCTCATTGCTTTTTCTCAATAATAATGCTTTTACCTCTCTAACCTCAGCACTGCCTTCTCGCGAGTCGCAAACATGGGTGTCATGAATGGCCCCGGATACTTAGTGCTTTGGACTCCTCACCTGGTGTCCCATCTCGCCAAACTATTATCTCAGCGAGCAGGGTCGATCTACCTTTATCTCCTGAGGTGACCGGATTTTTTCTCACTCATTGAATTTTCCATATATTTCAAACATTCCTACCAGACTCCAAAAATGATAACCACAACACAACAACCATATAATAATCTCCATAATGTGACATCATTCTCAACATCGTCCCCGGATAGGAAATAAGGTAAAGAATGGCAATATTTAGAACATGTGGAGCAATAATTGAAATAAGGCATAATATGGCTTTTGTGATGCATAAGCATAGGTAAGGCTAGGATAACAATATGAGCATTATATGGAAATATAAAGTCCTCCATCCTCTTATCATGCAGCATGTCAAAAGAAACTTCAAATTTTACCTCCTTTCATGGTTTTCAAGAAAATATGCACTTCATTGTGACTTCCCTTTACTATGCAATTTCATGTTATATCTCTAATGAATCCAATTTTGCATCGTCGAGTTCAATTAAAGCTTCCATGACACTTATTCAAAATTTTTCAATGGGGGTGATTTTTTCAAACTTTTGGAAAACATGGATATAAGCACATATATATCAAATATGAATTCCAAAGTATATACCCATGTATAAGCAATTCAAGAATTAAACTCTAAATATGCACACATAATGTCAAATATATCAAATATGCACAAAGTAAGCCCTTCCCCCACCCCATACTTAAACAATACAGTGTCCTCACTGTATAAAAAAAAAGGGTAAGGAAAGAAACTCACTAGACAGGTGTGCAGGACATCGAAAATCGAGTGTAATGTTGCTGGGCCTAGTCCGATTTTAGCTTGCTTCTATCCCCATGGACCTGAAAAATATAGAAGAGAAATACCCACAATAGAAAAACTAAAAGTTCAAAACCAAAAACAAACAAAAGCAACAATGTCCAAAAGTCCCAAAAAATAAATGTCTATTTACAAGCTCTAGATTTTATAGTCGCTAGGCCGACTTCTTCATTAAGCATTAGCCTGGCTCATCTTTGTCCGGAGGTATAGGTGGATCTTGTGGTTCCTCCGGTGATGGGAAGCGTAGGATGTCATCCGGGGGCATCATATGAAGAAGCTTAAACCTCCCCGAGTGGACGCTCCATAGCTCCACCCATTCATCTTCCCTGGCTCGAGCTAGCATGTATAAGGGAAGATATAAAGAAAATATACATACCTCATCATCATACCTCTTCCGCTTCATAGGTTGACTTGGTTGCGCGTCTCCACCACAACAAAACGGTGGAGTGGGAAGAGATATTTCCACCTCATCATGCGGAGCTTCATGCCACTTTGCTAGGACACCATACTTGAATATGAACATCGGTTGCTCAAAATCATCGGGGATAGCCTTCACTTTGTAAGGTAAAAGCGATCTTGGAATGCCCTGGGCAACAATGTCCAACTTCTTCTCTTCTAGTGCTTCTTCTTCTTGGGGTCCTTCAAATGGTTTTTCAAAGATAGATTGCAAAGGTGGAATCGAGATCGGGGAAGGACATACCTGGGTTTCTGTAATGTGGTCGACGTCGACTATGGGGTAGTCGACATCGATTGGCGTTGTTGCTCTCATGTACCGTGGGAGTACCCATTGTTCGTTCCAATCTTCTTCTTCCTCATCACTTTCCATAGCTTCAATTTTCTCATAAGAAGGAGGCTCTAATCCTTTAGAACGATAGGAAGCCTCAAGTCTTCGAACTAAGTCCTCCAGCCGGGCTATTTCCCTTAATCGTGCCTCCTCCACTGCGATCCTATTCCTCCGTCTCATATTTCGGACCCATCTATCCCATTCGCAGTCCCCTTCCCAAAAGTCTTCCATCTTTGTACTTAAGCTTTGAAATCACAATCAAGAACACAAATTAGTAGCAAAAGCTTGGCACCCAGTTGGTACCGGTGAGGTAGGTGGTGGTAGGGTATTTGATAGGCTAAAAAAAGGGATGGGCTTTTTTGAACCTTAAACACAATTAAACTAGGCGCGATTGATATCTCCCCGGCAACGACGCCAATTTGACGAGAGAGTTTCTCGACCAAATAAATTTATAGTCAAGACCCCCGCTATAGTATAGGGGAGTCAGGTTCGTCCTCATGAGAGAAGTCAGCGGTTCTAGGTTTAGTGTGTTTTGGGGTTCAGGGATAGCGGGAAGAGGTGATGAGGGTGGTTTCGACGTCGACTAAGACTTGGTCGATGTCGAGGGATGGAGAGAGAATGGTGGTTTGATATCGAGTAAATATGTGCCGAATAAAAATAATAAAATAAAACAAATAAAGATGCAAACTTCCAAGGTTAGGGATCACCACAACAATAAACATATGTGCAGATCATAAATCACATAAAGATGCATGTTTTATATCAAAGAATCGACTTTCGCAAATTCCAACAATTTAGGTGATAGAGGCTCTCGCATAAAAACCTAATTTGTTTCTACCTTTTCTTTAATTAGGATTAACCAACTTTCGCAAGAAAACCCTAATTACTATCCAATTCATAATAAGATCACTTTCGCTTCAATATCATGAATAAGGAATTTCCTCAACTCTCGCAAAGGATTAAGGACATAGGTAGATGATGATAAAGACATATATATTCATGGATTTATAAATCAAACACACATATCTATGTTGGGATCACCCCAACCCTAGAAGAAAAAAATTAGAAACAAAACATAATGAAAGAAATTAACTTTAACATAAAATAAACTAAAACTTACAACCGTTCGTCTCCTTCCTTTTCCTTCTCTCTCTCTCTCTCTCTCTCTCTCTCTCTCTCTCTCTCTCTCCCTCTCTCCCCTTGCGCCCTAAGACGACTTGACTTGAATGAATAAAAATCAGCCCCCTAAGGCCTTATTTATAGGCTTCATTCCCTAGCTATTCTAGGAAAGAAATTATATCTATATCTATATCTATATTTATCTATTTTTTTTTTATTAGGAAATAATTCGAGGCCGGACAGGCCCGGACCTCGAGTGGCCGACAAAGTCGGCAGACGGCAAGCCGTCTAAACATACAACATAGCAAAAGAAAATACAACATAGAAACAAAAACAAAAAGTGCAGTACAAGTGGAGTGAGACACGTAAATGCAGTCGAACAAGCGAACTAACCCCACCAGGCTAGAGACAACGTAGACAAAAGCCGACGCCAAGCACCACCAAGAAGTGACACCACTGGCCAGCGGTACATCAGGAGTCTTGTGGACAGTGAAGACGAACCTCCAAGGAAATTTCTATAATGCGGAGTCGCCTCGATACACACTGGATCGATCCCAACCAGACCCGACGTCGGTTGCCAGAGCTCCAACTCAGACGAAGAACGACATGAACAACCAAACTCGCAGCCGAGAACCCCCATAGTACGACGCACCAAAAGACCCTTTCGGGATTTAAAATATGAAATGAAATATTTATATAATATATATATATAAATATAACAAATCATAAATTTATTTATTTATTTATTTTTATGTTTAAAATTTTTTTAATTGGGATTGGGCCAGCTTTGGGCCCAAGGCAAAGCCTTGAGCCCAAAGGACAAGCCATGGGCTCAAGGTTCGGGCCCAACAATCCAAGGAAAACCCTAACCCAAATAAGCAATCAACCAACAGTGTTACAAAGGCCGACTGGTAACACGAGGCTGAGGTAAGAGCCGCCTCGCCGGCGTACACCAAACAGGGACAGCAAAGAGGGCTGTACAACCCACCCCACGGCCCGGTTAGACGAGGGATCGCTGGCGCCGACGGTGGGACGAGGGAGCCGCTAAGATGTGAAAGTGTGATGGAGGAGCCGCGAAATCGGAGGAGAAGAGGACATCCTTGGCGCCAACGCAACCACCGAAGGCTGCAAAAAACCGAGCACCACCCTACACCCGAAGAGAACAGAGAGAGGATGTGCCGGCGGGAGACGACAAGCGATGTGAAAAACAAACTCCTCAAAAGACTTGAGGGGGGGTTACAGGCGATTGGCCAAGCAATTGCAGTTAGAGAGGGACATGGGAATAGATGAAAAATGGAAACGATTCAAGAAACGCCTAAAGCCCCAACTCAATTTGGGTTTTGATAAAAAATCAAGGTCGATTTTTGGATTGGAGTTAACTGTTGCTTGTTCTTCATCAGGGAGTAGCGCCGGACCAAAGGTGAGGTGACACCCTGCGGTGCGGTGGAGGCTGGAGCCCGGGTAGAGGCGGCCGAAGCCGGAGTAAGGCTCACGAAGGAGGTGTAGGCTCCCGAAGGAGGTGTATGCTCCCGGAGGGAGACTTAGAGATATCCAAAAGAGAGAGTTTACCATAGTACTATTTTATCCTTATATTTATCTATCTAATAACATTAAGATAAAACATGAAAATAAATAATTATATCTAAAAGGAAATATATCTAATGTGGATAAATATCTTCTCCAACTTGATAGATCTTGATGGAATTTGATCTCGAAAATATCTCCATTGGATTCGAGATAGAACCTTAACAAGAAGTCGGTTAAGCTAGGCATCCGTCGCCTGGGTCAACTCGATATCGAGTAGGATTGCTCGATATCGACTAGCACTTTTCTCGTCTTCTGCTCAGCAACTCGATCTTGGCCTCCAGGAGCAAAGTCAACTTGGGTTTTTCTTCGACATCGAGTAAATTCCTCGACGTCGAGCAACGTTTCTTTGCCTTCAGTCTTCTTCGTCGATCTCGGCTCCAGGACGGCTCATCGACTTGAGTTTTCCTTGACATCGAGTAAATTTCTTCGATATCGACTAAGGCTTGGTCTGTCTTTAGCTTCTTCGTTGATCTCGGCTCCAGAACGTGAAAATCGACAAGGTGTTTCCTCGATATCGAGTAAATTCCTCGACATCGAGTAAAATGTTCAGCTCCCAGCTCTGTTCTTGAAACATACTTTCCCGAGTCCTCGTTTGTCGGATTGACGCATATGACCATGCGTTGGAAAGCTCTTTTTGAGGGATACGACTCTCATGAAGACATCAAAGCTTGATTCAGAATGATGAATACCAAAAAATGGCCTTTTCTCCAGCTGCACCATTCTTAGCTTCTTCATGACTTTCCTTTAAGCTCCAAAATGCGTCCGATTTCTGCGAAATCTAACAAAAACTTGTGCAGACCTCCATATATTGCAAATAAACATAAACTACACAAATTATGTATTATTCTAACCCAAATGCATGAAATGCATGTAGAAATTGATATAAAAGTAGCTATAAAACATGACAAATTAGGCTCACATCATTGGTTTAGTGGCTTCTAATGCTAAAATGCACTGAGATTTTGTGTTACTACCTTGTAATGATTATGCACATCCAAACCTTTCTTGTCTTTTAGAATGAATTGTACTAATTAATATAGCAATTAGTTACTGCGCTGACATGTGATGTAATATAGCAATTTGTGCCGAAGGCACAAATTTAGATTGAAATTGACGTAGTTCCTGCTCTTTGAAATCAATCTTAAAAGAAATTAGTAGTGATCACTCTAAAATAAACAACAGTTGTGCTACTACACATATAATACTTATGCAAAACTCTGGTGCCGCTGACATGTAATGATTAAGCTCAATCTAAGGTGTTGGTTTAGTTGCTTCTAATTCTAAAATGCCCTGATATGTTGTGTTACTGGCTTGTAATGATTATGCACATCCACACTGCGATTTGGATTTAGTACGATTTGAATTAATAAAGAAATCTGTTACAGAGGTAACATGTGATGTAATTAAATAAAATTTGGCACAAATTATATTGAAATTGATGAAGTTCATGCTCTTTGAAATCAATTTAAAAAAAAAATTAGTAGTAATCTCTCTAAAATAAACAACAGTTGTGCTACTAACATGTAATACTTATGCAAAATTCTGGTGCTATTGACCTGTAATGATTAAGCTCAATCTAAGGTGTTAGTTTAGTGGCTTCTAATGCTAAAATGGACTGAGATGTTGTGTTACTACCTTGTAATGATTATGTACATCCAAACCTTGCTTTTCTTGTAGAATGAATTGAACTAATATAGCAATTAGTTACTGCGCTGACATGTGATGTAATATAGCAATTTTAGCCGAAGGCACAAATTTAGATTGAAATTGATGTAGTTCTTGCTCTTTGAAATCAATCTTAAAAGAAATTAGTAGAGATTACTCTAAAATAAACAACAGCTGTGCTACTACACATATAATACTTATGCAAAACTCTGGTGTTGCTGACATGTAATAATTAAGCTCAATCTAAGGTGTTGGTTTAGTTTCTTCTAATTCTAAAATGCCATGAGATGTTGTGTTACTGGCTTGTAATGATTATGCACATCCACACCGTGATTTGGGTTTAGTATGAATTGAATTAATAAAGAAATCTGTTAAAGAGCTAACATGTGATGTAATTAAATAAAATTTGTGACGAAGGCACAAATTTAAATTGAAATTGATGAAGTTCCTGCTCTTTGAAATCAATCTTAAAAGAAATTAGTAGTGATCTCTCTAAAATAAAAAACAGTTGTGCTACTAACATGTAATACTTATGCAAAATTCCGGTGTTGCTGAAATGTAATGATTAAGCTCAATCTAAGGTGTTGGTTTAGTGGCTTCTAATGCTAAGATGCACTGAGATGTTGTGCTACTACCTTGTAATGATTATGTACATCTAAACCTTGCTTTTCTTTTAGAATGAATTGAACTAATATAACAATTAGTTACTGCGCTGACATCTGATGTAATATAGCAATTTGTGCCAAAGGCAAAAATTTATATTGAAATTGATGTAGTTCCTGCTCTTTGAAATCAATCTTCAAATAAATTAGTAGTGATCACTCTAAAATAAACAACCGATGTGCTACTAACATATAATACTTATGCAAAACTCTAGTGATGTTGACATTTAATGATTAAGCTCAATCTAAGGTGTTGGTTTAGTTGCTTCTAATTCTAAAATGCCCTACGATGTTGTGTTACTGGCTTGTAATGATTAGGCACATCCACATTGTAATTTGGTTTTAGTATGAATTGAATTAATAAAGAAATCTGTTACAGACCTGACATGTGATGTAATTAAATAAAATTTGTACCGAAGGCACAAATTTAGATTCAAATTGATAAAGTTCCTAATCTTTGAAATCAATCTTAAAAGAAATTAGTAGTGATCTCTCTATAATAAACAATAGTTGTGCTACTAACATGTAATACTTATGCAAAACTCTGGTGCTGCTGACATGTAATGATTAAGCTCAATCTAAGGTGTTAGTTTTGTTGCTTCTAATTCTAAAATGCCTTGAGATGTTGTTTTACTGGCTTGTAATGATTATACACATCCACACTGCGATTTGGTTTTAGTATGAATTGAATTTATAAAGAAATCTATTACCGAGCTGACATGTTATGTAATTAAATAAAATTTGTGTCGAAGGCATAAATTTAGATTCAAATTGATGAAGTTCTTGATCTTTGAAATCAATCTTAAAAGAAATTAGTAGTAATCTCCCTAAAATAAACAACAGTTGTGCTACTAAGATGTAATACTTATGTAAAACTTTGGTGTTGATGACATGTAATGATTAAGCTTAATCTAAGGTGTTGCTTTACATGCTTTTAATGCTAAAATGCACTGAGATGTTGTGTTGCTAGCTTGCAATGATTATGCACATTCACACTGTGATTTGGTTTTAGTATGAATTGATTAATATAGCAATATGTTACTTTGTTGACATGTGATGTAATTAAAAAGAATAATTTGATGTGTGATGTTATAGTACAGGAATGAACTGAATTGATGTGTTTATCTTTTGTATTGATGTGTGTTGTCTTGTTTTAGCATATGCAGAAAAGAATATGGCACCATATGTGATTACAGTTGTATATGGTGGAGAATGGATGTTTGCTAACACAGGGCCTTCGTTTGTTGGAGACAAAACTTCAAAGGTGTTTATGCTGAATAATTCATTCACATTCCAGCACCTAAAAGAAAAAGTATGTAGCAGATTCAATGTATTTACTGCACTTGGGTTAGAATTCAGCCACCTACACCCATTCAAATTGCTGAGAGCACTACTAAAAGTTGACTATGATGCTGATTTTCAAGAATTTTTGGCATTAACAACACTTGACAATGTGAAGTTCGCTATTGAGTTGTGTGTTAGCAGACAATCTTTAGCTCTATCAATAGTTGATTCAGATGATAAAGAGAGCAGGAAAAAATTTACATCTGATCAATTACAGTTAGTTGAGTTCAACATGAATTTGGTTGAAAGCATTATTGAAAAAGATAGCACATCAGTGACTGTTGAAGAGTGTAAAAATAGAGAATATAGAAGAAGATGATTGGTCTCAAGATACTGAAAGTGAAATAGAATCAGATGCTGAAATATGGAGAAACCTATATTCTTCAATGCAGGGAAGAGACACAATAAAAGAAGAATGGGATGATGCCACATCCAGTGAGCCTAGTTTAACAAACAACCCAACAGAAATGTTGTATGTTGGAAAAACGTTTGAGTCAAAACAAGTAGCAAAGGATGCTTTGACAATTTTGTTAGTAACACAGACATTTGGTTTTAGAGTTGCAAAATCAGAGCCCAAATATTTTAGAGTGCATTGCATAGATGCTAACTTCAACTAGAAAATACATCTCAAGACTATTTCCCAAACTTGTTATGTAGTCACATTGTACAATGAGACACACACATGCACATGGGATGTCAGAACCAAATATTGCAAAAAGCTCCTAGCTCAGTTGTTGCAAGCATCATTGAATCCAGGTGCATATTTATGTGTTGAATAAAATTTTAATTCATTACTCCCAATTTTTTTTTTAAATTATTCAAACTTATCAATAATTATAAAGTGTTGATAGTGGATTCAAACCAAAGTAAATAATGGATATGATGAGAAATGAAAAAAAAAGATCCCAGTTAGTTACTGGACAACTTGGAAAGCATCAAAAATAGCAAAAGACAGAGTTTGGGGAACACCGGAATCTAATTATGCTAATCTGCCTTCATTTTGCCATATGCTCAGGGAGAAAATGAAGGAACTATTGCAGTAATTTCAATTGACAATGATGACAGATTTAAGTACTTATTCTTATCATTTGGAGCTAACATTCGTGCTTTCCCTATTTTAAAGAAGGTATGTCATGTTCTGTGTCAGCATACATTCTAAGCCTTTTTATTTGGATATTTAATTATCATGATATCATCAGATGTACTTTCACTTATTTTAACAAGTAGTTGTTATTGATGACAAATTTTTAACTGGAAAGTATATAGGAACTTTACTTGGAGCAATTGCACAAGATGCAGATAGACATATTTCCCCTCTTTCTTTTGGAATTGTTGACACCGAAAATAACAACTCTTGGGAGTGGTTTTTTAAACAGCTGCTGAAGGTTTTGCCTCAAGAAAATGACTCAGTGTTTGTCTCTGATAGACATGCTAGCATTTCAAGAGCTATTGCATTGATTTATCCTACTGCTACACATTGCATTTGTACGTGGCACTTAAAGTAAAACATTAGAGCTACATTCAAGAAGAAGTATCTAGCAAGTTGGTTTCAAGACGCAGCAGATAGTTACACAATTGGGGAGTTCAACTTCAATTTCAGGCGCATATAGGATAATTTTCCCAAGCTAGCAAAATATTTACATGATGCAGGGTTTGATAAGTGGGCTAGAGCACATGCAAGATCAAACAGATACAACATGATGACATCAAATAATGCGGAAACCCTAAACTCCGTATTCACAGGGAAAAAGAACTGCCCAGTTGTAGCACTCATAAAGTTTGCAAGAGAGAAGCTCACGACCTGGTTTCAAGAAAGGAGAGAAAATGCACTGAAAAATCAAGACAAAATAACATTAGAAATACTAAAAGTGATCAGAAACTTACAAGAGAACATTGAAGCATACAGTGTGGAGAAAATTAATGCATTTCAGTTTGAAGTCACAAGAGAAGGGGCAGAGGTAATAGTTGATATGTCAAAAAAGAGTTGTACGTGCAAGGTGTTTGATGTAGAACAAATACCTTGTGTGCATGCTTTGTCAGTAATTAAGCACATAAAAGAAAATATATCAGATTTTGTGGCAGATTTTTACACGAATGAAGCTTGGACATTGACATATCAAGAAACAATATATCCAGTGCTGCCTGAAGACGAGAAAAATGTCCCTGATGCCATAAAAGCTATCAAATGTTACCCCCCTATTGTAAGGAAAAGGGCAGGAAGACCACCATATAAAAGAAAACTGTCGGTTGCAGAGTTCAAGAGGATAATAAAGCACTAAGAGTAACCGTCTCCACAAACAACTACTATGCCATCAGTCACCAAAAAGATACATTGTGTCAATAGCATTAAATATGCACTTTTTAGATTTAAATGTTAGAAAAAAATTTATATGCATTTTAATTTGAACAATAAGACTTTTATATTTTAAACAATAAGACTTTTATATTTTAATTTGAACAATTTTTATATTTTGTTGTCTCATCAGTATTTTCTTGCATCTTACAACTTGATTACTAGTAATATGCACTTTGTAACATTAAAAACAATTTTTTTTGAAATTTAGGAATAAAAGATTGTGATAATCAAATACAGATATATGTTGTGCAAATATAAGTTACTGATATGCAAATATAACTTCATGTTGTGCATTAATAAGTTTACTGATAATAGTAATTTGAAACAATAGAAACATTTAGATTTAAATTTTTGATAAATAATATTGTGATGTTCAAATATAAATAACCGTTGTGCAAATGTGATATTATGATATGTAAGTATTAAATGATGTTGTGCAAATGTAAGATTATGATAAGGATATATAAATTGATGTTGTGCAAATATAAGATTAAAATATGCACCAATTAATTCACGTTGTACAAATATAATATTACTGATATCTAATACTTAGATTTTAATTTTTAGTAAATAAAAATAAGTTGTGCAAATACAAATTGATGTTGTTCAAAGGTATGATTATGATGTGCAAATATAAATTGATGATGTCCAAATGTAAAAGTGTGATATGCAATTATAAATTGATGGTATGCAAATATAAGATTAAAATATGCATAAATTAATTCAAGTTGTGCAAATATAAGATTACTGGTACCTAATACTTAGATTTTAATTTTTAGTAAATAAAAATTTATGTTGTTCAAATGTATGATTATGATATGCAAATATAAATTGATGTTGTGCAAATGTAAAAGTATGATATGCAATTATAAATTGACGGTATGCAAATATAAGATTAAAATATGCATAAAATTCATGTTGTGCAAATATAAGATTACTAATACCTAATACTTATATTTGAATTTTTAGTAAATAAAAATAAGTTGTGCAAATACAAATTGATGTTGTGCAAGTTTATGATTATGATGTGCAAATGTAAATTGATGTTGTGCAAATGTAAGAGTATGATATGCAATTATAAATTGACAGTAAGCAAATATAAGATTAAAATATGCATAAATTAATTAACGTTGTGCAAATATAAGATTACTGATACCTAATACTTAGATATTAATTTTTAATAAATAAAAATAAGTTGTGTAAATACAAATTGATGTTGTGCAAGTTTATGATTATGATATGCACATATAAATTGATGTTGTGCAAACGTAAAGTATGATATGCAATTATAAATTAATGTTGTGGAAATATATAATTATGATATGCAAATATAATATCATCTTGGGCAGATATAACATTATGAAATGCAAATATTAAATGTAAGATAATGTTGTGCCTTCTTCATTCCCAACAACATCTAGTTCAAATGGAACAACGACTAAATCATCTTTATGTAAGAACCTATTATCATATGCCTTTGTACACAATCGAAGACTTTCATACAACAGATCACCATCCAAATGGGGAAAAACAGGCTGAGCAATGCCATCAACTATTTCATCAGCAATTTCTTCACTATACACCATCCCTGGTGTTTTTGCAAATTCACCATAAGTAGGGAACAATGGTACCTAAAAAAAACAGAGTAAAAATATGATTAATAGCACAGATATTTACAACAGCAAAAAAATTGGTTCAAAACTAAAAAACATAATAAACTTACCGAATGACCATCAAAAAGCGTGGAAGCACTATCATAGATGTGTTTAATGCGACATTCCCAAAGCAAAGAGTATGGATCTCCATCAGACATATTGAAATTACAGTCAAATTCCGCAGCCAATGCTGGGAAGGCTTCTAAAATCCATGAATGTTACAAATTAAAATACAGTATTCAAATTGATGAGCTAGAAGAGTAATATATGATAACAAACAATAAAACTGCTGACAAACAGAAAAAAAACAATAAAAACACTACCTGAAAAGCAAGATTATACCCATATATATCATAACAACCTCTGTCATCGGCACGATCAACCAAAGCTACATTATTTAATGACGTTACCAACCATGTGTATAAAACTCTCCCCCAAGGATAAATTTCAAACTGATTCTCATCACAAGCAAGAGATAAGTTTTCTTCACTTACAAACTCTGATCGCCTAGATAATATTACCTTTTCAATAATAAGCAAGTTCGCCAAAATCAACTTCTTCTTAGAGGATTTTGTCTCAGATTTAAAACACTGAACTAAGTCCTTATAAGAGCATTTCTTCTTCAGAAAGAAATCATTTGCAAACACATGCTTTGGTGGTTTGCAACCACAAGCTTCACAAGGAAGCCCAGTAATAACATGGAATTCAGCAAGAGAAAACCGTGCTATAAATCCATCAACCTTAAAAAACAACTCCATCTTCTTTTTGATGGAAACTTGACGCAACATCATCTGATGCATGAGCTGAAAATTACTAACCATATTGGTTCCCTGTGTCAACACCCACCCTACACAACTCTTGCGCAATATCTCGTAATGTTCATCAGACAAATGACTTTTGATGAGATCACAAACATCAGGATAAGAATATCTATTTGATCTAGAACGGAACCACTCATTTTCAAGAATACAATAAGCAATGTTCTGTTTAAACACAAACAAAAATATCAAACAGAAATACATGTCAGGATGAATAAACAACACTTGATAACAAAAGGGAAAAAAAAGTCAATATCTAAAAAACTCACATCAAATTTCCTTCTGTATCTGACTAAATCAGTAGATAAACCTGATAAAATAATCAAAAGAGGACGAATGATGTCAGCACATACAAATCATCATTAGAAATCGCACATTTGCTTATATAAACACGAACAACACTAACACATTTGCTAATACAAGAACAAACAACAATAAAACAACACATATTCGGCAAAGTAGATCAAAAACCTACATAAACCGCACCAAAACAAACCCTAACCAACAGGAAAAATGGTAAAAGCAAAATCAGAACCTGAACTAACTACGATTTCCGCCATATAAGCAATTATGATAACAAATTGCAATAATCGACCACAAAAACACTCCTTTAACGATGATTGAGTCGAAAAATGCAAGGAAGAGCACAGAGAAGAGAAATGAGATTGAAGGACGACGAATAAACGGTCTAATAGAAGGAAGGGTATTTTGGTAATATAAACTTTCAAAATTAGAAGAATGGACATTCTACCAATTTTTACAAAAACTAGGACACTCCTCAAATTAGAGCGAAAATTGCGCCTTCGGCGCAAATTTTCTCATTTTTTATCCTCAAATATATATGAATTATCAATTATTTTAGCTTAAAATAAATTTGTGTAATACCAAATATAACACAATACGTAACAGTTTTTTTACGAGGAAGAAAATTCGGTTTAACATTTAAGAATGAGTCCTACGTCTACCAATAACATTCTTATGGATGAGATCAATAAGGCTTGGGTGGTTCTAGAGTACATCATCAATCAGTATGTTGGCTAAGGTACTGTGTAACTTCTATCTGGCCTAAAATTTTTAGTGTTTAGACTTCAGAGCGAAAAATCGACTTTCTTTTAAAAAATTATTTTGTGGAAAGCTATATATGCAAAATTTCAATTTTAATTCTTGGAAAGTGATTTCCAACTAGTTTGTATCCTTGTAGGACTTGCGTCCAGAAAATTCCCAAAATTTTGTGCAATTGATGCTTTTTTTTTTTGGTAAACCAACGAGGCCAAGCCCCACTCCTCAAGGGAGATTTATTCAATAATCAAAGACGATCACTTGCTAGTTAAACTGCCATCGGAGAGTAAAGCTCCTCTAGCATTATCCCTAGCAAGAAATGAGAGGTTCACCACACAGTGACTTAAAAATAGAAATACCCAAACGGGAAAGAGAAAGCAAAGATAGCTAGACCATCAGCGAGACTGTTGGCCTCACGGTAGACGTGCCGGAGCTGGAGATCCCAGTTCCTACGAAGGAAGCCATGGCAAGTATTTACCAGGCTAGCACACGGGTGCGTCGACTTGATTGGCTTTGAAAGAAGCTCCACTGCTCTCATAGAATCAGACTCGCAGATCACCTTCTTAGCTCCATGGTTCCACGCCATCTCCAAGCCTTTGGTTATCCCCCACAACTCGGCCTCCACCACCGAACAACAGCCAATGTTGTGAACAAAACCAGAGATCCAAACCCTTTTCTCATTGCGAAGCGCTTCACCTGCATCAGCAGTCCCTGACTTCTTCACAGCGCCATCGACATTCAGTTTTAGCCATCTCGGGGGAGGCGTGCACCATCTAGTCGCAGGGTGTTTCCTCTCCTTCGCCTTCAAAGCTCCAAAGACGTTATCCCTTGCTAAAACGTAGGTCTTTGCAAGGGTCCAACAGCTTACGTTGCCCCTCAACCACGCAGCGAACGGAAGGGCGAAGAAATCATCATATCGTCCGACGCCTTCAACCTGCAACAAAAAATTCTTCACATACGCACAATATCTGAAGAGATGGATAAGAGAATTGCAACTGCTATGACAGATAGGACATAAGTCAGAATTACCTATATGTCTTCTTGCTCTTTTCGCGTTCGTTAGGACTCCTTCATTGCTCACCAGCTACAGGAACGCACGAGTCCTCTCATTGATGTTTAACTTCCAGATTTTGGCAACAAAGGAGCTGTCGGCCGAATGATAAGACTTAACTTTGCAGATCGCCGAGTACCCGGTTTTAACCGAATAATCACCATCGCTACTTCCTGCCCAGCAAATCCTATCCTCAGTATCCGAGACCGCTACCGCCGCCATCTTCAACATGGTAGTACTGGGCAGAAGATGCGCAAAGCCGACCCAATCCCAGCCCTTGTCATCCGCCTAGAAATCGTTCACCATTTGGTCAGACAGAGCCTCCGTCCCTTCCCTAATCACCAACTTGCTCAGTGGCACGTCCTCAATCCAAGCATCCTCCCAAAACCAGATACTAGTGACATCCTCTAATCGCCACTTAATGTTCGGTTTGATTACAGTGCTAGTCGCCTTAATGATGCTTTTCCAAATAATCGATGCCCCAACTGACTTCCCAAGTTGTTTGGACGCATACTTGTTGACAAGGAGATCAGCCTATGGCCCTTCCTAGCCACTCAATAGCCTCCATCCAAGCTTGGCTACAAGAGCTAAGTTCACATCAGCCATCTTCTTAATGCCGAGACCCCCCATCTCTCTAGGTTTGGCCCCACAAGCCTTGTCATGAGGGGTTGCATTTTGGTTGTCATAACTTTCGAGATGGCTTTATTAAGGACGTTGCAGAGACTAATAGGACGAAACTGGTTCATAGCTTCCGGCTTCCCAACTTTCGGCAAAAGAATGATAAGAGTATCATTGACACCAATGGGGAGGGTTGAAGAATAAAAAAAATCTTTAATAAACCTAGATGCGGATTCGCCCACCGTGCTCCAGCACTTCTGAAAGAAGCCAGGCTGGAAACCATCGATCACGGGCGCTTTCATCGCTCCCATGCTACAGAAAGTTGTATGAATCTCATCCTCGGACACCTCCCTGCGCATATCAACCCACTCCGAGTCTTGCAACTGCGGAAAACGAGCATTCAAGGGCTCCAGTTGCCCCTCATACGGTTCCCACCTATAGAGATTAGTGAAGAACTTCACAACCAAGTCTTCCAACTCCTTCTTATCCTCAATCCAGCGGTTATCCTCCACCCTCAGCCCCTCCACTCTGTTACGTTTTCTTTTAACGATCGTCGAGGTATGGAAGAATTTAGTATTTCGATCCCCGAGAACTAGCCACTTCTCCCGTGATTTCTGAAACCAAAGGATTTCCTCCTGCTCTAGCGTGGTGTCCAACGACGCCCTTACGTTGGCTTCTCAAGAGATCGCCTCAGGCGTCGGGTCCTTCATAAGCTTCCTCTGAGCATCATCAAGAGCCTTCGTAAGGGCATCCTTACGCGCTTGTATGAGACCGAAAACCTCTATGTTCCACTTAGAAAGATCAATACACAGTTTCTCTAGAGCCCATGGTGTCGGACAGTTCCTCCTCCATTTAGAATCCATGAAAGTAGGGAAACTCTCATGGGTCATCCAGGCTGCTTCGAAACGGAAGGGGCGCCGCTTCTTGTTCTTAAGAATAACCGGATTCAACTCTAATAACAAGGGACAGTGATCTGAAGAATACCTCGACAGATGGCGGACTCTGGCTTCCGACCACTGTAGCCTTCCTTTGCAGTTTATAAGAGCCCTATCAAGTCTTTTAGAAATAACCTTACCTCATGTGCAAATTTTACTCCAAGCATAATCTTGACCCGTGAATCCCATGTCTATAAGAATGGCCTTGCTAATCAGCTCCCGGAAGATCGGCGAATCACGGTGCATTGCCCCTGAGCCACCAGTAGTCTCGTCACAACCCAAAATGCAATTGAAATCTCCTCCCACCACTAGAGGACCAGAGATGGAATCAAGCGTGGCTTGGAGCGTCGACCAGAAAGAAACACGCCTATCAGCCGTAGGGGGAGCATACACCGCAACAACATGAGTCCTAGACGACGCTGTTAACCATGAGGCGTGTATGAAATGATCGGCTTTCTGGACGACAGAGATATCACACTTCTCCTTATCCCAAAGCAACCAAACCCCTCCAGCAAATCCGGAGGCCTCAATGCGAGAACAACCCGTGAAATTAAGCTTATCGGACGCCTTCTTCGCGTCCTCGCCAGAAATCTGGGTTTCAAAGAGTGCGAGGATATCGATGGCACAATGATTTTTGACATACCGAATTGCTCTCCTGAAGCTTTTCTTACCTGCACCGAAGCAATTCCAGAAAAGAATGTTAATTGAGTTTGTATTATTCATTAGAAAAAACAAAAGGAATGCAGAAACAATTAAAAAGAGAGGGTTTAGGATTGTTGATCGGTAGCGGAAATTCTCTCCACCTCACCGGCGATTTGCTCTCCATTCTCTGAATTGATGGTCTCCGTACTGTCCTTGCTAGTCCTCTTCGCCCAGGAATTTCCCGAATATTGGCACCAATGGGTCTGAATACTCCTTGTTGAACATGTCCGACGCCCATTTGGCCTTCTCGAGCGCTTCGGGGTTATCGGCGGTAACCTCCTGCACCCTTTGTTGAGCTCTGGGCCTTTTCTTTGGGCCATCCACCTCCATTCGGATATTTTGGCCCACATCCTTACCCACTGGCCCTCTTCTCGCTTTGATTTTGGGCTTGAGCACCTTCTTAGCCCCAGTCTTGGATTTACCAAGGTTATCAATAAGCCTCTCGTTATATCCAGCGGCAAACTTACTTGGGCCTACCTCCTCATTTTCCTTGCCCAACCCATTTCTTTTCGTCCCAACTGTGGGAATGGCCTCCATATTCTTTCCTTTACTGACCAGGCCCGAATCCGGTTGGGCTGAGACCTTTTTTCCCCATAACCTTCCGATTTATTCTTATTACTCATAGCGCCGTTATTCTCCTCGGGTGTACCGGCCTGGTTATTAACGCGATTCTTATCCCTATGCTCTCCCCTGCTTTTCCCAACCTCAACGGTTGGCTCTCTTCTCCATGGCACGTGTAGGTTCTGCTGATGGCGCTTCATCTGCTCTTGCTTCACCGGCGCCGTCATCGGATGGCTAGATCTCGCATTCCCGAGCTTTTTCTGGTGATTAACCACCATCCACGGTTCGTGGTTCTCCTCTCCTCCTTCCGTGTTGCACCCCGACGCCTACTCCTCCGGGGACGGAGACATACCTGCCAAAGACCCCTTTTCCTCGCCATTGGCCTTCTTTTCCGTCTCCACCATCGGAAACTGACACTTAGCTTTCAAGTGCCCATGGCGCCTACATCCAAAACAAATATTAGGGATTCCTTCGTACTCCAACTTATACCTAACACCATTGATGTTAATCGTTCCTTTGAGCGGTTCCTCGAGGTTCACTTGGACGTAGACCCTCGCAAAATTCCCCTGATTGGTGTAGATGGTTCGGCGATCCACTCTAATTGGCTTGCCTAAAGCTTCAACGACCTTCATAAGGACATTTTCTTGGGAAAAGATGAGCGGGAGATCAAGAACTCTAATCCAGGTAGGCGTTGTTTGAATAGCTTCAGACGGCTTAAAATCCGACGACCACAACTTGATGATGAGGCACCTCCCGAACACCGACCACGGTCCCCCTGTAAGGATTCTAAGACAATCCTCTTTGTTTTCCAGTCTCACCAGGAAGTTTCCTTGAGGGAGATATATCACTTGGAACTTCCCGCATTCGTTCCACAACTCTCTCAGTTTCCTCTCCATCACGTAGAGCGGTATCTTTTGCCCTAGCATCCTTATTATCAAAGAGTTCTCCCATACCCCCGCCAAGGCATATAGCACCTCTTGCTGCACGAAAATGGCGGGTTCCCCCTTAGGTCCTTGCGGGAAGGTGATCGAGATTCTGTCCCTAATCAGGTCTTCTCAGATTTTGATTATTTGTTGCGATGTTCCTCCTAACATCACTCTATCCCTCCAAGATAGGGGAACCACTAGCGACTCCTTCTGCTCTTCATCGCGCTTTACTTCCTTCTCCTCACCCGGATCACCCGGCGGCGGAAGGGGGGCGGGGACGGGATCTATTTGCATCTCATTGGTGTTGTTCTCCTTCTCTCTAGAAACGCTCTCTTCCATTAGTGTGTTTTTTAATTTTACTCCCAAAACTGTGCAATTGATGCTTTGCTTATTGTTGTATGCATTTAGGAGATTTTTAGTTATCGTAAATTCATGAAATTCGATCGTTTCCATATGAATTGGTAGTAGATTTATCACTTTTGGTTCTAGTACGTTTCGCCTAAATTTTGCTAGAAACACGTGTGATGGTCACGAATTTAGTCACAGAAGTAGCCACATAAATACCTTACGAAAAACCTTACCAACGAAATGAGCCTCTAATTTAACCTCGAATCCAAATTCGACCTCAAACGTGAGGCTAAATTTGGTTACGAAAAATTAGCTTCGAAATGTTTATTCGATGTTAAATTAGCCCAGAAGTTTGCTTTGAGGGTAATTTTCGTAACTTTGAGCTCAACGCATTTAGCTTTGAATTTAGGCTCAAATAAATTTCGAGATACTAATCGAAGTTTAAGTTTTCGATGCTAAACAATACTATCGAATGTCGACCTCGAATTTTGAGACTATTCGAAGTATAAGTTTTCGTAACCTTTGAGGCTATTAACCAATTTTTTCTAATGCATTTCATTTTTCTTTCTTTTTTCATAATTTTAATTCAAGCTATTGTTTGCATTAAATAACAATAAAATTAGCCTTCAAGTTACCCTACTATGTGGTTTCCCGTTTAAAAACCTTGATTTTGCCTTCAAATTTTCCCTCAGATTTGCCCTCCATGTCCGTCTTAAACTAGAACATATATATAGCCTCGAAACAAAGCATTCGAGACTATAATAGACGCTACTAGCTTCGAATTTACAATCAACTTCTTACTTTTGAGGCTATTCACCAATTATTTTCCCATACATTTCGCTTTCTTCCCTTTTTCATAATTTTAATTCAAGATATTATTTTAAAAATTTGAAATTAAATCATATCATATAATATTTCTCAACACTCCATTTTAAGTTAGATCTAACTACTTAACAATAATGATTTAATTAAAAAAACTTAATAAATCTCTCACACACACATGAAAATATATGATTAAACATTCACAAAAAAAAGGATGATATGCTTCCCGATTAATGTGATTGATCGATTGTCACAAACCTCAAACAAGCAAAAGCTTCATGCTCCAAAAAAGGTGAAATCGCTCACCCCGGGCGCCCCCCACCCCCCGACCCGACGAAGATTGTGAGAGGAGGTAAATCATGGTGACTCAACCGGTAACAAGGGTCTGGGACCAGTGTGTCCACTGCGCATAAGGAGCCCTCCTCATTTGAGAGGTTGTTCCTACTCTGCCGCTGGAACAAGCAAAAGCTTCAAATCTCACTCATGGGAGGGCAAGAGAATCAAATCTTATTTTGAGAATATTGACAAAAGAAGAGAATGAAGATGTTTGGATTGGTGGGTTTTGAGTGCATGGATGATGAAGTTGTAGATTGAAATGGGTAAGAGTAAGTGTGGAAGATTGAAAAACAAATGCGGATGGGAAAGTAGAGTGTAACATTAAATGAGGTTGGTGTGCTATAGCCTCGAAATTAGCCTCGTTTTTCCTCTCAAATATTCACATCACATTTTTGCCTAAAAAATGGTTACAACGTTACCCTCGAATTCAGTACTCAAGTACTAAAATCGAACTTAACCTCGAAAATGAAATTAGTTGCTAAACTACACACGAACATAGCATCCAAAATAGCCTTAAAGTTACTTCGAGGCTAACCACCCTCTAATTAGGCCTCGGAGATGGCCGTGAAAATTCATCGTCGTTATATATATGGACTCAAAGAAAGCCTCGAATTTGTATTTGTTGCCAAATGGCCTCAAAATTTAGCAACGAGAATATTTCGATTCTGCGTGTCATCAAAAAACATTTTCGAGTGTATAATCGACCTCAAATTTAACCTCGATCGAAATATTTCGAGGCCAACGATTCGTAGCAATCTCGCGTGTTCAAGCAGTGTTACTCTTAGGTTTGTTCTGATCGCATTTCGCTTCGTCTTACATGTCCTTTCTTGCTAGTTGCTATCTAAATTTGTGATTTCTCAATTACATATTTTTTTTGCATTTTAAAGAGATTTTGGTGTATATAATTATGTATGAGGAGTAGGGTGACATTGGAGGATACAGGAGGGGTTTTCTTTTGGTATAGAGTGCATTTTGGTTTTACGTAAGACTCGTTGTATGGTCTTACCTTTTTGTTATTTGGGTTACTTTTTCATCTATATATTTACCAATTGAAGGTGTATATAATTACATAAATTCAAAAAACACACTTCAATTGGCTATTAGAGATCTTTTAAAGAGGTTTGTTCTGATAGCATTTTGCTTCTTATTACGCCTTGGCCAATTTCAATCGGAGTCGGAGTTGGGTTCGGCGGGTTGCCGGCGGCTGCCAGGCATGCCATTCAGGACTACGGGAGCGTTGTCTAGACCTGAGCAGACCTGGGCCAACCCACCCGGCCCGCCCAGCCCGTCCGGCAAAATTAGCGGGCTTGGGTAGAGTAGGTGGCCCAAGCGGGCCAATAGGCCCGACCCGGTAAGCCCACCAGGCCGGGCTTGGACTGGGGGTATAGCCCAAGCGGGCCGGCCCGCCCGGTAATATATATATATACACACACACACCATTACAGTGTGTATACACACATGCAGTATACTACATTCATGTACTCTAGAATTGAGTACACATGCAGCTTATATATGTTATTGTATTCTTTATAATATTTTTATTTATTTTAATGTTGGAATAAAATACATATTAATATATAATATAAATATATTTTAAATGTTTTTATTAATTTTAATTATGGATATAGATATAGATATAAATATAAATATATATATAAATGCGGGACGGGACAGGATTTGCGGGACGAGAACTCTCCGTCCCGCGCCATTTTTAAATGTTTCGGCCCATTAGACCCGTTGGGCAGCCCGGCCCGCCAATGTGGGCGGGCTTGGGCGAGGTAACTGGCTCAACAACCGGGCCTGGCCCAAGCCCGGCCTGGTATATAAGTGATTGAAGGAATTTAGGAGTGTCAATTAAAACATGACTACATGAGCAAATCTGTCATTAAAGAAAAAATGGTACAATCAAGAAAACAAAAACTTGATGAGTATATTTACGGAAAAAAAAAAAACCAAAAGGGTACATTTAGCTAATTTAGCTCAAAAAAAGAAATAATTTGCGTCATAGACCATTTTTCCCGTCCAAATTGGAATATTGTCCACCCATTTATTTGATTTGCAAAAGGTTCATCTCCTAAATTAACCTAATTCCTCTCTCTCTCCCATGTCAGCCCCGCCTATCTCTCTCTCTCAATTAGAATCCTTTATTTGATTTGCAAAAAGTTCATCTCCTAAATTAACCTAATTCCTCTCTCTCTCTCTCTCCCATGTCAGCCCCGCCTCTCTCTCCCTCCCAATTAGAATCCTTTATTTGATTTGCAAAAAGTTCATCTTCTAAATTAACCTAATTCCTCTCTCTCTCCCCATGTCAGCCCCGCCTCTCTCTCCCTCCCAATTAGAATCCTTTATTTGATTTGCAAAAAGTTCATCTCCTATATTAACCTAATTCCTCTCTCTCTCTCTCTCTCCCATGTCAGCCCCGCCTCTCTCTCCCTCCCAATTAGAATCCTTTATTTGATTTGCAAAAAGTTCATCTCCTAAATTAACCATATTCCTCCCTCTCTCCCATGTCACCCCCGCCACACACACACACGCACACGCACACGCACACACACACGCACACACACACACACAATTACAATTCAATCTCGAATCTAAATATGAAATTTGATTGCAAAGCACATTTCTGTGCCTAAGTTAATAAGCTATCCACGTTTGTGACTAACTCAGATAAATGTTCATCCTATTATAACCCTAATTTGATTAACACTATCGCTTCCTCCCTCCTTCATATCTATCTCCTCCTCCTTCTCCTCATTTCTATCAACTGCATCTCTGTCTCCTCCTTTCCCTGACGGTCGATTCCGATTTTGACGGCCTCTCGACCGAATCCTCCGCGTACATGTCGCCTAGGACGAACCTCTAGCAGCGGAGCAGATAGCGGCAGAAGACTGAGTTCAATTCCACTCCATTACGCCCTCCTAAATTCACTGAAATGGTTATCATGAGAGGCCAACGGAGGGTAAACGAGGGGAGCAAACCGGTGAGCGTGCTGACGAGAGTGATTGTGGTGTTCAACGAGATATACGAGCAACCGGAGATCGAAAAGCTGCAGCAGATGGTGGAGATGGAGAAGCGGAGGATTCCATCTCTCCGATCCTTTAATGCATTCCCATAATCAAGTGCAACGATGGTGATAGTCGTATCAATATGCGTCCATATATCCACACTTGAACTCTAAAAAACTTCTTGAGCATCGTCCAAATCCATCGCCTAGACTGACACTAAAGCTACAACTACGAATCGAAGCAAACTAATTACAAACTAGATCTAAGATGAAAACTCTGGTAGAAATGAGACAAGAGAGAAAAAAGACGATCTATAAATGCATTTGAGCCTCCCAGCAAAGAGAATTAATCGACAAAGATGAAACTTGGCAATCAACCAGATAGAAAAAAGACGATCTACAAATGCGTCTGAGCACACACTTATCGTACAAGACACGCAGACAGGAGGAGAAGCAAGCACGCGGAAAAAGTTGTTCACAAAAAGAGCTCAAGCTCTCTAATGGAGACTCGGGGAGGACTCATTGTGAATCGAACCCCATATGGTGTCGGAGCTGGTACAGCTTTTCAATGGAGACTAATCCAGACAAGGTGAGTCTGTCCATAAGGAGCTCATCCTAGATATAGTCATATATGCTCAGAGATGTAATGAATTTTTTTTCACATTAGCCAAAAAACCAAAAAAAATAAAATTGCAAAATACCCAAAATCCCAAACTATTTTGGGATTTAGCCAAAGTTACCTAAGTTTTTTTTTAAAAACTAATATAATATGTAAGTCGTTTTTTCAAACAGTAACTTACTAGTTTTTTTTTTTTTAAAAAATAATTAACGAAAAAATAATGTAAAACGTTAAAAAAATACATATGGGACCCTTTTTTATTTTTTTATTTCATGACCAGTGGGTGCCGTTGAAGAATGAAGATGTGAATGCACCATGGGCCCCACTCCCTCTCTCACAAGTTGGCTATTGTGGTAGATTGAATTTGGCTACTGTCATATATAATTTGGCTACTGTCAGCACTTTTAATCGTGTTCGAAATTTATCGGTGTCTGCATTTTTACTTTTATGGCAATAAACATTTGTGTTTATATATATATATATATATATATATATATATATATATATATATATATATATATATATATATATATTTGTGGTTTTTGTTATGTTAAATTGGTGTTCATCGATGTGTTAGGTGATGTTTATTGTGTTTTCTTCATGAGCTTGAAAGAGTTTTGAAATAAGAAAATTGCTGACATGGGATGATTCGTTGATTTTGAGCGAGTTTGTTTGCAACTTGAATCACTATTAATTGTGCATCAATTTGCTTTCTCTTCCTTTTTCTGTTTTTTTTGCTACTTGGTTGCTGACACAAATTAAATGTACATATGACTAACTAAATGCGCCTAATATATATATAATGTTATAACTGCAAAAACATTAGATTATTTTCGCATAACAAAACGTTACGTTTGAACAACTAAAAGTTATATTTGCACGGTGGGGCTTTGTTCAGGCACTAGTGAATTCCCAATATAATGTTATTTTTTAACAACATAGTTTTTAGCAGAAACGTCAGCGAGGAGCAAAGGTGTGCCATCCGGAGGGCCACGAACATTAGGGAGGTGTCCAAACACGAATGGTATTTGGGGCTGCCAACCATGGTTGGGAGGTAAAAAAAAGGTGATATTTAAAGATCCCCAAGGATCGTACAATCGAAAATCTGGTGACTAGAGATTGAAGACGATGAAAATGGTTCTTGAATCTATTGATTGTGTGGAACAGAAAATGTAATGTGTTTGTTACAACAAAACTGAACCTCACTTCTCCTTTTATACACATTAGGAGAAGGAGCTAAGCCCAGTGACTAGAAGCCCAAAGACATAAGCTCGGTTATAAGGCCCAATCCCTAACTGTAAATGTAACATCTGAATTGGGAAGCTACAGACTACAGCTTGGTCAATTATTAACATATAGTTCTATACCCTCCCCTCAAGTTGGAACTTCTGTAAGACCCAACTTGACACTAAGGCATTCATGTTGGGCACTTGAAAGGGCTTTGGTCATGAGATCTGCTAGCTGGAGCTTTGTGTTGATGTATGATGTCTGCAGAAACCCATTCTGAACTTTTTCCCTTGTGAAATGACAATCAATATCAAGGTGTTTTGTTCTTTCATGAAAACAAGGGTTGGCAGCTATCTGTTGTGCAGCCTTATTATCACAAAATAAGGTAATGGGAGGTTGCACTGGAATTTCCAGATCATGACACAAGTAACTCAGCTACATCAATTCAGCTGTTGTGTATGCCATACTCCTGTATTCAGCTTCTGTGGAAGATCTGGAAACGGTTGCTTGCTTTTTTGTCTTCCATGATACAAGAGCATGTCCCAAAAAAACGCAATATCCAGACAATGACCTCCTTGTACTCAAACAGGATCCCCAGTCTGCATCTGAGAACCCCACAATCTTCGGATCAGATTGCACGGGAAAGAAAATTCCTTCAGTCATGGTGCCCTTCAGGTAACGTAGTACATGATTCACTGCTTGCTGATGGGGTAGCCTTAGACATGACACAAATTGAGACAACTGCTGAACCGCATATGAGATGTCAGGACGTGTGAGAGCTAAGTACAAGAGCTTACCCACTATACACCTGTAATTTTCTGCATCTAGCAACACTTCTCCACTATCAGTACTCAACCTTAATCTTGTGGCTAAAGGGGCCTCAGCAACCTTACAGTCTACCATCCCTGTGCTTTTTAAAATGTCTGAAATGTATTTCTTTGACTCAAATAGGTCCCAATTTCATACCTCTGAATTTCAACACCAAGGAAATACTTAGCCAATACAAGATCCTTGATAGTGAATCGATGATGAAGGGCTTGTTTCACTCTATCCAGCTCCTCCACATTGTCACCAGTTAGTAACATGTCATCAACGTAGACTAATACTGATGTAAATGAACCAACTACTGATCTTACAAACAATGAATAGTCATTTGTCGATTGAGTATAACCCAAGCTCACTAAGAAACCTGTCAGCTCATGATTCCAATGGCGTGATGCTTGTTTGAGTCCATATAATGAACGTTTTAAGCAACAAACCATATCACTCTTTGCAACCTCATAACCCTCAGGAGGTTTCATGTATATTTCTTCATCTATAAACCCATGTAGAAACGCATTATTAACGTCTAACTGAAACAAGGGCCACTGCTTTGCTGTAGCTAAAGCAATTACAACTCTGACTGTTGGAAGCTTTGCTACTGGACTGAAAGTATGCTTGTAATCCTTCCCAAGCTTTTGATTAAACCCCTTGACTACTAGCCTGGCCTTGTATCTGTCAATAGAGCCATCAGGGTTGTATTTCACTTTAAATACCCACTTAGAGCCTATAGCTTTGTGCCCAGCAGGTCGCTCAACCAATTCCCAGGTGCCATTGTCTTCCAATGCCTGAATTTATTTGCTCATAGCCTCCTCCCAGTGGGGATTTCCTTTAGCTTCTGAATATTGTATTGGTTCATGAATTTTCCCAATTTGGGCCATAAAAGCAGCATGACTGATGGATTCCTGATCATGGATTGCTGTCATGACAAAATCTGATGTCCATGGTGGTAAGGCTCTCATCCTTGAGGACCTTCTCAAACCATTTTCTGCTGGCTCATTACTTTCATGAACCTCTCTATCAACTGAGTTTTCTTCAAGCTGATGCATTTCTGAGCTGTCACTGCTAAGACTGTCCTTTGACATATCAGCTTCTGTATCCTCCTCAACTCTATGAGGAATGTCTAACTGGGCTGCTGGACTCTTGAAAGGGAATATATTCTCATAAAATTTCACGTCCCTGCTACAAAATAGCTCCTGTGTGTGCCAATCCAGCAGCTTATATCCTTTTTGACTAGAGGGGTATCAAATGAGGACACATTTCCTTCCTCTAGCATCAAATTTGTCCGTCCCTCTTTGTGTGGCATATGCATATCCTAGGCAACCAATTACCCTTAGATTCTCATAGTTAGGCACCCTACCAAACAACAATTCAAAAGGTGTCTTCCATTTGATGCTTGCAAGAGGCATTTTGTTTATCAGGTATGTAGCTGATAAAATGCACTCACCCCAGAATCTCTTGGGCAAACCTGCATGACATCTTAATGCTCTTGCTGTCTCTAACAAGTGCCTATGCTTCCTTTCTACAACTCCGTTTTGCTGAGGCCTATAAGGCATTGACTTCTGGTGAATAATCCCCATATCAGCAAACATCTTGGAGCACTCATCATTGCATATCTCAGTCCCATTATCTGACCTCACAACTTTGGGTACCTTCCCAAACTGATTTCTGGTCATGGCAATGAACCTGAAAACACCAATCACCTGTGTTTTATCATGAAGAAGGTATGTCCAAGTAGCCCTGCTCTTGTCATCCACTATTGTATAGAAGTAATGTTCTCCATTCACATTTGCTACCCCATAGGGTCCCCAAAGATCAACATGTATTATATCAAACAAACATTCACTTCTATTAAGACTTTTCTGAAAAGGAAGTTTGTGGAATTTTGCAACAGAGCAAGCCTCACACACATAGCTGTCTGGATTACCTACATTATTACATCCTGGCACATGTTTCATGCTATGAAATGACATGTGACCAAGTCTGTTATGTAGCAAACTACTGTCACTGAAAACTTAAAATGAACATTTGATATTCCTAAACTCAGTAGTATTCTTCTTATCAGCAACCTCTTGAGCCTCCTTTGTGTTCATTGTATATAGTCCTCCAAGCTCTCTTCCAATGGCAATCACAGCCTTACTCACTTGGTCCTGAAATTCACAATGATCCTCATCAAATACGGCTAAAACTCGTTTCTGCACTATAACCCTCCTCACTGAAAGCAAATTGAACTTAAACTGAGGCAAATGCAGTACATCCCTAATCACAAAATCATTTCCAATTCGAACTGATCCCACCTTATCAACTTTCTGTATTGTTCCATCAGGTAATTTAACACGAATAGGCAAGCAGAGATTTCTCACATTCATCAATGAATCCAGGTGTGGGGTCATGTGGTCTGTTGTCCCCGTGTCTAATATCCACTCATCTTTACTTAATTCAATTGAATTTAAAGAAGTGAGTGAATTACCTGCAAATCCCGCGAAATTTGCACTTGCTATTCCTTTTCCTTTGAACGCCTTCATCATCTCTTGACATACTGCTTGCACAAGTTCCGGATCAATCCCATTTATCTTGCCATTGTTTGCACTGTCCTCATACTCCAGTGGTGTTGTCAATCCTTCTTGATCATTCACCACATTCGCTTCCATCTTCATTCCCCTCTTGTTTCGGTTGCCCTTGTACCAGTCTGGGTACCCAATGACCTCAAAGCACTGATCAGATGGATGCCCCTTCAGGTTGGAGTGACTGCACCTTCTTTCATCTCCAGATCTCGGCTTTCTCTGATCTTTCTGCTCTTTCTTGGTAGAACCAGTAGACGAGCTGCCCCTTTGATTGACTGAATTCACAAAGAATCCAGCTCCATCAACCACTTTGCTAGTGATCTGCTTTTGCGTTTCCACTTGAGCTACAAGATGAAAAGCTTTGTTGATTGGGGGTAAGGGATCCATGGCCAAGATTTGGCTTGGAATGGCCTCGAATTCCCCATTCAGACTCACAAGAAACTGCATCACACGCTCTTGATTTTCCAATTCAAGAAAACGCGTGAGAACTTCACATACACACTTGTCCATAGATCCACATGAGCACTGTGGAACACCATTCAAGCTCTGAATCTCATCCCAACATTTCCTGAGCTTGGTGTAGTATGTCGTGACGCTAAGATCTCCTTGCGTCAACCTCATCATTTCTTGCCTCACTCTGTAAATCACCGGCGCGTTGCTTTGACTATACCTCTCCACGATTTCCATCCACAATTCTCTTGCGGAATTCGCATGTATGAACGAATTTCCAAGATCAGTGGACATAGAATTCATGATCCAGCATCCTACCATCTGGTCGCACCTAAGCCATCTCTGCAGATCACCCGATTCCCCTCCTGGTTTCAGAATCGTTCCAACAACAAATCCCAGCTTCATCTTTGCCGCAAGTGCCATTCGAACCTGCTTGCTCCAAGCAATGAAATTGCTTCCGTCAAACTGGAAATTGGTTAGCGAATGTCCAGGCGAATCCGAATTGGCAAGCGTCAGTGGATCCCCCTGCGAAGCTCCATTGATTTGTGCGATCTGCTGTACGACGGCTTGTGCTGTCTTCTCCATCCTCGACATCAATCTCTGAATCACCACCTACGCTCTGATACCATAAAGATCCCCAAGGATCATACAATCGAAAATCTGGTGACTAGAGATTGAAGACGATGAAAATGGTTCTTGAATCTATTGATTGTGTGGAACAGAAAATGTAATGTGTTTGTTACAACAAAATTGAACCTCACTTCTCCTTTTATACACATTAGGAGAAGGAGCTAAGCCCAGTGACTAGAAGCCCAAAGACATAAGCTCGGTTATAAGGCCCAATCCCTAACTGTAAATGTAACAGCTGAATTGGGAAGCTACAGACTACAGCTTGGTCAATTATTAACATATAGTTCTATAATATTCCAGCAACTCAAGGAGTGGGTCTAGAAAAAGATGAAAGGATGGAAAGAGAAGACGCTCTCGAGAGTAGGGAAGAAGGTGATGATTAAGCCCGTTGCGCAGGCCATTCCAACCTATACTATCTCGTGCTTCATGCTTACGGATGAGCTGTGCAAAGAACTAGATCGAGATGCTCACATGGGCAATTTCTGGTGCGAGGAGAAGGGAGGTAAGCAAATACGCATTGGATGAGCCGGAAGCACATGTGTAAGCCCAAGTGTGACGGTGGAATGGGTTTTAGGGACCTTGAATGTTTCAATTTGGCAATGCTAGCTCGGCATGTTTGGAGATTGATCCAGGAACCTGAGTGCCTCTTGGCCCGGCTGTTAAGGGCCAAATATTACCCTCGGATGTCCCTGTTGGAGGTGCCAGTGGGTCGTCAACCGAGCTACACATGGAGAAGCTTGCTAGCGGGACGTGACGTGCTAAAAGAGGGGCTGACTTGGTGCGTTAGAAATGGCTTGAAAGTGAGTGTTTGGGACGACAGATGGCTCTCGGGAACAACTAGTGGCCGAGTGCTTGGTAACTTCTATGGAGGTAAACCATATATGAAGGTGATTGACTTGATAGATTGGGAATATGAGCGTTGGAGCGAGGAAGATGTCCGACGACTGCTTCTGCCAAGGGATGCAAAGAAGGTGTAGAGCATACGATTAGGCAGTGTGGATTCGAGTGACAGGCTCATCTGGAGGTTCACGAAGGATGCAGGCTTGTTCTCTGTTCGATTGGCCTATCACGTGATTCAGAGCCTAAATGAGGATGGGAATGGGGGAGTTGGTCAGTCGGATTCGAGCGTGATCAAGAGACCGTGGAAGGCTCTCTGCTGGAAGCTATAGATGATGCCTAAAATTACCACCTTTGTGTGGAGACCAACAAAAGAAATATTGTCATGTAAAGGAAATTTGTACAAGCGCAAGATGGTGTTAGACCTGCTATGTGAAATCTGTGGGCGAGTGGAGACAGGGTTTCATGCCCTCTTCGAGTACCCACACATCCGTGCACTATGGCGGCTACAGCCTGCATTGGAAAAACGATGGAGCATAGGGAACTCGGTATTCGAAGCCTTAATGCTAGTGTTCACCAAAGGTAATTAACGAGGAGGAGCACCGTTTGTGGTCTATGTGAGTAGGAAGGGGAACTATGTTGCTCATGCTTTGGTCAATGTTAGGCCCATTCATGATACTTTATTCTTTGATGCATTGGACAGGTTATGTGGAGATGGTGAATAAAATTTGACTTGGTTTGAGCTAAAAAAGAACCTGCTACAACAATTAACCCATGACATAAGGTATTTCTATCCAACAGTTCAAATTAATTGTGGATGTGTGAAATTCTTAGTCCCAACTCCCAACCACTATTTTTTCTTAGAAAGATGTGTGGAGATAAATATAGTTAATTATATAGAATATGAATAAAAATTTGACCGATTGATGATATGATCATCAATCATCCTACAGAGTATATATTAACAATTAATTTAGTTACCTACGTACAACAATTCAATATTAAACGTTCCACAAAAATGAATGCAGGAACAAATTACTTAAAAGAAATTAATTAGTTCCACAAAAATTGGATTGGAATAATAAATTCTCGGAGTATTGAATTGAATTCAAAAGTCAAACCAAAACTTCAGCCGATTAATGAGAAAATTTGCGCCGAAGGCGCAAATTTTTGGCCAAATTAGCCAAATATACACGTTTTTGTAAAATTTGCAAAAGTATACACTGGTTTGAAACACAAACACAGACTCCCTCTCCCGATACCCCTCAACTGCTCACACCCCTCTTTATCTCTCTCCCGTTTCTCACTCCCTCCATCACGATTTTCCTCTCTCCCACTGTTCTTCGACGATTTCCTCCGAGAAGCGACGTTTTCCGGCCTTTTCGTGCTCGTTTTTGTCTGGTATTGAAGGTTATTCAGTATGGCTAGCAGCGCAGGTAAGCGTTTTGTTGATTTTGTATCGTTTCTGTGTGGTAGGGTTTTGTTTATGTCAAATTATGCGTTGTTGAGTTGTGCGTTGGCGCGATTGTTGTCGTTAGGGTTTTTTTGGATAAATGTGTGTTGTTCGTTCTCAATCGTACTAGTATGTGCGTTATTGAGCAGTTACGACCTCTTTCTGTAATGCTGACCTCGATTTTGGCATCTCATTCTGTTCTTTTGGAATCCATCTCCATCATTTTGCATGTCCCCTATTTGTCGTCTTTGATTTTTGGCGTGTTCTTGGTGTTGTGTGTGTGTGTATGTTTGTGTTTGGGTTCATATTTCTGTGGGGCTGACATCTATTTGTCTACTTGGGTATCTTGTTTTTGTTATGTTGGCAGGGACCTCAACTGATCTTGACACTTACAAATGCAAGTTTGACGTGAGTCTATGAAATTTATACAGTAGTTGTTGTCATTGTGTCTGCATCAAATGCTGACATGTGCTTTTGTATTCAATCTGTATACATTTTTTGCAGAAATTGAAGTTTTGTATTCCATACAAAGAACGTTTCCATGCTAGATCTAATATATACTGTCATCCTGGAGTTTGTGACATTATTAAACAAGAGTTGCTGCCTTTGCATTACAAGATGTTGAAGGAGAGTTTTCTGGGATGGGTGCTCTCCCAGGGCAACAATATGACTGTTAACTTCCAGTTAATCCATCAAATGATGTTGCGGCAGGTTAAGACGAAGAAGAAGAAGGAACTTTGGTTCAAAGTTGATGGACTTATAGCTCGTTTTTCGTTGGCTGAGTTTCATGTAATGACTGGGCTTCCATGCGAAGACCGTGTCTGCAAGCCTCCGAAAGCAGTGACTTTTTCTGATTTTCTTGGAATGGATAGATGCTCCCATGATGATTTGATCAGTTTTTTCCGACAGATGAAGAAGACGTCGAAGAAGAAGCTAATTATAGCGAGGCTGTTACTCATTGAGATGGTTGTGTGTTATAGGCGGATAGACTATATCACCGAGGAAAATCTATCACTTGCTTGTGATGATGAGATGTTTGGACAATATCCATGGGGCAGACAGTCCTATGAATCTCTATTGAAGGCCTTGAAGAAGTCAGCTACGATGGATCGCAAGAAAGCTAGGCCTTCGTATGAGTTGTATGGATATTGGATTGCTTTCCAGGTATTCTGTTTACTTGTTTGATATATCCTTGTAATCAATCCTCATTATGTGTCAGCATTGAAGGTATTCCTTACTACGTGTCAGCATTGCATGTACTCATTACGTGTGTCAGCATTGCATGTATTCCTTTATATGTGTCAGCATTCATTACTTGTGTAATCATTCCTCACCATGTGTCAGCTTCTTATGAATTGTTATTGTGTTTGCATGACCACTTGTTTTGTGTTTTACAGGCCTGGATATTTGAAGCTTTTCCGGCGTTGTCTGATAAGTTTGACTGTAATTTGAGGATGAATGATAGAGATCCCCATTCTTTGCATTGGGTTTGCAAGGTTAGGCATACTTATGATGAAGTTGACGAGCTATTCGATGGTGACTTGGTAAGAGAAATATATCAGTGCTGACACCAACTCTGTTTTCTTATATACATGTGTTTTCTTATTTATATTTTCTTTGATGTGCATGATAGACACCGCTGTTCCCAAACTATGGAGAGTTTGCTAGAACCCCAGGTATGGGTTATATTGATGAAGAGGCTGACGATGTATGTGATGCCATTGGTGAGCCTATGTTTTCTCAACCAGCTACTGATCTTTTGTATGATTGTCGGTATATGCGCAAGTATGCATATGAAAACAAGTTTTTACGTAACGATGGTTCAGAGATTGAATCATTTATGTCTTTTGAGTATGGTCTTGTTGGAGGAGAGGAAGATGAGAGATCTGCTGAGATAGAGAAGCGAACGAACAGGAAACGTGAGGTTGATGAAGGAAATGTTGAGGCCAAATCTGTTGATGTAGAGAAGAGGAAAAAGAGGAAAAATGCTGACACAGGAAAGCCTTCTAAGAAGAAGCAGAAAGGTCCATCCACTGAGATCCAGGTGAAGAGAGTTTCTGTGAGGAAAGGGCGTTCTAGGGGATCTCCACAAACCAACCCTCAAGCTGGGAGGAAGGCTGACATAGAAGTTATAAAATCAATCAGGAGGAAGGCTGGGAGGATTAGGAAGAAGGTTGTTGACTTTAACAGTGGTGAGGAATGTAAGAGAGATGTGATTCCTTATGCTGACACAGAGACAACCACAGTGGATGCAGACAGGGTTTCCAAGAATGGTGGTGCTGACAAGGAGGAGGCTGTTGTACAGGCAGAAAAACAAGACCAAGTTGGATATCCTTGTGATACATCTGACGAGGATAAACCTATTCAGTATATTTTGAAGAAGAGGAAGAAAGATATGGGGAGTACAGGGAAACGGAGAACGTTGTACAAAATTAGCAGTTCAAACAAGTCTTCCTCCATTCCCCAAGTGCCTATTGATGCGTGCTTATCTCCCGTTGAAGTTGTGAATGATGCCTGTAGAGTGATTGTACCGTTTGGTGAGGTGCAAGGTGAAGCTCAGGCTGACACAGTAAATGCTGACCCCAAAGATGATCAAGTAGATGGCAGCCAAGGTGTTGATGCTGACACTGAGAATGTTGACCCCAATTATGGCAGTGAAGGTTTTGATGACACCAAGGTTGATGCTGACACTGTTTCTCCACTGGCTGCTCTCTTACTTCTGAACAGAGGATTGGATGCTGACAATGAAGATGTTGGTGGTGATGGTCAAGACGTTGACACTAGTGGTGATGAGAAGATGAAGGTAGGTGCCAACAGAGACACTGGTGGTGATGCCAAGGGTGATTGTGGTGACAACCAGAAGGGAGTGTCTGACGAGCATGCAAAAGAGCTAGAGTTGGATGGTGTTGCTGGTGAGGTTGACGCTAAATCCAACCCAGTTTGGGTACATGATTTAATTAAAAGGATTGAAAAACTTGAAGAGCTGCCGGCACGTGTAGATGATTTAGTAAGAAGGATTGAAAAGCTCGAAGAGCTTCCTGCACGTCTAAATGAGTTGGGCTCTCGTGTTGATAGGGCGGTTGAACTTGTCGCAATGGTTACAGAACTGATGGAAAAGTATAATTCACTTGAGAATAGGTTCACACTGCATGAATCTATTGTTGCAAGGTCACAGTCATCTGTCAACATTGACCAATCAAGTAACAAGATGGTGAGTGATGTCATTGCTGACATGAAGATGGGTGTTATCCTTGAGGATGCTATGGCTGAGCAGGGAGCTGAGTTGGATTCTCCCAAAGATTGTAAACAAATGAAGACACCTTCCTGTGGTGATGAGAGAGATGAAACCCAAAAAATCACAGTTGATGTTGTGGTTCCGGAGTCGATCATTCCTGTCACATTGGTTGAAGGACAGAGGACACTAGAGTCAGATTCAGTTCACTTTGCTGTTGATCTAGGCCGTGATTCTGATTTGATGTCCATGGAGCCAAGAGGCGAAGAGTTTAAGGACAGTAACGATGGAGCTCATGAAGATGCTGACAGGGGACTGCAGAGCACTGGTGAGGATGTAGAAGCTGACATGCTAGCGAAGATAAGTAGTGAAGAGTGTAATGATGTTGTTACCCCATTAGGTTGCAAGGCTGATGGGGATGAGAAGGCTGATGTTGCAGCAACTCCACCCCCTACCATTGCACCACCAAGGATTATCAACCTGGATTCTCCTGAAGGTGATGATAATGCTGATATGGTTGGATTGCCTGTAGTGATTGACTGGGTTGCCTACAGCAAGCACCCTAAAGTAGTCGAAGAGATTGAAGCACTCAGGCGATCCAAGCGTATCCCAAAAGCGAGTACCTTTTTGACGAGCCCATATGAGCAGCAAGAAAAGAAAGGGAGGTGGCCCAAGCACAATGCGAAGAAGTCACTTTTAAGTGAAGACGATCATGAGTTTTTGTACAAAACTATGAGGAATAATCGGTATTTTTCTTTATCTTTTTACTTGTTATATAATCATTAACTGTCCTGTGCTGACACCTCTACCTCGTATGATTCTGTGTGTTAATTCATAATTTTTGCTTGTGTTTTAGCGATTTTTCTGTCATTGTTGCTTCTGGAAGAGTTGATAAATCCTTTTTTAAACCAATTCTTAACAAGGACATGTGGCTGGATTGTTCGGTAAATGATCTGGCAGCAATTATATTTCATATTGTTTGTCTTCTAGTTTTTGTTTATTGATATTTGTTGAGGTATATCCAGTGCTGACAGTAGCTTGTTACTGTGTGTTGTAGCATATTGAAGTAGGGTTGTATTATTTGAGGAGGAGGATCCATGAGGAAGCCGATAAGTATGCAGAGTTTGTTGTTCTTGATTGGATTTTCTATCAGAACTACCTGCCATGTAATGCCAAAGCGTACGAAGCAGATTTGCCTGTGTCAGAAATGACTGGGAGCTATTTCCTGGGTCTTTTCCCTGACCAGTATGGTAAACCACGGGCGTCTGCAAACAAGATTTACACACCCTTTAACGTCATCAACAAACATTGGGTTGCTTTAGAGATCATAATTGATCAGAAGGTGATCAATGTCTATGACTGCAATGTCTACGGTGTTGGCAAGGGTGTACTAGATGCAGAAATCCAGCCTATTGCTCACTGGCTTCCTATACACTTGGAGAAGTGCGGGATATATGAAAACTTTAGCTCCACACCATTTGAGATAAGGAAGGTTCCTGACATGGTCCATGATAAATCTGGGTTTGTACCCTTAACTAACTTTTATATTAATTGCTGACATACATTTACTTTCTATTTATCTTTTGTTGACACACCCCTATTTGTCTGTTTTGTGAGTGTGTGCAGAAGTGCTTGTGGGGTGTTTACAGTGAAAGCAATCGAGGCTGTTGTATTTGGCGGAGATGTCACCACAATCACAAATGAGAAGCTATTCCGCTACAGAGAGCTTATTTGCTCAGACTTGATCAAGGAGTCTTGGAGCTTCATAATTTGAGCAATGCTGACACTATAATTCTGAGTACATAGTTTAAGTGACATTGTAGTTGGATATGAAGTTGGATATTAACTGTATGTATTTTGTTGGCACCATCATTCTGGGTTTGGATATTAACTGTTTCCATTGAACATCGTTCGCGTATATTGAATGTATGTATTTTGTTGTGTTTAACATACTTATTCGGAACTAAGCATCTGGCTTTTTACATTAGATCGAATTTGATATAGTCACCAATCACACACAATGTACAAAATCCAATATGACATAAGTAATGCTGAAACAAAGTGCATTGAATCCATTTGAAAACATATGGGAATGTATCAGTGTCAGCATTGCCAAAAATGCTGACATGGGGTTATGTAAACTATGAAAAAAGTAATTTCCAAACAGAACAGGTTTATTGTATGCATTTTATATCACTGGGGGGGTGTTTCTAAGTGATTGTATCTTAGAAGTATACGATATAAAGCGAGCTGGTCTTGAGCAATGCTGACACCATCATTTTCTGGAGTACTTCGATCTTCTCTTTAGCTCACACGCAGGCAATAGTCTCTTAGAGGGAGGTCTTCCTAGTCCCCTCTTAACAACAGGAGGGTAACACTTTATAGATTTTATTGCTTCAGGGACGCCTGATTCATCGTCTGTCAGCACTGGGTATATTGTTTCAGCATAAGCTAATTTCCAAGCATCAGTTGTGTAAAATCTGGCAACAAAGTCTGATACATTTGCCTTAATCTTCATGATGGCTGAAAGAGCATGAACACATGGGATCTTCTCTATATCGAAAAACTTGCAAGTGCATGTTTTTGCTGACAGGTCCACTATTGCATGAGACCCTTGCCCTTTTACTTCAAATTTATATTCATCCAGCCTCTCAACCTTGTATTCTCTAGCTTCACCTTGTAGGTTCCTAATCAAATCAAGTATTGCAGGCGTCAACTTGTCCTCATGTTTGGATGCCTTTTCTCTACGCTCTTGGAACCATGCTCCGAGTTTCTCTCTAGCAAAATTCAATAGTGCAACGATAGGATAATTTTTCTTCCCTTTGAAAATGGCATTTATGCTCTCTGCATTATTAGATGTCATCATGTTGTATCTGGTGATTGGTGAATGTGCTCTAGCCCACCTGTGTACTCCTGCTGACACTAAATAGGTCGCCATCTTTGGGCAACTTTCCTTTATGCGGTCAAAATATTTATCGAACTCCCTAGTACTATAACTATCTGCTGCTTTCTTGAACCAATTTCCCAAGTATCTTTTCTTCAAGGTGCTTCTAATGTTTTGTTCCATGTGCCATCTACAAATGCAGTGATGCGCACTAGGGTAAACCAAGCCAATTGCTCTTGAAATGCTGACATGTCTATCAGACACAAACACTAGATCATTTGACGGAGGAACAACCTTCCTCAGCCGGCGAAGAAACCACTCCCAAGAGTTGTTGTTTTCTGTGTCAGCAATGGCAAATGCAAGCGGGAAAATATTTCTGTTTGCATCTTGCGCTACTGCCCCAAGCAAAGTCCCTTTGTATTTCCCAGTTAAAAATGTTCCATCAATAACAACAACCTGTAAAAGAATGATTATAAGTTGTGTGACGACAATGAAATATTCAAAAGTGACCTGTGCTGACACGACACTGATAATTTTATACCTTTTTCAATGCAGGGAAGGCCCGAATGCACTGCCCAAATGACAAAAACAAGTATTTAAACCTGTCATCATCATCTGTTGACATCAATGCAATAGTTCCATCATTTTTGTCCATAATCATGTGACAAAATAATGGCAAGTCAGCAAAATTTGATTCCGGTGTCCCTCTGTCCCTTTCTTGCGCAATTCTTCCTGACCGCCACGCTGTCCAATAACTAATGGGAATTCTTTTTTCGGTCCTCATTTTATCCATTATCTGCTTTGGATTGTAGCCGCTGCTGACACTGTAATAATGTATACATTAGAATGAATGATGTGATACTTGAATTGAGTGTTATTTTGATGACATATACACACTTACATTGGCTGGATTATGCTTGCTACCACTGAGGAAGGTGCTTGCCTGCAATTGCTTGTTCTCACATCCCATGTGCATGTGTGCACACCATTGTAAGCTGACACCTCGTAGCAATTATGAGAAACAGTATTTACGTGTAACTTCCATCTGCAGGTATTATCCACGCAATGCGCCCTAAAATACTTGGGTTCAGATCTCGTTACTCGGTACCCAAATATTTCTGTCACCGATAATATACGTAAAGCATCCTTCATTTCCTTCTTTGATTCAAAGGTTCTCCCATTGTACATTGTGCTTGATGATGTATTGTTGAAACTACTCATGCTAGAGCTGTCATCCTTGCAATCTTCTATTGTTTTATCTCTACTGCGCATTGAAGAGTGCAGGCTCCTCCATGTGTCAGCATCACAATCAATGTCATTATCATCATACATGTCATCTGACCCTATCGTCTGCATTTGATTGTCAACAATCATATGATTTTGCTCCCTGTCATACTCAATCAATCCAACTGATTTCCCACTCTCCCTGTCAGCTGTGTCAACAATTGCAAGTGTTTGTGCCTGTATGCTGACACACAACTCAACAGTATAGTCTACACCATCTAGTGCTGATATATCGAGGAATTCTTTCAAATCAGTGTCACAATCAACTGTAAGTGGGGCTTTCAGCTTTTTGCATGGGTGCAAATGACTAAATTGCAATTCAAGCACACTGTCTACATTGAATCTAGTGCACACCTTTCTCTTCAAGTCTTGTAGTGTGGTTGAATCATATAGCAAAAACACCTTTGATGTTGTATTTCCAACAAATTCCAGGCCTGTGTCAGCAAACACCCATGATCCACCAAATACTACTGTAATCACATGAGGTTCCATTTATGATTGACCAATCAATTAATTAGAGACAATATGCAAACAAGCACAATGAGTTAATTCTGATTCCATGTCAGCATGCTGGATATAAGTTAGACACAGGCAATATGTATACAAGTACAATGAATTGCATCTGATTCCGTGTCAGCATGATAGAAATAAGTTAGATACATGGCATTTATTTACGAAATCTCAGACAGTGTCAGCATTACACAACGAGGCCAGAAATCAAAACAGATCTATGTAGAACAATTCATACAATTATTTCCTTTCAATTCATTCAAGCACAACATTTCGAATTCATCCAACAGACATATTTTAAGGATCGTGATGTTGACAGATCGAGTATCTATTAAAGAAGCAGGTCGACGAAGAACTTGAAACCCTATATATTGTTGACGACTTACTCTGATTTGTATCAAAACAGTAACAACCGAAGTCGAAATTACACGATCTACACTATACGAGTTCAGCTATTGGATATAAAACGATATTTACACACGAATTGGAGTTTTTTTCACAGATCTATGAACGACAGATCTACTAACCATACGAATGCTGACATTAAAACCACAATTCAGTAATGCTTTGATATTAGATAGATGCAGTACCGAAAATCAGGAGGAGATCGGCGTTGATCAATACCTACAGCGATCGAAAATCAGATCTCGTTCTATCTCGTGTCAGCGTTGACGAAAATCAGAAGGAGAGATCGGGGGGGGAGCTCCGCGCGGCTTTATTGTAGTATTGTGTATATTTTTGCAAATTTCTTAAAATCTTGTATATTTGGCTAATTTAGCCTTCATATTTGTATATTTGGCAAATCATCCCCCGATTAATTGGCGAGTGAGTGATGGAAGATAATTAACAATTCTTGGCCCTGCTTAAAACACGTAACAAAATTGGCAAATTCTAAAATCAAACCAACGGATTTGACGCCACCACTATGTGTATATATACACCTCCCCTTTCTCAATCCCATCATCATCACATTCACTAGAAATAAATTAATTAGCATTCAGTTCAATTCATAGCCTAAGTAGGCAGAATAAAATAGAAAACATGGAAACAAAATCTAGTTTGATTCCTTTGGTAGTCCTTCTTTTCCAAGCATTTGTGTCTTTGTCGACCTCAAATGCTCAGGGCGCACCGACCGCTACCCCAGGCGCCGCCCCGGCTGCAGCAGCGGATGCAGCTCCAGGTGGAGCACCCGACGGAGCCCCAGGTGCCGCGCCCGCAGGAGCACCGGGTGGTACCATTGACATCACCACGCTCGGTGCAAAAGCGGGTGGGGATGCTACTGATGTAAGTAAATATATATATATATATATATATATATATATATATATACATACATACATATATACATTAACATGAACTGAATTGAATCGAGTAGTATCGTATCTCAGGCTCTGACGAAAGCGTGGACACAAGCGTGCGGGAGCACATCGCCGTCGAAGATTGTGGTGCCCAAGGGAAATTATACTTTGGGAACGATGGATTTTGCCGGGCCGTGCAAAGCCCCGATCTGCATCGAGATTTCGGGGAACTTCGAAGCCCCCAAGGATGTGGCTGCCTTCAAGGGGAAGGACACATGGATACTGATCGAGCAGGTGGACGCCTTGACCATCAAGGGCGTCGACGGCGGCGGTGTTTTCGACGGCAACGGCGAGGACGGATGGAAGCTCAACGACTGCCAGAAGACCAACAATTGTGGAACCCTTCCTTACAATTTTAGGTTCTTCTTTGTGAACGATACATTGCTCGACGGCATCACCTCATTAGACAGCAAGATGTTCCACATGAACTTGATCAACGTCTACAACTTCACCGTGCAAAATGTGAAGATCATAGCCCCCGAAGACGCCCAAAACACCGACGGAATCCATCTCGGTCGGTGCTCCGGTGTGAGGATAATCGACACCACCATCGGAACCGGAGACGATTGCATTTCGCTCGGGGATGGCACCAAGAACCTGACCGTCCAGGGGGTGCATTGCGGCCCAGGCCACGGCATCAGCGTCGGAAGCCTCGGGAGGTACGACAACGAGGAGTCGGTCGAAGACATCAGCGTTACCAACTGCACCTTCAAGAACACCCAAAACGGGATCAGGATCAAGAGTTGGCTCAACTCCAAACCTTGCTCCGCCGACAAGTTGCACTTCAAGGACATCACCATGGACAACGTCACCTTCCCGCTCCTCGTCGACCAGGCCTATTGCCCCTCCGCCCATTGTGATGCCACCGTACGTACATTAACACTATTACTTACATACTCGTCATATCTATCTATCTATCTATCTATCTATATATTTGCATATGCATATATGTGTATGCAGGTGCCGTCCAAGGTGAAGATTAGCGACGTTTTCTTCACAAACATCAAAGGAACCGCGAACGACCCATCGGTGATGAGGTTCGTATGCAGTCACGGAGAGCCATGTGAGAACATCCATCTCGAAGACATCGACCTCAAGTACAACGGACCGTTGGGAACGGCTGTGTCGGAGTGTTGCAACGTTAAGCCCCAAGTCACAGGCACCGTCAACCCACCGGCTTGTGCTCAAGCTACAACTGAAGAAGAGGCTGCGAATCACATCACAGCCCATGGCCCCGCCACAGCCGCTGCCGCCTCCGCCTCTCGCTAAATATCGATTCCCAGCTATGGGGCATTATAGGGCGTTCCTTAGATAGGGCCCAATACTTTAGAATTGCAGATCGAGTTAAGGCTTTTTTTTTAGTGTGTTTTGAGGTCGAGCTTTTAATTAATTAGTACGTGTCGAGAGGATTAAAATTAAATGTGGTTAGAATAAGTATTAGCAGTTGCATTGATTACCATAAGTAGCTATGTAGGCTGGTGATCTATTTTTTTTTTTTTTAAATTTATGTAATACAGTTAAATTAATCGATGCGTAGTGCAATATAGTGCATGAAAATGTCTTAATTTCCATTTTTGCTATGTGTGAGACATTGCGGTACTGTTGATTGAATTGCCCTATTCATTAGTTCTAAGTAGTACTAGTACCTTCTCCTAACCATGGCGCGCAAAAAAAAAAAAAAAATTCTTACATAATGAAGATAAAAAAAAGTTTTTGTTATATAAATTGATGAAATTGTATGTAAAAAATAATAATATATATAAGATTAATCTTACATAATGAAAATAAAAAAAAAGATATATTATCGATGGGTACGGTGACAACAATTATCAAAACTCTAAATGAATGTCCTCAGACCATCCGCATCAATGCGGGTTTCTAGAGTTTCTTAATACTCACTATGCCAAATTGACACTCAGGACACGGACAATAGTCGTCGCCTGAGAGCAGATTTCGTCGCTGAAACATTGAAGCGACGGACATCCGTCGCCTGAAGGGTTGTCCCATGGACACCGTCCCTTCAGTTACGAACTTTTGTCGTCTCTTGGACATTACAGTGAACTTTCAGACCGTTCTCTCTCATGTCAAAGCGACAAACTCCTCCGTCGCTTCAGTATGGAGTGTTTCAAAAATTATCAGAGTTCGTCTCTTGGATGTGATTTGTAAATTTTAGTTTCTACTGACTGGACAAAGTTATCTTTCTCCATCCCTTGAATGGATTTTTTTTAAAAGCCTAAACTTGAATCAGTTATTCCGACCTGTACACATCCTGCTCACTCACACAACACATGCGTATAACCAATATATAACATTACACCATTCAAAATTGATACCATTATATACATTCACAACATACAACTTGCACTTTACATTCACAACCTCCTGAAGACACAACCCACAAAATGCATAAGACAATACTATCACATTATGAAAACCTACACTTTGCATTTGTTGCACAAAAACCTGCATACCATTTAAAAGCCTTTACACAGTTTTATCTTTTTTTCAGCCAAAAACCTGCATACCTTTGAGGCTTGACAAAGGGGATACCCAAGCACTTGGGACAATTCATAACATTTACACATACGTAGGGGCTGTTTTTTTTTTTACCCAAAACCTACCATGTTCAATGCATATGTTCCCAAAAAGCTGGTAACTACCTATCATGTCCAAAAAACTTACATGCTAATGATGGGTTTAAGAGGTAACTACCTCAGAGGTTGGTTGTGAAGGGATGGACTGTCACACAAGCTTCGCACAAGCTGCTCTAACGGCTCCATAAGCTTCTTCATCTCATCGCATGCGTGCTTAGCGTTCTCGTCTGCCTTCTTGGCTCTCTCCTCAGCCTTCTCAGCTCTCTCCTCAGCCTGCGGGGCTCTCTCATCAAGCTCTTGCATTATTGATGAACCCTCTATGCTCTAACAACCCCCTCTTTTCTTGGGAGGCCTTCTCACATATCCTCCCATCCCTGCCCAAAATAAATAGAAACAGTGAAATCAGAAACGTAAGGTAGGAAAAAAAAACCCAGCCAATCAATCACAAAGGAGAAAAAAAGATAAAGTTAAATTGATTGAAACTTAAACTGATTCTAAGTCTAAGTTATACAATTTAAAAGTCTGAATGAAACTTAAACTGATTCGAAGTTATACAATTTACAAGTCTTCGGGTTTTTAATACAAGTTATACAATTTACAATACAAATTATACAAGTTAAATTACAAGCCTAAGTTATATTCTAGGTTATAATACATACAAGTTATACAATTTACAAGTCTAAGTTATAGTCTAAGTTATACAATTTACAAGTCTGAAATCTGAATGACATTTAAACTGATTCTAAGTTATACAATTTACATGTTTTCAGATTTATAATACAAGTTATACAATTTACAATACAAGTTATACAAGTTAAATTACAATTCTAAGTTATAATACATACAACTTATACAATTTACAAGTATGAAATCTAAATGAAATTTAAACTGATTCTAAGTTATACAATTTACAAGTTTTCGAATTTATAATACAAGTTTTCGGATTTATATAACTTTGAGGACGAACGAGCTCCGAGACAATATAAATATCATAAATGTCATTAGAGGGGATGGGTGTATTGTCAGGACCTTCTCCATCATCCAAGTACAAATTAGAATACGTAATCACCTCTTCACAAATATAACGCTCAGTTATGGATCGTTCAGGGTACCTGGGGTTGAAAACATATTTTTTGTACACGCCAAGTTGGTTGAGATAGAAATGAATTTGGTAAATTGTATTTATCAATTAATTTGGCAAGAAATAAAGTTGGGAAAAAAAAATACATACCGTTCGATTGGATACATCCATGTGTAATGGACAAGTCCAGTTAGCAACACTTGTCGGGATTTTGCGTTTGCTACTACCTAGATGTGGCTTCCATCTTGAAGTATGGCATATGGGACAAACTTCCTCATTTCATACCTTTTATAGAACAACATACGGTTATACTCACAAGCGTGAATATTTTCATAGCTCAATCCGAGATCTGTGCACACCTTTCAAATGTTTTTCCAATCATCAGGAAATCTATTTCCGAGTGGAAGCATGCTGCAAACTTCACGACAATGGTCATCCATACTCTTATATGACCAGCCATTTTCCACCTTCAACTTCATATAACGTAAAATAGCACTCAAAACAGTATGTGCACTACCAGGATACAACGGAGTTTGAGCTCAACCTTTGATATTCCCGGTAATCATCATCAACCACATCACAGAAATCATGGTCATGGCCTGCCTCGTAACCAGTATGTTAAGGACGGCTATCATGGATAATGTCCATAACGGGATCAGGACCGGAGGAAGAGGAAGCCCTTTGCTCTAAGTATTGAATTCTACGTAAGGAAAATATCGGTTCAACTGGATCTTCTCTATGACTGTTCCATACTGTATAATCCGGCCAAATACCATAATGAGACAAGTGCAAAAACATTGTTGGAATGCTCACCGATTGTCAAGTGTTATGGCAATGGTCGCACGGACAAGGAAAATAGGTCCTCCCATTTGCATTTGCACTGACATTGTTCACAAAACTAGTAATACCATCTAATTATTACTTGGAAGAGCTAGCGAGGAAATTGCATTCATCTCTTATCCATTATCTAAAGTGAAATGTATATAAAGTTAAAAAAAATGTACGAGGAAATTGCATCAGTCACACATTTCAAGTTAAATCCATCACACATTCCATAAGTCACAACAAATTTCTATGAAATTCACACAAACAATTTATGTTGCCCACAAATTCTATGTTAATTCCATCAAATAATCCAAATTTCACTACTACCAAATATCATTACTAAAAGGAATTGCAAAATCATTCAATCAACAATTCACAAGTCCCTTGTCACAAAATTCAAAATCTCCAAAAAATTCCTCACTACATATCTACATATCTAACTAATATTTCACATTTTCTTCCTAACATTATCCGTATAAGATGAAAATAAAAAGCATTACTAACCTTGCTACAAACTCAAGTGAAATTTGTCTTCTTCAATCACCACAAATATTGTGTAGATCTACAAAAACAAAAAAAATCCAAATCACAAAATCAACCAAGATTTCAAAAATCCATCAAAATATAACATTATACGCATACAATAAAATACCTTACCACACCTACAAACTAATTAGTATTCTTAAATCTCCAAAAACCTTATGTAAATCCCTGAACATTTTGAAATTAAAATGATGAAAAATGGGAAAGAGAAGAAGAAGACAATGTTGACAAGATAAAATACATCGGCTTTGTTTTAAGATCACTGTTATAACCTTAACACAGTAATGTGGTACGTAGGTTCATTTAGTACGGTGAGTAATGAACATATTCAGGAGACGGACTCGCGCCTTTATTCGTCACTCGAACGAGAGTCAAAAAGCATGAAGTTGACATCTTCTCAGGAGACGGATTCATAAATGTCTGTCGCTAGAAGTACGCTTCAAGAGTCGGACTCATAAATGTCCGTCGCTATAAGTATGCTTCAAGAGACGAACTTACTAATATCCGTCTCCCGAGTCATGTTTCTCATTAACTTCTTCCAGGCCGTCGCTTAGACTTCGTTGAAGAGACGAACTTATAAATTCCCGTCGCTTGAGAGCTCGATTTCGATGGATTGTTCTCGGCCCATCCTGAAGCGATGATCCCTTTGAAGTTCGTCGCTAGGATCATGCTGAAGAGACGAACTTAATAATTCTCGTCCCTTTAATGTAAATCTGGCATAGTGACTACTTTATCACTTTCTTTCTCCTTTAAAACCTCAATTTACCTTTTTATCCACATCCATATGAGTTGCTAGAGTTTCTTAATTTGCTTTTCACCATTTATTAGATATTCAAATATACATAATAATAATACTAATAATAATAATAATATGTTGTACATTATTTATACATATTTTGCGTTAATTAATATAATAATAGTATATAATAATTTTTTCAAAAAAAATCCACAACATAAAAATAGATAATAATATTAATGCAAACAACTTTATTGGAACAAAACAAAAATTGAAATACGAGAACAATAAACAAATACTTAACATATATGATATTAATGTCTATGAGTAGATAAAAAAATTATTGTTTTTAATAATATCTAAAATAATTTTTTTTTATAAAGATAAAAAAACAACCGAAAATATTTAAAAGTGTAAATGAAATACCACAATTTGCACCATGCAAACATATGGGAGGGTCACTTAATTCTCCTCCAATGGATGGTTGCCACATGACCACTTTTTGTTGAATAAAGCTTTTGAGTGGGTTTCTACAACTCTTTGGGGAGTTTGTAAATAAGAAGTTCTCAACGTCACTTTTAACTCCAACTTCTCTCTTCCTCCTTATTTTATTAGTTTTTTTTGTCTTAAAACCCACCTAAAAACCTTCAACGTGGATGCTCTCAGCATTTATAAACAAATTAATAAACCCAACAAGACCAATATTATATTATATATGATGATTAGCAGTAGGATAAAAGTTATATAGGCAAACAAAGAAAAAAAATAAAGTCAAGCAAAAGGGAAGGTAGGAGAGGGGGAAAAAAATAAAAGAGTAGAAAATAGAAGATTGGTTGAATTAACTAAAATCAAGGGGAAGAAGACATGTCATTAAAGTCTTCTAATTTAAGGTAGTACTAGTATAGTACCCGTGTCTGAGGCACAAACTTTTTGTTTAGAAAATGTAATTACCTCAACATCATATATATAAGTTATAGATTTTTTAGATATATTTCATGTTGACATATAATTTATAGTAAAGTGAGCATTCTTAATATTCATATCATATTAAGTTTACAAATGTCTTATCACTAAATATAGATAATTATTGTTGTTATATTCCTCTGGTTAAAAAATAAATAGATAATGACACCACTATGCCAGAAGTCGTTTTAGGCGACGGACCAAGGTCGTTGCCTGAAATGGGGTTTTCGCCCTCTAATATCTCAGGCGACGAACTTCCGTCGCCAGAGTTGTGGTCCGGTGACTTTCATCCCTTCACTGTTCAGTCGACGAGTATCTGTATTCGTCGGCGGAGACAACTCAGGCGATGGCAAAAATGTTCGTCGACTCATGATGTTGTCAGAGGCCAAGGGCCATCCAAGCCCACCCATTAAGACTCATGCGACGGGTTTGGTTTCATAGGTTCGTCGCCGGAGTCTGTGCACAGAAGTGATGGAATGCTATGAAAGAATCCAGGCGAAGACCCTCTCCTTTGTGTGTCGTTGCCTAGATCGTTTCAGGAGACGGATATAGAATGATTTCGTCTCCTGAGTGAAGTCCAAAAGTGCGTTCTCAATTGTATGTCCATCGCTGAAGTGTCCAGGAAACGAGAGTTTCATATAATTTCGTCGCCTGAAAGAGTTAAAATAATTTTTTTTATATTAATAAGACGGTGTAATATTGTTTGTTCGTCGGTTGAATTCTTTTGATTTTAAAAAAATAACATTTGGTAGGGCAGGTGCCCCCTGTTGGAATGTACCTAATAGCACATTTTGTGTTCCTGTTCAAATGGCATTTACTCAACAACAACAACACACAATCACACAACAACAACATACTCAACAACAACAACACACAATCACAAGCAATTCAGCACATCAATTTAAAAATCTTGTAATCCATACCCTAAAGCTTGTCCAATATACCAAAAGTATTTGAAGATTATCCAGACAACACAAGTTCCAACTCCACATTACACAAGTTCTAAAAGTTTGTCCCAACACTACACAACTTCACAAAAAACCAAACCAAAGTCTTAGTTATATGAGGAGGACATCCTTACCTAATTCGGCTGGGGGGAGGGCTTAGAATCTGTTGAAGGGCACCTGAATTGTTGGAGGGCTGAGGAGAAGCTGCTGGAAGGCCACCTGAATGGTGGGACGCCTGAGGAGTACACACCGTAGAGGTGATGGATGGCTGTGAGTTAGACTGACCACCTAAGAAGCCCATCATGACCTTCTCGATACTGGCCATACGCTCCTCCAGCTGTTCATTCTTGCTCTCGGCTTGGGTGGCTTTCTCACTCGACCTTGCAATTTCAGCCTTTGCATCCTCCAGCTCCTTGTCCATCTTTACAACCCTTGCTGTCCATGGACCCCCTCAATTCTTTACAGGCCGCTCTCCAGTTGCACCCATTCCTTTAAAAAAAATTGAAAACGTAGTAAGAGCTGAGTGGGATTGAATTATAACAAGTAAAATTTTGTTATGAACTTCTGAAAATTGTAAAACAAAAATAAAATTCAAGGGTAATACTATACCTCAAACTTCTGTTCCTCATATTTCCCCAAGTCATTTGTTGTTGCAGAAGGATGTGTCAAGTATGAAATATAAATAAATATAAAAGCAAACTGACTTCCTGTCTCAGCAAATAAATACAAGACTTCCTCCCTTTGTAGTAGAAGGCAGTCAGGATCGATCCACGAGAAAGCGTGTTAGCACCCGCATTTTCAGTTCCAAAACTCAGCACGATTTCGACCAGAAGAGTCCTCGACTTCGAGTAAGGTACTCGATTTCGACCACCCTGTCGAGTAAAACAGAAAGCAGAAACGAACAGAAACAAAAACTAAAGAAAAATTAGCCGATCTCGACTTGAACCAACTCGACGTCGACCAAACTTCTCGATGTTGACCAACAGTGCTCGACCTCGAGTAAACAGCGTAACAAAAATTTGAAACTTTCGCAAGACAGAACACGAAATTGATGAAATAAAATCAATAAACTAAAGACTTCCAAGATCAGGGTTTCAACACTACAATGATAACCATGCAAAATAACACATAAAGGTATAAAAGATCATGCTTTTCATCAAATAACTTTCGTTATTAACAAATAGAAATATAGAGGCTTTCACATAAACCCTAATTGTTACTAACCCTTTTTCACATAATTAACCCAAGTTGTATTAAGATCACTTTCGCTTCAATAACACAAACAAGGATCACCTTCAACTTTCACAAAAGAATCATGTTCGTAGGGATAAAAGACGAATTCGCATCAAAAGAGTGTACCTTTACCCCATCACCTTACATGGCTACCATCGGGCTCACCCCGACCCTAGAAGTTGGGTGACTACTCTCTCTTCATCATCAATAAACACATAAAAGATTTCAAGAAAATAAATTGCATTAAATAAACTAAATAAGACTTACAACCGAATAAAGCTAACTCCGCTCTCGCTTCACAAACTCCACTCGGCTCCAAGACTCTCTCTCCTAATCGCTCTCTCTCTCTCTCTCTCTCTCTCTCTCTCTCTCTCTCTCTCTCTCTATCTATCTATCTATCTATCTATGTGCTCTCTTGTGGCTTGGCTTGGATTATTGAATGAATAAAATCCAGCCCCTAAAGCCTTATTTATAATGTTCATTCCCTAGCTAATCTAGGAAAGAAGAATCTATCTATATCTAAACTTTCAATCTAATAACATTAAGATAAATTATGGAAATAAACTAATTATATCTAAATAGAAATAAAGCTAATGTGGATAAATCTTCATTCTCTTGATAGATCTTCATGTCTCTTGATAGAATATCTCGAATCTTGGCTTGCAAGTAACCACAAATGCTCGGATTCCTCCTCGTACTCGACTCCGACTGCTCTGGAATGTCCTCGACGTCGACCAAACTCCTCGACGACGAGTAGAATCTTCACTCCTCGGATTGCACTCGAGCTCGAGCAGCTCCTAGACTCATCGACTTTACTCGACATCGAGTTGTTTACTCAACGTCGACCAAGCTTGGCTCCTCGAGTGCTCCTTCTCGATTTCGCGTGGACTTCTGGGCTCGGGTTACCAAAGTGGTCGATATCGACCAGACTTGTCGAGTTGATATTTTCTCGTCCTTTGCACGATTTGTCCTAGTTCTGCTGCTCCTTGACCTTGGACTTTCTGTAGTTAACTTTCGAGCTTTTCCTCCTTTATGTGAATTGTTGTAAAATGCCTCGATTTTTGTGAAATTAAACAGAAACTAGTGTAGACTCCATAATTTGGAAAATAATCATAAACTACATAGAATCTGTACTATGCTAACCCAAATGTATGAAATGCATGAAAAAATCGATATAAAAGTAAGTAGAAAACATGGCAAATTAGGCTCACAACAACATTCCATGATGATGCAGGTTTGTTCTTCGACAGGGAGGGGTGGTATTTGGCTTGGGTCTACTGCTTCTGCTTGTCCTTCTCCACCAGTGAGATATTCCTGAAGACGGCTTTTCAATTTGGCCTATAATTTCATGTATGCACAAAAAATATATATAAGAAATGAGTAAAACCAAAGGAATTATTTATGTGTTGTATCTATAAGTTTAATGTAGACAAAGAAAGGAATGACTACTTTCATTATATAGAAAAAGAAACCTAAGTACTCTAAACTATTAAATCTATTACCTACTTATTGCTTTCATTTTAGTGTTGTTGGGTATACTTGATTGCTTTCATTATATAGAAAAAGAAACCCAAGTACTGTAAACTATTAAACCTACTACCTACTGATTACAATACAAAAATGAAAGATACCAAACATAAATAAAGTAAAAGAAATAATGAAAGAAATGCATTATTATAAGTAAAACCAAAGGAATCTATAAGTTTTATACATGTTAAGAATAATGAAAGTACTCTAAAAAATAAGTAAAACCTAAGGAATCTAGTCAGATGGAATGATTTTATATCATTATTATAAGTACTTAGGTAAAATTACAGAAAAACAGAAATAACAGTACCATGCATTATTATAAGTACTTATATTACCTAAGTACTTATATTACTGTTTTTCACAATCAAGGTACTCATATTACCTAAGTACTTTCATGGTACTCTTATTTCTGTTTTACCTAAGTACTTAGGTAAAATTACAGAAAGTACTTAGGTAAAATTACAGAAAAAGTACTCTAAGGAATCTAGTCAGATGGAATGATTTTATATCATTATTATAAGTACTTACATAAAATTACATAAAAACATAAATAAGAGTACCATGATTGTGAAAAAGTACTTATATTACCTAAGTACTTATATCATTATTATAAAATTTTACCTAAGTACTTATATTACTCTAAACAGAAATAAGAGTAACAACACTAAAAAAAAATAGCGAAATGATTTTATAAAGACTTATAGATACAACACATAAATAAAGGAATAACTTATAAGAAAAACAGAAAAAATGCATTATTATAAGTACTTAGGTAAAATTATAGAAAAAAAGAAAAACTTATAAGTAATATAAGTACTTAGATAAAATTAATTAGGTAAACATGCATTATTATAAGTAATTATAGGTTTAGTACTTAGGTAAAATTACAGAAAAACAGAAAACAGAAAACATGCATTATTATAAGTAAAACACACATTATTATAAGTAATAGGTTTAGTACTTAGGTAAATTACTATAAGTAAATTACAGAAAAACATGCATTATTATAAGTAAATTACAGAAAAAACAGAAAAACCAAAGGAATCTAGTCAATATAAGTACTTAGGTAAAATTAGAGAAAAACAGAAAACATGCATTATTATAAGTAATAGGTTCAGTACTTAGGTAAAATTACAGAAAAACTTATAACAAACATGCATTATTATATGTAAAACACACATTTACTATAACATGCATTATTTATAAGTAAAACACACATTTACTAAAACAGAAAGTCAATGAGTACCCAATAACAGAAAACAATTAGATGGTGTTTGAGGGGGATATACCACTCCATCCTTCGCAGCTGGACACTTCTCGTAGGCTTCTATGGTTGTCTGAAGCCATGTCGTCGAATGCTTTTCCTTGACAATGAGCTCTTCTACTCGGAAGCTCAGGGGCTTGGACCCATTGTGATGATTGATGGGGTTCGGGTTCTTGGTCCTGTTTTTCTTGTTTAACACTTGTGAACGTCATTCACAAGTGTTAAACAATAAGATCAACGGTGAATCAAAAAACAAGTTAGTGAATAAATTAGAAATTACCATTCTCGCTTCGTCTGTGAAGTCACTGACCAAGAACTGCCACTGCTCAGGGCACGCGACGAACTCAAGGGGTATGTCCTCGCCCCCCCCCCCCCCCTCCCCACTCCTGGAAGTGTTGATGACTATCATACTTCCAAGCCCCATATGCTTTTTCACTCTTCTTCTCCACGTATTGGTCAACTGCACGGTCAATCTCATAGTACATCTACACATCCATTTCAGAAAATCCATATCAGAATATCTAGAGAAATGAAAGTTTACAAATGAACTCAATACAGAAAATCCAGATAAGAAAATGTAGACAAATGAATCTAGACAAATGTCTACACAAATGAACTCATATCAGAAAATCTATATCAGAAAAACATGAACTCAAATGAAGAACAACAAGTGTTGCCATATCAGAAAATCCATATTAGATACAGACCCCTCAATGGCGCCATCATTCATACATAATAACAATCAAGAGCTTTAAAATCGAAAGAAAGCAAAATAAAACAAAATTTGTCATGCAATATAGTATAGTCATACTCATACCACAGTACCACTATACAAAGATTGAAGAAAATCAAGTTAAAAAGATCTCAAATTTCACATAGACTTGAATTTCAAGTTAATTTCCAACCCCCAAAAGAAGTGAAAAGAACAGGAGATTAAAAAGAATATAATATACTGTACTTATTCAAATAAGATTAACCCTGTAAAAAAAAAAGATCTCAAATTTCACATAGTCTTGCATTTACTCCCTTTAACTATCACTCATCCACTCCTTCAAAATTAGCTTTCTCCAATTTTCAAAATCAACACATAATCTGAAATTGTTTATGACTAATCAACAAAAAAAAGTATCATACAATATAAGTAATATAAGTACTTAGGTAAAAGAAAATAAAAAAAATTAAACCACCTCCAAGTAATCCCTTACGGGGGACTGTTTCTCCTTTGTAAGTTTGCTCCATGTTGATGCAAGCATCATCACTTTGTCCCTGATAGCACACCCAATGTCTCGGACAAAGGTGTCATGCAGTTGCTTGAGGCCAGGCCCCTTGTGGAAGCAGGACCACTCGATCTTCAGCTTCTTCCCCGCCGCCGCCTTCATGAGTGTTGTTTTGTGACTCTTGATGGTACCATATTTACCTACAATTCATAAGAACATATCAAATGCAGTCTTTTTAATCAATTTCACCCTAAGTATTTGAATGAATTTAACCCTAAGTCTTTCAATCCTAAGTCTTTCAATCAATTTAATCCTAACTCTTTCAATCAATTTGACAAGTTCACTAGTAAATTAATTGAAACCCTAACTCTTTCAATAGAAACCCTAAATCTAATTGAAACCCTAAATCTAATACAATTGAAACCCTAAATCCTAAATCCTTATACAGTTGAAACCCTAAATCCTTATACAATTGATACCTTAAATATAATCTGACAGATGGAGAGAGAGAGATGCTAACCGTGACAACGGATGGAGCGAGGGCCCTCGGCTGATGACCCAGCTACTGGGTTGGCACCGACAATGGCCGTGGATGGCACAGGGTTGCCATTGGACAGAGAGAGGAGAGGAGGTGGCTCCGGGTTTGCAGAGGGAGTGAGAGAGGCAGCCGGAGTCGCTGAAGCAGGAGGAATCAGGGCCGGCTTTGGACAGGGAGTGGGAGTGGGAGTCGAGGCCGGGTTTGGAGAGGAAGTAGGAGTGGAGGTTTGTAGAGGGAGTGGGAAAGTCGGGGCTAGAGGCGCTGAAACCGCTGAGTTCGAGGCGAGGATGACGGCTTCGGTAATTGCAATGGTGGAGGATGACCTCTTCTTCCCCTTCACAGGGCGGGATTTAGGAGGCATGGAGAGAGATTGAGGATTAGGGTTTTCAGACAACTAAGGAGGGAGGAGAGGTCGGAGGAGGGACGAGAGGGAGGAGAGGGAGGGAAGGAGAACGGAGGAGAGGCGGAGGAGGGACGAGAGGAGAGGCGGAGAGAGAGAGCTTATTTGAGAAATTGATTTGAAGCTAAAGGTTAGGGGAGGAGTCCGCGAGTCTATTAACATTTCTTCGTTCAGGCGATGGACATATATATAAAAAAAATTGTCGCCTGAAAATTTGGCGGAAATTCAAATTTTTGGTGAAAATAAAGGGGGGAAATGAAATTTTATTCAAGAGACGAACTAATGATAATTCCGTCGGCTGAGTGTGAAATATAATAATCTCCGAGCCAAAATGCTACTTTTAGGAGGGAATTCACTTTTTCATTGGAGAGACGTACTACTAATAAGTTTGTCTGCTAAATTATCTCAGGCGACTGGAATTTAATTGTCCGTCGCCTGAAAATATGCAGATTGTTTTAAAAAGAGCACTTTGCATGTGCTATTGCCTTGTTTACCTTAACTTAATGACAAATTGCACCCAAAAAAATATTGTCACAAGCCATGATACCAACCATGTCATACACATACGAAAATAACCGCCATGTCTCACAAAAACAACGATTACAATCTACGATTTATGGAGTCCGAAGACATTGTCAACCTTCGTTGTCATCATTCACTTCGTCATTGTCATCTTCGTCATCCTCTTCGTCGACTTCCTCCTCTTGTTCGTCTTCATCTTCATCTTCATCATCATCATCATCATCATCTTCTTCTTCTTCTTCCTCCATTTCAAGATCAACGACGACGTTAAAATTTTCAAAATAGATCATCAGGCCAATCACCTGATAAGGTTCTTCCACCTCATTGGTAAGATCATCTCCACGAGTTGCTAGAGTTTGAGGATCATACACGCTTCTATGGGATATCACATGCCTTTGGATCATCCACATAAAACACTTGCCTCACTGAGCGTGCAAGACAAAACGAGGAATCCTCATACCAACTGTTGTTCGTGTCCACAGAGAGAAAACCCATATCTACTTTGGTGATTCCACTATTTTCAGGGTCGGTGTTAAACCATTTGCATTTAAACAACACAAGTGGCATACAAGTAGCGTATATTAGCTCCACCACTTGTTCAAGTACCCCATAGTACGTAGTTAACATCTAACGTTTCCACCATCACCCCTGAATTTTGTGTTCTGAAATCTTTGTCTTTGTCCCATGCCACAAACTTCACCCGATTGACAGAACAGGCCCAATACAGTTTGCATTGTAGTGACCCCTTTTCCAAGCTCAAAACCTCCAGTTTTAGGCAGGTGTCTCCATCTCTGTGCAACTTAGAAACCTATACAACATAACATGTTAGAGTTCAGTTTTGGGGAAAAAAAACATGCAATTTCTTCAATGAAACATCACGGGTCGTTCTTACCCATGGGTAGAAATAACTGAGAAAATCTCTTCTACGATCCCTTTCTTCATACTCCGGGTAAGCCTCACTATACTGATTCTCATGCGATGTCAAGTAGAACTCAACTTCCTTGCAGTTGGTTAAAACCTGCTAGTGAACCTCTGCAATCATAGGTTCTCCTAACCTTTCTCTCATGATTTTACCGTGAGGACGCACGAGGCATGAAACGACAGAAATATCATAGCTCAACTCCTCCATAACATTCGTCCCTTCACTGCTCTCATCTCGACCCTCGAGATACAAGTTGCAGTATGTCGTTACCTCATTTAAAATGTAACACTCGGAAACACTTCCCTCCGGGTAACAATAGTTCTTCACTTGAGCCTTATATTTGCCAAGTTGCCTAGAAAACAAAGGAAGAAGTTTAATGCAGGTATAATGGACGTGAAATTGTGAGATGAATTTAATCTATAAGTAGCATACCTTTCTATTGGGTACATCCAGGTGTAATGCACTGGTCCAGTTTCTAGCACTTATTGTGGTAGGTGAATTAGAAGGTGTACCATGATTGTGAAAAAGTGCGGGGGATAAATCATCTCCAGTCTGCAAAGAATCTGAACTATCTCATCCTCCATCTGGCGTACATCCTCCTTCCTCACCTCTCTAGCACAGAATTTCTGAAACCATTTCACTAGCGCAACCAAAATCTTGGCAACACCCAATGGCAGGTATGCGCGAACAACAATGGGAAGAAGACGCTGAAACATAACATGAATGTCATGGGTCTTTAGGCCGTGGAACTTTCTCTATGCAATTTTGACCTTGTTGTGCAAAGATCCAGTGTACCCATGAGGGTACTTTACTCCATTCATACCCCAAACTCAATTTAAAATCAATTTTCAATCATAACATTCTAAATTCCATTGTAATCATAAACTCAAATACAAATTCCATTCTCATCATCTATCTCATTTGTACATCACTTTCTAAAAAAAATTGCACATAAACAATCCATTCATACCACAAACTCAATTTAAACGTCATTTCACATACTCAATTTAACCTCTTTTTAACCTCAATTTCAACTCAATATATACATACACAACTCTTTCCCCTCATAAACTCCATTCAAACAACTTTTTTACCATCTAAACTCCATTAAAAAAGCAAAGCTCATCATCAATCCACACACAAACAATATATATGCATATATTCAACAACAAAAAAACAAAAATAAAATAAAATTTACATATACCTTCAATGGATGTCTGAAAAATTGTGAATTGGGGGAAGGGTTTTTGAGCTTCTAAGGTTATTTTGGGAGAAAGGATGAAGAGAAGAATGACATTATTGCACAGTACATCCGATTTCAATTGTTTGTTACGGAAAACACATTCAGGCGACGGAGATATTTATATCTCCGTCTCCTGGGTGAATAGTTATAAATAGGGGGTCAACCACCACACTTTTCAGGCGAAGGAAATAATTGTATGTGTGTCTCCTGAATGAACAGTATTTAATATTTGTCACCAACCAGACTTTATTACTTGACTTTTGAAAAAGTAAAACGTTCAGGCAATAGACTACTGTAATCTTCGTCCCTAGAAAGGCCCATTCTGACAGTTGTGATTTGGATACCTGTTCGGGCGACCGAGCATGAACAATATTCGTCGCCTGGATTTCATCCGTAGCTTGAGTCACCTTTAGCCGACGAACATTCAATTTTTCTGGTCGGCAGAATGTTGTAGGAGGAAATTGAGTTCAATAAATGATAATATAAATCAAACCAGATTTGTGCCCACACAAATAATACTAAGACTTCCTCTCGATGTAGCAAAAGGAAGTCAGGTTTGATCCTTGAGGAAGCGTGTCAGCGGATCTCAGGTAGCGCGTGGTTCACATCGGATTTCGACTCCAGGGAGATAACTCGATAAATGTTAGTCGATATCGACCAATTTCAGTCGATTTCTGATTTCTGCAGCGTCATTCGATTTCGGGCAAGTTACTCGATATCGACCAAGGGTAGGTCGATATCTACCAATCTCATCGTCCTCTTCCTGTACCTGCAGAGACAAAAACGAGAGAAAGTCGATATCGACCAAGTCAGTACCTAATATCGATTGGCTCAGAAGACTGCCGGTCGACGAGAATACTCGATTTCGACCTGTTTAAGTCGATTTCTAGTGCTTTTCAGAACCTTTGTGTCGGCGAAAGAAGGCCAAAGAATACGAGAATGGAAGCGAAGGATGAATAGAAATAAATCAATTTGCAGATTCGAAGTAAACAAATATGAAATAAAACTTCCAAGACCGGGGTTTGCAACAACGATAACCAAACATGCATAAGGCAAGGTAAAGAGAAATAATCATGTAATCACATCAAAGGATTAAGCTTTTGCCTTTTCCAACAATTAGACAACTCTTTCAAGAAAGTCTAATTGTATCTACCAATTTTATGTTTATAATCCAAGTGGTTAACCTGAATCTCTATTAAATAGGTAATAAACATATAAAAGGCAGTGGAGGATCTAAACACAATAAAGGTCGAATCTTTACCTCAAACATGCATGGCTATCGTGGGCTCACCCCGACCCCATAGCCTAGGACTGACATGGAGAGTGTCGACCTTTCCGATTATTTCATATCTATATAAGGTTTCGATCAAGATATCCAAATCACTACTCCTATACCCAATGCACGTTGCACTTTGCCAAAGCCGTGGATCAACTTGACTTGATTTAGGCAGGCTATATAGATAGATTTAGAAGCATCCACAAACCCAACTTTGACCATAACTTTAACGATTGATGAGGTAGAGTAACATAAACTTACATTAGATGCATTTCTAACATGGGGGTTTATCTTTAAATTCTTTGAAATCCAGTTTCTACCCAGCTGATTTTTCCCTTCATATTTATTCCTTAATCGAGCCATCAAATGAGTGTTTGAGGAACTAATTATCCGATAGCAGAACTTATTCCATTCCTTAAGAGAGTTTGGGCGTAGAACAACAGCTGGACAATTAGAACAAGTTACTACACAGACCGGTTTGACAGTAGATAGGCAGGCATTCAACATCACGACCCGCGATAGTAATGGGTGAAAAAGGAGCTGAACATATGAGTGGCAAGTAATGCTCGATCAATTTATCAAGCAAAGCCATATATTCAAGAAAGGGAGAGCGGAATCTCAGGATAATTAAGAGATGAATTAAGCACCAGCCTGCAGGTTTTATTAGACAAAAAATACATGTAGGAGAATAGACATCACCTTTAACACACTATGCCAGATTTACACCCTGGGGACGGACATAGATTGCTTCGTCTCTTGAATTATATCCTAGCGACGGACTTCATGGGAGTCGTCGCTTGTGTATGGGCTGAGAGCAAGGCATCCCATCCAAGGTTTCAAGTGACGGACATTCTAAAAGTTCGTCTCTTGAATAAGTCTCAAGTGACGGACATTAACAGGTCCGTCTCCTGAATACACATCCTAGCGACACTTGTTCTGGAGGCCGGGCTTCTGGCGACGAAAAGTAAAAGGTCCGTCTCTTCAAATAATCCTAACGATGGAGTATAGCATGCCTCGTGGCTTGAGTAGCTATCATTTGTCCCTTCCTGGGCACTCATTCAAGCGACGGATAAAGGTCTAAGTCCGTCTCCTGAACTTGATTTACAACCACCACATTAAATGAAGCTACTTACCTCGTTAAAGTGTTAAGGTTGCAACAGTAGCCTTAAATGAATGCCGATGCATTCTTCTTCATCTCTTCACTTTCCCATTATCTTCTCCATTTTTCATCTTTTTCATTTGAAAATTTCAAGTGATTTGGATAATATTTTTTGGAGATTTAAGAAGACTAATTGGTGTGGAGTTGTGACAAGGTATTGTTTTTTATACATATAATGTTATATTTTGTTGAGAATTATTTATTGAATTATTTTGCAATTAATATTAGTGATGATATTTGGTAGTAATGAAATTTGGAGTATTTGATTGATTTAACTTAGAATTTGTGGGCAATATAAATTATTTGTGTGAATTTAATAGAGATTTGTTGTGATTTGATGAAATGTGTGATTGATTTAACTTATATTTCGTATTATATTTATGAAATGATAGTGAATTTGGAAAATGGATAAGAGATGGATGCAATTTCCTCGTACTTCCAATGAATACCTTGATGGGGTTATGTTTTTTGTGAACAATGTTAATGACAATGCAAATGGGAGGATATATTTTCCTTGTCCGTGTGACCATTGCCATAACTCTCGAGAGCCGGTGAACATAACAACAATGTTGATGCACTTGTCTCATTATGGTATGTGGCCGGATTATACTGTATGGGATAGCCATGGAGAAGATCCAGTTGAACCGACATTTTCCTTGCATAGAACGCAATACTTGGAGCAAAGGGCTTCCTCTTCCTCTGATCCTAATCCCGTTATGGATATTCTACATGATAGCTTTCCTTATCATGCTGCGTACGAGGCATGTGATGACCCTGATTTTCATGATGTGGTCGATGATGATTATCAGAAATATGAGAGGCTATTAGCGGAAGCTCGAATTTCGTTGTATCTCAATGGGTGGTATCCCGATAGTTCACATACTGTTTTGAGATCTATTTTGCGTGTAATGAAGATGAAGGTGAAAAATGGGTGGTCAGATAAAAGTATGGATGACCATTGTAGTGTCTTTTGTGATTCTCTTCCACCAGGGCATAACTATCCTACAGATTGGAAAACGATGCGAAGGGTGTTGTCGGATATCGGATTGAGCTACAAAAATATTCACGCTTGTGAGTATAATTGTGTGTTATTCTATAAGAGGTATGCAAATGAGGAAGTATGTCCCATATGAGAGTGAGGTATTGCCAAATATGCTGGACTAACAAGTGTATGTTTTGGAGATTACCGTACTGGCCACATATGAGAGTGAGGTATTGCCTTGATGTCATGCACATTGAAAAGAATGTTTTTGAAAACATCATCGACACTACTTTCTCGATTGAAGGGAAGTCAAAAGACGGTGCCAAAACTCGTGTTGCTTTAAAAAAAAGAGGGGTTCGGACCTCTCTACATGTAAGGAGGAACGGACAACTTCCTCGTGCCCCATATGTAGTGAGGAAAGAGGATCTTTTGGAGGTGTTCGAATGGTTTGGTGATGTCAAATACCCTCATGGGTATGCTGGGAGTTTGAAACATAAGGTTAAAGTCGAGGAAAAAAGGTTTAATGGATTGACGACGCACGATTGCCACGTTATGCTTCAACGCCTTCTTCTCGTTGTCATTCGTGCATACTTACCAATTCACGTTGTCAAGCCTTTGATTGCCCTATGTAGATGGTTTCAAAAATTATGTGCTAGAGAGGTGAGGAAGGAGGATGTTCGACGGATGGAGGATGAGATAGTCGATATTTTGTGCCACCTCGAGATGATTTACCCTCCACACTTTTTCACGATCATGGTCCATCTTATGGTTCACCTACCCCAGCAAGTGTTGCTAACTGGACCTGTGCATTACACGTGGATGTATCCAATCGAACGGTATGAAAGTTATTTGATTTGTTGTAAATTTATTTCTTACCATATTAATTAAAAGATAACATTTATCAAATTCATTTCCATCTCAGCCAACTCGGCGTATACAAAAAGAATATGTTCAGCCCCCGATACCCCGAAGGCTCCATTCCTGAGCGTTATATTTGTGACGAGGCAGCTACGTACTGTAGTTTATACTTGGAAGATGGAGAACTTCGGGGCAATGCACTCACCCCGACTCCTACCATGTTTGATGTCTCTGTTGTCTCAGAGCTCGTTTGTCCTCAAAGCTGTATTCCTCGTGCAAGGTTAAGTGATATGGAGATTGCGGAGGCACATTAGCAAGTGTTGCTTGAATGCAACGAAGTTTCATACTACTTGGGCGAACATGAGAAACGATGGCAACAACATTTCCCAGATTCCACTGAAGATGTACGGAAAATTGATTTCCATACTTACTTCTTTGATTGGGTAAGCAGGTTATATAATATTATTACCTTATAGAGTCTTGTTGTTCTACTAATGTTCTTGCCACTATAGGTTTCTGCATTGGAAAGCGACGAAGATACATACCTTAAACCAGGGATTCTATCTTTGGCTAGAAAACCAGTTTCACATAGGATTTACACATCTTGTTGTGTGAACGTGGTCAAATTCATTTCATGGAATAAAGATCGGAACTTAAAGACCCAAAATTGCGGGGTTAGGGTAGAGACGGAGAGTGCCACCTACTATGGTATCCTTGAAGTTGTGGTTGAAATTTTGTACACCAATATGATGCCAGTTGTAGTGTTTAAGTGCAGGTGGTTTGACACTAATCCTGACAACATTGGTATCACATATAAGTTCGACCATGGGTTGTTGACTATTGATACAAACAGCAGTTGGTACGATGATTCTCCATTCTGTCTCGCAAGCACGGCAAGGAAAGTGTTTTATGTGGATGACCCAAAAGTGGGTGATGGGTGGAAAGTGGTGAATGTGATGACACATAGAAATGTTTACAAGCTCACCACGCTAGAAACACATGAGGATGGAGCTCATCCACAAGAAGAAGCATATCAAGAACTTGGCCCAATTTATACCAGAGATTTTGAACTCACCATCGATCTTCATCCGTTCCAAAATGAATCAGAGAGTGAAGAAGAACAAGGAGACGAGGAAGAAGAAGAAGAACAAGGAGAAGAACATGATGAAGACGAAGAAGACGAAGACGAAGAGGAAGAGGCTTCAGAAAACAATGATGATGAAGATGATGATTTTTAATGATATTATGAATGTTTTTTTGATAATATAAAATTGCTTTATGAATTGATATTATGAATGCTTTTTTTTATTAACGTAAACTTCCTTTATGAATCGATATCATGATTTTTTTACATTTACAGAAGCTTTCAATTCCACTCAGGTGCACGATCAACACCGATATATCGGTCAATATCGAGTTGACCGATATATCACCACATTGAAATTTATATTATTCATATTGATTGGTTTATATAGTTTTTTTTTTCAGAATCTTGATTGTTTTATATAATTTATATTATAGTTTTTTTTAGAATCGATATTTACACTCTTATTACAGTAGCTTTCAAATTTTTATAGTGACTCAAGAGACGGACATACCAAGTCTGTGGCTTGGATCAATTCTACACACGGGCGGGCTATTTTCCCAATTTTCCCACTAAAAGTTTTCACAAGTTTTCATTTGGCGGGTATTTTCCCACTATTTTTTTTTTGCGAAATTTTAAAAATATTCAAGTGACGGATATATGTATGTCGGTGGCTTGATTTAATTTCAGGGGACGGAATTGCTTCTATGTTTGGTGGCTAGAATGAATAAAATATTTTTATATTGGAAGGGTAAATTAAAACCCATCTCAATTCCCGACCTGAACACCGCTCTTATCCATCTGAAACCCTAGACGCCACTCTCACTCTCTCTTCAATCTCCCTTTAATGGCTCTTGATCTGAACACCGCTCTCTTCAATCTTCCTCTTCAAACTCCCTCCGTCTTCAATGTCCCTTCAATCTCCCTTCCATCTCCTCGAAATGCCTCCAAAGAGAGCGAAGAAGCTCACCGATTTGTATTCGAAGGCACCGCCGGCCCCTCCATTGAAGAAGCATCGAGCATCCGCTTCTGCATCTTCCTCGCCTCCACCCACAACCGGCTCCTCCAGTGGCACTCCCGGAGAGTCCGCAACACCAACACCTCAACCACCACAACCCCCTTGCCTCCTCCAACCGGCTCTACAATCACCTCCGCCCACAGCCGCTACAACACCCACACCTCAACCACCAGAACCCCCTTGCCTCCTTCAGCCGGCGCTTCAATCACCTCCGCCCACAGCCGGCTCCTCCAGTGGCACTCCCGGGGAGTCCGCAACACCAACACCCCAACCACCCAGCCTTGTGATTACCGACGATGAACCGACCTACACTGTTCTAGAAGAAGGCGCATATTTGAGTATTAGATGCAACAATCGTGGAGGTATTTGATTCTGAGTTTGGCTTCTGATTTTGTCTTTTTTAGTTTGGCTTATGAGTTTGAGTTTCGCTTCTGATTCTGAGTTGCTATGTGACTTTTTTTAGATGTTCTGCTATAATTCTGTCTTTTTTTTAGATGTTATGCTATGATGTTCTGCTATTGTGTGATTCTGAGTTTGGCTTCTGTTGCTATGATGTTTCTGCTGGGATTTCTGCTTAGAGTAAAAATTGAGTCAATGAGAGAGCTTAGGTAAAAGAGAGGGTAGTTGTCATTTAGACAACTACCCTCAGACTTGAGGGGAATTTGTCATTTAGATGGCTTACATAGACATGTTCCATTTTATGCTCTATCTACCTCTGCATTTGGAATTTGTCATTTAGATATAGGCCACGGTTTCAGAATTTGCGGTTCTAGTTCGAAGGAGATTGACCCTATTTATTAAAGCCTAATGCCTAATTTCGGAAAATTATACTCGTATCTTTTATTAATCTTATCTTATTTTTCTTTAATCTTCACAAATATAATATACCGAAGATTAGATAGAGTTTATAGATAGTTGTTGTTGATGTTCTTTTTATAAGACTCGGGGTCTCAAGAAGCGCCAGCCCATGTCACCTAGCCCTCTCAGGTCCGTTGTCCTCACTTGGAGCCCGAAAAGGAAGAGCTCTTGTAACATGGGTAGGGCTTGAATCACTTATAAATCACTCCCAACATCCTTATGATATCCGATGTGGGACGGGGGTGTTACAATCTCCCCCACTTAAAGCACTGACGACCCCGTCAGGCCCAAGGGACTGCCCTCCGGGAGGAGCGTACCCGAGCATACTGTCGGCGCACCTCCGAGCCCAGAGTCGGCTTTGAAACCATCTGTAAGACCCGGGGTCTCAAGAGGCGCCAACCCATGCCACCTAGCCCTCTCAGGTCCGTTGTCCTCACTTGGAGCCTGAAAAGGAAGAGCTCTTGTAACATGGGTAGGGCTTGAATCACTTATAAATCACTCCCAACATCCTTATGATATCCGATGTGGGACAGGGGTGTTACACTTTTTTCTTTTTTCTAATAACAGTTTGATGATATATATTGATGAGTTGTGATAATATGATGTGGGTCACCTTGATCTGTACTTGACTAATCAAATGTGTATATATAGTGTTTAGATTGGTCTTTATATTTATATGTAAGCATATATTAATATCAGTATAATTATCATTTTTCTCTGACATCGTGCAAGCTACATATCGTTAATTATTGGAACTACCCTTCACCAACCTGTGTATTCATGTTCTCTCCAGGGAAAAGGCGAACTATTATAATCGCAAAGGCAAACCGCATCAAGAGCGCCTCAGGCAAGATCAAAATTAAGTGGTCGAGCTTCACCAATGGACCTACCAGGAATATCTTCAGCATGCTTGTGCGAGACATTGGGGCCATCATCAAGACAAATGTGCCTACACTGGCTTCTTCTTTTGATGAGCTTGAAGATCGACATCAGAACATTCTGATATCGCATCTGCAGGTTATCTTTTCATTTGGTGGATTAATATTTCTTTAAATTTTTCAAGTAATACCATGTTAACTAACTACTGTTTTTTCTTTTGTAAAATATGTATGATATAAACCCTAATGATGAGAAAATGCTGGATTTTATCAATGACAAAGCGTCGGCGAGGTATCGTGATTGGAAGTATAGGTGTCGTCGACACTTCAAGAAGTATGGGGTCCCTGTACCGTTAGAGTTCAAGCAACGTCGAGAGCAATGGGATTGGCTGTTGAAGAATGAATTCCTCGATCAAGCTAAGATGGTATACTCTTTTTTTTCTAACAATTTAGATCTTACTTGGGAACATGAATCCCCAATCTTATGAAAGAATTTGTTTTATGGTTGTATACTCTTTTTTGTCTCTGTGCATTTGATGACTTCTCTTACTATATGATCAATCCTAACTAAATCCTAATCAGAATACAAAGCCAAAGTGACTCCTTCATTCATTTTACTATCTACAAATATTCACCTTGGAACCAAACTGACTGCATGGATTACTGTTTTTTTATTACTGTTTTTAATTATTACTTTTTTTTATTTATCTATTATGTAAAAGTTTTTTTATTACTGTTTTTTTTATTACTGATTTCATTACTGTTTTATTATTATTGTTTTTTTACTTGATTTCAGTCTTACTTTGTTTCTGTCCTTTTCGTAGTTTATGATTCTTATGAATGTATAACTTTACATTTCACATATATGTATTGTTGTTTTTGGAGGCCATAAGTCAACGCAACCAAAGAAATAGGACTAAAAAGCATTATGAGACAGGGAGTCAGGCACCGCGTATTCAGGCTGCGATTGATGGATACATTAAATGTCCTAACAACACGGATATAATGGTTAGTGAAGTATTTTTTTTGTACAACACTTTGTTTTATAACGATTTGCATTCTCACTTAACATTAATTTATGATCTTTGAATTGTCTTGGCAGGAAAGTTTGCAAAGTTCACTTAAAGAGATCGGTCAATCTCAAATAGCGGCAGCGGCTACTAACAATACTGAAGTAGAGCCGGCATGCCTGGATGTTGAACTTGACGTCCTGGTCAAGTGCTTTGGAGAACGCCGGGGCACTGAAGTGTGAGGTAACATCTCCATCCTCTAGCTTTTCAAGTTGCAATTTGGTCTTTATACTTGAATAAATAAAAACTATGCATATTAGTATTCTTATACTTTGTGTTATTTTTTTCAATTGATTACACAAGTTGCAATTTCAGTGTATGTATGTATGTATGTATGTATGATTTCGCTGAAATATCACTGAAATATCAGTTTAGTTATGGATATTTTAGTGTGTGTGTCTGTATGTATGATTTTATCAATTTAGTTATGGATATTTCAGTGTGTGTGTATGATTTTAGTTTAAGTTATGGATATGTATGTATGTATGATTTCAGTTTAAGTTATGTATGCATGATATATTTCAGTGTAAAGTCATGGAGATAATCATAAAACTTGTAGTCTACTATAAATTTCAGATTGTGGATCTGAAATGATAAGGTTGTCCTTGGGCCTAGTTTTGACTCATTCACAATTTGGTGTTGATCTATTTTTCAGCTTTAAACCATGGTTAAGCCTGAACTACCTGTTGAACCGCTTGTTCAAATTAAACAAGGATTAAGCACTATGGTTATTTGATGTAAGATGGAGATTTAGTGATAATGATTTATTTTTTTTAGCAATTGTGTATATAAGTTTACAATTATAGAAATGGAGGGTCAGATTTAACTTTTAAGGCTTACTTTAGATTTACATGATGGTTAATCTTTCAAGTGGTCGAGGTGCCTAAACCCTGAGGTATTATCCCAATAGACTAAGCCTAGTATAATTGGAATCCGTTCTTACAAATTCATGTTCAAGTACCAAAGTACATGGCTACATGGCATGGTTCTCTTTTTGTACTTTGTGTCCCTATTTTTATTAGGGATGGATTTGTTATAATATCTATCTGTCCTCTTATTCTAATTTTATAGGTTACTTCATGTGCTCATGCCTTTTGTAAAGCATGTCTGATTGATTATTTTAGTCTACTATATTTCAGTTTAAAGTTATGGATATGTATGTATGTATGATTTATTTCAGATTAAAGTTATGGATATGTATGTATGATATATTTTAGTTGGAAGTTATGATATGTATGTATGTATGATTTCAGATTGTAGTCTACTATAAATTTCTGATTTTTGTGTCTTGACTTTTTATTATCACTGAGATTGGTAGGGATGGGAGGAGCTGTGCGCAGACCCCCCAAGAAAAGAGGGGGAGGATGGAGCACATAGAGTTCCACAAAGAGGCAAGAACTTGAGGAGAGGGCTAAGAGGGTTGAGGAGAGGGCTGAGAGGGCTGAGGAGAGGATGGAGAGGGTTGAGGAGAGAGCTAGGAAGACGGATGAAAAATGTGATCAGTTATCTGCTGCGGGTGAAGATATGCAGAAGCGTATGGAGGCCATGGAGCAACTTATGCGACAATTTCTCACTCCACAACCATCGTCTTGAACTTAGCATTTGCATGTAAGTGTTTCGGTCGCAATAGGTTGTTAGTTACCTTTTGGTGAACATTTGCATTGAACATGGTAGATTTTTGGTGAAAAAACAGCCCTTACATCACTTATATGTGAAGGTTTTGGGTATTTAGTTTGTCAAGCCTTAGGTATGCAGGTATATGGTTGAAAACAGGTGAATCTGTGTAGGTTTTTGTGCAGGTTTTTGTCCACACAGATTCAGTGGAAAAAAAAACAGCCCTTACATCACTTGTATGTGATAGTTTTGGGTATTTAGTGTGTCAAGCCTTAGGTATGCACAGGTATATGGTTGAAAACAGGTGAATCTGTGTAGGTTTTTTTGGGGTTTTGTGCACACAGATTCAGTTTGTGAAGTGAATGGTTTTTTTTTATGTCATGGGATATTTTTTAGTTGTTTGTGTATGTAATATTGGGTTGTGATCGATGTGAATGAGCAAGTTGTGTGTTTTGGAGATGGTGTGCAGCACTGCAGGTTGCTTGTGTATGTAATGTGCAGGTGAAATTAGATAGATTGTGATGTGAATGTGTGCGAAGTGCATTGTGATGTGAATGTGTGCGAAGTGCAGGTGGGAACTACAAATTTGGCTTTATTTTCATAAAACAAATTAGACTCAGGAGACGGACTAATACAAATCGCGTCCCTACATTATAAATTAACATTGCCAAAGTAACGTTCTTGAGACGAACAATTATTTCAAGAGACGGACATATAGCTTAATTTGGTGAGCCATATATTGAAGCGACGGAGGTATGTGGTCGCTTGAGTATCTGTATTGGGTTCTAAAGACCACTTGTGTATCCAAGCGACGTGATGAAATTCGTCGCTTGAACTCACTTCAAGAGACGGACTTTGCAATTCTGTCGCCTCAGACTTGGGGGCACAGAATTGATGGGACAACCATTCAAGCGACGGATGTCCGTCTCTTGAATGCTCCAGCGACCCAAACTGAGCTCAGGAGACGGTTTATGTCCGTTGCCAGAGTGTATAATTGGCATAGTGACACTTACCCAGTATAATTGGCATAGTGACACTTACCCAGATCACTTGCCATATACATGGATAGCCAATATATTACATGAAAAGGTTAGCCACCATTGATTACAGTAACTTAAGGGACAGATGTTGCCCAAACAAGACCAACCAAGCAAATCCACATAGACAGTAGCTGCAATTACAGGCGTGATGATAAGAAAACCACAAACGGAAGCCATACCCAGAAGGGAAGGTAATAGACAATAGTGGTGGTTTTATTTTGCCTGATTTATGTTCGCCTGATCGACTAGCTGCCTCTGTCCAGGAACATTTCCTCACTCCCAAGCCATACCAAACTGTTTTACTTAGTTGTTTGTGACCAACTGAAATTAGTGGGTACTCAAAAAACAGATCATTTAGCTTATCGTAGTGAGTTTTATTGGTAGTGTATTCATGACGAATTGGACTCCCATATGTATTACTCCAATAGACAAGAAGGCTATATAAGACTAGGCAAGCGCTAATCCACCTAGGTTTTTGATCGCAAGGCAGTGAGTTTAACCAAACAAATCTAGTGACAATTGCACATACTTTAGGCCTATAAAGAATTGAGATAAGTAAGGTCCACCATTTAGGTTCATTAGAGAAAGATGCTTGGTTATAGATATTAGATTTACTCATAGAAGAGGGACTTTCAAGGTATACATGCTTATACTCCCTCCGATCCAAAAACAACGTCGTTTGACTTTTTAACACGTATTTTAAGGAGCTAAAAACTATATAAAATATTAACTTTTTTTAAATTATTTTTTTATAACTTAATATTTGTTGGTAATAAGTATTCGATTATAAAAAAATAATAATAAAAAAATTAATATATTATATAGTTTTTAGCTCCTTAAAATACGTGTTAAAAAGTCAAACGACATTCTTTTTGGATCGAAGGTAGTAGTATTTTCTAAATGGATGAGCCTTAATTTCAGAAAAGGACTCCGTTTGCTAGTTTTCATCATAGCTTGATTCTGAAAACTAGCAAACGGAGCAGCATTAATTGGGTGTAAGTGTTTGGAGAACTGAGACCTTAACGGATCTCAGAGGCCTACTCCTGTATATATATCAATGGGTGAAAACCCTGAGGGTACAATGGTAACTATACATGTATAAATAATATAATGCTAACATCCTCCCTCAGTCGCAGCTAGAGGTGAGCGAATAGCAAGACTGGAACGAAAAGAAGTAAAAAGAGGAGTAGGTAAGCCTTTTGTGAAAATGTCCGCATACTGATTTGCGGAAGGGACATGTAGAACTCGGAACTGGCCTAGGGCGACCTTCTCTCTGACGAAATGGATGTCAATTTCGATATGCTTCGTCCGCTGGTGCTGAACTGGGTTCGACGACAGGTAAACAGCGGAGACATTGTCGCAGTAGACCAGTGTAGCCGATCGAAGGGGAACCCGGAGTTCGCTGAGAAGGTTGCGGAGCCAGCAGGTCTCAGCGACGGCGTTGGCAACACCACGATACTCAGCCTCGGCACTCGAGCGAGAGATGGTGGCCTGACGCTTGGAGGACCACGAGACCAGATTGTCGCCCAGGTATACCGCGAAACCAGATGTAGAGCGTCGAGTTTCAGGACAACCCGCCTAGTTAGCGTAAGAATAGGCGGTGAGGGAGTCAAACCTGCTGCGAGCGAGATGTAAACCCATGTCAGAGGTGCCCTTGATGTACCGGATTATCCTCTTGAGCGCCTGAACATGGTGCTCGCGGGGATCATGCATGTATAAGCAGATCTTTTGTACGGCAAAGGCAATGTCCGGTCTGGTGAATGTCAAATACTGGAGAGCACCGGCCAGACTGCGGTAGGCTGTAGGATCCTCAACCTTAGGACTGGAGGCAGCGTCGAGCTTGGACTTGCAGTCGACAGGGGTGGTGGCGGGTTTGCAAGACGTCATGCCGGCTTTGTCGACGATCTCAAGAGCGTACTTCTGCTGATGAAGGAACAGGGTAGTAGGAGTGCGTGACACAGAGACCCCAAGGAAGTAGCTCAGGGAACCGAGATCAGTCATGGCGAACTCTGATCGCAGCAGGGCCATCAGCCTAGACAGGAGCGATGTAGAGGAAGCGGTGAGCACGATGTCATCAACGTACAGGAGAAGATAGGCGGTGTCAGACCCTGAGTGGAACACAAAAAGGGAGTGATCAGACTGACTGCCCTGAAATCCAATGCCAGTGAGATACGTGGCGAACCGCTGATACCAGGCGCGAGGCGCCTGTTTCAACCCATAGAGAGACTTCCGGAGAAGGCAGACGTGAGATGGGCGGGTGCGATCATAGAAGCCTGGCGGCTGATGCATATACACAGTCTCCTGAAGGTTGCCGTGAAGGAAGGCATTCTTGACGTCAAGCTGATGGATAGGCCAATCCTTAGTAAGGGCGATGCTCAGAACTGTGCGGATGGTAGCCGGTTTGACGACCGGGCTGAAAGTCTCATCACAGTCAACCTCAACCTCTTGCGACTTGCCGTTGACCACTAGTCGAGCCTTGTGTTGCTCTAGAGTTCCGTCTGACCTGTACTTATGCTTGAACAACCACATGCAGTTAATGATATTAGTGTCCCGAGGCCTTGGAACGAGGTCCCACTTGCCGTTTTTAATAAGAGCACTAAACTCATCCATCATGGCGGCTTGCCAGTTCGGGTCCTGTAAGGCCTTGTGGGGTGATTTGGGAAGAGGAGATATGTCGGGAGACGGAGTGAGAAGGTTGTATTTGGGGTTAGGTTTGAAGATTCCGGACTGCGACCGGGTCTTCATGGAATGGGCGGGGGGTGCAAGCGGAGGTTGGTGGTTAAGTGGGGTTGCCTGCTGAGGGGGAAAGAGGGGGGCGGGGGGGTGCGGCGGGGGTGCGGCGAGCGCTGCCCGGGGGGGTGTACCCGCCGCAAGGGGTGCTGCAGGATGGGCGGGGGGGTGCGGCGGGGGTGCGGCGGCCGCTGCCAGGGGAGGGGTACCCGCCGCATGTGTTGCGGCGCCCGCCGCAGGTTGCTGCGCCCGCCGCCAATCGATTTGGGTGGGGGTTTTGGGCGGGGGGGTTGGTTTCGGATGATGCTTTTTGAAATAGGTGGCGTAGGAGGAGTGATAATTCGTCAGAATTGGGTGGTGTGGGTGGGTTGGGGACAACAGGGGTGGGTGGTGTGGCGAATGGGAAGGTCTGTTTGTCGAAAATCACATGGCGCGAAGTGACAACCCGATTGGTATCCAAGTGAAGACAACGGTAGCCTCGATGGTGTGGAGAGATGCCCAAGAAGACACATTTAGTGGATCGTGGGGATAGCTTGTGAGGGGCGGTGGCACTCATGTTGGGAAAATAGAGACATCCAAACACTTTAATGTGATCGTAAGAGGGGTAGCGCTTGCAGAGTGCCAAGGTTGGGATGGAGTTGCCAATGGCTTTGGATGGAAGTATATTATGGAGATAGGTGGCCATGTGAAGCGCCTTAACCCAAAAGGGGAGGGGAAGAGAGGCGTGATGTAGGAGGGTTCTAGTTTTGTCATTGAGGGTGCGGAGAATACGTTCCGCTTTGCCATTTTGTGGAGAGGTTTGAGGACAAGAGAAGCGGAGGGCTATCCCCTGTTGTTGACAAAAGGAGCGGATGAAAGTGTTGTCAAACTCGCCTCCCATGTCGCACTGAATAGCCTTGACAGGCAAATTGAATTGAGTGCGGACAAATGTGTGAAAGTTTACAATATGACTTTGTGTTTCCGATTTGTGGCGTAGGGGAAAAACCCAAACAAAATTGGTGAAATCATCAAGGACAACCAAATAGTATCGAAAACCACTAGCACTCGGAATAGGAGATGTCCACAAGTCACAATGTATAATATCAAATGGTGCAAATGTATGGGAATGGGAGAGACTAAAGGGTAGTCTTTTGCTCTTGGTAGTTTGACATGAAGAACAAACGGCGGAGGCCTTATGACAAGAAATAAAACGGTTTGAACGGAGAGTGTCCAGGACATGATCGCCAGGGTGTCCTAGACGAGCATGCCAAACGTCCAAACGGAGGGTGATGTTGACAGAGGGGGCGGCGAGAGGTGTCTGACTGGCTGCGATGGTTACTGGGTATAGGTCTCCTGAGCTATTGCACCGCATTACTGGGGTGCCCGTACGTAAATCCGTCACAAGAAAACCAAACGGGTCAAATTGAATCACCACGTGATTATCGATGGTGAATTGGCGAACGGAGATAAGGTTTTTGACAATGGCAGGGGCAAGGAGCACATTGTTGAGTTTCAAAGGACAGTCAGAGGGTAGGGTAGCAGGGCCCGAACCAACAATTGGAATACGATTTCCGTTCCCGACATAAACCGAAGGCAAAGTGCTAGAATTAAAAATAGTTTGTAGGTTACCTGGATTGTTCGTCATGTGAGAAGAGGCCCCGGTATCCATATACCAATTTCCGTCCGGCTGCTGAAGACCCAAAGGGGTCGTGGGTTGCGACAACGACGCCGCTGGTTGTGTTGTAGACAGCGCTTGCGGTGGAGGGTTGGGAACCGGGTAGCAGTAGGGTTGCTGCAGGTAGGGTAGCGGGTAGCCGGCCCAGGGCTGAGGCCAGTACGGTGAAGGGCTAGGCCGGGTGTCCTCCCTGGATTGCAAGGCTATTTCGTCGGTAGACATCGAGAAGAGGTGGGAGATTGCGGCGGAAGGGAGAAAGAAGGAACAAGGGGGCGGCGGCGACGGCTCGAGGGAGCGGCGGTGGCTAGGGCGTGGCTAGCGGCGGCGGCTAGGGATTGCGGCGGCGGCGGCTTGGGGCTGCGGCGGCGTAGTGGATCGTTAGATGTGAAACAAAATTAGGGCTTCACACAAAAGCCTGATACCATGTAAGTGTTTGGAGAACTGAGTCCTTAACGGATCTCAGAGGCCTACTCCTGTATATATATCAATGGGTGAAAACCCTGAGGGTACAATGGTAACTATACATGTATAAATAATATAATGCTAACATTGGGTACCCTGCAAACTATAATTAGACTGATCAAACAAGCTTATAGGTGCAGCAGTACACCAAAGGCTAAGCCTTTTATAATAGAGAGATCTCAGAGAAGACAAAAGAGACTTATGCAAGTGAATATAAATGTGACAGTACGTACGTAGGTGATTAAGAGCCGGGAAGGAGTGTCAAAATATGATAAATCCCACAGAGTTTTGCACCAACAGTGCTTAAAAAAGGCACTTAACCAAGGACGGAGACATGTACGACGAAGTAAGGTCTTGGAGTTTATTCTAAAATTATTCAATATAATGGTTTGCCTTAATAGTAACGCCTTGAATTTATGACAGTAACAGAAGCAACATGAACTTTTTCTGCCCAACAAGCAGGACCTATGATATAATAAGAATGCACCATTAAAGTGTTTAACATATCTAGCCATTGTGAGTCACTGCACTTTAGTGTATAAACACCCAAAGATTGATGAATGAAAACAGAATAACCCATCCATCGAAAACGTACCTGAAGCGTTTTTTGGCCTTAGATTGTTGCTTTGATTTCTTTTCTTCCTCGGCACCCGAAGGCACCTCAGTGCGTTTAATTCCCTCCGGCAGTGTATATCCCTTTCGCGGCGCCGAGATGTTCTCCTGGACTCTCCCTTGCAAAGCAATGAGCTTCTTCTCCCTCTGAATTGTTCTCCTCTTGGATTTCATTTTCGCCTTTGCCCTTCGTCTCTCCTCCTGGGCATCCATGGATACCTTTGTTGATTTTGCGAGTTTTGAGCCTTCCGGCATCCCCTTTCGGGTGTTAGTTTTTTTGGGGGCGGGATCTTCCGCCACCATGGGTCTTTCCCCTTTGTTCACTCCAGATGTTGCCATCAAAAAAACATAGAAAGAAAGAAACAGATTTGAGTACAGGAGATTGATATAGACTGCAATTACATCTTTGCTCCCGTAGTTAAGTATAAAACTTTACGCTTAATGCTTGCTATGTGTGCTGTCTTTGACTGGAAATTAAAATAAATGGATGTTAAAACTGCTTTCCTGCATGGGTCTCTGGATGAAACAATCCATATGAGAAAGCCTAAATGGTTTAAACACCCTAAATATCCTGATCATGTTTGCTTACTTAAGAGATCCATCTATAGACTTAAACAGTCCCCCAGGCAATAGAATCTTAAGTTTGATGTTGTGATTCACAAATTAGGCTTTACTAGAAGCAGTTATGATACTTGTCTTTATTTTCAAAGCATTTCTCCATCTTCCATGCTTTATGTGCTTTTATATGTTAATGATATCCTGATTATCTGTGATAGCATGCCTCCTATTAGCACTACTAAAAGCAATTTGAAGAAATACTTTGAGATGAAAGATTTAGGGAGTGCTAAGAAGATTCTTGGCATTAATATCATTCGAAACCGACATAGAAAATCTATATGGTTATCTCAAGATGACTATACCCAAAAGGTCCTTGACCGTTTTCATATGTCCTCATCCAAACCTACTACCATTCCCTTAGGAGGGCATCTAGAACTCACCAAAAAGAGTTGTCCTTCCAAACCCGAAAGTGTCAAAGAAATGAGTAAGGTACCCTACGACGCAGTTGTAGGCTCTTTGATGTATGTTATGCTTTGTACTAGGCCCGATCTTGCTTTTTCCATCAGTGTTTTAAGCCGTTTTATGTCTAATCCCGGTTTAGATCACTGGAATGCTATGAAGTACTTGCTCCGATATATTGTTGGTACTAAAAATCTCTGTCTGCATTATAGTTTTCATGAATCTGCTACTAAGCTGCAGGGATATGTAGACTTCGACTACGCCAGCAACAAAGACAATCGAAAGTCTACTTCAGCATTCTACTTTACTTGGGCAGGCAATTGCATTACGTGGAAATCTCAGCAGCAATCGATTGTTGCCTTATCATCCACAGAAGTAGAATACATTGCCGCCACAGAAGCTGCAAAAGAAGCGATACGGCTCAAAGGGGTCCTACAAGAGATTCTAAGAAAGCCGTTCAAACCTGTTACAAACATGGATAGCCAGAGCGCGTTGCATCTCTGCAAAAACCCGATGTACCACGAGAAAACCAAACACATCGACGTTCGGTTTTACTTTATTCAAAAAAGGGTATCATCAGGCGAGCTCGATGTCCGGAAGATCAAAGGCGACGTTAACCCAGCAGACTTTGGAACGAAGATCGTCCCAGGAAACAAGTTTCTCTTTTGCAGGGACTTTCTCCACCTCGGAGATCTTCCTTAGGCGTACAGGTATTGGGCCAATGATGAATCAGGATGTGGTAATGACTCAAATCCACTAGAGTACTAACAATCTTTTAATAGGTTGAATATGGTCTAGATTAGGAGGGCAAATTGTTAAGTCTTCTTAATCTAAATCATATTTAATCCAGGAGTATAGGACGGTAGATAGACTAATATCGGTTTTAAGACGTAGGCAATTATTTAAACTAACAAGATATCAAGTATATATTATACAAATATATTATATGCTTAAACTATATGTTAAGTGTAGTATTTATACTATCCTCACATATATGTCAAGTATATAGTATAAGTAAGTATAATATGTACAGATGTTACTTAACCTTATTCGTTGGGCCTATTTCATGTATCCCACTCGGATGATGCCCAGAGACTAGCCTTTCTAGAAGCCCGCATGCTTGAGACTCTTTCAGCTTCTAGGTCACTCTTTCGACGCTGCGTTTTGGTTAATTTTGGCTCCACCTATAAAGCTGAAGCGCTGCTAGGGTTTCTCATAACCTAAGCCCAGTTACACCAAAGCAGAGAGAGAAAGAAGAGAGAGAGGCTCTGGAGAGCTAGGGTTTCCTGGTGGCTCCTCAGCGGTGATCGTGAAGAAAGGTGGCGTTCTAGGGCGTATCTCCGAGCGAGACTCTAGATCCCGTCCACAGCAAGGAAGAACAAGGCATCAGTCCCTCCATCGGCGAAGATCTTCTTCTCCGACGAGCTCCTTCGCACAGATCTGACCTGTTCTTCAGATCTGGGGAGTGTTCTACCTTTTCTTGCTTTATACCTTCACTTTTCTCTTGTATCTTGTCTGATATTTGCTTGCCTTGAGTGATTTGGTTTATCGGCAACCTTACTTTGTAATACTGCTCGTACTTAGTGGATTTGACTCGGTGCCGCCCTGTTGAGGCCCCGTGGAGTAGATCTTCGGATCGAACCACGTAAATCTGCCGTGTCGCTCCTCTTACAGTTTTTGTTTGGTTGTTTCGCTCAAGAATACTAATCTCTTACCTTCGATCTGAGAGGTAGAAGGTTTATATCGAATCTACATTTAGAGAAACATTTTTTTTATATAAAAAAAGGGTGACAGATCATTTTATAAAAAAAATCACCCATGTGGATATTTGGCTTATCAAATATTTTGTTTATGATTGATTCAATATTGAGAAAGAGGTGATCTTTGGGAGTTTTTTAATGCAAAATTTAGAGGTCGGTTTAATTTTTCTTCTTTTGTTGATAAGTCGTCCATTTATTTTATTTTAAAAAAAAAATCGATCAACGTAAAATTGGACCATCTCACACCATATAATTAACAAAAGAATTAAATGCAAAATATATATTTATATATATTCAGCAGTTATGTATGGATCTAGCTAGTACATATTGCGTAAAAAAAAAAAAAAAAAATTTGCCCGACGGATCCATTTTTGGGCCTTTATTTAGAGAGTGTCTCCCACCCTTGTAAAATTAGGGTTTTGTCCACGTAAATTTTTCTGTACAAAATTACCCCCTAATTTCTTACCTAATTCGCCGTTTCAGCACCACAAATCCATGGACGCCCTTTCTCCCTCCTCTCCTCTCGCGCCGCTAAGACCTCTGTGAGTTCTCACCCTCCCTCCCCCGCCTTTCTCGCTCTCTCTGTCTCCCTCCCTCAGCCGGAGTCCGGTGCTTGCCGGCGATTCTGAGTCTTCCCCGTCCTCCATCTCCTTCCTCAATCAACAGATCGACGACGGCAACCAGATCGACGGTGCCCCGTTGAAGGATCTCAGATCTCATGGCTCTCTCCCATGGTCGCTCCCATGGCTGTTCCTCGATGGCTCGATCGATTGATTTCTCTCTAATTTTCGTCGACTCGCTCCACCTACGCCGACGCCGTCTTCCTCCTCCGACTCTGTCCTCCTCTCATCCACCACAGATCCGCCGCCCTCCCTCCTCCGACTCTGTCCTCCTCTCATCCACCACATATCCTCAAATCAGTCCGGCGTTGGATGAGGTCGGAGACGGAGGCGATGACGATGCCGATCTAGATCCGGAGGTGAAGACGATGCCGATGAAGATCCGAGGTGAAGACGAACGAGAATCCGACGAGACGAACGAGAATCTGGACGCAGATCTGGCATCTCCAACGGGGAACGATGCTGAAATCCTTGTCAAGTGACTCCAATGGCGTGCACTTCCTGTCCGACGGCGCTGTTGCAACGGGATTTCTCTTAGCCGGTTGACGACGCATCTGAATCGGTCCCTCGCAGCCATCGATCTCGGATCCGACGAGCCGCCTTGTAGCCATATCTGTCTGACGACGTCGCCACTGTAGCCAGATCAATTTCAGCCTCAATTTCTTCCATAATTGAGCAAATTTTCATCGCCTCCGACAACCGCGTCCTAGTTTATAGGCCTTGTGGCGCGGATCTGGTGGTGCGGACAGCTGCATCCTGGTGGTTAGTTTGCCTTCTAATTTCAGCGCATTTGATCAATCTACGCTTCTTTCTTCTTTCTTGCTTGTTCAATCTAAGTGTTGGCATATGTTTTTTTATTTCTAGATCTTTTCCTTCTAAATTACTTGTTCAATCTACTGTTTATACTTCAATGGCTTGTGTCTTAACTATTTTGATAGTTAAATTGATTTGTAACACTGGTTGTTTTGAAGTATAGCCATATTCTCCCAATCTTGATGTGTGATTACAATACAGTTGAAATGATTTTAAAATATTAATGGATAAAAGGATACTTGATATCAGCAACTTTTGGGAAATGTTTTGGAGTTAAATATGATATTTGCATAGATTGATATGTTTATGATATCAGCAACTTTCATGAATGCACACTTGGCGGTAAAGCAAATATATGAACTTCTGATCTTTCTTTCTTCAGGAATACTGCCATTTGCTGGTGAGTTAAGACGAATTTAGGTTTTTTTTGGGGGGGGGGGGGGGGGGGGAAGTTCCATTTACATGATTTGAGTTCGTATATTGACAATCTCAACAATTGCTGAAATGCGAACGGTAGGTTCAAAAATTTCTAAAATGCGGAACTATTGAAATGGAAATACAAATTGTTTTAAGCATTTTTATTGGTAAAGAAAAGTGAATTTGTTGTTAGTTTGCTATGTGATTAAGTTTGCTTTGTTAGAGTTTGGATATTGGCAATTTCAGCAATTTTTTTTGTGGGATTTGAAATGCTGAAATTAATTTTTATTAGAATTTGCGGAAATTGCTGTTGTTGAACTTGCTTTAAATCTCCTTTAAAAGCCTCTTAGCTCAATGGTAGAGCAATGTGCTTATACACAAATACGTGGGTTCGAATCCCGCATAGGCTAAATTTTATATATCGTAACACTGTTTCAGCAACAATTTCAGCATCAGCAACGTTGCTGAAATCGGGGTTTCAGCATCAACTACAGCGCTGAAATCAGGGTTTCAACAACTCTGGAAACGCGAAAAAAAAACTATTGAATCAGAGGGTGACACATGAGTTTCAGCAATTATGGAAACACAAAAAAAAACGAAAAAAAAAGCGAAAAAAAAGACCGCTGAAACAGATGGTGACACAAAGGTTTCATCAATTCCGTTTCAGCAACTCTGGAAACGCAGGAAAAAAAAAAATTCGAGGAATTTTTTTTTTGGCTAAAAATAAAAATTTCAACATGATAAAAAATTCGGTGGACAAATCCCAAATATGAAAAGGGTGGAAGACGGATTCCTAATATGGCCTAATTTCGTGGCCCGTATGGAAATTGCCCCAAAAAAAAAAGGTCGAATCCACATATAAGATAACTAACTATAAGCTCGACTTCACGCACAAAAAAAAGGCTTAACTCGATCTGCAATTCTAAAGTATTGGTCTCTGCCTAAGGGGCGCCCGGCTCTGTAAATGCACCACATGCAGTTGGGAATTAAGATTTAGCGAGGGCGGCGGGAGCGGCACCACCGGGGGCAGCACCACCGGGGGCGGCGCCATGGGCTGTGATATGATTCGCTGCATCTTCTTCCGTTGTATGCGCAGCGCAAGCCGCAGGGTTGACGGTGCCTGTGACTTGGGGCTTAACGTTGCAACACTCCGACACAGCCGTTCCCAACGGTCCGTTGTACTTGAGGTCGATGTCTTCGAGATGGATGTTCTCACATGGCTCTCCGTGACTGCATACGAACCTCATCACCGATGGGTCGTTCGCGGTTCCTTTGATGTTTGTGAAGAAAACGTCGCTAATCTTCACCTTGGACGGCACCTGCATACACATATATGCATATGCAAATATATAGATAGATAGATAGATAGATATGACGAGTATGTAAGTAATAGTGTTAATGTACGTACGGTGGCATCACAATGGGCGGAGGGGCAATAGGCCTGGTCGACGAGGAGCGGGAAGGTGACGTTGTCCATGGTGATGTCCTTGAAGTGCAACTTGTCGGCGGAGCAAGGTTTGGAGTTGAGCCAACTCTTGATCCTGATCCCGTTTTGGGTGTTCTTGAAGGTGCAGTTGGTAACGCTGATGTCTTCGACCGACTCCTCGTTGTCGTACCTCCCGAGGCTTCCGACGCTGATGCCGTGGCCTGGGCCGCAATGCACCCCCTGGACGGTCAGGTTCTTGGTGCCATCCCCGAGCGAAATGCAATCGTCTCCGGTTCCGATGGTGGTGTCGATTATCCTCACACCGGAGCACCGACCGAGATGGATTCCGTCGGTGTTTTGGGCGTCTTCGGGGGCTATGATCTTCACATTTTGCACGGTGAAGTTGTAGACGTTGATCAAGTTCATGTGGAACATCTTGCTGTCTAATGAGGTGATGCCGTCGAGCAATGTATCGTTCACAAAGAAGAACCTAAAATTGTAAGGAAGGGTTCCACAATTGTTGGTCTTCTGGCAGTCGTTGAGCTTCCATCCGTCCTCGCCGTTGCCGTCGAAAACACCGCCACCATCCACGCCTTTGATCATCAAGCCGTCCACCTGCTCGATCTGTATCCATGTGTCCTTCCCCTTGAAGGCAGCCACATCCTTGGGGGCTTCGAAGTTCCCCGAAATCTCGATGCAGATCGGGGCTTTGCACGGCCCGGCAAAATCCATCGTTCCCAAAGTATAATTTCCCTTGGGCACCACAATCTTCGACGGCGATGTGCTCCCGCACGCTTGTGTCCACGCTTTCTTCATAGCCTGAGATACGATACTACTCGATTCAATTCAATTCGATTCAATTCAATTCAATTAAATCAATGTGTAGGTTAACGTAGGTATATATGCATTTACTTACATCAGTAGCATCGCCACCAGGTTTTGCTCCAAGCGTAGTGATGTCAATCGTACCGCCCGGTGCTCCTCCAGGCGCAGCACCCGGTGCTCCACCAGGTGCTGCACCGGCTGCGGCGGCAGGGGCGGCGCCCGCGGCCGGTGCGCCCGCGGCCGGTGCGCCTGCGGCTGGTGCGCCCGCTGCGTTCGAGGTCGAGAAAAATACAAATGCTTGGAAAAGAAGCACTGCCAAGGGAATGAAACAAGATGTTCTTTCCATGTTTTTTATTTTATTTTATTTATTTTTACCCCAAATTGGGTATGAATTGAATTGAATGGAACTTGATTTATTGCTTGTGATGATGATGGGATTCAGAAATGCGAGGTGTATATATACTTACTAGTTGCTGAAATCGGTTGGGTTTATTTTTAGAATTTGCCAATTTTTTTCACTTGTTTTTAGCACGACCAAGAATTGATGATTATCTTCCATCACTCACTCGCCAATTGATCAGCCGAAGTTTTGGTTTTGACTGTTGAATCGATCAATTAAATGTTTTATTATTCCAATCCAATTGTTGTGGAACAGATTTCTTTTATTTCTTCCTACTTTCATTTTAGTGGAACGTTGTAGGTAACTAAATTAAATATTAATCAACCACCTTAGTTTTGAACCCTCAAACAAATGTAAATTAAGAACAAAATCTAGACCATTAAATCCCTTTTATCTATTTATATAGGGGTCAATTTTGGTGTAAACACACCTTAAAATGTAAATTAAGAACAAATCTAAACCATTAAATCCAAACAAATCAATGACCAAGATTAATAATAACTAGTCTTATTACCCGCGTTATACGCGATTTTTTTATATAAATTTTATTTATATATAATATTTTTTTATCTAAATAAATTAATAAATTAATTTTTATAATAATTTTAATTTATATAAAGTACTCATGTTTCATTTTTATATATAAAGTATTTCTCTCTATTTTATCAAAATTGCAAAGTCATAAGGTTGTATTTTTCTTAAGATATTCTAATCAATGAAATTATGTAAATGCTGGTATATTTTGATAGAATCTAATGAAATAAAATATCATTTAAAAAATGATTGTGTACTATAAACAAGGAAAATTTTGGCGAAATATCCATTTAGAATACTTAATTAAGTAAATGTCCATTTATTTAACAATTAAGAAAGTGTCCATAATATTTTCTTAATACCCACAATACCTTTGTTATATTTTACCCCTTCCCCCCTCTCATACCCTCGTTGTAATTAAAACCCTCATTCTCTGACCACCGTCGCTCGCGTCTCTTCTTCCCCGTCTCTCAAACGCCATGACTTCATCGTCCCTCTCCTGACCATCTCCGCATATCGATCGATCGTTTTCGTCGGAACCGATTGATTAAATCTAACCTAGAACGATCAATTAGTTGTCGAAATTGTTTCCTTTGCCGCCGAATTTGGAGATGCTACCATGTTCAGTCCGAGTTCGAGGATGAAGAAATCGCCAAAAATGGGCGATTCGGATGGAGACTGAGTAGATTCAGAAGGTATGTTTAATGTTGCTTCATCAATTGTTGGAAGTGATAGATCTTTTTTAGTGAAATTGGGTAATATGTTTTAGTGTTCATGCTTGAAATTGGGCAATATGTTTCTAATGTTATATTTGGTGATGTGTATGGTTTTCTATGGAATTGAAGGGGCTTTGATTTGTGATTCAGTAGGAGATGTGGAATTGACATCGTTGGTTGAGCTTCGGAGCACTCAACGGAGAGTGGTGAACGAGGTGGCGACGGAGTCGATAATCGATAGTCGATGAAGAGGTTAGTCGTGGACTGTTGACATCTGTGGAGGAGACGAACGGTGTCTCTGTGTTGCCCTATTGCAACCCGAGTGATGGACTCGTTAAGATTGACTAAAAGGATCGATGATGGAGCGTTGCAAAGGCTCGTGAATTTATTATTGCGGTATTTTGCTGCCTAGTTCTTATTGATGGTGGGATTTGTCTTGGTGCAGTTTATATTTGTTTGTGCATTTGATTTGGACTTGAATATCTATCTGAAACTTAGATTTTTTTTTTAATACTTTGTGAATGAAAATCTAACAAATTACCTGATGTGGTTGTTGTGGGAGTGATGTGCATTGTCCTGTGTGGCTTGCTTGAGTTACATCTTTTGTGCTTCGGACTCTTGGGGCTATTTTCTTTGTAACTGTTGTAGGAGGAAATCGAGTTCAAAATATAATAAAATAGATCAAACCAGATTCTGCCCACGCAAATAATTACAGGACTTCCTCCCGATGCAGCAACAGGAAGTAAGAATCGATCCTCGAAGAAGCTGGTCAGCGGATCCTAGGTAGCGGCAAATCTCACGTCGATTTCAACCTCAGGGGGACGACTCGATATCGACCAAGTGTAGTCGATATCGACTAGTTCAATCGATTTCTGGGCACTTCTGCAGACGTAAGGCAATATCGATTAAAGGCACTCGATATCGACCAGGTAGCTCGATATCGACCAATTCCTCAAAATCGACTTGTACCTGCAGAGACACAAACGACCAACGATCTTTCGGGATCGGGAATCAGAAGTCGATATCGACTAGTAGGTGGTCGAAATCGAGTGGATACAGAAACGTAAATAAAAGACAAAGCTTGCGAATTTCGGAATAAACTATGCAAAAGAAAACTTCCAAGATCGGGGTTTGCAACAACGATAACCAAACATGCATAAGGCAAGACAGAGAGGAATAATCATGCAATCTCATCAAAGGAACAAGCTTTCGCCTTTTTCAACAATTAGACAACTCTTTCGAGAAACCCTAATTGTATTTACCAATTTTATGTTTATAATCCAAGTTGTTAGCCTGAATCTCTATTAAATAGGTAATAAACATATAATAGGCAGTGGATGATCAAAACACGATAAAGGTCGAATCTTTACCTCAAGCACGCTTGGCTATCGTCGGGCTCACCCCGACCCTAGAAGTGGGGGGACTACTCGCTCTTCATCATCGGAAAAGACATCAATAATAAAAGAAAATAACTTTGCATTAATGAAACTAAATAAAGCTTACAACCGATCGAAGTCAAATTGCTCTCGCTCCTTAACTCTTATCGGCCTCCACTCTCTCTCTCTCCTAACTCTCCTACTTGTGTTCTCTCTTAGTTCTCTAGAATTGAATGAATAAAAACCAGCCCCATGGGCTTTATTTATAGTGTTTCTTCCCTAGCTACTTAGGAAAGAACAACTATATCTCTATCTAAATTTATCTATCTAATTGGAAAGAAAATAAATCTAATTTAGTAAAGAAGATAAATCATATAGGGTATTTAAATGTTCTACCCTTAGGATAAATAAAAAGATAAAAAGATAAAATATCTAAAATCTTCATGTGCAAGGAATTTTCTCTTGGGAATATCTCCATTGGACTTTGGATAGCACTCGGAATAGAGCTCGAAATCGAGTTGGATCTGTTGCTGGAAGTTGGTCGATATCGACCATGTCTGGTCGATATCGAGTCATCTTTTCCGCTTCACTTCAGTCACTCGATTTCGGCCACTGGAAAGAATATCGAGTAGTACTTCGATCGATATCGACCAATATTGGTCGAAATCGACTTGTCTTCAGCTTCTTCGTGTCTGCTCGTCATTTCGAGTCAATCTGGAGATTTTGGACCAAGGCCAGGTCGATATTGAGTAGTGTCAGTCGATATCGACCAGCCTTCAGTGTCTTGTTCCGTTCTCAGTCGATATCGACCAGAATTCAAACTCTCAACATCATAGATTCATTCTTATATGTCCCTGCAATTAATTACCATCATCGAAAAGGTATTAATGCCACAAATCCATACATGTGCAATAAAAAGCAACATCTACTCACAAAAGGAGGGTTATGAAAAAACAATTCATGTGACAAAGCATTAATAATCAAGAGGACTTTAATTAAGCTCAATAAGGAGTAGATTGGTAAAATGCTAAAGGTGGGCAATTTTCGGCAATGTGGTGCTAATAATCCGGGGAAATGGAGTATTTCCAAACTGAATTTCCACATTCCTTCTTCCTTTAATATTCTTCACCTTCCGCTCAGTGCTTTTTATCAATCATAATGCTTTTACCTCTCTAACCTCAGCAATGCCTTCTCGCGAGTCGCAAACATGGGTGTCATGAATGGCCCCGGATACTTAGTGCTTTAGACTCCTCACCTGTGTGTCCCATCTCGCCGAACTATTTTCTCAGCAAGCAGGGTCGATCTACCTTTATCTCCTGAGGTGATCGGATTTTCTTTCACTCATTAAATTTTCCATATATTTCAAACATTCCTGCCAAACTCCAAATATGATATATAATGACAACACAAACACCATATAATAATCTTCATAATGTAGCTTTCATTCTCAACATTATCCCCGGATAGGAAATAAGGTAAAGAATGGGCAATATTTAGATTATGTGGAGCAATAATATGAAATAAGGCTCAATATGGCTTTTGTGATGCATAAGCATAGGTATGGCTAGGGAATATAAACAAATGAGAATTATATGGAAATATAAGGTCTTCCATCCTCTTTTCATGCAACATGTCAAAAGAAACATCAAATTTTACCTCCTTTCATGGTTTTCACGAAATAATGCATTTCATTGTGACTTCCCTTTACTAGGCAATTTAATGATATATCTCTAATGAATCCAATTTTGCTTCGTCAAGTTTTAATATAACTTCCATGGCACTATTTCTTTAAACAATTTATAAGCTTTGGGAGATGTCTCATAAAACAAACTTTGGGTTTAGCAATTAAGCACAAAAATTAAAATTTTAAAAATTCACCATGTAAAACCAAAAACCAGAATAAAATATAAAATAATGATAATGAGCTCTTCCCCCACCCCATACTTAGAATATATAGTGTCCCCACTATATGAGCAAAATATAAAACAAAGGTAAAGGAAGGAACTCACCGAATAACACGTTCTAGGGTCGAAATTAGGTTGCATTAGATTGCCAGAAGTCGATATCGACTAGGTGGTGCTCGATATCGACTGCAATTTGTCAGATTCCAAGTGTGATCAACTGGTCGAAATTGGGGCTTTTGGTCGATATCGACCAACTCACTCGATATCGAGTAAGTTTGGTTGAAATCGACCTGCTTCGTCTTCTCTGCTCCTGGTCGAAACCGCCTCAAAGGTCGATATCGACTAGTATTGGTCGATATCGGCCAGTCGCTGCGATAGTTCTACTCGATCCCCGTGTTTCGACCTGTAAATTGTTAGTTTTCACAAGAAGGCAAGATTTCCCACATGAAGTATTCAAGACAAGAATAAAAACCAAAACCAAAAGTTTTAAAGTCCTAATGAAAATTCAAAAGTTTTATGTACATGCTCTAGATTTTAGAGTCGCGAGGCCAACTTCTTCGCTTGTGCTTAGGAACCCTTGATGTGGGGCCCTCTTGTGTCTGGCTCTTCTCCTGGATCATCTAGATCCTGGTTATAATATGCAAGCTCAGCTGATAGGTGGTTGCTTGCATAGAGTCCTTTAGCTTCCTTCTTCTTCTTTTCAGTCCTAAACTTGCGTAGGTTAGCTCTCCACGGAGCCTTGTCTCCTCTAATATTCTTATCAAATTTCTTAACGCATGGAGGAGAAGTAGAAATTATACCTGAACTTACCTTTTCATGCCCAAAACAGAAATCTTTGGGCTTAGGGTTAGTAGATATCGAGTAGAAATGGTTATCATCGAGTACAGGGACCCCATACTTAGGCTCTTGGCAAGTCTGCAGCTCACCCCCGTGGTCGCCTATGCTCTTTTCCTCCAGCCATGGAATTTCCTCCTTTGTAGGACCAAAAGAGAAATCTAAGACTTCATCTCCTATCGTGAAGGTGAGCAATCGCTTCCTGACTCTGATCTTGGCATCTGCAGCAGCTAGAAAAGGTCTACCAAGAATAATAGGGCAAGTAGGATCTTCCGCACAATCTATAACAAGGAAATCAACGGGAATATAGAACTTACCAACCTGGACAGGGACATTATCAACCATACATGTAGGGATGACCATTGTATTGTTTGCCATGTATAGTTTGGCATCCATAGGCTCTATTGATCCTATCTTTACCTTTTGCTAGATTGATAGGGCATAATGCTCACGCTTGCACCTAAATCACACAATGCCTCATATTTAAATTGTCCAAATCCCATAGTAATGGAAAACTTACCAGGGTCAGGTCTCTTCTCAAGGAAGTCCATCCTTTTGCAAGCGCCGGCGATTTCAGTGATTGATCGCTTGTTGCTAAGGATTTCCTTGAGGAACTTGACATAAGCAGGCATCTCTTGAAGAGCTTCTATAAAAGGAATTGAAACATTTAGTTCTTGAAGCATCTTAACAAAGCGTTTAAACCTACCTGTAGTGGGATCTTTCAGCGCCTCGGAAGGGAAGTATCTTCTTTGGTTTTGGAGCGGAATCGGTTGTCGGAGGTATTGCAGACGGGTCGACATCGACTGGAGGGGACTGCTCGATATTGACCAGGTGTGGGTCGATATCGACCTGGTTATGGTCGATTTCGATTGTTGTGGTCGATTTCAAGGTTGCTGGTGCAAATGGGTCAATATCGACCTAATGGTGGTCGATATCGACCGGGACTTGGTCGATATCGACCTATTGTCCAATTCCATCGTTTGCTTCTCCGACCTCTGGTTCGTGTAGTTCGCGACTGCTCTTGAGCTTTACAGCAGCGACGTGTCCGAATTGCCCCTTGGGATTGGGATCTGTGTGCCCAGAGAGCTTTTTGACTGGTCTTGGAATCTGTTGAGCGAGTTGACCCATTTGGGTCTCCATATTCTTCTTCAAGATATCCATCTCCCCAAGTCGTGTATTGAGGCCATAGAGTTGAGTCTGGATGGCGCTTGTAGACTCCTTCTGTTGTGCCTGGTTCCTCCTCATCTCGTCGAGGATCATCTATAGATCATCCTTCCGCTGGTCCCTTTTTGGATGTCCTGGAGCTCTGTATGGTGGGGGGTTCCTAGGGGCACTTTGGTTCCACTATGGTTGATTGAACCTTTGGTCCCCCGTATAGCGATTGGGACCCCCTGCGTAAGCTACCTCCTCATGAGTTTCTTCCATCCTGGCTTGCTCTGTATGTGGGCACTCTGGAGTGGTGTGTCGCTGTGAGCCACATTCAACGCAGGGTTGGTTGACAGAAAGAAACTTGACTTGCTTGAGGAGCTTGTGATTTTGATCTTTGTAATACTGCTCCTTGACATCTGGATCAATCTCTTTAGAAGGCTCATAGAGAGGCATGGATGGGGCTAGCCTTGCATAGGTGTCATTGTTTTCGTCGTAGTTTGCTGGAGCCCCATAGGTATTGTCGAAGTTGGTTAGCCTTTCGATTGTAGCCCATGCCTCTACTGGTGTCTCTGTGAGGTATTCATACTACGTGAACTGATTGATCCTTTCCTTGGCGGCCAGATCAACAGTGGATCCTTTTATTGATCTCATGCTCGTGCTAGCGGTTCCCCGGGCTTTTGTTTGAAGGTTGTAATGTTTTTTCTAAGGAGTGCTGTGTTGGCGGGAGGAAAGAATTTGTTGAGGAACGCATTCCTAACCTCTGCTCATGTTGTGAGGGATCGCGTAGGGAGACCTTCAAGCCACTTCAATGCTAGACCGGCAAGAGACCAACGAAAAGTTTTCATCTTGACATATTCCAGATTAGTACCTTCAGCAAGAGTTTGGCACATGTCAGAAAAATTCGTAATATGTTCAATAGGGCATTCGTTAAATCTTCCATAAAAAGCATTATTTTTAATTTCAATAAGGAAGGTAGTGCGAATCTCAAAATTATTAGGAGGAATTAGAATAGCCAATTCAGGCACAACAAGAGTCGGGTGCATGTAATCCTCCGTAGTGGTAGGGTATTGGGCAAGCTCAGCCTCTGCCTGCCTCCTCCGTTCGGCTTCCTGCTCAGTGCATGCTCTCTCAGCGTCGAGAGCAACATTGTTGGCTTCTAGCTCCCTTTGAAGCATCTCGATCGTCTGTGCTTGTGTTTCGGTAGTCGCCATGATCCTTTTCATACTAGAATGGATGTGTATAAGACGTTCCGGGTCGTCTAAGGTGCCAAACTTAGGTGGTTGACCAAAACTGCGCATACACTGCAAAAATAAAACTCAGGGAAAACGTGAGATCTAACTACCTAAGGCGCGAATGATTGCTTCCCCGGCAACGACGCCAATTTGTTGTAGGAGGAAATCGAGTTCAAAATATAATAAAATAGATCAAACCAGATTCTGCCCACGCAAATAATTACAAGACTTCCTCCCGATGCAGCAACAGGAAGTCAGGATCGATCCTCGAGGAAGCTGGTCAGCGGATCCTAGGTAGCGGCAAATCTCAGATCGATTTCGACCTCAGGGGACCACTTGATATCGACCAAGTGTAGTCGATATCGACTAGTTCAGTCGATTTCTGGGCACTTCTGTAGACGTCAGGCAATATCGACCATATGCACTCAATATCGACCAGGTAGCTCGATATCGACCGATTCCTCGAAATCGACCTGTACCTGCAGAGACACAAACGACCAACGATCTTTCGGGATCGAGAATCAGAAGTCGATATCGACCAGTAGGTGGTCGAAATCGAGTGGATACAGAAACGTAAATAAAAGACAAAGCTTGCGAATTTCGGAATAAACTATGCAAAAGAAAACTTCCAAGATCGGGGTTTGCAACAACGATAACCAAACATGCATTAGGCAAGACATAGAGGAATAATCATGCAATCTCATCAAATGAACAAGCTTTCATGTTTTCCAAAAATTAAACAACTCTTTCAAGAAACCCTAATTGTATCTACCAATTTTATGTTTATAATCCAAGTTGTTAACCTGAATCTCTATTAAATAGGTAATAAACATATAATAGGAAGTGGATGATCAAAACACGATAAAGGTCGAATCTTTACCTCAAGCACGCTTGGCTATCGTCGGGCTCACCCCGACCCTAGAAGTGGGGGACTACTCGCTCTTCATCATCGGAAAAGACATCAATAATAAAAGGAAATAACTTTTCATTAATGAAACTAAATAAAGCCTACAACCGATCGAAGCCAAATTGCTCTCGCTCTTTAACTCTTCTCGGCCTCCACTCTCTCTCTCTCCTAACTCTCCTACTTGTGTTCTCTCTAACTTCTCTAGAATTGAATGAATAAAAACCAGCCCCATGGGCTTTATTTATAGTATTCATTCCCTAGCTAATTAGGAAAGAACAACTATATCTCTATCTAAATTTATCTATCTAATTGGAAAAAAAATAAATCTAATTTAGTAAAGAAGATAAATCCTATAGGGTATTTAAATGTTCTACCCTTAGGATAAATAAAAAGATAAAATATCTAAAATCTTTGATAACTCCCTCCCTTGATGAAAATCGGAATAAGTTTCAAAGGCCTTGACAGTATGTCTGTGTCAAAGGTCTTGAAGCTTTAACAGTGTTGATGAAATACAAAACCTGTTACCTATGAGATTATGTTCGGATATTATTTAATGTTATTATATACTTCCTTTATATTATATATATGTGTAACTAATCTTTCAGGAAGTATTTTCGAATTATTTCCTTCCTTGTGATGCGTGTTGAGAAGATTCAAATTGGAAAGATCATGGCTTCAAAAGTTTCCAAGATTAGAAGATCTCGAAGATGGCCATGATCTAGACTAGCTGTTGGAGAAGATTCTTGGCGCCGATTTGTCTCAATATATAGAGAAGGAAGATGAAGACAGAAGAGACACATTCATTGAACACGAGCTTTCATACACTCCAAGCCTTCAAGAGAAATCTGTCTTCGTGTGCTCTCTGCTTGTCCTAAGAGTCTGTATTTTCATTTCAAAGCATTTGAGAGTTACACAGTGAGCCTATAGGATATATTCATTCATAGTGTTATACTCGAGAGTTTATAACTCAGGAAGTGGGCACTTGGCTATTGATTCTCGAGAGTAAGAGGATTGTACTAGATAGCTGAGAGAGGTGGGGCTCTTCTAGATTGGTCTAGGACTCCAAGGGAACGTGAGTTGACTAGATTGCAATTGTATAGGAGAGAGGCTTCTCGGTGAGCTATTAGGATCCTAAGCTTTGTGAATCAATAAAGTCGGTTGAATCCTAGGGTTGTGGAAGAACCCTAGGCGGGGACGTAGGCCAAGTTCGTGCCGAACCTCATAAACAACTCATCGTGTTCTTTACTTTATTTCTTTACCTTATTTCCGCACTTGGTTCGATTGTCTAACTTTGTGATTCAGGTTTTCAGAGAAAAGACTAAGTCTAGTCTCAAAGGCTTTTGCACGAGCTTCAAAAGTCTTGAGACTATCTGCGAAAAACCGGCATACTCTATTCAACCCCCCTTCTAGAGTATTTCTATAATACTTTGTTTTAGATTATCGAACCTTCAATTGGTATCAGAGCTTTACTCACTGTTTTTGATCTAACAATCTTGTGAGTTTTCGATCATGTCTGGTGAAGCAAGCGGAGGATTTGCACAGGGAAGGTCCACGAGCAGACCACCACTCTTTGTAGGAAACAACTTTGTCCATTGGAGATCCTTGATGAAAATGTTCATTATAGATCAAGATCCGGAACTTTTGAACATTATAGAGAATGGTCCGAAGATTCCAGAAAAAGACGGACCAAATGGAACCAAAGTCGCAAAGAAGGAGTCTGAATACATCCAAGCGGATCTTGAACTCGTCTCCAAAAACTATAGGGCTATTAACTTACTTTATTGTGGTCTTAGCACTGATGAGTTTAACCGTATTTCGTCTTGTAGGTCAGCTAAAGAGATTTGAGACAAACTGGTTGTCACCTATGAAGGAACAAGTCAAGTGAAAGACACCAAGATCAGCATCTTCCTTCGAAAGTATGAGCTCTTCAAAATGAAGTCTGATGAGTCAATCAAGGCCATGTTCACACGATTCACAGAAATCACCAACAACCTTGACTCTCTCGGCAAGAGCTTTACCAACGTTGAGAAAGTGAGGAAGATACTAAGGGTGCCTCCCAAAAGAAAAATAGGGTCCAAAAGTAACAGCTATAGAGGAAGCACATGACCTCACCACTCTACCCCTTGATGACCTGCTTGGGAAGCTGATCACGCATGAGATGATCCTTAATGAAGACGATGGAGAACTTCCAGCTAGCACTAAGAACTTGGCACTCAAGTCTAAGAAGGATGAGCCTAAAGATGGATCTAATTCCGAAGATGAGGATGACGATGAGGATGATCCTTTTGCTCTTATCACAAGAGGCCTTGCTCGAATTCTCAAAATGAAGAAGCAATTCAATAATAAGGATGGATCAGAGTCTTCAAAATTTTGAGGTAAGCCTCAATACAACAAGTATGACAAGAAGACTAAACCTTTGTCTTGTTTTGAATGTGGTGAAATAGATCATCTTGTGAAGGACTACCCTCAAAAGACAAAGAGCCAGTCCAAGAAGGATGACAAATGGAAGAAGAAAGCCATGGTGGCAACTTGGAGCGATTCCGACTCTGACTCCGATGATGAGAAGGCCAATATTTGTCTTATGGCCTCAGAAGATGAATCCCACGATGAAAAGCTTGAAGCTACTATAAGAGAACTTATGGCAAGTCCGAAAGAGGTATTATCGGAATTCCTTTCCAATATGATTGCCAATGAAGAGAAACTTATTGCCCAGACTATCATTCTTATTAAGAGAACTGTGGACCAGGAAAGAACTATTGAGGATCTGTCTATGAGGGTTAAAGATCTTGAAGCTTCTTATTCAGGCCTTGACATTAAAGTCAAGACGCTTGACTCAGAGAAATCTGAACTCAAGCAAGATCTCTCCTCTCAAAGAAATGAGCATCATGACTTAGAGAACGAGAAGATCTCCCTGAATAATAAGATTCAAGATCAAGAGACAGCCCTCATAAGTTTTACCAAATCCAAAGGCACTCTTGATCGGATGTTGGGTGAGCAACAAAGTTCTCTAAACAAAAGTGGTATTGGTTACAATCCAAGGTTTTTAAAGAAGAAGCACATTACCACCTTTGTAAAGGCAAAAGGAAGCAGAACCTCTCCTATATGTCACCATTGTGCTAGAAAGGGACATGTAAAAGAAACCTGCCCTTATAGAAGAAAGGATCCATATATCATTCGCAATACATTTCCTGTTCATTTGAGAAAAGAACGGATAACACAAGTTTGGGTTCCAAAAGGCACTATTTTACCAAATGTGGTTTACCCCAACAATGGATCCAAATTTGCTTATTGGTCTAGCCACAAAGGTTGATGTTTGTCTTGCAGGAGATCACCAAGGTGAAGGAACATAAATGGATCATTGGCAGTGGATGCTCGAGGCATATGAGTGGAAAGAGTTCTCTCTTTCATGATCTAAAGGAGCAATCCACGGGAACAATCACTCTTGGTGACAAAGGAAAATGTGACATCGTTGGTATTGGTAGTGTTGGGAGTGATTCCAACCATAGTATTAAAAATGTTTATCTTGTTAACGGTTTAAAGTATAATTTGCTTAGTGTCTCTCAATTATGTGATAGTGGCAACAATGTCAGATTTAACAAGAAAAGATGTCTAGTGTGCAGAGAAGATACAGGTGAAGTTATATTGACTGCATATCGTTACAACAATATATACGCTGTAAATGCTGATCAAGTGGCACAAGGAAGCTTAACCTGTCTAAAGGCTTTGACGGACGATCCAAAGCTCTGGCACATGAGACTCGGTCATGTGAGTCCACATACACTTCAGAAGCTTGTGTCCAAAGGGCTTGTAAGAGCGCTACCTGAGATGGACTTCAAAGGTATTGATATGTGCAATGCATGCACACGAGGTAAACAAACACGTAGCTCCTTCAAACCCAAAAAGGTTGTAAGTTCTTCTAGACCCCTTGAACTTTTACATATGGATTTATGTGGTCCTATGTGAGTCAAATCTCCCAATGGTAAAAAGTACATGCTAGTTGTTGTTGATGATTTTTCTAGATATACTTGGGTTGCATTTTTAAAAGAAAAATCAGAGGCCTTATTTGAGTTTTCAACACTTTGTAAGGAGTTGCAAACTTTAAGAAATGAGCCCATAATGTCAATTGGGAGTGATTATGGTAGGGAGTTTGATCAACTTCAGTTTGATTTGTTTTGTGCTAAATATGGCATCTCCCATAACTTTTCTGCTCCTATGACACCTCAACAAAATGGGGCCGTGGAACGTAAGAACCGCATCTTAAAGGATATGGCCAGGACTATGCTTTTAGAAAATGCATTACCTAAAACCTATTGGGCTGAAGCTGTTAACACAGCTAACTACATTTTGAATCGTTGTCTTATTCGTTCCATCTTGAAGAAAACTCCTTATGAACTTTTCAAAGGCCGCAAACCACTTATATCTTATTTTAAACCCTTTGGCTGTACTTGTTTTGTTCATAACAATGGAAAAGATAACCTTGGGAAATTTGATGCGCGTAGTGATGAAGGTATATTTCTTGGCTACTCCACGAGTAGCAAAGCTTATAGAATCTTCAATAAAAGGACCCAGTTAGTTGAAGAAAGTATACATGTTATTTTTTATGAATTCAATGACGGTGCTTTGAGTGAAAGTGTTGCAGACATAGATCTTAACATCCATGCAGAGAACGAGGAAGGTGATGATGCTGCCACCAAGAACACAGAGAAGAGGAACATGTAGGAACTGATTCTTAACACTGAAGAATTGGCCCAAGGTGTTGAAGATTCGTCCAAATCCCTTGGTGTCCAATCCAACAGTGTTGAAGCGTCAGAAACTGCTATAACTGAACCTAACAAGACCACGGAGTCAGATGTACCACAAGTCAATCCTACCGGTGTGACGAATCAAGGAGCTAAGACTAGCAAAAGGAAATTCAAATACTCCTCATCACACTCATTAAAAGATATCATTTCTGACCCTACTTCTAGTGTTCAAACTCGTTCTAAACTTAAAGATCTTTGTGCTTTTCACGCGTTTGTTACTCTTATTGAGCCAAAGAAGGTCGATGAGGCACTTCAAGAGCCAGACTGGATTATTTCCATGCAAAGTGAGCTCAACGAATTTGAAAGAAACAAAGTCTGGACCTTGAAGCCTAGGCCAAAGCATCAATCAGTCATTGGCACACGATGGGTATTTCGAAACAAGCTAGATGAGAATGGTAAGATCGTGAGGAACAAGGCAAGGCTTGTTGCTCAAGGCTACAATTCAGAAGAAGGTATTGGCTACGAGGAGACCTTTGCTCCCGTAGCCAGGCTTGAAGCCATTCGCATCTTGTTAGCATTTGCATCTTTTATGAGCATAAAGTTATATCAAATGGATGTCAAGTATGCTTTTCTCAATGGTTTCTTAGAGGAAGAAGTTTATGTGGCTCAACCCCCAGGATTTGAAAGTTTGGAATTTCCCAATCATGTTTATAAACTCGACAAAGCGCTTAATGGTTTGAAACAAGCCCCAAGAGCTTGGTATAAGCGCGTGTCAAAATATCTTTTAGAAAATGATTTTAAAAGGGGGTTGATCGACAAGACTCTTTTTATCAAGACCAAAGGAAAGGACATTTTGGTTATTCAAATTTATGTTGATGATATATTATTTGGTGCTACTAACACATCTTTGTGCAAGGAATTTTCTAACATCATGTGTCGTGAATTCGAGATGAGTTTGATAGGTGAACTCAACTTCTTTTTGGGATTACAAGTTCATCAATCCAAGAAAGGGATCTTTGTCAACCAAAGAAAATACACTAAGGATCTATTGAAGAAGTTCAAAATGGATCAATCCAAAGTAGCCAAGACTCCCATGAGCTCAACATTGTCTCTAGATCAAGACAAGACTGGGAAAAGTGTCAATCAAAAGGAGTATCGAGGAATGATTGGATCTTTATTATATCTCACGGCTAGTAGACCTGACATCATGTTTAGTGTTTGCATGTGTGCTAGGTTTCAAGCTGATCCTAAAGAATCTCACCTCGTGGCTGTGAAGAGGATCTTTCGATATCTCAATGGCACTAAGGAGCTTGGACTATGGTACCCAAAGCAAAAGGATTTCACATTAATTGGATATTCTGATGCAGATTTTGCAGGCTATAAGGTGGATAGGAAGAACACATCAGAATGTTGTCAATTCTTAGGAGCATCCTTGATCAGTTAGCACTCAAAGAAACAAACCTCAGTCGCTCTATCCACTGCAGAAGCCGAATACATTGCAGTTGGAGCCTGTTGCTCCCAAATCCTTTGGATAGCTTAACAAATGCGAGATCTTGGCATCAACCTCAAAGGCATTCCCATTAAGTGTGACAATACAAGTGCTATCTCCATCACTAAGACTCCTGTTCAGCATTCAAGGACCAAACATATTGATGTAAGGCATCATTTCATTAGAGACCATGTTGAAAAAGGTGATGTGTCCAATTCATTTATCTCAACTGATTATCAATGGGCTGACATTTTTACTAAGCCATTGGCAGAAGACAGGTTCACCTTCATTAGACGAGAGATTGGGATGCTTAACAAGGATGCACTTTCGTAGGGGGATCTTTCCCTTTACGAAAGATAAAATCTACTTAGTGTCAAGACCCTTGAGAATTATGTCAAGATTTGTGAACTAAATGGTAGATCATATATATCGGATCACATATATTTGGTTAATATCTTTCTAGATATTTAATCAATTATATTTTTATCGGATTTCAAAATTGCCTATTTATGTTATATTTTCTTTCCGTTGAGATATCTTAATTTTGGAACTAAATATTTCGGTTATTCCCTCCTATTTTAATGGAATAGTTTGAATTTTGAATTGGAAACTTTTCAAATTTTGCAATGATATCATTACCCTCCCTTGGAACTCTAAACTCGTTCCATCACTCCATCGTCTTCTCTCTCTACTTAAACCCAATTTTGTACCCGATTCCATCACAAACTCAGAACTTATCCAAACCTTTTCACCTTCTCCTTCTTCAGCCTCTCAACCTGTTCTAAGAAAACCCTAGCCGATTTTCTTTATGGCACCCAAATCAAAGAAAGTTTCCACACCCAAAAGACTTGGCGCTACCCCCAAGGGATGTCAGGTCACTGCCACCTCTCCCACACCTGAACCCACTCCTCAAGCCATTGTCCCAACTGTTGTCCAGAGCACCATCGCTGAGAGCACGACCACCGTTACCAAGGGCTCTCAAAAACGCTCTGCTAAGAAGCCCCTCAATGCGAAACAGAAAGAGAAAAAGAATATCTTGGCTGAGGAGGTGGACGAGGAAGAGGAGGAAGATGATCTCGATGTCAGTCTGGAAAGAGATGCTGCCAAGGAAGCCGAAGAGGAAGCCTTGAAGAAGAAAAAGGTCGAGGAGGAGGCCGAGCTTGCAAGGAAACTTTCCGAGGATGAAGCTGAGAGGATTCGGAAGGAAGCCGAAGTCGAGGAGGTTCCATCTGAAGAGGAGTCTGAGGAAGAAGACGAAGAGCAAGATGGTTCTGGAGAAGACGATGAAGCTGAAGGAGATGAAGCGGGGTCCGATGAGGACTCGGGGTCTAAGGAAGAGGAGGAAGAATCTCCCTCTCCTTCTCCTCCTCCCCCGTCTCCAAAGAAGCGGAAAGCCCCAATTGCATTCAAGCCTCCATCTCCCAAGCGCACCAGGAAGGGCACCCTCAGAAGCCTTGAGGCGCCTGCCAAGAAAGCTGCTCCAACAATTGCTCGCAAGAAGAATGCCGATCCACCTGCCTACATCCAGGTAAACCAATCCTTGCCCTCCTCTTGGTTTGAAAATGCTGAGACTGCTGGTAAGTGGGTAGATAAGTTTTGAACTCTTAGGATTTCCTGTTCTGATTTTTTGGATATTGAGTTCTTTGAAGCTTTGAAGCTACCCTGTATTGATCTTCTCAAAAAATACCCAGCTTGAACCCTTCTTAATCTTGAAACTGTTTACTATCCCCAGCTTACCCGCCTGTTCTACATAAACCTAAAAGCCAAACACGACGCCAATGGTTGGTCTTTGGAATCTGTTGTCAAAGAGGTTAGAATCTCTTTCAACTCCAATGACTTTGCAGATTTCCTTGGCCTACCTAGCCCTTGTCCACCCTCTGAAATACACCCCTCAAAAGAAAATTGCATCATCCTTGCCCGAGCCAAGTACCTCCTACCCGAAGCATCTAACAGCACCTCAAAGCAACTCACCCACTCATCCCTTACCCTTGAGGCAAAAATTATTTTTAACATCATTTTTCGATGCCTCTTACCCCGTCTTAACTCTAGCTCACTCCTTACTGACAATGTCATGGTCCTCCTTTACCGTATCCTCAATGGCCTTGATCTTGATATGGCCAACACCATTTTAGGATCCATGGCTCACACAAGAAAAGCCAGGAAAGGAACTCCCCTCCCCTTTGCTACCCTTTTGACCCCACTCTTCAAAGCTTCTGGATTTGATTTCAAAAATGAAGAACAACAGCGTCATATGGGTAAGTTCGACTCCAAGAGCCTTGAAAAGATTGGCATCACTCGGTCTCCCCAAGGGACTTGGAGTCTTGCCACTCCTTCAAAAGCTCTTCCCACTGCCTCAGTCGTTGATGAACGCATGGACAACCTGGAATTGGGCTTGGAGGAAGTTCGCCTGGATATCAAGGAGCTGCACAAGGAGTTTATGACGGAGATGAGCGGGATAATCAAGATGCTGCAAGGTCTGTGGACGAGGCTCACTGATGATGCTCCGGACGACGAAGCGTAACCCCATCCTATCCCATCCATATCCCAAACTTGATACATTGCTAGTTTTTGGAAACAATTTCAAAACTTTTGGTGACTGTTCTCCTCCCTTTGTTGAAAGACAAATAGGGGGAGATTATCTGTGGTTTAGACTTGAAAACCTTTTTGTTGTGAAGGTCTTGGAAGACCTTGGTTTTTTATTTTGGTTTTCGGTTGGATGACTTATATTATTTATGCTTGACTAAGTTGCAAGGATGCACAGGTTTTGTCTTTCATCAAGGGGGAGATTGATAACTCCCTCCCTTGATGAAAATCAGAATAAGTTTCAAAGGCCTTGACAGTATATCTCTGTCAAAGGTCTGGAAGCTTTAACAATGTTGATGAAATACAAAACCTGTTATCTATGAGATTATGTTCGAATATTATTTAATGTTATTATATACTTCCTTTATATTATATATATGTGTAACTAATCTTTCAGGAAGTATTTTCGAATTATTTTCTTCCTTGTGATGCGTGTTGAGAAGATTCAAATCGGAAAGATCATGGCTTCAAAAGTTTCCAAGATTAGAAGATCTTGAAGATGGCCATGATCTAGACTAGCCGTTGGAGAAGATTCTTGGCGCCGATTTATCTCAATATATAGAGAAGGAAGATGAAGACAAAAGAGACACATTCATTGAACACGAGCTTTCATACACTCCAAGCCTTTAAGAGAAATCTGTCTTCATGTGCTCTCTGCTTGTCCTAAGAGTCTGTATTTTCATTTCAAAGTATTTGAGAGTTACACAGTGAGCCTATAGGATATATTCATTCATAGTGTTATACTCGAGAGTTTATAACTCAGGAAGTGGGCACTAGGCTATTGATTCTCAAGAGTAAGAGGATTGTACTAGATAGCTGAGAGAGGTGGGGCTCTTCTAGATTGGTCTAGGACTCCAAGGGAACGTGAGTTGACTAGATTGCAATTGTATAGGAGATAGGCTTCTCGGTGAGCTATTAGGATCCTAAGATTTGTGAATCAATAAAGCCGGTTGAATCCTAGGGTTGTGGAAGAACCCTAGGCGGGGACGTAGGCCAAGTTTGTGCCGAACCTCGTAAACAACTCATCATGTTCTTTACTTTATTGCTTTACCTTATTTCCGCACTTGGTTCGATTGTATAACTTTGTGATTCAGGTTTTCAGAGAAAAGACTAAGTCTAGTCTCAAAGGCTTTTGCAAGAGCTTCAAAAGTCTTGAGACTATCTGCGAAAAACCGACATACTCTATTCAACCCCCCTTCTAGAGTATTTCTATAATACTTTGTTTTACATTATTGAACCTTCAATCTTCATGTGCAAGGAATCTTCTCTTGGGAATATCTCCATTGGACTTTGGATATAACTCGGAATAGAGCTCGAAATCGAGTTGGATCTATTGCCGAAAGTTTGTCGATATCGACCACGTCTGGTCGATATCGAGTCATCTTTTCCGCTTCACTTCAGTCACTCGATTTCGGCCACTAGAATGAATATCGAGTATTACTTCGGTCGATATCGACCAATACTGGTCGAAATCACGCTATCTTCAGCTTCTTCGTGTCTTCTCGTCATCTCGAGTCGATCTGGAGATTTTCGACCAAGGTCATGTCGATATCGAGTAGTGTCAATTGATATCGACCAGCCTTCAGTGTTTTGTTTTGTGCTCAGCTTTGCTCGATGTCAGGCGCTCTTCCGTTGTTTTTCGAGCTCCTTCAGTAGACATCATGTGCTCCTCCAATCCTGCTTGGTTTTGCTCCGATTTAGCTCCAAATTCTGCAATATGAAACAGAAACTTATGTAGATCTCTATTTCCGACAAATAAGCATAAACTACATAAATTCACTATATTCCCAACCCAGAATGCATAAAATGATGGAATAAGGAGATGAAATTAATATAAAATCATGGCATAAAAGATGGACATTAGTAACTCCCGACCATAGGTTGGTGACACTGTTATTTTGTTGGTGACAATATATTACTTACAAGAGGTTAATGACAATAGTGTGGTGACATTGTTTTGTAGTTGATGACAATACGTTCGATAAAATAATATGGTGCCAGTGTTCCGTAGTTGGTGATAGTTTATATAGTTAGGGAAAATAGGTGGTGACAAGTTTTTAATAGTCGGTGAAAAAAAATTGGTGACAATGTTCTTTAGTTGGTGATAATAGGTATATTTAAGTGTTTACTAGTTGGTGAAAATAATTGTGTACCAGTGTTCTGTAATTGGTAATAATAGGTGGTTATAGTGTTATAATTTGTGATAAATTGTTGGTGACAATGATTTTTAGTTTGTGAAAATTGATATTGACTATAGTTGGTGACATTTTTTACTAGTCTGTGATAATATTTGGTGATAGTGTTATGTTATTGGTGACAATTGATAGAGTTATATATTCTGTTTCGATGACAAATGGAATTTATGTTGTTATTTTGTTGTTGTTTTTTAGATTGTTGACAATTGGTAGAGTTATATATTCTGTTTTGGTGACAAATGAAATTTATGTTGTTATTTTCTTGTTTTTTTAGATTGGTGACAATTGGTAGAGTTATATATTCTATTTCGATGACAAATGGAATTTTTGTTGTTATTTTTTTGTTTTTTTTTTTTAAGATTGGTGACAATTGGTAGAGTTATATATTCTGTTTTAGTGACAAATGGAATTTATATCTCATTTAGCTATAATGTAATTTTCATTATCCTTCTGTTCAATTGTAGTGGAAGTTGTGGTATGTATACAATCAAATATATCGAGGGTCTTGCATTTCATGGTGGTATTGAAGCTATTTCAGACAAGTATATGGATGCGTATAGAGAGAGAGGATGTCTTTAGAGGGTCTTGCTATTTTGGATGTTAAGTATGAATGTCTCAACTGTTCCCCTTTGTTTTGATATTTTTGGAAGTTGATGTAGTCTGACAATTAAGTATTACGAAGTTAAACTTTACATCAAATTTCATCTACTTAGGGTTATTATTGTAACAAAAATGTGTTAATATTAAATGACAAATGTGATGCCATTATAGTATTATACATCGAATTATTCATTTGCTCAAGTTTAGCCCCTCTAGGGTATATGCTCCCCTAGTTCTAGGGTTTCAGTTTCGTAACAAAAATGTGTTAATATTAGATGACAAATCTGATAACATTGGTACTGTACACACATTTTAGGGTTTAGGGCCTTGGCCCTAAACCCTAAATCCTAAACTATATTATACATCAAATTTTCGTCTGCTTAGGTTTAGCCCGTCTTGGGTCTATGATCCTCTTATTCTAGGGTTTCAGTTTTGTAACAAAAATGTGTTAATATTAGATGACAAATGTGATAACATTAGCATTGTAAACATTTTAGTTTGATGAAAGTGCTTTTTAGTTGATGACAATTGGTTGGTGACACTGTTTTGTCGTTGGTGATAATTAATTTCTAAAAATAGTCGATTGACACTAGATTGGTGTTGTAAGCTGAATCTGCCATGTTTTACAGTAACTTTTATATCGATTTCTGCATACATTTCATGCATTTGGGCTAAGATAGTACAGAATCTATGTAGTTTATGTTTAATTGCCAAATTGTGGAATCTACACCAGTTTCTGTTTAATTTCGCAGAATTTGAAGCAAATTACAGCAGTTCTGAGAAAGCTCGGAAAAGCTCGGAAATCAACTACAGAAATCCAAGGTCAAGATGCAGCGGAACCAGTCGAATCAAGCTAGGAACCCATTTTTACTCGATCTAGAGTAAACCTACTCGACCTCGACAAAGGTGTCCGAGCACAGGCCTTGTCGACTAAGAGCATTGTCGAGAGCCAGATCAACCCGACTCCGAAAACCCTACTCGATCTCGAGTACACCTTGTCGACTTGGCATCACATTGTCGTCGAGATCGACGACAATATGATGCCAAGTCCGGAGTCGACGAGCTATGCCAAGACGAGAAGTCGAAGACGGAGAAGCCGAGCAAAACCCTAGTCGATCTCGAGGAGCTTTGTCGAGATTGAGGAACCCTTGGCGCCAATCCGAGTCCGTGACGAGCACCATCTACTCGACTACATCAGGCCAGCCCTCATCGATGTACACCCAACTCGATCTCGAGTTAGTTGGTCGAGATCGAGATGTCAGGAACACCTGTCCGAGCCATCTCGAGCAGAGCTACCCGACCAAGCCAGCCAGCCCAAGTCGATGACCACCCTAGTCGATCTCGAGGAGCCCTAGTCGAGATCGACGAGCCGCGTCCGAAGCCGTGTTACGCGGTTTGAGCAGTCCTACGCGTTGTGGGAGTCCGTAGAGCCGAAAGAATCCTACATCTATCTATCAACTATCCATGGAAGACAAGATCTATCAACAAGAAGATATTTACCTATTTAGATTTATTTTCCCCTTTATAGATTTAATTCCTAAAGTGCTTTTATTTATCTTTTAAGCTTTTTAGATATAGATAGATATATTCTATCCTTGAATAGCAAGGAATAGAAGGCTATAAATAAAGCCTTAGGGCCTAGTTTTTCATGGATTCAATCACACATTCCATTCAATTCACAAGTTAGAGAAGTAGTTCACAGAGACAGTTTAGGAGTTCAGAGGTTTTAAGGTTTTGGCATTCAGCGAAAGTTGGATTGGTGGGATTGTAAAGACTTTGAATTTAGTTTAATGCAAGTTTCTTTTCATACATCAATGTCTGCTATTGCGATGAAGAGCGAGTAGTCCACCCACTTCTAGGGCTGGAGTGAGCCCGACGGTGGCCATGTGAGGTGATGCGGTAAAGGTTAGATCTTTTTATGCAATTCGTCTTCTATCCCTATGAGCATGATTCTTTTGCGAGAGTTGAATGTGATCCTTGTTTTTATTATTGAAGCAAAAGTGATCTTAATGCAACTTGGATTAATTATGTGAAAAGGGTTAGTAACAATTAGGGTTTATGCGAAAGCCTCTATATGCCTATTTGTTAGTAACGAAAGTTATTTTGATGGAAAGCATGATCTTTTATGCCTTTATGTGTTACTTTGCATGGTTATCGTTGTGGCGTTGATACCCTGGCTTTGGAAGTTCTTTATATATTGATTTATTTCTGTCAAAATCTGAGTTCTGTGTTCGAATTTGCAAGTTTACAATTTTCTGAGTTTTTAGTCAGTCTAGAGGAGAGGGTTGTCGATCTAGAGTAGGCACTGGTCTAGATCGAGTTGGCTTTGGTCTATATCGAGTTGAGTTTCTGTTTCTGTTTTCGATTCCGAAGTTTCTGTTTCTTCTATTTCTTGTCGATCTCGAGTTCCCTTTGTCGAGATCGAGTACTGGTTTGAGCTTCTGCCGTCGATTCTGAATTTGCTTTCCATCTCTGTTTCTGCTGTTGTTAGTTGATCTCGAGTTGCACCTTAGTCGAGATCGAGTTAGTTGCTGCCTTTGTTTTATTTCTTGCTTTCGTTTGTCTTTCCTTCTTTGTTCCTTTGTTTCCATCTTATGTTGCTTTTCTATGAGATTTACAGCTGCCTAGGATCCGCTGACACGCTTCCTCGTGGATTCGATCCTGACTTTCTCTTACTGCATTGGAGGGAGTCTTGTAATTATTTGCGTGGGCCTAAATCTGGTTTGATCTATTTTGTTATATTTCATACTTGATTTCCTCCCCAACAACAATTGGTGACAAAGTTTTGTAATTGGTGACAGTAGATTATTGACCAAAGCTTGATGAAAATAGGTTGGTTATACTGTTTTATTGTTGGTGTCAATAGATTACTAAAAAGAAGTTGGTGACAATGTTTTTTATAAGTTGCTAACAATACGGTTGATTAAACAATATGAAAACAATGTTCTGTAGTTGGGGACAATGTCTTGGTGATGTATAATAATATGGTGACAATTTTTGTAAGGTTACAATATCATGGGGACAATATATTGTCATCAACCTCGTCATTAATAGTTGTCACCAACAATTGTCATCAGGAAAAGCATCTATTAGTAGAAAAACCCCATTTTTCACCGAGGAAAAGTGTTACTGGCAATTGTCACTTGTCACTGGAAGAAAACCAACTGTCACCCAAATGTTTTTGTCACCAACAATTATCACAAGAAAAAAAGAAAATCAATTGTCACTAGAAAAGATTTTCCCCTAACTGTCACTGGAAAAAAAATATCACAAAAAATCAATTGTTACCAAAATAATTATCACAATTAACTGTCACCAGAAAAATATACTCAACTGTCACCAAAAAATTGTCACCAAATGCAGGCGTTGACCGGAATGGTCAATGTTGACTGATCAATGTTAAAATTAAAAATGGTCAAAGAGGATGGAGGAAGAGTTAGGGATGGGGAAGGATGGGTATTTTTGGAAAAAATTGATATTTACTTAATTATGTATAAAAAAAGTGGACATTTACTTAATTTTGACATAAAAAATGGATATTCACCAAATTTAACCAAAAGATTTTCCCCTAACTGTCACCGGAAAAAATAAAATGTCACAAAAAACCAATTGTCACCAAAATAATTTTCACAATTAACTGTCACCAGAAAAATATACTCAACTGTCACCAAATGCATGCGTTGACCAGAATGGTCAATGTTGACTAGTCAATGTTAAAATTAAAAATGGTCAAAGGAGGAAGGGTTATGGATGGAGAAGGAGGGGTATTTTTGGAAAAAATAGACATTTTCTTAATTGTGTAAAAAAGTGGATATTTACTTAATTTTGACATAAAAAATGGATATTCACCAAATTTAACCATAAAAGAATGAAGAAACAATACAATGCTAAATATTGGGTGTATACATACAATTACAACCACATATATTATAATGTGTCATCAACTAAAAAAATGTCATTAATGTAAGCAGTGTAATATGAAATCAATGAAATTAATACAAGGAGGAATCAATACAAGAATAAAAAAATGTGGCCTCTTCCCAATCTACCCAATTCATCCTTAGTATTAAAATGAGCATATTATAATGTTAAACCAAAGAGTGTCCTCTATATCTCTAAATTTCGCATTTTACCAAGGTAGGGCCATCACCATCTTCTGCACTCAGATTTCCCTCCTTTTTTGTTTATGTCATAGACGCTCCTCTTGTATCATGTCAAGGTGCTTCATTCACATTTAAAGCCTCCCTTGTTGCCTTTCTTTTCAGAGAAAAAGCAGTTCTTTCATGTAATACAACCAGGCCCCATGCTGCAATCTCATAGCACCAAAAAAAAAAGGCAAAATGCAATTGTTTCGTAGTGTGAGAAGACTTGAACCAAGGTAAAGAGCAAGTAGGCCAAACATGAGAGCAAACACATAATTAAGGATGGCAAGACAGCGGAGCGCACATACAGTACAAAAAACAGAACATCATCAACAAATCATGCCTTTGATCAAGCTATTATCTGGCTTTGAAGTAAAGAGCTTTAAATCTAGAAACCAAACTATACTATACTTGTATTTAGCCCAACTTAAGAAGCATTCCCTCATGTGTAGATAAATTTCATAACATGGATGCTAATATACTAGAAACCTAGCTGATCATTTCTCAAAAACCATAAATTGGACGGATCAAATATGAAATGGAAGGGATTTCCATGGTAGTTTAAAGAGACCTAAACAGCTAAAAGAATTTAGAGTAGAAGCTAAAGAGCTTGAATCTTCGTAATGTAACCAATATCTTAAGACAAATTTTCTTTTTCCATGAAGGGTAAAGTTGCCAAGTCATCATAGATCATAACTACATTCTGCATCAACTGTGCAAGTATTTCCCGATGCAACTGTGCAAGCATTTGCATACTCAAAATATAGCAACAAGTTTATCACCTACCAGAAAATGCTCTGACACGAAAACTTTGACTCAATGGAATCCGGCGCCAATTGTACTTCAATTTGAAAAGATTATCTTCTCCTCAAAAGAAAACTTCGCCTCAATGTGATTGCAGATAAAAATAGAAGAAAAGAAACACATCTGCAATGGAATCTGAAGGTTCGATAATGTATAACAAAGTAATATAAAGATACTCTAGAAGAGGGGTTGAATAGAGTATGCCGGATTTTCTCAGATAATCTCAAGACTTTTGAAGCACTTGCAAAACCCTTTGAGACTACGTAATTCTTTCTTCTGGCAAACCTGAATCACAACAGAGTTATACAAATCGAAACAAGTGCCGAAATATGGTAAAGCAGTAAGTAAAGGACGCAATGAATTGTTTACGAGGTTCGGCATGAACTTGGCCTACGTCCCCGCCTAGGGTTCTTCCACAACCCTAGGATTCAACCGGCTTTATTGATTCACAAGACTTAGGATCCTAATAGCTCACCGAGAAGCCTCTCTTCTAAACAATTGCAATCTAGTCAACTCACGTTCCCTTGGAGTCCTAAACCAATCTAGAAGAGCCCCACCTCTCTCAGCTATCTAGTACAATCCTCTTACACTTAGTGAATCAATCGCCTAGTGTCCACTTCCTGAGTTACAAACTCTTGAGTATAACACTCACTTGAAATATATCCTATAAGCTCACTGTATAACTCTCAAATGCTTTGAAACAAAATATAAGACTCTTAAGAACAAGCAGAGAGAACACGCTGAAGAGAGATCGTAAACTTAAGGGCTGAGTGTGCAATGTAGAGCGTAAGTGTTCGTCAGTCCTCTCTCTCTCTTCTTCATCTCCTTTTATAGTAGATCAAATCGGCGCCTCTATTCAAAGAAGGATCTTCTCTCAACGGCTAGAACAGATCATGGCAATCTTCACAATCTTCTATTCTGGGAAACTCTGAAGCCATGATCCAACAGATTTGATCTTCATATCTTGTAGCTTAAGGAAGGAGATTACATTCGAAATTCTTGCTGCATTATTAGTGCATAATATATATAATAATATCTGGAAATATATATAACAATAACAACATATAATAACATCCGGAAATAATATGCAAATAATACAGGTTTTGTGTTTCATCAACACAGATGTAGCTTCAAGACCTTTGACACAAGCTGTGTGTCAAAGCTTTTGAAACCATTTCCGATTTTCATCAAGGGAGTGGAGTTATCAATCTCCCCCTTGATGAAAGACAAAACCTGTGCATCCCTACAACTTAGTCAAGCAGATATATAATAAGCAAAATCGGACTAAGTACCTGCATGGGTTAGATAAATGTTGGATCATAAGTTTTTAAAGCCAAAGAGAAACAACCAACAAAGTCAAACAAAACAAGGTCTTCCAAGACCCTTGGTTCATAGCAGTTTTAAAGTCTAAACCATCTCCCCCTTTTTTTCTTTCAACAAAGGGAGGAGCGTGAAAATAGTCACCAAAATCAGACTTATCAAAACAATTTCAAAATTCAAACACATCCTTTCAAATCTTAAAGGCAAGAGAAGATTTATCCGGTTTTAAAAAGTTTCCACAAATAAAATGTACTCGGATAAGAGATTTTTCCGAATAGGTAGCAATAAAGTAAAGATATTTAAAATTCCTTTAAAAAAAATATTTGATCAAATATCTAAAACGATACCAACCAAATATATGATCCGTTATATGTGCACTATTGTTCAGTTCACAAACTTTGACATGAATCTCAAAGGTCTTGACACCGAGTAGAAGTATTCTTTCGTAAAGGGAAAGCTCCCCCTACGAAAGTGCATCCCTGTTAAGCATTCCGATCTCACGTCTAATGAAGGTGAACCTATTCTTTGTCAAAGGCTTAGTAAAAATTCCAGCCCATTGATACTCAGTTGAAAGAAAAGATATGGACACATCACCTTTTTAGACATGATCTCTAATGAAGTGATGCCTTACATCAATATGTTTGGTCCTCGAATGCTGAACAGGATTCTTTGTAATGGATATGGCCCTTGTATTGTCGCACTTAATGGGAATGCCTTTGAGGTTGAAGCCAAGATCTCTCATTTGTTGAGCTATCCAAAGAATTTGGGAGCAATATGCTCCAGCTACTATGTATTCGGCTTTGGCAGTGAATAGAGCAACTGAGTTTTGTTTCTTTGAGTGCCAACTAATCAAGAATGCTCCTAAGAATTGGCGACATCCCGACGTGCTCTTCCTATCCACCTTATAGCCTGAAAAATCTACATCAGAATACCCGATTAATGTAAAATATTTTTGCTTTGGGTACCATAAGCCAAGCTTCTTAGTGCCATTGAGATATCGAAAGATCCTCTTCACAGCCACGAAGTGAGATTCTTTAGGGTCAGCTTGAAACCTAGCACACATGCAAACACTAAACATGATGTCAGGTCTACTAGCCGTAAGATATAGTAAAGATCCAATCATCCCTCGATACTCCTTTTGATTGACACTCTTGCCAGTCTTGTCTTGATCTAGAGATAAGGTTGAGCTCATGGGCGTCTTGGCTGCTTTGAATTGATCCATCTTGAACTTCTTCAAGAGATCCTTAGTGTACTTGCTTTGGTTGACAAAGATCCTTTTCTTGGATTGATGAACTTGTAATCCCAAAAAGAAGTTGAGTTCACCCATCAAGCTCATCTCAAATTCACTGCACATGATGTCAGAAAATTCCTTGCACAAAGATGTGTTAGTAGCTCCAAACAATATATCATCAACATATATGTGAATAACCAAAATGTCCTTTCCTTTGGTCTTGATAAAAAGAGTCTTGTCGATCAACCCCCTTTTAAAATCATTTTCTAAAAGATATTTTGACAAGCGCTCATACCAAGCTCTTGGGGCTTGTTTCAAACCATATAGCGCTTTGTCAATTTTGTAAAATGATTAGGAAATTCTGAACTTTCAAAACACGGGGGTTGAGCCACATAGACTTCTTCCTCTAAGAAACCATTAAGAAAAGCACATTTGACATCCATTTGATATAACTTTATGCTCATAAAAGATGCAAATGCTAATAATATGCGAATGGCTTCAAACCTAGCTACGGGAGCAAAGTCTCCTCGTAGTCAATACCTTTCTCTTGATTGTAGCCTTGAGCAACAAGCCTTGCTTTGCTCCTCAAGATTTTACCATTCTCATCTAGCTTGTTCCGAAATACCCAACGTGTGCCAATGACTGATTGATGCTTTGGCCTAAGCTTCAAGGTCCAGACTTTGTTCCTTTCAAATTCGTTAAGCTCACTTTGCATAGCAATGATCCAGTCTGGCTCTTGAAGGGCCTCATCTACCTTCTTTGGTTCTATAAGAGAAACAAACGCGTGAAAAGCACAAAGATCTTTAAGTTTAGAACGAGTTTGAACACTAGATGTAGGGTCAGAGATGATATACTTTAATGAGTGTGATGAGGAGTATTTGAATTTTCTTTTGCTAGTAGTAGCTCCTTGACTCATCACACCAGCATGATTGATTTGTGGTACATCTGACTCCGTGAAACTGTTAGATTCGGTTACAGCAGTTTTAGACGTCTCAACACTTTTGGATTGGTGACCAAGGGCTTTGGACGAAGCTTCAACACCTTGGGCCACTTCTTCAGTGTTGAGAATCTGATCCTACATGTTTCTCTTCTCTGTGTTCTTGATAGCAGCTTCAACACCTTAGAGGCCCTGGACACCTGTCTAGTGAGTTTCTTTCTTTACCCTTGTTTTTATACAGTGAGGACACTGTAATATTTATGTATGGGATGGGGGAAGAGCTTACTTTATGCATATTTTCCATATTTGACATTATTTGTGCATATTTGGAATTTATTTCTTTGAATTGCTAGATGGCTATTTTGGAATGCATTATTGATTTATGTGCTTATATGCATGTTTTCCAAAGTTTGAAAAAATGACCCCCATTGAAAATTTTTATTAATGTCATGGAAGCTTTATATTGAACTCGACGATGCGAAATTGGATTCATTAGAGATATAGCATGGAATTGCCTAGTAAAGGGAAGTCACAATGAAGTGCATTATTTTATTGAAAACCATGAAATGAGGTAAAATTTGAAGTTGCTTTTGACATGTTGCATGATAAGATGATAGAGGACTTTATATTTCCATATAATGCTCATATTGTTATATTCCTAGCCTTACATATGCTTATGCATCACAAAAGCCATAATATGCCTTATTTCATATATTGTTTCACATGATCTAAATATTGCCCATTCTTTACCTTATTTCCTATCCGGGGATTATGTTGAGAATAATGTTACATTATGGAGATTGTTATATGGTTGTTGTGTTGTTTTTATCATTATCGGAGTTCGGTAGGAAAATATTTGAAAATATGGAAAATTTAATGAGTGAAAGAAAATACAATTACCTCGGGAGATAAAGGTAGATTGACCCTGCTCGCTGAGATAATAGTTTGGCGAGATGGGACACACAGGTGAGGAGTCCAAAGCACTAAGTATCCGGGGCCATTCATGACACCCATGTTTGCGACTCGCGAGAAGGCAGTGCTGAGGTTAGAGAGGTAAAAGCATTATTATTGAGAAAAAGCATTATGAAAGGTGATGAATCTTATGAGAAAGAATGTGGTATGAAATTCAGTCTGGAAATACGCCATTTCCCCGGATCAAAAGCACCACATGGCCAAAAATTGCCCACCTTTAGCCTTTTACCAATCTACTTCTTATTGAGCTTAAATTAAAGTCCTCTTGATTATTAATGCTTTGTCACTTATGAATGTTTTTGCATAACCCTCCTTTTGTGAGTAGATGTTGCTTTTTAATTGCACATGCATGGATCTGTGACACTAGTACCTTTTCGAGGATGGTAATTGATTGTAGGGACATATAAGAATGAATCTGATATGTTGAGAGTTTTGATTTCTTCCCCTGAATGACAAGTAAAGGTATTGCTTCAGGACAAGCAAGCTTAAGTATGGGGTGTTTGTTGTGAGCCTAATTTGCCATGTTTTACACTTACTTTTATATCGATTTCTGCATACATTGTATGCATTTGGGTTAGAATAATACAGAATCTATGTAGTTTACACTTATTTGCAATATATGGAGGTCTACACAAGTTTTGGTTATATTTTGCAGAAATTGGACGCACTTTGGAGCTTAAAGGAAACTCATGGAGAGGCTAAAAATGGTGTAGCTGGAGAAAACTCCATTTTTCACCATTCTTAGTTCTGAATCAAGCTTTGATATCTTCATGAGAGTTGTAGCCCTCGGAAAAAGCTTTCCAACGCATGGTCATATGCGTCAATCCGACGAACGAGGACTCAGGAAAGTGCATTTCAAGAACAGAGCAGAAAGCTGAGAGAACTTTACTCGATCTCGAGTACACTTACTCGATCTCGACAAAGGCTGTCCGAGCACACCTGGTCGAGCAGAGCTGATCGAGGACACTGAGTCAGAGACAACCCGATCCCGGAACCCAACTCGATCTCGAGTAACTCTTGTCGAGATCGACCACGCCTAGACACCATGTCCGGAGTCGACAAGTTGAGACAAGCCGAGAAGCCGAGGACGGAGAAGCCGAGCCAACTCTACTCGATCTCGAGTACAGCTAGTCGAGATCGAGGAGATAAGGAGCACCAGTCCGAGCCTTGTCGAGCAGAGCTACCCGACCAAGCCAGCCAGCCCAAGTCGACGCCAGTCCTACTCGAGATCGACTAGCCCTAGTCGAGATCAACGAGCGCCGTGTCCGAAGCCGCGTTACGCGGTTTGCTGTCCGACGCGGTTTGGCTTTCCTTGGGGCCGAAGGAGTCCGAGATATCCGAGATCTATCAACATCTATCCACACCTATCAACACATGGAAGATTTTGCTCTTTAGATAGAATTTCCCTTTTTTTATTTAATTCCTAAATTTCTTTTATTTATCTTTTAAGTCTTTAGATATAGATTTAGATAAAGATAGATATTTCTATCCTTGATTAACAAGGAATAGAAGGCTATAAATAAAGCCTTAGGGGCTAGTTTTTCAATAATTCAATCACACATTCAATTCCATTCAAGTAAGTAGGAGTAGAGAGAGAGTTTGTGGCAAGCAAGGTGGAAAGGCGAAAGCGGATTTGTCTTGTTGGTTGTAAGCTTTCTTTATTTAATTCAATGCAAGTTAGTTTCTTTTGTTATTGAATGTCTTTCTTGATGATGAAGAGCGAGTAGTCCACCCACTTCTGGGGCTGGGGTGAGCCCGACGGTGGCCATGTGAGGTGATGCGGTAAAGGTACAATCTTTTGATGAAATTCGTCTTCTATCCCTATGAGCATGATTCTTTTGCGAGAGTTGAAGGTGATCCTTGTTTGTATTATTGAAGCGAAAGTGATCTTAATGCAACTTGGATTAATTATGTGAAAAGGGTTTGTAACAATTAGGGTTTATGCGAAAGCCTCTATATGCCTATTTGTTAGTAACGAAAGTTATTTTGATGGAAAGCATGATCTTTTATGCCTTTATGTGTTACTTTGCATCGTTATTGTTGTGGTGTTGATACCCTGGCTTTGGAAGTTCTTTATTATATTGAGTGTATTTCTGTCGAAATTCTGAAATCTGTGTTCAAATCTGGAATTTATATTTTCTATGTTTTAGTCGATACAGAGGAGAGGCTTGTCGAGATCGAGTAGACCTTAGTCGATCTCGAGTTGGCTTTTATCTACGTCGAGTTGAGTTTCTGTTTCTGTTTTCGATTTTGCAATTTGTGTTTCTGCTATTTCTTGTCGATCTCGAGTTGTGCTTGTCGAGATCGAGTTGCCCTTGCCGAGTTTGCTGTCTGCTGTGATTTCTTAGTTTCTGTTGTCCAGTTCTGTTGTCGAGATCGAGTAGCTTCTGTCTTTGCTTTTATTTCTTGCTTTCGTTTGTTATTTCTGTCTTTCTTTCTTTGTTCCTTTGTTTCTCTCTTCTATTTGCTTTTCTGTGAGATTTACAGCTGCCTAGGATCCGCTGACACGCTTCCTCGTGGATTCGATCCTGACTTACTCTTACTGCATTGGAGGAGTCTTGTAATTATTTGCTGGGGCACAAATCTGGTTTGAGTTATTTTATTATATTTCATACTTTTTTTCCTCCTCACAACAAATTGGCGACGTTGCCGGGGAAGCTATCATTCGCGTCTTAGGTAGTCAGATCTCACTTTTTCTTTGAGCTACTTTACAGGTGTATGCGCCGTTCTGGTCAACCACCTGAGTTTGACGGCTTAGACGAACCAGAGCGCTTTCTACACATCAGAGCTAAACTACAAAAAGCCATGGCAGCCGCTGAAACACAGGAGCAGCTGATTGCAAGGCTTACAAGGGAATTGGCTGCTAAAGATGCTGCTATCGACACTGAGAAAGCAGCAAGGGAACAAGCGGAGGCTGAGCTTGACCAATACCCAACCACGGTAGAGGATTATATGCACCCAACTCTCGTCGTGCCTGAATCGGCGATTCTTATCCCTGAAAACTCTTTTGAAATTCGCACTCAATTTCTTATAGAGCTTAAAAATAATGGTTTTTTTGGTAGATTTAATGAGTGTCCTCTTGAACATATTACAAATTTTTCTGACATGTGCCGTACTCTTGCTGAAGGTACAACTTTGGAATATGTCAAGATGAAGGCTTTTCGCTGGTCTCTCGCTGGGCCTGCACTGAAGTGGCTTGAAGGGCTGAAACCAAGGTCCCTCACAACATGGGCCCAAGTAGAGCAAGAGTTTCTGAATAAATTCTTCCCTCCTGCAAAGAGAGCACTCCTCCGCCAGAAAATCACCGCTTTCAAACAGAAGCCTGGGGAACCGCTGGCAAAGGCATGGGAACGCTACAAGGAACTGCTGCGATCTTGCCCTACTCATGGACAGCCACCCTACGTCATTCAGGAGATCTTCTTCAACTCTCTTGATCAAGTCACTAAGGATAGAATCAACCAGTATACTCGCTATGAGTATCTGACGATGCCACCAATTGACGCATGGGGAGTGCTCGACAAGCTCACTAACTATAAAAACAAGTATGGGTCTACTGCAAACTATGAAGAGAACCGATACGCTAGGCCAGCACCATCTATGCCACTCTATGAGCCAGCAAAGGAGATTGACCCAGATGTTAGGGAGCAGTTCTACAAAGACCAGAATCGCAAGCTCCTCAAACAAGTCAAATACTTATCTGTCAACCAACCTTGCATAGAATGTGGATCACAGCGGCACACCACTACTGAGTGCCCACACACAGAGCAAGTCAAGCTAGCAGAAAACCACGAAGAGGTAGCTTACGCAGGGGGTCCCAATCGCTACATGGGGGACCAAAATTTTCAGCAACCACAATGGAACCAAGGTGCCCCTAGGAACCCCCCGCCCTACAGAGCTCCAGGACATCCGGAAAGAGAGCAGAAAAGAGATGATATACAGACAGTCTTGGAGGAAATACGAAGGAATCACTCAGAAACTAAGCAGTCCTTCAACTCCGTCTACACTCAGATGCAGGGTGTCAACTCTAGGCTTGGGGAAATTGATATATGGCGAAAATCAGTTGATACACAGATTGGTCAGCTAGCAGCAAGAATCCCCAGACAGTCAGGTGCGCTCCCTGGATCTTCAAAACCAAATCCTAAGGGAAAGGCTGGACACATCGCTGCTGTAAAACTCAGAAGCGGCCATCAACTGCAAGAGCCAGAAGTTGGAAAGCAGCAGAATGAAGGAGACCAGCAAGTCGACCAGAGCTTGGTCGATCTCGAGGAGGGCCTGCTCGATCTCGAGGAGAAAATACAGAAACCATCGTCTGCACTGCACAGTAACTCGACATCACCCAATCTGGTCGAGATCGACAAAGGTGTACTCGCCATCGAGGACGGTCAGCCTTAGATCGAGAGAACTGCAGCACCTCCGACGTTTGTTCTGGCTCCAAATCAGAAAAAGAAGTTGCCTTTCCCCACAAAATCTCCAAAGGACCCGGCAGAAAAGAAATTTCAGCGCTTCATCAAGATGCTTCAGAAACTCAATGTCACCATCCCCTTCACAAAAGCTCTCAATGAAATGCTATCGTATGTTAAGTTCCTGAAGGAGATTCTAAGAAAAAAGCGATCAATGACTGAGATTACAGAGGAATGCAGCCATTTGGACATACTGGAGAAGAGGCCAGATCCAGGTAAGTTTGATATAACCATTGGATTTGGTCCATATAAAATTAATGCCTTATGTGATCTTGGAGCTAGTTGTTGTGAGCCTAATCTGTCATGTTTTACAATAACTTTTATATCGTTTTCTGCATACATTGCATACATTTGGGTTAGATAGTACAGAATCTATGTAGTTTATGTTTATTTGCCAAATTATGGAATCTACACCAGTTTCTGTTTAAATTCGCAGAATTCGAGGCGTTTTACAGCAATTCTAAGGAAGGTCAGAAAAGCTCGGAAATCCACTACAGAAGTCCAAAGCCAAAGAAGCAGCGGAACCAGTTGAATCAAGCTGAGAACCCAGGTTACTCAATCTCGAGTGAACCTTACTCGATCTCGACGAACATGTCCGAGCACAGGCCTTGTCGACTAGGAGCAGTGTCGAGAGCCAGACCAACCCAGCTCCAGAACCCTACTCGATCTCGAGTACCACTAGTCGAGATCGACGAAGCCTAGACGCCAGGTCTGGAGTCGAGAAGAGGAGCTGATCGAGAAGCCGAGGACGAAGGCGCTGAGCAACCCTACTCGATCTCGAGGAGGCCTTGTCGAGGTCGAGGAGCCACCATGCCCTAGTCCGAGTCCATGCCGAGGAGGAGTCCTCGACATCACCAGAGAGCCGTCTTCGAGTACACCCCTACTCGATCTCGAGGAAGATTAGTCGAGATCGACGACGCCCAGGAGCCCAGATCCGAGCTTGTCGAGCAGAGTCACCCGAGAAGATCAGTCGACGACGAATCCTAGTCGATGTCGACAAGCCCTTGTCGATATCGAATAGACCAAGTTCTGGAAACGCATCGCCGTGAGCAATCCGAGTCGAGTTGGAGTTACTTGGAGCCAAAGGAAGTCGAGTAGGCCGAGATCTATCAAGTTCTATCCATGGAAGGGAGATCTATCAACAAGAAGAGACTTACCTAGTTTAGATTTATCTTTCCCTATTTTAGATTTAATTCCTTTATCGCTTTTATTTATCATTAAAGTTTTAGATATAATTTTAGATAGAGATAGAAGATTCTATCCTTGAATAACAAGGAATAGAAGGCTATAAATAAAGCCCTAGGGGCTGGTTTTTCATTCATTCCAACACACAATTCAATCATACAAGTTTAGGGAGAGAGAAGTAGTTCCACAGAGAAGTTTTAGGAGTTCTAAAGTTTTTAGGGTTTTGGCCTTCTGCGAAAGTTGATTGTCGGGATTGTAAAGGCTTTGAATATAGTTTAATGCAAGTTTCTTTTTATACATCAATGTCTGCTATTGCGTTGAGGCGTGAGTAGTCCACCCACTTCTAGGGCTGAGGTGAGCCCGACGGTGGCCATGTGAGATAATGCAGTTAAGGTCAGATTTTTTTGTTATGCAATTCGTCTTCTATCCCTATGAGCATGATTCTTTTGCGAGAGTTGAAGGTGATCCTTGTTTGTGTTATTGAAGCGAAAGTGATCTTAATGCAACTTGGATTAATTATGTGAAAAGGGTCAGTAACAATTAGGGTTTATGCAAAAGCCTCTATATGCCTATTTGTTAGTTACGAAAGTTATTTTGATGGAAAGCATGATCTTTTATGCCTTTATGTGTCACTTTGCATGGTTATCGTTGTGGCGTTGATACCCTGGCTTTGAAAGTTTTTATTATATTGATTTATTTTTGTCGAAAAGTTGAGTTTTGGTTCGAAATTTGCAATTTAAGTTTCTGTCTTTCTAGTCGATACAGAGGAGAGTCTCGTTGAGATCGAGTAGGTTGTAGTCGATCTCGAGTACGGTTTTGGTCTATGTCGAGTTGAGTTTCTGTTTCTGTTTTCGATTCTGAAATTTCTGTTTTTACTGTTTCTCGTCGATCTCGAGTAGCATCTTGTCGAGATCAAGTACTGTGTTGTCTGAGTCAAATTTCTGTCGTCGATTTGAAGTTTCTGTCTTTTACTGTTGTTTGTTGATCTCGAGTACAGCTTGTCGAGATCGAGTTAGTTGCTGCTTTGCTTTTGTTTCTGTTTTGCTTTGTCTTTTCTACCTTTGTTTTTGTCTTCTGTTTGCTTGTCTGTGAGAATCTGTTGCTACCTAAGAACTGCTGACGTGCTTCCTTGTGGATTCGATCCTGACAACCTTCTACTACAACGGGAGGAAGTCTTGTATTTATTTGCTGAGACAGGGAAGTCAGTCTGATCTTTATTCTATTCTTATTTCATACTTGACCCTCCTCCTGCAACAACACTAGTGTGAGTATAATGTCTTTAACAATTTGGTCCAATATTAAGATAGGTGCCCTAGAGCCTGTGGATGCTAGACTTTATATGGCCAACAACACAGTGGTCATTCCAACAGGCATGGTGGATAATGTGCCAGTACAAGTAGGTAAATTCTTTGTCCCTGCTGATTTCTTAGTTGTTGATATGCAAGAAGATCCTGCTTGTCCAATTATTCTAGGGAGTCCCTTTTTGGCAACGGTGGATGCCAACATAAGCGTAAGGAAAGGAGTGCTCACTTTCAACATCAGCGATGAGGTAATTGAGTATTCCCTTAATAAAACTGAAAGGCATACAGGTCTAATGGAAGAGGTAAAATCTATCTCAGCTGGCTACATCACCTGCGGGGAACCCAAGGTAAGAAATATGACCGCTGAGGAGCTGGAAAAGAGGGATATGGAGGCCTAGGTGGATGAGATCATGGCAATCCTAAACGAGGACACAAAGAATCCAATCGACATAAACCAAGGTACGTCGTTATGGACTAACTATTTTTCGGATGCCTTGACAGGAACCAAGTATGGGGTCAAGATCGACCAAGACTCCTCGACATCGATGACCCTAGTCGATCTCGACCAAAAACAGAAACCTCCACCAGCACCAGCTTCGTCGAGCAGCCAGACAGAAGCCGAGCCTTCCTCGAGATCAAGTACAGTACTCGAGATCGACCACCACTATGCTGCATCGACTTCACCGTCCTCGATGCTGATTCCACCAGACAGGCCAGGCTACTCGAGATCGACTACGCTAGTCGAGATCGACCAAGCTTCTCCGGCACCTGCTTCCTCGACGCTGAAGCCACCATAAGCCGAATCCTACTCGAGATCGAGTAGCCCACTCGAGATCGACCAACCACCAGCTCCTGCATCCTCCAGCAGCTCACCACCAAAATCTGAAAACTCATCGAGATCGAGTACCCCTACTCGAGATCGATCAAACACTGTGGTCCTCGATTCCGTCTTCGCGAAGGTAAGCCAAGGTATGGATCTTTCTTCTCCTATTTCCATTAAAGATCTATCTATACATGGGAGAGGTTTGCCTTGGTATGTGCGCTTATGTAGGATATCCAATGATGAGCCCAAAGAGTATGAAATTGGAGACAAGCTCTATGTCTCTAAATCAAAGGATCATTGGTTTCCTAACAAATTCAACAAGAAGCGAATGGGACCTTTCGTGGTGAACAAGATCCATTCTGGAGGATTACAGCTGATAGACAAGAATGGAGTCTTATTTGAAGCCCAAGCTACATGGGCCCTGCAAATGCCACCTTGAGCAAAAATGGAGAAGTCGGCCTAGCGACTATAAAATCTAGAGCGTGTACATAGACATTTATTTTTGGACATTTTGGACATTGTTTTGCTTGTTTTTCGGTTTTGAACACTTTTAGTTTTTCTATTTTGGGTATATGTCTTCTACACTTTTCAGGGCCATGGATAGAAGCAAGCTATATTCAGACTCGGCCCAGGCATTCTTTCATTCGAAATTTAGAGGCCCTGCACACCTGTCTAGTGAGTTTCTTTCTTTACCCTTTTTTTTATACAGTGAGGACACTGTAATATTTAAGTATGGGATGGGGGAAGGGCTTACTTTATGCATATTTGCCATATTTGACATTATTTGTGCATATTTGGAATTTATTTCTTTGAATTGCTACATGGCTATTTTGGAATGCATTATTGATTTATGTGCTTATATGCATGTTTTCCAAAGTTTGAAAAAATGACCCCCATTGAAATTTTTTTTATTAATGTCATGGAAGCTTTATATTGAACTCGACGATGCAAAATTGGATTCATTAGAGATATAGCATGAAATTGCCTAGTAAAGGGAAGATACAATCAAGTGCATTATTTTATTGAAAATCATGAAAGGAGGTAAAATTTGAAGTTGCTTTTGACATGTTGCATGATAAGATGATGGAGGACTTTATATTTCCATATAATGCTCATATTGTTATATTCCTAGCCTTACATAGGCTTATGCATCACAAAAGCCATAATATGCCTTATTTCATATATTGCTCCACATGATCTAAATATTGCCCATTCTTTACCTTATTTCCTATCCGGGGATTATGTTGAGAATAATGTTACATTATGGAGATTGTTATATGTTTGTTGTGTTGTTTTTATCATTATCGGAGTTTGGTAGGAAAATATTTGAAAATATGGAAAATTTAATGAGTGAAAGAAAATACAATTACCTCAGGAGATAAAGGTAGATTGACCCTGCTCGCTGAGATAATAGTTTGACGAGATGGGACACACAGGTGAGGAGTCCAAAGCACTAAGTATCCGGGGCCATTCATGACACCCATGTTTGCGACTCGCGAGAAGGCAGTGCTGAGGTTAGAGAGGTAAAACCATTATTATTGAGAAAAAGCATTATGAAAGGTGATGAATCTTATGAGAAAGAATGTGGTATGAAATTCAGTCTGGAAATACTCCATTTCCCCGGATCAAAAGCACCACATGGCCAAAAATTGCCCACCTTTAGCCTTTTACCAATCTACTTCTTATTGAGCTTAAATTAAAGTCCTCTTGATTATTAATGCTTTGTCACTTATGAATGTTTTTGCACAACCCTCCTTTTGTGAGTAGATGTTGCTTTTTAATTGCACATGCATGGATCTGTGATACTAGTACCTTTTCGAGGATGGTAATTGATTGCAGGGACATATAAGAATGAATCTGATATATTGAGAGTTTTGATTTCTTCCCCTGAATGACAAGTAAAGGTATTGCTTCAGGACAAGCAAGCTTAAGTATGGGGTGTTTGTTGTGAGCCTAATTTGCCATGTTTTACACTTACTTTTATATCGATTTCTGCATACATTGCATGCATTTGGGTTAGAATATTACAGAATCTATGTAGTTTACACTTATTTGCAATATATGGAGGTCTACACAAGTTTTGGTTATATTTCGCAGAAATCGGACGCACTTTGGAGCTTAAAGGAAACTCATGGAGAGGCTAAAAATGGTGTAGCTGGAGAAAATGCCATTTTTCACCATTCTTCGTTCTGAATCAAGCTTTGATGTCTTCATGAGAGTTGTAGCCCTCGGAAAGAGCTTTCTAACGCATGGTCATATTTGTCAATCTGACAAACGAGGACTCGGGAAAATGCGTTTCAAGAACAGAGCAGAAAGCTGAGAGAACTTTACTCGATCTCGAGTACACTTACTCGATCTCGACAAAGGCTGTCCGAGCACACCTGGTCGAGCAGAGCTGATCGAGGAAACTGAGTCAGAGACAACCCGATCCCGGAACCCAACTCGATCTCGAGTAACTCTTGTCGAGATCGACCATGCCTAGACACCATGTCCGGAGTCGACAAGTTAACACAAGCCGAGAAGCCGAGCCAACCCTACTCGATCTCGAGTACAGCTAGTCGAGATCGAGGAGCCAAGGAGCACCAGTCTGAGCCTTGTCGAGCAGAGCTACCCGACCAAGCCAGCCAGCCCAAGTCGACGCCAGTCCTAGTCGCGTTAGTCGAGATCGACGAGCGCCGTGTCCGAAGCCGCGTTACGCGGTTTGCTGTCCGACGCGGTTTGGCTTTCCTTGGGGCCGAAGGTGTCCGAGATATCCGAGATCTATCAACATCTATCCACACCTATCAACACATGGAAGATTTTGCTCTTTAGATAGAATTTCCCTTTTTTTATTTAATTCCTAAATTTCTTTTATTTATCTTTTAAGTCTTTAGATATAGATTTAGATAAAGATAGATATTTCTATCCTTGATTAACAAGGAATAGAAGGCTATAAATAAAGCCTTAGGGGCTAGTTTTTCAATAATTCAATCACACATTCAATTCCATTCAAGTAAGTAGGAGTAGAGAGAGAGTTTGTGGCAAGCAAGGTGGAAAGGCGAAAGCGGATTTGTCTTGTTGGTTGTAAGCTTTCTTTATTTAATTCAATGCAAGTTAGTTTCTTTTGTTATTGAATGTCTTTCTTGATGATGAAGAGCGAGTAGTCCACCCACTTCTGGGGCTGGGGTGAGCCCGACGGTGGCCATGTGAGGTGATGCGGTAAAGGTACAATCTTTTGATGAAATTCGTCTTCTATCCCTATGAGCATGATTCTTTTGCGAGAGTTGAAGGTGATCCTTGTTTGTATTATTGAAGCGAAAGTGATCTTAATGCAACTTGGATTAATTATGTGAAAAGGGTTTGTAACAATTAGGGTTTATGCGAAAGCCTCTATATGCCTATTTGTTAGTAACGAAAGTTATTTTGATGGAAAGCATGATCTTTTATGCCTTTATGTGTTACTTTGCATCGTTATCGTTATGGTGTTGATACCCTGGCTTTGGAAGTTCTTTATTATATTGAGTTTATTTCTGTCGAAATTCTGAAATCTGTGTTCAAATCTGGAATTTATATTTTCTGTGTTTTAGTCGATACAGAGGAGAGGCTTGTCGAGATCGAGTAGACCTTAGTCGATCTCGAGTTGGCTTTTGTCTACGTCGAGTTGAGTTTCTGTTTCTGTTTTCGATTTTGCAATTTGTGTTTCTGCTATTTCTTCTCGATCTCGAGTTGTGCTTGTCGAGATCGAGTTGCCCTTGCCGGGTTTGCTGTCTGCTGTGATTTCTTAGTTTCTGTTGTCCAGTTCTGTTGTCGATCTCGAGTAACAGCTTGTCGAGATCGAGTAGCTTCTGTCTTTGCTTTTATTTCTTGCTTTCGTTTGTTATTTCTGTCTTTCTTTTTTGTTCCTTTGTTTCTGTCTTCTGTTTGCTTTTCTGTGAGATTTACAGCTGCCTAGGATCCGCTGACACGCTTCCTCGTGGATTCGATCCTGACTTTCTCTTACTGCATTGGAGGAGTCTTGTAATTATTTGCTGGGGCACAAATCTGGTTTGAGTTATTTCATTATATTTCATACTTGATTTACTCCTCATAACATACTTCAAACCATTAACAAGATAAACATTTTTAATACTATGGTTACAATCACTCCCAACACTACCAATACCAACGATGTCACACTTTCCTTTGTCACCAAGAGTGATTGTTCCAGTGGATTGCTTCTTTAGATCATGAAAGACAGAACTCTTCCCACTCATATGTCTCGAGCATCCACTATCAATAATCCATTTTTTCTCATTCACCTTAGTGATCTCCTGCAAAACAAACATCAACCTTTGTAGCTAGACCAATAAGCAAATTTAGATCCATTATTGGGATAAACCATATTTGGTAAAATAGTGTCTTTGGGGACCCAAACTTGCGTTATCCGTTCTTTTCTCAAATGAATAGGAAATGTATTGCGAATGATATGTGGATCCTTTCTTCTATAGGGGAAGGTCTCTTTTACATGTCCTTTTCTCGCACAATGCTGACATATAGGAGAGGTTCTGCTTCTTTTTGCCTTTACAAAAGTGGTAATGTGCTGCTTCTTTAAAAATCTTGGATTGTAACCAATACCACTTTTGTTTAGAGAACTTTGTTGCTCACCCAACATCCTATCAAGAGTGCCTTTGGATTTGGTAAAACTTATGAGGGATGTATGTTGGTCTTGAATCTTATTATTCATGGAGATATTCTCGTTCTCTAAGTCATGATGTTCACTTCTTAGAGAAGAGAGATCTTGCTTGAGTTCAGATTTCTCTGAGTCAAGAGTCTTGACTTTAATGTCAAGACCTGAATAAGAAGTTTCAAGACTTTTGACCCTCATAGACAGATCCTCAATAGTTCTTTCCTGGTCCACAGTTTTCTTAATAAGAGTGTTAGTTTGGGCAATAAGTTTCTCTTCATTGGCAATCATATTAGAAAGGAATTCCGATAATACTTCTTTTGGACTTGCCATAAGTTCTCTTACAATTACCTCAAGCTTCTCATCGTGGGATTCATCTCCTGAGGCCATAAGACAGACATTGGCCTTCTCATCATCGGAGTCTGTGTCAGAATCACTCTGAGTTGCCATCATGGCTTTCTTTTTCCATCTATCACTTTTCTTGGACTAGCTCTTCGTCTTTTGAGGGCAGTCTTTCACAAGATGGTCTGTTTCACCACATTCAAAACAAGACAAAGGTTTAGTCTTCTTATCATATTTGTTGTATTGAGACTTACCTCGAAATTTAGAAGACTCTGATCCATCCTTGTTGTTGAATTGTTTCTTCATTTTGAGGATTCGAGAAAGGCCTCTTGTGATAAGAGCAAAAGGATCATCCTCATCGCCATCCTCGTGTTTAGAATCAGACACATCTTTGGGCTCATCCTTCTTAGACTTGAGTGCCAAGTTTTTAGTGCTTGCTGGGAGTTCTCCATCGTCTTCATTGAGAATCATCTCACGTGTGATCAACTTCCCAAGCAAGTCATCGAGGGGCAGAGTGGTGAGATCTTGGGCTTCCTCTATGGCTGTCACTTTAGGGCCCCATTTGTCTTTTGTAAGACACCTCAATATCTTCCTCACTTTTTCAACGTTCTTAAAGCTCTTGCCGAGAGAGTCAAGGTTGTTGGTGATTTCCGTGAACCGTGTGAACATGGCCTTGATAGACTCATCAGGCTTCATTTTGAAAAGTTCATACTTTCGAAGGAAGATACTGATCTTGGTGTCCTTCACTTGGCAAGTTACTTCATAGGTGACAATCAGCTTGTCCCAAATCTCTTTAGCTGACCTACAAGATAAAATACGGTTAAACTCATCAGTGCTAAGACCACAATATAGTAAGTTAATAGCCCTGTAGTTTTTGGAGACGAGTTCAAGATCCGCTTGGATGTATTCAACCTCGGTCTTTGCAACTTTGGTTCCATTTGGACCGTCTTTCTCTGGAACATTCGGACCATTCTCTATATCGTTCCCAAGTTCCAGATCTTGATCTATAATGAACATCTTCATCAATGATCTCTAGTGGATGAAGTTGTTTCCTACAAAGAGTGGTGGTCTACTGGTAGACCTTCTTTGTGCAAATCCTCCGCTTGCTTCACCAAACATGATCAAAACTCATAAGATTGTTAGATCGAAAGCAGTGAGTAAAGCTCTGATACCAATTGAAGGTTCGATAATGTATAACAAAGTAATATAAAGATACTCTAGAAGGGGGGTTGAATAGAGTATGCCGGATTTTCTCAGATAATCTCAAGACTTTTGAAGCACTTGCAAAACCCTTTGAGATTAGACGTAATTCTTTCTTCTGGCAAACCTGAATCACAAAAGAGTTATATAAATCGAAACAAGTGCGGAAATATGGTAAAGCAGTAAGTAAAGGACGCAATGAATTGTTTACGAGGTTCGACACGAACTTGGCCTACGTCCCCGCCTAGGGATCTTCCACAACCCTAGGATTCAACCGGCTTTATTGATTCATAAGATTTAGGATCCTAATAGCTCACCGAGAAGCCTCTCTCCTATACAATTGCAATCTAGTCAACTCACGTTCCCTTGGAGTCCTAGACCAATCTAGAAGAGCTCCACCTCTCTCAACTATCTAGTACAATCCTCTTACACTTAGTGAATCAAGCGCCTAGTGCCCACTTCCTGAGTTACAAACTCTCGAGTATAACACTCACTCGAAATATATCCTATAAGCTCACTGTATAACTCTCAAATGCTTTGAAACAAAATATAAGACTCTTAAGAACAAGCAGAGAGAACACACTGAAAAGAGGTCGTAAACTTGAGGGTTGAGTGTGCAATGTAGAGCGTAAGTGTTCGTCAGTCCTCTCTCTCTCTCTTCTTCATCTCCTTTTATAGTAGATCAAATCGGTGCCTCTATTCAAAGAAGGATCTTCTCTCAACGGCTAGAACAGATCACGGCAATCTTCACAATCTTCTATTCTGGGAAACTCTGAAGCCATGATCCACCAGATTTGATCTTCATGTCTTGTAGCTTAAGGAAGGAGATTACATTCGAAATTCTTGATGCATTATTAGTGCATAATATATATAATAATATCTGGAAATATATGCAATAATAACATCAGGAAATAATATGCAAATAATACAGGTTTTGTGTTTCATCAACACAACTTTAGCTTCAAGACCTTTGACACAAGCTGTGTGTCAAAGCCTTTGAAACCATTTCCGATTTTCATCAAGGGAGTAGAGTTATCAGAATCCAGCGCCTTTGTTGCTTCAATTCCAAACATAGGATGATCAGGCTCATCTCTATGTACTCTCGAAGGTACAGCTGCTGCAGCTTTGACACCTAGAAGAGCATAAATATCCTGTTTAGTACATAGAAATATACTGAAGTCTTCAAATAGCATGTTTGAAACCTTGACGAAGTCTTTGTGGTACATTACTATGTTTTCTTTCATTTGGAAGCATATCAGAACCATATCATTTTTAATCTATAATCTAGATACAACATCAATGGATACAGCGAGGAACAAGAAGGGTGTCCAGTGTCCTACACGGGGTAACTTCTTCAGTTAAGAGGAATGATGCACACATTTCTCAACTATCACCATAGATAGCTAAAGAAAAATCTTTAAAATAGCTACTAATCTATTCATCGATACCTCACGGCGAGTGAAGAGAGGTCCTTAAGAATGGATTTTAAAGTAGGAACAACATCTGCATCTTGCACGTGACTCGGCGCAGATGTTGTCTCATCTGACAACAAATTTGATTGATCTTCAGTTGCTGAAATGGACCAAGAAGAATGAGAAATGATTCGGTTACTTATGCCTTGATCATCCTATTGTATTGATAGGGTTTAATTCAACAATCTCTCACAAATGAACTTCAAGAGGTATCGTAAATGACGAATCATAGTTATATCTACCCTAATAACTTATCAGAGGTACTGAAATCTTGCTACAAATCATATCATACAGTAACGAATTGCTCCAATTTAAATTCTCAAATGAAGCTAACTAGAACAAAACATCAAATTCAGTTTCATCTTAAACATAAACCCTAACATTGTGCAGGCATAAAGGAGCCACAATCAAATTCAATTCCAACTAAATCACACAAAATCAAATCGATTGCAACATACCATAAAATTTCGACTGCATTCGGGAATCAATAACAGTAATTACCTCGATTAGCAGAAGAAATTCTTGGATCCCAGCTAAATAACTTCAAGATCTGAAGAAGAGGGAGGGATTTTGGGTCTCAAGCTGGAACGGACAAACCAAGGGCGACACCATGGGAGCATGATGAGAACGAAGAGATCGAGCGAGGCGAGCATGGCTAGAACGGAGAGAGGGATATTCATGGATCTGAAGGCGAGCGAGGCGAGCATGGTGAGAACACAAAATCAATAACAACGATTACCTCGATCATCAGAAGAAATTCATGAATCCCAGCAAAATAACTTGAAGATCTGAAGGAGAGGGAGGAATTTTGGGTCTCATGCCGGAACGGAGAGACCAAGACCGACGCCATGGGAGCAGGATGAGAACGAAGAGATCGAGCGAGGCGAGCATGGCGAGAGCGAAGAGAGGGATATCAGATAATGAGAGGCGGAGGGAGGAGAAAGAGGGAGCAACGCGAGAGAGCGAATGAGAGATGAGGTACAACAAACCTAATTTTATTTTTACGGGGTCTAGCACGCCTAATTTTATTTTTATGGGGTCTAATTACCTAAGTAAGATATGTAAAAGGTCTATTTTACCAAATTAGCTCTATTAAAAATTAATTGTAACCACTCATATTGATAAGTTAAATAACTCAAATGATAGAATTTATAACCACTTGAGATATAAAAATTAATTATAATAATCAAGTAAGGTAGACACGTAGGATACATAAATATAAATAGACTAGTGTAAGTCTCGTCCCATGTACGGAGAATACATTAGCACAATATTATAAATAATATAGATAGGTTCGAATAAATAAAAAATAATAATTTAAATATGAATATTTTTCCCACCAAAAAATAATATAGACATAAATAAAATTAGTTCGACATATTATATTTTTCTAATTTTAGAAAGTTGATTTTTAAAAATATTTTAATATCTTCATTGAATATGTAGTACATATTTATTACATTAGTTTACTAAAATATGTAGTATATAGTTATTAAATATGTAGTAGATATTATTATTATTATTATTATTATTATTATTATTATTATTATTATTATTATTATTATTATTATTATTATTATTATTATTATTATTATTATTAATTTTTTTTATTATTATTATTATTAATAAAATGATTTATATAAAGTTAGTTGGAAGTCTCATAACAAATTGAGCTTCAACCCCCTTCTGAATATTAAATCCAACTCTATGAAATAAGAAATCACCATTATCACACCCTGCCCCATGACTCTTCGTAACCAATTGAACCCGCTTCATGAAGCCAATAGCGTCATCTCCCAGTTCCCCAAAAGTAGAGAACGCAAATGCCATGAAGCAATACCCTTTAGTAGCACAAATATCTGCATACTTCTTCTCCTTCCTTTCAGTCGCTTGGGAAACCGCCTTGCCAGGTACAAAGGAATCATTAGCTCTAGTTGTAAATGGCGAAGCCCCAACCACATCGACACAAGTGTCCCTACCTTTGTCCCACCCATAGACCAACAAATCACCTGGCCTCAGCTCAACTCCATCATCACTGCTCATACCAGTACGCGCTTCCTTCTGAACTACGATACCGGCCTTATAACAAATGTCTGCCAAAACATCTCGGACCATGTTGTTTCGGTGCTTAGTCCCGATACCTCGACTGCAATGCAGAGCATGGTCTCCAAAAGGGTCCATCTTGTCCAGCTCACAACTGGGGCAGGTCGGATACCCACTAAACATAAGAATCGAGAGATCGTATTGGAGGACGGAACGAAACTGGCGAGACGGCATGGTCTGAGAAAAGCCCTCAATGGGAGTAGTCAACAAAAAATCATGTGCTCTTTCTCCTCTCACTGCTTGTAAAACCTGCAGCTGCCTTGAAGTCGGATTGAGTGTGGACACCAAGTTGCCATCAATGAACTTGAAGTATCGATCCGTCAATACTGACATGATTTTTTTGGGGGCGAGGGATACAAACAAGTCATCAATATCCAAACCAACACAAGCGACATACCTTGAGATAGCTTGGGTTAGAACACTATCAGAGCTAATGTCAGGATGTCTGGAAGGTGATGGCGCTAACTTACTCAAAATGGATGTTTGGAGTTCAGCTGTTTGGAGACGAGATGCGATGAAAGCAAAATGACTAGCATCCTCAGCCGTGAGCACACCAAACCCACCAAGTTTTAAAGGAAGTGTGGCCTGGCGCCACTGCCACGGACCAAACCCTAGGCCTCCGGCAGTAATTGCATGCTCAAGGGAGGCCCGAAGCTCATCATCAAAACACTGTATAGCTCTGGGGAGGGCATGAGAGGGGTTCGAAGAGCAAACATCAATCTAGAGACTCCGATACAATTCCGTAAAAGGAGCAATTCACATTAGGAATCTTCTAGCCTCCTCACAACCTTAAGAACCTCTATCGCCTTATCAACCCTTTTCATAATCAAGCTATTACAGAATGTAGCATTGTTGCTGACTGGTCCACCTAACAATTTCACTCCCAATTTGGGTCTAGAAATGATAGATGGGAACAGACCAACTTCATGGCTCCTCGGATCTTCAGTCGGCCAGAATAATTCGGTTTTCTGAATGTTAATGAATAGCCCCAATCTCAGAACCTCGCTAACCACAATCTCAAGAGCCTTAGAAACCTTCCTGGTGTCACCTGATATGATACCATCATCTAAGTACCAAGCCTTGATGTTAAGAGCACACGAGGCATTAATTTTGGTGACAAGCGGATGCAGAACTAGAGCAACCAAAAGCGGGCCTAGTGGATCACCCTGTTGCATACCTTGACAAGAGCGTAAAGGAACATCCTGCCAATAGAGACAAGCAGGTTAAGCATAATAGAATTCAACCCATGGAGCAATGGAAGGGCAACGGGCGCACACTTCCCGAATTAAAGCACGTCTATCGACAAGATTAAAAGCGTTAGAGAAGTCCACAAGAATCAGGGACATGCCACTATCCATACCCTTATCTAGTAAAAGCCTGTTAACGGAGTGGAGAATAGCTTCACCACCTCCTGACACATCCACGCCAAACTGGTGTGTACCCAAATAACTGCTAAACTCCTTGGTGACGATAGAAGCAGCCGATTTGGAAACCAATCTCCTCCAAATAGAACCTACTGCAATAGGGAGAACACCCCCACCCGGTTTCAACAATGGGGTCAAAGGAGCACTCGCTACAAATTCTGGAAGTACCCGAGGGCAAGCACCTGACAGAAAATGTTTAACAACACCCGTGATAGCTCCAAGAAGCTCACTGGTAATGTCGTCACAGACCCCACTCAAAATCTCAATGAGATGTTGCGCGTGAAGACCATCTCTCCCACAATAAGTACCCATGGGGAAGCTCCTGATGAGATTAAGGACTAACTCTTTACTAACTGACAAAGCCAGCACCATGAGATGATCATTGAAACAACCGGTGGAGGAGAAATAGAATGCTTAGCAAGAAGCTCAACAACCGTGTCGTCATTGACAGGGGCAATCCCAGAGGACGTGAGGACCCCAATAGCAGTCGCATAATGACCATCTCCCATTTTGCGTTTACACTGAACCACATTCAACTCAAATTGAGACACATCTCTTTTCTTCTTTGCCAAGCCAGAGTCGTAAGAGGCATTAGGGGTGAGAATATTTTCAACCAGAGCTTGCATCCCTCTCGACTCTTTCCACAAGGCCAAGGCAGCAGCCATAGATGCAAATTGATCCCTCTTCCTTCCAATATTCATACCTTTAAGATGGTCCCACAAAGCAGTCGTATTAAGCACACATGTTGGGAGAACAAATAACCGAACCCAATAAGAAATATCTGATGGTTGAGCAATGACTCTAGAGAGAGCTTCAAGATATATCCTCCCAAAATCAAAACGGAGCTTGTAGGGGATACTTTTGGATGTCACAAACTTTCGCTCAAGAAAATTCTCAAACAAGTGCTCATTAAAAGCCAATTCCTCTATCGGACTAGCTACATCAACCTCCTGGACATCAAGCGAGTCCCGATGACCAGGAGGCAATCAACATGGAGAAGCATCCGGTCTAGGTATCCCATAGATGACAAACGACTCACCGTTAGCACTACACCTCAGCCCGACGGTAGGGATCCCTATACCTCCACGCTTGCACGCCATCCTTACCGTATGATTACGTAAACATAAGCTACATAACCAATGACCAGCCTGTTCAAGATTGGCAGCAAGCAGTTCATAAACATACCTGTCTGAAGAAATGACTCTCTTATATTTCTCCACGGCCTCCGACGTACTGAAATGCCTAGAGAGGTGATCAACGAAATATTTCGGTGTGAGACCGGTATTAGCTGGACGACTATCCCTACAACCTTCATGCCCTCGGAAAGGGCAATGAAACCGTTCATCCGATTGCGAGAGAGACATACCCGCAACATCAAACAGAATAGCCCACACAAAAAACCGACACACACCACCAAGAGCACACAAAACCAGTCTCCACTGGAAGCACAACTCCACCGGACTGAAGTGACTGAACAGAACAATCACACAAAAACCCGGAAGAAACAAAGCGACACACCCAACAAATCAAACAGCAAACCAGTGCAACCTCAAGGTGACCCCGCAACGATGACCCCGAGAGCACTCCCGGGATGAAGGACGGAAAAAACACAACCGTAGCCACCGAAGACAAGTCGGAAAACTGATGCAAAACCGACTAGAAAACAGACACACCGGACATGGAAAAGAACAACGGCAAACCTGATTAGACGCGATGAGTCGACAACCCCGGCGAGACTAGTCTCAGGCGCCAAGGAGAGAGGCAGCGGCCGGACATCGTCTCCGAACACCAGGAAGAGCCAGATAAGCCATCGACGATGAACCACGAATTCGCTAACTCCGAAATTGCTGAACGCACCCCATAGCGGAAGAACCCCTGCGCCCTCGCCCAGGCCGTACTTGTCACCGAAAATAGGCTCCGGTCTCAGAAGTTCCTTCACCGGTCTAGAGAGAGCTTGCTCCGGCCACCAAGAACCGCCGGAGGGACGGCCTCTGATCTCCTCGCCTGATTGCACGACGCTAATCGCCTGCCCTAGCGGAACCACCGGAGGGACGCTAATCGGGTTTTGCACTCTCGCGTCGCCATGTAGGCAGATTCACTCATGCATCGGTTTTAGTATATGTATATAGATACAGATATGATCATTGTTCAACGTGGCTTAAATATATTGGATCATTATTAATTAATGTGTCAAAAAACCCATACCAAATTGCACCAGAGAACGACACGTAAGTGAATTCGACCAGAGTCCGCCACGTAAGATTTTCACGTATCTATTTTAGTATTATTTATATAAAGTATGTAAATGTAATTCTTGAATTCCCACCTCTAATTAACCACATACATATGAATAATTCTATATTATCAACGAATATAAACTCTAAACTTGCCGAATAGTGACTATGAACATTAAATTCTATGAATAGCTGATTATTAGGCACTATTCATAAATATGTTAATTATACAGTAAGATTTGGACAATTATTTGGTAATATGGTCAACGAATACCAACGAATAAACTATTGCATAGCAATGAATAATCTACTACAAAACTGTAAAGGCTCGGATTTTCTAATCCTAATTTTTCGGAAAAAAAATATGATTGAAAATGAATTTAAGTCGAATTTAAAACTCGTTTAGCGGATTCCGACCAGGATATAAAATTTGATGAACGATTTCTATCCTTTTACCTCGAAAATTCAAAATAATTATCGGATAACGATATTCTTTTTAAGTTTTATAAAAAAAAAAATCTAATCGATCGAGAAAACGAGATTCGGGAAACTAACTTTCGAAAACTAATTTTGGGATTCGAAATTCACGTATTCGGGTTTTAATTCGGGGTGTTTAATTTTGACTGATGCCCGTAATTAATACCCATCACTTCCCCGGTCAAATCCTTACCTGTTCCGAGCCACCCTCCCGCCTAGCTCCTACTGCACCCCTACCCCTGTGGCATCTGTAAACCCATCCCTCCGGTCCTCTCTTCTTCTGTACGCCATCTCCCATATCCCTTCACACTGCTCCCTAGCTTCTTCAAACTTTTCAGCTCCTCCCCACTCTACTGTTGCACACCATCACCATTCACCATCAGCATTTCACCATCACCATCGTCGCCACCGTCTTCATCCCCAAACCACTGTCTCCTCCTCCTCCTTCTATCCTTACACCTCGAGCCACCAGCGGAAGGTCCTACACATCCCTCGGAGCCACCAGCAGCAACAACAGACACCACCGGAACCGCCACGGAGCCACCGCAACCCATTCCTTTCTAATCTTCGATCAATCGCGAAGCTAACTTCCGGTAAGTGTCCCTCCTTCGTTTTTTATTGAAATTGCTTGCGGTCTTCACCATCACACTCATCCACATCCGATGTAGGTCCGACAAGCCATCGCGAGCCCCCGATGAAGCCCAGAACTCCGATCGAGAGCTCTGAAGTCGCGAAAAATCCATCTCGGTGAGCTCCGAATTTATCCTCGTTTCGATTCGTTTCTGAGTCTTTTTCGATGCTTAGATTAGTCGAGAGTGTGCGTGAGATGAGTGCGGGATGATCGGGTGAGGTTCAGAACTCCGACGATCGTCGGAGCTCGGTCAGCGTGAGCGAGAGCGCGAGGGCGCGAGGCGAGGCGACCAGGCGAGAGCGGGAGTGTACTGTAAGTCTTCAACATTTGGAGGAAGAAGAAGATGGCGGGCCCTCCTCCTGTCCAGTCAGCACTTGTGGGGACCAATTTTACTAACTTACGGAGTATATATATAGTATTTGTTATATCAAATCGGGTTTGGGTTATTTAAACCGGTTGGGGATTAATAATTGCGGATTTGATTTGGTTCGGATTTAATCGTTTACTTATCTAAATATTTAATGGTATTTAAAATAAAATATAATATTATTGGGGGTTAAAATATATTATTTGGACTTATAGATTTTAAAAGTAATTTGAAAAATAAATTTAGCGAGTATTTTCAAGGGTCGGAATTCTTAACTATTTAATTCGGATTTGAAACAATTTTGAAACTAACTGGGGAATTATACTTGTTTGATTACTAACTAACATTATAGTATGATCGTTTGATTAACGGTATGATATATGTGACTAATAGCATGATATTGTTGTGATTTTTAGAAGAGATTAAATGTTCAATATTTATGATGATGATGATGATATATATGAAAAGTACAAGAATTAAATAATAATATGCGAATTTGGCTAAGTATGATATATATATGGAGTATATTTTTAAACTGATGAGTTAACAAGTTATGATGAATGGTATGAGATAAGAGATGGTTGAATGTGATGAATTGAAAGTATGATTGATGCAAGCTTGCTTATCTATCGGTTAATTTGAGTGAGTAGTATATGTGTTCAGAAAAGCTATAGAAGTATACTTAGTATATTCTCGTTATGTAATTAGGTGATATTCTGTGATCGTGACTACTGTGTGTTGGAATCTTCTTTTGCTGATCTTCTAACCAGGTAAGTACCTCCGGGGCTTACTCAGTAACCAGTACCTCCTGCCTGATGTGTCATATAGTATGTAGGTGCTGCATATGCATAAGAGCATATCATGTAGTATCATGCTTAGGAATTGCATTTACAAATGAGCATCCTTATTCTGTATGCGTTTGAATACAGAACGGCCGTTATCTGTGAGTCCTAGAGTCCTTGCTAGGGTCATAGGGCAGCCCAGCTTCATCGGGTGTTGTCCTCCTCGAGTCATTTATATATATCACGAGATACGAGATGGGCATGAGATATGATATAATGATGAGATATGATATGATGATGAGATTTGATATGATTATAGCATCGAACTGGCCAGTCTCCACCTTGTCTGGAAGAGGGGTGGTGGTAAAAGAGGGATATACCGCTTGGTATTCTTTGTTAAGGCCTTCCTCAATATTCTGCACATATGAATTAGGAGCATGATAGTGTGGTTTTATTTCAGTACCGCATGAAGGCATCCTTTATTCTAGGTATAGGCGTATTATATGTCCTCAGCGCGGTCAGAGGACCCGCAGGCGGACTCTTGGCCTGACTTGGTGGTATAGTTTCAGGTACCCGATCTACTACTTGATTTTGTGCTGATATGACGGGGTCCATTCATATAGCGGAGAGTGAGTGTATGAACCCTGACTTCACCAAACTCATGCTTTTTGGATTTCTTCCTACTCTACTCCGTTTTGACCCGGCTCTGCCGTGGCACTGGTTGTATCGTTTTTTTAGAACTTTCGCTCTTTGCATGATAAAAGTTTTCGCACGTTGTAGATTTAGGACAGGTACAGGGGTTTACCCCGGGGTTTTCAACGGACCTTCCGGGTTTGGGTGCAAAATCCCACTTTAAACTGCGCACAATCGATTTCAAACCTTCAACCTGTACTCGGGGCGCAAGATCCCAACGAGGGGTTTCATCCCTCGAAACGTAACTCGGGAATCATAATCCCGGGCCGTTACAAAGGTGGTATCAGAGCCAGGTTTTGCAATCCGAGTACAATAGGTTGAAGATGGTTTTGAAAATCGCCCAATGATTTCAAATGGTTTTGAAAAATGCTTTCAAAAGGGAAAAATGAATTTAATTGGAATTCAAACCTAAAATGAATAATGGGGAAACAATCTCGTGGGTAGAGACCAAAGCGATAGACCTCCCTTATGGATGTAGAACTCGGGGAACGGTAGGCAAAATACTAGCTTTGATTTACAGATGGGCCTAGATAACTCCAAAGAACACCACGGAGGTTGGAGTGTCGAGTTAGGTGACCGTGAGGTTTTGCCCCTCCGATCAGCCGTCCCTCGAAGGACGGCATAGATCGTCTCTATGCTTAATTTATACATATATGCAATTGGGCCCGAGGGCAATCCTCCTTGAAGGGGATCATATTAATCGTTGAGTGCTTCTGTGCTGAGTGTTTAAATTAACCGTTCATGTAGTACTCATGGTCGATACTAGACGCAGTTCTGTTGGGCGTGGGGGTAGAGCACATCGTGGTCGGGGACGCCCCCGTCGGATTGCTGTTGAGAGCGTCGAGGAGCGCACTGCTGACGATCACGTTGAGGAGCGAGCTTCACCTCCGCCGACTGACGACCAGATTCCGATTCCCACAGAGACTAGACTTGGACAGCTAGAGGCGGCACTTCACGACATTCTGAGCGAGTTGCGGGGAGGAGCCCGATCTACAGCACTGACGCCCGAGGTTCCTGTTCAGCCAGTTGAGCCCGTAGCCGATGCACGCCCTGAGAAGCGCGTCGACTGGGTCAAGACATTAGCTCAGTGCTGTCCTCCGGCTTTTACTGGAGAGGTTGGGGGGGATATTGAGAGATGGTTCCGTGAGATGGATGGGTTGTTCGACCATGTTGCTGTCCCCGCTTCCGAGAGACAGAGACTTGCCGTAGGCCGTCTACAGGGAGACGCTTTTGACCGCTGGTCTTTATTTAAGATAGATCGGGCTGAGTGGACCTACGAGGAGTTTAGGGATCTGATGCTTAGAGAGTACCGCCCTCCTGGGATTGAGATAGCCCGACAAGTATCCTCTATGCGAGGCTACTACGACCGATCAGCTTTTGTCTCTACCGTCGTTCGCCAGTTCAAGAAGGAACTGGTCTATTGTGCTCACTTGTGCCCTTCCGATGAGAGCCGGATTCGCATGTTATCGATGAGATTGCCGCCTCCAGTACTTCTGCATGCCTCTAGCTTGGGAGCTGTCAGCTTTGATCGATTCTTGGCGGTCATCCTCCTGTACGACCAGCAGCGGATCTTGTCCGAGACTGCATACACCACTTCTCGCCCTGAGGCGAAGAGAGCGAGACCAGCGGATGGTCGCGGAGACGACAGATCCAGGAGAGGAGGCTATGGAGGAGGATTTAGAGGGGGATATCACGGAGTTACACCGAGGGCACCCCAGCCGCCCGGTCCAGCTGTTCATGGAGGAGATGCACGAGTGAGGAGTGTCACTTGCCATGGATGCTTCGAGAGAGGTCATTATGTCGCTTCTTGCCCAGATCGTTCGATTGTCTGCTTCACTTGCGGCACCATGGGGCACAGAGCTGCCCGTTGTCCCCAGGACGGTAGAGCCCCGCCGACTGCACAGCCACCGAGACTTCCTGCTGCTCCACAGCCGCCACTGCTGACTTATCCCCAGGGTCAGGGGAGAGGAGATGCTTCTGGTAGAGGTCGAGGAGGAGGTAGAGGAGGTAGAGGTTACGATCGTGGAGGCAGAGGGCCGTCAGGGCCAGGTCAGGGTAGAGGTTCGACATCTGCAGGACCATCTGGGTCCGGGTATGATCATGGCCAGAGTTCCGGAGGCCGAGGACCAGCATTACCCCCACCGCCCTGCGTGTTCCAGATGAGAGCTGATGACCGTACTGCCCCTACTCCGCAGGTACTATACATTTCCATGATGCGTGCCTGTCTATATTGTTTGACACTGGTGCTACTCACTACTTCATAGCAGAGGCGTGCGTTGCTAGGCTGAGCCTGAGCTGCACGAGTGGTTTACCCCTTACTATTGGTCTAGCGGACGGGGCAAAGGTTAGGACGAGTCGGGAGATTTTAGGTTGCCCTATCCATATAGGTGAGCGTGAGTGGCCAACCGACCTTATTGTCATGCCATTGAGGATGGATGATCTCATTCTGGGTATGGATTTCATGGACCACTATGGAGCGATCATCAATCTGAGGACGAGGACGGTGTCTATCTTGGCAGATGACGGGACTGAGCACCAGGTTTGGGGGAGCGACCCCAAGAGGAACGGAGCGCTCATTAGCGCAGTCAGAGCCGCCAGACTTCTAGACCAGGGGTGCATAGGGTATTGGTGTTACGCTTTAGAGGTGGATCGCACACATCCCAGCTTGGCAGATGTCCCTGTTGTGAGAGACTTCGCAGATGTGTTTCCAGATGAGCTACCGGGACTTCCCCCACCGAGAGAGGTTGACTTTGGGATCGAGCTAGACCCAGGCACCAGACCTATTTCACGAGTCCCTTACCGCATGGCACCGACGGAGATGACGGAGCTGAAGGCTCAGTTGGAGGAGCTAGCCGAGAAGGGTTACATCAGGCCTAGTGCATCACCTTGGGGAGCACCAGTGTTGTTCGTCAAGAAGAAGGACGGGTCATTGAGGCTATGCATCGATTATAGGGAGCTGAACCGTGCGACGGTGAAGAACCGTTATCCCCTTCCCAGGATTGACGACCTGTTGGATCAGCTGCAGGGCGCCGTTGTTTTCTCGAAGATTGATTTGAGTTCGGGTTATCACCAGCTGAGAGTGAAGCCAGAGGATGTCCAGAAGACCGCTTTTAGGGACCCGCTATGGTCACTACGAGTTCGTGGTCATGCCGTTTGGGCTGACCAATGCACCAGCTGCTTTCATGGAACTCATGAACCGCGTGTTCATTGACTACCTCGACAGATTCGTCGTTGTCTTCATAGATGACATTTTAGTCTACTCGAGGAGTAGAGAGGAGCACGAGGAGCATTTGAGGATCGTGCTCGAGACGCTGAGGAAACATCAGTTGTATGGGAAATACAGCAAGTGCGAGTTCTGGCTCAGAGAGGTGGCTTTCTTAGGCCATGTGATTTCAGCTGAGGGAGTCGCCGTGGATCCGGTGAAGATTGATGCTATCGTTGCTTGGGAGGTGCCTAAGAACGTCAAGGACATCCGCTCGTTTCTAGGATTGGCCAGTTACTACAGGAGATTCGTTCAGGGTTTCTCGAGCATTGCTAGGCCGATGATGCAGCTGCTGAAGAAGGATGTTCCTTTTGAGTGGAGTGTGGAGTGTCAGGCCAGCTTTGAGCTTCTGAAGGAGAAGCTGACGACCGCCCCAGTACTAGCGTTGCCAGAAGGGACAGAGGACTTCATCGTCTACACAGACGCTTCGCGTTTCGGCTTGGGATGTGTTTTGCATCAGAGAGATCGGGTCATCGCTTATGCTTCGCGCTAGTTGAAGCCTGCAGAGGTGTCCTATCCCGTTCATGACTTGGAGTTGGCAGCTGTAGTTCATGCTTTGAAGATTTGGAGGCATTACTTGTACGACACTTCATGCAAGGTAATGACGGATCACAAGAGCTTGAAGTATATTTTCACTCAGAAGGAGCTCAACATGCGACAGAGACGGTGGCTAGAGCTTCTAAAGGACTATGACTTGGACATAGTTTATCACCCAGGAAAGGCCAATGTGGTGGCAGATGCGCTCAGTAGGAAGACTCACCAGGAGGCATTAGTTGCGAGGCTTACAGCTCAGAGGAATTTGCAGACAGATTTGATGAGGTGTTGCTTCGAGGTGTGGGTTCAGCGGGAGAATGGACAGTTATCATTCTTGGAGGTTCAGGCTGAGTTGACCGAGGAGATTCGGCGAGGTCAGGCAGACTGTCCAGAGATTGCAGTTCTGAGGGATCGGATGGCCCAGGGTCGATTTAGAGAGCGTGTAGAGAGAGGAGATGGGATGCTGACCTTTCAGGGCAGAGTTGTAGTTCCGTCGACGTCAGGTCTGAGGCAAAGGATCATGCAGGAGGCTCACTCCACTCCTTATTCTGTCCATCTAGAGACGAATAAGATGTATCAGGATTTGAGGAGATATTATTGGTGGCAGAGGATGCGAGCAGACATCACAGACTTTGTAGCCAGATGTTAGGTTTGCCAGCAGGTTCGGATTGAGCACCAGAGACTGGGAGGACTTGTCAGGTCGCTTCCAGTTCCCGCGTGGAAGTGGACAGATATCTCGATGGACTTCGTCACCGGGATGAGGCGGGATGTCAGAGGATTCGATGCCATTTGGGTCGTGGTCGATAGGTTGACCAAGTCAACTCACTTCATTCCGATTCAGGATACATGGCCAGCATCGCGGTTACCTGAGGAGTTCATTTGCCTGATCGTGAGACTTCATGGAGTACTTGAGAGGATCGTATCTGACAGAGATGGACGTTTTACCTCGAGGTTTTGGCACCAGGTTCAGGAGAGCCTAGGTACTAGACTGCATTTTAGTACAGCTTTTCATCCTCAGACAGATGGCCAGAGTGAGAGAACGATTCAGACCTTGGAGGATATGCTGCGATCATGTGTTTTGGAGTGGGGAGACCGTTGGGTTAGACACCTACCATTGGTGGAGTTTTCATACAACAACAGCTACCATGCGTCGATCGAGATGGCTCCATATGAGGCTCTGTATGGGAGGCGATGCAAGTCGCCAGTTTGTTGGGATGAGCCTGCGGACACGATTTCATCTTTACCGGACCTAGTTAGAGAGACCATTGATAAGGTGGGAAGCATCCGTGAGCACATGAGAGTCGCTCAGGATCGCCAGAAGAAGTATGCAGACAGGCGGAGGACAGAGATTGAGTTCGAGGTAGGTTCGCATGTATGGCTTCGAGTTTCGCCTACCAGAGGAGTCCGACGGTTTGGGATCAAAGGAAAGTTGAGTCCGAGGTATATTGGCCCGTTTGAGATTTTGGATAGAGTTGGCGAGGTGGCCTATCGCTTAGCATTGCCCCCATCCTTGGCCGGTGTTCATGACGTCTTTCACGTCTCACAGCTTCGCCAGTATATCCCTGACCCTAGCCATATCCTAGACTATTCAGACCTTCAGGTTGAGCCTGGCCATACCTTTGTAGAGCGTCCTGTGAGAGTTCTTGACCGTCGAGTCAAGAGGCTTAGGAACAGGGAGGTTCCTTTGCTTCTAGTTCAGTGGTCTAGAAGGAGCCCTGAGGAGGCCACGTGGGAGACTGAGGAGAGTATTCGGGCTAGTTATGGGGATGTCCTAGACGAGTTGCTCGCATCCTATGTCGAGCCGAGCGTAGATATTTCCCTGACCTCGCGAGTGCGGTGAGTTGTCTAGTTGGATTGGGGTTGGTTGGTAGTATCTCTTTGCTTGTGTACTTATGATTGGTAGTTGTGTGCAGATCCTTGGTGATATGATATGATGAGCTGTGAGGATGTGATGACGTGCTAGATATTTTATGGTATGCGACTATACTTGACGTGTTTAGGTCATGCTATTAATATGTGATATGAGTGTCACTCTATATATATATGAGGCTTGATGATAGAAATGATGGAAGTTGAAGTATTGGAATTTGATCATAACATGGAACCTAGGAAGAGAATGTGGGGTTAGCCCTTAGAGGTGGATGGTAAGATGAAATGAGAAGGTGGAAATGAACTTGACTAACGTCGAACATGAAATTTTGAATCGTGTTTCAAAAGAGACTAACTTGGATAATAATAAAAATAATAATAAAAAAATAATAATAATAATAATAATACAACACTAGACCTCATTATAACGCCCCACGAAGTGGATAAGTATTTGAGTTATGATATGGTCAAGGAGTCGGAGTAAGGATGTGGTAGGGGCCCATATTACATCCTTACTACGGTCTATTTGGGGATATTATGATCACGGCAACGGTACTGTGAGGACCTCATAGGGGCACTTATGAGATGTTTATGGGATCAATGGCGTGATTCATGGACTCACCGATTTCAAACTTCATCCCCTGTTTTAAAAATGATTTTAGTCTCGAGGACGAGACTTGTTTTTAGAGGTGGATGATGTAAAGGCTCGGATTTTCTAATCCTAATTTTTCGGAAAAAAATATGATTAAAATTGAATTTAAGTCGAATTTAAAACTCGTTTAGCGGATTCCGACCAGGATATAAAATTTGATGAACGATTTCCGTCCTTTTACCTCGAAAATTCAAAATAATTATCGGGTGACGATATCCTTTTTAAGTTTAAAAAAAAAATCTAATCGATCGAGAAAACGAGTTTCGGGAAACTAACTTTCGAAAACTAATTTCGGGATTCGAAATTCACGTATTCGGGTTTTACATCGGGGTGTTTAATTTTGACTGATGCCCGTAATTAATACCCATCACTTCCCCGGTCAAATCCTTACATGTTCCGAGCCACCCTCCCGCCTAGCTCCTACTGCACCCCTACCCCTGTGGCATCTGTAAACCCATCCCTCCGGTCCTCTCTTCTTCTGTACGCCATCTCCCACATCCCTTCACACTTCTCCCTAGCTTCTTCAAACTTTTGAGCTCCTCCCCACTCTACTGCTGCACACCATCACCATTCACCGTCAGCATTTCACCATCACCATCGTCGCCACCGTCTTCATCCCCAAACCACTGTCTCCTCCTCCTCCTTCTATCCTTACACCTCGAGCCACCAGCGGAAGGTCCTACACATCCCTCGGAGCCACCAGCAGCAACAACGGACACCACCGGAACCGCCACGGAGCCACCGCAACCCATTCCTTTCTAATCTTCGATCAATCGCGAAGCTAACTTCCGGTAAGTGTCCCTCCTTCGTTTTTTATTGAAATTGCTTGCGGTCTTCACCATCACACTCATCCACATCCGATGTAAGTCTGACAAGCCATCGCGAGCCCCCGACGAAGCCCAAAACTCCGATCGAGAGCTCCGAAGTCGCGAAAAATCCATCTCGGTGAGCTCCGAATTTATCCTCATTTCGATTCGTTTCTGAGTCTTTTTCGATGCTTAGATTAGTCGAGAGTGTGCGTGAGATGAGTGCGGGATGATCGGGTGAGGTTCAGAACTCCGACGATCGTCGGAGCTCGGTCGGCGTGAGCGAGAGCGCGAGGGCGCGAGGCGAGGCGACCAGGCGAGAGCGGGAGTGTACTGTAAGTCTTCAACATTTGGAGGAAGAAGAAGATGGCGGGCCTCCTCCTGTCCAGTCAGCATCTGTGGGGGCCAATTTTACTAACTTACGGAGTATATATATAGTATTTGTTATATCAAATCGGGTTTGGGTTATTTAAACCGGTTGGGGATTAATAATTGCGGATTTGGTTTGGTTCGGATTTAATCGTTTATTTATCTAAATATTTAATGGTATTTAAAATAAAATATAATATTATTGGGGGTTAAAATATATTATTTGGACTTATAGATTTTAAAAGTAATTTGAAAAATAAATTTAGCGAGTATTTTCAAGGGTCGGAATTCTTAACTATTTAATTCGGATTTGAAACAATTTTGAAACTAACTGGGGAATTATACTTGTTTGATTACTAACTAGCATTATAGTATGATCGTTTGATTAACGGTATGATATGTGTGACTAATAGCATGATATTGTTGTGATTTTTAGAAGAGATTAAATGTTCAATATTTATGATGATGATGATGATGATATATATGAAAAGTACAAGAATTAAATAATAATATGCGAATTTGGCTAAGTATGATATATATATATATGGAGTATATTTTTAAACTGATGAGTTAACAAGTTATGATGAATGGTATGAGATAAGAGATGGTTGAACGTGATGAATTGAAAGTATGATTGATGCAAGCTTGCTTATCTATCTGTTAATTTGAGTGAGTAGTATATGTGTTCAGAAAAGCTATAGAAGTATACTTAGTATATTCTCGTTACGTAATTAGGTGATATTCTGTGATCGTGACTACTGTGTGTTGGAATCTTCTTTTGCTGATCTTCTAACCAGGTAAGTACCTCCGGGGCTTACTCAGTAACCAGTACCTCCTGCCTGATGTGTCATATAGTATGTAGGTGCTGCATATGCATAAGAGCATATCATGTAGTATCATGCTTAGGAATTGCATTGACAAATGAGCATCCTTATTCTGTATGCGTTTGAATACAGAACAGCCGTTATCTGTGAGTCCTAGAGTCCTTGGTAGGGTCATAGGGCGGCCCAGCTTCATCGGGTGTTGTCCTCCTCGAGTCATTTATATATATCACGAGATACGAGATGGGCATGAGATATGATATAATGATGAGATATGATATGATGATGAGATTTGATATGATTATAGCATCGAACTGGCCAGTCTCCACCTTGTCTAGAAGAGGGGTGGTGGTAAAAGAGGGATATACCGCTTGGTATTCTTTGTTAAGGCCTTCCTCAATATTCTGCACATATGAATTAGGAGCATGATAGTGTGGTTTTATTTCAGTACTGCATGAAGGCATCCTTTATTCTAGGTATAGGCGTATTATATGTCCTCAGCGCGGTCAGAGGACCCGCAGGCGGACTCTTGGCCTGATTTGGTGGTATAGTTTCAAGTACCCGATCTACTACTTGATTTTGTGCTGATATGACGGGGTCCATTCATATGGCGGAGAGTGAGTGTATGAACCCTGACTTCACCAAACTCATGCTTTTTGGATTTCTTCCTACTCTACTCCGTTTTGACCCGGCTCTGACGTGGCACTGGTTGTATCGTTTTCAGAACTTTCGCCCTTTGCATGATAAAGGTTTTCGCACGTTGTAGATTTAGGACAGGTACAGGGGTTTACCCCGGGGTTTCCAACGGACCTTCCGGGTTTGGGTGCAAAATCCCACTTTAAACTGCACACAATCGATTTCAAACCTTCAACCTGTACTCGGGGCGCAAGATCCCAACGAGGGGTTTCATCCCTCGAAACGTAACTCGGGAATCATAATCCCGGGCCGTTACAAAAACTATGAATACCAATGAATAATAAATCTAGATCTGCTTCTATCAAAACCAACAAAATCCCCAATTCAATTCGGATGAATCACCTTCAAATCATCTTTGGGTCGTGCACACTCTCCATTCCATTGGATCACCTTCGTATGAATCCCCAATTCAATTCGGAAGAATCCCCAATTCAATTCGATAAATTTATAAAGGATTATTATTATAATACACCTTTGGATCACCTTCGGATGAATCACCTTGAAATCATCTTCAAACTTGCCGTCGTGGTCAGAGGCCGCACTTGCCGAATGCGGATTTTAGAGGCCATCGCCGCCGGAATGACCTTCCGATGAATCAGAGGCCGCCGGATCCTGGCTAGGGAGAGGAGTCTGGCGAGGTGAGGCGCCATTATCCCACCGCTGTCGGATTTCAGAGGCCGCCGCCGCAGGATTTCAGTGGCCACCAAGATCGACATCGCCTCTTCACCATCTCTTCTTTGCCGCCGTTGGTTGGCATAACCCTCATCGCACCGGATCCTGTCAAGGGAGAGGACGGTCGTAATTTAACCTCCAAAGACAACGGCGAAAGCTTGGAGTAGCCAAACAAGAAGCGGAGGATATGGAGAACAAATAGAAGCGTCGAGCCGCTAACTCGGGGATCTTCAAGAACTTTAAACAATCTAGGGTTGGAGGACAACCAAAGACAGGCAGAGAACTCTAGATTGCGGCTAAAAGGTGAGACAGAAAACATCCCATCGACACCATTAAAGAGTCCGAGATGATAGACTGATGAATTGGGGGATATATCTCAGCTAGAAGTTCATAATCGAACTCGAAAATGAGTATTCTAAAACCTAGAAATCAACACGAAGGTAGAATGATTGATTCGAAGTATGATAGAACAAGGAATTTGAATTAGAGAGTTTGTGAGATTGGGACTTGGGGCACTACTACGTATGGTGTTATCTATGACATTTAAAAGATGACGTTTTCCTAAAAATGCCATTAAAGATACCTTTTTACGACTTTTACCTAAAAAACGTCATGAATTTATATAATACAATTTATTTATGGAGTTTTACAAACGTCATAAAATTGATGGCGTTTGCAAAACGCCATTTTATTAAAACTAAAATTTATGAACTAAAATTTATGGCGTTTGGAAAACGCCATCAAATTTATGGCGTTCTTAAAATGTCATAAAATTAGGGGAAATTTTTTTAGTCCAAAATTTTGGGCCAAATTATTGAGAGGCAAAAGGGAAAAGAAGAAGCTATAACCTAAATTCATTCTCTCTTCTAAAGGTCTACTATCGCTCTCTATCTCTCTCCTCTCCCAATTCATTCCCCCAAATCTATGACTCATACAGAGAAGCAATCCGCGACTCCGGTTGCCATCCCTCACTGTCGCTCGTGCCGGCACCACCCCAACCTCGTCGTCTCCTCCTTTGGCCTCCATGGCCATTCCTCTCTCTCGGGTCACCCTCGCCAGATCTATTGGGAAGGGCACCCTAGTGAAGAGGGATGTTCAGTTACAAGTTTTCCAAGGTCTAAGGTAAATCACAATCTTTAGTTTACTAGTTATAACCTTCAATTGACGGAATTTGAAGGTAATATCGTTCTTCAATTTTATTTTTTTCAAATTAGGGTTCTTCAAACTGGAAATCAATTTAGGGTTTCATTTCCTAGGAAAATACATTGTGATTAAGAAGCTAATATAAGCCATGTTTTCAGATTCATTGGTTTTCCTCAACTTCCACGGTACTGGTTTTCAGATTTTAGCTCCATCTCAAGTAAGCCCATGTTTTCAGATTTTTTTTATTTCCCTCAACTTCCTCTCTACATATGTTCTTTTCAATGGCTGTTTATGTCGTGCGCTAACACTTCATGATCTCTTGAAGCATTTAGTTATGTTTTGAAGCCAACTTATTTATTGTATATTTGGTATTGACACAACCGAATACATTAATTGACTATAATGAACACCTTGTTCCGAGCCAGATAGTGGATTGTACATAATGTAGCATTATTTTAAAGTTGGGAATGAGAGTCATGTACCAAGTACAAGTTGATGGTTGGGAATAACTTTTTGGCCAAATTGCAGAAAACCACCCTTTAAATATGCTGTTTTGCGTGAAACCACCCCTTAAAACGAAAATTTCAGAAAACCACCTTTTAAAACCGTTTTGTTTGCAAAGTCACACCCATCACCCAATTTTCGTTAATTAAATGTTAAAGTGTGTGGAAATTTAATTATACCCCTTATTATTATTATTATTATACTCATTTTAATTGATATTAGTTGATATTTAACTTTTAACATGTTTTTCAAAAGCAAAAAACACTATAAATATAAAAAAATGTTTTTTTTTAAATAATTTCATACTTACAAAAAAACTTTATAAAAAATCGATGTGTAATTTATGTTTTATACATATAAAAAAATGTGTAATACTAGGGCCACTTGAAGAAAATAATTTTTTTTAAAATAATGTTTCATATAGTTTTTATTATTCTAAAAATGTATGTGGAATAGTGAACCTATTTTAGAATAATAAAAACTATATAACATATCATTTTTTTAAAATTTATTTTCTTTGAGTAGCCCTTTAGTAATATACACTTTTTAAAATATACTCCGTATAAAACATCAATCATATCTATTTTTTATAGAGTGTTTTTACTGATAATTATGAAATTATATTTAAAAAATGATATTTTATTAAAAAAATTACTTTTGAAAAACATGTTAAAAGTTAAATATCAACTAATATCAATTGAAATGAGTAAAATAATAATAATAAGGGGTATAATTAAATTTCCACACACTTTAACATTTAATTAACGAAAAATGGGTGATGGGTGTGACTTTGCAAACAAAAAGGTTTTAAAGGGTGGTTTTCTAGAATTTTCATTTTAAGGGGTGGTTTCACGCAAAACAGCATATTTAAAGGGTGGTTTTCTGCAATTTGGCCTAACTTTTTTGGTGTTACTTATTCTCCAGTTGTTTTCATCTATATAATTACCTCTAAGTTTGCATTTATGTGTTTTCATGTGTTTTCTCGCTGTAAAGTCTTCCTCCCAGGAGAGTTGCTGATTTTTCTTGCTCATTGTCTCTTTTTTTTTTTTGAGATTTTTCTCTTCTAAATCGTGTAATTTGTGTCTATGTTTTCATATTACTTGTTATAGTATCATCCTTGTGTGTTATCTTTCTACCTTGATAGGAAGGAAGTATTCCTTATTGGCACTTATTTATGATAATGTCTTTGTTTTCATGACTTATCTTGATTTGTGATATAAAAAAGTGTCATTTATTTATTCTTTTTTCCCTTTATGTCATCAATTATTGAAAGAAAACCAACTGAAATCGACCCTTTTTTTTTACAGTATGCTCGTAGAAACTGTGTTCAACGTTGGTGTAATCAGAAAAGGATTTGACTTGTGAGATATGTCATCAGGTATTCCATGCTTATTTCTTTGTCATGCTCATTATTTCTATCTGTCATGCTTCTTGGGTTGGTTTGTTGAATAGACCATGGGCGTTTGTTCAGTGGCTAGTAAAGGCTCCAATTGAGGAAGAGTGAGATTCGTGATTTTTTAAAAGAATTTTTAATCATTATTATCTTATTTTTGTTTTGTTGAATTAGCTTCATGTTTTGTGGGTATTGTTTGAACCATTTCTTTGGTCCTTGTGACACAGCTATGTGCTAATGGCTGAGCCTGATCACATATTTTTACGGCCTCTGCCTAATTTGGCTGCTGGAGGACACCCTGCTGCTTTCCCCTTTTTCTACATTAAACCCGATGAAAATGAGAAAATCATCAGGAAATTCTATCCCGAGGAAAATGGACCAGTTTCAAATGTTGATCCAATTGGCAATTCTCCGGTAATTATCGAGAAGGTACCCTTTTTTCTTCATGTCACTACAAATGGTGCCTCTAGAGCTTCTTTTTTTTTTTTTGCTTCTTTTTAAGCTATACTGAATAACTACGCACATGATCTGCTGGCAAAGATAGCTCCCACTTGGATGAATGTTTCACTAAAGATGAAAGATGACCCAGAAACTGACAAGGCTTTCGGATGGGTGTTGGAGATCTAGGAACTTACTCAAATACTGTTACATTTGGTTTCTATTTATGACATTTTCTTATCTTTGACACCTTGTTCTTCCATTGGATAAAGGTATGCATATGCTGTTGCATCTGCGTTGCACGGTGTGCAACATATTCTCCGGAAGGACTTTATGTTACAGGTTTTTTCAGCTTCTCTTGTTATTTCTTTAGTTAGCTTATGCAGACACTTTTCTGAGTGTTTTTTTTTATCTGATTTTAAGCCACCATGGGATCTAGAAATTAAAGACATGTACATTATTCACTACACATATGGATGTGACTTGAACATGAAGGTAAGCATTCTCAATTCAAACCTGTTTATCTGAAGTTATCTTGTAACTTTAGATTGCTTGTAGTTTTTTCTATTCCAGACTTGCAGTGTATTCTGTAGATCTTCTTTCTTCTTCTTTAAGTGTAAAAAAAAACCAGTTGAAGTCATTAAATAGCTAATCGCCTAATCTATCATTTTATTATCATCTAATTTACTAGGTGGATGCAGGGTGAGCTCACCTACGAGAAAATTGGTGAATGGCGATTCGATAAGAGATCATATCTATGCGAGCCTCCTCCTAAGAACAACCCCATGCCCCTTTTAATATGTAAGGTCCAAATGAACCCTTAGTGTTTTATGCATTACATAAATTTTTATATGATATATTGTGATACTTGTTTGATGCAAAAGAATTCTTGACCTTTGAATACATATGTGTTTATTTAACAACTTGATGCTATGTTTAATGTACCTTAAGCTCCCCACTTAGTGTTTTTGAAAACTAGAAACGCTTAAGCGTCCTTGAAATTTTGGTGCTTAAACATATTGTGCTTAAACTATAAATCAGGGATGTACATTCATGCTAGTTTGAAAATAAGTCCTCATAGCACTAAAACAAATATGATTTAACATTCAGACTACTCCTCATTTATAGACAAAAATAATGCTTCAGATAAATTCCTTCACGTCAGTGAGCTAGATATTGACTTGCCAACATAAAAAAAAATTACTTACTATGAATCAATTAACCAAGACGAGATATAAATATTACTTGATGACTCTTAGAGCTAATCAGTTACTAATTTGTAGCATTTTTCATCTATCTTAAGTTTCCTCAATTATTGTTATGTATGTGTGGATGATGTGATTGCCACTGTTCTACCTCACTGCTTCATGTTGAGTGCTTCTATCTATTTTTCCTGTTTGACTTCAGTTTTCACATTCTATAGTGTAAGTGCTAAGCTGGATAAAAGTCTCAGCTAGAGCATATTTCCAATCCGGAGGTGGTTGCAATTCCTTTATATTTGGTTTATCTAATTCCTTAGTGCTATTTCAAACGAATGTTTCATTTTTTGTTCTCTTCTGATTGTAATGTCATGTTCACATGCAGACATATGATGGTTGGGGATGGATCAGCGGAATGTGAATGTTCTCACCAGAGAATAATGTGATGACATCGATCGATAGGTTTATTTTTCCTGCTTGTTTCTTGAAGTTCCTTGTCTTTGATTGATTTGGTTTTTGTTCGTTGTGCAAACCAGTACATTGTTGCTTAAGGTGATTTTTGGATTAAATGATCTTATGAAAACATTGATATGTAAAATTATCATTTGTGGCCCGACTTTGTGAGTTTATTTTGATTAATTTGGTTATATAAGTTTCTGTATGGTAGTATGGACCATGGTTAATTGGAATTTATGGCTTGGAGTGTATTACTGAGCAGGTCATACTTCTGGATAACCGAGGGACCTAATTTTTTTTAAAATAAATGAAATTCCATGGCGTTTGTAAAACGCCATGGATTGGGTAGTTTTTATTTTTTTAATATGAAAAGGAATTCATGGCATTTTAAAAAAGCCATGGATTCTATGCCTTTTCGATATTATAAAAATACCATGGCGTTTATAAAACGTCATGGATAGCTTTTTCTATGGCGTTTGGAAAACGACATGAAAATATGGGTAAGAGCACGACGTCACCTTCCTCGGCGTTCAGGCATGTCGTTTAAAAATGCCATCTTAATGGTTTTATGACGTTTTTCAAACGCCGTAAAAGGCTATGTTTCTACTAGCGGGGAGTGGTTTTCTGAAATTCATTGGGGCTCGTTTGGTATTGATATTTAGATATCAAGATATCGATATCGGTATCGATATCAAGATATCGATATCGGTATCGATATCAAGATATCGATATCGGTTTATATCTTGATATCAAGTGATATAGCCTGAAAAATCAGTATATCAAAATAGCCTAAAATTAATATCTAGATATCAAGTGATATCGATGTCTAACAATATCAAACACAGATATCGGATATCACTTGATATCCTGTGGATATCAAACACTAGATATCGATATCACTTTTAAGTGATATCAATATCTAGGCGTACCAAACACTAGATATCAGATATCGGGGATTGATATCTGATATCTGATATCTAGATATCAATACCATTGATTTGCAAAATGCATGAAGAGGCAATTACATAGAGGCAATGACGGGTTCACCCTAAAATAAAATATTAAATCGGTTTAACATAGACCGGGTTAAACAAAATACTTAACAACACAATAAGATTTGGGAATGAGGAAATGGTAGAAACTAGACCAATTTTTGGGCTTAATTGCACAAATAGACCACAAGCCAAAAAAATTGGCCAAAAATAACCTCTCTACACCCATGCAAATATAACAACCGGTTTTTTTGAACTATTTGTAACCAGCTGTAGAGGGTGCGGGATTTCTCAAATTAAAACAAGGAGGAAGGGAGGGAGAGAAGCGGTTACAAAGCGACAGACAGAGAGAGACGAAAAACTGGAGAGAAAGGAGGAGCGACAGGAGGAAGAAGCGGTTAAAGAAGAAGGGCCATCAATCACTGCCAAGGAGGAAGGAAAAGGTTGAAGACAAAGACGAAGGTAAGCTATTGTGGAGTTTTTGTTTGAGTTGCGAATTTGGGGTAATGGGGGTGCGGTTACATGCGGTTTTGTGAAGAAATTGAGACACCGGGGTGCCATTGTAGTTGCCTAGTAGTAGAGGAATGAAGTAGGAGGGGTTAGGGGTGCCATTGTGAGTCGATTTTGGGGAGGTGGGTGCGATTAGGGTTTGTGGGTGTCGGGAAAAGGATGGGTAAGGGTTAGGTGATGTTGGGTTAGAAATTAGGGACAAAAGGGCAAGGAGGGGGTCGGATGGGTAGGGAATCCACAAGATTGGGGGTAATTGGTAGGGTATATGTGCACATGTGGTAGGACGGATTATCGAAGGTTGTGTCTGAAATTGTAATAGCAGATTTCATAGGACCGAGTAAAGAAATTGGCAGGATAAATTTGAACATCTGGTATCCCGAGTGGGGTGAAGGAATTTTGGGTTGATTGGTTTTTTAGTGTTGAAACCGTAAGTGCCCACCAAGTGTTTGATGAAATACCTAAAAAATATGATGAATAAATGGTGATTTGGTTTTGGTTAATCTCCTTGCCTATATGATGTGTTGTGAAAGAGGTAAAATGAAGAAAACAAGTAAGACATGTTGGTATGACAGAGTAGGTGTTTGGCTATATGTTTGAAACTTAATGTGTGAGAGTATACTTCCACTTTGATTAAATGCCTATATGTATGATGAATTGTTGGTTAGTTGGTGTTGGTGAATTACTTTGGCTATCTCTTGGGTTGGGAAAGAGGTAAAATAAACCAAACTTGTATGAAATTCAAAAATGGTAGGACATAAAAGGATGGCGGAGTTGGTAGGAAAATAATATTCTATTGGTAGGATACATTTACACTTTTGGTATGACTGATGAGGTGATCTGAATGTCTGAATGCATGTGTGTGGTGATTGTGTTGCAGGTACCCTTTGTGCAATCACCATAAAAAATGACAAAGGCCGAAAAGAGGAAAGCAAAGGCAGGACCAAGCAGCCAAGGGGTAAGGAAACTGAGATAGTTCCCTTGTTTTGGTAGTAATGCTTGGGAATAAATTTTGGAACCTAAGAGTCTTACATGTGTTGCAGGCTATGTTGGTTGTGGTGGAGAAAGACCACTTCAGCGACAGGGCATTATCACATGTCATTTTTTACCTCCTGGACGAACTTGACTTAACCATCGATCGTGATGGTGTCAAGGCCCTCACGAAGAGCCAATTTGGAGGCATCGTGAAGATGGGGTCCAGGAACAAGTTCGCTGCACAACTGGTGCACTTTTGCCTCCTGTGGCAACTTAAGACCCGGAAGCAACACGAGACGTGGTACTCCATCTAGGGGCATCACGTACGATTCTTGCTTCACGAGTTCACGTTGATAACGGGGCTAAACTTCACACCACTCCCTAGGGATGTGATGGAGGGGGATCACAAGGACGCCATATACCGACCGTTCAAGAAGGAGAAGGTAAGTCTGAAGGAAGTCGAGAGAGCTTGGGAGCACGAAAAACAGACGGACTTGGGCTCCCTAATGAAAAAGTACAAGCTTGCCCTCCTAGTCATTGTGGAGGGCATTCTTTTTGGCTTGGAGAAGAAGACACAAATTAGAGGGTGGGTGGTTAAGCTGCTGTTGGAGGACACGACGCGCTTTCTGGAATTTCCTTGGGGTCGACTGGTGTACGAGAGGCTACACGAGAGCTTGGCCGGGACGTTGAAGGACTTGGTGGCTGCAAAAGCTCACCTGAAAGATAGGCCAACGTACGCGCTATACGGGTTCCTCATGACCTTCCAGGTTAGTCAAGTTCTGAAAAAGGGTCAAAACCTTTGCCATTTCAGATTATGTGTGACTATGTGGGATGCCAAATAGGCAATTATATCATGCCAATAGTCTATTTCTATCTTAGCAAATCTATCAAGTTGACCTACAAACTGTGTATTTCTATCTTACCAAATCTATAAAGTTGTCATGCAAACTGTCTATTAATATCTTACCCAAATGTGTGTGCATTTGTGGGTGTATGAGTGCTTTCCAGAGATTGGGAATCATTTTGGGCGTAGCATCGACGACACCATCATCCCGAGGTGTCTGAGATGGGAAACCCCAAACTCCCACATCCGATATGAGAACGTGAAGTCCTTCCTGAACCTTGACGACCCTACCGACGACGTCATAGATGAACATGTTAGGCTCATGAAGCCAGAGCCCATCTTGCACCCAACCCACAAGGAGAAAGATGCCTACCCGCAATCATCGTACAAGAAAGACTCTCCAGACGTCTTCTTTGATAAGATTGTGGGCGAGCACATGAGGGCCCGGAGAGAGAAGCGACGACAAGAGGATGCCATTGTTGGACCCAGTCAGGGAACCAGCCAGTCAGGGTCAGATGCGTCGAGCGTCGGTTTGGAGATCCGGATTGTGGCGAAGCTTGAGGCTCTCTACAAGGGCATGATGGTCGAAATGGGGAGCAGGCTCAAGGTGCTTGAAGAGAGGATCAGTGAAGTTTCTAGAGATTGCAAGAAGGCTTTATCTAAGAGGGGCGGCAAGGGAAAGGTATGTGCTTCTTTACCCATCATATGTGCAATTGGTAGGATAGTGTTGATGTGTTGGTATACCATAAAAAGCGAAATGGTATGACATATATGTGCAAATGGTAGGATAGTGTTGATGTGTTGGATTCCCCATAATATGCGAGTGAATGACTGCATCTCCTTGCAGGAGTACGTGTCTTTGGATGACGATGTTGTTGAGAAAGATTTTGACAAGGTTGAGGAGGATTTGGTTGACAAGGACAGTGAAAATGTTGAGGACAAGGCGGAAGAGAATGAAGAGTTGAATGCTGATGACAAGGGGTCGGGCAAGCTGGGAGAGAACGTTGAGGATAACACATCGGAGAAAGAAGAGCTGAACTCTGATCTTAAGGGGCATGGCATGTGCACTGTTGACGAGGTTAAGGACAAGGTTGAGGAGGAGGAAAAGGAGGGTGACCATGACAAGGACTAGGAGAGAAGGTGGTCAAGGCTGAGGATCAGAGTAACAAGGGAGACATGGGTGGGGACGTGAAGGGCAAGGAGGCTGGAAAACAATCTGCAATGGAGGGTTCAAAGGGTGAGTCTGATGAAGAGGCTGGGGAGGAAAAGGTAAACCTTACTTGTTGGTAGGATAGGTTGCCCCTTTTGGTAAGATAGATGTAGCATTTTGGTAGGATATCAAAGTTAGTTGTTTTTGGTACGATAGAATTACCTAGAGTGGTAGGATATATTTACCCTGTTGGTATGATATTTTAAGCTTTTTGGTAGGACATTGACAACTGTTTCAAACTAACTCGGGGATGTGTTTGATTGTTAGGAGTCAAGGTTCGATAATGTAAAACAAAGTAATATAAAAAGATACTCAAGAAGGGGGGTAGAATAGAGTATGTCGGTTTTTCGCAGATAGTCTCAAGACTTTTGAAGCTCGTGCAAAACCCTTTGAGATTAGACTTATTCTTTTCTCTGAAAACCTGAATCACAAAGATAAACAATTCGAACCAAGTGCGGAAATAAGGTAAAGCAGTAAGTAAAGGACGCAATGAGTTGTTTACGAGGTTTGGCACGAACTTGGCCTACGTCTCCGCCTAGGGTTCTTCCACAACCCTAGGATTCAACCGGCTTTTATTGATTCACAAGACTTAGGATCCTAATAGCTCACCGAGAAGCCTCTCTCCTATACAATTGCAATCTAGTCAACTCACGTTCCCTTGGAGTCCTAGACCAATCTAGAAGAGCCCCACCTCTCTATGCTATCTAGTACAATCCTCGTACACTTAGTGAATCAATCGCCTAGTGTCCACTTCCTGAGTTACAAACTCTCGAGTATAACACTATCACGAAATATATCTTATAAGCTCACTGTGTAACTCTCAAATGCTTTGAAAAGAAATAACAAACTCTTAAGAACTAGCAGAGAGCACACGAAGAAGACAGATCTCGCTTGAGGGCTTGAGTGTATGAATGCTTGTGTTCAACGAATGTCCTCCTGTCTTCTCTTCTTTCTTTCCTTTATAGAGAACAAATCGGCACCTCCAAAGAAGAATCTTCTCTTCAACGGCTAGGTTGATCATGGCCATCTTCGAGATCTTCTATAGTTGGAAAGTTTGAAGCCATGATCTCCGATTGTGTCCTTCTCATCTTCATGCTTTAAGGAAGGAGATAATTTTCGAAAAGCTTCCTGAAATGTTAGAATATAATATCTGGAAGCATATAATAATATAAGATAATATTCGAGCATAATAACATAGAGTACAGGTTTTGTGTTTCATCAACACAGTTGTAGCTTCAAGACCTTTGACACAGACTGTGTGTCAAAGTCTTTGAAACCTTTTCTGATTTTCATCAAGGGAGTGGAGTTATCAATCTCCCCCTTGATGAAAGACAAAACTTGTGCATCCTTGCAACTTAGTCAAGCAGATATATCATAAGCAAAATCGGACTAAGTATCTGCAAGGGTTAGACAAATATTGGATCATAAGTTTTCAAAGTCAACGAGAAACGAGAAACATCCAACAAGGTAAAACAAAACAAGGTCTTCCAAGACCCTTGGTTCACAGCAGTTTCAAAGTCTAAACCATCAAACCATCTCCCCCTTTTTGTCTTTCAACAAAGGGAGGAGCGTGAAAATATTCTCTAAAATCAGACTTACCAAAACAATTATAAATTCAAAAAGATCCTTTCAAATCTTAAAGGCAAGAAAATATTTATCCGATTTTAAAATAATCTCCACAAATAAACTATACTCAAATAAAATAAAATCGGTAACAAATAAAGAAGGTTAAAAATACATTAAAAATATATTTGATCAAATATCTAATAAGATATCAACCAAACATATGATCCGTTATATGTGCTCTACCATTCAGTTCACAACCTTTGAAATGAGGTTCAAGGATCTTGACACTGAGTAGAATTTATCTTTCGTAAAGGGAAAGCTCCCCCTATGAAAGTGCATCCTTGTTAAGCACCAATCTCTCGTCTAATGAAGGTGAACATGTTCTTTCACTACTAAAAAAACAGGAAATAGCTACAGATGGTTAGCCACGGATTACATGCGACTCTGTATTCGTGGCCATTAGCGATGACATTGGCCACGACTGTTCCTGACCGTGGCTATATTCGTGGCTAATACTCATCCTGGTATGGCATGCCAAAACATTCGTGGCTATTAGCAACGACCCAAATGCTCGTAGCTGATTTCGACGAACGTAGCCACAAATAGGATTATTGTGGCTGTTTTCGACGCTGATATGGCCACAACACATTATCCGTCGCTAAATCGGTGGCTATTAATCATCGAAAATCAAATGAACATATGTGGTGAGTGGTTCTTGGGTCACTAATTGTAGGTGGGCCGGATATATATCATGAATTGGCTATCCGATAACACTCAATCCGTGGCTAAATCCGGGTACAAACTCTCCCAAAATTTATGGGCTCGGCCCATTAAGCTAGTGAAAGCCAAATTATCTTATCTCAGTCCATTGAATAAAATGGTGATTTAGCGACGATTATATCCGTGGCTAAATCCGTGGCTAAATCAGCCCAAATATGACTATGTTTTCCTCGATTGGCCCATTGACGAGCCCAAATATGCCTATGAATTTTTTTTTTTATATAAATTAACAAGTGTTGAAAAAAAAAATATATTAACTAATTAATAAATTCTAATGAGAATATTATAACTATAAGGGTTTGTTTTGAGTAAAACACATATAAGTGACTAATAAATGTTTAATAAAACCTTATATTAAGTAATAAATTCTTATTAGAACACTATAAGAGTATGTTTTGAGGAAAATTGATATAAGTTACTATTGAATGTTTAATAAAATTAAATTGACTAATAAATTCTTATTAGAATATTATAAGGGTGTTTTGAGGAAAACTCATGTAAGTGTCTAATAAATGTTTAATAAAACATTATAGTAAGTAATAAATTCTTATTAAAATACTCTAAGAGTATGTTTTGAGTAAAACTCATACAAGTAGCTAATAAAACCTTATATTAAGTAATAAATTCTTATTGGAATACTCTAAGAGTATTTTTTGAGTAAAACTCATATAAGTAGCTAACAAAACCTTTATTTCTTACCTTGACCCCATTACAACCTATGAAAAGACCTCATGATTTATGTTTTTGTGCATAGTCCAAGTGATGGAGAGTTAGACACTAATTCAAGCTTATGGTAGATGAGTTTTCAAGATTTGAGCTTGAACGGAATATTTAACCTTAAACACAAGAGTGTGAGCGTTCCACATGAATATGTCCTATGTGAGGTCTTGGAGTTGATGTCTTGACTTGTCTCTTGAATGGTTTGCTTGTTCTTGTTTTGAACCCAATGTCTTGATCTAAGTGAGAAAATGCATATCTTGGATAGAAATCGAAATCCTTCTTGTGAAATCTTTACACTTGTTCTTGCTTGAGGACAAGCAAGGTTCAAGCATGGGGTGATTTGATGACATCTAATTTAGTCATATTTTAGGGTTGCATTTGCATATTAGTTTAGAACATTTTCATGCATATTTATCATATTTTATACTTTATGTAGTTTATTTTGCATTTTTGGAGTCTACACCGAGTTTTTATTGATTTCAGGCACTTTGGAAGCGATATTGTCGAAATTCAAGTTTTAATATGGAGCGGCGATGATATTGGATTGGACTTGAGGAGCTAAATTGTCAATGGTGGAAGTTTCTAAACTTGAGGGTTGTTTGATGGAATTAACTTTATAATTGGGTGTTGGTTAGATTTTAATTATTTAATTTTGGTGGGCTGAAATTGTGATTTCATTAATTTCCTTTATATATATACTCCTATGAACAGAGGTACAAAGGGGGGCTCTTGTTCGGACTTGGGAGCGTTGCCGCACAGCCTTCGGCGGCTAGATTAGGTTTTAGTTAGTTTTGTTTCCTTTGTTTTCGGTATTGCACTTTGGATTGAAGACGAAGATTTCTGGTTTGCATCTTATTTTATGCATGTCTTTAATTTATTCTATTGTTTTCTATATTATGTTTAGCTAGATTTTCCGTTCTAGGGTTAGGGTGAACCCGACAATATCGCGAATTGTTTGATTTCGATGTTTGCTTGAACCTAGTCTGAATTCTATAAATTGATTTGATCCTAGTTGCTTAACCTAATTGATGTCAATCGATTAGAATCCTTTTTAGATTCGAGATGCTACCGCTGAGAATTGAAATTGGATATTTGGATGGACTTCATGAACCCGAAAGGAGAATTGTGTCTATTGGAACCCTAGGATTGAACTTGAGGAATCGACAATTGTTATTGTGACATTTAAACGATTGTTGAGGACTCTTGAGGATTAATAAATTATCGTAAATTCTTAGGTTTGAATCGGTTAGGCGGAACGCGACAGCGAAAGTTTAATTGATTTTCTCCTAAGGTCTATAAAGAACTTAAAGGGTTTAGATTTGGTTAATTTAGACACAATTACTACAACATGCGACAGCTGAGTAGTGATGACTTTAGATAATTTACCTTCAATTTGACATATTAAGAAGACGAAGTTCGAGTCAGCATCGGGTTGAATTCTTTGTGGCATTGTCGTGGGAATCTTTAACCCTGGAATTATTTCTCTTATATATTTTCTTCTTAATCTTTGCTTGTTTTCTAGGTTTAGTTGAAAATCAAATCTCTCCCATTTGGCTTAGCTTATTAGTTCTAGATAACGATTGATACATATATAATCCCCGTGATCGATATCCGTATACTGCAATTGATCTTGTATTCTTGCGAGGTTGGTTCAGGCTACACTATTCTTGTGTTGGTTTAGACCACATCAACATGGCCTTTTAACTTTTTGCACAAGTTTTAATAAAATAATTTACTGTTAAAAAAACATCATCATTCCACTAACTTTTTCAAAAACTTTATTATTTTGAAACACCCACTACACATTTTAACTAATCAAATTATTTTAAAAAGTCAACAACACACAAACCAATACAAATCATTACAACTTCCTACCTAGAAAACATAAAAGCCCATCTATTGTTGGACAAAAATTTACCTCTAAAAACCCATGTATTATTGGACGAAGGAAGTATTAAGTAATAAATTCTTATTAGAATACTTTAAGAGTATGTTTTGAGTAAAACTCATACAAGTAGCTAATAAAACCTTATATTAAGTAATAAATTCTTATTAGAATACTCTAAGAGTATGTTTTGATTAAAACTCATATAAGTAGTTAATAAAACCTTATATTAAGTAATAAATTCTTATTATAATGTTATAAGGTTATGTTTTGAGGAAAACTCATATAAGTAACTAATAAAACCTTATATTGACTAATAAATTCTTATTAGAATACTCTAGGAGTATGTTTTTAGTAAAACTCATATAAGTAGTTAATAAAACCTTATATTAAGTAATACATTCTTATTATAATATTATAAGGGTATGTTTTGAGGAAAACTCATATAAGTAACAAATAAAACCTTATATTGACCAATAAAATCTTATTAGAATACTCTAAGAGTATGTTTTGAGTAAAACTCATATAAGTAGTTAATAAAACCTTATATTAAGTAATAAATTCTTATTACAATATTATATGGGTATGTTTTGAGGAAAACTCATATAAGTAACTACTAAAACCTTATATTGACTAATAAATTCTTATTAGGATACTCTAAGAGTATATTTTGAGTAAAACTCATATAAGTAGTTAATAAAACCTTATATTAAGTAATAAATTCTTATTATAATGTTATAAGGTTATGTTTTGAGGAAAACTCGCATAAGTAACTAATAAAACCTTATATTGACTAATAAATTCTTATTAGAATACTCTAAGAGTATGTTTTGAGTAAAACTCATCTAAGTAGTTAATAAAACCTTATATTAACTAATACATTCTTATTATAATATTATAAGGGTATGTTTTGAGGAAAACTCATATAAGTAACTAATAAAACCTTATATTGACTAATAAATTCTTATTAGAATACTAAGAGTATGTTTTGAGTAAAACTCATATAAGTATTTAATAAAACCTCATATTAAGTAATAAATTCGATCTTATTACAATATTATAAGGGTATGTTTTGAGGTAAACTCATATAACTAACTAATAAATGTTTAATATGACATTATATTAGCTAATAAATTCTTATTAGAATACTATAAGAGTATGTTTTGAGTAAAACTCATATAGGTAACTAATAAAAACTTATATTAACTAGTAAATTCTTATTAAAATACTATAAGAGTATGTTTTGAGTAAAACTCATATAAGTAACAAATAAATGTTTAATTCGACTCTATATTGACTAAAAAATTCTTATTAGTATAGTACGTGAGTATGTTTTGAGGAAAACTCACATGAGTAATGAATAATTATTTGATAAAACCTTATATTAAATAATAAATTCGTATTAGAATACTGTAAAGATATGTTTTGCGGAAAACTTATATTTGTGACTAATAAATGCTTAACAAAACCTTATATTACGTAATAAATTATTATTAGAATACTATAAGGGAATGTTTTGAGGAAAACTCATATAACTAACTAATAAATGTTTAATAAGATCTTATATTAACTAATAAATTCTCATTAGAATAATATAAGAGTATGTTTTGAGGAAAATTTATACAAGTGACAAATAAATATTTATTAAAACACCTTATTAACTAATAAATTCTTATGAGAATACTATAAAAGTAAGTTTTGTGGAAAAATTATATAAGTAACAAATGAATATTTAATAAAACATTATATTAACTAATAAATGCTTATGAGAATACTATAAAAGTAAGTTCATAGGAAAAAAATATATAAGTAATTAATGAGTGTTGAGTTTTTTTTATAACTAACTAATATAAATTTTTATGAGAATACTATAGAAGTAAGTTTTGAAGAAAACTCGTACAAGTAACTAATAAATGTTGAATAAAATGTTAATTAATAAATTCCTATCAAAATACTTGTTTATTTTTACAATTTCCGATAAATTTTTAAAGAGTAATGTATTAGACTTTTTCTGGTTATTTGAAATCATATCTTATATTGTGAAAAAAAAAACAATTAAATCTTATTTTTTTTAGAAATATATGTTAGAGACTAAAAAAAATCATCCCTACTATGTACTACTGTATATTCTTCTTGATTTACAAAATGAATGTGGAAGAGAAAAAAAAAAGATGGGAATTGAAGCGCCAGAATGCCAAAAAAAATGATTTACAAAATGATTAATTTGCCTCCATTCACTGAAAAAGAATGTGGAAGAGAAAAAAAGAATGATTAATTTGCCTCCATTCACTGAAAAAGAATGTGGAAGAGAAAAAAAAAGATGGGAATTGAAGCGCCAAAATGCCAAAAAAAAATTGAATCTAAGGCGGGCCAGAATGTCAATTGAAGCGCTAGAAGAATTGACCCAAAAAAATCAAATTAAAGCGCCAGGATGCTAGTTGAAGCGGGATTGAAATTTTTTGGGGGACTATTAGGTCTCCTCACTCTGCCTTTATTCTTCATTTCTATCAATACAGCCGAAACCCTTCACCTCCCTCTCCCTCTTCTCTTCTGCAAATTTGTCCCCATGACTAGAATCCTCTTACTTCGCTTCCGAGTCCTCGCTCCATCACCGCTCTTGTCACCGTTTGCCTCTTATTCACCGATGCAAGCCTCGTCTTCTTCCCAATCGAAGCAGGTGAAGAACTCCTCCTCTTCCTCTTCTTCACCACTTGAATCAGGAGAAGAACTCCCCACCTTCTCCTCCTAATCGAAGCAGAAGAAGCTCCAAAGGTTGGTTGATGTTCATAAGTCTTTTTTTCTCCCATTCTTTTGCTACCATCTCTCTAATTGTTTATGATTTTTATTTGGCTGAATGATTATCAAAATCGCCGCCGTCCTTGTCGGAGCAATAACCGTCGCCGTCCACGCCGGAGCATCCACCGCTGCACCATTCGTCCTTCCCCCTTTCTCCCGCATAAAGCACCCTGGTCTCTCTCTCTCTCTCTCTCTCTCTCTCTCTCTCTCTCTCTCTCTCTCTCTCCTCTTGCAGGTGCTACAGATCTAGAACCACCACCATTGTTGCTGCTCTAAATTGGCCAGGCTTCAACCCTCGAGTGGCCAGGCTTCAATAACCGTCGCCGTCCACGCCGGAGCATCCACCGCTACACCATTCGTCCTTCCCCCTTTCTCCCGCATAAAGCACCCTGGTCTCTCTCTCTCTCTCTCTCTCTCTCTCTCTCTCTCTCTCTCTCTCTCTCTCTCTCTCCTCTTGCCGGTGCTACAGATCTAGAACCACCACCATTGTTGCTGCTCCAAATTGGCCAGGCTTCAACCCTCGAGTGGCCCTAATTTTCCTCGACACCAATCTACACGTACGGGGAAAGCTTCGGCTCATCTTTTTATCTGTCAACTCGATCTTATCTGATTGGATTTGTGCTGATGAACTTCTTGCTGCTTGGTTTTTTCCCATGAAAAAATTGGGCATCATAATCGATATTAAAAACTGTCAATTGATTATATGGCGCTATCCAAGGACATCACTTTCTTTCTGTGTCTTTTTCCTTCTCAATTTAGGGATGAAAGAGGTTTTTTTTTTCTGACCCATCTTCTCTCTTACAATGCAGAAGATGTTCAATCGTATGAACTGTTTCAGTGGACTGTTCACTGAAGCTGGTTAGTAACTTAGTATTCCATCAAGTTTTGTTTCTGTATGGTCTTCTTCTGGAAGATTCTTGGATTACTTGAGGTAATGGAGGATGAAGCCCTTGGAACAAAGTCCAGAAAATTACAAATAAAACTAGGTGCAGAGGTAAATTCAGTAAAATGGGAGATGCATGAAAGAGCTGAATTTCCTAGTCTTTAATATACATGATTTTGATTTCGTTTTTCTATTTCACACAAATTTCGTTTCCAGGTGGTATAAACTTAGATTGTCTAGATTTTTTAATACCTAATTTTGTTTTCGTTTACTTTCTTGCTCCAATCCTATTAAACAACATCTCAAAATACTTTATTTATTCTAAATACGTTGGGGATTACTAGTTGAATAATATTTTATTTCATCTTACAATATTGTAGTTCATCTTGCAGGCTGCTTCAGGTTATTGGGGTGTCAATTGGTTCAAGGAATGCTATAAACATGAGTTTGTGTCAACAAGAAATTGGATGTTTTGATTTGTTCATTTGTAGTTTGGGTTTTTTTGTATCTATAATATATTTTTTTTATTTTTGTACCCTATTTATGTATATTTAGATTTGTTATTGCTTTGGATGTATGTATAAAAGTTTTGTACATTTTTAAGTATATAAAACATTACTAATGAAATGAGCAACAACAATAGGAATGACAAATAATGGCGTTACCAACAACTCTAGCAACAACCTTAGCAACAACATTACCAATGAAACGAGCAACAACGATAGAAACATCATAGCAACGGCTTAGCCACGGAATCAACAAGGCTCATGACCTATTTGTAGAAACGAATCGAGCTACGAACATAGCCACGAATTCAGCAATGGCCTAATTCCGAAGCTGAATTCGTTGCCTTAGCCACGAGATTCAAATGTCAATCACTAGCCACGGGCTTAGCCACGACCTGACAATTCGTTGCTAAATCCATTGCTAAACAGCCGTCGCCATTAGTCACGAGGCATATGGCTACGGATGGCCCACCCGTAGCTATTTCCGTGGCTAAACCGGTTAGCCACGGTCATTCGTGGCCAATGCAGTTGCTATTTTCCATAGCTATTTCCTGCATTTTTAGTAGTGTTTGCCAAAGGCTTTGTGAAAATGTCAGCCCATTGATAATCAGTAGAAATAAAAGATATGGACACATCACCTTTTTTGACATGGTCTCTAATGAAGTGATGCCTTACATCAATATGTTTGGTTCTTGAATGCTGAACAGGATTCTTCGTGATTGATATGGCACTTGTGTTGTCACACTTAATGGGAATACATTTGAGTTTGATTCCAAGATCTCTCATTTGTTGAGCTATCCAAAGGATTTGGGAGCAACATGCTCCAGCTGCTATGTATTCGGCTTCGGCAGTGGATAGAGCAACTGAGTTTTGTTTCTTTGAATGCCAACTGATCAAGGATGCTCCTAAGAATTGGCAACATCCTGATGTGCTCTTCCTATCCACCTTATAGCCTGCAAAATCTGCATCAGAATACCCGATTAGTGTAAAATCTTTTTGCTTTGGGTACCATAAGCCAAGCTCCTTAGTGCTATTGAGATATCGAAAGATCCTCTTCACAGCCACGAGGTGAGATTCTTTAGGATCAGCTTGAAACCTAGCACACATGCAAACACTAAACATGATGTCAGGTCTACTAGCCGTAAGATATAATAAAGATCCAATCATCCCTCGATACTTCTTTTGATTGACACTCTTCCCAGTCTTGCCTTGATCTAGAGATAATGTTGAGCTCATAGGTGTCTTGGCTGCTTTGGATTGATCTATCTTGAATTTCTTCAAGAGATCCTTAGTGTACTTGCTTTGGTTGACAAAGATCCCTTTCTTGGATTGATGAACTTGTAGTCCCAAAAAGAAGTTGAGTTCACCCATCAAGCTCATCTTAAATTCACTGCACATAATGTCAGAAAATTCATTGCACAAAGATGTGTTAGTAGCACCAAATAATATATCATCAACATAAATTTGAATAACCAAAATGTCCTTTCCTTTGGTCTTGATAAAAAGAGTCTTGTCGATCAACCCCCTTTTAAAATCATTTTCTAAAAGATATTTTGACAAGCACTCATACCAAGCTCTTTGGGCTTGTTTCAAACCATAAAGCGCTTTGTCTAGTTTATAAACATGATTGGGAAATTCCGAACTTTCGAAACCCGGGGGTTGAGCCACATAAACTTCTTCCTCTAGGAAACCATTAAGAAAAGCACACTTGACATCCATTTGATATAACTTTATGCTCATAAAAGATGCAAATGCTAATAAAATGTGAATGGCTTCAAGCCTGGCTACGGGAGCAAAGGTCTCCTCGTAGTCAATACCTTCCTCTTGATTGTAGCCTTGGGCAACAAGCCTTGCTTTGTTCCTCACGATCTTACCATTCTCATCTAGCTTGTTTCGAAATACCCATCGTGTGCCAATGACTGATTGATGCTTTGGCCTAGGCTTCAAGGTCCAGACTTTGTTCCTTTCAAATTCGTTAAGCTCACTTTGCATAGCAATGATCCAATCTGGCTCTTGAAGGGCCTCATCTACCTTCTTTGGTTCTATAAGAGAAACAAACGCGTGAAAAGCACCAAGATCTTTAAATTTAGAACAAGTTTGAACACTAGATGTAGGGTCATAAATGATATCCTTTAATGAGTGTGATGAGGAGTATTTAAATTTTCTTTTGCTGGTCTCAGCTCCTTGATTCGTCACACTAGCAGGATTGATTTATGGTACATTTGACTCCGTGGTCCTATTAGGTTCAGTTACAGCAGTTTCTAACGTTTCAACACTGTTGGATTGGACACCAAGGGCTTTGGACGAATCTTCAACACCTTGGGCCAATTCTTCAGTGTTGAGAATCTGTTCCTGCATGTTCCTCTTCTCTGTGTTCTTGGTAGCAGCATCATCACCATCCTCGTTCTCTGCATGAATGTTAAGATCTATATCTGCAACACTTTCACTCAAAGAACCGTCATTGCACTCATCAAATATAACATGTATGCTTTCTTCAACTAACTGGGTCCTTTTATTGAAGATTCTATAAGCTTTGCTACTGGTGGAGTAGCCAAGAAATATACCTTCATCACTACGCGCATCAAATTTCCTAATGTTATCTTTTCCATTGTTATGAAAAAAACAAGTACAGCCAAAGGGTTTAAAATAAGATATAAGTGATTTGCGGCCTTTGAAAAGTTCATAAGGAGTTTTCTTTAAGATGGAATGAATAAGACAACGATTCAAAATATAGTTAGCTGTGTTAACAGCTTCAGCCCAATAGGTTTTAGGTAATGCATTTTCTAAAAGCATAGTCCTTGCCATATCCTCTAGGGTCCGGTTCTTTCGTTTCACAACCCCATTTTGTTGAGGTGTCCTAGGAGCAGAAAAGTTATGGGAGATGCCATATTTAGCACAAAACAAATCAAACTGAAGTTGATCAAACTCCCTACCATGATCACTTCGAATTGACACTATGGGCTCGTTTCTTAAAGTTTGCAACTCCTTACAAAGTTTTGAAAACTCAAATAAGGCCTCTGATTTTTCTTTTAAAAAAGCAACCCAAGTATATCTAAAAAAATCATCAACAACAACAAGCATGTACTTTTTACCATTGGGAGATTTGACTCGCATAGGACCACATAAATCCATATGTAAAAGTTCAAGGGGTCTAGAAGAACTTACAACCTTTTTGGGTTTGAAAGAGCTACGTGTTTGTTTACCTCGTGTGCATGCATTGCACATATCAATACCTTTGAAGTCCATCTCATGTAGTCCTCTTACAAGCCGTTTGGACACAAGCTTCTGTAGTGTATGTGGACTCACATGACCGAGTCTCCTATGCCAGAGCTTTGGATCATCTGTCAAAGCCTTTAGACAGGTTAAGCTTCCTTGTGCAACTTGATCAGCATTTACAGCGTATATATTGTTGTAACGATATGCAGTCAGTATAACTTCACCTGTATCTTCTCTGCACACTAGACATCTTTTCTTGTTAAATATGACATTATTGCCACTATAACATAATTGAGAAACACTAAGCAACTTATACTTTAAACCATTCACAAGATAGACATTTTTAATACTATGGTTGGAATCACTCCCAACGCTACTAATACCAACGATGTCACACTTTCCTTTGTCACCAAGAGTGATTGTTCCTGTGGATTGCTCCTTTAGATCATGAAAGAGAGAACTCTTTCCATTCATATGTCTCGAGCATCCACTATCAATAATCCATTTGTGCTCCTTCACTTTGGTGATCTCCTGCAAAACAAACATCAACCTTTGTGGCTAGACCAATACGCAAATTTGGATCAATTATTGGGGTAAACCATATTTGGTAAAATAGTGCCTTTGGGGACCCAAACTTGTGTTATCTGTTCTTTTCTCAAATGAACAGGAAATGTATTGCGAATGATATATGGATCCTTTCTTCTATAGGGGCAGGTCTCTTTTACATGTCCCTTTCTAGCACAGTGGTGACATATAGGAGAGGTTCTGCTTCCTTTTGCCTTTACAAAAGTGGTAATGTGCTGCTTTTTTAAAAACCTTGGATTGTAACCAATACCACTTTTGTTTAGAGAACTTTGTTGCTCACCCAACATCCTATCAAGAGTGCCTTTGGATTTGGTAAAACTTATGAGGGCTGTCTGTTGGTCTAGAATCTTATTATTCAGGGAGATCTTCTCGTTCTCTAAGTCATGATGTTCACTTCTTAGAGAGGAGAGATCTTGCATGAGTTCAGATTTCTCTGAGTTAAGAGTCTTGACTTTAATGTCAAGACCTGAATAAGAAGCTTCAAGACTTTTGATCCTCATAGACAGATCCTCAATAGTTCTTTCCTGTTCCACAGTTTTCTTAATAAGAGTGTTAGTTTGGGCAATAAATTTCTCTTCATTGGCAATCATATTAGAAAGAAATTCCGATAATACCTCTTTTGGACTTGCCATAAGTTCTCTTACAGTTACCTCAAGCTTCTCATCGTGGGATTCATCTCCTAAGGCCATAAGACACCCATTGGCCTTCTCATCATCGAAGTCAGAGTCAGAATCACTCCAAGTTGCTACCATGGCTTTCTTTTTCCATCTATCACCCTTCTTGGACTAGCTCTTCGTCTTTTGAGGGCAGTCTTTTACAAGATGATCTATTTCACCACATTCAAAACAAGACAAAGGTTTAGTCTTCTTATCATATTTGTTGTATTGAGACTTACCTCAAAATTTTGAAGACTCTAATCCATCCTTGTTGTTGAATTGTTTATTTATTTTGAGGATTCGTGCAAGGCCTCTTGTGATAAGAGCAAAAGGATCATCCTCATCTTCGGAATCAGATCCATCTTTGGGCTCATTCTTCTTAGACTTGAGCGCCAAGTTCTTAGTGCTTGTTGGAAGTTCTCCATCGTCTTCATTAAGGATCATCTCATGAGTGATCAGCTTCCCAAGCAAGTCATCAAGGGGCAGAGTGGTGAGGTCTTGAGCTTCTTCTATGGCTGTTACTTTAGGACCCCACTTTTCTTTTGGGAGGCACCTCAATATCTTCCTTACTTTCTCAACGTTTGTAAAACTCTTGCCAAGAGAGTCAAGGTTGTTGGTGATTTCTGTGAATCGTGTGAACATGGCCTTGGTTGACTCATTAGACTTCATTTTGAAAAGCTCATACTTTCAAAGAAAGATACTGATCTTGGTGTCCTTTACTTGGCTGGTTCTTTCATAGGTGATGACCAGCTTGTCCCAAATCTCTTTAGCTGACCTACAAGATGAAATACGATTAAACTCATCAGTGCTAAGACCACAATAAAGTAAGTTAACAGCCTTGTAGTTTTTGGAGACAAGTTCAAGATCTGCTTGGATGTATTCAGACTTCTTCTTTGCAATTTTGGTTCCATTTGGTCCGTCTTTCTCTGGAATCTTCGGACCATCCTCTATAATGTTCCAAAGTTCCAGATCTTGATCTATAATGAACATCTTCATCAATGATCTCCAGTGGACAAAGTTGTTTCCTACAAAGAGTGGTGGTCAAATGGTAGACCTTCCCTATGCAAATCCTCCGCTTGATTCACCAGACATGATCAAAAACTCAAAAGATTGTTAGATCGAAAGCAGTGAGTAAAGCTCTGATACCAATTGAAGGTTCGATAATGTAAAACAAAGTAATATAAAGATACTCTAGAAGGGGGGTTGAATAGAGTATGCCGGTTTTCGCAGATAGTCTCAAGACTTTTGAAGCTCGTGCAAAACCCTTTGAGATTAGACTTAGTCTTTTCTCTGAAAACCTGAATCACAAAGTTAAACAATTCGAACCAAGTGCGGAAATAAGGTAAAGCAGTAAGTAAAGGACGCAATGAGTTGTTTACGAGGTTCGTCATGAACTTGGCCTACGTCCCCGCCTAGGGTTCTTCCACAACCCTAGGATTCAACCGGCTTTTATTGATTCACAAGACTTAGGATCCTAATAGCTCACCGAGAAGCCTCTCTCCTATACAATTGCAATCTAGTCAACTCACGTTCCCTTGGTGTCCTAGACCAATCTAGAAGAGCCCCACCTCTCTATGCTATCTAGTACAATCCTCTTACACTTAGTGAATCAATCGCCTAGTGTCCACTTCCTGAGTTACAAACTCTCGAGTATAACACTATCACGAAATATATCCTATAAGCTCACTGTGTAACTCTCAAATGCTTTGAAAAGAAATAACAGACTCTTAAGAACTAGCAGAGAGCACACGAAGAAAACAGATCTCGCTTGAGGGCTTGAGTGTATGAATGCTTGTGTTCAACGAATGTCCTCCTGTCTTCTCTTCTTCCTTTCTTTTATAGAGAACAAATCGGCGCCTCCAAAGAAGAATCTTCTCTTCAACGGCTAGACTGACCATGGCCATCTTCGAGATCTTCTATACTTGGAAAGTTTGAAGCCATGATCTCTGATTGTGTCCTTCTCATCTTCATGCTTTAAGGAAGGAGATAATTTTCAAAAAGCTTCCTGAAATGTTAGAATATAATATCTGGAAGCATATAATAATATAAGATAATATTCGAGCATAATAACATAGAGTACAGGTTTTGTGTTTCATCAATACAACTGTAGCTTCAAGACCTTTGACACAGAATATGTGTCAAAGCCTTTGAAACCTTTTCCGATTTTCATCAAGGGAGTGGAGTTATCAAGGAGATTAAGCTGGAGCCGAGGACAGGTAAGCGGGATAGGAAGCTACCAGCCGAATTAGGGGACTGCATGGTCACTCAACCCTCGAAGAGAGTCAAGAAGGGCGCAAAGGCAACGTGTCCAGCCACCGATGCGGCCGCGGAGGGGATGGTCACGTGTGCACAGAGAGACGACTTCTTGGCGTGGCTGGAGAAGTTCCCGGCGCAGGTGAAGGGCCCAGATGGGACCCAATTGAACAAAGACTTACAACCTCATCTCCCCCGGCGTATGGATATCCACCGTAGTACGAAAAGTTTTGTCCTCTTCCACATGTTTCCTTATTCACTTACGTCATGAGATCAACGCTGATGGGAATTTGGAATGTACCCCTTAATGCAACACATCCATCAGTCCCTGGTCCTGGTACGAAAGGCATAGGATGCCCGGGAGGGTGACAAGAAGTCGAGGGTCGTCGTGCTCGACCCCTACTGGCAGGACGCCGTGGTGAAGCAGTTGGACGTAGTGAGCGGTGATATGAGCTGCATTACAGGTCGCAATGTGTCGAAGGCACTGCTGAAGTACTTTGCGGGGACACTTCCGGACAACCACGGCAGGACATAGTCGGTGGCGAACGACAAGATCTTAGCGCCTTGGAGTTACAAGGCCAAGCACTGGATCGGGCTCGTCATCGACCTTGTCAGGTGGAACATCGAAGTGTTGGACAGTGACTGGTACCAGATCAAAGACAAGGAGCTGCAAACCCACCTCGAGCCCGTTGCAAAGCTGATCCCGGTGGTGATGCAATTTTCTGTGGAGCTCCGTGTCAGGCACACCGTCGATGTCCCCAGCCCTCTCACCATTTCCCGAACAGTCAAGAGCCCCAGGAACGAAACCTCGTAAGTGTCTCTTAACTCGTGAGTTATGTACTTCTACTAATATTGGTAAGATATAAGTCGCCTCATGGTAGGATATATTCCAACCATTGGTATGATTAAATGATGGAAATGGTAAGATGTAAATAATTTATGTTGTTTGTTAATTCCTTCTTGTGCAGTGGTGATTATGGAGCATACGTGATCAGGACTTTGCAGCTGGTGGCAGAGGGCGTACAAACATTCGAGACCGTCAACGACAGTTATATTGCCCCCTACCGCCAATACTTGGTCCTCTCCATACAGCGCCACGCTTTGTAGGTCTCTCCCCAACTTATGGTCGTCCGTCATATTTGGCTTTCGGTTTGTGAAGACATTATCTCCTGGTTTTCTATGTGGTTGGATTGTGATGTTGTTTGTTTGGCAACTTCCGTTGTTTGAAAACTTTGGTGGTGTGGAAACTTATGTTGTTGGTTGTAATGTCTTTTGTTAACGGTTATAATCTGTTGTTATTGTAATGGTTTAAACTGGTATTTATGTTGAGCGTATATTAGTTTCTGCTTACACACACGGATGATTCTTTTTTTTTGTGCTAAGTTTATGTTTGCATGAATGTTATAATTGGTAAGATTATACGAAACTATTGGGCAGATACCAAGACACTATTGGCAAGATAGAAACGGAATATTGGTAGGATGTCAATTGTAGTTATGTTGAGAAGGAATTGGTAAGATAACATAAGACTAATGGTAGGCTAAGTAGAAACTATTTGGTAGATACAAAGAAGATAGTGGTAGGACGACATGAGAAATACTTAATAGATCCGATAATTCATGTCACTGTGGCCAAAACATGACATCCATGACAAGTATCCATTACAATTAGCCCCCTAATAACCCGATAATATGAGACAGGTCGAAAAAAATTACTGGCGCCACTACGAGTTAGCTCATCCATAATATCAGACACATGGCAAAAACCACACTCATGTCGACGGCGATCACTGCCCAAAATAACTCCGTCAGCTGACCTGAGCGTCCACCAAACCACACTAATGTCGACGGCGCTTTGCCCCCCTGGCCTCGCCTTTCGACGGATAGCACTTCGTCTTCGGCCTTCCCGACGCACGCTTCACCACCGGCGGCAAGCAAATCCTCGCAGCTATTTCTAGAGGCACCGCCCATGTGTCACGAGGTGACACTGGGTAGACGACATTGACGTAGCACGCACGCCAAGCCTCATCCCTATATAGAGGATGGACGAGGGAATATGGGTCGATCCGACATACCTTGGCCGCGGCGAGGGCATGTGCACATGGAATCTGGTCAATTTCAAAGTACTTACATGTGCAACTCCGAACGGAAAGGTTGACCAATCAGGCGGACAACCCTTTACGGATGTCATACTCGTGTTCGCTCAAAGTCTTCACCTGAAGACATATAGCCTGCATGGCGTTTTGCCTTAAAACGCTGTCCACATGGTCAGTCACAACCTTTTCGGGATTTGAACTTAGCTCCCGGCGCTTCACGAATCACTCACCCACTTTGTCGAGTATGATGTCCATCAGGGAGGTGACGGGCAGGTCACGAGGTTCAAGAAATACCGAGTTCAAGCACTCGGCATGGGTTTGTGGTGGTGATGTTGAACCGATTGGCGGGATAGAAAGCTCGGACCCAATTGGAGAACCCGGCCAGCTTAATGTAGTCAGCACCAGTGGGCGACTTCTCTCTGAATGCTTCGAAGTGCCCATTGAACTCCGCAACGGTGTACGCGTTTGCCATTAGGAAGAACAGTTTTTGTAGCCCACCCGCCTTGTGATATGCCTTCACATTATGAAATAGATGGTACGTGCAGTGGCCATGCTTTGCGAAGTCGTAACTCGCTCGAATTCCCTTGGTGATGCTCATGTGCATGTCGCTTACCCACACCACATGGGTCTCATCCGGGACCACGCGTTTCATTTGACGGAAAAAAAAACCCAGGATGCGTCATTCTCCCCGTCGACAATGGCAAATGCAACGGGGTATATGTTGTGGTTTGGGTCTTGGGCAGTCGCAAACACCAAGCAACCATGATACTTCCCCTTCAAGAAACTTCCATCCACCGAGAATACCCGCCAATGTCACAATTTGAAATGGTCGGATGGAATTTTGCTATTGGTAGGATAGTAGGACACAGTTGGTAGGATAAAGAGACACAGTTGGTAGGATCAGAAACGGTAGGATGTACTGTGACTATTGGTAATACATGTATTGGAATGACAAATGTATACAATTGGTAAGATGAAATGTGCCTTTTGGTAGGATAATAAAGTTGTGATGGCGTACCTGTTTGAGGTGTGGGATGGTTGTCCGCCAAACACCCAAGCTAATGAACGCATACTTGAATTGCTGGTTATCATCACGGACTAATGTGGTTATGGTCCCGGGGTTTGCTCGCTCAAGCATGTAAAGGTATGAGGCCATCCGATCGTAGCTCTCTTCGTACGTCCCGTACAAGCCGTCCCGTGCGGCTCCCTTCGCCCTGCGTGACTTCCAGTAGCTGCAGTCCACGCCCAACCGAGACTTCATCATCGTCCTGATCTGGTGGGGAAGCAGCTCCTTCCCTGACCCAGCAAAACTGCAAAGATGCGTTCAACGAGTTACACCAAATCAAATCCACCAACAAATACTACATAGACGGGGAACAAGTCGCCGGTTTAGGAACTTACTCGGACACCAAAATCTGCCCCATCAGCTTGTAATTGGCATTGTGCTGATAGTTGCTGGCAACACTAACCTTGCAAGTGTATGTGTCCACGAACTTACGAACCACCCACTTCTTAGTTTCCCGATACGTTGACGCCCGACATTACCATGAGCAGTTTGGTTCGAGACATACAACCATGTACGCCGTTGTTGTCGATCACTTCACTTGGATCGCGAAGCACCCGCGCAAAGCTTCCCACTTCACTCTAGACTGAATGGAAGCCTTCGTATCGAACATCTCCCTCTCACGTAACACCTTCACACTCTCCCGAGGGTCTCCGACTAGAGGAATGAACCGAGTCACGTCCTCTTTCACTTGCTCCAACGTCGGCAAAGGTTGTTTGTGTCCTTGGTACGATCGTTCTATCTCTCTCACCGTTGCCTCAGCCTCCTCATCCCACGATTCAGATGTCTCGTTCGACCTTCCTCCCTCCACTTTCACGGGGAAACCACCCCCGATCATTTCATCGTCGGAGCTTCCTATGTCTATTATGTCCTCCATTCCGTGGGGGAGTAGGACGTCCACATCGTCGTCGGTATCAAAGATCACCACTTGCTTTCCACGTCGGATGGCATCAGACCTGCTCACGTCGCCACCCCTCTCTGGGTCATCCACTTTGTGAAGTTGTCCCACTTCATCGCTCTGTCCTACCATTATGTTGTCATCCATCCTACCAATTCCGTCCGACTGTCCGACCATACTATTGTGCTCTATCCTACCAAAAACAGAATGTATACTGCTCCCAGTAAGCTCCCCCTACATCCCACTGACGTTGTCCTTTGCAGTGGTACAACACTCTCCCTCCCCCGCTACACACTCAACACACAGGCAGGTCCCTTCAGTTTCGTTGTTAAGGTCATCCAACTTCCCTTTCTCCTCGATGGAGCCTCGAACCTTCTCATCCGCCCCTTCACCTTCATCCAGACCATCATCGAAGTCTTCCTGCGTGGTGGGAGGCCCGGTTAGGAGTATTTCCCCTGGGGTGGGAGACGACAGGTCCTCAGCCCATGAGTCGGAGTTTTCCGACTCATGTTCACTAGAGGGTGTGGAAGGGGTTCTCGTTTTCATCCGTAAGGTGGCGTGCAGTGCGATTGGTTAGGCTCGTGCACCGAATTCAGTGTTGTAGAACTTGTAGGCTTCTAGGTCATCGTCGTCCCGGACCCGAATCGGAGTGGCTCGCCCCATCGAATGAGGGAGGTAGGTGAGCTCAATGTCGTACAAGACCATGTCCACGTCGAATTTGGAAACAATCTTCTCCTTCAGTTGGTCGTAGCCAATATTCTGTGCCACCACCATAGCTGCAGTACGCGTCTCTCCCTTGAACACCAAGCTCCAACTCCCGGGAGCCCACCAACCGCCGCACACGACATTGATACATACCCTATCACCTGGGGTACACCACGGGAATAGAGGATCAGCCTGGGGGTAGTTCTGATAGGAAAGAGGAACAACTACAAAAGAAAGGTACAAGATGACTTACCCATCGTTGCCACTGCCACCAACAAACTTGTTGCACTTTTCTTGAAATGGAAAGACAGTTGAACACTATTGGCAGGCCAGAACTGTACTATTGGTAGGATGACAACTGTATCGTTTTCTCAGATGCACGTGTGCCTTTTCCCCGTCCTTTCCGCCTCTCTCCTGCTCTGCCTCACTTTTTGCAGGGCATGTTGGGGTGTTTGAGATCCTCCTCTCAAGCTTATATATGTGCTTGGGGAACACCCATCAAATTATTGCATTTCCCCCTCATAAATGCTCCCCCCTTCCCCCCAATAAAGAACCCCGTTTTGGCGCCAATATTACACTGACAACCCGCCAAAACAGCTACGGTCAATCCCCTCCAAATTTCTCCAAAATTTCCAGGTATGGTAAGACATGTTAAGCCTATTGGTAAGATAACTATATTCTATTGGTAAGATAAATGTATCATATTGGTCAGACAGATGCTCTCCCTCTTCCCCCAATGAAGAACCCTGTTTTGGCGCCAAAATTACACTGACATCCCGCCAAAACCGCTACGGACAATCCCCTCCATATTATCTCCAAAATATCTATGTATGGTATGACATGTTTGGCCTATTGGTAAGACAAATGTTTTCTATTGGTAAGCCAAAACATGTCCAGTTCTCATAAATGAAGGTGATGCTTTGCCATCACCTTTCCACTCATCTCCTATGTTGGCTCTTTTTTTTGCAGAGCATTTAATAAGGAATGACACCCATTAATCAAGAGCTTCTATAAGAGTTGATTGACACCCTTAATTCCAATCATTTAAATTTCCCCTCATAAATGCCCCCCCCTTATTTCCCTACTTTATCGGAGCCACACCCCAATTTCTCTGACATGTCCAGCACCTCCCCCTCCTGATTTCTCTCGGCCAAAAGATGGAGCTACAATGCCGGCCTCACCTTTCACCTGCAACTTCCTCTCCCGATTGTATTTTTGTATTTGCAAAAATATATCACTTTCTACTCCTAGCCAATAAAAAAGGGACATGCCTAGTTATGCAAAGTTTTTTTTTTTGGTCTAGTTATGCAAATCGGTCTTTGGGAATTGAGATTGTGTTGCAAGGAGATTTCAGCACATATGTTAAGGAGGTGAAAATTTTATAAAATATTACTTTTTAATGAAATTTATACTTATTACTAACAAGTATGAAATTAAAAAAAAAAATTAAAATTAATATTTTATAAAGTTTTTATATCTTAAAAAACGTGCATAAAAGTCCAAACGATATTTATTTTAGAACGGAGGAGGGAGTATGAAATATAAAAAGGACTCAATTGTAATTTTATACTCCCTCTCGGAATATAAGGCAGCGAATTGAATTGAAAGGTAATTCGGGTTTTCCGACCCGATAGGATATCCGCTGTTACAAAGCGACCACCACCACCACCACGAGCTCACACAAACTCCGGAGCACAGCCATGGCCGCCATCCAAAGGATGACTACCATGGCCACTTCTATCTCTCTCTTCTCTCGCGGCTACGTCCGCTTCCTCTCGAAACTTACGCCTTCTACTTCCTCTGCTTCTTCTTTCAAGGTCTTCTTCTCGTCCGCTCCTCCCGGAAGAGGAAGGGGTTTGAGCCGTGAATTGAGCGCGCTCTCTAAATTGGAGAAGAAGAACGATTTCTGCACCTCAGCTGTGGGGACTGTGGTCAGCGATGTCGAAGAGGAGACGAAATCAGAGGAATTGTCCGGTAAAGGCGGCAAAGTTGTGCTTCCGACGAACCATTCGTCGGAGAAGCTTCTCCGGATTCGTCACACTGTATGCTGATCTTTCGATTTCTGATTCTCATTTTCGATGCTTTATCATCCTTTTTCTGGTTGTGATTTGTGTGCAATTGTGAGAATTTGTTACAATTAGCTCGAAGGGGCGTTTTGCGGGAGAGATTCGGAACACGATTAGGAATGAACTACCGCCACTTATCAATGTTGATTAACAGGCGAATAGAACTAATTCGTGAAATATCATAATTTACCTGTCCAATTCCAAGTTCTGAATCTTCTGATAGTGTTCGGCCTGTTATTCGAGTTTATGCTCAGTGTAGCAAACTTTTATTCAATTTCTGGTACTCTTGACTCTGGAGCTGTGAGATGATTGCATTAGTTCTAGGTTCAATGTTGTTTGTCTGATCATAGTACATTGGATTGCTTGTGTAATACGGAGTACAAGTTTTCATGCCTGCATAATTCTTTCATTTCTGTTTGATCTACAAAGGACTCTCTGAAGTGCTTGAAACCGAGATTTTCTCGGAAAGTAATATTGTTATGTCTTTTGCAGTGTGCACATGTGATGGCAATGGCTGTTCAAAAGCTCTTCCCTAATGCCAAAGTAACTATAGGACCTTGGATAGAAAATGGGTTTTATTATGATTTTGATATGGAACCTTTGACTGACAGAGATTTGAAGAGGATTAAGAAGGAGATGGTTAGTTACTATCTTGCCTTTCATTATTGTTCTGCTGTAGATAGAATTTTACTAGGTTTGTGAGGTTTCACCATCTCATGCTTTCAGTCTTATATCATCTGTAGGATCGCATAATTAGTCGAAATCTACCATTAATCAGAGAAGAAGTTTCCAGAGAGGAGGCCCAGAAGAGAATACAAGCTCTGAACGAGCCTTACAAACTGGAGATCTTAGAAAGTATAAAGGAAGAGCCTATTACAATCTATCATATTGGTAAGGAGTCTACTTACATAATCATCAAGTGTGTCCATTGTCCACATATCTAATGCTGTTAAAGTATTTGTTATTTTGCTTTCGAAGGCACTTAAAATTTGACTCTAGCTGTTCTCTGTCTCAAGCGATTCTCTCTTTCTACATTTATATGTTAAAGTGCTTTTCAGTGTCAATTTCCCGATGAGGCTAGTTCTTGCTCTTTCTGTTCTTGTTATTCTATTTATAATGCTAATCATTTAACATGACTGTCTTTTTTTTTTTCCTAATAAAGGAATTAAAAAACAATTACTTAAAGAGTGATCCTAGTCTACAGTTAATGTACTTCTGCGCGTTCTTATTTAGAGCGCTCTGAACATGCATTGTTGTGTTATGGGATATGTGAAGTGATCATATCCAATGTGCTCTTGCATAGGTTGCAAACTTGCAATGCATCTTGCTTCGGGAGGCTGGTTCGTGCGTTTCTTTTCTTTTTGACTTCAATGCAACTTTTTTTCCTTTGGAATCTTTTCTATGCAAACCTTATGTTTATCCGTGATTACAAGATTGGCCTGCTCAGATTTTTCCCTTTTTTTTGATATCTATACCTCCATACCAAAAAGGCCCTTAATTCTCTTTTTGAACCACTGCCTCCTCAAATATAAGGTACTAGTATTTGAGTGTAACCTTGATAAGGGTTTTTCTAATTACCCTTTTTTTTATTTGAAGAGGTAAATGTATTAATGTGTAATAAATTACAAAAGGGATAGGGACAAGCTGCCCCTATCACGGTTTGGCACTCAGGCCAAAAGATCCCAAAAAAATCATCCACCAAAAGTAATTATCCCTTCTTTACTTGTTTGTAAAAGAGTGTTTGACGATGTCTGAGAAGCTACATAATTTTTACTTATTTTGTATATGCTGCTAAGTCTGTGTGCTAACACAATTTTGTTATGGTTAAGAAATTTGAATTTATTTCTCATAGTCTATTTTCATTTTCACAATTGCTTTTATGTTCAGGGGATCAGTGGTGGGACCTCTGTGCTGGTCCTCATGTTGACACTACTGGAAACATTACTGCAAAGGCTGTTGAACTTGAATCTGTTGCTGGTGCATACTGGAGAGGAGATGAAAAAAGACCAATGCTGCAACGGATTTACGGGACAGCATGGGAGAATGAGGATCAACTAAAAGCATACATTCATTTCAAAGAAGAAGCCAAACGCAGGGATCATAGGCGTCTTGGCCAAGATCTTGACCTGTTTTCTATACAGGTAATCTCGCTAGTAGCATACTGCTCATGTTGAACATGACAAGTATAGGAATTATAAAATTATGGAAACAGTTAGCAGACAGTCAGAAAATGCAGGCCATTCATATCAAGAGATGGCAGTTTGAGAAATGTTTGAACTTAAAAGTTGTTTCCATGTAGATCAAAGCATAGAAGTTGGCTATTTATGCAAACTTAAAGTCATGTGGAATATATGTTGGTACATCATACTAGGAAAAAGGAAATGACATGCTTTCATGTAGGGTATTACGTTAGTGCCCATTAAAAATTTGCAGGTAGAATTCATCTGTTTCCTTCCTTTTTTACAAGTTCTCTTGGTCACCGCTTATTTATAACACCCAATTCCATTAGTTGGATATTTTTGTTCTCGAGCTGGGAGCCTGGGAATGATACATGGATGCTTAGAGCAGCAGGGAAATCCTATTATGTGATAAGAGTTCAGATTTAAAAATACCTATTAAACATAATCATCTGTTGAAACTTGAAAAAGTCATTTTTTTGTCAACAAGTCTTGCAAATTGGCAAAGATTAATGGCTGTTTTACTTCAATAGACGCACTCAAATAGAACCCATTTAGTTTGCATTGGATGGATCTTTCATATTGTTTTTGACATCAGGAAGAAGCTGGCGGGGGACTGGTATTCTGGCATCCAAAGGGTGCTACTGTGAGGAATATCATTGAAGATACATGGAAGAAGATACATATAGAACATGGATATGACCTGATTTACACTCCACACGTGGCAAAGGCAGATCTTTGGAAAGTAAGTGGTCATTTGGACTTCTATAAGGAGAATATGTTTGTCCCAATGGGTGTTGAGGATGAACTTTACCAGCTTCGGCCAATGAATTGCCCTTACCACATTTTGCTTTACCAAAGGAAGATGCACTCCTATCGGGATTTTCCCGTTAGGGTTGCAGAGCTAGGAACAGTATATAGATATGAGTTATCTGGAAGCTTACATGGCCTCTTCCGTGTCAGAGGTTTCACACAGGTATGGAAGTTTTGGAACATTTTACTTTGCATGTGAAATATTTAGTATAGACTGCAAACATTTTACTTTACATCTTCTTTCTTGGCGGAGAATGGAAAAGTCATCTATGCTTTATTTAACTGGCCGATAAAAGTAATCCAATTTTGTGCATCTTTTCAGGATGATGCCCACATTTTTTGTTTGGAGGATCAAATCAAGGATGAAATCAGGGGGGTTCTCGACCTTACAGAGCGAATTCTACTGCAGTTTGGATTTGATCGGTATGAAGTAAACCTCTCTACAAGACCTGAGAAATCTGTGGGAGGCGATGACATATGGGAGAAAGCAACCTCTGCCCTTAAAGATGCCTTGGATGATAAAGGATGGAGCTATGAAGTCGACGAAGGTGGTGGTGCCTTTTATGGGCCGAAGATTGACTTGAAAATTGAAGATGCACTTGGAAGGAAGTGGCAATGCTCAACAGTTCAGGTCAGCTTCTGTAAGATCATTAATGCACATTCCTATCTTGGGTATAAATAGATTTAGCCATGCTATAAAATTTCCTGTACTGTCTAATAACATCAACCGGTAACTTCCATTGTAAATGTGCACAGGTAGATTTCAATCTGCCAGAGCGCTTCGATATCACTTATGTAGACTCAAACTCGGATAAGAAACGACCAATAATGATCCATAGAGCTATTTTCGGCTCCTTGGAACGATTCTTTGGCGTCCTTATAGAGCATTACGCTGGGGACTTCCCCTTGTGGCTTTCTCCGGTTCAAGTTCGAGTTCTCCCAGTTACAGACACTCAGGTGCACATTTTTCCTTTTATTAGAATTTCGAAGCAAAATTCTAATAGCTGGATTCTGATTATGTTACTAAGGTTCATGTGATCTTTACAGCTCGACTACTGCCACGAGGTCGTCAAAAAGCTGAAAGCCAGCCATATCCGCGCTGAGCTGTGCCATGGGGAGCGCCTGCCAAAACTTATCCGGAACTCAGAGAAGCAAAAGATCCCGCTTATGGCAGCAGTGGGCCCCAGGGAAGCCGAGACTGGTACACTAACCGTCCGGTCAAGGTTTGGAGGCGAGAACGGTACCATGTCTGTGGACGAGTTCATCAGCAGGACTCACACGGCTGTTGAGAACAGGGCTCCATTTTGACACATGTTATAGTTTGATGGAGCAGGACAGTCACCAGAACGTGGAGAATCTTCTCGGATACACGATTGTTGGTTTTTTGTTACATGGCATTGATAGTTGTGATAATTTTGAAGTTTGGGGCAATGCTGATATAGCCTTGTAGTGTACATGTTGCAATAATACTTCAAATCATAGAACAGGAAATACCTCATAAGTTTTCAAAGCACAGACGTGAAGATCCAACTCAATCAAGGAATTCGCCGGAACCCAAAAGGGCATTAACCTAAACTGTCCTAACCCACCTCGAACCAGAATCTATTCGAAACATATCGGGGATCACAAGAGACTTGGTTTATAAGTGTATTTCTAGTCATTGGACACTCAATTAATCCGACTTGTTGTCTTGGCTCAATTCAGTGTGGAAATATCATTCTTAGAAGTTGTTGAGCACATTGTATTTCCATCCAAGAGTCGTGCTTGAGTCGTTTGACCTCGTAAAGGGCCAAGAGTTTCCAAAAGTGTATTTTTGAGGGGTGGGTATGGGATGAGACCAAACGGGAAGAGATTGGGGGCATCACGTTTCATTTCTCTTCCCGTTTGAGACGGCCAGACGGGCCTTATGTTATTTTTTAGAATTCCATTGAATCTTATTCCTTGCGAGACGGGATCGGAACAAGCCAAATTTTTATTTTTATTTTAGTGAAGAATAAGACTTTCTTTTTTGGGTATCCCAAGGCTCATATGAATAACTCATCACGACCCGCTCTTTCTCCTCTCCCATTCTATATGCATGAATTTTGGAAGTTTAACGGTGATTTTAGCATATTGAGAGGTGTGTTGGGAATTTGATAGATTAGTTAAATCTAACTCAATAGGGTTGGACTTTGGTGTTTGTGTGCGAAAAAAGTAGTTGAAAATGTTTAAATGTGAATCATTTATTGGTTTTACATTAAATACGGAACCAGAAATTAAAATTCAAACTAGTAGGTTGAAATTCTCATATGAATAATTTTCTTTACCAAAATTTAATAAATAAATGAATAATTTTTATTAGCTTCTCAAATTTTTTTACCTATTATTTTATTTTAAAAAAAGTAGTAGTCCGTGCTAGGTTTACATTGATATGACTTTTGTATTCAAGATTTGTTCCTCCAACTTTGCTTTTTAATAAGTAAAAACTCTATAAAATATCAATTTTTAAAATAATTTCACACTAATGTATGAATTGAACTTAGTTTATCAATTTCATTAAAAATAAACCAGTTCGTTTATTAGTAAATTGAGCTTAATTTATTAAAAACTGGATTGTTTTACAAAATAAAACATACCAAATTTGTTACATTGATGTCATTTTTATACCTATTTGTCCGCTTCATTTTTTATACCAATCTTACAATTTGACCATTTGATAATTGATATATTCATTATTCCTTATAAGAGGTTAAAGTATTCTCTCACTACTCTATTAACAGGATTCGAATCCAAAATCTCTACTTAAAAATGAAAAGTCGCAAACCTAATTACCACGCTCTTTGGGGTAACCCTTATCTATCTATATACATATACTAAATAACGGTGCATAACGTCAAACGTGACATATTGTGGTTGATCCTAGCAAAAAAATATTTCCCGGGAAAAAAAATTAAAATAGTATGTTATTATAATTTGTAGAAAATTATCATAAGCTACAATCTATCTCTATATATTTTCGTTAATTAATAAAAATATAAATTAAAACTATTTCATAGCCATACTTACCAAAAATATTAATAGATAAATACTTGATATGTGTTATTTTGTTTATATCTATATTATTTTTTGGTAGAATAAATTGTTTATATATAGATTAATTTTTATTTTATATTTAACATATACTTAGATCATTATTAGTTTAATTATCACATTATAATTCATATTTATTACTATTTTTTTCAATAGGGTTTTTTCATAGATAATAAATAAATGTAATTTCATAATAATATGTTAACTTATTCCTAATTTTCAACTTCACAGTATATATGATTATATGGGTTAATTTTCAACTTCACATGATTTCTACCCATTTGGGCCATTTGGCCATTTGCATCTCAAAATTTTATTGAAGATAAATTCTAGCAAATTCTTTTGCAAGCACCTAAACCTACCTATTTATTTTTGTCGTTCATCCCCTTCACCTAAATCTACCCATCCCCAAGGCCTTATTTCACCGGACTATCAAACCTCTCTCGCCGCCGGTCACCACCTCGCCGGCACTCACCGATTTCGCATTTTGGATTTGGTGAAGGTCAATCGAATTCAGCAAGTTTGATTTCTCCTCCTAGGGTTTCCGAGTAAGACAATCTTTCTTCCCTTGTTCCTTCACTTGATCAGTCCATAAATCCGCTTTTTACTGTTTCCAATCCTCCGATTCCCGCTCTTGATTCCACATTGTTGCACTTGCTATATCATCAGCTCAATTGTTAAATCAAGCGTCTTCAACTACTCTACTATGGCGGCGAGTGAGGAGCAATATGCACCTCCTCCTCCGAAGAAGCAACCCTCCGAAGATGATAAGAGGTTTTATACTAGTCTAAATTTAGATGACCTAAGCTCAATCTTTAATTGTTTGAGTTCTTTGTCTATAAATTGCTCATGTTCTGAGCTTTCGAGCTTAATTTTGGAAATGAAATGACTTGGTTAGGAGGAAGAAGCTTGTGCCTGGTGGATTGCTGAAAGCTGAGCTTAGACCAGGAGGGGGAGAGTCCAAACCTTCTGATGGTGATCAGGTTAGTTCATCATTAATTTCCATCGTTGTTGAATAGGTAGTTTTTGGATCAGGAATGGTAGCTTTTCTTGAAATTTAGTGTTTTGGCTGTTGGCAATTTTCCTATTCAGGTAATGTATCACTGCACTGTTCGTACACTCGAAGGTGTAGTTGTTCATTCAACCAAAAAGGAATTTGGAGGTCAGTTTTAACCTTGAATTGATATTGGTATGAAGTAGAATTTCCTTCACCTTGGTTTTGGCATTTGAAATCTCAGTGTTATCTTCTCTTGAGGAAAGAAGTTACATCTATTCAAATGAATGTTAAGAGACTTTGGAAACTTGAGCAATCACATGATTCTTCTAATGGATGCTCAAGTCTTTTATCAAATATGTTGGGTGTTAGATTTGATCAATATTTATGCTTTACAGGTAAGGGAATTCCAGTAAGGCATATTCTGGGTAAAAGCAAGTTGATATTGGGATTGCTAGAAGGAATTCCTACCATGCTAAAGGGTGAAGTGGCCATGGTACTATCACTTGTCCTGCATTATGATCGTTTAGTTAGCGCAAATAGTCTTAATCAAAATTTGATAATTATGCAATTGCAAATTTGTAAGCTTTTAGTTGATTTGAATTTATTCTCTTGTTGCACCTTGCAATAATTTAATTGTTTATTGAGCCGACACATTAAGTACTGTTATAGCCAAATTAGGTTGATTTCTTTTTAAAAATTGATATTATCCTGACTCTAAAATAAACAGCTTGCTATTTAAACTGTTTTGTAGCTTGATTATTTCATTGTTTTTCGTTTTACTGCTATGTTTCCTTGTTCTTTCGTTTCGTATTTATCTTGATATGTTTTCCTGCAGTTCAAGATGAAATCTGGGATGCACTATGGTGAGGAAAATTGTCCTGTTCCTGTTCCTGACAACTTCCCGAAAGATGATGAGCTTCACTTTGAGATTGAGTTGATTGAGTTTGGAAAAGCAAAGGCAAATTTTGCTCTACCTTTTGACCTCTCATCTTTTTCTCAGTACATGATTTGGTTTTAATTGCGAGTTTATCAGTTATGCACTTGTGGACTCTTTACTTTCATTCAGGCATACACCTTATTATTAGATATGGTTGTTTGCAGCTGTTAATAAAGATCAATCGTTAACAATTTTTTGTCAACACTTTACTGGAAGTGGATTTAGGATTCTAGAACAAACTTATATAGTTATATCTAGGTATTGAAATGTGGTTTTTGATGTTATCTTCAAATTAGGCTCTTTCTGAAGCTGCTGCCTACATAGTATAAGACTACCAGTGTTCTGGCATTATTAATCTTTCGTTTTTGGAAGTAATATTGAAATAGGCCTATGTGTAGTTGGAGGAAATATGATATGTTTGAGGTGTATTTGGTGGTATATTCTGTAAAATGCTGTTCTGTGATATTGCCATTTTACATAAAGAGATGCATCCTTTACCTTTGCCACTCTCTTAAATGATTGGTGTCACAGCCTTATGTATTGAAGTTTCAGCAGTGAAATAACTCATTATGAATAGCATGGATTTCTTGATGGTATTAAGCATGCAATTAATAAATTACTTTTTTTAAGGAAACAATTAATGAATACCCTACTTTGATTGAAATCAAATCCTTGACGATTCTACGAAAGTTGTACTATGTTATAAAGAGTTCTTAGAAAGAAATGCAGGGGATAAAAAAATGAAGATATTTACCATGGTAGCATTTCTGTTATTTATAGAGTTTCTTTATAATCATCTTTAGATGTAGGTGTTTTAGCATCAACCATCTTTATGGATATGGATGTTGAAGCATTCCATTCTGTTGCTGTTGTCCAACATGCAGGTTGTTGCTCAAGATTTTGGAGTAGTGAAGAAGGTAAAAAGTTTCATTCATTTGGACTTTGTTTTTTGTTTATTTCCCAATCTATTTTCTATTTTGTAAACTTGTGCTAGACTGATAGTTGTATTTGAAAAATGCTTTCCTATTGATGAATACGTCTTATCTTTTGAGGCTTTACACTGTATCTGTGTATCAAAGGTCTCATAGTAACATGGATTGCCCCCTTATTGTTTTCCGAACTCTTTGATGGAACACAGCAACATGATGGCAACTGATACTTAAATCTGTAATGTGGTGATCAGTGATATGCCAAATTATTGGGCGCTACTCTGACACGTTTGATTTATGGGTGGCGTTCAGAGACATCCTTGAGCTCATGTCATCAGCCTTTGTGTTGCTTGTGTTTCAGGTAATTAATGACGGAGAAGGATGGGAAACACCTCGGGCACCTTATGAAGTAAAAGCTTGGTAGACAGTTTTCATGCTTTGGAACTCTTGTTTTGCCCCCGAAAAATTGCTAGATTATTATTACCCAGGATATTCAATACATGATCTGATATACACGGGGTTATATTATTCCAGGATTTCTGCACAAAGTGGCGATGGCAAGCAGATCTTCTCAAATAAAGATGGAGAACCAATTCTTTTTACTTTGGGGAAGTCAGAGGTCAGCGAATCTAACCCATCCGGGTTTCATTTCATTTGCATTCTTTTTGATCGATTATGATTTATGAATAATATCAAGCACTTTGCTTGCTAATTATGCCAAGTAGGTCTCTCATCTATTAATACTTGTACAGGTGCCTAAGGGTCTTGAGATGGGAATAGGGACAATGACAAGGGGAGAGAGGGCAATGGTCTATGTGACTCGTGAATACTTGACTCAGTCGTCTTTCTTCCCTGATGTCGAAGGTTTTGAAGAAGTTCATTTTGATCTGGAGCTTATCCATTTTGTTCAGGTTTGCCAAACTTCTCGCTCTGTTCTACATCTCTCAGTAGTCTTCTCATTCAAGTGTAACTCTTTGCCAATGAAGCTGTCATCCTTCTTTTTTAAAAGTTAACATTCAGTTGTGTCAATTAGTATGATACATATCTTGTTTTCTGTTTTCCGCCCATCGAGTTTTTTTTTTATTGCAAGGTAGTTGCCTGAAATTCCATTTCAAAGGAAACTAGAATATCTTTATGATCCCTCAAGAGAAAGTCTTTACAACATTTTCTAATATTTGAAAATGCAGGTAATGACTCTAGAAATCAGTTATACATTTATTATACTTCAGAATTTTCGAGAAGTAATTAAAAAGTTCTATCAACTTTTGCAATTGTGCATGATAAGAAATATTTAAAGTCGATGCTGAGAAACGTTCTCATGACAAAACTGGGGAAAATGGGAATACAAATAATGAGATTTTAGTGTTTCAAGCATTAGCAGTTTCATTTGTTTTTTATATTGGTACTTTCTGCTCAAAGTTAGACATCATTCTCTGTTTGCTTAAGTGCTTAGTTTCTGCATTTGTTTCATTCTAAACTACTCTAAATGCGAGTGAAGTTGTCACAATTTTTTTAACTCATCAAATGTGATTTGCCTTATGAAACAGCGCTATTAAATAAGAGCAAATAATTAGATGTTAAACCCTGTAAATTCTCCAAAAGGAAAGTGTACTTAATTCCAACCTATGGAATTTAGGGTTGTCTGGCATGCTCTTGGGGATGTGTTTACCGGAAAAGCAATCACATTAATTTTCTTCAAAGCTGCTCTGCCAAATTGAACCGGTGAAGTTATGTAACTCTTCATTTGCTTCATGACAGGTCCGTGATGTCCTTGGTGATGGACGCATGATCAAGCGCCGCCTCCGTGATGGACGAGGTGGAGTATTTTCTAAATTTGAGCTATGACAACTCATGCTTTGCTATGGTTCTTGTTACATTTCGTTCTGGGTCTTTCGGAAACACTCTCTCGGGCTCCCCGGGGTAAGAGTGCGTACATCCTGACCCCCAGACCCTGCATAATTGCGGGATACACTGGGATGTTGTTGTTGTTGTAGTGATGTTCTATCTTCTATGACTTGGAGTTTATTTTCGATCAATTTGTCTACAAGCCTTCTTGACAATAATAGAGCATTGATTCTGTCCTTCAGATGCCTGGTTTTTTTTCCTTGTCTTTAACACCATGTTCTTTCCATGCAAGCCACAAATACTATTTTTCCGATGCTTCCTGTTTTGATTTGTGATGAACTAGGTGAGTTTCCGATGAATTGCCCTCTTCAGGACAGTCTTCTACGTGTTCATTATACGGGAATGCTGCTTGATGAGAAAAATACTGTGTTTTATGATACAAGACTTGATAATGATGGTCAGCCTTTGGAATTCAGCTCTGGGGAAGGGTCGGTAAGACGTCTTCTGCTAATGTGTTTAATGCTGCATGTTTTAAGTGGTGGTATTAAATTGAAAATCATCTAATACTCTGATGATCATGGAAAGCATCCAACCTAGTTCATTATTGTCCACTTCCCACACCCCCCCCCCCCCCTTAAAAAAAAGGTTTTGTATCTCTATCATTCTCTTCATTTTGTCTTTATGGTTGTAGGTTCCGGAGGGTTTTGAAATGTGTGTTCGTTTAATGCTGCCTGGAGAAATATCTCTTGTCACATGTCCTCCAGACTATGCTTATGACAAATTTCCCAGGTTATTTTTTAATCTTTATTCTATAAGATGCATATTTGGCAAGTCCATAATCACTAGTTACCGGTTCTGAAGTAAGAACGATCGTACAGTCCCCTCCTTCCCCACAATATGATAGACCAGTAAGCTGGATTAGGTCTATCTAGGACCAATTCACACTCAAACATACAGGATTTAGGGATAAAATGAGGATAACCTCTTTGGATTCAACTGGAAATTGAAGGAACAAGATAGAAACGGGAAGATACTGCCACCAAGGCAGACCCGCCTGGCCAAAAGGGGCTGATATGCCTCCCACTCTGAACTAACTGATTTCCTTGATAATGAACTAAGAGGCTAGTGCCTTATTTATACTACTAATTCTCCCTCTCTTCTAGTTTACCCTAGAAGCTTCTATACTAACTGCCCATATCTGTATCACAATCAATAGTGCTGATATTCTTTGTTTGCTCCTCCCTTTGTGTATATAGGCCACCTAATGTTCTTGAAGGTGCTTACATTCAGTGGAAAATTGAGCTCCTTGATTTTGAGACGGCAAAGGTAACTAAAACTCTAAAAGCTTAAACTTCCATTTTTTGTTTGTACTTGCCAAAAATTGCAATTTATAAAGCTTTAATTTAATTCCTGGTGAAAGCTGGACAGTAGTACAGTACTGGCGATAGAATATCAGTTTGAATATAAACTGAACATATAGAGTTCCTAGTTTGATTCATTCTTGAATTATGGATTCCTAACATATTTGCTTGACTAGAAACTAACATGATAAATATTGATTTGAGCATGAACTAGAGATTGATACCGACAAATATCAGTTTGGAAAATTTCGTATGATTGAAAAAAAAAACCCTTCTCTTTGATCCACATCCAGTTTAACTACAAGTCTATAATGGATTCTGTAAAGATATGACTCCATCCTGAACACATCCTTTTACCAGTTTGACTACTTATGTATTAATGCGGTTGTAGTGGCCCAATTTTAGTTGATTAATTAACCATCATAAGTCATTTTGAAAGATTCGAGGCAACTGCAGAAGCTGCTAAGCAGAATGCTTACAGTTGCTTTGTTGGATACTCCAAGTCCAATAAACAGGCTGTAGTACAGTCCATGCAGGTTCTCTGCAAGAGAATTTTGAATCGCTATCCTTGAACTTGCATTAGGACAGTGGCGAGTGAACTCTTACTGAATAACTTTATCCATCTTATTGGTTTCGCATATTTTATATGAACATAGGTTTTTTAGATCTCTCATAAGTGAGTGAGTGAGTGGGATTGCATGAGAGGTAAAGAGTTGGCACGTTTTGAACTTGCAACTTATGCTAACTGTGTTGAGATTTTTTATATCTTATGACAACGTGCATCCTATTTTACCATAGTTGTAAAATTTTGTGGTACATGAGATTTAATATGAAGTTGTTGTCTTGCTTACTTTTAGTTACAATGTTGCATTTGGAATCATTACAGGACTGGACGGGTTTAGATTTCAAGAGCATTATGGAGGATGCAGAGAAAACCAGAAGAGTGGTAAGATTCAAACATATGTTTTATTCTGTATACATTTCATAATGTGTCTGCTTTCGCTAGGGATGTTGCATCTGAAATTCTTGGCTGCTTCTCATTGCTCTGCATAATCTGCCTGCCTTTTGGTTGCAATCGAATGATTTCTGCTTCTTTTTGCATTATTTGTATAATCCACATGTTTTGAGGCTTTTAGCTACTAACTGGCAGCCATGACTTGTGTGCCCATCATTCTTTCATTTAGTGTAGGTTTGCTGGTAGTGCTTGTGTCTTGCCTTTGGTTTACTGCCTCAGCTTCACCCCTTTTGCTGGTAGTGCTTGAATGTGTGCACCCATGCCCCATTTTGCTCAGGGTATCGGTGCATACATTCAGACCCCCATACCCCGCTCTGAGCTGGAATTTACCGGGTTGTTGTTGTTGTTAGGTGACTTAGGTCATTGGCCAGCCTTAACTTCATAATTTAAAATTAGGGTTAGTTTATGCATCTGTTGTCATAATCAAATGGAATGATGTTTGAATATGTTCATGTGATGTTGGCAATATGAGTTCAATGTAAGATTTTTTCCTGGTAATGATTATACTTTATGATGTTTAGTATTGATAATCTTGACCACTTTTCTCAACTATAATCGGTTTATACGACCCCCTTAGCATGCTCATGTCTGATTTATGTTTTGAATTCTAGTTTACGAACTCGTTTATCATGATGTATTTTGATGTTCAACTCTTGGATAATATTTCACATTTAGATGAATCTGGTTGTCTGCATATTTGAATTGTCTGACGTTGCTTTTCTCATGCTGTTACCATAGCACCTCTTGTTAACTATTCCCACTTCATTGTTTTTGTTTGTGGTGAGATAATTGCCTTATTCTGTAGATGGTTTTAAGCTTTTATTTGGGGTTGGGGGGGGGGGGGGGGGGGGGTTGTGATATTGAGATTTGGCACCCTGATTCTGTTGTTTATTGTAGGGTAATAGGCTCTTCAAAGAAGGAAAGTATGCACTTGCAAAGGCAAAGTATGACAAGGTAAGTACTTTATTTTCTGTTGAACCACACAGTCCATCTTTTTTTCTATTGCGTAATCTTACCTTCAATAGTTGGTTCATGTACGTTTGGTTGTTAATCATATTTGGCGAGAACTAGCAGCTCTCATTTATGTTCACGCGTCACAAATTGTGTTTTCTCTGTGGTGACAATGTTTTATACATTGCAGGTGCTTCGGGAATTTAACCATGTTCATCCTCAGGATGATGAAGAAGGCAAAGAGTTTGCTAATGCAAGAGTATGTTCTTTGGTGTTAATAAGAGACAACAAAATTCCTAATTCATAGTGCGATTGTTTCTATTAACTCTTTGCTCCTTTTCAATGTTTTCAAGAACCTCTTACATCTAAACGTGGCTGCATGCTATCTGAAAATGGGAGAATGCAAAAAGTCCATCGAAACATGTGAAAAGGTACTTTATCTGATTTTTTTTACCAGTGCAAGTGCAGCCCTTAACTGAGATATAACCCTTTGCCCAATTATTTGACTTAGAGCTAGACTATAGGTGTGACACATATGTCTTGACGGTTTTAAAATTTACCACGTAAAGGGCAGTATTTGAAATATGGAGGCTACTAATATGAATTGATTGATTTGTGGCAATTTACTCCTCTTTCGTTCTGGTTCTTCGGGTGTAACTTGTTTCTACGTTTAGTCTGCTTCTTCGTGGCTACTCGTCTCCATCTCACTGTGAACATGACACTGAAATTTCTTCTTCCTTTTTTAACGTCTGAATGATGTGATTTTGGCTTTTGGGATTGAAATAATTTGGGAGTTTCTTGCCCTTAAAACAGTTGCCATTTCTGTGAAGTTCATTATTTGTTACAAAATTGTTAGACTCGGTATTATTCAGATTTTGAATTTATCATGATATTTAGATATTGTTGTTCTTACAAGTAATTGATTGATAATTGTTTATCTCCGGTGGCGGATCCTGAAGCGTTTAGTTGAGGGGGCGAAAAATCGATCTCTATTTTTTTTTCAAAAAAAATCATTAATATTTAAAGTTTTCGGGTTTAATTACAGTATTAAGTTATGAAGTTTAACAAACGATGAGTATGATTGAATTGTATTAATTTGGTAAATGATGTGAAAAATAATTTATATCACTTCAGTCTTGAAACGTTTATAATTTTTTACTCAGTTATCGGATTTGAGCTTATAATATATCAAAACGAAGCTATCGACGAGACGAATATGTATATTAAATTTCATTTTTGATTGGGGGGGGCGACTGCCACCCCCGGTCCTTCGCCCCTGTTTATCTCATTGATTATCCAATGAAAATGAAAATCATTTTTTACACTGCTTTCTTCTCCTTGAGCCTCTTTCTTTTCATGGCCCTTGTTGAGTGACATGGATCTGATGGTGCCATGCAGGTGTTGGAAACAAATCCAGCTCACGTCAAAGCTCTGTATCGTCGTGGAATGGCATACATGGAAGCAGGAGACTTTGAGGAAGCAAGAAATGATTTCAATACGGTACCGTCCCTCTCAGCCTTCATAATGCTGAAGTTCTAAGCATTTCATTTTCCTAAGGTGCCTCCTCTCTTGTCAGATGATTAAATCTGATAAATCATGCGAACCCGAGGCAACTGCAGCTCTATTGAAGTTAAAGCAAAAAGAGCAGGTTGGTGCTGGCTGCATCCCCATCTAAATCTTGTGCTTCACCACCCTTGACATTCTCACACACCTGTGATTTTCGTGCGCAGGGAGCAAAGGAGAAAGCTAAAAGACAGTTCAAAGGGCTCTTTGACAAAAGGCCAGGTGAGATTTCTGAAGCTGGCAGCCAATACAGAGAAATTGGCCAAGAAGAAAGTGAAGACGGTGGTGGCGGCAGCATGGATTCAGACAAGGAGGGAGAGGATGAGAGAAATGAAGCCCCCGAACCTGCCCGGCCTGGTTTCTTCTCTAGAATATGGCCTATGGGTAGAAGAATATTCGAAAATCTCGGGCTAAATAGGTGTACGATACTGTGATTTGCGGGTTTCAGTATGGGTATAAACCTCGAAATAAATATGGTACCTAGACCTTAGTGATGAAAGGTTCTTTGGTCGACTCCTCTTCCTTCGCATAAAGAATGGAAACACCAACGAATTGCGCAGGGATGGAGTCTGTTTGCGTAAACAGCGTTATTTAACCATTCCGGAATGGCTCACCGGAAAGGACTTGTGGGTAGTACCCATAGGTCCCCGGTTCGAACCCCAGAGTGGCCGCTTTTTATTTACCTATTCAAGGTAAACAACGTTATTTCTACTTTGCATTCGGTTTTTACTTTTTATATGGACGGATTTGTAGTTTTCTTTGGCGATGATCAACTGTCGTACTAAACAATCCTCTAAGAAAGCGTTGTCGATCTCAACAACGTGAATGGCTAAACTCAATTTACATTGTTACAAACCAAAACCTTCTGTAAGAACCAAAAACCAGTACAGCAAAATAGGCATCAATGTAAAAATCCCGACCCAGCGAAAGCCTATATCGATGACTGCGATCCTGCAGCATTGTCATTAGAGGGCTTGTCGTCGACAACGGCCTTCTTCCTCCTCAAAACGATGGCCCAAGTCGAAGCTTCAAGCAGAAGAGCAATGCCACCAAGCAAACAGATGGCGATAGTGTAGGCCAACTTCCACTTCTTCCCGGGGTCCAAGATGTCGAGGCCCTTGAAGACGTTGATGACGCTCAAGACGATGACCGAGTAGCCGACCCCCCAGTGGTAGAGATTCCAATACATCCTGTACTTGTGGTCCTTGTCGGGCCTCAGCCGGAGAGCAAACACCTGCAGGGTGGCGAGCGTGAAGAGCGTGATGCCGATGTTGCGATGCACATTGTACATTATCCCCTTTGAATCGCTCCCGAGCTTCATCCCCGTCGCCCAGCCTGCAACACCGATGATGTAGGCGGTGCACTGGCATGACACGTGGAGGTAGAACCAGGCCGGCCCGGTGGACTTGACCACCTTCAAGTATCTTGCTATTAGGGCTCCGATTGGCATTAGAAGTCCCCAGCTTACAACATTTAGTACCCCATGAACCTGATCATAGTATAAATAATATTTAAAATTAATGTCACATAACATATAACATAATTAAGATAGCACTTCAAATTTCTTGACACATAAAATAACAATGACCTAATAAATATACAGATTTTATAAATATCTATTTATTAATATTAATTTATAAAAAAAGCTACACTAGGGGGAAATGCATTAACTATTTTCTTGGAAAAATAGAAAATGTGTATGATTGACATTAAAGTCCAATATCTAATACTTTGTTCTCTTAAAAAAATATTTTATATAATTTTTAATATCTAAAAAAATGTGTCAAAAAATAAAAATCATATATTTAGAATCTTATAACTTGATATTATATCGCTTTTTAAACCATTTGATACGCTAATTTAGAGGGAAAGATATCAACATATCGATAAAAAAAAATACTAAATAGGCCGAAAGATGAAAGGAAAATGCTTACATTCCTCTTCCGAAGACGAGAGCCGCCACTGCTGGGCCCCACGGAAGCTATGCCGGTGGTGAAGTCGATGGTGCCGGTGGAGCCGAGGTGGGCGCTATCCATTGGGTGTCCGGCGGGGACACCGTCAGAGAGGGTTCCCACTTGCCAGACATGGTTGATGGTGGTTTTGTTGTTGGGGAGCTTCAGGGTGGCGTATATGATGATCTGGTTGCCGGAGCTCTCCGCCGAGAGGCCGGAGACGTCGAAGGTGAGTGGGCTCTGATTCAGTGCGAAGGTCTGCACCGAAGACGTGTACGCTCTCATTTGCCCGTTCGAGTTTGTGTGTGCCACCAACGCCTGCGTGCATCAATATTCAAGTTGTAACACAATTTTAGACATAGTAAATTAACACATAACTTATGGACATATGATTGATTTAGATTGTTTTATTATAAAGAAAATGATAAATCTGTTTAATTCTAATTCTAATATACATGTATTATAAAAAAATCACGGATAAATATATATGATATCATTTGGTTCTCCAATATAGATATATCACAACATTATTTTAGCATACATTTTATTTATAAAAAAAAATTGAAATTAAATGTATATTGTAATGATCTATATTTATATGTTTATGAATTTATATCTTGAAAATCATGTTTCAAAATATTTTTAAAATAAAATTTTCAAATAATTGTGTTTTTAATTTTTAATTCTTTTTAAAAATAATTATTTAAGATAAATTTTTTATAAATATATTAATATATTTATTTAGAATATTACTATAATTTTTTAAATAATTTTAAAAGATAAATTTTAATTAAATTAAGTTTGTGATGTATGTAGTGGAGTGTAAATATATGTGTTACAAAATATTATTCACCATTTAAGTTGCTACCCTAGTTTCTTTTTAATTTTGAGAACCAATTCTATTTCTATATATGCTTAAAATTGAAATAGAAATTTCAAAAGATGATTACTTACGCACTAGTTTGCTAAAGAATTCTCCTTTTTAATCTCATTATTACAACGTACTCCTAATCAATCAATTATAATTTTTCTAGATTTTTTCCTAATAGTATACCCTTAGATTTTATTCAAACCTATGACAATTTATTAATTAGCTCATTCATCATGTATTAATCAAAATCAACAAACGTCAAACAAATAAATTTTCAATTAACTTCTAGGGTTTTTCGATTAATTTTCAGTTACTTTATATGTTCTCACGAACCCTAATTAATTAGATGAGAGAAACTGATAATGTTGTTATTGTTTAGGGTTTTCGTGTTCGTATAGACTCGTTCGTTTTATCATGTGTGTTCTTGATTGTATGTTTTGATATATTATATTGTTCGATCTCAATTCCAACTATCAAAACAGAAATTAACTATCCTAATTAAAATTAAAATATAATATTACTTATGTAGTAAGTATATATATAATATAATATACCTGAGCGCCCATCATGCCGGAGGCGGAAGGATTGAGGCCCCAGGCGACCCAGTTGCCGGAGGGAGAGGCGGTAACGTCGGTGGCTCGGAAAGCGATGTCAGCGGTGCCGGTGATGGAGTCGTAGGTCCAGTGGAGGTAGCAGTTCAGGCGAGGGAGGGTGACGCATGTTGCATATTGCTTGTTGCCGGAGAAGGAGTAGGCGCACGGTGAAGAAGACGGCGAGGAGGACTGGCCGGAGACCATAGCAGTAAAGATGATGAACACCAGAGCGACTGTAAACACATACTTCTGTGACCCGAAACCCATTCTTTGTTCGATCCGGGGGAATTCAGAATTTGGGATTTGGTGGTTGAATTGTTTGGGTATGGGGTTTTATTTATAGGCACCGGTGAACAAAATATATTCTTCAGGATTTTACTTTATTTAAGGACAATATCTATCTTTTTTTCTATCATAAGATAATCGGATTTATATATATCTATATATATACATACGAAATAGTTTTCAAATAAAAAATAACCGATTTTCTATCGCCATGTTTAGCTTTTTATGGCCAATAGTTTATTTCGTTTTTATTATTTATTTTTATTTTCTATCTTATGTTTGATTTTTCGGTGCTCCCCACAATGTAACACTATTATATGTTACAGTTATTTATTTGGAATATCTTTTTTACAATAAAAAATTATGAAATTACATTAATATGGTAAATGTCTAACAAACTATGTTTGTACTTTGTACACATTTTTCTTACAAATATATATTATGAGATATTTTAATATTTTTAATATTTTTCAAAACATCATTTTACAAGAAAAAATGTACAAATATATATTATGAGATATTTAAATATAATTTTCTTATTATAAAAAAAATATCTTAAAGAAATAAGTGTAACACGTAGTATTATATTGTAGAGAGTAGGAGATCCACACTCGATTTGTCACCACATCTCATCTTAATTAGTTAGCTACCGAGAATCAAAAGAGATAAGTTGACGATAAACTAAGTCCTTTCCTTTAACAAAATATTTAAGTTCAAATGTTATGTCACCATTCACTCGTTTAAGGCTAGACCTGTCAAAACATAACCCAACCCGATTCGAACGATCGGAAAATTTCCGATTCGATTCCAGAATTTTTTTTCGATCCAAACCCGAAAAATCAGAAATTTTTAGGGTAATCTGGGTTTCGACCCGGTGACCCGATTGATCCGATAATTTTGACCCGATTGGTTTATAATGAAATATAATTAAATTTTTTATATATATAATTAAAATTCATCGCAAAATTATCAAATTATAATTTTTTTAATTTAAAAAAGAAAAAATTGACAAACCCGAAATCAACCCAAAACCCGATCAAACCCGAGTTCTAATCAACTCGGAAATACCCGAAATCGGTCTTACCCGGGACCCATTTTACCCGAGATCCGAAGTGACCCGATCCGAATGACCCGTTTGACAAATCTATTTAAGGCTAAGGTAAAAAAAATGTGAATCTTGGCTCCTAAAAGGTCTTGAGATTCAAATTCATATTTGCAAAAATGTTCTTGTTCAAGCGAGAGTAGGTTGTATAAGAATTAATGTGATAGCACATCGCACCAAGTATTTATCCAAAGCAAAGCAATATATAAAAATGTGTAAATCCATATATATCACATAAATAAATACATCCTATGACTATGAGAGTCTATGACAAATGAACCAAGGTGACACAACAAACATCCCCCTCAAAAGAACCCCAAAAATAAAACATCACAACAAAATGGGCTTCAATATACAACCATGGGCCATGACCCATGTGATATCACTACTCAAAAAGCCCAAGCCCAATAAAAACCCAGTCCCAAAGATAAAAGCCCAATCCAGGACAACACTAAACTGATGCCTGAGATCTCATAGCATAACCATTGCCATTAGCACCATTGCCATACCCATTGGAATACTTAGGCTCACTGTCCTCCTTTTTCCTCCTCAAAACAATGATCCAAGTCGTCGCCTCGAGAAAGAGAGCGATAGCGCCCAACACGATGATCACGACGGTGTATGCAGTCTTCCACTTGTCCGCGGGATTCAAGATATCGAGACCCTTGTAGATGTTGATGATACTCAAGATGAGGACCGAGTACCCAACGCCCCAATGGTAGACGTTCCAATACAACCTAAGCTTGTGGTCCTTCTTAGGCCTCAAGAGGAGAGCAAACACCTGCAAGGTGGCGAGGCAGAAGAGAGAGATACCAATGTAGCGATGCGCGTGGTATGTTATCCCCTTCGAGTCACTCCCAAGTTTAAGGCCGGTCCCCCAACCCGCGACACCAATGATGTAGGCGGAGCACTGGCACAAGACATGGAAGTAGAACCAAGCCGGGTCGGCTGACTTGAACACCTTCATGTATCTAGCTATGATTGCGCCAATTGGCATCAAAATCCCCCAACTCACCGCATTCAGTACTCCATGAACCTGATTCGCAAATAAGCTTCTTATCAGCAATTGACATGCTGCGTCAAACAGAGACTTACCTACACGTCTAAATTGAAAATCCGAAAAACAATTCATAGAGTAATTTTGATTTGAGACAATTTTACAATTACTTGTTGATTGAGTTTGTGTGATTCTTAGAACAATGACATAACATGTTTGAAATAGAGTTTTTACCTACCCTACCCAACTTCAACCTCCAAAATTGATCTTTCAAATTACTCGTTCCCACCACCTAACCTTATTTATAAAGTTTGACAAATGGGCACATCACACATATTCACACATGCCAACAAATACGCGTTTGACTGACTTTAATCCATAGAGTATAGACCGTACCAATTCTATCAAAGAAAATAATAATAATAATTAAATAATCTAATTAACCTTTTTTTGGTGTACCTAGTCTAATAAGTTGTGATGCATCAAAATTTTATTTTATATATATAACCACATGTTAAGATACGTGTTTAATAAGTTGTGATGCATATATAATAAAATAAGATATCTATTTTGTATTTCTTATAATATCTCAAGATTAAATTTATATGACGTAATGTGCTATTGTTTATAAGGGGTTAGGGCCCGTTCGGTATTGATATTAGATATCTGATATCGGATATCGATCAACTCTGATATCTAATTTTTGGTATTCTTAAGATATCACTTGATATCTGTGTTTGGTATAACCGATATCGATATTACTTGATATCTAGCTGTCAAATTTAGCCTATATTGATTTCCAGGGATATATCACTTGATATCGATATCGATATCAACTAGAGGCCTATTGTAATGGGTGACGTTGCCAAACGGGACTTAGCAAGACTTACATTCTTCTTCTTAAGCTGGGAGGAGGTGCCGCCGGAAGAGGAAACGCCGGTGGTGAAGTCGATGGTTCCGAAGGTGCTCTGGTGGGCGCTGTCCAGAGTGTGGCCGGACGGGGTGCCACTGCTGGAGAGGGGGCCCACCTGCCACACCTGCTGGATGCTGGTTTTCGGCAGCTTCACGGTGGCGTATATGATGATCTGGTTGCTTGTGCTCTCCGCCGTCAGCCCGGTCACGTCGAAGCTCAGGCTGCTCTGGCTGAGCTGGGTGCTCGGCGACTCGCTCTGCACCGCCGACGTGTACGACGTCACCATCCCACTCGAGTTCACATAAGCCACCAGTGCCTGCAATTTTAGCCGCCACCATATTTATTATTCCATTTTTTCTAATCTATATTTTAAGAATATATGTGTATTGTTATTTTAAAAAAATCTCATTTAAATTACTACGTATTTATAATTTTTATGTATTATTATTCGTGGAAATACTTTTATTGGGAGAATTATTAACTATTATCTATAAAATATTGATTAAAAAAAACCCATGATAAAATTTTGTTTTTCAACCACTCTTCTAAAACATCTATTTGTAAGTATATGGTTAGGTGAAAAAAATAGGAATTCAATTTTAATAGGGAGTTTCGTATTTTTTTTAATAAAATTAAAGGAAGTTAATTAAAGGTAAAACTATACTCCTACCTAATTGAATCACATCATTTGAATTTATTATCCTGTAGTTACGATAAAATCTATTTACCACTTTATTTAATTTTTTTCCCCTAGGATATCTCTTTTATTATTAAAGAATTTTGGTATTATTTAAAAATATAAAATAAAAAAATAACCAAAACTAGATTTAGAAAGATTTGACTGACATTCTTACATGATTTTCCCTAATTTCCCCTAATTTGTACTGTAATCTATAAAAAGGAAACAACTTTAGGAAGGAGATGAGCAAAGCGTACCTGAGCTCCAACCATCTGGCCGCCGGAGGGGTTGAGGGCCCAAGCGACCCAGTTGCCTGATGTGGAAGGGTTGACGCCGGTGGCGCGGAAGGCGATGTCGGCGGTGCCAGCGGCGGTGTTGTAGGTCCAGTGGAGGTAGCAGCTGAGCTGCGAGAGGCTCACACACGTCGTGTAGTTCCTGTTGTTGGAGAAAGAGGAGTAGGAACACGACGACTGGCCGGAGACGGTCAAAAACAGGGGAAGAAGAAACAGAGCAACCGGAAACAGAGCCGATTTCGGGGACCCGGAACCCATTCTATCCCCTGTTTCAAAAGCGGTCGGTTTGGGTTCCTGGATTCGGGGAGTTTGAAGTCTGATTGAATCGGTGCTGGGGGTTGTTGGGATAGAGAGCGCCCACGGGATTCGAGGGGGAGTTGGTGGGTATAAAAAACAGGGGATTATGGGGGGATGAAAGAGGAGGAGTCGGATTGAAGGTTATATAGAGATTCAGAGAAAGTGGGGTTGAAAGTAATTGGGGATTTGATAGTGGGAAAAAGGAGAAAATTTCAGACACGGAGAGAGAGGGTGGGGAGTTGTTGACTGACAAGGAGGAGTTGATCAACAAACACCAGCTTTGTTGGGTTATAATTAGGAGTTTCTTCAGGGTTCTATTTTGCATTTATTTTCATATTAATATTAATAATTTAATATGGTACAGTACCAATATTTGTTGGAGTTATTAATAGTATTTTGCTAGCTAGAGCATGATAAACCATTCAAGACCCCGTCAACGTTACAAATCACAACCGACTTGATAAATATATGGGCTGCTCTATCGTCAATAAACTGATGTTTTATCACATAAGAAGGCAAAGTATCGCTCATCGGAGCAAATCTAGCGATGAAATCAAACATTGTTATGTAAACTTCATGCTTCTATCCGACCTACATAATGAGTTAGATCTTTATTTTGGAATAAAGAAAATTCATACAAACCTTTCATCGATCGAATGTGATAAGATATGTAGAAGGAAAGAAGACGGTGGAGCAGGAATACGTAAAACTAAGAACATGAATAAAACACTATAAATGAAATTACTATGAAAATCCTAATCGAACCAGAGAACTCATGGGTACAAACAGTGGAGTACAAATATTTGAAAGAACAAGGAATATTAAAGTACTAGAAAATAGGAAACACATTATAGCAATGAGCAAAACTAATGTCCCTAACAGAGGAATTTTGTAAATGATTCATATGACTAGGGCTGGCAAATGGTACGGAAATTACTATACCAACCACAAACCGACTATGTTGGTAACCACACTTGTGGTAGCCAACATGGTGGTAACCACGTGAAAGTGGTATGGTAATGGGTAATGAAATCTGAATACCATGGTTACCGAGTATATATATTAATTTTTTTTTATAATGTTTTATTGTTATTACCTTTGAGTTTTAAGTTTTTAATTTATATTTTGTATTTTGATTTTGACCTAAATTGGTCATTTTTACTTTTTCTACTAGAAACAATAAGAACATTTTGAATGTTTGAAGACTTTAACCTTGTTTTGTTTGAACTTGCAGGAACATTTTGAATGTTTGAACAATTGAACTTTGTTTGTTTCTTCAAGACTTTGAACTTGGTTGGTTTGAATTGGTTTGTACATTAGGTTGTGAACTTGATTTATTTGAACTTTAAAAGATGGTAACCATATTATTTTTTGTAACCATAATTTTTCGTTCGATAACTTTGATTACCACCGAAAGGTAGCCAAGGGGTTTCAAAAAAATACAAACAGAATTAAAGTTTGGTAACCATGGTAATGTACCGATGGTAACCACAAATCGTGGTTACCACATATGCGATAACCACGACTTGTGGTTGGTACGTGGTATGAAAATTTGCGTACCACCATTTTGTGGTTGGTACGTGGTAATGACCATTTTTTTGTGGTAATCGTACCATGCCAACCCTACATATGACAAATATGCAAAGGGAGAACAATCAATTTTTGGGAAGGATAATTGGCTAGACAAAGAACCACTAGAAGGAAGATAATAACCGAACCAGCAAATCGACACAAGTATGGCATTGGATAATTTTATAGATACACATCGAAAATGGAAAATTGATGAATTGAGCAAATACTTACCTACAAATATCGTTAAAAATTTGAAAATGTATATATACCTGTTAACTCATTTGAAGGGAGAATAAATTGAAAAAATGTAAGAAATGGATGGTTCTCAATGACCAGTGCACTACGATAGATAACAAACAAAAATGATAATGACTGCAACAACACAAAATGGATATGAGAACTCTAAACAATACCAAAAATAAAAAAAAAAGACTTCATGTAGAAACTTTACTTCAACGGAGTTCCAATAAAAACAAGATTAGTTAATAAGGGAGTTGTGATTCCAACATGTTGCGAATTACGTGATCGATTTGAAGAAACCCTAAACCATCTATTCATCAAATGTCATTGTACAATGACGCTAGAAGTAAAATAGACTCAGAAATTGAGAAGGTATTACAGGATGTCGACACACATAATGAAAACATCAAAGACAATATGAATCCCATGTTCAATAAAAAAAACTAAACAAAATGCAAATTAAGAGCGACACTAGCAACAACTTGGTGGAGTATTTGAAGGAACAGAAACAGGAAATTTTTTTATAATTGTAACTCTACAACAGTTCAAAATATGAAAGGGACTACGAACCAAGTACTAGCAAGCTGGAATGAAACGAAAAGCAAATACAAGTATGACCAGAAAGCTACAGAGATCTAAAAAAACACCTAGAAGAAAAAGGAAACCTCATATGGGAAAAGCTACCTCAGAATATGTATAAGCTAAATTTTGATGGTTGTGCCACCTCTTTGGGCAGTTCCTTTGTGGGTTTCATTATCATGAACCATCTAGATTCCTTGGTTGCAGTCGGCGGCGCTTCATTGGGGCCTAAGAACTCCTTAGAGTCGAAAGAACTTGCACTCGAGCTTGGTTCGCTTAAGGCAAAAGAGTTAAGCATTTCCCGTATTATGGTGGAAGGCGATAACCTGATGATTATTGATGCCCTTAATGGCGGTTGGTAGTGCCCCTGGGAGATTGAAATCCTTCTCTCCGATATCTGTCATCTGCTTCTGTAGTTTGAGGTCGTCTTCTTCTCTCATGTCTTCAGGGAAATTAACCGGTGTGCCCACAGGGTTGCACATCTTTTCCTTGCATCGGCTGTTACATATCCTTTTCAGGATAAGGAACTGGGTATTTGCATCCACAAGAATGTGATTGCTTTGTGGACTGTTAGGGGATAGACTCTTTCAAGACATTACCTGTACCAAAAAAAAAAAGATAAGGCATGATATATAATTTCGGAATGCTATAATCAATCAAAGTAGAGGTAATAGAACAACATTTTTTCATTAAATTTTTTTAAAAAAATGACATGTAAAACTAGAAATAAGCTCTGTAAATGGCGAGCAAATGCATTGTCAAAAGAAACACGATTGAAACTCATCAGATCAAACATAGAAGAAAAACCAAACTAAATAAATAAAACCTTTTTCTTTTCGAGAATTTTTTTTTATACAAATTGCTTACTAGACGAGACAAAATCCGCAAAAGAAAGGAAGATGGCGGAGCAAGAATACACAAAATAAAAAAAAAGAATAAATCAATACAAATAAAAATTAATATAAAAAATTTCACTGAGCCAGAAAATCTCGGGGTTCAAATAATACAAAACAAATATCTTGGAATATAGATGGTGAATTGAGACCGCAAGACAATTTGATTCATCGGAATTATAGGATAAATTAAACCCGAAGTTTAATTGTGCGAAAGTGAATTAAACTTCATAAGGATTCATAGGTTGTCATAGACTTCTTTGGGATCGATATCGATATTGGTTGAGTTCGAAAGAAGATGTTAGTATGATTATCATCTAGATTCTAAGAGCTTAAAGAGTCTAATTGGTTGCTTTGAGTTCGAAAGGATAGTGTTAACCAATTTAAGCACATTCACTTTGAGACTGAAAGGAGATTTGTGAGTACATTAGACTACTTACCTTCACATTTGAATTCGGAATAATTCAGGCAAGAATAGGAGATTTGCGACTAACCAAAATTTTCCAGTATTGAAAAATTGATTTAATGTAAAATAGTCTGTATACCTTTTAGTAATTTTCAATGTCCGTATTAATATTGGTTCTTAATTAATAATGTGTATTATTTTTGGTGGGTTTTCCTAAGTAAATCAATCTAGTCTCGGTAAATATTGGGTGATGATATCTTCACCGCTAATTTTTACTATTTCAACCGCTAATCACCGCATATGTTGGCGGTGGCTTTAATGATGGTCAACGAGGCCACCGCAGCGGGTGACGATGGATCCAAATGGCCACCGCTAGGTGGAGTTTATGAGTATACAAGTCCACCATTGTACTAGCCGGTGGGCAACCCTATTCCGTTAGAACCCCACCGCCAACGTATGTGGTGGCCCTTGGGCCACTAATATTCGGCAATTGAAGTGTGGACCGGACCGGACCGGCCACGTCACCCACCGCCAACATATGCGGCGAGTCGAAAATATTAATTATAGTCTGGTGAAACTCTATAAAATATTAATTTTTGAAATATATATTTTGATGAAATTAAATTTTAAAAATTTATGTTTTATATAATATTTATTATCTTAAATAACACACATAAATTTCAGAAATTGTAAATGATATGTTTTGCTTAGAACAAAGAGTATATAATAAACACCTAAAGTACTTATCGAGGTAGTACCCGATAGTCCACGAATCGATTCCCGAATATGACTGCTCTATATTTACCAAAATAAACGTAGACAATAAACCGAATCAATAGTACAACAATAAATCGGAGTTTGGAAAATGTCAAGCATCATAAAAAAACGTGGTTTGAAAAATGTGAAACATCATAGAACGCAATTCGAAAAATGACACGGACAACATATCTAGTAACCGAAGAAGTCAACATTTAGTTCGCAAAATGACACAGGAAAATGAAAAGTGCTAATAGCGCAGCTAGAGCTGGAAATTCGGTCACTCGGGTCGGGTTTGGGTCAGGCTTGCTCGGGTTGGGTCACTGACAGGTGGGGCCAGTTCGGGTAAAATTATGGTCGGGTACTGCTCGGGTCGGGTTCGGGTCGAGTTCGGTCATAATGAATTTTAGATTGGTCGGGTTTCGGGTTCAATTGGGTCATGCCCATTCGGGTTCGGATCAAAGAGGGTCAGGCTCGTTCGGATTTCGGCTCAAGAGGCAGGTCGGTCTCATTTGAGTTTCGAATCAAAGTGGGTGTAGTTTGTTTGAGTTTTCGGTCGAATCATATAAAACCCACTTGGATAATTATATTGATTTTGACTCGGGTTTGGGTCGGGTCGGGTTTATCTGTGTTCGGTCTGTTTCGAGTCTGGTCAGGTTCGGGTCGGGTTCGGTCTCGGGTTCGGGTTACGGATAACTCTAGATTTTCAAGTTTCGGTCGGGTTCGGATTCGAGTGAGTCGGGTCGAGTTTTCGGGTCGGGTCAGATTTTGCCAGCTCTAAGCGCAGCGGACGACCACCATCTCGCCGGCGATAGGCTCTGTATCGTGCAGTCCTCGCCGTAAAATGCTCGTCCCACCTGTTGACTGTGGGATCGTGATGCTGCGTCCAGGTAGTGTATACCGATGGCAGAGGCGATCCAAGCAGCAACCAAATCTGCGGATAACATGTGAATGTTGAAACTAGAAGTGGACAACGAAACTTTAAGAAACGAATGGCTATGAAATACGAAACGTACCGGTATGAAGTGGTTGCTGTTGCCGACTAAAGCTATCCCATCTAACTTTTGGTAGTACGATACCGACGGGCCCCCAGTGGCGTACAAAGGCAGACACAATATATGCATCATATGCGACAATATCACCAAAGGACGCTAGTGCAGCGTGGCAAACACCTCACCGGTGATCGGAATCTCCATCCAATAAGTACCATCATGACACGTGACGAAATAGTTGACCCTCATGATAAGCTCATCTAAGGTAGGATAGTAATGGTACCGATCTGCGTGTAGCTGTAACTCAACGACCAACTCCGGTCGAACTCGTGGCCATGCGCCTTGTCATAAGTTCAGAAAACAGGCAAAAGATCTATACCCACAATGAGCATCACATGCAACATTCGTGACGGCTCGTATGAAAGTAATCATGAATTCGTCGATGTTGCCGGTACCCCAATTGAAATCTACGTGAGGGAGATTCGAAGGCGGAAGGGTCGTAGGTGCTGTAGGTGGAATTACACCTATAGGCTCCGACACTGATTGACCTCGACCACGACCCCGTCCCCGACCTCTTCCTATTCCTCTTCCTCGACCAATAGGAGGGTGGTCGGGGGCAATTGTGTTGGATCCAGTTGCCTCTTCATTGCCTTTCGCAACATCCACTTCGCTTGTTGAAGATTGACCCCGACCTCGACCTCAGACTGATCCCCTGCTCCCCTCTCTATCGGCTCGACGTTGTGCTCGAGCACGCTCACGTTCCCAAGGCAGAGGGTTCGTCTGACAGGGGTGGCGGGTCCTCGGTCTTCCGGTCGGTCTACGGTCATCGGGGTCAGGTGGAGTCAACGATGTATGAGAGGGACGATCCCCATCATTGAATGCCGAGGTGATCCTCTAACGAGTATCCTTGTCCATAGCTCCACTCTAGAACAACGTGATCATGTGCGACATGTCGACATCAGCTCTTGTGAGAGGAGTGTTATCATGGATGCTATCAACATATGGACGATCCCAATCTAATTGCTTCCAAAAAATATGAATCTGGGACGGTCTGATCGGTATCTACATGTCCCGATAAGCTTGCATCTCATGTGTGCAGGACAGACCGTAGACGTCCCTCCAATATCTATCTCTGCATGGCTGAGACGTCGGATCTGTTTCCATCTTCGTGTATATCTCGAACAATAAGTTGAAACATTCTTTCGACACAATACATCGAACCCGATCGAATATCCATAGGCCGTGAGAGTTTGTCGGCCATGTGTTGTTCGCTCTCCCCATTGTATTCTTCACTTCACTTATTTGGTCCGCCATCATCAGATCGATTGATTTTATCATGTGAGTAAAATCACCGATTGCAGAGTTCAAGGTTTTCTTCAGCACCGAATGAGCGGACTCAGCCCTACAAGAAAAGTGGGACTCGCAGGTGAATATCTCCATATATTGTAAACAAATTATATGTGGAATGACTATGGTAAGGAAAAATGAGGTACACCTGTTCGTCGTGGTCGTACCATAATGCTGGATAACATCTGTCCATGCACAAACAATATTCTCCGAGTAATCTCGCAACCATGTTGGCAAGGGTAAACGATTAGTTTCAGATAGAAACATACGCATTCGTCGGGTATGTACTATCGATGAGGACGACATATGGAAAGTAAGCCAGAAGACGAAAAGCATCTGGATGCGCGATGAACGGATCTTGAAGCCTTTTCGGATCGTCAGGGGATCTCCTTATAGAGTAGAAGTAACGCCTCTCTCGTAATACGTGAAGTGTTTCCTGCGTGACTGTTCGGTCTCCTCTCGCTTTAGCTTTGAACTTTTCCCTAGCATTTTAAACTTGTCACCGCGATGTGAATTTCAACTTCTTCTGTGTCCTAACTGTCTGCTTCAAGGTCGTTAAAATCGGCTTCAGCAGGGTACCAACCTCGGTAAGGGCCAATGTGTCGTCTAGGTCATATCTATCCATCCGACCAACGTATGGGTGGCTGTCCAACGAACCGGGAAGGTCATGGTTGTGCCTGCCGTGAACAACGTCCAACCCCCATTCGCCTCGTTTGAACTCCACGTCCGACGATGCAAAAGAAAACCCCTCTATCTTCAAAATGGCTCTGCGGTTGTTTCCGCTGGCCACTTCTGCTGCAAATCTCGGCTTCTTGCGGGGAGTGTATGCGCCGTAATTCTTACATGCGAGCATCACACTGCCACGCCTTGCAGGAGTACTCCCCCAAGACCGCTTGATTGTCAGAATCATATTTAGCGGTAAGGTGATGCCACGATAGTGCTGTAACAATTCCTCGCGATTTGTCTACATTTGCGTTATGGCAAAATCGGTCGTGTAATCATGAAACACCCGGTTACGGGGTTCCACGTCGTCAGAAGGGTCAGACATCGAATCAGCCTGCTCCTCTAATGGTTGGTGTGGCAATGTCATACATGTATTTAGATTACGGTACACTACATACGATACCCTACATATATTACGGTACCATTGTAGGTCGGACTACGTTACACTGCCTACATTACAGTACCTATATTACGGTTTCCACTCGGGCTGATTCTAAACCTATGTGATGATGTCCTTACTAGAACAAGAATATAACTACATGTATACAGGAAAGATAAAGTACATACCGGAAGAGGAGCGTCTTGAGAGTCGTCGGCCATTGGAGTGGGTGGCTGCGCTCATCCGGCCTTTAAGTCGCTCAATTAGCGTTGTTGTTTGCCATAAGAGAAGGAAATTGTGGATGGGTAAACAAACGACATTGGAAGGGTTCTTATACAGGTCCACCGCACCTGGTGACGGTGGCATCAGTTGACCGTTGCACCGACCCCTTTTTAATTTGAACCGGTTAGGGATGCTCCATCCCACCACATTTGTATATGGTGGCCACCTCATAAGTTCAAAGTTGCCACCGCATGTGTTTACAATGGACCTACCGTGTATACAATCGGTGGGTCCACCGTATGTATGCGTGGTTGGTTTTGTCTATAAATAGACGTCCCCCGGCCCCATTGTTGACGACACAATTCTACGAGTTACTACACGAGCTACGTTTTGAGGTCTTACGCTAGTACAACGTAGGTCGAATGGAAGCATAAGGCCTTTGACAAGTGGCTTAAGTCGTAGTTCGTACGAGCACTTTTTGCGGATAAAGCGGTGATAACGCTGGCAACATGCCACGTCTAATGATTTGTGTCTTCGCATTGAAATCATTGGTCATTAGCATGTTGCTCGAGTTATACCGTTGTGAAATAGGCAACAAATTACGAAATAACAAAAGGAAGGGGCAACCCGTGGGCTGCCCTTTCCTTTGCGTTATTCTGGATCCACCGCCATTATATACGGTGGATCCACCGCATATATATGCGGTGTAGGTGCCTATATAAACCCTGCCCCCGATCCTAATTTTCACGGTGTAGGTGCCTATATCGACGACAAAGCATTGATAATGCTGGCAACTTGCGAAGTCTAGGGATTTTCGTCTTCGGATAGGAATCCCAGGGCGCTGGCAAGTTGCTGGAGTTGTCACGTGGTTAAACTTACAAAACAAAAAACCCGAAAATCCTAAAGAATGGGGCAACCCAATTCTTTAGGCCCCTCATGACCTACCGCATGTCTCGAAAGTGGGGCCACCGAATGTCTTGGCGGTGGGGCAACCGCATGTGTATGCGGTGGGTCCACCACATATGTTCGCCAATGGAAGTCCACCTGCCCCACAACCCCTATTAATACCTCCGCTTTCAGTTTTGGGGCAGTTAACAAAACAAAAATATCTACATTACAAACCTGCCATTGATTAGCATGGGATCTCGATTACAAGGTTACCTTGATTCATCATAACGAGCCAAGGTGGCCGGATGAATGCACCTGTCGCCATCCCTCATACACGGAGGGAAATTCGTGCATTATACTTCGGTTCGAGTTTGAATCGGACACTGTGGTGGCTTCCTCCATTGAGTTCTCAATGTTACGACGATAGAGGAGTCCTCGAGTCGTATTACTTATCGGCTGAGGCGGAGATCAATTGACGTCTGTTGACGTATTTTCATCAGGATTTCATAACCGTAAACTCTCTCGAGATTAGTCAGCATGTAATCGAGAAGCTACGAGCGTTCAACGAAAACGAAAGACGCGTGACTTTCAACATAATGAGGATTGAATTTTCGCTTAAGGAGACCACATCGTCTATTGGTAGTTGTTAGATGTATTGCGAGAATTGTAGTTACTTTTAGTGGCGTTAATTTTAGAATTGCTTGTATGAAACACCAGTTGAAAATTTGGTTGGTATTGTAATGATTGTGGAGACGTAAGAATAGATAAATTAGAGCATTTTTTCCAACATCACACAGCTACGCTAATTACGGTTAACTACGGAACAACTACCAACCGACTCCTCTACAATGCGCGGGTAAATCTGGATCTCCAGTCGGTTGAATGCGTACTTCTTTAATTTCTCGTTTTTCAGGCACACTGCGTTGTCCACAACGTACCTTTCAATTCGTAATGCACAGCTCAGCCTGAAATCGGTGAAGACGTCGCTAATTAAACATTTGATCGCCTCAACCGCCTCATGGTAGTATGACTCAGGGTCCTCCATGTACTACGGCTCTCCCTTCACGCATTCGAGTTCCACCAGCTCCGAGAATGTGAATGTCTTGCCTTGAATGCTTTTATAGCATACCACATGAAAAAGGCACAATGAAAATGGCACCTCCTATGCTGGCAGTTGCACAAATAATTCTCGTACGACCGAGAAAATTTGTCAACCACAATTTTGAACCTTATCCCAGAACTTGTCTCTCCTTCAAACTCCTCTATCTTAACCATTTTTTTTTACTGACTTGGACAAGGGGTGGGGGTGGGGGGCACATTTATAGGCCTCCTACTTCTGAGTTATGCGGTGGGGACACCACCGCTAACACATGCGGTGTACCCACCACATGTGTTAGCGGTGTATCCTGTATATAAGTGCTTTGCCCTGCTCGATTTCCCAACACTTGTTCGACGCACTAATATCTATTGGACACGTGAAAGGCGTGATGATAGTTATGCTCAGCTGATGAACTATTATCACGTCTTTGACGTTGTCCTGCGAATGGACGTTGCCCATTTCCCCTGCACCAGTTTGACAGTCATGTGCGCGTACGACTATCTGCTGAACATGTCAAAGGCGTTATGATAGTTCTAGTACACCGATGAATTATCATAACGTCTTTGACATTGTCCCGCGGGTTGAATTGTGCCAAAAAAAAAATTTCTAAAAGACGGCGTTGTGCTACACCGACGAAGGTACGACCATCCGCTGGACACGTTAAAGGCGTTATGATAGTTCTAGTACACCTATGAATGGGGTAGCCAGCATGATGGAATGAGTAATAACCTGAAGAAAAAAAATTCCAAAGGAAGGGGCAGCTAGCGTGTTGCCCCTTTCCTTTGGGCCAATCAGGACACACCGCATGTGTATGAGGTGGATTCGATATATATACCCCCACCACTTGTTAAAGATCTATGTACCCCAAAAATAAAATAAAAAAATACAATGGCTACAATCCAAACCTACCATCGATCACCAGGTGATCTCGATTACAAGGTTACCTTGATTTGTCACAAGGAGCCCAGATGGCCGGAGGACTACACCTGTCGACATCCATCTTACACGGCGGGAAATCCATGTGTTATTCTTCAGTGTCAGTGTGAAACAGACACTGACATAGCTTATCCCATTGAGTTCGCTTGTGCACATTGTTATTACGACAGAGGACTTCCAGAGTACCAGTGGAGGCGGAGATCGTCAGGAACATTCTGAAGTATTTTCATTACGATGTCATTACCACAGGCGCTCTTGAGATTAGTGATCAACATGTGATCGGGAAGCTAAGGTCTTTCAATGAAAACGAAAGATGTTATGCTTTCAACGAGATGGAGATTGAATTTTCGTTGAAGGAGACGACATCATCTGTAGGCAGTTGCTAGACATCTATTAGCAACAATGTAGTTTGTGCTTAATGTATTAATTTTGCACACACAGTAATGTTGTTCGTGTAAATGTATTATAAGTATTAATGATGGTTAAATTATATTTTTCAATTTCAATTAGAACTCGATTTATTTTAAAATCAAGTTAAATTTTTTTCTTGAAATTACACGTACCAATTACTGAGACACATTGCTCACTACGACTATATGGTACCATATGCTACGAAACAACTACCAACCGACTCATCTACATTGGTTGGAAGGATTCGAATCTCCATTCGGTGGAATGAGTACTTCTTCCGTTTGGCATTTGCACGACGCACTACTCACTTACTCAGTCCACTGCGTATCTCGCTATCTGTAGCGAGCTGTTCATACCGACATCGGAGAATAACTCGCTAATAAGCCCTTTGATCGCCTCAGTCGCCTGAACATAGTATGCCTCAGGGATCTCTCTGTACGAATGCGAGCTGGTCATATGGATATCGGAGAAGAACTCTCCCTGCACACATTCTAGGTACACCGAATGCGATAACATGAATGTATCATCTTTGAAGCATACGACTTGAAAAAGGCAGCATGGCCATCCGTTCCGGCTTTTGTGCTGACTGTTGCACAAATAATCTTCGAACCGCCTACAAAAACTCTCAATTATAACTTTGAACTTATTGGATCTTGTGTCCCATTCAGACACTTTTATAGTAGGCATTTTATTTATTCTTGAGACAATTTGAGAGGTGGGTGGGAAGCCACATTTATAGGCACCCCACCGCATAAACAGGCGGTGGACGTCACCGCATTGGTTAGTGGTGGCAGTCACCGTAAATGTAGGCGGTGGCACTCACCGTAGGTGTATGCGGTGGTATCCACCGTAGGTGTAGGTGGTGGATTACACTGTTTATACATGCGGTGGATTCCCTATATATATAGGGGAGATGCCATAATTGGAAACACACAACAAAATATCGGACGATAGTTACGATAGTTGCGATAGCTCGAGCAACGACATAATACATCAAGGAACGATGGAAGAATTTGAGGCAGTTCTGTACACTGGAAGCCCACGATCAAAGACTGCTGAGTCGATGATAAAGAGGCTACGGGAAGAGAATCAATCGTTGCTTGTCACAAACCAACAACACCTCTAGCGGATCGATATTCTAGAGTGTCGTGTCGTAGTTCTCGAACATGAGAAAAATGCGTTGCAGATACAGCTAGCGCAGTCACGAGTACCTAAACCCTAAATACGTCACTCTTGTATGAAATGTGTTGTGTTGTATGAAATGTGTTGTATTTTCGTAAAGTTCGTATGCATTAATAAAATTCGAGCGATAAATTATCGGTGCTAAAAAAAATCCATATACATATATCCAATGATTTGTGCATAATATGGTTTAACCAAACACAAATATCTAGAAAGGACAAAATCTGAAATAGATCACAAAACACATAAATCCAAGCAAAACCATAAATCCAAGCAAATCCATCCAAACACATACATACAACCAAATCCATAGGTCCAAAACAGTAACGACCAAATCCATAAACCCAACACGATCTATCACTCCGGAGGGTCTAACCAATATCACTGGTAAATGTGTTGCAGATGAAATGGCGTCACATCTTCTCCAGAGGCCACAAGTCGGGCAATCTCCTCCCAAAGACGCGGTGTCGCATCTCCTTAATCGTCGGACCGGGCGGCGGCGACGAGATGATGATGGGGCTTGGGGAGTGTCGAGGAGTAGGTATGGGTGGCTAAAGCAGTGGAACTACTCCACATAGTCATCGACCACAACATATGCGTACTCTGTACTGGTCCGTGGCAGGTCTGACACCGGGAATAGGTGATCGAACCTGTGCTCCCAGTGGTTGTCGGTCGCGTGGAAGACAACCTCCTTCTTGCCCTTTAGGGACTTCGCCCTGAATACTTTGTTGGGTCTGATCGGATCAGCGGGAATCTGTTGAACCTGGCCGAACTGTCGTAGCACACAGTCAGGCATATATGGCTCATCCTCAAACATCCACTGAATGGTGCCCCTATAACGTGACATCTGCAGAAGGCCATCAAAATCCAAGTCCCTGCCAAAGGGCATGAACTCGATCTGCAATTAATTGAAAGTCTTGTTACAATTCAATAGACATTCGGATTTATTAGTAAAAAATGTACGCAGCTGAAATCGATTCATGCATACCTCGTCTACAGTCATCTCGTCCAGCCTCCGCCGCACAACAGTCAACCGCTCAATGCGAGGTCTATCATCCCGGGAAACTGTTGTGGTCCAATGCATCGACATATCGATGTATGTACCGCACTCCATGACGTGGATCCCGAGCAAGCCTCCGATCGAGTGCCATGTTCCCCCTGAACACCGGAAAGTACAACCATATCCATACCTACAATCGAAGACCTCTATCAGGCACATAGTCATTGTAAATTATTTTCAAAACGGAACAAAGTCAAAGCATCAGAGAAGGAATCAATTACCTACAATAGTACATATCCCCGGCCAACTCTATAGTCGCCTCGCCCAAACCGCGGTACAAGCAGGCCAAGACACCTGCCGCTAGAGATAACTGCGGAATCTGCACGGCGTCCAGAAAACGCAGAATCGCTTCAGTGGGCACTCTGCTGTTTAACTTGTCAATGAACAGCGTCGAAGAGGCAATGATCCCCATCGCAACAGTCACGATTCACTCCATATCATGCTCAAGGGGGACGTCATCCCTCACCCACTGCCGCATCGGTGCTATCTTCGCAAGGAGGGTCGCAACACTCGGACCTCCATGGCCGTCAGCGCTCCTCCGCCGTGAGGTTGTACAACACCACAACCCGAGCCTTCCCGGCGATCGAATCCTCCACCTGCGTACACTCCTCCCCGTCCATTCCATACCCAAGTATGAAAAAGACATCGTGCAGGGTGATGGTGATCTCTCCCCATGCGAAGTGGAAGTTGTTCGTCTCCGGATGCAGTGCTCAATGAATGCACTGATGAGACTGTGATCCACAAAATCCCACTGGAAGTTTCGTAGCTCCCAGAGGCCGTCGTCCTGCACTGCAGGAAACCATGTATCCTATCCTTCTACCTCTAGCAATGCCTCAACACGCCCCAGCCACTTTCCCCGTCTCTGTACACGCAGTACACTCCTCGAGGCTGCCTCCTCCCATCTCCATACGACCTGTGCAATCTGTGCCGGGTAATCTCTCAACAACGGCAGCGTAGAAGGCCCCCCTGGCCATTCGGGGCCAACTGTCGCCCCTGAGCCACTCGCCTGATCATCCCGCCCAGCATGCTCTAAACTGCTACCCTCGTCCTGCTGGCGTCGCCTCGTATCCGCCCCATGCACTGGGACAGGTGTCATCTGGTCTCCTCCTCTCTCCTGATGATGGGCACCGCTAGGCGCCACCATAGGATTGTAAAGCGCACGCAATGGTGGATCACCTCCTAGCCCAGATCCCCGTACATCTGCCTGCGACACCGAACAAACCGCTGGCTCACTCCCACTGACACCATAATCAACTAGTGGTGTGAACAACGAAAAATCAATGTTTCCCAGAAATGCGTTGTGGTCGGTCATGGCCCCATGACTAGTCCCTTGATAACCTTCCACAACATGGCTGGTCCCAACACCATGGTTGTGCTCAACACCCCTATCTCTGCCAAGCGGTGCCGTGTTGTCGTACGAGTTTAGCTGCTCGCTCTCAAACCCAGTCCCAAAGTATGCCTTGAACCCCTGGGGCTGTGTCTGCGACTGATCATCCACACGTTCCGCTCCCGTCTACAGTGCTGGGTCATCCCTTATCAACTCCTACATCATCTGCTTAGTCTCCTCTCGGGAAGACTCATCCGCCAACTACACCACTACGTCATCAGGTGGTCCGTCATCATCTCCTTCTCTATCTGCGCCAAAATCTGGTATATATGTCTCCATAGACGGCTGCAACATCTGGCTACATACGTCACTGGGGTCGACAACTCCGACGCCTGGGTCGACAATAGACTGACTAGATGACCCAACCCCTATCTACACCTATCGGATGACTATCCCTATCCATAGGATCCTCTACAGCCTGCAAATGTAAAGAAATAGACTCAATCTCATCACGTGACTTACGCAACGCCTGTCTCTCCCTTTCGGCAACTTTATGGGCGGATTGCAAAACTACCCTATCTGTTAATCTCCGTAATAACGTGGTATGTATACCATAAAAAAAATCTAAATCCTATCGATTATATATGTTACTCTCTAATTGCCACACACACTTCTATATCGTATTCATTCTCAAATTCTATACCATTTCCCTACAACTAATTACTGATTTCATACTAATACTTTAGCAAATGATCTATATTGCCCACCTCATAATTTGCACAATCGAAAGTAAGTTAGCAAAAACTTTATATTAGAATATTCCCTTATCAACATAGTAATCTTGTTATAGTATTATCCTTGTGTGCTTTCTTACAACCTTGATAGGAAGGAAGTATTTTTTATTGGCATTGATATGTGATAATGCCTTTGTTTTCATGACTTATCTTGATCTATGATAAAAAAAAAATGTTATTTGTTTATTCTTTTTCCCTTTATGTCATCAATGATTGAAAGAAAACAGACTAAAATTGGTCTTTTTTTACAGTATGCTCACAGAAACGACGTTCAGAGCCCTGGTGCAACGAGAAAAGGGATTTAACTTGTGATCGAGATCTATCATCTGGTATGTCATGCTTATTTCTTTTTCATGCTCATTATTTCTATTTATCATGCCTCTTTATAAATGAGTTGGTTTGCTGTTCCATGCTAATTGCTTATAAAAGAGCTTTTTATGTTCTTATACATATTTCTATTCATAAATAGCTTTTTATGTTGTTAAGATACTTATAATATATAAGCTCCAAATGAACTCTTGGTGTTTTATGCATTACGGGGATTTTTATGTGATATATGAACCCTTGGGTAGGATCATGTTCTGATGTTCTTTAGAAGTTCACATGAGCTTGGGGTTCCTTAAGTAGTGATATGTATTTTTGGATGATCAGATTGCCATTAGTCTAACGTCATTGCTTCACGGTGAGTGCTTCTATCTGTTTTTCTAATTCACTTTATTTTTAGTGTAAGTGCTAAGCCGAATGAAACTCTTAACTGGAGCATATTTCCTAACTATAAGTGGTTGCAATTCTTGACTTTTGGTTCCTCTTAATCCCTGCTTGTGTGCTTTCTTAAAACTCCAGTTGTTATCTAATTACTTGGTGCTATTTCAAATGAATGTCTCATTTGTTGTTCTCTTTTGATAGTAAGTTCATGTCCACAAACAAATATATGACAGTTGGGGATGGATCAACGAAAATTGAATGTTCTCACAAGAGAATAATGTGATGACATTGATCTGTTTATTTTTCCTACTCATTTCTTGAATTTTCTTGTCTTTGATTGATTCGGTTTTTGTTTTTTTGTGCAAGAAGAACATGTTGCGTAAGGCCATTACTAGATTAAGTGATCTTCTGAAAACCTTGACAAGTAAATTTATCATTTGGGGCCTGACTATGTGAATTAATTTGAAAGTAGCTTCAAGACTATATATATAGTCTGTCCCTCTCCCTTCATTTTTGTGTGTTTTTGTTCCTTTTATATATAGATGTGAAATTTAAGAAGCCAATGAAGGGTTTCATAATAGGACACCTCCAAAGAAGGATTGGCAAGCAAGGACATGATAATGCTCGAGGTACCTCGAAATAGAGGAGAATAACAATAAGTAACTATTTGTTGCATTATCTACCTATGTTATTTCTATCATCGTTAGTTTTGACGTTGTATTTGTATAAATATTGAGGGTTGCATGCCTAGCAGGACAAAACGGGTGTGTATATATAATTATGCACATGCAATGCTCAATAAACTCTCTTGTATATTTTTTTAATGGAACTTTGATTTTGGATAATGTATGTTAGTGTTATTATTTAGTAAATATTTTAGATTATTCTTATATATAATATGTGATATATATTATATAAAATTTTAATATAATAAATTGATACAAATATCTATTATAATAAATCAATTCATCTATGTAATACTTGGAATTAAAAGTAACATTTTTCTTCAAATGTAACGTAGTTCTTTAGATGTAACATATATAGTTAAAGGTAACAAACCCTAGTAAGGTAACATTTATTTGAAAATGTAACATTAAATTCAAATGTAATAGTTTTGGAATCAAATGTAACATTTAGATTCACTAATGAACCAATGTTACACTAGCTAACAGAAATTGTTACATTAGATCAAATGCAACGGCCGCAAATGTAATCCACAAAAAGTGTTACATTTTTCCCTAATGTAACATATTTAAGGCCTAGTGTAATAAATATGGGTGATACATTAGGGCTTGATATGTAGTAGTGATACCTGTGGCGAGTCGGATGTCCCCCTCATGTATGTCGGCATACAACCACTACCACTTCTCTGAATCGTCGGAGCCGACTACAATTCATATAATAATAATATGTTAATGATATCTCCGTTTGATTACAAATAATTAACTTGATTGGAATTTAATATAGTTTAATTTTTACCTACAAATGATCTCTCTAACCACGGCCAGCACCACGAGCCTGATCTCCCTCGCGACGACTATCTCTCACCATATCAACACTCAGGTAGAAAGTGGGAGTAGGAAAAAAAACTCGCAAAAATAAGGGGAAAGAAGGACAAAAACGAGGGAAATGGGTGAGGAGGTTCGAAAGGCGAGGGATTGGAAGGCTAAGGAGAGTCGAGGAGAGAAACGACGGAAAAAATGTGAGGATTGAAAGGTGAGGGAGGGATTGAAATCGGAGAAGAGTCGGAAAGCGTGCGTGAAAATGAGGCCCGCACCCCCTATTTAAGGGCGTTAGACCCCACCGCATGGGGATACATTGGGTTCGAACCGTCGTCATAACGTTCAAAAAATCACCGTCTCAACATGCGGTGGGGTTTTTTAAATTTTAAAACACCACCGCATGGGTATGCAATGGGTTTTGGATAATTTCTAAAAAAACGTTTTGGGTAACTCAAATCCTACCGTTTACACATGCGGTGGGTGCCACCGTGAGCCCATGCGGTAGGTTTTAACATAACAGACCCTGTTCCGCTCAAGCCCACCGCAGTACGTGATGGTGGGTTCGTATACGGTCACTGACCCCACCGTCGTATCATGTGGTGGCCTTGGAAAAAGGGGATTAAGACCACCACCAACATATACGTTAATTAGCGGTGTAAATAGTAAAAATTAGCGGTGAAGATATCTGCACCGATCAATATTAACTCTCGTCATTATCTACTCTAATAATGGTATCACTTCACACTCAAATTAAACTGGAAACTATCATCCCAAATAAGATTAAAAAAAAATATGTAAATCCATAAATCACATAAAGAAATAGAATCCTATAAGACAAATGAACGAAGATGAGACAAACGTCTCTCTCAAAAGAAAAACAAAAGAACACAACGAAATTAAGGGACTTTAATATACACACCCATGGCCATGGGGAAGTCTACACCGATGGGTGAGAGGTCATAGCATAGCCATTGCCATTATACCCATTGGAATACTTTGCCATCCTCTCCTCCCTTTTCCTCCTCAAAACAATGATCCAAGTCGTCGCCTCGAGAACAAGAGCGATAGCTCCCAACCCGATGATGACGACAGTGTATCCGGTCTCCCACACCTGGTCGGGTTCCAAGATATCGAGGCCCTTGTAGATGTTGATGATGCTGAAGATGAGGACGGAGTACCCGACTCCCCAATGGTAGAAGTTCCAAAACAGCCTGTACTTGTGGTCCTTCTTGGGCCTCAAGAGGAGAGCAAACACTTGCAAGGTGGCGAGGCAAAAGAGTGCAGTACCGATGTTGCGATGCGCATGGTACGTTATCCCCTTCGAGTCCCCCCCAAGGTCCAGGCCGGTCCCCCAGCCTGCAACACCGAGGATGTAGGCGATGCATTGGCAGGATACATGGAGGTAGAACCATGCCGGGTCTGCTTTTTTGAACACCTTCATGTACCTTGCTATGATTGCGCCAATTGGCATCAAAATCCCCCAACTTATAGCATTGAGTCCTCCATGAAGCTGATGTCCACAATACAATGTAAACAAATGTCAGCATGCTTTTCCTATCAGTAATCAAAATATTGCGTCAAATAAACACTTATCTTTTTATCCATATTTAACAATAACTAACTTAATCGCAATGTTATAAAAAACGATTGGCGGTCACTTGGCGGTGAGGTAGGGTCACGAGTCTAGACGGGTCTAGGCGTGGTCTATGCAGATTTCATGGCAGGTCTTTATAGTCTAAGTGGGTTTTGACATTCTCAATGGCCTTGGCGACGGGTCGAATTCAAGGGTTTAAACGGGAGTCTTGAAGGTTTTTTTAAAACTGCTAAATCGAATTCATTCATGAAGATAATTCTTATAAATGTTACAATTTTAAGTTGAGATATTGTTACAATTACTTTAATAAATGTTGATTGAGTTTGTGTGATTCTTCAACCTCCAAAACTGATCTTTCAAATTAATCTACCTTATTAATAAAGTTTTTCAAATGGGCATATCACATGGCAACAAGTAAATGACTATACTTTATACAGACTACTTCTATTAGAGAGAGAAAAAAATAATTAAATAACCTAATTAACAATTTTTTTTTGGTGTGTAAACTAGGCAACTAGTTGGCCACTCCCAATTTAAGTAATGTAGAAAATCCAAATGGATACAAATATTCTAATTTAAATTCCCAACCAATTTTGAATGCCGCAAAATTTATTTATTTATTGGTAGAATGCAAGTTTATTTATATTAAAAAAAAATTGTGATTTTTATAAAAAAAAATGATTGGACTATATCAATTTTTACGACTATTAGACCGTCATTTATAATCTTAATCATGATCAACAAAAAAAAAAATAGTAATGTTTTTTTTTTTTTTTGAATTGGTAAATAAAGAGCGGTTATTCCAGGGTTCGAACCGGGATCTATGGGTACTACCCACAAGTCCTTTTCGGTGACCTAGTCCGGAATGGTTAAAAAAAATAGTAATGTTGCCAAAAGGAGACTTACATTCTTCTTGTCTTGCAAGGAGAAGGAGGAGCTTGGGGAAGAAACGCCGGTGGTGAAGTCAATGTTTTGGGAGGAGCTCTCGTGGGCGTTGTCGAGGGCGTGGGAGAGCGGAGTGTCACCGGAGAGGGGGCCCACCTGCCACACCTGCTGGATGCTGGTTTGGGGCAGCTTCACGGTGGCGTATATGATGATCTGGCTGCCTGAGCTCTCCGCCGTCAGTCCGGAGACGTCGAAGCTCAGGCGGCTCTGCGTGAGCTGAGTGTTCTTGGAGGTGCCCTTCACCGCCGACGTGTACGCGCTCATCGCCCCGCTCGAGTTCTTGAAAGCCACTAGCGACTGCAATTTTCATCACCATATATTTATTATTCCATTTTTCTAATCCATACTTATACATACATACTATTTTATAAAAATTAGGCCAAAATTGCATAAAACCATTCTTTATTCACCTGTTTTTAATTAACCACCCCTTATTAAAAAACTTTCACTTAACCAAACCTCTTATAACAAACTGATTGCAAGTAACCACCCATATTTTCCCTTAAACTTTCGTAATTTAACTTAAAAGTGAAAGACTAAAATGCCCCTAAATGTGTTTTTAGTAAACTACTATTATTTTCCTATTTTTATAGTCTTGTGAAATAAATCAAAAGTAGGCAAATATATTCAAGGCGAAGCACGAACAACCTCCACGTACCTAGATCCCTATCAAGTAGACTTATCAATCGGGTCATTCGGGTCGGGTCGGGTTCGGATCGGGTCATTTCGGGTTTCGCATAAAACGGGTCCCGTGTAGATCTGGGTTGACTTGAACTCGGATTTGACCCGGTTTCGGGTCAAATCGGGTTGATTTCGAGTTTGTCACTTCCTATTTTTTAAATTAAAAAAATCACGATTTGATAATTTTCCAATAATTTTAAAATGCTAAAATTAAAGATGTGGTTCTTAAGTTTTAGAGCTTGTAATTATATACTATATCTGATCTAAAATATTTGATTTTTATTTTTTCTCGTAATTTTTAATAAAATTTTAAAATATCTAAAATATCATAATTTTAAACAATTTTGTTACTAATAAATAATTTCATGCAATAAGTATTAAGCATAGAATTGTTTTAATATTTTAATGTTTTTAGAGTTTTTTTATCTTCTTAAAAATGTGATGAAAAATCAAATATTATCGATCGGAGAGAGTATTATAAAATAAAAATAAATATAAAGTTGATTTGAAAATGAAAGATCAAGTGATTGTAATTATAAAATTATGTAATAAATTGGAATCTCTATAAAAAAAAATAATCATACATAATTATAAATCAATCGGGTTAATCGGGTCACCGGGTCAATTGGGTCAAAATTACTGGGTCAATCGGGTCACTAGGTCTAAACCCAGATGACTAGGAAAATTTCCGGGTCAAAATTTTTGGGTCGTTCGGGTCGGATCCTGTTTTGACAGGTCTACTATCAAGCATTGCCAGAAGAGGGTGCAAACAAAGCGTCGATGACCGAAAGATGTATGACTACATCTAACCTACTAGTAGAGGTGGACATAACTTGCATACATTAATGGTAATTTTGTATAAATTAATAATAATAAATAAAAACTATAAAAACAAATTTGGGGGCATTTTCGTCTTTTACTTTCAAGTTGAATTTAATAGAAGTTTAATTTAAAGAAAAATGGGAAGGATGGGTGGTTACTTACAAACAGTTTGTTATAAGGGGTGGTTAAGTGAATTTTTTTAAATAAGGGGTGATTAATTAAAAAAAATGGTGAATAAAGAGTGATTTTTTGCATTTTAGCCTAAAAATTATACTGTATTATGTATCAAATGTAACATTATGACAATGTATATGACTTTGTCATATTTTTAAATAAGTTAAAAATTTTATAAAATATTAAAATTAAAAGTTTTATATTTTTAAATATAATTTTATTAATAATAATAAATACAAATTTGATTTGAAAAACTAATATAAAAAAGTTTAATATTTGAAAGAGTAAAAAATGTGCTAAAATCAAAATAAAAACAATTATGAGATGGTGAGTGGCTGACTGATATAAATAATCGAATTTTTTTTTTTGGTAGATATCGATTAAAATTGTTTATGGAGTTTACAGTATTACTTAGGAAGCAGTTTTCTGAGGGAGGGTTGTCAACTTACTCTACCCTTAAAATATTTGTACATTATTCCTCCGTCCTAAAATACATGGGTTTTTTAGGCCTTAAATTTTTATCAAAAATACATGGGTTTTTAGGTTTATAGGGTAATTATTACCCCTAAAAAGTACAATAGTAGGTAAAATTTAAGAGGTCCCCCCTCTTTAATAATAGTGAGATTTAAATATAAATAGGTTTTCTTAATTAATGTACAAGAGTCTAAAAGACCATTTATTTTTGGACGGAGGGAGTATTATTTTTGAGGGAGGGAGGGTTGGTGTAGTGGTTATAGGGCTATATCTCATGTCTCGAGGTTCGAAGTTCGAAGTTCGAATCCCCGTGTAAATATGGAGACGCTTGTGAGTGAGAGGATCAACCCCTTAATGGGCTTACGGTAACCCGATTCAGATATGCTTTTTTTCCTAAAACTAAAACCTTTTTTCCTAAAACTATGCTACGTACTAATAATGGTTTAAAAGATACAAATCACTTGATTTGAATTTAATACAAAGTAGTAATTACCGTGAAAATCTACTTATTTAACAATTTAAAAAAAATTCTAGGATTTCTCCGTTATTATTAGGGAATTTTGGTATTAAAATTTGTAAAGACTGACAAAAACTAGATGCTCGTTTGGGTAAACACGGAAAGCATAATTCCCGAGAAAAAAAACATACCTGAGACCCGCTCATGCCACCGCCGGAGGGATTGAGGGCCCAAACGACCCAGTTGCCCGATGGAGAAGGGTTGACCCCGGTGGCGCGGAAGGCGATGTCGGCGGTGCGGGCGGCGGCATTGTAGGTCCAGTGGAGGTAGCAGCTGAGCTGCGGGAGGCTCAAACACTTCGTATACTTCTTGTTGTTGGAGAAAGACGAGTAGGAGCACGCCGACGACGACTGACCGGAGACTGTCAAAAACAGGGGAACAAGAAACAGAGCAACAAAAAACAGAGCCGATTTCGGGGACCCGGAACCCATCTTGCCACCTCTTTCAAAGGCGATCGTTTTGGGCTTCTGGATTTGGGGTTTTTTTTATTGGTGTTTTGGGTGTTGGGATTGACCGCCCACGGGATCTGTAGGGGAGGAAAACAGGGGATTGTGGGGGGGATGAAAGTGGAGAAGTCCGATTGAAGGTTATATATAGAGATTCAGAGAAAGTGACGTTTAAAGTAATTCGGATTTGATTGTGGGAAGGTGGGAAGAAATCTCACAGACAGAGAGTGAGAAGTGGGGAGTTGTTTATCGGTGGAGGAGTGAGTTGCTCGACAAACACCAGCTTTGCTTTGTTGGGATATAAATAGAAATTTCTTCTTATTCTATTTTTCCTACGTATATATATTTCTAAATTCTAATTTTATGCTTTTTTTTTTATTAGGAAATAAATCGATACCGGACAGACCCGGATCTCGAGAGGCCGACAAAGTCGGCAGACGGCAAACCGTCTAAACCTATAACAGAAATAGAAAATACAGCAAAGAAATAGAAAATACAACATAGAAACAGCAAAAAGGTGCAGTACAAGGGGAGGGAGACACGCAGATGCAGTCGAACAAGCGAGCTAAGTCCACCAGGCTGGAGACAACATAGACAAGAGCCGACGCCAAGCACCACAAAGAAGTGACACCGCTGGTCAGCGGTACAACAGGAGTCCTGTGGGCAGTGAAGACGAACCTCCAAGAAAATTTTCGTCATGCGGAGTCGCATTGATACACACTGCCTCGACCCCAGCCAGACCCGACATCGGTCGCCAGAGCTCCAACACAGACGAAGAACGCCACAAACAACCAGACTCGCAGCCGAGAACCACCATATTACGACGCACCAAAAGACCCTTTCGGGATTTAATTGAAGCCTTCTCGGGATTTAATTCTATGTAAAGTTCAATATCAAAATACCGAAAAATAAAGTTTTATATGTTTAATTAATTATTTTTAAGTGATCGGGTCAGCTTTGGGCCCAAGGAATTGCCCTTGGGCCCAAAGGAAGGAAATCAAGCCCAGCAGGGTGGGGATTTCACCTACGTCTCAACACCAGCAAACCAAGGCGGCAACCGGCAGGATCAAGGCACGCCAAGGATTGCGAACCAGGTCGAACGACGACCGGCGGTGGGGGACAAGTGTTGGACCTGGACCGTCGGAGAGAGGACGGGCCAAAACGGAACCGAGCCAGGGCAGGAGGAGATCTGGCCGCCGAGAGGGAGATGGCCAGATCGGAGATCTAAGGTGGAGGAGAGGAAGGTTGGGTGAAGCAACGAGGAGGCTAGCGCCAACCGTCGGAGACCGGAACCAGGGGCGACAACCAAGCCCGGAGACCAGACGATAACACCTGGACCAGGACAAGGTCGATTTCGACCGATAAGGAACCCTAGATCCAAAAATCAAAGGCCAAGAAGCACGAGATTGTTGAGATTGGAGAGGGAAATTAGATCTACAACCATAGAACAACAAAAGCCACATGGTAATAGAGCAAAATGATCGATGAAAATGGGTTGCAAAATAAAGGAAGTTCAAGCTCCTTGACGAAGATCTTCCCGCCGGGAGAATCAAACCCTGACCAAAGTGGCTCCCGGAGGAGATTTATAAGGCTCCCGGAGGAGATTTATAAGGCTCCCGGAGGAGATTTAGGCTCCCGAAAGAGATTTGGGCTCCCGGAGGAGGCGATGGTTGTTCCCGGAGGAGGTGATTGTTGCTCCTGGAAGAGGAGGAAGGAACTCTCCAGAAAAGAGAGCTTTTGGGCCACTCTCTTTTAAATTCTAATTTTTTGTGAAAACTCGTTGAAGATCGAGTTTAAATAAGAGGCATTCACGTTTGTTTATTAGGAATATCATGTATTACTCGGGTTGACTGCTTCCCTGGAGTTTCGTCCTTACTGTCCACATGAGGATCGGATCCTGATGTATTGCTTACCTACAGTTCTAATTCAGTGTGGGGCTTGGCTTCGTCCATTGTCTTCGGCCACATCCAATTTGGTTTAGGTTTCTTGGTTTCGTTTTTTGTAGAGTGCGTGTATCTAAGTCTGCACCAATATGTTTTGTTATATGCTATGTTTTCTAGACGGTTTTCCCGTCTGTCGGCTTAGCCGGCCATCGAATTTCAGATATGTTTGAACTCGAATTCTCACCTAATAATATATATATATATATATATATATATATATATATATATATATATATATATATATATATATATATATATATATATATATATATAGGAATATCATGCGTTGCCTCTACCAACCTAAGATGGCTCACATTCGTCCCCAGGTCCAACCTTGTTCGCCTATGTTATATGTCTTTACTCTCTAGTCTTTGTTGATTTAGTTTGTCCTGTGTTTTCGTTCCTTTTTATAACAGTTTGTCCGTTGTTAGTCTTTTAGACCTCTCAACCCACTCGACATATCAAGCCTTGTCCCACATCGCAAAGTTGAACAGTTCCGAATTGAAAAGTTGAACATATCAAGCCCTAGTATATGAGGCGGTAGGCTACTCTTTCTATTGTCAATTAGTTTTAGAATGAAACTCCACTCGACTTGTGTGCTAGACTAAGTAGTTTTTTAAAATTTTCTCTGGAAAATAGTATACATTTTTTTTAAATTATTTTTGTTTCAACTACTTTCTCATTTTCAAGAATTTAAGAATTAATGTATGGCTCGTTTGGTAGAGTTAGAATCAAAATAAATGTAGAAATTATAATTATCCATTTCAACCCCTACTTCCCCACTTTTTATTTTCAAGTATATCGAGCTAGTAAAATTTGATCCGACATGATCCACCAAAATCTAGACCCAATCGAAACTCAAAAAACCTAGTATTACACACAACCCAAATCCGATCCATTTTTACCTGAAATTCAAATGGACAGAAACATAAACAAACTCGATCCGATCCATTCCTGACTCAACCCGAACAAGACCCAACTTATCCTTATCATAACTTTAATTTTCTTTCTTTCAAACATTCAAATAATGTAAATTATAATAAAACTTAATTTATCCCAATCCGAATTTGAATGAACATACAATATAACCGACATATGATCGAATCCGAATGCGTATATCCAAATCCAACCTGAACAACTCAATTGCCACCTCTATTTCGGAGAATGCATATAATATCAAATGGGGCCCTAGATGACTATTGCCCTTGTTATGAAATATCCTCAAGGCCGGTAGTTTTGATCATCTTCATCCCCGGATCCAACCACCGCCCTTTCCGGTGGGATTAATTCATAATTTTATTTTTCTTTTTTATTTTGTATAAGATGAGGATTTGAGCATGTCTAAACGGTGTGCTAATTTTACTTTATGAGATTAATAAAGCTAATTACTATATTCATATATATTCGATTCTCATGAGATATGGTTGAATATTATATATTACAATATCCTTGCGCCCCTTGAATTATATATACTTGGTGGTATTACTAATTAATTAGCCAGCCATTTATTATATATAGTTTATTTGTATGTGTGGAAGACACACTCCATGTCTCCATCCACGACGGCATTCATAATTAACTAGCTATTTATTATATTTATTTATATGTACGGGAGTGTGTATGACACACTCCCTCCATGACATTTGGTAGCAAACTTGATATTTGCATCCTTATTTTATTGTTGATTATTATATTAATGTCACCAAATTTTTCCATCAAAAAAATGTCACCAAATTTTATAATGGGCAACTTAACAAAATCATAGTTGTCATCAAATCATATTACACTAAATTGTAAAAATATAATATCATTTGGATTAATAAATTATACTCTCCGTCTCAAATTAAATGTCGTTTGATTTTTTATAAGGAGTTAAAAGCTCTATAAAATATTATTTTTAATTAATTTTTTTTAAATAATTTCATACTTGTTAGTAATAAGTATGAGTTTACAAAAACAAATTCATTAAAAATAATATTTTATATGTTTCTATCTCTTTAAAATGTGTACGTGCTATAAAGTAAAGTGACATTTATTATGAAAGAGAGGGAGTATACCATAAAGGTGATTTTTAAAAAATAGTTTATGTTAAAAATACAGCCTTGCTATTGGCACGGTGTAATATCGTCGTCCGCAAGGTACCAACCTCGCAATCCGGTGCCAGTGAAGTTATCAACCTAGACTTAAGCTGTCGATCTCGCATGTGTGTGATCTCTCACTCAGTACAGGGCTGCCGACCTAGACTTCTTATGCCGGGGAAGCTGCCGACTCCGGATATCGATGACAACACCATGGGGACAACGAGAAGCTCACCATGCATATATCAACCCCTAAAAATACCATCATCTTACATAATTAGTTAACTAGTACGACGTAACTATTTGTCAAATAATTCATTAATTCATGCGTAAGTGTGCCAAGTATCGGAATTTTGTGCATGGCGGCTGGTTATTGTGTCCTACCCTTCTTCTTCTTTTCATTGGGAGAGCTAGATATCGATGCTATTGCCTTGCTGAAGCATATTAAAAAATTCTCGGTATCTCAGGATGTCGGAGGTCATGCTGCCTCTTATATTTTTACTAGATTTAGCTTTGTTATTGCTGAGGGAGTGGGTGCCCAGATAGTATCTCGACCGAAATTCTCGGGATGTGTGTATTACAACCAACCCTTGCCTAATGAAGAAAATGGCTAGATGCTACTACAAAAATGTGGACAAGCACCTCAAGGTGGACTTTGCTCTTACTGGGAGGGAAGAAGTTGTTATTGTGAATCTGAAGCTCCTTATATTTTTTTTTATTAAGTAAAGATTCGGATGCAGAAAGCTATCCGACAGCATCCTTTCGGATGAGGTCGAGAAGACTTGGATCATTGTATGAATCAGGGATGGGGGCAATATGAGCAAGGTGTGCAACCTTATCTGCCACGCAATTGTCGTTACGAAGAACGTGTGAAAACGTAACTTCGTAAAACCCTGTGAATAGTGTGCTAATATCAGACATAATTAGATCAATTTCCCAAGGGCATTTGATCTTTCTTTGTAAGTGATTAATGATGGTCAGGGATTCGCCTTCAATAATGATTTATGGGATTTTCATCTCAAGAGCCCTCTGAATCCCAAGTCTCAGCGCTAAGGCTTCAGCAACTAAAGGGGATTGTTGGCCTACACGTTTATTTCCCATTGCAATAGGATTACCTGTGATGTCTCGGATGATGTAGCCAGTTGAGGTTTTTCGTTGGCCAGATGTTGCGCCATCAAAGTTTAGTTTTAGTATCCCACCTGGTGGTTTTGTCCATTTCTCCCTCCATCTGCTTCGTATGCTTCTTCTTCACAATATTTTTCGGCTTTATTCCATTCCAAGATATTTGACTGGACAAGTTTTTCAAAATCCTTTTAAACTCGGCACCTGTTTTTGTTGGAAGATTAGTTTGTTACGAATATTCCAGGCGGTCCACCAATGGAAGACCATATTCTGTTTTTGCTGTAAATCAAGCATGCCACCTAGTTTAGTCAGTAATGTTTCTGCGTTTCTTGATAGTAAGATACTATTTGCAATAACAGATTTCACTCTTGGCGATAGGTTGGAGCAGCGGAATGAGAATTTACATTCAAATAATATTTGTGTAACATCTTCTTCATGATGATTGCACACAACACAGTATGGTGGAATAGCGATTCCTCTTCTAGCCAGGCGGGCTGTTGTTGGTAGTCTGTTTTGACAAATTTTCCACATAAAATTCTTAATTTTGGGGGGGAACATTTAATTTCCATATCCACGCATTATTGTCATTATTAAGCTTTGTCGATCTTGTGATGAGCTTATATGCACTAGACGTCGTAAATCATCCTTTTTTATCAGGCCACCAGTACATTCTGTCTTGTATTTCATTTATTGGGAGAGGAACCTCCGCTATTTGTTGCGCAACATCATTTGGAAAAACCGTTCTATGTTTTTCCAAATGCTATGTTCCGTTTCGAATGTACTGATCAATGGTTTCCTCCCAGTTAATTTTAGTTGGATCGAGACAAGCATTCTGAATATTCTTGACCGGCGTCCATTTGTCCTGCCAAAACTTTATAGTTTTCCCATCACCCACTGACAAAGCTAGGCCTTCTTTGAATGGTTTAACAAGTTTTCTCAGTTGCGTCCATTGCCAAGAAGCATTTCCTCTTTTTTCGAAACTTAGAATTGGTGTTGATTTTAGATATTTGTAGTTCATGATTTGGACCCAACAGTTATCTGGTTCAGCAATTATTTTCCAGATGAATTAAAGCCTCATTCATTTCCTTTGTTTTCCTTAGTCCCATTTCTCCTTTCATTTTTGGTCTACAGACTTTATCTCATCCTATTAGTGGTTTGTACTGAAGGTCTTTATTCCAGAAGAAAGTCCGATTGATTTTATCTAGTTTAGAGTGAATTGCCACGGGTACCATGAAGCTTCGCATTGCGAAAAGTGGTTTTAAGGCAAGGTTAGAATTTATTAACACCGACCTACCGTGTTGAGATAGTGAGTCAGCTTTCCATTTTGATAATTGACTAGTAGTTTTGTTGATAATTTCTTTGAAAGTGTCTTTATTTACTCTTCCCTCAACGATTGGACAGCCTAGATATTTGTCTAGTTTAGTGTGTTTTGATATTCCCAAGCATCCTTCAATGGTTGCTATTCGCGACGTTGGTATCCCTTGAGAGCCTTGAAATGTAGATTTGTTGTAGTTAACTTTCTATCCTGACAGTTGCAGTGATCGTCGACAATTTTCCTAACCCTTTCACAATATGTCATATTTCCTTTTGTGAATATAATAATGTCATCTACAAATGCAAGAAATGGGATTCTTGGTCCCGAAGGACCAAACCTAAAACCAATACCCGATTGATTTGAATTGGATTCGACTGTTAGTTTTTTAGCGAGCACCTCGGCTCCTAAAATGAAGAGGAAGGGGGACAAAGGGTCTCCTTGTCTTAGTCCTCTAGAGGGTTTAAGCACCTCCGTAGGCCCATTATTTACCAACACCGAAAAGGAGACTGTTGTTACACATTCGATAATCAGGTGAATAACATAGTCGCTGAAGCCGAATTTTCTTAGTACCGCCTCTGTGAAGGTCCAATCCACTATGTCGTAAACTTTCTCCATGTCTAATTTATCATCTAGCCAACCTTCAGATCCTTTTCTAGTTTTGAAAGAGTGAAATATCTCGTGGGCTATCAATATGTTGTCTTGAATTGCTCTGTCAGATACAAATGCTCCTTGAAATGGATGGATTAACTTACCAATGATTCCTTTAAGTCTCTTTGTTTGTATTCTTGATATTACTTTGTAAATTGTTGAGCACATGGTTATTGGTCTATAGTCTGTTGTCTTCGATGGGTTATCACATTTTGGCAGTAGGGTAATGAAAGTGTGATTGATCTGTCGGAGAATTCTGCCTGAATGGAAAAAGGCTTTGACTGCTGTGATGACATCATTACCCACAATGTCCCAATAAGTTTTATAAAACTCTGTCGTCATTTCGTCTAGTCCCGTAGATTTATTGAGACCTAGTGATCATACCGCATTTTTTATTTCGCTATTAGTTGATTGTTGACTTAGAATCCTGTTATCTTCATCTGTTATGTCGTGTGGGACTAGTTCTAAATATTCGTTGAGTAGTTCTCTATTAATTTGCTCCCTGCAGAACCTTTTCTCAAAGTCATTTTTTATTTCCTCTCGAATGTTTTCTTCCCCCATAATTAGGGTACTAGAGCTGGTTGTGATATTTCGAATTATTTTCCGGTTTCGTCTCCCAGAAGCCACTTTATGAAAATAAGCAGTGTTTGAATCAGATAATTTGAGATGTTTTGATTTTGCTCTCTGGCCCCAGTATTCTTTTTGGAATTTCAGCAGCTGTTCTTTTTTCCGGATTAGTTGTTTCTCTATTAGACAATCCTTGCTCGTTCTGATTATACTCTTTGATTGAATATTAAGCAGTTCCTTTTCCACAATCTGTATTTGACGGAAGACATTTCCAAAGGAGTTTTTGTTCCATTCTTTGGCCTTAGCTTTCATGAACTTTGTTTTATACACTAATCTGTACATTGCAGAGCCCGTGCATCTGATTCTCCGCGCTTGCTTGACGACATTTCTGAAATCCTTTCTCTATAACCACATGTTTTCGCACTTGAATTGGGGGGGGGGGGGCGTAGACTCCTTCCCTGGATTTATGCAGATAGAGATGGGGCAATGGTCCGACCTAGTAAAAGCACCATTGAATGTTGCTAGGTCCGGAAAACTTCCAAGAAACTCGTGTTGAACCAATGCTCGGTCCAATTTTTCTCAGATGTTATCCTCCTCTTCACTTTTTTTCCTCCAAGTAAATCAATTCCCCGATGTTGGGATCTCTAACAGAGAGCACTGATTTTTGAATTGATTTAGTCTGTCATATCTAGATAGGTTGGTCACCGTGCCACCGAGTTTTTCACTTATGTTGCCGATTTCATTCAGATCTCCAATTACTAAGCATGGAAGTGGTTCACTTGTGAGTAAATTTGAAAACATGTTACAGAATCTATCCTTGTTCGACTCATGGGGAGGGGCATAGACGAAAAATATAATCCCAGTAAAGTTCTTATCTAAGCATGAGTATTTAACCCGAATTACTCTTGGTAGTGCCACGTCGACCTCAATTGTTTCATTGTGAAGAAGATTGTCATTCCATAAAAGACCTATTCCTCCCGTTTTATCATTTTCTACAGACCAGATAGCCTTAGTATATCCACTTGATTTCCAGAATTTTTCCTGAGGCACTTTATTTGTTCTCAGCTCAGCAATTGCCATAACCGATATACGTTCATTGATTCGCATCGCTTTGAGGTCTGTCCATAAATTTGTTCGCCCTATACCTCTAATATTCCAGAAACATGCTTTCATTATTTGATTATCCAATCCATCTGAAGCCGAGGGTACAGAGCTTCAGACAGAGGCTGGTTATACTCAAACTTGCTAGTAGTTGGGATGTTATTGATAGCATGCATTTAAGTAGGCATAATAGGTTGCATTTAGCTTAGTTAAGATGCATATCATGCATGATTTAAGTAGAATTTGCATATTTGCTTTCTATGTTGGTAGAGTCGGAATCTACACGTTTTTATTGATTATTTCAGGTAACTGTGGATCCAAGAAGGATAAATGGGTTGATAACGCATTGGATGAGAATGTCTAGTTGATCGAAGAAGCTTACATGAAGATCTCAAGAGGTCCTGAGAAGAAGAAACGAACCTAGCTAAACGAAGAACAAGTCTGCAGAAGTTGTCGCCAAACATGCAGAACTTGTTTTGCACTTTATGGAGGCCTCGGTTGTCCGATTGACTATTATGACCATGCGTTGGAAAGCTCGTTCGAAGACCTACAACTTTCCTGTTGACAAGAAGAGAAAATTCGAGACGGAATTTCCGTGAAAGACCGATGCAGCGGCCGCAGCATGTATGCCGCGGCCGCCGCCAGCACCGTCGCAGCGGAGTTAGAGAAAATTGTTGATGTTGCGGCCGCAGCATCCATGCCGCTGCCGCAGCATTGGTCGTTAGCGCCTAGACGCTGCGTTTCGATTAGTAAAAACCCTAGATGCTTTTGTTTTGTTTCATGGCCGACTTGGGATTGTTTATAAGGCCAATTTTAGTTATTTTTCTAGAACTTCTATTCTATTCTACGTTCTATCAGACAATTGGAGAGAGAGAGCGATGTTCGCCATGTGCGGCTAAACTCTCTTCGTTCTACTTGCAATTTGAAGCTTTATTTGGTTTGATTGTGAGTTTCTGAATCTTGTCTCTTGTTTCCTATATTCGAATGCTTCAACTTCTTTGTACTTGATTGTTTATTGTTTTGTTCTATCTTGTCTGGCCAACTTGTTAGATCAATTCAATTGCTAGGGTTTTGTAGATTCCTGATTGCGAACCTTAACCCAAGTAGCAAACTTAACCCTTTAGGGATGATTGAACTAATTGGATGGGTAGGAAGTTGGATGTGTTGTTAAATCCCTCTTTAGGGACTGCAAATACCTTGGTTAATCTCTGAACTTAAAGCTATCAATTGGGTTAAATCCTTCTTTAGAGACTGTTCGATTGATAAGGGTTTCTAGGACTGATTGGACTAGTAACTATATTAGGTCGGGACAAGGGCATTCATAGGAAGACTAAAAGGACAAGAGGAAGTTACAATATCAATTCAAACAAATAAAGTGGATAGTTGTAGGTAGAGCGATCTTCTCTAAATTGTTTTGCATCAACTTGTTTATAGTTTAGTTTGTTTTTTTTTTCTTATTTCAATCACCCAAAACCCCCCTTTCTACTAATTGATAAATACACATTGCTGAGAAATACTTGATTCTATGTGGGATCGACATCTTACTTACTTGCTATACTAGTTTGTAGGTTTGAATTTTATTTTGATACGGTTTACGCGACTAAAAATCGCTCATCAGTTATCATCCATGATTTTGATCCTTCTTTGCTTATTGTTTCCCTCTAAGGGATCTATAGTCAAACATACTGTTTGTGTAGTAGTTCATCTTAATTTATTCATTGTATGTTTTGCATAAATTTGCTCAATTAGGATTCTATAAACATCAGATCTATATACGAAGGTAGTCGACTGGTAAAGGCTTAAAGAAGTATTAGCATGGAGATGGTCTACACTTTGCCTATTATGTTCCCTTGATTTAGTTTGTTTAACAATTAGCATGTATTTAAAGCATCCCACGTTATTCAGCTTGTCATCTCCTATCATATTACTCGTTACAATTTATGTACTTAAATCATGGCTACACTTCCTCACCTTAACTCCACAAGAGCAATATTTGTTCTTTTCCAGTACTAACATGGCAATATAATTAGCATATAAGGCGTTTAAGCATAAGTGGAATGATAATCTTCCATAATAATTGTTTACAAAGTACTTCTTATAATCATAATACCATGCTTCCCGACATAACCTAATCAAACCAGTCCAAGATTTACATATCATGATAATCAGCATACTTCTAGGAAATTGATAGATAATTAAAGATAGTCTAAGCCATAACCGAATACAAGAGAATCCACCAAGGATTAGCCAAAAGTAAGCCTCATAAGCTGAGCAATTGTTGAACTTAATACATAACATGATTATAATAAAACCATCATCTAAATAAGAGCCCAAAAGGAGGATACTAACTTTAACCAATGATTTCATTATTTTCATGGCTTTATTGAAACCCCAACCATCAAGGATCTCAATCAACCAGCCCATACTTGTTGCTTCACACATGCTTCCCCTTCTTAGCACTGCCCCCATCAGAATAAGATGAGAGCAGGCGGAATCACCATCCTCGATCGTCGCTTTGCGCTTTTCCGACTCAGACTTGGAGGCACCGCTCATCTCCGCAGTGTCCGGGTCTTGTACCATTCCAGGGAATGCCACAGTGGTACAGAAATTCTCCTGCAGGGAAGCAGTAAGACGCCCAGGTTTGCTCAGATCAAGCAACAGGAATTCCACTAAAGGAGGGACATCCACCAACATAGCTTCACAGTCTTCTTGCGTGAGACCTGGGTCTGCCAAACCCTCATTGTCTTCATCGTCGGCAGCGTCGAAGGTCTGATCGGGTTGCAATTCCGCCAAGACATTGAAGTCTTCATCACTTAAGGGGTGTTCTGCAGGGAGGGGAAACATCTCGGCAACAGTGGTGGGGGGAGGGGGGTTAGCCTCAGCAACAACTTCCAGAACCACAGGGGCAGTAGTCGAGATCTCCGAAGACTTAGGAGATGATTTGGAGGAAGAAGAGTCTGAAGACAAGCTCACATTCTTACCAAAGCATTTGAGCAGATCGGCTTTAGAGTGGCCACACATGGGTGGAGGATTGAAAGAGGGTTTCTTAGCAGCCACCTTAACCCACTCACCATCTCCGTCGTCCACTACAGCCATCTGAAGCTCCCTATGGCCCAACAGTGGTTGAAGGCTGCTCTTATTCCCGGTCTTGGTCAAGTTAAGAATCTCGTTACCTTTCGATCAGTTATTAAATATCATATGGGAATTGAGTTGTTTAGTGCGGGTTCCAAATGCCCTGCTTTGTGAGAGAGACATTTTGGATGTGTGGGGAAACCAGGCACTTGCTTGTGTTGCTGATATTGGTGTTAAGCATCGACATAATATGGTGCATGATGCTTTGTGCAATGAGTGCTTGAAGACCGGAATCTCTGTTTGTAAAGAGGCGTCTATTGATATGGTTGATGACAAGAGAGGGGAGCTTCCGCCAATCGATATTCTGTTCTACCACTGGTTCTAGGACAAAGGCACTTGTGTAGACATTACGGGAACTTCTATCTTCAGTTCGGTTGGTCTTTCAAGTTTCATTCCGGGTAAAGTGGTTAGAGTGACCGTTGATAACAAGAAGAAGAAGTACGATCGATGATGTTTGCAGAGTCAAAGGTTATCACTTTCTGCCGTTTTCCTTTTCCACTATTGGTGACTTAGATGATGATGCTATGTGACTTCTCAAATGAGTGTGGGGGTCACTAAGGGGGACATGAATATAGTAGGGGTTCTTATCCCACTTTGACTAGGATTGTGTTTAGTATTCAAAAGGCCAGATGTGGAGCTCAACTTGTTAGCTGGCTAATAATAATAATAATAATAATAATAATAATAATAATAATAATAATAATAATAATAATAATAATAATAATTTGTGGCGAGTGCTCCCCTAACGCCATTGGTGAAACCAGGTGGGGGTGTTCGCCCTATTGCGGTAGGTTTTATTTGGAGAATGTTGGCTTCCAAATAGGCTACTTCTATCGTCACCAAAGAGCTTAGCGGTTATTTAGGCATACATCGGTTTGGTGCGGGTTTGTCAAAGGGTAGTGAGGCTATCCTCCATTCGATCAATAGACTTCTATTAGATAAGGGTATGGATAGTGGAATGTTCTTACTTCTTGTGGACTTTTCTAATGCTTTTAATCTCGCCGATAGGAGCGCTTTGATTCAGGAAGTGAGCACCTGTTGCCCCTAAATTGCTTCATGAGTTGAATTCTGTTATGCTCAACCGCTTGTCTTTATTGGTAGGATGTTCCTTTGCGTTCATGTTAGGGTGTGCAACAGGGTGATCCACTAGGGTGTGCAACAAGGTGATCCACTAGGCCCGCTTTTGTTTGCTCTAGTGTTGCATCCGCTTGTCACCAAGATTAATATCTCATGTGCTCTTGACATCAATGCTTGGTACTTAGATGATGGTACTCTATCAGGTGACACAAGGGAGGTTGATAAGGTTCTTTAGATTGTGGTTAGAGAGGGACCAAATTAAGTTGGGGCTATTCATCAACATTAAGAAAACTGAATTGTTCTGGCCAACTAAAGACCCAAGAAGGTTTGATGTTGGTTTGTTCCCGTTTGACATTTCTAGACCCAAATTGGAAGTGAAGTTGTTAGGTTGACCAGTCAACATCAGTGATACATTTTGTAATAGCTTGGTTATGAAGAGGGTTGACAAGTCGATAGAGGTTCTTAAGGTTGTAAGGAGGCTAAAAGATCCCCAATGTGAATTGATCCTTTTACGGAAATTGTATCAAGGTCTTCAGATTGATGTTTGCTCTTCGAACTTGTCCCGCTCTTACTCTCCCGGTGCTATTAGTTGTTTTGATGATGAGCTTCAGGCCTCTCTTGAGCATGCTATTATGGCAGGGGGGCCGGGGTTTGGCTCATGGCAATGGTGCCAAGCCACACTTCCGTTAAAACTTGGGGGGGGGGGGGGGGAGGGGGGGGGGGGGTTGGTGTGCCACGGCGGATGATGTTACTCATTTTTCTTTCATCACATCTCGTCTCTAAATGACTGAAATCCAATTTTTCATTTTGAGTAGCTCAACTCCATCACCATATAGACGTCCTAACACTAGCCATGATAGTGTTCTCACTCAATCTATCGCGAGGTATGTTGCTTGTGTTGGTGTGGATATTGATGACTTGTTTGTATCCCCCGTCCCCAAAAAAATCATGTCAATATTGGCGGATCGATACTTCAAGTTCATTGATGACAACTTAGTTTCCACCCTCAATCCAACTCCAAGGCAACAACACGTTTTGCAAGCGGTGAGAGAAGAAAAAGCGCATGATTTTTTGTTGGCTACTCCCATTGAGATCCTTGCTCAAACCATGCCATCTCGATAGTTTTGCTCTGTCCTCAAGTACCATCTTTCGATTCCTATATTTAGTGGTTATCCGACATGTTCTAGTTGTGAGCTTGACAGGATGGACCCATTTGGAGATCACGCTTTGCATTGCAGTCGAGGCATCGTGATGAAGCACTGATACAACATGGTTCGAGATGTTTTGGCTGACATTTATTACAAAGTGGGCACTGCAGTTCAGAAGAAAATGCGTACGGGTATGAGCACTGAAGATAGTGTTGAGTTGAGACCAGAAGATTTGTTGGTTTATGGGTGGGACCAGGGTAAACACACTTACGTAGTTATATGGATGTGGTTGGGGCTTCACCGTTCACAACTAGAGCCAATGATTTATTTGTACCCGACAAGACAATCTCTCAAGCCACTGAAAGAAAGGAGAAGAAGTACGCGGATATTTGTACTGCTTAGGGGTATTGTTTCATGGCATTTGTGTTCTCTACTTTTGGAGAATTGGGAGACGATGCTATTGTTTTTATGAAGCGATTAGAATTGGTTACGAAAAGTCATGGGGCAGGGTCTAAAAATGTAGATTTCATATTTCATAGAGTTGGTTTTACTATTCAAAAAGGAGTTGAAGCTCAATTTATTACGAGACTTCTAACTAACTTTATGTAAATCTTTTTCTTCATCATAAAGTTATAATAATAATAATAATAATAATAATAATAATAATAATAATAATAATAATAATAATAATAATAACAACAACAACAACAACAACAATAAATAATAATAATAATAATAATAATAAGGTGGTGAACCGGATTCAGAAACTCTTAGTTTTGCTATTGCTAAGGGGATGGGAGTCCAGATGATACCTCGACTACACACTAATTTCTTGTAATATGTAATAATAATAATAATAATAATAATAATAATAATAATAATAAGGATTATTTGCAAGAATATACCAACTATTTGCCACTTTTGCATAAATAGCAGGGGGGAATTGCAGGTGGTGATAACACATGACATTTTTGCAAATAAATCACAAAGCCCACCACCGGTTCCCAGTAAAATTAAAAAAAAATCCAACAATATAGGGGGATGATGACACGCAAGGGGGTGATGATTAGGGTGCATTAAATGCACTTCCCCTTTCCATTTTGGCGCCAAAAAAAAGGGCCTTCTCTCTTCTCCAAAATAAAAGGAAGCTTAAGAAGCTCAATGTGGGAATTTAAGATGGTCTCTATTGAAGGTGATCGGGAGGCAAAAGTGGGGCCAATTACTAGTTACATGCCGGACATCCAAGAAAACGGGACAACAACTGAGTTCAACGTGCCAGAGGGAAAGTAACACGTGCCAATACCATACAGTGGACATTAACAAAAATGGGTAAGCTATCTTGTTTGTTTCTTTATGGACATAACTACTTCCCTTTTGTTCATAGCCCCATTGAAAGTGGTAAAACCATTTTATGCTTTTACGAGTGCAGGGGAGAAAGAGCTCGTATTTGTTATGATTGTGGCCGATGGGCAGTGGCAAAGTGGAGGAGGAGGTTGGGTGTTCGAAGGACCAACTTCGAACAGAGCAATGTTGATCGACCAGACCTTGCAACTTGGGGATGTGAGGAGGATCATCATCGACAAGTTTGGGGTGGATGTCACCCGGTTCGAGTTGGAGTTGACGTACCTTCCCCACACAATAAAGACGGGATGCAAACCTTTTCCAATGTACGACCAATCCGACTGGGATGCGTTCAAGTTTCTCAACTCGACCACAGGAGAAAGAGCGTGGCCTTCTCCGTTGTACGTTTCATTGGAAAAAAATTGGCACTCAGGTAGGCATCCAGTCTGTGGTCATAGACTTGTCTCCAAAAACCAACGCAGACGGAGGTGCAGTCCCCTCTGCGGACCTAGGCATCAACGACACGATGCACATGGAGAGTAAAGAGTTTGGCATACAACATTCTATGGCTGGCACAGAAAACCACGACTCTGGCACAAAAGTTGTTACCTATGTCATGGACAACTCATCTCCTGAAACCTGCACAACCACGATAATGCATCAACCAAAGGGGTCAAGCAAAGTGCAGGACAAAGATGATGGGAAAACGGTCATATGCGTAAGTAGTGATGACGAGGACAATTCAGAATGGGATGGTGAATCGCCGCATGAAACTTCCTTCCAGTTGGGGGGCGCCTTCGAAGAGGGTGATGACATTACACATGCAGTGAAGGAGGAACCATTGGAGGTTGAGTCCCCCGAGTGTTGTGTACAATTATCCTCCGACGATGACGATGAGTGGCAGGAAGAGCACCAATACAGTTCGAGGCGGAGGGGTGCCCAGATGTCCATGGAGGCTGTCGAGGCAATGGTACAGAAATCTACTCCGCAACTAGGAGACCCTCGACGCACGAACACGGAACTGCGGGAGGGATTGTTCTTCAAGTCTAAGGAGGAGGTGCAAAACCGGATTAAGTGGGTTGCACTCGAGAGGTGCTTTGACACTCATGTGAAGAGGTCATCCCAATCGGGTTACACCGTTGTGTGCATTGATCCCAAATGCACGTGGATGTGTCGTGCATCGAAATATATGAAGACGAGTTTGTGGAAAGTTCGAATGTACGTGCCTGCGCACACGTGCAGCGTGAACGTTAGACACAACCACCAACGCCAAGCCTCGGTTGCTCTGCTAGGCACGTCCGTCGTGTCAACGTATGATTTCTGTTCTGATATTTTATAAATATGTGTCAGTCCCAGTACTTTATATGCCAAATATTGTTTAAAACACTACTAGTACTTGTTGTCTGAATGCCAAACTTTCAATGTGGTTCGTTTCAGCTTCACTGGGTGTCAGAAGGCACTAACTCCTGCCCAGATCCAACGTTAACAAAATCTCAGCTGGGAGTTGGTTGCAGTTACTGGAAGGCACGGCGGGCTAAGTCAAATGCGAGACTGTCATTCATGTTCCGAAGGAGCCACATCTTTGAGAAATGGTTGGTCCTCCCTCTGAAATGCTTCTCTGGTGGAAGAGCATATGTGGCCTGCGAAAAAACAACCAACTTAGCTAAGTTGCACAACAATAACCACGCTTTTACAACTTAAAGGCATTATCTTTCGATTTACCTTCTTGCTCGACGGGTTTGCCACTGACTTCCCTCCTCGAACTCTAACGATGGCTATCCTTTTGTTCTTCTTGTCAAATGTATGTACATTGGTTACAGGATGGTTAAGTAGATGTCAGTACTACTAAAATGCATGCCATCTAAGCAAAAACCTATGCCATATCACAAAATAAGCATGCCAGTATTTCTACCATTTAGTTGGACTCATGAACTTTCTACATTTTTCTCTTCCACCTATTTCTTCAAAGTGACAGTAATAACTAACAAAATGCTTGCTCTTACCGGACACAATCATGCAAGTTCATTCAAACTCCGAATCAAGGCAGGGCATTCAACCATTCTCCAGAATGCAACTACAATAGTTTTGCAAATCCATATATAGGTTTCTTATATCAGTTTAACCTATAAGCAGAGTATGCAATTTGATTTTTTTCCGCTTGAAGAATCATTAATCGTTTGCCTAACCCATTTACCCACAATCCTGAATAATAAACACATGCCAGACAGTAGTTAACAGATGCCACAATCCTACTATTCAAAGTCTTCCCCATTTTCGCCAATTCCAAATCTCCCCTATTAATCACCATTTTCAATTGATTTCTATGTAATTGAGACCTTCAATTTGAAGTTCATGTTCCCTCATATCCCCAACTACACCCCAAAATCGTTCATACCCCGACGTACCTTAGGGTTTCATGAACAACTACCCCAATCCCTCCCCAACCTGCTTCCATATCAATGGTGCCAAAATCTATAAGCTTTTCGGCCTTAGGAGGAGGGTTTGACAACTTACTTGATTTCGTGGTCAGATTCGGTCTTCTTCTTCTACAAAATCGCCAGGTGCTCCGACGCTCTTCTCTTGCTCTTCCTTCTTCGTCTTCAACTTCTGCCCAGGTGCTCGTGACTTCGGCGTCACGGCTTCAACAATCTTCCTCCGGCGTCACCGGCTTCCTCCCGGACAACCAGGAGACCTTCGCTTCACCGGGTTGTCTTCTCCAAAGCCCTCGCTCTGAAACCGCTTCAACTGATTTTCTCTCTTCGGGAAGGCGCGTTACTTTGTACTGTTGATTTGAGAGGGTTTCACTTTATTACCCTGACCTTCTACCCCCAATACCAAAACCGGTTAGTTTTTGCTATTTTTTCAACCCATTTGCTACTTTTTCTAATCATAAAGTAAGTGTCAATGTGTCATCAAAGGTGTCATGCCACATGTGCAACGTAAACGTACGAAACGTTTCTTGTTTGTAATTAGTCATGCCACATGTGCAACGTAACCGTACAAAACGTTTCTTGTTTGTAATTAATTGAGTATACAACCGTACAAATTAGTGAATTACAATCCTTCCTTGATATTTTAAAAATCTACACATTTTTTTTAAAAATAAATAAAAATACATTTACAACATTAGTTGTTATTCTATTTTTTACTTTATTTATTAAAAACTACAACCAACACCTATATATTTATTACAAGGACAATTTTGTAAAACTGATGACAAAATAACTAAAATGACATGTTTTTCTTAAAAAATTTACACCATAAAACAACTTGTTTTAAACAACGGATGAAGTATGAAATAGGTTTAGCTGGGTCACCTTAATTATATGTAAAGAATAGATCCAGCCTAATTTTGGGGTGAATTTGATATATGTGTCTTTATTTAGCTAATTAAACTCTAAATAAATTTAAGAGGGAAATGCACAAAGTAACCCAAAAAACTGGTTTATTTGCAAGGTTAACCCAACCCGGTTTTAAATTAAGTCAAACCGGATATGGGGTAAAAGTTTCCCCCGGTAACAGTTAAGTGGGGGGCGTTTGGGCTTCCATTGATTGACACCTAACAAAAATCAGAAAGGGTGAGAGAGAGAAGTAAAAGAAAGTCTACAGAGGAGAGAGAGAGAGAGAGAAAGAAGTAAAGTTGCAGAGGAGAGAGAGATCAGTGAGGATAGATGAAAGAGTCCTCTCTCCTCTACGACGACTTTACTATTGCTGTTTCACTTCGAAGAAGAAGCAATTGGGCGGGGGTTTATTTGCAGGTTGACATCTAAGCAATTAATTTTAACTGGACACCCAAACCAAAACGACATGACACATATTGGAAACGACTGGACAAGAGTTATCGGAGAAACAGATTCACAATTGACTTCGCATAGAAAATGGGCAAGTTTGCTTTCGATAAAGGTTATGCAAGAGGTGTCTCCCTTAAATCTGAAGCAAATTTACCCATTTTCTATCTGAAGTCAATGGTGAATCTGTTTCTTCGATAACTCATGTCCAGTCGATTCTAATATGTGTCATGTCGTTTTGCGTTACATGTCAACCTACAAATAAATCCACACCCAATTAATTGCTTCTTCTTCAATGGTTTTTATCTGAAACTTAAGATTTAATTCTAATTATATTAATGCCCCCCTCACTATCACTCTTCTCTCTCTGTCATATCCTCACTAATCTCCCTCTCTTCTCTGCAGCTTTACTTTTCTTTTTCATTCTCTCTCTCTCTCTCTCTCTCTCTCTCTCTCTCTCTCTCTCTCTCTCTCTCTCTCTCTCTCTCTCCTCTGCAGACTTTCTTTTGCTCTCTCTCTCTCTGATTTTTTATCAAATGCAAACTTACTCATTTTATATCCGAAGTCGATGGTGAATCTGTTTCTCCGATAAATCTTCTCCAGTCGGTTCCAATAGGTGACATGTCGTTTTACTTTTGGTGTCCAGTTAAAACTAACTGCTTACACATCAAACTGCAAATAAACCCTAGCTCACTTGCTTCTTCTTTGATGGTTTTTCTCCGAAACTTAATATTTAATTTAAATTATATTAATGCTTCGATGGTTTTTCTCTATTACTTAAGAATTAATTCAAATTATATTAATTACCCCTTACCGTCACTCTTCCCACCTCTATCTCTTTCTCTGTCTTATCCCCTCTGTCTTCTCTCTTTTTACCGCTTGGGCTTAGGGGGGGGGGGGGGCGATATTAGAACCAGGGAAACATTAAATAACACGCAAGACAGGAAACAACCATAGGGTGTCCAGTAGACTACCAAAGGGTGTCCAGTAATAAACCATAGAGTGGAAAGTTGATATATTGTCCATTCATCAATTAAAAAAAACAAAGTGGTTCACCAATCCTCTACGAGAGCCTCTCTAATTCGATTCCACCTCCTCTACTCCAAATCCGACCTCTACTCGCCTCAAATTGACCTGGAAAAGCTATCACAACGAATGTGAAAGACGAAGGCACCAAAGCGGTGCTCCGACGGCGATTCCATCACCCTCGAATGCAGAGAGATAGAAAACAGAGAAATCAAAGAATAAATAAGCTCTTAAATGGAGCTATTCGATGGAGAGAGGTGGAGAGAGACATAAAGAGATAGGGTTTGGGATGGGTGAAGAGATCCTCTCTCTCTCTCTCTCTCTCCACTGGTTACAATAGGTGAGGCTCTCTCTCTCCACTGGTTACAATAGGTGAGGTAACGGAGAATTTTGAGTGGAGAGGGTTAAATTTTACAATTTGTTTGAATAGTGGATAGAAAGTACACAAGCATCGAATATTTGGGTCATTTTTGCAAATCCCCCTAAAATTAATTAGGCATATGTCTTTTCACCCCATTCATATAATTAAGGTTCAAATCACCTTAATTATACCCGAAGAATAGGCTCAGGTTTGATTGTTGTTGTTTGGTTGTACTCCCACCGTTCGGTAAAATATGTCGTTTACTATTTACGCACGCTTCTTTAGAATGATAAAAACTAAATAAAATATTCATTTTTTTTTATAATTCTTTTAACAAGTTTGTACTTATTAATAATAACTATGAAATTGTTAAAAAAATTATTTAAAAAACTAGATATTTTACCTCTTAAAAAAGTGTGCGTGAATAATAAAGTGACATGTTTTATCGAACGGAGGGAGTAGCTTTTTATGACGATGTGTCCATTACCTGATTTTTTTTCGGCCTCTCAAAGTACGTCTATCTAGTATATTGAATCTTTCCTTAATGAAAAAATAAAAATAAAAATTGATCGGACATTTCTTATGTCACTATTTAATGTTGCTTCTTAATTCAAGTGTTTGATGACATTGTTTTATGCCTCAATTTACCAGTGCCCAGGGGCGACTCTAGCCCCAATTTTAGGAATCCTAAATTCAATATATGGGTAGGGTTGTGCAATAAAATACGACATGACTGACACGATACAAAACAACAATAAAACGATACGAAAAAACATGAAATGATATAAATACGACACGACTATGACACGAAATGATAAAGCACGACAATAATCGTGTCATATTCGGATCAACATAGTTTCCTCATCTCTCTCTCGCTCGCTCGCTCTCTCAGAAGATCCCTCCCATGGCTACCTCACTACTCTCTCAACTTCTCTTTTACCCTTTCTCTCCCCACCAGATCTCAGACACCTCTCCCCGTTTTCCTTAAATCCCATTTCCGAGATCTCGCTCCCATGGCAAAATCGATGTACGTCGAGTGCCGGAGTCTTCCAAAATCTCGCCCTCATCTCTCCCGCTCGAAGATGATGACCAACGTAGACGGACTCTTTTGACCATGAATGCCTTCTGTTTGTCCTCATCAAAGCCTTAAAGAGGGGCTTGTCTTTCCTTCAATCCTCTCCTGATTGATCCTTGCGAAGTGCGAACCCAACGAGCTTCGACCTACCGACGACGACCAACAACTACCTCGTGAAGCCTAAGAAATTTGCTTTAAATCTTCAAGACTTCACTGTTAGAGCGGGCAAAACCCGATCCGAACTCGAAAATCCGACCCGGTCAACCCGGAATCGATTGTTCTAAACACCGACTCAACCCGTCCATTTTGGACGCGAAATCCGAATGAACCGAACCCGATTCAATCGAAACCCATAAAGACTCGAACTCGTTATAACCGAAACCCAAAATAACCCGAACTTTGAGATACATTTTAGCAATTTTTTAAAATTAATATTGAAATAATGAAAATTTGAGACAATTCAAACCCGAATAACTGAAACCCAATACAACCGAAACCCGAACCCGACCCAAGTGAATGACCAAAATATTAGACATTATCCGAAACCCGAATGGATCGAAACCCGACTAACCCAACCCAACCCAACCCAACACGCCCTATTGCCACCTCTATTCATTGTACAAGCATTGAGAAAAAAAAAGCACACACACAAAATTATAAAAACCATATTTTTATAATATCGCGTCGTGTCGGGTTATACTGGTATCCGACACGAAACCAAACCGTTTCGTGTTTTCGTGTCAGATATCCGATACTTATCGTGTCGTGTTCGGATCGGCCTTTTTAGTGTTATCGATTTCGGGTATCCGACATACCGCGGTGTCGTGTCGTGTCGTGTCGGACAAGGGCGTCCACAGGGGGCGTCAGATCTTCGTAGTATATATATATATATATATATATATATATATATATATATATATATATATGGAAAAGAACACTAAATATGTCTAGCTTAGTTGGTAAAAAAGAGGGAAGGAAGGAAAGGGGATGCAAGAGTTCATGAGTTCAAGCCTCTCATCCCTTACCTTTTTCCACTATTTCTTATTCCAACCAAATTTTACCTATTATAAATGTCATATTTAAATCAAATTATATATTTTTCTTTTAATATTTTCATAAGATTTTTTATTATGTTACACATATATTTTAAAAAATTCTTCTAATTTTTATTTCTATGAATGTTTTTTACTATCAATGTCATAGTTAAACCAGAATTTATGAGTGTTTTTTTTTTGTTATAGTTTTCAATCCTATTTTTTTTTTTTCATTTACCAATGAAAAATTCTTTAAAAAAATTATAATTTTCTTTCAATATTTTAAATAAATCTTAATCATCCTACACACATATAAAATATTAAATTATTGTATGAATTTTTGTAATAAAATATCATATTTATACCATAATTTTTTGTTTTCTTTCAATATATTTTAAAAAATTCTTTATTATATATACCGAGGAATTTTTTTTCCCAACACACAATTTAGCCCCCCCTCTAGTGATTCTTGCGTCCGCCACTGGTGTCGGATACCCGGTTATGCACAGCCCTATATATGGCTTCCTTTTTAAACCGCTCTTTTATCTCTATGCTTGTTCATTGTTGTCCAGTTTTTCTTCTCAGTCCCATCTCACTTGCCTCTATTTTGACTTAACCTTGTGATAGCCTACTCACGGTCTTGTTATCGTCCTTGAGGGTTTGAGATGAGTTTTGGGGTTTTGAATGGGTGATAGTGTGGTCAGAGTTTTGGTTTGCGGTTGGTGTGCTTTGTGGTTCTTATTGTACGTACGTAGTCATGTTTCATAATGATGGTTTGATTTGTCATGCTTGGAGATGTTGATCACATGTGATCAACACTTGATGACTCTTTGGAGTCCATAAACTGAGGTGTCCACTAGTAATCCCCGGAGTTTTATGTGTGCGTCCTATTTGGCTGGTCGATTCGTTTATTTTACTAGCTTGTGTTTTATAGTATAGGCGATGACATGTACTTTTCTTTTTACATTTTCTTTTATGTCCTTGGAAAGTCGAGCTCATTATGGCAAACATTCTTTCATTGACAAAACAATTCTCAAGTGTTTCTTTCTCGTATGTTCCCCGCATTGGTAATTGAGTGGCTGATAAGGTTGCACACCTTAGCCGCTCAATGCGGGGACATGCGCTTTTTTCACATGTCGATCTTGTGGACCTCATCCGAGGTGGGATGCCATCGCTTGGGATTTATCCAGCCAAAATATTTCCTTATATATAAAAAATTGCTTCTAATTGTACATGATGGTTAGTCTATCTGTCGACTTGTCCATTCTCTCGTTTACTTTAGGTCTGTCTAGATAATCGAATTTTTTTCATACTTTCAAAAATATATATATCTATGTTCCTAGGGCATAAATTAAAGGTTAATCAATCGGATTTTTAAAGATTTTATTGAAAATTATTTTATAGCTAGGCTTATTTTATTACTATAAATTTATAAAATTATTTGTAACTTAAGAATATTTAATCTATAATTTTAGGCCTGCATTAATTTAAAAAGTAAGATACCCCTATTTTTTCTAAATTTTAGGAAGTAATAATTTCACATTTTACATGTCAATCAGATTTTGTGCAAATCGAAACAGAGATAGAACTCATGGAAGTAGTAAGGAACATCGCAGTAGAAGGTGACAACCTTGGAGTAATCAAAGCTATTCAAAATGCCGACAACGTTTCGTGGGAGATCTTTGTGATGGTTAAGAAGATTCATACTTTAAGAAGTAACTTCAATTGTAGCCAATTCAGATACTACTATAGAGAGTCTAATTATATTGCGGATTGCATTACAAAAGCTAATTGTATTTGTAACATGAACACTCTTTGTTTGAATAGGGAATTTTGTAAGATCATCTTGCGAGATGATCAAACATGATCTTTATTCAGACAAATACATCCTAATGTTTATCTATTGTAAAAAAAAAACAAAACAAAAAAACTGATATATATATCCTAGAAATCTTATCTTAAGCTTTTTAAATTTTGTTGTTGTTGCTAATTTTTGTTTTGGTTTATTTTAGTGAAAAAATTAACTTTATCAAATCTATTCAAGTTTTAATTTCTAATTACGTACCTAATTAGAGCTAGGTACATATATATGATCCATTCATCATGAAAATAAGCTATCATTAATTGGAAAAATCGACAAATCAAAGTCAATACATACTTCGCCTTAAATACGTCCGATAAGGAGATGAAATACATTCTACTTCATATATTCAAATTCGAACCTTTTTTTTTTTTGTGGTTGGATTCATAAGCAGCAACGTGTAACTATATTAACGTCCCTTGCAAGTCAAATGAAGCAACATGTCATACTTTTTGAGCCCCATTGTTCCACAGAAAACGATCATTTGCAACCATATATAATTATTAATTAATTAAGGAGATGATGATCGATGTCCAATTAATTGACTGGTTCTTCATAACTACAAATCAGTTGAATTGGACAAAACTTGCGACACCCTTAAACATGGTCAACCTATTCATATAGAGAATTGGATATGGGTAACTAGCTCGCATCCGACCGACAAAGGAAAAAATATGATTAAATGGTTAGGAATAAGAGTAATCAAAATAGGGACTAAGAGAAAAACCTAAGAAAGAGCCTCCTATTCGATACGGGACAGACTCCATAACCCAACAATCTCCCATATGGAGACTGACCCGATCATCTTCACTTTCTCCGCCAACCCTTTAGTATTGGTAGCTACACGTACACCTTTCTTTTCAATCAACAAGGCCAGTTGAAGCTATGCAAAGCTTCAACTTATCTAAGGTCACAACCTTAGTCAACATATCACGTCCTAAGTACAATTTTTTTTGGTTTGTTGAAGATGTGGTGTCCTAAGTCGAGATTGGTAGAGGTTGTGGTAATGTATATTCAGGGCAGCTCCATTTTCGAGAGGTGTTTTTTTGGAGTTCGTCTTCATTGTCCACATAAGATAAAGTATCATAGTTAATACTCCAAAGCATCGTCTATATGGTAATATGGCTATGAGTGGCCATATTGGCCAATGCAAGTTATAAGCCTCTATTTATGAACAACCAACGCATCATCTTTATATATGACTACGAAACACCAAAGCATCATCTCTATATGCGGGTGCAAACAAGTTATAAGCCTCTAGTTAGGATTAGAGCATCATCTCTATACAGCTACGAATGGTTAAAGCTACGTACTAACCTTTGGTTATGGTTAACTGTTGAAAGTAATTCTTGTATGGGGGGTTTTCAACAAAAGTGTTTGGACTTCTTTGTCGCACATTGATTTCAAGAGATCATTTAAAAAGATATTTATAAAGAGGATTAAAGGAGCTTTTTAATGGGTTATTGAGAGATGGGATATAAGAGTCCTACTCGGCTACTCCTACATGTTGAGAATGGTGGAATGAACCACACAAATAACAATATTACTAATCACTGTTTATAGAGATTACAAAGATTGTGATGAAACAAATCTTAACAATATATTACTAATCACGGTGGGTCATCCGACGTGGGGGGGTCACGCACGCCCAAGCGCCAACGCGTTAACCAAGTCAAGCACACAAGTCAAGTGGGGTTTCATCCTAAAACCAATTGATGTTAGGTGGGGTAGCCCACCGGCTTATATGCAAGACTTGAATTCATTTTCTAAGCAATGTGAGACACTCCCAAATCATATTCTCTACACATAGAATTAATAGAAATTAAAATTCGAGCGTGCTAGCTAGGTAGATTTTTTTTTTTTTCATATACAACATTTTTATAAACAAAACCTTAATTTATAAAATAACTGAATAATTCCTTTTTATTAATTTATGTTAATGTTTTTAAGTTATTAATTATTTCATTTTGTGAAAATGGGGGTGGAGTGAAACTCCAGTTCACCTTTCGGTCTGTCCCTAAATGGAGGGTCTTTCGGAAGAAACAAGGCCCGTGTACTGTAGGGTTTGCATCTTGGTCGTGATCATAGATCCCCATCAACGTACTGGATATATAATTACTATTTGTGGATGCTTTAATACATATATAGCTAGGCTATAAAAAGCAATAAGACAAGTGGATTAAAAAATCGATATACTAATTAAAGTTTGTTTTGCGTGAATATGTTTCTCACTTATATATAAGTTATATTTCATTAAGCTAATTAATATAGCTAATACAAATTACTCCGTATATAACAGATGGTATTTGTTGTACGGAGATAAATACATATATAAATCAAGAGTTATATGAACTTTTCAATCCGGCCGTCTAGTACTTTTATTTGGATTAGTTATTGTGTTTGACATATGAATTAGTATGTTTCGAGGGTTTTTTTTTTTTTTTTTTTAGATTATGAAAAGGTGGAAGTTAAAAATAATCTTGTAAAAAATTTGAATGTTGTTTCGTAGTTATAAGTTTCGGAAGATGTTTTTGTGGTAAAAAAATCAAAAATATCCTCCCTAGGAGATTGAGATTCTTCTATCGGATTCTCTCCGCTTGCTTCACTGTTTTGAGGTGGCTTCTATTACTCATATTTTCAGGGAAACCAACAGAGCAGCTGATCGTCTCGCTCACCTGGCCTTAGAGTCCGCTCCGTCAGCTTGGGATTCTGATTCTGAGTTCCAGACTCTCGTTCAAAGGGACGCGCTTGAATTGGGTGGTGGTACAGTCGCGGTTGACACCCCCCAAAATCTTGCCTGTATACAACCAAAAAAAAAAAAAAACAAGGTGGTTGTTGCTTGTCTTCCTTATGGCTCCATCTCCCTCTCCTCTCCCATCTCCGGCTGGTTCCACTCCCCTCCGCGTAGAGGTTGAAATGGGACAGGTTGGGTGGATTAAATCATTCCATCACCCGCCCTAGTCTGCGGGTAAATTCCATCCTCTTCGCCCATCACCCGCAAATCTTTTCACCCTCATCCGACCCGCGCAAGTGATGCATGTGAAACGGGTGCCCAATGGGTGAAATTAATAGTTATGATTTTTTAATAAAATTGAAAGATGAATAAAGATTAAATTTTAATTTACAAATACTAGAAATATAGTTTTCGCTTGGTGCAATGCATGCATATAAATAAATAATTAACCTTAAATTTCTCATATATGTGTTACATGTTAAGTGGATTTAATACTTATTGTAGAGTTAATTAAGTTCGGGTTATTTCAAGCTTCCAATTATTTGTGAAAGATTTATACTACATATTAACGATGTTGTTCAATATCTTCATGTAGCGAAGTTGTTCAATATTGACTAAATATTAACGATGAACATAGTTATTTGCATTAAAAAACAAATCTCTTATCATACATGAATTTGCCAAATGTTCATATTTTAAAAGTTACGTTGGGTTATTTATACGGAATAAATTAAAACACAAATGAGATTTTTCTAGTACATTTTAAAGTACTAGTTTTGTAAGTACAAGTTTAACGAGCTGAGTCAAGGACTAATTGTCACAGTTGGCAGTTAATTACCTAAAAAAGCAAATTCTAGTTGTAAAAAAATAATTTGATAAATGAAGTCGTGTTGAATATTTTGAGTGTTCACACACCCAAATTGCAAAAAAGGACGTATACATATATATTCAAAAATATTATTTAGCGTGTGGAAATGGAAACTAAAATGCAATTTTGCCCACAAAACGATGCCGTTTCAACGGTTGGTGTGACTTGTTTTTCACACGTGCCGTCCTTCACACGGCTCAAGCAAGCTAGTGCATCATATTCAATATTCATATCCAACGGCTTACGAATCTTCCTTTTTTCTTTTTTTTTTTTTAGATAAAACTATTTACCAAGTTTAGAAATGCATATAGTTTTATTAAATCACATATAACAATAAAAAATAAATTCATTTTTTTTACAGTGGGCAAAAATTAGAACGTCTTCTAAAGAGAAGAACGATCTTGATTATCCTTGCAGATGATGTTACAAAAAACCCTATTCATAGGGAGGGAATTAAGATTACAATCAGATTCAAATCTAGTAATAAAATCTGCTGCTGCATTTGCTTCCCTGAAGATATGTCTGAAACTAATGGTGTTAATTTGAGTCTTCATTCTTCTAATGCTCTCAATGATCCTCAGAATTTCCCATTGTATGTTTGCATCTCATGTGATAGCTTTGATCACTGATAAACTATCTCCTTCGATGATAACATTCTGCCAGCCTCTGCTACAAGCTAGCTCGATCCCCTTGTACACAGCCAGGGCTTCGGTGAAAATTATTGATCCCTTAGTAGTCTTTTCTTGGAAGAGTTCGACTACTTCTCCATTCCAATTCCTGACAATACCCCCTATTTTGCACATTCCATCTTTGTTTACTACTCCATCTACATTAATTTTGTAAACTCCATGAGCCGGTCTCGTCCATTTTATATGCTTTCCTCTTCGTTTTTTACCTTCCGTTTTTGTTTTGTTGCTTGCTTCATGCCAATTAGCCTTGTATTTTAGAATTTTTTGTATAATTCTTACCATGTCCTCCATTCTACCATTCTTAAAAATGATAGAATTTCTATTTTCCCAAATGTTCTGCCAGATTATACATAGATTTTCAAAGTAGATATTATTTTTTCTAATCTGGCACAAGTCATCCTGTAACGAGTTTGAGTTTCCTATTCCCAAGAATCACTTGTCGGTGGTTAATTCATGTTTTCTGATTATGGTTTTAGACACTAGACAATTAAGAAATAGATGTGTGTCATCCTCGTCATCCATATTGCAAAGACAACATTGGGAGGGCACCCTATTGTAAAATTTGTTAAGTCTCGTCTTAGTTGCTAAAGCATCCATGTTGATTTTCCAAATAAGATTCTTGGTTCTAGGGGGAAGTCGGAGATTCCATATCCAATCATGATTGGTATTCGAATGGTTATTGTTCCTTAAAAGGTCATAGGCTGATTTAGTAGTGAAATCACCATCTTTATTGATTTTCCAGATGAGTTTATCAGGTGTATTAAAATTAGGGATGTGAATTTCTAATATTTGTTTGACTATTGACAGGGGGAAAATTTGAGTAAGCAATTGTACATTCCAGCTTTTATTGATATTTATTAATTCCGAAACCCTCATCTTAGGATCATGATTTTGCTGATAAGATTGGAGAGGGGTATTGTTTACCCATGGATCCTTCCAAACATTTATATTGGCTCCATTGCCCAATATCCAAAGAAGGCCATTCTGAAAAGTATTTCTAAGTTGAAGGAGTCGGCCAAACTGCCAAGAGGTATTGTGGATATGTAGATCCATAATGTCATTGTGGTGTAAGTATTTTTCCTGTATTACCTTAACCCATATGTTGTCTGGTTGGGTGTTCAATTTCCAAAGTAATTTCATTTGGATGGTAATGTTTCTTTCTTCAGCAGTTCTAAAACCAAGACCACCTGCCTCTTTTGGGGAGCATATTTTATCCCAACTAATCAGATGGCTATATCTTTCTGTCCGTAATTTATTCCAGAAGAAATTTTTATTGATTTGGTCGATTTGGTTGAGTATTCCTTTGGGTAATAGGAAACTTTGCATTAGATAGTTTGTTTTTTGAGCTAAGGATTGCCCGAATTAGTGTGGCTCTTCCGGCTTGTGAGAGAGATGATGCTTTCCATTTGGACAACTGTTTATTTAGGCTTTGTAACGCTTCCTCAAATACACTTTTCTTAATCTACCGCTGATGATAGGAATACCTAGATACTTTTCTAAACCATGGGCTATTGGAATGTTCATTTGTTGTGCTAGTGATCGCGCCAAGTTTTGATTGACATTCTTTGACAGTTGGATTGAGCTTTTCTGGTAATTAATAGTTAGACCTGATAGATTTGAGAAGTTGTTAATCATATTTTTGATAGTATCCAGACTAGTGTGAGAAGCTTTAGCAAAAATCAATGTATCATCTGCAAATGTTAAGAGCGGAATAGAAGTTCCATTAGGAGATAGCTTTATTCCCACTAGTGCATCCTCTAGGCTTGCTTCAGCTATAAGTTCTCTGGCTAGACTTTCCATAACTATGACAAATATATATGGAGCTAATGGGTCTCCTTGTCTTATGCCTCTTTCTGGTTTGAAGATTTTCCCAGGGCTATTATTAACCAAAACAAAGAAGGTGGTTGTAGTTAGGCATTTCATAACCCAGTGAATCCATTGAGAATGAAAACCAAATTTTGTGAGAGCTGCTTTAATGAAGCTCCAATTAATTTTGTCATAGGCTTTCTCCATATCTAACTTTAATGCCATCCATCCCTTTTTTTCCTTTTTGCTTATGAAAAGAGTGGAATATTTCGTGAGCTATTAGCGTGTTATCTTGAATGGATCTACCTTCAACAAAGGCTCCTTGAAAAGGGTTTATGATGTTAGGAAGTATAGTTTAAGTCTATTGGCAAGGATCTTTGCAATTATTTTGTAAATTGTATTACAGAGGCTTATAGGTCTAAAATGGTGGATAGTAGTTGGGTTATCCACTTTTGATATTAGAGCTAGGAAGTTTTAATTGATGTCTTCCAGTAGAGATCCAGAATGGAAAAAAGCTTTAACAACTTTACAAACTGAATTACCCACAATGTGCCAATATTTGGTATAAAATTCTGGAGGGAAGCCATCCGGTCCAGGAGATTTTCCTTATGCTATAGTTGTTACCGTGTCTTTGATTTCTCGATCAGTTGGAGGAATAATTAACTGTGAGTTTTGCTCCTCAGTAACTTCTTATTTTATATGTACAAGGTCATTAAGGTTGACCGGACCCCTCTTTCTTTCTATGAAACTGTCAGCCATTTCAGTTGTTATTTGATTCCTAATAAGATTTTTGTCCGTTGTAGAAGATCCATCCCTAGCTGTAAAATTGGAAATGGATGATCTATAATTTTTAATTTTAACCGATGTTTGGTAGTATTTGGTATTTTTATCTGTTTGTTGGAGGTGCTTCACTCTCGCTCTTTGTTTCTAGAATCTTTGATCAAAAGATAGTAACTGAACTCGTTTTTTCTCCAATCTTTTTAGTTTATTAGTGTCTGAAATGGATAAAGTCCCCCAAGGGAGGGAATTTTGGAAATCTACTATTTGTTCTTCTACAGTAATGAGTTGTTTCTGAATATTATTTGTGTGCGTTTTGCACCAACCTTTGGTGTTTATCTTTATGAGTTTATGTTTTTGAGTAAGTTTGAAGCCAAAGGAACCATCCATACTGTTTTGCCAAACTTTTCTAACCATATTCTCATAACTAGGAAAAGTAGTCCATACCATCTCAAATCTGAATGGAGAACCTTTGTCATTCAGAGGGATACCTATTTCTGTTGTAATTAGGCAGTGGTCAGAAAATGAAAATGGGTGATGACGCATCTTTATGTCTTTGAATTTAGTTATAATGTCTTGGTGAATTAGACCTCTATCTAGTCTTTCATAAGTATTCAATTGGCTATTGCGATTCTTCCTTCAAGTGAACTGGGATCCAATGAAGGAAATAGTTTGAAGATTAATAATGTCTTTAACCTCTCTAATACGTCTAAATCTACTTAGACTAGGGGTGCAACCTCCTACTTTTTTATTATCGTTTTCAATATCGTTTAGATCTCCTATAATTATAACTGGGAGATTGTGCTTAAAAACTTTGGAATATACTTCCTGCCAAAATTGATGTTTTTCATTTTCATAACTAGGGGCATAAACAAAGAGGATTGCAAGCTTGTGGTTTAAAAAAAAATATGTTGGTTGATTATTCCTCTGCTAGCATGTATGTCATTTAATTTGCAAATTTGTGATTAATTGTATGTTACAACTCTTAAAGTTTTAAAGAGCTCAATGAATATTTGAATGTTTTTAGTTATTTGCAAGTTACATCCTTTAGTTTTAGCTAGGGCTGATATACGAGCTAACGAGCTCGAGTAGTGGGTGTTCAAGCTCGGCTCGTTTACAAACGAGCCGAGCTCGAGCTCGAGCCTTATTTTCTCAAGTCGAGCCGAGTCGAGCTCGAGCTACTCACAAAATGTAGATCTGTGATTCAAAGTGAATGGAGTCCAAAAGACAAAACGACTGACATACTCTTTAGAAGAAAAGGTTAAATAAAACCTAGGGACAGAATTGTAATTTCACCTACGAAACGAGATATACGCCCTATTTACAAGGGGTTAAATAAAACTTATTTACATGGGGTTAAATAAAACATAGGGGAGAACTGTAATTTCACCCATAAAATGAGCTATACGAGCTACTCGAGCCGAGTTCGAGCTCAGAATTCTGCTCAAACTTGACTCATATTTAATTCGAGCGAGCTCGAGTCGAGCTTTTTTCGAGCCGAGCCGAGCCGAGCTCGAGCTACTCGGCTCAAGTAACTGCCCTAGTTTTAGCATTTCGAAGTAGACACGTTGTGAAATTTTGATTGAAAAAATTAGAAATTGATAAATCCAAAATCAGTCTGAATTGACTCAAAACTGAGTTAAATTTGGGTTATATTTAACCATGTTTTACTCGACATCCGTTTTACCCAGTACCCATTTTATCCAATACCCGTTTTATAATTCGACCCAAATCCAACTCAAATTAATAACTCGATTGATATTTGATAGGTCTATTATGTACTATTGCGAACTATTATACTCCATCCAAATTTTAAATAAAAGGCGTTTTGACTTTTTATATGTTTTTTAAAAATCATTTTAAAATATAAAAATATCAATTTTTGATTAATTTTTAGAGAAATTTCATACGTGTGTCTTATGAATTTTTTATTGAAAAAATTAAGAAACTAACATTCAATTAATTTGTATATATTTTTCATCATCTTTAAAAAATGTAAAAAGTTAGATACCTTATATTTTAGAACTGAGTATGTCGGGTTTGGATCCCATGAATTTGATGGGTGAATTTGGATTTTGGCACTCACAAAAAAAAAAAAAAAGGCAATCAAATGTGGATTTCTTATGGTTGAGATTTTCCAACTTTACCCATGAATTTAATGGTCAAATTCATAGGATCAAATTCTAAAAAAACATGTTTTTTTAAGCAAGATAATAATTCGGTTCCTTAGACAAGCCTAGAGAAACCGAGAGACCGGACAAACCGGTGAATGGACTAACCATCATGTATAACTGAAAACAAATAACAGAAGCAAATAATTAAAGTAAATAAAAGAAGCAAATGACATAAATAAAATTACAAAGAAAGCGAACAAGCCAAAAGACATGTTAATTTGTCGCCTTCTTCTATTTGTTATGAATTTGTCTTAAATTTTTAACTAAAAACTTTCATGGGAAAAATTTATATTCAAATTGTTTGGAGGGTAAACGTACTCTAATTTGTAGCCTCAAACTAATAATACTACGTATAATATACGGCGTACCGTGTAAGCATTGGTGAGATTTTAGCAGATTAATTAATAGATTGTCTTTTAATTAAATAACTTCGAGTGGATTTATAAATTTAACTAATATAAATAGCAGTACGTATGATCCTTGTAATTTTTTTTTTATACAAGAGGAGTATGATCCTTTTATCTTATTATAAAAATGAACGTGCCTACTCACCCTTGTCACGCCCCCCAATTTCACCACCCTCTTCCCACACACCCCATGTCAGAAACCCTAGATCCAAAATCCGATTGGACTCCTCAATCAACTTCCCTGCAAATCTCACTGAAAATCCGAGTTTAAAGCCTACCAATAATCAAAGCAAATGTTGTCCAATCGATTCTAAATCTTTTCTCTTCTGGATCTGGCACAAATTATGGAAAAACAAGAGTATGAGGGTGAGGGTTGGCGCCTGTGTTCTCTCAGGCTCTTTCCTCTCTCCATCGCTTCAATGGCTATCCCTTCAAGCCCTGTCCAATCGATTCTAAAACCTTCTTCTTCTGGATCTGGCACAATCTATGGAAAAATCAAAGTGTGGGGTGAGGGCGAGTGTCTGGGGTCTCTTGGTTTTGTTTCTCTCTCCATCGCTTCAATGGGTTACCTTTGTTCTCATGATTATTACCGCTTCCTTCTCTCTTGACTATCCCTTCAAGCTCCTAGAGCGATTAGACGCGTCTCCAGTTTGGCTTGCCTCTTCCAATTTGGGAAAGCATGGCCTTGCGGTTTGGGGCTTTAGTCAACGGCTTCTCAATCATCACCTGCTGGCTTTGCTGCATCCCCATGGATATGACTTCGGCTTGGACATGTATGGCTCAAATCTTACCTCTCTCTATTCCAGATACAATTCGCTTGCTAGATTTGGGTTTCCGCATCTGTGGTTGCTCTTTTTTTGGCTCTATTTAAGCATTTGTGCTTCACCATTAAATGTATCTCTCCTACCAACCTCTCTGTCTCTAATTTCTGCTGCTATCTACCATTTCTCCTTTGTTGTTTCTGAGTTGTCTCTTTTTCTGGTATTTGCTTTTTATTTTTTCAATGGATCCAAACCAAGTTGGAAAAGGGAAGGGGATCCTCACTGAGGATCCACCGACACCCAAAAAACCCAAAACCAAAGGGAAGGGGATCCTCTCCGAGGATTCATCGACACCCAAAAAAACCAACAAAAAACCTAGCTTGTCTAAGCCACTGAAAAGTGACAAAGGCAAGGGAAAACTCGATTTAAGCTCTTTCTTTACCCAGCTACAACAGTTTCACCCTCAGTACCGATTCTCAACCAATGCTAGGCTTTATGGGAGGGCCTTTGGTGCTCCCATAGACTTCAAAAAACTGGAATCCAAGCTAAACTTTGATTGGAAGGGGATCTCTGGAGAGCTGCAGATTGTTGAGCTTCCAAACCACTGGTTTGAGGGGAGGTTTTCTGATCCAAATGATTTACTCATGGTTTGGGAAGTTAGACCTTTTCATGTTTATGGCCAGCTTATCATCCTTAGGTTTTGGTCTGATGCTTTTGACCCCATCACTGAGAATACCTCAGCCATTGATATGTGGGTAAGGATCACCTCCATCCCTGAAGCCTACAAAAAACCTGGTGCACTTGCACTTATCATTGAAAAAAACAAGTTTGGTACTTACATTAAATCTGACCCTACTGTTGATCCTAGTGCTAGGTATGCCAGAATATGTATTAACCTTGATTTAGCCCTTGCTGTGTCAAACACTATTCTTATCCCAGTTAATAAAGATGAGGTTTCTGCCCACATAATATGGTTTAAGGAATTCCCTGAAGGCTGTGGAAACTGTGGTGGGCAAGACCATCTCTTTAACCATTTCCAAAACTTCATCCCTAAGCCGAAGAAGATCCAAGTTACCATAAAAAAACCAAACAATATGATCCATAAACCTAGTGTTGGTGAGGGTTGGGCTACTATGGGGAAAAAAGGAAAGGTTCTAAAGCTCCCAAACCCAATCCATTCCTTTGGGAATAAACTTTACTTGACTGCTAGGGGTGAGGTGGCTATTGCTTTTGAGGCTCTCTCCAATTCATCCAACTCTTCCATTGGCTCCAAATCACCATCTGATATCACCACTGTACCTGATACTTATCCCACTCCCATTCCTTCTGGTGGGGTGCCAGTTGCTACTGAAATCCTTACCTCTGGCTCTTGCCCCTCCATGGCTGGAATCACTAGTAACCCTGCAGGATGGTATCCTGCAGCTGGTTTCAGTTCTGGCCAGGGAGGTTGTAGCTTGCCTGGCTCTTCTTCTGTAGCTAATCCCTCTACTGAGATTACCCCTTGCTCTGAGCCACTGGTGATTTCAGACACTATTACCACAAAACCCTCTAATGATGACCCCATGGATGTTGCTTATCCACTCCCTAACCCACAGCTGTACAATGAGATTGGAGCTGAAGTGGAATCTGAGATACTTCCATGTCTTCTGTATGACTATGATGAGGATGATCTGTTGGGTGGAGTTTATGATGAGGGATGTTACTTGCTTGATGAACCTGTGACTGATAGCCATGCTGAGGTGATTTCTGAATCTTCATTCTACTCTCTATAATCCAACACATCCTTGATGAGGATGTTGTCCACCTCTGAAACTCCACTGAAGGACTCTTCCACTCCGGGCTCTCTCAAAAGGAAAGCTGTGGGTGGGGAAGATGACATAGCTAGCTCCTATCTGAAGAGGGGCAATAACAAAGTGTAACTCCATGTTTTACAAGATTTTGCCAAGCAATGGGAAGACCAGACCTTGCCCATGGGTCTTTTGTGATGACTGCAACCTATCTTCATCACCTTTTGAAATAATCCAAGAATCTTTTGCAAAACTTTTTCCTCCTACTTCTTGGGAAAATCTTGACTGTTATCTTCTTAAATGTTTCATCCTATGGTTATATGTTTACTTTATTAGCAAATGCAATGTAGGCTTGAATCCCTCTGGACTATCGGCTTGTATCCTATTTTGCACAATTAATGAAATTATATATTATGAAATACTGCTGGATCTTTGGCTACAATGTGCATGCTTATTTTCAACTAAGGTTTCAAACACTACCTGTTTGCTTTCACCTTTGTTTTGGTCCTATCTAGGGATTATCTCTATCAAAACTCATGATAAAATGCCTCTAATTCACCCAAACTGCCTACTCATTACCCAATGAAATGGAACTCTTTATAAAAAAACTCGAATGATCCACTGGCTCCTACTTGATGTTCTGATTTTTGTCCAGGATTCTTACTTTGAGCTTTGGCTGAATGAAAACTCTTACTTATTCAATCTCATCCTTTCTTTTATAAGGATTTACTTATTATCAATTGTGAATGTGTTTGCTTCTATTCTGATATGTTTGCTTACTCTGAATGATATCTTCTTCAACACCAAGGGAAATACTCACTTAACCACTCCTCTATGGTTATCCAACTACTACTGCCATGATTACCATATCATAATGAGAATTGCATCTTTCTTTAACTAAACTAAGTATCTTCATTTCATTTCTATCATAAGCAACCAGTCAGATAGAAATAGTTACTCTCATAAATCCACTTCCAAACTCTCTACTAAGCTTGCTCGAGGGATTTATTCCCTCGAGCATTTTGTTTACTCACAATCTATGCAGCATATCAACACAACCTTCAAGGCACCAGCTATGGTCTGGAGTACAAAGTGTACTCAAGTAACGGAATATCTCAGCCACACAACAACAACTTTGATTAAAGGCTTTACCTGTAATCAAGCATGTGAAGGACTCAACCATACTTCATCAACACAGTTTAACTCAAACAAAAGGAGCAATTGGAAGGTTTGCAGATGTTGTCCATTTTTTTATCTTCCAAGTGCAATTACAAACTCAAATCATATGTACTGCCCACATTATATAACTTGTCATGACTTTGGTTTGCTGCTTAGTACAATAATTTTTAACTTTGTAAAACATAAACATTTGATATTACTTTTTGAATCATTGGATTGATTCACCACACCATATAAAGCAACTACTTTTATCGATTATGGGGAAGTATATACATGTTGTTTTTGGCACCCCATGATAATACTTTTTGGATCACTGGATTGTTTTTGGCACCCCATTTGGACAACTGGGCTATGTATTATACATCACTTTTCCGGAAAAAAACAGCTACTAAATTTGACTATATATGGGGTAAAGTGAGGAATGTATAACAACGGTCACTTACTCAGTACTGGTAAATAATGAACCCACTGATGTTTTTTTCCCCAAAAGGGGGTTACATTAGGGTGATCCACTCTCCCCATATCTATTCCTAATAATTTCTGAAATCCTTGCTAGAGGTCTTCAAAAGGAATCTTTAAGGCCTCAGAGCCATCTAGGAAATAAACTAACAAGAGGAGGAACTAAGATTCCTTTTTTAGCCTTTGCAGATGACATTGTCATCTTTGCGTCGGTTACCAAAACAGGTTGTGACCAAATTAACCAAACATTAAGGGAGTTTACTGCGTTGTCAGGACAACGTGTTAACCGACATAAATCCCAATTCCAAACATCCAAAAACATCTTGCCTACACACAAAAATCTAATACGTAATGAATTAGAAATAGCTCACACCCCAAATTTGGGGTCCTATCTAGGATGTCCGATCATTGAGGGAAGAGTGACAAAAGATGATTTCAAAGACCTTATAATGAGCACTAAATCTCAACTACACAAATGGAAGGCGAACTGTCTTTCACAAGCTGGGAGATGTACTTTAATCAAGACAACGCTATCAGCAAAACCCCCCTTGCATATAATGCAATGCTTTATGTTACCCAAATCTGTTCACACAGAACTGGACAAAATCAATAGGAATTTCCTCTGGAATAAAGGCCCAAACCATAAACCACTCATCAGTTGGTTTGAAATATGCAAAACAAAGGAAAATGGGGGTCTTGGTCTACGTTGCTCAGAAGATATGAACAAGGCATTACAGTTGAAACTGCTCTGGAAAATTCTCGCGGAACCTACTAGTCCATGGGTTACCCTAATAAAAGAAAAATACCTCAAAACAAGCAATATCCTAAACTATCAAAAGCATGGTGGCTCCTCGTGGCAATGGGCACAGCTAATAAAATTAATACCTTTATTTAAAAATGGTCTCCAATGGTCGATTGGGGATGGTTCAGCTATAAATTTTTGGAGTGACCTCTGGTTGGGCTCAACGCCGCTAAAAACACTAATCACAACTACACAACAAATTGGCGAATCAATAAACATCAAATACTTCATAAAAGAAAACAAAACTTGGGATCAAAACAAATTATTCGAAAACTTACAAGGAATGCTACCTAATGATATAATAGAGAAAATCACCACAATACCTTTACCCCAAAACATCCATGTTGACAGACTATATTGGAAATGGAGCAAGAACGGTTGGTTTACAACAAACTCTGCAATTGAAATGATACATAAATACAAAAACCACACAAACTCGGATATATGCTAGGTTTAGGAGCTAAATCTCCCACCCAAAATAAAATCCTTTCTATGGAAAATCCTTAAAAATGGAGTACCAACTACTGTTAGGCTGGCATCTCGAAGACTAGGTATTCCGACAGACTGCCCACACTGTGGCTCATGCTATGAGGATTTAAATCACCTATTATGGGATTGCCCCATTACGAAGGGCACTATGATGGCAAATGATCCAAGTTCTTTTATGAAAGTGCATGGTTGCTTTGATAAAGGAGACCCATTAAATGACACAATATGGAATATCAAGAACACAATTGGAAAAACCAAATTTGAAGACCTTGCGTTTGTTTGGTGGGGGGTCTGGTTCTCTAGAAACAAAACGTTTTTCGACAATCTAACCCTAGACATAAGAAAGATATTAGCTTTAAAAAAGGATCAAAAATTTATCTGGATAACTGTACAATCAAAGGAAAATATAAAAGAGAAAGTATTCGATACACAAATCGGCACACATCACAGATTAACTTCAAAAAGAAAACGAACCAAATGGGAACCCCCTCCACAAGACACTCACAAACTAAACTTTGATGGCTCTTTTTCCACAAATAATAGGAGCACTTTTGGGTTTATCATTCGTGATTCCGAGGGTACTCCTATTTCTTGTGGTTGGGGACCATCACCTATAGATTCTGTAAGTGGATGTGAAAGCCATGGACTTTGGAGTGGTATATTAGCTGCAAAGAACTTGAACATTACGAAATTGATAGTGGAAGGAGATAACTTAACAATTATAAAAAGTTTAAAAGGTTTGGGGAAGCCTACTAGAGACTCTGATATGATTGTCTCGGACAGTCTAGTCTCGTTGGGCTTCTTTGGTTCTGTTGAGATTCGTCATGTCTTCCGAGAAGCAAATCATGTGGCTGACCGCTTGTCACGTCTTGATTATGCTGCACTGGGATCTACGACTCCCGATGATTCTCTATTGCGTAGTCTCATCCGTAAGAATGCTCTTGGCTGATAGAGCTTAGCACTATGGTCAAAAAAATTTCCGTTTAAAAAAAAAAATTGAAAAAATTCTCACAAATTAAATTGTTCTAGTTTTTTTTTTATAGCAGAGTTGTGATTTATTTGGTAAAAAATCTTAATCAATTAAGTTTTGAAATTTTTTGTAAAATAGACACTTTATTTGGACGAATTTGCAAAATGGTCACGTTTTTTGACAATTTAGCAAAATGTCCGCTATATATACTTATTTTCGCTTGTACGGACATTATTTTTTGTTTGTCCAAAATCCGAACTCTCTCTTCTTCCTCCGAAATCTCTCTTTGCGCTCTTCATCCCTCGCCGGCGCCTTCGCCGCCTCGGTCTCGCCGCCTTTGCTGCTATCCATCGTCTCACCGCGTCCCCTCTGTCTATCCGCCTTCGCGCACCTTCTTCCTTTGGTAAGTGGTTCTCGATCTCAAGCTCTAATCTCACCAACTCTCTCCTCCGGTCACCGCTCTAATCTCTCATCTCTCAATTGTAGATGCTAGAGTAACTTTCGATAGATCTGGAATAGACCTATCTCGTTGAGTCGCAGCTCTCGCCGAGTCTCTCTTCTTCCTCCGAAATCTCCCTTCTAGTACTTGTTTCTTCGATCTGTTTCCTTCCAGATTTCCTTGTTGATGCGTGGAGTTCTTGTTCCCTTCCAGATTTATACTCTTTAGGTGTTGATGGTAATTGCCTTCTCTTTAGTTATTTGTACTCTTTAGGTGTTGATCTTTTGTTCCTACCACTAATTAGAATCTGAAAATTGTCATTACTAGTTAAATCAGCAAGGGATACATTAAGACTTATGGTGAAATGACAAAATTGTATGAAGTATTTTGTATATTTATCCTGCAAAGATGTATCTACCACCTGAGGATTTATAAGCATTTTAAACTTGTTATTTGTAATAACTTGTTCATATGTTTTTGTGTTTTTCCTGTTTGTCTTTGTCTTGAACTCTGTTCTTGTTATTGTGCTTTGTTTTTCGCCTTGTGTTCTCTTTTTTATTTGTATGAATGTTAAAGCTCATTTCCGAGCATACCGGCCTAGAATGTCTAGGCACAAAAAACCAACTTTATGAGATATGCGTTGGCAAGTAGTGGTTTCTGGTCAATTTTAGATTCTTTAGTTTATTTGTTTCAATTTGACCCTTTTGTTGCCCTGCTTAGTATGCTTCTTGTTATATGGGTTTAAATTCTTCTTAGTTTTCTCTTGTGAACCCTGGGTGAGCATGTCTGGTGTCGTGTTTTCAGATAGAAGAAAGTGTAGTTGTTGCATTACGAACAGTTTGTAAAAATTATTTTTTAACAAATGTTTCTTGCCAAATGAATAAGAATCTCTCTCTTGATGTCTCAGGTCTAATAGAATCTCTATTTTCTGCCCATAAAGAGGAGTACCCTGAATATGAACAGGCTTCACTAACACATTTATATAAGGCTAAGGTTTTTGCACCAGCTTCTTCTGCCTATCAATAGCATTATTTCTAGGCAGCATTTTCTTTATATTCAACTTGCTGTCCAGTTGGAAGAATTGCGTGCTGAGAGCCAGCCTGAGGTATTTGGGAGTGGGACTATTGGACGGTCGAAAGGAGCTTCAGTTGCGTCTTCTCACCCGCAGATATCTGTGACTGTTGTTACTGAAATTGTGCGGTGGAATGAGGAAGCAATATCCAGATGCACATTGTTTTCTTCTCAGTCCCTCATTTCCAAACACGTTAAACGTTGACTGAACGCTCATACCATGCTTTTGGGGGATGAAGGATCCCCTCATTATTCCACTAAAAAATCGGGTGTATTTTGATTGTTATAGGTTTTAGAATCTGAAATAATTGCTGGTTTCTATTATGTACCAGGCACCGGTGTTAAGTCTGAGGAAATGTGGTTTTGATCCATTTGCAAACCTGAGAAAGGGTGCTTCTGATAAGCTTATGAGAGAAGTTCATGTTTTGATTGAGCAGAGAAAGGCTATCTTTCCAAAATGTGCTCTGGAAGAGGTAAAAATTGTTTTCTTTCACTTGACTGGCCTTTTTCCACCTCCCACTCTCTTTTGCAGTAAATTTTGAACACTTTGAAATTGTGTCGTACTCTTTTTTTCCTTGCTATGTAATAGCTTAAGGATAGACTGCAAGATGATGGTGTCTTTCATGGGACAAGCTTGAAGAGGAATGCAAGCTGTTTGCAAACGTAGAAGCCTATGGAAGATTGCTCAGTTGATGACGTAAATGGTATGTCGCCTCCTAGAAAGAAGTTTAGACAAGATAGTGATGGTCCCATTGCTTCTACAGAGCAGAATTCAGACCCTAGGATCTCGTCTGATACCAATCCAAAGGATGTTCCATCTGGGAAGCCAGCTCTGTCTACAGGTCTGCTAGCATGGAGGCCAACCAATGTTTCGAGCGAAGACGAGAATAGGCATGCAGAAAAATCTTCAAATCCTGCTGAATCTACATAGCTAGATTTTTGTATTAAGTGTAACAGAGAGGGTGAAGTTTTGACTTGTAGCGTCAGTAGCTAGATCTTCAAAGTGCTAACATGGTCTTACAAAGTACCAGCAGACCTAACAAAGTGCTGACATGATCTTACAAAGTACCAGCAAACCTTACAAAGTGCTGACATGGTCAGTGATGTTTTGGACATCATGTCATGGACTAGTTAACTGGATTTTCAATTCTTGTAAAATTTAAGAGATGTATGTTCTTGAATCAACTCATGATACTGTATTTCTTTCCATATTCAGGCTCAAGTATGACTCATTTCTCAAGCTTTTCATGTGTGTTATAGTGGAGGGAGTGAAATACTCAAACCCGATATCTTATTCCTACGAGATGTCTTATTTTTACCGGATAAACTAGGAATAAAGAATACTATATAACATGATTTTTTTTTTAAAGTGTTGACACAAATAGAATAAAAAGTGCACAAATTAGAATAAAAGATGCAAGAATAATATCATAAAGTGCACAAATTAGATTAAAAAGTGCAACTTAAATTTGCACAACATAAACTTAAATTTGCACAAAAAAAAGTATTGAAACGGAAAAAAAAACGAAAAAAAATATTATATTTGCACAACTTATGGTTAAATTTGCACAACGTACTCTTATATTTGCACGACAAAATGTTTAAAAAAAACAAAACAAAAAACAAAAAAAAAAACTAGACTTGGGTCATATTTGCACAACTCACTCTTAATTTTGCTCAACAATAGGTTATTTTCTTGCACAACAATCGAGACTTGTGAAATTGTTTTCAACATGATTTTATTTTCTCTCAGTATTATTTTAAGAGTTGCACGACTCTGTTGTAAGAGTTGCATGACTCTGTTTTAAGAATTGCACAACTCTGTTTTAAGAGTTGCACGACTCTGTTTTACGAGTTGCACGACTCTGTTTTACGAGTTGCACGACTCTGTTGTAAGAGTTGCATGACTCTGTTTTAAGAGTTGCACGACTTTGTTGTAACAGTTGCACGGCTCTTGTTTTAAGAGTTGCACGACTCTCTTGTAAGAGTTGCACGACTCTGTTTTAAGAGTTGCACGACTCTGTTGTAAGAGTTGCACGACTCTTGTTTTAAGAGTTGCACGACTCTCTTGTAAAAGTTGCACGACTCTGTTTTAAGAGTTGCACGACTCTTTTGTAAGAGTTGCACGACTCTGTTTTAAGAATTCATGTGTCTCTCTACCTTTATAGGTTAATTTGCATGAACCAAAGTGAATAGAGGATACAATTCATGAACCAAAGTGAATAGGACATCTTTTTAGAAATTAAAGGTTGTGACACCGGTGTTTGAAATTTTTGTGCTGACAGAGTTATAAAGAAATAAAATTGATCAATACATTTTCATCACTAAAATTGCAAACACCGTTGACACTAGTTGTTTTCTCTGATTAACAAAATAGAAAAAGATGCTGACACTATAGTTGTGCAACTCTAAACTACGGTTGTGCAACTTTAAAATACAGTTTAAGAACCAAATTAGATTAAATAGTGCAAGAATAATATTATAATGTGCCCAAATTAGATTTTTAGTATAAGAAGAATCAAATTAAATTTTAGTTTGTATGAATACAACTATAAATTTCATGAATAACACTATGAAATTTTAGAATTGCACGACGCTGTTGTAAGAGTTACACGACTCTGTTTTAAGAGTTGCACGACTCTCTTGTAAGAGTTGCACGACTCTTGTTTTAAGAGTTGCACGACTCTCTTGTAAGATTTGCACTACTCTGTTTTAAGAGTTGCACGACTCTTGTTTTTAGAGTTGCACGACTCTCTTGTAAGAGTTGCATGACTCTGTTTTAAGAGTTGCACGACTCTATATTAAGAGTTGCACGACTCTCTACCTTTATAGGTTAGTTTGCATGAACCAAAGTGAATAGAGGACATTCATGAACCAAAGTGAGAAAAAGACTTAATTTTGATTTGAGGGAGCGGCTCTGAAAATCAAAACTATATAACATCAATTTGCATGTCTCCTTCCATTGTCTCCTTCCATTTCAATTCCCAAATTGATCTCCACGTCAGTAATGAATGTTGTACGTTCGTTACATGTGAAGGGAAAACAAGCTCCCAAAACTTGCATGTAAGAAGAAAGCCTACATAACCAATATCAGTTCATCCAACCTGTCACATCTCTGGAATGCCCTGTCAGCAGCTTGAGGATTTTTGGTGTCTCAGCGACGGTACAAACTGCTATTGATCCATCTGCTGCTCCATATGCCAGTAAATCTGAACTCATGTGCCCAAATTTAATAATAGTGACTGCATGTAAAGTTGATCAGTTAGCTCCCTAGAGCCCTGAGGGAAAATTTTCCAAAGAAATGATTTGAGCTCGATGGGAATCCTTATATTAAACCAAATAAAAATTTTACCTGAAACTTTGCACTGATCAAAGATGCAGTGCATTCCGTCAAAGGAATACGCAGGTTCCACTTTCCTATGAAACTTATCAAACCTCTCGCTTTCACTTGCACTTGAGCTAAAACTCGTTCTGGCTTGGTTACTTCTGCTAAGCTCCTATAGACAAAAATGTGAAGCAAGTGCAACAAGTTAACAAAATTAGAATTTTTTCAACTTATTTTCATGAGGAAAAGTTGTGAACAATCTACCATGGCGGCTACAGTAGCACAACTGAACATGAATCAGATGCTCCAATCAAAGAAATAAAGCAAGGGATCAATCACTGAATCAAAAGTTCAGGCTTGTTTAGTTGAGGTTACAAGCATGAGTCTCATAAATTCATAAGGGGTGGCATTGCTACATGCATATATCAAGGTCTTCTAAGTTCAAAACTCTAAGTTGACAAATTCCTTTATTCTGAATGTTCAGGATTAAAAGAGACGACGAAAATCAGTGTGATGTCTAAGAGCTATGGGAATGCCTCAACTGATTTCAAATTTATGAAAGTCCAATAATAAATCACATTAGAGAATGTATTGACATACCCGAATTGAACACAAGCTATCCACATCAAGCAAAAAAGAGAGCCGTGCAGGAGATGACATCCATCGTTCACTATAAATAAACCAGTAAATCATGTTTATGCCATACTTTAAACGAAAACATCAACTCAAACTCAAAGACTTTAAACCAAGAACATTTCTATAAATCTGAATAGAGGAATCTTGGTTTGCAATCTACATTGTTAATAAGATGCTGCTATAACTTTCTTTATTGATGTTGCTAGAACTACACTCTGATGCAATTAACACCAAAATATGAGAGAAAAAACCCTTCAATACACCAAAGTATTTGTTTTGGCTTACAATCCAAAATCTAGATGATTAACAAATTGATCAGATTACAATAGCCTTAGGTCAACTAATTCCAACTATAGTCTGAGCAAATCATGGCTTACACTCTGATGCTTGCATCATGAAATCCTCTTGCTTTAAAATACCAACTGCAATGTCTTCTAATGCACATCCTATGTTCCACAATTTCAAGCCACAAACTGCTGAACTTAAATTTTCCTTATCAATCGATCTTCGATCGATTGATAAGGAACCTAGCAATGAGGTTATATGTTGGAATCCTACTAGTAAATAGAGAAGGGGAATGAAACGTTTGATTCACATTCTGAACCCATACACAGATCAACCAAGATCGATTGAAGTAGCCAGTGGTGATGTTAAATTGAAACTATAGAAAATTGAAATTGAGATCAAGAGTATCGACACTTACAACCAGATCTGAGGTGATGAAGAAGAGCCGCTCCCTCGATCTAGCTCGCTTCGCTCGCTCGACGTCGACATTACTCGCTCACCATCCACCGGGAGGCGCGGATCTGTTTTTTGTCCGGGGAGGAGCGGATTCGACCACCACCGCATTCAGCACATAGGAAATTGATGAACACAGCACCTGGAGGAGACCTAGCTCCGACCGCTCCCTCGAGCTCGCTCCGCCCCCTCGCTCGCTCGCTCTGCCTTGCTTGACCTCGCTCGCCCGCGCCACTTCAGATCTGGACCGGAGGAGGAGCACCGACGGAATTCGACTTCAGATTTGGACTCCCTCGCTCGCGCCGCTCAGATATGGACTCCTTTCCTCGCTCCCTCGCTCGGCCTCCCTCGCTCCGGGATGGACGCAGATGGAGGAAGATGGAAGGAGGAGCCGGATTCAGGAATCGCTCGCCGGAGATGCGGGAAGATGGACGGGGAAGGAGAAGCTCGCGGAGAGGATGGGAGAGGGAGTGCGTACAAGCGCGTAAGAAGAGTTTATATTGCAGACAATTCACAAAATTGCCCCAAAACGTGGGCATTTCGCAAATTAAGCCCATTTTGATGGCTATTTTGCAAAATCCTCCTTAAGTTTTTTACCCTATACCTTACATAGGTTAAAAATATTACAAGTCTTTCTATCTTATGCCCTTAAGGCATATGATAAGATCTTGAATTGAAAAAGATACCATACAAAAAATAAATGTCCCTATGAATCTAATTTAAAATTTAGTTAATATATTTTAATTAAAGATGTATTTTTTCCAAAATGGACATTTTATCCTATACCCATAAAAAACCAAAATTGTATTATTATTATGATTGAGAAAATATAGAATTAGTAAGTATTTTGAAATTGGAACCCATTAAGTTAAACTAGTATAGTTCTCGCGCCATTGCGCGGTTTATTTTTTAATCATAATAATCTGACAAATTAATATTGTAAAACTTTACTAAAAGCTAGTATAATTTTATTGGTTGAAAAAACTATAATTAATGTAAACCATTTCGGGTTGGTTCAACTGAAAAGAACATGCGTGAAGTACCCAAAGGTCCCCAGTTTGAATCCCGCCCCGGGTGGCCACTGGAGGGTTTACCTTGTTAACTTCAGGGCCCATGGGATCAGTCGGGTGCTAGTAGCTAGCCCCGGATACCCATGTAAATTCAAAAAACTAAATTAAATGTAATGATAACATCTCATTAAAAATGATTCTCACTTAAAGAAGTGTATAGATATAGATATTTTAAAATAATCTTATTAGAAAGAAAAAAATTACTATCAATATAATATTATATAAAAGATTTAACTAAAGATAATTTTACGAAAATCTCTTAGATGAAAGAGAGAATTTATAAGATATGCTCTCATGCTTTTAATTTAATACAATATATAAAGAATTACATATAGGTATCGATTATTTATTAATTCAATATTTTGAACTAAACCCCCTGGTTAGAAAATAGGGGGCTTTAGGTAAATATCCATAAATATTACCTAAATTAGAGGAGTATCCACTTATTTGAATATTTTACAAATCTGTCCATTGCTTTCATTCATTGTTGTTCCACATTGAATCCTCCATCGTCGTTCCTCTTTCGTACACCATTCTTCCATCCCCTTCCTCCACCGTCGTTCTTCCGTTGTAGTTTGTCCGCTGTCGTTCCGTCGTCGTTCTTCGGCTATCGTTCATCCGTCGTGTTTCCTGTATCCTCTGTCCTTCTGCAGTGCATCTCGAAGAAAGAGAACATCAAATCAGCCGTCCTCCTCGCATATTAAAGGTATGAAATCGCACAATATCCTACTCAACTATGCAACTATAATCGGATTAGGCCTTTTGAAGTGATGATCTTTCACCAACGATTCATAAACACGTACAATAAGGGGTTATCTAACGATAATATGTTTTTACTAATTGTGTAAATTTAACGATATCGACTTGAAATAATCATTGAAATCAAAATTTGCGCCGAAGACATAATTTCTTATTGAAATTCATCCAGTTCGACAGAAAAACAGTAGTACATTATTAATTTTCGAAGACCTAGTTCTGCTGACATATAATCTGATATATATAAATGTGGGATTGAAGTTGATGAATTACCTGCTCTTTTAATAGTTATGCTACTACTGTGTGCAGTAATGCAAATAACTGGTGCTGCTGACAAGTAAAAGTTTAACTCAATTTAAAGTATTGATTGAGTTGATTCTAATGTAAAATGCAGTTAGATGTTGTGTAAATAGTTTGTAATGATTATGCACACTCAAATTGTGGATATTGATTTTAGAATGGAATAAATTATTGTAAAAATTTGTTACACTGCTGACATTTTATGTATTGAAGTAAAATTTCTACCAAAGGCAGAAATTCATATTGAAATTGTTACTAGTCTTTTGTATTGAAACTAAAAAGAAATTATTTGTGATTATTCTAAAAGAAAGAATAGTTGTGTAACCACTGTGTGAAAGTAATGCAAATAAATGGTGCTGCTGACAAGTAATAGTTTACCTCAATCTAAAGTGTTGATTGAGTTGATTCTGATGTAACATGCAGTTAGATGTTGTGTAAATAGCTTGTAATGATTATGCACACTCAAACTGTGAATATTGATTTTAGAATGAACTGAATTATTGTAAAAAAACAGTTACACTCTGACATTTTTATGTATTGAATTGAAATTTCTTGCAAAGGCACAAATTCATAATGAAGTTTATTAATTTACTAGTCTTTTGTATTGAAACTAAAAAGAAAGTAGTTGTGATTATTCTAAAAGAAAGAATAGTTGTGCAACTACTAATTAATACTTATGCAAAAATCTGGTGCTGTTGACAAATAATAGTTGAACTCAATCTAAGGTGTTGATTGAATTGATTCTACTATAAAATACAGTTAGATGTTGTGTAAATAGTTTTTAATGATTATGCACACCAAACCTATCATTTTGATTTCAGAACAAACTGGATTGTTCTCAAAACCTGTTCCACTGCTGACATTTATATGTAATGAAGTAATATTTGGGCCAAAAGGCACAAATTCAGATTGAATAATTAGAAAGTTACTACTCTTTTGTATTGAAACTAAAAACAAATTAATAGTGATTGTTCTAAATGAAAGAATAGATGTGCAAGTATAATTAATCGTTATGCAAAAATCTGGTGCTGTTGACGAATAATGGTTGAACTCAATCTAACTATTTGATTGAATTATTTCTAATAAAAAATGCAGTTAGATGTTGTGTAAATAGTTTGTAATGATTATGCACCCCCAAACTGTGATTTTTGATTTCAGAATGAACTAATTTATTGTAAAAATATGTTACACTGCTGACATCTTACGTAATGAAGTAAAATTTGTCCCAAAGGGCACAAATTCTGTTTGAAATTTATGAAGTTACTACTCTTTTGTATTAAAACTAAAAAGAAATTAGTAGTTATTATTCTAAACTAAATAATAGTTATGCAACTTCTAAATAATAATTATGCAAAAATCTGATTATAATGTATTGAATTTTTGTGAAAATCTGTTACTCTGCTGACATATAATGTAAGAAATAAAATTTGTTCCATCAGCACAAATTTAAATTTAAATTTAAATTTAGGGAGTTACTTTTATTTTGGGTTAATAATTGAAAGAAATTAGTATAGATCACCATAAAATAAATAATAGTTGTGATACTACTAATTAATACTTATGCAAAACTCTTGTACTGTTGACATGTAAGAGTTAAACTCAATCTTGTGTGTTGGTTTAGTGAATTGTGGAATTCTGATGCTAAAGCATACTCGGATGCTGTGTTTACTGGCTGGTAATGAAAATCCGCCTCTCCAATGATATTTAGTTTTACCAGTAATTTAATTAATATAGAAATTTGTTATTGTGTTGACATGTGAAGTAATTGCAAAGCATAATTTTATCTGTATTATAATAGTACCGAAATTAATTGAGTTGATTTGTTTAGCTATAGTATTGATGTGTGTTGTTTTGTTTTATCATAGGTAGGGAAAATATATGGCTCAATATGTGATTACAGTAGTATATGGTGGAGAATGGAGGTTTTCTGAGACCGGGCTTTCGTTTGTTGGAGACAAAACTTCCAAGGTTTTTATATTAAATAATTCAATCACTTTTCAGCGGCTGGAAGAAAAAGTATGTAGTAGGTTCAATATTGATACTGCAGTTGGTTTAGAATTCAACCACCTACACCCTTTCAGATTGCTGAGAACGCCACTGAAAGTTGACTGTGATGCTGATTTTCAAGAATTTTTGGCTTTGACAACACTTGCCAATGTGAAATTTGTTGTTGAACTGTGTGTTAGCAAAAAGTTTTTGGCTCTGTCAATAGTTGATGCAGATGACAGAGAAAGCTGGAGATCTTTTACATCTAAACAATTGCAGTTAGTTGAATATAATATGAATTTGGTTCAAAATATTGTTGAAAAGGATAGCACATCAGTGATGTCTGACTCGAAGATGAAGAGCGTAAAAGTAGAAAACATGGAAGAGGATGATTGGTCCCAATATTCTGAAAGTGAAACAGAATCAGATGCCGAGGCTTGGAGAAATCTATACTCTTCAATGCAGGGAAGAGACACATTAAAGGAAGAGTGGGATGCTTCTACATCCAGTGATCCAGTTTTACCAAACAACTCGAGAGAAATTCTATATGTTGGAAAAACTTTTGTGCCAAGACAAGCAACAAAGGATGCTTTAACAATTCTGTCACTAACTCAGACATTTGGTTTTAGAGTAACAAAATCAGAGCCAAAGTATTTTAGAATGCATTGCATGGATGCTAAATGCAACTGGAAAATGCATCTAAAGATTGTTTCTCATACTTGTTATGTAGTCACATTGTACAATGAGGAACACACTTGCACATGGGATGCCAGAACAAAATATTGCAAAAAAGCTTTATCCTCAGTTGTTGCAAGAATCATTGAATCTAGGTGCGCATTATGTACAAAATAAAATTTTACTTAATTGCTCCCATATTTATTTTCATTTGTTCTAACATATCAATTATTATAAAGTGTCGACAGTGGATTCAAACCAAAGCAGATAATCGATACGATGAGAAATGAAAAAAAAATACCAGTTAGCTACTGGACAGCTTGGAGAGCATCACAAATAGCAAAGAAAAAAGTTCGGGGGACACCAGAGTCTAATTATGCTGATCTGCCATCATTTTTCCATATACTGAGGGAGAAGAATGAAGGGACTATTGCAGTAATCTCAACTGATAATGAGGACATATTCAAGTACTTATTCTTATCGTTTGGAGCTAGCATCCGTGCTTTTCCTCTTTTAAAGAAGGTATGTCATGTTGTGTGTCAGCATACGGTCTCGTCCTTTTTTATTTAGATGATTCATTACAACCAATTGTGCTTTGAATTCTTTTAACCAGGTAGTTGTTGTGGATGGCACGTTCTTAACTGGGAAGTATAGAGGGACTTTACTTGGTGCAACTGCCCAAGATGCAAATAGGCAAATTTTCTCCCTTGCAGTTGGAATTGCTGACACTGAAAATAATGACTCTTGGGAGTGGTTTTTTAAGCAGTTGTCGAAGGTTTTGCCACAACAAAATTATCTAGTCTTTGTGTCTGATAGGCATGCGAGCATTTCAAGAGTTGTTCCCCTGATTTATCCTACTGCTACACATTGCGTTTGTACTTGGCACTTAAAACAAAACATCAAATCGACCTTCAAGAAAAAGTATCTGTCAGGCTGGTTTCAGAGCGCAGCAGAATGTTACACTTTTGGTGAGTTCAACATCAAATTCAGGCACATACAAGAGAATTTCCCCAAGCTAGCAAAATATTTAGAGGATGCTGGTTTTGATAAGTGGGCTAGGGTACATGCAAGATCAAACAGATACAACATGATGACTTCAAACAATGCTGAAACCCTGAACTCTATAATAACAGGGAAGAAGAATTATCCAGTTGTAGCCCTATTAAAGTTTGTGCGAGAAAAGCTCACTTCCTGGTTTCAAGAAAGGAAAGAAAAGGCACTGCAAAACCAAGACAAAATAACACCAGAGATACTGAAGTTGATCAGCAGTTTACATGAGAATATTGGAGCATACAAGGTGGTGAAAATTAATGAATATGAGTTTGAAGTCACAAGAGAAGGAGCAGAGGTAATAGTTGATCTGTCAAGAAGGAGTTGTACATGTAGGGTGTTTGACATTGAGCAAATACCTTGTGTGCATGCTTTGGCAGCAATTAAGCACATAAAAGCAAATATATCAGATTTTGTAGCATATTTTTACATGAATGAAGCTTGGGTATTGACCTATCAGAAAACGATATACCAGTGATGTGTGAAGATGAGGAAAATCTCCCTGATGTTATAAACCTTATCAAATGTTACCCCCCCCTCCCCCCCCCCCCCCCCCCCCCATTGTGAAGAAAAGGGCAGGCAGACCACCTTCTAAAAGAAAACCTTCTCTTTCGGAGTTCAAGAGAAGAATAAAACACTCAAAGTAACTGTCTCAGTAACACAGCATCTGTGCCATCTTTTAGCAAACTGATACATTTTGTAAACAGCACTACATATGCACTTTTTAGGGTTACAAGTTTGAAACATTACAATTTAAAATCTTCTACTATATGAATTGAATGACTTTTATATTTTAAATTCGAACAATTTTAATTTTTTACTGTCTTAACAGTAGTTTCTTTTCATCTTGCATTGGTTTTTCTTGCATGTTATAATATGCAAAACTTAAGTGAAGATCTACAAATATATGCAAATATAAGTTGATGATGTGCAAATATTAGTTGATGATATGCAAATATAAGTTGATGATGTGCAAAATATAAGTTGATGATATGCAAATATAAAATCATCTAATGCATATATAAGATTATTAAATATAAATATTGTGGTGGTAAAAATAGAGACACCGATGTTATGCAAAATGTACAATTATAATATGAGATCCAAATATAAATTCATGATATGCAATTATAAGTTGATGATATTCAAATATAGTTTGATGATATGCAAATATAAGACTGTGATATGCAACTATAAATTGATCATATGTAAATATAAAATCATTTAGGGCATAAATAAAATATTAAACATACAAATATTAAATGTGGTACTATAAATAGAGACAGCACCGCCCTTCTATTTTTGGTGGTTTCTCGCTTTACGAGTTTCACTTTTTACAAGCTTCTTCAATAACCTTCGTCCGGGGTGATCGTTTTGGTGTTGATCAACGATTTCTTCGTTCGAGTGATCGTTGTCGGTTAATTTTAAGCTTCTCTGTTTCCATGTCTTCCAATTCATCTGGTAAATCTGTGCTATCTTCAAATTTCCTTCGTTTTTTAGGTTAGGGTTTAATGTTATGCAAGTTTTTACCGAAATTTTTACGCGAGTTTTTACTTGTATTTTCTTAGGTAAATGATTACGAACTAGAGGTGATTTCTATTCAAATGTTGTTCCTACCTCCAGTAAGAAACGTGTTAAGAGATCTGCAACCTCTGGTCCTGCCAAGAAGGCAGTTGATCTGTCGAGGGACTCTCCCGTTTTTCCGGATCTATCACAGCTTACTGGGTCAGTAGAAGCTGAAGAACAGAAACAAATTATTTGCAAAGATGGAAGGAGTGTTGGTAGTAGAACGCCTATTGATCCAGGCTCGCAGTCTCCCGTAATTTGTCCTGAAATTCTATCAACTAGATACCCAGATTCGGTTAATTCTGCTGATTGTACTGTTAATAAGAATCATGATGCTTTTGTGTCCGTTGAGTGCACGGTTAATCTGAGTTCAGATTCTCAAAACGCAACTTATGCAGCAGCAGATGAGACTCCAGGGTTTACAGATCCTGTTAATACTGCTGATTATACTCTTAATGAGAAACCTCATCCTTTTGTGTCTGTTGAGTGCACGGTTAATCTGAATTCTGAATCTCAAAAAGCAACTTGTGCAGCAGCAGATGAGACTCCAAGAGTTATAGATCCTGTTAATACTGCTGATTATACTGTTAATGAGAGTCCTTATCCTTTTGAGCCTGTTGAGTGTACCGTTAATCTGAATTCTTATTCTCAAAATGCAACTGGTGCAGCATATGAAGTTCTCTCTGGTTCTTTTCTTGGTGTTAATTTACCTCAAAACATATCTTCTGATTCATTCCCTTCTGTGAATGGTGCTACTATATTAGATTCTGGAAAGGAAAATGCATATCATCAAGTTCATGAGGTCCCACCTGCATCTGATTTTGAGACTGTTGCTGCTGAAAAACAATATCATGTTATGGATGCTATGCATAGTAAAAAACAGACTGATGTCCCAGTGTCTTCTACTGGATGTCAAGAGGTTGATAAAGAGGAATCTACTGAAGTCCAACCTACTGCTGATTTGAAGACTGATGCTAATGAAGAACAACAGCATGTTATGGATCATATGCGTCAGAAACAACAAACTGTCAAGGGCATGGATATTGATGTCAATGTCTCTTTTGGTGGATGCCCAGAGCCTAGTAAAAGACAGACTTCTAGTGGTGGTGGCTTTCTTGAAGATCCGAATCTGCATACTGATTCCTCTGATATTCCAACTCACAAATCCGATGTAGAGCCTGGTCCTTCTCATAGAGTTATGTTGTCAAAGAAGCCGAGAATTCCAAAAGGTAAGAAGTTCCTTACACTGAAGACAAGATCCAACTCGAAGATGTTTGCTTCTACAATTGAGAGGCTCATTAGTAAACAGAAGGAGTGCATTAAAATGAGTGGGTTTGGACATCTCCTTGATTTGAAAATACAGAATCTCCCGTTATCGCTTTCCTACTGGTTGGTTGATAACTTTGATGCAAACAAATGCTCTTTGATTCTACCTAATGGAGATAGGTTAGTGATAACTGATTTAGATGTGCACATTTCCTTGGGCCTGCCAATGGGAAGGAAGTTGATAAGCAAGAAAAGTTGTAAAGAAAACTTTGAGGTTATCAAAGAGTGGTGTGCTTCTCTTTCAGCTGGGGAAATGATTCAACCTTCCATTTTGATAGAAAAGATAATTAACAATGTTGATGCTGGTGATCAGTTCCGGTTGAACTTTGCAGTTTTGTTACATTCTTTGCTGCTGGACACACATCAGAGTGGGCACATAAACCAGAGTTTAGTTATAGTTTTTACTGGCCAAGAAGATTTCAAGGAGTTTAACTGGTGTGCATTCTTATAAGAATGTTTGGTTGACTCGAAGAAAAGTTGGGAGAAAGTATCTATTTTTAAAATATTATATCTAATTCTACGAATTAATATCATATTGGCTGTAATATTTAAATAACATCATGTTTTCCTGTTGCAGTTATTCTATGTTGACAGAGTGAAGTTATTTTCGAGCATTATGTTCAGAAGATTCGCTAGATCAATCCCAGTTTTCAATCCCAGTTTTCATTGGTTTGACGTCAGCAATGCTTCGTCAGCGTGAAAAGGATGATATTAAAGCAGAAGATTTTGGTTCTGGATTAATTCAACCTCGGCAATGCATCCCTGGCTCTGAAACTGGTAATCCAGAAACTGCTCCAACAACTCCTCCCCCTATGGAACAACCTGTCCCAAATAATGAGCCAACTCCTATTGAGGTAGCTTTTTTATTATTTGATTTTTGTTTTGTTGCATACCTTCATTTTGATATATTATTTAAAATGTTTTACTTTCATCTATGTTTAGTTGTTCATACAAGCTTTGGCTGGTGATCCTTGCTGCTGATCAGTGACTTCTTGGCATTGTACTGTGCCAATTTCTTTTCGTTTTCTTCTACACCTGGGCCGAACAAAAAGCTAATGTCCAAAGGAATGCTGTTGGCTTGCTTTAATTCTTCAATGTCACTCAATATAGTAGGATCCTTTGCATATGAATCCCAATCAACAAAGCGTGGCGGAACATAATCGTCTGGAACTAGAACAAGACTGTCTGATACAGACGGAATAGAAGAAGCAGAACCCTTTACAGAAGCATCGCCAGCTTCCGTGGACGAGATGTCAGCAGGCTTACCAACCCCATCTGCATCGCCAACGACAGTACCCTTCACAGCACACAGACCACCCTCAACAACATCTTTTAATGACAAAAGAACCTCACTGATGACAATAGATGGAGATGATGACATCTCACAAGCATTTGCACTGCATTTAGCATCATTACCAACTGCATTTACATCACCAACCATTAAATTGTGCACGTCACCAGCAAACGTTGATTCCTTTCGATATGAATATACTGCCCCACACCCCATGTCATCAACATTCTCAACATCAACTCCAACATTTTTTGAGGGGGGATCAATTTCAAGAGCAACAACGTTACATGGCGGACGCAGAACATTGGAACCATCTGATTGCAGCTTTGTATTAACACCTTCCAATCCCATTAGTATGATATCATCATCCGTTTCATCACCTCCCATACAACCAGTAATTGAATCCTGCATATCAGAACCTCCCACGTCATGTTCAGTGTCAGAGGAAGCAATTTTTATACACTGTGCATCACCTAAAGGGCACTGTGCATCAACAAAATCAACATCCAATGGCCTGACATCAACGTCAACCCCACCTAGAGTCTCAATATATTCAATTAGTTCCTTCACATCAGAAATTCCAACATAAAACTCAGTCTCGGTAGCATTCAAATCAACAACTTCATCACTGCACTTGATATCAATGTCAGCCTCAGATAATACATTAAAATCTGATGACATCTGAGTGTCAACGCACACAATTTTTAGGCACTGTGCATTCCCTTGAGGGGGCTGTGCATCAATAATTCCACTTTCAATTGGCTTCACATCAACATTAGTGCCACCGACATCCTCACTAACTCCCTTCACTTCCTTGACATCAGACTCTTCATTCTGAGCTTCATTCTGTGCATCCCCTTGAGGGCGCTGTGCATCAATAAGTCCAACTTCAATTGGCTTCACATCAACATCCATGCCACCGGCATCCTCACTAACTCCTTTCACTTCCTTGACATCAGAATCTTCATTCTGAGCTTCATTCTGTGCATCCCCTTGAGGGCGATGTGTATCAATAAATCTACCTTTCATTTGCTTCCCATCAACATCCATCCCACCTGCATCCTCAATAACTCCCTTCACATTCTTTACATCAACATCTTCTTTCTGAGCTTCATTCAAATCACCAGCTTCACCACTCCACTTCAAATCAAAGCAAGTCTGAACGGCATAAAATTCCTGCTCAGTGGAATAAACTTGACAACCTCCACTATCATAATCTTTACCTACCACATCCCCTAATGAAATGTCATCATTAATATGGATGTCAGCATCAGGAACACCCTTTGCAACTCCAACACCCACCCCCGGTAAAGAGATGTCACCATCGTTTTTATCTACATCGCCAGCAAATTTTTTTGAAAAAAGGACCCAACTTAACATCAACAATAGTAGATGGAGGACACAGAGCATCAGTTTCATCCAGGCGAGGCTTCATTGCACAACCTTCCGATTCTATTAATGTAATAACATCGCCATCTTTATCACCTCCAACACAAGATTTAATCGGATCCTCCATATCAAAACCTACACCATCACATCCAGTGGAAAGGCATGCAATTTGTAACCACTGTGGATCACTGTTAGTAAAATATGACACGCCAAATTCACCTTCTGTTGGAATGACATCAACATCCATCAGAACTGCATCCCCAATAACTACTTTCGGTTCCTTCAGATCGGAATATTCCACATCAACATCGGGGTGAACATCATTCAAATCATCAACTTCAATGTGACGCTTCCCTTCAATGTCAGCTTCAGGTATTACACCAAACTCAGATGACATTTCATTAGAGGGTAAATTTAGATCAACATTTGGAATACCTACTTCATCTCCTTTATTGAAATCGAAAATAATTTCGTCAGCAACAGGCAAATCAGCCAGTATATCAGGGGAAACCTCGTTCTTAACTGTTGTACCAGCATCATTATTAGGTATGGAATGCAATGGCTGGGAGACATCAACTGTACATGCGTGCATTGCAACCTTATTCTCAAGAGAAGTGAACTTCTCCCCAATAACAGAAAACATGTTAATAATCCCATCTAACTTCCCCATACATGTCTTAATTTCTCCTACATTGGCAGCCAACTTCTTTATACATTCAGGAAACTGTTCTAGCTTATCAAGACGCCTAAAAATTTCTTGCACCAGCTGAGATGAACTATCAATAACAGGGGCGGGAGCATTAGCATTAAATTTAAAAGGAACATCAACCCTTTCATCCCTTATTTCACCCTTGTCGGGAGACGACAACCCCACACCACACCCATTTCCGGGTGCATGGCAATAGGTCTCAGCTTCAGGAATTGGAGCATCAATCAGATCATCAACCCAAACACCGGGTTTTTTTGCATCAGAATCAACTCCCAAAGGTATGTCTTGAATCTCTGAACCAGATGAATTAACATCGGCATGAGAAGAACCAATAGGAGACACAGTTGACCCAGTAGAGTCAACAGAATGAGTTCCACCAAAGTCATCATCAAGACCACCCCCAGTTTCAGAGTCAACAACATCGTCATGTACCCCACCAGTATCACGATCAGAACCAAACACATCACCCTTTTCATTAGATAGTCCATCAGGGACCAACATATCTGCAGTAGAAACAACTTGCAAAGATACAGACTTCTCAGCACATTCTGAATAGAATACATTCCTAGGCTCTTTATCACCAGTCTTCCTCTTCTTCAGACTGTGATACACAATCTTCAAAGGTACAAGCTTCTCACACTCAATCATTGGATCAACCTTGTCACCAGCAACAACAGGTATAATAGACTCTTTAGCTAGCACATCTGTCTCAACACCTATAAATCGAACCTTCTTACCTGACTCTTTCTTCTTCCGCATATTAGTGGCTTTCCTCTTATTTGATTTATTATCCTCTAAAGACAAAACAAGGGAGGAATGAAAGGTACCTGCGGAGCGACCCCTTCTCAAGGATGTCATCTTCTTTCCTTTATGTACAACATCAAGTTTTACCTCCCAATTGACTCCATCATTCCCAACAACATCATCTAAATCAGCATCATTTACAACATCCTGTTTCTCGACCAAATTGCCGTCGTCATTCCCAACAACAATAGCTAAAGCATCATTGCGTATGAACCTGTTATTATATGCTTTTGTACGCAATCGATGACTTTCATACAGACGATCAGCCAGCTTGGGGAAAACAGGTTGAGCAATGTCATCAACTCTTTCATCAACAACTTCTTCACTATAAACCATCCCTGGTGTTCTTGCAAATTCACCATAAATAGAGAAAAATGGTGCCTACACAAAAATAGAGGAAATATCTGATTAAAAGCACGGATATTTACAACAAACCAACAACTATGCTAATAACCTTTAATATTTATGCAAAACTTTGGGGTTGCTGACATAAAATGACTAAGCCAAATAAAAGATATGCAACTACTAGCTTTTAATGATAAAATAGGATAATATGTTATGCAATAATATTTAAATGACTATGCACATCCAAACCTTCCTTATGCAATTAAATTTAAATGATAATCTATTACTCTGCTGACATGTGATCTAAATAAAAATATATTGACACTTGTTAAGATATATATAAAAAAAATCAAACATGATCAGTGTCAAACAAAAATCATTCCTGATACAAAATATTAAAAATTTTGCAAAAAATGTAGTTCTGCTGACAAGTCTGGTGTTTTTGCAAGTTTCTGCTGACGTCTCTGGTATTTTTGTAAATTTACCAAAAGTAGTGGACAATGGTGCCTAAAACAGATATTAAATTAATTCACTAACAACTACAAAACATAATAATCTTACCAACTCATCATCAAAAAGTGCAGAAGCAGTATCATATACGTGTTTAATGCGACATTCCCAGTGCAAAGAGTATGGATCTCCAGCAACCATTTTGAAATTACAGTCAAATTTTGCAGCTATTGATGGGAAGGCTTCTATAATCCATGACTGGTGCAAATAAACATAAAATATTTGAAATATTGAGCCAGAAGAGTAAGATATGATACCAAGCAATAAATATGCTGACAAACTTCAAAAAGGATAACAAGAAATAAATATGCGACATTAAAGACTACCTGAAAAGCAAGATTATACCCTTGTATATCATAACAACCTCTATCATCATTACGATCAGCCAGATCTATATTCTTTAATGTCATCACCAACTTCGTGTACGAAGCTCTCCCCCAGGGATAAATTTCAAACTCATTCTCAGCGCAAGCAAGGGATAAATTTTCTTCACTGACAAACTCTGATCTCCTGAATAATAGGACCTTTTCAATAATAAGCAGCTTAGCCAGAATCAACTTCTTCTCGGAAGATTTACTCTCAGATTTAAAACACTGTACTAACTCTTTATAAGAGCGTTTCTTCTGCCCAAAAAAATCAATGGAAGACACATGTTTGGGTGGTTTGCAATCATTAGCTTCACAAGGAAGACCAGTAATAACATGTAATTCAAGAAGAGAAAACCGAGCCAAAAATCCATCAACCTTAAACCACAACTCCATCTTCTTTTTGGTGGAAACTCGACGCAACATCATCTGATGCATGAGCTGAAAGTTAAAACCCATATTGGTTCCCTGTGTCAGCACCCACCCAATGCAACTATTGCACAATATCTCATAGTGTTTATCCGACAGATGACTTTTGATGAGTTGACAAACATCAGGATAAGAATATCTGTTTGATCTAGAATGGAACCACTCATCCTCAGGAATACAATAAGAAATGTTCTGTTTAAAAACAAGCAAAAATGTCAAAAATAAATGCATATCAACATAAGTAAACATCACTATATAAACAGATAGAAGAAAAAGAGCAATATAAAAAAAACTCACATCAAATTGCCTTCTGTATCTTACTAAATCAGTAAGTGAACCTGATAAACACGAAAACATAGAAATCAGAAAAGGAAAAACGATGGGAGCATGTAGAAATCTTCAGTAGAAATCGCATACTTGATAATATAAAAACGAACAACACTCCAGCATTTGCTAGCGCGACACCACCCAACACTAAACCAACAAAAATCCCGCAAAAGTAGAACAAAAAGCTACATAAACCGCAGAAAAACAAACCCTAACCAACAGGAAAAACGTTCAAGCAAAATTAGCACCTGAACTACCAGCGATTTCCGCCATATGAGCAATTATGATAAGAAAATGCAACAATCGACCGCAAAAATCACTCCTTTGAAGATGATTCAGTCGAAAATTGACAGGAATAACACAGAGACCATCGCCGGGGCAGCTTCCGCTGGTTTTATGTCGAGCAACGGTAAAAGACGATGGAAGGGAAAAATCGTCAAATAGCCAGCCGAAATTATAAAAGTGGACACTTTACTAAATTTTACAAAAGCTAGGACAAAACTCAAATTAGGGTGAAAATCTGTGCTTTCAGCACAAATTTTCTCTAGAAAATATAGAATATATTAAGAAAAAACTATAATTAATGTGATGATGTCACCTCTTCAAACTTACTTTTCATTAAAACTATATATTAACAATAACATTAATATTAATTCAATGTTTTGCATTGGACTACTGGTGAGAAAATGGAGTATATAATGAATTGAAAAAAAATGACCAAAAATATCTTTGCATAAGGAGGTGACATGTGGTAGTAGGATTCTGGGTTTAATATATATATAGATAGATAGATAGATAGATAGATAGATAGAAAATTCAGTTTGTAGAAATGAATAAATTTTATTAATTTAAAACAAAAGACACAACTTCTATTATTTTATTTAACATGTTAATTTTTATTTTATTTTCTCAAAAACTAAATAGGTTAGAAGTTGGGTAGATATAGAAAGGAAGGTAATAAAATAAAATTCACGTATTTCCTTAAAATGATATGTTAAATGAAAACTTTACTCTATAATCGTTAAACCAAAATCATACTTTGGATAATTTAATAAGATCGTATTTTGATGTATATAAATCAATTTTTTTATTTTTTTATGTGTATATAGATAAATTAATAAAATTTAATGGGTATATTTATATATATTCAATTATATATGCCTTAAGAATATTGTCTAAAATTAAATAGAATAACCTATAATAAATTATGTATATATATGGAAAGAAAGATTAAGATATATGGATAAATAATATTATCTATCTATTATCTTGGAAATAATATTATCTCTCATTAATCTATATCTATATCTATCTATATAAACTCTTAATTTAGAAGACTTAAGGATGATGTGTCAATTTTAGAGGCATAAAATAATGACACATGGCAAAATTGCTTCTCATTTAAAGTATAATATAGATAGATTCAATTCTGCGTACGTGGAGTTTTATAAAATTAGCCACTCAATAAAAATTGAATATCAACTATCCAAAACATGATAAACTATATCAAGTAACAACTACAAAACAAGAGTATATTTCGACGAAAAACAAAAACAAAAACAAGAGTATATCAAAGAAAAACTTAATTTGAGGAAGAATATCCCCAACAACACCACACACAAAAATATCACTTTTTAAGGGGAGAAACACAAAATGGAGCAAACCGATGAAAGTCTTTTTCATGATCAATTTCGATGGTTCATTTCCGTCAATTGTAAGCTCCATCATACCATGTGGTTGAGAGGAATCATGATCGATAGAGACGAATTTGTCACCTCGGGTCAAGAGCAACAATGGCACCGGAGACGGGCTAGTGCGAGAAGACGTCGGTGATGGGGCGGTAGTGATGCGTTGTCGGCTTTAGATGGGGAGTGGCTCAATTGCAGACGTTCAGAGAAGGTGGTTAGCAGAGGGAGGAGACTCGAGCAGGAGATGCGAACCAGAGAGAGAGGAGGCGGCTTAGCAGTGGAGAGAGGGGAAGAGGGTGAAGCGATTTTTTTTTTTACTTCAGAAAATTGCAACTTGGATTGGGAGTAAGAATGATATTTCACATATTAACCTTAACAAATAATTTTCCATTAACTAAACACATACGAGATTATTTAGTCAAAATATTAATTCTCATCCTCTTCACCCTCATAAATATATCTCCATTCTCTACCTCTTCAAATAATTGCCACACCTTACAATTTTATGAACTAGCTAGAAACACATTCACGATGATGAAGCTTTGAGTCTTTTTTTTTTATTGGGTAAGAATTAGGAAACATAAAGCTATCCGATAGCATTTTTGCGGATGAGGTCAACGAAATGAGGTGGTTGGGGCAACGAAGCTTTGAGTCTTTGACCAGGTATGGCGTATGGGATGCTTTGAGTGACGTCCAGCATGAGGTGGGCTCATGTAAAAGCAAAATGTCCGGGGCGGCGAGTGCAACCACGTTAATAAGGACAAAACTTTCATGTGTAAACCCGAAATTGCTACACAAACTACCCGTCACGTGGCACGCACATGCACTCATACAACTAATTTCCGAGTGTGCAACAAGTCAATAACTAACAAGCCAAATGCCCATAGTCCTACATACCAATTATAGTTTGTTTAATAGCTTTAATAACAAGAAAATAAATATCTAATCACCAATAGTCAATTGGTATAACATGATCGAATGCAAATGTTTGATTAGTTATTAATTATAACTTATAATACATATTATATTATAATGTAATATTGTGTATCATAAGCTATAATTAATGACTAGATAAACAGATTTTATATCACTTTGAAAGTTTTTGTTTAATACAATGTAATGTGTTTAACATATTATAGATTTTTTTTAAAAAAAATTACCTTATAAATTATAATAATCGATATATAAGGGGCGGAGCTGAGGGGGAGACTAGGGGGGCACGTGCCCCCTCTCTCACGCGACGAACTATCTAGGTGTATTCTCCTCGTCGGTAGCTTCGTTTTGATATATAATACGCCTTAATCCGACATCTGAGTAAAAAGTTATGAATATTTAAAAATTCAGGGCATATTAATCACTTTAACTTTATTTCAACAGGCTATAATGTTATTATATTTTACTTAAATTAACATTTATTACTATACTTTATTTCTAGAGCTTCGAAATGAGAGGTTATACTAATTATTCCGACAATTAGATAAAAAGTTACGCAAATTTAAAATTTTCATATCTGGTTACACATATATATTATATGTTCTGAGTACAATAAATTATATTTAACTAGAGTTTTTATTTGAGCCAAACAAGTCTAGAATTAATATTTGATTATATTTAGCTCATTTAGAAACAAGTCAAGCTCGATTAGAACCTATATTTGAAATTGAGCTCATACTCCACTTTTTATTAGGCGCAAAATAATAATAATAGTGTTTTATCATAAACCAGTTTTATCTTAAAATAACATCATTAATTATCGTATTATATATAATTCTTCATGTAAATTTAATCCAAAACAATATCGTACATTTCTTACGGTGCCCCCCTCCGAAAATTTCCTGGCTCCGCCACTGGATATATTGGAATTCGGATGGAATGAATATCAATTAGTACAGTCGATCTGTGTGCGAGAGTGTCTTAAGAAGTTGGTTAAAATCGTTTTTATCGTGTTTTAACCAAATTAACAAACTGGTCAAATTAACCACCCTAATTGATGTATAACTTCCTAGGGCCTCCATTGCACATATAAAGGTGACTTTAGGCTTATTTGAAGCAACTTTAGAAAATTTCCATTTTTTTTTTATATAAAAAATACAGCTTTTGAGTATTTTTATGATACAAGTAACTTTGTAATCTAATTGATCGAAAAAACCATTCTACATTCGGACTGATTATTGTATAATGTACTAGTGACACGATCTATAATTTCGTGTTCGAATACATGTCGGTAGATGTCCGATACGAAGGCAAAAGTACTTTAGTGGGAGAGCATCTTGCTAGTCGAGAACTTGACAGTATCCAACGGGCAATGGTCTGAAGTCGCATTATCTCTTAATGAGCCTAAAGCATGATGAAACCAGTAGTATCAATCCTGAATAGTTTAAACACAATTTATACACTTTACAATATTAATGCATTTATATTAACACGGAATCATCTTTAAAGTGTTTTGAGTACTCTTTTGAGGTCGGTTGATAAAGATTTTGTTAACGTACGACCATTCTTGAATATTCTTGTATGATCATTTTCGATTGTTGTTTTTATCCGGTTTTATTTATGTAGTTGTTTGTTTATTTATTAAGTATAAGTCTTCCGCTGCAAATTTCTTATTATCATCTTGTTTATGGGAGCATGATTGCATTTCCCTTTAAGCCTAAGGTGGTTACAAAGACATTAAAGTATGCGTAATCACTGGCGCTGTGACATTCCCTTTGGGTTATAAAAGGGGGTGTTACAATATTCTCCTAATCCGATCTTTGAGTAAAAAGTTATGAATGTTTAAAAATTAAAGGTATATTAATTACTTTAGTTTTATTTCAATAAACTATAATGCTTTATATTTTACTTAAATCAACATCCACATAATATAATTCATCGATCCAAAGCTTCAAAATGAGAGGATATATAAGCCATTTCGGCAATTAGATAATAAGTTACGCAAGTTTAAAATTTTTATGCTGGTTATTAATTATAGTTAAGAGGACAACAAGTTACATATTGACTATATAGGGTTGTTATTCGAGTCGAACAAGTTTAGTATTGCTTGATTATAGTTAGCTCGTTTAGAATCGAGTCGAAGTCAAGTCTAAATTTGGACTCGAGCTCGTACTGGGCTTGTTTGATAAATAAACAGCCTCGAGCTGAGTTTTTTTCAACTATGTGGTAATGTGGGCACATTTCACAATACTCGATCAAGCTTATAACTTGACCCGAGCCCATCTTTGAATCAAGCTTGAAAATGTGCTCATGCTTAACTCATTTCGTAAATGAAACTCAAGTCGAGCTTTTGTTGAGCAGAACCCGAGTCAATCCCGAGTTACTTGACATGTACAACCCTAATATTGACTTAATGTTTATTATATTGCGTTTCCTATCTTATTAGTTAATTTTTTTCCCCAAATATTTCATTTATATTAATTTTTTTAAAAAATGAGGAAAATTATAGTATTTTATCATAAACCGATGACATTTTATATTACAATAACATCGATCATTTATTATCGAATAATTATGTTCGGCCATTTCTAAAACTTTCTGGCTCCACCACATGCACTCGCCCGATAAAGTAATACTGTAGTGTAGTAGCTAAGCGCACTGGAGTCAACTCGGGTCATATATGTTAGCTAGCTAAGACCGCGTGGTGAAGAATCTAGAAGGTTCCATAAGGAAGACAAAAAAAGGGAAAGAGAAAGCACCGAAAACAAAGAAAGAAAGGAGAAGCTTCCAAACGCAAGTAGAAAAGTATAGGCATGGAGGGAGAGAGAGGGATGGATGGATGGTTTGCTTCCTAACTGCTTCCACTAAAACAATTCAACGACCTTCCTTATTTTCCACCCCAACTTTGGTCACCTCTCCTCCTTAATTGTCCTTTTCTTTAACTTCTTCTTCCTTTCTTTAAAGCAAACCTATACATACAATATAGGTATAGGTATGGTGTATATTGTAGAAAAGGTAGATGCATTCACTACTCGCATTCATTGGCTCACCAGATTCTTATATTGATCTTTTTTTTTTACTTCAATGTGTGTTAATCGGGTCAATTTTATCATGTTAGAACGAGTCGGTTCATTACAGGGCGGATCCTCGTTAGAGCTAGAGGTGACAGTTGTCATCTCCCAATTCAAATATGTATATTTCTATCGTCAATAGTTTCGATTTGATTTATTATAAGCTCAAATACGATATCTAAGTAAAAAGTTATAAATGTTTCAAGAATGAACTATTATAAAAACCGTGAAATTTAAACTTGAAGACTTTGAATTATTATGTTATATTAAAATATTTAAAAACCGTGAAATAAAATATGCACGGTTTATATTTTTATTCTAGTTACACATTTATAATGTTGATGATTTTTTCGAAAAAAAATTAGAATTCAATTTTCTGTCCTCTCAACTAACCCGCGTCTAGTAGGCAAAAAAAAAAAAAAAAAAAAAAAAGGTTGAATCAAGCAAATATAGCTACGGTGGATCATTGTAATTGATCAAGTTCAACCATTTTCAAATCGGATCATTATTTTTGTTGTGCTATGTTATTTTGCATTTAAGTACATGTGTTAGTTTGGGTTTAAGTTGTTTGGAATTTAGATTATACGAAGCATTAGTTATTAGATCAACTTAAACGGGTAAGATTAATCGAATTGGTTTTGGGGTTATTAGTTTGGATTAGGGTAAAGTAAATAAGTACTTTATTTAATTAGATTTCTGAGATCAGATTTTAAGTTAATTTATTTTATACTCCGTAGTATCTTTAATAAAAATAAATAGACTTAAATCTCAACCATTAAATTTAAATCGAATGGTTTAGCGCGTGTTTGGTTGGAGGTTAAGGTGAGGGTTTGAGGGGTTAAAAAAAAATTAAGCTGATAGCACTAGTGTTGTTTGTCAGGAGGTGCAAGAGGGGGGCGAGAGAGTTGCACGTGGAGGTTGTTTTTGATGAAAATGGAAGCTGGGGAGGGGTAGTTGTGGAAGGTTATTTGATCAGGTTATGGAAATTTGTACACTTTCGCCTCTGCTCTTTTTTCCCCTTCTCGGATCTGTAGGGTATTTTTGGCTTTTTATCCACAATACGCACCTACAAACCTTATACCCACCAAACATCAATTATTTTTTTTACAAGGTTATTTATTTAAAAAAATCTCCACCACCAAGACCTTCATATTACACGAAACAAACTCCACCTTCTAAAAAATACCCAACCCCTAAAACCCTCCAATTACCAAACACGTGATTACCTTTTCAACTCTCTTTTTCCCTTGGCTAAGATTGTACCTTCCTATTTAGCCTCGAATTAAAAACTATTTACTTTTGGCACAATTCAAATAACACAAATGTATATTGCCTTCAATATGGGTTGTAAACAAGGTCATGGTTGAAAGAGAGTTTTAATTAAGCAAATGACAACCTAATCTCTCCTTTTTCCCAAAGCCTCCAACTTCATTTCAATTTTCACCTAACTCTTTTGCCTTATATGGCTGCTAATAACCCCTTTAACGTAACCATATACATTGGTTTCAATCAACCTAAAAAATAATATTATTATGTACAAATTTTATAATTAGATAACCTAATTCCACCCATCTATCTCCTTGTTTCTTCATCTTTTTTTCCTCTAGAGCTTTCCCAACACTTCCTAATGATACACGTCGAGTGTACTTTGGTTAGTTATGTCCTAGATCATAAATATACGAGAAAATTATTAGATATGATGTTTTTCGAAAGAAATTGTGAGTTTAATTTTTTTTTCCCTTTCTGTTAGTGTTCTTGGTGGATGCTAATTTATTGCTCGATCAACAATCTAAGTCAGGAAGAGGATTTGGTTCTGGCTTTATGTCTTTATCTATATATTTACCGTTTTAAGAGAACCAAATCTTCTATCCTCGGAATTATCCCCTCCTCACAAGCCTTCATTTAAAGAAAAAAAATTATTTAAATTATTTTTGTTGATTAAAATATAAAGAAAATAAAGAGGGTTTGTGAGACGGGACAGAGGAGGGGGATAAGATTGAGGATAGGGGATTTGATTCCGTTGATTTGGTGACCTTACCGTATCTTAAGGGATGAAATAAACGAGTTTAATGGCGGAAACTGGAAGGAAAAAAAGGGTAAAATATGAGAGATAACAGTTTCAGGATCTCAAATATGTAAAAAAAAATAAAATGGATTCATCTTCAAGTTGTCATTTTGCGCAAACGGCTCCCTAGAACACGAAAGGGGCTACATGCCCAAGTGAGACTCCAAACTAGCCGATGTCAAAGTACTTCGAATAGCCCGTCAAACTTACATGTTGTTTTTTTCTTAATTTAAGTTCCAATCCAAAAAATATATGATAAAATTTTTAAGAGAAAAATTTAAATCAAATAATCCGACGTGTAGAAACCACCACACCACCTAAGGATGAGTCATCTACCAGACTACCACAAGTCCATTTTAACACACATGGTGTTACTTTCTTCTAACCTAATAGTCCAAGTGAGACTGTGAGAGGCTACCACAATCGTGACGCGACTGAATTTCCGACGATAACTCTTAACGAATCGAACGAAATTACGAATCGAATGGATGCAATCTAGCTGATGTTGTTCAATTTCTGCAACAGTTGGTTCAAATTCTGGCATTAAAAACCTAAAATGGTTGAATCAATTACTTATAGAGGAGTTCTTGAATGCAAAATCAGGGTTATATGCATAAAAATTGTCAGTGAACCAAAATGTCACATATATAGCATGAATGTTCTGCAACATAGAGACGGCGAAAAATGACAAAAATACTCGTTGAATCACAGCATATTACATGAATTTTCTTGTTTGTGGCAAAGGTTTTTACACCGAAAAGAAACAACAAAAAACAGAGAAATAGCTTATTCATTAGGAAACCTAGCTCCCTCCGAATGTTGCAAACTAGGTAAGTAAAATCGACATGAGAAGTATCCTACAATCTCCGGGACAACCAACTGTACTCTGATAAACTAAAAGAGCACACAAAGATCAAGAATCATGACCCCCTCGTATCCCCTCCCGCGCTCTTGCTACAAGACGCTTTCGTAGCACAAAATTGAAGCATGTAACGAAAACAGGAGGGGGACTGTCCCGTTATGTATCAACCAGACGCACGAGGGCGTGCATGATACGTACACTTGTTGACTATATCCCGCAATCTCATTTTACATCTCACTCAGAACAAGAAATTATCGATTAAACCTGGGAAAAGACGAAGACCCAACAGCAACAACTGAAACCCAATCCATAAAACGAAAGAAGAAACGCAATACCTCATATCCATCTAGCCTCTATTTTAATGCTTCAAAAACAGGCACTTCCACAGTCAGTCCAACTTTAGTTGGAATTCTGCAACTGGATCAAAGTGATGGGATCACTTGATCTTCACCTCTCCACCGACAGTATTCTTAACCTAAACCAATGTCCAGATATCTCAATTCTCTCTATGTAGCAAGTCCTGCAGCCAAGACGAAGAACGGTCAATTTGGATTATGAATGCGGTATTTTATACCATTTCAGTCATACTAGTTTCTAAGCCATGTTTCCTTTTTCCATGAATTGTGAATGCTTCTACATGTGTTCGTAGATCGAAAGGAAAGTATAATGGATAGATTGACAGCAACTTTTTCACGACTTTAAGCAATAACGTATCGAAATTCGTCACTACCAATTCATAAGCCATGAGTGCAACAGGGTAAGATCATTGAGTTCAAGTATCTGAACTTTTCACGGTGAGTCGGATTTCAACAACAATATACTAGTTTGTCAAGGATTGCTGTAAGCAAAAAAGATTAAATAGTGAAGTTCTACGAATTCCACAGCTCCAGAGAAAACATTTGAACCATTCGAATATGTTGCACGGAATATCAAGTATTTGGACTTTCCAAGTTCTTGATGACTCCCTTTGTTTTAGTAGTGAAAAACTACTTTCCTCTAAACCCACTAGAGTTCTTACCTTACCCCAAATAAGGCCTATAAATAGATCTCCTGGACTTTTCTCCTCTAAAACAAGAAGGAAACAACTCGTGTACCGAAGATTTATAAGTTCAAATCTAAGGGCGTGCATCACCTAGGCTAAAGCCTAAAATGGTAAAGCTAAAATAATAAGTTGTTTTCTGGGTTTGGAAATGTGTGGATTTTAACGAATGGGAATCCTATGATTACTTTGATATCTTTTTTTTACAGAATTTTTTTCCCTTTTCAATTGTTACTTGCACAAGATGATCAAAGTTTCCCTTACTAGGAAGAAATATGCATATGCAGATAAACCATAAGGTAAAAAGACAATTCTTGCCCGCTTAAGCTATTACGAGGATTCTCCTAAATTTTTTCATACTCTTTGACAATCAGTGACACCAAGGCTTCAAGTAAACATAGCATTTGATATGGAATAAATTCAACATCAAGTTATCATCCACTGTCCTCTGAATCATCATATTTTTATGAAAAGTTGGGACATCAGAAATCAATTAATGTATAAGGCAAACAAATTCAGATTCCATGTCAAACAACAACTTTGCATTGAAATTTTAAACTGATAAGTTTTTAACAACCATGAAGGGATCTGTACCCCACAGCCTCCAGGAAGGTGTCACATTAAGAGTATTAATATTTAGGTTTGGTGAAACAAGATTATAGAATTATACAGTATATTTATTGGCACTTACACCATGGATGACAGTGTAATCTTCCAAACATATTGCTTCTCCTCGACAGTAAATAAGTAACCGTGAAATAGGAAAGGTATCAAATTGGGGGTTAGGGAGAAGGAAGTGGGTATGTTACCTCTATTTGGCTGTCGTTTATTAATTGTATATCCACCGATATAACCAGCAGACCCTTTAGCAGAAACATCTGAAGCTGCATTTCCAAGCCCATAACTGAAGGAACTAGAAGCATCCCTCTCAGGGGTTGCTGATCTCCAGGTAGAGTCCCCATAGATTGAAGAACCGCCATACAAGTCTGAAAATGCCTCATCATAACCCCCATTTGGAGAAGCATATGTCGATGATGTTGGGACTGCACTGTTTGCGTTGTTTCTACCATAAGATCCACCACCTAAACCGTAGCCTCCATCAACAGCACTATAACCAAGATTCAACACATTATTATCAGGAATTCCTCTACCTTGACCAGCTGAGGTTCCCCAGTTAACATTGCTGTTTCCAGAGATCCCCCCTCCAAGACTTCCCCCAGATGCCGCAAAATTATTGGAGTTGGAAGAATTTGATCCATAATTAAGACCACCATTTCCCCATAAATTTCTTGTCGGTGAGCTGAAAAAAGAACTGCTTCCACCATTGCCACTGTCATAGCCAATCGGATTGCTGAACCTATTTGAATTACCCGCTAAATAGGGGTTGATGCCTCTTCCATAACTAGGGTTGCTGCTAAAATTTGCATTCCCTGCATAACTAGCATTAAATCCAGGTTCGAAGTTCATACCCATTGCATAAGTAGAACCAAATGGAGGAAACCCACTTCTACCACTAGAAACGGAACCGAATCTTCCATCCATTCTACCCCGATAAGCCCCAAGACCGTTTGGACTATAGCCTGGTGTGTAACCATTAAGGAAGCTATTAACCCTACTCAGACTGTAGTTATAGCCACCAAGTGGGCTTTGACTTGGTCCAGGTGATAGCTCTTTAGGGACAGCACGCTTGACTTCTACCATCTTACCATTGAGTTCATGAAACGTTTTGAGGAGAGCCTTATCTACTGCTTCTTCAGAATCATAAGTTATGAAACCAAACCCTCTTGGCCTTTGAGTGTTGTGATCATACATTACAACAACATCTGTGATCGTTCCAAATTGCTCAAAGTAAGTCTTGAAGTCATTCTCCGTAACTGTGGAGGCTAAACCCCCAACAAATATCTTTCTAGTCCGAGCTGGACCTGGTGAACCCTGAGCACTGCCACTGTTTCTACTCAAGATGCTCTGATCGTCTCTAGGAACTGCTTTCTTTGCCTCAACCTGAAATGAAGGCATCAGAATGTAAGAAATCAAAGATACCATTAAGAACATGTAAATGCAGATAAGAAAACATGCTACCGACAGAAAGTAGGAAACTATGTTTAATGCAAGTAACTGACTGGAAACATTTGGGTCAACAGAGATCAAATAAGGTATCTTTATACATAAATGGAAACAATGTAAACATCCAATTCAAGGATCAGAAGAATGCAAGTAAATCACCATCCTTCCATCAATGTTGTGCTTCTCCTTAACGACCCTATCTGCAGCATTTGGGTCAGCAAAGACGACAAAGCCAAAACCCCGAGCACGGCCAGTTGTCCGATCCTTCATAATGACAGCCTCAACCACCTCCCCATAAGAGCTAAAATATTCCCTAAGGCGTTCCTCATTCGTCTCCCATGAAATTCCACCGATGAAGAGCTTGCCAAGGTCTGACTGCATATTTCTACACATTCCAAGAGATCAAATCAAACCACAGATGCAAAAAAGAACACGAATTCCCACAAAATAAAGGGCTCAGTACCACAAATTGGGCATCTAAAGTAATTACTTTGCTTGAAATTGCCAAAGAAAGCAAGGAAACTACACTTTGCCAAGTTATGTTAGCTTTAAGAGAAAGATCGAATTCGACACATTCTACTATGGATCCCAATCCATCTGTATGAAAAATTATAATCGAACATAAGCACAAACAAGTGAAAATAAGAATACCCACATCACTACATCTTCAGCTAAGCACTCTCAATTGGCGAATGCATCAGGAAGATAAAATGTGTGAAATTGTGAACACAAACAAACAAAAATCACCAGTAAGAAAAAGGAAGCACCTTATCTGTAGAATCAAACAATCAGCGCCCACAGAAATCCAGCTACAGATAAGAAAAATGCGAATATTATCCAATTCAAACGAACAGCAAGGGATCCTTCACCGATCACGGAATTCAGAAATGCGGAGCCCCAAACACACCACCCTGAAAATCCCGATCATCAAAATTTCTGAATCATGATTCCACTAATCGGAATCGGATCAAGGGGAATTCAATTAAAAGAAAAAGCGAAGATCGGGGAAACATAAACCCAGATTTCATAGCTGGAATCACTCACCGATTCAAGGAGACCCAGATTCGCAATCGGTAGGAAGATTCGGTGGTGAAAAAGGATATGAATTTAAGATCTGAGAGGAGGAATTGAAGGCATGTTCAGCAATCCTCCTCAACACAGACCACTACCAGCCCAAGGAGAGAGAAAGACATGTAAAATCTTGCCGTGTATATATATGCATTTTCTCGGCGATTTCAATCCAAGTCAATATAAAAATCTGATTCGAAAATTCATTGCAAAGAAATTGCAAATTCAGAATTTTTGTTTTACGGGGAAAATAAATTAAAAATTACGAGTACAATCAAAGCTTTACTGAGAAGATTTAAGGTTGGAGAGATAAAGAGGGTTAATAGAGATCTCTTTACTAATTAATTAAATCCCTTAAGATTCTTAACTCATACACTACAGTGTAGTATATTTACTTTTTTTTTGTTTATTTTTTCTTTATTAAATATAATTAAAAAAAACTGTTTAAAAGTAAATAAAAGATGAAAATAAAAGCAATAATTTAGTTTTTTTTAAGCAAGATAACAATTCGGTTATCTAGACAAGCTTAGAGAAACCAAAAGACCGAACAAATCGGTTAACCATCCTGTACCACTGGAAGCAAATTACATAATCAAATAACTGAAGCAAATGACAGAAAAGAAATTACAGAAGCAAATGGCAATAAAGTTTTTAGGATCGGGATTCTAGGATCGAATCATAACAGGATATGTGGATCGGGTCGTAAGATTCCATTAAGGGATCGTAAGATCCTCGAAATATAATTAAATAATAAAATAAAACATATATAAAAATATATTTAACAAATTGGCTTAACTTAAAGTTCTAGAATGAGGAAAAAACAATGTTAGTTACACAATATATTTTGGTTTCAGGACATAAAAAGTTACATTTACGACCTTATACATTGTCATATTAGTTAAAAACTCGAAAACAATTGTCTCTAAGCTATTTTTCACGTTTCATACATGAGCTATTTTTCATGTTTCATACATGAATGTTTATATTTAAACACCCTAAAATCAACCAAACGAAACAAAACAAGTGTTTAAAGAATACATATTGTTAATAAAAATAGGATCTTTAGGATCGTGTAGGATCGTAAGATCCTATCGATCCATTAAGATTTTAAAGATCCCATAGTAGATCCTACACAAAAAAGATTCTATGTATAGATCCAAATCGGGCTTCCGAATACGGTCGTAGGATCTTAGGATTCTAAAGATCCGGCTCGAGATTCTAATAACTATGAATGACATAATTAAAAAAACACAAAAACGTACGAGCCATCCTACGTTGAAAATCGCAAACTTAAAGACGAACGAAACGATCGCCCAAAGGGACAACGCATATACAAAGAACTCAGGGGAACTTTCGTGGACACCTCGGATTGTGGACTCAAACGAGTCATTAGATGTCGATCACACATCCACGACATCATTGAACATGACAAATCAACTACCGCTCACAAGAAGCCTGCAATACAACAAGAATAGCACAGTACACCAACCCGCAAACTCAACCCTCAAGGACGATAATTAAATCGTAAGCATGCTACCACAAGGATAAATCCATATAGAGGTGATAAAAAACGAGACAAGGAAGCAAAAAAGAGCAATAATGAACCGGAAAGCGAAAGAAAGAGCGGATGAAAAAAAACAACCCCAATCCGTTTTGTATTTTTTTTTTCCTCCAAAAAAGAAAGAAGCGTTAGAACAACACTTGTAATTAGCTTTGAAATCAGGGCCTGGTGGGAGGCTGCAGAGCGGAGGCAGTGAGCCAGTGACTAGAGCGGTGGCTATGACAACGGTAAGTCGAGACAGAAAGGGATGGAGGGGCCAAAACCCACTCTCAAAAGGGAGTGTTTTTTAGGACCGACTCCCCCTTGGGACTCTTCCTCCATATATTCTTTGCTATTTTTTTTTAAAAAAAATCTACCAATAATTTAGTCTAGTGTTGAATGGGTAAATATATTATAAGGAACAATATAAAGATTAAAACAATATGCGACTATGTACAAACCATAATATGAAATACCAACCAGGATAATAAAATATACAAGGAAATCGCTTTCGATATATTCTCATAACTTAACTCAGACCAGAAAGCACTCTCGCTCTATCCTTTTTGTTTTTTCGGATAATGAAGAACAAAATTCAGTTTAATGACCACACCCTCCGTGTGGTAGACGACCGAATACAATTCATAAAACAACAACGAATAAACTAGAGAAAAGCGAAGCTAGAGGAAATGGAAGATGAAAACCCGACCAAAAGACCTGACGATTACCCTATCACCCAGCGTAAATAGAAAAAGATTAAATGGAAAAACCAAAAAAAAACCAAAAAAGACTTTGTGAAAATCAATTTCGATGGCGCTAGTCTTCCCTCGGGCCAAGCGGCTTACGACTTTGTGATTCGCTCGGAAGACCTTTGACATGTGACCCTATCGAATGCGGACAAGTTTTGACTTTGCAGGCACAGACTCGTGGTCTACTCCATGGTCTCTCGGAAGCTCTAAAGAGAGGTTACTCTCGTATTGAGGTGAAGGGAGACTGTCTTATGACGATTAATGTTCTGAAGGGGTGCAGGACTTGCCCGTGGGAAATTGAGACGATCATTACTGACACCCTCGCCTTCAACCGTGCCTTTGATGCCATCTCCTTCTCTCACGCTGCCATCTCCTTCTCTCACGTCTACAGGGAGAGCAACCGAGTGGCTACTTGACTCGTTGTAGCAATCGGCCATTTGTTTCCTTCTATTTTGCATTACATAAGAAAGAATGTGAAATATCAAGGGTTACCAGAGTGAATCTATAGGGAAAATTTCTTTGATTTTTCACCTTCGATGAAACAAGATTCTATTTGACTGAATCAAAAAAGCCCAATGAAAAGGAAAGAAATTGATCATGGATGCTGAAACTTCATCATATCAGTAATCACATCAAATAAAACATTCTAGAGTAAGAAATATGCATAACACATCATACAAGTCACAAGCACAAGTTGGAAAGATCAAGGGATCACCACGCTGGACTAGACCCCTCTCTCACAGAAGGCGACCGAGGAGTAAGACTCCCGGGCTTCCCGAGCCTAGACTCGCTCCTCACAGTTTTCGGAGTATTCAGCGATGGACTTGAGCCACGATAGCTTGCGCGCAGAGATTCGTCAACTGAGGAAGAAGACTTTGCGATTGCATTCCTGACAAACTTCTGAGCAGCAGAAGAAAGGGGCCTCACACTCGGGCTGGCGCTCCCGCTTCTAACAGGAGAAGGCAGGGGCGGTCGCTGGAACATTCTAGATCTCTCCTTCAGCTTACGAGCAGCCTCCCTCGACAATGAATGAGCTTTTACGTCTCTTGTAGGCATGTTCGGGATCTTAAAATGAGGCCCTTCAGCGCTACCACCAATGTCAAAAGGTGTATCCTCAGGGTCCAATCTCAATGGCGTACCCTCAATTTCACCCCAAGTGATGATCGGCGACTCATCCACACCAGGAGCAGGCGACGGAGTCTTAACGAAACTATAACCATTAGGCGCTTTCTTCTCCGATTCCGCGTAAAACTTGTTCGGCGTCTTCCTCAGATCCTCTAAATCATACTTCCTCCCCTTTTCCATCTCACGCTCAGACAGAGTCAATCGCATCGGTGTCACCCCAGCAACCGGAGCATAAACTACATCAGCAGACTCATCCTCTTTCGAGGCTGAATCCCAAATCTTGCCAGTAAACCGAGTGTTGGACTTGCTGATCTCTTTTGTCAAGCCTTTCAATCTCTCCGCCATCTCCTCATCCGTCAACGGAACTTCGCCCCGATCAGCTGGGTGGTACATCAACAGATTCTTGGCTGTAAATTTGCAGCCTTCCAATGTGCTCGGGGGCTGGTAAGATGTCCCATATCCATCTGTAATTCGATCCCTCTTCACATCCTCAATGGATCTCACATCCTCGGGTTTCTCCCCTTCCAACAGAAAATCATATCTCTCCTTCCTCTTCCTATTCACTTTCTCTAGAATCTTCGAAAAACTATCGTTATCCTCGCTAGTATACCTCCTGAAGAACTGATCCAACGGCAACGACACATCAACCCCGTCGCCCTCACCAACAGTCTCAACCCCATCCAAATTCTTATCAATTTCAGCAGGCGTTTTCTGAAATTCGAAAGGCGTAACGGAACTACGAAAGAAAGTCGAGCCAGGCGTTCGAAATTTACCTTCAAGATCGGCGCCTGAGACCTTCCCTTGCCTGCGCTCGATGATCTTCAGCTGAGCGTCGCGGATTTGCAGCGGATCGCCGCTCCGGACGGCCTCGAGCCAGTCGAGGCGGTCCCGGAGCTTGGGGATGTCAGGGAAGTAGTCCCGCTCGATGATCTTCTCTATTGCGGCGACATAGGCGTCCTCATCGAGCACCGTCGGCTGCTTCCGCGACGATGGCGGTGCTCCGTTAGGGTTGGTGGAAGACGAGGACGCGGAGGGGTCGGAGAGAGAAGGAGCCGGGGAGGACAGATGGCGAGGGGAATTCCCCGGAGAAAGAAGCATAGCGATCGAATTAGGGTTTGAACTTCTCCTTAGGTTTGATGCGAACTGTTTTCAGGGTTTTGAGATTGGGGATTTTTGGGTGATCGATGGAATTAGGGTTTTCAGATTGGGGATTTTGATCGGGGGATGTAGAGGAAGCAATTTGTTTTGTGGTGGCGGTGGGCGGGGATCAAACGACGCGTTTTATAGTTAACTACTACTCCGTACAATTTTTTTTTAAATGGCTTGATCAAATTCCCAAAAATACCCCTATGTCTACCGACAATGCCGATCTGTTTCATGGCCTCAATCTCTCTCCACCGAAGCGGAGTTCAAAGTTCCGGTTGATGGGTGGCGATTTAGGAGCGAACTGTGTCGGCAACCAACATGTAGGAGTTGGATTCAATCATTCAAGGTAAGATTTGAGATGATTGGTAGCATTTGGATAGTAATTGTTCTGAATTGTATGTCTAGGGTTATTAAGGTTGTAAATTTGGGGTCCTTGATTCAGTTCGAAATTTAGATTGAATTTGGGAGTTTGAAGCAATTTATGGGGAAAACAGCAAGATTTTAGATTTTCGGGTGGTCGATCTTTTGATATTTCCTCATGGTGTACTGAATTTGGAGTTCATGAGTGTATTTACTTGAATTCGAATTTTGGTTTGTGTTGTTGCTTCATATTAAGTTATTGATTGTTTGTTTAAAGCTGATATTGGTTTTGGTTTTTGCTTGATACTAATGTTGGTTTACTTTCGCATTCTAAGCGGTGAATCTCAAACTTCTTCTGACAGCTAAAAAGGGTTTCAATCCTGCTTGGGTATTGTCATATTCTGGACTTGTTACTCGAGTGTGTTAAACTTTGGCACGAACCAGGTAAATGGCTTGTAGGTCCTCTTTCTTGAGTTCCTGAAGTAGCTTAGAAAGTCTTTTGATTGTGTATTATTTGTATGAAGAGGTAAATTTCCTTGTTAAATTTTCAAGTTTTGTTGCTGTTTTGTTTTGGTCTTGACTTTTGATTTTTGCTGGTGGTGTGAAATCGAGGGTGGATAGTGCCTCTGTTTGATCCTTTGCATTACAGATGCACTTAAGATCATACTGCGGGAACCAGCTGCAGCTTAGCTTCAAGAAACACTTAACATTTCTACAGCAAGTTATAAACTTTGTAATGAAGATGGCACTTGACAATGCTGTTTTAGCCTATTAGCCCAAATGGTGGAGCAATGTGCTCATGCAGAGAGGAGCGCGGGTTCGAATCCCACATAGGCTTGATATATTTTCCAATCTTAAGAAACGTAGTTTGACAGGTTAGAATGTATACTGTATAAGTTGTCTAGTTGATGCTTGTTGCCAATTGATGGTGATTGATTGAGATTTAAGACTGCCTGTAAGTCTGTAATTGATGATAAATAACTGTTGGGGGAAGTTTGGAAAAGAACTGCATTATCATAAATATTGGTATTGCAAATATAAGACAGTTAAATTTTGGCTAATCAGCCACAAGCAACTTGAAAAATAAAGAGCATTGCTACCGATTACAGCTTCAGTTCCTGACCTGATGGGGTTATTGTGTGATGATCTGCTATTTCATCACACGTATAAGGCAAAAATAACGAGCATTGCTACAGATTATAGATAATCAAGCAAGAAGAGCTTCTACCTGCTCACCTTGAAGAGAAGAAAATCAATGTACTCCCTCTATCCCTCTTATCTTTCCTCGGTTTTGGATATGCTATTTCATCTTCTAATTTCATCACTCGCTCCTTAATTCAGAACTTGAAAGCTATTGTCTCTGTGTGCTTTTCTGTGTCTTCCTTTGAAATTCGCTTACATTTGCCTTTGATAATATGTTTTTTAGGCACAATTCACTTGATTAATGTGTTAGTGTCATACTTGGATCCTTCAATGGATAAGAGACTCCATTGTTTTGTTTGTTGATGCAAACGTTGCCTGTACTTGACCAAAAGTAACTTTTGGTAGTTTCATTCAAGTCAAACTCCATAGAGCCAAAATCAACATAGAATAGACTATGAGTCTTAATACAAGCAACAAAATGAGCCCCCATGAAGCCGAAATCAACACAGACACAGAGACGGATAAATCCAGACAAAAGTAACCGAACTAGAGCAGTGTTGGAGATGAAAGTAATGACATAAGTTACATTACCACTAGCATAGAGTCTTCGACTAGATACACAATAAACCACCCAAATATCCACCCCACATATCAATGTTCTATCAAGCTGCAACTTGCTTACGGTAGATGTGGACACGATAAGTCATGGAGCTCCTGTCGGTGAGCTCAAACACACAAACATCCCCGACTCGAAGATGATTGTCCAGCACAAAGTGTCTCCAACCGACGGTGATACTGACAGCGGTGACCCTTCCGCGACGCGGTGCCGCAGAAATGAATTTAACTAGCCAGCTCTTATCATTATTGCCCACAACACGTTCCTCGGCCAGCTTGAGGAGCAGCTCGTTGTTCGTCGCCCCCAACAAGTACAGTTTGGCATGCCCCGCCGGGACCCACTACAAATGTTACATTAAGGTGAGTTAAATCGAGTTTTTTTGTACATAAAAAAGGTTTTGATTTAGAGTACATACCAGATGGTAATCACCAGGTATCAAATACGATTTGCGCATATAAGCGAGAAAATATGGATTGTCACTCCTGAAAGCACTGGCTCTTTCTGTAGCTCCACTAATCCCTAAAATAAACATTTCAAGTGTGTTAATTTATATGATAATTAATAATTAAATCTCTTAATGGTCATGAATTAACAACCTTGGTTACTATAGGTGTCATCATCATCGCTCTCATCATGCTCATCCTCCTCATTATCGTCGTTATCGCTTTCATCATCCTCCTCGGGATCCTTGTTGATGGCAAAGCTCTCGTAGTCGATCTCAGAGCAGGACGTGTCGTAGATGAACACATGGAAGTGTGAGTTACCTTCGTATCTAAACACTAGGAAGCTCCCGAAGTCGAGGGAGTAGGTGGTGGCAAAGTCATGCCACCCATGGGTGAACCAAATGTGGCCATCCCTCTCCGTGGTCAGGTCCGCTTTGTGTTCTTGACCTTCCGGCGCCCTAAGGAAGGCGTGGGCCAGCAGCGAGCTTCCATGCTCGCGGCCAAACTTTGGTGGAAGCCTCTGCAAAAACAAAAATCAAGTCAAGATTTTTTTCTAACATCTAAAACAAAAACATGAATTTTTGAAACCAAAATTGAAAAAAATGAATGTCTCTAAGTAAGTATATAGTTATATGATTAAGGAGATGGATACTATGGATGGATGGATGGATGGATGACTTACGAGGCGGTGAAGCTGGAAGGAAGGATCAGCAATGATGGAGAAGAAGTGGGGTTTGATGTTACCATTGGAGTCTTTGGGCTGCCCAAAATGAATACCCTCCTCAGTTGCTGCTTCTATTTCTTGATTCATCTTACCTTCAAACATATGAGAGTGAAATTAAGGGGTGGTTTGTAGTGACAGATGAAATGTAGTACGAAAATCCAATGAAAATGATCTCAATTCTCATGTTTGTGACTCCAAATCAAAAGGTATTTGATTATGCATACAAATATTTTCGAACTTCATTTACAAATCTATCTTAAATGAAAAACATATATATTAAAAATTCAAAAGATCAATATATATATATGATTAATGCATGGGTGGTTTTAATTCAGGCCACAACAGCAGGTATCTAAATCACAAACACAAAGAGAACAAAGCTTTCCCGGCCCCTTTCAAAGTAACCGAAAACTCGATCCTGCTACCAAATTCACCCTCAAAAACAACCTCTGTGATATGGATTTCTGGGCAATATATGGCGGTTTCTCCATTAACTAGAAAGAACAACACAACAACAATGTTGAAGACATATCCCAATTAATTAAGCACAAATTCATATATAGCATATTTTTCCCAGCTGAGACCTAATTAACTATATCGATCAGTGACTAAAGAGAACACAAAGTTGAACAGAGATCAAACTAATTAAGAGAACCAATAAGTCACTCCAGTACAATCAGCATTAAAACGCAACAAATGAAACGGAATTGAACAAAGAACATCAACCAAGGTCGAACTAAAGGAAGGAAGAAGAAGCTGAAATTAACCTGCTGGAAACTTAACACAACCGGATCGGATCACCCAGGAAAGGCGAGGTGCAGTGCAGTGGTGGAGAAAGAGCACAAGACTGGGAATCAGGAAGCTACCATGGAGGTGAGAGGGGATGAATAAGGAAGTAGCGTTCAAATAGGATAAAGTACGTAATATCACCCTCTTTAAGTTGGTTTCTTTGCAACAAAAACCAGCTGCATATATTTATCAACTCCTTGAGTATTACACGACGGGTAAGGAAACTGTGTATGTATGATTCGTGTCAGATAAAAAGCAAATGGGGTGTTCAATTAATTCTTCCATATACAATAAAGAGCTGGCAAAACCCGACCCGAACCCGAAAACCCGACCCGGCCGACCCGGAACCGATTGTTTTGAACACCGATCAACCCGACCCATTTTGGACCCGAAATCCGAATCACCGATAACCGAAACTCACCCAAATCCGAATGAACCGAACCCGATTCAACCGAAACCCATTAAGACCCGAACCCGTTACAACCGAAACCCGATATAACCCGAACTTTAAGGTACATTCTAGTAAATTTTTCAAAATGAATATTGAAATAACTGAAACCCGAGACAACCGAAACCCGAATGAACCGAAACCCGATACAACCGAAACCCGAACCCGACCCAACCAAATGACCAAATTATTAGACATTACCCGAAACCGAATGACCCGAAACCCGAATTACCCGAAACCCGAATAACCCGAAACCCGACTAACCGAACCCGAACCCGATCCGACCCGCCCGATTGCCACATCTTCATCTTAATTTGTCTTATATGAGGTGAGATCTTTACTTGAGCCTTGAGGTAAATATTTATACATAGGTGTGTATGGTTACCGGCTTTTTTTTTTTTAAAGTTAAAAATTGGAGGTTTTTATTTTTAACTCCGTATGGAGATGTGTTATTTAGTAGATTTTAGTTTATTTAGGGGTTATTTCCTTATTTTTCTGATAAAAAAAAGGTTTATTTGGGGGTTTATTTAAGAAGCTACGTTTGATAGCTTTTTGAGAGTTTATGTGGTTTATTTTATTTGAAAATACCATAATACCCCTCATAACAACTAAATAAATTCTACTTTTTTACAAATAAACTGTTTTTCGTCCCATACGGAGTTTATATTTTTTCATAATTTTTTAACTACTTTTTACCAACAGTTTATAAATTTTACCATGTTTATAATTTTAGTCAGTTTATTAACTCCGTCCCATACGAACCCATTTTGGTTGCTGTTGAATTTGCAAAATGGATTTTATTTTGAAATTAGTTTTATAAAAATACATTTAAACTCTATAAAATATACCAGTACCTTTGTGTTTGTTTCATGATAATTTTATTTACTTCTCTTCACAATAATTTTATACTTTGTTTTTTTCCCCGAAATTTAATATTCACTGTATCTATTTTTCACTCTTATTAACTTTATATATATCTCATCATACATTGTAAGCCCATCATATAACAATAACCTCATTGAGATATAAGAGCATGAACATTTGAGGACATTTAGACCCTTTCAATTGCCAAATAAGCAAAATTAAAAAAAGAAAAATTAATAGAAGGTAAGAGCCACATCTCAAAACCCTTATATAAAAGCCTCACATTATGAGGTCCTTAGCATGCTCAATGAGAAAAGTTGTAAATTCACCCCTTAAAATTCAATCTTAGGCGTTTTTTGAAATTAAAAAAATAAAATAAAATTATATTCGAGTGTGAAATAATTTTATTTACCCATAGACACCCATTTTGTTTATGTTTTTTTTTAAATATTACGCCCAAATAAGGTAACCAAATACTATTTGAAAAAAAATACCCATATACTACTTTTTTTTTAAAAATAAAAAATACCAAATTTTCTACTATCATTTTTCTTATGTTTTTTTTTAAAAAAAACAATACTAACATTTTTCATCTTCCCAACATATTTCTCTTTTCCCAACAATTTAATAATAATAGTAATAATAATAATAATAATAATAATAATAATAATAATAATAATAATCATAATAATAATAATAATTGAGTAGATGAAAAATATAAATAGTAAAAAAATAATTTAAGGGCCCAAGACTCGGGCTCTCCAATGAGAGTACAAATAATAAAAATTTGAAATTGGCTCTTAAGCTGATGTGGCAGAGAAAAAAATAAGTTAGAACAACCCCAACAGTTCTTGTATAATAGAGAAAATATGATATTTTAGAGAAAAAGAGTTTTTTTTTCACCCCAACAGCTTTTGCAAATGATCTTGTAAAATAGAGAAACATTAGAAGAGAGAAGAAAAATGTGTAAATTTAGAGGAAAAAGTGAAATTTGTAAAATTAAATGCTTTGTTCATCCCCATGAAATTGTTAAAAGATTTGTGGTTGAGATTGTAAGATTTTGGATTAAAGTAAATATTGTATGTCCTATTTCTATTTCCTTTTAATTCAAGTAAAATTTTATTAAATAATATGCAATAAATATATAATATAATTTATGTAAAAACTTGTAAAATAGAAAAGCTGTTGGGGTTGATGTATAAAAATTTTAGAGATTTTAAACTTTTTTCCTACAAAATAGAGATTTTATAGAAAAGCTATTGGACTTGCTCTTAAGGGTCCGAGTTCGGGCCCTCTAATGTGCATGGTCTAACATAGGTACTTTTTTTTTTTTGGTAGAAACATAGATACTTTTTATAAATATGACATGCCTCATCCAAATATATGTGTTCCAAATGTAAGTATTTGACCCCTTGTGCTGCTGACCTTTTGAATTACTCCGCTGACACTGCCACCCTATTCGATTGGGCCATGTACAGTAAATGGCCTTTATATTCAGAGAATTTTTTTATTAAAAAAAAATCACCCCTATTTTAGGTTGTAATGGTTGTAACTCGTAACATGTACCTAAAAAAAATATTTGAAATGTAAAAAAATGTTTTTTTATAAAGCGTGTTATTATAATGAGGTTGACTAACATAAATTGTGATAATTTAAAATATATATTTTTTTTTTGAAAATAAGATTTATACGTTTTGTGTAGGGGAAAACATTTTTTAAAAATATTTTTATTTTATTTAAAATATTTTATTAATTTTTTTTTTTGGGATGGTTTTGTGTAGGGGAAAATATTTGATGTTGTAATTTTGATACGTTTTTAAAAATTGATTAAAAAAACTTATTAAAATACCATATTTAAGATTATCCTCTATGAATTTATTAAAAATAAGATTTATAAAGTTTTTATCTTCTTACAAAATATGTCAAAAAAGTGATATCAAGTTTTTTTTTGGTACGAAAGTAATAATTTAGGGGTAATTGTGTCAATTACTCTATTGATGCATAAACAAAAAACACAAAATATCAAGCATTCATCTCTCAAATATCCTTGCAACGCTATTATTGTAAGACCTTACCACCAAAAGTAAGACTTTATCTGTAAAGCACGAAAATATGACATGCGGAATAGGCAGATACAGAAATTGTAAGTCCTTACCACCAAAAGTAAGACCTTATCTGTAAAACAAAAACCAGTTAAAAGGAATAGAGCGGATAAGTTGTAGTGAAAAGACAAGTACGAAAGTAAAGAACAGAAAGAAAAGGACATGATACTTGTTAACGAGGTTTGGCACAACCAGCCTACGTCCCCGCCTAGGGTTATCCAACCCGTAGGATTCAACACAACTTTATTTCACTTTATCTTATGATCCCTAGATACAACCTCTAGAAGACCTTCCCTATTCTAGACTAACTTCCTATTTAGCAACCCAAGCACACTAGTGAAACAAAGTTCTAAGAGTACCGGGGTACTCTATACGTTTGGGTAAAGAACCCTTAGTATAACCTAGATGAATTGTACTATAAAGCTTGAATGAAAACCTCACACACTCAAAGTAAATACAACACTTAGCGAATAGAGCGATGTGAGATCGAATGCTTTGCAGGAGACGAGATTGTAGAAAACCGTCGAGCGATGTGTAAGATGTGTCTCTTCTGCGATCTTCCTCTTCTCCTTTATATAGGCCGGCTCGTTTGAAACTTCTGCTCCAAAGATGTTGAGGAGCGTCGTACCAAACATGCTAGGGAGAGATCTTTGGTCGTTTGAAACAACGTTCCAAAACCTTCACTTTGATACGCCAGGATTCTGCTAAAGATTTGATAGTTTCGAATGACTAGTCGTTGAAGATTTGATCAAATCCCTACAAAATCTCAGCAACAAACTAATAGACATGTATGTGCAAAATGATAGAAGATAAGCCCAATATCTTAATTAAATTCCAATATGGAATTCTAGAACTGGTCCATTAAATAGGCCCAATAATATTTTGAACCTTTAGAGAGATAGGATTGAAGACTTAGTAAAGATAGGCTCATTAAAAATAGGTCCAATTACATTGAGTCCGAGTCATTCAATTCCGAGCTCATGTAACATCTGAGGCCGTTTGATAAGATCTTACCAAACCTTGAAAACCCGAATTTTGACTTTCATTAACCAAGACCTTGACCTCTGCTCATAAGGTCTTATCATCAAGGTGGAGTTAATTAACAATTCTCACTCTTATTAATTACTAAACCTTTTTTTTTATCAATACTAAACCTATTATTAAATTATATATAAACCCTTTTCGCGTAATTTATATCAATGTTATATCAATATATAGTTTTTAGTTAATTTACATTGGTGGAATAAACTATATCTTTTAAAATAATCAAAAGCAAAAAAGTGTTGTTTTGACATCCAATAATCATCTTTACCACTTGTTCATCTGCACGTGTTAAATGCAGATGAAGAATTTGTAGGTAATTAATTAAGGGAGGGAAGCAAGTGAAGATTTATACCCCCAAGCAAGTGATGGAATGGGTATTTTCATCCATAATCCTTAGGTGGAGAAAACTCTAGGCTAGTTAGGGTTTTAGTTTGGGGATAGATGCAAACTTTAATTGAATGGAAAGGGAGTAGCTAGCTTTTGGCCGGTGCAGATTCAAACCATATACTCGAGCTAAGTAATTTATAATCTGACCTTAAATTGATTGTGATTGAGATCACATGCGTCTAAAAGTCTCGCATATCACTTGTTCGACTGTATTTGTGTGTCTTCCTCTGTTTGTATTGCACCCTTTTTTATGTTTCTATGTTGTAGGTTGTTTGTTGTATGTTTAGACGGTTTGCCGTCTGCCGACTTTGTCGGCCTCTCAAGGTTCCGGATATGTCCGGCCTTGAATTATTTCCTAATAAAAAAAAAAAAATCAAACCTAGACCAAAAGATTCATAAATATAGGTGATTGGATATTGTCCAACGGGTAAAAGAAAGAATCGGTTATAGTTGGGTTTCAAATGGAGATATGTCACACCCACTTAAATTTCAGTGTGTGTGTTTTGGTTTATGAAACCTACAAAAATCAGAGGTATTTAATTAGGTTGGCCTGCAAGAGCTAGCTTGTGTCAACAAAGTTATGAGTAGATCACCTTATCACGCCAAAAATCTCTATGTTGCATAAGTTTTGCATATGCTACAGATCTTCTCTAAGTGCTTTCAACCTTTGAATTTTACCTAATTTGGAAATGTTAATTTCCATTATATAAACTACCCATACATTAAATTAAAGCAATGTGTATCTTTGGGTTTGTCTTATTTCAGTTATTTGCACTTTCGGATTTGATTTTTTTTTTTGGGAATGGAAAGTGCGTAGGGAGTACACTGTAACGACCCGGATATAAATATCCGGATTACGTTTCGAAGGTCGAATACATTCGTTCGGATCTTTCAATCCAGGTACATGTTGAGGTTTCAAACCTCTTAAACATTCACTACGCCAGATGGCCTTTCGGGCGACGGACCGAAGTCGTCGCCTGAAAGGTGTTTTTCGCCCTCTGACAACTCAGGCGACGAACTTCCGTCGCCTGAGTTGTGGTCGGGTGACTTTCATCCTTTCACCATTCAGTCGACGAGCATCTGTATGTTCGTCGGCGGAGTGAACTCAGGCGACGGAAAAAGTGTTCGTCGACTGATGATGTTGTCAGAGGCCAAGGACCATCCAGGCCCGCCCATTAAGACTCAGGCGACGAGTTTAGTGTCATAAGTTCGTCGCCTGAGTCGGTCCATAGGGCTATGAAAGCATCCAGGCGACGGACTTTTTTCTTTATGTGTCGTCGCCTAGATAGTTTCAGGAGACGGACATATAATTGTTTTGTCTCCTGAGTGCAGTCTAAAGATGCATTCTCAGTTGTATGTCCGTAGCTGGAGTGTTCAGGAGACGAAATTTTATATAAGTCCGTCGCCTGAATAGGTTTAATTTGTTTTTTTAGTAATAAGACGATGTAAGGTTGTTTGTTCGTCGCCTGAATTGTTTTGATTTAAAAAAAATAAAATTTAATAGGGCGGGTGCCCCCTGTTCGAATGTACCTTATAGCACATGTTGTGCTCCTATCCTAAACTCTATAAACAACAACACAAACAACAACATACTCAACAACACACACACACAAGCAATTCAACCCATCACATTAAAAACCTTGTAATCCACCCTAAACCTTGTCCAACATACCAAAAGTATGTGACAAATATCCATCTTGAGCAACTTCACAAAAAACTTCACAAAAAGTATATACAAATACTACAAATTCCAGAATACACAAGTTCTAAATATTTCTCCAAAAAACCAAACCCAAGTTTTAGTTAGAGGGATATGAGAAGGGCGTCCTTACCTAGCTATTTCGGCTGGGGGGAGGGCCGACTGTCTGTTGGATGACCGGCTGAGTTGGTGGAGGGCTAAGGAGAAGCTGTGGCTGAAGGGACAACCTGAGGACACACTACGGAGGTGACGGATGGTTGTGAGTTGGCCTGACCACTTAGCATGCCCATCATGAGCCTCTTGATGCTGGCCATACGCTCCTCCAGCTGCTCATTCTTGGTCTCGGTTAGGGTGGTTTTCTCACGCAGCCTTACAATTTCAGCCTTCGCCTCCTCCAGCTCCTTGTCCCTCTCTGCAGCCCTTGCTGCCCATGGACCCCCTCTTTTCTTTGCAGGTCGCTCTCCAGCTGCACCCATTCCTTTTAAAAAAAGATTGAAAACATAATAAGTAAAATCAGTGGGATTGAAAACATAAGTAAAATATTGTTATAAACTATAAGTAAAATCAGTAATGGAAATTGTAAAACATAAATAAAATCTTGTTATGAAAACAAGATTGAAAACGTAAGTAAAATCTTGTAATGGACATTGTAAAATCAGAAATTCAAACATAAGTAAAATCTTCATATGAATTATAACAAGTAAAATATTATTATGAACTTCTGAAAATTGTAAAACAATAATAAAATAAGTGGGATTGAACTATACCTCGAACTTCTGTTCCTTTTCTTTCCCCAAAGCAATCCAAGATGATCTGTGTTTGTTCTTCGACAGAGAGGGGTGGTATTTGGCTTGGGTCTTCTGCTCCTTCTCCAACAATGCAGACTTCATCAAGACGACGTTTCAATTTGGCCAACAAACACAGAAATTTATAAGTAAAATGAATATATATATATATATATATATATATATATATATATATATATATATATATATATATATATATATATATATATATATATATATATATATATATATATATATATATAAGTAAAAGGAATATATATAAGTAAAACAAGTTATAGGATGTACACAAACTTAGGAAAAATTACAGAAATGCATTTTTGAACTTCTGATTTTACAATTTATAAGAAATAAGAAAGTCATACAAAAATTACAGTCAGTAAAACTCATACAGAAAATAAGAAAGTCATACAGAAACTCATACAGAAAACCTAAGTAAAACCTAAGTACTTAGGAGAAATAAGAAAGTCATACAAAAATGCATTTTTTAACAGGATTTATAAGAAATGCAATAATATAAGTAAAACCTAAGTACTTAGGAAAAATTACAGGAAAAAAAAAGTCTTACCAGTCCATCTTGCGCACCCGGACACCCCTCGTAGGCTTCTATGGTTGTCTTAAGCCATGCTGCCGGATGGTTTTCCTTAACGATGAGCTCTTCTGCTCGGAAGCTCAGGGGCTTGGACCCATTGTGATGATTAAGGGGGTTCGGGTTCTTGGTCCTGTTTTGCTTATTTCGCTCACACAGGGCCTGTAAAAAGATAGTCAATCAGAAATCACAAGTGATAAACAATAAGATAAACAGCGAATAAAAAAAACAAGTTAAGGAATTAATGAGAAATTACCATTCTCGCTTCGTCTGTGAAGTCACTCACCAAGAACCGCCACTGCTCAGGGCGAGCGACAAACTCAAGTGGTATGTCCTCGCCCCCCCACTCCAAAAAGTGTTGATGACAGTCATACTTCCAGGCCCCATATGCTTTTCCGCTCTTCTTCTCCACGTATGAGTCAACTGCAGGGTCAATCTCATAGTACATCTACACATCCATATCAGAAAAAAAAACATTTGAATAGGAGATAAGCAAAAGTAGATAAGCACAACCAAGCAAGGAAACAAAAAAAAAAAGCAACAGTCAAGCAACAGTTAAGCAAGAAAAAAAATTCAGAGCAAATAGATGAAAAGCAACAGTAGATAAGCATTTTCTGAAGGAAAAATAAGATAGGCAACAACCAAGCAAGCAAACTAAAAAAATATAATAGTAGATAAGCAAGCAAAAATAAGCAACAGTCAAGCAAGCAAAATCTAAGTAATAAGATCTAAGTAATAATATTGTGAAGCAAAAATAAGATAGGCAACAACCAAGCAAGCAAACTAAAAAAATCTAAGTAATAAGTACACTAAAAAAATATAAGTAATAAGTACAGTATAAAAATCTAAGTACTTAGGTGAAAGTTGCTTGAGGCCAGATCACACTATAAAGATCTAAGTAATAAGTACAGTAGATAAGCATATTTTTTAGGTAAAAGATATAAGTAATAAGTGCAGTAGATAAACATATTTTTTAGGTAAAAGATATAAGTAATAAGTATTTTTTAGGTAAAAATAAGCAACAGTCAAGAAAGCAAACACAGATCACACTATAAAGATATAAGTAATAAGTACTTAAATAAAAGATAATAAAAAAAATAAACTACCTCCAAGTAATCTCTTACGGGGGGCTGTTGCTCATCTGTTAGTTTGCTCCATGTTGATGCAAGCATCGGCACTTTGTCCCTGATAGCACACCCAATGTCTCGGACAAAGGTGTCATGCAGTTGCTTGAGGCCAGGCCCCTTGTGGAAGTAGGACCACTCAATCTTCAGCTTCTTCCCTGCTGCTGCCTTAAGGAGTGTTGTTTTGTGACTCTTGATGGTTCGATATTTACCTAAAAATCATAAGAACATATTAGATAACAGTTGAGATAATAAGACAATTGATATTTACCTATAATATCCAGTTTAATCATTATTATTAGCAATAAGCAACATAAATCCTAAATCTAAAATAGAACCATGGAACAAACACAATTCCAAATCCAAATCCAGCAGTGGCAGGTTTAATAAGCAACAAACACAATCATCATCAACATAAGTAACATTAATAAGCAACAAAAAAAAAAGCAACATGTAGTGATATGGCTATGGTGAAGGTTAGGTAATGTAACAGATTGTTGGGGAAGGAGTAATAGAATCCTTGTGTGTATATTCAACATAAGTAACATTTAGGAGGTAAGTAACATTTAGGAGGTAATGCTTGTGTGTCAAGACTTTTAGGAAGTAACATTTAGTAACATTTAGTAACATTTAGAAAGCAAGCAACATTTAGGAAGTAACATTTAGTAAGATTTAGGAAGTAACATTTAGTAACATTTAGAAAGCAGCTACACTGCAGTCAAGACTTTTCTAAGGCAGAGAAAAAGAAAGCAAAGTTTCTGGATAAACACAGCCAGCAAATATCAAGCCAAAGGAAGTAACATTTAGTCTCATTCCAAGGCTAAGTCCACAAATATCAAGCCAAAGGAAAAAAAAAAAAAAAGCAACCACACTACAGCCAGTAACATTTAGGAAGTAACATTTAGTCTCATTCCAAGGCTAAGTCCAAAAATATCAAGCCAAAGGGAAAAAAAAAAAAAAGAATTACTGCAACCAGTTAAAACAAAAAGACATTGAACATACTTCCTGTTCAATTTTACACAAATCAAATTGAAACCCTAAATCCTAAATCAGATTGAAACCCTAAATCCTAAATCCTAAATCAGATTAAAACCCTAAATCCTTATACAAATTGAAACCCTAAATCCTAAATCCTATGAGATTGAAACCCTAAGTCCTAAATCAGTATACAAATTGAAACCCTAAATCCTTATACAATTTTAAAGAATCTGACAGAGGGAGAGAGAGGTGCTAACCACGACATCGGGTGGAGCGAGGGGCCTCGCCTGATGACGTAGCTACTGGGTTGGCGCCGACAATGGCCGTGGATGGCACAGGGTTTCCATTGGTGAGAGATAGGAGAGGAGGTGGCACCGGGGTTGTTGCAGAGGGAGTGGGAGAGGGAGTAGGAGTCCCTGAGGCAGGAGGAGGAGTCGGGGCCGGGTTCGGAGAGGGAGTGGGAGTCGGGGCCGGATTTGGAGAGGGAGTAGGAGTGGGAGTGAGGGCCGGGTTTGGAGAGGGAGCCGGAGGCGCTGAAGCGGCTGAGTTCGATGGCGAGGTTTGCAGCGGTGGAGGAATCGGGGCCGGAGTGGACGAGGTTTGCTTCTTTTTCCCCTTCACATGGAGGTATTTAGGAGGCATGGCGGAGGAGAGGTCGGAGGAGAGGTGGAGGAGGGACGAGAGGAGCGGCGGAGGAGAGGCGGAGGAGAGGTGGAGGAGGGACGAGAGGAGCGGCGGAGGAGAGGTGGAGGAGGGACAGAGGCAAGTTGGAGAGGGAGGAGGCGGAGGGGAGAGAGAGAGAGAGAGAGAGAGAGAGAGAGCGATGAGTGAAAATGATTTGGGGCTAGGGTTAGGGGAGGAGTCCGAGTTTGTAAAATCCTACATGTTCAGGCGACGGACATTTAAAAAAATATTGTCGCCTGAAAATTTGGCGGAAATTCAAATTTTCGTGAAAATATAGGGGGGAAATTCACTTTTGCATTGGGGAGACATACTAGTAATAAGTTCGTCTCCTGAATCATTTCAGGCGACGAAAAATAAACAATTCCGTCGACTGGCCATTTGGCGAAAATTCAAATTTTGGTGAAAATAAAGGTGGGAAATGAAATTTTATTCGAGCCAAAATGGTGTGAAATTCACTTTTCCATTGGGGAGACGTGAATTTAATTTTTCCATCTGCTGAATACTCTCAGGCGACGGGAATTTAATTTTTCCGTTGCCTGAAAAAATACAGATTTTTTTAAAAAGAACACTTGGCATGTGTTATTGCCCTGTTTACCATAACTTAATGACAAATTGCACCAAAAAAAATAGTCTTAGAAGCCATGATACCAACTATGTCATACACATACGAAAATAACCGCCATGTCTCACAAAAACAACGATTACAATATATGATTTATGGAATCCGAAGACATTATCAACCTTCGTCATCGTCATTTTCCTCTTCGTCATCCTCTTGTTCATCTTCATCGTCGTCTTCATCTTCATCTTCATCATGTTCATCTTCATCTTCATCTTCATCATCATCGTCTTCTTCTTCTTCTTCCTCCATTTCAAGATCAATGGCGAGGTTCAAATTTTCGAAATAGATCACCGGGCCAATCTCCTGATAAGCTTCTTCCACCTCATTGGTAAGATCATCTCCGCGAGTTGCTAGAGTTTGAGGATCATACACGTTTCTATGGGACATCACATTAACTACTTTCCAAGCATCACCCGCCTTTGGATCATCCACGTAAAACACTTGCCTCGCCGAGCGTGCAAGACAAAACGGGGAATCCTCATACCAACTGTTGTTTGTGTCCATAGAGAGCAAACCCATATCTACCTTGGTGCTTCCACTATTTTCAGGGTCGGTGTCAAACCACTTGCATTTAAACAACACAACTGGCATACAAGTAGCGTATATCAGCTCTACCACTTGTTCAAGTACCCCATAGTACTTAGCATCCGAAGTTTCCACCATCACCCCTGAATTTTGTGTTCTCAAATCTTTGTCTTTGTCCCATGCCACAAACTTCACCCCATTGACAGAGCAGGCCCAATACAGTTTGCATTGTAGTGGCCCCTTTGCCAAGTTCAGAACCTCCGGTTTTAGGTAGTTGTCTCCATCTCTGTGCAACTTAGAAACCTATACAACATAACATGTTAGAGTTCTGTTTTGGAAAAACAAACATGCAATTTGTTCAATGAAACATCACGTTCGTTCTTACCCATGGGTAGAAATAACTGAGAAAATCTTTTCTACGGTCCCATTCTTCATACTCCGGGTAAGCCTCACTATACAGGTTCTCAAGCGATGTCAAGTAGAACTCAACTTCCTTGCAGTTGGTTAAAACCTGCTAGTGAGCCTCTGCAATCATATGTTCTCCTAACCTTTCTCTCATGATTTCCCCGTGAGGACGCACGAGGCTTGAAACGACAGAAATATCATAGCTCAACTCCTCCATAGCATTCGTACCTGCACGGCTCTCATCTCGACCCCCGAGATACAAGTTGCAGTATGTTGTTGCCTCGTTTAAAACGTAACGCTCTGAAATACTTCCCTCCGGGTAACAGTAGTTCTTCACTTGAGCCTTATATTTGCCAAGTTGCCAATAAAACAAAGGAAGAAGTTTTGGAGGGGTAAGATGGACGTGAAATTGTGAGATGAATTTAATCTATAAGTAGCATACCTTTCTATTGGGTAAATCCAGGTGTAATGTACTGGTCCAGTTTCTAACACTTGTTGCGGTAGGTGAACTAGAAGGTGTACCATGATTGTGAAAAAGTGCGGGGGATAAATCATCTCCAGTCTGCAAAGAATCTGAACTATCTCATCCTCCATCTGGCGAACATCCTCCTTCCTCACCTCCCTAGCACACAATTTCTGAAACCATTTCGCTAGCGCAACCAAAGTCTTGGCAACACCCAACGGCAGGTATGCACGGACGACAATGGGAAGAAGACGCTGTAACATAACATGAATGTCATGGGTCTTTAGGCCGTGGAACTTTCTCTCTGCAATTTTGACCTTGTTGTGCAAAGGTCCAGCGTACCCATGGGGGTACTTCACTGCACCGAACCATTCGAATATATCTGGTATGTCCTCCCGTTTCACCAGGAATGGCGCATGAGGGAGTGTTCCATCTCTCTTCTGTGCCTGGCTTCTCCGCACCCCTCTCTGCTGCAATGCGGCTCGAGCTTTGGGACCATCCTTTGTCTTCTCTTCTATGTTAAGAGTAGTGCCGATGATGTTGTCGAAGACGTTCTTCTCGATGTGCATAACATCGAGTGCATGTCTGACTCTAATGTGACGCCAGTAAGGCAATCTCCATAACTCGGACTTGTTGGTCCAACACATTCTGTTAGTCACACTGTATGGGGCCTTGAAAGCAGGGTGCGAGCTGAGGACGGGGAAGTTGATCCTGTTGAAACAGATGGAAACATAATGAGAAAGACATCGGACAAACGTAAGAAAAGGGAAAAGAGAGTACTCGTACCTATCGATCTGTGAAAGAATTTGCTCCCCGTTCCAAGCATAAGGGCGTGTTCTGTGTTCTCCGCTTCCATTGAATGCCATACCATCGGTTCGCCACGGGTGGTTTAGTGGAAGCCATCTACGGTGCCCATCGTAAACCATTCTCCCTTGTTCATGCGTTGCAGAAGTACCGTCCAAACAAATAGGGCAGGCTTTATACCCCTTCGTCGCAGCTCCAGCCAACATCCCCAAGCCAGGAAAGTCGCTTATAGTCCACAACACTGCTGCTTTCATCGTGAAAGTGGACCTTGAGTATCGATCAACAGTATATACTCCAGTCCCCCATAAGTGGCGAAGCTCATCGATCAACGGCTGCATGAACACACTAAGACACTTTCCTCCAGACTTTGGTCCCGGAATCAACAACGCTAACATGTTGAATTCCTTCTTCTTGCACAATGACGGAGGCAAGTTGTAAGGCATCACTATGACAGGCCATGTGCTATGGAGGGTTGACTGATTCCCAAATGGATTGAATCCATCGGTTGCAAGTGCAAGTCTCACATTCCTCACGTCTTCAGAGAAATGCGGGTAGGTTTTGTTGAATTCTTTCCATGCCTCACCATCTGATGGGTGTTTCAACCATTCTGCATCTCTCACCCGCTCACCATGCCATCGCATAGCCTTTGCAATGTTCGGCTCCATGAACAATCTCTTCAGTCTAGGGGTTAAGGGAAAGTACTGGAGAACCTTCCTGGGAACCTTGCCTCTCGTACCCTCCCTAGTACACCACCTAGGTGTGTTGCACTTAGGGCATGCTTCTAGATCTGCATATTGTTTGCGAAATAGCACACAGTTATACTCACAAGCGTCGATCAGCTCGTACCCAAATGCAAGGTCCCTAATCACACTCTTCATCTTCGCTCCATCCGTAGGATGTTTATGTCCTTTCGGCAACATGCGAGCAATGTGTGCGCACATGGCGTCCATGCTTCTATCTGTCCAACCAAACTCTGACTTCATCTGCATTGCATCCAGACAGGCATCCAAAACAGTCATATCGCTGTTCTCACACAATGGCATGTTTGCTGCCTCTACAAGCCTATTATATTTCTCGTAATCATCGTTAACAACATATTGGAATGGAGGATCGTCGGGGACAGAGTGCGCCTCATATCCGGCATGAAACGGAAAAGCATCGTGCAGGATGTTCATAGCAGGACCATCAACGGAGGAAGATGCCCCTTCCTCCAGGATCTGCGTTCGTCGTTGCTCATTTGTCCTATCAACTGGGGCTTCGCCATGCTTGTCCCAAACAGTATAACTAGGCCACATTCTCATGTGGGCCAAATGACTGTGTATTTCATCTATTGGGTGCCATTCATTGTTGCGGCATCCCCGACACGGACATAGGAAATGAGTCATTTCATTCGCATTATCTCTAAAATTCTGCATAAAGAGAAAATTCCATTTTGATACTCCCCGTGAGCGTGAGGGAGTAGCATCCAACTTTTGTCGCTCATTATCGTCCTATCATTATCAATCCATTCATATGAATTCATCACATTCTAAAATGAAATTGCACATAAACAATCCATTCTCATCATCTATGTCATTCTACACCACATTCTAAAATAAAATTGAACATAAACAATCCATTAACATACACAATCCATTCATACCTCAAACTCAATTTAAAATCAATTTCCAATCATAACGTTCTAAATTCCATTTTCTTCAAAAACTCAAATAAAAATTCCATTCTCATCATCTATGTCATTCTACACCACATTCTAAAATAAAATTGAACATAAACAATCTATTCACATAAACAATCAATTCATAACACAAACTCAATTTAACCTCCATTTAACCTCAATTTCAACTCCATATATACATACACAACTCTTTCCCCTCATAAACTCCATTCAAACAACTTTTTTACCATCCAAACTCCATTAAAAAAAACAAGCTCATCATCAAATATCCAAACAAACAATGTATATGCATATATTCAACAAAAAAAACAAAAAAATTTAAAATTTATACATACCTTCAATGGAGGTGTGAAATGGGGGAAGAGTTTTCGAGCCCTCTAGGGTTATTTTGGGAGAAAGGATGAAGATGAGAATGATTTATTGTACAGTACAACCGATTTTAATAGTTTGCTACGGAAAACACATTCAGGCGACGGATATATATATAACTCCGTCTCCTGAGTGAATAGTAATAAATATGGGGTCAAGTACCCCACTTTTCAGGCGACGGACATATTTAAATATTCGTCTCCTGAATGAAAAGTATTTAATATCCCCAACCAACCGGACTTTATTACTCTACTTTTAAAAAAGTCCAACGTTCAGGCGACGAACCACAAGAACTTCCGTCGCTACAAAGGCCTGAACAACGCTCAGGCGACGAACCACTAGTATTTCCGTCGCTATAAAGGCCCATTCTGACAGCCGTCATTCGGATACCTATTTTGGCGACCGATCTTGAGCAAAGTTCATCGCCTGAATTTGTTCCGTCGCCTGAGTACGGTTCAGCCGACGAACATTGAGGTTTTCTGGTCGGCTGAACATGGGTTGGAGGCGGTTTGGGCCTCCCAACGTTCAGGCGACGGGCCTTAGTAAGTTCGTCGCCCGAACCTGATTCAGGCGACGAACCTTTTGAGTTCCGTCGAGCGAGACGCAATCTGGCGTAGTGATTAATCCCTCCGTTCATTAATAAGCGTCGTTTGACTTTTTAATACGTTTTTTAAGGAGCTAAAAACTATATAAAATACTGTATTAACTTTTTAATTAATTTTTTAAATAATTTTAAACTTATAACTAATATGTATAGAATTATAAAAAAAATCAATTAAAAACTTTATATTTTATATGGTCTTTAACTCCTTAAAAAACGTGTCAAAAAGTCAAACGTCACTTATTTTTTAACAGAGGTAGTAGTATTTAAGGCGGGGATTTCAAACCCCCAAAAAATCGTAGGGTCGTTGGGTACACCCTTAAGTCCTTAACTTGTCCTAAGGTCTAAGTCGCGGAAATTCGTTTAAGGAAAACGAGACGAAAAGCGAAAGTAAAATACAACTTGCCACAACGGAGCCGGGTAAAAAACGAAATCATAATCAAATAATACTTAAGCCAAATTAGCGAGTCAATCCGGTTCTTCACATTCGCCCAGGAGGATCCCTCTCCATAGAAGCACAGAGCAGCAAAAGAGCGGGTACCTAAGTCTATCCACGAAGTCAGGCCCAGAGAAGCATGCGGGCCCTAAAGACCTCGCTGAGGACATATAATACGTCTATACCTAGAATAAAGGATGCTCTGATGCAGTATGTAATTTTAAACACACAAGACATGCTTTATCAGGATATAATATAAGTGCAGAAAGCCAGTAAAGGCGCCCAAAAAATGCCAAGTGGCATATCCCTCTCCTACGTCTACCCCCCTTTTCGTCAGGGCAGACACTTGCCAGTTCGATGCTATAGCATATCCATCATCGTATATATAAGTGCACATCATCGTATCATCATCATCATACTCATCATGCCCAGGTCCGATGGTGCTGCGCTATCATATCATCTCATATAATGACACAACGACTTAGGACAAACCCGATGATGCTGGGCTATCCTATAACCCTAGCAAAGACTCTATGACTCACAGATAATGGTCGTTTTGTTCCAAACGCATAAAGAATACGAATGCTCATTGGTGAATGCAAGTCCTAAGCATGATACTACATGACATGCAATATGCAACACCTACATCCTATATGACACATCAAGCATGAGGTATTGGTTACTGAGTAAGCTCCCGTAAGAAACTTACCTGGAGGTGTGCAGAAGCCAAGCAATCAACACCAATAATAAGCAATGTCCAACAGATCACAAATCACCTAACAAACATACAAATATGCATGAGTCTATCTAAATCACACAAGACGCACATAACTATCGTACATAACTTCACGTATCTCATTTCAGATTATTCCATCTTATCTCATCATAAATCATTTCATGTTCATATCATCTCAACATATAATATCTCATCCATCATCTCATCTTACGTCATCATATAATATTTCATATCTTATTTAAAATTCACATAATTCTCAAGCAGGATTCAACAATAATTTCACTGAGTTAAATCAAATAAATCATTTTCCAAAAGTTTTCCAAACTCTTAAATCTCAAGTTAAATCAACTTATATTCAAAACAATTCTTTTAAAATCGTACTTAGCCAAAACCTACCATTAAACATTTAAATCTTAAAACCAATTTCTCTAATTCATATTATAATGAAAAATTCTGGCATTTCACTAATTTCTCCTTCCCCTCTCTCAATTTCACTTCCCCTTTCGATTTACTGGCTTTGATTTTCAACAAAGTATTTTTAGGGTTTGAAAATTGGAATGTGATGAATTTACAAGTTCTAATTAACTGTTCGATTGATGTGAGGCTGCAGAGTTGTGATTGACAATGATGCTTGTGATGATGCGACTGTTATCCAGGTATCATCACCTTCTTCCTCTAATCCGTTTATTTGTTCTTTGTGTTTTGGTGTTTTAGGTTTAAATTAACCCTTGATTGATGTCTTGATGTGGAAATTAACTTGATGATTTCCAAAATTGAGCAATTGGAAGGCTAAGCAACGACTTGAAAAATCAGTGGACTTGTATCCTCATCTGTCTGATGTTACCTTTTCTTTGTCAAGCTTGTTCTTGAATCTGGATGTTTCTTTTAAGAAGTATGAGAGTGCATCTGGCTACTTCAATTCATTAGATTTTACCTGCCGCCTATTCCGTTTTACATGAAACTTATTCAGTTTTCCATGACACTAAAGACTTAAAACACTATCTCCACATGCACAACGTTTTACATGACATTTATTCAGTTTTACATCACACCGAAGACCTTAAGCACTATCTCCAAATGCACACTGATTTCCTGCAAAAGTTTGTTGTCATACATTCGATCTCCTTGAGTTGCTGACACCTATTCAGTTAATCTAAATTGAGTTGATTTATACTCTGATTCTTTATCACTCACTATGCACATATGTCCATTTTTTATGAGCTGAATCTCCTTAATGAGAGACAGAAAGAGTATAAAACACAACCTGGAGGGATATTGCTTTGCTTGTCCAAGGACAAATCACTTAGAACCTGATCTCTTTAATCTGAGCAACTCACTTTGAACATTAGTCAGTTTATTTTTATATTTATAGTTAGTGGGAACTTGCTGAATTTTGATTCCCAAACTTCATTATTTAAGCTGATTACACTAGCTGATAAGTAAGTAAAGTGATTTCTCTCAATCACCTCTAGTTGCAATGGCTATTGAGTAATTTCTTTGAAGATAAGATTGATATGCTGATTTATTTGGAACAATGTCTTGTGCTCCTGAAAGCAAAAGTAGAGCTCTAGCATCCAAGCTCACCTTAAGCGGATACCAGCTAACCCACTCTTTGAGAATACCAGCCAATAGGGTTTTCATGAAAAATGTTTCCAGCCCATAGAGATGATTCCAACTAACCCACTCTGCTATATGAATCAGAATCACTTATGTGAGATTGAATCACCCCCTCCTACTAACCCAACCTGATATTAATGGTCAGTTTCTCTGTCCCATCCATCGTAGATGAGTAAGGTAGTGTTTTTTTTGTGGTAGAGTTTTCTGTAATTTGCTACATATGTTACCTTGTGCACATGTGAAGCATTTTCTATTTTCTTTGTTTAGGTTCAGTGTAATGTCTATGAAGGTGCAAGTGGAGAAGTCACCTTAACCACAGCAGGAGGCGTGAGAGAGCTACCTAGAGGAATCTACAAAAAAGCAGCATTGGTATGCTGCATCCAGTATATTTTTCTGTTGTACATATCCCTCTTACTACCGTATTTTGATCACATTATGAAAACAAATTAACTTTTTCTCATATCCAAACCATGACTTACTTTTAGCAGGTTTAGTATTTAATTTTCTATGTTTGGGGTGCGGTAATGTGCCTGCATTCATGAAAAATGTGGCTACGAAGGTTTCTTTTCTCAATACATTTTTCAAAAGGGAGCACCATATTGTACACAATTTAGTTGTCTAGGTAACCTATAGAAATCTAACATGGATAGAAAATTGAAGGCAAGTCCGGGAAAAGAGTAAAGTAAGAGCCCGTAATTTCATTCAAATCAATATACAAGCTGCAGCCAGAAGCCTTGAAAGTTGAAACTAGGAAGCAAGGATATGGGTTATTGATGGAAATAACTAGAAACTGCAGAAAAGATGAAAATGGTGATTTAACTTCTAAAAGTTTTAACTCGCTTGTTTCAAAACCACTGAAATACATTAGAGAAAGCGATATAGCTGGGTGGTGGTCATATTGTTTTCTATTTTTTTTTATTGATATTTGAATATTAAATTTATTTCAGAACTTTCATCAAAATAGCAAATAGCTTGAGCCTTTTCCCTATGACAATTTTTTTTTATTTTATCTTCGTACCCCTTATGAAATCTTTCTGCTCTCGAACCTTTGACAATTCTGAAGATTAGATGAGAAAACTAATATGGATCCATTTAATTAAAAAAAATTAAACTTAATCATGATAAATATATATTAGGAAATGAGAATTAATTTGCTCTTCTTCTGTTATGATTCCCCATCATCATTATTGGTCAAGTAGTCAAGAAAATACCATCATCATCATTCATCTTATGATTTTCTCATCTTTATCGGTCAATTTATCAAAAAGTGAAGGAAAAAACTATCATCTATCAGAGGCTGGGTTCTCCAGAGTCGATGCTTATCTATTCTTATCATGGCTTTATATAATGATAACTATTTTTCACCTATATTTGTGGAAATTTGGCATTTTCTTTGGGGGTTGTTCTAAAGTTAGCATGGATTGATTTTTTTTTTATTAGTCAAGATTCGATTTTGATTAAGTAAAGATTCGAACAGTACTTGATCTAAAGTTAGCATAGACTGATTGCCTCAAGCACCTGATGCCACTGCAAGTGAACACAACAGTGAAGCTGATATTGTGGAGTCTGAAAAAGTCCCACTGAAGTGGCCAAAGAAATCAGACATCTCAAGTACGGAAAATTGCATGGTGGTATGAAAACATGTTGTATCATTGCTGTAAATTCATGTACTTGTTTTATTTGTTTTTTGCCGGAAAATTGCAGGGTGGGGTATGAAAACATGTTGTATCTGTTGGGTTTACTGTTAACTAACACATGACCTGAATGTCTGCAATCAGTTCTTTGAGTTCATTCTGTAATTGATTGTAAAAAATCCTCAATGCAAGTATGACAACAAACTTTGGTAGGAAATCAGTGTGCAGGTGAAGATAGTGCTTTAAGGTCTTCAGTGTCATGTAAAACTGAACGAGTGTCATGTAAAAGGTTGTGCAGGTGGAGAAGTGCTTTAAGTCTTTAGTGACATGTAAAACTGAATAAGTGTCATGTAAAACTGAACAAGTGACATCAGATGCCTTGTATTTCAAGAATGTTGATGCCCATGTTCATTAGCTCAAAGGGAGCAGCTCTAGGTAATTTGGGGATCGAAACATCATCTATGAAAGCGTAGATTTTGATCCTGAAGTGGGTTGTTGTCACTCTGATAGGGTTTGCAGTTTTCACGTTCACAATTTGAGCAATAATTCGAAGACGCGGCTATTGTCACAAGTAATGTTTCTAGTACTGTTAACGTGCCATTTAAAACAATCTCCATGTTATGTATTTTTTATATATAACAAGAATTTTGATTCTCTTCTTTGTAGTCATTGAATGAAAATCATTAGGGCAATTATATACAGACTGAACGAACCCCTTTATTCACATGATGAATGAACTCCTCGAAGAGGTCATCTATATACATACTGAACTCCTCGACTTGCTTATCTTGAAGAGTAGGTCTTAGTTGAACTAGTAGCTTTGTACTTGTCAAGCACATCAAATCAATTGAACAAGACATTCACCAAATTATAGGCAGTTTCATATCAAAATAAATCAAAAGCCAAGACATTAATCTTCTACCTGTCTTGAATTAATCATAAAATGGGTTTTTTAACATGACATGTAATAGGTTTGACATGTCACGTACGTTACTTCACATGACAGTCAGAGTGAATTTGAAATCATCCAAGGCTGAATTTGAAACCAAGTTAATCTGGCTTCAGTAATAAATTTCCCTAATTTGTCATTCTTAGGAACTCAATCAAACATTTCAACAACTATCCCCAAGTTAGAAGGGAGAAAGAAGATTTTGAGACAAAGGTAGTATATTACAACCGTCATGTAATATGAGACGGAGGTAGTATATTACAGCCGTCATGTAATATATTACAACTGTTAGCAGACTAGAACAAGGTCAAAAATTGAACAACACATTAGCAGACTATAACAAGGGCAAAGGAAAAAATTGAGTGTCGTCGGATAGCCGAGGGGTTCGAGTCATATGAATGTAAGCACGTGGTTGGTCTTGTGTACCGATGCCATGTGGCCTCTTTCTGCCCCTTGTCCTTGACAACTTCAGCACCCTACGCACAAATAGGAGCTTAGTTAACAGGACTCGTATATCCTTATACACGATAGATGTCAATACTGACATGACAGACAACAAAGTTATAACAATTCAGTTTTACAGAGCATTGTAGACAAGTATTTCAAATCCATAGTCTGCAAACTTTAAAGTTTAAATAACATATTTACAGTCGGTTAACCTTGTTACTTCCATTACGCAAGTTCAATAGAAAAGATGCACTAAATATGTTGGTAAGGTTAAAGCTAAAAACCCATGCATCATCCTATTACTAGCCAGTCAAAAGTTGCACTAAATATTTACAGCCGATTAACCTTCTTAGGTCTCTTAATAGCCAGTCAAACGATCCAAAAATGGTGATCATTGATCCTGGATCTCAAATGCATTATGTCTCACCTCAAAGAAAAGATTCAATTCCTAGCCTCACAACTAACGGATTTACTGAAATGGTTCTTGGTTATATCTCTTTAGTTGCCAAAAACACTAGTAATGCTTGGAATTAAGATTCCTTGGTTCTGTTCAGCAATAGTTGGTGTGGGTTCATTTACTACATGACACATACACAGATCAACATGTCACTTGTTCATTTAGACATGATAGACAACAAAGTTGTAGCAATTCAGTTTGTACATAGTTGCCGTAATGATTTTTATTCAATGACTACAAAGAGTTTCGTTTTACGAAAACTCAAACAAAGAAACATGCTAATCCAAGCACTTATGTCATTAAATTATGTGATAGCAGCACCAAAAATAACTCATAACCCATATTGAATTTACATGTCACCCATACCGGATTTACATGACATATAATGTATTGTACTTGACATATGAATTTTTTTACTTGACACTTGAATTTTAGACATATTCTATTCCTTTTTTATGATTCAGAATTCCTTCTGCTAGACTTCTTTTTTTTGAACTTGGTTTCAAATTCAGCCTTGGATGATTTCTGGGGTAAGTCCGCTCACTTTGACTGTCATGTTAAGTGACGTAGGTGACATGTCAAACCGATTACCTGTCATGTTAAAAACCCATCTTATGATGAATTCAACAGGAAGATGAAGTGTCTTGGCTTTTGATTTATTTTGATATGAAACGGCCTATCATTTGGTGATGTTGCAAGCTTGACTTGTTCTAAACATAAGTTGATAGTCGGTGTTGATTAATGAATAATAAGCCTATGTGAGAATTGAACCCACATCTTTGTGTATGACCACAATGCTCTCCCATTGAGCTAATAGGCTACATGTGAAGAATATTTATGTCAAAACATGCCTAAATATGGAACAGTGGAAATAAATTAGTCCAGATCCTTACATCTGCTATGTTCAAAATACAACCAATAAAGTCTGATCCCGTTACCAAAAACTACCCCAAACACAAAATCTCTACCAGGATCCTATAAAAATGTGAAAAATGGGGAAAAAAACCTTGAGCCTTGTGTGAATTTATGAATTGTTCTATGCTTTTTATTGTCTTTATGAAATCACAGAGTTGAATTGGCAAAAAAATCAGAACTGAACCGGCTGATCTAATCGCGTGAGTGCAGGTTCAATGGAAAACAAGATATGAGCAGGTAGGGTGTTTACTGTTTAGAAGCTTAAAACAAAAAATGTCCACATGACAGTCCAACGACTCAAGTATCTTCATATACACACAAACAGGAATGACAAGACCCGGTACCAATTCAAAGCAGATGAATACAAGCTCTTGATAGTACCCTATGGATTCAAGATACCAAGGGAAATTCAGATCCACCATGGCTTAGCTGCAAGCTCTTTGGACCTTCAGCTGCTAAAAAACAGCTACTTCGTTCAATCTAGAGAATTATCAAACAACTACTGCAATATTTACCAGTATCACACAGTGCCATAATGGTCTTGTACATAGCAGATATGCATATTTCATCAAACTCTGAAAGGAAAAGTTAGGAGGAGCATACATTGCGCTCTTGATTTCTGATTGCAACAGCAGATGAAAAATGGTTGAGGATGGAGACGAGTATGATAACACAAGTAGCGGAATTGCAGCAGGAGCACCACTGAACCGAAGCAGATGATTTATGATTGCAACAGTAGTTGAAAAACGGGAATTCCTAGAGCATCTCATGTGGAGGACGAAGGGGGCATAGGTAACTCAGTTCTTCAAGAGCCCTGTGAAAATGCAAATCAGAGCCCACAATAGGAAGTAGGTTGTGGCCTAACCATGTCCAATGTTGGTGGACGACCAACTCGACAAGGTGGCGTCTTCAGAACTGCCGAGCCCACTGCCCCATGCATTGTTGTCTTTGTTGAACAAGCTGCACCTCAAGAACTCATGGGTATGCCAATACAGGTTGGAGGCAGGGCTTAGAGTTCTGGTAATGAGGAGTTTTCAGGCCCTCAACTCAGTTATGTAATTGATTTTCTTGAAGAGTTTGTGACGGATAACACTCGGATAGCCTATCAATTCTACAAGATTGGAAAAGAATAATACAGAGACAGAAACATCAAATACCTATATTCCTAAACTTCGGATTAGATAAGTTTTTTTTCACCTATAAATCATTGATGAAATTAAAACAAGCATGCCATCGCCATGCCATTACAACTCTGGGGAGTGGAGGAATGCAAACGGGGAGTACTTAAGAAATTTAAAGCTTTCAGATCAAAAATTTTGGGGAACAAATGGAAAGCAACCATGTTCTATTATAATAAACCTAAAGTATAATGTACAACCCTCTTTTAACAACCTAATAACTGCTTCTGGAAAAATGTCCAAAAATCAAAATTTTCCCAATCATATCTTTACTTTAATTTGCTAAATAATCAGCCATTATATTGGTTTCTCTATATTGTGCTGGATTTGGATGTCTCTCTTTCTGGATCTAGATAGTTTCTTCACTCTTCTTCCAAGAAATAACATAGGCTACCCTTTCTCATTGAACTAGATAAAACTTGAGCAACGTCAGTGGAATCTAGTTCAATTGTGATATTCTCTAGGCCTAGCTTTCTGCATTGCTAATCTTAAGCCTTCACTTATTGTTTTGCTAATTTCAGTATCTTGTATCAATCTCCTGACAAGTGTATTAATTACCTCCTGTTTGTCATGATTCTCCAATATAACTGGCTAACTTGGCCATAAGGTTAATTGGTAGAATTCCTAACCAGTCCATAGCCTTAATCTTGGTGCCAGTATCCCAATAAACAATATGAAATCACCTACACCCTATCAACTTTAGTATGCTAAGATACTGATTGTTGGGAGGATACCAAAAAATAGTATGCACGCTCTTGTATTAGTAATTCCAAGGCATTTCAAAGAGTGATTCACTAGATTAATTTGTTTCTCGGAGAGGGGAAACACACCTATCTAACAATATTTCAAGCAATTTCAACTTCAATCAGGCATAGCAAGCAAATGAAATATCAAATTCAATCAAAATGAAGGACAAAGCAACAGCAAGCAAAGGCAATTTCAAATTCAATCCAAATGAAGGACAGACGCACCGACCGTCAATGTCGATGCGGGATAAGAAGAGGAATATGAAATTCAGAGGGCACCGACTAATTGAAGTTGAAATTCAGAGGAAGATGAGGATACCTGGATCGATGGTAGGAAGATAGAGTGGAGAAGAAGAAGACGAGGACACCTGGATTCGAGTTGCTTGTTTGCATGTCGCCTCCAATTTCCGAGAGATCACAACGGAGAGGAAAGAAGATGAGGCGACTGCTGGGCGAGAGCGAAAGGAAGAAATGGGAAGATGAGGCGACTGCTCGAGCCCTCCCTTTGAGCCCGGAGACCTTTCTCGCCCGCCTCCGATCTCATTCCTTCTCCCTTCCCCTTCTCTCTCGCGGTGGCTCGAGCCCTCCCACTGAGCCCGGAGCCTCCGGCTACCCCACGCCTCGATCCCCTTCCTTCTCCCTCCTTTCTCGCGCGGCTCCGATCCCCTTCTCTCTTCCCTTTCTCCCCTTTGCAACGGGCTACTAGCTGCACCTGGCAAGCAGATATCCGCATTTCAGCAAAAAAATTTCGGATTGGGTTATGTATGCAAACAATTTGGATAATAGGGTTATTTTTGCAAATCGCCCATTTGTAAAAGCAAGAACACAAAATTAATGGATAACCGTACTGAAGATAATAACCATCTCTTCCTAACATGTCCATTCACAAGGACTACCATTGCCTCCTATGAGAACTTGGTAGGTAGAAACAAACCACTAATACCCAACAACTGTGATAATATCAAGGAATTAGTTAGCACAAATCGTAACAAAAAAGATCTAGAGGAACTTAGCTTCATTTGGCAAAAGATCCGGGATTCTAGGAATGATCTGATTTTCAGGAATAAACAACAAGGGACATCCCACAACATGGTTGTACGCTGCCTGTCAGCTCTTGCTGACTGGCATGCTGCGAATAAATCTCCATCTACCAAACCTGCACCAAGTATCAAGAGGAAACGCAACTCTAGATGGATTAATCCACCTAGGGCTATCTACAAAGTAAATGTAGATGGCTCACTGAAACCCACGGGCGCTGGCCAGGTGGGGGTGATTATTCGGGGTCATTACAGTTCAGTTATTGATATTCTTCAATTGGAAACTGCAGCCTCATCTACTATCCAAACAGAAGCTACAGCGTTTTGTGCAGGTGTTAATTTAGCCATATCCAAAGGTATAAGGAGACTTATAGTGGAAGGTGATTGCTTGGAAGTTACCAAAACCATTAACGACAAGAATCACGTCAGATGGGAAATTTTAAGGGAAGTGGAGCTTATCAAAAGCCTTAGTGCCAGCTTCGACAGTATCGAATTCAGACACTGTTACAGAGAAGCTAACAGAGCTGCAGATTTCATAGCTAAGTCTAGTGACATTTGTAATCTAGGTAATCTCCCTAATCTTAGAGACCTCTGTAACATCATCCTTTCGGATGATCATGGTGACACCTTACTCTAAGTAAGGTTTGCCTACTTCTTGGCTACTGTAAAAAAAAAAAAAAAAAAACTAGGGTATCTTTGGTTTGTCTTTATTTGCACATGTACAACTTTTTTTTTTATTTGCACTACCTTCATCTCTTATCTTATACTGTATGAGTAGTAATGAGAGATGAGGGGAGATGACTTGACGCTGTATCTAATATAAATATTTACTATATTGTTTATAATTTTTGGTAAAATATCAACTTTAAAAAAAAAAAAATTTCATGCCCATTACTATAAGTATGACTGTATTTTTTTTTTAAAAAAAACTATAAAAAATTTAACTATTTTATAGAGGTTTAGCTTCTTAAAAACATATTAAAAAGTCAAATTTAAATAATTTATATTTTAAAACAAAAAACATGTTAAAAAGTGAAATAATTTATATTTTAAAACAAATTAAGTATGTAGTTTTTGGGTTGAAAAATGGATTATATTTTCAAATCAGTTACATAAAAATACACCCATTGTACTATGAATTAGATTATAAAGGGGAAACATAAATTGAAGCAATTTGGCCATAAAGAAACATACATTTAAACATGACATACGTAGTTCAATGTTCAAATCTCATAGAGCCGAAATCAGCATAATACAAGTTCATAGAAAGCTAAAGTTACATAACTACTAGCTAGCACCATGTCTTGGAGTTGGTAGATGTTTGATCAGGGTGTGCTGCGCGGTAAGTCTCAAGGAGCTGCTGGGATCGCGCGGTAGATGTGGACGCAATAAGTCATGGAGCTCCGGTCAATGAGCTCAAACACACAGGCGTCCCCAACTCTAAGACCATTGTCGTCAGAAAAGTCTTTCCAACCGGCAGTGATCCTGACAACGGTGACCCTTCCACGACGTGCTGGCTCGATGATGAAGTTAACTGCCCAAGTCTCATCCCCATCTTTCTCGGCCGGCTCAAGAAGCAGCACGTTGGTCTCCGCCCCCAACAAGTACCGTTTGGCATGCCACGCCGGAACCCACTATAAATATTACATGCCAAGTTTGGTATAAAATTTTAAAAGACTAACGAATATATATATGAGATTAATTGAGTCTATTTGTAATTCAAAATACATTGTTAAGAGTACATACCAGACGGAAATCGCCAGTCAAATACGTTTCGCGCATAATCACGAGGAAGGAAGGATTGCCACTGTTAAAAGCCCTGGCTTGTTGTTTAGCTCTAATCCTCCCTAAAAAATCATCAAGGGAGTTAATTTATATGATAGGTAATAATAAAATCTCTTAATATATGGCAATGTACCTTGGTTAATATCGGTGTAATCTTCATCGTCATCACCATCTTCGTCGTCATCAATATCCGAGAGCTGCTTACCACGAAAGATGTGGACCCTGTAAGCATGGGCTTCCTTGTGGATGAGCTCGAAGACACAGGCGTCTCCGACTGAAAGGCCATTTTCGATGGCGAATCTCTTCCATCCGCCACTGAGTTTTGCTTTGAAAGTCTTTCTCGTTGGGACGCATTCGGTAAGGACATTAACCCTCCAGGTTTTCCCATTTGGCTCTACCTCCAGCTGAAGCTGTATCCCTTTGTTATTCATGTACGACGCCATGTGCACTTTCGAGTACGAATACGGCACCAACTACATATCATAGATGCAAATCAATGTATATATATGTAACCGAAAGTACGTTAGGTCATAATTCGATTTTGTGAACAAATAGGTAGAATGCATACCACAATATAACGGCCCCTCAGATATGATTCCTGCATTTTAACGATGAAAGAAGGGTTGTCGGATTCGAATGCCCGAGCTCTTTGTAGCGGATCGACGGTCTCATGTTCACCTTGGTTACTATAAGAATCATCACCATCGCTCTCATTGTGCTCATCTTCCCCCTCGTTATAGCTTTCATCATCCTCGTCGACGGTGAAGCTCTCGTCTTTATCAGTTCCATTCTCCTCCTCGGAATCCTCGTCGATGGCAAAGCTCTCGTAGTCGATCTCGGAGCAGGACGTGCTGAAGATGAACACATGGAAGTGTGAGTTCCCTTCGTATCTAAACACTAAGAAGCTCCCAAAGTCGAGGGAGTAGGCAGTGGCAAAGTCATGCCACCCATGGGTGAACCAAATGTGGCCATCCCTCTCCGTCGTCACCTCCACTTTGTGTTCTTGACCCTCCGGCGCCATAAGGAAGGCGTGGGCTAGGAGCGAGCTTCCATGCTCCTGGCTAAACTTTGGTGGAAGTCTCTGCAAAAAAAAAAAAAAAAAAAAAAATCAATTCAAATAACACCAAAATAAAAATTGAATCTCTATATATAATTAAGGAGATTGATCGAAATGGTCGATGACTTACGAGGCGGTGAAGCTGGAAGGAAGGATCAGCAATGATGGAGAAGAAGTGAGGTTTGATGTTACCATTGGAGTGATTGGACTGCCCTAAATGAATACCCTCCATTGCTGCTTCTATTTCTTGTTGATTCATCCTATTACCTTCAAACATATTACATATGACATGAGAGGGAAAGTAAGGGTGGTTGTGGTGACACATAATTTTAATTGAATGCTCTAAATATATGTTTTCATCTTACCATAGTTTATCTTCCCGGTTATTACTAAAAGTACTATTATTTTTTTTGGATACTTTTTGGGATATTACTAAAAGTACTATTTTTGAATTAGAAAATAAAAGTTTCCAATGAAAATGATCTCATATATATGTTTGTGACTCCAAATCAAAAGGCTTTTGATTCTGAGCTAGCTAGATTTGCCGTTACTATATAGTATTCTTTTATATATACATACAAATATTTTCGAACTTCATATATTTACAAATCTGTCTGAAATGACAAAAAAATATATTAAAAATTCAAAAGATCAATATATATATGATTCATGGGTCATGGGTGGGTTTTAATTTGTACAGAAGCCATATATATTTTGGTCATGCGATAAATTAAGCATAAACAAGAAGATGAACTAAGTAATGGGGCGCACACATGACAGATCACAGATATATCCTCACAGTGGCCGGAAAGTAATTAAATCAGAAACAAGAAGATGAAGTAACTAATTAGTAATGGGCGCATATATAGCAAACAAGAGTCAAAGGAGCTTCAATTCATACTCAGGTGTTGCCTCAAAGCCCACAAGCACAACCAAAGTCTGGGTTACACAAGAAAGAAGTGGTTTTTTTAACCGATCTAACTCCTCACTATATATGCAAATTTGTTCTTCCTCTCACACCTTCCCTACATTCTCCAGTTCTAAAGCTTACTAAAGGTTTAAACTTTAGCCAAAATTAATACTACCAAACATAAAACAAAGGGTTAAAGAAGCTTACAATCGAGTTCGGACAGCCTTCGATCCGGTGCTATACGAGAGAGAGTGGAGGAATATTGGGAGAGGGGAATGAGAAAGGAGAGAGGAGGGAGTATGTGTGTGTTTGGTTTGTGGGAACATTAATTTAATTAATTACCGTATTTGTGCAACCCCTATTTCATTCTTATCTAAAACTATCCCCTTTTAAGAAATTATAACCCATGAAAATATCTACCAAGTATAGAATCAGAAATAGAAATTAAAATTTGAATGGGTTAGGTAAGTTAAAATTTTCTTATACTCATAATTTTTATTAACAAAATCTTAATTTAATAAATAAATAAATAATTTTTTATTTATTTCCCTTCATTTTACATTTTATTTTATTTTAAATAATTCACTTTCAGTCTCGATAATTCCGGGAACAAAATTCCACTTTCTCTTAATAAATGCAAAATTATAAAAATAAATTATGAATATTTAAAATCCTATATGTTGAAATGCCCATGATCGATGTGTTTATAGTATCGTTATTTTAAATGAGTTTCGTCTTGAAACTTAAGTCAAATACCATTCAACAAAAAGGCATACAATTCACTTCACCAAGAATTTCGTCACGAAACTAAAACAAGTCAAAATCTCTTATTTAATATATTGTCATTTGTCTTTACCAAAAAAAAAAAATTGTCATTTTTTTTTTAAAACGGAAAAGAAGTGGCTTAGTGGGGAGACCACTTTAGCCAAGAGCATCCCGATCGCGTCAGGCGATCGATCACAGGGTAAGCTTCCATGTAGATGTGGAGAATTTGAACTGAGGCAAAACAACGCAAAGAAATAGTGGGTCAAAAATGACCATTTTGACTTCCCCGGAGAAGACCATAAACTTCAAAGACAATTTATAATAGTAAGATTATCCCCTTCAATAATGATGTGACTAATGTGTAAATCTAGGGCCGCTTGGATGCCTTTCCAGAGAGTGAACCCTTCCGAACCAATGACTGAATTCAAGGGGGGAGAAGGGACGGCTCCTGAGCAAATAGGATTGTCGTTGTGATCGCGGATGATAAATCCAAAGCTACTTGTGTTTGAGGCTGAAAACCTCCATCGAAATTGAGCTTGTGGCAGTTGAGGGGAGGTTTAACCCATTTTGTTTTACGTCTTTGTTTTTTGGGTGAGTTGGGTTTCTCCCTTAGAGTAATATCGTCATCCATATATTGTTTTTGACGTTTTTCAGTTGTGGATCTGTTCGGTTGTATAAGCAGTAATAGATCTTGGATCGGGTTTTTGTGTTGTCAAAAAGTGCTCTGTTCCTGAAAAACCAAACACGCCACCATATTGTAGCTAGGTAGGTGAAGTTTTGAGTCCCTAATGTGTTGTTTATGATATATGTAATATTATATTAAGAAATTAGAACCCATAAAAATATCTACCATATCCTTGTCTTATATTTGAACTACCTTCATCTATCTATCTTTGTCTTATATGAGTAACATAGTAATGAGATATAAGGGGAGATGACTTTGAAGGGGTATATATCTAATGTAAATATGAATGGACAATATATACTCTATTCGTATTAAAATATAAGTCGTTTTAATTTTTGGTAAAATATTAACCTTTTTTAATTTCTTTTTTAAAAAAATAACTTCATACCCATTACTATAAATAAGAATGTATTTTTAAAAAAAAAAAAACTATACAAAAACTAACTTTTTTTTTTGGTAAAAATACAAAAATAACTATTTTACAGAGTTTTTAGTTTCTTAAAAAATAGGTTAAAAAGTCAAATAACTTATATTTTAAACAATTTTTTTTTATTCGGTAAAATATTCGGATGCACAACGTGCTATCCGATATCATCCTTTCGGATGAGATCAACAAGACCTGGATCATCGTATAGAGAAGGGTTAACGGCAACCTGAGCAATGTGTGCAACCTTATCTGCAACACAATTACCATTACGAAGAATATGATAGAACGATACTTCGTTAAACCATATAAGAAGAGAGCTAATGTCAGAGATAAGCAGCTCGATTTCCCAAGGACATTTGGTTCCCTTTTTGAGATAATCGATGATAATAAGGGAATCACCTTCAATGATAAGCCTGTTGATTTTTAATTCAATAGCTTTTAGTACACCCGATCTTAATGCCAACATCTCTGCCATCAGAGGCGTTAATTGTTTCCCAATGAGACTACATCCCATTGCCTCCGACAAACCCTTGTCATTTCGAATTATATATCCAGAGGATCCTTGTCGATTTGACGGGGCAGACCCATCAAAATTTAGCTTCATTTTTCCTGGCGGTGGTTTTCTCCATTTATCTGTCTTCCTATGTCTTAACCTCTTACACTTTGGATTATTTTGACTATTAGATTCATCCTCCTGCTCTCTTGTACTTTTCAGCTTTACTCCACGCCTTAATACATGAGTCAACCTTTCTAAAAAAGCCAACTGTGTTAGGTAACTTCTGTTGTTGAAAGATTAACTGGTTTCAAGTTAGCCATATAGTCCACCAGTGAAACGCCAGCTTTTGTTTTTCTTGAGAGGTTAATTGAGTTGATAAGGTTGCCATTAATGGCACAATGTTCCTAGATTCCTTGATACAGTCTTTAATCAAGCCTTCAACTCTAGACGTGAGACAAGAGTAGAACACCGAATATTTGCACTCAAATAATAAGTGAGTGGCATCCTCCTCATGATGATTACAGATTGCATAGTAAGGAGGCACAACAATACCCTTTTTGGCACTACGCCAGATTGCGTCTCGCTCTACGGACTTCAAAACGTTCGTCGCCTGAATCGGGTTCGGGCGACGAACTTACTATGGCCCGTCGCCTGAACGTTGGGAGGCCCAAATCGCCTCCAACACATGTTCTGCCGACCAGAAAAACTCAATGTTCGTCGGCTGAACTGGACTCAAGCGACGGATGAAATCCAGGAGATGGACTTTGGTCAAGTTCGCTCGCCCGAACAGGTATCCAAATGACGACTGTCAGAATGGGCCTTTGTAGCGACGGATATTCTAATAGTCTGTCGCTTGAACGTTGGACTTTTTCAAAAGTAAAGTAATAAAGTCCGATTGGTGACGGATATTAAATACTGTTCATTCAGGAGACGAACATTGAATTATTTTCGTCGCCTGAAAAGTGTGGTAGTTGACCCCGTATTTATTACTATTCACTTAGGAGACGGAGATATATAGATGTCCGTCGCCTGAATGTGTTTTCCGTAACAAACAATTAAAATCGGTTGTACTGTGCAATAAGTCATTCTCATCTTCATCCTTTCTCCCAAAATAACCCTAGAGGCTCGAAAACTCTTCCCCCATTTCACAATTTTCACACATCCATTGAAGGTATGTAAAAAATTTAATATTTTTTTTTTGGTTGAATATATGCATATATATATTGTTTGTGTGGATTGATGATGAGTTTGTCTTTTTAATGGAGTTTGGATGGTAAAAAAGTTGTTTAAATGGAGTTTAAGAGGGGAAAGAGTTATGTATGTATATATGGAGTTGAAATTGAGGTTAAATGGAGTTTGTGTTATGAATTGATTGTGTATGTGAATGAATTGTTTATGTGCAATTTATTTTTGAGAAAGGGATGTACAATGAGATAGATGATGAGAATGGAATTTGTATTTGAGTTTATGATGAAAATGGAATTTAGAATGTTATGATTGAAAATTGATTTTAAATTGAGTTTGAGGTATGAATGGATTGTGTATGTGAATGGATTGTTTATGTGCAATTTTATTTGAGAATGTGGTGTAGAATGACATAGATGATGAGAATGGATTGTTTATGTGCAATTTTATTTGAGAATGTGATGAATTCATATTAATGGATTGATAATGATAGGACGATAATGGGCGATAAAAGTTGGATGCTACTCCCTCACGCTCACGAGGAGTATCAAAATGGAATATTTCTCTTTATGCAGAATCTTAGATATAATGCGAATGGAATGACTCATTTCTTATGTCCATGTCGGAGATGCCGCAACAATGAATGGCACCTAATAGATGAAATACACATTCATTTGGCCCACATGGGGATGTGGCCTAGTTATACTGTTTGGGACAAGCATGGCGAAGCCCCAGTTGATAGGACAATTGAGCAACGACGAACGCAGATCCTGGAGGAAGGGGCATCTTCCTCCGTTGATGGTCCTGCTATGAACATTCTGCACGGTGCTTTTCCGTTTCATGCCGGATATGAGGCGCACTCTGTTCCCGACGATCCTCCATTCCAATATGTTGTTGACGATGATTATGAGAAATATAATAGGCTTGTAGAGGCAACAAACATGCCATTGTGTGAGAACAGCGATATGACTGTTCTAGATGCCTGTCTGGATGCAATGCAGATGAAGTCAGAGTTTGGGTGGACAGATAGGAGCATGGATGCCATGTGCGCACACATTGCTCGCATGTTGCCGAAAGGACATAAACATCCTACAGATGGAGCGAAGATGAAGAGTGTGATTAGGGACCTTGCATTTGGGTACGAGCTGATCGACGCTTGTGAGTATAACTGTGTGCTATTTCGCAAACAATACGCAGATCTCGGAGCGTGCCCCAAGTGCAATACACCGAGGTGGTGTACTAGGGAGGGTACGAGAGGCAAGGTTCCCATGAAGGTTCTCCGGTACTTTCCCTTAACCCCTAGACTGAAGAGATTGTTCATGGAGCCGAACATTGCAAAGGCTATGCGATGGCATGGTGAGCGGGTGAGAGATGCAGGATGGTTGAAACACCCATCAGATGGTGAGGCATGGAAATAATTCAACAAAACCTACCCGTATTTCTCTGAAGACGTGAGGAATGTGAGACTTGCACTTGCAACCGATGGATTCAATCCATTTGGGAATCAGTCAACCCTCCATAGCACATGGCCTGTCATAGTCATGCCATACAACTTGCCTCCGTCATTGTGCATGAAGAAGGAATTCAACATGTTAGCGTTGTTGATTCCGGGACCAAAGTCTCCAGGAAAGTGTCTTAGTGTGTTCATGCAGTCGTTGATTGATGAGCTTCGCCACTTATGGGGGACTGGAGTATATACTGTTGATCGATACTCAAGGTCTACTTTCACGATGAAAGCAGCAGTGTTGTGGACTATAAGCGACTTTCCTGGCTTGGGGATGTTGGCTGGAGCTGCGACGAAGGGGTATAAAGCCTGCCCTATTTGCTTGGATGGTACTTCTGCAACGCATGAACAGGGGAGAATGGTTTACGATGGGCACCGTAGATGGCTTCCACCAAACCACCCGTGGCGAACCGATGGTATGGCATTCAATGGAAGTGAAGAACACAGAACACGCTCTTATGCTTGGAACGGGGAGCAAATTCTTGCACAGATCGATAGGTACGAGAACTACCTCTCTTTTCACTCTCTTTTCCCTTTTCATACGTTTGTCCGATGTCTTTCTCATTATGTTTCCATCTGTTTCAACAAGATCAACTTCCTCGTCCTCAACTCGCACCCTGCTTTCAAGGCCTCATACAGTGTGACTAACAGAATGTGTTGGACCAACAAGTCCGAGTTATGGAGATTGCCGTATTGGCGCCACATTAAAGTCAGACATGCACTCGATGTTATGCACATCGAGAAGAACATCTTCTGCAACATCATCGACACTACTCTTAACATAGAAGGGAAGACAAAGGATGGTCCCAAAGCTCGAGCCGCATTGCAGCAGAGAGGGGTGCGGAGAAGCCAGGCACAGAAGAGAGATGGAACACTTCCTCATGCGCCATTCCTGGTGAAACGGGAGGACATACCATATATATTTGAATGGTTCGGTGCAGTGAAGTACCCCCATGGGTACGCTGGATCTTTGCACAACAAGGTCAAAATTGCAGAGAGAAAGTTCCACGGCCTAAAGACCCATGACATTCATGTTATGTTTCAGCGTCTTCTCCCATTGTTGTCCATACATACCTGCCGTTAGGTATTGCCAAGACTTTGGTTGTGCTAGCGAAATGGTTTCAGAAATTGTGTGCCAGGGAGGTGAGGAAGGAGGATGTTCGCCAGATGGAGGATGAGATAGTTCAGATTCTTTGCAGACTGGAGATGATTTATCCCCTGCACTTTTTCACAATCATGGTACACCTTCTAGTTCACCTACCGCAACAAGTGTTAGAAACCGGACCAGTGCATTACACCTGGATGTACCCAATAGAAAGGTATGCTACTTATAGATTAAATTCATCTCACAATTTCACATCCATTATACCCCTCCAAAACTTCTTCCTTTATTTTATAGGCAACTTGGCAAATATAAGGCTCAAGTGAAGAACTACTATTACCCGGAGGGAAGTATTTCAGAGCGTTACGTTTTAAACGAGGCAACAACATACTGCAACTTGTATCTCGGGGGTCGAGATGCGAGCAGTGAAGGTACGAATGCTATGGAGGAGCTGAGCTATGATATTTCTGTCGTTTCAAGCCTCGTGCGTCCTCACGGTGAAATCATGAGAGAAAGGTTAGAAGAACCTATGATTGCAGAGGCTCACTGGCAGGTTTTAACCAACTGCAAGGAAGTTGAGTTCTACTTGACATCGCATGAGAACCTGTATAGTGAGGCTTACCCGGAGTATGAAGAATGGGACCGTAGAAGATATTTTCTCAGTTATTTCTACCCATGGGTAAGAACGATCGTGATGTTTCATTGAACAAATTGCATGTTTGTTTTCCCAAAACATAACTCTAACATGTTATGTTGTATAGGTTTCTAAGTTGCACAGAGATGGAGACACCTACCTGAAACCGGAGGTTCTGAACTTGGCAAAGGGGCCACTACAATGCAAACTGTATTTGGCCTGCTCTGTCAATGGGGTGAAGTTTGTGGCATGGGACAAAGACAAAGATTTGAGAACACAAAATTCAGGGGTGATGGTGGAAACTTCAGATGCTAAGTACTGTGGGGTACTTGAACAAGTGGTAGAGCTGATATACGCTACTTGTATGCCAGTTGTGTTGTTTAAATGCAAGTGGTTTGACACCGACCCTGAAAATAGTGGAAGCACCAAGGTAGATATGGGTTTGCTCTCTGTGGACACGAACATCAGTTGGTATGAGGATTCCCCATTTTGTCTTGCACGCTCGGCGAGGCAAGTGTTTTACGTGGATGATCAGAAGGCGGGTGATGCTTGGAAAGTAGTTAATGTGATGTCCCATAGAAACGTGTATGATCCTCAAACTCTAGCAACTCGCGGAGATGATCTTACCAATGAGGTGGAAGAAGCTTATCAAGAGATTGGCCCAGTGATCTATTTCGAAAATTTGAACCTCGCCATTGATCTTGAAATGGAGGAAGAAGAAGAAGAAGACGATGATGATGAAGATGAAGATGTAGATGAAGATGAAGATGAACAAGAGGATGACGAAGATTAAAATGACGATGACGAAGGTTGATAATGTCTTTGGATTCCATAAATCATAGATTGTAATCGTTGTTTTTGTGAGACATGACGGTTATTTTCGTATGTGTATGACATGGTTGGTATCATGGCTTCTGAGACTATTTTTTTTGGTGCAATTTGTCATTAAGTTATGGTAAACAAGGCAATAACACATGCAAAGTGCTCTTTTTTAAAAAATCTGGATTTTTTCAGGCGACGGACAAATTAAATTCCCGTCGCCTGAGATTATTCAGCAGACGAACTTATTACTAGTACGTCTCCCCAATGAAGTGAATTTCTGCCCCATTTTGGCTTGAATAAAATTTCATTTTCCACCTTTATTTTCACCAAAATTTGAATTTCCGCCAAATTTTCAGGCGACGGACTAGTTAATTTCTCATCGCTTGAGATGTTTCAGTAGACGAACTTCTTATTAGTACGTCTCCCCAATACAAAAGTGAATTTTTGGAATAAAATTTCATTTCCCCCCTATATTTTCACCAAAATTTGAATTTCCACCAAATTTTCAGGCGACAATTTTTTTTAAAATGTTCATCGCCTGAACGTGTAGGATTTTAGTAACTCGGACTCCTCCCCTAACCCTTAGCCCCAAATCAATTTCATTATTTGCTCTCTCTCTCTCTCTCTCTCTCCGCCTCTCCTCTCGTCCCTCCTCCGCCTCTCCTCCGCCTCCTCCCTCTCCTTCGTGCTCTGTCCCTCCCTCTCGTCCCTCCTCCGCCTCCTCTCTCTCCTTCGTGCTCCGTCCCTCCCTCTCGTCCACTCCGGCCCCTTCTTCTCCGCTGAAAACCTAATCTCTCCCCATGCCTCCTAAATGCCGCCCAGTGAAGGGGAAAAAGAAGCAATCCTCGTCCACTCCGGCCCCGATTCCTCCACCTCTGCAATTACCGGAGCCCTTGCCCTCGAACTCAGCTGCTTCAGCGCCTCCGGCCCCGACTCTCCCACTCCCTCTGCAAACTCCCCCTCCCACTCCCTCTCCAAACCCGGCCCCGACTCCCACTCCCACTCCCACTCCCTCTCCAAACCCGGCCCCGACTCCTCCTGCCTCAGGGACTCCTACTCCCTCTCCCACTCCTATCTCTGCCCAATGGAAACCCTGCGCCATCCACGACCGTTTTCGGCGCCAACCCAGTAGCTACGTCATCAGGCGAGACCCCTCGCTCCATCCGTTGTCGTGGTTAGCACCTCTCTCTCCCTCTGTCAGATTCTGTAACATTGTATAAGGATTTAGGGTTTCAATTGTATAATGATTTCGGATTTAGGGTTTCAATTAGATTTAGGGTTTCTATTGAAACAGTTAGGGTTTCCAGGTGAAGCTCTTTGATTAATGTTGTTGTGTTGGTTCTGTGTTTGTTATGTGTTGATCTTTGCTTTGGAATTGTGTTTATTACTTCGTGATGCTCTAGATATGCTATTTTAGACTTATTTTTATCACAATATGCTGTAAATTTGGCTATATCACCATGAAAATGTTTTTATAGTCTCAGACTTGAAATATTTGACTTGTAACATGTTTTTATAGTCTTAGACTTGAAATATCTGTATCACTGCCATGTTTTTATAGTCTCGGAATTTTCTCTCATTCCATACCATTTTTTGATGTCTGGAATCTACTTGGTACATGCCACACTTCTGTACATGTAAATTCAATGCTGTTCCTATATACTCTATGGTTGCCTGGCTAGAAGTGTGTCAAAATTCATGTTGTTTGAGATGATCTTATGTATGTATGATTCAACTTCAACATATTCTTTTTTTGAATTCATTTTTGGCTGATTGCAAAAGCTTTAAGTTAGGTTCCATGTTGATCTACCTATTCTCAATACCTAATACCCTCTTATCAGCTTCATCAAATTGTCTTATTATTTGTTTGCCAATCTCAACTGTCTTATTTTTGTCTAATGTTATTTATCTCAACTTTCTTATTATTTGTTTGCCAATCTGCTTTACATGTACAGAAGTTGATCTACCTTTTGCTTGCCAATCTCAACTGTCCATGTTTGTTTCATTGTATCTACAAATGCAATCTTTATATTTTGATCTACCTTTTGCTTTTTTCATCCTTCTGTTTGTTTCATTGTATCTATTTAGTCCTTGTATATGATGAGACTGTTATCTGTGTGTACTTGTTGCATTTGATGGATTCTTTGTTTATATTTTGTTTATACATGGCCTGATTATAGTATTCTACAAATGCAGTCTTTATATTTTTCATCCTTTTGTTTGTTTCAATGATGATTCTGATATGTTCTAATGAATTTTAGGTAAATATCGTACCATCAAGAGTCACAAAACAGCACTCCTCAAGGCGGCAGCAGGGAAGAAGTTGAAGATCGAGTGGTCCTGCTTCCACAAGGGGCCTGGCCTCAAGCAACTGCATGACACCTTTGTCCAAGACATTGGGTGTGCTATCAGAGACAAAGTGTCGATGCTTGCATCAACATGGACCAAACTAACAAAGGAGCAACAGTCCCCCGTAAGAGATTACTTGAAGGTAGTTTACTTTTTTTATTATCTTTTACCTAAGTACTTATTACTTACAAGTACTTTTCTGTGTGATCTGTGTGATCTACATATATCTTTATAGTTTGATTTATCTATTTGACTGAGATTTAAGATGAATATCTCCTCAATAATGTGGTTTTATCTTTATAGTTTGATTTATCTATTTGACTGAGATCTACATATATCTTTATAGTTTGATTTATCTATTTATCTATTTGACTGAGATTTATCTTTATAGTTTGATTTATCTATTTATCTATTTGACTGAGATTTATCTTTATATTTTGATTTTTCTGTGTGGTCTGGATAGTTGATATATAAAAAATAATTTGGTTTTGTGCTTCACATCTATTCTGCTCTGAATTTTTTTTTTTGCTTGCTTGGCTGTTACTTATCTTCTGTCATGTGTGGATGTACTATGAGATTTGTTTGCTTCCTTCACAATATGCTTATCTACTGTTGCTTATCATCTATTTGCTCTGAATTTTTTTTGCTTGCTTATCTACTATGAGATTTGTTTGCTTGCTTGGCTGTTGCTTTTTTTTTTTTTTTTGCTTGCTTGGTTGTTGCTTATCTGATGTTGCTTATCTTCTATTCAAATTTTTTTTTTTCTGATATGGATGTGTAGATGTACTATGAGATTGACCCTGCAGTTGACTCATACGTGGAGAAGAAGAGTGGAAAAGCATATGGGGCCTGGAAACATGATTGTCATCAACACTTCCTGGAGTGGGGGGGGGGGGGGCGAGGACATACCACTTGAGTTTGTCTCTCGCCCTGAGCAATGGCGGTTCTTGGTCAGTGACTTCACAGACGAAGCGAGAATGATAATTTCTCATTAATTCTCTAACTTGTTTTTTTATTCGTCGTTTATCTTATTGTTTAACACTTGTGATTTCTGAATGACTTTTTTTTTACAGGCCCTGTGTGAGCGAAAAAAAAAAAACAGGACCAAGAACCCGAACCCCATGAATCATCACAATGGGTCCAAGCCCCCGAGCAGAAGAGCTCGTTGTTAAGGAAAAGCATCTGGCGGCATGGCTTAAGACAACCATAGAAGCTTACGAGGGGTGTCCGGGTGCGCAGGATGGACTGGTATGACCTTCTTTTTTTCTGTAATTTTTCCTAAGTACTTAGGTTTTACTTATATTATTGCATTTCTTATAAATCCTGTTAAAAAATTAATGATGATAAGCTAGGTAATACATGGTACTCTTATATAACTTAAATGCATGGTACTCTTATTTCTGTATGACTTTCTTATAATAATGCATTTCTTATAATAATGCTTTTCTGTATGAGTTTTACTTATAATAATGCATTTCTTATAATAATGCATTTCAGTCAAACCTAAGTATAATAATGCATTTCTGTATGACTTTCTTATTTGTATATGACTTTCTTATTTATGTATGACTTTACTTATAATAATGCATTCATTAGTGAATAGTTTTACTTATAATAATGAAAAGCTAGGTAAAAATTAATGATGATAAGATTTTATCTTGCCGACATCCCTTCTTCAAAATGTACCTTTGCACAAAGGGAAACCTTTGCACATGAACATTCATAAACACAAAATTCTGATTAAAAGTGAAAATTCCTTGTAATAGATCATATATTGGGTGACATTACTAATTCATAAGGGAATTCCCTTTTTCTGTCTATGCTACAAGTTCAGATGATACTTCTCATAAGGCGATGAGCAGCTTCCAAAATTAAGCCAGTAAAACCTGCAAAAAAAGAACAGGAAAGAAATGAAAAACTCAAGCAACACTATCATTTACCTGAAAGTTATAAAGGTAACTAAAATGTTTTTTGTGTTTCACAATAGTTAAAAATAAGATCGAGCTAGTGCTACTTCTGTATGCTCACAGAACCACAACAAAGTAGAAATAGCTAGTTGATTATTAAAACTCATGGCCTGATGTGCAAATACTTACAATATGTTCTAGTTCTTGGTCTTTTTTCTGAAGCTCACCCGTCAAGTCAATAAATTATAATCCTGAACCTAGAAGAAAATCATACAATCATGTTACTAATCTGCCTAGAAATAATTATAAATCAAACCATATAAATTTCCTAAGCTCTACATATTTTACCTTTGAGAAAACTAAGAATAATCAAATAACCTTGTCCTCCTTGTAACGGCTAGCAAATAGACCCTGGAAAAGAAGTTTTCATATGTTCAACTATGGGAATGAGTAATATTAGCAAGGAAATTCAAATGGATGAAATAAACACTTTAAATAAAATAGAGGGTTAAGGAGACAAATCACATTTACAATGGAATATAACTTAAGCATGACTCACAAAGTCACCAAAAAATACAACTCACATATTCTGTACTCGGTAGTTTTTACTTTTTAGAGGTTGTCTCTAAAATGCGACTAGAATCCCTACCGAAAACGAAGCACTTTGTCCAATCAGAAATCACCAAAAGCCTTGTCCTCCAACTTTCTTGTTTGTTGTGTGGAGAGAGATGAGTTAAGCTTCTCTTTTGAAAATGTAGGACTCCCGATGTTTACGTTGATCATTTTGCATAGACCGCAATCAAACCTTGCCTAAGTTTAGGTAGATTAAAAAAAGAGATGAATTAAGCTAAAGGTTGTCTTCACCTACAGTCCTATACTAAGCAAATAAGGAAACGTATTCCTGTATGATCTACAATTTCAAAACCAGTTTCCAGTAGTGAAATATTAACCAAATAAAAAAGAGAAAAGAAGCAAGGGAGACATAAATGATGATATTGTTACGCCTTACCATGGGTGATGCAGACACCAGCTCCAATGAGCCTACAATGAGTCAATAATTGAAAGTGAATGCCTCAATTTTAGGCCCATAAGCTGAAGACTAGAAATGAACCTGCAATTCAGCATGTAAAATATGTTTCACTGTTTTAGTTTACTACACGTCCAAAAACTCTCCAAATCTCAAATCTATATGATAGAGAGATTAGAAGGGCAATAAGAAGAAGAAATTAAAGAAAGAAAAATGTGCAACTACCCAATAAGACCAAATGCAATGAATCGATCATTGAAACCTGCCAAGTGCCAAGAAACTTCATCATCTTAAGGGAGAGTTTACCAAATAATTATTGATTATACAAATGATATTCATAATGGTACAACCAGCCTCCCTGCAAGTGATAGTGCATTATGAATCAAATAGCACACATTAAAAATGAAAGAAACTCATTAGCACATGGATTTGTAAATGAAAGAAACTCATTAGCACTTTACGGCATTATCATATTAATAATTCCTATCTTTTTTTTTTGTGGATCAGAAAATCTTGTCTTGGTATGATGTAAGCTACTGCATGCAACATAGTTAATTCAATCAACTTTTGATCTGTAAAAATGGATAATATATATATATATATATATATATATATATATATATATAGAGAGAGAGAGAGAGAGAGAGAGAGAGAGAGAGAGAGGATGGTTCATGGGTACTCATGCCTTATTGTGTAACATGAGAACACATCTAGGCCATTGATTGAGTGAAATGAATGGCTGAGATTAATATGCAATTTTCTTTTTTTTTTAATTGAGAAAATGGTGGGACCCACCAATAATTCTACTTCACTCTCCTTTTTAGCGTGCGTGGATTTGTTTTGGGTTTTGTGGAGCTGGGTTTTTTTCCTTTGAATTATTCAGTTGTATCGCCAAATTATTTGATCGTAACTTTAAATTATTCAGTTGTATCGCCAAATTATTCGATCGTATCAATTGATTATGCGATGATATCGATGAACTTTTCTAAACGGTTAGCACCCTGAAAACGCCCTGAACTTTTATTCGACGGTATCGCTTGATTATTCGATGATATAGTTTGATTATTCGATGGTATTGATTAATTATTTGATGACATCTCTTTTAACTAAAAATTATTCGGTGGTATTGCTTGATTATTCGATGGTAAAGCTGGATTATTCGATGGTATAACGATATTATTCGATAGTGCAACCACTCACAAAACCAATTAACAAAACCAATTGAAAGCATCAAGAACGAAAATGTAACTCAATTGAAAGCATCAGGAACGAAACCAGATCCAATTACAAAATCTCACACATATGGCTGCAATTGAAGCCGTCCGAGGTACATTTTGAACCCAGATCCAGTGAAAACTATGCCTACAACCCGAATTGAAAGCATTAGGAATGAAACCCTTACCAGCACAAATCGCCAACTGCAAAACCACCATAGGGAGTCGCCCATGGCTATTGCCTCGTCAAGAGGTGCGATCGACGACAGGATTGGTCTTCAGTGGGCTCAACGACGGTTGTGAGAGTGAGTGCACGAGAGCAGGGAGAGCGAGGGCACGAGAGCAGGGAGAGCGAGATCGAGAGAGGGGGCGTTTGAAGGTGGGGCGATCGATGGCATCGCGGAATTTTGGGCTCCCAGCGGCGTTTGAAGGTGGGGTGATCGAGAGAGGGGGAGGGAGATCGAGTTGCAGGAGGCCCTGGCAGCAGCGCTCGACATCGAATTCGAGATCTGAAGGAGAAACCTCCCAGCAGCGCTCGACAATTAGTTTTGGGCTCGCAGCGGCGTCGTTGGCATCACGGGGGAAAGAGATCGAGTTCCATCGTCGATGACCAGGGGGAGCCACCCTTGGAGGCCGGAAGGCGATGAGATCTGAAGGAGAAACCTCTGTTCAGAGGGATATGTAATGGAGTCGGCACTCGCCAAACCTAAAAACTGATTGAAAGATGTGGGTAATGGGGGCAACACGCGCTTGATATATGGGATTGGGCTTCTTTTCCCCTATTTTTTTATAAAATCCAACCCAATACATGGCACAATCTTGGCCATTTATGTTCTTTAAATCAACGGCCCAGATGTGTTCTCATGTTACACAATAAGAGGTGAGTACATATGCTCTATCCTCTATATATATATATATATATATATATATATATATATATATATATATTGTGGGTTTTTTTTCTCAACCTGTTTCTTGAAATTTAATGAAGTACGGTACAATCAGAAGGTATCTCGCACACACAAGCCTACCAACAAGTCCCATTAACATTGAAAATTCAGCAAAACATGGAAAATTCGATCTGAAGGTTTTTTTTTCTATTTTAATGAAGCCCTATTAACCTATAAAATTCAACAGAACATCCAATTTTAAATCTCATACACACAAGCCTACCAAAAGTTATCACCAATTCAATAAATTAGCAACCTAGAAGGGAATAGGGAGAACACATACCTGCACTTACCTGAGGCGAATTCGAAATCTTAATAGTATGCAGAGATGCACAGTAGAACAATGGTGGCCTGAGCAAAGATACATCAGATGGGGCTGCAAGAAAGGCCGAGACGCGCCAGATAATCAAGCGGGAGGAGGAGCGAAGCCGGAAGAACTCTCCCTCGAGTTCTTCTTTGCTCGCAGATTGGATCTCGAGCTCAATAATCGCTCCCAGTATGGATCGCACTCAAGGTATCTCTCTGCCGAAGCTTTTTGCGTTAAGGACTTGTCAGCCATGGAAGCTCCCTCGAGCTCTCACGAACAACCGATCTGAGATCGGTCACCGTCTCTCAAACCCTAATTTCTCTCGCTCTTGACGGCATAGTGGATGATTGGATAAAGAGAAGCGACCGAGTGCCAGCGGGTAGCCGGGTAGGGTCCCTTTCTTTTCTTTTCTTTTTTTTTTAAAAAAAAAACTAGTGATTCACAAAAAAATTTAACGGGGTGCCGTCGCTTAGCCCGTGGCAAAAACAGCCCATTGGCGATGGCAAAATTACGCCATTGCTAACTAGTGTAGCAAAAAGAATTTTTTTTTGTAGTGGGAATTATATAAAATTTCGTCTCCTGAACACTCCAGCTACAGACATACAACTGAGAATGCATCTTTAGACTTCACTCAGGAGACAAAATAATTCTATGTCCGTCTCCTGAAACTATCTAAGCGACGAAACATAAAGGAAATGGTCATCACCTGGATTCTTTCATAGCTATATGGACCGACTCAAGCGACGAACTTATAACACTAAACTCGTCGCCTGAGTCTTAATGGGCGGGCCTAGATAGACCTTGGCCTTTGACAACATCATCAATCGACGAACACATTTTCCGTCGCCCAAGTTAACTCCACCGACGAACATACAGATGCTCGTCGACTGAATGGTGAAAGGATGAAAGTCACCCGACCACAACTCAGGCGACGGAAGTTCGTCGCCTGAGTTGTCAGAGGGCGAAAATCCCATTTCAGGCGACGACCTTGGTCCGTCGTCCGAAAGGCAATCTGGCGTAGTGTGGTCAAACGAGTAGCATTTGAGAGTCCATTAAGGCAGGTTTATCGGTCGATTATAAGTATCGATACTAACAAAAATAATAATTAAATAATGAAACCATTGCAAGTATCGCTTGTAGGGATACTTCTCCTAGTATCCTGACAAGTATCGATTGCATTAATGGGAAAACAGTATCCGGCCAGACTTTCATTTTTTTTTCCGTAAAAAATGCTCAAAACGACGTCGTGGTATGCCATATACCCAAGAACCGAGTCGTTTCACATTGCATGCAGCAGCAAACATTTGCAGTGCAACAGGGTCACGTGTCGCATGATGATAGGTTGGAGAGGGGACGGCTGGGATCATCTTGTCCTGGACGGTTGAGATCGAAGCTGGTGGGTGATTTTTAACGTAATTTTCGACAATGAAAATGTAAAAAAAACAAAAAAACAAATTATACCAAAATACTAGATTCATTTTTCTCTATACATAGACATCCACTTTGACTATGTTTAATTATATTTTTTAAAAACATATTTTTGTTCGAATTATATTGTATGTAATAATACCTAAAAATTATTTTTAATTATATTTCATTAACTTTGAATATTAGTAATAATATTTTTTAACAGAAAATAAATATTATAAATTAATCTGGATTGGAGAAATTGAGTCGAGAGAAGTATAATCGTAAATTGATTTGGTAGGAAAAAATGAAAATAATTAAAGGAGAGGAGTATAATTGTAAATTGAATTGATAAGAAAAGATGAATTTTGGGATACTACGGATGATATTGATAAAGTGGGTAAAGTGAGAATAAGATACTAGGATGATGTGGCGGAAATAGAATAATAAAATATTAGTATTTCTAGTATCCCTGGTATCCGTTGATAAACATGGCCTTATGACACACTTTCCACAAAAAATTTTAAAAAAAATGAAGTATATAGTTTAATGGTTTGAAATGGATTATATTTTCAAATTAGTTACATAAAAATACATCAATTTTGTACTATGAATTAGATTATGTAGGGGAAACATAAATTGAAGCAATTTAACCATAAAGAATAATTAAGCATATAATTTTTGGTACGTAGTTTAATTCTTAAGTCAAGTCAAACTCCATAAAGCATAAACCAACATAATACAATTTCATAGACAACTAAAATTACATAAATACTAGCACCATGGTCATGGAGCTGCCGAGCTCTCACGCACGATAGATGTGGACGCGATAAGTCATGGAGCTCCGATCAGTGAGCTCAAACACACAGACGTCCCCGACTTGAAGACCATTGTCGAGAGCAAAGTCTTTCCAACCGGTGGTGATCACGGCACCGGTGACTTTGTGGGTCCTGAAGTTAATTACCCAGCTGCTGATCTCATCATCATCATCACCCACAACATGTTCCTCGGCCAACTCGAGGAGCAGCACGTTGCTCCTCGCCCCCAACAAGTACCATTTGGCATGCCTTAGCGGAACCGACTACAAATATTACACAAAAAAGGTTTCAATTTTAGGGCTGCATTTGGTATAAATTTTTGAAAGATTAACGAAAACAAGATGAATACATACAGTGGCGGATCCTGAAGTGTTTACTTGAGAGGGCGAAAAATTAATCTCTATTTTTTTTCAAAAAAACATCAATATTTGAAGTTTTCATGTTCAATTATAGTATTAAATTATAAAGTTTAACAAATGATGAGTATGATAGACATGTATTAATTTGGTAAATAATGTGAAAAACAATTTATATCGTTTCAGTTATTGAATTTGAGCTTATAATATGTCAAATCGAAGCTATCGACGAGAGGAATATGTATATTAAATTTCATTTTTGATTTGGGGGGCGACTGCCGCCCCCGATCCTTTAAAGGATCCGCCCCTGAATACATACCATGTGGTAAGAGCCATTCAAATACGTTTCGCGCATATTCACGAGGAAGTAAGGATTGTCGCTCCAAAAAGCCTTGGCTCGTTCTTTAGCTCTAATAATCCCTACAAAAAATCATTAATTAACTAAGAGTGTTAATTTATATGATACGTAGTAGTTAATAAATAAATCTCTTAATGGCAACGTACCTTGGCTATTAATGTCTTCATCATTTTCGTCGTTGACCACGAAAGATGTGGACCCAGAATGCATTAGCTTTCCTTGTCGATGAGCTCGAAGACACAGGCGTCTCCGACTGACAGGCCATTTTCGATGGCGAAGCCCTTCCATCCGGCACTGAGTATTGTTTTCAAAATCTTTCTCCTAGGGAAGTATTCTGTTAGGCTCCTAGATGTTCTACCATGGATGATTGAGAGGAAAGAGAGATCAGGAGGGAAGGAGAGCGAGAGGAAGAAGAAGGTAGGAGGAACTGGATTCTGTATTCATTCATCGATGCCTATCCATTACACTTTACATGTATTTATAAACCTAAGCCCACTTTCCTATTTATTACACTTATTACCCTTAATATCTAGTTCCTAACATTACTCTCCTCCTATAAAGCTTTGTCCTCAAAGCCTATATATCAAAGGTAAAAAGTACCCAAATGATTCAACTATATGGAACTATCAAAGTAGCAAGTAAACCCTTCTCATGACACTAAAACAGTACAAAAAGAAGAAGATGCAGTGATGATGTTTTCTTGAGCTCCATGAAGCCACTTTGGTGTTGCTCCTGAAATTACCACTTGAATTCACATTTGTTGAGCTGCTGGAATTGCAGCAACTTTGCACAAATTGGATTATTAAACCACCTGCAGCCCTCTTGAAGTTACCCCACATCAGCCTTCACTTGCCTTAACCCTCACTCCCTCTTAATTGTAGGCTTCCAATAGTCACACCATGAGCAAATGAACTCCTCCAGCTAGTGCATTTAGCCATTGAAAACTGAATTCAACAAATCTCTCAAAAGCTGCAGCATAACTGCCATTTTAAGCTTGCAATTCAGCACATGTATTCCAAGCAACAAAAACAGTAGCTAATTCAGCAACTAAATCCAGGCACAAGACAATTGCCTCAATATCACCAGCAAGTGTCTAGGCAACATTCAGTACCAAGCTCCTGCGAAGACACTTCAAACACCATGCTCATTCAGCTATGACAGTATGAACAAGATTAGCTGTTGTGCTTGTAATCATTCCCCAAAACTATCCAGCAGTAGCTTCCCCAATTAAGGGTTCCACCTGGATCAAAAAACAAAATTTCCTGATAGTAGCTGCTTTGGAAAATCAGTAACTTGAACAATGTTGAATCTTCTTCTGTCATATGGAAAAGAAGTACCCATACAAGCTAACACCCATTGTGTATTGACATGGGTTGTAGCAGATTCTCCTATGTCAAATAGTGTCAAGACTACCTCATCTTTGATGAACTTGAAACTGTACACGACATCATTGACGATACCTGGATCAAACACAAGTCCAACCCCACTGCTTGCCTCTAAAACCGAAACCCCATAGCTAATTCCTACACTACACGGGTTGAACGATTCGAATCTGCTGGGAATTCCCACACATTCACTCAATTTCATCCCAACACCCAGCATCATCTTCTCCATCCCAAATGAATTCACATTATGCCAACCACCAGGGTCGAAAATAACCAGGTAACAATTGCAATTAGTACCCCAAGCCAACTTGCCCAGGCCATGCATTTTATCGAACATGTTGTATGCGACTGCCAATCTTTCAAAAACCTTGCCAATTTCTTCTGGGATTACTCTACCGGGATCAAATTTGGCAAAAGACACCTGATACTCAGTTGGAACTTTCAACAATCCAATTGAAGCAACCCCAAATTCAGTAAATTTTTTCAAGATCTCACCAATGCCGAATGGATTCTCATTCTCAACACAAATTTCATCTTCTTTAGCTACTTTCTCCAATGCAAATTCAAGTTCTGGTTCTAGTGCAGATTCGACAGTAAACGAGAGTTCAGAGGTTACCTTGGAAGTCTTAAACCACGTTCCCTGTTTCACGAGATTCTCGTCGGATTCTTGGTTCATGTCGTTGGGCAGATTTGTGATTTCCTTGACCTGTGCTAACTCTGTTGCGTCTTTTTCGGCTAGTTCAGGCTCCGAATCCCCAAGAACACCATCCGCAAGCATCTTGAGCCCCCGATCAGCACTCTCTCGAATCGTTTGCCCCTCTCCAAGAACATCGAATGTCGTCGACGTTGAATTAGGGATTTCCGTTTCTGTCAGAGTGGAAATCGACGAATTTGGTTTCAGATTCGGCTGCTGTGCCCGTTCTTGAGTTGCGGGTTTGTTGTGAAGCGCAGTCAATTTCATGGCCTCCTCCAATTCCTTCGGCCTGCCCAATTTTACTAGGGATCTGATTTCCCCATTCAGGCCGTTGGTGTAGCACCAAATGAAATACGAATCACGCAGATACGGATTGATGGACAGCAACCATAATCGGAGTTCCACAAACCGCTCATTGTAATCCTCGAGGCTATCCTCTTGACTGAGGTTGTTGAATTCTTCAAGAAGCTTCATAGCTCGGCTTGGTTGGGGTTGCTTTCAATCGGCACCTTCAGCCATTCCTGGACAGGTCGGAAGGTCAACAAGCTCTGATACCAATTTGTTAGGCTCCTAGATGTTCTACCATGGATGATTGAGAGGAAAGAGAGATCAGAAGGAGGGAAGGAGAGTGAGAGGAAGAAGAAGGTAGGAGGAACTGAATTCTGTATTCATTCATCGATGCCTATCCATTACACTTTACATGTATTTATAAACCTAAGCCCACTTTCCTATTTATTACACTTATTACCCTTAATATCTAGTTCCTAACATATTCGGTAAGGGCATTAACCCGCCAGGTTTTCCCATTGGGATCAACCTTCAGCTCCACCTCAAACTGTACCCCTTTGCGCAACGCCATGTGCACTTTAGAGTACGAAGACGGCACCAACGACATACGAGTATATGCTAATCAATTATCAATGTATGTATATGTAACCGAAAGTTGGGTCATGTCTATTTTATGAACAAATAGGTAGAATGCATACCACACGATAACAGATCTTCAGATTTGATTGGCGCATTGGAACGACGAAATAAGGGTTGTTGGATTCGAAAGCCTGTGCTCTTTGTAGAGGATCCACGATCTCATCTTCACCTGCATTATTCAATTGGAGGGAAATTTTTAGCCAATTAAGCGTATCACCAAATCTTGATTAAGATATGGTTACTTAATTAGTAATTACCTAGGTTGTCCTCATGAGTTGGGTTGAACTTTGAATAGGCAATCTCAGATCCAGATGTGTCGAAGATAAGGACATAAAATCGGGAGTTGCCTTCATATCGGAAGACTAGGAAAGATCCTAGTCCGAGGAAGAAGTGGGCTGCGAACTCCTCCCACCCGTCATCGAACCAAAGGTGGGCATCGTCGTCGATTGTGAGACCCACTCTGCGTTCTTCGCCTTCTGGAGTTTTGAGGAAAGCGTGGTCTAGTAAGGTTCTCCCATGCTCCTCTATGAATGTCGGTGGAATCCTCTTCAAAAACATTATCAAGGTAGAGATAAAAAACCGGAAGATAGATGGATAAATGTAGATAAGGAGATCGAATGGATGAATATGATCGATGGATTGACTTACGAGCTGGTGAAGCTGGAGGGGAGGAGAAAGGATGATGGTGAAGAATTGGGGCTTCATGGCATCACCATTAGAAGATCAGAGCTCGCCATTTGCAGATTAACGACTAATTAGTTTCAAAGCTGTAATCTTGGTTATACGCAGCAAATGAGTTTCTGCACAGATGGAGCTTATGAGAAAGAAGGAAAAAAAGTTTGTTGTTTATACGATTTATGCAGTAAATCCTTGAGCCTATGAGAAAGAATGAGTTTCTGCAGTGAAAACCACATGTTGAAACAGATGGACCTCATTTGATTTGTTCCATTTGCAACCCTAAAAAATGAGTAAACAACTCCTTAATTTTACTTATGCAGTACTGCTTCAATTCAAGAAGCCCATATAGCCTATTAGCCTCTGACAATGAATGAATCCAAACTAGAAAGCAAGCATCTTTTCAAGTATGGCGATTTATCCATTGAGCACAAATTCGATCATAGCATTTTTTTCCCTGAGACCTAACTATATATATCAGTGACTAAAGAGAAACTAAATCTCACCTACGGGTCGATCACGGAGAGATACAGTCAGAAGACCACAAAATTCGACAGAAATCAAACTTAAGAGAACCAATAAGTCACTCCACAATCAGCATTAAAACGTACGGAATTGAACAAACAACATCAATCAAGGTCCAACAAAAGGAAGAAATCAGCAAATCACAGAGAAATAAGAAAACAATAGGAACAAGGAAAACGGGAAATGAAGAAGCAGAGAAATTAACCTGGAAATACCGAGGCCGGAAAGGCGAGGTGGTGGTGGAGAAACACTACAAGACTGGGAATCAGGAAGCTACCAATACCATGGAGGTGAGAGGGGATGAATAAGGAGCTAACGTTCAAATAGGATAAAGTACGTAATGGGATCGATCGACCATCTTTAATTAGCGTTTGCCTTATTTGGAAAGGGTTTTGTTTCTTTGCAACAAAAAGCAGCTGCATATATTTATCAACTCCATTGAGTATTATAAGACAGATAAGGAAACTGTCTGTATATATATGTACTGATATTGGATCTCTTCAGATCCAATTTTATGATTCGTTTCAGATAAAGCAATTCAAACGGGATGTTCAATTTCTTCCATATGCATCTTCATCCTTAATTTTTCTTATTACATGAGGTGAGGTGAGATGAGACACCCTTTACTTGTGTTGTTGATATACTTGAGGAGTTGAGGTAAATATTTTAGTTTAATGGGTTAAAGACTTTAGTTGATTTTGAATTTCAACAATGCATTTTATTTTGAAATTAGTTATATAAAGATACATTTAAACTCTATAAAATATATCTTGGTGTTTTTTTTTTTTTGTTTTTTTTTATAAGGAAATAATTCGAGAACCAGACAGGCCTGGACTCTCGAGAGACCGACAAAATCGGCAGACGGCGAACCGTCAAACATACAACAAAATAAAAGGAAAACGGTGCAATACAAGAACTAGCAAACAAACAGCCCAAGCCGACCAAACAATCCTAATCCTAAGAAGCAGAGGACAACGTAGACTAAACCCGGAGCTAAGCACCACCAAGAGATGATACCGCTTGCCAGCGGTACATCAGGATTTCCTGTGGGCGATGAAGACGAACCTCCAAGGAAGTTTTCGAAACACGGAGTCACCTCGATGCACACCGCCACGACCCTAGCCAGACCCGACACCGGACGCCAGAGCCCAAACTCAGACCAGGACAATCAAGAAGAACCGAAAACGCCGCCGAAAACCACCCTCGTAGAAAACGCACCAAACAGCCCCATTGGGATTTTATCAAAAACCATACGGAATTTTCTGACCCTTTCGGTTGAGTTTACTCGATGTAATTTATTTAACTACTCCGTATATATTATCTAATTTTGAATATTATCTATATATATAAATAATATATAAATAAATAAATAATTTAATTAATTTACGGGTAGACTAGGACAATCAGACGCCAGAGCCCCAACTCAGATTAGGACAATCAAGAAGAACCGAAAACGCCGCTGAAAACCACCCTCGTAGAAAACGCACCAAATAGCCCCATTGGGATTTTATCAAAAACCATACAGAATTTTCTGACCCTTTCAGTTGAGTTTACTCGATGTAATTTATTTAACTACTCCGTATATATTATCTAATTTTGTATATTATCTATATATATATATATATATATATATATATAAATAAATAATTTAATTAATTTACGGGTAGACTACGGGCCCAAGGAGAAGCCTTGGGCCCAAAGCACTAAATTACAGGTCATCACGGGCCCACGGCGAGAAGCAAGCAAACAAGATAAGGGAAGCCAGAAAACACCGAGGCCGGACACACGGAAAACACAGTGGGAGGACCAGATCCGCGAGAGGGGACGCCGGAAAACACCGAGGCGGCACCGGATTTGCCAGGACCACCTCACCCGAGACGAAAGGACTCCGAGCCAGGTGAAGAGGAGAGGGTGAGGGCGGGGGGAAAGAGACCCGTAGAAATCAACGGGGGAAGGCCAATCCACACCGGGGACGGCGCCGGAGCAACCACAACACCCAGACCTGAAATAAAGGGGATTCCGAGGAGGGGGGAGAGGGGGGAGATAGACCCTGAGAATCGACGGGGAGAGGCCAAGCGACACCCCAGGCAGCGCCGGAAGGAGCAAGAGCAACCCCAGGACGGAAAACGTCGAGGAAAGGGAGAGGAGAGTGTGGGCGGGGGGTTGAGGCCCGAGGAACCGACAGGGAGGAACCCAACACCACCCAGAGCCGCGATCGACGACGCCGAGGACGGAAAGGACCCATCGCCACCGCGGTCCGTCACGGCTGTTTTTAAGGCCTCCGAGGAGGATTTAGAAGCCTTCGAAGAGGTGGTTGTAACCTCCGAAGAGGTTTCCGAGCAGATGTCGGAGTTTTGGTCATTGGTACCGGCCCCTATTATCTTCGAACAGTAAACGCCCAATAATAATTTTATGTATTTCTCTTCACAATAATTTTATACTTTGTTCTTTTACCTTGAAATTTAATATTCACTTTATCTATTTTTCACTCTTTTTCCTACCTTATTAACTTTATATATTTTTCACTCTTTTTCTTACCCTGAAAAAAGGAGGATGGGAGACATGTTATGTCGTATTTTATGTTATTAGATTCTTAAATGTCACCATAAATGTGTCACCAATAAAAATGTCATCAATCAATTGTAATCAAATTTCATGCTCATATGTGATCAATTGTATAAAAATATTATCAGAAAAAATTATCATCAACAAACAATGTCATCACAAATGATTTTGATCAATGAGGTGTAATAAAAAATGTCATCAAATAATAAAAGTCATTATTAAAAGATGTCATCAATGAAGTTAAACATATTTTATGCCCTTGTGTCATCAATTATATAAAAAATATAATAAAAATGTCACCACAAATTATTGCATCAATGAAGTGTAATTACAAATAAATCATCAGTGAATAAAAGTAGAATCAATGGAAATATATTGATTTACAATTGATTAATTAAAAAAGTTGCATCAAACGATTTGATTAAAAAGTGGCATCAAATAATTATATTAAAAAAATAGCACCAAAACACTACTTTTGAAAAAGTAAAAATGTCATGAGAAATGACATCAAAACACTATGGGTTCGTATGGGACGGAGTTAATAAACTGACTAAAATTATAAACAAGGTAAAATTTATAAACTGTTGGTAAAAGTAGTTAAAATTTTAAACTGCAATATAAGCTGCGTATGGGGCACAAGTGTTTTAATTTTGATATATGAATTTAGTAGTTGTGAAAAGGGTGTTTTGATTTTTTTAGCATAATAATTTGGGATAACCTTGATAAATTTTACAACAATGAACAATCCTACAATTACACATACAAATATCTGCGATGACTACGTCGTAATAAGGGTGGTTAATCATCGAATAGTAGACAATTTTTACAACAATAGACACTAGTCTCTTCGTATTCCTCTCTCTTTCTCCCTCATTGCAACCATCTTCGGGACCTTCGACCGGAATTATACCAATACCAACTACCCACCGCCTTGCTTTCTCTTATGTCAACCTCTGCATTTCTTCACTCAACCACATGACGTCTCGCCTCTGTTCCACCTCTTCCATGACCACCACACCCATGTACCGGTGCTTGTCCTCTCCTCAACATCTCCAATTCTCCATCAATCTCCATCGCGACGTCGACGACCCGTTTCTTTCCCGGACATCCAAGACATACCCTCACCGATCATACTTAATTCCGAGTCAGATCTAGCTAATTGCAGTTCTAGATCTAACTAATTAAAATTAAAATTCCCCTTATTGATGCTTAATTGAGGTTGGGGAAGGTGATGCGCTTCTTGACGATGACGCCAGGGAAACGCCTATTCCGTATTTTGTTCTCCTCCTTGCCGGAGCTCCTTTACTATTCCCAATTGTGGAAGATACAAAGACAGGGAACGAGGGAGGAGAAGTCAGAACTCAGAGGTTTAACCTGTTTTTGACTTATTTTGCCTCCCGTACCTCAATTAAACCGACTTATAATTTTAACAGCTAAAAGTTCTTATTTTTAACCGGTTGAATCTGTCTGCCATACACAGCCTATGTGATGCCAAAAAAAACGACATAAAAAAAGTGACATCGATGGTCAACGGTAAAAAATGACATCACAAAAAAATCATCATAAAATTAAAAAAAATAACGCCATGCCAAATAAATGACTTTAAAAAGTGGCATCAGTAATCATCGGTAAAAAAATACATAGCATCACAAAAAAAAGCATCATAAAAAAATTAGATAAAAATAATAATATGAATAAGTCGATCAAGTGTTGACTGGTCAATTGACCATTAATAATCTATATGGAGGAGGTACATTCCCACCTAGACCTGTCAAAACACAATTTGACCCGGTGACCCGATCCGACCGACCCGAAAAATTTCCGACCCAAACCCGAAAATTTTGACCCGAAATTTTTTTTCGATCCAAACCCGAAAAATCCGAAATTTTCCGGATAATCTAAGTTTCGACCCGGTGACCTGATTGACCCGGTAATTTTGACCCGATTGACCCGGTTGATTTATAATTATATATAATTAATTTTTTATATATATAATTAAAATTTATCACAAAATTATCAAATAATAATTTTTTTAATTTAAAAAAGAAAAAATTGACCCAAACCCGAAATCGACCCGAACCCGACCCGAAACCCGATCAAACCCGAGTTCGAGTCAACCCGAAAAACCCGAAACCCGTTTTACCCAAGACCCGTTTTATCCAAAACCCGAAGTGACCCGACCCGAATGACCCGTTTGACTGGTCTATTCCCACCTAATTTTTTTTTAAGAGGCTAATTGACTAATTGAATTTTCATAAAGCTTTAATCACCCAATAAACAAAGGATAGATATGGAGTACGTTTTATATGAGGGAATATAGCAACAACCATAGGATATTGTAGGGTGGGCACGGGACGGGACGGAACGGGATTGAGTCGGGACGGGACTCGTCCCGCGAAATTTTTACGGGACGGGATTGATACTTTTTTTTGGGACGGGATGGTGTCTGGACGGGACGGGATCGGGACGGGACGGGCCTTGTCCCGCATATAAAAATAATAAAATATTATATAAATTTGCAAAGTGAAAAATGTTTTCATAATTCATTATTTTATATAATATGTTGAATACGGTATTCTTCTCAACTATATTATTTAATAATAATAATAATAATAATAATAATAATAATAATAATAATAATAATAATAATAATAATAATAATATTAATATTATAATACTATTATTAATTCATACAATGATTGTATAATTAATTATAATGTTCAACATATTTGGCTACATTATCTTACTAGATCAGGAAGGAAAGGAATTGAGACGAGATTCACCAGATATTGTCTCATTATAGATTGATAGTTGGGAAGAATACCGTATTTAATTAGCTATTTGCCTCTTGTAACTCTAAATGGGTATAATAATAATAATAATAATAATAATAATAATAATAATAATAATAATAATAATAATAATAATAATAATAATAATAATAATAATAATAATAATAATAAAGTCTTTATTATAATAAAAAAAATTAATAATAATAATCCCACGTTGTAATTAAAAATAAAATAAAATAATATTACTTATTTTTATTGTTATTATTATAAAATAATTATACTTTACAAGAAAAAATTATAATATGATATAATAATAATAATAATAATAATAATTTTATTATAAATTAATAATATTATTAAATTATATTATAATATTATATATTATTATTATTATTATAAATTGAAAATTATTTTTATAGTTATAAATAATATTTGCTCAAATAATAATAATATTGTTATTATAAATAATTATTATTATTATTATTATAAATGGAAGATTATGATTATAATTATAATTATAATATTTGCTCAAAATTATAATACTAATAATATATTATTATTATTCTATAATATTATAATATTATTATTATTATTATAAAATTTATTATTATTATTATTATTATTATATACGGGACGGGATGGGATTTGCGGGATCCCACCGGGATCGTCACGCGTTTCGTCCCGCACAATTTTTGCGGGACGGGATACGCTATTTTGTCCTAAATCCCACCGGAATCGGAACGGGATCGGGATTTGTGCCCACCCCTAGGATATTGTACGACGAGTGAAACAAAAGGGAAATTTACATAAAACCACCCGCTAAATGTAGTCCCTTACACTTAATCACCCATTAAATAAAAAATTACAGAAAACCACCCATTAAATAGGTTTTGTTTTCAAATCATCACCCGTGGTCTATTTTTATTAGGTTTTTGTCAAATATATATGATAATACATTATTTTAAGTTTTATATTTAACTTAAAATCTCAAATACATATCAAAATATATTTGATTAAATTTTTTAAAAAATATTTTTTAAGAACTTGATGTATATATGAACAAATTTATCTATTTTATTCCTAAAAATGGTTATAAATTTTTTAGACTTCTTTTTTAATCAAAATTAAAAATAAGTTTATAAGTCATTAGCATTGTTTAAATTTAATAATTATTTTGATACTAATAATTAATTTCTCATTTTCTTTCATATTTGTAAACGCCTATACTATATAATAAAAATGAAAAAAAAATCTAAAGATTGTTTAAATAATATTTTTCTAGGCTCAAAAGTATTATTTATTAAATGTATCTTTATTAAAATTTGTTTGACTTTTTAAATAAAATTAAATAATATTTTCCACATTTAGAACCTCTGCCCTTCAAATAAATTTAAAATTTGTACACGTTTTTTCCCCTAATAGTAGTATATTAATATAAGTGTTTACGCCTACAATAAATATAATTTAAATATATTCAAGTTTAAACTTTAAATTTTAAGTATAAAATATTAAAATATACTATATTTAATGGAATTATGTGGTGGGTGGTGATTTGAAAACAAAACCCATTTAATGGATGGTTTTATGTAATTTCGTTTTTAGTTGGTCGTTAAGTGTAAAATGATATATATAATGGGTGGTTTTCTGTAAATTTCCCGAAATAAAATTGCAGTTTTTGGCTTTCAAACGGTCATTTGTCACGCAAACACTCAAATCACATTATGGATTATGATCACCCACTCTCCTTAGTACTTCACATCAGATAAAGCTGCCGCCAAATTCAATTGAAATTCAATTGGGTCTTCATATGGGCTTTAGGCAAGATTAAAAAACGACTATTGTCAAGACCATTTCAATTAAATTGCACGTAAGTCCTTTTTATTTTTTCAATCAAAGTGTAAACGCGGACGAATTCTCCAAGTCAGGGAAACGGATTAGGGTTTTGAGGGAATTCAACTCAATTCAATCTGGGATTTGATATGGAGGAAGAGGATTCAATCGATCAATTAACACATCCTAATCATCTGATCGATCCACCTTAGATACCTCAGTACCCCACCTCCAATGGTGGATGGATACCAACTCCTCTCCCTCCTCATCCTACTCCTCCCCATCTCTCTTCTCGCCCTCCTCTACTTCATCGTCCGCCCTCGCCCCGCACGTCAAGATCCCCATCGAGAGCCGCCACGTCTTCATCACTGGCGGATACAACGTCATCGCCCTCGCCCTCGCCGCCGCACCGCCTTTGAGGGCACTAGCCACTAGAGTCTCCATTCTTGCCCCGCAACCAGTCCAAGCTCAACGAGGCTAAGGAGGCCATCCGTGCGCCTTATCACCGGCGTCAACGCTTTGCAGTCTTCAGCGACGGTGGATCCAGCGACATCGACCTTGCCCTCCGCGCCTCCTCTAAGGGCGTCGGAGTCTCTATCTCGCTCGCAGCCAGTCCAAGCGCACTCGAGGAGGGCCAAGGAGGCCATCCGCCTCGCCACCGGCGTCGATGAACAGCGAATCAACTTAACAAAGGGTTCCGCCGATGCCCTGTGCTTACATTCTCAAATCAAATTAACAAATGATTGGCCTCGCCACCACACCACCGGTGTAATGCCAATTTTGAAAAGTTTGTTAAGTTGATTTTGAAAAGTTGATTAACAACAAATTGTTCACTTTGTTAATGAATTGATTTAAGGATTCGATGAATAGCGAATTGATTGAAGGGTTTGATTAACAGCAAATTGATTGAAATTTGTTGATTTGTTGACGAATTCAGTAGTGTATGAATTTAGGGTAAATTGATTCGCAGGGTAGATGGAGAGTTTTGAGCATATTTGCAATTTGCTTGGAAAAAATGAGAAGGGCGAGTGTGCAATTTAATTGAAACTGTCTTGACAATAGTCATTCTGAAATCTTGCCTAAAGCCTCACTCTTGGATCTTTTGCAGAAAATGCCTTTAAATTAGGGAATTTATAAAAGATCACCCCTAATTTAGGAAATTATAAGAAACTAGTTATGGATTAGTTTTTGTTTCAAATCACCACATGTTATGCCGTAATGGTCCTAATCTGCATAAAAATATCATCTTATTTTAAAGTGCGTTAGTTTATTCATACTATAATTATAATGAGGTTAACTAAGAGGTGCGTTTGATGCAACTTTTTTAACTAAGAGGTGGGAAGTCAGGTCTTACATAGGAGTCAATGACGGCCAGATAAGGGCCGCGGGGCGTCTCGCCGAAATGCTTCCCCTCTTTGTCGCCTTGGCCACGGGGCGGCTCAGTGACAACTTGTTCGTCATCCTCTCCACTGATTGTGTACTCCTCCTGGCTTCTTTCTGCAAGAAGGGTGATAATCAGTTCCTTACCACTCCTCAAGATTATGGCGTTGACGTACTCCTTGAGGTTCACTATCGATTGCGATGGTAGCTTTCCTTAATGTTCTGCTTAAAGTTCGCTCATGGATTGTAACGTTTCTCAAATCAATGCCAAATTAATAGCTTTGACGGTTTCAACAAGGCAAAATGTAATTTAAGATGCAATGTATGTACTATCAAATTTTAATGCATCACAAGATGATGAAGTTAAGATAAAAAATCAGATCGATAAAGCAATTAATGGGTATCTTTTGGCTTGTCTTTATTTGCACTACCTTCATCTCTTGTCTTATATGATTAAGTAGCTAGTAATGAGAGAGATGAGGGGAGATGACTTGAAGTTGTATCTAATATAAATATATCAGCATCATCAGCAATTCTCCCTACTGATAGCAGATTTGTTTTAAAGTAAGGGATGTGAAAAACATTCTTCAGCAAAATACCACATGACAAACTGATATCCCCAATTACTTTGACTGTTCTAATGGTATCATCAGGCAGACATACTCTTATAGGTGCAGTTAATACTTGTTTCTTTCTTAGCAAATTAACATCATACACCATATGATCAGTAGCACCTGAATCAATGATCCAACTAATCTTACTTAAGTCCTGATGACTAGATGAAAGAAGAGCAAAGGAGGTACCTGCACTGTTGGATGAGCTACCACGGCCTTTCATGGCCTTTATAACCTCTTGGCAGACTGCATTAACCAAGGCCATGTCCATCCCAACACCTTCCTCTGTGAGCTCTTCATCCACACTGTCTAGAGGAGAGTTGAACACTCCTGCAACATTTGCTGAAGATTTTGCTGCTTTCTTTCCCTTAGGATCTTTGAACCAATCTGGATAGCCGATGATTTTGAAACAACCTTCCAATGTGTGTCCTTTCATTCCACAATGGCTTCACAATTTGTCTGCCTTGTCTTTCTTGAAGGATTTCTTGTTGTCATTGCTTTTGCCTGCAGCAAAAGCGCTTCCATCTTGGACAGTATCATTGTTGTTGCTTCCTCCAGCAACTTCAACTTGCTTTACCAGGTAGTAGGCACGATTGACAGTTGGGAGAGGCTCAGTAGACAGGATCTGGTTCCTCACGCTATCATACGTGTCATTGAACCCCATCAAGAACTGAAGCATCTTGTTCATGTTGTCTGCCTCCTCAATTTTCCTCGTAACATCACAAGTGCACAGCGCTCTTGCTGCACAAGAACACTTGAGAATGATGGAAATTAGATGCGCAGCGGAAGTTTTAGAAACTATTTTCTATCATCTAATTCAAGGATCTTCATGCATAAAATCGATAGATCAAATCATTGTTCATAGGAGATACCTCTTGATGCATGAACCGGATCTAAACGGGGAGGATTCGGAAGAGAGCTAGAGCCCCACGTGTTGCTCCTCTACTTGGTCCACAAGAGTCCGGTCTAGATCTCCTTTGCCTTCGACTGCTAGGACGAAGATCGAAAGATGAACAATCAAATTGCTCTTGATTGATGATGGTGGAATTCAGCCCTCACAAACCAATTCGTGCGGCCAAAACTCACGTCTCTCTCTTTTGGGATGTGTTAATTAGGTCAAGTCATAATAAGCCCATCTTTATAAGCTTATATTTATACCTTACTTGATTAATTATTTATTTCACAAATAAATCTTATCCCATTATTATTAATATATATCTAATATACACTAATAATAAAATCATCTATCTTTTGATCAAGCCCGTCAACTCTAAATGTGTGACCGCATAGGACCCGTTTATAATAGCCATGGGTTTAACCCGTTTAAGCCCATTAATCGTAGTTGGCTTCTAGCAAAGCATTACGACTCCTAAAATAATCGGATTGAATATCTCTATCAATTGTCCTATTCCATAATTAGTCATGGCATAATAAATTAAAGGACACAATTCCTTCAATCTCCCACTTGTCCTTAAACAAGTGTGCAATTTCAGATACTCGTGTCTCTTAATGTCATATTTGATGATATGGTGACATTCATATCTATTATCAAATATATATTCCTTGAACTCCGAGTTCGAACTGTCAATTAAACGGATGATTACAAATAATCCATCTGAGCATGGCCATGCATTTTCAGTTCTTGCTCTCCAAGTGGCCTAGACACCATTCATTTTCAATGCATCACAGTATGCATGAAGAAGGAGGACATCTACACTCTTGTATGACTATGGCTCCCACTCAACTTTTGGCAATCCCAACTACGACCTTTATAACTCCCTGTTACGGATAAGCGTTTAGCCGTGTCAAAGAAATACCAATCATCAAGAGAGACCATAACACACTCATGTATGAGGAATCTACTAATCATGGTTTAACTTAAAACTCAACAATCCCTTTTGTAGAGTCTTAAGGTGGGTCTGTCCTATATGTATCATCCATACATATATATGTAATTGACTAGACATCTCCATGTCCCTATAGCCCATGAAACCTGGCGCTATCAGTCAACTTACAACATAGTCATTTAATAAAATCACCTATGTCCAATTTGATGATTTCAGACTATGGACTTGTGATAATTCATAACTGCATTTCACTTAATGGGGTTTCATTTACCAGAACACTTAAGATAAGCCCATTTGCGAACTACGAATTATTTGGACATTTTATTTATTATCGTTCAACACAATATATAAATAAAGATGAAATATCATATATCATAAAATCATCCAATCAAACATAAACTTAGTGTCTAACATTCTAAACATAAAACATAATAAAAAGCAATCTCAAAGTCATTCTCCAATGTGTTTGAGACCCTTAGTCCTAGTGTGACTATCATGCTTGGGCCTAGGCATAGGCTTTGTCAATGGATCTGCAATGTTGTCATCTGTATGCACCTTACACATCTTAATGTCACCCTCAGTGACTATGCGTCGAATAAGGTGATACTTCCTCATAACGTGTCTGGATTTGGAGCTCGAGTTCGGTTCCTTGGCCTGGGATATGGCACCATTGTTGTCACAATGGATGTCAATAGGCCCTGATATGCTAAGAACAACACCGAGTTCATCTATGAACTTCCTCATCCAGACAATGTCATTAGCCGCTTCACTAGCAGCTATATATTCAGCCTCTGTCGTAGAATCGGCAACTATGTCTTGTATAGAGCTCTTCCAGCTCACAGTTCCACCATTAAGGACGAAAACATATCCCGATTGAGACTCAAAGCCATCTCGGTCAGTCTGGAAGTTCGCATCAGTATAGCCTTGCACGATCAAGTTGTCATCACCCCCGTATACTAAGAAATCATCCTTAGTTCTTCTCAAGTACTTCAGGATGTTCTTAGCTGCACACCAATGTGCCTCTCCTGGATTCAATTGGTATCTGCTACACATACTCAAAGCATATGCAACATCAGGTCGTGTACACACCATGGCATACATGATAGATCCTATAGCAGAAGCATAAGGAATCTTACTCATCTTTTCTAGCTCAGTAGGTGTCTTAGGACACTGCTTCTTACTGAGATATACACCATGTTGCATAGGTAGAAACCCTTTCTTGGAATCTTGCATTTTGAATCTGTTGAGAATCTTATCTATATAAGTTCCTTGACTCAATCCAAGCAATCTCTTAGATCTATCTCTATAGATCTTTATTCCAAGTATATACTCTGCCTCTCCCAAGTCTTTCATTGAGAAACATTTCTTCAGCCATTCCTTAACGGACTCTAGCATCGGAATGTCATTCCCAATAAGTAGTATGTCATCCACATACAAAACTACGAAGACCACTTTACTCCCACTAAACTTCTTGTATACACAAGGGTCCTCTTCACATCTGTTGAAATCAAACTCTTTGATCTTCTCATCAAATCGAAAGTTCCAACTCCTAGATGCTTGCTTAAGTCCGTATATAGATCTCTTAAGCTTGCATACCTTCCCGACATTACTTGGATCTTCAAAACCCTCTGGTTGTGTCATATACACATCCTCTTCCAAGAATCCATTCAGGAAGGCGGTTTTGACATCCATTTGCCAAATCTCATAATCATAATAAGCGGCAATAGCAAGGATTATCCTAATGGATCTTATCATGACAACTGGTGAAAAGGTTTCATCATAGTCTATACCATGAATCTGTTTAAAACCTTTGGCAACTAATCTTGCCTTGTATACAGATACCTTTCCATCCTTATCTGTCTTAAGTTTGAAAACCCATTTGCTCCCTATGGGTTTTACCCCATCTCACAAATCTATCAAGTCCCATACTTGATTTTCAAACATCGAATCCATTTCGGATCTCATGGCCTCAAGCCATTTCTTGGAGTCTGGACCCGTCGTTGCTTGCTTATAGGTATTAGGCTCATCATGTTCTAGCAGAAGAACATCAAGGTTTACATTCAAGATGAAATCATCATAACGTCTTGGTTGTACCCTTGGCCTATCTGATCTACGGGTGGGTTCAACTGGTTCAACAACTGGAGCTCGAACAGTTTCCACAACTATTTGTGGATCCTCTTGTTCCGGTTCTTGGATGATTTGGGGCCCTTGGCCTTCCAAAACCATCAACTCGTCCTCGACATCATCTATTTCATCTCGTTGTTGAGTTTGTTGCTCTTCATCATGAACTGATTCAAGATGAATATTTCTCCCACTTGACTTATTGGAAATGAACTCTCTTTCCAAAAAGACACTATCCCTTGCAACAAACACCTTTTGTTGGGCGGGATTATAGAAGTAATATCCAAAACTACCTTTTGGATACCCTATAAAATAGCATTTATCTGATTTAGGGGCAAGCTTATCCGTTTGTAAACGTTTTACATAAGCTTCACATCCCCATATCTTCATAAAAGACAATTTTGGAACCTTTCCAGTCCATATCTCATATGGAGTTTTGTCTACAGCTCTAGACGGAGTCCTGTTTAGTGTAAGTACGGCAGTTGTGAGGGCATATCCCTAGAAGGATACCGGAAGGTCAGCAAAACTCATCATAGATCGGACCATGTCTAACAGGGTCCTGTTCCTCCTTTCAGATACACCGTTAAGCTGTGGTGTTCTTGGAGTAGACAATTGTGTTACTATCCCACAATTTTTCAAATGATGATCAAATTCATGGCTCAAGTACTCACCACCACGATCTGATCGAAGTGCTTTTATTTTCTTTCCAGTTTGAGTCTCTACCTCATTTTGAAATTCCTTGAACTTTTCAAAGGATTCTGATTTATGTGACATAAGGTAAATATATCCATATCTACTCATGTCATCAGTAAATGTGATGAAGTATTTATAACCACCTCTAGCTTCTGTACTTATTGGCCCACATACATCAGTATGTATAATGCCCAATAGCTCATTAGCCCTTTCATTTGTTCCTTTGAAAGGTGACCTTGTCATCTTGCCCATCAAACATGACTCACATGTATCAATGGATTCACAATCCATGTCTTTTAGAAGTCCATCTTTATGGAGCTTCTTCATGCGGTCTAAACTGATGTGACCCAAACGACAGTGCCATAGGTAGGCTTCACTCAACTTACTTGATTTTTGCCTTTTTGTATTTATGTTATATGATTCTGTTGTAAGGTCGAATACAAATATTCCATTAATATCTTGAGCACGAGCATAGAAGATATCATTCTTGTGAATAATTATACCTTCATTTGTAGTGCTAAAATTAAAACCTTCAGAATAAATTACTGCAGCCGAAACAAGGTTCTTTGTAATGCTAGGAACAAAATAACAATTATTTAGTTCTAAGATTAAACCAGAAGGAAGAGATAAACTAAAATCTCCTACGACAAGTGCAGCAACGCTTGCTCCATTTCCAACGCGTAGCTCTATCTCCCCTTTCTTCACTTGTCTCCTATTTCTTAGTCCCTGCACATTTGAAATAATGTGAGCACCACATGCGGTATCTAATACCCAAGTAGGACCATTATCTAATGTGCAAACATTGGTTGACAGTAATTCAATAACATAAATACCTGAAGTGTTGGAACTCAAAGTCCCATTCTTCTTGTCTTCCAGGTACTTGGGACAGTTTCTCTTCCAGTGTCCCTTCGCCTTACAATGGAAACAATCATGGTCTGCAGCCACTCTTGGCTTCTCACCTCCCTTAGGTTTTGCAACTTTCTTGCCTTTCTCTTGGGGATTGTTCCTATTCTTGGCTACCTTCTTAAACCCTTTCCCTTTATTGACATTAAGAACTTCTTTCTTGTTGTCAGTAGGAGTATTCTGCTCAGCAGCTTTGAGCATACCATGGAGTTCATTCAGGTTCTTCTTGAGACCATGCATGTGATAGTTCATCCTGAATGAGGCAAATCCATCATGCAATGAGTGCAACACTATATCTGTGGCCAACTCTTGGTCATATGGGGTGTCTAGTGTCTCCATACGGCTAAAAAGCCCAATCATGTTAAACACATGAGGACCTACTGGCTTCCCCTTCACAAGCTTGCTATCCAGTATAGCCTTGTGAGTTTCATATCGTTCAATCCTTGCTTGTTCCTGAAACAACACTTTTAGGTTGATGATGATTGTGTAAGCATCCTGATGTTCAAACCTCTTTTGAAGATCAGGTTCCATGCCTGCTAGCATCAGACAAGTGACATGCAAAGACTCACTCCTAAGCTTTACTTCGTTAGCCTTCTCCTCATCTGATGAAGTATCAGTAATGACAGGGATAGGGGTTGATAGGACATCTTCACGCCCCTCAGACCTGAGGACGATTCTCAGATTCCTTTCCCAATCGAGAAAATTTGTTCCATTCAATTTGTTTTTCTCAACTATTGAGCGCAAGGTGAATTTCAAGTTATCGTTCGACATAATGCCTATATATAAAAAAAAAGAAATGACATACAAATCAGTTTATGTTCGAAATGCAAATTACTTAGGATTAAACACCTTTAAAATAAGTAAATGCGCATTTTATTCAAATTGTTATTGTTCCTGGTGAATAAAATGATTCCAAGATCCCATTACACACAAGACTCAACGTACTTTTGCACTGCCTTGAGTCTTGTATACTCAAGGTAAGTAACAATTACTAATTATAACTCCTTATAATTCTTGGTTGATGATCCACATCCAATGTAAAATCATCCTATGCCTCAAGATCCAAAACTTTGCCTTTTGGTCTCTCGTTGGGTACAATCATATCAAAGCTTATGAACCCCTTGTATAGATTCACCCTCATTAGCCCAAGATTATGGAAAGACACCCTCACTTTTGTGAAGCCCATCCAACCAAAAATCCAGAACTTAATGGGTTATGATATGAAAAGGCATTGCCCCAATTTACCTTAGGAATTTATGTCTTTTATTTGTCTTTATTTATAAGTGAAAAAAATATCATAAATAAAAACAACATAAAACTTAAAATAAGGCATTCAAAATGCAATGAAATTGTGATCCTAGTATGGCCCCTACGATGCATAAAATAAAGATCTAATCTTCATGGGTCTCCACCCTCGCGCACTTCATGGATCTTCATCCTTGAACTTCTTATGTCTTCTTGTCTTCTTGCATTAATTACAACATTTACTAATAATCTAATTGCTGAAAATAAATTACAAAAATACATAACGATACGCAGATCGTGTACAAAAAAAACATAACGATACCCAGATCGTATTTATGGGCCATACTAGTCACCTTATGTATGCAAACAATATATCATAATATAAAACAAGCATAATAAATCCATGAACATTCTTGATATTTTAATTCAAAACTAGCAATGATATATATGGAATTAATTTTATGGTAACTATTACCTTATATAATTGGATAGAAATTTTTTATTAAGGATAAGATATCTACCATATCTAATTAAGGTAATTTAAGATTTTACACTAAAATAATAAATATCTTCCATAACCCTAATTCTGCCCCCATCCACTCCCACTCAAATTTTATAACAATTACAAACTTTGACAATCGTAGGATTAAGATGGTTAGTTTTCATAAAACTTAAACTTTTGACAAATTAATATATGAATCAAATTCACATAAAATTTATCAACTTTATGCATCAAAATTATGAAATTCCTAATTTCTTAAATTCAAATCAAATTCTAGTTTTATGAAATCAAATATTCCATAAATTATACAGTATAAGAAATCGTATCACTCAGGTAATGTTTAGAATTGATGGATGCCGTATCACTCATATAACCTTTTTCGAAAACAAAAATTGATGCCATATTTCCAATTTCACAAATTGTTGCATACTTACACGTAATCAACCATTGATTCAAACACACACTTTCAAAAAGTGAACGTCACTGTAAGTGTGAAAGTGGACGATTTTGCGGTGAAAAACAGTACGTAATCGTGAACTTAATTTTTACGTATCCAATCAATTAAAATCATAATTCTAATTATACAAATTATTCCATATATCAAATATATTGCTAAATTGAATCAAAACTAATAAGAAAATCAATCGATCATATCAATTTATGCAAGAGGCTCTGATGCCACCGATGGAAATTAGATGCGCAGCGGAAGTTTTAGAAACTATTTTTTATCATCTAATTCAAGGATCTTCATGCATAAAATCGATAGATCAAATCATTGTTCATAGGAGATACCTCTTGATGCGTGAACCGGATCTAAACGGGGAGGATTCGGAAGAGAGCTAGAGCCCCACGTGTTGCTCCTCTACTTGGTCCACAAGAGTCCGGTCTAGATCTCCTTTGCCTTCGACTGCTAGGACGAAGATCGAAAGATGAACAATCAAATTGCTCTTGATTGATGATGGTGGAATTCAGCCCTCACAAACCAATTCGTGCGGCCAAAACTCACGTCTCTCTCTTTTGGGATGTGTTAATTAGGTCAAGTCATAATAAGCCCATCTTTATAAGCTTATATTTATACTTTACTTGATTAATTATTTATTTCACAAATAAATCTTATCCCATTATTATTAATATATATCTAATATACACTAATAATAAAATCATCTATCTTTTGATCAAGCCCGTCAACTCTAAGTGTGTGACCGCATAGGACCCGTTTATAATAGCCATGGGTTTAACCCGTTTAAGTCCATTAATCGTAGTTGGCTTCTAGCAAAGCATTATGACTCCTAAAATAATCGGATTGAATATCTCTATCAATTGTCCTATTCCATAATTAGTCATTGCACAATAAATTAAAGGACACAATTCCTTCAGAGAACTCCTTCAAGAGTTAGGATCTCGTCCCACAGCTTCTTCACTTTGTTGAAATACTCAGCAATACTTGAAGATCCTTGAGTCTGGTTGCACAAACTCTTCCTTAATTGATAAAGGAGATGTCCATTTGTTTGTGAATACCTCTCAACAATCTCATTCCATAATCCCTTCGCCGAATCAGAATACATGAATCCTTCAGCAATACTGGCGCTCATCGAGTTCACGATCCAGCATCGCACCATATAATCACAACGCTTCCATCTCTGGACGTCTGCCGGCGACACTGAGTCCAAATCTGTGCTTCCGTCGATGAATCCGATTTTGTATTTTGCTCCGAGCGCCATTTTTATGCCACGACTCCAACTCAAGAAATTGAGTCCAGTGAACGGAGCGGCCACCAGCTGCGCTCCAGGATGGTCGGAATTGGAGAGGAATAGCGGATCGTTCATGTTTCCATTTCCCGCTCCGACTTCGCCGATCACCTGGTTCTGCAACACTTGATCCTCCGCCATGGAATTCGTCACCTAGATCCTTGTCGAATTGCTTCCAATCGTCGGATCTCGAACCGTGTGCTCTGATACCATATAAAGAAACTCGATTGGATCGAGAATCTTTAGCTAACCACCATGGAAGCTCGAAGGAAGGAGGTGAAGAAGAGGAAATCTGTTTTAACAGATTTCCAACTGATTTTCATTAAGAACTCGGGCTTACAGATTGGGCTTTATATAGCCCAATTTACAGTTCTTGTTTGATTACAAAACTACCCCTGAGAATATAAGCCAGATTACAATTTTGCCCTTATCTTCTATATATTGTTTTAGTTTTTTTGTAAAATATCAAAAAAAATTGAATTTATTTTAAAAAAAATAATTTCATACCCATTACGTATGAATGCATTAAAAAAAACAATAAAAAGTCAAATGACTTATATTTTAAAACAAATGAAGTATGTAGTTTAGTGGGTTTATAAAAAACATGTTAGAAAGCCAAACTACTCCTATTTTAAAACAAATTAAGTGTGTATAGTTTAATGGGTTGAAAAATGGATTATATTTTCAAATTAGTTACATGAAAATACACCCATTGTACTATGAATTAGATTATGTAGTGGAAATATAAATTGAAGCAATTTGGCCATAAAGAAACATACATTTAAAGTTTAAACATGAACGTACTTCAATGTTCAAATCCCATAGAGCCGAAATCAACATAACACAATTTCATATAAAGCTAAATCTTGAACATCAAGCTGCTGATCGATGTGCGGTAAGTCATGGAGCTGCTGAGCTCTCAAGCGCGGTAGATATGGACACGATAGGTCATGGAGCTCCGGTTGGTGAGCTCAAACACACACGCGTCCCCGACTTGAAGATGATTGCCGAGAGCAAAGTCTTTCCAACCGTTGGTCATTCTGACAACGGTAACCCTTCCATAACGTGCTGCCTCGGAGCTGAAGTTAACTTCCCAGGTCTTATCACCAGCGCCCACAACACGTTTCTTGGCTGGCTCGAGGAACAACACGTTGCTCGTCGCCCCCAATAAGTACCGCTTGGCATGCCTCGCCGGAACCCACTACAAATATTCCATGAAAAGGTTTCAATTTAGGGTCGCGTTTGGTATAAAATTTTGAAAGGCTAACGAAAACTAGATGACATACTAGGCGGTAATAGCCATTCAAATACGTTTCGCGCATACTCACGAGGAAGTAAGGATTGCCACTCTTAAAAGCCTTGGCACGTTCTTTAGCTGTGGAAATCCCTAAAAAAATCATCCATTAAGGGAGTTAATTTGTATGAATATAAAATCTCTTAATATATGGCAATGTACCTTGGTTAATATCGGTTTCATCTTCATCTTCATCATCATCTTCGTCGTCGGCGTCGGTATCCGAGAGCTGGTTACCACGAAAGATGTGGACCCTGTAAGCATGGGCTTTCTTGCGGATGAGCTCGAAGACGCAGGCGTTTCCGACTGACAGGCCATTGTCGTCGGCAAAGCTCCTCCATCCGGCACTGAGGAATGCTTTATAAACCTTTTCCCGAGGGAGGTATTCGGTAAGGACATTAACTGACCAGATTTTCCCATTTGGCTCAACCTCCAGCTGAAGCTGTATCCTTTTTCTGTTCTTGTACAACGACATGTGCACTTTCGAGTATGAACGCGGCACCAACTACATTACATATATGCAAATCAATGTAACCGAAAGTCGGGTCTTGTCGAATTTATGAACAAATAGGTAGAATGCATTGCATATATACCACACGATAACGGCCCTTCAGATTATATTCGTGCATTTGAACCACGAAATAAGGGTTTTCAGATTCGAATGCGTGGGCTCTTTCTAGAGGATCGAGGGTCTCATCTTCACCTGCATATTATTCAATTGGAGGAAAATTTGAAGTCAATTAAGCATCGATCGATCACAAAATCTTGATTGATATATGGTCACTTAATTACCTGAATTGTCCTCATCGGTCGGGTTGAACTCCGGATAGTCAATCTCGGAGCAAGATGTGTCGAAGATAAGCACATGGAAGCGGGAGTTGCCTTCGTATCGGAACACTAGGAAGGATCCGAGTCCGAGGGAGAAGTGGGTTGCGAACTCCTCCCACCCGTCATCGAACCAAGTATGGTCATCTTCGTCGATTGTGAGACCCACCTTGTGCTCTTCGCCTTCCGGAGTTTGAAGGAAAGCGTGGTCTAGTAAGGTCCTCTCATGCTCCTCTATGAATGCAGGTGGAATCCTCTACAAAAACAGTATAAATGTATATATGTGTCGATCACAAATCGGAAGATAGATGGATAAATGTAGTAGATAAGGAGATCGATCGAGTGGATGATCGATGGATTGACTTACGAGCCGGTGAAGATGAATTGCAACCATGGCGCCATTTTGCAGATTGGTTATAAGCAGCAGAAGGCTCAAGTAACTGAATTTCTGCACAGATGGAGCTCAAGTAAATGAGTTTATGCAGTAAATTCTTGATCATATATAGATTCTAGGTACAAATTTTGAGAGTATACAAGTTATTGAAGGTGCAGTGAAAACCACATAATGTTGAAACAGACCTCATTTGATTTGTTCCATTTAAATTGCAACCCTCAAAACAACTCTTTACATACATAACTAAAGTAGTCAGCAAACTATGATGTATGGATTTCACAGTTAGTTGAATCAAAATCAGGTGGCCTACTCTACTGTTGATAAATTGAAAATATATGAATCCTGCATTTCACTTTACCACACCAGCAGGTTTGTACATCACAAACACAAACACAACAAAGCTTTCCCCTTTCAAAGTAACCGAAAACTCCTGCTACCAAATTCCCCCTAAAAAAACATCAATTTTGAATTGAAGACAGATTAAATCCCAAGCACAAATTCATAGCATTTTTTTCCCCTGAGACCTAACTATATCGATCAGTGACTAAACAGAAAGTAACTCTCACCTACTGATCGATCACGGAGAGATACAGTCAGAAGACCACAAAATTCGACAGAAATCAAACTTAAGAGAACCAATAAGTCACTCCACAATCAGCATTAAAACCTACGGAAATGAACAAACAACGTCAATCAAGGTCCAACAAAAGGAAGTGTTGGGACACTTGTAAATCCCACATCGGAAGTGGGAGGATTCTGAACCTAACATATAAGTGGATGGGCTACTCCACCTCATGCCAATTGGTTTTGGGATGGTAGGCGAGGTGCAGTGCAGTGGTGGAGAAAGACTACAGGAGGGACGAGTGGGAATCAGGAAGCTACCATATATCATAAATGGAGGTGAGAGGGGATGGAATAGGAAGAACGTTCAAACAAGATAATGTACGTAATATGATGAGCATCTTTATGGGTTTGCCTTATTTGGAAAGGGTTTGCTTTCTTTGCAACAACAGCAGCTGCATATATTTATCAACTACACAGAGTATTAGTATTATACAACAGGTAAGGAAACTGTGTGTATATATATGTACTGATATAGGATCTGTTGAGATCCAATTTTATGATTCAGGTCAGATAAAGCATTGGGGTGTTCAATTTCTTCCATATGCATCTTCATCTTCATCTTTGTCTTATATGAGGTGAGATAAGATGCCATTTACTTGAGGTAAATATTTATATAATACCGAGTAGTTTAATGAGTTGAAGACATTAATTAAATTGGTGTTGAAATATTTGAAAAATGGATTGTATTTTGAAATTGGTTATATAAACATACATTTAAACTCTATAAAATATATCTTGATAATTTTATTAATTTTTCTTCACAATAATTTTTTACTTTGTTTTTTGCCCTGAAATTTAGTATTCACTTTATCTATTTTTCTCTCTTTATCCTAACTTGTTAACTTTATATAAATCTCACCATACATTGTGAGTCCATCATATAACAATAGATATGACATGGCACATCCAAATGTGTGAATTTTGACGATCTCTTTATCTAATTTTTTACTTTGGGTCATTTACAGTAAATGGCCTTTATATTAGGGAATTTGAAAGAAAATACCACTATTTTAAGTTGTAATGGTCGTAACTCGTAACAATGTGTACCTAAAAAAATATTTGAAATGTAAAAATATGTTTTTCTATAAAGTGTGTTATTATAATGAGGTTGACTGTCATAAATTGTGATAATTTAAAAAAAATTATTTTTTTGGATGGTTTTGTTTAGGGAAAATTATTTGATGTTTTAATTTTGACACTTTTTTAAAAAATGATCAAAAAAACTTATTAAAATATCATATTTAATATTATCCTCTATGAAATTATTAAAAATAATAATATTTTATAAAGTTTATCTTTCCTTACAAAATATGTCAAAACCTGAAATATCAAGTTTTTTTACGAGAGTAAGGCCTCGTTTGGTTAGCTAGTTAAAAACACAGGAAGTTAAAAAAACCCAGGAAGTATGATATATTCCTGTGTTTGGTTGACAGAATGATACAGGAATTCATCTTCCCAGGAATTTCAATTCCTACAAATCGTAGGAAGTTCACTTACTTAGGGGGGACTAGGTAAGTTCAACTTCCCCCATTTTTTAACATGAATTTATTTATTTCCCTCTTTATACTACTAAAAACCAAAATTCAACCAAACAACTTTTTTTAATTCATAGGAAGTGAACTTCACAGGAATTCAATTCATGGGAAGTAAGTTCCCAGGAATTCAATTCATGGGAAGTAAGTTCCCAGGAATTGTACTTCCCGCATTCAACCAAACGAACCCTAATAGTTTAGGGATGATTGTGTCAATTACTCTTTTTTTTATGCAAAAACAAAAAACAAAACATCAAGTTTTCATCTCTCAAATATCCTTGCAACGCTACTAGGGTACCTATTCTCCCTCCTATTAATTTCTAAACCTACTAAATTATATATACTAGTTGAGTACCCGCATCTTGTGCAGTTCTTTTTAAATATTAATATACTTGATATTAAAATTGTATGAAAATATTTATAATTGAACCTTTTTTTATAACTACCACTATACATTACTAAAGTGCAATATTGAAATAATTAGGTCATAAACCATAATCATTATATAGTTAAGTAATGCTAGAAAAATAAATAAATATTACTATCAGAGAGATGACGAGTAGGGCCAACAAAATCTGAAATATTTAAGATTTTCAATCAGGCATCTATAGAACGGTCATGCTTGGACTTCTCGAATATTGTCTTATAGTTATCAACATGTCTGATGTCTAGAGTCTCATGTGAGAGTCTAACAAAAAAAAAAGTCTCATACGTGGGAGATCGAGATTCCTATCACTTACTATCAACTCCTCTTTGTTCCTTCTTGGAGGTCGGTTGGGGCCATGTCCTCTGTGGTGGCAATTCAGTGGCCGATTGGGTTGCCTCACTACTGCATTTTGTTGATGGTGTCTCTGGTTTCTTGCATCTCACCCTCAAGGATCTCATCTTCAATGATGCTATTGGGAGATGATCTTGGCAAAGATCACATCCCAAAACCCTTTCCTATTTCAAATTTTTTTAAAAAAAATTAAACGAAGATTAATAGGGAGAATACACGTTTATTGTATCAAATCAAAATTAATAAAATTTGTGATCAATCTTTGAGTTAGTTATAGTCAAAGTAATCCTAATTTAGTAGGTTCAATTAAAGAAATTAAATTTTTTTTTAATTTACCTCATTGACAGAAGATATAAATATGAAAAGTAAAGCGGTGACTTACGCATGACGTCGATATAATGAGAATACATGAGTGGACAAATTTCCATATATTGAAGTACCTATACACAAGAATGAAAATAGGTTATAACGACTAGATATATTATCAAATTGGAGGAAATTTGGCTGAATTAACATTTTACATACATGTATCTTGTGAGAATATATATTTATAGCTTATTTGGCTGAATTACTATTTTACATGAATGTGTCTTGTGAATGCATATAAATATATATTCTCACGAGATAAATGAAAACACCCTATCAGGAACACAAAATTTTTAACAAATAAACTGCCAACTACCTATATACATCACCCACATAAAGAAGATATTACGAACAAGCACAAACAGAAGAAAAATATGATTATATAGGATCGATGTGATCGTGTGTAGAGGAAGCGAAAACCTTAAAAATCCGAACAGATAAACTATAAATTATTTTTTGATATTGTAAAAATAAATATGATTTTATTTTGATTTTATCCATTGAATATCTAAACCACCCAACAACCAAATCTATAATATTTCAACTGATTTCAAAATTATAGAGAATTAAAAGAAAATCCAAAAATTTAAGAAAATGACACGTAGGATATGCAGATTAATTACTAACTAAAAATCCAAACTTAATTAATTATTAACTAATATTCCTACATTAAAGAAGAAGGCGTACGCGTCACATGGGTTAGGCGTCTTCTCCTTTAGTATTATACTAGTATAGTACCCGTGCCCGAGGCACGGGAGTATATGTATATGATATAATTGGTTTTTCTAACTTGTGATCTTGTGACATAAATTTATAAAATTTGTTGAATTCAGAAAATATTATATGAGATTAAGTAATTTAGTATTTTTAGGCAATCTATTTTTATATTTAGATTATTAACCATAATTGTTTCGATTGATATTATCATTCCTCATCCCCGTCTTGATTTTCATCATCCTCTTCATCACTTCCATATTTTATTTAATATATCCAGAGTATTATATTTCCCTTATATCTGATTATATAACTTTAAATTAATTCATAAGTTCAAGTTTTTTATTCCAAAAAAATACACATTATTGTTTTATTTTATATGCAAAGATTGTTTCTACTTTTTTTTAATTATCTTCTAATCTTTTAGAGTTTGTTAGTTCTTCGCCGTAATAAAGGTCATTCATTGTTGATTATGTAAACAAAATACTCTAGATAAAACAACATTTTACCAATGAAAGAAGAAAATATAGATATGTTGATACATATAGAGAAAATGAGAAAAAAAACTTTGAAATCGGAAGTACAAATATGATATAAATAACATGTTTATTGTATACATATATACATGTAAATGTTTTGAGTTATTTTTTCTAAAAAAATTGAAAAGGTTATAGTTTGTTGTTATTTGATTAATGGTAAATTAAAATTGATCAATCTAGAGAATTCAATCTAGAGAATTCAATCACTGTCAAATGAGATGATTGGAAGAAATTATATTACATATTAACACATTATAAATAGGATTTTAATTAATTTTATTTTGAGTACGTATTTGTTAGGATCAAAATTGACAAATAAACAAAAACATGCATATGTACAAATAAATTTGTGAAAATACCCACCAAGATTTTGTGAAAATACCCACCAAGATTTAATGAACATGTTTCAAAACTAATATGGATGTGTGTGTGCATGTGTTCAAATTAAACATAAATTTAGGTGGTAAATCAAAATTTAAATTATAACTTAAAATTTTTTTAAAAAGAAATGATTAAATTATAACTAAAGAAATATATTTGTAATATAATGAATAAAATTAATAACCCAAATATATTAGAGTATCAGCTAACCAAATAAAGAAATTTATGAAATCTCTTGATTTTCTCCTTTTGTTAAATTTATTTATTTATAAATAATTGTAAATGATGAATTTTAATGAATAATTAGACATCATAACATTTCTAATGTTTTCATTATTCAAATCAAATTGGATTAATTGAACGCACTAAAATCAAATCAAGCATTAGTTATTTTTTGGATCTTAGTCTAGTTCAATTGAGCTTCACATTCACTCAACATATAGATCGTGTATTATATCATTGTATGTCCTATTTAATTTGTTTAACTGGCAAATGCTAATTAGAAATAATGTCACAATATAAGGTAAAGCCACAAATGTTGAGTAGATTTTTTTATACTAAATTGCTTATTATTTCTAAGATTTTTTTATTATAAAGTTGAAAGTATATTTTACGTAAATCAAATCGTAGGGCAATGACCTTTGAATATACCAAGCATATATATGATTATATGATCGATGGATCAATTCTATAACAATACAAACAAAGAGAAATCTGGATAAGTAGAAAAACTATTTTTTCATTTAAAATGAAAAAAAAAATATTTTGCCTCAAATTATACGTACAACTTCCATTTTGCAAAAAAATAAAAAAATCAACCCGAATTAAACCTTTAAAGTTTCCTGCAGTAAAGGATCACATATATTATATAGAGAAAATGGTAGTCTATATACCAAAATATTGAGATGTTAGCAAAACTAACCCTCCCCCCCTGCCTAAAATTGCAAAAATGTCAAAATGACCCACAAATTTGCAAAAACAACTGGTGGCCAAAACCTGTGGTAGCCGGGTTAGAGAGGAGGGAGCCATCAAATCAAGGGTAAAAAGCATTCTTTTTATTTCAATTGGAAATTCAAGAGAGGAGAGAGAGAACACCATTGAAGAACGTTCAAGAGAGGAGAGAGAGAGAACACCGTTGAAGAAGCAATCGAAGGTTAGAGAGAAGGAAGTCGACTACCATTGAAGGACCTTCAAGAGATGAGAGAGAGAACACCATTGAAAAAGCAATTGAGGGTGCGACTGGAACCGCACGAGAGGGAGAGAGAAGGAGGGAGGGAGGGAGGGATTAGGCAAGTCGAAAAGGGAGGACGACGAGTGCGAAGGGATCCTCTGGTTCGATAACAGTCGAAGAAGAAGAACCCCCTGCGAAAAGTAAGTTCTCATCATCTCTCTCTTCTCTTGAAAAACTTTTCGAGGGTTGAATGTCTTGAATGTGGAATTGGGGATCTTGGGGAGAATGGGGTGAAATGATATACAAACCCTAACCTTATTGGTGTTGGGCGGTTTGAGATTTAGTTGAGAAATCAGCATTGATGAAAAGTTGATGATGAAATTGAAGGTCCAAATAGGGTAGAAAGGAATTGAAAACCTCCATTAGTACTGTTTCGAATCTGGATTCAGAAAACTTGAAAACCGCCATTACTGTTTCGAATCTGGATTTAGGAAACTTGAAAAGGGCAGGCAGATTCGTTCGTCTGGCTAAGTGAAATGGTTGGGTGGCTAGATTTAGTAATCTGTGTTTTGCTTTTCGAATTAGGGAAGTTGGGAAGAGTTGGGTTTCAAATGATGTTTGATATGGTAAAGGTGAATTCGGGAAGAATGTGGAATTTGTGCTTATGAGTTTGGAAATTGGGAACTTTTGGAGAATTTGGAGATTGGGGTTGATTTGTAAATAGTGGCATCTAAATATAATGTTCACATTTGGTGGTAGTTGTACATCATTGTAAGTTTTTGCTATATGTTGAAGTATGTTATGATTCAAACGGTGCAAAAATACATTACACTACTCCGATGTCATTTGAGAGTATTGTAAGTTTGTGTTATGTGTATTACATAAGGTTGTGATATTTGAGACTATTGTATATTTGTGTCATTTGTTGCATTCTTTATTCACGTGAGTTGAGCATTTGTTGAATTCTTTGTACATCGTTGTAAGTTTGTTTCTATGTGTTGAAGTATGTTGTGATTGAAGCCATTAATGTTACACTGGACGATGTCATTTGAGAGTAATGTAGATTTGTTTCTAGGGTTGTCATATGTGTATTACATAAGTTTTTTTATGGTTGACACTATTGTGTAGTTGTGTACTTGTGGTGTTTGTTTAATTCTTTACTTGTACCAGTTACCATTTTGAGATTATTTGAACATGTGTATTTGTGGGACATATAAATATGTGAACATTTGTATTCGTGGCATTTGTGTAGTTGTGTCATTTATGTAAGTTATATGTTTTGGCAGAAAAATTATTTTGACTGGCTAGATATATGAATATATTGGCAAGGATTATTGCTAAAATGGGTATTATCTGAACACATGTATGACAGATTAAGGAGACAATGAGAAAAATGAAAGGAAAAAAATCGCGATGTCGTCGAACAACAAAGTATTAACTGTAATCACTTCTCGGACAAATTAAGGGCCTTCTCCATCAAGGAATTTTTCCTCGTCACCGGCCTGAAGTGTGTCGAAAGGAATCGGGACTTTGAGAACGTTATCAGCTAATGTTGTTTTGTATTGAACTTTTTGTGGACTTATGTTGACTAGGAAATGTAGTTATTCGTAGTGTTTGGTTCACCTGCTAAACATGTAATCATTTCCACCTTTTGGATCCTTGGGTTTGATGACTGAATAGGTATGTTGTGGACACTTTGGTTCTATTTATTATGGATGGTTGTTACGAATGTTGTGTTATGACACATTTCGTTTGGGTTTAATAGTTGTTGTTCTTATGTTGGAAAGTTTCTGAGATATATAAAATATGGTAGGGGATTGTCTTTTATCGGCTTAGTCTTTAATGTTATTGGCTAGGGAAAATCGTGTACTGACTAGTAAGCAAAAAAACCCCGTACATATGTCTTTTGCATCGTCGGTAAACTAAACGGCCAGTTATGTGCAAAATAAATGACCAAAATGGCAAGTTAGTCTTTGATGTTATCCGGTTTTGCACCTCCTCCTTCGACTTCAACAATGCCTCCTCGTGAAGGTCGATGTTCTTGCGTCGAGGGTCCCCTACATGCGGAGCAACTTTGACCAACATCTCCTCCACATCCTCGGTGGCCACCCCTTTGTCCCCTGCGAAATAAAGAGATTAAGACGGTCTTTTCAGTATCGGTTGGGGGTAAGGAGAGGAGGGGGAGAATCCATGTCTGTAAATTGAAAACGAAAACCATACTTACCCATGTTCGTTGATGTATATTGTATACAAGTGCTACGTGTATCCCTGTGTACATCTATATATATTCTGTTAATGACTAGAACTTCCCTTTGGTTGGCTAGTAACTTATTTTCTGGGTTTTATTCTTCGAACTCCACGTTAATGGCATCTAGTACATAATTTGCTTTTATTCCCTGTTATGTCAACCTGTCGAGACCCCCATCTCCTTTTATTGTCTGGATGCAACCCGCCTATTTTCCCCATCTGATTTCCCTCCATTTTGGGTGGGCGGGAATTTAATATGTGCAAAACCCCATTTGCATTTAATGCATGTGATGTCACATGTACTATTTGCATTAAATGCTTCCATCTCTCTCCACAAATCTTGTCCTCTCACCCCTCTCTCTCCACTCAACTCTACCAACTCCTCATTTTTTTTAATTTTTTTTATGCCCAAATGAAATCACTCCCCCTGTCACATTTTGACACATGTCACTCGCTTTTTTCTTTTAACCTTGTGTGCAACCTGCTACCGGGTGAACAAATTTTGCAAATATGACATTTTGCTATCCCTTTGCAATTTTTACCTCCCATTGTTATTTTTGCAAAGTACAAATTTTTTTGGTATATTCATGCAAATTATCCTATTATATATACCAAGACCACGAATCATCTCAAGAAGATCGACTTAATCTTATCATCAATTTATTGATTAAATAAATATATTGATTAAGATAAGGAGGTTAGGATCATGAATGGTTTTGCATATCGAGTAATCCAAAGGATTTTTAATAGTCTATTGATTATTGATTATAAGAGTATAAATTAAATATCGTTCGACAACTTTAACTAAAAAAAAATAGATAAATTAAATACAATAATAAAATCTTCATGTATTTTTATTTTATTAAATATAATATCATTCCAACTTATGTTAATTAGTTTCAATTTTTAAATATCCGAGTATCATGGAATCCTCAAATATCTTGACCAAAAAAATCAATAAATAAAGTGTTTAAATATTATTAATTTATTAATTCAAACCAATCTCGTTGGTAGGTGTATTCAAATCATTGGTTAAAATGTATTGGATAAATTAATTTAAATTTATTAATAATATATTGATTTATTATTTTCTGGCTTCAAAAAATCCTGGATAAAAAATAATCTGTAAATTTGGAGAAGTTGTTATGATTTGGTAAATAAAAAATGATTTTAAGAATATTTATTTTATATATATATATATATATATATATATATATATATATATATATATATATATATATATATATATATGGGGTATGTTAAGTTAATGACTGCCACGTGTCACTTTCAATGTGAGGGTGTCACGTGTATCCTTCGCAACTGTTTTAGTATTATATTAGATATATTAGATATTGATATATTGATATACCCTTTCCTCATAAATTCCTAATTTATATCAATGTTATTTCAATGTATAGGTTTTAGTTAATTTATAATATTGGCGGAATAAACTATATTGTATCTTTTAAAATAATCGAAAGCAAAAAAGTCTAGTTTTGAGATCCAATAATTATCTTCACCACTAATTCGATCATCCGCACGGGTTAAATGCAGATGGAAATTTTTGGAGGTAATAGAGATAAAGATTTATACCCCAAGCAAGTGATGGAATGGATATTTTCATCCATAATTCTTAGGCAGAGAAAACTCTAGGCTAGCTAGCGTTTTAGTTTGGGGGATAGATGCAAACGTTAATTGAAGGGAAAGGGAGTAGCTATAGCTTTTGGTAGGTGGGAGGGGATTGAAACCATATACTCAAGCTAAGTAATTTAAAATCTGACCTTACATTGATTGGGATTGAGATCACTTATGCCTAAAATACCTGTATATTTCTCCTCATCATCCATTTTTTTAAAAAGAAATTAAATTTAAAAAAAAATCAATAAAAATAAGGTTAAAGAGCACTACGATAGGGTGGATTGGAAGAGGGTGCATGGGAAACAGGGGGTTCGGGGCATCATATCTGGTCTGGATTAATTGGATATGGAGAAGGCTATATAGACCCAGTATATGTACTATATGCATTTATATACATGGATCTAGGATCCATTTGAATTACATTGTGACACTTGTCCATCGATAAATGCGTCTGACTGGAAAAAAAATGCAATGAACTGCTATTAATCCATTCAATATGTATAACGGATTTATAATCTATTCACATTTTTTTTTAAAACAATTTAAATTTTTTGAAAAATTAATAATAAAAGTATACACACACGGATGGATCTATGCTATTGATGCAAATCCCTTGCCCCACAACCCCGCCCCATAAACCCATCTCACAAAATTATTTTACCATTAAATTAATGTTGGGGCAGGATATTTGCCCTGCTATGATATGTCCATTGTTCACTTTTTAAAAAGAGTTTTAACATTTTGTTTGGTTTTAAAATTTTGACATAAACAAATCATTAATCCATGTGTATTATTTTTTAAATTGAACAAACTAATAATATGTGGAGTACTATTTTTGAAAGTTTTTATAACAATTACTGTAATAGACCTGTGTTAAATTACACTCTATCCGTTAATTAAAACTTGACGTTTTACTATCATGCACGCCTTTTGAGGTGTTAAACACTATATAAAATATTAACTTTTTTTATATGTTTTTCATATTTATTACTACTCACTCCATTTCGATATTTAGGTCGTTTTAGGCCTTTATTTTTGTACCAATATATATGTCATTTTAGGTTTTCTAGATAGGGGATAATAATAAGTTGTATCGATTTGTATGTTGTTGATGTTTTTAAAGATTTTGTTTGGTTAAAAAAATATAATGGATATTAAAAACAATAAAATTTATATTAAAAAAAATCAGTGGAATAATAATGTTAAATGATGGGTGATTGTTTTATTAAAACTTATAAAAAATTCTAAATCGATTCAAATTTTAAGGAGGGAGTATTGAGTATGAATTTATAAAAAGATGTGGAAAAAAAAATTATATAGATTTTATCCTTCTAAAAAACCCACAAGTTACGTAGTAATTAGGAATGTAGTACATTTTATAAGGGGGGATACAGCAACAACCATAGGATATTGTATGACGAGTGAAACAAAATTGCAGTTTTTGGCTTTCAAACGGTCATTTGTCATACGCAAACACTTAAATGTTAAATCACATTATGATCACCCAACCTCCTTACCTTTGACTGTACTATTTCATGTCAGATAAAGCTGCCGCCAAATTGAATTGGATCTTTTGCAGAAAACGGCCTTTGTATTAGGGAATTTATAAGGGATTGCCCCTAATTTAGGAAATTATAAGAATCCACTTATGGATTAGTTTTTGTTTCAAATCACCACCTGTTAGGCCGTAATGGTCGTATTCTGCATAAAATTTATATTTAAAATGTGAAAATATCATATTATTTTAAATTTTGTTAGTTTATTCATACTATAATTATAATGAGGTTGACCTGCATAAATAAAGTGATAATTTTTATTTATTTTATTTATTTTGGGTGGTTTTTTTAAGGACAGTTTGTAAATAAATGACTTTTTTAAGTGGTGCACGTTTTTTATGACGATAAAAAATTATTTAAAAAATTTATTTTTAATTAATTTTTTAAATAATATTATTTTTATTACTAATAAGTAGAATATTATTTTTAAAAATTAATTAAAATTTTATACTACAGTTTTTACCTTCTTTAAAAGAATGTGTGTGGCTTAAAAAAGTCACTTATTTACAAACAGAAGGATTAATGATTAAAGGGGACAAAACTAATTGAAATAACTCAACATTTGGAAGGGTGTTAAAAACATATCTCAGTAAGAAAAATAACACAATCTTTGGGAGATGTGATAACAAAGTATCCCAATTATTTTCACGACTATAAATATGGAAAAATGATGAATTGAAGAAATTAAGATTTTGGTAAATTTTGAATGACATTAACTTGTTTTAATAAGAATGAGATAATTTAATCAATTTTACGTCATTATTTTTGGCTCATTTTATGGTCAAAGAAATTAGTCAAACTACTTTGTTACCATCTCTTTCAAATATCAGATTATTTTTCTTATAGTTAAAAGGAGTATATTTTTTAACACCCCTCCAAAAATTGAGTTATTTTAACTAGTGTCATCTTAAAGGGGTGGTTTTATAAATTTCTTGGATTTTAAACATAGTAAGAATCCATTTGTGAGCTTTGTCATTATTCGTCCTATCTTATTTGTGGTTGTAGGGCCCTTTGTCATTATTCATTCAAGTGTTTACTACCTAAAAATGAAAAAGAAAGGAGAGGGTGAAAGAAGAAAATAACTGTTATTTGCTTGGAAATGTGAAAGCGTTTAAAGAGCTTGATTCTGAAAATGTAAAAGCGTTTAAAAAGCTTGTCAACATCACAGGTTCACATAATCAAGCTCTTTAAATGCTTTCACATTTCCAATCAAATCAGCAGTTCTTTTCTTCTTTGACCCTCTTCTTTTTTTTTCATATTTAGGTAGTAAACACTTTAATGAATAATAACAAAGGATCCCTACAACCATAAATAAGAACATCCAAAAGGTAATACTCAAATTTTCCTATTAAAAACTTTGCTGTGCAAATATGATTTCTTTTCCCTACTGTTTTTTTAAAAGATGTTGATCACTGCAGTACGTAAATAGACTCAGAAAAACAAGTACAGGTGAATAAAAAATTTCCTCCATGGAAACCACTTGCATACAAATATACAACGTTTGTCCCCATAAAGATTACAGTACTTGCTAGTTCACAAAAATAGAAAAATGTGGGGGTTTAAATACTTTACATGCCCACAAAAAAAGGGTTCCAAAGCTTTGTTCCTTGCTCCCCAGCGATCATGCTATTTCTGACAAGTTCCATGCCCATGTGCTACAGATCAGAGAAAATATCAATCAATTGAGGTATAAAACATACAAACCATATGATACTTCTTAAGATGATAAAAACATATGCACTTTGTTAGGGATATCCATCCGTTTCCGGACTTCCAGGGGTTCCATTACGAGAGTCCTTTTAACGTTCATGTGTTCAAGGGAAGTAGGTTGAATACCTTGTTTTGCTGCAGGAAGAAGTAATACAAACCATTCTCTATAGTCATGATGCCCACCCCTTGCTTTGTCAATTGTCATGAAAGCTCTTTAAACACCAAGTTCCCTGCATGAAGACGAGTTAATCATGTCATTTGTCATGACTCCTTACTAGTGTCAACTATTGAAAGCTGATGCTAAGGTAAATCTGTCATGAGGTGATGTGAATGAACTTCAAATTTCAGATGTTATGCCAAAACAAAGGAGGCAATTTTATGCTTAAAGATTAAGGGCAATGCTTTCTTCTAAACATGTCCATCTCTGATCAACTCAACAAAACTGGAAAACGAAAGAAACTTGCTCTTCGCACTACTAAAATATATCAGGAAGCATGGTAATATTCCGCAAACAAGTTCATAATACAGCACAGCACAGCACCTGTAAAAAATATACTTACTTTTTTAGCCCTACGTCTTCCTCAGCTGAGGCACAATATTGCTCATACAAAGGACGGTATTTCTGAGGGATGTAATCCTTGAATCTATCAAAAATACCAAGAACACGAGTGATTTAATGCAGCAACAGCTATAGCCGTCTAACAGTGCGGTGTTGATGCATTAAAATAAACATTCAAACGTAGCATACGACAATATTTCTATAGAAAAGAAAGGCTAATTCATTCTTAGTGTTTGGAGTCCTACTTCTAATTGCTATATCAAAGCCTGAAGCCCTGAACACATAAGTAATAGTATGCAAAGGCTTTCCACAGACTGAATACTTATGAAGAAAAACCATTGGAACAATGGAAATGAACAGGTCATATATATTGTTAGCATATTTAGATATTGCTATGAATTCAGGACAATAGTACCTCCTAAGAAGTGGAAGCCTCTCTACAGTAGAAAACAAGCAAATGATGGACTGCAGAACAGAGGTAATCTTCATTGCTTTTGACTTCAATGCTTTCATGTAGCCAACAAACTCTCCGTACTCAGCTGAAGTAAGCTTTTCCTTGACCTGAAGAAGAACATATATAGAATATTACACTCAAAATGACGCATGAAGAACAAGACTAGGAACTTACACAACAAGATCTCAAGGAATTCTTATCCGAAAAGCCCATTGAGTTATCACATCATGCTAAATATACAGACAAGACTTGCTTTGTGCATCAGGAAGAACTAGTTTACCTATATGTTTTTTGTGAATAACAAACCGACCAAGACCAAGGTAGAAACCAGGTTAAAAACTAGGTATGAGTATGACACAACATACCAGAACCATACCATTTAACATTAAATCAATGCTTTTTCAAATGAGTAGCACAAACACAAGATCAGCTGAAAGCCTGAAACAAAGCTGAAAAGATCTAGAATAACTATATAAAAGCTGCATCTGAATTTTGAGACTCTTCAGACAGAAACCGATCAAACCAGGCACCATCTTTGTAATTTCTCTTCTATCCTAATCCCCCTCCCAAACCCAATATGTGCTCCTCAATCCTCCCATGTTCTTCTTGTTCTAGTAAGCAACAAAATCACCAGTTCCAAACTGCAATCTCTTGCAAATGATACAACAACAACAACAACCCAGTTAATCCCGCACTAGAGCGGGGTCTGGGGGGTCAAGATGTACGAAGATGCAAAAAGAATCTACAAATGATACGAAGATAAGAATCTACAATTAATATCAGGAATGGGAAAGATAAGAAAACAGACCATGATACTTTACCTGAACTAGGAATGCAGATCCTTGTGCTTCTTGCCCCTGACTAGATGCATGGGAATATGGAACATGCTTATTTGCTTGACTAGAATCCCTTTTCTGGGCATTCATGGCACTTGAACCAGTCACCATAGAATTACCATGTGCATTTTCTGCGTTCTTACCAGAAACTGTAGGTGTTTCTTGTGTCAACTTAGCTGCTGGAAAAAGTTTTCCTTGTTGTGCAGGCTTAGTGTCAAATGCCAACTTTTGATCAGTTACAGACTGGGTGGTACTAGTTTCAGGCTTTAGGAACTTGGCCTTCTTGGAAGAACATGGGGCAATAACTTCTTCCTTTGGTTTTCCAGCAAGTGATGAATCAACAGTCAGGTCAATGATTGGAGAGCTATTATGCTCAGATAGATTTCTTTTAAGGCGCAACTTTTCAGCATTTTGTAGAAGAAGATTTCTGTGTTTCAGTGCAAGAGACTGATTTGATTTTAGTGCAAGAGATGAACGATTAGCTGGAAGAATATCTGCCAAGCGACCAGAAGTTTTGCTTGTTTGGGTATCAGTTTCAGACAACGATAAAAGCATGCAAGTCTTGTTTTCTACTTTCATATCCTGCAAGGATGCATAATGCTTAATTTAGATACCCAACAGTTTGTGCAAACACACAGGCATCGGAATATGGAGTTACTGAAAAGAATTAGATTCGGTTACCAGAGTAGAGCTATTTGCCGGAACAAAATCTAGAGCTGGAAATGAATTTGCACTGCATTTTCCTACAAAACGATGCAAGCATTAACTGCGGCCAATAGAAAAATGTTAAGGACAACAAATATGCCAAGAAAATAATCATTTTCATCCAGTAACAATAATAGAAGCTTTTGCTTTTTATTATTAGCACAAACTAATCTCAATCTCTTGCACAAGAGTTTCAACAATCTGCAGAGCTTGACACAGTATGTTGCACCAGGGATTCTGTGACCGAAGCCACACATTATTCTGATTCTGAATAACAATGACATTTAACTGTAGAAAAACCTACCATCTGATTTCCCAATTTATAAGCCGAAATGGGACTCAGGAACTTCGAACCTATAGTTTTGATCAATTGATGGTTCTTTTGACGATGTTTAATTGTATAGGAATTGTGAAAATATTTTTTCTTTTTAAGTTTAAAAGGTAAGCACTGGCAAATGTGGTGTTTGGTAATGAAGTACTCTGTATGCTCACATGCAGGATATAATAGATCTATCACAGCATGTTCTAAATAGCATAGATTGCAATGATGGCAAGATTCTTAATGAAGATAGGGAACAGTTGGCAACGTATCTCCTGCTGTCGTATTCATATGGTCATAATGGTCACAAATTTGTTAATTTCATGAGACACAAAAAATCAGAATTAGAAAGGTGGTCACTCCGCTTACCAAAAAAAAAAGAAAGGTGGTCACTCCAAAATTGGGTACTTGAGAAAATGGATTTTGACCAAAATTGTTTCAAAATTAGAATAATAAGTACTATAAGTATTCTAGTTAACAACAACAAGAAAAGATTAAATGACTAACTGACAAATGAAATGCTTGTGACTAAAGATAAAAGCAACAAAAATTGATGGGAAAAATAGTATGTAAAAGAAAAAAAATTAGATTTAGCAGCAAAATGTGTACCATTGTATGCAGAACTGGATGGTTCGCTCTTTTTAACAGATTGAGCTCCTCTATCCCGGAAAAATCGTGTTAGTGAATAAACCACATCTCCGTATTTAGAATAGGACTGCAAATGACAAGTACAAATAATCTTTAAGCTAGAGAAGAAAAATGGGAAAAGGTGAAGAAGATAAAAGTGTGTTAACTTCGAAGAGACTGAGCAAACAAGACATTCATACCTTAATATGTGGTTGTATCCAGCGAGAAATTTGTGATTGACGACGTGAAGATGCAAACCTGAAGTAGTTGAAGAAAAGCATAAGACCAAATCTTTAGAGTTCAGGCATGAGTTATAATTACACATTACCCTTGGGCATGCAATATGGTCTTACTGAATCCAGCAGGCAACTTAAGCTTTAAAATTGCTCACAGCTCCAAGAAACCATAAGAAATTCAACAGAGGAATAATTAATATACCATTTTTTTCTAATATATTTATTGTGTACATTGTTCACACTATTTCTACTTTAGCTTTACTGTGTACATGGATGAGATAAACTTCTTCACAATCTGGGTATGTAAATGAGAAAACAACCAAGCATACAATAGTAGATATTGTAATGGATCCACCAGTAAAGTCTTTCGACTTCGGTAGGGGTGAGTGGGTGACCCTCCTTTCTCCCTCTATTTCTGATCCGTTGTACTTAAGTTTTGTTTTAATACATTTACCCTTAAAATAAAAAAAAAAAAAATGTAATGGATCCACCAATTACAAACCTTTCATCACAAAATAGTATTGCTCCGTAATCATGGCGATGTCGAATGACACGTCCAACAGCTTGATTAATCGCTCGAGATGCTTGTTGATCATACCACTCTTCTCCTGTTAAACTCTGTAAACGAGCATCTGTAGTTCAGTAGAAAACTCTTCCATCATATTGAGGAAAATCACCTTAACAAAGCTGTTTCCAATAGCATACCTTATTTCCTCCTTTTTGTGATCGAACAAGTTCATCCAGATATTCACGCTTCAAGCGAACCTTTGTTGACAAGTGCAAGCCAATCAAAATCACAATGGATGAAAAGGAATACAAATTCAGACAAGAAAGAAGATTAACAGGAAGAACTCAATTTTAGGAACAGTTATTCTGTCTTATTAGAAGCATCTTTTAATGTTGCAGAAACCTTTACCTGGTCATGGTGATGGCATTTGTTAGAAGAAAGGATTGACTAAAAGGCATTTAACCAAACGAACACCTTGCAAGTCTACCCAAATTATAGAGAAGACATTTCAAGGGAATTTTATATTTCAACCTAAGCTAGTAAAATCGATTGTAAGGATCATCAGTAACAAAGCCAACGAAATAAGACTTCTCGGTTTTACCAGTCTTTGAGAAGGGATTGGCTATCTGAAACTGGAAAAGGAAATCTTCAGTCAGGTAGTATAATTGAGTGCATCTTTTTTTAGGGTAATTAGATATTTTCATCAAGTTACCTTATGCTAAGTAAATGTCTAACTAAGATACATGCATCTCCTTCACCATCTTTCCTAAGGGCTGCTAGTAAATCTTATTTTTGTGGATCAACTCAATTGAGCTCATCATTGAGAATGTACACGTCAACTACAGCAGCTACTAAGACAGTTCAATAATTTTGTTTCATTTCCATTTTCTTCATAGTCAGCATACATATAATGCAAAAAGGTATCTAATTCAACTTTCCATGACCTACCTTTTCATCAGATTCACTTTCATCTTTTCCCTATTTACAATAAAAGTGCTTTTGAGATTTTTCAGAATTCCACATGCCCACAAAAGAAATAAAGTTGGCTAACCACTGATGGTGCACTCCCACTCAAGATTACCTAAAATGTGCACTTCTGCATAAATCAAGTCAGGTATACAGGAAAAGATTTGAGGCCAAGAAAGTTCCTAATCCGGGTCAGGGCTTGGAAAGGTCTGGCATCAGTTTATTAATCTGAGGGCGTAGAGTTATTAAGTTCACATTGAAGTGGCCGTAGGAGATAGCGCGTGCCCTAATAAGGATTGTTGACTACATATACTGTCAGGTTCAGCTGCTTCATTAACTGTCAGTGCCTGAGTTTCACTCAAGTTAGAGCAGCATCCTCCACAAAGCTGGTGACATTCAATTATCATCAAATATTGACCTTTATGCATTCCAAATGTTCATCAATTTCAAAAGAGCTCATATCATGCAAACTTAAGTATTCGATTTACTTAGCATCTTTCTGTCTGAATATGGTGTTTTGAAATTTCCTTGTTAAAATTCAAGCTCCAAGGACGATACAGGTTTTCATGCTACAGAAAATGACAATGGCTAATTGTTTCACAAGAAAAGAGTAGGCTATCAAACCTTTGGATCAGTCCTCGTAGCAAATGGCAACCCAGTGACAATGACAGCTCTTCCAGCGTGGTCACTAAAATCTAATCCTTCACTAACCTAACAAACAATAGCAAGAACAATATAGACACAGTTTATTGACCAAGCATATCCAAAAAAATTAGAGAAAACTCACATTTGAACCGCAAGGTTTTTGACAAACATTTTTTGTGTAAGCAAACTTGTCAAATCGATGTTAGAAGTTATGGGCAAATTGGATAAAAATACTCATAAATTATTAGATTACAAAACCACCAATTTTGATGTTTTGTATTAAAAAATTCACTCATGGCCCTTTCAATCAATCTCAATTTTATGCCAAAGTACAACTTTACCTTGCCACGACATACGGCAAAAAAGATAGCTCCAGAAGTAGATCTATCATTCAGCTTTAACATATAGTCCTGAAATTGATCTTTAGCAGTCAGACTATCAATTGGCAATGCATTAACATCTGAAATGGAAACAATAAATTGCAAAGAAAAAAAACTGCCTACTTCAATGGATGCAGGAAAAAGTGAAGACTGCCTAGGTTCAACAACAGGGAGCTTATGTTTGCACATTCTTTCCCAAACTGTGCTTGAAGTGGCTGAATTGATATGAACCTGCACACAAAAATTGCCATATGAATTGCATACAGATCCTGTCCCAAAGATAATGGAAACTGGGCTTACATGCTTACATTGTCCTTCCAATAATTAATAGAATGTTCCATGAGGTAATATGATGGAAAGAACACAAGCAGCCCATCGGGTACAATTCTGGCAAAGTTGACTGCAAGTGAGACATAGAAATAAGACTAAAGAAACGGAACAGAAGTGTAAGGCCAAAAGGATCAAAATATGTTATGTTTGGGGGTTTTGCATGGCTGTGAGGTGGGTTGTTAGAGTGATTGTCAACTTTGTTATGTCACAGAAACTTAGTTTGAGTAGGAGACTGAATAAATAGAGGGAAATAGCCCTGCATGCGAATCATCTATGATCTATCTTTGCATTTATCTTTAAGCCTTTGGACTGGTTAGGGTTTTCCCAACTGGTTTCAGGAGTAAAGGATTATTACCTTTAGCTCTGGATTCGTTCCTGGATTCATTTTATAAGTCCCGAAGTTCCATTTGATATTCATATTTGGTTGTTAAATCTTGCTCAGAGAGCACGCTCATAAAATTATTCGAGTTACAGAATATGAAGATAATTCCATGTCAGAGTAACCAAGGATTGAAGAAAGTAACCATGAACGCCTTTTACATTAAATGAAGAGAAGCAGGGTAGAGGCATTAAAATATAAAGTATGGGTTGAAAAGGAGCTTGATGGGGTGCCAATGGAACAGGCTCAATATACAGTGTAATTTCAGCTAAGAATAAGACAAGGTGTTGGATATTTAAGTACATAAAACAAATTTGATTCAATTTTGCTGATTACAGATGGGTTCAGCAACAAAGAGACGTACACACACAGACCTCATTGTATTTGACAAAAAACAGGTTTCGGTCTAGTACAAATCACCCTAATTAGGTAGAACTTCTACCATAAAAGTTAGCATTAGAAAGATTGCAATCACTTCTGACCAAATAATACTTACCAATAGCATTGCCTAGGTCTTGCTTGTATTCTGGAGAATCACGAGTCCTGAAAGATGAGTTCAAAGAGTAGCCAGATGGTCCAGCTGGTATAACACCAGCCCAGATCTGATCTGAGGAGATAACATGAGGATTCTCAATTCGTATTGGAAAATCCCTACAATGGTCAAAGTTAGCAATTTTCAGTAAGGCAGAAAATGTTGATAGAATACAACAGAATGATGCTGCAGAGTACAGATAATTACAGCTTCAGTTCCTGAGCAAATGAGTCCATGGGAGACAAAGTCCCGGATGTCAAAATTATAGACCCAACACCCTTTCTGGAAAAGTCCTCCATGGCAATTCCTGGATTGAAACACCACCAACTCAGCGTCCTAGACATTTTGCCTGAGCATCAAAGGGATTCAAGAGTGAGGAAAGACTATATATTGCAAAATGAATCAACAGATAATGGAAACTTCATACCCATCACACTAAAAGAACCAGAGCACAGAAACTAGAGATATATAATGGCTGAAAACATTAAAATGCTCGGCTTTCTTTTCTCTCAACATGAATGGGTTGAAATTTGAAAAGGTTAAAATGACTTTTCATGAACCATATCCCTTATTTCTGTTTCTGTATCCAAAAATACAAATTGGGAAAGTCACCACAATCTAATACCCAAGACAAATTAAACAATCTTCGGATAGAAAAGCCAAAGAATACTCCAACTGAAAATATATTTAGATATATACCATTGGATTTAGACTCCTGCACATGAACCTGAAAACCAGCAGAAACAAGAATGCAAAATTCAGTTGAATATCATTGTACTATGAATAGGTGCAGAAAAAGATAATGGAATGGCATCAGTATTAGTAATACAGGGAAACTGACTACACCAAAGTTGAACTATATTGAACACTTGAGTTGAACGGAACTTACACGATAGTAGTGTGCATGAGAACTGCCACCATCTCTAAAGATTATCCGGAGAATTTCACCAATGCTATTCAACTTGCAGGAGCTACCTTTCACCTCCTGAGGCTGTTTACTTCCTGCGCCATTTTCACCTAATGAAAGCGCATATTATTAAACAACATTGCACATGCCCTGAACATTCTGGAATGTCAGGATCACAGATTGACCCGATGGTAAAGTAATTCTAATCCAACTTGGCCATAAATAATGGAACATACGTTGAAATGTAGGGAACTAGATTGTGTGAGAATATGCAAAGGATCTACAATTCACTTTGGACTCTCTTGATAGGTTTTGGAGCATAAGGGTATTTACAGGAGAAGAAGGCATTCTATTTGAGGATGTTTACTGCTTATTTCTTTTTTCTTGTTGATAAGTCAACTGAAATTTGAGAATGTTATATGACAGATTATTTCCTTGTTCCCTTATTTTCATTAGTATGGACCATGGAGTAAAGGTAAAACATGTTAACTCACCTTCCTCGAGAAGCAATACTGCTTCTTCAATGATGCCCATCAGTTTGTTCGCCGTCTTACTTGTTACATTTAAATCACCAAGTAATTCATATATATATGGGCCGGGTTTAGTAAATCCTAGTTCACTGGAATCAATTTGCACATCAGCAATTCGCTTCTCAAGCTTCAGCAGAAGCGCTGCAAATAAAGTGTATCAGACGAAGAAAAAGCAATTATACTGAAGCAAATGTATCTGAATCCTTTTAAATAACCAATATAAGTAAAGAATTTACGCAATTTAAAACCTAATCAAGATAAATGACAAGTCAAGTTGTATGATAAGCTATTTCACCGCCCAACCTTGCAATCAACTAGATTATTTACCTCTAAGAATAGCAAAATTATCTGGGTTACACTTCTTGTCATTTGAGTTGTCTATTTCCCTTCTTTTGATAGAGAGATCAATGCAGCTTTTTGCTTCCGAAATGCAAGCTGTCAAGAGTGTGGAAGGCAAATCAAAGGAGGCTGCATCTGCACAAATACTTTCCTGCGTCGCACGCCAAATCACAGTTACTTTAAGCACAGCAATCAAATCGTTAACATCCACATGAATACTGGGACAGAGAGTGGACTATGCGGTTTGAAGAAAAAAGGTACTCCCTCCAATCGGATTTATTTGATGTTTTGGAGAAATGCACAAAGATTAAGAAATGTCACTTCCACTTTTAAATACCCCATAAAATAATTTTACTCTCTATTACATTTATTATGCACAAATGTAATTGGTTAAACTAAAAAAAGTACAAATTATATTGATACTAGTGCAAAAGTAAAAGAAAGTGTAATTATTACTTCTAAAACATCAAATATTGTTGATCAAATTTCACCTCCTAAAACATCAAATAAATCCGATCCAAGGGAGTATCTACTACCAGCCAGAAATAAGGCAAAACAAAAATAAAAGTCGAGTCAAAGTAATAGAATCCCCAATCCCAATGCAAGTGAAATCATGATTCCAGAAAGTCCTGTAAACTTCTAAGCAAAAGCGAAGGAAGCGATCAAGACTTTGTAAACAAGGAAGAGAGAAGAACATAAAATGGCCAAAAGCGCTAATTTGAAGCAAAACACAAGATAGATGAGAGAAAGATCATCTCCTGTACAGGACCACCTATTCCGGACAAGAAGCCAACAACAACAACAAACCCAGTATACCCGGCTCAACGGGTCTGAGGTCGAGTTTTACGCACCTTTCCCCAACAACGTTGGGAGGGTGTTTCCAATTGACCCAAGTAGTTTCATAGAAAACAGACACATATACACACGAACCAACCAAAAAGAAACATAGGTAACAGAAGCAAACAACAAATGATAGCCAAGGAAGGGTTCGTGTTAAGGGTTGGTGCAGCTTCTTGATTCACTCTAATTTGGATCATTTCTAGAGAGCGAGTAAGTGACACATCCATCTCTTCTTGTTCATTGACTAGTTCATGAATTTTCATTGGTTTCTGAATTTGCCTCAAAGAATACCCCATCCAAGTGTTTATCTTTATATTGCCAGAGGTGTTTGAGGCTCAAAGTAGAGAAATTACATATCTTTTAAAATTGGATTCTGCGGGATAATCTTGAAACAAATCTAGAATAGAAGTTCGAAACCATAGAAAGATGCTGCTAAGACAATGAACTGTGTAAATAAATAACAGTGAGTCAGCGGTATTGAGCAAGTATAAGCCTTACTACTCACCAAATTGTGAGCTTCATCAAATATAAGTACACTGTCTGGCCACGCTACACTAAGTGAATCCCTATATCCACGATCAATAAGATAGTTATAAGGTGCAAATAGTATGTCGACAACCTTGTGTAGCTCTCTTGATACATAATAAGGGCACCTACATGCAACATAATAGCAGTTAAAAATGAACAAGCATCTGAAATACTGCTGAACAATGAAGAAAGCAAATCCAATTGTATTAGAAACAGAAAGGTAGCCAATTTACAAAATAATAGGTCCACAACTTCAAAAGCAAATGTGATAACCTACGGTCCACAACTTCTCCCGATGTTTACCAAATCTTCAATGTCAATAGGTTCAACTCCAAGATGGGGATTTTTGCTTAAAAAATCTGCAGAAAGGAGAGTATAAGTAGAGAAGAGTACAGATACTCGTCTATTTACGATGACAAATATTATCAATGAAACAAGTTATGAGAAAATTTAGGAATGAAACAATCACGATCCAGGGGATCCCTTGGACCAGAATCCATATTTAATTTACGAAATGAAGTTTGTACGAATGAAAAATTGATATAAGCTTTGGAAGCAAAATCTGTAAAAGAGCTATCATCAGAGAAATGCTTGCACATTGTTATTCAAGTTCCTTGGACCTCGTCAAATGTCTACAACATCCTTTACTATCATGTCTATTCACCATGAATCGATGTTTTATCACATATTTATATGATTATATCCATAGGACAGAAGTGCTAACAGCTTACCTCCAACCAACGGATAATGTTTACAATAGCGCTTTCCCTTTCTTTTGCGTAGATACTGACAGGCATTTGTCTGAGCTTTACCACGAAGGGGTCGAACATCATCATGAATGCACAATTGCTCACGAGATCCTAAGACAACCATTTTGGGCCTGAAATGTAACTGGCTAGAGCTCAGGTCTGAAATAACATAATAATGTCTACCTTTAATAGAGTACATGAGAAAAAAGTAAGAATATACAGAAAACAGCTTCTATTCAAAACTAACAAGTGCTAGGTTTATGGCAATGGACCCGAGTAGTAGTAACTACGTAATACTATTTTTCTTGCAAGTTAGTTATCATTTCATCATTGCTTTATATTTTGGCATAATCATAGAACCATCTATTTTCTCTTCATTCTTTGAGTGTCTTAAATTTTGAGCATCACAGCTGAATTTTATGTACAAGGTTAAATTAAGCAAATTTGTTATTTCATAAACCTGTATTTGCAATCTATAATGTAACCATTTGCTATATTAGATTAATAAAAATGAAATCACTTAATTACATGTCAATAACAATGTTTGATTGCATTTTGACTAAATATGTATATTCAATCTGTATGTTAAGTTTTCCATCATTGCAATAGATTACGTTGCTAGTCTTGAGTATCGCTTTTGGCTCTTGACACTTTTTTTTCACTGAATTCATCGCGTCTTATATTAACCACTCATAATCTTCAAAAGAATTCAGCGCTATATGCTCACCGGTAATTAGTTCTCTTCAGTTCTTGAACAACCTGTCGGATCTGGCTATGAGTGCGTGATGCGTACACAATTGTTGGTAGTTTTGTCTCACATGATTGTTGTGATGAAGCAATCATGGAGCCCTCATGATCCTGACTTGGAGATTGCTTTTCAACTTTGCTGGTTGAAAATGGACCCAAACTTTTTCTCCATCCTAGAGTAGCACAAAGAAGGCACAAAGTTTTCCCAGTTCCCGTCGGACTTTCCAACAGTGCATTGCATTTCTTCCACATGAGTTCACAATGGTGACAATAAGTAAAACACCAAAGAAAGGTACAGTCATACTAACAACAAAGAAGTCTTCAGAAGGAATTATTTAATGGAAAGCATCTTATACATTACATGAATTGGTTGAAAATGGACCCAAAACCTAAATTTGAACTTCGAAATACAAAGCCAAAAACCACCCAAAATAAAATTTTAACAAAATCATTATTTGAAAAATGGATCGCAGTGGAAGAAACCTAAACAGTTAAGTGTACCTCTTGAAGAGATTGTATGACTTTCTCCATGTATGCTATCTGGCAATCATATGCATCGTATGGAAAATCCACATCGACTCCTCTGATTTTGTAAGTGGGCATTTTACCATTAACACCTATTTTACACATACACGGAAATAAGGAGACATCAATCCCAAAAAAATATTACATGAAACGCAGAAACGATATGCAGAGGAAACGGCTGGGAAAGAGAGATTGCGCTTGGTCAGGGGCTACAGCTAAGATAAAAGCCTCATTACAGTAGCAATCGCACTCACCACTCGCCTCTTGGCACAGAAAAAGGATCGTCGAGTCGACTGAACCAAAAAACTGAGACAAACGAACGGAGATTGAAGACGAAAAAAAACAGAAGAGAGAGAAAGAAACAAAATCAGATAGAGACAACGCAGATTCAGATATTCAATTGCTTTGATAGATCGAGGAACTTACAGTGAATGTAGTGGTGTACCTATTGGCTGCCGGTGGGTCACCGCCGGCTGAGAGAGAGTTGTCGGAGCGATCCACTGAGCCGCAGAGCAAACGGGGATGGTTGAGAATTGAGAGAGGGGAGACTGGAGAGAGATTAGTTTAGGGTTTTGTTATTTTACCTTTTTTTTATAAATAAAAACTCTTCCCGCCTTTTTTTTCCCTTCGAAGAGCCGAGTTTTGGGGGTGAATTACATAGAACCGCCCTTAAAAATATGGGGTTTTCACAAACCATCCCATAAAATATAAAATTACAACAAAAAAAAAAAAAACCCTCCAAAAATCACCCACGAACAAGGCTACAAGTCTACAACCCATTTTATGCATCAAAATTGTTAGGAATCATCCTTAAAATATGGGATTGTGGGGTATAACGTTTATAATATTAGGTGCAATATCCACCTTTCTTCTACGTTTAGTGTGAAGAGATATCGAGCTCTCAATCCTGCTTGTAAGAATGTATGCATCACTCTCACAATTCACTTGTAGAACACTAACATTTCTATATTAAATCGAGTTTCTAGCACTCCACAAATAATAGACCCACTAAAAAAAATTAATTGGCAATGCAAATTAGCAACAACATGAACTTATAGTCATTATTAGGTTGCTTTTTAGGATAGTCGTCCAATGGCATAGTAACTACCATATGGTGTAACATTCTGCGGCCATTGGCACATTGAGGGGGTGCACGGGGGCGGCTGCCCCTCTCTCCGACAACAAAAAAATGAAGAATTTTTTTGTGGGGGGGTGGGGGGGAACAATTAAGATGAAAAATGTGGAAAAAAATATATAAATGGTGTAAAGCGAAAAGAAATGAGGTGAGGAAACGGGTGGATAATAACAGGTTAGAGTGGCGAAGTTTTGAGGGGAAAGTGAGGGTGGCGGTGGAATATTTCGAAAACCTATTTCGGTCCAATGTGCAAGCTAATCCGGATTCAGTTACGTAAGGAATTGAGCATCTGGTCTCGGCTGATGACAACTCACAGCTCCTCCGGCCATTCGCAAGTGATGAGGTAAAACATGCCCTATTTGAGATGCACCCAACAAAAGCACCAGGCCCCGACGGTATGTCAACGCTTTTCTTCCAGAAGCACTCGGATATTGTCAGACCTGATGTGATTGATTTTGTGATAAATGTTTTAAATGGAGCTCTTTTTCCGAATGATTTAAATTACACATTTATTTCCCTCATCCCAAAAGTGAAAAACCCATGCAGAATGACGGATTTGAGACCTATAAGCATGTGTAATGTGCTTTGCAAAGTGGTTTCGAAAGTTCTGACTAACAGGTTGAAGAGCTGTTTGGGAAAGCTGGTCTCGCAGAGCCAAAGCGCCTTCGTTCCGGGACGACTGATCACGGACAACGTGCTTGCCGCTTTTGAGCTTTTTCATTTCATGAAGAAGAAGCGAGGCATACGGAAAGGATACGTGGCGCTAAAACTGGACATGGCGAAGGCGTAAGGTGGAGTGGCCCTTTCTCAAGGGGTGTATGCATCGGATGGGTTTTGCCGGGGAATGGATCAATCTCATCATGAGGTGCGTGTCTTCGGTTTCTTTTTCGGTTCTAATCGATGATGTGCCGTCTCCTGTGTTTAGGCCTGGAAGAGGGTTGAGACAAGGAGACCCCCTATCGCCGTATCTGTTTCTGCTTTGTGCTAAGGGCCTTTCGGGTCTTCTCCGTATGAGGGCGCAGGAAGGCAGGCTGGAAGGAATTGCAATAGCTCGGGGAGCTCCGAGAGTATCACATCTATTCTTCGCGGACGACAGTGTCCTTTTCGCAAGAGCGACTTGTCAAAAGGGCAGTGAAATTGTACAGATCCTCCGTGAATACGAAGCATCATCGGGTCAACAAGTGAATCTTGCGAAGTCGGAGATCTCTTTCAGCGCTAATGTCTGCGAAAGCACCTGAAGAGCAGTGCAGCAAACGGTCCAATTTAAAGAGGTGGAGAGACACGAGAAATACCTCAGACTGCCTACTATGCTAGGTCGATCAAAAAAGGTGATTTTTGGTCAGTTGAGAGAACGAATATGGAAGAAAATAAAGGGTTGGAAAGAAAGAACATTATCGAAAGGGGGAAAAGAGGTGCTCATCAAATCCGTAGCTCAGGCCATTCCGACATATACGATGTCCTGTTCCAAGCTTCCGGAGGGACACTGTAAGGACATTGAGCAACCGATGTGTAAGTTTTGGTGGGGTGATGGTTCTGACATGCGGAAAATCCATTGGTTGAAATGGAAGAGAATGTGTCTCCCAAAAGACAAGGGCGGAGTGGGATTTCGGGATATGAAGAAGTTCAATGTTGCCCTGTTGGCTAGGCAAGGGTAGCGAATGGCGATTGCTACAGGAGCCCGAATCGCTACTAGCAAGGATGTTGAAGGCAAGATATTTTCCTCGGACGAGTTTCCTGCAGGCTCAGGTAGGCTACCAGCCTTCTTACACCTGGCGCAGCTTGCTGGAGGGGAGGAAGGCTCTCGCTCGGGGGCTCCGATGGCATGTGGGTAATGGGGAGAAGGTTGTTGTGTTCAAGGATCCATGGATCCCTAGACCAGTAAGTTTCAAACCGGTTGCAAACCCACTTGGCTTTGAGGGAGAGATGAAGGTCGCGAAGCTCATCGATTGGGAAACAAACTCATGGATTGAGGACTTCGTAAGGGAGGTTCTTTTGCCAATGGATGCAGACTTAGTGTTGCAGATGCGGCTGACAGACTCGGATGTTCAGGACGAGTTGATTTGGCACCATACAAAAGATGGAAACTTCTCGGTGAGGACTTGCTACCATGTGCTGATGGAGGAGGATTTTCACGTGGAAAGGGCCTCGACGTCGAATTCAACAAAGTCTGAAGCTGTCTGGAAGCAGGTATGGAGGGTGAAAGCGGCGTCGAGAGTCCGTAATTTCATCTGGAGGGCTTGCAAGGGTGTCCTCCCGTGTCTGGGAAACCTGCAGAGGAAGGGGGTAGTAGAGTGCGATCTGTGCTCCTTTTGTGGAGTAAGGGAGGATGAGACCCACATTCTTTTTAGATGCATTAAAGCTTGTGCTATTTGGAACCGATTTCCACAGTTGGGGAAGATTACAAAACGGTCTACAGGAGTGCTTGACACCTTTGATAGGGTGATGAAAGATTGCAGCAGAGAGCTTGCGCAAACATGGGTGCACATCCCTGAGGCCATTTGGATGGCAAGGAACAAAAAAAACTTTTGAGTCGTTAGAGATGGAGGCGGAGGACTTGATCTGCATGGCGATGCAAAGCATGAATGACTACAACAGGGGAAGGGATATGATCGGGCCTCAACGTTTGGTAGCAAAGGGTCCGGAAGGGGTGAGGTGGGTGAAACCATCGGATGGGTTCACAAAAATCAATTGCGACGCAGCAGTCGAATCGAACAAGGGATGCGAGATTGGTTGTGTTGCCAGGAACGGAGAGGGTCAGCTGGTGTATGCAGCTGCAAGGAGAACGCAACAGTCCGGCAAGATGGATCTGGTGGAGGCGGAAAGTATTGCCTGGGCGCTGGAGCTGGGCTTGCATCAAGGACTATCGAAAGTTTGGATCGAGAGCGATTGTGCTCCGATTATGAACCTACTGCAGCAGGGTGTGTTTCCGAAGGGGGAAATGGGACAACAACTCCGGAGGATTCATAGACGGGCAAGTCAGTTCGAGGAATGCTCTTGGAGCCAAATTCGACGTCAGGCCAATCGAGCAACAGATCTACTGGCCAAACTAAGACATGTTCATACTGCACTGATGTTTAGTTTTCATTCTACTCCTCATAACTTGCAATTGTTGTTGTTGGATGATGCAAAGTAATTAATATTCAAAGTTTTACTCAAAAAAAAAAAGTTTAGTTGGTAAAGAAAGGAAAATGAAACTTACCTCACCTCGGGGTCTTGAATTCGAATCTCATTGTTTACTTTTTTACAACATTTTTTACTCTTGTTAAAATTTTCTTTCAATCTTTTTTTTAAAAAGCATTCGTAATGTTAAACACACACACATATATAGAATGTGGTTCAAATGTTAACAAGCCTTACAGTGTTAAATATTAACAAATCTGAGGCGTTGATTGAGTGAAAATGAAAGGCTGAGATTATTTGATTTAATTGATAATTAAAAGTTAAAAAACACAACTCCACGTTGAAAACAAGTGAGTGTAACTAAGCCTAACCCTATCCTATAATTGATGTCAAGAGGCGGACGAAGGGCGATAGGGAGTGGAAGAGGCGGAGTTTGTGGTTGTTGGTGGCCGGAGGCAACGATCGGTGGCCGGAGGCAGAGATCTTAGTCCGACGACCGCGACGACTATTTGAAGGCAGTGGTCGGAGGCGAGATCTCGCGAGGACGACTTCTTCAATGGAGGGGACTTCTTCAATGGATAGTGGCGAGGTCGGGGGCTTCTTCAATGAAGGGGCGGGAGAGGTACGACGAAGGTGCGGCCGGCGAAGGCAGAGGTGATGGCGCAGTACCCGTCGGTGATGGCGATGACCTTCGGAGTAACATTCATGGGTAAGCACTGGCAATTAGAGAAGCGATGAAGGGACCTTTCGGTACAAAATTGAATCTGTTATTGTTTCAATTTCTGCAAATTTTTGTTCATATCTTGCAAATAATCAACAACTACATAATTTCCATACTTTCTCAACATAAATATGCATAAAAAGACATTAAATATGAACTAAAACAAGGCTTTATTTATGATCGAAAATATGGATATCAAATCACCACATACTTAAGCTTGTTTGTTCTCAATCAATACACTTAACTCGTCACATAGATAAAGTCAAAACACTTTGAACATCATAGACCTTGTTTTTAAATTGTCGTTGACATAGTAATTATTAAACTGATACTTGGAAGAATACTAGAGCTAGTATCAATATGGACGGATCTTGAACCCACCGAATTTTTTATTAATAAAAACTCCTAGTATCCCTCAATTCCACTAACGATAAAAATGCTATGAGTTCTTCCTATTCATTATTTAAAGTTTTTTTTTTTAATTTAAACATATTTAATTAGAGAAGAATGTATAAAACATTTCGTTTGGATGGCATGTAATTATGCATTATAATGCTTTTTGATAAGGGGATGTTTGGATCTTTTTAAGTTCTCTCTTTCCTCGTACATGACGCTTTGATTTCTTCTGTTCACACACACCACCCATCTCTTAGATTCACCACCTATACTCGTACTGTACCACTCCTCATCTCCTGTACCTTCAACTGTTTGTTTCAAGTAGACACACCCACAAGTGATGCCTGCAATTTGTCCCAATAATACCCAAAAATCTCTCAATTCCATTGGATGCAATGCAGCCAAAAGTAATTTCAACCAAATAATTTTGGATTATGATTTTCAAGAATAAATTTGGGGATTTTCACCGAAAATCTAAATTAAGGGGGAAATAAGAAGAGGGGTGAACGGTGGTCTTTGATCTCCGAATGGATCTTTGTTGTCCATTAAAAGTGGCGGCGCAACGAATGAAGGTGAAGACAGGAGATGGAGACAACAGCGGCGACTTCATAACTTCAATAAATTTGTTCAGACAGATGGTGTATGGCGGCGACGGTGATCACACAGGATTGGCGTTGTGCTCGTCACCGATGGTCGTCGACGATCGACCTGCAAAAGCTAGATCTTTGGCAAGTTGATGAATTGGACGAGGGAGATAGCCAGACAGGAAAGAAAACTTTTCCACTGCACTTTACTTAATATTCCAAACAAAACTTAAATTTTTATCAACCATAATGCATAAAAAGTCATTATAAATCATAATGCTTGGGCAAACGGACCCATATTTAACCAATATAATAAAATAATAAAAAATAATACAGTATACATTTTTGCACACTTAATTAAAAAGAACACTACTAACAATTACCAACCCACAAACGACAAAATAAAGATTTTCATGATAGAGAAGAAATGTGCTTCCCCTCTCCAAGACTCCAACAATGACATATCGGAGTAGCAATTTAATTTACATTATTGGATGTTAGTAATTAATAACATCGCCTATCAGGCTATCAAGTAGTATCAATCGCCATAGTCACGATCATTCAAACTTAAAACTCAATTAAAATTGTTTCACTTGCAACTGAATTAACATGATTTAGGTAATAAATCCAAAATTTGAGCACAAATCTTCCTAAACCAAGCTGTTTTGGGAAATCTTAAAGCAAAAAAAAAAAAGGGAGCATTTTGTGTGTTTCCTCTCTAATCACCAGGAGAATAAATAAAGCAACAAATGGACGTTGAGAATTTCTGTAAATTTACCAGGGCACAAAACATGGCCATGAAAAAGAAAATCAATAATTTTTGTTTTTTTTAAAGGAGGAACATTGCAAAGGAAAAAAGAAGCATTAATCCGGCAAAAGGAGCAAAAGATATTTGCTCGGCTTTTAATTTCTTGATTCTTGATACTGTTTTAGTGTGTCAATTTCAAACCCCCTCCTCTCACTATCTTCATTTGTCTTCCTACAACCCCTAAACTCTATCCTCTTGCTTCTCAGATTGCACTCCTCCACTCCTACTACTGCCCTCAGATCCACCTTCCAGGTTACCTTTCCCTCTCTTTCATTTTGTCTTCCATTGAAAGCAACTGTTTTTTGCATCTAAAAACCCTTGCCTTTTCTTTTGGTAATTCATTTTTCGAAACCAATTTGGTTGCTTTCTTGAATTTGTGCTTTGGGTATACAGGTTTGATTGAATTGCATGATTGATTGGCTACATTGTTGAATGGATATGTGTTTCCGGTTACTACTTGCAACTTCTTGGTGGGTTCTTGAAGAAATTTTGGATTAATAGATAAAAAAATGGAAGAAATTCAATCCCAATCAGACAATTATAGGTCGTCATCTTCATCTGCTAGTAGCCCAGCTACCAGTAGGGTTCCTTCTAGTAACTTCTTCTACCTTAGGAAGCCAGGGTCCCTTAGGCAACCTATTTCCTTTGAGGATTCACCGGAGTGGGGTGATACTGATGTGGATGTCAGGGGGGATGAGGGTGCTGATTCTATCCACGTGGCAACCACCCCTGGCTCCCCTTCACTCTCCAAGCTCAACAGCAGCTCCTTGCCTTCTCCTCGTCTCCCCGAAACCACCGTTGTTGTGCCCAGGAGGATCGCTGGTGCGTCCCTTGTTTGGAAGGATTTGACTGTTACCATAAAGGGTAAGAGGAAGTACTCGGACAAGGTGCTGAGGAGTTCGACTGGTTATGCATTGCCTGGGACTATAACTGTGATCATGGGCCCTGCCAGGTCCGGGAAGTCGACCTTGCTCAGAGCTCTTGCAGGTCTTGAATCTTGATCTTGATGATGTTGAAATGTTGGTTACTTCGAGGTCTTTTTCTGAAATCTTGAGTTGCTAACATCTTGTTTGCTTGTGTTCAGGGAGGTTGCCTCACTCAGCTCGCTTGTTTGGGGAAATCTTTGTGAATGGTGCAACTTCTCGCTTTCCATATGGGACTTATGTAAGTTCAACTGTTTTTTTTCTTCTTTATGTTTTCAGATAAGTGTGTGTTTTAGTTGATCTGCTGTTTTGGATGATGATTCTTAGCGGCATTTTAGTACCTTAGGTATGTCAATATAGTAGGGGAAGTGAGAATCGAGGCTAACTTGTAATCGTGATCGATTGATATCACTGAATGTATGGGGTTCAGATGTTATGATTCAGTCCTTGGAGGTCTTAAATCCGGAAGATGACAGATCTGATTTTGATATGCAGGGATATGTTGAGAGAGAAACATCGCTTATTGGGTCATTAACTGTTAGGGAGTTTCTGTACTACTCTGCACTACTTCAACTTCCTGGATTCTTTTGTCAAAAGAAAAGTGTTGTGGAGGATTCTATTCTTGCAATGTCGTTGGGTGATTATGCGAACAAATTGATAGGAGGACACTGTTACATGAAGGGTCTTCATAGTGGTGAGCGAAGGAGAATTAGCATTGCAAGGGAGCTTCTGATGAGACCACATATCTTGTTTATAGATGAGCCTCTGTATCATCTCGACAGGTGTGCCTCGTTCAGCTACAGTCCCAATACTAAATTTTCACTAAATCTGCCATCTTTAACATATTAAGGTTATCGTCTAAATGTGAATTGCCGTGCAATGCATCCAACCTTCTAATCAAGATGTCTTATGGTCCTTCAGTGTCTCTACACTTCTTATGATGGTGACATTGAAGAAACTTGCAAGTACGGGGTGCACTCTGATATTCACGATACACCAGAGCAGCACGGAAGTGTTTGGCCTCTTTGATCGTATATGCCTACTCTCCAATGGAAACACATTGTTCTTTGGTGAAACACTGGCCTGTTTGCAGGTGAGTGCACTGGAGACCTGAGCGAATCCGCCGTCTTCTTGACAATGTATTCATTTACAATTGGATTCTGCAACTGAAATTCTCCTATTTGTGCTCTGAAGCATTTCTCCAATGCTGGATTTCCATGCCCGATTATGCAAAGCCCTTCTGATCACTTCCTGCGAGCGGTTAACACAGACTTCGACAGGATAATTGCAATGTGTAAAAATTTACAGGTACTTTATTATTGCTGAAACATATTTCTGTGATCTTATCAGTTGAAATATACTTTATACTCCGTTTTTGTTGGCACTGAAATCTGAAAATCTTGGATGTTAAATTCAACAGGATGATCGCGGGGATATGTCATCCACCAATATGGATACTGCTGTTGCTATTCGCACCCTTGAAGCAACTTATAAGTCATCTGCGGATGCTGCTTCAGTCGAGGCAGTCATATCACAACTCATTGAAAAGGTAAAGATCATAACAAGTCACAAGCACTTAGCATTTGAGCTGCGGATTAATGTGTTTTATATCGTACATGTTTGCATCTGTATCTGTTTACAGGACGGTCAGCTTCTTAAAACCAAGGGAAAGGCTAGCAGTGTAACAAGAGTCGCGGTTTTAACATGGAGATCATTGCTGATCATGTCAAGAGAATGGAAATATTTCTGGCTTCGGCTTATTCTTTATATGCTCTTGACACTATGTATCGGAACAGTTTTTTCGGGCTTAGGGCATTCACTGTCATCTGTTGTGGTAAGTGTGACGAAATGATCTTTCATTTGTTAGACTTCATACCGTTTTCCTTCTTGCAAGAACTTGTATGTTACCGAGCAATGGCTTCCTGTACTTGCAGACAAGAGTTGCAGCAATATTCGTGTTTATATCATTTACGTCGCTTCTGAGCATCAGTGGAGTGCCTGCACATATCAAGGAGATCAAGGTACCAAGCATTTCAACTTCGGATATTCATCTTTGTTCCGTGATAACTTGTACTCAAACTTCATATCTATCTATGTTTTGACAATATGCAGATTTATGTCAGCGAGGAGTCGAACAAGCATTCGGGAGCTGTAGTGTTCCTCCTAGGGCAACTTCTATCCAGCATCCCATTTTTGTTCCTCATGTCCATCTCATCGAGCCTCGTCTTCTATTTCCTGATAGGATTACGAGACGAGTTCAGCTTGCTCATGTACTTCGTGCTGAACTTCTTCATGTGCCTTCTTGTTAACGAAGGTTTAGTGCTCCTTGTCGCATCCGTCTGCCTAGATACTTTCTGGAGTACGCTGACGCTTGTGTCCATACATGTAAGCATACGAATCTGATGGCATTCGCATTCTGTCTAGGCCCGGTTTACTGATTCATCATCATGTTTCGTAGGTGGCGATGATGCTCTCCGCTGGCTACTTCAGGATTCACAGTGATCTGCCAGGACCGATTTGGACCTACCCTTTATCCTATATCGCTTTCCACACATACTCCATTCAGGCAAGTATGCTACACTGATACGAGTCATGATACGACGATTGTGCTGTTTCTACAAGTGTATCAGTGTTCAAGTTGCTGTGTTTTTCAGGGAATGTTGGAGAACGAGTATCTCGGAACCACGTTCGCCATTGGGCAGGTAAGGGCGATATCCGGAAACCAAGCGCTTCAAAGCTCGTATGATATCTCTTCTAAGAGCAATGCCAAGTGGGATAACTTGTTGGTGCTGTTTCTTATGGCCGTTGTGTATCGTGTTTTGGTTTTCGGGTTTCTTCATTTACGCGTAGCCAGAGCCAAGTACGGGTTCAAGCTTTCGCATCGACACCCTGCTTCAAACACCACAAGGTGAATGGAAGATATTGCAGTGTTTGTTTTTGATGTAATGCAATTATGCACATAGCCCATCCTGCAGAAACACTGCTTCCGTTTTTTTGGATCGACGTAGTTGTGTTCATATTAGGTTATTCGCCTTGATTGTTCTCGTCGTCGTTGTCGAACACGACTTGTGTCTACAAGAGCTCCTCCTTTCAGGGGGGAAACAAGGTTTACAACGCGATCGATTTCGAGAAAGTACATCATCCAACAGCTGAGTTGCTAACTTGAACAGCATGTTAGGAAACTAAATATGCCAAATGAAAATGAGCCTAACACTGAACTGGGTATGGGTCATGAGGTCGGGTTTGAGACGGGCAACGCCCTCGTGTGGCGATCCCTGTATCGGGAAACCTCCATCCGTTTACGCCCTTATAAGAGTGTAGATGCTTACACTCCTATAAGGATGTAAACGGGGCGAGAACAGGGCGGGCAGTACTCTCTCCGTCACCTACATTGCCAGGCGCAGGAGGCGACCAATTTCCGATCCCTCCATCCGAGGTAAAGGGCGCCGTCTTTCACTTCTAGGCTGTATTTATCACTGTAGTTTCTCAGCAGCATGTCAATGGTAGTATTTACCAATGTGCTTAGAGGATAGGGCTTAAACCCTGCCATTAGGAAGCGCAATCGCCACTTTCCGAGCAGCTCCTGGCGCTCCACCCTTTCGGCCCCCTCGCAGGCTATAAGGTTCACCACATCCCTGGCCAAGCAATGCTGCTCGACGTTGATCCGGTCCTTGTGGTCTCGGGGCAGGGTGACGTCCATGGACTCGAACATGGCTGTGTAGTAGTTCAGCGTCTCTGCGAACCTAGGGAGGAACGCGGCTGAGTTCGTGTTGCACTCTTGCTCTACGAGCGTCACCACCTTTGGTGACAGGCTCCTTACGACCCTGAGCAGCCGGTCCCTGTGGTTCTCCATGCTCACGCTCTCGTCGGGCATGTGGTGGAGGGTGAATGCGAAGTTCACTGCCAGGGCGTCGCCAGGTTGAACCCTGAGGTTCTCTAGCTCGATTTCGCACCCCGACATGGCTGCTGCGTGGAACTCGAATGGTACGTTGAATGCCCGGGCTAGCCTTGAAAGCCTCTGGCCCACGATGCTAAGCCCGCCTCCACGTGCATAGGCGGAGTACACGTCGTCGATTCCGGTTATACGGATTCGGGGTGGGCCACCGGGGCGGGCTGCAAATGCCTGGATCAGTGTCACCCACTGGCTCCCTTGGCCTATTTGGAAATCAATGATGTGAACTCGGTTCTCGTCCTTCATGGCCTCCGCAATGGCTCCATTTGCCGACATGTATCCGAACTTGATGTAAGGGCACACCTCATAGAGGATGTGCATATAGGAGAGCAGCTCAGAGCTCGCGGGCTCCTTGCACCGCAAGGCTTTGCATATTGAGCTTCCAGAGGAGGCCTGCCTTGCGACGAGCCCTTCCAACATGTATGCACCCAGCCTCTGAATCGGCTCCCCAGAGACCGACACCATCTGGCGCAGCTCATCCATCAACCATTGAGTCATCAAAGGGTCATTATCCGACACAGCTTTAGCACAGGCGATAAGAACACACTTCAAGTCTCTCTGCGCAATCATCTCCATCACTCGGGCCCAGCTGTCCATCTCACTTGACGAGTTCTGTGCCCCGTTAAAGGTACTGTCATAGCTATCTATTAGATCAGCATCCGGTCCTAGCATCGCTGTTTCTAGCTCCTGCAGCTTGTGCTTCAGGTCACTCACATCATCTGTCACACACGAGCCGCTCACAGGCGAACCATAGGTGTTGTTGTCAGGAGACCAGTGGTGTTTCTCACACGGGTATGAAAGCGGATCAAGCTGTGATGTGCCGTCATATACATTACAACTTCCAGTTGCTGTTGAAGACGACTCCAGCGTATACTGCTGGAGGGATATCTTAGAGGAGAGGTTTAGATGATTGTCCAAAAGCTGCGGATTTAAGGGCTGAAACTGTGACAGGAAGCAAGTCTGAACCTCTTGTTTGGGCTGATAATACAAACTATTCGACATGGCTTCAATCGCTACAACCACCTTGCTCGTAAAATTGGCTTGCGAATTTCTAACAGGGATTCTTCTAAGACCTAGCAGGTTATAGATCCAACAGCATTGTGTATGACTGCTTCAAATGAACTCTAAAATTCCGCAAATCAATGGTAATTACATCATCTGCACAGAGTAGAAACAAGTCTCAGGAAACTCATGTTGGATTCCGAAGCTATAGATCACCAATCCTAATCAAGGATGACATTCATAATAAAGATTTAGCATGAATTTTTGCCAAACGAGGCACCTCAACAAGCATAAAAAATCAATTGTTTTTGTATGAGTGAGTGTTTGAAATGATTCAATTATCATCAACTAACATCATCACTAGAATCAGAAAACTCAAATTCTGTATACATCAGTAGTAGCACCTATCAGATTCATCAAACACCATATACCAAATTACCAATCATGAGCAAAGCTCTTCATTTTCAGAGAACTAATAAATCATAAATAAAAACAAACAAGAAATTTTCTGATGAGGCAAAACAACAAACACCTTAAGGGCAAAACATACACCAAAAAGGATCTGCAACAAGCCCATCTTTGGAAGCCACAGAAGCAAACCATGAAATTGAAGAACTCATATCACTAAACTATCCACCAAAGCTACTCTTTTTCAAGAAGAGAAAATGCAAGAAATTGGAGAATACCCAGATACTTGATGATCCACTGAAATCCATAAAGAATTGGTTTCCTTACCTGTAGATCACTCCTCTGTATGCAAGTTTTAAGGAATCTCAAGTTGGGAGAGTGAGGAAGATAGTGAAATTTTAGAGAGATGGGCTACCTCTGTGCAAGAAAAGCACCTGTGATTATTAAACAACAAAAATATCCGGGATTGGGAGATGAGGAGAGGTGGTGGGAGTAAGGTTTATATAAATTGTATACATTAAATTGGAAATTGGGGAAGAAATAAAGGGTTAAATATAGAACTGCCACTCTCCTGATTGTTTGAACTGACTTGCAGGTATTGGCTTTGACATCAGTTACCAAACTACCCCTTTTGGTTTCCGATCGAAGATCTCTAGTCTATTTATATAGTCGGTTTATCCTGTCTACATTGTACTCAGCTTCTTTGGGTTATACTCTCCGTCCCACAGTAGTTGTCTTTGGACTATTTATACACGCTTTTTAATGAGCTAAAAACAATATAAAATATCATTTTTTAATTAATTTTTTAAAATAATTATATATTTATTATTAATATGTATGATATTATTTAAAAATATTTAATAAAATGTTGATATTTTATATAGTTTTTCGCTTTTTAATAAAACGTGTATGAATAGTAAAAGACATCTATTATGGGACAGAGGGAGTACTTGTTTATTCAATTGAAATTATTTGTTTTTTGCTTCTTATATTGCCAGATTTGTCTGGTTATCAAATTATTACCTAATAAAATAAAAAGAGCCCGTCTTTATAAATTTATCTACTTCGATTGTTTTTTTTTAACAAGACACAAGTCTTGGTAAATTGAGAGGGGTAAGAACTAATAAGCACTAGACGGACAAATTGTCATCATACAAATGAAAAACAAAACAGCCAACGATCTATGAACTAATCAAACAAACAAAACGAAGAAAACAACCTTTAGAACTATGGATCAAGCAGAAATCTAAATGAGCGAGGATGAAAGACTCGACAAGAGGAAGAAACAGGATAGTAAGCACATGAGAAAGTTAACGCTGACACGATATCTCTCCGTCGAAGACACATAAAACAGAAATCCTCAATGGACATTGGACTACTTGTGAGGAAGTGTGGATCACACAACGTTCCTCCACCTAAACGAGGTATCTTCGCAGACAACAGACACTGCCGCAATCAACAAGGTCGTATGACTACTCCTCTTCCAAAACTAACCACGAACCAACGAGTTAAAGCCCCACGAAACAAGAAACCAATTAGATTTTAAATAAGTTGAGGTATTTTGTTATTATATAAACCACAGATTTTGTTATTATATATATTTAAATAAGTTGAGGTGACTTTTATTAGTAGATTTTAATGATTTTACCAATTAAAGTGACTGGATCACATATTTAACCACAAATATACGTTTCAAAATAGATGGATTTTCAGATTGTAATTTTTGTTTCAAAATATATGGAAAAGTTATTGAAAATAGTGAATATTAAAAAATAAAAAAATTGTTAAAAAAATTGTTGAAAATATGATTTTTTTTTTTAAAATGAAGTGTTTTATTATTTGTGTAAATTGCTAAAAACCCATGTATTTTGGAATATAATTCATTTAGTCCATTTCAACGAGAATGAGGATCCATTGAACATGAAATAAAGGAAAAGGAAAATCTTTAATATTATGTAAATAATATGTAATGATAGATAATTTATAATTAAGATAAAAATGATGTTTTGTTAATTATGTCTTCATATCATAATAGTTTTATGGGCAAAGTGCAATTAATTGGAATTGTATTTGAGTGCATGTTGATCTTATATATGGATATATTCATGATTATAGGATTACAAGATAAGATGAAATCTAAGCAATGCAGTTACAAGCACTTTGGATCTCATGGAGTTACAAGTTACTTGTTTGGTGTTCTTTTTTCCCAATAAATATATATTATTTTAAATGGAACTTGTAATCATATTCAAGCATAAAAAAGAAAAGGGCATAAAGAACAAGATCATTGAAATTGATAATAGGCCGGCCAAAGTAAAACCCAAGCTAAGGTGATATGAAGGGCATCTCATCTCCATTCCATATAGATAATCTCATCCCTCATGGATCAAATCTTGCTTGATTAGAGTCGGTGGCTAAAGTTTTTGTGGTGTTTGTTGACATGCCCTATTCCCTCTTTCTTGCACATATCCGTTACTCTTCAATTTAGTCACCATCTCGTTTACAATCCACACAATATTTCATTTGGTCTTTGTATTTTTTACAAATTTCGACAATGAACAACTTTTTTGGAGAAATTCGTTTGATGCCCCTGTGTTTTTTTTTTAAATTCATAGCAGTGTAAAAACACCTAAATTTCCATCTTTCGGGCTTATGTTAAGATAAATTTCAACATTTAATACTCCATCTGTTAACTAAAATATGACGTTTTATTATTTATGTACGATTTTTTAGGTGTTAAAAATTATATAATTTTACATGTTTTAATTTAATAAGTATGATTTTATAAGGGCTCGTTTGGCTAAACGTGGGAAGTATAGTTCCTGGGAAGTTAACTTCCTATGAATTTAATTCTTGTAAATTGAAAATCATGGGAATTAAGAAATTGTGTTTTGTTTTTGATTTTGGATTATAAGAATTGAAATAACAAAATAGAATTTTCCTATTAAAAATGGTGGAATTGGAACTTACCTAGGGGGACTAGGTAAGTGCACTTTCTCCAAAATGGGGGAATTTAAATTCTCGGAAATTCAACTTTATGGATTTTTCTACAACAAAAAAACCAACCAAACGCAGACATTATCTCCAATTAATAGGAATTTCTACTTCCTGGTTTTTAGAATGTCAACCAAACGAGTTCTAAATTAGCACGAGTGTGCTAGCTACCACCTACCTAGAACAATTTTTGTAAAAAAAAAACATAAAATAAAAAAAATACAAGGGCAAGGAGTGAATTAAAAAAATAGATAAAAAGAAAATATTTTAAAATAAAAAAGATGCGAGATGAAGCATAAAAAAGGGGCCCACAAAGTTAGAGGAGTGAAGCTATTGTGACCGTTGATTGAGCTTTAAGTACAATTTTGTTTGTTATTTATGGAGGGAGAGTGGTCAGTTTTTGTGACGTGGGAATTGGTTCTTTCCACTTCAGCTAAGTACATGCACCTTTCTTTATTTTAATTTCCTTCAATTACTATCTCATTAATCATTGATTAATATTTTTTCCTAATTTTTTTTTTATATAACCCATTTTCTAATTAATTACTCCCTCCGTTCCATAATACATGTCCTTTTCCTTTTTGGCACGCTTTTTAATGAGCGAAAAACTCTATAAAATATTATTTTTTTAATTAATTTTTTATATAATATGATACTCATTAGTAATAAGTATCATATCATATAAAAAAATCAATTAAAAAAATTATATTTTATAGAGTTTTCCGCTTATTAAAAAGCGTGCCTAAAAGAAAAGGGACATGTATTATGGAACGGAGGGAGTACCTTGTATGGTGTCTTGTTAGTTGTTATGTCAAGCTAGCTAGATGAGTAGCTACTACCTTAGCCCATATGCCTAGTTAAGTGTTTTGATCTGGATTCATTGTTGTTGTTCCATCGATCAAGTTGAATGGGAGGATTAATTACTTTGTTTATACTTTATATTTTGTTTGTATTATGTAATTTAATTAAGTGCCTTGTTGTGTGATAAAAAAAAGTGCCTCTTTGTAATTGTCAATGGGTGAAAGCATATAAAAAGATAAATGAATTTAAAATATTAACTATTACCCCTAGTAAATTTGATTGAGTTGTATAGATTTTTAAGGTCTACCAACAAATGATTCTTTCCGTTTTATAATTTATATCACTTTTAGGTTTAATTTTTAAAAAATTATTTTTTAAACACAATATCAGTTTATAAAAATAATGTTATACCTTTTTAAATAGTTTTATACTCCATCCGTCTCAAAATTTAGGTCGTTTGACTTTTTGACACGCTTTTTAATGTGTTATTTTTAACACATTAAAAAGTGTGCCAAAAAGTCAAACGGCCTAAATTTTGAGACAGAGGGAGTACTTATTAGTAATAAATATGAATTTGTATATAAAAACAGTTTATATAGTTTTTATACTCCATAAAAAAAAAAGAAAATGATTTATAAATTTAAAACGAGTGAAGTATTTGTTAATTCTCTTTTATTTCATTTCTCGGAGTTAGAAAATATTGTATCATTAAAATATAATCAAATAGACTAAATTTTATTCTTCTTTTCAATCTTTATTTTTACCTTTCTTAGATAGATGATTTTCAAAATGACAGATAGCTAACAAGCGATGAAGCATAATCTAACAAGGGATAACAATATCAACATATTCCTTACTGAATATTTAACAGAAATCAACATATAAAATGAGAACTAAAAAACAACCAAACACTATATTACATCATATATAACACAAGAAACCCAACGAGTATGTTCCAAAACACATAACCACCTAGGATGTTTGCAAAAATGCACCAGATATCATCATATTTGACAAATGTTTTTACACAAATACTGAAATAGGAAGCTTCATTTTCATCATGCATGATATCATGTACCCTCTTTATCAACATCCAATGCACAATCCCCCTCATGAATTTCAGCAGCTCCTTTCACATTGTCAGTATATATCCCCTGAAGCACTGTCAGCATCAAGTGGAGACTCCGCCTCATGAATGTTAACATCCCCTACCCCCTCATCAACAATATCTTTTTTCTCTTTGAAATTAATTTCGGTCTCTTTCAACCCATCATTTTTAACTCCTACTTCACACCAGATATGGTCAGCAACTCCACTGACTTTTCTTCTTCTTCTTAAGATCGATAATCCATTCCTCTAAAATTACAATCGTACTTGTAAGCATCTCAAACATGTTCTCTCACTTCAAACACAACTCCTTCACCCATTTAGGCATCTTCTCATTGTCAACTATGAAATTGTCTACACCCCCCCCCCCCCCCAAATATTAGCTCCTTTCTCCCCTTTGTCAGCTACATTATTTTTATCAGCCTCTCTCTAATCTTTCCAATAACAGCCTCGACCAATTTAGAGAGACCCTTCATCAAAATTCAAGAGTGGCTTACTCTTCTGCCCCTTTTTTCCCTCCTTAGAAACACCCAAATCAAAAGCCGTTCGTTTCAAACTAGATCGCACTAAAGGAACTACAGAAGGGACTTCAAAATCAGCAGAATTAGGGGGAGGCGAAGTAGAAACACCTGCAGAATCCGCAACAGCAGTCGCTCCATCACTTAGCATGTGAAAATCATTCCTAACATGCTTCACATTATAATGAGGGCCTTCCCGGGGTTGGAAAAAAACAGGCTCGCCCAAACAGTAAAAAACTTCATCAGCAACTTCTTCCAAAAAATTCATTTCAACCTTCCTTGAAAATTCTCCATACTTTGGATAAACATGGGCCTATTTGCAAAATACAAAGAATCCTGATAATAAAATGAAAAGAAAAAAATGCTGACAGATGATCATTACACAAAATAACGCTGACAAAAAATGTAAGTTACAAATAACAAGCTCACCACTTTCCCGCTGAATAGTGACACTGCTTGTTCATGACTACTTTTACCATTACACACCCAATGTAAAGAGATTGGATCGTTGTGAACATATTTAAAAGCACACCCTAATTTTTTAGCTATAGAAAGGGAAACTTTCAAAATCCCAACTTGTTTAATACACACACAAATAGCTGATTGTGAGCAACAACTGACAAATAAAATTAATTAGTAAAATCCAAAAGGACGTAAAAAAAAAACCTAGAATGCTAGAGGATATCCAAACAACTCATACATCCTCCTAGCTTTGACAACCTTCTCAACAGAAGAAACCTTTCTCAGATATTTAAACAAGACACGATAACTTTTGCGGCCTCAATGAAATCTTTCAAATTTTTTCAGCATCACATGCAAGCGCTATATGATCCAAGCTCATATATAATCCCATAACGTTTAAATAACAACACCTTACCAATGATCAAAAGCTTAGCCACCACTAACTTTTTTGGAGATTCTTTAGTTCCAACTTCAAAAATTTTAAGTGTATATATATATATATATATATATATATATATATATATATATATATATATATATATATATATATATATATATATGCATGTCCTTACCAAAAAACTCTTTAAATGTAACAACCTTGAGAGGAGAATAATCATATTCAATAACCGGAAGACCAGTTATGAGATGAAACTCAAGTAAAGAAAAATGAGCAACCAACCCATCAACTTTAAACCATATTTTCATCTCTTGTTACAATTTCATGCAATGACATCTGATGTACTAATTGAAAATTAAAGCGCAATTTTGACCCTTGAAGAAAAACTAACCCTAAACAGCTATTCTTAAGATGATGAATCTCGCTTGATGATTTCGCATACTTCAGGGTAGGAGTAAAGATTACTTCGTGAACAAAAACTCTCTTCAGCAGATAACCAATAGCTTATTTTCTACAAACCATAAACATCAACACATGACACACAGATAAACACAGAGAACCGATGCCATGACGTTGTTATATAGGATCTCATATAGGCTTATATTCTACTAATGTAACTTCTATTACAAGTGGACAAACATTAAACTGCATTTTATAAGATTCTAACTCAAAAAAGAAAGATCCTACTATACATGATAGGAGATAATACAAAGGATTACCATAGGTTCATGAAAAACGAAGAAACCCCTAACAATGAGCTTGTTCATGAAAAATGAAGAAACCCTATCAACGAAATCACAACACTAACCTCGACATGCATTCCTCGATTAAGCAATTGCAAAGAATCAAACAATGATCAGTAGTAAGAGGGGAGACGATGATCAATTCGAACCAAATAAAAAAGAGCGAAACGATAAATAGAGGGAAAGAGAGAAGATGTACAATAAAACTGCCCGGTAAGACAATCAACTAATTTAGATCGGTGGACAATGGATTAATAGATCCAATTTCCTTTAAAAAAAATATAATTTAATTTCCTACACTCATATTGCACACATTATTTACTTTAAAATTGAGATGAAATTTTTTCAAAATTTCAATCATTGAAAATAAGGTACAACAACATCACCATCGGTTCGAGATCTAAAAAATCAAGAGGTATGCATCCAACTTTTGATCGAGTAAATCGAGAGAATGTTTTACAAAAAATTTAACAGGTTTGCTGAGCGCACGGCCAATTTCTCGCCAAATACACGGTGGCTGCCACAGTTCCGAAAACCGTGAGAATCTGGACAGCCACAGTTCCACAAACTGTGGGGAATACTATGGCGACGGATCTGAAAACCGTAGCAATTGTCGCTGCCACAACTTCTCAAATTGTAAGAAGCTTGTTACACCGCCAGAAAAAAACTATAAAATGGGGTAATGGGGGAGACACTTTTCATTCTAGGCGAGGCTATTACTGTGAGGATATTACTTAAATTAGTGTGAGATTAGTGTGAAACACAAGGTGAGGCTATTACTTAATTTTTTTTATTTGATCATGTCCGATCCAGAAGTATCACAAGATGAGGTGCCATTCAACCCCCACTATTACAGTGACCCCGAAGAACTTGTTCAGAACCTCCAGGTACGATATAATCAATATTGCATTATAATTTATAGAATATTCGAAAGAAATATGTTTTTGTATGAAATTGTGAAATGATATTTGATATAGTGTTATTCGAAAAATAGAGTTTATAATTGTGAAATGATATTTGATATATAATGTAATATAGAATAATCGAGAAGAATAGCATGAAACATAATTTATACTTCTAAAATGAAAGCTCGATATACTTGTGAAATGAGTTTTGATATATCATTTGAAATAGTAGTGAAATAATAATTAATAATTATGATAATGCACTTAAATGTAGAGTCAGCACCAACCTATGGAAATGGGCACCTATTATTCGTCGATGTTTGAGCTTGCTGGAGTCTGGTATGACGAGAAAAATATGAAAGGGTGGGCTCGTTTTGTGGGTCGTGCAAAGAACATGGTTCTTGTGATACACCGATCATGGAAGAACAACCGGACTGGATTTGGAATCTTCAGATTAGTGTGTGAGCTCTACGGTGAGCGCAGAAAAAGAGCAGATACCGATATGGATTTTCCCCCGGCATCGACAAGGGTATTGACGTCGAGGAGATGCGGGTGTGAATTTGAGCTTGAGGGTCATCAACATGACGACGATAAGTGGACAATGCGTGTCATATGTGGCTCCCATAATCACGACCTCCCGAAAACCCTGCTTGGGCATGCCTATGCCGGTCGCATAACACCCACACAACAGAAGATGGTTTATCGTGATGCTACGATAGGGACAAGACCTCGCAATGTCTTGCGTGGTCTGAGGATTGACGACAGTGAGTGTGTTACCGACATCCGACAAGTGTACAATGCCATGTCGAAGCAGGGGGATCTGTACCGCCCAGAGGCTGTAAAGCCGAGGTGCTTGCTCGAGCGGGCTGAATATCGCCCTGTCTATCTCTATCGCCTCTTCGCGCTGAAGCAGTTGGGCGAACCCTCTCTGTTTGCGAAACTGCCCGTCTCAGTGTCTGTTTCAAATTCACATCTTCATATAAACTATGTGCTTTATATTTAATCAACCCATACACTGATACACATATTCCTTTAACTAATCACGTTCACAATTATTCACAAGTTCATATAAACAATTCGTTCTGAACTAATATATATGCATGGCATTGCACTTAAAATTTATCTTCCAGTTACAATTTTGAGTTTCATGTCTTCATAATTTTTAACAATTATCTTCTTCATTTCCTAAATTTTATTTTACCTACTACTTTCTCTCAAAACATTGTCATTCATATACAATAAATAAACACAAATCATACCTATACTTCAAAATTGCTAACAATTAACATTTTCGTTTCTTAAAGTTTAATTTCACCTAATAATCTTAAAATTTCATACAATTCCACTTAAATACTTAACCAATAATACTACAATTCAACAAATTTCATTTCAATTCAACAATTCTTGTTTTCAACTCATCAATACTACTACTAATACTAAATTTTTTTTTTTCAACTACCCTTTTTTTTTGTTTTGAAATCGCAAATTTTTGTTTTTCAAATAGTGTTCTAATTAGTTCCGCAATTTGATTACACCTAAGTATTAATCATATAATTACACATACAATTTCACATAAAATCATACAAATTAAACCAAATCTAACCTGGCTCATTTGCTCAACACGAGGGTCGAACGTCGGGCCCGATTCGCCCTCTCCGACTCCCCCACGCAGGCGAAATAATTTTCTCCATCCTTTGATTCCTTTCCACCCCATAGTTGGGAGATGAACAAACAATGTGGAGTTCTATATGTATATGGGTTACCGGATTTTCGGATTTCCGGCATGAAAGGGGAAGAACCGCCCCTCTACGGTTTTGATTTTGGAGGCCGAAATGAAGATGCAAGGGCCGGGTTTTATTGTGGTAGTGGTCACCCTCCCACAATTTACAGATCCGTGGCCGCCACCGCTTGGAAGATTCCCACAGGGCTACCCGGCAGGTCTACACGGCAGGCCTAGTGCGTTGGGAAGGAGGAGGCCTCTCACGGTTTACGGAACCGTGGCCGCCTGATGTATGATGGGGAATCTCGCAGATAGGGGTATCAGACCTAGGGTCATCGGGAATGTGCGTCGGCGTGCCTAAACTCCCACAGTTTTCAGAACCGTGGCCGCCGTTGGATTGGGCTATTTTTGGGCTATTTTTGGGCTTTTTTTTTGGGCCTTTTTCTTTATGGTTTACCGAACTGTGACTGTGAAGCTCCTACGGAAATCAACTCTGTGGCCGCGAAAATTCTTACGGTTTTCAAAACAAAAACCATAAAATTTTTTACGGTTTTCATTTCCGTAGCCGCCACCGTGTAGTTGGCGATATTTTAACCGTGCGAAGAGTCCCCCTCAAATTTAATCTTCAAAACAGATCATTTTGCTTTTCTCACTCATTTCACAATTATATCAATTTTAATTTCTTTAAGTTTTAACAAGTTGTTGACCCAATAAAAAAACGTGACTCAAGTATATCTTTTTTTTCTTTCTAAAGACATGACTAAAGCATATCTAAACTAATCTAACGCAATCAAAATTAAAAGATGTCACAATGTTTGGTTATAACTTAAAGATTCAAGGTCGTCCAAATCTATGCAATTCCAACATGGCGAAAATAATACAGTAATAATAATAGTAATAATAATTTAATATTTATATCCACATTTTAAAACATCCCCAATCCTATATTATCCTCTACTATATATAAAGAGTGGCGACAAAATCAAATTGCAACTTAAAGGAGGAGGACTAAACCTACCTTTCAATCCTCATTATATGACTAAACTAATAAAGGTCGTAGGATTTGATTAGAAAGAAGTTTAACAACTCCAACGCATGTAATCCAACAGTGATTAGTCATCCCAAAATTTATCTTAAAAAATACTCTAGGAAAGAAATCTTGTCAATTTTTTTTTGTCGTCATTTTAGACATTTGATCATCTACTTTACGATATTATCCTTGTAATGATTAGATAGTTATTAGTGGTAGTTTTTGAGAAAGTAACAAAGTAGAGTAATAATTAGGGGTATAATTGTATTTTTGTTTGATTTCATATTTCTAAAATAACAAGTTTTAATTAACGGAATGAGTAACATTAAATAGATGGTTTTTTTCTTCGGTAACGGAGAGAGTTACAAGGTTGTTGACTAATTTTCCACGGGTTCGAGCACTAGACGGGAGCACCTACTAATTACACATAATGAATAAAGAATAAGATTTGAACCCTTAATTAACCTTTTAGGGTCACATCTCCTTTACTAGTTATTGTTAGATTAAATAGGTGGTTTAATTTGTTTATTTAATACCCTACAAAGTTATGCTTTTATAACTTCAAACTTGGAAAAAAGGGCATCTTATGGAGCCCACATCTAACATCTTAACATCTTCCTCTTTCTTTTTTCATCTTCCACTAAGACAATATCTTGTTCAATTCCTAGGCCTCCACACTCATATGACTAGCTACAACACTTTAAAATTTTATATATATTATGATAAACATAAAGTTATGTATGGAGCATTCTAGATCACTTTAGTAGCTCATCTTGAGTTCAAGTACACTAGTTTGAGATATCTTTTGTTTGCAGGTTTTTTTTTGTATTTTAGTTTTCTGATTATATCATGACGGTTAGTCCGTCTGTCGATTCTTTTTAGCCTCTCGATTTTTCAGATTTTTATTAGTCTGAGATTTCGAATTATAAAGTACTTAGTTCATAAAAGTAAACATGTAGTAACGAATAGAGTAAGGATCGAATACAAATCCAAAAGGAAAGTCCAACTCGTGAAACTCAAACTCAAGATTTAACCACGACACCTAGTTCTATCCAAATCATTCATACTTACCTAGTTTTTTTTAAAAAATTTTTAGAGAAAAAATTTCAGGTAGAAAAATTGTTGGTAATTTGTTAAAAGTCATTAATTTATTTATCTGAAATCATAAATATTAAGTGTGAAAAATACTAAGCGCATCACTTGGGCTTAGGGTGTGCGGGAGGCACGACCCATGTGATTGGCCCTAAGTAATTTTAAGGGTTTATGGGGAAAGGAAATCACGAGGAAAGACCATACAATAGTCTCAACATCGACAAAGCTGGTCTCGAACTTGTTCGGACACTTACCATAAAAGTGAGCAATAAGAATATGCTCGAGACTCGATCCAATATGGTTATGATTGACATTTGATCACTTATAGTGAGTTAAACCATCATATCATGATTTGTACCAGAAGATATTAAGCTATAAAGCTTTGGTGCATAATTTGAGAGCTAGCCGAGCTTCAGAACTCCAAAAATGATATAACTCTATTTTTGAGCTTGATTAGGGTAGCTTCATTGAAGTTTTTAGCTTAGTCAGTTTAGCTGCATGGTAGCTACACCCAGCTTCGTGTAAATATCATGCACATTTTATATTTTGCGAGTGACCTAGCTCCGACATGCTAGCTTATCCTTGATTGAGCTAGTTCTTATTGGGCCAGCGATTGAGGTAGTTATTGAGGAGTAACTACCCAACCATCATAACTACCGTAACCTCCAATAATCACCCCAAAACTATATATATATATATATATATATATATATATATATATATATATATATATATCATCCCATTTTCCTATAAAAGGCATTTACCATCCACTTGGAAAGACATGAACTTTTTCGATAGTTCTCTCAATCGAAAGAACAAACACTTGAAACACGAACCCTCATTCATGTTTATGTATATATGCAATAATGAAATGGGATGCCACCCTTTTATTGTACGTATATGAAATGCTTTTCCCCACAACTGGCATAAACATGAGTAATAAACGTTGAAGGAAAACTCGATTTAATTGAGGATCAGAACAAACACTTGAAGATGATTCACCTATACATACACACATATATACATGACATTCTAATATATGTTATTTTTCCGATTATTTCTTTTAGCATCAATGTTACCCTATGTGGATTTACCTCACCTCTCTAACAAGAATAACTAATCCAACCTCGATGAAAACTTGTACAAAATGTGGTGAATTAAGACTATATAAAAAAGAGGAGTCTCCTAAGAAACTCAATTGCAAATACTCGTGAAAACTAGCTTGTATAAATGAGACATGCATGAATTAGGAATAAGCCACTATTTACAAGCATCCGTCATAGATCTTTCACTTTTTGGCCTGATTAACTTTCAATCTATTCTGGAAGTTTGAATTTCCTCTTTACATACAACAACCACGTCGTACGATTATATTCTTTTTTCTCTAATTGCCATTTTTGAGTTAACATTGGGCGCCTTAAACTAGTTTCAAGCACATTTTACAAATGGTTAATTAGCTTATGTAAACGTGTATATATATATATATATATATATATATATATATATATATATATATATATATATATATATATATATATATATATATATATATATATATATATATATATATATATATATATATATAGCACATTGCTTAATGACGAGAGCGAGAGAACAGCGAAGCGAGAGAACTCAGAACAATGAAGCGAACGACCGAACCCTAGGGTTTCTATCAATTAATCAATTAATTGGTCCAATTAATTGATATTGATTTGAATCATAAAATAAAACCAATTTAGTTCACTATCTTGAATTGTATTTTTATTTCAAAACAGTTAATTGCAAAATGGAGCAATTTTTAAGTTTTTCAAATCAAATTTTCAATTTCAAGTAATTTTGCCCACCCCTATTGCTTAGATGTGTCACCGTGCATTGTAAACAATTGTCCCTTGACTATCTAAATAATTCGAAGTACAAGAACAATCATCACAGTCAAGTAGGGTCTAGTAGTACGCACTCTTTCCCCATTTGCGTTGAGAGGGTGTTTCTGTGCGACCCGTAAGTGTGATAGAGAATATAAAATATAAAATATAGATTATCAAATACGAAATCTATGTAGGGACGTAAGAATCCAAAGTGAAAGGAAGAAAAGAAAACATGTCATGACAAAAAGTACACCTTCAAACCCTAAATGCATATGTTGGATCATATTTATGTGCATGTTCACACGGAATCAATGTCAAGAAGCTAGGCACCCAAAAAAATACAATCCATTAATTATCTTGTAAGTTGGAGAATAAAAGAGTGAGTTTGTTAGGCACTTTAGGCCGTGTTTGGCGGTAGATTAATTTTATATAGATTAATGAGCTTTTTGTAGATGTGAGTAGATGGAGGTAGATGGATATTATTTTTGAAGATTAGTGAGATTGTGTGGATTGAGATTATTTATGACGGAAATCTCCGAAAGGTGTTTGGTGGGTATAAGATTGTGGTGTATTTCAAAGGTTAAAAATTACCACTCTACCCCTAAAATTATTAACCCCCTACCCTCCTCCTGCCCCCTCGTGACACCGTCTTCCTCCTCATTGCTCCTCCAACGCCGCCGGCTGCAGTCACCCCGACGGAAGCGGCTTCGTCAGGAATGGTGGTGGCCCGATCTCGTGCAACCCGTCAATCGGCCTAGGTAGCTCCGATTCCGACGATGACCCAGATCCCGAATTCCGATGTTCTTTCCGCCCAAATTAGGGATGCCGCTGTGCAAATTGGATCCAGATTTGGGTTGTTTTGAGCGTGAGACCTTGAATGGCGAGCTTTGGAATCAAGATCGGATGTGAGGGCGGTTTCTGGCAAGTAGATGCGAGATTTGGAAGGCCGCTGAAGAAGGGCACAATACTGTTCTTCATCGGCGAAGGCGAAATTTGGAAGGCTGTTGAAGGAGGGCACGAGCGTGAGACCTTGAAGGGCGGTTTCTAGCGAGATCTGACGACTGACGGTGGGGCAATGTTCTTCACCGCGAGGCGAAGGCTGCTGGAGGAGGGCACAGTACAGTTCTTCATCGGATTTGCCGCAAGAGCTTCGGAGGCAAGAAGATAATCTGCCCTCCACAATCCCCTCATAATCTACACAATATTGGGGAGGCAAGATTCCAAAATCCATCAAAAATGATCTTCCATAATCTGCATAATCTCCATCTCCCTTCCTTCATGATCTACCGCCGAACACCATCACCTCAGATTATTTTTTTTCCCACAATCTTCTTAATCTATCAGAAGCTACCACAATCCGCTGCCGAACACGCGCTTAGTGTGTTTGAATTCACTGTATTATGGAGTATTTAAATACAATTATAAATAAATTACTAAATATCTATACATTGTTTGGGTTGTATGCATTTTCTTTAATTTAAACAAATTTTCTATACAACACTACGTACCTAGAAGAAATTATCTACGAAAAAATTTGAAAATATCTATACATTGTTGAAATTTTCATGTGCATGTTAAAAATTGTGTTAATCCAACACTAACTAGAAGATATTTTCATGTGCATGTTGAAATTTTTTTTATCTAAGAAAAAATTTCTACATGAAGACGTTTCTACATGAATCCAACACTACCTGGGTCGGTACCGAGGCAAGTTCAGACTAAGCGAAGTGTGGAGATTGAATCCGTTGAGGGTACCAAGGCAAGTGGGGGTCGGTACCGAGAGGCCTCCGTGTCGGTACGGGTTGTCTGCGAGCCTGATTAGTCCGAATTTAAGTGTTTTTATCCCTTTTTTTAGATATAATTTAGATAGACTTGATATAATTCTACTTTCTTAAGATAGATTATAGGTAATTAGTATAAATAGGACCCTTGATGTTAGGTTTTAATAATTCAATTTCAGCAAGAAACACGTTACAATTCTCATCACTCAGTTTTAGGGTTTTCTTAGGCGATTTGATAGCTTTTTGAGGCGTTTTCTTCAGCGAAAGTTGGAGAACGTTTTTTTGGGGCTATTAAGACGCTTTATTGACAATATTTCCAAGTTTTATTTTAATTAAAGTTTCCGATTTTTCTTATTCTTTTCATGAATTTTGAGTTATTCATCATGTTTATGCGTGAGTAGTCGCATTTTCTAGAGTTAGGGTGAGCCCAACGACAGTTATGCATGTGAAATTGCTATGAATCTTTGATTTGATTGATTTTATCTATTCTATGTGGTTAAGTACTCAATGAAAATGGGAAAATTCCTTTTTGCAATTAAATTGAAAAATATAATTGTGAATTTGATAGTAATTAGGGTTTGAAAATGACGGTTTTGACAACCTAATTAAGATTGATGGTAAAGTTGATTAATTTGTGAAAATAAATTGATTGCTTTGCTAGAGTTGATGCAAATTGACTTTTTCAATAGATAAAAACATGATTTTTATGTGATTCATTGCATTGCATGCATAATTGTCGTTGTGGTGATCCCTATGCCCTAGATTTCCCTTATTATTGATTTATATTATAAAATTCAGCAACTTTATAAACCCTAAAAATCTGCATTTTTCATCCCTTCTTGCTATTTTTTGCTCATTGGTAACTAAAATTGAGGAACTGACTTTCTCCATGAGAACGAACTTAACCCTACTATATACTATAGTGGGATTTCAATCGATAAATTTATTTGATTGAAAAAACCCTTGAACACGAGGATGTCAAAAATAATCGTCTCGATCTCCCAAGGGCAAGTCCGGCACCCTTTCAGAACATCAATCGCTGAAACCTGCATACAACAGAAAGCGCCACATGTTAAAGGTCTTTCGAGAGAATCACGAATCACAAAGCCGCAAGCCGCTTAGCCCGATGGAAGACTAACGCCATCGAAATTTATTTTCACAAAATCTTCTTTATGTTTTTCCTATTTAATCCTTTTTTTTTGTTTAGGTTGGGTGATATAACCGTGGGGTATTTTGGTCGGGTTTTCGTCTTCCAGTTCTTCTAGTTGCGCTTTTATCCAGTTTGTTCGTTGTTGTTTTATTTAATGTACGTAGTCATCCACCTCATGGAGGGCGTGTTCGTTAAATAGAATTTTGTTCCTCATTGTCCAAACACCCCAAAGGGATAGGCCGAGAGTAGCTTTCTGGTATGAATTAAGTTGTGGGAATATGTTGAAAGCAACTTCCTTGAATGTTCTATTGGTCTTATTGGTGTTTTGTATTATGGTTTGTATACTGTGATCCATTTTCTTTATGATAATAAGGTTTGTTAGGCATTCAATAAATATATGTACTAAGTCTTCTTCAGGGTGATTGCAGAGTATACATTCTAAGGGTACGTCTATTCCTTTGTTCCATAGTCTTATTTTCGTAGGAGTTCCGCCGAGAAGGCTTTGCCAAAGGAAATTTTTGACTTTGGGTGGGTAGTCTAGTTTCTAAATCCAGTCATATGCATCTGTGCTGTTTCTGCGTTTTTTCGTAATATGCTCAAGGGCACTGGTTGTTGAGAATCATCCATTTCATCTTGTTTTCCAGTACACTCTTGAGTCAAGCCCAAATTTGGACTTGAGCTCATACTGGGCTTTTATAGTAAATGAAAGAGGTTGAATTGAGTTTTTTCCAGGAATTATGCAATCTGACTTGCTCATGACATAGTAACTTAATCGAAATTTTATAAATTTCACAAAATTCAAGCTTAACTCGACCTGAGTCGATCTTTGAATCAAACTTGAAAATGTATTCATGCTTAACTCATTTAGTAAATGAAGCATCTTTAGAAACTCAACATCCAATTTCTTATCAAATGATGGAATCCTTATCATCGATAAAAGCCAGATCAGAGACCAGGTTGCAAAGGAAATGGTTGAACGATTTACCACCTCTAATAAGATAAGGATTGACCCAAATGATCTAGTCCATATACGACCAAAGATTACGATAGAACAAAATACCAACCTTATTAGACAACCTACGAATAAAGAGATAAAAGATACTATCTTTAGCATGGCAGAGGATAAATCTCCTGGCCCTGATGGGTTCGCCCAGAGTTTTATTCCAAATACTGGAATCTTATGGGTAATTCGGTTTGTAAGGTTGTTAAAGTTTTTTTTTTTTCATTTTGGGTCTATACTTTCATAAATAAATCAGACTTTCCTAGCTCTTATCCCCAAAGTGGGCAACCTTACAAATATTCACCACTATTGACCTATTAGTCTATGCAACACTATATATAAAGTAATTGCCAAGATGCTGACTAATAGAATCAAACCAATCCTTCCAAAAATCATTAATCCATTCCAAGGTGCCTTTGTAGAAGGGAGGTGGATTCAAGACAACACCCTAATAGCCATGAGATTTTTCATTCCTTCCATAAACAAAAAGGATAAAAGGGTTGGATGACGTTAAAGCTAGACATGGAAAAAGCTTATGAAAAGATCAATTGGAACTTCACTAATTAAATTTGGGTTTCACCCACAATGGGTATCATGAATTATGAAATGCATGGCCACCACAAACTTTTTTGTCTTTGTTAACAATAGCCCAAGTAAGCAATTTAAGACCGAAAGAGGTAACCCACAAGGTGATCCCCTTGCCCTATATATATTTGTCATTATTATGGAAATCCTAGCGAGAGAGCTTCTGTCCGAAGCTCTTTTGGATGTGACCCTCTCGTTGGTATAAAATTAACACCAATCGGTGCTCCTATTCCTTTCCTTACATTTGACGATGACACTCTTATATTTGCGAGAGCCTCGCACAAAGTCTTGATACGATAAAAAAATATGCTTAACAACTTTTCCAACATCTCAGGTTTTACCATTAACTATCACAAGAGCTCGATTCAAGATCCAAAAATGTCAACCAAGCTACGACTAAAGCGTTGGCACAACAAATGAACATCCCTATTTTCCGAGAGATGGAAAAGTACCTGGGCATATGATGTGAGCCGAATTTGCCATGTTTTATATTATCTTTTATATCGTTTTCTTCATACATTTTATACATTTGGGTTAGAATAGTACAGAATCTATGTAGTTTGTGTTTATTTTCCAAATTATGGAATCTACACTAGTTTCTGTTTAAATTCGCAGAAATCAAAGCAATTTACAGCAGTTCTGAGAAAGGAAGAAAAGCTCGAAAGTCAACTACAGAAGTCCAAGGTCAAAGAGCAGCGGAACCGGGACAAATCAAGCTAAAATCAAGGAAATCTACCCGACAACATGTTAGTCGATATCGACTAAAGCTTGTCGATATCGAGTAAAGCTACTCGATTTCCAGCAAGGTTGACCAGAATCGAGCAAGGCTAGAAGAAAGAAGCACAGTTTACTCGATATCGAGGAAAGCCCAAGTCGATTTCCACCTCTAGAGCCGAGATCGACGAAGATGAGCACTAGGAGTCGACAAGAGAAGCTGGGAGCCGAGTAAAGTTACTCGATGTCGAGGAAATTTCTCGATATCGAGGAAACATCCAGACGACATGTGTCCTGAAGGCCAATATCGAGCTACTGAGCGGAAGACGAAGAAGGTGCTACTCGATATCGAGGAATCCTACTCGATGTCGAGGAAGTCTCAGTGGCTGACGTCGATCAGTCCATGGATCTTGTTAAGTTTCTATCCCGAAGCCGATGGAGATATTTTCGAGATCCAATTCTATCAACTTCTATCAAGATCTATCAACTCCATGGAGGATTTATCCACAAATTAGATATAGTCCTAGTTGATTTAATTCTTTTATTCCATTATTTAATCTTTAAGTTAGTAGATAAATTGATATAGATATAGATAGACTTTCTTACCCTGATTAGCAAGGGTTGAAAGCCTATAAATAAAGTCTTAGGGGCTGGATTTTATTCATTCAATTTCAGAGAGAACGCAAGAAGAGAGAGAAGGAGAAGAGATTGTAAGTTTGGTTGAGTTTATTAATGCAAGTTAATTAGTTCTTTTTCATCAAAGATGTCTACGATTGCGATGAAGAGCGAGTAGTCCACCCACTTCTCAGGTCGGGGTGAGCCCGAGTGTAGCCATGTGAGGTGATGCGGTAAAGGTACGATCTTATTATGCAATTCGTCTTCTGTCCCTATGAACATGATTCTTTTGCGAAAGTTGAAGATGATCCTTGTTTGTATTATTGAAGCGAAAGTGATCTTAATACAACTTGAGTTAATTATGTGAAAAGGGTTAGTAACAATTAGGGTTTATGCGAAAGCCTCTATCTTCCTATTTGTTAATAACGAAAGTTATTTGATGAAAAGCATGATCTTTTGTGCCTTTATGTATTATTTTTCATGGTTATCGTTGTGGTGTTGAAAGCCTCTATCTTGGAAGTCTTTAGTTTATTGATTTTTTTCGTCAAAAATCTGTGGTCTGCGTTCGAAAGGTTGCGATTTTAAGTTTTTGTTGCCTTGTCGATTCCGAGGAATTTTTGTCGACATCGAGTTGTTTTTACTCGACATCGAGGAATGTTTACTCGACATTGGGTTGTTCTGCTGAGTTCTGCTTTCTGTTCGTCGATTTTAGTTACTGTCGGTCGATTTCTGTACTCGATATCGAGGACTGTTGTCGATATCGACCAAGTTCTGTGCTTTGCTTTATTTTCCGCTTTTCTCTGTTATTTCTGTCTGTCTGTTTAATTTTCTGCCTGTGAGATTTTCCGCTACCTGAGATCCGCTGACGTGCTTCCTTGAGGATCGATCTTGACTTCCCGCTGCTACATCAGGAGGAGGTCTTGTAAATATTTGCGTGGGCACAAATCTGGTTTGATCTATATTTTATATTTTGAACTCGATTTCCTCCTACAACAGCATACCCATTATTAGTGGGAGAGTAAAAAAATGTCTTTGAAGAAGCATTGCAAAGCCTAAGAAAACAACATTCTAAATAGAAAGATTCATCGCTATCACAAGCGGGTAGAACGACACTCATCCGAGCTAATATTAGCTCAAAAATAAATTACCTTATGCAAAGTTTCCTACTACCAAAAGGAATCCTACAACAAATTGATCAAATAAACAAGAACTTCTTCTGGAACAAAATTTAATCTGAACGCTATAACCCTTTGATTAGTTGGGACAAGATATAAGCTCCTAAGGAACAAGGTGGTCTCGAAATTAGAACTGCTGAGGAGTGGATCAATATTAGCCTCCAAATGAAACTCCTATGGAAAATCTACACAGAACCAGACAACATATGAGTTAAGGTAATTACGGAAAAATACCTACAAAATGGAAAACTTATGGATATTACTATCCATAATACTTCCTGGCAATTCGGTCGACTACTCCATCTGAGAGAAAGGTTCCAAAAGGGCCTCCTTTGTATTATTGAGGATGGCACTAGTATAAATGTCTGGTCCGAACCCTGGGTTAATAATATTACTCTGGAATGTTATAGAAACAACAATGACCCTGCAATGAAAGTCTCACAACTTTTAGATCCGCACAAGAAGTGGAACTTATGATTTCTTAATCAACTTTTCCCCTCTCATGTGGTCAAAACTATTACTCAAATTCAAGTCCTTGATTGGTATATGCTTGGAAGATTGACATGGAAGATTAATAGGGATGGTGTATTCACAACAAAATCGGCACACAAACTAGTTCGAAATAATGGTCTCAGTAACATTTATTGTAATTGGATATGGAAGCTCCAACTCCCACCAAGAACTCATAACTTTTTTTGGAAGTTGGTGACAGATGGTCTACCAACAAAAGTACGATTAAATAGATTTATTAACAGAGTTCCATTTCAATGTCGTCTCTGCAATATGGAGGATGAAGATGCCAACAATGTTCTAAAAAGCGCTAGGCGGATCCTAGGCGGTGAGGGGTCGCCTAGCGCCTAGGCGGCGCCCAGGCGGTCAAGGCGGACGCCTAGGCGTACTTAGGCGGCCATTTAGCTCTAGGCGGAGGGGGGTCGCCTAGCGCCTAGGCGGTGACCAGGCGGCGCCTAGGCGCGATTTTTAGAACAGTGGATGCCAACCATCTTCTACTACGTTGCCCTGTCTCCAGATCCATTATTGATAAATATGAGTAAAATACGGGTAAGTCTTTTATTGGAAAATTAGGGATGCCCATACTATAATAGAGGAAATGGATCAAATCAGAACAAATACTACATAGTTCGAACATCTCCGTATTATATGGCAAACTATTTGGGAGGTCAGAAACTCAATCATTTTCCAAAATAAAAGGACGAAGAATGTTTCCTCTATTATCCAACAAATTGTTAATTGTATCTCAGACTGAGAGAAGGCTCTGAAAAAGGAAAAAGTTGTTACAAAGAAAAGATTGGATAGACAAATAAGATGGGTTAAGCCACCTATGGCCATCTACAAAGTCAATGTAGATGGGTCCGTCAAACCCTCTGGGAAATGCCAAATAGGGGCATTGTCAGAGATTGGGATGTTCAGGTCATTGATATTTTCCATGAAAAGGTTCCAGAAGGATCGGTTCTCCAAACTGAATCCCTTGCTTTCTGCAATGGGATAGAGCTAGCACACAAAAGAGGCTGCAACATGTCAACATTGAAGGGGATAATCTGGGCGTGATCAAGGCAATAGAAGATACTGCTAAGGTGCCATGGGAGATTCTTAAGGCAATTGAGAAGATCAAGAATATGAAGAGGGAGTTTGCAAAGATTGAATTCCGACACTGCTTCAGAGAAGCAAACTCAGCAGCCGATTATATAACTAAGAATTATATTGATTGTAATTCGTTTATCATCCCTTTGAACATGAAGCTTTATAACATCATCCGTCAAGATGATCAAGAATGATCTTTACTTGCAAAGACATCCTAATGATTGCCTACTGTAAAAAAAAAACTCATTTAGTAAATGAAGCTTGAGACGAGCTTTTATTGAGCAAAACCTGAGTCAAGCTCGAGCTACTCGGCTCACATAACAACTCTAATATTGACTTAATATCTATTATACTGCATTTCCTATGTTTATTTAGTTAATTTTTCTCTAATATTTCATTTATTTTTTTTAAACAGAAAAAATAATAGCGTTTTAATTATAAATCGATGATATTTTATATTAAAATAACATCTTTTATTATCATATTATATAAAATTCTTTAGGCTGATTAAATCTAAAACATAATTGTGCCCCTTCCTACTTAGAATTGTGTATTAATTGTGCATCTTCAAAGAGGGGAACCAGGTTGCCGATAGGTTATTGCATATCGGTTTTTCTTCATCGTTTTTCGCCAATAGGGTTCCTGCTAAAATAGACGACGTCGTCCGTAGGACGCTATTGCACGATGGATTCATCCGCGATTGATCATCTCCAAGTCCCCACCTTGTAAAAAATAAAATAAAAAATAAAACGCGTTTTATGTCTGTCAAGAAAAACAATGGAAGCCCACATGCAACCGAGAGATGAGAGAGAGACTAGAGAGAGAGACTCCCAACCAGAGAAACCCTAGACCCCAAACCCGCCGCTGCCGCCTCAATGACCAACACCGGAATAGCGAAGACCTAGTCGCCGATGATGGTTCGCTGATTTTCGAGTTTGAAGACGAAGTGTGCAGATCCAGGGCCCTCTTCATCAAATCGAAGAAGCTGCTACTCAAAAAAATCAGGAAGCGAGAGATTGAAACTGATGAACAGAGGGTTAAGTCCAAAATCATCAACCCGAGAGAAGGCTGGAAGTTCAAAATGGCTTATATCCTGCTGCTTACCTCATGATCCTATCAAGGAAAGTGAAGACTACAAACGAGAAAGAAGAAAGAGAGGTTAGATGCAAATCCGAAATAAAAAATTCTAATGAGATTTATGCAAAGGCGAATCACAAACTGATCTATGATCGGCTCTTCTAGTGTCGACGATCAAAGTGGAAGCGGCGACATTTTCGGTGGAGGGGGTTCTCTGGCTTCCCTTCTCTTCGAGCTTTGTGGATGGGAGCTCTAGTATCTCCTGTCCCGAGTTTGGTTGCTGTGGTGCCCATTATCAGGTTCTTGTTGTCCCTTGATCTCTTCTTTTACAAGTGGTTTATTTTCAACATTGAACATGACCCGTTAAAGATGCAATTTTTAATTCATTGTCCTGAAAGCTTCCCTAATAAATCCTTTATTTGTTGTAGAAGTATGATTCCCCAGAAATTTTGCTTTTTGATCTATGTTGCAGTGCTTGGAAAAACCAACTTCAGACCTAATGAAGCCACATGGTGTGAAGAAAATAAGAGCAACGACCCACTTCAAAACATGAACCATGGGAAGGAAATCTTGAAACCCTCAGACCCTATGAAAATAGCTTCTATTGGTACCCAAATCGAAGACTGGTGGACTTTGTTCTCGACATATCGATTCATGATCCTGGTAACTAGAGTTCTAACCTTTGATAGCATGTTCTTTACCGTCAAATGTGATTTGAATGTGGAAAACATGTACTCTGTGCACTATATCGTTATTGTAAAAATGATCTGCACCCTCTATGTCTCTCCATATGCTTATAGGAAAGTGGAGTTTAGGATCTGCGACATAGAAATTGATCTGCATAGGACCAGGATTAGGGAGGAAATTTTGCTCCGCTCTCGATTAGGAACTTTGATAGATATATGATGTTATTGCCTGCTTTTCTTTTCTCATCGGCCTTTTGATGAGTTTGAAAATCACCCTGAAATTTTGATATGGGATTACATTACAAACGAACAAACTATAGTCTTTGAATTGAAGTACACGAAAGATTCAAGTGTTCTATTCCTTAAGACTAAAGCTGAATTTTGTACTCTTCTATTAGTTTATGGTGAAACCCGTTTGAGAAGTGTTCTGTTTGAATCTGTGCATGTTTCTGAACATCATTTATGGAAATTTTTTATTGATTTCTTGGAGATTGAATCTTTACTTTATGAATATATCTTTATCCATGACAAAATCAAATCTTTTGAGAATCGCAGGAAAGAAGTAGATTATGTTGCTTGCTACCAGTTTAGTTGGAGCATGAACCCAAGCAAAGCCTTGACCAAAGGAAGTACATTGAACCCACTTTTGACTCATCAAACAAAAGTTTCTGTTTGGAAACATTACTACCTGCAGGAAAGTTTTTTCTCTGTAGATTTCTTACTGTGATGCTTGAATATGCTCCCTTGTCCTTTCTTGGACGGTGACCTCATGCTTGAACAGATCCCTATTATGCTGGCTATTGCCTGCTTTTGTAGGTGTGAACAGGAAATTGGAAAAGGCTGTCAAAAGGAGAAAGCAAATGGCGGAGTTGATGGCTATGAAACAAAGCTAAGAAAGCACAGAGACAGAGAAAATATTACTGAAAAGACAACAATATCTGGGAAAAAGGAAACTTCTCGTGGGGAGTACATTTTCTTTTGTTCTTTTTCCATTTGGAGCAAGTCTCGACTAAAGAAAAAAAAGATAAGGATTAAATGGAAGTTTGAGAGTTTGCCTGATTTGTTCTAATTGTTTTCTTTGAATTTATGTGTTCTGATTTGTGTTGTGCTCTGTATCCATTGTGAATCTAGGGATCTGAAAAAATATGAAAACCAGAATAACTTAATTGAACAAATGAAGACCGACGAACAAAGGCAAACGACAAAGGTTCGGAACAATGAACAAGCTCATCGTGGTCAGAACCTCTGAAAACGTTGCAACAATCTCAGAACAATTGGAAAAACAAATGAACAATTGACAATAAATACAATTGACTTTCCAACATGAAAATGTGTACGTGGAATTGTTGTGGAATCGGAAAACAAAATCTTTGGACCGAAGTGGAAGCATTTTGCAAGATAGAGAATGTTCATATGCTTATGGAAACAAAAACAGATGCTCAGCCCCCGGACCGAGTCTGGACGAAGGCAGGGTTCGATTCTATTTGTTGGTCTCCTGCCCGAGGGCGCTCGGGTGGCATTTGTGTTTTGTGGAAGGACTATCAGCTCACAACCGAAAAAGTCGAAATATTGACAAAGGAAGAAAGATATATAACTATGCTCATTAAAGACCTAAAGTTTAACAGAAGTCTAGCTTGCGTTTTTGTTTACGCGTCGGCTCAAGAAAGCAAAAAAAAAAAAAACGAATTTTGGGCTAAAATCTCGGCCCATATTCAAAGCATTGCTTTCCCTGCGATCGTCATGGGCGATCTCAATGAAATCTCGGGTCCTTCTGAGAAATGGGGGGGGGGGGGGTGTTGTGCCCAACCCAAACAGATTCACCAGACTCTTGACTTTCAAGAACCAATGTAACCTAGGTGATATCCCTACACTAGGGAATGACTTTACATGGAGAAAAAACAGAACGGACATAAAAAATATCTATGAAAAACTGGATAGGACCCTAGTTCAGGACCAAATCCTTCAACGGTATCCTAGCATCGCAACAAGGAATTACGCGTTCTCCTCCTCGGATCACTGCACGATCTCGATTGAACTCAATTCAATAACAGAAAAAAAAGCAAGACCCTTTCGTTTGAAAAAAATGTGGATTCATAGAAAAGACTATAGAAATATTGTTAGCCAAGCGTGGAGATTTCAATGCCCAGGATCCCACATGTTCCAAGTAACAAAAAAGACCCAACTCCTCAAAAGATTAACTAAAGAATGGAATAAAACGACATTGGGAAATACCTTTCGACAATTGAAGGACATTGAAGATAAACTCTCTGCTCTTCAGAAAAACAATAGCCAATCCCAGCAAAACTCTAACAGCCTAAGACAGATACGACTGATAAACAAGAAGAATAAAATATTACAATATCATAATGTGTTTTGGTGACAAAGGGAGAAAACAAAACACTTAAAACTATCCGACACTAACTCCGCGTACTACCACAAGGTGGCTATTGGACGGAGGAATAGGAAAATGATAAGAGAAATTAGTTCCCAAGAAGGCACTACTGTGATCGATTGGGGAAGAAAACATTAGAAAAGAGATCAAAAGAGATTTCGAGAAAAGATTCCAAGAAGAGAGGATCAACTATCGATTGTTAGATGAATATCTTAGTCTAATTAACTCTGAAATCACAAATGAAGAAAATTAAAACCTTACTAGACCAATTACTGACCAGGAAGTTAAAAATGCGTTTTTCTCAATCGGAAAAGATAAATCTCCGGGTCCTGATGGTATGACTGCGGAGTTTTTCAGCACTACTGGGACATTGTTGGTCCCTCAATTACGAAAGCTATTAAGGGGGTTTTCCACTACGGAAGGATGTTGAAGCAAATAAACCAAACTTTCATCTCTCTGATCCCAAAATGCGATGACCCAAGAACAACAAATAACTATAGACCAATTAGTCTTTTCTCGACGATGTATAAGGCTATTGCAAAAATTCTGGTTGACAGATTGAAAATGGTGTTAGGAAAAATCATCCACCCATTACAAGGTGCATTCATTTCTGATAGAGCTATTCAGGATAATGTTCTGATTGCACATGAGATTTTTCACTCCTTTCGTGGGAGGCAAGGTAAAAATGGATGGATTGCCATCAAGCTTGACATGGAAAAAGGCATATGATAGAATGAACTGGGACTTCTTGAACTCTGTAATGACAAAATTCGTATTCTGTGAAAGGTTTTGCGATTGGATCAAATAGTGCATCGAAACAGTGTCTTTCTTAGCTCTAGTAAACGATGAACCAACTGAACCTTTCCATCCTCAAAGGAGACTTAGACAAGGTGATCCTATTTCGACCTATCTATTCATCATAGGCGCGGAGATTCTTTCCAGGAAACTCCAACAACAAAGTGATCAATCTTTGAAAACCATTGGCTTCAAGGTTTCCAGGAATGGTCCTTCCATCCCTTTTCTCTCCTTTGCAGACGATATTATGATCTTTGCAAAAGCTACCATGGTACCATGTCGAACCGTTAGAACTATTCTTGATGAGTATTGTGAAATTTCGGGACAAAAGGTAAACTTTCAAAAGTCAGCATTCCAAACGACAAAAGGAATCACTGATGACCAAAAGCTTCAAATACAAACGTGCCTTCAAATAATAAACCAAACCACCCTAGAAAAATATCTCGATTGTCCAATCATCAATGACAGAGTAAACAAGAGCACATTTGAAGAGATTCTTTGCAAATCAAGAAAACAATTAACAAAATGGAGCGCTAACGAGTTAACCCAACAGGATCGTGCTATTCTTGTTAAAAGAGGAATTCTGTTTTTCCTTAATCTGGAAGGTTGGAAATGGAAAAACAATTAGATTCTGGAAGGAAAATTGGCTACTTGATACTGATCTAGGAGGGAAAAACCTTCTCGGTCAATTTAATGAACAAGAAACGATAGACAAATTCATCAAACCAAACAAAACTTGGAATGTAGAACGGCTGAAAGAATTCTTACCCCTAGACGTTGTCCAAAAAATCCTTGACGTTCACATCCCTATGAGTGACATAGAAGACCGACTGTATTTGAGACCTAGCAGAAATGGCTGGTTCTCTACTTCCAGTGTGGTTGAGCACATTATGAGAAACAAAAGAACCAATGCAGACCCATTGGATTTGGAAAATAGACTGCCCTCTAAAATAAAAAACTTCATCTGGAAAATTCTCCTTGATGGGACCCCAACGAAAGTTAGACTACAAAGTAAAGGAGTTGACGTTCCCCTTGAATGCCCGTTTTGTAACCATAATGGGGAAGATGCTATCCACCTATTCACCGAGTGTCGCCGTTCACTATCTTTTATTTGTAGTTTGGATAGGCAAATCGAACAAATTATCAGAAACACGGAAAAAACGGGTAAACGATACAAGGACATTATAACAAACATTTTTTAAAAACTTTCGACAAATCAGAAATCTACTCTTGCGTTTTCATTTTTGGGTATCTGGACCATGAGGAACAAAATCTTATTCGATAACAACGATCTCAGAAATCTGAAAGAATGGATAAAATATATAAAACAATATAGAATAAGTTGGAATAAGACTAAGGAATATGAAGTAGAGGATGAGGACACCACCTTAAGAAGGGAGTTCAATCAACCTAGAAAAATGACTAGACCGAAAATAGTTAAATGGAGAAAACCTGCCCAGGGCTCCATCAAACTCAACTTAGATGGAGCAAAGAATGATGCTGGATCTGCCGCTGCAGGTTTCGTTATCAGAGATGATCGGGGGGGGGGGGGGGGCGGTGGTCTCTTGTGGCGCCCGGAGTCTTGGAGGGGTCTCTGTTGTGTAGGCGGAATGTTTTGGTCTTCTTTTTGGTCTTTAGGTGCGTCGACGGCCGGTCATTCTCGGATTGAGGTGGAGGGTTATTGTCTCTTGCTGATCAATGTGCTGAAGGGTCTTTGGCGTTGCCCTTGGGAGCTTGAGATGGCGGTCTCGGATATCCTCGGTATTTGCCGCTCCTTCGAATCTGTCAGCTTCTCTCATAAGTTCCGGGAAGGGAACCAGGTCGCGGATAGATTGGCTCACATCGGTTTCTTGTCGGCCTTTGTCGTCGAGCGGATCCCTGTTGAGATCGACGACCTCATCTAGATGGATGCCCTTAGACGATATGGTTTATCCGCGGTTAACCATCCCTAAATTATTGTCTTGTATCAAAAATTAAAATAAAAATAAAAATGGAAGCCCACCTGCTCCGGTCCCAGCAAAACTTGCAGGCCTCTTTTGCAACATTTCCTCTGATCAACGAAGAAAAACGATACCAATAGTCAAATTCATAGACCAAAGTCACCAAACAACAAAAATTGTCACAGCTGAATTTTCATTTCAAAATTAAAAGTCACTTCCTCGTTAATTTTGAGGGGTTGTTATTATTTACACAGTGAAAATCTAGCAGAATACATAACGGTGGTCACGATTTTCATAAACAATGAGAATTTCAGTTTTCTGAAAAAGAAAATCTCAACTATTATGTTTTCACAAACTGTGGAAATCTCAACTTTTATGAAAAAATAAATAAAAACGCTCTTAGTTGCAATGGCTCAACTGACCACAATTTGCCAATTCAAACCATGGAAGCGATTAGGCTTGCAAAACTCTCAAGAGTTTTTAGAATTGTGACCGCCATCGTGCCCTTGCAGTCGTTTGGATATCAATTCATATTTTTAAAGATATTATTTTAGGTATATAGGTTGCAAATCTTGTTAAATAAAAATGTTATTTTGGATATTTTATTACTTTACACATTTATCATTTAAACAATTGGTAATTGTTATTAGTTTTTTTATTTTTTATTTATTTTAGTAGGCGAAAAGGGGGCGGTTCTTAAGACAGAACACAACCCTGATCATCCTTTCGGATGATGTTACAGAATTCCCTATTCAAAGGGAGCGTATCCATATTACAAATGTCTTTAGATCTAGCTATGAAATCTGCTGCTCCGTTGGCTCCACGAAAACAATGTTTGAACTCTATGTGCTCAAATTCCAATTGCATCTTCTTGATAAGCTCGATTTGCCAGTATATCTCCCATCTGGGCCTTGCATTACCGTTGATTGCTTTGATTACTTCCAAACAGTCACATTCAATTACCACTCTACGTAAGCCTTTTTGCCATGCCATTTTCGTACCTGCGCAAAATGCAGCTGCTTCGGTTTGGATAGCTGATCCACTATCCACCTGCTGCTGAAAGGTATCCATAACATTTCCTTCATAATCCCTGAGGATCCCACCTACCTGGCAAAAGCCAGTAGGTATAGCTGAGCCATCTACATTAATTTTGTAGGTGGCCCAAGGTGGTTTTTTCCACTTGATTACAACTCTTCGCCTGTCTTGTTTCTGGGTTTTATCGGGATTGGCATTTAGCCAATCCCTGACCTGCATATAAGATCGAATCGAAATTTGTGAGATAGGGTCAATGTTTTTATTTCTGAAAATTATATTATTTCTGGTTTCCCATATTGATTGCCAGACAAAACAAAGATCTTCAAAGTTCGGGATCAAAGGTTTAGACTGTAGCATTTCTTTCACTGGAATCATCTGGTTACTATTGTAGTTTATGGATTTTCCAGTTAATTGTTCATAAGCCGCTATGACTCTTTTGGTGTAGGTACAATGTTGGAAAAGATGATCACTGTCTTCATCTTTGTCATTGCAGAGGCAGCATTGGGACGGGACTCTATTAAAGAAACGATTTAGTCTTTCTTTTGTGGCAATTCCGTCCTGTGCTATTTTCCAAACAAGGTTTTTGATCCGGGGAGGGAGGTTGAGTTTCCAAATCCATTTTCCTTTTACTTCATTTTGATGTCGATTGTTTATAATCTGTTTAACCGATTTGGTTGTGAAATGACCATCCGCATTAAGTTTCCAGATTAGTTTATCATTGGCCGCCCAAGAAGGGATTTTGATTTTTTGGATTTCAGCGACAATATTATTTGGGAATAGATGTTGAAGAATTTGCATGTTCCAGGTATTATTTTGGTTGATAAGCTGGTGAACCTTTAAATTAGGATCATGTGAAAGTTGATAGTTTTTAAGATTACAACCTATTACCCAAGGATCATTCCAGACATTTATGGTTTTCCCATCTCCTACTATCCAATGTAAACCTTTAAAAAATTTGTCACGAAGCTATAACAGGCGGCCGAATTGCCAAGAGGGGTTAGCAGGGATTGCTGTCATTATGTTTTGATCTTTAAAATACTTTTCTGTAATGACTTTAACCCATATATTATCAGCATTAGTGTATAATTTCCACAAAAGTTTCATCTGAAGGCTAATATTTAAATCTTCCGCTAATCTTATGCCAAGACCACCTTGGTCTTTTGGCTTACAGATTTTGTCCCAACTTATCAACGGGTTATAACGTTCAGACTCTAATTTGTTCCAGAAGAAATTTTTATTAACCTGATCAATCTGGTGGAGCACCCCTTTGGGGAGTAAGAAATTCTGCATGAGGTAGTTAGTTTTAGAACTGAGATTTGCAGTAATAAGGGTTACACGACCAGCCTGGGTTAAGGATGAAGCTTTCCATTTGGGTAGTTGTTTTTTGAGGTTTTGTATGGCATCCTGGAACATCTCATTCTTGATTCGTCCGCGGAGTAGAGGGATACCCAGGTATTTTTCCAAAGTTCTAGAGATCGGAATATGCATTTCATTGGCAAGAGAGTTTGCTAGGGAGGGGCTGACATTTTCAGAAACTTGGAGAGAGCTCTTACTGTAGTTTATAGTAAGACCAGATAGGTTAGAGAATCTATTGAGCATGTTCCGAATAGTGTGGATGCTTTTGTGGGATGCTGGTGCAAAAATTATAGTGTCATCAGCAAATGTCAGGAAAGGAATAGACGTACCATTTTTAGTAATCTTGATTCCAACCAAGGCATCATCTAATCTTGCTTCCTCCTGTAATTCTGCTGCTAGGTTCTCCATTACAAGTATGAAAATGTACGGTGACAGTGGATCCCCTTGTCTAATGCCCCTTTCTGGTTTAAATTGTGGACCCGGGCGGTTGTTAACAAGAACTGAGAAAGTTGTGGTGGTTAGGCAGCTCATGACCCATCTAATCCAACGTGAGTCAAAACCAAATTTAGTGAGTGTGGCTTTTATGTAATCCCAATTAATCTTGTCATAGGCCTTTTCCATGTCAAGTTTTAGTGCCATCCAACCTTTTGGTCCTTTTTGTTTGTGAAAACTGTGGAAAATTTCATGTGCAATTAGCGTATTATCCTGTATGGACCGTCCCTCTACAAAGGCTCCTTGAAAAGGATTGATGAGTCTAGGTAGTATGTTCTTCATTCTATTAGCTATGAGTTTAGAGATTATCTTGTAAATGGTGTTGCACAGGCTAATAGGCCTGTAGTGGTTTATGTTTAAAGGATTGTCTGTTTTGGGTATAAGGGCTATGAAAGTTTGATTGATCTCAGAAAGTAAGGTTCTAGAATGGAAAAATGCTTTAACAGTTTTGCAAACGGATTGTCCCACTATGTGCCAGTACTTGCTGAAGAATTCCGGAGGGTAGCCATCCGGGCCAGGTGTTTTGTCTATAGCCATACTAGTAACTATGTTTTTGATTTCTAAATTTGAAGGGTTTGAGAGAAGGAAATTATTCTCTTCTTCAGTGATTCTTTGGAGATCATGAGGTAGATGTTCAGTAGTTATACTCGAGGAATTTGGTTTAATAAATCTTTCAGTCATTTCTTTAGTAATTTGGTTAGCTATTTCCACAGGATCAGTGAGGTTATCTCCTTCTTTGGAAGTAAAGGATGATGTATGATTTTTGAAGTTTTTGACCTTGACAATTGTCTGGTAATAATTTGTGCTTCTATCGCCCAGTTGAAGGTGCTTGGTCTTAGCTCTTTGCTTCCAGAATCTGTAATTGTAGTCTAGCATGACAAGCTTTTTCTTTTCTAGGTTCATGAGTTTTCGATTATCCCATCTGGATAGTCTACCCCAGGGAAGTTTTGCTTGCAGTGTTAATTTTTTTTTATCCACTTCAGAGAGCTGTTTTAAGATATTATTTGAATGTGTTTTGCACCAGTTTTTTGTGTTGTTCTTAAGAAGTTTCTGTTTTTTCATAAGTTTGTATGCATGAGAGCCAATGAGTTTATTCTCCCAAACTTGCTTCACCATTTTCTCATAGTTGGGATTAGCAGTCCATGCCATTTCAAAACGAAAGGGGGCACCTTTATGATTGTGTTTGTTACCTATATGAAGTGATTGGGCAGTGATCAGACAAAGAAAACGAGTGGTGTTGAACATGAAGGTCTGTGAGTTTGGTGATGATATGTTGATGAGCAAGTGCTCTATCAAGGCGCTCATAGGTATTATCTCTATCATCTTTATGTTTTCTCCAAGTGAAGGGGGATCCCGTATAAGGGAGAGTGTGTAAATTGAGCTCCTCTTTAAGGTGTCTAAGTCTACGAAATCTGGTAAGAGATGGGGTGTTACCCCCCGCCTTCTCACTGTCATTCTCGATATCGTTCAGATCACCCATTATAAGAATAGACAGACAGTGTTTGTTGGTAACTTCTATGATGCTGTTCCAAAATCTAGTTTTCTCTTGTTCAACAGAAGGCGCATAGACAAAAAGAATTGCAATGTCGAAAGAATTTATGGTGGTTTTTATCATACAGTATCTGCTATTCTGTTCCAGGAGAATGGTCTTTTGGTTAACTCTTGTGTTTTTTAGCAGTATCCAAAGACCACCCTTTGCATCGACAGAAGTGATGAATATGTTCTTATGGAAACCAGCTAAGTGTAGTTGGCTATCAAGAGGAGGTTCATTCGATTTAGTTTCAGCAAGAGCTAAGATATCAAGCTTGTTACTATGTCTGAGGTGGTTTAATTCATGTCAAAGGAGAGGCTTCCTAGAGCCCCGGATATTCCTGTAGCCGATATTAATCATGAAGTGTTAACAAAAGCTATGCTACTTAGCTCATAGGAACCATTTTTAAAATTGTTGAGAAAGTTACCAATTTGAAGCTCACGATCATGATCCAATACTTTCTCATAGTCATTAGATTGTAATTGAAGTGTAAAGAGATGCTGATTACCTGTCTCACTGTCCATGTTTGTATTCCTGCATGTGTTCATAGTATGCCTACTTCTGTTCCAACTCCCAGTTTTGTTTTCCTTCATCTTGGTTGAGCTGCAGGTTTTGCTTGTAGCAAGAGTAGTTGTTGTTTGGTTACAATGCTTGTTGGTGATATTGGTGTTGGTGCAAGGGTTGTTTTTGCTTCTCCCCACACCAATTCTAAAAAGAAAATCGGTGGGGATAAGCAGACTTGTTTTGAGAAAAATAACCAGAGACATACCTTTCCACTGGTCTCTGTCAGAACAGGTGCAAGAGACTAGATTGTCGTTTATCATACAGGATGTAGACTCATTAGAGTGGGATACTTTGGCTTCATAGACAATACCATCAGATTCCTGTATAGATTTCCTTGGATGAGTTGTGCAGAGTATCCGAGCTCCTTTGAGGGTGCTTGTGTATCTTGTCTGAGCATATTCTCCATCTTTTGGGTCTTTTCCAACAGCCAAACAACCAAGCTCAGAAAACAGAGAATCCTTGATCATACAGAACCATGTAATTGTTGGTAATTGTTATTAGTTAATCACTTCGTTCAACAAAATATGTCATTTTAAAATTTTTTCATAAATTTTAAGGAAGGCAACAGATATACTATTATATCCTTATTTATTACACGATTTTTTTTTTAAAAAAAAAACTACAACTAACAATTTAATAATTATTATAAAGGCATTTATAAATAAACTTCACACTCTAAAATAATGGTTTTATCGAATGAAGAGAATATAGTTTTTGATAAATTAAAAAAAAAACTAGGATATAATGGTATATTACTAATCAGTGTACTATGAAATTATTTAAAAAGTTAATAAAAAAAGTTGTTATTTCAAATAATTTTGTGCCTCTTAAATACTCCCATACGGTTAAAGTGAAATGACAAATGCAATGAAACGGGGACTTGCGTGGCCTGTGATGAAGGGGTGAAAAACTCTCTCCTCTCTCTACATTTTCTAGATAGAGGGAGCCCCATCTCCGGCTTAGTCCGGCCCAACCCGGCTTCAGCCGCCCAATCTTCGGCTTCAGTCGCTGCATCCCGGCTCCGGCCGCCTTCAATCGAGGTCTCGTCCTCTTCTTTCCTCCTAGACTCCTTTCGTTTCCGACGTGGGTGTCTCGTTGAATCAGTTTGGGTCTCCGGCGACTCGTAAGAGTTGGTGGGATTCAATTTGTCACCTTGCCGATTAGCTCGGTTTCGATTCCTTTTCACTAACAACCGCCCTTGTGTGAGGGTGACAAAACCAATCCCCTTTCCCACGGTTGTTATGTGCAGCTTTTGGTTGGGGCTTTTCGTCGAACACGTTATGTGCAGGTACCCTCTGTTCAACCTCGTCATCTCCCCACCTCCCCTCCTCCATCGACGGGTTCTTTCGGTGTTTCCGAGAGTCCTCTCCCCGACCTTCCCATGTCTCTGGCTGCACAGGGGGTCCGTTTCGGCGTCGTGCTTGCCACGGACGTCGATCGGTGGTTCTCCTATTCCTTGCCGGAGTCATTTCGATCCCGCTCATCGCACACCTGCCTGGGTCGACTGCGTTCTCCCGGCCGCTCATCGCTCATCCTCCGGGCCTTTTGGCCTCTTGGATCGATCTGGCCGGTTTTGCCGACTCAGGCTTCGTCCGGGGTTGCCGACGACACCTATTTCACCTCCGGGCACTCCATCTCCAGTTCCTGCTGGCGGTGGACTGTTCATGGATGTCAACCTGTGCACTGTGTTCCTTGGCAGTGTACAGAATTGCAGAACACCTTGGCGTGCAAGGGTTTCTTTCCCCTTGCACGCCAAGCATCAGATAAAAAAAAACGTGTATTATATATATATCCTTTGGGTAAATCCACCCGAAAGGGTTTGAGTAAATCCCGTAAGGGTTTGGCAGGTTGCCGAATTGCTTGATGGTGCGATGGTGGGGCTTTCGAGGCTAGCCGTTTCTGAGCGGTGTTTCTTCTTATTTGTCGACGTGCGAGAGGTCGTGGACGTGATCGAGACCTGATGACTCATTGGCAGAGTCCAAATCTAAGGTTTCCATTTAGTTCCCCAGGGATCCCTTGCGTTGCCTCTACCAACAGATGGATGAGTTGCTGCACACTGCTTCGGTTCTTTCTTCATTAGCTAGTCTTTGCCTTTATTTGCACTCTTGTAATTTGTCGGCTCTGCCTTATTGTTGGTTTATGTCTTTAGCTTATTTTGACGGTTTATCCGTCGCCGAGTTCTTCGGTCTATCGACCCTCGGGCCTGTCCGGGCGTCGAATTCTTACTTAATAAAAAAAAAACAAAAAAAAACAAATGCAATGAAACGGATGGAGTATATAATTGAACAAACTTGGACTTTAGCCAAAAATCCCAAAAATATTAGGACTTTAGCCAAATCTCCAAAGTATTTTGGAGAATAGCCAAAAGTCACTATTCACTTTTCTACAATTATAAACTTTGCCCCATAAAAACCAAAAAATTATAAAAATAAACCCAACTTTTTATTAAGTTTAAATTATATCCTTAGTTTGTGTTATTATCTTTCTTATTTCCGCTTTAATAATATTTAGTATTTTCTTAAGTCTGAGTGATCCTGCAATTTGGTATCAGAGCCTAGTTAATTAAAATTAATCTGTATTTATCTATAAGACAATCTGGAGGTGTTTACTAATTGCCCACATAAGACTTATCCACATGCTTTACATTTAGATATAAACGATAAGCATTTTGGAGCAATTTTAAATGCCATTTTAGACCAACTTATAGATATAAAATTAGAAGTTAAAAAATTAGAACAATTATATATTGAAATTAGCAGTAAAATATTTAAGACTGTAAAAGAAACAGGCGAAGTACATCACTCAACAAATCTAAAAGCCATTAACGAGATCAGTCATCAGATAAGCTTAACATCAGGCGGTGAAATTAAAAAAGAAGATCCTTTTAAATATAGTTACCCATTTAAAAAATCCAAAAAAAAGTTTTCTACTAAATTAGATAATATAAAGAACAAGGAAACAGTAGAAGAAGATCAAGACGAAAACGAAAATCTTAAGAATGAATCACCATCCACTTCGACAAACAAGGAGATTCAACACTAGGTTAGATGACCCAGAATGGAAGATGAAATTACAGAAACAAAAAGCCATTGAAACCAACTTTACGAACCAAGAGGTCATGAGCGACGACGAGTCTGAAAAGAATTCGGATGAAGAAGCTGTATATCAACAAATGGGATTAATTAACCTAAAAGATATGGAAAATATTCCTCTATCTAGAGTCCAGAAAAGGTTAAATGAAATTTTAAGACAAAAAAGGCCGAGGGAGAATGAACCTGTAGAACAAAGTGAAGCTAGAAGACATTACAGACGATATGAACATGGTTCTACCAGCAATTATAGACCTAGGTTAAAGCCTAAAGAATTTCTGGAAAAGAAGGAAAGATTTGGAGTAAGCATTATGCCAAACCATAGACCAAATCAAAGAGAAATTAATCTAGAACCCATAAGTGAAACATGATATAAATTAAACCTAGATGGTGTACGGAATAGGCGTGAAATTATAGAGTTCTGGAAGAAAAGTATGATGAGTGTATTAAACATGAATGTAAGTTGGAACTCTTCCCGGTTCCTTAATTACATAGAGCATAGTTTCTATGGATGTATTGCCGACCGGTATGAAGCTATTGGTGATGACCCAAAATAAGAGCTTAGAAATCTAGCAAGTCCAGTGACGATGTTCACATTAATATGTGAACTAATAGAAGACGAATTCATTGGAGAAAAAGAAGATGAAGATAAGGAAGCTTTAAAATGGCAAAGAACCTTAAACAATCTTGAAATCTGTAACATGAAATATGTCGATAATTATATAACAGAATTTGAGAAGTATTACTATAAGATAGGGGAAAACAACACTAATCTACAAATGTTCTTTGATAAACTTCCTGCCCCAATTAATGAACAAATAAGTGAAGAGTATCGAGATTTAATTAAAAATGGAGATAAAGATACTCTTGGTAACATAATTTCTTATGTTAGGAAATGGGTTGAGAAAAAATATCGAGACGTAAGAAGCACCCAAAGAATGAAAAAACAATTCTTAACTTGTTGGGAGACGCCAACAGAATGGGGATGTAATAATAGAGATTACCAAGGAAAACGAAACTATAAAAGAAAAAGTTTCAATAAACAAAGAGGTGAAAAATATTATAAGAAGTATTATAAAAAACCATTCTCTAAAAACAGAAGGTTTTTCCAGAAAGCCTCGTTCTGTCCTGAGAAAAAAGAAAAACTGCAAGTGTTGGGCATGCGGAGAATCCGGTCATTATGCTAATGAATGCAAAAACAAGAAGAACAATAGATTAGCAGAAGCCCTAGGTAGTTTGGATTACATCGAGCTATCTGAAGATGAAGCAGTAGATCTAGCCCTAAGAAATAACAAAGGGATAGTTGAAATAATAGAAGAAAAGCTTGAAGAAGATATAGAATCTGAAAATGAGTCATTAGAAGGTGAAGAAATTAATGAAATGATGGAAGGAGAATCTCCTGGTGAGTTCTCTGATGAATATGAAATGACCACCTTAGCTCAACTTCAGCAAGCTGAAACCTCTATATTGATGAGGAACAAGTTGAAGAAATGACGAGATCAGGGGTTGATTTCCCGATCATCGCTAAAGAACAGTTTGTTAAAAAATCATTATTTTCTGGAGAAGAAATGTCTGGAGATGTAACTGTCAAGAATAATGAAAATCAAGCAACTGAAGTAAACTTAATCAATTGGGCAAACATTCAGAAACATAACAAAGATAAAAAATTTAAATATATTTTCATATGTGGCATCCAAGTAATAATAACTCCATTACAAGACTATGGAAAAGATGTGCAATGCATTAATTTTGTTTGTGACATTAGGCATAAAAAGTTTAGTGATCAATGCATTAATGGTATAGTCTGTAATTTGAGTCAAGGAGCAGTGTCTTGGATCTGTAGGCCTAACTATTATGTTAGTCTAGAGGATCATTATGCATCTAAATTCTTAGCTATAAAATTGTTAACAGAAGGTATTAGTATGCATAAGGGAACTTGTCCTTTACAATTAAAGTGGAAGGTAGTTTATAAACTTGAGAATACTACAAATCCTCCACAAAAATGCCATATAGTAGAAGCTGAAAAACACGAGGTTGTAGGTCCAAGAAAAGAGGTTGTACCTGTTAAACTAAAACCTGATCAAATAAGACTTAAGACCATTTGGGTAAACGCATTCGAAAATTCTACAGGCACTAGCAGTAATAAGGTTTTAACCATAGATGAAGAAGGTAGAATCCATACGAATGCTAAACCACCAGTCAATCTCTCTAGATGTCCAAGTTTATCCAGAAACACTAGTTTTAGGTTCAATCCAAATCTTAGTATTACTCCGAGGAATCAGGGAGCTACCACTAGTAGAAAAGACAAATCGTTTGTTGTAGATGAAGACATAGTAAGCATGATAGCGACATTAAACAAGAGGTTAGAAAATAGAATTATAAAAGAACCACCAAGACATAGTGTAGATCTAGGTTCTTATCCTTTTAAGGAATCAATAACATCAATTCCTCCAATAGTTCACAAGGTTAGAGAAAATCAAGAAGGATCATCAAGTTCCGAATAAAAAGGAAAGATAATAGGATATCAAACTAAAACCATTAGTGAACCTATCTATGAGAATGATCCAGGGGCTAAAGACTTAAAAGAATCTCTCACAGATTCTTTGTTTGAAGATGAAGTGAGTAAGAGAATGGAAGTAATAGACCTTAGACATCTTTATGGAGATAATATGAGGGTAGAGGAAAGTCTTGAACATGTCAGTCGAGAATCCCTAAAGAAAAATTATAGGATTACCAACCCTAATAGCATTTATATCCCGATAAGTATTTGCTTAGAAGGGTTTAATAAATATGAGTTATGTGCCTTTGTAGATACTTGATGTTCAGTATGCTTTGGTAAGAAGGCATTATTTCCTGAGTTAATATGGCAGAAGTCTCGTAGACCAATTCAGGTGAGAATAGCTGATGATAGTATTATGGTTCATTCAGAATTAGCTTCTGATGTACCTATCATGATAGGAGGAGTCCAATGTGTAATTCCTACACTCTGGGCTACTAATCAGCCCTCACATGATATGTTAATCGGAAATAATTTCCAAAGGCTCCATGTTCCAGTAACTCAGCACTTAGATATGATGGTCTTCAACATTCATGGAGAAGACGCTTGGGTAAAAAAGATTAAACAAGCCTATACACACCAAGCAATAGAATTTATGCGCACTAAGCGTGGTGAGGAATATATTCTTCCTACACAAAGAGAATTTGCACTCTCTATATGTGAAGTAACATTAAAAGATAAAATTCTTAAACAACAAGAAAAAATGTGTAAGGAGTTATATTCTGAAAATCCTTTAAAGTTTTGGGAAAAAGATAAATCATTTGCTACCATAGAACTAATAGATCCAAAAGCAGTCATTAGAGTAAAACAAATGGTTTACACTTATAAAGATCAACAAGAATTTAAAGAACAAATTGATGAACTCTTAAAAAAGGGTTTAATTCGAGAAAGTAAAAGTCCTCATTCTAGTCCTGCCTTTATGGTCAGGAATCATGCAGAAGAAAAAAAAGGAAAAGCTCGAATGGTTATCAATTACAAAAAGCTTAATGATAATACTGTTTTTGATGGATATTATATCCCTAATAAGACAGTTTTATTTAATAGAATACAGGGAGCCACTTGGTTCTCTAAAATGGATTGTAAAAGTGGTTATTGGCAGGTAAGAATGGATGAGAAAAGTATTCCACTTACTACATTTAGTGCTCCACAAGGACACTATGAATGGGTAGTCATGCTCTTTGGTTTGAAAAATGCACCACAAATATTTCAGAGAAGAATGGACAATGTCTTTAAAGAGTTTAAACATTGCTGTCTTGTTTACATTGATGATATCTTAATCTTCTCTAAAACTATAGAACAACATAAGCATGACTTGAAAGCTATAACCCAAAAATGTATTGACCATGGAATCATTTTAGGACAGAAGAAATGCATTTATGCTGAGCCTGAAATTGAGTTCCTAGGATTAAAGATTAAAGCAGGTCAAATTATTTTGCAAGAACATATTCTAGATAAGGTAGAAAAATTTCCTGATGAAATCAAAGATAGAAAACAACTAGAAAGATTTCTAGGTTGTCTTACTTATGCTTCTGATTTTATTAAAGATCTAGCCAAATTGAGAAAACCTCTACAGGTTAAATTAAAGAAAGATCAAGTCTGGAGTTGGACTCAATTAGATACTAAAATAGTCAAAGAACTTAAAAGAAGATGTGAAAAACTTCCAATATTGACTTTATCTAATGAAAATGATGAGTTAGTTCTTGAAACAGATGCTAGTGATTATCATTGGGGAGTTGTATTAAAAGTAAAGAAAGATAACAGCTTTGCAGGTATAGCAGTGGTAGCTTCAACAAATCTGAGTATAATTATACTGTCATGGAGAAGGAGATTCTTGCAATTTATCGTGGAATCCAGAAATTTATAATCTTCCTAGCTCCTAAACCTTTTACAGTCAGAACAGATTGTAAAGGAATATTGGGTTTTATAAATAACAATCTTGATAATATGAAAGCGCATGGGAGACTCCTGCGTTGGCAATTAGCCCTTAATCAATTCACTTTTACCATTGAACATGTGCAGGGATCAAAAAATTCTCTAGCTGACAGCTTAACGAGAGAGTTAGCCGATGGATCAGAGAAATCAAACGCGGTGGGAAAATCCGCAATGGGTATTCCACCCATGGGATATTAACCTCTTAGGAGAAATAAGAGGATACCAAGGATGGGTTTCCCCTCCAAGTTTTCATATTTCTGTTGATTTTGGAAGATTTACTGAGAATAGATTCCGTCGTGGACTCCTACAAGCGAGACACAGAGTGGTTATACGAATGTTAACTCTAGAAATAATTATAAAAGTTCTTCAACTACCTACTGAGCTCTAGGAAGACATCTGTAGAAGATGGAAAATGAGAGATTTCGACAACTTCTACTGGATGGTAACTTTGAGAGATCACGATACTCTAGCAACGATAAGAGAATGGTGTAACCATTTTTGTGTAACCACTGGCGCCGGATTGGGAGGATTATCATTACCCATCATGCCAAATGAAGATGCAGATTACTTAAAATCGTGGAAGTATGGAATGTGCAATGGAATCCACAATTATAGGCGACCATGGCCAAAGAAAGAAGAAGAGAGCTTTCTGTACAAGCATTTCACTAAGTTCCAGAAGGAGGTTTTCCTCAGAGCAGCAACATTCGAAAAAATAGAAAACATAGAGTGTTGTCGTGTTATCAGTGCTTGCATAGATGTTAGCCAGGGAAAAACCCGGCTACCACATTACCTAATCTTCCTACTAATGAGGGAAGACTACTGGTACGTGACAGATCCAGTAGTGGAAGGAAGAATCGACGTAGTAAGACATACTTCGGAGGCAAGAGCAAAAGGATTCTTTTACATCTACTACTACATCACCAAGTTCAGACAGACAGATTGTGGGATATTCAAAGTTGGAAATACAACCTTCATCGTAACCCCACAACTCAATCCATTAATGCAGCAAGCCATAAACAGGACCGAATCCATCAATCTTTACTTAGCAGAAATAGAGGCCGGTCACTTTTTAGACAAAAGAGGACACGAGAGGATGATCGATTTACTGATTGCATGGGATCGAGAATATATTGAAGGATTAATGCTTGATCTCGATCTAGACAATGATCAAGATCTAGAGTTTGATAATACTCTAGATCTAGTTCAAGATTACAATGATGATGACCTGGAAGCCAATATGGGAGACGAAGGGGTCCAGAACCTGGACAACTGAAAGCCATCATCATCCACCAAACACAATTATTGTACTTTCTGCTTTTACTATTTTTGCTTTTATCACGTGAACCTGTGTACTGTGTGCTTTTGTTTGCTTTATCAGGCCATCATGTAGGCCATTTAATTATGTCGTTGGAGAGGTATTCTATGCCCTTTGACTTTTTCTATAAATAGGGCATCCATTTGGTGTTCAAGGGCATCGAATTCCAGATAGAGAAAACATATGCTCAGAGAGAGAAAGAGAGTTTGTAAATCAGAAAGAGAAGTATAAATGTTTTGAATTTGAGTAGATTGGTGTTTCCATCACTCTAAAGTTCAAAACTTTTCAATGGATCTTCTGGTATGAGTGTTAAGTGTGTTTAAGTTTTAAGTTAAGAGTGCTTGTGTGTTGTAATATTTCCCAGATTCAATAAAGTTTGTTTTTAAGAAAGGGAAAGCTACTTAATTGAACACTATGTTTTGAATACTTTGTTTTCTTGATTCAAATCCCTTCACCCTCTCAAAATCAAAACCAAAAGCTAGAGACTACGGTCTGAGGTAGGAAACGAAACAGATATGTGCTCAATCTGGACTAAGGGAGGCCTGGTTGAAGGTTAGCCACCTGTAGAAAGCCGGAAGCTAAGGAACGCCGGTGGTCCAGAGTAACTACGTTCAGGTATGGGTCAAACCTCTTTAGCTTGAAAGTTTTAGTTGCAGAGCGTGGTGGGCTTAAAACCACAGAAAACTTATTATTCATAATATAGTTAGTAGATTATGGTAGTTAGTACCACCAAAAGTCATTTTATAAACAATCAATATTAAGTTCGTAGTAATATTTTAACATCTAAGAAATTTCGGATAATATTCGTAATTTAGTATAAATAGAGATATCTTTCTACACTTAAAAGGTCAAAAAGTAAACACTTTGGCTATTTCCCTAAATAGTTTCAAAGTTTGGCTACTTCCCTAATTAGTTTGAGAATTTTGTCTTTTTAGCTAATTACAAGTTCATTCGTGTAAGTTTTTTAAGAACTACTCATTCAATTTTTCAGAACTTTTGATTTTTATTCACAAGTTTTCATTAGCTACTCTAACGGCTAGATTTATCAAACATTATACAAGCTTATTAACTTATATTCAATAAAAATAATCTATCAACTTCAGCTACCCCACAGTTATCCTTTTGCCAAACATAGTCATGCTATCTCATTATTAAATGAACAAATATAAATGTTTGAAAATAAAAACTAATTTTCGGTACAAATTGGATTATAGAGTTAATTTATGATGATTTGTGAATCAATCTTGTTCTGAAGATGGAGAGGAACAGATGAACTACAGAAGCTCACAAAGCTACTGTTTCATTGAATTTGAAAAACCAAAAAGGGAACGAGGGAATCCCCAAATCTATCTGTGTTCACTGGCAACCTAAAGGCTTTATATATAGCCTTGTTTATTACATACATGCTACCCTATAGTAGCTACCATATACCCTACATAAAGCATACTTAACACCCCCCCTCCTCAAGAGATAAGATAATTGCCTAGCATCACACGAAATCCAGTCAAAGATTTTCGTGTCATAGCGCAGCTTTGCCAATCAGCATCACATAATGCATTCATCTGAAGACTAGATGTGTTTGATAGAAGCAATCCCTGTCCAGGAGATCCTTTTAGATATCTTAATACATGCTTGGCACATTTCCAGTGATCATCATTAGGTTGATACATGAACTGACTTAACACTTGTACAACATAGCATATATCAAGCCTTGTGATGGTGAGATAAATGAGCTTACTCACTAGACGTCTGTATGAGACATCATCCACCTCAGATCTCTCTCCTTCCATAGAGAGCTTTACTTTGGGGTCAAGAGGAGTAGCTGCAGGTTTGGCATTCTCCGTGCTTGTGTTTTTGAGTAGCTCTAGAACATATTTCTTTTAATTGATCATCAAGCCTTGATCAATGTTTTCAGATTCAATTCCTAGAAAGTACCTCATCCTTCCAAGGTCTTTCATCTTAAATCTTTGATTCAGATGTGCCTTTAACTTCTCAATCTCAGTTGTGCTATCTCCAATTATAATCATATCATCTACATACACAAGAAGAGCAGTGTATGAGCTTTTAGTGACCTTAAAGAACAGAGAATAATCTGCTTTGGACTGCTCATAACCAGCCTCCTTCACTACTTGAGAGAACCTTGAAAACCACTGTCTTGGAGCTTGCTTAAGGCCATATAGAGATTTGTTCAATTTGCATACCATATGAGATACTTTGTCCTCGCCCACATGCTCCCCCTGAGGACAAGAGTGATGCTTTAGAAGAGAGTAAGTAGGGGGCAACTCCATGAACACGTCCTCCTCCAAATCTTCATTTAAGAAGGCATTTGTGACATCCATATGAGAAATGGACCACCTTCTAGCAGTGGCAACAACAAGCATAGTCCTTACAGTGATCATTTTTGCCACTGGAGCAAAAGTTTCACTATAATCAATTCCTTCTAGCTGAGAAAAGCCACGAGCCACCAGGCGAGCCTTATGTCTACCCAGGGAACCATCAACATGGAACTTAAGCTTAAACCGCCATTTACAGCTAACTAATGATTGAGCTTTAGATCTTGGAACAAGAGTCCAGGTGTTATTCTCCTCTAGTGCTGAGAGCTCAATAAGCATTGCATTGATCCATTCCGCTTTACTCAATGCATCTTGCATAGTTGCAGGTTCAGTGAAGGAAGCCACATTGAGAATAAAGGAGAGATAGTAGAGGGAACAATGGTTATAAGACAAGAAATAATTAATAGGGTAAGGAGAAGTGGACTTACATGGAGTAGCAAGAGCAGTGTCAGAAGCAGTAGAGGTGCACACATAGACCTTCTGCCAAACTAGAGGAAGAGAGGGTCGATAAGATCGACGAGGAGGTGGTGGTGGAGGTGGTGGAGAGTCATGAAAGACTCCAGTTGGCTCATCAAAGGCAGGGGAAACAGGAGAGGGAGAGTACTCAACATGAGACTCATAAGGAGAGGGAGGGTTTAAGGATTGTGAAGATGAAGAAGAGATCACCTCCACTGGAAGAAAATCATCCACAAAAGGTGTAGCATCAGCAGAGAAAGAAGGTTGAGGTGGTATGGATGAGAAGAGGTCATCATTGCTAGCAAAAGGGAACATAGTTTCCACAAACCTGACATCTCTACTAATCTCACACTTTTGTGTAGACAGATTGTAGACTTTATATCATTTGAACCCAAAAGGATATCCAAGAAACACACAGGGAGCAGATCTAGGATCAAACTTCCCTCTATGTGTAGAGTGAGTGGACACAAAATACAAAGATCCAAACACCTTTAGTCTGTCATACTCAGGTGGTTTATGAAACAGCATTTCATATGGGGTTTTGTGGTTTATCAAAGGGGAAGGGAGACGATTTATAGTGTAGGTAGTTGTGAGAACACAATCACCCCATAAACGAAGAGGAAGAGAGGCTTGAATCCTCAAGGCCCGAGCAGTTTCAAGGATGTATCTATGCCTTCTTTCTACTCGACCATTTTGTTGAGGTGTGGCTTTACATGAGCTTTCATGAACAATTTCCTTTGAATGAAGAAATGATTTCAATTCAGAGTTAAAGAACTCTGTACCTTGATCACTTCTAAGTGTTTTGACAGACACATTCAACTGATTTTCCATCATAGTAATGAAATTATGAAGGAGAGATGGAGTCTCAGACTTGTGTTTGAGTAAGAATGCCCAAACACTCATGCGGTAGTCATCTACAACAGTCAGGAAAAACTTATGACCTTGGTAAGTTTGAGTATCAAAAGGTCCCCACAAATCACAAAGAAGCAAGGCAAAAAGCATTTAAAGCATGAGAGTCACTAGTATGGAAACTGTGTCTAGTCTGCCTAGCAAGAGGACAAATAAAGCATGTGTAATCATGTTTGAATTTATTTATGTCAGATGAAATAGATGGAACATGTAGAAGCTTATCAAATGGAGCATTTCCAAGTCTAAAATGCCAAATAGCACTCATATCAGAGTTTGCAACAGACGGAAGAAACATAGGTAATTTTGGTTTGTCTCTACAATAGAAAGCATTTTTGAGGGACTTATGTGGTATAAGGTCAAAAACTGAGGGGTCTTCACGGAGAGTGGCTTCCAGTTTGACATTAGGCACCAGGTAATACAATCCTCCAAGCTCCTTACCAGCTGCAATTATCGTCCTCCTGGCATGGTCCTGGATAATGCATTTGTCAGAGAAGAAAAACACAAAGCAATCCATGTCGTGAATGAGACGACTAATGGATATCAAATTGAAGTGAAATTTTGGAACATAAAGGACATTTTTTAGAGTAAAGAGGGAAGTGATATGCACATCACCAGTAAGAGTGACACTCCTGGAAGTGTCATCTGGCAAATATACAGCAAGAGATGTGGTGACAGGCTTTAAGTGTTTAAGATATGACTGATTACAAGTCATATGGTCAATGGCTCCACTTTCAATAATCCACGACTTTGAGAACATTGAAGTATTGCAACAATGAACAATACCTGCCATATTAACCTCAGCACCTTTATCCTTCTTCTGATCCAGTAACTTGAGAATAGGTTGGAGAAGTTGATTATCCAAGGGAAGAGGTTGAGCTGCTTGATATGATTCACCAGAAACAGATGAAGATTGTGAAGAAGCTGCAGCACTGTTGGCTCTATTTTTCTTGTCCAGAGCCTCCCTATCTCTCGATTTGTAGTCAGATCCAGATCTAAAGCGACGAATATGTGGCTTCTCTTTGCTCTTGACATGCCAAGCAGGATATCCATACACTTCCCAACACCTATTTGCTTTGTGATTCCCATTACAGTGCTCACACTTCTCCTTCTTAGGCTTGTCACGAGTTGAAGCAACACTGAGAGCAGTAGAATCCACAGATGGAGCAAGATTTGAGGCTTTGACACTTGTCTCATCCTAAATCAATAGAGCATGAGCCATGCTGGCAGTTGGAAGAGGCTTATTCAGAAGGATCTGGCGATGACCAGAGGCACAACCATCATTCAGGCCCATTAGAAACTTCATCAGTTTCTTCTCATGATCATGAGCATCCAGTTGAGCATTAAGTTCACACTCACACTTGCCACATTTGCATCGGATCTGAGGAACTAGTCCAGAGAGCCTTTGCCACAGACCCTTGAGCTTAGTGAAATACTCGATCATTGGCAAATTTCCTTGGATACACTCCTGAACATCTTTCTTAATCTGAAAAACAAGAGGACGATTCCGTTGGCCCTAGCTTTCCTCCAGATCTAACCACATCTCACGAGCTGTGTCAAATTCATCAAGAGTAGCATAGATCTCATTCGACACAGTGTTTAAGATCCATTAGCAAACCATATCATTGCATCGGTTCCACATCACAGAGTTATCATCAGTTTCAACAAGAGATCCAGTCACTAGGCCTAATTTGTTCTTCACTGAAAGAGCTTTAGACATAGCTTTCCTCCAGCGTCGGAAATTATCGCCAGTGAGCTGAATTGTAGTGAGAATCATACCTGAATTCTCAGAAGGATGAATGAATAATGGATTGTTGAGATCAGTCGTAGTGATGAAATCACCACGACGACGGCTTCCATCATTCGGTGTTCGATCTTCGAGATTTGCCATGGCAGAGATACAAATCAGACGACAGAGGTGATTTCAGATCAGAAGAGGTGAGATGAGCTGAGCAAGAGCGATTCAATCATCAAGTTCTGATACCATGATGATTTGTGAATCAATCTTGTTCTGAAGATGGAGATGAACAGATAAACTACAGAAGCTCACAAAGCTACTGTTTCATTGAATTTGAAAAATCAGAAAGGGAATGAGGGAATCCCCAAATCTATTTGTGTTCACTGGCAACCTAAAGGCTTTATATACATCCTTGTTTATTACATACATGCTACCCTACATTAGCTACCATATACCCTACATAAAGCATACTTAACAATTTACTTATCTAATTTGCACTCAAAATTGGTGTTTTTGTAAAAAAAATATATATTGAACACTTAATAATATGACGCAACATCATTAAATTTTCAAACCTATCATTGCCTTCTCAAAATTTTAACCGAGAAATTGACCGAAAATTTTCTCGTATATATTGAAATTGGTTTAATGCAAAATAATTTGTATGTCGTTTAGTGATTTTTAAGGAGTATATAATTATGTGTACTATATAGTCTATATATAGTCTCCACAAAGGGCCCACATCGACAAGGACCTGCACGTGCGACCAAATTATTTGAAAGAAATTATATAGTTTGGACATTAACTCAATGGTTGCACACTAACACGCATGAAGAGCATAGTCTCAAAAATCGTGCTACTTGCTTTTTATATATATATATATATATATACTTCATATAAAATGTTACTCTGTATAATTGATCAAAGCTTTATTTGGTAAAACTCCAATCCATGGGAAAAAAAAGGAAAAGGAAAAAGGAAAAAGGAAAAACAAAATAGAATGAAAATGATGAAACATGGACTTTGTATGCACTTGTTGCGGATGTTGCGCCGACCATGTTTGTGGTTAATTATGAATTTATTGACTATCTCAACCCTAAATTACTCGAACTTGCCCTAAAATCAATGATGTGCAATTGAGTTTTAATGATTCAAGTCCCATTAGTGTTTTGGTTTGGTTGCTAGGGGTTTCTTCATTTTTCATGAACTTGTTCATGAACCTAGGATAATCATTTGTTTTGTCTTCTATCATGATGCGGGACCATCCAAGATAACTTCGAACACACCTATATTTGGGAATGGACCTATGATTCGAGCTCACGAGAATGAAGTCATCATTAAGAGGAAGAAGAACGCTCCATTATGGGAGAAGGTCCAAAGGTGCAAGTTTGATGGTCGTTCATTTTTGGGTTCGTTCATGCACAATTGACAGCTTTTCGATGTCTCAGTAAAATGAGTCGTACGGATTCAATGTTTATTGGATTGGATCATGTCGTACCTTTTTGGAACGACGACGAAGAGATCTACAACTTTTCTGTTGAAGGTTTTTCCAGATTCGACCTAGAAGTTGGCCAAAAATCAACATCTTGGAGCTGTCACTGTTTTTAAACGGGAATAAGCAAGGTCGCGTGGGCGTGCATCCGGTCTGCGCGGGCGTGCAGGTGGTCTGCGCGAGCGTGCAGGAGGGCCCTGTTGGTTGCTGATCGCCGAAGCCAGATTTCCAGAGTTGGACTTCTTTGATTTGTTATTTTGAAGCCTTTATTTAAGAATGTTATTTTAGGATATTTTAATTGATTTCTTTTAATTTCTTTTAATTAGAAAATAGCCTTGTTAGGGTTATATTAACCGGTCTATCATCTGTAAAACGACTCACGCCTCTTTGATTATAGAAAATTCAGTTTGTGTGAAACACAATTGAGAGAAAGTCAATCGATTCGTAGCGTTGCTCATCGATTGCAAATTGGTTCTTGATCTAACTTGGTTTGCTTTGAGTTCGTCAACCTCGCGAGAGCTTGGTGATCCAGGTAATCACAAGTCCCCTCCTTGTGCCTCCAAGTTGTCTGCTTGGTTGTGTAAGGTTGTAGAGGCGGGCTTTATAGTCGTTGGTACTTGGTTCCTACCCTCTTAGGAGGCCTGGGGTCTTTGCCTCGTTCTATTTTAGTTCGAATCAGTCCACTATCGGTCATGTCTTTGTTATCAATTTCAAGTCTTGCATATTGTTCATCGAGTCTTTGCTTCCGTTCTTGTTATTTCTTGTTTGATTGTCGAAGATCGGGCCATCCTACGGCTAACCCCGTATCATATCATATGTAGGATCTTTTTTCTTTTTTCTTTTTGATTTAGAATCCTATAAAAAAGCAGTTCAATGTGAGTATTTTTGCTTTTGATTTTTCTAGTTTTTAGTTTTGTCCCATGTGTCTTTTTGGGTTCTATGTGTTTATATGTGTGTCATGTGTTTATGTTTATGTTTATGTTTTGTAGGAAATACGATATTGGTTATTTGCTGAAGAGCGGTTTCCTTCACAAATTCTTTACTCTTATCCTGAAGTATGTGAAATCATCAAGAGAGGTTGTTAGCTTATGATATTCAACAGCTTAAGAATAGTTGTTTAGGATTAGTCTTTCTTCAAGGGCCAAAATTGCATTTTAATTTTCAATTAATACAATAGATGGTAAATTGGTAATGCATGAAATTGCTCCTTTTTCTTTACTTGAGTTTCATGTCATAACTGGTCTTTCAGTTATTAAATATGATCCTTCTCCTCTCAAGGTTATTACATTTAAAGAGTTTTTTTTTTGCAAGGCCAGGGTCTCTTACGCATATATACTTAAGATTTTTAAAAGCTGAACCTAAAAAATCTCCAAAAAAAATTATTGATGGCTAAGCTTTTAATTATTGGGAATGTGTTGTTATTTAAACGTTCTAAGTTTATGAGCTTGGATCATCTAACATGTGATGCTGAACATTTTGAAAGATTTCATTGGAGTCACGAATGTTATCATGTCTTGTTTAAATGTCTGAGAAAGGTTTCTTCTGTTTAGAAGGGTGTCAAAGCTAGGGGGATATATGAGCTGTTTGGATATCCTTTAGCATTCTAGGTGATTTTTTTACTTCCTTTTGGATTGTACTAATTAGTTTTATTTAGCAGTTGTTACTGAAAATTAGTTGTTGTTATGTCTGTATTAAACATGTTTAGATTTTGGAAGCTTTCCCTTCTATTGCTGAAAAATTGGGGTGTACTTTTAAATATGTTCACAAAGACACAACCTCTTTACGTTGGGTGTGTAATGTCAAAAGTAGTCATGAACAAGCAGTGTCACTCTTCAACGGAGAAGTAGAGAACTTGTTATTTGTACCTTGCATGGATTGTTAGCATTATTTTGTGTAATGATCATTTGTCGGCATTTTGTTGCTTTCACTTGATTATCAACATTCTTTGTATTTTGCAAACATGCCCCTGTTTGTCCAAAATATGGAGAATTTTCAAGGAAGGCTGGAATGGATTTTGTAGAAGAAGTTGCTGATGAAGTTTTTGACTATTTGGACGAGCTTGTTTTTTCCCAGCCCCGGGAAGACCCTCATTATAATGTGAGGCATGTTAGGAAGGATTTTCACATGCTGAGGGCTAGCTGGCGTGAGTTATGCACGTGTTTTGTTAGGAGGAAAATCAAGTATGAAATATAAATTCCAAATTCGACTCCCTGTTCTCCGCAAATTAATTACAAGACTTCCTCCCGTTGTAGTAGAAGGTAGTCGGGATCGATCCACGAGGAAGCATGTCAGTGCCTGCCTTTTCAGTCCCAGATCTCAGCAGAAAATCGACCAGAAGAGCGCTCGATATCGACCTGTCTAGTCGATATCGACCACTACGTCGACAAACAGTAAAACAGAGAAAACAGAAACGAAAACGAAAACTGCAAACCGGTAGATATCGACCTTACCCCTCGATATCGACCTAAAAATTCGACCAACAGTAGCTCGATTTCGACCAACACAGAAGCTTAATTCACAACTTTTTGCTGAATAGAACTCAAAACTGATGAAATAAATCAAATAAACTAAAGACTTCCAAGATCAGGGTTTCAACACCACAACGATAACCATGTAAAATAACACATAAAGGCATAAAAGATCATGCTTTTCATCAAATAACTTTCGTTATTAACAAATAGGAAGATAGAGGCTTTCGCATAAACCCCTTTTTCACATAATTAATCCAAGTTGCATTAAGATCACTTTCTCTTCAATAATACAAACAAGGATCACCTTCAACTTTCGCAAAAGAATCATGCTCATAGGGTTAGAAGACGAAATCGCATCAAAAAATTGTACCTTTATCGCATTACCTTACATGGCTACCGTCGGGCTCACCCCGACCCTAGAAGTTGGGTGAGTACTCGCTACTCATCATGAAGAAACTTATCAATAATTTCTGGAAAATAAATTGCATTAAATAAAATCAAAGAAAGCTTATAACCAATCGAAGCCAAATCGTCTCTCAACTCTCTTGGTCCTCCTCGCCACAAGCACTCTCTCTCTCTCTCTCTCTCTCTCTCTCTCTCTCTCTCTCTCTCTCTCTCTCTCTATGTAGCCAATTGTAACTAGAATTGAATTGTGTTGTAAGATTGAATGCCTAAAACTCAGCCCCTAAAGCCTTATTTATAGTGTTCATTCCCTAGCTAATTAAGAAAGAACAACTATATCTTTATCTAAAACTATCTATCTATAACATAAAGATAAAATTTGGAAATAAAAGAAATAAATCCATAAAGGAAACTATATCTAATGTGGATAGATCCTTCTTCTCTTGATAGAACTTGATAAATCTCCTCTTGAGTTGATAGAATATCTCTTGCTTAATGTGGAAGAAAGCCAGCTCAGCACTCGGACTCGAAACTGCTCGAAATCGGCTCATGTGTACTGGTCGATATCGACCCAATATGGTCGATATTGAGCTATGGTTGTGAGCCTATTTTGCCACGTTTTATATCTACTTTTATATCGATTTCTGCCTGCATTTCATGCATTTGGGTTAGAATAATACATAATTTGTGTAGTTTATGTTTATTTGCAATATATGGAGGTCTACACAAGTTTTTTTTATAATTCGCAGAAATCAGACACACTTTGGAGCTTAAAAGGAAACCCATGAAGAAGCTAAGGATGGTGCAGCCGGAGAAAAGGCCATTTTTCGGTATTCATGATTCTGAATAAAGCTTTGATGTCTTCATGAGAGTTGTAGCCCTCGAAAAGAGCTTTCGAATGCATGGTCATAGGCGTCAATCCGACGAACGAGAACTCGGGAAAGTGCGTTTCAAGAACAGAGCATAGAGCTGAGAGATTTACTCGATGTCGAGGAATTTACTCGAGATCGAGGAAAACGTAGTCGATTTTCACGAGCTGGAGCCGAGATCGACGAAGAAGCTGAAGACGGGCCAAGCCTTGGTCGATGTCGAGGAAAAGTCAAGTCGATGTGCTGTCCCAGAAGCCGGAATCGAGTTGTTGAGCGGAAGACGAAGAAAGTGCTACTCGATATCGAGGAATCCTACTCGATATCGAGGAAATCCTAGTGGTCTACGCCGAGTTGTACGAATTTTTGTTAAGTTTTTATCCCGAAGCCGATAGAGATATTTTCGAGATCAAATTCTATCAACTCCTATCAAGATCTATCAACTCCATGGAGGATTTATCCACACATTAGATATAGTCCTAGTTGATTTATTTCTTTTATTCCATTATTTAATCTTTAAGTAAGTAGATAAATAGATATAGATATAGATAGACTTTCTTACCTTGATTAGCAAGGGTTGAAGGCTATAAATAAAGCCTTGGGGCTGATTTTCATTCATTCAATTCCAGAGAGAACACAAATAGAGAGAGAAGGAGAAGAGATTGTAAGTTTGGTGGAGTTTATTAATGCAAGTTAGTTCTTTTTCATCAAAGATGTCTGCGATTGCGATGAAGAGCGAGTAGTCCACTCACTTCTAGGGTCGGGGTGAGCCCGGCGATAGCCATGTGAGATGATGCGGTAAAGGTTTGAGTTTTGTATGGAATTCGTCTTCTATCCCTATAAGCATGATTCTTTTACGAAAGTTGAAGGTGATCCTTGTTTGTGTTATTGAAGCGAAAGTGATCTTAATACAACTTGGATTAATTATGTGAAAAAAGGTTAGTAACAATTAGGGTTTATGTGAAAGCCTCTATATTCCTACTTGTTAATAATGAAAGTTATTTGATGAAAAGTATGATCTTGTATGCCTTTATGTGTTATTTTGCATGGTTATCGTTGTGGCGTTGATACCCTGATCTTGGAATTTTTTAGTTTATTGATTTATTTTTGTCGAAATCCGTGTTCTGTGTTCGAAGAGTTGCAATTTAAGTTTTTGTCTTTTAGTCGATTTCGAGGAGTTTTTTGTCGACATCGAGGAAATCTTGTCGATGTCGAGTTGATTTTGTCGAGGTCGAGTACATTCTGATGGTCTTCGTTTTCTGTTTCGTTTTGCCTTCTGTTTTTACTCGATAGGTTAGTCGATATCGAGTAGTTTACTCGACATCGAGGAATCTTCTGGTCGACTTCACTGAGATCTTTCTGCTACCTAAGATCCGCTGACTCGCTTACTCATGGATCGATCTTGACTTCCCGCTGCTACATCATGAGTAGGTCTTGTAATCATTTGCGTGGGCACGAATCTAGTTTGATTTATATTCTTATTTTATTGAACTCGATTTCCTTCTACAACAAATTGTCGTCGTTGCCGGGGAAGCAATCATTCGCGCCTTAGGTAGTTAGATCTCATGTTTCTTTTGAGTTACTTTGCAGGTGTATGTGTCATTCTGGTCAAACACGTGATTTTGATGCCTTAGACGATCCGGAACGCCTTATACACGTCCACGCTAAATTGAAAAGAGCCATGGCGGCCGCAGAAACACAAGAACAGCTGATACAGAGGTTTCGAGCTGAGTTAGAAGCCAAGGATACTGCTATCACCACTGAGAGAGCATGCACTACACAGGAAGTTGCGCGAAGGAGCCAGGTGGAAGCTGAGCTTACCCAATACCCTACCACTGCAGAGGATTACATGCACCCGACTCTCGTCGTGCCTAAATCGGCCATTCTAATCCCTGAAAATAATTATGAAATTCGCACTCCTTTCCTTATTGAAATTAAAAATAATGCTTTCTTTGGTAGATTTAATGAATGTCCTCTTCAACATATTACCAACTTTACTGATATGTGTCGTACTCTTGCTGAAGGTACCACTTTGGAATATGTTATGATGAAGGCCTTTCGATGGTCTCTGGCCGGACCAACATTGAAGTGGTATGAAGGTCTCCGTCCACGATCCCTCACAACATGGGCTGAAGTGAGGCAGGAATTTCTCAACAAATTCTTTCCTCCTGCCAAGACAGCGCTCATTCGCCAGAAGATTACAGCTTTCAAACAGAAGCCTGGGGAGCCGCTAGCAAAGGAATGAGAATGATGTAAGGATCTATTGCGATCCTGCCTTACACATGGACAACAACCCTGCATCGTCCAGGAGATCTTCTTCAATTCTCTTGACCTGGCTGCTAAGGATAGGATCAACACGTATACTCATTATGAGTAATTGACAATGCCGCCAGCTGACGCATGGGCTGCCCTCGACAAGATGACCAACTACAACAACAAGTATGGGACTCCAATCAACTATGATGAGAATACCTATGCCAGGCCAGCCCCATCCATGCCCCTCTATGAGCCCTCTAGGGAGATCGACCCAGATGTCAAGGAGCAATACTAAAGAGATCAGAATCGCAAGCTCCTCAAGCAAGTCAAGTATCTTTTTGTCAACCAACCCTGCATCGAATGCATATCACAGTGGCACACCACTACTGAGTGCCCACACACAGAGCAAGTCAGGGTGGCAAAACACCACGAAGAGGTAGCTTACGCAGGGGGTCCCAATTGCTATATGGGGGACCAAAGGTTTTATCAACCACAATGGAACCAAGGTGCCCGTAGGAACCCCCCGCCATACAGTGCTCCAGGACATCCGGAAAGGGACCAGAAGAGGGATGACCTACAGACCATCCTAGAGGAAATGCGGAGGAACCATTCAGATACCAAGCAATCCTTCAACTCCGTCTACACTCATATACAAGGTGCCAACTCTAGGCTGGGAGAAATCGATGTCTTGAGGAAATCAATTGATACACAGATTGGCCAGCTAGCAGTAGGCATCCCTAGACAGCCAGGTATGCTCCCTGGATCTTCATAAACAAATCCTAAAGGGAAGACCGGACACATCGCGGCCGTGAAACTCAGGAGCGAGCATCAACTACGCGAGCCAAAGGTCGGAAAGCAGCAGGACAGAGCTGAACAGCAACTCGATATCGACCAACAGCAGGTCGATGTCGACCAGAATTTGGTCGATGTCGAGCAACATCAAGTCGACGTCAAGGAGAAGCATGACCAAGATTCGTCTGCACAGCACTCCAACTCGACATCGAAGAAACTGTTCGATATCGAGGAAGATCTTATCGATGTCGAGAAGAATCAAGTCGACATCGAGGACGCTGCAATACCTCCGACATCTGTTCTGGCTCCGATGAAGAAAAAACTGCTTTTTCCGACAAAATCTCCAAAGGACCCAGCAGAGAAGAAATTTCAGCGCTTCATCAAGATGCTTCAGAGGCTCAATGTCACCATACCCTTCACAAAACCTCTTAATGAAATTCCATCATATGTCAAGTTCCTCAAGGAGATCCTAAGCAAACAACGCTCAATGGCTGAGATTACAGAGGAGTGCAGCCAGATGGAAGTTCTTGAAAAAAGGCCCGATCCAGGTAAGTTCGCTATAACCATTGGATTTGGTCAATATAAATTTAATGCTTTATGTGATCTTGGAGCCAGTGTAAGTATAATGTCTTTAACAATATGGTCCAAGATTAAGATAGGTGCCCTAGAGCCTTTGGATGCTAAGCTTTATATGGCAAACAACATGGTGGTCATCCCAACAGGCATGGTGAACAATGTGCCAGTGCAAGTAGGCAAGTTCTTTGTTCCTGCTGATTTTCTAGTTATTGATATGGCGGAGGACCCTGCTTGTCCAATTATTCTAGGAAGGCCCTTCTTTGCGATGGTGGATGCCAACATAAGCGTAAGAAAGGGAGTACTCACTTTCAACATCAACGATGAGGTAATTGAGTATTCTTTTAATAAAACTGGAAAGCACACAGGTCCCATGGAAGAGGTAAAGTCTATATCAGCTGGTTACATTACTTGCGGGGAGCCTAAGATAAGAAATATGACTCATGAAGAGCTGGAAAAGAGGGATATGGAAGCCCAGGTGGAGAAGATCATGGCCATCCTAAACGACGACACAGAGGATCTGCTCGACATCGACCAAGGTAAGTCGACGTCGAATAACTATTTTTCGGATGCCTTGACAAGATGCAAGTATGGGGTCGAAGTCGACCAGAATTCCTCGACATCGACGAATTTAGTCGACATCAACCAAAATCGGAGCCCTCCACCAGCAGAAGCTTCGTCGAGCAATCTAGTGGAGGACAAGGACTCCTCGACATCGAGGAAATTGGTCGACATCGACCAAAATCCTTCTGCCTCGACTTCGCCTTCATCGACGAGCAATACACTAGAAGCCGGGAATACCTCGATATCAACCAAATTGGTCGATATCGACCAAAATCCTTCCTTCTCGACTTCTCCCTCCTCGACCAGTAGTCAACCAGAAGCCGGGAACTCCTCGACATCGACAAAATTGGTCGACATCGAGCAAAAATCTTCGTCCTCGACTTCTCCTCCCTCGACCAGCAGCCCACCAGAAGTAGCAAACTCCTCGATGTCAAGTAAAATTGCTCGATGTCGAGTAGAATCTGAGGTCCCCGAATCCGATTCTGCGAAGGTAAGCCAAGGTATGGATCTTTCTTCTCCTATTTCAATTAAAGATTTATCTATACGTGGGAGAGGTTTGCCTTGGTATGTGCGCTTATGTAGGATTACCAATGATGAGCCTAAGGAGTATGAAGTTGGAGACAAACTCTATGTTTCCAAATCAAAGGATCATTGGTTTCCCAACAAATTCTATAAGGAAAAGATGGGGCCTTTCGTGGTGAACAAGATCCATTCTGGCGGATTGCAGTTGACGGACAAGAATGGAGTTCTATTCTAAGCCCAAGCTACATGGGCCCTGCAAATGCCACCTTGAGCTTCATGGAGAAAGTCGGCCTAGCGACTATAAAAACTAGAGCTTGTAAATAGACATTTATTTTTTGGATTTTTGGACATTGTTGCTTTTGTTTGTTTTTGGTTTTGAACTTTTAGTTTTTCTATGGCGGGTATTTCTCTTCTACATTTTTCAGGTCCATGGGGATAGAAGCAACTAAAATCGGATTAGGCCCAGCAGCATAGCACTCGATTATTTGCATCATGCACACTTGTCTAGTGAGTTTCTTTCTTTACCCTTATTTTTATACAGTGAGGACACAATAATGTTTAAGTATGGGGTGGGGGAAGGGCTTACTTCATGCATTTTTGATATATTTGACATTATGTGTGCATTTTTAAAGTTTATTTCTTGAATTGCTTATACATGGCTGTTTTGGAATTCATTATTGATTTGTATGCTTACATGCATGTTTTCCAAAATTTATAAAAATGACCCCATTGAAATTTTTTGATTAATGTCATGGAAGCTTTATTGAACTCGACGATGCAAAATTGGATTCATTAGAGATATGGCATGAAATTGCCTAGTAAAGGGAAGTCATAATGAAGTGCATATTTTCTTGAAAACTATGAAATGAGGTAAAATTTGATGTTGCTTTTGACATATTGCATGATAAGAGGATGGAGGACTTTATATTTTCATATAATGCTCATATGTTTATAATCCTAGCCTTACCTATGCTTATGCATCACAAAAGCCATATTATACCTTATTTCATATTATGCTCCACATGATCTAAATATCGCCCATTCTTTACCTTATTTTCTATCCGGGGATTATGTTGAGAATGATGTCACATTATGGAGATTATTATATGGTACTTGTGTTGTTATTATCATATTTGGAGTTTGGAAGGAATGTTTGAAAAAATGGAAAATTTAATGAGTGAAAGAAAATCCGATCACCTCAGGAGATAAAGGTAGATCGGCCCTACTCGCTGAGATAATAGTTCAGTAAGATGGGACACACAGGTGAGGAGTCCAAAGCACTAAGTATTCAGGGCCATTCATGACACCCATGTTTGCGACTCGCGAGAAGGCAGTGCTGAGGTTAGAGCGGTAAAAGCATAATATTGAAAAAAGCATTTGAGCGATGAGCGAAATGTGAGAAATCAAAGGAAGAAAGAATGTGGTATGAAAGTTTGGAAATAATCCATTTCCCCGGATTATTAGCACCACATGGCCAAATATTGCCCACCTTTTAGACTTTTACCAATCTACTCCTTATTGAGCTTAAATTAAAGTCCTCTTGATTATTAATGCTTTGTCACTTATGAATTGTTTTGCATAACCCTCCTTTCGTGAGTATATGTTGCTTTTTAAATTGCACATGCAGGGATTTGTGACACTAGTACATTTTTCAATGATGGTAATTGATTGCAGGGACATATGAGAATGAATCTAATATGTTGAGAGTTTTGATTTTTTTCCCTGTATGACAATTAAGAGTATTGTTTGAGGACAAGCAAACTTAAGTATGGGGTGTTTGTTGTGAGCCTATTTTGCCATGTTTTATATCAACTTTTATATCGATTTCTACATGCATTTCATGCATTTGGGTTAGAATAATACATAATTTGTGTAGTTTATGTTTATTTGCAATATATGGAGGTCTGCACAAGTTTTTGTTATAATTCGCAGAAATCGGACGCACTTTGGAGCTTAAAAGGAAACCCATGAAGAAGCTAAGGATGTAGCAGCCGGAGAAAAGGCCATTTTTCGGTATTCATCATTCTGAATCAAGCTTTGATGTCTTCATGAAAGTTGTAGCCCTCGAAAAGAGCTTTCCAACTCATGGTCATATGCGTCAATCCGACGAACGAGAACTCAGGAAAGTGCGTTTCAAGAACAGAGCATAGAGCTGAGAGATTTACTCGATGTCGAGGAATTTACTCGAGATCGAGGAAAACGTAGTCGATTTTCACGAGCTGGAGCCGAGATCGACGAAGAAGCTGAATACGGACCAAGCCTTGGTCGATGTCGAGGAATTTAATCGATGTCGAGGAAAAGTCAAGTCGATGTGCTGTCCCAGAAGCCGGAATCGAGTTGTTGAGCGGAAGATGAAGAAAGTGCTACTCGATATCGAGGAATCCTACTCGATATCGAGGAAATCCTAGTGGCCGACGCCGAGTTGTCCGAATTGTTTTTAAGTTTCTATCCCGAAGCCGATGGAGATATTTTCGAGATCAAATTCTATCAACTCCTATCAAGATCTATCAACTCCATGGAGGATTTATCCACACATTAGATATAGTCCTAGTTGATTTATTTCTTTTATTCCATTATTTAATCTTTAAGTAAGTAGATAAATAGATATAGATATAGATAGACTTTCTTACCTTGATTAGCAAGGGTTGAAGGCTATAAATAAAGCCTTGGGGCTGATTTTCATTCATTCAATTCCAGAGAGAACACAAATAGAGAGAGAAGGAAAAGAGATTGTAAGTTTGGTGGAGTTTATTAATGCAAGTTAGTTCTTTTTCATCAAAGATGTCTGCGATTGCGATGAAGAGCGAGTAGTCCACTCACTTCTAGGGTCGGGGTGAGCCCGACGATGGCCATGTGAGATGATGCGGTAAAGGTTTGAGTTTTGTATGGAATTCGTCTTCTATCCCTATAAGCATGATTCTTTTACGAAAGTTGAAGGTGATCCTTGTTTGTGTTATTGAAGCGAAAGTGATCTTAATACAACTTGGATTAATTATGTGAAAAAGGGTTAGTAACAATTAGGGTTTATGTGAAAGCCTCTATATTCCTACTTGTTAATAATGAAAGTTATTTGATGAAAAGTATGATCTTGTATGCCTTTATGTGTTATTTTGCATGGTTATCGTTGTGGCGTTGATACCCTGATCTTGGAAATTTTTAGTTTATTGATTTATTTTTGTCGAAATCCGTGTTCTGTGTTCAAAGAGTTGCAATTTAAGTTTTTGTCTTTTAGTCGATTTCGAGGAGTTTTTTGTCGACATCAAGGAAATCTTGTCGATGTCGAGTTGATTTTGTCGAGGTCGAGTACATTCTGTTGGTCTTCGTTTTCTGTTTCGTTTTGCCTTCTGTTTTTACTCGACAGGTTAGTCGATATCAAGTAGTTTACTCGACATTGAGGAATCTTCTGGTCGACTTCGCTGAGATCTTTCCGCTACCTGAGATCCGCTGACTCGCTTACTCGTGGATCGATCCTGACTTCCCGCTGCTACATCAGGAGGAGGTCTTGTAATCATTTGCGTGGGCACGAATCTGGTTTGATTTATATTCTTATTTATTGAACTCGATTTCCTCCTACAATAGCTATCTTCTCGGATTCGTATTTTGACACTCGATATTGGGCTCTAGGAAGATTTTCGACCGGGTTTGACTCGATATCGACCTGTCCTTTTCTGGTCGATTTTGGCACTCGATATGGAGCAGAAAAGAACAGGTTTATATCGACCACTCTGGTCGATATCGAGTCATGTTTTATAAAACATGGCAAAATAGGCTCACAACATGTTTCTACTTCCCTTGCCCCTGATCATGCTGATTTGAAGTCCCTTTGATAGTTCCTTTGGCATGCTCTAGTTTGAAAGTTGAAACGAAAGGCTTCTGATTTAGGTGTTTCTAGGGAGGGAAAAAAGAGGAAGAGCCATTCTAAGGAGGGGTCTCTCTAAAAGGTCAAAGGCTGCTATAAGGAAGATGAGGGGTGGTTCTAAAAAGGCTGACAAAAAGAAGGAGGGAGCTGACAAAGTGGAGAATGTAGCTGACAAAGGGGAGAGGGAGCTGACATTAGGAGGCGATGCAGACAATTTCAGAGCTGACAAAGAGGAGATGCCTAAATGGGAGAAGGAGTTGTGTTATAAGTGGGAGAACATATTTGAGATGCTTATAAGTAGGATTGTAATTTTAGAGGAATAAATTATTGATCTTCAGAAAAAAGAAAAAAAAAAGTCAGTGGAGTTGTTGATGATATCCGGTGTGAAGAAGGAGTTTAATGATGGGGTGAAAGAAGCTGAAATTAATGTCGAGGAGAAAACATATATTTTTGATGAGGGGGTAGGGGATGCTGAAATTCATGAAACGGGGTGTCCACTAGATGCTAACAGTGCGAATAGAGCTACTCAAATTCATGAGGGGGATTGTGCATTGGATGCTGACATTCCATCTAGGGATGTTGACAGTGTGAATGAAGTTGACAATGCTAATCTTTTTTATTATCATGTTACATCCTTGCTGAAATTGAATTATTAAAGCGTTCTCGCCTTATTCCAGTATTTAGTCATCTCTCTTTGAGCCCTTGTGAGAATTTGAAAAAGGGGAAAGTCCTAAAATACAATCGCCCAAAGTCACTAGTATATGAAGATGATCATGTGTTTTTGTACTCTTACATCAATGGGAATAGGGTCTCATTTGGAATTTTAAGTTTTTTCCTATTATGATTCATATTTTCTATTATGATGACTTTCTCTCTGTGTTTGTCTCCCAAGGATTTCTTTGTCAAAGGTTATGGAGGCATGTTGAGAAAGAAGGATTTTTTTGAAGTTGTAATCGGGAAAACCAAATGGCTTGAAGGCATAATAAGTATATAGAATTTATTTGTAGTATATTTTTATTTTTAAACAAAATAGTTTTGATTATAATCTACTAAAACATGTTTAATATGCATTTTCAGCATATGAAGGAAGCTCTTTATCATACGAGGAAGAGAATATCAGATGAGGCTTCCAAATTCGAGCATGTTGTTATTTTGGACTAGTTTCTTTACCAGTGGTATTTACCATAATCAGTTGCTTCCTTACATGTAGGAGCTTTTGTTGATCATACTATATTCATGTATTTTATTGGGTTATATCCTAAAGAGTATATATGGAAAAGATTGGATGACTGCAACTAGGATTTATACACCATTCAATATCAAAGACATTCATTGGGTCGCTTGAAAAATTCAAATCCCATAAAGGAAAGTTGTAGATTATGTTTGTACAATTAAGTATGTTGCTGATGATTATAAATTGAAGCAATGTTTATGGGGCTTGTCTGTGTGGCTCCCTGTTCATTTGAGCAAGTCGGGCACATACAAGGATTTTGGAGCAACTCCTGCATTTACTACAGAGAGGGCACCCGATATCATGCATGATGAAACTGGGTATGTATATTATAATAAATCTTTATTTTTGTTCACTTTTTTTTTATTCAGAATTGACATAATGTATATGCACTTACCTATTTTTATTCATATGTTGTGCAGTGCTTGTTGTGAGATTTTTATTGTCAAAGCTATCGAAGCTCTAGTGTTTGGGGGAGATGTTAGATCATTTAATCAAGACATGCTGTTTCGGTATCGGTAACTTATATGTTCTGATCTATTGAAGGAAAAATAGAGCTTTTAATTTTAGTATTTGTTTAAAAACATCTGTTAAATATGCTGATATCCGGGTGTATTTTTGCAAAAATCCTCGATGGTTATGTATTTTGGAACATCCTTGTCGGGTTTCTTGTGTTATATATGACGTAATATAGTGTTTGGTTGGTTTTTAGTTTTCATTTTATATGATGATAGCGGTTAAATATTCAGTAAGGAATATGATGATATTGTTATCTTTTGTTAGATTATGTTTCATCGTTTTGTCAGATATCTGTCATTTTGAAAATCAGCTACCTGTCATGGTTTGTTAGCTATCTGTTATGGTTTGTCAGCTTATCTGTCATGGTTTTGTGATTAGTCAACATAGATTTTCAATCTTCATTAGTGTAAATACATGTGCTGATAAATACATATAACGTTGATAAACGAATTTATCAGCAAATGTATGCAACTGCCAGCTTCCCTTTTTCAGATTTGTGGTTTATCAATATATCTTTTCAATATGGTTTGTTAGCTATCTGTCATGGTTTGTCAGCTTCTCTTTTTATGACAAATACTCATATAAGCTGACATTTATTTTCATATTCTTTCAAAGAAATATGATGAGACAAACGAATATATATAAAATGCTGATATATATGTTAATATGTGTGTGTGTGTGCGCGCGCGCTGACAAGCGAATTTATTAGAGAAATATGTGCTAATTATGCTGAATTTAATAGAAAATATGTACTGATATTATGATGACAAACAATATACAACAGAAATTGTTGTGCAAATTGAAAGATAACTAAGTGAAATTGTGAAGTTGACATTCTTGAGTGAACTTGGATCTCGCTGGATTAGAAAACTCGTGAAGATTTGAATTGAAAAAAGTAGGCAGCATGCAGGGGGGTGACTGGTGGACATTTACCAAATAAATCTTGGATGGTTGACATTTACTCCCTCCGTTTCATAATAAATGTCATTTTAGACCGGAGCACAAATATTAAGAAATAATTAAGAGGGTCAACTTGCCTTTATAAGAAGTACACGCTTTAATCATACGAAGTACAAAATTACTCTAGAAATCTCTGTAATTTAGGTTGGGAAGGGAAAATTGGTAAGAACGAGGAGGAGAGAGAATGAAAAGTGGGTGGTGTGGTGTGACTAATTTGCACGAACGTCAATTAATCTGAAACAAGATAAAAGGGCTAAAACGTCTTTTAATCTGAAACAGAGGGAGTAATTAATTAGGTCTTATTATATGAACATTTTTTTCTCCCATTAGGAGATCCATACACGATATTTTGAGCTTTAAAATTCCTTATAAAATTCGACTGAAAAAATTCCTTATAAAATTAGGAGGGTCAGTTGGGATTGGCTAGGGGAGGAAATGGGTTGGGTAATTGATGGATAGAACCATTTTTTCACCAGACTCGCCAATTTGTTTTTTCTTGACTCATCACCCACCCGTCTAATATTTCACACATCACTCGATCCGTCAGGTGAATCAGGTGGATCGGGTGGTTAATTGGGTGAAGTAAATTAAAAGAAAATAAGTTACAAGACATACTTAAAAATCATTCATATTTGATAATTTTATAAATCACTTGATGTGACTCGAAGAAATATAAACAATCTTGACACATCACCTTGAAGCCAGAACCAACGAGGATCAACAAAAGGAGTTGTAAACAGTAAGAAAGGGATCAACGAACAAGATCGGCTAGGTCCAGAAACGTCTGCGGATAGATACAAGCCTTTGCTATCATGGCCACGTCTCACACTTGCCCTCCACCCATGGGTCCTAATGTACCTGCCACGTGCAGTGACTTTTTAGACACTTGTTCACCTCGTGGCCATACAACTACATCGCTATATAAATCGAACTCAAACTATGGAGAAATGGCTTTTTGGAAATCAGACGGATACCCACTAAGAGAGAGAAATAGAGTCGCTCCCCTAATCGATTATGAGTTGCACAATCAGAATTGCCCAAAGTGCTATGCGAAACTTTAGTCCTCACTTTTAGCGTCCCACTACTTGAAAACAGATTTTGAAAAGGCCCCACGGAGGCAGGTAACCTTCACCCGCGAGTATTTTACGACGCTCTCCTCGCAGCATAGGTATGCTATTAAAATGTCTACATGGGTTGGGCGAAAACCCTCTAGGTGAGGTCGAGGGGGGGGGGGGTAAGGCATATTTGAGTAGGCATTATAAGTTGATTTTAGATGCATTTTATTGTCATATAATCATGTTTTATAGTTAATTGCACATTATGCTCTTTTAGTAGTAAAGTACGGAAACTAAGCTATTTTATTAGATTTATGCAGATTCGTAGTGCCGACATGGTGAAGAGCTTGGGAGAGACCAAGAAAGAAGTCCCAAAGAGCAAGAAACAAGCCAAGTAAGAGTTAGGGGACAAATCGGGAAGCTATAGAGCAAGCACAAATAAAGGATATGGAGAAATCTCCTCTTTTGGCTTTTGAAGACTTTGAATCAGTTTCTGGTGTCTTCACGAGAGTTGTAATATTTGAAAAGTCCTTTCCAATGCATATTCATATGCATCAATCGAACGAACGATGATCCAGGAAGTGCATTACAAGTTCAGTCTGTCGATGCTGTCAACAAGAGCGGCGCTTGCCGATTTTCTAGCGGTACCCGTCGGTCTCGCTGTTTCCGGATCTGCGCAATGCGACCCAATTCTATCTTAATGGAAACTCTATATATCCTTTCTAGGGTTTTGACCGACGACTTGAGGCTATTTATTAGACCTATTTTCAGTAGCTTTGAATCATCTAACAAACTAACATTCAAATTTACAACCACCTTTTATCCTTCAATTCAATTAGGTTTTTAGGTTTTGTTTTAAATTCAAGAGAAGGAAGTTAGGTAAGCCGTAAGCCATGCTTGACTAATTCTCCGTTGTTTTTATCTTCACTTTCGAGACTTGGTTAGTTGTTTGTGAGTTGCTAATAAAGTAGTATTTCTCTCTTTAATATCTTTCGATTTCCCTTGTGTTTATTGTTGATATTATTATGCATGATCACCATGATAGTATCTTGCTAGGTTTTTATTCTATCGAATTTGAATGAATTCCGTAGTAGCATGCTTAGGATTGTGAGAACCTTGTTTGATCATGACTAAGTGGGGATTTTGACATAAGTCTTGAACGTCGGTTACCGTGGTGACTTGATGTTATTCTTATGCCTAGATTATTAGGACTTAATTGTGCTATCTTTATGTTGAATCTCTGACGTGCTTAGGTTACATAAAAGTGTAAGAGATTAATTGTGCTCTTTGTGCTTTAATCTATTCAAACTAAGATGGGAGGAATTCGTAGAGAACAACTTTAATTATATTCAGCGACCAATAAAGCCAACCAATGTCGAGAATTTGTGGGTGAAAACATATCTTTTATCTATCACTTGCTTTTGTTTAGATTAGTTTATTTTATTCTCTATTTCATCTCTTTGCTTTCCATTGATAAATACACATTATATCGAAATACTTGTTTCTATGTGGGATCATCCCCTTACTTGCATACTATACTAGTTTGTTTGTTTGGAAATTATTTTGATAAGGCTTTGTCAGGGGGTCATCTTCATCCGCATCATTGGGGCACAGGTAAACCCACGTGGCCCTATGCCACGTGTTTCAGGTAAGCTCGTAGTGTGTGTTGTTAGTCCTTCCCGGTCAAACCCGAGTCCCACTAAAACCATATTTTTAGGGGGGGGGGGGGTTCGTCACACGTCAACGTATGAATATTACTAAATGAATAAAAGATATGGAATTAAAAAGATATGGAATTAAATAATACAAGTTTATATTCTTTTGAATCTTTTTGAAGAAGAAGAATCGGAGAATGGAGAAACTAAAGCGGAAAGAGATAAATATGGTAGTTATGTTAAATTATACAATATTATATTTATATACTAGCTTTTTTAATAATTGGATGGGCTAGCGGATGGTTAAGCGAGCCGGATAATGGGTCGGGTGATGGGTTCGATAACGGGTGGAAAACATATTACCCATCACCCGTTTCACCCGACCCTGACCCATCACCCATCTATCATCCAATTATTATTATTTTCTGGATTTTCACCCATATAATCAGATCGAGTGAGTCAGTCACACACGGGTGATTTCCATCCCTAGGATTGATCAAACATTTGAAATCTTTAGCCACAAAAAAAAATCCAACGTGTTGGAACTATTCTACAAGATCCTCGAGAAGGCTTACGACCGAGTTCGCTGGTCCTTTTTTGGAAGAGACGCTTAAGCTGGCGAACTTCCCCATTCAGCTTATTCAGACCATCATGAAATGTCAGTCTATCGGCACCACAAAGTTGTTGTGGAATGGGGGTGTGGCAGGTAGTTTTGATGCCTCTCGCGGAGTTCGTCAAGGCCACCCCTTATCCCCGTATCTCTTCGTGCTTTGTATGGAAAAATTGTCCCATTTGATTCAAGATGCAGTTAGCTCTGGAAGGTGGAAACCGATAACTGTGGGCGGAGTGTCCCTCTCCCACCTCTTCTTCACCGACGATCTACGGTGGGCGGAGTGTCCCTCTCCCACCCTCGCCAAGTTCGTGCTTGCTAGCCTTACAATGTATGTTATGCAGACTACCCTGATCCCGAGGGGGATTTGCCAGGAAATTGACAAAAAAAAAATTCGTGGCTTCATTTGGGGCTCAACAGAAGGCAATCGAAAGATTCACCTCCTCTCTTGGGAGACAATCACAATGCCAGTAGCTGCTGGCATGGGGGGCTGGGAATCTGGGATTGAGATGTTCAGAGCACTCAAACAAGGCTACCTTAGCCAAGGTAGGTTGGAGGATGCTTCAAGAACCAGAGGCGCTATGGGCGCGAGTCCTCTGGGGGAAATATTGCAACAACAGATGTGATGCAGACATGTTCAGATTTCCAAGGAATTTCTCTTATTCTTGGAAGGGAATAATTCATGGGTCGGAGCTGCTTTCCCAGGGAATTAGACATTCCGTGGGTAATGGAAATCGCACCCTCTTTTGGCTTCATACGTGGCTTGGGGACGAAGCGTTGGTTGATAGCGCTGCGACCCCTGTTCCCAAACATCTTCTTGGAGCCACAGTGGCAGAGCTCTGGAAGAACTCGGATTGGGACTGGGAGATGCTTCAGCCTTTCCTCACTGAGTCCCTGGCTCTATGGTTGAAAGCCCACCCAATCTCAAATGATGCATCGGATAACGACGGCTACTGTTGGAGTGTTGGGGTCCTTCATCAACCTCTTCCTTCACTATAAAATCAGCATACCAACTGTCCCGTCCTCCCAACTCCGCTTCCGAGTATAATTGGTTGACGATTTGGCGGGCACCGGTGCAGCAAAGGATACGCCATTTCCTTTACCTTGCAGCTAAGGATAGATTTCTGTGTAATGCTAACCGGTTCAGGAGGAATCTGTCTGTCTCGGCAGCCTGTCTGTTGTGTGGGGAGGAGGAATCCGGGCTGCAGGTTCTACGCGACTGCGAAGAGGTGAGGGTAGCTTGGTCTCAAGTAGGCCATTCTCTCCCGGTTGGGTTCTTCACTAGCAACATGAGAGATTGGTTGGCGCTCAATCTGAGAAAGACATACTCGTGGTCCACCTTTTTTGGATATTTTCTATGGTCCATTTGGAAGTGACGGAACGAGAAAGTGTTCACTGGCGTCCTCATTCACCCTCGAATGGAATAAGCTGTCTGTTGTTCACAATGGCAGAAGCAACCCCTCCCACCAGCCGACACCTTGGGCTAACCCACCCACGGGTTGGGTGAAATTGAACATCGACGGAGCATCGAAGGGTAACCCAGGCCTAGCAAGTTGTGGAGGCATCATCCAAGCAACAACATCCGTGGTTTTTGCGTGAAACTTGGGATCTGCTCAGTACTCCGGTCAGAGCTTTTAGCGGTCTTACATGGAGTCCGGGTTTGTGCTTACCTTTCGAGCCCCCGGGTTTGCATTGAAACCGATTCAATGATAGTCTACAAGCTGCTACAGGACGAGCTACCAGCTGCCCACACTGATCTGGCTTTGATCCGGAGATGCCGACGAGCGGTTACAGACCTCAATGGGGAGATTAACATCAAGCATATCAAGAGGACAGCCAACACAGTGGCTGATGAACTTGCAAGTTACGCCTTTACGCTCCCACATAAAGTGAATTATGTGCATGAGTTTGGCGAGCCACCTTCTGTAATTCATGATAGCCTCACTAGGGAGAGGAACAATGTTTTTCTTAGACCATCCGCAACCATGGGGAAACCTCTTTCCCCTTTTTTTCACCATCTACCTATTACAATTTTACAACTCATTTATTTTTTTGTTTAAAATAATTTTCACTTTTTCTACCTCTTTCTAAAAAATTTCCTCTACAACCATGGAAAACCTCTTTTACCTCTTTTCAAATTTATTTTCACTTTTTCTTTTCCTTTATATCTTTCCCTTTATTATATGTGTATCATCATATATTATTGTGAATTATTTTTATTTATAATTTTATAAATAAATAAAAATAGCAAGTGGTTTATTTTATTACATTTAGATTAAAATAAAAACAATTTAAAAACATATTTTTATTGTGAACAACAACTTCTTCGTTCTCTTGTACTTGATGGACTTGCCTTGCATCTTCGGTTAGACTTCGAGTGGCACTCCCTTGAACACCCGGAGAATGCTCAAAATGTTGTTGGTTTGGGAAAAAAAAAAGATTGTACACATTGGTAGGATTATGTGGGGTATAATTTGGATATTTGGGTGTTGAAGAATTGTTAAACATTTGCAACATCACTTGAAATTGAGGATTTTTTAGAAGATTTGGATCAAAAGACATATTTGGAATGGGTGGAGTATTTGGATTATTGTGATCCATGGTTAAGAAAATATGTGCAACTACACTAGATCAAGATGAGGTTATATATGGGATAAAATTGGGCTCAAATTATAAAAAAAAATAAAATTAAACCAATGAGATATTTTATTTTAAAAAATAATGAAATATAAATATATTTTTATTTCATTTTAAATCCTATTACAACTAATAAATCTAAATGTAAAATATATCAACCTACTTTATTATAAAAAAAAAAGAAAAAGAAAATTAAAAAAGGGAAGAGGTTACCTCTCTCTACCAAGATAACCCCTTCCCACCTCCTACCTTAAGGTAAAGGCCACAACCATGGCTTACCTTTTAGTAATCTTAAGATTGCTGAAACTCATGATTGCTCATGCTCTTAATTAGACAATAAAACTTACAGGGGCTCTAGCCCGCTCTTCTTGACCAAAAAAAATCTATTTAGAACGTTTTAAACCTTTTAAAGGCTCGTTGATGATGAAAATTCATACATATGTGATTATTTTACTATATTAATGCTAGTTTAACAATTTTATGATAATTATTATTTATAGGATTTCGGATTTTAAATTTACCGATTTTGACATTGAATGTGGTGGTAGACTGGTAGAGTGGTGGTAGTTGTTCCGAACATATTATGACTTTGGCATTTTTCATGCTCTCGTCAACATTTTTATCAGTTCAAAGTTCAAACTTAAAATTACCACACGAAACTTGAAATAGCCCATGAAAACTCGGTTATTTTCTCAAATTTTATTCTGGAAAAACAAACAAATGACGAAATGTCATAAACAATCGAACACAATATAAATACAGTGTATAATATTTTGTATAGCTGTATAGGCTGTAAAGGGATGATAAAGAGTACACAGAAAGATAACAAATTCAACCCAATAAATTATAGTCCCATCTTACTTCATAAACTTACTATGAGAAATTTTGATTAAAAAAAAAAAAAAAAACTTACTATGAGAAATGAGAATGTGTATATCTTTCTCAACTGATCCTGCAACAAGATTATAATGCAAGCCAATTTTTGTTTTTAAATGAAAAAAATAATAATTAAATTTTACAATTGCAACCCAAATGAAAAGGGTGTGAATAAGAGTAAGAAATACTGTTTCTGAGCACAAATTCACATGACAATCTCAGGCTTCAGAATGCTTGATTTGATCTCCTTGTGAGGCAAGACCACACCCCCGTTGCTGTAAACCTCATCACCCACATGAACATCCTCGCCCAAGATGGTCATGTTCTCGACTCGAGACCATCGGCCAACCGTCGAGTGCCACCCAATGATGCTCCCCGAGACGCAGGCGTGCTTCTTCACACGCACTCCCCGCATCACTGTGCAGTTAGAGAGGCGTACTCCTGACTCAATCACACTTCCTGGCCCAATTGCGACATTGGGTCCAATCAGACACCCTTCGCCGATCACAACGCTCTCGTCCACCAAGACATTGCCGACTATGTGAGAGCCGCTCGCCAGCTTGGGCGATGCCTTCTTCCTCAGGGAGTCGAGATAGAGCCTCAGGCCCGTGATGTAGTCCCTTGGCTGCCCTATATCCATCCAGAACCCTGGCAACACCATCGCAAAGAGCTTCTTTTCCGCTGCAATTTTTGGGAAGACCTCCTTTTCTATGGATGTCGGCCTTAGCTCAATCCGATCAAGAACAGATGGGTTCAGTAGGTAGATTCCTGCATTGATCTTGTTGCCTACGAATATCTTAGGCTTTTCCACAAACTTGTCAACTTCTCCGGTTTGTTCATCCATGATGACCACACCGTACTTTGATGGTTCATCCACCTATTATCCATCCATAAAAATAGTTTGTACACTTGTATACATAGCTATCAACATATATTGCAAAAGAAAAATGACGAGGAACTAACAATATGAGGAGGAAAGCAGGTGCTTTTTTCTCTCTTAATACCTTTGTCACCATAATGGAAGCCTCACCACCATGAGCTTTGTGGAATGCTATCATGTCTTCAAGTGGGTATTCACTTATCACGTCACTGTTGAGGACAAAAAAAGGCTCGCCAGATTCGTCAATCAGTTTGTCCCTTGCTAAGGCAAGAGGGCCAGCGGTGCCTAGAGGTTCAGTCTCTTGGGAGCATGTGATCTTTATCCCAAGTTTGACCTCAAACTCCTTCAAGAAGTTCATCATCATCTACATGCCGAAACAGAGATTTTATCATAAACTGATAAAAGCATACTTTGAAAGTTCGACAGCATTTGTATATCACAATGGATTGAAATCAATCAACTATACCTCTGGCTGGTAATTAATAGCTAAAACAACTTCAGTGACTCCAACAGCTTTCAGAGCTTCTATCTGAATACAACACATTACAAATGTTTAGTATTCCAACATAAAATGCAAACATTGCACTTCCAAAATAAGCATGTATCGTGCAAAGTAATTTTAAATCGGGAAATTGGCAACCACTTCAGGCATTGATTCTGAAAATCCATACGTGAAAATGATGGAATACCTGGTGCAGTATCATGGGTTTGTTAGCAAAATCTACGAGTGGCTTCGGGACACTCAGTGTCAATGGTCTCAGCCTTGTTCCGAACCCACCAACAAGAATGAGTGCCTTCATGATCTTCAAATGGTTATAATTTCCTGTTAATTGAACACCAGCTTAGGAGGGTTTACAGCTTCATGATACCATGTAGAAAAAGATGCACTTGGATTGAAGAGTAGCCAACCACATGGTTGTTTTCTAACAGAATCTACACAAGAAATAATCATTAACGACTAGCTAGATGAGCTTGCAGCTTAACAAACTTTTAGGTTCTTTGCTCCACCAAAAAAAATCAAACACTGCTTATTTTCCTTCATTTGAGGTAAGAATTCCTACTGTTGAAAATTTAGCAGGGAAATATTTGATGCTCGTGCTTAATGAATGAATCAAAACATAAATTGTGATTCTTTCTATGATCTATCTTCATTCCTCAGTTTGGAGCCTTCAGATGTCGTGGGGACTTAAAGACTTACAAAACATGATCTATCCTACTTGATTCCCATTGGAATCCACACATAATACACAAATTGGGGGAGTGCGCACAAAACATAATCAATCCTACTAGATTTAGATGTTTAACATACGCCTAAGGTTACAAAATTCGATATCTATTACCCTAAATATGTCCATTTACATAACATATTCCAACAGTTAGGATTTGGGATATGGTATTATGGATATTCACGAGGAAGTGAGATCAACCATTTCCAAATTGCAGCAAGAAACACTCATCAAATCGCAGCTAAAAAAGGTTCAAATCCATTCCCATCAGACAAATTCAAAACCAAACAATCAAAATACGAACAGATCAGACGAATTAAACGGCAAAGCAACTCCAAAATTCAAAAGCAGAAATCCAAAAAACTCGAATTCCACCGGAAATCAAAGGCGAAACTGCAAATCTAGCGAGGATCCGCAGTTGATAACATCAAATAGAGGAAGGAAAGGCATAAAATTGCTGGAGAGACAGCTGACCTAATTCCGATTGGATCGCGGAAGGATCTTTTCAAGCTCCTCAGTAGCTCTCTGGATCGGAAATCAGAACGATTGAAGGAATAATGAACACGACGAATCAAGGAGGATCGCAGAGATGTATATAAGGAGGAGGAGAGTGGAAGAGTACCAGCGCAGAGGGTGGGTGTTGACCATACAAGTCAATGAAGATTGGGTGGACTACACGAAAACTACACCCTTTATATATCACCTTACCTTATTGTACCAATTTATTCACTTTTTTTAATATACTCTATCCGATCGGAAATAAACGATGTTTTGATTTTGGACAAGTAATTTTAAGAGTTAAAAACTATATAAAATCTTATTTATTTTAATTAATTTTTTCATAATTTAATACTTATTTTATATAGTTTTTAGCTCATAAAATTACGTGTCTAAAGTCAAAACATTGTTTATTTCCGATCGGAGAAAGTATATACATATAAAAAGGTGTTAGTTCCGATGTACACATAGCTTAACATGTATCATATTAATAAATCTAGGTCATTGACGGGTGCAAAATGAAAGGCTGAGATTAAATTAAAGATAATTAATTAATTATAATTTTTATCTAAAAAAGCACAAAAGACTACACTGGAGCGCGTGATATCACTGCACCAAACTCAACCCATCCATCTTCACTTATAGATCTAATAATAGGAGAGAGAATGCAATGAGCGAAGGTGAACGCAACCTTGCGAGGAGGACTGAAGTTGTTGAAGATCGACAGTGTACTTCCGGTGCCAACATAGTGGGATTTTCGACAACCACCAGACAACAAAAGCCGAACAATATCTACTAACAACTAGCGGCGATGATGCTTAATTGCGAGAATAATTGGCCGGAATTGCAGGAAGGTTGAACATCTACCAACAACGTCCATGCGGTGGCGGAGACCAACACAGAGCACCTGCGATGGCAGCGAAGAGGAGAAGAACACCAGGCGACGCCACCACAAGCGTGACCTAAACACAGGGATAAGTTTTTATTTATTTATTTGCTCAATTTATTGTTGGATGTGTTGGATTTAGGGTTATTCGATGAATCTAATAGATTTCCCTGATAATTGAATCAATTAGGGTGAATTTGAATCTAATTGGGAGAGATAAGGTCCATTATTGAATTTATTTTATGAAATTTGTTCATTATTCGGTGAAAATGACAAATTATTCATATGTATATGATATATTAGATGGATTTTGTTCAAAAATCAAAATTTGTACGAAAATTTTCATAAACTGATCAATTAAGCATATGATTCGTTGGTAATTGCCTTTATAGTCTGGTTACTTTTGTCGGTATTTGTAACTTGTCACTCAATACTTCAATAGCTCTGTTTATTAAGCCTGTCATTCTTAGGGTTGTCGGGCATTTCATCAGAAGGTGGATATGTCTTCCTCCATAGATTTGCAGAAGGCATAATCCATGGGAATGTGTATTCCTTTATTTCTTAGTCCTGTTTTGGTTGGTACTTGGTACGTAGTCCATCCAACACCATTTTCCATAGGAAATTTCTCACCTTGGGCAAACAATCAAATTTCCATATCCCATTGAACGGGTCTATTTCGTGGTCGTTAGAATAATTAAATTCCAAAGCACTAGAAGTCGAAAACCGACCATTAGAGTTTTGTTTTCAATATAGTCTATCATCGAATTCCTGAGAAGGAAGGGGGGCATTTGAAATTATGTCTACAATATCTATTTGCAGGACTTCTCGAAGCTTTTCCACATTCCATGTCTTGTTTGGCATAATGTAGTTAACAACTTTTTCTTAATCTTCTATCTGAGAAGTTAGTCGATGTTCCTCAAGTTTTCTGTCATTGTTTAACCATTTGTCCTTTCAAAACTTTATCCGTTTTTTTGTTTCCAATTTGCCAGATGAGTCCAGCACAGAACTCATTCTTTATTTCAATTAATTGGCCTATTGTTACGATGAGTTTTTCTTCTTCTTGTATTCCCAAATTTGGTCATCTTTCAAGTATTTTTCTCGTATTATTCTAACTTATTGGTTGTGGGGTTTCACAAGGGTTTTCCACAATAATTTCATTTGCATTGCTTGGTTCGTGTTCTTTGTTTTCTGGACGCCCATACCTCTTTGTTTTTTTTATTTACAAGTTTTGTCCCATCCTATCAAAGGTCTGTAATTGTGATTTTTTCTTCCAGAAAAAAAAACATTTGTTTAGTTTATCTAGTTCTTTGTGCACAGTTGTCGGGAGCATAGAGTTTTGCATGACATATTTTGGTTTGGCCAAGAGATTTGCTTTTATGAGTATCATCGATCCTTCCCTGAAGAGATAGCATATTCGCTTTTCATTTTGTCAGTTGTCTTTTCTTTTTTTCCTATAACATTTTTAAATGTTTCTTTGTTAACCCTATCATCGATGATAGGACAGCCAAGATGTTTGTTCAAAGCTACTAGGTTCATTATCAAGTTTCTTACACACACACACACACACAAAATACAAGTAAGAATTTAGTGATGGCTAGCCCTTGCTAGACCACTATCATCTACAGAGCCTCATGGTATTTAGTTGTATCATCAGATATTTATAATTTTTTAAATCATTATATATATATATATATATATATATATATATATATATATATATATATATATATATATATATATATATATATATATATGTGTGTGTGTGTGTGTGTGTGTGTGTGTTAGGTTACATTTTCTATTTTTATTTTTATACTAATAACAATAATTATACAAATATTTTGAATTATGTTAAGTGGTACATTTTCCTACGTCTTATTGCTACTTCCCCGTATTAAATCATTTCCATCATTTTTTCCATTAATATTTGATAATAATGACAAAATAAACAAATATTTTGATTTATGTTAAGCGGTACATTTTCCTATGTTTTATTGCTACTTCCTCTTATTGCTACTCATATCTTTTTCCAACTAACTTATTTATGCATTCACAAAAAATCACATTATACAATTTTTTTTTCTTAATAAGAATATGTTAATATCATACTCACTCGGTTTAATTACCAAAATATGTCATTTTAGATTCTTACACTCAATTTTAAGAGACTAATAAATATATAATTTATTAATTATACTCTCATTTATTACACTATTTTTTTTACTCTTTGGAACTATAGCTAAAAGCCCATTAATTACTATAAGAAATGAATTTTTAGGAAATATTTTTACAACATTTAGTCAAATTTCTTGGCGTCGTGTTTTTCCGAACAAAAATATATAACATTCTAAAATGGCGTATTTTGGTAAACAAATGGAGTATTATATTTAAAATGACGCTAAATTTTAAAATAAAGTCAAACAATGCTTTTAAAAAAATCTCATCCTTCAAGACGCAAGTATTACATTAGTTATTTCTAATCGCATTCACAAATGGTTTGGCTATCAACATGATCATTTTATAGTTATCTATACGTACGATAGACCTCCCGATTTCGAAAGACAGTGATAATAAAGATAGAATTGTTATCAACACGTGGAGTCGACAATGATCCAAATAGGTATCCTTTATCCTTTTTTTTCCGGTAAGGATCCCCTTACCCTCTCTTGCAAAGTTGTAAAAACTCTTTCGGCACCAACATCTGGTATCAATGTTCTTTTTTGGTTGCGACATCCGGTGTTGGTAGTGCCTTTTACCCTCTCTATCAAAATACCCACACACCTGATCAACCACCTTTTTTATAAAAAAATTCCCGAGTTTTGTTGGCTTTAGAAGCCAATATCGACTGGACTTTTACCGACACCGAAAGTCAAATAATGTTCGATATATATGGCGATGAATTACCACTTTGGTTCATGTTTTTTCTAGACAAAGAAGATACAATGGACATGCTTTCATGATCGAAACATGGAGTTTGTTGAGGTCAATTCAAAGCCAATACGAGTCTTGAATATCGACAACTTGTTTAATTAATTGCATCTTCTTTAATATGGTGTTAGCTTGTTTAATTCGCCATCTTTTGCATTCATGACTAGAGTAAATAATACTTCATCCGATCCAAAAAGATTGTCGTTTGACTTTTTAACACGTATTTTAAGGAGCTAAAAACTATATAAAATATCAACTTTTTAAAAATTATTTTTTTACAACTTAATATTTGTTGGTAATAAGTATTAGATTATAAAAAAATAATAATAATAAAGTTAATATATCATATAGTTTTTAGCTCCTTAAAATACGTGTTAAAAAGTCAAACGACATCCTTTTTGGATCGGAGGTAGTATATCGCAAATGAGTCACTTTTCTTTTAAATTTAATTGCTTTTATAAGGTATATAGAAAAATTATTTCTTACGTTTGTGAGGTAAACAACACAATAAGTTTCTTTTACTTCAAAAAAACTGATGTTTTTTTTAAGACAATTTTTAAGATATGTGTGGTTGATATTTTGAGTCCCACATTTGAAAAATATATGAAAAAGGGGGAATAATCGATCAATCATCAATATCAATATATCAATCAATATCTAATATAATACTAAAACACATGTTAAAGATGCCACTTGGCGGTTTTTCCTTAAAAATAGGCGTATCTGTCAATTTATCCTCAATCATGGTCCCACCATCCTAATTAATTGATTTTACAAATTAAATAACTTTATTATTTAACCAATATATTTATTTCAAATTGAATTGGTTGTTACTGTTTGTATTTATTTAAAAATAATAAATTCTAAGAAATTTTACACAAAATTATTTATTCAAACTCATCGATTATTTATTTAAATAGATAAATATTAATAGCTTCTACTAGAATTCAACTTTTCTTAGATTAATTATTTTAAATTAGTTCTTAAAAATATTTCAAATTAGGTAAATATATAATATTTATTTATTTTCATTAAAATAGTTTTGTTACTCTCCCAAACTATAAAAACTAGGGAGCTTAGGAGTATCAACCTGTACTTCATTTCAAATTTCATTTATTTTTTCATCCTCCTTTCTTCATACGTATGTAATTTCATTTGTCTGCCACTTATCCACCCGCAGTTATTTATGTATTATTACTAATAGTGATTTTAACTTCTTTTTTCCCCTTAATTGTGTTCTTGCGAGAGATGGTGGTAATAAGTGATTCATCAACGGGTATTTATTAGCCTATTTCTATGTATTGTTATGAGTGTTATTTTAAGGATATTTTGTATGTGTGAATAATAGGAAATTTTTGCAAATTGTTAGTCATTGGATAATGATTTTTGTCTCAATATATTATTTGGGTGAAATTTGAAATTACTTCTAACATAATTTCCCATGAATATAATATTTATATAGTGTAGATGTTTTATATTAATTACAAACAATCGCTTTTGCCTCTCTTTTTTTTTGTTGAAGATCCAACAATGGCCAAACTTTTAAATTGGGGATGCATGCCCTCGTGGTTGTACAAGTCATTTCATATTTATCCTTATAGATATACCAATTTGATTTTGGGTATGTAATTATGTTTCGACATGTAAATGAGATTTTAAAGATGCGAATGGAAGATGCAACATATAAATGAGATTTCTATAGTAGTCAATGTCTTATCAAAGGACTTCATCTTCACCTTAACCCGTTTCAAAGAGGATGCCTGTATAAAAGTCGGGGGTTTTCCTTAATTTATAGACGCTCATTTCGTGTTTTTATTTTAAAGTTAGGTTAACGTCATTTTTTATACCAAAATTACACAAACTTATGTACATTAACTTTTGTTTAGCAAAGTTAAGTACGTTAACTAGCTTATTAACATTGTCAACTTTTTATAATCCATTATAAATACCATCCACAATAACCCAAGGTTTCAAAATATGTACTTTTAAATATAAAATACTATAATATAATCCAAAATGTAAAAGTTTAGCTACAAATTGAATATATTTCGCATGTATTTCCAATACAGTTGATTATAAAATAATAAAGTACAAATTGTCTATATTTCAAATATATAAAATAATAAAGTTGATTATAGTTGGTATCTCATTTATTTTATAGTTCAATATATTTAGAATAAAGTACATATTTGTGAATTTTATTAGTTGGTAAATAAATGGTGGGACATATATACACACACGAGAGAGATATACATAGATAGATAGATAGATAGATATCAGTGAGGATCCATTGTCACAAATCTCTTCCTATCTCCCTATCAGTGAGGCCAATTCTGGGGGCGCTATCCCTTCTGGGAGAGGTAATCCCATCCGAATAGATATAGATAACAACTTGATTTAGGACTCAAGCCCGGTCCGTATGCGCCCGAGACATGATCATCGACTCTAACTTTGCACTATCCTCAGTATTTATATTTGAACGTACTGCCACTAGAAATTCAAATCCTTCATTCTTACTAAAAAATGGTGGTACTCTGGCATTTAATATTTGACTGTTAGGATTTAGAAAGATAATTATCCCAATAAAAATGTTTGAATATAAATAATGACCTCATTTGAAATCATTATTTACAAATAATCAAATTTACATTTAAATGGTCAATTTCTCTATTTGATTAACTTTTAATAAATAACTAAATAACATTTAACTAACCTAATTTTGTATCATATTTGAGTAATATAATTCAGATCTCCTTAAAAATTAATTAGGAAAGTGGTTTTTTATTTTCATGTTTATTTGGAAAAAAAGCTTATGTTCGATGTGTGATTCTTCCTACAAAATTATAATGTACCAAATCTTGGACTGGATGATTTGAAATGTCAAAAGATAATTCCTTAATTAGAATAAAAAATATTATTGACATCTCACATTAAATATTGATCAAATTATAGTTTTTTTTAAGATTGGTTATTTTAATATAATTTGTTGTTGATTACTTCTAGCTAATCAAAATAATCGTAAAAATGTTGCAATTTTTTAAATCTATACTTAAAGGGTAAGTATTTCCTTGGATCAACAGTATAATTGGGTTATTTTATCAAATTAAAATTGCAAACGCCTTAAACTAACCGCTAAAATATGATTTTATAATGCAATCAGTTATTGGATTTAACAATTAAAATAAGTCAATTTATTAAAGCTACGTATTTCAGTACATTATATTTTTTAATTTTTTATTAATTAATATTGTTTTTTAATCTAAAATCCGATATAACTCAAAATTGTAATGGATTCATCCTTACTTTTTGTAATTGCTATTGGTGACAACCCTCCTCCTATAAATTTAGTCACGGGTGTTGTTAGATACATCACAAATCCTCCTTCTTAAACGCACGTCCATTCCAATGTGCAACCATTTTTAATTAATTAGCACGTTTTTTTAATTAATTAGCCCACTGTAAACCTGCACGTACGTCGGAGATTTATGATGTATTTAGTTTCTTCGTTTAATCATATAGGGGGTCGACCTTATTATTATTTATAAATAACTCGGTGTAGTGGAATTAGACCTGGAAAACGGGTTCGGATCGGAAATTTTTCGGGCGTTCGGGTCGAGTAGACAGAGTCGGATTGTGTTTTGACAGGTCTAAGTGGAATAGTTATGTGCTTATGTGATAATTACTTCCTTTACTTTTTATCTGTCTCTATAAATAGTAACTAACCACATAATTTTTTTTCATAATGTTTCTTTTCCAAATATAACATGATTGAGATTTCAAGTTTTGCGGCATATATTATATACTGATATAATATAAGCATTATTTTTTCCAAATTAATATTATTTAGCTATGTTGTTTTTTCATATTATTATAATATATATATAATGTAAATAAATTATAATAATTTCTTCTAATAAATATAATATATTTTACATATCTCGTGCGTTACGCACGGGTACTATGCTAGTATAATACTAAAACAGAGGCGTGGAAATCCTATGTGGCGGGCTCTGGTGCGATTCGCTTACGTGTCTTTTTCTGGTATATTCTGACCGGGTTTTTTTGACACGTCAATTAATGAATGTCCAATCAATTTAATTCATGTCATACAACTATCTAATCAATTTATCTACGTGTAATTTCAATCAATTTTCTGTTAAAAAGATCTTCAATTTAAGTGATTGAGATATGCTTTCATTTTTTTATATTCATTAAATAAAAGTTTGATTCTACTTTTTTTATTTAAATCCAAAGATTTCAAATATTTTTTATAAAACTCAGTAAAATAATATAAATAAGTAAAAATATGATAAAGATTACCTATAAATGCTCTAAATCTCACATTCGGTAAACTCAATTAGAAGTCAAACCGTACTATTTTTTTTACTAATTAATGTACACAACAATCATTAATAAAAATATTTAATGTAATTTTTCATAATTAATTAATAGATGTCTTTGATTAAAAGAAATAAAAATAAGAAAAAATCTGCGAAACAAGCACATTATTTGGATGTTTTTGCGAAATGATCGCGTGTTTGGACAATTTTGCAAAATGGCCCCTATATATACCTAATTCTCTTTTTTTTTTCTAATCGTTGCCCCCAATCCCGTGTCTTCAATCTCTCTCTCCCCGCTCCCCATGGCGATGGAGCTCTCGATCCGGCCAGATGCGCAACCGGTGGCTCTTCCTCCCCCCGCTCTTCCTCTGGCGCCACCGGTTAGTGGCCAGATGCACCACTGCCGCTCGTCTCCACTGCCAGATGCGCCACTGTCGGCGTCGATTTCATCAAAAGCAACAACGCCACCGGAGATGCTATTTGACTTCAGATCTGGATCTGGACTTCAATCGACTTCAGATCTAATTCAATCGGAAATTGAATTCGACCTCGGATCGGAGGAGGAGCTGTGGAGGAGGAGCGGCGGCGGCGGCAATCGATAAGGAGAAGAGGAGGAAGATGGAAGACGTCGAGCGAGCGAGGCGAGCAGCCGGAGCGAGCGAGGCAGCGCCGAGGTGGATGCGGAGGCCGGAACGAGCGAGTGAGGGAGGGAGGCGGTGGCGAACGAACGACGGAGGGAGGGTGGCGGTGGTGACCCAGCGAGCGACGGAGGGAGACTCTGAGATGGCGATGAACAGCGTTCCATCAATTAGGATAATTTAGAGAAATTACAAAAATTGTCCATTATTTTTATATTGTAAAATTTTTACCCCAATATTACATTTGCACTACATAAAATTATACCATTTGCATAACAAAGTGTTATATGAGCACAACATACCATTATGTTTAAAAAAAATAAAAATAAAAATAAAACTAGTCTTGGGTGATGAAAAAAAAAGAAAAAAACCTTTAAAAAAGTGTCGACGTGAAAAAAAAATTATTTGAAAAAAGTGCTGACACAAATAGAATAAAAAGTGCACAAAATTAGAATAAAATGCGCACGAATAATATTATAAAGTAACAAAAAAATTGTTATCCATGTAGAAAAAAATAAAAAAAAAGTTAAAAAAATAAAATAAATAAAATAAATAAAAACTAGACTATGGTCATATTTGCACCACTTATGATTAAATTTGCACAACGTCCTCTTATATTTGCACGACAAAATGTTAAAAAAATATTAAAAAAATAGAATGGGGTCATATTTGCAAAACTTACTCTTATTTTTGCTCAACAATAGGTTATTTTTTGCAAAACAATCGAGATTTGTGAAATTGCACGACTCTGTTGTAAGAGTTGCACGACTATGTTGGAAGAGTTGCACGACTATGTTGCAAGAGGGCACGACTATGTTTTAAGAGTTGCACGACTATGTTTAAGAGTTGCACGACTCTCTTTTAATAGTTGCACGACTCTGGTGTAAGAGTTGCACGCAGGGGCGGATGCTTTAGTAGGTTAACCCAGCAATTGCAGGGTCAAAGTTCACATTTATAGCTAAAAAAATATTTTTTGCTGGGCTAAAATAAAATCACGATGGAAAATTAAATTATGTTGGGTCCAAAAGTTGCAAGCCCAAATCACTCCCAAATTCTTTTACAATCTGTACGTACACAAAGTCACAAACCTACTCACCTATAGCCTGCACTAATTTTTTTGTAGGTCTAATTGTTTAGTGATAAAAAAAAACTTAAAAAAAAACTCTTTCTTCACAAACCCAACATTGATTAGAATTGACAAGTTGAAAACGCCGACTGACTGACACGACTATACAAATACCCAATTTCTAAATTCGAGTATTGTTTTTCTTCAACAATCGGGTATGTGCTTCATGGCTCTCCTCTTAATGTTTTTTTTTTGGTTCATTGATCCTATTCTTAGTAATATACTCCATTCGTTCTGCAAAACTTGTCATTTTAACTCTCTACACAACTTTTAATAAAACTAATAATTACACTTCTTTTTTACTAATTTGCCCTCAATTATTACTCTACTTTTTACTTTATCAAAAACTACAACTCACAACACATCAATCAAATCAAGGGCATTTTAGTAAAGTAGAAGCAAAAATACCTTAAATGACAAGTTTTTCCGAACAAAAATAAAACTCTAAAACGACAAGTTTTGCCGAACGGATGGAGTAATACAGTAGTATTCTTTTATCATTATTAAATTTGGGAATCAGGGTTTCTGACTATTGATTGTAGAAACTTGAATTATTGATTTTTATGTCGTCTATTGCTTTTACAGTACACAATTCATTGTAATCTATTGTAATACAATTTTTTAGAATGAATTTGTATAATTTATTTCTTTTATATAATAATTTTTCATAACTTTTTATTCAATAGGATGTCCGATCATCCGAAACCTAAACGATTGAATTTGTAATGGAATTATTTATTATTATAAATATCAAGTAGCTCTTGTTATTAAATCGATCTTTTTTGGGTTTTGGATGAAATACTATGAGAATTGTATTTTGGCTTGGCAAAATTTTGCTCTCTTTTTAAGTTTTAACTTCAATAGTTTCGCTCACCTAACTTTTATTCACTAGATCCGCCATTGGTTGCACGACTCTGTTTTAAGAGTTGCACGACTCTGTTTAAGAGTTGCACGACTCTTGTTTTAAGAGTTGCACGACTCTCTTGCAAGATTTGCACGACTCTGATTTAAGAGTTGCACGACTCTGTTGTAAGAGTTGCACGACTCTGTTGTAAGAGTTGCACGACTCTGTTTTGAGAGTTGCACGACTCTGTTTTAAGAGTTGCACGGCTCTGGTTTAAGAGTTGCACGACAATCGAGACTTGTAAAATTATTCTCAACATGATCTTATTTTATGCAAATATGACCCGAGTTTAGTTTTTTTTTTTTAAAATTATTTTACATTTTGTTGTGCAAATATAACAGTAAATTGTGTAAATATAATTGTATATTGTGCAAATATAACATTTTGTTGTGCAAAAATAAAAACAAAAATATAAATTATGGATCACATAATAAAATATAGCTAGTTTTTTTAATTTCTCATATTTGTAGTGTAATTTTTGTAATTTTATCAAAACATCTTCTTCTTCCTCCCGATTATGCGAAGAAGAGATGCGCGCACGCCGGCCATTCCTCGCTCCGTCGCTCCGTCGCTCGCTCGCTCCGTCGCTTGCTCACCACTGCATCCCTCCCTCGCTTGCTCGCTCCGCCTCGCTCGACCTCGGCTCAGATCTGAGATCCGCCCTCGCTCGACCTTCCTCGATCGCCATGGATCCGGCTCCGCCTTCCAACAGCTCGGTCGACGGCCGGATATTCCTCCCCTTCGATTCCGCCAGTGCAGATCTGGCCGCCTCCGGCTCCGCCTCCAGATCTGAAAACCAGAAGGAGAGAAGGCAAATAGAGGCGCGTGGGAGGCGCGTTGAGCGCGTGGCTATTTCGCTAAATTGTCCCAACGCGCGGCTATTTCACAAAATAGGACGGTTTTCGTGGCTATTTCGCAAAATGCCCCTAAAAATAAATTGCCCGGTACTTACTACGGAGTACTTACTACTTTGCATCCTACTTGAATTAGGTAGTTCTTTAATGTTATAGGTATCTTTGAATTGTATATTTAAATCATAAACTTAAAAAGATAAATATTTAAAAAGTTGTGATCTCTAACAATTTATCTTTTCGTAATTAATTAATACTCCTTATATACATCGGCCATCTTTTTGCAAAAAGATAATATTATTTGTTAGGGTATTATAAAACGATTTAACTAAAAGATATATAACATAAAAGATATCATCTGATTCTATCTATATATATTTTCTAATAATTTTAGATAGATTTGGTCAAATAAGTTGGGTAAAAGATATGAAATTATTAATTGATGTGATTAAAAGGATTAGATTACACGAGAAAACGACATATAAGTGAAATTAACCTCTTAGTTCATACATTGAATTTCAACGAACATGATTTTACTTTAATTTATTTTACAATTGAATGAAATTTTTATTAAAATATTTCAAGCATAAAATTTAATAAAAAAAAATATTTCAAACAAATTAATATAATAAAATATAATTTATTAACAAAACAACCTTATGACTTCATATAAATAAATAAGATATGAATACTTTATGTATAAATAAAAATTATTATAAAAATTAATTTATTAGTTTATTTAAACCAATAAAAATTATATATATACAAAAAAACTTATAAAAAAGCCGCGAACGTTGCGGGTAATAAGACTAGTTTATAAGAATAGAGTGAACCCTTTTGTATTAATTTGTGTGTGTTAGAAGTTAGATCTCGATCTCTTATAACAACGAAAACAAAAGACAGTGTGATTAGACACTTGCTCTTATATGACCTATCGTCGAAATAATTTTACAATTTTAAGATATGTAAATCATTTTCAAAATGTTATAAATGTAACCATTTTTTAAGATAAATTTCATATGATTTTATAGAGTATATATAGTCCTATAAAAAAATTCAATTTGACTTTATACTTTTATGATATGGGTTGTCAATTAAAAAATAGTTAAAATAATTAAATTTTGAGTGATATTTTTTTATCAAAATTTTTAACTTATACCTTTAATATATACTCTCTCCGATTCAAAAAACACGGCGTTTGACTTTTTAACACGTATTTTAAGGAGCTAAAACTATAGAATATATTAACGTTTTTATTATTTTTTTTACAATTTAATACTTATTATCAACAAATATTAAGTTGTAAAAAAATAATTTATAAAAAGTTGATATTTTATATAGTTTTTATCTTCTTAAAATACGTGATAAAAAATCAAACGACATATATTTTAGATCGGGGTATTATTAGAAAAATCGATTCAAATAACTGGTTGGAAATTCATACATAACCTGTAATGTAAGACAACAATTTAAAAGCGTTGACTCTCATATATTAACATGGAAACTCGTGATAAATATATTAAGAAAAATTTATAACTCAAGGTATAAATGCAACAAAATATATATGGCTTGCTACCGAAAACATACCAAACTACTCTACTTTTTTCAATTTTTTTATGATTCAAAATAGTTTATCATTCAATTTCTTAAGGCAACGATAATGGAAAGGGTTTCATAATGCGTATGATTTGGTTGGCGTCTACCGACATTGGAATCATTTCAAAAATGAAATTTAATGTTTGATAACCATTTTCGATTAATAATATATAAAAAGTGTTGGAACATTAACAAGTTTTGAACAATACCGACATACCGTGTTGGTGCTTTGCTAAGGAGCCGGTTTTTTTTTTTTTGAATTAATTAATTCATTAATCCTTATTTTATCAGATAATATATTAATCTCATGCATAATTTTTTGGATAGATTTCACAAATACCCTTAAAATTTAAATTCGTTTTTACAAAATTTCCCTATTCATATTTGTATATCGGAATTTCTTAGGGTTCGTTTGGTTCAATGTGGGAATTGAAATTCCCGGGAAGTTACTTAATGGGAATTGAATTCTCGCGAATTCCAATTGACGGGAATTCTAAAAATATGTTTGGTTGATTTTTTATTTTAGGAGATTAAATGTAGAAAATGGAAATTTTCAAGTTAAAAATGGGGGAAGTTGAACTTACCTAGGGGAGACTAGGTAAGTGAACTTCCTCCATTTTGGGGGAATTCAACTTCCCGGAAAATTGAATTCATGTGTTTTTTAATTTCAAAAACACCAACCAAACACAGGAATTCCTTCCTGAAAAGTTCTACTTCCTGGGTTTTTAGGTTGCCAACCAAACGAGCTCTTATTAACCAATTTTTAAATGCTTTTTTTTTTTAAGAATTTGGCTATTTTCTTTGAAAGTTTTCTTTTCTAATAAAGTATGCTTTAACTTAACTATGTCGTATGTCTTATTGAGCATAGGTTAAACAAATCATTCATATATTAGGGGTACCAAGCACCCATAAATTTAAGATTTCCGCCATATGCACTTGTTTAATTTACTCTCCCCAACCGTCTCTCTAAAAAATCTCTAAAATAGTTTTAACCAAAAAAAAAATCTCTAAAACAGATAACAAAATAGCAAAATCTCTAAAAATTTTACACCAAAACTCCAACGGCTTCTCTATTATATAAATTTCTACATTTTTTATGTAACGACCCATAATTATGATTTCCAGGTTACGTTTCAAGGGATGAAACCCCTTGTTCGGATCTTGCAATCCAAGTACGGGTCAAGATTTCGAACTCATTTAAGATTAGTAGAAAGAGGGATTTCAAACCCCAAAAACCTCGAAGGGCCGTTGGGTACCCTTAATCTGTCATAAGACTATGTCGCGAAATTCATTTCAAACGAAATTAGAGTGGAAGCAAAGTTTAGATACAAGTGCCACATCAGAGCAGGGTCAAAACCAAATAATAGTGGGTGATTACCATTTTACCAAGTTAGAATATTAGCTAGATTCTTCAGTCCGCCAAGAGATTCCCCGTCACAGAAGCAAGGAGCAAACAAGAGCAGTACCTAACACTATCCACGAAGTCAGGCCCGATAATCGCTTTCGGGTCCTCTGACCGCACTAAGGCCACATAACATGTCTATACCTAAATAAAGGATGACTAATGTTGTAAATGATTTAAATCACATAAGCATGCTTGACAGTTATAATGATATGGATAAAAACTGTAAAGGGCACAAGAAAATGCTAAGTGACATATGCCTTTCCTACTTCATGGTGGTGGTGCACGCACCACGGAATCAAAGCATGCTCATCATCATCATCTTCATCATCATCATCATCAAGAACAGTGTAAAGCAAATCAAGCTCGCCCGATGGTGCTGGGTTATCAATCATACTCATATCGACTCGATTGACTCAGGGCACCTGATGAGGTTGGGCTACCCTATGACCCTAGCAAAGACTACTATCACAAATAACGACCGTTCTGTATTCAAACACACATAGTAACACTACTAGAAACACAGCCAGTAATAACGCTCATTTTCAATGGAAACTCCAACTATTTTTACTATGTAATTGGAATTTCCATCCGAAACCACCTGGTTGGAAAAAAGGGCGTTGGAATCAGTTCCAACTCTTACTTTCGGATGGAATTTCCAACGCTATGTAGTGATGGGAAATTGCCAACAGTAATATATAATCCTTTTAATCGGTTGTTTTTTTCCATGTTCCAACATCCATTCCAACAATATCTACTATTGGAATTAGTTTTCAACCGGTTGCCAAACACTTTGCCTATTGGAATTTCCAACTATATGTAATGTTGGAAACATTTATTTATTTTTCTGCAAAAATATAAATTTTATTAAATATATTTTACCTGGCTATTCCTACTAAGAACTAATCCATTGCAAATATAACAGATCGCTATTAAAGCACCAATATAAAACACATTTCATTTCCAAATCTTAAACACCTGTACAGATCAGTTCACATACCAAACCAACAATACGTTCAACGAAATATGTTCGACATACGTTCGACAAAATGAAAAGGAAAGTGGTTCCAAAAGTATCAATGGATGGTAATTATAAAAACTAATATCACCCCTTTTATAGCCCGCTCCTGTTCCGACCAGTAGCCCACCTCGACCTACCTCTAACACATGTATGCCTAGTTGCAGCACTACCTCCAAACCCAGCGGTTGCACCGGCATCGAATCCATTAGGAGCACCTCCAAACCCGCCAACACCACCTCTAAAGCCAGCAAACCCCCACCCCATGGATAGAAGTAACATGTGAATTGCCAACCACTGATGCATCCATGGAGGGGGAATAAGACAATGACAATTGCACATGTGTAGAAATTGATGCAATTGGGGAGGTAGGTACCTGATTTGTCGAATTCAACAAGGCAACAAAGGATCCCAACTCCGGTTGCTGCATCGATAGTGCTTGTTGTTCCAACAGTTGGCGTTGTAACACCTCATAATCCTGTTGTCTCTGTTGGGCCAAGCGTTGTTCAAAATCAGCGACCCTAGACTTGCGAACATCGTCTTTAAGTTGTTTCTTCACATCATTCGCAATTGTTCTCTTCAACTGCTGAAGATGGGGATGGCCCCTTATCAACCGGGTTGCGGAAATCTTGCTTCTTGGAGCATAGAGCTCCAGAGCCTATAACATGACCCTTTTGCTTTCTACCACCACCAGCCGCCTCTGCCCACATCCTATCAATGTTTGTTTGGGGTACTCCCTCAGGATGTGCTTGTGCCAATGGTTCATACATCTCTTTGAATTTCTCCTATACAATAAAACAAAACAAGCATATAAATATGTTAAACAAACACCGTCTTATCTTTATAATGAATTTAGTTTGCATACACTTTGGGCTCGATGTCGGCATGTACTCGAGCACAAGCTTACCGGACTTGTACCTCACCCTGCAAGCGCTGGAATTTCATCCATTGAATAACAGCGTTGGAACCATGTGGTTGGAATTCAATGTGTTTCCAGTAGTGTAATCACATGCTCAGTTCAATGCAATCCTAGCATGATACTACATGACATGCTTTAATATGCAACAAACTACACATCATATGACACATCAGGCAGGATGTCCAGGTTACTGAGTAAGTCCCGTAGGATACTTACTTGAAGATGCAGAACAGCAAGATAACACAAGAAGGGCCCAAATGCAAGTCCAAAGAAATCCAAAAGCAATAAAAACCTATCACCAAGCCATTGCCATAAGCCACCGGGCTAACATTCATACACACGAAGCCCAGGTTTTCAACATCCTCAAAACCAATCGATGGTAAAACCATTTCTAAAACCTTTTCGATACGATTAACATCAACCAAAATCATTTACTTCCAATCAAACCCATTGATAAAATCGTACCAACCATATTGCCAAACTTCCTTCTCAAAACCAACATCATCAAACCAAGACAAAGAATCCCGTCATTAAACATTTAAACCATAAAACCAATCTTTCTAAATCATATTATAGAATTAATTCCGGCATTTTATTTCAAAACCTTGACTTTAATATTTCAAGTAACTGATAAACATTTTCACAATAAATCCATCTTTATAAACCCAAATTATAAATCAAAACCGACAAATCACTTTTAAATCTCATTTATAGACAACATCTAAACACATGCTCCAAATAGTATTTAAATATAATAATAATAATAATAAAATACCAATAATTATCTAAAATCATAACATATAATATGATAATATATAATATAACACGTATGTATCTAATAGCCAAAACAAAACAACAAATAACACCTTTAATAACCCAACAACCCGCACCACAAAAGAAAGAAATTAAGCCCACACTCAATCTGAAGCGTGAACCAGAACCCCGACCTGAACCCAGTATCCAAGCCCAACTCAAAGCCCAACCCGGAACTGAAGGAAATAGAAGAGGAGGAATGGATCCGGATACATAACCCGATCCGAGCTCATAACCCAACCCAACCCAACGAAGTAAAGAAGAACAGATCCACATCGTCTTTGAAGACTCCACCTTGACTGTAAGATCTTGACGTACTAACTTGCAGGGATGATATTAAGGGATGATGAAAGACAAAACACTGTCTGGGTTTTAAGGTCTTGAAACCAGGACTACTTTATGCATTCCTTTACAAATACCTTATATTATACTACGTAGTAGTATAAGTTATAGTTTGAGCTTTATATGTATATCTATCAAAGCTAACCTGCATGACTCTATTCAAAGAGACGGGTCTTTCGTAATGGGCTTGAATATTGAAAGGAATTGGGCTTACATCCATTGTGAGAGATCCCACAATCACCTTCTCAAATCAACCCAATAAGGAAAGAAAGATCCTTGAGGATCAAGGCTTGAAGCTTGCCGATTTGCACAAGATCAAGGGAGCGTCTTCTATAACTAGAAAGACTTATTTTTAGAAGAAATTCAAACTTCAAATGGCTCCTTTGGAGATCTATTTAATCGGTGCTTATGGAAGATGAAGTTTATCAAAGCTAGAATTCATTCGAGAAGCATCAAGTAAGCAGTAGCAAGCATTCTCTTTACACGTTGAGTTTAGTGTGATCAGTTTTGAGTGTTGAGAGAAACACAAGTCTTTATTGTACAAGTCATTTGATTCACTCTTTGAGTTTTATACTCGTGATAGCACACTTTGGTGTGTAGTTGGTTCCTCTATTTCACTTGTAAGGTTGAAGGCTAGAATAGAAGCGGTGAGACTTTGTATAGGGGAAGGGAAGTTCTCTTAGGAAATTCTAGTCTCAAGGACAGTGAAATAAAGAGGTTTGAATCCTACGGGTTGGATAACCCTAGGCGGGGACGTAGGCGAAGTTCATGCCGAACTTCGTTAACAATTCGTGTGTTCATCTTTTATTTCCGCATTTACTTTATCTTATTCGATTTTGATTTGTCAAGATTTGATTTCTTATCAAGGCTTTGACAAGTTGGTTTGCAAACTGTCTTGAGGTTTCTTATCTTGCGAAAATCGTGCATACTCTATTCACCCCCCCCCTCTAGAGTATTATTTATCACCTTATTGACTCTTCAGTCTTCCTCCCAGCAAACAGAGCTTTGAGACTCGGACGACGCAGGAGGCGAAAGAAAGAGAGAAGAAGAACTCAGGTCATCAGAGCTCCGTTCGACTCGGAAGTTTACTCAAAGGATCGAAATACAAGCCCGACCACACCCATCAAAGAAAGAAGGCAACACGCGCAATAGAGAAGGGAGGAGGAAAAAGTAACCGAGGCATCTCCGAGGGAAATCTCCGGCAAAAATGGCGGATTTCGACTTCAATCAACGAGGGAAGACATCATTCTCGACCTAGGACAATTCGGAAGTGAATAAGGACATGTTTTAATGGGATTTGAGTTGAAACAAAAGGAAATCGAAAGAGGGACAGATGGTAGAAGGTGGATAAGGAGGAAGGTGTGTAGAGTGTGTTGTAGGCTCTTGAAACCAACCAAAGAGGAGGTTAGGGCCTATTGAATTTGGCGTGGGTTCTACAGGTCTCAATTGGCATTTTGCCAAGATTGGGAGGGACAGATGCACAAGGGAGGATGATGGGAAGGGAGGGTGCTTACCAATTTTTGGTGCACACTACGAGGGAGAGGAGAGTTGTGCTATGCGAGAGAGAGAGAGAGAGAGAGAGAGAGAGAGAGAGAAAATATAATAGGAGTGGTCCTCACAAGTTTCTAAATTTCAACGGTCCTGTTACTTGCACGACGAATTTCTCGCCAGACGCACGGTGCCGACGGCGACCTCCCAAATCGGCACAGAAACCGCCGAAGCCGGACTCCCATGTCAGCAACTCTTTTGCCGAAGCCGAGGTCCCAATTCAACAGACACGGACTGGGAATCTGCAGCTTTTTCAGGGAATCTGACGCCGAGTCACCTCACCTGACGCCGAGTCACATCGTGTCACCTCACCTGACGCCGATGCCGAGCTCCGAATTCGGCAGGGTCACATCGAGTCAGGTCTGCAGCTTTGCAGGGAATCTGCAGCTTTGCGTCCCATCCTCGGGCGGTGTCGCTGCCGAGCTCCCAGGTCGGCAAGGGGGGTAGCGACGGATTATAAATTGAGGGAGCCCCGCCCTCACTTTGCACTACACACACACCACTCATCCACATACATTTTCGCTAATTTGTAAGCCCGACAAGTCGGTCGGTCGCCCGGAGAACTTCTGAGGAGATATGACGAAGTTGCGCAGCTTGTTAGAGCGGTTTACACGATCTTTGCGATCCCCTTCACCTCTTACCCCGCCGACTGATCCGCGTAAGCCTTCACCACAACCCCCGCCGAATGATCCTCGAGTGCAAGCCGCCGCCGAGGTATGTAGAGATTTTATGTTAATTTTATGTTATTATTGGTCAACATTTAAATGAAATAAAGATAAAATGTAGGGTATAGTCGAGATTTTATGGATTTTTTTAATAAAATTATAAAAGAAAATTAGATATGGAATTTAGATAAAATTAGATATGGAATTTTGATAAAATTAGATATGGAATTTTTAATGCATGAAAATGAGATATATAATTTTTAATTCATGAAAAATAGATATGGAATTATTAATGCATGAAAATTAGATATAGATTTTTTAATTCATGAAAATTAGATATGGAATTCTTAATGCATGAAAATTACATATGGAATTTTTAATGGATGAAAATGTAGATATGGAATTTGTAATGCAATTATAAAATTAGATAATGTAGATTTTTGTGGAATGTAGATAAAATCATGATTTACAAGGCATGTAGAGAAATGTAGGTTGAGGTATTTGAAATTTAGATATAGAATTGACATATTAAATGTAGACATGGATTTGAGATAAAATATACATTTAAATGGAATTTAGATAAATATGGAGTATCACATAGTGGATAAAGATATCTCCGTTAGATATGGGATTTATGTTCACATAATTGGTAAAGATATGGAATTTAGATATGGAATTTATGTTAACATAATGGATATGGAATTTTATAATGTAGATGATGAGGCGGGCCATATCCCAGCGGGAACGGGTAAGACCAACGGTCTCTCTGAGGCAAGGTGATAAGCCTGTAGAGCTGGCGAGAGCCAGCACATCGGCCATAAGACAACCATCAATTGAGCAACCAGTGCAGGAGCCCACGAGGGCTAGCACGTCGTTTTTTGGCCGCGACGACGAGGATTTTTTGGAAGATTACACCGTGGACGAGGTCGACATGTCACAAGTACCAGATACCCCGCACATACCCGACACCGGCTTCATGTATCATTCGACTACTTGGGAACCCGAAATCCACCTGACCCCCGTTTATACACCCGTGGACGGATCTGGACATTGGCCGATCTGGCCGGGAATGACTCATCAGCCCATCCGTGACGAGGGGGCATCCTCATCAAACCCAGCTGCTGGTACATCGGCACGAACGTCTAACACCTTCGGGGTAGGTGACACTTTTAGGGGTATATCCAGTACATACCTTGTGCATAACCCCAACTGCCGATATGGGATGTTGGACGAGTTGAACATTAGGGATGTGGACGACGGCCGCCCCAAGTTTGTCGAGCCACTTCGACACTACACGACTCACAGGTGTCGCTGCCTGTGGTTAAGTGAGGTGGGTGTACATGTATGAAGGATTTGGTCACATTTACGGGTATATTATGTGCAACTGTGGTATCTGGTGGTATATGTGCAGCTGATAATCTTATTATATGTCTTGGAGGCGGTGGAGATAACGGTCAAGAGCATCAGGCGTGGAGACCGGTGGCAGACAGTACGCAGCTGGCATCGTTTACCTGGGCAGTGGAACTGGTGGTAACTGCCTCTACCATTGGCATCCGGAGACCAACAACTTTCATCTCCCATAGGGGGAGATGACAATTACCTTGCATGATGTGCACAAGTTTTTTGGTCTGGCAATCGACTGACGCGCACTGGTCCCTAACAGTACAAACCCTCTACGACAGCAGTGGATGATGGAAAAATTCGGCTTTGGCATCCACGACTTTGTACGAAGTGGGAATGCTTTTTTACCACAACAGCCTGGATTTGCACATGTCGAATCTAGTTATCAACCCGCAGATACCCCATGGTGTCATCGCAACCGGATATCTGTTGGAGGTTCTTGGTTGTTTGGTGCTAAACGACAGGACCACGACATCCATATCCGTAGCTGCTTTGGATTTCGTGACTGATCACCGAATCACATCAGAGTATGCTTGGGGTGTGGGAGTCCTGGCTTATCTGTATCGGCAGCCGAGAATCTCGTCGAGACAGGGGATGGCTAACTTGAGGGGATGTACTGCTCTTCTGTAGGTATGTCTCGATCCCCATACATATGTTGTGTGTTATTATTGAATATAACTCAATGACTTACATATGTCGGGATATTTTAGTATTGGATATTCGCTCACTTTCCAATGTTTGCCCCCGACGTCTGTGAGGACCCCGCGGACCATGGAGACGCTTGCTGGGCAAAGTGGTATGCTAGTCGACCCACACCAAGTATCAACGCTGGGAGGACTCTGCAGTTTATCAAACAACTTGAAACGATGCGGGCAGAGGACGTCAAATTCATTCCCTACGGTCCCCTTGACTTTGATGGGTATTACAATGTTTTTCGGTATAGAGGCTTAATACAATTTTCCGGAGTCTTGGAAGTCTACATGCCGGACAGAGTTATGCGGCAATTCGGGTATGTGCAGACGATCCCCATGGAGAGTAAAATTGCACAAACTCCCTTGTCCCGCGAGTCGTGCTACATCGTCTTGAGCTCCTATGAGTGATTCACTTGATATGTTTGCTTCTTGTCTCATATTTTAGCTCATCTCTCGACCCCTTTTGCCCGTCTTTGATGACTTATTTCCACATGGAAGCGCCTCTAATCACTTCCATATCCTTTAGCTCTTGAATCGGCTCCAAAACCGCTCAAAAGTACCTAAAATCATAATAAACTAGCGGTAGACACCGATTCCTCAAAATGGGAAACAAAGGGCTAAGAAATAAGTAGCATACTCTAGTAAAAACGCCCTAAACTCTACACAAGAGTTCCCAAAGACAATGCTAGAATAGACGCCATCAAAATACCCCATACTTACCCTTGCTTGTCCCCAAACAAGACTAAGATAATAAACCACAAGATAGCGTCTGCTAAATAGAATTATCCGACGAATGTCGTCCTAGCATATCATTTCCAACAATCGAGCTTGACTAGCACATCAAAACACCAAAATCCTCTAATGCACTTCACTTAAATCTCAACCTCAATACTCATCATCCACAAAGCTTGAACAATCTCGATAATCTCAACCGCTTGAAAATATGCACACAACAAAATCATGAGGGCTTTATAAGGTTATGATGAGGCTAGGGCGAAAATAGTTGGGTATGGAAAATTTTAGGTCATGTGGTGCTAAAATCCGGGAAAAATGATCATTCGAGAACAGCCGGAAAAACACACACTTTCAAAGAATCAAACTCATACCAATCCACCAAACAAACTCCATTACAACAACTTTTTCATGTCCACTTTTGTCAACCACATCAAAAAATTTCTTTTTTTTCTTTTCTTTTTTTCTTTTCACTCTTTTTCTTACATCTCTAGCCTTGACACCGTTTTACACGAATACAAACATTTGTGATGAATGCACCCGGTTACTAAGTGTCTCGGCATCCTCTCTTTGCACTTCGATCTTCCTACTTGTGTGAATTTTATTCTCCACAAGCAAGATCGGTTACTAACCGTATTTTTTTCATTTCTTGACTTTTGCACAAGAGTGAATTTTATCCTCCTCTTATCCCAAGACTTTTCTTCCTTTTTGTATTTTTTTATCAGAAAGCAGAAAAATCACCCCACACTGGAAGCACATCCACACAACCAAATACATCACCATGACCCAAAATCCCGAATTGGGTAAAGGCAAATAGCGGGCTATTGAAAATCTTGTGGAGCTACCAAAGAAACAAGCTTCTAAGGCTCAGAAGGCTTCAAGGAGATGATCAAATGCAAGGGTATGTAAGGAGAAATGGGCTAACAAAACTGCCTCAATCATATTTCAATTGTGCACATAAATCAAATAATGTGGTCTCAACCATAATATCAAGCTTGAGTATCCAAGTATAAGGCGATAAACATACATAACCAAGCAAGAGGGTAAACAATCTAGCTAGTCAAACAAGAAAATGGCTCAACGCTCAGGTAATCATCAAACATTCAAAAATAAGGATGGGCCAAGTAGACACAAAAACCGCAAAAATTGTGAAGTATTTACCCCCACCCCATACTTAGACAAAGCATTGTCCTCAATGTGCAAAACAATCAAGGAAGAGATGAGAATACTCACAATTTCAACATTTAGAACGAGTCTCTTGAAGGTGGCCAAGCCAAAGCCATCCGTGTCAAAGCTGAACCAAGGCAAACAAAACCAACAAACAACAAAACTGGGCAAGATTGGGGTTAGTAGATAGGTGTCAAACACCTTCAATTCAGCTCAAAACACAACCATTCTTCTCAATATAGCGCACTCTCCACCCCATACTTGCACTTCTACAAATCAGCTCAAAAAAATAAAAATACAAAACTAAAAACTAAAAACAAAAACTTTTTTTTTTCTCTTTTTTTTCAAAAGAAGAAAATAAAACTTACCTCGGGTTGCCTCCCGAGCAGCGCTTCTTTAAAGTCATTAGCTTGACCTCGCATCTTCATTTATGTGCTTCGGTCAGGAGGATCAACACATTCCTTCTTGACCACGCCCCGACGTACCTTGAACTTACCACAATTTCTATGCCATAGCTTAACACTACCACTTCCATCCTTGCATACCTTGGTCACATCATAGGGGCCTGACCATCTCATGCTTTTAGGCCCTGGGAGCATCGCTAACTTTGAATGGAAAACTTTCACTTTGTCACCCGTTTTCAGCTCCTCATTCATCCAATCATGTTTTTGCTTCTCAAGCAATTTCAGCTCTTGTAATGGTGCTTCAAGATCTTCTAGCAATATCTCAGGCTCTAAGTCATCTAAATCAGGTGCCTCAAGAGAGATATTCATGTCTTCAGCTACAATGTCAGAATGCTTTCCTTGGGTGATATAGAGCTCTAGGGGATCATCAAATATAACACACATGATTTGCTCCCTACTAAGGCTCTCTTCTTCCTCAAATTCCTTGCACACCTCATCAAGAAAGGGTTTCTTCAGACTTTGTTGAAATTGAATTCAACTTTTTCATCACCAATATTGAAGGTAACATGACCTTCCTTCACATCAATCAAAGCTTCGGCTGTGGCTAAAAACGGTCTCCCCAAGATTATAGGAATTGGTGACATCTCATCTATGTCTAGCACCACAAAGTCTACCGATATATAAAACTTATCCACTCGGATGGGTATATCTTCAAGTACACCATTTGCATAAGCAATCGATCCATCTGCCATGGACAACTTCATCTTTACCGGTTTCAACTCTCCTAAGTTCAACTTGTTGCATATGGAGAGGGGGAGAAGACTTGCACTTGCGCTTAAGTCGCACAAGGCCTTGTATTCATCGTTACCAACCGAAATGGGCACTGCAAAGCTACCTGGATCACCTAGCTTTTGTGGGAGTGCATTTTGGATTAAAGCACTACATTCCCTAGTAAAGGACACCGTGTGCACCTCATCAAGCTTACTCTTGTTGGAGAGGATCTCTTTAAAGAACTTGGAGTAGGACGGTATTTCCTTTAAAGCGTCGATGAAGGGTATGGTTATGTGTAGCTTCTTCAACATCTCCGTAAAAAATTTGGAACTTCTGATTCACAAGCTCCCTGTTTTTCCTTTGCGGGAATGGAAATGGAGGTTTATAAGGCGGTGGTGGCACATAGGGAGATTCCTTATCTGGTTCAAGAGTTCTTTTCTCAGTTGGATTATCTGCCCCTTCATCTGTTTTTGGCTCAGGTGCCATCACTTCTTCCAACTGCTTCCCATTTCTCAATGTCACTGCTGAAATGTTCCCCTTAGGATTCTCCTCAGCACGTCCCGGGAGTTGGCCAGATTGCCTTGGTGAAGCAGCTACTTGCTGAGCCACTTGAGTCTCTAACAACTTGTGACTTTTGGCTAAGTTTTGCATCTCTCCTGTCTGGTGTTGGAGATTCCCAAACAAGGCTTGGACTGTAGTAAGCAATTGCTCCATCATTTTCTCCGTCCCATCACTCTGTTGTGCAGGGGGTACAACTGGAGCATGGTATTGAGGTCGTGGAGGGCCAGGTTGGAATCCAGAAGGTGGTCTTTCAGCGCCTTGGTTATTTGAATAGGAGAAATCGGGATGATCTCGAGCACGAGAATTATATTTGTTGTACCTTGGTACTCCACTGAAATTTCGATTCTTGTACATATCAGCATTTCTGTACATGTCCTTCATATATCTAATTAACCTCCTCAGCTTGTTCCTCTGCTTGGTGGGAATTATACAACTCACATGATGAAATGGAATGATCTGTCCCACTACAAAACTGACAAAGAATGATCGACTTTGATGATGTAGAACAAGCAGCTTGTGTAGATGGAGTCTTTGATAACAAATGACTCAAACGCTTCAACTTAGAAGAGAGAGCATCTAGCTTAGCATCCCTCATGGTTTCAACACCCATCTCAAACATACCAGCACTCTTCTTGGTGCTAGGTACAATGGATCTCCCAGTAGAGTATCTGCCACAGTTCTTTGCAGTCTTCTCAATAAATGCCCATGCCTCATCAACATTCTTCTCCATGAAAGTCCCACCAGATGAGGAATCAATCATAAACCTAGTAGCATCATCGAGACCTTTGTAGAAGACTTCAAGGAGATTCAGTTTTGGTTCTCCGTGATGAGGACAATCAAGTAGGAGGTCCTTGAACCGTTCCCATGCTTCATAGATATTTTCTCCTGTTTGCATCTGAAAAGCATAAATCTTCCTTCGCATTTCAGCTGTTTTATTCGGTGGGACGAACTTGTTTAAGAACTCAGAAGACAATGCATCCCATGATGTTATAGAACCTTCAGGAATAGCATTGTACCATGCCTTAGCTCTATCCCTCAAAGAAAAAGAGAATGCTCGCATCATAAGCTCATCCGGCTCAACTCCGTGAATTTTAACTGTTCCCATCAACTCCTTGTAGGTGGCCATGTGTTGATGAGGATTCTCATAAGGTAGGCCACCAAACTGATTTTGACGAATCATCTGAATCAAGGATGGTTTCAGCTCAAAATTATTGGGAGTCAAGTTCTGAAATACTACCCCAGGATTTGGAGTGTGTTGCGTCGAATCCATCCGTTGAGCAAGAGTAAGCGGACCAGCAGCATCTTGAAGAGCTAACTAATTTTGTAGTTGAGCACAAAGCTCATTAATCACTCGTGTACTTTCAGCTCTAGCGGCATCCAATTCAGCTTGGAGAATGCAACGTTGTACCCCATTTCTTTGACTTTGCGTTGTTCAGCAAGTCTCTTGTGAAAAGTCCTCTCAGGTTCAGAATCAAAAGACAGAAGCTCTTCGACTTTTCGGCCTTTTCGCATTCAACTTGCAAAATAGCTAAAACCAAAGCCAAAAAGAAACCAAATCAAAAATAACAAACCGACTTAGAAAAACTAATTGAAAGGAATCAACTAATACTAGCTTAAGTCCCCGGCAACGGCGCCAAAAACTTGATAGGCTTGAAACCTACTCCCACAAGTGTATGGGATCGGTTGTAGTATATCAAGGTGTCGAACTTAGGGACTATAGGAGTATTAATCAAATCTTTGCAACCAGTTGACTAAGCCAAAATAGTAGAGATCGAAATTGAGGTTTAGTGATATAACAAATAAAAACAAATAAAAACAAGCCAATGGAAATTTAAGGCAAGTATGGAGAAAACATTCTAGAATTTGGGATTACCAACCATGTGTCGTCGATAGACTTAAGATATTTTTCTCGCCCGAATGAATTTGATTCTGTTTGACGATAGGTTGTCTAAGTTCATCACTAATCTCCTCTCGGTCTCATAGCAAATTGTACCTAACCGGTTAACAATCACTCTCGTGTAAAGTTAAACTAAAGTTAGGTCCATTACGCTCTTAGAATCTAAGCAAGCTCATTCAAATGTCTCCTCTCGGTCTGAATTAGAACAAACAAACCTAGAATTTCTATGACAACCTATAAATCCTCAAGAGATCTTGAATCATGCTATTGTGTCACTCATAAGCAAACATCAATATCTCAGGTTCAATCCTATAGCTCCAATGATAACAATCACCTCTCGGTCTCATGCAATCATCTATTTTTCTATTAGGGCTATCTCCTCTCGGTCTCACCCCTTAATTGGATCTAATCGATTATCAATTAGGCTATACGCTCAATAGGATTAAATCAGACAAAAATCAAACTACATTCAAGCAATAGTAAGTATGGTCTATCTCAACATAGCGGAATCACCCCAACCCTAGAACGATCGAATTAGCTAAACATGATAACAGAAAAGAAATCAAAAGCAAAATAAGATGACATAGCAAAGAAGAGTAAGAGAAATACTTGATCTTCTATAGCAGAAATCGTCTTAAGCATCCAAGTTGCAATCCTTTATCACCCAACTAATCTAGGGTTCTCTCCCCAAAATCTGAGTGTTTTTCAGTCCTTTGCCCCCAAAAACGTAACTCCCCTAGAATCTGGAAATTACATCCCTTTTAATTAATCCAAAAAAAATCAAAGAAACAGCCGGAAATCCGAAAGGTCTGGCCGAATCTGGCACTGTCACGACTCGTGAAGAGTCTATCACGGGTTGTGACAGCCTGCAGAAGTCACAAAACACACGGGTTCACTCGTCACGACTCGTGAAGACCTACCACGAGTCGTGACAACTTGTTGTAGCTGAAAATTGCACAAACTCCCTTGCCCGCAAGTCGTGCTACATCGTCTTGAGCTCCTATGAGTGATTCACTTGATATGCTTGCTTCTTGTCTCATATTTCAGCTCATCTCTCGACCCCTTTTGCTTGTCTTTGATGACTTATTTTCACACGGAAGCGCCTCTAATCACCTCCTTATCCTTTAGCTCTTGAATCGGCTCCAAAACCGCTCAAAAGTACCTGAAATCATAACAAACTAGCGGTAGACACCGATTCCTCGAAATGGGAAACAAAGGGCTAAGAAATAGGTAGCATACTCTAGTAAAAACGCCCTAAAATCTACACAAGAGTTCCCAAAAACAATGTTAGAATAGACGCTATCAATCCTCCCCCTTCAAGAAGAGAGACCCCCACAGCCCAAGGGCCTGAAGCTGCGGTGGCACCCAGTGGACGAGCGTTGGGATGACCATTTAATTGTTCCAACTATTTATATATCATTCAGCGCACATAGAGCAGCGCTTGAGCCACACACTGTTTCGGCGGAGTACATGGGGTGGTACGGTGAGCACATCCATCCATTTGTTTTCAAAAGCTCAAGCCACCAGGTTCCGGAAGACATTGCTCCGCCAGTTGCCGTGTACGATCAGCGGGTATGTGTGAATAATACCAATGACCTTTCGTTTTCGTCGATTTGTTTAATAAAATGTTAGTTATCACCGTCATATTGTTTGAAATGCAGTGTATGGGGGTGTTGCTTCAGAGTCTGGATTTTGTGCTTGCTCGGGGTGACCCTTGGATTTCCAGTGATGAGATTCGGGAATACGTTGATGAAGCGTGGGGTGGAGAGTTGCCTTTGGCACATACTCGGGTTCGGGCATCTCAGTTTTTCCAATTTATGCCAGACGCCTGATGAGGGGCGTGGAAATGTAATATTCCTTGCGCCTAGTTGTTGTATCTGTATTGTCTTTCTTGGTAGTTGTTTTGTATTCTCGTTGCAAACAGTTTTTCTTGCGATTCCTTTACTCTGTTTTGGTATGGACATTGCAACTTAAAAAAACCTTGTACGTCTTGAGGATTTCTACATCTTTAATATTGCATGAGATTACAAAATGCATAGCTGCATCAATTCAAATACATTAAGTACGATCTGAGAAAATAAAATCATCACAACCTTGTACGTCTACTCCTGCTTTAGTGGACTTCCGTGTGGCGATAAAGTATTCCTTTTGGTGGAGTTTGTGAAGCGTTTGAGGCAGGTCCCTCCGTCCTTCTGCAGCGCTTCTCCGCAACTGGGCTCGTGAATTGTACACTTGACGAATGTCCGTCACACAGTCATGATCATCATAATTCATCCCGCGCAGCATATCCCGCGATCTTATCCCAATCACGGTATCACGACGAACCTGCCGATGTTGATCTGGGGTTAATCTACTGGCATAGGGATGTCCTAACATCACATCGTTAAGCTTGTGGTTATGCACACCGCATATAACCTTCATAGTCCAATTGTCAGCATCATTTTGACGACCCTCCAGCTCAAACAAGCATCCCAGCTTCGTCGTTCTCCCTCGCCTACTCACTACGGGAGGAAAATCCAAGTCGACATCTGGAATATCTCGACCCCCTCCGTACTTATCACACACTAGACGAAAGGTACCCAATCCACTCATTTTGTTCTTCCATGACCGAGTGATCACAAGTACCATGTTTTTAATATTCCCTACGTATCTAGCCCATGCCTTCATGTTTACTTGATTAGCCCAAAAACCATCGACTGTAAACATCGAACCATATTCTGTACCCACATCTAGAGGTTGGTTTTGTTCCTGCATAATGTCACTTATGTACTAAGAGCACTTTTAACGGGGATGCTTAAGTGAAAAAAAAGTATAAAATAATGTGGGTGGAGGTAGTTCGGATGCTTGTGTGATGCTAAAATAGGATCGATGCTTATGGGTTGCATTAATGGTTGTGTCAGATGGAATTTATTTTTTCTGAAAATTAAAGTACAAAAACGACGCCGTTTCCGCTCGCAAAGGAGCAATGCACTGCGTTTCACAAGAGAGGAGCTGACGCAAGCCCAGGGACAGGTGGCGCATGGGCAGAGGGGCATGGACGAACGACTGTGATTTAATTGAATGAACGGTCGAGATGCAATCTGACCGATTTGAAATAAATTCAAATAATGCTAATTTCGGTATGTAAAATGTAAAAAAAAAAATTAAAAATTACCATAATACTAGATTCATTTTTCTCTACACATAGACATCAAATTTGAATATGTTTCGACGTAATTTAAAAAAAATTATTTTGATATAATTATATTGTAATTTTGCTCGGTAAATTGGATCTTGGTCATTCGGTGTCCGATTGCCTATTATAATACCTTTCCGGATAGGGAATCGTGTCACGAATAAAACTCATGACTTTGCCGTGATCTACGGACTTTTTAAGCCATTTGGGGTTGTTTTAGAACTCAAATTAGGGTTTTACTATGTTCAAAACTCTGTGGCAATTTGCGAAACTTCATACCGAGTCCAATTAATTTATTTTTTTGGTCGTAACACACGTCATTGAATGTTTGGAGGATGTAAAAATGTGGTCAAGTCATTTTTGACATTCGTACGTTGTAATTTAGTTTATGTATTAGCTTTTGTGTAATTTTTTTTAATCAATGAATTTTCTATTTTATTTTAAATCTAAATTTTATAATTACATTTTAGTAATTAAATACTAATATAATATTATAATCATATTATAAACATGTTGGAAATAATTTTTATAGAAGGGTGTATTCGTAAATTGAATTGGTAAAAAAAGATGGATTGTAGGATGTTAGGGATGCTATTGTTAAACTGTAAAAAGTGAGAAAGGGATGCTATGCTGATGTGGCAGAGAGAGGTGAATAAAAAAATAGTAATTTTAGTATCTTGAATAGTAACTGATAAACATGGTCTAAGAACTTTTTCGCACACAATCTCACTATATGAAATTTTACAAAATATTATCAATAACGCTATATTATATGATGATTTCGGTTTACAAAACTATGCTTTATTATGTTTCGATTCAAACAACATATCCATTCAAACATAATTATATAAAGGTTCCCTCTATATAAACGTTCCGCTATAATATGATTCTATTCAAACTTAATTATATAAAATATTTCCGCTATATATATTTCCGCTATAATATGATTCTATTCAAACATAATTATATAAAGGTTCCGCTATATATAAACGATCTGCTGTAACAATATTAACTTACCTCGAGATTCTTCACGAGTTCCTCCGGATCACTATAGCTAAAAATTTCCTCCGATGTAAGAATATGGATTTTGAATCGAATTGCATTCTAATTTAACTCGGGCATTGCTTCTTTTATAGGCTTTCGAACTTACCTCGGGCATTGGATGCCGACTTGGGAGCTCGAGATCGGCAATATGTCCTGCCGACTTGGGAGCTCGAGATCGGCAATATGTCCTGCCGACTTGGGAGCTCGGCACCGGCAATAGTTCCTGCCGACTTGGGAGATCGGCACCGGCACCGTGCCGATGGCGATATGCGGCATTGCAGATAACAAAAAGGAATTTCAAAATACCCGGAACCTGCTATCTCGACGTTATCCCGACTCGTTTAGAATTTAATAAAATTTCTGAATCTAAAATAATGAACCTCAAAATAAATTCCAAATCTCGAAATAAGAAGGCGGAAATAAAATCCATCGGAATCAAATTTTCAAAACGATGTCGGAATCGTTCATAATGATTTTTAAACCGAAAGTGGTTCTCAGGGACGAGTTTTCTCCAATTTTATATCTTAGATATAAATTATTATACTTTTAATTAAAATAATATTTCGGTCTTTACATTCTATACACTATAATAAATGTATAAATTCATAATTTAATAAATAAAATTCTAATAACTTAATTAAATCAATAGACAACAACCAATTAACAAATAGGTAGGCATTGAAAGGGGTGAATGCATTTAATTTTACAGATTTTAACCATGTCTCTAAATTTAGAGGTTTTTCTCTCTCTCCTCCCATTTCTGTGTCTTATAGATTGTTTTACAAGAGCCGTTGAGATTAAAAATTCACATTTCTTCTAAAATTGTCATTTTTTTTTATTTTACGAGAGTTGTTGGGGATGCATTAATATGGCTGATTTCTTGTTTCATAAGCCTCTCTTTTTTGCCAAATCTATCTTGTATATCGAACCGATTTTTTAAAAAAAATTCTTAAAAAATCATCAAATACTCCGGCAAATTTGATGCAAATTTTCTACATGAATTATGGATCCGAAAAGGAGCTACAACATTGCTTATTAATTAATTAGGTTCACGGGGTCAACTTAGACAATAAAATACACATTTGCGTAGATCGTCTGCAACGCGAGGTCAAAACTACAACTCCTATGATTCCCTCGTTCATCAAACTATGGGTATTATTGTTATTAGAAAAGTTATTGTTATATAAGTATTTTAATCTTTATTTAAATAAAAAACTAGTACAATCCCCGCGCCATGGCGCGATTTTTTTATAAATAATATTTTGATATAGGTAAATCATAGACATTAAATTTAATTCAATATTTTTAATTAAACCCATTGATTAGTAAATGTGTTAAAAATAATAGAAAAAAATAGACCTGGTTTAAAGAGATAAAGAGAAAAATAAATAATAAATAGTAAAATATAAAAATTTTGAATTAATCCCATTGGTTAAAAAATGTAACATAAAATAATATTGGGTAATTAATATTAGAATATTTTTCAAAAAAATAATAATATTAGAAAATATAGTTACCATAATAAAATGATATTATATAAATAATATTTTCACAAAGAACATTGAACATGGAGAGGACATGTGGCATAAATTAATACTCCCTCCGTTCTAAAATATAAGACTTTTACTATTCACGCATGTTTTCTTAGGAGTATAAAAACTATATAAAATATCAATTTTTTTATAAATTTTTTTTATAATCTCATATTTCTTACTAATAAGTATGAGATTATTAAAAAAAATTAATAAAAAATTGATATTTTATATAGTTTTTATCATCCTAAAAAAACGTGCTTAAATAGTAAAAGTCTTATATTTTAGAACGGAGGGAGTATAGTATGTATATAACTATATATATATATAACTATTGGGCTTAACTCAAATTCATTTATAACTATATATATATATATATATATATATATATATATATATATATATATATATATATATATATGAATTTGAGTTAAGCCCAATAGTTATATTAGATTAAATTTAATGTTTTGAATTAAGCTCAATAGTTAGTAAGATTAAAAAAAATTAAAAGAAAAATAAGAAAAAAAGGAGAATTAAAAAAAAGGATTAAAAAGAAAAAAAGAAAATTATAATTGGTCAAAACCCCTCAAATCTCTCTAATGTTGACACCTCAGCATAAACTCTTCTAAGGGCTCGTTTGGTTCAATGTGGGAATTGAAATTCTCAGGAAGTTACTTCATGAGAATTGAATTCACGGGAAACCAAATTGATGGGAATTGTGAAAATGTGTTTGGTTGATTTTTTTTATTTTGGAGGATTAAAAGGGGAATTGAAATTTCCAAATGCAAAAGGGTGGAAGTTGAACTTACCTAGGGGAGACTAGGTAAGTGAACTTCCTCCAAATTGGAGGAATTTAACTTCCTGAGAATTTGAATTCCTGAGTTTTCATTTTTTTAAAATATAAACCAAACACAGATATTTCTCCAACTTCCTGTGAATTTCTACTTCCTGGGTTTTTGACATATCAACCAAACACACTCTAAATTAAGAGTTTACTAGTTTAGTACCTGTAACGGCCCAGAATTATGATTTCCGGGTTACGTTTCAAGGGATGAAAACCCTTGTTCGGATCTTGCAATCCAGGTACGGGTCGAGGTTTCAAAGACTATATTGAAAAATCCAATTCAACCGAAAGTAAAGCGGAAGCAAAACTAGGATACAAATGCCATGGCAAGCCGGGTCAAACCAAATCATAAGCAAGTGATTACCATTTTACCAAGTTAGAATGTTAGCTAGGTTTTTTTTTCGATTCGCCAAAGGGTTTCCCGTCACAGAAGCAAGGAGCAAACAAGATCTGCAGAAAATACCTTTAAAAAAAGAACGGGGAAAGGAGTCAGATCGAGCCACTCATGCGGGACCGACAGTCCTCGCTGAGGCCACATAGTATGTGCTATACCTAATAAAGATACTCTAATGCGGTACGAAAGTCAAGCACACTAGCATGCTCCTAGTTAATAATAATGTGCAGAAATACTGTAAAGGGCCCAAGACAATGCCAAATGGCATATCCCTCTCCTACCTCCACCCCCTTCCGATAGGGCGGAGACTGGCCAGCTCGTGAATGCATTCCATCATAATCGGGGGGCACGCATGCCTAACCCGCTCCACAATAAAGCCCGCAGGCATCTCATAATATAAGGAAGTTCATGACTCGATTGACTCAGGGTACCCGATGAGGCTGGGCTACCCTATGACCCTAGCAAAGACTCTAGGACTATCACAGATAACGGCCGTTCTGTTTCAAACGCAATAAGTAAGCAAATGCTCATTCAATTAGTGCAACCTAAACAAGATACTACATGGCATGCTTTTATGCATATGCAACACCTAACATAAAATGCAACAACATGCATGAATGTCCAACCTGAGTAAGCGCCTAGGGAACTTACCTGAAGATGCAGAACAGCAGGATAATACAAGCAAGGGCCCAAATGCAAGTCCAAAGCAATCCGAAAGCAATATACACCTATCATCAAGCCATTTCCATAAGCTACTGAACCAACATTCTCACACACACGAACCCGAGTTCTCAGTATCCTTAAAATCAATTGACGGTAAACCATTTTTCAAAACCTTTCCGATACGATCAACATCAACTAAAATCATTCTTCAAATCAAACTCATTGATAAAAGCATACTAACCATATTTTCCAAACTTCCTTCTCAAAACCGACATCATCAAACCAAGACAAAGAGTCTCGACATTAAATATTTAAACCTTCAAACCAATTTCTCAAATTCATATTATAATGATACTTCCGGCATCTCGGTTTCAAAGCCACAAATCCTTAGGGAGATATTTCCGAAACTTGAAAACCCTTTCTAATTAAATTACCAAACAATACTTACTAAAATATGATACCAAATTTAAATCCTCCTTGCAAATCATATTTATAGATCAAAATCAATAAGTCATTTTATAATTCCTAAATTCTCATATTAAAACATCACAAAATACATCTTCCAATTAATATCACTTTTAAACACTTTAAAAATAATTAATAATAATGATAATAATTCCAAAATAATAATAAATAAACTCAGGATATATTTCATAATAATATTATGATAATCATTTCAGAAATAGTTTTGATAACTATAACATATATCGGATATGTATAACATGAGTAGCAAATCTAACAACAACAATATATATAACCAATATACAACAGCAATAACAACCCAACAGAAACCAGGCCCAACCCAAAATCTGAAGAAATGACCCGGATCCAAGAAAAGAGGGAAATATCCAACCCGGCCCAGCCCAGAAAAGAAAAGAAAGAGGGGATCCGAATCTGAAAGAAATGGGGGAACCCGGATCCGGAAATAAAATAGGCCCAAGATTTAACCCATACCCGGATCCAATATACTCAGCCCAACACAAAACCCATCTGATTCAGAACATTGAACCGGTCCAAAGAAAGGAAATTTAGAAACCAAACCCGGACACTGTTCACGCATCCCTCCCAAAACGCTGTTCGATTCAAGGGGAAAGGAAAGAGGAAGGAGAGGCTGCCGGCGACAGCTGCTGGCTCCGACGTCCCAATTCGACATACAGGGACACAGAAACGAACAGAGAAAGGAGAAAGAGAGAGAGAAAGAGGTTCTCACCGAGGGAATCGAGTTCGCCGGAAAACGTCGTCGGAGCGCGATTTGGGATTCGTCGGAGTCGGAATCGCCGGTCATGGCCTAGGACGTTTGAACGAGGGTTAAAGGTGAGCCTTTTCGTGGTTTCAAGTACGAATGCGGAGATCGAAAGCTTACCGAGGCCAAATCGAAACAAGGAAGCGGAAGCCTGTGGTGGTGCTCCTGGCGGCGTTCCTGAGCTCGGCCTTCGTCTCGATCGTCGGATATCGACTGCTTCTGCTTGGAAACGGGGGAGGAGGAAGAGGCTGCTCGTACCGGGCTCGTGCAAGGAGGAGATGGAGGCTCCCTCTCCTCTCGGTGGAACAGAGGACAAATGCTCCTCGGCGGTACTCGGAATTGGAGGGAGATGGATGCGTTGCTGGGAGCTCTCGATGGGGAATGGGGGTGCTGCGTATTTCAGAGAAGGAGGAGTGCTGTAGAAATCAAAACAAAAGCAAGGGAAGGCTGCAGCAAAACACAATTGTTGAGCTGTTGGATAAGATCAAAGAAAGGAGACAAAAGAGGTGAGCTGTTTGGGTCTTTGGTAAATGGCGTGGGAGGAGGCCTGAAATGGTGCAGGTATTTGTTTGACATTTTGCTTAAAATGGAGAGAGAGAGATAGGTGGAAAGAGGAGAGTTTACCCAGAATTAGTTGATTTCATCTTGTTGAATTCAGAATGGGGAAAAGAGTGCAGAGGGGGGGGTGACGAAAGGAGTGATCTCAAATAAAATTCAAATTCAATACATGAGAAATTAAATCCCAAAACCCGCTCTCTTGATCTAATTCCGACTCGATCAAAATAACGCTTTAAAATTTTAAAGATGTCGACATCCCAAAGTTTATTTCAAATCCCAAGGTAAAATGACGGAATTGTCCTTCAAGGTTCAAAATCAGGCCAGAATCCGCTTGAAGAATACGATTTTTAAGGTGAAGATGGGGGATTTTCAAATATCCGATTATTATTTTTTTTTTTTTTTACCTAAATCCTTTTTATTTTATTATTTATTAGAATTTTTTATTTAAAATCCGAGCCTTTACAGTACCCGCACTTTTGTGCGGTCTATTTTTTAAATTAATACATTTAATATTAAAAAATGTATAAAAAAATTTGTAAGTAAAATTTAACTCTAAATGCCCCTTACATCTAAATATTGTTAATTATTATATAGATAGAGTAGTACTACGTATATAACTACTTTAGATTTTAAAATTGAAAAAAAAAAGATAATTAGTTCTTGTTATGGTTGAATTTAGATATTCATAGGATAGATACCTAATTGTTTGCCGATTTGTTTGTTGATTTTCCGATAATAAATTTTTATTTATTGTAACGGCCCGGGATTATGATTCCCGGGTTACGTTTCGAGGGATGAAACCCCCTCGTCAAGATCTTGCGCCCCGAGTACAGGTTGAAGGTTTGAAATTCTACTCTAACGTTTTCAAGTGGGAATTCACACCCAAAATTCGAAGGGATCGTTGGAATCCCCGGAGAAGTCCCCTGTACCTGTCATAAGTCTAAGCGTGGAAAACCAAAGGTCACACAAATAGCGGAAGTAAAGCATAATACAAAGGGGTGCCACGGTAGAGCCGGGTCAAAATATGATCAACCATTCAAATTCGAGCCGTAATTAAATTGGTGAAGTTGGAATCTCAACTCTCTCTTTCCGCCATGTTAGACCCAGCGATCATGGACTCAAATCAGCATCAATAGTAGTAAGCATAACGGATACCTAAAAAATTTGATATAGGGCGGGATCAGATCGATGCCCACTATAGCTTTGCATCCCAACCCTAAGCACACATATACGCTATACCTAATAAAGATGCTTCTAGATGCGTGGCGGGGTATTAACACACTAACATGCTCTTAAGATTAAGTACATAATAATAGTAAGGCATTAGCATAGAATACCAAGTGGTATATCCCTCTCCTACCTCCACCCCCTTCCGATAGGGCGGAGACTGGCCAGCTCGTGAATGCATTCCATCATAATCGGGCGGCACGCATGCCTAACCCGCTCCACAATAAAGCCCGCAGGCATCTCATAATATAAGGAAGTTAATGACTCAATTGACTTAGGACGGGACCTGATGAGACTAGGTCGTCCTATGACCCTAGCAATGACTCTAGTTACTTCACAGATAACGACCGCTCTGTTTACATACACATAAAGAAATAGAATACTCAACGGTCGATGCAATCTAGCATGGTACTACATGGCATGCTGATCATGAATGAAAGCACCTAGTATATCATGCACCTAAAGCAGGGAATAGCTCTATTCAATCTGAGTAAGCTCCGAAGAGACTTACCTGGTACCGCAGAACAGCAAAAGCAATCAACCAGGCAATATGAAATCTGGCACGTCACAGATGGTCACCTAACAAGTATAAGCGCATGAATGAGTCTATCTCTAAGGCACACACGCATAGAATTATCACACACACAACTTCACAACTTAACACAATAACCGTTATATCATCATTTTCATCGTCTTAACTTCATCTCGTAACATATTCATTATAATTCTCCAATTCATCAACTTAAGATAATTCCAATTCATACTTAGCAAATTTGCATGCTATCATCTCACAATCTTACTTAGCATATAATTGTATATTTTCAACATAATCATAAAATATTTAACCTCGCATAATAAATCACCACAATATTATATTTTTAATCTCAATAATATTACATAACCCCATTTTCTTTTAAACACGTTTATAAAATATTTTCTAATTCCTTAAAATCTCAATCATTTTCATTAAATCAAAACATCCCCTTTTTAAATTACCAACCCAACCTTATTTTATTTTAATTTACCAAAACCACCCTCTTATTTTACAAAAACCCCAACCGGCCCCTCTTGTTTTAAATCCTCCAAAACCGAGCTCATTTGTTAAGAAAAGGCCCAAAGATTTTCTTGTTAAAACACCACATGTTTGACCCAAAAAGATAGGCCCAATAATTTGATTCTTTGAAGAATGAATTTAGGCCCAAAATGTTACCCATTTACATCTCATTTAGAAAAGCAACGAAGCTGAGGTTATATAAAAGGATGGGGCCCAGGGAGGATGTGGCGGCTGAGGTGGCAATTAAAAAGGGGGGTCCACATCTCCTCTTCTTCCTCCCAACTGCGTGAATGAAAGAACAGAGGGAGCGGGAGGCCAGCTGCGTTCCACCGGAGAAGAAGAAGAGGAGGAGCGGGGAGGCTCGCCGGCGGCGGCCTCTCTCCGGCTACTCCGCCCGCCACCCACACACACACTCGGACAGGAAGGAAAGGATGAATGAGGAAAAAGGGGCTCACCGAGGGGCCTTCGACGCCGGAAAGCTCGGAGCTTCAGGGAGGCGCGTTTGGCTGCGTCGAGGGCGATCTCTTGCCGGAATCCGCCTAGAAAGGTGAGAAGGAGGATAAAGGTGGGAGCTTTGCTCGATTTGAAGGTGGAAGAGAGAGCGAAACGGGGTCTTACCGAGGCGATATGGGAAAACAGGTGCGGGGGAGACGGTGGCGGCGCCGGCGGTTCCGGGAGGTGGTGCTTCTGCTTCTGGGTGGATCGAGGGTGAAGTTGAGGCCGCTGCTTCTTCTGTTTTGAAGGAGTGAAGGAGGAGCAAGGTGGGTGGCGTGGTGTTCCTCGGCTCGGCAAAACAGGGCCGGGAGAAGGGAGCTGTGGGCGGCGCTGGTGGTCGGCGACGGGAATGGGTGGTGCAGCGGTGACAGAGGTGCAGGTGAGGAGGGGATGTGGGCGGCGACAATGGAGGATGAAGAGGCCTCCGCTCTTCGGCGATTCCTCCAAGGGAGAAAGAAAGGGCTGTGTTTGGTGTCTTGTATTTGCGTGGAAAGATTCAGATTTTATGGACAAGTTTTGGGTTTCCTTGAGTCCTGTACCAATTGGACAAAGCATGGGAGCCTCATCTCCGTACTTGATAAGTCAAGCAAGGTAAGAAAAGGAGTGTATGCGTGTGTTGGGTTAATTAGGAAAAGATTGAAAGAGATGGGAAATTTTAAAATTAAATCTCAAATTGTGGGATCTAAGGTTGAATTTGGATAAGGATGTGAGAAAGATGACGGAATTGGGTTCTCGAGTCGGAAATTTAAATTTCCGCCGATTGGTCCTTCAAATCCCGAAATGAAATACAGATTCGATCTTTAAATTAGAAAATTTTGGGCAGAATTTGTTTCAATTTCATTTTTAATTTCCTTTTTCGAAGTTTAATATTTAAAAAAAAATCCGAGCCTTTACATTTATAATCATATGTATTCTTTTCACTGATCAAATTTGACCTAGATAACAATTAATATTCTTTTCACTTTTTAACCATAACCATATTTGACATAGATATCATATGGATCAATTATTATAATAATATTTTAATAAATTCGGGATAATTCATAGGAATTAATTGTGAGATTTTGATTTTGTGGTTTGTTAATAATTAAGTAAATATTTTTATTATTTATATTAATTAAGAAAATCAAATTAATTAATTAGTTATAACCAGTTAAACATATACTAACGGAGAAGGTGCCACATGGTTAAGATGACTTCTCATTTAATATTATATATTGATATTCCATAGGATTCGCATGATGTTTAGTTTTTGTACGTGGTAGTAACTCCTCCAAGTAATGAAATTTTCGATTGTTACCATCAAAGTTTTCATCGCCTGAAAAAAAAAAGATGAATTATTGTAATGTTTGATAATAAAAAAATCATATTAGCTAATATATTTTATTTTAGCAAATATATATGACATATCCTAATTAATCTAAAATTAAATCAATATCTTAATTGACATCCCTTATTCCGTTTTCCAACGATAATAAAAAAAATTCTACTAATTAACAAATTCTACTAATTAACAAATCTTAACAATTAATAATAAATCCTACTAATTAACAAAAAAAAAAGATAATTTAACAAAAAAAATCTAACAAATCTTAACAAATCCAACTAATTAACAATTCTTACTAATTAATTAATTAATATATATATATATATAGAATAACTATCTAGTGCCTTTGCCTCTTTCAATGCATCCGTGAGAACAATCCTAAGCCATTAGATTAAAATTGAATTAAGGATTAGGACTAGAAGTTCAAATGGTAAAACTAAAAGGAGAAATTTGAGGAAAATAAAAAGATTAAAAATAAATTGCCTTTTATATATCCATTAATTACAATGACAAATTGACGGTAGTTTTAACTAGAAACGCGTAGAATATTAATGAATATGAATATTCATTTGAATAAATATTCATTTGAATACATATTCATTTGAATAAATATTCATTTGAATAAATTCTACTTATTCATATGAATAAATATTCATTTGAATAAACTCTACTTATTCAAATAAATACATATTCATTTGAATAAACTCTACTTATTCGTTAGAATAAATATTTATTTGAATAAACTCTACTTGTTCGTATGAATACATCTTTAGGTATTCATCTAAATACATATTCATTTTGAATACATATTCATTACAGGAAACCCACGTTATTCAAATCTACCGTTTGTGTTTACAGGAAACCCACGTTGGAATGGTTGAAGGAGAGAAAGATGGGATATGGAGAGAGAAACTAATTATATTTTTTTTTAATTATTTTAATTCTTTCATTCAAATCTAACCATTCACATCGTCCTCATCCGACGGTTCATACACGGTCTCACGAATGCATTCTAAGGGGTGAATGCATGTGAAAGCTCCCCTATATATATATATATATATATATATATATATATAGAGAGAGAGAGAGAGAGAGAGAGAGAGAGAGAGAGAGAGAGAGAGTGAGTAACTTGTGCACAAGGCTTAGGATGTGCATTGTGCACAAAATATTATTCGGTGAAATGTGAAACATTATTCAGTGAAATTTGAAGGATTATTCGGTGAAATGTGAGTATTGTTTAGGGGAATGTGAAACATTATTTGGTGAAATTTGAGGCATTCTATATAAATTGTAACTATTGTTTAGGGAATTGAGGTTTCTTTTATTTGAAATGGATAAATAAAAAAACTAAACATTATTCGGTAGAATGTTATAAATTATTCAGTAGAATTGGGACGTTTTCATCTGAACTGAACGGAAAAAAATATATAACAGTGTTCGGTAGAATGTTTCACATTTCACCGAATAATGCTTAAAATTTCACCGAATAATGTTTCACATTTCACCGAATAATATTTGTGCACAATGCACACCCTAAGAGGTGTGCACTCTGGAACCACTCCCTATATATATATATATAAGACGAGATTTTCTAACTAACAAATCTTAACAATTAATAACAAATCCTATTTTTTTTTAAAAAAAATCCTACTTTAAAGGAGAAGCCGCCACATGGGTTAGGCGACTTCTCCTTTAGTATTATAAATTGATATAGATATCATTATAATTATTAGTAGATTATTAGTTATAATTTTTAAGAAAATTAAAAAATAGAATAACAATAAAAAATTAATCTGTACTAATATATATTTGTAGGTTTTATAATTTTTAAGAAAATTAAAAAATAGAATAACAATAAAAAATTAATCTGTACTAATATATATTTGTAGGTTTTCTTTAAAAATTGTGGAAGAAATTAATTAAAGTGAAATATTTTGGTAAATAGATTAACTATATTTTTTGTATGTTCTTCTATGACAAGTAGGACTTACCCTAATTGAAATCGAGAGGGATAACCTTAATGTGATTAAATCATTCAAGGATGAAAAGTCGTGAATAAAAATCAAAAGCTGTGAAAAAACTTGAGTAAGTGGTTATTGAAAAGTTTCGATTTCAAAAGCAAATAAAACTAAAATCTTATATTTATTTTATTTAAAAATATATAGTATCAATAAAAAAAACATGTCCAAAGACTAAAATCGGAACAAACATCATCTAGGCATCTTTGACTCGTAATCCTTCCACCGACAAGAGAAGGAGGTTGTCACTACTCAGTAAAGCCAACATTACGCAATGCCCTCCACTTTAGGAGGCATGTGACCCAAAGCCTTCGCCCAAGCCACATGGCTCAACTCCCTACTTGGAGAGGGCGAGCCAGTGAACACCACCAAAGAGGCAAAGACCCAACCTAGTTAGGCAAGTAGGACCCTATCCCACTATCTTAATATCCCCGCTTAGGTTACAAGCTCACACTACCAAGCTCGACACTTGAATATGACCACTCCCTATTTACCAAAATAAAGCACAAACAACTTTTTTATAAAATAAAATAAAATTTTAAGAGCACAAAGATCATCTTTAGAGTGGCGGTAACTTCGTTTTAACGCCACCGGTATACTTTTCTTATTTTTAAATAAAATCCTATTGGGCTCCAACCTGGGTCTGGTAGAAAGTTATGGGCCAAAAAGCCCAAACTATTGGGCTTATATCTAAAATTGGCCTATAGACATTTGTCCGATTTCTGTTGTCGCCTCTCTCCCGTCTCCTCTCTCTCTCTCTTACCTCTGGAGCTTTAGGAAATCGACAGAGTCTCTCTCTCTGGCGAGTGATCGTGCAGCCGGAGAAATCTCCGATCCCTAAAAATCACAATTCCGAGAATTTCCATCTACCAGGCGTTGGATTGGTTGAAGAATGTACCAATGGAGGAAATTCGAGTTCTTCGAAGAGAAGTACGGTGGAAAGCGCAAAATCCCGGAGGAGATCAAGGGGGAGATCAACTGTTCTTCTAGTGGCCGAGGCAAAGTCGCCGTTGGATGCGACGATGGAACCGTTAGCCTATTCGATCGCGGTCTTAAGTTCAATTACGACTTCTCGGCCCACTCTCGCTCGGTTCTCTTTCTCCAGCAGCTCAAGGTCAATCTCTCTCCCTTTCTCTCCCCATTTTTTCTCTGATGAATCGGAATGAATGTGGTTTGGTGTGATTTTGTGTTTGATTGCGCGGAAATCCGGAGACTTTGGAAAGGGGAAAGATTAAGATTGGTTTTTCAGGATGTGTGGTGGTATGTGGGCTTCTGCTTATAATTTGGAACTGATGGAGTAGGGAGTTGATGGCTCTGAATCATGGAAGATAATTGTTTGGAAGGCAATTGTATGAAGCTTTTGCTGTTTGTGAGCCTGTGTATAGAACGGTTTTCAGTTGCACTATCCAACCAGAAATCATCTACTTAGACCAAAGAAAACATTGTTCTTTTTTATTGACAGTTCGAGTGATGTTCCTTTTGATGCACTGTTTTTCCCCTGTTTTATTTGCCACGGCCCTCAGTCTTTAAGTTTCAGAATTTACTTTCACATAGTATTCGCCATTTTGATTGTTACACTGTGTGTGATATCTTTTACCACTTTGGAGATATGATCTATAGTGCCTCAGTGGTTGAAATAGCTTTCATTATCAACCGTGCAATCAGTATACAATTTGCTGGGAGAAAATAGCTGAACTAAAAGATCCTAATCCAGGCTCTTCATACCTGCCCTTAAATGGTGCTTCAAATAATTGCACTTGAGGTTTTTTTAAGTTTATGTTGTTGTGGGAAACTAGTGACTAACAGTCACCAGGATTGGAAGGAAAAATCAGTTAGCACATGTAGAACTTTAATGTCTTTTATTATTTATTTGCTGCTTCGATCCCGCTGTATAGCGGGATCTACTGGGATGTTGTTGTTGTTGTTGTTGTTGTTGTTGTTGCTTCGAACCTTTCTTGATTAACTTGATTTGAACTTTTTAACCAAAATTTTTTATTCTGACTTGAGGGAATGCTGTTATTTTCTTTACTGAACAGCAACGCAATTTTCTTATTACCATTGGCGAAGATGAGCAAATGTCTCCACAAATATCACCCACTTGCCTGAAAGTGTTTGATCTTGATAAGACACAGTCAGAAAGTACAAGCAGAACAATCCCTGAATGCATACAGACGTTGCGTGTATTTACCAACCAGTTTCCAGAAGCGAAGGTACTGCGTTATACTTTTGTACATCCAGATGGATGTTTTACTTTACATATCTGGACAAACAGCTTCTGTTATCTTTTCAGGTAACATCGTTTTTGGTTCTAGAGGAATCCCCGCCAATATTACTCATAGCCATAGGATTGGACAATGGTAGCATTTACTGTATTAAAGGAGATATTGCGCGCGAGAGAATTACCCGTTTTCAGCTTCAGGTGGATATTGCTTCAGACAAGAGTCTTTGTGCCATTACAGGCCTAGGGTTCAGTGTTGATGGCCAAGCTCTTCAATTGTTTGCAGTAACCCCATCCTCTGTCAGCTTGTTCAACTTACAACACCAACCATTCAGAAAGGAAACGTTGGATCATATTGGATGCCATGTTAATGGTGTTGCAATGAGTGATCGCTCGGTATGCTGTTGAAATTATCACCACTCTTTTCCTGTATGATAAAATGGAATTTTACATGCATTTTTAGTTATCAAACTTAAACGAGGTTGGCCTATTGTCAGGAACTAATAATTGGGCGGCCTGAAGCTGTCTATTTCTATGAAGATGACGGCCGTGGTCCTTGTTGGGCGTTTGAGGGAGAGAAGAAATTTGTTGGTTGGTTCCGAGGATATCTGTTATGTGTAGTTGCAGATCAAAGAAATGGAAAAAATACTTTCAATGTTTATGACTTAAAGAACCGCTTAATTGCACACAGTATGGTGGTTGATGAAGTATCACATGTGCTCTGTGAATGGGGTAATATAATTCTTCTCATGAGTGATAAGTCAGCTCTCTGTGTTGGAGAGAAGGACATGGAGAGCAAGCTAGATTTACTTTTCAAGAAGAATCTCTACACTGTAGCTATCAATCTTGTTCAAAGTCAGCAAGCAGATGCGGCTGCTACTGCTGAAGTCTTGAGAAAATATGGTGATCATTTATATGGTAAGCAAGACTATGATGAGGCAATGGCCCAATACATCCTCACCATTGGTTACCTTGAACCTTCATATGTGATCCAAAAGTTTCTGGATGCCCAAAGAATCCATAACTTGACTAATTACTTGGAGAAACTACATGAGAAGGGTGTTGCTTACAAGGACCATACTACTCTTTTGTTGAATTGTTACACCAAATTGAAAGATGTTGAAAAGCTCAACTTCTTCATCAGAAGTGATGGAGGTGGGGAGCATAAGTTTGATGTTGAAACTGTTATCAGGGTCTGCCGTGCTGCTAATTATCATGAGCATGCAATGTTTGTTGCCAAAAAGGCCGGCAGGCATGAGCTTTACCTGAAGATTCTGCTTGAAGATCTTGGAAGATATGACGAAGCTCTACAGTATATTTCCAGCCTAGAACCAAACCAAGCTGGGATGACAGTAAAGGAGTATGGAAAAATTCTCGTAGAACATAAGCCAGAAGAGACTATCCGTATACTTCTGAAGTTGTGCACAGAGGAGGATAAACCTGCAAAAAGAGGTTCTTTAACAGTTTTGCCATCCCCTGTTGATTTTCTCAACATTTTTGTGCATCATCCAGAATCCTTAATGACATTTTTTGAGGGATACATTGAGAAGGTACAGGAATCTCCTGCTCAGGTGGAAATTCACAACACGCTCTTGGAGTTATATCTGTCAAATGATTTGGCCTTCCCCTCAATGAGTACCTCAAATGGCTATCATAGTGAATCAGCAAGCAGGTCAATGGGAGCCTCTGTGTCAAATGGAAAATTAATTGCTGATGAGGCGGATTGTGCTAAAAGACACGAGAAGGGATTGCAGTTGCTTAGAAATGCATGGCCTTCCGACCAGGAGCAGCCCCAATATGATATTGATCTTGCCATAATCCTATGTGAAATGAATACCTTTAAGGATGGACTTCTATTTTTATACGAGAAAATGAAACTCTACAAGGAGGTTATTGCTTGCTACATGCAAGCCCATGACCATGAGGGTTTGATTGCGTGTTGCAAGAGGCTAGGTGATTCTGGTAAGGGTGGAGACGCCTCACTTTGGGCAGATCTGCTTAAATATTTTGGTGAACTTGGAGAAGATTGCTCCAAAGAAGTGAAGGAAGTTTTGACCTACATTGAAAGGGACGACATTTTGCCTCCCATTGTTGTTCTTCAAACCTTGTCTCAAAATCCATGCCTCACTTTGTCTGTCATTAAGGATTACATTGCCCGGAAGCTTGAGCAGGAGTCCAGGTTGATTGAGGATGACAGACGGGCCATTGATAAGTATCAGGTAGAGTGTCTATGTCATAATTCTTCTTTAGTTTCAGCTCTATGGCTGTTTAAATTGTTTTTTACTTGTTCTTTGGCACTTTGGAAGTGATGCAACTTTTTAATCATTTTAGACAAATTTACTGAATTTGCTTTAATCCAAAATATTTTTCCAATCCAAGCAAACATACAACTTTTGTTATCAATATAAGATTGATGGAAATAAAACTTTTCAATTTTAATGGGCCGTCCAAAACTAAAACCTACTCTTCCCTCCCTGTGAGCACATCAGCTGCATGAGTTCTTTGCAATTCATCAGCTCTACCCCAATGCCATATCTTCTATAGGATTCAAAAGTACATGATCATGTCTAATAGTTTCTCGTAAGCCTTCAACACATCTTATTTTTTGGCCAAGGTATATTTCCATAACCTTTTACAGATACATGATACATGTAAAGGTCACATTTTTCATGTGAGATTTTCAGATCAGGCTTTATCTCAGATATTTATCTCTGCACGCGTGACCCTTACCTGCATCAAGGCCCAAGACCACGAGTAAACTTTAGTGAAGAAAGAATTCATTTCAAATGGATTCATGTCTTTGGGATATAGAAAACTCTTCTTTATGCATCTAACTGCTTTACCTTGCTGCAGTTATTCTGCAAGTTTGATCAATATTTTCAAAATACATGCTCTTAAAGATTAATAACTTTTGTCTACTGAAGTAGTACTTTCCATTCAAATTATTGCTCCAATGTTCCATGTCCTCTTCTGTACCAGGTTTGTTACTTTTGTGCCAAGAACAATAGTTTATGATAGCATCACAAACCATAGCATGTTTTCTTGAATCGACCAAATTTAACGGTGACCATATCAAAAGGAAGCTAAAACAAATTTTTAGGACTAATGCTGTAGTAATTTATGCCCCCAAAAGGATTATTTCTTTCATTAGAATTCCTCACTTAGGCAAGAACGCTGCAGTAATTGTACACGAGATTGATTATGTTCTCTGTGCAGGAAGAGACATCGGCAATGAGAAAAGAAATTCAGGAGATGAGGACGAATGCAAGAATCTTTCAGCTAAGCAAGTGCACTGCATGCACGTTCACTCTTGACCTTCCAGCAGTCCATTTCATGTGCATGCACTCATTTCACCAGCGATGCCTTGGTGACAACGAGAAGGAGTGCCCAGAATGCGCTCCTGAGTACAGATCCGTCTTGGAGATGAAGCGTAGTTTGGAGCAAAACTCCAAAGACCAAAACCAATTCTTTCAGAAAGTCAAGAATTCAAAAGATGGGTTTTCCGTGATTGCTGAGTATTTTGGCAAGGGGATCATTAGCAAGACTAAACCTGTAGAAAACGCTGCACCTGAGGGAACTGATTGAGGCTGTTTTTTTATCTGCCTTTATGAAATGTTTGTTTGTTCAGTTCCTACGTATTTGAAGAAGGATCAAATTGAACTGGGTGCTATTCCAGGGTTCTGGTGGCTCTACCAAGACATCAAGAACCGGGTACAGCAAAGAATGTGTTCAACATAGAAGTTACAGTCATTTGAGACCTGAACCCTCCAACCAAGTGTTGAAGCACAGTATTGCCTTGATCCTTAGTGTGTAATTGTTTGCTTATCTTCCCCATTTCCCAACCCCAGAAACAACGAAAAACAGGTATTGATGAAATTGCATTAGAGTGTTGAAGGCGTGTAATTTTGGTGGTAATGTACTACTGATGTCTTTTATTTATCTCGAATTTTACCTGGGTACGTTGTATTTTCACCTGTAGTTTGTTTTCGGTTGCTTTTGGTATAAAAGAGATTTTGAGTTCAGAATCCTGTTGAAAAGAGAGGTTTTGGAAATGGAGAGTAGTCCTCTTTTATAGTTGATACATAAGCATTCTAACGTTTATTATACATGTAAGATCATTCTAGCTCCTCGTCGAGCTTGATGGATAAGTTGTGGTAGACAGGTGGCAGTGATGGCACACAGACACCGCAGGCGTCTCAAAATGTCAGAGCTGCACTGATGCCATGGCACTTGATCAGGTTAGTTGTGTTGCATAGATTCGGCCTGACCACCTTGGCATTGTTTATGACCAGGCTTGATCTCCCACTGTTGGTAAATGAAAGGACCCTGCCGGATGCACTGGAGGGTACGAGAGTTCCTGAGGGGAACCGGAGGAGGTTTCCGAATGGCAGAGCCGAGGGGATGGTGTGGCTGAGGACGAACTCCTGGAGATGCTCAGCACCAACAGCTACTTCTGACAGTTCCCGGTCATCAGGTACCAAGAATGTGATATCCCCATTCTTAAGAGGGATGGAGCTGGTGTTGAGAAGCTTGAGGAGGATGACGAATCCGAAGTAGTACTTACTTCTCATGTCGTCCATGGCCAAGAGCAGCTCGGTCTGGTTGATTGGAGCTGTTTCCTGGGAGGCCGCGACTGCAATGAGTGCGAGGAGGATGAGGACTCGGGTGGCCATGGTTGATTTCTCTGAGATGGGGAGAATGCGGAATGTAGCGAGTGTATGTATTGTGTTGCGAAAATGCAACGCTTGCCGGGTTTTTGATGGGAGGTTGGTTGATTGAGTAGATAACCCACGAAGAAAATGGTAAGAGTTCGTTGGTTTGTTGATCACCTTGAAAGGTTTAATGCAGGGAGTGTGTGTGTGGTAGTGTTAGGGCTTTTTGCGTGATGAAACTATATGAATGTTTTAAATTGGGTTTTTAAGTGGATCACCCAATTTGGTTATGGAGATTAAATTTAACAGGTACGAAAAACGAGTTTATAATCTAGTTGAAATTAAAAAAAAAACATTATTTTTAAATTATAAAATTTGTAAATCAAAAGTTATAGAACTTGTTGGGAAAAAAGCAATCCAGATTTATAACTTGTATTAGAAGAACTAGTACGATTCCCGCGCCATGGCGCGTTTTTTTAAAATTGAAATATTATATATAAAAATATTAATAAATATTAAGATAAAAATCATAAAAAAAACTTTATAACAAATATATCTTATAATTATCTCATAAAATTATTTTTTAAAAATCTTATGTAAAGTATAATACATAAATATAGATATTTTAAATTACTCAGTGACAAAACCGAAAAAGAAAAAGTATATCGCCCCCCACGTCCCCATGGGGGGAATGCTCTGGATTTCCTCCTATGGAAAGTGGGTAACACGGACTTACCTGAAGCTATCTTCCCCCCCCAATCTATCACCCGATCAGAGTGATAGAGAAAGGGGAAAAGACCTTTACCTGAGCCGCATTACCTTAGAGGAAATAATGACGGTCTTACCCGCTACCTGAGATCCTCACAATTCATGGGAATCCCACGACCGGAGCCACCGAGTCTTTCGAAGAGACTCGCATCTTTACTTATCCGGGTTCATCAAATGACCCAATGGTAAAGGAGATACGCTCGTCTAATGCAGTAGAAATTGAGGGTGGAATAAATCCATGCGCTCCCTTGCTCCTTGGACTGATGTCCGACTACCTGTCCCGATTTAGTTGTCGTTTCTCTCTCTTAAGGCGTCCGCGAACGGGTGATCGGGGAATAAGTCAGAATGAGAGCCTTGGCGTGGCTATTTCCCTCTTAATCCCTTCTGGAGTTAGCGTCTCCTCTGTTGTTTTCCAAAAAGTCCTTTTCTTTAACCCCCTTTCTGCCTTTTATAATACATCTCTTCGTCTATCAAACAGGGGAGAAGTTCCACTCTTTCGGCCATTTGTTGATGTTGCATCGCCACGTGTCTAGGGGAGGAGATGCACTTGGATGGGGGGCATGAGCGCCACCTGTCCCTTTGTGCGCCACCTGTCCCATTTGTGCATGCCTTCCTCGTCCGCGGATCATAGGCTGTTATACTTGTTCTTTGGAGTTTATTTCCGTTAACCTTTTGAGCCCTCTTTAATTGTTTCTTTAATTTCGTTATCTTTTGGGCGTCATCACAGCTCCTCGAGCCGTGGGGGAACCGGATAGGTTTTTTCGCGGTTCGAAAACCTCCTCCATAATTTGTAGTTCTTTTAGGGCGAAGAGGTAAGGAAGAGAGGAACGTTGGGCTTCCCTGGGCCCAAATGGGCTTTTATGGGCCGGTAATTTTCGGCCCATTCGTTTGATTGATGGGGGCCGTGCTTTTGACACGTGGCCTGGGATAGAAGGTGAAACGCCTTGGATCATGGTGCCTATAAATAGGGGTTCTGATTACTCTTTTATTTTTACCGTTCATAGTTTTTACAACCCTTCAATTCGGACATCTTCGAGGTAAATCTTAACCTTATTTTCTTTTCTTTCCGCGTCTTAGTTTTTGTTTTGATTTTAGTCTTCTGTTCCCCCCCTTTCTTCTCTCGGGCCGCGGTTAGTGCGCGGGCAATCGTCTGGGCTTACATTGGCTACCGCTGGTCCTTAGGCCTATTTCTTCCTTGCTACTTCTCTCTCACCCGGCTCGGCTATCTTCATCATGTCGACCTCCCCAAGTAGTTCAGGTAGTGTGCAAGCTTTGATCAGGCCTCCGTCTTCTCGACGTCCTGGGGGTCACTTTTCGGCAACCCAAAGATCTCGAGGATCCCTCCTTTTATACTTCCCCGGGTCGTGCGCGCGATGAAGACTCCTCCCCTGCTGATTCTACGTCCTCGCGGTCGGGTGACGGGGCTTCATCATCGGGGTCTGACTCAATACTGGAGTCGCCTGAGTCTCAGCACTCTTACAAAGAGTGGGATTCTCATACTGACTTGCCCTCTGGCCCTGTCTTCATGCCAAAAGAACGCCGCTCGTCGTCTGTGTTGGGGGACTTTCGTCCGGTTCTGTATAACGAGAAAGTATTAGTAACTTGTCCTTTCAGGGGGGATTTTCAGCCTTCTGCCGCGGGCCCAATACCTGTGGTTTTACCTCAGCGGATGATTCCCATAGCTCCGCCGAACGCCCAGAGCCGCGGTGGGGGAACATTCACGACTTTGGAGGATCTGAACGTAATCGCCCGTGTCTTTCCTTGGCCATAGGGAGTTGTGTTGTATCTACCGGCCGAGGGGGGAGGAAGCCTGGAGGCCTACCCCGGTTGTCTAGTGGTGAATATTGAGAATTTGGTCCAAGGGTTTCGGCTCCCTTTGCCTAATCCGTTTAAACGTTATCTGAAAGCCTGTGGCTTGAGCCCCGCCCAACTGGTCCCGAATAGCTGGCTTTTCTTGACTTCTTTTGTGATGCGTTGTCTGGAGATCGGGGTCCAGCCTTCTCTGGGACTCTTGAGCAATATGCTTACCTTGGGTTATGGGTGTATCCACAAAAGTCTTTACCTGGCTAAACTCAGCGTCCCTATTGTGGACCGAAACACCAACAAGCCGGAATGGCGACATAAGTGGTTTTTGGTCCGCGATCCCTTGCGTAAGATTTTAAATTTTCATACAGAACCGTGTTTGTATACGCGGATGAAAAGGAAAGCTGTTTCTGACCATAAGGAGATCGAGCAGAAGTTTGCTGTTGAGACAAAACCTTAATGGAAAGACATGGTTTCCCCCTTGCGGCTGGAGATGGTTGGCTTGAGTCTTCCTCATCCGCGCATAGGTTGTAGCTCATTTCGGGGGGGGGGGGTGCCCTTGCTTTTGTCTTATCCATAGTATTTTCTCGATTCGGATTTTAATCGTCTTTGATTTCTTTGTGGTTTTTTCTAGGCGCTGCGGAGCTGAAAGCCATGGTGGATGCGGCTAAGATGTCTTCGGCCCCCCTTCTTCTACTAAGAGAAAAATTCCAACTAACCTGACGAGAGCCTTGAAACGCCCCAAGACTTCAGCCCCAAAATCCAAAGGAAAAGCGGTGGTGAAAGAAAAAGCTGTTGATGTGACTTCCTCTTCCCCGGTCGCTCCGGTGGAGCCTGCGCCTTCTATTATCCTGATTGACTCTTCTCCGGTCGCGGAGGCCAAGTCCCTACCTCTCGTCGCCCCGACAGAGCGTCAAGTCATCTCCCCCGGTGAGGCGGGAACTTCCAAATCGCAACCGAAGAAAAGGAAACCGCGTTCATACCCAACATGGGAAGGTGTGAGCTGGGATGTGCCAGTTTTTCACGTGGACGCCAATGGTCGGCCCGCGTACCGGATGCCCGGTTTTGACTCTGATACTCTTGAACAGTTGGCCTTTCCCCCAGAACTCGGGAAAGCGGAGTTACGGTACTTGGACCATCTTACTGATGAGCAATTTACATTAGAACAAGAGCGCTGGTGCAACTGGGTAACTGAATCGTGTATTATATCTCCTAACCACTTGATTCTTTGATGTGTTTTCAATCCTCACAATGCTTTTGTTGCTAGGGTCATGTTTTCACTCACAGCGGCTGGGGTCGATATCTTCGCTTGGGCCAACATGCTCATGAACTAGAAGGGAAATTGGAGCAGTTGGAAGGGAAGCTCTCGGAAGCCAAGACACCGAGGAAGGAAATTGAGTCTCTTCGTTCGTGGGTGAAGGAAAAAAATGAGATCATATCCGCTGAGAAGGCGAAAAGTAGCAAGCTAACGGAGGATGTGGAGACTCTGCGCGCTCAACTTGAGTCATCCCAACATGCAATGGTCACCCTGCAAACTGACTCTGAATCCCGAAAGAAAGAGTTTGAGGCCTGAAAAAGGAGTTCGAAGAACAGCTGTTGACAGCAGCAGCTAATGAGGCGAGGAGTAAGGCAGTCGTGGAGGCCAACCGTCGTACAATTAAGTTGGAACGATATCAGTCCCGCACGGACGGTGATATCGTTCTGTCTTGGTTGGAAGTTCTGCACAATCGTACCAAGTTAGTAGACGATTGGTTGAAGACTCTGAATGGATTGGAATTTATGAAAAACGCGGTTCCTGAGTGGCTGAACGAAGAGGCTGGGCAAGAGTTCATCCAAGACCGTTACAGGGATTGCTTCTACATAGGGATGAAAGCCGGGATACATCAAAGCGTGAAGAAATCCGCGGAGGCCCCAGGTGTTCCTCTTCAGCCATTCTCCCCCAGTGAAGATCGGGAAGATTGGGGCCTGGTGGATGACGACAACGTGGATTTTACTGGCGATGGATTGTAAACTTTCGTTCCCACCACCTCGGGTGGTCCTTGTGTTTCAAACAACCCTTGATACTCTGTTAGGTGTCTGATTTCGGATTATGTTTGGTTTTGTTTTTTGCGGAAGGTTCGCGCTAGAAAACTTAGTTCGCGGTTTCTTGGATTGGGTTTGCCCCCTGTTTCGCGGATGGTCTGTGCCAGGGAGCTCAGTTTGCGATGCTTAGTAATAGTATTTCTTTCGGTATTTTTTTAGGCGACAAAAGACTTGGAAACCTCGCCACCCGGGCGTCTTACGCTTTTCATTCAATATTTTTATTTATACAAGCTTCCTTTTTTGACAACCTAAGCGTTTAGCAAATAGCACTTTTTCCTTAGGAAGTGTCATCACTACCTTCACCTTCAGAGGTGTTTTCTCCCGAAGGCACATAGCTGGCTTTGAAACGTGAGTCGCCCAGATACTTGAATATGACGGCCCCTCCCACGTGGACATTCCTTGATCTGGTGAAAGCACTCCATCCCTGGGCGAGCCAGAGCACCCCTGCTTTGTCTCTCTCTATTAGAACGCGTATGCCTCTTCTTCCAGGCCCATTGGTTAGGATTATTCTTTCAACACCGGGTAACCCATACTCCTCTTCGAAGAACTCTGGCAGAGGCTATGGCGGTTTGGAGGTAAAGATTAATTGTGAGTAGGAAACTAAGAGTTAACCGGAGAGGTTTAGAGGGATATTACCGTTCTTTGCAAGAGAGAAGCATTCTGGATCCATCGGAGGAAATCTCTTGAGTGGCCTCCACCTGCTGCCATGTTATCTCTGGAACTTTTTTGGTTTATATTTATTTGATAGAAAGTGTTTCAAGGGGACTCTCTGGTCTTTGGCTTTTATAGAGAAGCCGTTGGCCATTGTTCCCTTACTTGTCTGATTCTTTCATTTAATATTCGCACTGTTCGAGTATCTTTTAGAATCGTCCTTTCCCCAGGTCTCTAGGGAAGGAAAATTGGTCAGTAAAGGAAAAACAGCCTTATCGATCTCTTACTTCTTTAACCGAGAGAAAAAAGAAAAGGAAAAACTTTTATTCATTCTCAAGTACATCGGGACTCGTGGGTTTACTTTTTACGCTTTGGCGCCTTAACGCTCTTAGGGGCTCTCGGGGGCTTCTGGTGGGCCTTGGATTTGGGTGAGCCCGTGCTTGTTGGGCCGAACTTCTTTTGGCGGTCAGGGGTCGGATCTGGGTAGGACACATGTACCTCAAAGTGGGACTCCCCTTCATAGACAAAGAGGAGCGAGCATCCCAGGACTACTCGATTAGAGAAAACGAAGTCCGGCCATCCTTCGGTAAACCAATAGGCCCCGTTCGCGTCCTTCTCAACATCGAATTCGAAATCCTGACAAGTGGTTGACCAAAGGTAGACGAGCTGATGTGTTTCATCTCCGAGCTGCTCGTATATTTGGGGCAGCTGTAACGTCTGCAAGTGTTCTTCCTTGGTGATGAACCGGTAGAAAGCACGAGTGTTTTCGGAGCTCATGTTGGAGTCCCTCCGAGGGGAGTATTTTTAATCTTTAAGAGTTCGGGTATCGCCACTTTCTTTCTCTCTTTTTATGGTGCTTCATTCATTAGGACTGTCTACGGCCAAGTGGCTTTTGGGGTTAATGGCCCTTATCATACGTGGAGGTTCCTAGCAACCCACGTTCTCTTCTTTTAGTAGAATGGGATCCACGTGTTCAGGAGGGATTTAGGGTGTGTTTTCTGGCCACTTTTTTAGGAGGTAGAGTAGGAGGTGGAGGAGGTGGAAGAGGTGGAGATAGGGCAAAATGCTCTATCTTGGGGAGCGAAGGTAGGGAGATGGAGGGGGTGGCCACCCCTTAAATGAAGGTGGAGGGGGTGGGTAAGAAAACACACCCTTAGAACATACTTCCCGTGTTTCTGAAAGAGAAGAGATCGTTACATGTGGGGTGCACAAAAGAAAAAGTTGCCTCTGCTCGTGGCTAGGAATGATTTTTGATGTGATTAGGAGCGGTAATGAAGGATGAGTGCTTCTCTTAGAACAAACAAGGAAGGATCCTTTCTCAAACTGTTGAAGGTAAGCGAAGAGTGATCTTCGTAGCTTGGGTCTTGATCGACCACGGAAACCTCGTATAGAACTGTTCATTTTACTTTAGTGGTTTAGAGGGTGGCCTTGGGCCGCCTGCGGTTATTTCAATAGTTATGGGCCGCAGGTGTTCACGGCTGTCTTTGGGTATGCGATCATGTTTTCGTGACTTCCGTCCACACCAAGAAACGAGGATCTTTTATTATTCATCAGAGGTAACATGCACAACGATTTTTCAAAGATTCGATTCCTTTGAGCCCGGAATATTTAAACTTAGAGAGGGTACATGTTACATGGGACACTAATTTAGAAATCTCTCATTTCTACATTTCCCCCGCTGTCGGGATTGATCACGTCTACTTCGAAGATGGAGTCCCCCATTTAGGCAAAAATCAGGGCCGATCCTACAGTGACTCGGTTTGCCTGAACGAAATGGTGCCACCCCTGGGTTAACCAGAAAAGGCCATCGTTATCCTTTTCCACTTTCACCTCGTGTTCTCGATTGGAGCGGGACCAAAGCCTGGCTTGGGATTGCGTGTCCTTGTCTATCAGGACATACACGAGCGGGAGTCAGAGCGTTTGAAGCTGTTCCTCCCTCATGATGACTCGACAGAACGTCCTTGGTGGTGCCCCTGGATTCATCTCGCCGATAAGAGATGTTTTATTCCCTGGGTCGTCGAGGCTTATTTTATACTTAAGAAGGAGTAGAGCCTTGCCCTCGATCTAACCGCCCTCTGAGAGAAAAGTAAGATTTTTCCCTTTCTATTTTTTTTTACCTCTCTTTGAACTTCGATGGTTTAAAGGAGGATCACAGGCTTTTTCTCTCCTCTCTATCGTCACTTCTTTTCACGGTGGCAGGCTTTGGTCTGCACGAGGCGTCCCTTCTGATGTACATCTGTTCGTCATGCCTAGCCTGGGGCAGTAGTATCCTGACCGTTCTCGGGTTTCGCCCGGGTCCCTTTTCAGTGTTTCAGGTTATCGAGGTGGCGCCTGTGCGGCCCGTGACCCCTGAGGATCCCCTTTAAAAATCGGGGTTCCCCGAACCTTTTATTTTTGCAAAGAGGATCTATCCAAAATGTCATCCTCAAACCAAACGACCTGGGCCTTTTTCCGTTCCCTGGATTTCCCGGAGCAGATGTACCGCTTGGTACGTCGTAATCATGGTTTTAGTGTTTTTGTTGATATTTCTCGATCGAACTTATCTTTATTTGTTTAGTTGATGTATCTGAACAGCGGCTGCCTGCCCGTTTTGAAATTGAATACGGCCCGGATCTCCCCGGGCGCGTTCTGTTATCGTCGAGGATCATCCGGGACTTCCCCGTGTCGGTGTACCGTGGTGATAACCGGTTGCCTTTCTTGGGCCAGGGGTGGAATCACTTTGCTTGTACGCATGGCGTCGATATAGGATCCTCCATCACCTTTCTGCACAAGGGGAACGCATGGTTCGAGGTTCACATTTTGTCCGCGGATGGTAACGAGGTTGATGCTGAATGGCGAGAACCTCATCCTGAGGGTCCTCCGCCTAATGAAACTCGTCTATGTGCTAACCGGACTCGTTTGGTTTCGAATCGACCCCGGGACACTCCTTGAGTTAATCTGGTTTCCTCCCTCCTTCTGAGGGTTGATCTTGTGTTTCTTAGAACTATCTTGCCTGTCTTGCTTGGTTTAGCCTTTCTGGACCTTCTGTGTTTTTTCAGCATCTCGGGGTTACCCCTTTTGAATTTCAATAATTCTACTTTTGGCGAGGTTTTGCGGTTTGGTCGGGTACAAGGTTGGGGTCCCTAGACCCAATGCGTCCATCCGATGCCCGACGCGGAGCAAGCTCCAGCGTTATGGGATTAATTATTAATCTGGGAGTCCAATGCTTCCACCAGATGTCCGACACGGAGCGAGCTCCAGCGTCGTAGGATTAATTATTAATCTGGGAATCCAATGCGTCCACCAGATGTCCGACGCGGAGCGAGCTCCAGCGTCATAGGACTAAGTATTCATCTGGGAGCCCAATGCGTCCACTAGATGTCCGACACGGAGCGAGCTCCAGCGTCATAGGACTAAGTGTCAATCTGGGAGCCCAATGCGTCCAACAGATGTTTGACGCGGAGCAAGCTCCAGCGTCATAGGTCTAATTATTAATCTGGGAGCCCAATGCGTCCACCAGATGTCCGACGCGGAGCAAGCTCCAGCGTCATAGGACTAAGTGTTAATCTGGGAGCCCAATGCGTCCACCAGATGTCTGACGCGGAGCAAGCTCCAACGTCATAGGACTAAGTATTAATCTGGGAGCCCAATGCGTCCACCAGATGTCCGACGCGGAGTAAGCTCCAGCGTCATAGGACTAAGTGTTAATCTGGGAGCCCAATGCGTCTACCAGATGTCCGACGCGGAGCAAGCTCCAGCGTCATAGGTCTAAGTGTTAATCTGGGAGCCCAATGCGTCCACCAGATGTCCGACACGGAGCAAGCTCCGGCGTCATAGGTCTAAGTATTAATCTGGGAGCCCAATGCGTCCACCAGATGTCCGACGCGGAGCAAGCTCCGGCGTCATAGGACTAAGTGTTAATCTGGGAGCCCAATGCGTCCACCAGATGTCCGACGCGGAGCAAGCTCCGGCGTCATAGGACTAAGTATTAATCTGGGAGCCCAATGCGTCCACCAGATGTCCAACGCGGAGCAAGCTCCAGCGTCATAGGACTAAGTGTTAATCTGGGAGCCCAATGCGTCCACCAGATGTCCGACGCGGAGCAAGCTCCAACGTCAAGGTCTAAGTATTAATCTGGGAGCCCAATGCGTCCATCAGATGTCCGACGCGGAGCAAGCTCCAGCATCATAGGACTAAGTGTTAATCTGGGAGCCCAATGCGTCCACCAGATGTCCGACGCGGAGCAAGCTCCAGCGTCATAGGTCTAAGTATTAATCTGGGAGCCCAATGCGTCCACCAGATGTCCGACGCGGAGCAAGCTCCAGCGTCATAGGACTAAGTGTTAATCTGGGAGCCCAATGCGTCCACCAGATGTCTGACGCGGAGCAAGCTCCAACGTCATAGGACTAAGTATTAATCTGGGAGCCCAATGCGTCCACCAGATGTCCGACGCGGAGTAACCTCCAGCGTCATAGGACTAAGTGTTAATCTGGGAGCCCAATGCGTCTACCAGATGTCCGACGCGGAGCAAGCTCCAGCGTCATAGGTCTAAGTATTAATCTGGGAGCCCAATGCGTCCACCAGATGTCCGACACGGAGCAAGCTCCGGCGTCATAGGTCTAAGTATTAATCTGGGAGCCCAATGCGTCCACCAGATGTCCGACGCGGAGCAAGCTCCGGCGTCATAGGACTAAGTGTTAATCTGGGAGCCCAATGCGTCCACCAGATGTCCGACGCGGAGCAAGCTCCGGCGTCATAGGACTAAGTATTAATCTGGGAGCCCAATGCGTCCACCAGATGTCCAACGCGGAGCAAGCTCCAGCGTCATAGGACTAAGTGTTAATCTGGGAGCCCAATGCGTCCACCAGATGTCCGACGCGGAGCAAGCTCCAACGTCATAGGTCTAAGTATTAATCTGGGAGCCCAATGCTTCCACCAGATGTCCGACGCGGAGCAAGCTCCAACGTCATAGGTCTAAGTATTAATTTGGGAGCTCAATGGGTCCACCAGATGTCCGACGCGGAGCAAGCTCCAGCGTCATAGGTCTAAGTATTAATCTGGGAGCCCAATGCGTCCACCAGATGTCTAACGCAGAGCAAGCTCCAGCGTCATAGGACTAAGTATTAATCTGGGAGCCCAATGCGTCCACCAGATGTCCGACGCGGAGCAAGCTCTAGCGTCATAGGACTGAAAGTTGTAGAAGAATACATAAAGCACCCACTAACCGCTTTGATTTATTTACTGATAGCGAGGGTGACTGGATAAACTTCGAAATAACTTAGAGATTACACATAGTATTTCTTCAGGTGTTCCGCATTCCACGTCTTCCGAAGAACAACACCCTCAGGGGTTTGTAATTTGTATGCTCCGACGTGAATACATTCAACGACTACATAGGGCCCTTCCCATTTGGCGTCCAGCTTTCCTCCTGCAAGGGCCAAACAGAGGACTAGGTCTCCCTTTTCAAATCGTCGCCCTTGGAGATGCTGGTCTCGGTGTTTTTGTGTTTTCCTTTTGTAGTCTCGAGCCTTGATCTCTGCAATCATCCGCCTTTCTTCTCGAAGATGCATCTCGACTTCCAGAGCCTCTTCATTGGCCTTGGATTCGTAAGCTAGGACCCGTGCAAAGGGGATCAGCCGTTCGACCGGGATGACTGCATCCGTCCCAAATACCAAGGCAAAAGGCGATTCCCTGGTCGGAGTCTTTGGTGAGGTCCAGTATGACCAGAGTACCAGTGGGAGGAGTTCCGCCCATCGGCCTTTGGAGGTTTTTCCGAGCTTCTTCTTGATACCTTCCAAGATCTGACGATTCGTAGTCTCTGCTTGTCCATTCGTTTGTGGGTGAGCTACTGATGAGAATTTCAACTTTATTCCGAGACCCTCACAGAAATCTCTAATGTTTTCGCAATCGAACTGAGTTCCATGGTCCGTGATGATGGCTTCAGGGAGTCCAAAACGGCACACTAGGTTTTTCCATAAGAACTTTCTAACCTTCTCCGCGGTGATCAAACACATCGCCTCCGCTTCTACCCATTTGGTGAAATAGTCCACCAAAAATAGGACGTATTTCAGCTGTCCTGGGGCCGTGGGAAAGGGACCCAGGATGTACATTCCCCACAAGGCGAAAGGGCATGCCCCATAGATGCTTTGAAGCGGTTCGGCGGGCACATTCTTCACATTTCCATGCTTTTGACACGCTTCGCAGCTGCGCACAAAACTCTGCACATCTGTTCTGATAGTGGGCCAGTAGTACCCCAACCTCAAAACTTTGGAAATCAGGGCCCTCCATCCTTGGTGATGAGCACAGATCCCCGCGTGCAATTCTTTCGCAATGACATGTCCTTCCCGGCTGGATACACACAATAGGTCTGGGAAGTTGAAACCCTTTTTATATAGTCTTCCTTCGCGGATTACGAATCGGGCCGCCCTGGTTGTCAACTTTTTAGCCTCCATTCTCTCTGGCGGAAGGATTGCCTTCCCCAGATATTCAGTGATCGGTGTCCGCCAGTCTTCGGGTCCCTCGGTTTGGACGAAGTATACCTCTTGCAAAGGTCTTCGCCAATCCTTCCTTTCGAAATCAAATTTTTCTTCCACGCTTGACGGCATGGCAGCCCCTACTCGGGCCAATAAATCGGTCTGCTCATTATCTTCTCTAGGGATGGATTCTATGGTGAAATGCAAAAAGGCCTTTCTCAGAGCGTTTACCTTTCGCAGGTAATCTGGCAACAAACCCATCCTGGCCTCATACTCTCCTTCTGTCTGCTTAGCGACAATCTCGGAATGAGTGTACACGGTGACAGCCCGAGCCCCGCGGGTCAAGGCTAACTCCAGCTCTGCTATCAAAGCTTCATATTCCGCCTCATTGTTGGTGGCTTGGAAATTCAGCTGATGAGCAAAACAGAATTGGTCCCCCCCAGGGGAGGTTAGTACAATTCCTGCTCCGCATCCATCCATGTTAACAGCCCCGTCGACCTTTATTGACCAGCCGTTCTGTGAGTCGCTGTCTCCGTCTTCAAAACTGGTCTCGCAAATGAAATCGGCTAAAACTTGAGCTAACGCCGCTTTACGCGGGATGTATGATATCTCGAACTCTGAAAGTTCAATGGACCATTTCGTCATCCGTCCTGAGAGACCTGACGAGTGAAGAATCTGCCTCAACGGTAAATCTGTCAAGACTTCGATTCGGTGATCCTGGAAATACGGACGAAGCCTTCTGGCCGCGAACATCAAACTAAGGATTACCTTCTCAACCGGCTCATATCTGGTTCCGGCATCCTGTAACACTCTGATCACATAGTAAACTGGGTACCGTCCTTCTCTGGTGAGAACTGCGCTGATAGTGGTCGCTTTGACTGCTAGGTAGAGCTGTAAGCTTTCAGACTTTTGTGGCTGCTTGAGAGTCGGTACGTACTGCAGAAAAAATTTCAACTCATCGAAAGCTTGCTGGAGTTCTGGTGTCCATTGTATCGGTCCCTTTTTCTTTAATAACGCAAAGAAAGGCAAGGACCTGTCTGCCAAACAGGAACAGAAACGTCCCAGGTAGTTGACCGCGCCGTTTAACGACTGCACCTCTTTGATAGTCCGCGGAGGACGTAATTCCTGTATTGCCGCTATCTTTGTCGGGTTCACATCTATCCCCCTTTGGCTTACCATGAAACCCAGAAATTTCCCGAGCCGACTCCGAAGACACACTTCTCGGCGTTCAAATTCAGTCCTCCCCGTCTCAGCGAATCGAAAGTCTCTTGTAGGTCCGCTGCATGATTTTCTGCCTTCTTGCTCCTAACTACAATGTCATCTACATAGATGGACACATTCCTGGGCAGTTGATCACGGAATATCTTGTCTACAGTCCTTTGGAATGTGGCCCCGACATTTCTCAGCCCAAAAGGCATGATCTTGTAACGGAAGATCCCCCAATTGGTGATGAAGGTGGTGGCTCTTCGGTCCAGTGGGTCCAGTTTGATCTGGTTATACCCGGAGTATGCGTCTAGGAAACTCAGAGCTTCGTTTCCGGCAGTGATGTCCACCACCTCGTCTATCGAGGGCAGCGGATAGCTATCTTTGGGGCAAGCCTTGTTTAAATCCGAGAAGTTGACACACATTCTCCATTTTCTGTTAGCTTTCTTAACCAGGACCACATTCGAAAGCCAATCCGAGTCTTCTGCTTCCTCAATGAACCCGGCCTCAAGTAACTTTTCTATTTCTTCTTTTGCCGCTCGGGACTTTTCTAGGGCCATCTTTCTCTTCTTTTGGGCTACCGGCCACGCGTCATGACAGATTCTGAGGGTGTGGATCGCTATGGAGGTGGGGACACCCAAGAGATTCTTTGGGGACCATGCGAAAACATCCCGTGACTGCCGGATAATTTCTAAGACCCGTTCCTTTTCCTTCGCTCCGAGGGCTTGGCCCATGTAAATTCTTTCCTCAGTGTTAGAAAACGGCTGGTGGACGGTTCTCAAGTCCGCGGTTGGAACCTCCCTTTCGGATGACCGGACCTCAAGTTCAACTTCTGATACGATTCCATTAGTAACAATTGTTGCTTCATTCTCTGGTGGAAGGTCTCTCTCGGTGTTCTTGACCTTGCTCTGAGCGGTATCCTCAAGACACATGACTTCCTTCTTCTTCTTCTTCAGGGAAGTCACATAACAACTCCGACTTTCCGGTTGTTGGCCGCACACCTCCCCCGGAGACTGGGAATTTTGCCTTGAAATGGTAGATCGACACAACCATCTGAAACTTGTAAAGCGAAACCCTCCCCAGGAGTGCGTTGTAAGTGGTCGGAATCCGGACCACTGTGAAGGTGATGTTTTCCATTCTTCGACGAGGAAAGGTGGCCAGAACCACCGTGAGCTCAATGGTGCCCGCCACTTGCACCTTATCCCCCGAAAAGGTGATCAACGTGTCATGATAAGGCCTTAAGGCTGTCGCTGACACGCCTAACTGGGAGAATGCTTCCCACGAGAGTATGTCCACTGACGACCCCGTGTCTATGAAAACCCTTTTCACAGTTTTCGTGGTGATTTGTACGTGGATCACCAATGGGTCCGCGTGTGGCATGCGGACCTCATCTGCGTCGGACGAGGTGAAAATTATCTCTGGATGTGGTTGTAAAGCGATCTTTTGGCTTGCAGTTGATGGAGGCTGTCTTGCCTCCCTCTCATAATTCTTTCTCTCTTGCCGACTGATTCCTGAGATAGATGGGCCCCCCGCTAGAGTGTCAACGAAACCCTCTGGTTCTGGGATTCAGTTGACCCGCGATCCTTCTAGGCGATCTTCGTGGCGTGGGGCCTAATTGACCGATACTTGCGCAGGCTGACCCTGCCCTCTTCGGCCGCCTCTCCACCAACGTCCTCTCCCTTTGCCCCTATTTAGTGGGGGGGTAACGCTGTTGCTCATCCCTTCCCCGGGGATTTTCGAATTGCGAAGCCCGGCGGTGACTACCCCTATCATCCGCGCGACCCCTATCGTCGCAATTCTGAGCCTGCTGGTGGCGTTGGGGGTTGTCGCGAGGCCCATTCTTTCTTACCGGAGAGACTGGCTCCCTCTTATGGCGTACTTCTTGATCATACCCTTGATATCTAGCGTCTGGATTTTCTCTCTCACGGTTGAAGTGGACCTCGTCCTGCCGGGACGCGTGCATGTTATCCGCGAAGTAATTCCTCCTTGGTTTCGCCACTCTCTTGTCCTTCCGAAACTTTCCTGCCATCTTCCCCAGGAAACCTCGTGGGCCCTCATTAGCCCTTGAGCTAGAGGTCGCGGCTTCCTCCGCTTCAATCCGGGCCGACACCAAGTTCCTTAACGTGTCGTAGTCTTTTGGCTTTTTCCTGAAAAGCCGAGTCTTGAAATCACCTTCCGCTATATTCCCCATCAGGATTATGACCGCCGATTCGTGATTGAAGTTGGGAATTTGCACTACCACAGAGGTAAAGCGGGCGAAGAATTGCCCCAGAGTCTCGCTCTGCCCTTGCCTGATCGAGTTGAGGTCCAGCATGGTTTTCTTTCTAGACCGCGAGCTTCCAAAATGGGACTTGAAGACCTGGGAAAGCTGGATGAAACTAGCGATCGAGTTCTGCGGTAGGTTGGTGAACCAAGTTAAGGCGATGCCGGTCAGAGTCGATGGGAACATTCGGCACAACATTGCATCATTATACTCATTAATCCCCATCGCGGTTGTGAAATGGCACATGTGATCATCAGGATCGGTGGTGCCATCATATTTCATCAGATTGGCGTCTCTCCACCGCTTGGGTACTGGTGCCAGGCAAACCTCGGGGGTGAACACTGAAGGAACAAAATCCACCCTCTTCTCGTTCTCACGGGGTGAACCCGTCCGGGTGGACGTGGAAATATCTGATGAATGTTCGCCCCTGTGATGCTTGGGTGCACGTCTATCTTCGCCCCGTCGGTGTGTGCCAAAATCATCAGAGAATCTGGGCTGACGATAATCTTGATAAGTATTTTCATATACATTCTGGGGAAACACGTTGTAAGGGTTCCCCTGCTGGAATGACTGGTATCCGTCATACCCGTAGAAGAAACCTTGTCCCGGATTCGGAGGGGGGAAGTAAGGTTCCTCTTGCATGAAATAGCCTTGACCCATTTGTGGGGGGACGTAAGGCGATAAAACCGGAGCCTCAGGCGCGCTGTTCTGACCCGGGGAGTTTACATGCAACTCGGACTCCTGGAATCCTCCGTGGTCATGACTCATCGTCCCGTGAGAGGCTCTTCCCATGCTTTCACTCATTTTTTACCTGTACATACCAAAGTCATTGGTTAACGACAATGTCTTAAATCATATTTTGATACTTTAAAATCGGGAACCCCTCAGGGTGATAGTGTTCTCACAGACGGCGCCAATGACGAAACCGAAAAAGAAAAAGTATATCTCCCCCCACGTCCCCATGGGGGGGATGCTCTGGATTTCCTCCTATGGAAAGTGGGTAACATGGACTTACCTGAAGCCATCTTTCCCCCAATCTATCACCCGATCAGAGTGATAGAGAAAGGGAAAAAGACCTTTACCTGAGCCGCATTACCCTAGAGGAAATAATGACGGTCTTACCCGCTACCTGAGATCCTCACAATTCATGGGGATCCCACGACCGGAGCCGCCGAGTCTTTCGAAGAGACTCGCATATTTACTTATTCGGGTTCATCAAATGACCCAATGGTAAAGGAGATACGCTCGTCTAATGCAGTAGAAATTGAGGGTGAAATAAATCCATGCGCTCCCTTGCTCCTTGGACTGATGTCCGACTACCTGTCCCGATTTAGCTGTCGTTTCTCTCTCTTAAGGCGTCCGCGAACGGGTGATCGGGGAATAAGTCAGAATGAGAGCCTTGGCGTGGCTATTTCCCTCTTAATCCCTTCTGGAGTTAGCGTCTCCTCTGTTGTTTTCCAAAAAGTCCTTTTCTTTAGCCCCCTTTCTGCCTTTTATAGTACTTCTCTTCGTCTATCAAACAGGGGAGAAGTTCCCCTCTTTCGGCCATTTGTTGATGTTGCATCACCACGTGTCTAGGGGAGGAGATGCACTTGGATGGGGGGCATGAGCGCCACCTGTCCCTTTGTGCGCCACCTGTCCCATTTGTGCATGCCTTCCTCGTCCGCGGATCATAGGTTGTTATGCTTGTTCTTTGGAGTTTATTTCCGTTAACCTTTTGAGCCCTCTTTAATTGTTTCTTTAATTTCGTTATCTTTTGGGCGTCATCACTCAGTAATAATAATATCAATATCATTATAACATTGTTTGAATGTGATGTGTCATAATCAATAGTTATATTCAATATTTTGAATTAAGCCCAATGGTTAGTAAATAAATTTGAGTTAAGCCCAATAGTTATATTAGATTGAATTCAATGTTTTGAATTAAGCCCAATGGTTAGTCAAATTAAAGAAAAAAAAGAATTAAAAGAAAAAGAAGAAAAAAGGAGAATTAAAGAAAATAAAAAAAATGGCAAAAAAATATGATTAGTTAAGACTCCTAAAATGCATCTAAGATTGACACATCATCCTAAACTCTTCTAAATTAAGAGTTTATATAGATGGTTAGTAAATAAATTTGAGTTAAGCCCAATAGTTATATTAGATTGAATTCAATGTTTTGAATTAAGCCCAATGGTTAGTCAAATTAAAGAAAAAAAAGAATTAAAAGAAAAAGAAGAAAAAAGGAGAATTAAAGAAAATAAAAAAATGGCAAAAAAATATGATTGGTTAAGACTCCTAAAATGCCTCTAAGATTGACACATCATCCTAAACTCTTCTAAATTAAGAGTTTATATAGATATAGATGGTTAGTCAAATTAAAGAAAAAAAAGAATTAAAAGAAAAAGAAGAAAAAAGGAGAATTAAAGAAAATAAAAAAAAATGGCAAAAAAATATGATTGGTTAAGACTCCTAAAATGCATCTAAAATTGACACATCATCCTAAACTCTTCTAAATTAAGAGTTTATATAGATTTAGATAGAAAATCTCGGATTACATAGGGGTTTTGACATCTAACATGATATTAGAGCTAATTTGATAGATACGTTTCATGCGAAATTCGTTGAAAAAATTAATTTGTAAGTAAGCTATAAAGAGATTAAGATGATCAATCCAAAAACAAAAAATATTTAAATTAAAAAGTACATTTCAACTTTATAATACTCCGTTAAAAAATATAACTCCTTTTAGACATTTACACATAAATTAAAAAAAAATCATAAACTTATTCAATTTATACCCCTTATTAATTATCCACAACTTTTATCAACCAATAAATTTGAGCAAAAAAATAAAAAAGTAACCATTCTCATATCCCAATACCTAAAAAACATAAAAGGACTTATATTTTGAAATAAAAATATAAGCCTAAAATCACTTATATTTTTGAACGGAGGGAGTATAAAATTAAAAATTAAATCTGAAACCATTCTGTTGTGATAATGTTCTCAGGCTGATCAAGTTCTCATGCTGATTAAGTTATGAACAATGAAGGTTGTTGGTGCTCATAGTTTAATCTTATTACGACGCAACATACATATTCTTTCGTGTAAACTAAATACACCCCAAATTATGCATGTCGGAATTGATGTGCAGGGTTAAAGTGGGTTAATTAAATTTTTAGCGTCCTAATTAATTGGAAAGGCATGCATATTAATTCCGACGTGCACTTTTGATTGAGGATTTGAGGTGTATCTAACATCACTCTATTCTTTATACATGAGGTTAGGAGAGAATATAGAAACACCACTATTGTTTTATGTTTTGACTCTTTATTTATACTTTTATATCTATTTATCAATCAATCAATATCAATCAACAATCATCAATATCAATCAACAATCATCAATATCAATCAATATTCAATATATAACACTAAAACAAAGACATGAACTTTGTGGTAGGTTTTGGTCAAATTAACTTATATTTACTCCACATGTTAGTTGGGACAACATCTGTAAACCTAAATATCAAGGGGGATTAGGTATAAGAAAGGCGGAAGATATTAACACTAGTCTACAAATGAAACTCTTATGAAAACTTTATACGGATGATAACAACATATGGACTAAGGTAATTAAGGAAAAATACTTACAAACGAACCCGATATCTCGAATATCAAATCTCCATACATCATGGTAATTTGGTAGACTACTATCGTTAAGAAATAAATTCCAATCGGGACTATTATGGCTAATAGGTGACGGCAACTAGGTAAATGTCTAGTTTGATAATTGGGTACCAGACACGAACCTCCTTCCATGGTTAAATCAACACGATCCAAAAATGAATGTCTCAAATCTCCTCAGTACAAATAAACAATAATGTACTAACCGCCTAAATGAACTATTCCTAATTGAAATTGTTAACAAGATTAAGAAAATTGATCTACCAAACTGGAAAACAAGGGATAAGCTCGTATGGAAGTATAATCAAAACGGAGTTTTTTCAACAAGTCGACATATGAACTAAGTACTTAAAACAACAACCGGGTCATAGACAACAAATGGGTATGGAAACTGAACATTCCTACTAGATTTCAGAACTTAATTTGGAAGATTACAGTGGATGGTGTACCAACTGAAGAGAAGTTAAACAGATTTGTGAATAAAGTTCCATCACTTTGTAGCCTATGTGAACAAGATAATGAGGATATCCAACATTTATTTGTAGACTGCAACTTCACCAAAAGAATTATTTCGGCTATGAAAACAAATCAGATATTAAAATCTTTCCTCCGAATCACCTAGATTTAAATATAAATGAACTACATAACCACCGAGCCCAAATAAATAATCTGAATGAACTATGCTTCATATGGCAATCCATTTGGGAAACAAGAAATAATATTATATTTAAGAAAAAGAAACAAGATAGTGCAGATGAAATAACAAGAAAAATCACAAATGACAGTTTTTGGAAACAAACCAAGACACAAGAGGACCACGCAAATAAAAATATCAAAACAAAAAGCAGGAGGAGTCGGAACTCAAAATGGACGAAACCGACAAGAAATACTTATAAAATCAATGACGATGGCTCGGTCAGTACCACGGGCCATTGCCAGGTGGGGGGAGTCATCAGGGACTCAAATGTAATGATTATTGATATTTTTCAGCAGTAAATTGGGAAAAGCAAGTACAGCTCTCCAAACTGAGGCTACTGCTATCTATACTGGTATGGAATTCACTATAGCAAGGGGAATACGAAGGGCAATAATAGAAGGTGACAACTTAGAGGTCATCAAAACCATCAGAAAGGAAACCCAAGCCAAATGGGATATCTTAAGGCATATGGAGAAGATCACTATTCTCACAGAAGAGTTCGATGAAGTTGAATTCAAGCACTGCTATCGAGAAGCTAACCAAGTAGCAGACTTTATAGCTAGAGATAGATCTACTTATAATTTGTAAAACCTCCCTACCAAAAGGGATCTCTGTAACATCATCCGGTTGGATGATCAAGGTGATACTCTACAACATGTGTAAAGTTCGCTTATTGTTCACGTACTCGTAGAGGTCGGGGGTACATTAAACATACAAGAGGCATGTGCACACTATTATAGCGGTCTATTTACCGCTTATGTGAAGATGTTATGTAAATTTGTTATTGTTTAGCAAATGAGAATAATTGAATCGCATTATGTATAGATTACGTAAATGTAGTTAACTAAAATTGATTCAAAATAGAGTATAAATAGTTAAAGAATTTACAAATTTGTCGTTGAAATTCATCAGTTTAAACAATAGAGAATATAATAAATCTTTAGCCGTTTAATATTGTGCGTGTAGAACAAATCTTCATTGTAACTAGTGGATATTGTGCGTCTACAATAAGGATTTGTCCTTTTAATCGATAGAAATTAGAATTTTGTTGTAATCATATACAGACTCTATCCCGAGGATTAGCTTATAGAGTGGTTTTGCGGACCGCACGTAGTGCTACTGTTAAGGAAAGACAGACTTTGCGTGAATCACGTGACTAGTGTATACTTTTCCGTATGCAGATTGAGCGTATCTTTGATGTCGATGAGAGTGGTGAGGCTTCTAGACGGTTAGCCGTTGACCAAGGTGACGACGTAGGGTCACATGCTGTGGAGGCCATTGTGGAGGAGCCGATGACGATGCATAATGAGATCCAGTAGATCCCTTGCTTATCTTCTGAACTTGGGGCAAGACGCATGACCAAAGGTTCGACGATAATTGCTCGCTGAGTTCCAGGTGCATACCGGAGATCCAGTAGATCCCTTGTTCGTTTTTTGGGGTATCTGGGGGTTCTTTTTTTTTTTTTTTTTTTTTAGGTTTTATGTATCCGCTCCTTTTTTGGGGGATTTCTCCGGTTCGACCCACCCACCGCACCTATCTGCGCCTTGATGCTGTGGGTCTCAAACGGAATGGAGATCCCACCGCACAGTACTGCAGTGGATTTCCGTATACAATATCTATCCACCGCACTATACTGCGGTGGACTGCTTAGTTGTCATTAAACCCACCGCAATGAGATGCGATAGTTGACATTAAAACTAATAAAAATTAGCGGTGAAAGTAACAACCCTGAATAAAATGCCTATACCTCTGTCCAAATGCATTATTTCAAATTAAAACCCAAAGCTCTAGATTGAAGATGAAAATTTTACGATCAATTGAAGCAGTTCTATAATCTTGTTAATCACCATATTTTTTTTTTCGATCAAATAATCACCATGTTAATTTCACAAAAGACGAGTGAGATTTACCAATTGTTGATGGATATTGTAATGAAACTTAATGCTAATCTTGATACACTAATTAAAAAAAATAAAATTGTTACAACAAAGTCAACAGTCAACCCCTTGCAGATTTTTCTAACCATCTTTTTATCATTCATCAGCAAAAGAACCAATCGCTTACCTTCTTTACCCTCCTCTCCAATGGCGTCAATCCTTCATTGCTATCCCAATAACGAAGATCAAGAAATTCAACCAATCGCTCCCGATCTCCCTCAAGAGCTACTGGTCAGTATCCTCGTCAGGCTGCCAATCGGATCACTGCTCCGATGCCGTCGCGTTTGCAGATCATGGCGCTCTCTCATCGCCACCCCTCTCTTCATCTCCTCCCACCACGACCACCAATCCACCGCCGGCCGCCGCACTCTCCTCGTCCGCCGCTGCCAGCTCTACGGCGGGTCCTCCGCAAACGCAAGGTACACTCTAAACTCCGACGATGATTCCTTGACGCAGATCGCCCAATTCGATTCCCCGCTGCTGATCACTCAGCCGGCCCCCCGAATTCTAGGCTCTGTGAATGGATTAGTCTGTCTGATGAATAAGGCCAGTTTGATTTTCTGGAATCCGGCAATTCGAAAATCCCTAATTCTCCCCCTTCCAATCACCTTCTCGAGTTCCCCTCAGTTTGGGTTCGGATTCGACCCTTCGGCTAACGATTATAAGGCCGTTGGGGTTGATTGCGGTTCTACTAATCCTTATGCTCAGATCTACAGGCTTAGCACTCGTTCATGGTCGATGATTGATTTGAATCCGGAAGCAACCAATCTCCCTCTCCTTTTCCCTCGCCAGGCGTATTTGAACGGAGTTGTTCACTGGCTTGCTCATGATTCAACGATCGTAGGATTCGATCTGCGAACTGAGAAATTTAGGGTTCTGAAACTGCCTTTTGATTTCAAAGACAAGAGGATGACAGATGTGGCGATTGCAACCTGGTGTGGGTTTCTTGCTTTGTTTGAATTGCAAACGCCTAACATTTGCCTATGGGTGATGACTGAGTATGATATGGTTGAGTCCTGGACAAGGCAATGTGTGATCTCCGGTGACGGAATCGACTATCCAATTAGGGTTAAGAGCATTGGGAGCAGTGGCAGGATCTTGATTGAGTACAGCTCAGGCAATCTGTCATGGTTTGATCCCGCAACTCATAATGTCTCAGAGCTAACCGTTCAGGACCGCGGAGATGTGGCTATGCTCCATATGAAGCCCTTCACAGAGAGCCTCGTGCTGCTTGATGATGCGAGGGCCGTTTCAGGTAATGGTCCTACGAAATTGGGCCGTTGGAGCCATGAAGAAGAGAAACTTCTTGCTAGGGCATGGCTCAACTTTTCGAAGCATCAAGGAGTGAAGCCCTTTTGGAGTCAGATAGAGGCTTACTTCGGGATGCATCAACAAGTTGGAAAGAAGCGTGGATTGAGGAATTTGCGGAATCATTGGGACAATGTCAACAAAGCGGTGTCCAAGTTTCACAGCTGTTACACCAGACAGTGGCAGCTACACAGTGGCGGTTTGGATGAGATTGATATCGTGTTTAAAGCCTATCGAGTGTACAATGAAGAAGAAAATGCAGACTTCAGACATGAGCATGTATGGCAGCTCCTCAAAGATGAGCCGAGATGGGTTGATGATGCCTTAGGAGGGGATGGAGAAGGCTCTTTGAAGAGGGCAAAGGTGAAGGAGTCTGGGGCTTACAGGGCCTCACCAAACACGGAAGCTTCAGGTGCGACTTCAGATGCGGGTGCAGCAAAGAGGAAGGGTAAAGCGGCCCAGAGCGCTCACACAGAGGAAGTCCCAAAGCACACGCGTGCGCTTGAGCTGAACGCGGAGATGAAGAGGAAGGAGCTAGAGATGAAGCAGAGGGAGATGGACCTGCAGATCATATACAAGGACATGTCGGGAATGACGGAAGAGCAGCGGGTTCTTCATCAACAGTTGCTCGATGGTGCGAGTAAGAGGATGAAAGCGGATCGTGTTTAGGTGTGGGATTTGGTGTTTGCAGATGTGAATAAAGGACTTGTGTAGTGTTGGTGTGTGTGATCTGGTGTTTTTGATTGTGTGGTGTAATGTTTGATCAGAGGACTAATTTACGATTTTTAGAATCGTTTTCTGCAAGGGGATGATAGGTTCAATTGCGGTCTACCACTAGTAAAAATGTTCTAAAATTTTGAGTTTGTTGCATATGTAGTTTTCTTGATTCTGTTAATTTTAGCGGGGAGAGGATTAAACTTGCGATGGCATAAAAAAAAACATAATAAACTCAAGTGCATCTGAGCTCACACACAAACAATCAACATAGCTTACCGTCTGATTTGCACCTTTTGTTATTTTCTTGTATGTCTTGGCGGTTCGCCGTCTGTCGCCTTTGTCGGCCTTTTGAGGTGTCAGGCCTGTCTGACCCTTGAATTATTACCTTATATAAAAAAAAAAAAAACATAGCTCACACTTAAGTGGGCAAGCATATCAACTCAAGCAACCAAATGTCTCAACTCTCAAGCAGTAAGATAGATCGTCTGAAATAATAAGATGCATATCAACTCAATCCATAGCATGACAACTCTCGAAGAGTTTAGGATGATGTGTCAATCTTAGAGGCATTTTAGGAGTCTTAACTAATCATTTTTTTGTCATTTTTCTTTTATTTTCTTTAATTCTCCTTTTTTCTTCTTTTTCCTTTAATCCTTTTTTTCTTTTTAATCATACTAACTATCTATATCTATATAAACTCTTAATTTAGAAGAGTTTATGATGATGTGTCAATCTTAGAGGCATTTTAGGAGTCTTAACTAATCATTTTTTTTTTTGTCATTTTTCTTTTATTTTCTTTAATTCTCATTTTTTCTTCTTTTTCCTTTAATTCTTTTTTTTTCTTTAATTATACTAACTATCTATATCTATATAAACTCTTAATTTAGAAGCGTTTATGATGATGTGTCAATCTTAGGGGCATTTTAGGAGTCTTAACTAATCATTTTTTTTTGTCATTTTTCTTTTATTTTCTTTAATTCTCCTTTTTTCTTCTTTTTCCTTTATTTCTTTTTTTTTTCTTTAATTATACTAACTATTGGGCTTAATTCAAAACATTGAATTCAATCTAATAAATACGTAATATAACTATTAGGTTGAATCAAATTTATTTACTATCGGGCTTAATTCAAACATTGAATATAACTATTGATTATGACACATCACATTTAAACGATGTTATAATGATATTGATATTATTATTACTGAGTAATTTAAAATATCTATATTTATGTATCATACTTTACATAAGATTTAAAAAAAATCTGAGATAATTATAAGATACATTTATTGTAAAGTTTTTTTATGATTTTTAACTTAACATTTATTAATATTTTTATATATAATATTTTAGTTTTAAAAAAGCGCGCCATGGCACGGAAATTGTACTAGTTATCATCAAAAGCAAGTGCTCATGATGAACAAGTAATACGAATACATCACGCTAGCATCGCAAGACGTGTATCAATACAATTCATGGTCACACCCCAATAATAGGTAAGGGAAGTGTCATTAATATATATCACATTTGCATCGTATACATGAACCTTAATGAGAACATTGTTAGGAATATGATGTAGTGGAGAAGCATCATTTATGTAAAAGAGAATTAGGTTAAATCGCGGAGGATTTGACATAGATCGTATCCATTCCCCACCCCCGTGGTTCTTCCACTATATATTTTTCATCACCTTTTGTTCTTACGACATGCTTCTTGCTTTTCCTTTTATTTTTTCCTAATCTCTTTTCACTATATCATGTGTTTTACTTGTTCCTGTGATTTGTTATGTGTTCATTGGGTCACTCAAAAACACTCTCTCAATGTAATCCTTGACCCCCTAAATCCTGTCTAGGCGGAATAATTGAGAATGTTTTTATTGTTGTTGTTGTTATTTGCATCGTACACATATCCCTTTATTATTAACAAGGCAGCCATGGGCTATCAAGTGCGCACCAGGCCCGGCCCAGAGGCCAGGGCAGGCTGAGCTCTTGCCCAGAACCCAAAATACTTTGGGGCCAATAGTAAAATATTTCGGTATTGTGTATGGAAACAATTAGTCCATTTACTTTGAGAAAAAAATAGTCCATTTTTCTTATCTAATTAAAGATGGAAAAAAAAGGCCTCAAGCCCAATAACCTCCCCCAGCCCACACCGATCAACAAATGGATTGAAAATTACAAACGGATATTTTTTTTTATTAAAATCTAATTATACGGTTGGGATGTTGCAGGAATATTAGGGCCTTTTTTTAAAAAGGTTTCTAGGGCCTTAATTTAATGACAAACTATATTAATAGTGATAAATTAAATATATTTTAGGAAATTCTTATTTTATTTTAGAAATATATGTATTTTAGGTTATTTAAATATGTTATTGATAGTTAGAAATTTTAATTTTTTAGGGCCCTTAAATTTTTTTTTCGCCCTGGGCCCCTATTACACTAGGATCGGCCCTGGTGCGCACTTTAGAGAAATAATCAAGTCATGTACATGAAGTCTTAAGCACACAAGTGAGTGAGCACTTTAGATTAACGATTTACAAATGTCACTTTAGGTTTAATTTTCTACCTATAGGTTTATATCTTTTAAGTTGTTTTCTAGTACTTGTTATGTCTTTTGTAGCTTTATTTTTTAAACTATGTAACTGGACAAAGCCCTTTTCGATAAACTCAATCATAACTCTAAAACAATAGTAGTATCCTATATAAAAGATTTGGAGAAGGCAAAAATCGATAACATAAGTTCAGATCCGAAAATACAAAATAAAGATACCGAACCTCGCAAGACCAGAAAACGCATACCCAAATGGACTAAGCCACAAAACAATTGGTACAAATTAAATTTCGATGGAGTCCTGTCCGCTGACAACTATAGCACTTATGTATATCTTATGCGAAATAACTTGGTCAGTGTTCTGTATTCAGAATCTGATACCTCTCCTCTTTCTTCCGTTATTGGATCCGAATGTTTCGGTCTGTGGAAGGGTGTTCTTAAAGCAGTGGAACTTAACATTAGGCGTATCTACATTGAATGCGATAATCTCAGTATTATCAAATGCCTTAGCGCAAGCGCTTCTTGCTTTGGTGAAATAGAGATGCTCTTATCCGACTCTCTATGCACCTTGAGGCAGTTTTCTGAATTTGAGATCTCTCATATCTTTAGGGATGACAATCGAGCTGCTGACCGTCTATGTCACATCGGGATCGATTTCTCTTAATCCTCTCTCCCTACAGATGCAGTCATTTGTAGTATCATCCAAAAGGATGTTCTTAGCTAGTTTGCACTGCTTACAGTCAAATTCTTTCTTGTTAAAAAAAAACTTTGTAACTTCTCTTGTAAGCTTTAGTTCCATTTGCATAGCCATATATTACGACTTATAATGCAATATTATTCATTATAAGTCATAATGCATGACTATCTAAACAGACTCTAAAAGGTCCTCTCTTGTGTGTAAAGAGTTGTTATTTTCTCCTTACTAATAGGGTTTCTATTCTTGATTGCAAACAACAAAGGCTGTAGAAACATATATAGATCAAACGGGCAAGGAGGTGACGAAGCATCAACACGGGGAGTTGAAATGACAAAGGTCTTGCAGAATGGTTCAACCGAAAATGACTTGCGGGTACAAAGGTCCTTGGTTCGAATCTGAATGACCGCTCTCTATTTATCAAAATCAAAGAGTTGAAACGACAACCACATGCAACGAAACAAATTTATGGTTTAGCGCCACCACATTCTTGTCTACCACTGTCACTGTTTGCTGAATCTTCCATAGGTCAATTCTTATTTTTCTGATTTGCTATATGTACGGTTTGATATTGTCTAGCGCATGGTAGTTTTACTAGCTTCCGATGTCAGTGAATTCTCTTTTTTATTTTTTCATGTTAACAACCTATTTTCTTGTAAAAAAAAATTGCCAATACTAAAAGTCAATAAATAGCCATGCGTTTAACGAAAAATTAACCGTGAGTATAATAGTCCCTTATTTTTAAGTTAATGGCTGATTGTGGTAATGGACTAAACAGGCAGACCCTAATACCCAAGAAATGAGCACTATGGGCCCTGTGAAGTACTATGGCATAAATGCCTAAAGCGCCTTTTAGTCACATCTAAAGGGTCTTCTTTAGTAATTCTAAAATGTTTACCTCCACTTACACCAAGAACTGTAGCAGAAGACCACGAGCATATACCAACATGATATACTTGTACCAGCAACACAAAGTGAAACTAGGAAACAATCTGAGTTCTGAACTCTGTTGGTTCTAAAACATGCGAAAGTAAGTCATGTAAGTGATGTAACACAAGAATTTTATTCGACAAGGTGGCGTACAAGAAACTGGAAAACAACAATACTCTTCAAGCGAAGTTGATGATCAATTTTTTGGTACTTCATCGTTTTCTTCCACCTGCAAAATAAGAACAATTACATCAGAACCATAGGTGTAGTATGGCATCACAGAATACATGTTTGAGGTTCTGTGTTGTAAACAAGTGAAATAAATGACAACCTCTGAAAAAACTTCAGCGGAAAACAAGTCAACACTTTCTGCAAAATAATATGCACAGAATAGTTCTAGACAAGGTCCGTATACAACTGATTTGAAAGACCTCGTAAATTACTTGGCTGAAAATATTGTGTACAGATCTAACCAACTTGACTAAATGGGGTTCAATAGATCCATGCATTGTAGCAGGCCTTAACATCTCAAACTAAAAACCTCCAAACAGTCACCAACCAAGGCCATGACATTTGCTGCCATTTACAAGTCACAAAGTCCCGAAAATTCAATGCGATAATACAAAGACAATGCAGCATGTCACTAGCTTCAAGCCCCCAGTTAAAAAAAAAATACTCCTAGTACAGAGGATAGTACCTTTCAATACTTTCAACCCAATATAAGTGCTGAAAATTTTAACATTTGAACTTACAAACTTCCTTCTAATACGACAAAAAAGCTCATCTTACCATGTTGGCATGGTGATATAAGGGAAGGATCATGTTCTCAACCATTTAAGTCATGCCAATCAATTGTGTAGAAGAAATCAGTTCAAGTCAAGTAGCTTTGAGTTGTGTTGTGGGTTGAGAAAGTGCCCAACGATAAACTTGGGAATTTGAGCAAGCTAAATTGGTTAGAGTGTCATGTTGTATATTATATTGCTTGATCACAACAAGTTTTATTTTACATGTTAAAATGAGTACATAGATGGACACTCTAAAGTAAAATAATGTAGAAACAAAATAAAATTCCAATTAGGAATGTTATATACTCGTATAATATTTCTGAAAAATACATACAATGCAAAAAAATACTTTGTTACTGACTCCAGCTCTCAGCAGACCCATACAAAAGTCAAATTATCTGATCCATAAATCTGTAATTACGAACTGTTATAGGGGGTACACCGCAACCAACAGTGTAAAATGTAATAAAATAAGGATGGAAAACCATGATCCAAAACAAGCAAACTGAAGGATTAAACTTTGGTGGCAGCTAAATAGGTAAAACACTGGGTTGACCCCAATATGGACCAATTTAACCAAAGAATTTTGCAATCGTTTAGAGTGGGTCATTATTAAGTAAGTGTCTTGACAAAATGCAACTTTTTTTACCACTTGACAAAGTTTGATATATCTTGAGGACCACAGTAGCTCTATCTACAAAAGAAGTTGATCAATACACTATGCAAACCTCTACAGATGAGCTGATAAGGTTACAGTGGTTGAACCTTCAACTTCAAATCATATTGGACTCAATACTTCATTTCTCCTACAAAGGTTATTAAATTCCACCAGTCAGCTTAAAGGGACTACTTATCGCCTGGTTACGCATAGCAGTGATTGGTTCGATACTTTACTTTAGATTAGGAAACATGCTGGTAAAATAATTATTTGAATAAGTATTCCTTGGCAGGCCATTTAGGGATAGATTGTTTAACTTTGTGGAAAACGATAGAGACTTGGATCACTCCCTCACATGCTCTCTGGAGATTCTGAGATAGAAGCCTCAAAGGTGAGCTTATCCTAAACTCTTGGGTGCCTTCTTTTTTAATTCAAAGAAGTATTCTGTTGTTTCCAAGTCTGCTATTTGCTTTGAGGACAATAAAGTAATCGGCACAGTTAATCATTGAGGCGAACAGCTATTTTGGTTGCAAGAAGAGAAATAAAATTTAGAAATCTTTGATTTCTTGCTTTCAGAGACGTGCATACTGACTCGAATAGCAGCCACAGACCTTTGAAATAGTCAACAGAAGAAATGTACCCTACAAAGGTCAGGGAGTTTTCAGCACAAACACTAGTCACTAGACAGGCAAAACTTGTTTTTTACTTCAGTTGTGATTTATTTCCCAATAAAGATGGCTCCTTTATGAAATCATACCAGAAGAACCAATTCAGGGAATTTTCTCAACTAACATAACCATTAGGGAGCAACTTAGTGGTTTCATGTTCTGTTACTTAGTTGGAATGAATGACAAGCTCGGAACACATTCATCTAAATGATAAATTTACATCCTTAACAAGAAATATTCAACCTTCTATCATAATAAATACGTAGCATCATTTTAAGTGTTTTGAATTTAAGCTGCAGCAAGCTGGAAAACTAAATCATTTGAATCAGAAATATCCTTAAGAAAAACAAATATCAATGGAAGAGGTATTGTAATGAGAAAGAAAGCATAATCAAATGCACAAGATGACTAAATTAAAGAGATGCTTATATATTTTAAACACCAAGGTAAAGTATTCACTATTCACCCAACTTAAGAAAGCATATACAGCTACTAAATGAAGACAATTTCAAACTACAAAATCTTATTCTCCATAGACACTTCTCAGTTCTCACTATAGTCAGGAATCTAAGGAGCATACACAAAACAGCTCAACAGCTCAACAGCTCATATACTTCCATTTACTTAAAAACCAAGGCTAACAAAACAGGAACCTCATAAACCTATGATACTTGAACACATTACAAAACCTTCAACAGCTTACTTTAGTATCAACAAGAAATAAAAGAAAAACGTATAACTAACCAGGTAATTCAACTCAATGGTGAGAAGAGGAGGAAGAGGATGAGAATTTATCATAAGCAGCCTCGCCAACAACATAAATTCCAAAGGCGACGAGAGCAATGCCAAGGCCAGGAAAGGCATGGCGGAACTGGTTGGAAAGCATTGGATGCTTCCTCCACGCATCCCTCCTCCTAAAGAACTCCCCAGTCGGTCCCAACTGTTTCTCCATCACTTCTTACTGTAAAGCAAAACAAAACAAAGTCAACTGCACTCTACATGGTAATGTTTTGACCAATGCGCAAAACAAACCTAACACTCAACACAACAGGAGAGAAATTGCAAGGAAGAAGGTGTTGATATCCAAAAGAATTCAAAAATTGAATCATTTTTATTACAAAATTTGAGCAAAACAAGAAAATCAGATCAGCAAAGGACGAACGCCAGAAGAAATACCGAATAGTCGAATCTTTGCATTGACACAATCCGGATTCCGGAAAGGAATTGGGGAATTGATTTATCTTATAAATTGAAGATCGATGTGAAATTTCTCAAAATGATTGAAATTCTCAGCAGCGAATTAGTTCTGTGATAAACGATTTGAAGGGTTTCAAGCTTGAATCTCGTCGCCGGACACAATAAACATGGAAAAATTCATGGGGTGTTTTAGCTGTAAGAACAAAAATGGGGAATCAGGAAAGAAGATTGAGGATCGGAAATACCTAGGCGCAATCGATTTAAAGCTCAACGAAATCTTCACCGGGGATGAGCGGGGGTGTAGGCGTTAAGCAGCGAGCGAGAGATGAGGTCGGCGGAAGGGAAGGCTAACACCTACGGTATTTAACTTTTTGATAAGTTTTTTAACGAGTTAAAATTATACAAAATATTTCAAAATAATTTCAAAAATTAATTAATATAAAAATTAATATTTTGTATATTTTAAAATTCCTTACTAACGGAGGATTATATTTTAGAATATATACATTGCAAATTCGAATTACGGTAGTGCACGTTCGAGTCGACGTGGAAGTATACACTGAAAATCGAAGACAAATCAGGGTTTAGGACACCACGTCGAATGGACGGGTATCACGTCTGAATTGACGTGGCGAACGTGAAAGTAGACACTAGAAATCGAAGAGAAATCAGGGTTTAGAGCACCACGTTCATATCGACGTGGTGCTCTAAACCCTAATAACTGGTGTATTTAGTTTCCGCATACATAATTTAGAATATTGGTTGATTCTGCCATCCCTCCGACTAAGCCTTGTCTTTGGTCCCGATCGATTTGCCCCTAATTTCGCTTCTACAAGATGTCTTGTGCATTGACGGGCAACCAACACCTCAACACCAATTTCATCTTGAGCCATTGGCTGACGATAGTGAAGGCTTGGCTTGATTTAGCTCCGATTTTGGTTGTGCGATGTTGACAGGTGACGACTTCTTCATGCATGATTGGCTTCGGAAGTGAATCTGCCCTTGCATTTTGAAAAGTTGGTGCCGGTGATGGGCGATGGAAAATTTTGCCTCACTCATCCGAGATGAGTATGTGTTGAAATTTTTTACCTAACTCATTCTGGATGTGTGAGACGATTAATGACTTTTTTTAAAAAAGTTGTAGACACAAGTGTGCGCATCTAAGATGCATGTGGTATATATTTTAAAAGTATATGTATATGAATATAAGACACTTTACTTTTTAACTCGGTCTAATGAAATATAACACAATACAATTTTGCAAAATATATTTATCCACATGCATACAAGATGTGTGTGACGTGGGTGCTCAACTATTTGCTATTTTTTTGGCTTCAGTTTCCCCCAAAAATGTATTGAGATTCTTTAGAACAAGAATCCTACTTGAAGAAGAAATAAAAGTAAAAATCACTTGTTCCTTTATTAGATTAGCATTTTCAAAATTGTTGTCATTTTGAAATTACTTGCAGCTTCCGGTTGGAGAACAAACAAAAACAAATTTGATATCTTGCAGTTTGAATGGAAACTTAGTGCTGGAGTCAACCCTCTCGAAGTCGATGGGGAATGTAGTCGAGTTCCTCAAGCATAGAGGCGGAACTACTTTGAGGTCAGGGATGGCCCTGGCCCCCACATTTTTTTTTTTTTGCATATAGGTAATTATATATTTAATACAGTATTATTTATATAGGTAATTATATGTGATATTAATGGTGAAAGCGTAAAATAATAAACAATTTAGTTGTTAAAGGGTAAGAGATTCAAGCCTTCATATCTCTAGTTTGGGAAAATGTTTGTATCGATGATTTTTTTTTAAATTAAACATTTAATCTAACATTTTATAGTTTTTTCAATACTTTTTTATGATAAACAAAAAAAATTCAAGAAATTTTTAGTATGGCTTCAATTTTTGTTTTTACCATTTTTTTTAAAGAAATTAAACGTTTAAACTATAATTTTATAGTTTTTTTTGAAAAAAAATTGAAACATTTTTGTTTAAGATAAACAAAAAAATCCACTTTTTTTTTAGTATGTCCCCTTTTTTTTTTTTCCATTTTTTCATAATTAAAAAAATAACATATTCAAACTGCAAATTTTTTGGCTTTTTAATTTTTTGTTTTAAAAAAGTGTACTTGATAGACAAACAAAAATACTATAAAATTTCGGCCCCCCATCACCGGGAGTCTAGTTCCGCCACTCCTCAAGCACCACCTTTCTGCCAAGAAGTTCCATGACGAGGAGAGTATGCAGCCTTTGCTTGGCTTTCTCAGCATCCACCACTACAAGGGGAAGGTAGTGTTTCCCCTTTCTATCAACATGCTTGATTTGTAGCTGTTCGATACTCGGATGAGTTGAGATGAATTCGTGAAGATTGAAGAGCGCTACATATGTCAACAGGTTTTTATCCCCGAGTCTAAATGATGACACAACAAAATAGACCCATGGCCATGTCTAGCAAGAGGGGACAATAGAGCAACCTAACTGTGCATAGAAGAAGACGCGAAACTTAACCTCCCACGAAAGGAACAAAAATAACAATTGATTTACATTTACACAAAACCAAAGAGAAAAGAGCTGGGAAACAATATACATACACTACAACTGTTCGCTGACTGGCAATTGGCAGGAACAATTTACCTAGACATTCAACATCCTCAGGTAGTCATCAATTATGGACATTGCAGAAGATCGATATCCAGATCCAAAAAGGTTGTAGTGATTGAGGTAATGATACAGCAAGTACAGGTCTCTCCTCTGATCAAATCCCGGTTGTTTAGGCATCACCTGATATAACAAATGTGGGAACAGACAAAAAGTAGTATGAAAGGTTCTATCATCTTCCTAAGAATCAAATAAGGGAAACGAGATTCACCTCAAAGTAGGCGTTGTAGAATGACCCTCCAAAGCTAGCACACCATGACATTCCGAATTCTGCCTCATTGTGTCCATCTAAAGTAAGGAAGATATGTATGAATGTCAAGACAGTAACAAGCTGGATCAAGGATTCCTAAGCACGAAAGTCTTACAGTTACAGCTAAGACTTACAGTAACAAGCTGGATCAAGGATAACTGGCTCGCCATTCTTGTCGTATGTAATATTCCCACTCCATAGATCTCCATGAAGCAAGCATGGTTCGATCACGGCATTCTCAAAGAGTGACTTCATATTTTTTACTAGCCGATGTCCTGAGAAACAATATATTTTGTCTTGGAATTTATCATTTTCATCATGGAAGAAGCACGGGCTTGGTACTTCTTGTAAACATAATGACGCTTTCTAGGAGTTTACACTTTACACCAACGGTTTATAGTCTGTCACAGTGATGTTATATGAGTCATGAAACAATACGCAGCAACATCACCTCTTTCATAAATAGACGAATCTCCATACCGATCTCTTGCCAACTTCAACTGGTAACCTAGTCTATGCTCCGCATAGAAATCCACCCAGTCAGACATCCAAGTATTCTTCTGTGGGGTACTGTGTGGGATATTGAACTTGGATTTAGCATTAACATTGGAATATGATTTAGTTAAAATGATTTGGTAAGCACTATATCTTACTCTGCACTAATCAAGCATAAAAGAGAGACGATGGTACCTTCCAATTGTATTCTCAACATCAAAACCAAAGCCCTTTTCGGATTTGCCAGATTTGTGCATTTCTGCCAACTTTCTCCCTAGTAAAGCCTGTAGCTCTGTATTAGTTGTGTTCAGTTTATTGGAGGGCTCTTACAAAGGAATAAGCAACAAATGATATAAAAAGTTTTACCTGACCACTTCTAGATGCCCCAAACTCGACGAATTCCATAATTATGTAAGAACCCCCTGTAGGGAGAGGTCCAACCTACAATTCTTGACAGCTATTGCACTCAGATTTTATGGATACAGTTAGAATAGATGAATAATAAAGGGCAACTTGATACTCACACACAACACTATCTCACCTTATATGGTCTAGGCACACGAATCGTGTTTGTTTCATACATAAGTCTCAAGCCTAGAGCCTCTCCCTCGAACATTGATGGTCCTATACTCCTACGCCATAAAAAAAAACCCTCTTTTAAGTGACAAACCAATAATACTTTGGGTATGTTCGGCGCAAACTATTTCGCAGTCATAAGCTCATTATCAGCACAAACAAGAATCTAATGAGCAATCAACACATTGTGCCAAACACAATCTAATGAGCAATCAGCACAAACAAGAATTTTAAAAATTGTTCAGACATGAAACAAACAATTATACAGCCATGAATGGAGGCCAGGAAAACAAACCTGTTAGTTTTGACAAAGAAAGAACCAGCGTCAGTGTCATAACGGTTGGCAAGATTAATACAACCACCGCCTACAGAACTTATCCTTTTGATCTCACTAGCTTTCCCTTCGGTGAGAATCCATTCACGAACTGGATCATCAGCCATTGCCATAACTGCCCAGCCACCCAAAAACAAAACAAGCTTTTCCCATTCATTAAACTGGCCAGAGGCCAGCAACAGCAAGCACTACCCATGGCGAGTGTGACATAAATTCAGCAAGCATGACAACACTTCAATTGCAAAATGACTACGGCACTTATCCAATTGCAAAATCAATGACAGAGAGAGAGAGAAATAAAATTGAAATGCAAAAAGAAATTAGGGTTTAAATTAATCCCAGAAATCGGCACCGCAGTAAATGAGGAGCAAGGCAGACGAAGAAGCAGGTGGCGGTTAGACAGAAGCTTACCGGAAAAGGGTTTGCGGGTGGAGAAATGAAGACGGGGAGGAGGAGAAATATTGAAGGATCCTCCTGGAGAGGGAAAGAGGAGACCTACGCCCGCCACCATTTCCTCAATCCTTATCCTTTGTGCGGTGTAGGTTGGCTTCTCTCTCTCTCTCGGGGAATGATCACCCAACGATTAACCCTTTCTGGACAGTGATCCCAAAATCGACTTTTTATTCCGGTTAACCCTTTCTCGACTTTTTATTCCGGTTAACCCTCAAATAATCCAAATAGGTGATTGAATATAATTTGTGGAAAACAGTACCATGGCAAGTTGCAAATTGTGAAAAATACAGCAGGTACACTGCACAAATGTTGGAATTAGAATCAAGAGATCAATTCAAGAGGGTTTATTTAGACTTGTGTGACTCAGAGCTTGTGAGCTAGGAGTGAGTCAGTGACGCGACAGTGTTGCCATCATCGCTCTAGTTTCCGATGATGAAATCAGTTCACTAGCAACATCCTAACAACACCACCGCTACAAAGGAATTAGACGTCAAGCTCCAAGATGACAAGAGAGTTGCAAAGAGATTGAATATGCGTTTTTAAGTTTGACAACGAGTAAATTGTGTTTTTACCATAGTTTTAAGTCTTGAGGTAAGGCAAGACTTCAAATCTAGAGATCCATCTCCTCATGGTTCCCTTCTCGGTTCTCAATGGCACACGACGAACGTGAGAGTGCTCAGTCCTGAACACCTTTTCAAGCATCTCTTGCTTTAAAACTCAAACTTGATTCAAGATGTACACGATCTGCAAGAGATGTACAAGCTGTGAGCTTTACTGCATTACTAACTAACGTTGCCCAAAACATTGTCTTGGCCTCCTGAGCAAAGAAAGAATGACGATGTTGAAGACCATGGGTCAAGCAGGTCGAGGAGCAGCTGGATCATGTCGGAAACTCGCCCAGTAGAACTCGTTGCAGAGTGTGTAGGTTTTGGAATCTGTCGTTCAACATCATCACCTGCAAAACGCACAACCTCCAATTAGAACCATCACCACAAAAAAGCGCAAGATCACGGATTCATCAATAGGGCAGGGAAATTTGCACCCCATGATCGGTAAAAGATCAAAATTGTTCTTCAAGCCAAAGCTGCAACTAATTTGAAAATGACTCAGAGAAATTTGAAAATGCTAATCTAATAAAGTAACAGATGACTTTACTTTTTATTTGTTTTTTCAAGTAGTGTTCTTGTTCCTCCTGTTACATCAAACATTATATCTAAAGAATCGCCATACATATTTGTAAGGATTCGCACCCTGCATTGCAGCCCTACTGATGTCTTTCCATTATCCAAAACGTAACGTCGACTCAAACACTCCTAGTAACTTGATGATGGAAATCCTCCCAAGGTTTTTCTGGTTACATCCCTCCGAAAGCTTCCATGAAGCTTGTTTAACAAAATCAACGAGTCTGCTGATTTATGAACTATATAAGAAAACATAAATTGTTACCAGGCAAAATTTGAAGGTATCGATGAGAGTTCACTAGGCCATTCTGATTCTATTTAAGCAGAGCCAAGCTCTCAATGTAGCCATACACTCCCCAAATGTCGAAATCGTCATCTTGTTTCTCCAACAACTTAATATTTTCCTCTTTGGATTCAAGGTTGTACGATGTCACCAATTGGCACCACTGTCTGAAACTATCGCTGGTAGCAACACTGAACTCCGCCAGGTTTTGTGACCACCACATCAACATATCACGGTTCTTCTTGAGGTATAAGAGCTCATCAGGGACTAACAAGTGCAGTGAGTAACGTTTGGTCCAACACATGGACTCGATTTCTAAAACCCACATGAAAACGTACTCCTCCATAAAAAACATTGCCAGCGAAGAACATCCATAGCAGACTAATCTGACCCCCTCTTCGTACTCAGGTAAGCTGATTGAACAAAACTCCTCACAGGTCAGATCAAATGAAACCAATCCCAAAACTTCCCCTTCCCGATTAGTAGCAAGGAAGTATAAGCTGCCCCGTAGATAGACTACATCCCTGTGGATGGATCCGAAGTCCCATTCAAAACTAGAAAAATCCTTGCCTTGAAATTGACTCATCTTCCATGAATCATCCCCGATGGTATAAATTGCGACTAAAGGCAGAATATTAGCATTTCCACGGATGAGTTTGACATGCTTGTAATCCTTAACCAACAGATCATAACCCATGCCAATATCAACTTCTTGGAAGGAGCTATTAGGAGAGGTTTCACTTTCAGGCAAGGATGGAATGGCATGGAACTTTCTAATAGATGGATTCCACACCATTAAGTCGTTGGCCCGTGCTGAACTGTCCCTTGTATATCTAGTCTGTAGCAAGACCAATCCATTGACAGAACATTTGACCGTCCAGTCTACTTCACGATACCTGGGTGGAAGGGTGACAAGTGTTTCTCGGTTGGTTTCAAAGGTGTCGCTGCACCTTATAACACTGTTTTGGCTTGCCTTCGACAACGAGGAGGTGAGTTTCATCGCGGTTGTTCTTGAAGTTTTCGAGATGTACAAGGCCGAAATCAGGATCGTTGATCAAAGATAGCCATGATTTTGAGACGCAACGGAATCTAAGAAGTGACTTGACAGGGAGCCTGGAGAGTATGTCACGACATAGCTCCTCTGGGAGATGGTGTTCAGATGATACTTTGGAAAGTCTTTTATTCTCCATGAAGATGTGCAATACTGGAACATTAAAGAGTTGAAAAAAATGCATTAGAGTCATGTCTACTTAAAAACAATGCAACATAAGTAACCCACCAGATACCACACAGAACTGATTGTAAGGAGATACATATGTTGATGCATTAAACTACCACACATGATGATATGATAGATGAATCTAGGTGAAGAACCTCAACTCGTGAACAACCATAGAACTGAGTGCAGGAAGAGATGGAGTTGTAATTAATCTCTGATCAAGTTACAAACTCGATCAGACCTACCCTCAACTGAGCTAAAAAATAGGGAGTTTACCCACTACTAATCGCTCAACAATTACCAATGATGGACAATCAAGAAAATGTGCAGAAATTCTAATTCATCGAGCAAGACATTGTTTGCACAACAAATTTCAGAGACAACCTCCCTAAATTGTTTTCACCAGAGAACCCACACATGCAATTTTTAGAATGCAAACCAATTTCAAATGCAAACATGAAAAACTTCAAATCTGTAATTTGAATTTCTCCTCTTTCCCCTTCCCTATTTTACCAGTCCCTGCTTTTCCATGAACTAATCAACTTTGCTAAACGGGTAAAGTGAAATCAAACAAATAACTTACACTGCACCAAAGAAATCACAAGTCTAGTACCAAGATGGTCTAAGTTCACTTAGGTTGTTTGGTATATTGTAGGATATCAGATATTATATCTGCGGTTTGGAACATGAATACAAAGAGTAATTATAATACAATCCAATCCACATTCCATAGCATATACCAAAATAAGAGAGAATGTTTTCCAAGTGACGCAAGTGTTTTTTCTATGTGCACGAGTTTTACAAAGAGCATGAATACAAAGAGTAATTATAATACAAAGAGTTATTGTAGAGCTTGTTGACAAAACATCTCGGAAACAATTGTAACCAATTTTATGATAAGCATGATGGGTATGTGCACTAGCTTTTGCCTTTCCTTATTCTCCGTATGATTCAAACTCATATGAATTCATTTCTATTCATAAGAAAATTAAAATAAAACACAAATTTCAGCACAACTAACAAATTCTTCACAACTTAATGAACGATGTCTCAAACAAAGCAAGAGAAATAGAAAAAAAAAAAAATCAGCACATGTAGCAATCGAATTTAAGATTGTACAATACAACCCAAAAATCGAATGAAAGATGCACTTACAATCGAATGACAGATGCAAAGAACAAGAAGCCGAGCAAGAAGCCAAAAATTGCAGCCAAGATGAAGCCAAAAATCGAACGACAGATACAAAGAACAATGCAATTTCGCACAAACCATGGATGAAGCAAAAGAATGCGATTTCGCACAAACCCTAGATTTCGCACAAGGCATTGATGAAGCAAAGAAAGAGGAGAGAGCTAACCCATAGATTTCCAGATCGGGATTGCCCATGAAGCAAAGAAAGAGGAGCGAAGGAGAGGAGCGTACCTGCTGGAGAGAAGGGCGCGAGCAGAGTCGCAGAGAGAGCAAGCCAGACGGGAGATATAACTTTTGAATAAGAAGTTTTGATGTCATACGTGGTCGTATATCATTTCTTCAAGCATATAGTGTTATTTATGGTAATACTCCGTATTATTTTTACAATATCATTTCATTTCATATTATATTAATATTAATATTCTTTAATAAATCTATTTTTTTTTGGGTGATTTTGGTAGGTGGCCCATTTTGAATGTTCGATTAGATAGGTAGACCCCAAACTAATTTAATTAGTTTTACGTAGACCCCTTCCCAATAGAGTGGAATGGTAAATGGTCAAACGGTTGACCATTGACCGGTCAACGTTGACCAATCCTTTTTTTTAAGTGATGCCATATTTTACCGTTTTGATGCAAAATTTTTATTATATTTTATTTTCAATTTGATGCCACTTTTCTAATGAAATGATTGGATGTCACTTTTTTAATGTCACTTTTTAAAAACCTTGATAACATGTTTACTGTAATGTCACATTGACCATTGATGCCATTTTTTTACTGTTAACGACTAATGCCACTTTTTTTTATGTCAATTTTTTGATGATATTTTTTTTACCGTGATGCCATATTTTTGATGATATTTTTTCAAAGTAGTATTTTGATGACATTTTTTCCTTTAATGTGATACAACTTTTTCAAAATGGTGTTTTGATGTCATTTTTATAAGGCGAAACTAATTAAAATAACCCGACCTTTAAGGGTGTGTTAAAAATATATCCCAACCTTTCAAGTGTAAGATAAATATCCCGACCTTTAAATGGGTGTTAAAAATATATCTCAACCTTTCAAATGTAATATAAATATCTCGACCTTTATAGGTGATGTTAAAATAATATCTCAAAAAAAATTTGTACAAAAAAAAAGCTAACAGGACATGCATATATGAGAAAAAAAAATTAATAAAAAAAACTTTAAAAAATCTATATAAAAAAATTATTGATTTACATATCTTTCGTCTTTTATATTTTATACACACTATTTTCTTATAACTCTATATTAAAAACCTTGTTTTATTAAACCACTTTTCTTTTCTTTTTTTTTATCAAGGGAAAGAAATAAATTAATAAAATATAAATATATATATATAAAAAATGATATATTTACAAGTGTTTAATATTTTATTTAGATTATTTTTATATTTGAGGGATAACACCCATATTCGTATAATGGACCATTTAACTAATTTTTCATTTTTTATGAAAATTTAAAATAGAAAGAAGAATAGTTAGAATTTTAGTAAATAAATCATGTAAAAAAAATGGGACAATTGAACAAAGAAGAATAATATGGAAAATTGAAATATTAATAAAGTGTATTCAAATTTTTTTTTAAATAATAAATGAAAAAACTTGTTTTCTTAAACCCTTCTATTAATTTTTTATATATTTTTTTAAAAATTTTATTTTTTATTAATTTAGTTTGTCACATATGTATGTCATGTTAGTTTTTTTTGGTAGAGAATTATTTTATATATTATTTGAACATCACTTATAAGTTATAAAGGTTGATATATTTATCTTACATTTGAAAGGTAGAGATATATTTTTAACATATCCTTAAAGGTCGGGATATTTATCTTACATTTGAAAGGTTGAGATATATTTTTAACACACCCTTAAAAGTCGGGTTATTTTAATTAGTTTCGCCTTTTTATAATGTAATTATTTGATGCCATTTTTTTAATCAAATCGATTGATGCCACATGTTTTTAATTTAATCAATTGTATATCGATTTATTTTCATCAATTATACTTTGATTCACTGATGACACGTTTATGATTACACTTCATTGATGCAATCACTTGTGGTGACATGTTCATTAAATTTTTATTCATGGATGACATTTGTTATTATACTTCATTAAACACAATTGTTTATGGTGACAATTTTATATAATTGATTACATAAGAGCTTAAAACGTGGAATCAAAATATTGTCTCCTTATTGCACATATACAAATACAAAGTCTTTGAAGTTACGACATTAATATTGATTGTATACGTAAAAACACATATTATAACATGTCATCAATTTAAAAAAATGCATCAATGTAAGTAATATAACGTGAAATCAATCAAATCAATACAAGGATGGAAATGATTTACGTAGTATTGATTTCATTCGGGATTTTCTGGCGTATCTTCCTTTTCCTGCTCTTCCTCCTCTTCTTCTTTCTTCTCTTCTTCCTCTTCTTCCTCGTCTTCTCCAGGAGGGTCTGCTGGCATATGAGGTGGCAATGGTTTTTTCATTGGGCTGAACTGAGGGAATATATCCGCTCTCCTTGAAGGTTTTGGCCTTTCCCACTCCTGCAATGTGGAAAATAGGTAAATCTTATACATGTATATTACTATAACAGACCCTAGAGATGCCTCACTCATTCCTCCCATTTCACTTTCAATTAACACAGGATATTAGCGCACTAGTCCCTCTCTCATCCCCTCTCTGTAATCTCCTCCCTTTTGCAAACAAATTGATCTGGACTTTGAATGAGGCACCCGCTAATCTGCTAGAGTTTCATGTTTTCCCTAAAGAATTAACAGTCTAGTCCATTCATCATCTGTAATAAGGTACATTTAGGAAACTAAGCACATGATGGTGCATCTAAACAAGCATTCAATTTCAAGGTACACCTCATTTGATGTCATGATCTTTATCTAAAACTTCTATACCCAAAATCACCTTAAAGTGTAGAACAAGAGCAAGATATGGCTGATATCCTAGAAAAGTTGCTTTCATATCATGCCATTTTTTTACCTAAAAAAACCCCAAAATAAAAAAAATGGAAGCAAATCAACCCTTCCGATGTAGAAAGAGCATACAACAGTACAACACTTTCACAAGAAAACATTCCATTAATTTGGTTCTCCTAATCTCCTACAAATCTATTCATCCATTTATCTGTCAAGTAAACTATTCAAGTAGGCATTAAAACTTCAGTCTTTTGTAAAAGAATTTCCTACGAAACTAAGCTCAGAAAGCTGCAAGTCTACCAAAGAAACTTCAAACCAAATGTGTAAACCCCAACCAAAATGGAATCAAATGTCACAAAAAAATTGGGGATAATGTAAACCCCAGAAAGCTCAGAAAGGGAATCAGCCACAAAAAAAAATTGGGGATAATGTAAACCCCAACCAAAATGGAATCAAATGTCACAAAAAAAATGAAATGAAGATACACAAACTGGCATCAAAATCCACATATGACAACCCCTTTCAAACAAAATATCACACATGTTTCACCTAATGTAAGACTAAAATAAAAAAACCTAAAGTGACAGATTACAACATATTGCAAACGATAAACAAATCAGCAACAGAAAATACGTAACCAATGGAATCAATTTCACAACAACAAGGGGATATTGTCAACCAACACAAAAATAACAACAAAGGGATCAATATGAACCGAAGATGCAAAAAATAAACAAGTTAACAAAACTGGATACAGTCAGCAAAAATCAAACGCAAGAGCAACAAATTTCTTCTACAAACCCTAGATACCGTCAACAAAACTGGATTAGGATACACAATAGATGGAATAAAAAAAGATTAGGAATAGGATACACAATAAGATGGAATCAGCAAAGAACATAAGGAAAAAGGATGAAAACGAACTGGAAAAAAAAAGAAAACCTACATGGAGGCGAAGACATTAGACACCAAATTGGGGGAAATCACCGAAAAACAACCACCCCTGTGACAACGCCACCGCCGACGGGAAAAGGAGGAGGAACGAAGAACAGAGCCGCCGTGGAAGACGGAAAGAGGGGACGGAGAGGCGGAGACCTTCCGATCTCGACATAGCCGCTGGCGGAATCGAATCCCGGTGGAAGAGAGAGAAGAAGCACGCAATTCGAACAGAGTCCAACACTCCGGCGCTCCAACGAGCCCGATCAAGGATCAATTTCAAGGTTTCATCGCCGAAGAGAACGAAACTCGATTAGGTTTTCTGTTTCTCAATTTGGTCAGGAGAAGAGTGGAAGGGCCTGGATACCGAATACACCATTAATAGGGTCTAAGTCAGTTAAAAAAATAATTAATGGGCCTAACAACCTAATAAAAAATGCTAAAAGGTTCATCTCAGCAAATTCCTTCAATTTTTTTCGCCAATATTTTTTTGTTCTAGAAAAAAGACTATCTAAAAATTATATAAATAATACTCCATCCGTCCAAAGATACATGGTCTTTTACACCTTTGCACGTTAATTAAGGAAACCTATTTATATTTAAATCTCATTATTATTATAGAGGAGGAACTCTTAACTTTTACTCACTATTGTACTTTTTTAGGGGTAATAATTATCCTATAAGCCTAAAAACCCATGTATTTTTGACAAAAGTTAAAGGCCTAAAAGACCATGTATTTTAGGACGGAGAGAGTATTCTAAAAAGTGTATGAATAAATTTTTTTCGCCAATGTTTTACTATACCTTCTAAAACTCGTTTGTAGCAAGACCAATCCATTGACAGAACACTTGATCATCCAATCTACTTCAAGATACCTCGGTTGGCTTCAAAGGTGTCGCTTCACCTTATAACACAGTGTTTTGGATTGCCTTGGATAATGAGGAGGTGAGTTTCATCGCAGTTGTTCTTGAAGTTTTCAAGATGTACGTAGAAGGCAGAAATCAGGATCATTAATCAAGGATAGCCATGATTTTGAGACGCAACAGAATCTAAGAAGCGATTTGACAGTGAGCCTGGAGAGTATGTCACGACATAGCTCCTCTGGGAGATGGTGTTCAGATAGGCATGATACATGAGCCGAGTAGCTCGGGCTCGACTCACGCTCGACTCGAAAAAAGCTTGATTCGAGATCGCTCGAATGCATATATGAGCCGAGTTCGAGCCTATTTCTGAGCTGGAGCTCGAGTAGCTCGTGAGCTCGGACCCCAAAGGTATTAAAAAAATTATCCGTCCCTCCCCCAAGCGGCCTGCCACTTTTACCCTAGGTTTTATGTACTCCTACACTGCCACACTCCTCTCTCGCCTTTCTCACTCCTCTTGCTCGCCCCCTTCTTCTATCTCAGATCTGGATCTGGCTGGAGGAAGACGTCGTCCTCCATTGCCCCTCGCCTTCGCTCATCCTCCTCCCATCGCCTCTCTTTGACTCATCATCCTCAGATCTAGATCTCGCATCGCCCTTGTTCGCGCTTCGTCTCTCGCCCTTGCTCGTCGCCCTCCGTCAGTCCATCGCGCTCCTCGTCACCCTTCGTTGTCCTCAGATCTGGCTCGCCCTCAATCTCTTTCTCTCTCGCCCTCGCTGCCTCAACTTTTCGAATTCGGGCTGGCTTATTTTTGTTGTCCCTCGGCTCCCTGTTCTTCAATATTGTTACCCCCCTCTACAAGTTTCCTTCGATTTGCAAATCCACTACTCTAATTTGGTATGTGATTGTAATTGACTTACTGATTTCTTTGGAATTGGAATTTGCAAATCTGCTACTCTAAGTTCGGAATTGACTTACTGATTTCTTTGTATTTATGTTTTCCGAATTTCCCCTTGCTTGTGTCATTTATCTTAATTCTATAATGTAGATTGATTTGATTATGTTCTTCTCCTTCTGCAGGTTCACGGGAAAAAGCTTAATTCTGTAATGTAACTTAATTATGTAATGGTGCTGCTGCTGTAAGTTGTTTAGAAGGTTGTTGCAGATGTATTGCTGCTGGATTTTCTCTCCAGTTAGTTTGAATGTTGTTGCTGCTGCTGTTTGGAATGTATTTCTGATGGGTTTCTCTAGCTTGCTGCACTGATTTTCTCTCCATTTAGTTTGAACTTTGGTTTCAATTGAATTATTTCATTGTTGAACTTTAATTTCAATTTCAAGTGAATTGTTGTTCAAGTGAATTGTTGGATTGTTGTTCATTTCTGTTTGTTGCTGCTGCATTCATTAATTTCCATTGAATTGTTGGATTTTGTATCTGTTTGTTGTTGGTGCTGCGTTCGAGCCCAGCTCGAACTCATCGAGCCCGAGTTCGAGCTCGTAACAAGCCCAATCGAGCTTATCGAGCTCGAGCTCGTGTTCGAGCTTGATGACAACCGAGCTCATCGAGCCGAGCTCGAGTTCTACACCCTGCTCGCGAGCCGAGCTTGAGCACATGTATATACTCGATTAGAAATTGAGCTCGAGCTCGTCTCGTTTATAAACGAGCCGAGCTTGAACATCAAGTAATCGAGCTCGTATATCAGGCCTATGTTCAGATGATACTTTGGAAGTCTTTTGTTCTCCATGAAGATTTCATTACTGGAACATTAAAGAGTTGAAAATAATGCATTAGTACAGATCTCAATGATCGAAGATGAGCTTCTCTCTCTTAAGGAAAACAAATGAGAGAAAACTAAACTCCAGATTCTGATTGATTGAAGATGATAGAAAAACTCAGTCTACAAAACACCACCACACCCCTATTTATACACAAACTGAGGAAGGTTAATGACTAACAACCTTCCGTAACAACCAAGATGCTAAAACAGAAATTTAACCCAGGAAAAGTATTTAAACACCATTTACAAACAACACATACATTCTTCACCTCCCCTCAACTTGGAACATTTACAAGTCCCAACTTGACACTCAAAGAGGTGTGTTGAATAAGACTAAGCGGTTTTGTCATCAAATCAGCCATTTGCATCGTATTGACATAAGTTGTTTGCAAAAAATCATATTGGACTTCTCCCTAGCAAAATGGCAGTCGATATCTAGATGTTTGGTTCTTTCATAGAAGTAGGGGTTAGCAGCGATCTGTTATGCGAACTTGTTGTCAAAAAACATAGTGACAGGGAGAGAAACAAGTATTGATCTGAAGATCCTTGCACAGATAACTCAACCATAAAAGCTCTGCAATAGTATATGTCATGCTCCTATATTCTACCTCGGTGGATGATCTAGACACCGTTACCTTCTTCTTGGTTTTCCATGAAACCAAAGCATGACCAAGAAAAATACAATATCCAGACAGAGATTTCCTCGTTGTCAAGCACGCCCCCCATATATAGAAAATACTTTTATGAGTCGTTCCTTTCAGATATCTAAGAACATGGTGAGCTGCTTGTTGATGAGGAAGACGAGGACATGAGACAAATTGGTAATGAATGTACGATTTTCATTGAATACTTGAATTCTAAATTCCTAATCAGTTAATAAAAAGTAAACTGGCGACTTAATTAAACCCTAATCAAGTATATAAAAAATTCACAATATATATATGACTATATCACATATACAGATCGAACAGTTGAACCCTTAACTTGAACACCAATGGAGAGAGACTGCAGAGAGATCGAGAGAGTAGATCAAGTAGCGGATGAAGCCGGAGAAAACAAAGACAACGCAGGCAACCGGCCACTTGGGAGAGACGCTGAGACGGAATGATTGAGACGGTCGGAGAGGGAGATGAACAGTCGCAAGAATCAAAACTGATTGAGACTTCAAGACGGAGAAAGGGAATTGAAAGGCTGAAGAGTGAATTAAAATAAATTAACCGCGTTTTGATTTTTTTTGTAATCCTTCTTTCCGCCAAGCCGCCAAGACCGTCCCGTGTCCGCCAAGGCCGTTCCGTGTCCGCCAAGCCCCGTCCCGCGTCCGCCAAGGGGACGTTTCATGGCCGCCAATGATAGCCTCCGCCAAGTACAACCCGTCTTGGCCTATTTCGGGACGGGGGTGGCCGCCAAGCCCGAATTTTAGAACACTAACCCAAGAGGTCATGGGTTCAAACCTCATTCTTTCCTTTTTTCCACTATTTTTTATTCCAATTAAAATTTTCCTATTATAAATGTCATATTTAAATCAAATTTTATATTTTTCTTTTAATATTTTCATAAGATTATTCATTATGTTACTCATATATTTTCAAAAATTCTTCTAATTTTTATTCCTATGAAATTTTTTTAGTTAAACCACAATTTATGAGGTTTTTTGTTATAGTTTTCAATCTAATCAATTTTTTTTTTCCATTTACCAATGATCAATTCTTTAAAAAAATTATAATTTTCTTTCAATATTTTAAAAAAAAATCTTAATCATGCTACACATATAAATTATTAAATTATTGCATGAATTTTTGTAATAAAATATCATATTTATACCACAATTTATAGTTTTCTTTCAATATATTTAAAAAAATTCTTTATTATATATACCGAGTAAATTTTTTTCCCTGACAAACAATTTCGTCACCCCTCTAGCGATTCCTGCGACCGCCACTGGTTATGCACAGTGGGTAAGATCCGTGTCCGGATAACATAGATTATGAGACTGGTCATTTGATTACTGTTTTTTATCTGAAATTCTATACTTTCTTAATGTGTTATGTGTTCTACGTGTGGAGAAGGTCAAGTTTGATTGTATTTGTTCATTGTACATGTTAAGTTATAAAAGGTAAAGGGAGTTCGGGTTGGGGGTGGATAAGCTTGTTGCATGGCTGATGTTTAATAGACATACATACTTTTATCGTCTGTTTTTAATTTTTCCTGAATGCTCAAATTGGGTAGTGAAAACATAGCTAACTTCATAATCTAGCAATTAAATTATCTTTGCTGCATTTTTTTTATAGATAAATCTCAATTTCCTATGCCCTTGTTCGTGTCAACGAAAAGCAACCCGTATGAATTTAACCCTAAGAATACATGTATTGTAGATTCCCAAGCCTCTGTTGCATACATTAGTTACCACCGTATGATGTTTTGTATGGAATGACAAAAAACTTAACCTCATTGTGGATGTCTATCAAGTTCGTCTGAGGTACATTGCTGCTTTGCTTTGCATCTATGATTCACTTCATATACCTTCACAATGATATGTTCTTTCCGGAGATGGTTACAATTGAATCTTTCTACAAGCACCATAGGCAGGGCAAACTTTTTTTCTTTTTAGGAATAAAACCTTTTCAATATTTTCATTTAAAAAAATACATTTTTTTTTAATTTCCTTGTTTATAAATTTTATCTTGTCTTTGACATAAACTCCTTTCTTCATCATTTCTCTCTCCCCACAGCTGTATAGAATACCTTTGGTGGCATGTATTTTGCTCCTTTAGTTGCTTTAAGGGTAGTTGAGCGCTTTGACAAAATTCGTGTTAAGCCTATATATTTTGGTATTCATTTAATGCTCATTCTTATTTCCATATCTCATGCTTGCAGCTCCATGATATAAGACAACTCTTTATTTCAACTTGCAGGAAGGCCCAGTTTAGACAACTAGAGTACACGGAAGAGGACTACGAAAAGAAACATCAACATATTAAGGGGGTAAATGCCACAACTTCATTTTGGTTGGGATAACCCACTATTTATTTGTAGAGTTCTAGGTTTTTGGATTATATGAAAAAATATAAGCAACACTTATAAATTCTACACCTTTAAGAAAGAAGATGCTAACAAGATATGATAAAAAAACATGTTATACAAGTTGTCCTTAGATTATGAGTTTAAGGGCTCATACTATTGACCTCTTTACACATGTAGATAGATAAGAAATTCTGGATTTGTTGGAATTTGTATTGTGCATCACTTCCCTCTTTTATATATATACTCTTCCAGTCTCTTGCCAGACTAATTCATTGGACAAGCTTGCTAGAGATGAACTCAGCATGTTTTGTTGATAAGGTGATGCAAGTGTTTAACTTCCAAACAAGAAGAGAAAAGATCAATCAAGAAATAGTGGTTATGGCAGGCAGTAAACCACCTAATAATAAGTAACATTGTCTCATTATCTGCATTTTGTAAAGGGATTGTGAATCATAATGCTCATGTTAGATAAATACTTAGCTATTTATTCAAGCATATGATGATTTCTTTATCAAATTTCTATTTTGCTCTTTTTTTGTGATTGGAAAAATTGCATTCGTTTTCTTTGGTCTTTGCTAATTTTAGGAGATTTTGGGATTACACTTATAATGTATGCGCAGGTGTCAAAGAATGCTAATGAATTGTGGACAAGATTAGAAGGTCAGAAAGGAACAAGTTCAATGATCCAATTCCACCTATCGTTACACAAACCACATACACCCGCGTGCAAATGCGCGTGGCTAAAAACCTAGTTAACTTAAAAAGCAAAGCAGAAACAAATCAATAAATCTATATGAAAAAGTGGTGAGTTGCTGGGTTTTTTTCTGTAAAATAAAGGAGGATCCTTACCTATAAATCAAGTCAACTTCTCCTTCCCTTTCCCGTCGTTATTCATTGTTCTCTGACGTTTTCTTCTTTGCTATGATAGATGAGCACTCTTCGTTCGCGAACAACGCCAAATTATTTTACGGAGATGTCTTCTCTCTTTCAGACTATAATAGGCAATCAATTACAGTATCTTCAATTTTTTTTTTGGGCAAATTGCATAAAATAACATGAACTTTAGGGGTGGTTACACTCAGTGGCACGAACTTAAAAAAATACAAAAATAATCACCAACTTTGGTGTTTAGTTGCGGTCAGTGGCACGTATACCCCTATCTTGCTAATGTGGAATACAGGGGTTGCTTACATGGAATTTTTTTAATTAAAAAGACAAATAGCGAGATATGAATTAATTGAAACCTAGCTAGTTTCATAATTTGGGCACATCTTTTATGTCTTATAATTTTTTTAAAAAAAGAAATTCATGTAAGCATTTCCACTAATTCATATCTCGCTATATGCCTTTTTAATTAAAAAAATTTCATGTAAGCACCCCCACTAGTCCACATTAGCGAGATAGGGGTTACGGGCTGTGCATCGGTCTAAAACCGAATCGAACCGGGCCAAACCGAACCGAACCGAAACCGAAACTCTCAAATTTTCAAACCGAAAGCATTAATTAGGCTCGATTCGGTTATTCACCGGTTTGGTCTATGTTCGGTTCGGTTTTAACACAATTAAACCGAATTTCCATGAATTGTCATGTGTCTTTTACAGTGTAGGTAACACTACTCTTTCAAGCAATGTCGTTTCCTTCTTGCTTACACATATATTATCATATGTCTTCCCTTTCTCTCTTAGATATATTATTAATTACTCATATATATTTCCACTGGAAAAGCCACCATTAAATATATATAGTTTACGCGGGGGTCTCTTTCTTGTAAATCTTAGTTAAACTCCTCAAACGTACATGAGTTTAAAAGATATATGAGCTAGGGTATGTGTCAATCACACATTCTGTAAAATGACTACTAATTTCCATGCATTCGGTTTAACAGAAACCGAGCCGAAACCGAACACAAACCGAACTGAAAATGAAAATTTTTGAACCGAAAATCGAACCGAAAAACTTCGGTTAGGTTCGATTTGGTTTGTGTTGGTTCGGCCCAAAAATTCGGTTTGGACCGAATCATGAACACCCCTAAGGGGGTATATGTGCCACTGGCCGCAACTAAACACCAAAGTTGGTGATTATTTTTGTATTTTTTTAAGTTCGTGCCACTGAGTGCAACCACCTATAAAGTTCGTGCTAATTTATGCAATTTGCCCTTTTTTTTTTTAACATTAAACTTCCTTTTTGTATTCAATATTCATCACATAGTATCTTTTAAAGATAAGATTTGGAGTCTAGCTATATCCTACATGCAATAGTCTTAATAACCTTCAACGTCCACTTTAATTTCTCCCACCGTAAATATCCTCCATAATTGAAATCAATACCCTATGGTCTATGGATGAATATTGTCGTAATTTCATCCTATTGATTTCATAATTAGACAACCTTTCCTTTTGTTTCTATAATCAAGTACACCTCCACCATGATTCTTATCATGTGGATATTCTAATCAAATCTAGTCCATTGATTAACATACGATCCAACGCTTATAATTTTGTTACACATTGCACCCTCTAAAATATTACACCAGAATGTATGTGCCAACAATGTTTTATCTTCATCTAAAATATTCATCACGTGACATTTCATATGTGTGTGTGAAATATCACGTGATGAATATTTTAGATGAAAGTAAAACATTGTTGGCACATACATTCTCTTAAAATTGTTGTACGTACTTAACTATGAAAATCAATATAGAATGGGAGGAGCAGACAAGGGTTGAAAACAACTGATCGACATCCATTAATATATTAATTCTGCCAGTCAGATCGTTGATTTGGAAAACAACTGACAACATACTACTTAAGCATGCATAGAGGAAGGATGTCTCTCCCTCGGAATAGGAAAACAACAACATAGCAAGAGGTATGGAATACTATAACAAAGATAGTGAAAAAAGCCAAAGTCATTCCTCAATCGAAACTCTCTCCTAAAACACCCGCTTCCTACTCCTCACTGAAGCCAGTTACTCTCGTATTCGCCCAGGGTATGGAATACTATAACGAGACTCTCGCTGCTAGACTCTCAAACATTGAGTTCATCGGCAAGCTTTTGTTCCGAAGGACCATAAACACCTGTCACGAGCAAATAATGAAGACCTTGCTCACCGGGGATGTGCCACTTATCGATTTATTGTGGATGTTTAATGTTAAATATGCAGTCATCAATAGGACCATAATCAACACTGACGAGGCTACCCCATCGTCGAAGGTGAGCTTGTAGAGAGACATCAGCTGAACTCTCAGGGATCTTGGTCGTGCTTGAAGGACTCTCAACATGCACCTTCTCCCTTTGGATTGATGTTGGAGTGTTGTCTAGGATAAGTCTCTCTACAGGCCAACCTTCGATGATGGGGTAGCCTCGCTAGTGTCGACTGCGGTCTCATTAGTGACCGTATGTTCAACAACAAACATCATATCCACAATAAATCGACCAGTGGCACGTCCCTAGCGAGCAAGGTCTTCATAATTTGCTCGTGACCGGTGTTTATGGTGCTTCGGAACAATAGCTTGCTGATGAACTCAATGTTTGAGGAGTCTAGCAGCGAGAGTCTCGTTATAGTATTCTATACCCTGGGCGAATATGAGAGTAACTGACTTCGGTGAGGAGTAGGAAGCGGGTGTTTTAGGAGAGTTTCGGTCGAGGAGTGGCTTTGGCTTTCTTCACTATCTTCGCTAATAAGTTCGAGAAGAGAGAAATGTGGTTGTACAAAACATGCATGGACATCCTTTTGGACAAGCCTACCAATCGAGGTTCTTCGTTGAGTGTAATCTACCTCTACATACAAGTCGCTTATGACATGGTAAATTATCACCGTCTCGAACGATCCTGTCATAATGTCCATGCCAACGACCTCGATCGGTTGACCAGTGTATACTCCATATCCTGACACCCTTCGTTCTAAATTAGGGATAACCTCTGGAAAAAAAAAATGCAAACGTCAACATAAAGGATAGTGTGTTTCAAAAACAAAACAAAAAAACATAAATAGGAATTAAGAAATTAGGTTATGGTGTTTGCTATGGAGTTTCCTTATTCAAGGGATTTAAAGCTAGTAAGTTGTGGATGCGGGATACAAACCGGGAAAAGCGGGTGGTTTTGAAGAAAAACAAAACATCTACAATCGTGGACTTGACCGTTGCAAATGTTTACAAAAGTTGACCGGCATGCACGTTTGAAAGTTGGGACTGAGAGTGAATAATTTTTTTTTATCATCAATATTTAACCTAATTAATGGTCGTTGTTAACCGCACCACAAAAAATCTGGTGGGGCACCCAAAAAAAAAATAGCCTTCCGTGTTTTAGAAACGGAAGTAGTGCTGTAATAATTATTTCTTTTTTTTTTATTTTTTGGAAAATATTATACACAACTTCCGTGTTTGAAAAACGGAAGGTCAAATCAACTTTATACCTTCCGTTTTTCAAACACGAGAGACAAAAGCTGTTTTATGCCTTCCGTGTTTTAAATACGGAAGTACAAAATACATGTTTGCCTTTCGTGTTTTAAATACGGAAGTACAAAATAGCTATTTGCCTTCCGTATTTAGAAAACGGAAGGGTAAGTTTAAATTATTATTTTTTCGGGTAAAAAAAGGTTATGATTTTCTTATTAATAGGACGAATATACTAGTCATAACCGGTATTTGCCCTAGTTCCGCCGAATTGAGTAGAAGAATGTCAAACCACACATCCAATGGTAACGAAGGAGTAAACAATAATATTCAGCTATCTATATAAACTTTTAATTTAGAAAAGTTTAGGATGATATGTCAATCTTATAGGCATTTTAGGAGTCTTACTATTTTTTTTTTTGCCATTTTTCTTGGATTTTCTTTAATTCTCCTTTTTTCTTCTTCTTCCTTTAATTATCTTTTTTCTTTAATTTTATTAACTATTGGGCTTAATTCAAAACATTTAATTCAATCTAATATAACTATTGGGCTTAATCAAATTTATTTACTAACTATCTATATAAACTCTTAATTTAGAAAAGTTTAGGATGATGTGTCAATCTTAGAGGCATTTTAGGAGTCTTACTAATTTTTTTTGTTTGCCATTTTTCTTGGATTTTCTTTAATTCTCCTTTTTTCTTCTTCTTCCTTTAATTATCTTTTTTCTTTAATTTTATTAACTATCTATATAAACTCTTAATTTAGAAATAATTGTAAAGTTACATTAATTGTAAAGTTTATTTTTATTTTTATCATAACATTTATTAATATTTTATAATATATATACAATATTTTAGTTTATAAAAAACGCGCCATGCCGCGGAAATCGTACAAGTTTCAATTGTTTTCAATTCGTGAAATTTAATGATAATATTGATTCAATTCGTGAAATTTGATTGTTTTCAACGCTATTTCAATTGTTTTCAGTTTGATAGAATGAACATTGTTGGATTCGATTATTCGCCTTGTTTTGCGAATAATTATTACTGGTCGGATAGAAAATGGAAAACAATTGAAATAGCGTTGAGATTTAGACCTAGCTTCCATCCCGTGGGACTATTACTGGTACATCAGCACCTCTGATTTTCTTCTTACGATTAAATATTTATAAAACATTATATTAAAGGATATCAAAACATAACTTATGCAATAAATTTGGTTATTTACTCTTTATTGGATAAATTAGTGAAAAAATATTAAACATTATGTAAAGAAGAGTACTTACTCTTATATGATATACTAAAATATAATTTATTAACAAAACGCGCAAGGGTGTTGATAATCGTTACAATTTATTTATTAAAGTTATGTGTGTTTTAATTTATTTATTTTTTTAAAAAAAGTTAAAATCAAAATCGTTCGTTTTTTCAAAATACATTAAAAAATTGTACTCCCGTATTTAGAAAACGGGAGTTATAAAATAGTTGTACTCCCGTGTTTGAAAGAGGGGAGGTGTAATTAAAATTGTAATTCCGTTTTTTAAATACGAGAGTACAACCCAGTTTTATAACTCCCGTTTTTTAAAAACGGAAGGCAAAACTATAAGTTGTACTCTCGTTTTTCAAACACGGAAGTACAACTTATATTTTGAACTCCCGTGTTTCAAACACGGAAGGCATAAATTAATTGTCCATTTACCCTTCCGTTTTCAGGACACGGAAGTACAAAGCTTTTTTGGGTGCCCACATCAAATCTTTTGTGGTGGAATTAATGGACGCGTAATTAATTATGTGACGAAGGAGTTAGGAGTGATTTTTTTTTTCAAAACGGAACACTTAAGCCGACGACGACACAACTTTTATTGAAAGTTGGCGTGTTTGACATGAAAGCGGCGGAACCCACATTCGGTGGCAAACCCCGAACACGTGACCTAGCTGGCAAGAGCCACGTACTAGGTAAACCGGCTTGCGCCAACCGGCTCGACCCACTGGTAAGGAGCAAGGTAAACCTTGGATTTTCACCAAGGAAAGAGACGGAAGCAGGGATCGAACCCGGAACCTCTTTACCCCTCCCCTTTACCACTAGGCCACCCCGACTGGGGCAGACAAGCCCATTTTGAAGAGAGTGAAAAATGTTAGTAGCACTATACTTGTGTTAAGTGTTCTCAAGTGATAATTTTTTTTATTAAAAAAATGACTTTTTATCTATCAAATAACACCCATTTTTTTTAATTTTTTTTGCTAAGTATAACATATACTGTACTTTCGTATTAAGGAGAATTATATATAAACAGTAACATTAATTTATAATTCTACGTCAAATTACACCCAAAAAAAACATAAACTTAACACATGAAATAGCACTACCAACGACACCCTAAACATTAAATTACACATAAATATGAGCTTTTTCATCACTATTTACTTAAATTCAAAAAAATTGAAACAATAGATATAAATTGATTTCGCCTCACTTGATTGTTATTTTTAAGTTGACACAATAATAATAAAAAATATCAAAAGAAATTAATTAGTTGAATGGATGTTATAACAAAATTTATTTAAATTAAAAAATGAAATAATATTAGAATTTACGGGTTAATTACGACTTTATATCTTAAAGATGTAAATCTTCTCGGTTAAATCATATTATTTATTTTTTTATAATTTAAATAAATTTTTTATCGATAAAAATTTGGTAAAACCATATCATTGCTTAATCATAAATCAGAGTATCTACTTGGAAAAAGATACACATAATGACATACATAAGTGTATGTGTATGTTGATGGATCTTTTCCCCATGTTCAAATTTTTTGTAAAATTTATTTACTACTTTTAAAATTGTAAAAGTTAATCCCAAATGTTTTTTTTTACAATTTATTATACCCATATTATACATAATAAAGCCTAAAAATATCAATAATCATTAAATTTTACACTCCTAAATTAATTGACTCTAAATTTCAACCCAATAAGAAATGTCTTAAACATTGAAAACATATACATATGTGACAAACTAGTAGAAATGAATTATTATAAATGGCTACATGGAAGCTAATAAAGGAAGTTGATAATGGTAATCTAATAAAAAAGAATAAAAAACAAATACAAAGTATATTATCTAATGGAGGGTGAATACGTACCATGGATGGACGATGTCAATTTTTTTGAACAACCCATTAGCTTCTGTTGCAACAAATTCCAATATCTGATGCGTGTGTTGTTGACGATCAATTAAGATTTCTGCAAAATTCAATTATCCAACAGAACCGAATTCAATGTCAATAAAAAGTGCAAGATATCTATTTGCAGTTCAAAGATGACAATAAAAGCAGTTAAGGACTCGAAGCGAAGGCAAATGAAATTCTAGATACCTTGTTCCTTTTCACAATGTTGAAGATGACGAAGAGTACGACGAGCAGAACCCAACATAAGATCACGATCCTCTTCATCTGAATGATCCCTTACCTCGCAAGAACCACCACCGTACCGCCACAACAAGAAGTGCTCGAAAGCCAAGTGGATGAAGTGCTCCGCAAAGGGTTCATATTTTTGCAGATGGATGAGGAGGAAGTGAAGTGTTATAATGTAATCCTAAGTTTTGTCTTTGTATTCTATAGATCTAGGATGACAAGTGTTTGAATGTAATAGACTAGAAGAGATACTTAATGAGCTAGCTAGAGTGGTAGGTGTGGTCTCGAGCTCTTGGACAGGCCAAAGGGACCCCAAAACCATCTTGGTTCGGACCCTAGGTGTTCCATGGCTCTTGAAGACTAACCTATTGCTTGAATGTGTGTTGGCTATGTGTTACAGGTCTTAAGGGGTAGTGGACTGTGGGCCGGCCCATACTCCAATGACACTTTCTGTAAGTGGCATTGAAGCCCAGGGCTTTCTCATATCTAGCTGGATTCTCTTTAGAGCCGTTGTAACCTAAAGCCTTCAGCTCTCCTCCATATATATGCTCATGTTCACCATTTGGAGTTGAGATGAGAGAGAAGCTCCGACGGCAAAACCCTAAACCTAGAGCGAGGAAGAGCGAGACTGAAAGGCAACACCTTGCTCATCCATGGAGGCCTTGATTCCTGTCACCTGGAGTCTGCATCGTCCTCATATGGATTGAAGAGCTGGAAAGGGGGCTTTTACCCTTTCAAATCTCTGAACCTTTACCTCTTAGTTTCTCTGCGTTTAGATTGCTAGCTCATTAAGCGTTTCTCGTCTGTGTTCCACACTTGTAACCAGATTTTGTATCTTTGTTCAAGTTAGTGGTATTCTCGGGACCGGGTCTCCCCTCTTGAGGCCCCGCGAAGTAGGGAAACCGAATCGCATCAACAAATCGTCGTGTTCTTTAGATTTACGTTTGTTTATCTTGTTAAGAACTCGAATCGGTAGCTAACGGGTTAGGGGTTTACAAATTTGGTATTAGAGCTTTGTTCTGACTCCGAAAACCAAACCCTAGCTACTGTTTCTGTTGATATTTTCGCCGCGTTTTTTTCACTTTGGTTTAGCGTTTCTAAGTTGAGAGTTCCTAATTTTTGTATTTCCTCTGCTGCAGGTACAAAAATATGGCTGATAACTCCTTAAAAATCAAGGCCTTTGATGGAACAATGGACTTCCCCATGTGGCAGTTCAAGATGAAGGCCCTACTGATGAAGGAGAAGTGCTACAAGGCTGTCACCGAAGAGTTTCCTACTGGAATGTCTGATGCAGACAAAAAGGAGCTCAAAGATCAGGCCTACTCCGAAATAGTTATCAGGTTGTTTGATGAGGTAGCTCGACAAGTGGTAACGATTTCTGATCCTAAAACTCTCTGGAAAACGCTTGAAGACACCTACATGAAAACTTCTTTGCCTAGGAAGATTTCTCTGCTATGTAGGTTGTTTACTTTTAAAATGAATGTTGGTCTCACTGTGCATGAAAACTTGGATAAATTTCTGAAAATGACACAGGAGATAGAAAAATGTGATGACAAGATAAAAGACACTCACCAAGCTGTTATTCTGTTAAACTCATTGCCTTCACAGTTTGACAACTTTAAGGACATTATTCAGTATAGCAGAGAAGAGATCACCAAAGATAAAATCATTGAAGCTGTTATTGAAAAAGATGAGGTCCTTAAAGTGTTTAAGTCTAAAACTGATTCTAGAACTGATAGATCTGAGACTAAAACTGAAGTTCTGGTTGTGAAAGGCAAGCCTAAGAGTAATAACAACAACAAAGGTGGTCAGAAGAGTCAACCTGATAAAGATAAATCATCTGAGAAAGGAAACAATGAGAAAAAGGGTTATAAGTGTCACTACTGTCATAATGAAGGTCATTTTGCTAGGGATTGTAGAAAAAAGAAAAGGGATCAACAAAACAAGTCTAAATCTGAACCTGATTTTACTGGTGTTGTTGAAACTTGTGATAGTTATCCCCATGAATTACTTGTGTGTTCTTCTGAAACTGTTGCTGACAATGTTTGGATACTTGATTCAGGGTGTACCTTACATGCTACCCCCAACAGAGCCTTTTTTTCTTCCATTACAATCTGCAATGGTGGCAAGCTAATGTTAGGGGATCACACTGTCCTTGAAATCAAGGGCACAGGTAATGTTCCTATTAGAATGCATGATGGGAGGGTCAGGGTTATTCAAAATGTCAGGTGGGTGCCTGACTTGAGGAGAAACCTACTGTCTGAGTCTGTGTTTGATGATATGGATTTCAACATTAATACATTTAGGGGTTGTAAGAATGTTTCCAGAAATGGAGTCATTCTTATAAAGACCATAAAAAAGGGAGGTCTATATCATGTGATAGGATCTCCTGAATTGAATGTGTCTACCCATGTGATTGATGATGAAAATCTCATTCATACTAAGATGTGGCATGATAGGTTAGGGCATATAGGTAACACTGGCATGATGCATCTGTTTAAAAATGGCATGATAAATTTTAAACCTTGCAATCTGGAATTCTGTGAAAACTGCATTTTTGGTAAGAAAACCAAGCATCCCTTCAACAAATCTACATATACTGCTTCCAGGTCCCTTGAGTATGTGCACTCTGACTTGTGGGGGCCTGCACAGATAGAGACAATAGGAGGAAGAAAGTATTTTCTTTCTCTTATTCTATTCTAGAAAAGTATGGGTATATTAACAAATATACCCATACTTTTCTAGAATAGTGATCAATAAGAGGCTTTTGACAGCTTTAAGTCTTGGAATGCTATGGTTGAGAGTCAATCTAATTTCAAATTAAAAGTGCTAAGAATTGATAATGGTTTAGAGTTTTGCCATAAAGCCTTTAATGAATTTTGTAAAGAAAGAGGGATAAAGAGACATCTCACAGTCCCTGGCACCCCTCAGCAGAATGGCACTGCTGAGAGGATGAACAGGACCTTGCTTGAAAAAGCAAGGTGCATGCTCATTGGTGCTGGCCTTAAGAGTTCCTTATGGGGTGAAGCAATCACAACTGCTGCCTATCTAATCAATAGGACCCCATCATCTGTTGTGGACTTCAAAACTCCACAAGAGATGTGGTCAAGAAGGAAGCCTGACATTACACACTTGAAACCATTTGGTTGTAGTGCATATTCCCATGTATCTCAGGGAAAGCTACAACCTAGAGCTCAAAAGTGTGTAATGCTAGGCTATCCTGAAGGAACTAAAGGATACAGATTGCTTGTTGTTCAACCTGGAGCTTATAAATGCATAACTTCTAGAAATGTAACTTTTAATGAAAAGGAATTTCATTTCAAGAAAAAACTAACACTTGAGACTGAGAATGCAGGTACCCCAGAAGATCCCTCTCATGCTGAAGGATTCTATGATCCAAATGATCATGATGACATAGAGGATGATGAATTTGACACTGGAACTCCACAAGGCTCAAATAATGGAAACTCAACCTCTAAGACTCAATCTCCAGAAGTTGAGGTGTCAAACTCTCCTCAAAACAGTGAGCCTGAAGGCTATGGCTCACAAGGTAGTATTTCTACTCATTCCCACCAATCTGGTGGAAGTGTAAGTGACAATACTTCATCTCCCTCGAGCTCTCTTCTATCCTCTTCTACTGATACTTCTGCTTCTGATCATGTCTCTTTGCCTGTTATGAATACTGATGGAAATGTTGTGCCTGACTTGTCTAATTATCAACTTACTAGAGACAGAGAACCTAGAGTTAGGATACCTAACAGAAGGTTCACCTCTAATATTGTTGAGTTTGCTTTCTTGGCTCATGAACCTGTAAAACATCTTACACCTGAAAATTATGAACAAGCCATGAAAAGTTCTTGTGCTAATGAGTGGTTGAAAGCTATGCATGAAGAGTTGCAGTCTATGTATGCTAACAAAACTTGGCTTTTAGTCCCTAAACCTAATAAAGCTAAAGTTATTGAGTGCAAATGGGTTTACAAACTGAAAGATAGTATTACTCCTACTGATCCACCTAAGTATAAAGCTAGGCTTGTAGCTAAGGGCTTTAGGCAAAAGGAGGGGGTAGACTATAAAGATATATTTGCACCTGTTGTTAAGTATAAGACTCTGAGACTCATGCTTGCTATTACTACTGTTAATGACTGGGAACTTGAACAGATGGATGTTAAGACATCTTTCCTACATGGTGACCTAAAAGAAACTATTTACATGCAACAGCCTAAAGGGTTTATAGACAAGAGAAAAACTGATCATGTTTGTCTGCTTAAAAAATCTATCTATGGTCTGAAACAGTCTCTTAGGCAATGGAACTTGAAATTCAATGCATGTATGAGATCTTTAGGTTTCACCAGAAGCAAATATGACACCTGCCTTTACTTTAAGCATGCTGGTTCTAAGAATCCCTTGTATGTTCTGCTCTATGTTGATGATATTCTTCTGATCAGTGATAGCAAAGTTATTATAGCTGGTGCTAAGAATGACTTGAAATTGCACTTCGATATGAAGGATCTTGGTTCAGCTAAAATAATTCTAGGGATTAATATTATTAGAAACAGATCTGATAGAGTAATGTGGCTGACTCAAGGTGATTATTTGCTTAAGGTTTTGGACAGATTCTGTATGAACAACTCTAACCCTACACCTATCCCTTTAGGAAGGCATCTAGAATTATACAGAGATCCTAGTCCTAAAACTGATGAAGAATCTAAGAAAATGGAAAAAATTCCCTATGATGTTGCTACTGGTTCTGTAATGTATGTTATGTTGTGCACTAGGCCAGATCTTGCCTTTGCTGTGAGTGCTCTTAGTAGATTCATGTCTGATCCTAGAGAAAAACACTGGAATGCAATGAAATATTTTCTCAGATATTTATGTGGCACTAAATCTATGGGTCTTATGTTTGCTGAACACACATCTAGAAAAGAACTTCATGGATTTGTTGATTCTGATTATGCTGGTAATAGGGATAACAGAAAATCTACTTCCTCATTCTTCTTTACCTGGGCTGGAAACTGTATATCTTGGAAATCTCAGTTACAATCTATTGTTGCTTTATCTACCACTGAAGCTGAATATATTGCTGCAACTGAGGCTGCAAAAGAAGCTATTTGGTTAAAGAGAATCTTGAAGGAAGTAGAAAGAAAATATTATATCCCTGTTGTGTTTTCTGATAATCAAAGTGCTATATATTTATGCAAGGATCCTATGTATCATGAGAGGACCAAGCACATTGATGTTAGATTCCATTTTATTATAGATGAGATTGAAAAAGAAAATATCTCTGTTGATAAGATCTTAGGAGATGTGAACCCCGCAGATTTTGGTACCAAAATAGTTCCTACTAACAAATTCCATTTCTGCAGAAATTTCCTAAAGTTCTTTGATGTGCCTTAGCCCATGACAGGCACGCGGACTGATGACTGACGGGAGAGGAAGGTCCCTGGAAGAAGATCACTAAACTGGAAGGACAAAGAAGATACAAACTCAAGATTATGAGGGCATTTGTTATAATGTAATCCTAAGTTTTGTCTTTGTATTCTATAGATCTAGGATGACAAGTGTTTGGATGTAATAGACTTGAAGAGATACTTAATGAGCTAGCTAGAGTTGTAGGTGTGGTCTCGAGCTCTTGGACAGGCCAAAGGGACCTCAAGACCATCTTGGTTCGGACCCTAGGTGTTCCATGGCTCTTGAAGACTAACCTATTGCTTGAATGTGTGTTGGCTATGTGTTACAGGTCTTAAGGGGTAGTGGACTGTGGGCCGACCCATACTCCAATGACACTTTCTGTAAGTGGCATTGAAGCCCAGGGCTTTCTCATATCCAGCTGGATCCTCTTTAGAGCCGTTGTAACCTAAAGCTTTCAGCTCTCCTCCATATATATGCTCCTGTTCACCATTTGGAGTTGAGATGAGAGAGAAGCTCCGACGGCAAAACCCTAAACCTAGAGCGAGGAAGAGCGAGACTGAAAGGCAGCACCTTGCTCATCCATGGAGTCCTTGATTCCTGTCACCTGGAGTCTGCATCGTCCTCATATGGATTGAAGAGCTGGAAAGGGGGCTTTTACCCTTTCAAATCTCTGAACCTTTACCTCTTAGTTTTTCTGTGTTTAGATTGCTAGCTCATTAAGCATTTCTCGTCTGTGTTCCACACTTATAACCAGATCTTGTATCTTTGTTCGAGTTAGTGGTATTCTCGGGACCGGGTCTCCCCTCTTGAGGCCCCGCGGAGTAGGGAAACCGAACCGCGTCAACAAATTGTCGTGTTCTTTAGATTTACGTTTGTTTATCTTGTTAAGAACTCGAATCGGTAGCTAACGGGTTAGGGGTTTACATGAAGTGGGGAGAGAAATCTGAGAGTTGGAAACGAAGAAGAAAAGAGAGGTTTAAAAAGAAGCACAAGTCGGGAGAGCGCTGAGCAGTGAGCACTGACACGCCGCGTTTCAACATTTCGGGCGACGACATGCTGCTTTCCAAAACAAGCTCGGAAAGGGCGACGACATGCGATTGCTGTTTTTCAAATTTTAAATGCGTTTGAAGTTGGAAGACTATGGGTGACTGTCGTGCTTGCAAAAGGGAGAAACAAGGTGTCTCCACGTGTCATTCCATCGTCGGTTGATTTTTTTTTTTTTTTTGATTAGGTAAAAATTCGGATGGGGAACCTTAACCGAAAGCATCCTGTCGGATGAGGTCAAGAAGACCTGTATCTAGGTATAGCTCAGGCCCGCTGGTAGAGTAGCAAAGGTGTGCAACCTTATCCGCTACCCGGTTACCAATACGGGGAATATGTGATATACTAACATTCCTTATTATTTTGAGAAGGCTTTGGATATCTGACATAACCATTTCTATTTCCCAAGGACATCTAACTTGTGATCTTCGATAGTCCGTGATAATCTTAGAGTCTCCTTCTATTATTAGATCGGTTATGTTTAGTTCTCTTGCTTTTTCTATCCCTAGGTGTAGAGCTAGGGCTTCTGCTATAAGGGGCGATTGTCCACCATTAGCTTTTCCACCAATGTTGATTGGGTCTCGACGCCAGTCTCTGATGATGTATCCAATGGAACTGTTTGTGGTTGATTTAAACGATCCGTCAAAGTTTAGCTTATATTTTCCCGCCGGAGGTTTCCTCCATCGGTAAGTTTTCCTATTGTTCCCAGAGATCCATTTACCTTTACTTTGTTTCTGTATGCCGTCATCCTCCATTTCATTCCATCTACTCGCTTTCCTCCAATTATCAATATTGTTCGTGATCATTTTCTTGATAGTCTCTACAGAGGGGATGGTTTCATTTCTAAAGATTGTTTGATTTCTTATAAACCAAATGGTCCACCATCTGATTGCTATATGTTGTTTCTTCTCCATCGGAAGAGTGGAGCCTAACATTTGTAAAATTTGATTCATATCTCTGTTTTCTGTAATTAGGTTGTTAATGTTTTGAGATATTTGTCCAGGGAATTGTTGTTGGAAATTGTTGATGGGACATTATAAGAATAGGTGAATATCATCTTCCACGAACTGGTTGCACAAGATACATGTGTTCGGTACCTCCACCCCTTTTAGGGCCAGCCGGGTAGCCGTGGCGAGGCCTTTTTGTTTTATTTTCCAAATAAAGTTCTTAACTTTAGGTGGGACGTCAATTTTCCAGATCCATGAGTACTCATCTGACGATCTTTGTGGTATGGATGAGATTAAGTTATAGGCACTTGTCGTTGTGAACCATCCCTTTTTGGCGGGCCACCAATACAGTCTGCCTCTAAGAGGGGTGATTGGCAAGGGGATTTTCATAATATCCTCTATTATGGACTTAGGAAGCACCGATTCAAGTTTTTCCTTTCACCATTGTCCACCTATTATGAAATTGCTTACGGAATCATGTGGGTTAATGTTATGATGAGAGTCTATTTTGTCTTTTAGAGGTTTCGTAGCCACCCAATTATCTTCCCAAAACTTAATTGATTTCCCATCCCTCACCTGCCAGATGAGTCCCGTTTTGAATTTCGGGATTAGATAACTTAGTTTCGTCCATTGCCACGAGGCATTGCCTTTTCTAGAGTAGGTAAGGATGTGGTTTTCTTTCAAATACTTGTGTTGTATGATTTTGACCCAGTTATTTTCTGGTTCAGCCAGAATTTTCCAGAGTAGCTTGAGTTGGAGAGCTTCATTCATATCTTTGGTTTTTCTAATTCCCAGTCCTCCATCCCTTTTTGATTTACATATTTTGTCCCAGCTGATTAATGGGCTATGTTGCACATCTTTGTTCCAGAAAAAGGTTCTGTTGATTTGGTCTAGTTGTTTGTGGACCGCTACCGGAAGCATGAAGCTCTGCATTGAGTATAAAGGTTTTGATGATAAATTAGACACTATTAGGGTTGCTCTGCCTTGTTGAGAAAGGGCATTAGCACGCCATTTGCTCAATTGGTCTTTAGATTTGCATATCATTTCACCAAAGGTTTCCTTGGTAACCCTCTCATTTATGATGGGACAACCTAAGTATTTTTCCAGGTTTCGTTCATGGGGTATGTTTAGAATCCCTTCTAGGTCTCGAGCTCTTGATCTAGGAATACCAGGGGTGGTTTGAAAGGACGATTTGTGGTAATTTACTTTTTGCCCTGAGAATTTACAATAGTCCTCAATTATCTCTTTAACTTTTGTACATGCAGAATTACTTCCTTTTGAGATTATTATTATGTCGTCTGCAAAGGCCAGGAATGGAACGCAGGGGCCCGAATGGCCAAATTTAAATCCGATGCTGTTGTGGTTAGATTCTGCCTCCCTTGAGAGTTTACGAGCAAGGATTTCTGCCCCGAGCAGGAAGAGAAACGGGGAGAGGGGGTCCCCTTGCCTCAAACCCCTTGAAGGTCTGAAAGGATCCGTCGGGCCGTTGTTTACTAAAACAGAGAAAGAGACTGTAGTCACACATTCCATAATAATATCCACAAATTTTTGGTTGAATCCAAATTTTTGAAGAACTGTTTTCATGAAATGCCAATCTACTCTGTCGTATGCTTTCTCCATATCAAGTTTTATTGCAGCCCAAACCTTGGTACCTTTTCTAGTACGAAAGGAGTGGAATACCTCGTGTGCTATTAGGATATTGTCTTGGATTGCTCTGTCGGAAACAAAGGCTCCTTGTAATGGGTGTATAAGTTTTCCTATTACCATTTTCAGTCGTTCTGTTATTATCTTTGAAATGATTTTATATAAAGTAGAACATAGGCTAATCGGGCGATAGTGTGTAGTCATGGAGGGGTTATCAATTTTTGGTATGAGGGAGATAAAAGTGTGGTTAATTTGTTTTAGCATTTTGTCAGAGTGAAAGAAAGCTTTTGTAGCCCGGATGATATCAGAGCCAACGATGTCCCAATAATTTTTGTAGAACTCAGCCGTCATTCCATCTGGGTCGGGGGATTTGTTGTTCCCCATTGAGAAGACTGCTTTTTTTATTTCACTGTTTGTTGGTTGTTGAATAAGTGATTTGTTTTCCTCTTCTGTAATGATCGGGTTGATTTCTGAAAGGTATTCTTCTAATTGGGGGGTCCTATACATTTGTTCCCGATTAAATCTTTTCTCAAAGTCTCTTTGAATTTCCATTTTAATGTTTTCATTACCAATTATGTTTGTTCCTTCTGCGGAGGTAATTATTCTAATTATCTTCCGATTTCTTCTCCCTGTGGCTACTCTATGGTAATAGGAGGAGTTGGTATCTGCTAACTTTAAGTGTTTTGATTTAGCTCTTTGGTTCCAGTAAGTTTTATGAAAAAGGAGTAGTTTTTCTCGTTTAGATAATAGACTTTGCTCTTTTGTGTACGCTTCTGGGTTTTGGTTAGTTTTTTGGATAGATTGTATTTCGATTAGGGCCTCATCAACGTCTTGTATTTGTCGGAAGATGTTTCCAAATGTTTTTTTATTCCAATTTTTAGCCTTTTGTTTGAGGATTTTCGATTTGTATGTAATTCGGAACATAGCAGAGCCTGCACATGGAGCTCTCCATGCTTGTTTAACAATATTTCAGAAGTCTTTCCTTTGCAGCCAAATGTTTTCAAATTTAAAAGGGGGTGGTTTAAAGCTAGTGTTTTTGGAAATGTTAATTGAAATAGGGCAGTGGTCCGAGTTAGAGAATGCTCCATTTTTAGTTGCCAAATCAGGGAACATGTCGATTATTTTATGTTGGACAAGCACCCTGTCAAGTTTTTCCAGAATGTTATCTGGACCAAATTGCTTCTTTCTCCAAGTAAATGGGTTACCGTACGAGGGGATCTCCAGCAAGGAGCAAGCATCTTTGAATTCCATTATTCTCAGAAATCTTCCAGGTAGGATTTCTGCCCCTCCGCTCTTATCCGATGGTTGGCTTATTTCGTTTAAATCTCCCATGATTAGGCATGGAATGTCGCTTTGGGTAATTAGATTGTATAGATTTCTCCAAAAGTCGTCTTTTTCTGAGGGGTTTGGGGGGGGGCGTATACAAACAACATTAGACACTCAAAGTTCTCTTTTATGTTCTCGTATTTTACGCCAATAATTCTTGGGAGATGAATAGTCACCGAGATGGATTCGTCTATGAAGGAGTTTTCATTCCAGAATAGGGCAATACCCCCGGCACGACCAGAAGCCGGGGACCAACACATGTTTGTGAATCCCGCATTTTTCCATAGAGATTCTTTTGGTTCTGTTTCAGTATTTGTTTCTGCTAAGATTAGCATTTGTACATGATCTAGTGAGCGCCATTCGTTCATGTTAGTCCAGAAGGTTTGTTTTCCAATCCCCCTACAGTTCCAATAGCGTATGATCATGTCCACTTTGTTTTTGCATAGGAGAGCAAAAGGTGAGCCCTCCCATACCCATAGCTTACTCCTTTTGCGGTGTTCCCCATTTTCTGCAGATTAGTTTTCCTTATGAGTTTATTTTGAAAAATTTTAGTCTTTGAAAACATTTCTCTTATAGGTATATTCGAACTACATTTACAAGAAATATACCAAATGAAATTGAGCTTTTTGTTTCTATAGAAATTAAACATCATTATTTGGGTTATGTTATAACAGTTGCTCAGGCAAGTTTTATGTTTTATGCAACACAGGTAAGGGCTTGTTAGAGAAGACCGATTTGTTTTTGTAATATGATTTGTCCTTTGTTGGATAATAAATTTATAATCGTACTTATACGGAATAATCCCAAAGGATTTTTTTTTAACTATGGTTTCCACTGGAATACATAGCCAATTAGCTACAGATGCTATCGATGTAAACTTCACCAAGAGACAAATGATGTTTACAAGTGGGTTGTTTATGCATAGCTTTAACCGATATCCTATTTTACTGTTATTATTCGCTCCTTCTAGGAATTCGCCCTCAAACACGTCACAAAAAATTATAACGATAAAATACTGAGAAAAAGCATGGATCGGAGAAGTAATACATGATACAATCCTACACAATCTATTTTTGCATACGGTACCATTCACCTTCAATTGATCATACCCAGTGCACCTTAACCATATCAAATCATAAATGTCGACCTTGTTGCCCATAAATATATGCAGCATTATATAATCAAAGTGATTTGACTGCATGATAAGCAAGGTAAGCTTTTGTAATTGCCAGTTAATGGTGCAATAAACCACCTTTCAAGCAATGGATTTATACTCAAAATGCAACCCGATTTCTTATCCCACAAACAATCTTCCCACTTATACCGATAGAACTCACAATCATATTTTCCATACATATGCATAACTTGATACAGGGCATGCCCGAAATAACTCGAGAATAGGTTACTTGAAAGAATGACAATGAGCATGAAACGTCTTCCCCAAGCCAATTTAGGATTCAGGAGATGAGATTGTCTGTCACCGGCTGTGATCAGCTGACCGAGGGCAAGGGAGAGTGGTCTTCCAAACCATCTAACCATAATTGATGCATAAATTTGAATTATCCACCAAAAATACACAGAAAGTGAGTAGACATTAACACCATTGTCACATGTATTCACATACCCGTTAACTGAAGCAAAACACAAATCAGTAATGGTGATCCAATAGACCAAGTTAATGCAGTGGAGGTACAAAGCTACCAGTTTAATCATAGTTGCAAGGGTTTTATAATGCAAGGTACCAAATCCTAGATGCCTTTTCAAGGCAAGTTCAAACATTACACAGGATACCTTAACAGCAAACCTGCCTTCCCTAACCTTTTTAGAATCAATTGTAAGGTTGAAACTAAGTTCAAGCCAATTGTTTTCGGTTGGAATAAGCGTAAAACCTCCAGAGAGATATCACCAAACCATTTTTGTCCTCATCCGAATCGCCTTTGCCTCAAAGGGATCACCAATAATCGTCGTATACATCGCCGTTTGGCTTAGTGTAGAGATGTTCACCTGGACACCCCCAATAAAGGATTTTAGTTGTTCCATAGAAAGCTTCTTAGAAGACTTAATGCCTATTGGGGAGGCTTTTTTACTTCCATCACTGGGAGAGAGACCTCCCTCGGGAGTTGGTTTTTCAACCGGTTTTGACAGGCCCTTTCGGGATTTGGTTTGGAGAGGAGACAAGTCTCCATCTGCCATGGGTGCTTTGCTTTTCTTTTTCTCCATTTGTATCAAGACACAAAGAAAACACAAGATATTAAAGGAGAAACCTACACTCGAGTTTATGAGAGGGAGAGAGATGTGTGTGAAGATGTGAGGTCTTTTAAAACTAATTATCTTGGAGACGCAAAGCGAGGTATCCGTGAGGCAAGATAACTTTAAACCCAAATTCATCTTACTAAAGGTATACTTATGAATCCAAAGTACATGCACTATAAAACAGTACCTAGAAGAGTTGATTTTTGTCCGAATGTTCACTTGCTTCCATAGGCTCGGTCCCATTACAGGAGCTGCAACAGGGAGCACTACACCATCCATAAGTTTCCACGGACTCAATCGCCAGGAGTGGGCGATATTGTGCACCGTACATAATAGACAAAGAAGTTCACATGTTAGCTTTTGAATCCAGTTGTACACACCTACTACTTTATTCGTAATGATATATTCTAAAAAGATCCGTATGTAAGCAATGTAGGCAGACAAAGGATCGAAAACAGTCCATGAGAGCCTGGTAGGAACAACGTATGATAGACAAAATTCATACTGGCACAAATAAAGATTTTGAGATAGCTTTGCACACCACACATTGGTTAAGAGTAGAAACCAATAGTTTAGTACTTGCAGAGCACAAAGAAGCTTGTTCCAGCTGCAGATAAATTCACTAGGACCGGTTTTTTTGCAATATCCCTTCAGCTGGGAAGAAGTGATATAAACTACATAAAATTCATCTTAGCAGTTTCCGGGAGCAGGGGTAACAGGGTCATTTACTCCTAGCTGCTCGGACTCATATCCCTTAAAGAAAATAACATGAGGAGCAACAGAAGAAGAAAATGACAGTTCATTAAAGCAAGATTTAGTGAATCTGCTTAGTATCCTTATAGTGATTTTAACTAAAAGATTAACAGGGGAGTCAATCATCTGCTCAACATCATACTCAGTCCTAATTCCATCCAGCCCCGGCATGCAAATGAAGAATTTCAAGAGACTGATCAACAGAAATCCCAAATATGCATCCACCGGGATGTAGACAAGTAACAAATAGTTTATACCTGAGAGCCGAGTGTAAAGGTACCCAAGGAACACCCGGACAGCAACAGAGTAATCCATTCGCCAAATGAAAAAAAATTTCACCATATTAGAGTTAGAACAAGGTTTAGGATCCAGCCACCACACAAGAGCTAGACAATGGTCACTCGCCATATTATATCCGACATCATTGGGGGACATAGCCGCCTCAGCCTCCGAGTTGTCAACACTAGTGTCATTGCCCTTTCGGGAGTATTTGCCCTTTCGGGAGATTTTGCCCTTTCGGGATTTGTTGTTGCCCTTTCGGGATTTTTTGTATAGAGCTTTGTATTTATAGAAATTTGCATAATCCATGGTGCTACATACCTTCGATTGCCCAGCCGACTCGAATGAGAGTTCAACATAAACGCTACAAAGGCAGTTTAAACTGGAAAAGAAAGATGCAAGAGGGATACCATAGATATTACATACCATTTTGCTTCCTCCAGCAAAATCAGCATTTGCGATTTCCTCCATAGAAGTGGTTTCTCCCATAAGAACCTGAGTTTGGCCCTTTCGGAGGGTATTCAAAAGGGGAACGAAGGAATCGTCCCCCATGGGTTTTATCCTTTTGTTCTTGAATGTGGATGTCATGAGCCAGAAAGACACAGAAAAGAGGTTAGCAGAGAGATTTTGTGATAAATAATATGAGAGAGGAGATGAAGGTGCGGTGAGATGGATTACTGGGAATCCGGCCCCTTTGCTCTTATAGATGTATAGAAGAGAGAGGAGATGGCAGGAGAAAAAGCTCTTACCCCGACCATCCCGACCAGACGCGAAAGCAATCCGGCGATAAGTCTTAACCGACCAAGCCTGCTCAGGGCAGTTTGTACCATCGCCGTGGAGATTGGGAAAGACCGCCGTACACCTCCGAAGCGGCCATGGAGGGGGCCGAGCACCCCAACCAAAGCGTTGCCCCCATTGAAGAGATCCTCTATGAAGAACACGACCCCGACAGCAGGGTTGCGAGGAAACAGATTTAAGCCCCAACATCGAAATAGGACTGGACATAGGCAAAAAGAACTCATACCAGGGGAGAAAACCGGTTGCCTGGATAGGAATTTCAGGAGCAAAGGCTTTGAAGGCAGGGATTTTGTTACTTTTAGCCAAGGAAGAGGCATTTTCAATGACGATTTGATGAACTTTGGGGTCGGAATTTTTTATTCTAGGGTTCTTCAGAGGGAGATGTTTTGGGGGCAAGGTTTGGTTTGAGGGAGCGGATGAGCAGAGCGCGTGAGGCGCGTTCTTCGCCATTTAGTCGCCGATTCTTGTTTGTTGCCTAACTATCGTCGGTTGAAATTGAATCTGGTAAGTAAGTGGGTGTTTTGTGTTATTTTCAACCTTTTTACTGATTTAGCTCAGGGGAAATGGAGATTGCCACAGGTTAAGTATTTGAAAATAAAGTGGCCACTTATTTCCATAGAATAGGGCAATTGGAGAAGTAGGACGCAGGGTCCGTGCATATTCTCCGCCCCAACTTCTCGTCGTATAATAATATTTTATTTTTAAAATAATATTAAAATTTGTTTTAAAAATATATTTAACTAGTTTTATTCCCCGCGATCTTCGCGGTTTTTGCATATGACTTTAATTTATTATTCATGCACAAATTGTGTAAGATCATAAAAATTATATATATATATATATATATATATATATATATATATATATATATATATATATATTAATACTTAATGGTAAATTTTAATCTATAGGTCGGATTAAGGGCATTTAATTTCAAATTTGTATGATATAATTTCATTATTCTTTTCCTAATTTTTTTCATAAAACTAAATTATTTTATCGATAGACAAAGCAATATGTATAATGGATTTAATATTTGTATAAATTTGGCTTATAAATTAATTAGTACGTGAGCAATATTTGCATAAATTTGGTTTATAAATTAATTATTTGTTAAAGATAAACCCTTATTGATTTGAATTATTTCTATTGTTTAATGTGATTGTTTAAAGATAAAAAAAAATATTTGGTACATGAGAAATATTTGCATAAACTTAATTTATAAATTATTTATTTATCAAAGATACACACTCATTGAGTTACACCGGTCCATTGGTCGGAGAGGGTTTTGATTTACTGATAAGATAAAATCTCAAATTTCAATTCATTAAACGTTATCTTAATGGTGAGATATTCTTTTAGCAATATAAATTTATCATATTGAGTTTAGTTTAGAAAATCCCATCCATCCGATCTAAATTCAATATTTTCAATAGTTAATATTACCTCCATTTTAAAATAGATAAAATTAAAATAATAATTTTTTCTATATATAATTTTAATTTATTAAAAGTGTATTAGAAAATAAAATTAAAAAATAGAACAGTGGGTGATAGTATTTAAATTATTAAAAAATAGAACGGTGGGTGACAGTATTTAAATTACATTTACTTATTTATCAAATATCTTTATGGTTAAAACTTTATAGAATTATTAGATTTATTCAAAAAATTTATCAAAATCTAACTAATTGAGATATGATAAAAAAATCTAACTAATTGAGATATGATAAAATTATATTATTTAAATTAATTGTGATGGTTACTAATGATAAGTTAAATGATGTGGCTAAAAGATATGAAATCATTAACTGATGTGGCTTAAATTTATTGGATACTCAGTAATTGACGTGTCAAAAAACCCGGGTCAGAATGCACCAAAAAACGACACGTGAGCGAATCACACCAGAACCCGCCACATAGGATTTCCACGCCTCTGTTTTAGTATTATATATTGATTGATGATTGATGATTGATATATTGATATTGATTTTTACATGATAATAATCATATATTTTTAAAAAATTCTCAGAATTTACTGAAATTGACCTTTAAGCATCTTTAGTTAGGTAGATAGGCCTATTAAATGTTTTTTTAGCATGTTTAGACCTTCTTAATTGTTTTTTCGCTTTCCCGACCTTTCCTCGGTTCCTCCATCCTCTCTCATCTCACTCGTTCTCAGGTGCTCTTTCCTTCTTCCTCTTCGTTCTCCGCTCTCGATTCTTCGATCTCTCCATCAATCACGGTCGTTCTGTCTTTCCATCATCCTATTACCGTCAGCGGTGGCTTGATCCCTCTCCTCCGGCTGGTTTTTGATATTTTCCCCCAAATTTGCGTCCAATGGCTTCGTCTCCATGTATGTGGTCCTTTTTCTCAACTCGTTCTCATCCGTTTTTCTGGTTAGATTTGCTGATTTGATGTTATTGTGCATCCTAATCCTTGTTTAATTTTGTGTATTTCGAACATTTGGTTTGTTTTACTGTATCTAGGGTTTATATGATTTTGAGTTTCTGTTGTGTTTTATGTGTGGTTGATGCCATTAATTTAGTGTGATTCCACTTGTTGTTTACATGCTATGGTTGTTTTATGTGTATTTCTCTGTTATTATTTTTTGCCCCCATTTTCGATTCATATTTGTTTATATTTTGTCATTTTTCTCTGTTCAGTGGGGATGCATCTACTTGTGTGTTGTGAAATTGGTTCCATGTTAGTGTTGGTTCGGTATTAATATTGGTGATTTTTTTAGGTTGTGAACTATGGTGTCCCTTTATTGCCCGGTTATTGTCTTTGATTCCAGCTATAAGTTAGGTGAACTATGTGCTACCTTCCTGTATTTTGTAGTCTTCTGTGGGTGCAGTTGTTGTCATCTTTTGGATGTTGATGCCAGTTTGTGTTTATTCAGTTCATTTTGTCTACATTCTTTGCCCCTTTGTGCTTGGTTATTGTCTTTGATTCCAGCTACAAGTTAGGTGAACTATGTGTTACATTCTTGCTTTCTTTAGTGTTTTGTGTTTGTAGTTTTTGTCATATTTTGGACTTTGATTCCAGTTTGTGTTTATTTAGTTCCTTCTGGTGACAATCTTTGCCCCTTTGTGTCTTTTTTTTTTCTTTTTTTTGGTCGTTGATTCCAGTTATAATTGAGGTGAAATCCGTGTCACATTGTTTGTTTTGGAAGGGATTTGTCTTTGATTCCAGTTTGTTTTTGGAAGTGGTTGTCAATATTTCTTATTCCATTTATGGTTCTTGTTTTGGTGACATATTTATATTGATTCCATGTCTTATGTCTACAACATTCCTTCTTACCCCAACTGATGTCAAGGATGACTTACCTTGCTCGGTTCGTTATTTATTTGTTCGCTTTCATTTTTTCTTTTTGTTTTTTTCTTGTTCTATAGTTTGTGTCATATGTTGTTTTTGTCCTTATTTTTTCATTTTATTTTTTGTGTGTTTGTTGGTATTATGTAGGTGTTTGAATATATTCGTGATGATATGGCTACATTTGTTGGGAAGTATAACAGATACTACCGTGCTGATATCGTTTCTGTCATCCAAAGGGAATTGAGCGCTGCTGATTGGTCTTCCATGTCCTCTTCTTTTCTCCGGCGCATCATTTGGTTCGCTGACAAGTTGGCATTTGCCCAACAACTTGTCAATTATTTCATGGTTCATGAGTTAAAAACCTCTAAAACTAGGAAAATGTGGTTCAAACTTAAATCTTCCTATCCTGTTCGTTTTTCCATGTCTGAATTTGCTGCTGTAACGGGTCTTAAATGTGCATCTGACCATATTGTTGTTGTCCCTGCTACAAGCACTAGGTCTGTGTTAGGGGTGGATAATATAATGTATGATGATTTGATTGATATGTTCTGTAGAACACCCAAGAATTCACCTAAGAAACTGCTTATTGCCTATGTTTTGATCATTGATGGCATTTTGTTGCCTCATCTTACTAGGTTTGTTAGGAACCAGATTGTGGCTCTTGCATCTGACATGACTAAGTTCAATGATTATCCTTGGGGTAGGTTAGTTTATGTGGAGACTATCTCCTCATTGATGAAGGTTAATCGTGCATCTCGAACTAAATCCTCTAAGCCTCACAAGAAAAGGGATAAGAAGAGTGGTGATAAGGGTTCTAAGAAGACTGCTAAGGCAAGGAGTGGGTTTAATCTGCTAGGCTTTCCACTTGCTCTTCAGGTTCTGTTTCTTTTCTAAGTTTTGTGTGTTTTTTGTGGGTGTGTGTGTGTTTTTGTGCGTGTGTTTTAGTGCGCGTGTTTTATGTTGTTTTATTTTTTTTTTCATCACAGGTTTGGATCTTGGAAGCTTTTCCCAAGATTCCACCTATTGTCCATTGCAATGCTTTCATTGATGACATAGATCGTTCCTTTGTGAAAATGGAGTCCATCCTCTACTAAGGTTGTCACTGCTCGGCATATCCAGCTTGAGTTTTTTAAGACTTCCATGGTAATTTCTCTATGTTTGTTTGTTTGTGTATATTCCTTAATTAATTTTATCTTATTTATATATATGTGTTACAATTGTGTTTTTTGTTGGACACGATATATCCTACCTATGGAGAATACTTGGATTCTCCATCGATGGCTTTTCCTAATGAAATTCATGATGCAACTGTCGCTGCCTATCAAGCTTGGTTGTCCCATCTAGCTTCTTCGAGGTTAACTGTTGTAACCGATGCAGCCACCAATGATGCTAATCTCCAGATTTTGTCATCTCCCGGGCTCATGGATCAAGTTGTCCCATCTATGAATATGGGAGTGGTTGCTTTGTCACCTTCATCTGTTTCTACAAGGACTCAGTCTAAAGCTGCCTCGCCTCATTTGTCTCTTCCATTGGCGGGTCCTTCTAAGAAGAGGAAGTCTGGTGTGTCTCCTTCTTTTGTTTCTGATCCCTCACATAAGAAGCGTGTTGTTGGTGACAATTCTTCGATGCCTGTGTCTGGACCTGTGATTTCTGTTCACCCTGTTTCTCCCTCAAAAGTCTCTAGTCTTAGTGGAAAATTTAGCCTCAAGAATGCTATTGCTGCTAGTAAGGGGAAGGAGAAGGTTAGTGAACCTGATTGTATGCCTTTGAACGATAAACAACCTGATTGTCTGCCTGTGAATGAGAAACAAGGTGAAGGTTTTTCCTGATGCAGACTGTTGTGTGTTTTTACATACGTTATCTTTGTGTTATTATTCCATTCATTGTTTTACTGTTTTTTCCTTTATCTTTTTTATATATATGTTTTTATCATATGCTTTTATTTAGATTTTTCCATATTTTATTGCAGGGATATTTGTCCTTAAATTGCGGGCAATGAGGGTATGTTGGACAAGAAGTTTTTCTGTGAGCTTGTTGCTAAGCAACATTGGTTGCGTGATGACGTAAGTGCCCTCAACTGTTATGTTTATCATTCATTTTTTTCGGTTTTAGGGTCATCAGAAGTTTAACTTCCATAGGAGAGGCCATGTCTCATCTTAGGCATCATATTTACTGCAATGCGGAGAAATACAGCGACATTGTTATATTGGATTGCTTTTGGTCTGCAAGGTTCAATTTAAAGTTCTTCGAGAAGTTTAAGGAAGGTAAGGTTTCGTTTGGCAATACGATTTTCAAGTATCTTGATGCTTTGTTGTCAAAGTGTTGTGGGAAATCATGGCGTGGTGCAAAGATTATCTACATTCCCTTCAACATTAGAAATGAACATTGGGTTGCATTAGAGATTGATTTGGTTGAAGGAAAAGTAAAGGTCTATGATTGTAATATCCCATTCACTGGTGATGCCGAGCTGCATACTCTATTGGAGCCTATCTGTAATATGTTACCAGCGTTGTTTAGAGAGTCCGGTCATTTTTCACACTTGGGTGGAATCATTGAGTCTGGTTTTAAGGTGGATAGATTACGTGACCTTCCTCAGGATAGTGAAGGGTAAGTATATGTTTTAATTTGATAAGATTTATACATTTATATATATATTGCTAACTAATATATCATGATCTAATTTCATTTTCATTTGAAATTTCATTTGCAGTGGTAGCTGTGGTGTTTATACTATCAAGGCTATTGAGGAATTAGCTTTCGGTGGAGATGTATACGAGTTTACTGATGACCGGGTCCAAGCGTATCGCGAGAAGATGGCAATATAGCTTTCTCAGAAGTGCTGGAATGTTTCGTCTTTGGGTTGATGCGTATTTTGTATGAATGGTTATAATAGAACTACATTAGAGCTTGCATGCTCACACTTTGTAACCACGGAAGTTTATGTCCTCCGTACATTTGGTAGTAAGTATGGGTTCTCTAACTGATTTGCACTTGATCCTTCGAGCTTGCATGCTCTCATTTTGTAACCACGGAAGTTTATGTCCTCTATACATTTGGTAGGAACTATGGGTAGTTTAACTAATTTCCAGTTGATCTTTAGAGCTTGCATGCTCTCTTTTGTATGTTTTTTTATATGGTTGTCTACCCCCTCTTTTGTCGATCTCAAATAAAACAGGCCATTCTGTGATGACAACTTTTATTCAATTGATGACAGATCACACTTTGTGTGTTTTTAAGTTTATCCTCAATATATATTCAATTTATATAGACCAAATAAAACATGTATCCAATGTATTATCTCAAATGCATAAACTTGTGTCTATATTTAAAGAAAAACATATGGAAATAAACGAGTTTTGTGGTATGTAGAGCTTCATCAACTTGTGTCTATATTTAAAGAAACAAATATGAAATAACCGAGTTTGTGGTATGTAAAGCTATCACATTTATGCTTGTGTGCTGCTTGATGCTCTGTGTGGGCATGTTAGCTTGTTATGCCCTATTCCCCTGCAATTGCCACACTTGTATGTATCGTTTCTTTTCTTCCTTTGCCCTTCAAGAATTGATGGAATCCGGACTTTCCTTGGTCTTCCACTCTTCTTCCTCACTACTGATGGATGGCATTTGACATTTCTGATGTCGTCTGGCACATACCAATCTTCCTTAGAAGGCACTGGGTATATGGTTTCTTGGTAGGCGATTCTCCAAGCCTGAATTTTGTATTACTCACTCACAAAATCAGTGATGTTGAGCTTCATTCTTTGAATTACAGCTATATCATGGACACACGGCATATGATCTACATCAAAAACCCTGCAGCTGCATGTCTTTCGTGCCAAGTCAAACACACCGGCAAATTTCCCACCGTTTATTTGGTATTGTGTATCATTCAACACTTGCACTTCGTATCTTCCTGACCGCTCATACCTTGTTTGTAGAATCTCCTTGACTTTAGGAGGCAAATCAGTGATATTTATTGATGCACTCCTACAGTCATTGAACCATTCTGCCATTTTGTTCCTAATATGATCAAATAGTGCAACAATTGGGTAGCCTCGAGCTTCTTTCAATACTGGATTTATACACTCTGCATTATTCGTTGTCATAAGGCTGTACCTGTCACCTTTGAAGTGGGCTCGTGACCATTTTTGGAAATCTGCATATTCGAGGTATTTCCCAATCTCGTTGTTGATGTCACAGATGGTTTTGAAGTAGCCTTCAAATTCACTTATAGTGTAAGCATTCGGATGCTTTGCTGACATAATAGATGGACCCTCTGTTTTTGAATCTTGCCTTTATGTTCTGTTTCAAATGTCGTGTGCAGATTACATGCTTTGCAGAACTGTATACCTCTTCCACAGCCTTGTTGATGCTTTGGTGCCTATCAGATGCAAAAACGAGCTCACTTGAATCTGGAATCACAAGAGATAATCTTTGAAGGAACCACTTCCATGCGTTATCATTTTCTAAGTCCGCCACTCCAAATGCAAGAGGGTACACATGTTTGTTAGTATCCTGCACTGTCGCTATATTGAGAATTCCTCTATATTTCCCATGTAAGAATCCAGCATCTACCATTATAACCTATAGAATGCAATTTATAGTTGTTAAACTAGTTTAAGTATACACATTTATTAGACACATTTTTTTTTGTGTTTACCTTTCTCATCACATTAAAACCTCTAATTGATGCTCCAAACGATAGGAATGCATACTTGAATTGGTTTTTGGTTGCATCAATCTCCAAACATGCATATGTGTCTGGGTTAACTTGTTGTGTCATGTGGAAGTACGATGGCAAAATCTCATAATTTTCCTCCGCTGTGCCTCTTATCAAATCTTGTTCCAATCCCTTTGCTTTCCAGTAGCTCACATGCTGCATAAACTCCTTCTGCATTATATTCTGAATCTGTATAGGATCTGGACCTTTTTTTACACCTTCATACCTTCATCAATTGCATGTAACAAGTAAGCAAGTTTATTCATGAGTCACATTGTGTCAAAGTTGATCAACATTTATTGAATGTAAACACATTATTCACCACACAACCCTACTGTATCTTCATATATATAACTGATATACTGTAATTCACATAATTCTCATTATGCATACCTTATCTTCATCTTGTCCGCAATAGCTTGATATGATGGTTTCCGATGCTCCTTGCATCTAATTGAAAATGAACAAGTGTGCACTCCATTCAGCTTCCTAACCTCAAAGTGTCTCGAATTCTTTACACGTGTAGCTACTACTGACCACTTGCAGCGGGAATCAATGCAAATGACTTTGTATTTTGTTTGATTTGATTTCTTCGTTCGGAATTGAAAGTTCTCATTCACTACTTGATTAGCAACTGCAACCTTTAGATGATTTTTTGAGTTGAACATCTGACCTACATAGATGAAACCAATCTCATCTATTTCATTCTCAATCTGCCATGCACTTTGATCTTCATTGTTGTAGCTATGTGTATCTTCTAATGCAACATCAGTAAGAACAATAGCTAAAGTGTCATCTACACTAGTAGATTGCAAGTACTCTGTAGACATTGTGATTCCACTTGTTTGCTGAACAGTGTTAGCTATTTCACTCCCATTCATCCTTTTCTTTGTTTGAACATGTAATGGCAAAGACCAAGCAACTTGAGGCACTTCATTTATGGACATGAATGCTTTGAGATCATCATCTTTACTGATTGTGAACGGAGCTTTCAGTTTTTTGTAATGGATGCAAGTGACTTAACCTCAACTCATGTTTCTAGGCAAATGTCAAACCTATCACTGATCATCTCCATCAATGTTTCCAAATCAATATTGTTTTGAATCCCAAATGCCTTTGGCACAAGATCACCAACATACTCACAATAACCATTTGTAAACTTAAATTCCCCTCCAACACAGATAGTCAAAATTTTCAGATCCATATTCTGATAGGGGGTTTGGGAATGGATTCTGCATTCACAAAACAGATGGAAATTTCATCATTCTATTTTTCCTCACAATCAGATTCAATTGCAAAAAGCACACTCGCTTGTTTAACTGGTACTTCGTATAAGAAGCCCTAGATTATGAAATTGAGGACTGAAAAGGGGCAATTGAGATGTATAAATTAATGTTTTGTCGAAAGATCATGAGACGTACTTTGGTTTTATATGAAATTGTGGATATCAAGTCGTGTCTGAGTCTATATTGCGTCGTTGATCGCCATTGGTGACAAATCTCGAGCTATTTGGACTCTTGATTTTGTAGGAGTCGTCAATGGATTCGGATTCGTAGTTGAGTTGGAATCCCGTAGCCTTTTTGGAATCCCGTAGCTTTTTTATAACTTCTAAAATTAAATCTTTCTATTTCTATTGAATTATTATAATTTTTGTAAGTTGATTTTTTGAGAATTTTTTTCCTAATATATTATAATAATTATGTAGAAAATAAATACCCCTTTGTTAATTAAAACTTGTTGTTTTACTAAGTAAATCTTGTTAAGAAAAACTTGATATTTTAGGTATTTTATCAATATAAATGTATTTTTATTTATTTTCTTAATAAATGTATAGATTTCTAAAATTACAAGTTTTACTGATGAAGTATATTTTTTTAAAAAAATTAATATTAATTTAAGAATAAATATTTTTTTGGAAAGGGAAGTTGGGGCAGTGCCGCAGTATACTGGCCAAAGTAATTTATCAAGTGGGGCGTCCCTCTGAAGAGAGCTATACTGCTATAGTCTTGTCAATTGTCACCTAATTTCTAAAAATTTGCACTTGTAGCGGAAAGATCACATGCATTTGGAAGATGTTTTAAGATATCACTCGTATTTTGTATGGATCATTGATCGTTTATTATTAAAAAAAAATATTATATCAATTTTTAATAAAATATGAAAAATAAATAATTTTTATTCTTATTTTTAATATCAATAAAATATGAAATATTTAATTGTTTATTCAAGTGAAATCAAGATTAACCTAAACTTCGTTTAATCAAAACCCTATTGAAAGACTTTCTATTAAAACCTTCATTCAATTTGATACATATCTAAAATAACTTAACACACAAATAATAATCATATCCCATCACAACCCTATCAGTCCGGATCATCTAGTCCACTTAAAGATAGAAATCAACCCCCCGGAGACCCGATACATCTATTAATTCACTCTGAATATATGAATGATAACTCGAATAAATGGATAAATAAGTGGATGATGGATTAATGGATGATTGATCAGATCGAATATGGATGAAAGGGTATCCAATCCACCACCCAATCCATCACCCGATCCACCCACACGATCCACTAAAATTGTTTATTATATAAATTTTGATCATATCTTTTACGCATCTTATATATTATATGTAACTTGATTTGATAGTTTGAGTTTTTATTTTTGTGTAAGTTGATGAATGATGATTATTTTAAATTTAATAAAAAAATTATTATTTTATTAAATTTTATTTCCATTTTGAAAATTACGATGGACATTTACCTGAACTTTCTCACAAGTGATTAAAAAAACGAAAATTTCGCGAGGTAACCCTTGGCCTATTACAATTTTCGCGAGGTATACAACTCTTTTGCATATTTCGCGTGATGCCCTTAATGGTAAAAAACTAACAGAGCTTTCAACAACGTTAGATTTAAACCAAAAAAAAAGCTCACCTGTAGAACGAACGAAGAGAGAGAGAGAGAGAGAGAGAGAGAGAGAGAGAGAGAGAGAGAGAGAGAGAGAGAGAGAGAGTGAGTGAGTGAAGCGAAAACCAGAGCGAAGCGAAACCAATCCGAGCGAGAGCACCCAACCCGAGCGCCACCTCCAGTCCGAGCGCCGGTGAAGACGAAGGTTGCGCCAGGTGAAACCGCCGTCGTCGAGGACGAAGGCTATCATGGGAGAAAAAGACGGAGGCATTGTGCCTGAGAACGAAGGAGTTGAAGGCCCATTTCCTCGGCCGGCGATCGGAGGTGGAGGTGGAGGTGGAGGTGGAGGAGAAGAAGTTTCGGTAGAGAGGTTAGCAATTTACAGAATTCTTGGCTTTAGGTCGAAATTGAAGCATTTGTGATGTGAAGTTTAGGGTTTAGGTTGAAATTGATGCATTTGAAATTTGGAATTTCATTTCTCAATTGGAATCCGATTTGTTAATAAACTTGCAATTTCGTTTCTCAATTTAGGGTTTAAGTCGAAATTGATGCATTTGGATATTGAATGAAATACATTCATTCGATTTGTTAATGCATTTGGAAGTCGAAATCGAAATCGATGTGGCATTGGGGTTTTGCTTCTTGTTTCTGTGTGCAATTGGAATTAGAAGTGAGAGTGATGATTGTATTATTTTTTGTTTATGAAACTAAGGGTCTGTTTGTTTATGAAACCAAGGGTCTGTTTGTGGTGCGGGACGAACGTCGTTGGCACTTTCGCCCTTTGCCAAATAGTAATATAATCCAAACTCAAACACAAAACCAATAGATTAGTTAATCAATCACTTGATAAACCAAACAACTACTAGTATAGCAATTAAGTCCGAAGTCGAACCCACAGGGAGAAGCGATTTCCTATTCAATAACTCTTAACAAGGACGTACTCTTAAGACAAAGCAATGATTTGTAGCAAAGAACCAAGATGTAAAAGTAACCAACTTTATGATTGCAAAGTAGATTGATATCAAAGTAGAAAGAACATTTCCCTTGTAATTCTCTGACAATGTTTGGAATTCATGGTCCTGGGATTGATCTATCAATTATTCATAAACATATGTCTACTTGATTAAAGTTGAGAGCTCCGCAGGGATACAATCACCTTATTCAATATCACTAAATAATATCATTAAGGACTCAAGTAACTAGAGCAATTGGCATATTGATTCAATGCAATTAAGACAAACTGAAACAAATCTAATCAGCCATAATCGACATATCCACAACATAGATCAATTGAAATCATCCACTACAAAGACAAAAAAATATCACTACTTTAATACTTTGTTTGCTATCAAGAACACAATAACGAATTCATAGCTAAGATGCAATTCCTAACATGGTGATCAATTATAGAAAGGAACACAAATATAATCAATAACCACAAGATGATAACTATGAATATGAATAACTAAATAGAATCAAATCCTCACAATCCAAACAACCATGTCTTCGAATCACAGGCGAAACTATAAGTTTAGCAACTCATAGGCCAATTCTCTCTCTCTCTCTCTCTAATGGTGTTCATAGTCTCACACAATAGCCACACACGGAGAATAATCTGAATAAAACCTAATATAGACTCTCAAAAAGTCGGCCAAAACCTAATAGAAATAATAATAAAATAATAGAAAATATGGTATTCGGATCCAAAATCGCAATCGCTGGAAACCGGCCCACGGCGGGTGCCACTCTTACAGTGACGGGATTCCCTCGATTGACTTCAATAATCTCCAATGTCGAGCTTCTTTGCTCCTCTCTAGCTTCCTCCTTAGCCTCCATATGCTCTAAAACATGTCTCTTAGGCTCTTCCAAAGTCCCTTCGAGGTCGGAATGTAATTCTGCAGAATAACCACTAAAAAGGCGTAGATTCCGAACTCGAATACTTCACAAGCAATATACAAACCTAGACTCAAACATAACCAAAATCACTATCTAATTGCAATAAAAAATACCTATAATGCCTATATGCAATATGCATTATCAGTTTGCTTCTTGTTTTTCAATTGAACGAGGGTCTGGTTATTTATGTGTGCAAAGGGTCTCTTTGTTTCTTTGTCCATAGATGAGATGATTAATCCACAAAAGCCCCGAATCCATGAAGTGAGAGTGATAAGTGATGACTCTGTGCATTACCATTTCAAGCATTATAGTGCTTCTGAGATGAGTTTGTATGGTTTCCTAATGATAAGGTTATATGGTTGGAATTTGGTCTTTCAACTGAGGAACTTCTTGTTTCATGGAAGTTTCATGCTTATGTTTGTGTATATATGCTTTTCTAATTCACTGTTAAAATTATGTTTTTGAATCTGCAATGGCTAATGTAAGGAGTTTCAAAGTTGAGAGTTTGATATCAATCTTCGTTTGTATTTTCCATGGCTTTCTGGTATTTTTATTGCTGCTGGAATTTTGCTGCTGCTACTGGAATTTTTTCTGGTGTAGCAACCATCTTCGGTTATGCACTTTTTTGCTGCTATAAATTTCCACTTCCATCCATATCTTTCTGCTGTAGAAATTCATTTGGGTTGAAAACCTTATTTTTCCATCTCATATTGGAAGAAAATGTTAGTCATTTAAGTTGCATCTGTAACATAACTATTGCATTTTGTTTTTGGAGTCTTCATGCATCTCTAGGGTGCTCAATTTGGGGGTCCTTATGCGTATTCAGTAATATCATCTTCTAGCTCCTATTATTTATAGCCTATTAGCTCAAATGGTAGAGCATTGTGTTATACAATGGTGTGGGTTCGAGCCCCACATAGGCTAACTTGTTAAATCACTTGCTTCATGACTTCACCCTTGCTAGGCAAAATTAACAACAACAGTGAAACATGTTTTACTCGCCAACATCTACACACGTCCACTAAACCATGGCATGAGAAGCCATGCATGGATCAATTTGTAGATTTAGTTCCAAGAGCCTCAAAATGAAATTAAACCTTACTGTCATAGTTTTAAAACCTAGAACTGACGCATATAACATCATTTGAAATGAATTCCTTTGTACATTGTTTAAGAGAACATATGAGTCTATGTGGGAGTCGAGCCCACGTCTTTGTGTGCAAACACATTGCTCTACCAATTGAGCTAATATGTTATTTGTCAATCTAAATATAATATTAGTTAGTCACATACAAAGTCGATCTAATCTCAATCATAAACAAGCTCAATTATCCCGAAGAAGAAGAAAACTTGATGGGAATGAAGGGGGGAAAGGAAGAAAACATCATATTAAAATTTGATCTTGAAAAGTATTGCGTAACATAATAACAATTTGATCTTGAAAAGTCTACTGCGTAACATCATATCAAAAACCCCATATCATCCAAATATATCAAACTTCACAACAGTGAATCGGCAATCATTCGAGGTCCGATTAGGGTCAAAGTGGTCGTTTAGTCCGGTTAAAACACGAAGGATCTAGATTGATCCAAAACAGAAAAACCGAAAGAAAGATAACATGGACACACACGATATGTTTACGAGGTTATGTAAAAATGAGAAGAACAGGCAGATCTGAGCAAATGCCTATAAAACACATGTAACTACCAATGAAGAGCATGAGAATTTGTGCATAAATATATCATGAATGAGTATAATAGTGCAGCAATACAAATGAGCTCAAAGTGATAGGCAATCATGCAATGAATGAAACAGTTTTAAGACAAAAGGGAATTTCATAACATGTATCCATATATGTGACCGAAACTGAACCTAATATCTCAAGATAAAGGGTCAGAAAAAACACATTATCAACAAGAGACCAAAGCAAGCAAGAGAAGTGATGTCCATGTTTTATACCATGTTTTTATGTTTAAATTCTGCTCCTTATTCTATTATTTTGGGATGAAATTATTAGGAATTTGTATAGTTATGCTTAATATTGCCAGATATGGAGTCTACACAAGTTTGGTGTGATTTTCAGGAGTTTAAATCTGATTTGAAGAAGTTTGGACGCACTTTGGAGCTTAAAGGAAAACCATGAGGACATTGGAGAAGCTAGGGAAGGGCACGGGATGGTGCATCTGGAGAAAACGCCATTTTTCACTATTCATCATTCTGAATCAAGTTATGATGTCTTCATGAGAGTTGTAGCCATCGAAAAAAGCTTTCCAACGCATATTCATATGCATCAATCAGACGAACGAGGACTCGGGAAAGTGCGTTTCAAGACGTAGCAGAATGCTGAAAGCTGAAGAGAGGTCGATTTCGACCACATCTGGTTGATATCGACTAAGAGCCAGTCGAAACCCCCAAGTTAGACTCGACATGACGTGCAGACAAGAAGACAGAAGAAGGACAGGTCGATTTCCACCCAAACTAGTCAATATCGACCATATTCCCACTCGAAAAAGCCGAGCAGACTACTCGATATCGACCAACTTTGGTCCATATCGACCAACTCCCAGATCGAGTACGAGCCGATTCCGAGTCCTATCCTGATTTCGAGTGAAGATTCCTTGTACATGAAGACTTGAGATGATCTATCTTTTTATCTTATTTATTTATCCTAAGGGTGGAACATTTAATTACCTTATGGATTTATCTAGTTTTACCATATTTGATTTATTTCTTTTCAAGTAGAATTATATCTATAGTTAGATAGAGATAGAGATATAGATAGAGATAGATTCCTACCTTGGATAGCAAGGACTTGGGTCTATAAATAAAGCCATAGGGGCTGGTTTTTAGTCATTCTAATTTAAATTCAATTTTAGACAAACAATTCCAATAGCAAGTAGAGAGTTTAGGAGTTCAAGGCTTTTAGGGTTTTGGCGCTTTTTGTGAAAGTTGGAGTGCCGGGATTGTAAAGGTCGAGAATTTAGTTTAATGCAAAGTTTATTTCTTTCAATGATGTCTTCGATTGCGATGAGCGAGTAGTCCACCTACTTCTAGGGTTGGGGTGAACCCGACGATAGCCATGCGCGCCTGAGGTAAAGATTTGATATTTATTATGTTTTGATCATCCACCGCCTTTATTATGTTTATTTCCTACTTGAAAGAATAGAGATTCATGTCAACCACTTGGATTATAAACATAAAATTGGTAGATACAATTAGGGTTACTTGAAAAGGTTGTCTAATTGTTGGAAAAGGCGAAAGCTTGCTCCTTGATGTGAATGCATAATTATCCATATTATGAAGAAGTAATTTGGTCCAAATACTAAATGTCCTAAAAAAATTCCTTTGCTAGTAAATGGCCAAATTTTTTTCATAATACCAACACTACCCCTGATTTAATTTAACCCTTACCCACTGGTCAAATCTGCATCTCCTCTCCCAAATCTCCGACGCTCCTCTCCCAAATCTCGTCTCCTACCTCAGGCTCTCGTGTCCGACGCTCTCGTCTCCTCCCCTGGGCTCCGACGCTCTCGTCTCCTACGCCAAGCTCCTCTCCCAAATCTCCGACCTCCGCCTCCCCTCCCACCTTCGTCGATCTCGTCTGCGGCGTCCCCTACACCGCCCTCCTCATCACAGTCTTCGCTCTTGCTCACCGTCGATCCAGAGCTCCGGCCTCACATCATCAGCGCTTCTCTCTCTGGTCATCCGCATAATCCATCGGGCTCCGTCGCTGCTCAATATGAGAAGTTTCGGCTGGCTGTTCAATGGCTCTTCCTGCTGGCGTTTGTCGGAGGCTCAGACCTATGGCGGTTGTGGAGGCTTCAGGCGACGTTGTGCCTTCAGGTGCAAGGCGAATTGATCTTGCTCTCTATTTCTCTCTCATCTTCATGTTGTTTGAGAAATTGATCTTTGTTGATGCTCTGCTGCTGCTTCACTTTTTGTTTCAATTAGGAATTGACTTAATTTATATGAATTGAGATTTGTTTGTCATGTGTGCATTTTGCTGGTCGATCAGCTATGCATCAATCCAGGCAATTGAAAGCAAGTCAACGCTGGATGATCGATATTGGCCTACTTAATTATTAGCATACGGAGAGAGATACTGAACAAAAGGGGGATGTAGTTGGTGAACTTTGTAATTGCTTGCAACTGTTAATTATGTAAAAGCTTGTCTGTTAGTGAACTTTGTATCCAAATGTCAGGAATAAAAGTGTATTCACTGTTGATCAAAATTTGTGTTGTGAATGGGTTGTTGATATCAACAAATTTTAAATTTTTAATCTCACCTTTCGTTTGTGTATATATACCAAAATTTTGGGGATACATAATGAGTAAATTGCATGTTAGTTTGCTTAGTTTTAGCCCATATGGTTTATACCCCTTTTCTCCTAATGTTTTCTTTTGGTGACACTGTCTTATTCTTGGTGACACTCCATTTTATGCTCTAAAATTCATTAGTCAAAGGAGTATCAAACATTGATCACATGTCTTTTGGTTCTCATTAGCCTCTTAAGGGTTTGTGCTTACCTTGTCCTAGGGTTTTCCATTTGGTGACATCAATCATCTCTTAACGACGTACTTTAGTTAACATTTTAGGGTTTAGGGTTTAGGGCCAAAGCCCTAAACCCTAAACCATACTGTACATCACATGTTCTTTTGGCTTCTCATCAGCCCCTTTAGGGTTTGTACTTCCATTTTCCTAGGGTTTTCCTTTTATTACAGTGTCTATGAAATTTTTTCCATAATGGTGACAATTTTTATGACCCGTTTTTTATAGTGATGACAGTGTCTATTATCCTGTTTTCATAGTGGTTACAATGTCTATAACTCTCTTACCCATTCATATATTGAAGGAGAACTGTCCACTTAATGTCTTTTTGCTTCTCATTAGCCCCTTTAGGGTTACAATATCTATGACCCTGTTTTTATTTTTGTTACAGTGTCTATAACCTTGTTTTTCTTTAGTTACAGTGTCTACGACCCTATTTTTATTTTGATTACAGTGTCTATGACATTGTTTTTATAGTGGTTATAGTGTCTATGACCCGGTTTTTATAGTGGTGACAGTGTCTATGACTCTCTTACCTATTCATATATTGGAGGAGAACTGTCCACCTAATGTCTTTTGGCTTCTCATTAGCCTTTTTAGGGTTTGTACTTACCTTGTCCTAGGGATTTCCATTTGATGACATCAATCATCTCTTAACGACGTACTATACTTAACATTTTAGGGTTTAGGGTTTAGGATTTAAGGTTTAAGGCCAAGGACTTAACCCTAAACCCTAAATCATACTGTACATCACATGTTCTTTTGGCTTCTCATAAGCCCCTTTAGGGTTTATGCTTCCTTTTTCCTAGGGGTTTCCTTTGATTACAATGTCTATGAACCTTTTTTCATAGTGGTGGCAGTGTCTATAAAGTTGTTTTTATTTTTGTTACAATGTCTATAGGGTTTTCCTTTTGATTACAGTGTCTATGGCTTTGTTTTTATAGTGGTGACAGTGGTTATGGAACTGTTTTTATTTTGATTATAGTGTCTATGACCTTCTTACCCATTCATGTATTAGAGGAGAACTGTCATCACATTTATTTTGGCTTCTCATTAGTCACTATAGGGTTTGTTCTTCCTTTATGATATGATTTTTCTTTGATTACAGTGTCTATGACCATGTTTTTATAGTGGTGACAGTATCTATGACTTTATTTTTTTTATAGTGGCTACAATAGTAGTTACATTTTTAATTTTTTTTATTGTGGTGACACTACTTTTAAAAAATCTAAAAAACTAGAAATTAGAGAAGAATTGTCACCACATGTATTTTGGCTTCTCATTAGCCCCTATAGGGTTTGTGCTTCCCTTTTCCTAGGATTTTCCTTTGATTACAGTGTCTATGAACCTTTTTTCATAGTGGTGACAGTGTCTATAAAGCTATTTTATTTTGGTTACAGCGTCTATAGGATTTTCCTTTTGATTACAGTGTCTATGACTTTGTTTTTATAGTGGTGACAGTGTCTATGACCCTATTTTTATTTTACTTACAACGTCTATGTCCATCATACCCATTCATATATTAGAGGAAAATTATCACCACATGAATATATGCTTCTCATTAGCCCTATAGGGTTTGTGCTTCAGTTGTCATAAGATTTTCCTTTGATTACAGTGTCTATGACCATTTTTTCATAGTGGTGACAATGTCTATAACCCTGTTTTTATTTTGGTTAAAGCGTCTATAGAATTTTCCTTCTGATTACATTGTCTATGACTTTATTTTTATAGTGGTGACAGTGGCTATGACACTTTTTATTTTGATTACAGTGTCTATGACCATCTTACCCATTCATTTATTATAGGAGAACTATCACCACATTTATTTTGGCTTCTCACTAGCCCCTATAGTGTTTGTGCTTCACTTATCATATGATTTCCCTTTGATTACAGTGTCTATGACCATGTTTTTATAGTGGTGACAATATCTATGACTTTATTTTTTTTTATAGTGGTTACAATAGTAGTTACATTTTTAATTTTTTTATTGTGTTGACACTACTTTAAAAAAATCTAAAAAACTAGAAATTAGATATTAGAAATTAGAAATTAGAGAAGAACTGACACCACATGTATTTTGGCTTCTCATTAGCCTATATAGGGTTTGTGCGTCCCTTTTCCTAGGGTTTTCCTTTGATTACAGTGTCTATGAACCTTTTTAATAATGGAGACAATGTCTATAAATCTTTTTTTATTTTGGTTACAGCGTCTATATTGTTTTCCTTTTGATTACAGTGTCTATGACCCTATTTTTAGAGTGGTGACAGTGTCTATGAGCCTATTTTTATTTTTCTTACATCGTCTATGACCATTCATATATTATAGAAGAACTGTCACCACATGTATTTTGGATTATCATTAGCCTTTATAGGGTTTATACTTCCCTCGTCCTAGGGTTTTTCTGTGGTTACAATGTCTATGACCCTATTTTTATTTTGCTTACAGCGTTTATGACCCTCTTATCCATTCATATATTAGATGAGAATTGTTACCACATTTATTTTGGCTTCTCATTCGCCCCTATAGGGTTTGTGATTCTCTTATCATATGACCATGATTTTATAGTGGTGACAGTATCTATGACTTTATTTTTATAGTGGTGACAACAGTAATTACTTTTTTTTTATTGTGATGACACTACTATAAAAAAAATCTAGAAAACTAGAAATTAGTCTCTATAGGGGTTGTGCTTTCATTGTCCTAGGATTTTCCTTTAATTACAGTGTATATGACCCTTTTTTATAATAATGACCGTGCCTATGACTTACCACTAATATTTCTTACCCATTCATATCTTCCATAAAATTGCACACACCTAGAAGGCCTCTAAACTAAAAGTGCACCTTCAGTAATACGGAGTATATGCACTCACTTGAAATTGGCAAAATCAAAGTGACACACATACTGCACCCCTTGAAATTGTAAATTGCTAATTTTACCCACTTACAAATTACAATCCCTTGAAATTACAAAAATCACAATTGAATTAAACCTCCAAAGACTGGTCACCACAAAAGGACACACATACACCCTCACAGTCAAACACCTCCCAAGACAAATTAAAAGAAACAAAAGAGGGGACTTCTGCAGCTTTTAACAAAGCAAGGGAGGGAACTTTAAACAAAGCAAGGGAGGGCACAACATCTACACGCAACTGACGCAAGCATCCATCACGTTCCTCTTGCAACATTTCCCACAAGCACAACGAAACCCACCCGCAATCCGCCGAGACTCCTCCCTCTTCGTCCTTCACTTTCGGTTCCGGCCTCCCTCGCAGCATCCTCACTCTCACACGCTCAACGAAGCAAAAATCAACCAGATCTGAAATCACGACTGGAGCCAACCAGGAGGCGGAGATCAAGGTCCGAGCAAGTATGTGACGGAGATCACCAAAATCAACCAGATCTGAAATCACGACTGAAACCAACCACCTTTCTCCTTCCAAAGCAGCACCTTTTGACGGCCGGATCTGATCGCCGTCGTCGGATCTCGGGGCACGGTGGTCGTGGCGGCGGCAGAGGCACGCATCCGCTCAAATCGACGATTCATCGGTGGCAGATGGAACAACTAGCCCCCCCGCCCTCGGTCGATTTCACCTCCTGAAACTCGCCGGGGAATTTGAATTTTCCATCGCCACCCTCCTCTCTTCCTCCCACGCCTGATCTTCGGTCACCCACTGCCGCCAATCACCACCCACTGCTTCCACCTAACGCCGCCAGGAGAGATCGGCAAGGACGAGAGATCGGCAGTGGAGAGAGATGGCGAGTGAGATCGGCGGAGGGGAGACGCGAGAAACAGATGAACGGGGAGATGCGAACAGATGCAAACAATTTTATAAGAGTAGGGGTAAAATTGGAAAAAGTAGACATTCACCTAATATTGTAATTCTTTTGTCCTAGGACTTAAATTTTGGTCACCAAAAGTCTACTTAGCAAAAAAACCCCTATTATGAAATATCTCAAAGTATTGTTGGGGATTTCGTTTTAAGAAAATATATATTTATATAAAAGTTTTTTTATTTTGAACTTAATAAGGATTTTTGGAAATTAAATGGATATAAAGTTCGTAACTATTTTGAAACATTTCATTTTTTTTATTCATTTAAGTGAAATTTAATAAATAAAATATTTATTTTAAGTCATATTATTTTAAGAGAGAATGGTATCTAATATACCAAAACCGGTTCAGATTTGCATAACTAACCCCCCCCCCCCTTGTAAATATTGCAAAAATAGCAAATGGGTTGAAAAAATAGCAAAAACTAACCGATTTGGTATTGGGGGTAGAAGGTCAGGGTAATAAAGTGAAGCCCTCTCAAATCAACAGTACAAAGTAACGCGCCTTCCCGAAGAGAGAAAACCAGTTGAACGATTTCAGAGCGAGGGCTTTGGAGAAGACAACCCGGTGAAGCGAAGGTCTCCTGGTTGTCCGGGAGGAAGCCGGTGACGCCGGAGGAAGTCTGTTGAAGCCGTGACGCCGAAGCCGGGAGCACTTGGGCAGAAGTTGAGGACGAAGAAGGAAGAGCAAGAGAAGAGCGTCGGAGCACCTGGCGATTTTGTAGAAGAAGAAGACCGAATCTGACCACGAAATCAAGTAAGTTGTCAAACCCTCCTCCTAAGGCCGAAAAGCTTATAGATTTTGGCACCATTGATATGGAAGCAGGTTGGGGAGGGATTGGGGTAGTTGTTCATGAAACCCTAAGGTACGTCGGGGTATGAACGATTTTGGGGTGTAGTTGGGGATATGAGGGAACATGAACTTCAAATTGAAGGTCTCAATTACATAGAAATCAATTGGAAATGGTGATTAACAGGAGAGATTTGGAATTGGCGAAAATGGGGAAGGCTTTGAATAGTAGGATTGTGGCATCTGTTAACTACTGTCTGGCATGTGTTTATTATTCAGGATTGTGGGTAAATGGGTTAGGCAAACGATTAATGATTCTTCAAGCGGAAAAAAATCAAATTGCATACTCTGCTTATAGGTTAAACTGATATAAGAAACCTATATATGGATTTGCAAAACTAATGTAGTTGCATTCTGAAGAATGGTTGAATGCCCTGCCTTGATTCGGAGTTTGAATGAACTTGCATGATTGTGTCTGGTAAGAGCAAACATTTTGTTAGTTATTACTGTCACTTTGAAGAAATAGGTGGAAGAGAAAAATGTAGAAAGTTCATGAGTCCAACTAAATGGTAGAAATACTGGCATGCTTATTTTATGATATGGCATAGGTTTTTGCTTATATGGCATGCATTTTAGTAATACTGGCATCTACTAAACCATCCTGTAACCAATGTACATACATTTGACAGGAAGAACAAAAGGATAGCCATGGTTAGAGTTCAAGGAGGGCAGTCAGTGGCAAACCCGTCGAGCAAGAAGGTAAACCGAAAGATAATGCCTTTAAGTTGTAAAAGCGTGGTTATTGTTGTGCAACTTAGCTAAGTTGGTTGTTTTTTCGCAGGCCACATATGCTCTTCCACCAGAGAAGCATTTCAGAGGGAGGGCCAACCATTTCTCAAAGATGTGGCTCCTTCGAAACATGAATGACGGTCTTGCATCTGCAGATTGGAAGAAGCTCATAGCTAGCCCCCTAGGGGGGATTGTCAAAATGGCTACTCACGTCATGTTCTCCACCACACTCGTGCACTACTTCCTCGAGCACCAGTTAGTAACGCTAAAGCAGGCGGAGACGTGGTACCAAATACAGGGGAGGCTGCTTCGGTTCTCCATGAAGGAGTTTGCTTTGGTGACGGGGATGAACTGTGGCTATCGACGACCTGACTTCGAGGACTCCGATTACAAGGATGCAGTTTATGCTTAACGGCCGGGCAACTATCTGTTCCCTTGCGCACCTCAAACTCGTTCATGCTTAACGGTCGGGCAACTAAGCATATTGAGGCGTTGTGGTTCGCCACAATGGCGGATTCCACCCAATCACTTACCGCCTTAGATGTGCTAGCGCTTGACTCCCTCCTCTCGACGAACCACTTCGACACAGTTTCCATTATGCAATCGAGTAGTGCTACAACGGGCAAATCCCTAGGCTCCATGAACACACCGTTGAGGCATTCGGCGTTGTTTGTTGTCGTGATATTGAACCGGCTCCCCAAGTAGTGTGATCTAGCCCAATTTTGGAAACCTGCCTCCCGGATGTACTGGCCAGCCGCTGGACACTGGGCGCAGAAGTCAGCAAAATGTGCATTGAACTCGGCGTGGGTGTAGGCATTCACCACCTTTTGGAAGAGCCTCTGCAGTCCTCCACACTTGTAGCGGTATTTCACATTCTGGAAGAGATGAAACGTGCAAAAGCCCTGCTTCGCGAATGAATAACTATCACGAATACCTTTGACGATGCTAACATGGCGATCCGAGACCCACATGACGTCGGGTGTGTCCGGGACAACTCGAAGCATTTGTCGGAAGAAGAACGACCAAGAGGCATCGTTTTCCCCGTCCACAAATGCGACTGCGATGGGGTAGATCTTATGGTCCGCGTCTTGGGTTGTTGCCGTAAGCATCGTCCCCTTGTACTTTCCCTTCAGAAAGCTCCCGTCCACACAGAACACCTACGACATGGGCAAAGGATACAGTTGGCACACAGTTAAATGGAAATGGCACGGATGTCAATGTGTATGAGTTACAAAACCTTTTAGCTGGAACGTACCTTGCGAAGGTGGGGGACTGCCCTCCTCCAGACCCCGAGGCTGATGAAAGCATACTTGAACTGCTTGTTTGAATCCCACTGGACCCAGGTATGTGTTCCTGGGTTTGTCTGCTCGAGCATGTATAGGTATGACGGCATAATCTTGTATGAGTCCTCGTCCGTGCCTTACAGAGCGTCCCTCGCATTTGACTTAGCCCGTCGTGCCTTCCAGTAACTACAGCCAACTCCCAGCTGAGATTTTGTTAACGTCTGGATCTAGGCAGGAGTTAGTGCCTTCCGACACCCAGTGAAGCTGAAATGAACCACATTGAAAGTTTGGCATACAGACAACAAGTACTGGCAGTGGTTGAAACAACATTTGGCATATAAAGTACTTGCACTGACACATATTTATAAAATATCAGAACATAAATCATACGTTGACACGACGGACGAGCCTAGCAGAGCAGCCGAGGCTTGACGTTGGTGGTTGTGTCTAACGTTCACGCTGCACGTGTGCGCAGGCACGTACATTCGAACTTTCCACAAACTCGTCTTCATATATTTCGATGCACGACACATCCACATGCATTTGGGATCAATGCACACAACGGTGTAACCCGATTGGGATGACCTCTTCACATGATTGTCAAAGCACCCCTCGAGTGCAACCCACTTAATCCGATTTTGCACCTCCTCCTTAGAATTGAAGAACAATCCCTCCCGCAGTTCCGTGTTCGTGCGTCGAGGGTCTCCTGGTTGCGGAGTAGGTTTCTATACCATTGCCTTGACAGCCTCCATGGACATCTGGGCACCCCTCCGCCTCGAACTGTATTGGCGCTCTTCCTGCCAGTCATCGTCATCGTCGGAGGATAATTGTACACAACACTCGGGGGACTCAACCTCCAATGGTTCCTCCTTCACTGCATGCGTAATGTCATCACCGTCTTCGAAGGCGCCCCCCAACTGGAAGGAAGTTTTATGTGGCGATTCACCATCCCATTCTGAGTAGTAGTAGTCCTCATCATCACTACTTACGCATATGACCATTTTCCCATCGTCTTTGTCCTGTACTTTGCTTGACCCCTTTGGTTGATGCATTATCGTGGTTGTGCAGGTTTCAGGAGATGAGTTGTCCATGACATAGGTAACAGCTTTTGTGCCAGAGTTGTGGTTTTCTGTGCCAGCCATAGAATGTTGTATGCCAAACTCTTTACTCTCCATGTGCATTGTATCGTTGATGCCTAGGTCCGCAGAGGGGACTGCACCTCCATCTGCGTTGGTTTTTGGAGACAAGTCTATGACCACAGACTGGGTGCCTACCTGAGTGCCAATTTTTTTCCATGAAACGTACAACGCAGAAGGCCACGCTCTTTCTCCTGTGGTCGAGTTGAGAAACTTGAACGCATCCCAGTCAGATTGGTCGTACACTGATTGGCTTGCATCCCATCTTTATTGTGTGGGGAAGGTACGTCAACTCCAAATCGAACCGTGTGGCATCCACCCCAAACTTGTCGATGATCATCCTCCTCACATCCCCAAGTTGCAAGGTCTGGTCCATCAACATTGCTCTGTTCGAAGTTGGTCCTTCGAACACCCAACCTCCTCCTCCACTTTGCCACTGCCCATCGGCCACAAGCGTAACAAATACGAGCTCTTTCTCCCCTGCACTCGTAAAAGCATAAAATGGTTTTACCAATTTCAATGGGGCTATGAACAAAAGGGAAGTAGTTATGTCCATAAAGAAACAAACAAGATAGCTTACCCATTTTTGTTAATGTCCACTGTATGGTATTGGCACGTGTTACTTTCCCTCTGGCACGTTGAACTCAGTTGTTGTCCCGTTTTCTTGGATGGCCGGCATGTAACTGGTAATTGAATCCACCTTTGCCTCTCGATCTCCTTCAATGGAGACCCTCTTAAATTCCCATCTTGAGCTTCTTAAGCTTCCTTTTATTCTGGAGAAAAGAGAATGCCCTTTTTTTTGGCGCCAAATTGGAAAAGGGAAGTGCATTTAATGCATCATAATCATTACCCCTTGCGTGTCATATCCCCCTCCCTATATTGATGGATTTATTTGCACAAATGTCATGTGTTATCACCACATGCAATTCCCCCCCCCCCCCCCATGCTATTTATGCAAAAGTGACAAATACTTGGTATATTCTTGCAAATATTCCAAACAAGTTTGCATATTTTTATTCAAATAAAGAGGGATTTATCGTTATAACTTATTTTAATTTCCGTAATATGTATATATATATATATATATATATATATATATATATATATATATATATATGTAATATAAGGTAATAGTAAACCATTGTTGCATAAAATAAAATGTATTTAAATTAAATATCTTATTATTTAAGTTGTGTAGAATTTTAATAAATAAAACTTCCGGATAAATATATATAGGTATAGGTAAAGGTTCAAATGAAAATGGGGCTTAAAATGAAAATTTGGCTTAAAGTGAAAATGGGTCTTTTACATGCGTTTTGGGTCGGGTTGTGGTTTATTTGGGCCGAACAAGCTTCACTCGCTTTCTACCAATGACCTCTTGCCCTAGTGGTAAGAGTGAGGTGCTTCCTTGTGCCTCACTACCATGAGGTCAAGGGTTCAAATCCCACTATGAGCAATTTGTGCTATATATAGTGGGTACTCATGCCTTGATTTACCTTGACATGATTTGTGCTATATATAGTGGGTACTCATGCCTTGGTTTAACTTTGACATGGGTTAGTCTGTCTTGCGGCTTGCCGCTTGGCTTACCCGGCTCGAGTGTTTTGCAGGCTAGTGCTCGGCCCGTGGAGGATTAGTCGATAACCTCGGAACCTCCACGTCATTAAAAAAAAAAAAAAAAAAAAAGCTTCACTCGCTCTCTCTCCCTACTCCGAGACCTTGCATCCATGGCGGTGGACAACGGTTTTGCCCGATATCGCCCCTCGTCTTAGCTTGTCATCCTACCTCAATCCTCGTCGTCCGCCGTCCGTCGTCGTCGTCGTCCTCAGATCTAGGTCTCGCGCCTCTTCTTTCGCCCTCGCTCATCACCTCTGTCACGGGTCGTCGGATGCGGCTCAGTCTCCTCTTCCAAACGACGATCAAAGAGCCTACCAAGGCAGGTCTCCCATTCAGTCCTCCTTGCTTCATCACTTCAATTGCTCGCCCATCTCCGCCCTTACCAAATCATGCCAGTCTTTGCGAGCTTCCTCACTTCCGATCCTCTTTTCCCGATTCCTTGCCCCTCAAGCGCCGGTGACCGAGACGACGATGGGGAGGTGTCCGACGATGGGGAGGTATCTGACACACTGTTGCTTGTGGGCAATTGCTCGCCAATCGATGCTTTCTCCTCGCCCCAGATGTAAACAGTGAGCCCTAGGTCTGAACAATTCCGTGTTTGTGGATTTTATGATGTTTTGTTAAATTGCAAATTTATTGTAGATTTGAGCTTGAATTGATCGAGCTAGTAGTGGATTGATTTAACTTTTGCGGATTGAAGTTGTTCAATTTCGTTTGGTCTTGTTCTTCCATTGCATCCATTAGGTTGGATGGAATGTTGGATAGTGTACTTTTACCCAAGGCCTTTGAAATTTACACTCATACGAGTTAAACCATAGCTGGCCGGTCATGTTAGTTATAACTTATAACCCTATCAAACCTTCTAGATGTGTTGCTAAAGTTAATATTGTCATTCAACATTCTGACTTCTGAGATTGATTTTCTATTTTGGCAGGCTGAAAGTGCAATTGCTGCTTTAAACTGCAGCGACGTAATTCTTGGATCATTGCCTATCAGGTTAGATGACTTAGAACATTGCTTTGTAATTTGTATTCATCTCTAGTACATATTTTGGGAATACTTCTATTGCTTGATTGCTACTTTGGTCAATTCTGAGTTGAAAGCACCTTTGTGCATATTTTGGGAATACTTATATTGCTTGATCTGCTCACTAAGAAGAACACTAAATGCAAATTGTATCTCTCTAAAATGCTAACATCTGAATCTATGGTTTTGAAATTCTCTTAGGTTTTGCATTTGCTTTTATTTCATCTTCAATATTTTGTTCTGAGTGATGCTAAATTGATATCGATCAGTGGTGAGTAATATTAAGTAGTGTTGATCACGAGCTTGAAGAGACGCAATAATGCCTTCTAGGAGTTTGATAAAATGCCTAGGAGAGAAATCGAGATTGAGTTATGGTTAAATCCATACCTACTAGGTGATTGAAATTTTAAGCTCATTTAAGGCTATAATGTAGTTCTAGGTGTTTGAGTAAAGACGAGGAAGGAACTGTACAAGTGATCCTTGTGTATGCTTTAATGCACGCTGGGAAAATTTACAGTTCAACCTATTCTAGGCAATATTGTGTTTGACCAATCCTCCTTTTTATGGCTTTGTGTAGGACCAACAAGAGAGAAAGAAGCCAAGGAGAAGGTGCACAGGGATTACATGGTTCACAAGGAAAAGCATCAAAAGAAATAGGTTCCTGACAAGGGTATGCTTCAGCTTGACAGAACGGCAAGAACAATGACAAAGTATAGTGGTCTCAGACGCAACCCTTGATAAAACAGCTGCAGCTTCCCACAATGTAGCAACAATCCTTCCTCGTGTCCATCATACCTGTGAAATTCAGAAGCGCCCCGAGAAAGTAAATTCCAATGGTGACATGCCGAAACTAATTAATTGAACTATCCATTCTTGCTCAGAGATGACAGAGAAAAAAATTGCAAAGCTATGAACCATACAAATGCGCCAAACTTATTTAGCAATTTGGATGTAATGCTCTTTCACATTTACTTTTTTTCTGCACTTGTAAACTTAGATGTTTTCATGATTGGCATTTGAAGAACGGGGCTGATATACATGTGATTTCTTCATGTCCTTGACTAGTAATCCTTTTCTACTTAACTCATTCCTCCTACAAATGGTGGGGGATCCATATCCTTTGTACGAGTACCTTACCTTGCATTCATTGCACCAAAAAAAAGTAACTTGCAATCATTCACTAATACAAAGCATATGAGACTCTTAAGACATTTTTTGTTACAAGTTGTTTATTTCATGAATAGACTAGTTTCAACCGGTTGTCAGTTGTATACAAAGGTGCATGATATTTCGAATTACTTCTATGGGTGAGGAAAAGGAAAAAGAAAAGAAAATAGGTGTTACTATACTAAATGATATTTCAGAACAAACTAGTTAGCAACATATCCCACATAGGCTATTTATGGGTTTTTTTTTTGCTTCCCGATCTTGAATAAAATTATAAAGTCCAAGAATAAAATGATAAAGTGCATAAATAAGATGATAAAGTATAAGATTAAAATAATGGTGTATGATTAATAATAGAAAGTGCACGAATAATATTATGCAGTGCACAATTAAGATTATAAAGTGCAAAAATAAAATGATAAAGTGTGAGAATAAAATGATGAAGTGTATGAATAATAATATAAGTGCATGAATAAGATTATGATGTGGACACTTAAGATTATAAAGTGCATAAATAAGATGATAAAGTGCAAGAATAAAATGATGAAGTGCATGAATAATAATATGAAGTGCACAATTAAGAATATACAATGCATAAATAAGATGATAAAGTGCAAGAATAAAATGATGAAGTGTATGAATAATAATATGAAGTGCATGAATAAGAGAATGAAGTGCACAATTAAGATTATAAAGTGCATAAATAAAATGATAAAATGCATGAATAAACTGTGAGAATAAAATGAATAATAATATAAGTGCATGAATAAGATTATGATGTGGACACTTGATATTATAGAGTGCATAAATAAGGTGATAAAGTGCAAGAATAAAATGATGAAGTGTATGAATAATAATATGAAGTGCATGGATAAGATTATGAAGTGCATAATTAAGATTATAAAATGCATAAATAAGGTGATAAAGTGCAAGAATAAAATGATGAAGTGTATGAATAATAATATGAAGTGTATGAATAAGAGTATGAAGTGCACAATTAAGATTATAAAGTGCATAAATAAAATGATAAAATGCATGAATAATGCACAAATAATATTATAAAGTGCACAATTAATACTATAAAAGTGCAAGAATAATATTATAAAGTGCATAACTAATATCAATAAGTGTTTACTTATACTTTTGATCAAATATAAAGTGAATAAATAAGATTATAAAATGTATAAATAAAACTATAAATTGCATGAATAACACTCCGAATTGCATGAATAGATCTAGGTGAAGTCGAACCACCAACCTTCTGAACAACAATTTGTCCAGACGCTCTTTCCAATTTGAGTTTATAGATCTTAGTGCTAGGATATGATTATAAAGTGCAAAAATAAGATTATAAAATGCGCAAAAAATATTGTAAAGTTCATATATAATATTAATACATGTACTATTTTCTAGAATAAAATGTTTCTTGTAATACTAGTAGCACACACATCAGAATCTGAATTTTTTTTTTTGCAACTTCCAGCCATCGTTGATGCAACATCAGCCCTCGTTAACACTTTCTTTTACAGATGAAGGTGGTTCTACTTTGTGTGATGAATTTGCTTCATCGTCTTCAATAGCGGCGATTGGGATGATTGGAGTATCATGATCATCATCATGATGACCTTCTTCCACATCCAATGAGATGTATGGACTAAATGAACATTATTCATAGTGTCTTCATGCACGCATTGTCTTGCATTTTCAGCCACTTTGGAGAGCGCTTGTGTATACAATAGGCAATCTGTTGCAAAGGATAGAGTGTCCGACCAGCCCACAAGAGGCAAATTTGAGTCAAGAACACAAATAAGGAAATCAAGTAACGATTGTCAGAAAACAGTTTGATTTATACGCAACACAAACAAGTTCCATCAAGATGAATGTATAATTTCCTCACTAAATAAAGAAAAAGATATTCAAGAAGGCTAAAATTTCTCGAAGCAAAGCTGAAGATCCCGGAGATGGTTTTATTCCACATTGTCAAAATGAACAATAAAGAACTACATTTTCCATGTGTGCCCAGCGAAAAAAACAGTGACATGCCTTATTTTTACCTAACTGGATGCTGATTGTAGTGGTGGTTCTTTTCTTTCTTCTTAGCCACAGCCAGCTTTGCATTCCTTGCAGCAGCCTCATGTTCAGCAGCTTTCGCTGTACCATCCAACTCCTTGACGAATTTCTTTTTCTTTGCAGCTGCTACCTTCTTTAGACACTCCTTGACATCAATAGCAGATGCATCTTCATCATCCAGTTCAAGTTCAGATAAATTACTGGGATGGCCATTGACATCCTAGCTGTTTGCCTGGTTCTCGGTTTCCTTCTTCTCCTTGGAGGACTTTTCCTTCTTTTTCGTCTTCTTTGCATTCTTGGATTCAGAAGGGGCAGAATCCTTCACTCCGTTATCCCTGGCTTGTTCTTTCTTCAGCTCAACATCTTTCTTTTCTTGTGCATTGCCTATATGTTAAGCTAGACAATGTCAGCCAAGTTTCATGTAACTAGGAGTTTTTGAACAACTTAGAGGCGCTAATAGCAAGGTAGCACATGTGACAATATGCACCTTCAACTACAGAACAAGTCTAAATCATGCAACAAGATGTTAAGAGGAAATAATTCTATGTCAACATGTGGACAAGTTCAGATATATATCAATTTTCCCCTTCCCTGATAATCAAATCTCAGAATTTTCCAAGGATAAAGAGTTATAATAGTAGAAAAAGTAATCAGAGTCTTCTAAGCTCGATAGTCATTACCATCCTGAACCTGCAGTGCAAAAAGTGGCTGAAACTCCTTTACCACCTAAGGAGGATGAAGGAGAATGAGAAATAGCTGTCAAAGGAGCGCAAGAAGAAAGAGCTCGAGGGATTGTAATGCATGAATGCGTAGCAGGGGCACCACAGTAGCAACATAGATATTAATTGTGAGTTTTATTATCTCAAATCCAAGTAAAAAAACTCTCAATCAATCTAATTCAACAACGAATCATTATAAATAAGTTTCAATTTCACTCATTCAATTACAAGATTCTACAAATTTATTCAATTTAGCAAAACCTAGAAATTGGGGGTTTATTAGAAACTTACCTTGTGGATTCAAGGAGGAGACAAGGAGGAGAGGCTGATCGAAGAGTGTCGTCGGTGTTCTGGTCGAAGGTCGGTCTCTATTTGCCTGGCTCGGAAGGAGGCTGTCGGCACCACCGCTGGCTGCTCGACACTCTGGAAGCACTCGCTGCTGCTACTGCTAGGGAGAGAGGTCGGAGTTTTCTCGGGATCAGAGGTCGGGGCTTCGGGCCATACCGTCGACGGCTGGTGAGGTCGGAGGGAGGCCCGCTGCTGGCGTCGGTGGCTGGTGAGGTTGGAGGGACAACGACATGGAGGACTCGGGTAGGAAGGACTGAAGGAGCAGTAAGCCAGCAACCAGGGAAGGTCGGAGTTTTGTTTTTTTATTTTCGGTTCAACGCGGGTCAGTGTTTTTTTTATGGCAAACCCGCTTCAGCTTATCCCTTATAGCCCTCATTTTCACTTTAACCGAATTTTTCATCTTAAGCCGCTTTTTCACTTTAACCTCACTCCCTATAGGTATATATTATAAATAAGTAAGGGCTAAACCGGTTTTTTTTCTTTTGAGCTGGGTGAACCGAACCGGACCAAATAAAAAATGTTGAACCGAACCGGCCCTTGAACCCTTTCCTTACCTCCAGCCGTTCGCATCACTGTTGAAATTGGGTGATTTTCGACCTCCTCAAATCTCGCCCGAATCATACCGTTTTTGTTTCTAGAATGTTCTCTACTTAAAGAGGATGAGATTTCCACAACCAATTTGGAGATTCGGGGTCTAACCGCAACCGAACGAACTTATCCCCAAATTCGAAAATCTCCCCAATCCGCTCCATTCAGGCCGAATCTCACCAAATTAAGGATTGAGATAGCGTTAAGAGTGATTATCTGATCGAATTGTGGAATTATTAAAATTCAATTCGTCCCTTAATCATCCTCCTATAAATACCCCTTTCGGGATCACTTTCGAAGCACACCATCACCACTTCTCTCCACCTCCGAGCTCTCAACCAGTTCCATGGCATTCTAAACGCCTCTAGAAACGTTTTCCCTCACAAAGTTTTCAGAAAATCATCCCGAATCCAAAACCCCCGATTTTGAATTCCCTCGTTTGAGCGACTCGGTAGCCTCGTCCGCCGCTGCCGGAGCCACCAGACGCCACCCGGAGGAGCGCCTAGCCACCACGAGTCTGTTGTAGTGAGCCTCGTGCGCCGCCGTGAGCCGTGCCGCCGCCAGTGCCTCGCCGTGGTCTCGCCGGGAACTCTCTGCAAAGCGCTATTGTCGAGAGGGAGTTTGAAAGAGCATAACTATGTAAAACCTCCCATACTTTCTATTCTTTCCCAACCATGCCCTTTTCAGTTTTTTATAATTCCAGATTCTAACCCATGTTTTTGTTCGGGCATAAATTTCTTCCAATCTCGTTAACTCGCAGAGACTAGGCTACCCTTGTGCTCATACGAAGAATTCGAATCCGACCAACCGTTAACGCTTGCAACTCCAAATCGAGGCAAGTGACATTCCGAGCTTTTCCGCTCATTTCGGTGCTTTCGTGTCTTGTTGTTTTCTTTCCGTTGGAATGCTTGCCAAATTAATTAGAATAAATTGCAATCCATCCGCTTTGTGCGATTTATTCAACCTTCAGTTTGAATTTGGCAAGTATAATTGGGTAATGTTATTATTCGACATCTCTATACAATAATGACATAGATACCCACCTTTTTTTTATGAAAGCATGATTTATGTATCCATTCTGTTTATTTTGTTGTGATCACCTAGGTTGTTTTAAATAAGTAGTAACAATGTGAGGATTGTTTGCTTCGAGTGAAACTCAATGGAATCCAATTCAATCAAAGTAAAACATATCAATCAAGGAAAAGCAATGTGAAATGGTAAAGTGAAGTGTGGGCAGAGTCAGGTCAAGGTCGTTACTCCTCGGTCTTAAGGTTTCATTAAACTACACTCCCATGCGAGGTGTTACACAACCAAAAAGGTTGTAGGTCGCTATCCACTATAGACAGAGTGGGACCGGTAGTAGTCGATAAAAAGATAAAAGACGTAAAATACATATCATGTGAGTAAGTGAGTGAAGAATAATGTACAAGTAACAAACATGGTTTGAACTAGGTATTGGGGGACACAAGATCAACCCTTAATCGATTGTCTTAGCCCGCGGTTTAAATCTCTCCGGAAGAGTCCTGCCCTCTGGGTCGATTTTGGGCCACATCGAGTACCTTTTGAACCAATACTTAGTTTAGACAGTATAATAAACAATGTATTAATAATATAATGGGTAGTAATTATAACTTGTTTCAAGCTATGTCATATTCCATCCGTAATCGGGATATGATTCCTAATACATCTTTTCTTACTCAACCCTTTCGAGTTATCCGTGTCATAGGAGGGTCGGGTCACAAATAAGTCAATTCACTTTAAATATTCAAATCTCATTTGGATTTAATTCTTACCGTTTCATGGTCACTTGAATCCAAAGTTGTCTCTGCTTTCGTGTCGTCACTTGCTAGTTCTCGCGAACTAACCGTCCTTTGTTTGGATGGCTGCTTTTCACAGGTTTAGATAAAGTACTACAAAGTCGAAGGTTGGAAATGTGAGTCGGAATCATCTTCAAACATTTTTAGTAGTTACTATTGTTTTGATTTATAAGTTTCCTTCTTCATATATCTTGTATTTGCTATCGAAACATTGTAACGATGTTGTTGTATACTTAGTTATTTGTTTCATTTAAAGTCTTCCGCGGTTTAATTGTATTTAATATTATCATCTTGTTTATGGGAGAATGGTTGCATGTCCCTATAAGCCTAAGGTGGTTACAAAGACATTAAAGTCCGAGTAACCACTGGCACTGTGGTTATAAAAGGGGGTGTTACATATTATCTTATGCGTGTTTGGTTATTGTTGCGGTGATCCCTTAGCCTTAGAAGTTTGCATCTTTATTTGTTTTATTTCATTATTTTTATTTTGCATAGATTCTACTCACCACCGTTTCCCGCTATTCCCGAACCTTAAACCAACTAAACCTAGAACCGCTGACTTCTCTCCTGAGGACGAACCGGACTCCACTATTCTATAGCGGGGTCTTAACTATAAATTTATTTGGTCGAAAAACCCTCTCATCAAGAAGCTATCCAAATCCATGTCACATGAGACAAGAAAAGAAAGCTACAAGCAGCTGCACACAAGCTTAAAAAAGGGTTTACAAGTTTGGTCACTTGAAACCATAGAATTAGCAAGAAAGCAAGCATCAATAATACCGTGATCAACAGTATTAAAAGATTATGAATTCTATCAAGAATTCTAATGGCAAAAACTTTAAGAACCAAACTTTACCAAATGAATAGGCAAGAGTCTCAAGTCATGATAATGTAAAAGTCACAATGGATAATAATGGAGAAGGCATAGGATAAATGAGAGAAGATAAGGCACATCAGCACTTAGAAACTTCATATATATTCCATATCAAGAGGAAATTGTCAAGCAAATACAAGATACTTTAATAAGCTGAAAATTACATGATAAACAAATCAAAATTAAGCAATTAAGTATCACATGCTAGGAAGATTCTTAACACATCCAAGAACTTCAATACGTATTTCATGTGAATGGAATAACATGAAAAAAATGGCATATAATAACAACTGAATTTCAGCTTCAGAAATTGAGCACAGATTCAGTAAGTAGCCATACAAAATCTCAAAGTTTCAAGTTAGCAAAGATATGAGAGAATGGAGATAGACATCAACATAGAAACTTTAAGAGAATTCATATTTTCCACTCAAATAGGAAATGAGAGACATCTTGATAATACTTATAAAGGCTGGAAAAATAAGAGATATACTCCAATGTTTCAGGAAACAAGTATTAAGATTCAAGAAGAGTCCTAAGTACTCAAGGAACTTCATCTTAGATTTCTTATAGAAAAGGAAAAACATGACAAACCATGAAACACTTATATGGGGCTGAATTTAAAGCACAAAACATGGAAGGTAAAATTCAGCAAGTGTTCAATGTCACATAAAAGTTTCTGAACAGCAACATATGTGACAGAAAAGTTTCTGGACAACAACATATTAGTCCATATATCCTTCTCAAAGACCACAAAACAATGTCTAAAAATTCAAGAAACTCATATATAGCATATAGAGGATCATCAAGAACATTTTAGACATGAAAATTCAGCACGAATTCACAAATTAGACCACAAACAAATGTATACAGATCCTGAATTCATAGACTCTGAAAAATCAGCTTCTAAACAGTTCATACAGCCCAGATTTAACAAATACACATGAAAAATGCATAAATCAGCACAAATACACATGAAAAATGCATAAATCCGAAACCAAGCAAAAACAGAATGAAGGACAGCAGTTCAACGCAATGAAAATGCACAGCAGAAGGCAAAGATTAAGCATACACTTTGATACCAATTGTTAGGAATTAAGGTTGCACTCATTCGAGGTCCGATTAGGGTTGAAGTGGTCGTTTAGTCCGGTTTAAACACGAAGGATCCAGATTGATCCAAAACAGAAAAACCAAAAGAAAGATAACATGGACACACACGATATATTTACGAGGTTCGGGCTAATCCCTACATTGGGAAACAATATGGAATTTGTACCATAGAATTTGATACAATTTGAATTCGAATGAGTGGAACAAGGGATTGTTCAAATCCACTAGAGCACTAAGCATACATAATTTTAACAGTGAATTGGCAAAGCACATATACACAAACATAAGCATGAAACTTTCATGAAACAAGAAGTTCCTCAATTGAAAGACCAAATTCCAACCAGATAACCTTATAATCGGAAACCATACAAACCCATCTTAGAAGCACTAATTAAATACAGAAATCCCAAAACCCTTTTCCCCAAACCCAAAATCTCTTTAACCCTAAATTAAATTGAGAAAAACTTACCTCCACCATCGTCACCAAGTTAGCTTCACTGGCATCCACTCTCGTCGCCCCCCTCTCGATAATCGACATCATATTCCTCTCATCGGCACCTTTCTCTCTCGAATCGCTCCTTCCTCTCTCGAATCGTTCCTTCCTCTCTATTCGACCAACATTGTTTCTTTCTTTGTTTTAATTCAAAACTAACAGGAAGGTAAAAATCTATCAAAGTTAACCACAGAAGGGCGCGACATGAAATATGAGTAAACCACTGGGGCACCACGCGAAATATCCAAAAGAGTTGTATATCTCATGAAAATTGCAATACCCTAGGGGTACCTCGCAAAATTTCCGTTAAAAAAATACAATGAAACTCTTCTAGAGAGCCTCTCTCTAGAGCCCCAAACCCTATGTTTCGACCCAAAAAAAATCTCAAATCCCTGCTCAAGTGTAAATTTTTTAAGAAATTGGGCTGGGGTTTTGTCGTTGTACCCCATCCTTGGTTTAATTCTCCCTTATTTTGTGGGTTTAATTATCTGCTCTCCTCCCATCATCTTCCACAACCTCTTCTTCCATTTTCAACGCCTCTCTTGTAAGACCCGGGGTCTTAAGAGGCGCCAGCCCATGCCACCTAGCCATCTCAGGTCCGTTGTCCTCACTTGGAGCCTGAAAAGGAAGAACTCTTGTAACATGGGTAAGGCTTAAATCACTTATAAATCGCTTCCAACATCCTTATGATATCCAATGTGGGACGAGGGGTGTTACAATCTCCCCTACTTAAAGCACCGACGACCCCGTTAGGCCCAAGGGACTGCCCTCCGGGAGGAGCGTACTCGAGCATACTGTCAGAGTACCTCCGGGCCTGGAGTCGGCTCTGATACCATATGTAAGACTCGGGGTCTCAAGAGGCGTTTGCCCATGACACCTAGCCGTCTCAGGTCCGTTGTCCTCACTTGGAGCCTCAAAAGGAAGAGCTCTTGTAATATGTGTAGGGCTTAAATCACTTATAAATCGCTTCCAACATCCTTATGATATCTGATGTGGGACGGGGTTGTTACATCTCTTTGGTGCTCATCAATCTTCCAGCATCTTCTCCCTCGACTTCCTTCCTGGTCTCGCTAGTCGTGGGCTTCACCGTCCTCTCTCCGACGGCCTGGTTTTGGTTTCGCTGGCGTTTGATCTCGTAGAAGCTCTCTTGTCCGCTCTTGTCCATCTTGTCCTCTGATCTTTGCTGCCCGTCTTAATCCTCAGGTGCCCTCCCTGCCACGTCTGGTTCGATTGGACGTCTCTCGGGTCATTTGCTTCTCCGTCGCTGTGGGAGGGTTGCTTGTGGCGCTGTGTTCTGGTGCCTAGTTGGTCTCATCTTATTTGGGTACTATGGGTCTCTCTTGGGCCCATGGTGGCCCGAAGTTGCATTGGCTCGATGTGGTGCTTTAGGCCCAAACAAACCTTGGGCCCGGGGCAGCCTTAGATAAAGAAATGATGGGAAATCGATGTGTGTGTGTGTGTGTGTGCGCGCGCGCTTGGAATAAAAACTTTAATATACATATTTTTATATACTTTGAATAAAACCCCCCATAAAGGGTTGAAACCAAATCCCGTAGGGCTTGATTAAATCCCAAAAAAGCTTGATTAAATCCCAAAAGGGCCTCTTGGTGCATATTACAAGGGTGGTTCTCAGCTGTGAGTCTGGTTGTTCGTGGCGTTCCTCTCCTGAGTTAGGGCTATGGCGTTCGGGGTCGGGTATGGTTGGGATCGTGGTGATGTGTACCGAGGTGACTCCGCGCTACAAAAATTTCCTTGGAGGATCATCTTCATTGCCCATAGGAACTTTTGATGTATTGCTGGCCAGTAGTGTCACTACTTGGTGGTGCTTGATATCGGCTCTTAGTCTATGTTGTCCCTACTTGTTTAGGTTAGGTTCGCTTGTTTGACTGTATTTGTGTCCTTCTCACCGTTTGAATTGCAAATTTCTTCTATTTTTAAGGTGTTTGTATTGACGGTTAGCCGTCTGCCCACTTTGTCGGCCTCTCGAGATGTCGGGTCTGTCCGGTCCTTGTAACGGTCCGGAATTATTATTCCCGGGTTACATTTCAAAGGATGAAACCCCTTGTTTGAATCTTACAATTCAGGTGCGGATCAAGGTTTCAAACTCTTTTAAGAACAGTAAGAAAGAGGGATTTTGAACCCTAAAAACATCGAAGGGCCGTTGGGTACCCTTAACCTGTTCTAAGACTACGTCGCGAAATTCCTTTCAAACGAAAGTAAAGCGGAAGCGAAAATAAGATACAAGGTGCCGTGGCAGAGCCGGGTCAAAACCAAATCATAAATGTACAATTTACCATTTAGTTATGTTAGAGAGTTAGCCAAGTTCTTCAGATTCACAAGAGGCTTCCCGTCACAGAAGCAAGGAGCAAGCAAGGAACGGTACCTAACAATATCCACGAAGTCGGGGCTGGTAGTCGCCTGTGGGTCTTCTGGCCGCGCCGAGGCCACATAACATGCCTATACCTAATAAAGGATGATCTAATGCAGTACAGGATTTAAAAAGCATGCTTTCAATAGATATAATAATATACAGAAATACTGAAAAGGGCCCAAGACAATGTCAAGTGGCATATCCCTCTCTTACCCCGCCCTCTTTTTTCATGAGCGGACCTGGCTAGTACGGTACCCATTTCATCGTTGTGGTGCACAAACCATGACATCATAGCATGCTCATCATCATATCTCTTCATATCACATCATCGTGTCATATCATCATATCATATCATCATATCAAATCATCATCATCTCATCGTATCATATCATCATCATCTCATTATTGTCAGGTGGTGTTGGGCTATCATATCATGCTCATATCGACTCGACTGACTCAGGGCAAACCCGATGAGACTGGGCTACCCTATGACCCTAGCAAAGACTCTAGGACTTCACAGATAACTGTCGTTCTTATTCAAACACACAGAGTAACCAAATGCTCATTTCAATGCAGTCCTAGCATGATACTACATGGCATGCTTTATTATGCAACATCTACACATCACAGGACACATCAGGCAGGAGGTCCAGGTTGCTGAGTAAGTCCCGTAGGATACTTACATGGAGATGCGGAACAACAAAATAACGTAAGCGAGATCCAAAGCACCTAACGCGAAGTCCAAAGCAATAAACACCTATAATCATGCCAATGTCATAAGCCACTGAACTATCAACCATACACACAGACCCGAGTTCTCAAAATCAATTGATAGTAAAACCGTTTCCAAAAACCTTTCCAATAAAATAACCATCAACCAAAACCATTTTACTTCCAAACAACCCATTGATAAATCTCATCAACAATACTTCCAAACTTCCTTCTCAAAACCCATCATCATTAACCCAAAATAAAGAATCCCGACAATTGAAATGATACTCTTTAACATAACCTTAAGCGTAAAATCCGATAACTCAAGTCCCGTCAAAATCCCCTTCTTTAACATAAATATTAAAATAATATCCCGAAAGCTCATTTTACAAAACATTCCCATCAAAACGTTCTCACAAGAATCGGATCAAGAATCGACAAGGTAAGTCCAAAGTATAGGGTGAGGGGCTCGGCCAAGCCACTGGGGGCATGTTGCGGTCGCGAGAGGGCCGGTCGCGGCCGCGACATCCTCCCAGATCCCCACCGCGAGACTCCTCTCGTTGGTCGTGGCTCGCGGCCGCAAGGGTCGTGGTCGCGGCCACAAGAGACCCCTCGCTGTTGTGACTCGCGACCACGAGGGCCGTGGTCGCGGTCGCGAGAGGTCGTCTTCAACCTCTGGCATGGGTTCTGACTTGCGGTGGCGACCATGGTTTCGCCACCGTGAGTACGAACCTGGGTTTGTCCATTCTTGCTCGTTTTCACTCGTTTCAAACCTTTTTTCATTCAAACTTGTTTTAAAACCTTTCTAAATCAAAACACTATGCAACCAACACAAAAACGACTCCAAACAAGACTAGAGGGGAGAGCGGAAGAGGGATTAACTAGCCTCTTAAAGGCTTTCGGAAAACTTGTGAGAAGGAGGCCTTGAAAGCTTAGATCTGATGATTCCTTTCTACGACAGAGCCTAGGAAGGTTGAATGTGAGATAAAAGAGAAACTTTATTAAGAACCAACCTCTAAATCAGAAGATCCAAAGAAGGGAGGGTTCACCTTTGCACAAAACTGAAAAACAAGAGAAAAGAGGCTCGAATCCACATCAAACCAGGATGGATCTAGGATTTCTTGACCTTAGGAGGTAGATAAAGAAGTCAGAGTCACATGACAACAAACGAATTCAAGAAAGGATGAGAAACAAAGGAAAACGACATGATTTACCACAAAGACAAAGCTTTTGGGCTCGGAGTCGCGGTGGCGAGAAAGAACGTCGCGGCCGCGAGGAAGAACACCCGTTGCTGGGTTCTTGGTCGCGGCGGCGAGACAGGCGAGTCGCGGCCACGAGTTGCTCCCCAGATCCGGGTTTTCGATCTGCTTTGGCCGTCCAAGCTCGATTTTGTGGTTGTTTTTGTGAGATTGAGACTCATTGGGATGGATTTGAGATATTTTGGCTTAGAGAAACACAAAAGGAGGAGAGAGAGTTGGGAGATTTGGATTCAAGAGGGGAAAGTGAGGGTTTTTGGCTTAGGGTTTTTGGGAGGAGAGTGAGATCTTCTTGGGAGTGTGAAAATCGGGTTTTGGGGGCTGAGTTGATGTGAGAGTGAAGTGAGGAATCCACTTAGGGATTAGAGCATTATATAGTGGCTCCGTAGGGTTTAATTCACAAGAAGACAAAACCATTAAGAGGAGAGAGAGAGAGAGGAGAGTGGCGTGAGGAAGAGAGAGAGTGTTCGAGTGATTCCGCTCTTCCGACCTTAAATCCCGACGTCCCATCCCGACATCCAACATTCCAAAAATCCGACCCAATTTCCAAGTCCGTTTCCAAAGACATCCGAATTTCCCGAAATCGAAAACAAGCAACTAAGATTTAAAATCCATCAAATCTTAAAGCATGTCGGGATATGTTGCAAAAATTCCAAAAAAAATAGAATTTGCTCGAGGACGGTTTTTCGAAACTTTCCCTTTTTAGAAACTCAAAATCCGTTCGTTACAATCCTCGAATTATATTCCTAATAAAAAAACATGAACTTTCTCACCCATATATTTCAACCGATCCATCCAATAACCCGCAGATGATGGATGGATCGGATATGGATGCAAGGGTTAGTGGATGATGGGTGGATCGGGTGGATGAAATTTCTTAACGGATCAGGTGTTGGAATAGGTATATCCACCCATAATCCGATCCATTTCTATCCCTAGCCGTACCTTCGGTGTATCATAATATTATTTTATGTTTTTTAGACTCTATATCATTATATTAATATGTTTATAAAATTTTATTATGAAAAATCATGCATTAAAATATATATAGAATTAAAATATTGATTATTTTAGAAAATGATTTTTATTATTTTTTAAAAACATAAATTTTCATAATAAAATTTTATAAACATATCAATATTAGGGTATAGAATCTAAAAATACATTTTTTTTTCAAGTTTATTTATACCTGAAATAATTTTGTCATATACTGAAGGGACCACCGAAGTAGACTAGAGCATCCAAACTGCAACAATATATTATATAAATAATTTCCAATTCTTATACTACATAATCTACAACAATCTCTCGAAGTAATTTTACATTTAATAATTTAATGACATATTTCAAGAATAAAATTAATCTATATAAAATACTAAAGCAGAGGTCTAAAATGGTCTCTGGTGCAATTTCGCATCCATGGAATTTTCTGGATTAAAACGGGATTATTTTTTGCTTACGTGTCATTTTCGGGATTAAATTGGTATTATATTTTTGGTCACATCAATTAATAAACCAATATAGTTAAGTAAAAAACTTATCTTTTTAAATCAATAATCTATCCAATATAACTTTATATCTTTTTTAGTTTTACCAAAATATTTAAATTATAAATTTATAACACGTATTTATATAAAGTAAATGATAGGAATCTTTAAAGATAAATAGTACATGTGTGCAATGATACTGTAATACATGTTAATTAACCTTGCCCTCGAAAATGCCCTCGAATTCAACCTCAAGACACATTTCAAGGCGTAGAGGAGGTAGGTCAAATGTGGCCTCGAATAGTAACCTTGAATTCAACCTCAAGACACATGCTTGATCTTCTCTTTGTCCGTATCTTCCCTCGAAAGGATAATTGGAGGCTATATGTAGCATCAAATTTGCCCTCGAAATCATAATATTGTTGCTATTGGGGAAGGGTTCATGTTCTTGCTTACCCTCGAAAGTAATAATTCGAGAGTATTGACGAGGGTAATCATATTAATTTAATTTTAAAATTATGAACTCGAGGGCATGTCTGAGGTTAATATTTATACAACTCCTTAACAATTTCTAAATCATATAGATTTTCTTGCTTTTCTACCATGTAACTTATACGAAGATAAGAAAATAATTATCAAAATGATGAAACTTATCAGCAATGAAGATCAAATACCACAAAACTCTTGATCAAATATAAGAAAGCACACAAAATGGAATGTAGGTAGAGATATTTGAAAGTTGTGGGAGAAAGAAAAGTACTCCCTCCGATCTTGAAAGTATGACGTTTTAGCTCTGGTTCCATGATCCACAAAGATTGACGTTTTGCTTTGATTATTGAGTACATACATAGTATCTCATTAATTGATGGCAATTGCATTTATTTACTCTACAATTAACACTTTGCCTTTGGAATTCCATTACCATTGAGGAGTACTATAATTAACGTTCATTGGCAAAATAGATAGTTGGGGTATTTAATGCATTAACTATGGCAAATAGATTTGCTCTCGATCTTGCCATCGAAGAAAATTCAATTTGTTCGAGGTTATACGCCTATAAATATACCATCGAATACATTATTTGAGGTTATTTAGCCACATTCTTAACCCCCAAAAAAATCGTAACCATTTAGGATCAAACTTACCCTCAAAATTAGCCTCATAATATACATGGAGTTGTTCAACCCTCAACTTTACCCTCCAAAAAATATTTGATCCTATATGCCCTTGGAATTAGCCTCAAGTATACCCTATAACAACTTCATTAACATCGCTCGACAATAGCTTCAAAAAGTGCCCTCAAATTTTTATTTCGAGGCTAATATACACTCGACAACACCCTCGAAATATATATTCATGGTTATATAGCATGAAAAACTAGCCTCCATTTTATTTCAATGGTACTTAGGCTCCAAATATTTGTTCGCGGCCAAATTCGAGAGTATTGGCTACGATGGTGCCCTTGAAATAATTGTTAGCCAAAAACTTCGAGGCTATATAGCGTTTTTCTAGTAGTGAGATTAGGAGATAGAGAAAATCTCCGTATAAGAATTTAAAATTTCAAAATATTTTAACTAACTTTTTTTATGCCCACATAATAACCAAAAAAAGATTTAACTAATTTTTTTTGGGTTATTTTGGCAACTAGCATATTATGAATATCTAATTAGCTAATTAGCACCCAAACAAAATTAATTAGTTATCCTAGCACCCTTCCCAAATTGACTATTAAGGTCAACGGTCAACCTGTTTGACCATTGACCGGTCAACGTTGACCGTTGACCGGTTTTTCAGATTTTTTTTTAACCAATGATGCCACTTTTTTTGATGTCATTTTTTACCATGATGTCGTTTTTTACCATGATGCCATTTTTTGCCGCTTTGATATTTTTTTATTACATTTTATTTTCGTTTTGATGTCACTTTTCTAATAAAATGGTTTGATGACACTTTTTTAATGCAACTTTTTTCAAACATTTATGACATTTTTTGTTTGTTGTGATGCCACGTGGACCATTGATGCCCTTTTTTTACTGTTGACTACTGATGACACTTTTTTATGTCATTTTGTTGATGATATTTTTTTTACCGTGATGCCATATTTCTTCAAAGTAATGTTTATGACATTTTTCTAATGTAATTATTTGATGCCACTTTTTTTAATTTAATCAATTCTATATCGATATATTTTTATCGATTCTACTTTTATTCACGGATGACACGTTTGTGATTACACTTCATTGATGCAATCATTTGTGGTGACATGTTTATTACATTTTTATTCATTGATGACATTTGTTATTACACTTTATTGATATCAATCATTTGTGATGACATTATTTGTTGATGACGTTTTAATTGATAACATTTTTTGTTTACCATGATGTCACTTTGCTAAGTGGTTTAATATAGTCGATTATATATCAATATCATTTTTTTCTTAAAAACACTACAAAAAATAATTAATTTAGCATCGAAAAAAGGCCGTGGCAAAAGGCATTCTAGGCGTGGCAAAAGGCCCTTAGCTTCGGCATAGCTACGAAAAATGGGGGGGGGGGGGGGTGGGGGGGTGGCGAATCTTGGGGTCGCAAAATTTGGTAGCTTCGGCAAATAGCCGTAGCAACAATATTTGCGACGGCTATGCTACAGCAAGAAACCCCTGATGAAAGACACAACACATTTGCTACGACAAGTATAGCTAGCCTTCTGATGGAAAATTAAAATTTGGGTGGAAAATTTTAAATAAATAGCTTTTTCGTCGGGATTCTTCATACCCGGGCTAAAAAATCCAATATTTTTTATATACAAAATTTCATTAATTATACAAAATTTAAATATATAATAAAATGTAAAAAACTACATAATTTATATACAATAAATATACATAATTATAAAATTTACATATACAATCAAAAACTATATCAGCATGTTTACTTCTAATTGAGTACTGAATTAAAAATGAATCAAAAAACAACAAGTATAGCCAGCCTTCTAATGGAGTATGGCTCCTTTACACTTTTTACTCCCATCTACTTGTTTCCTTCTGATGTATGTAGTACTTGTTGTAGGAGGAAATCAAGTTCAAAATATAATAAAATAAATCAAACCAGATTCGTGCCCCAGCAAATAATTACAAGACTCCCTCCCTATGCAGTAGTGGGAAGTCAGGATTGATCCACGAGGAAGCGTGTCAGCTGGTCCTAGGTAGCTGTAAATCTCACAGAAAAGCAAACAAAAGACATAAACAAAGAAACAAAGACAGAATAAACAAACGAAAGCATAAGCAAAAGCAAACACAGAAGCTGCTCGATCTCGACAAAACAGTACTCGAGATCGACAACAGACAGTGACGACAGAAACTCAAAATCGATCAACAGAAGCTCGATCCAGACAAACCCTACTCGATCTCGACTAAGCAGTACTCTAGATCGACTAACCTAACTCGAGATCGACTAAACAAACAGAAACTGTAAAGTGCAACTTCGAACACAGAATCGCAGATTTCGGGAGAAATAAATCAATATACTAAAGAACTTCCAAAGCCAAGGTATCAATGCCACAACGATAACCATGCAAAGTAACACATAAAGGCATAAAAGATCATGCTATCCATCAAAATAACTTTCGTTATTAACAAATAGGAATATAGAGGCTTTCGCATAAACCCTAATTGTTACTAACCCTTTTCACATAATTAATCCAAGTTGCATTAAGATCACTTTCGCTTCAATAACACAAACAAGGATCACCTTCAACTCTCGCAAAAGAATCATGCTCGTAGGGATAGAAGACGAATTGCATCAAAAGATTGTACCTTTCCCGCATCACCTTACATGGCCACCGTCGGGCTCACCCCAACCCCAGAAGTGGGTGGACTACTCGCTCTTCATTATCAAGGAACTCATCAAATAACAAAAGAAACTAACTTGCATTAAAATAAACCAAAGAGAGCTTACAACCAAACAAGCCAAATCCGTTTTCGCCTTTCCACCTTGCTTGCCACAAACTCTCTCTCTCTCTCTCTATGTAACTACTTACTTGTTCTCTCTGAAATTGAATGATGAAAAAACCAGCCCCTAAGGCTTTATTTATAGCATTCTACTCCTTGCTATTCAAGGATAGAATATCTCTATCTTTATCTAAAAGCTTAATGATAAATAAATGCGATAAAGGAATTAAATACATAAGGAAAATTATATCTAAAATAGGTAAGTCTTCCATGTGTTGATAGGTCTTCTCTCCATAGATAGATGTTGATAGATGTCGGCAATCTTCGGCTCCAAGCAATCCCAATCCGAGTAGGACAGCAAAACCGCGTAACGCGCTCCCGGACACGGTTTCATCGATCTCGACCAAATCTACTCGAGATCGAGTAAGATGGTCGTCGACTATGGCTCGGCTGGGCATCTCGGGTAGCTGGTGCTCGATCAATCTCGGGCAGGCGCTGCTGGGGTCCTTGAGATCGAGTAGAATGGTGCTCGGCGACTTCAGTCCTCAACTTCTCGACTTGGCACAGCTCCTCGACTCCGGACATGGCATCAGGGTTTGTCGATCTCGACTAGTGTTCCTCGAGATCGAGTAAGGCTTCCGGAGTCGGGTTGCCCTGGCTCTCATCTTCTCGATCATGCTCTGCTCGACTAGGTGTTCTAGGACAACTTTTGTTGAGATCGAGTAGATTAACTCGAGATCGAGTAAAGTTCTCAGCTTTCTGCTCTGTTCTTAAAACGTACTTTCCCGAGTCCTCGTTCGTCGAATTGACACATATGACCATGCGTTGGAAAGCTTTTTCCGAGGGCTACAACTCTCATGAAGACATCAAAGCTTGATTAAGAATGATGAATGCCGAAAAATGGCCTTTTCTCCAACTGCACCATTCTTAGCTTCTCCATGAGTTTTCTTTAAGCTCCAAAGTGCGTCCGATTTATGCGAAATATAACAAAAACTTGTGTAGACCTCCATATATTGCAAATAAACATATACTACACAGATTATGTATTATTCTAACCCAAATGCATGAAATGCATGCAGAAAACGATATAAAAGCAACTGTAAAACATGGCAGATTCAGCTCACAACAAACACCTCATACTTAAGCTTGCTTGTCCTCAAGCAATACCTTTATTTGTCATTCAGGGGAAGAAATCAAAACTCTCAACATCTTAAATTCATTCTCATATGTCCCTGCAATCAATTACCATCCTCGAAAAGGTACTAGTGTCACAAATTCATGCATGTGCAAATAAAAGCAGCATCTACTCACAAAAGGAGGGTTATGCAAAACATTCATAAGTGACAAAGCATTAATAATCAAGAGTACTTTAATTTAAGCTCAATAAGGAGTAGATTGGTAAAAGGCTAAAAGGTGGGCAATGTTTGGCAATGTGGTGCTAATGATCCGGGGAAATGGAGTACTTTCCAAACTTGAATTTCCACATTCCTTCTCCATAAGATACATCACCTTTCATAATGCTTTTTTTTTCAATAATAATGCTTTTACCTCTCTAACCTCAGCACTGCCTTCTCGCGAGTCGCAAACATGGGTGTCATGAATGGCCCCGGATACTTAGTGCTTTGGACTCCTCACAATGTGTCCCATCTCGCCAAACTATTATCTTAGCAAGCAGGGTCAATATACCTTTATCTCCTGAGGTGATTGGATTTTTTCTCACTCATTAAATTTTCCATATCTTTCAAACAATTTCCTTCCAAACTCCAATAATGATAATAACATCATAACAACCATACAACATCTCCATAATGTAATATCATTCTCAACATAATCCCCAGATAGGTAATAAGGTAAAGAATGACAATCATGTGGAGCAAATATATGAAATAAGGCATAATATGGCTTTTGTGATGCATAAGCATAGGTAAGGCTTGTAATTTAAACAATATGAGCATATATGGAAATATAAAGTCCTCCATCCTTTTATCATGCAACATGTCAAAAGCAACATCAAATTTTTCCTCCTTTCATGGTTTTTAAGAAAATATGCACTTTATTGTGACTTCCCTTTACTATGTAATTTCATGCTATATCTCTAATGAATCCAATTTTGCATCGTCGAGTTCAATTAAGCTTCCATGACATTTATTCAAAAATTTCAATGGGGGTCATTTTTCAAAACTTTGGAAAACATGCATATAAGCACATAAATCAATAATGAATTCCAAAATAGGCATGTATAAGCAATTCATGAAATAATATTTAAAAATGCACAAATATGGTCAAATAAAGCCAAATATGCATAAAGTAAGCCCTTCCCCCACCCCATACTTAAACATTACAGTGTTCTCATTGTAAAAAATAAGGGTAAAGAAAGAAACTCACTAGACAGATGTGCGGGGCTTCATAATATTGAATGAAAGAATGCCTGGGCCGAGTCTGAATATAGCTTGCTTCTATCCATGGACCTGAAAAGTGTAGAAGACATATACCCACAATAGAAAAACTAAAAATGTTCAAAACCAAAAACAAACAAAACAATGTCCAAAAAGTCCCAAAAAATAAATGTATATGTACAAGCTCTAGATTTTATAGTCGCTAGGCCGACTTCTCCATTATGCTCAAGGTGGCATTTGCAGGGCCCATGTAGCTTGGGCTTCAAATAAGACTCCATTCTTGTCCATCAGATGCAATCGTCCAGAATGGATCTTGTTCACCACGAAAGGTCCCATCCTCTTCTTGTTGAATTTGTTAGGGAACCAATGATCCTTTGATTTGGAAACATAGAGCTTGTCTCCAACTTCATACTCCTTAGGCTCATCATTGGAAATCCTACATAAGTGCACATACCAAGGCAAACCTCTCCCATGTATAGATAAATCTTTAATGGAAATATGAGAAGAAAGATCCATACCTTGGCTTACCTTCGCAGAAACGGAATCGGGGACCACGGTGTTTGGTCGATCTCAAGTAGGAGTACTCGATCACGAGTAACTTTTAGGTTCTGGTGGTGGGCTACTCGTGGATGCAGGAGCTGGGGAAGGTGAGGCTTGCTCGATCTCGAGTAGGGTACTCGATCTCGAGGAGTCTTGTCCTTCTGGTGGAGTCAGCGTCGAGGAAGGTGAAGTCGATGCAGCGGAGGGTTGGTCGATCTCGAGTAGCTTACTCGATCTCGAGGAGTGCTGAGCTTCAGGTTGGCTGCTCGACGACGCTGGTGTTGGTGGAGGCTTCTGGTTTTGGTCGAGATCTATCATAGTCCTTGATATCGAGGAATTTTGGTCGACTATGACCCCATACTCGCATCATGTCAAGGCATCCGAAAAATAGTTAGTCCAAATCGACGTACCTTGGTCTGTGTCGAGTGGATTCTCTGTTTCTTCCTTTAGGATGGCCATGATCTCCTCCACCTGGGCCTCCATATCCCTCTTTTCCAGCTCTTCAAGAGTCATATTTCTTACCTTGGGCTCCCCACAGGTAATGTAACCAGCTGATATAGATTTGACCTCTTTCATTCGACCTGTATACCTTTCAGTTTTATTAAAGGAATACTCAATTACCTCATCGCTGATGTTGAAAGTGAGCACTCCCTTCCTTACACTTATGTTGGCATCCACTTTTGCCAAGAAGGGCCTTCCTAGAATAATTGGACAAGCAGGGCCTTCCGCCATATCAATAACTAAGAAATCAGCAGGGACGAAAAACTTACCCACTTGCACTGGCACATTGTCCACCATACCTGTTGGAATGACTACAGTGTTGTTAGCCATATACAGCTTAGCATCCACAGGCTCTAGGGCACCTATCTTAATCTTGGACCAAATTTTTAAAGGCGTTATACTCACACTAGCTCCAAGATCACATAAAGCATTAAATTTATATTGACCAAATCCAATGGTTATAGCAAACTTACCTGGATCTGGCCTCTTTTTAAGTATGTCCAAATGGCTGCACTCCTCTGTAATTTCCTCCATTGACCTCTTTTTGCTCAGAATCTCCTTTAGGAATTTCACATAGGATGGCATCTCATTAAGAGCTTCTGTGAAGGGAATGGTGACGTTGAGTTTTTGAAGCATCTTGATGAAGCACTGAAATTTCTTCTCTGCTGGGTCCTTTGGAGATTTTGTTGGGAAGGGCAGCTTCTTTTTCTGATTCGGAGCCAGAACAGATGTCGGAGGTGTAGCAGTTGGATCAATATTGACTGGGCTCTTCTCGATATCGACTTCTTTTTCCTCGATATCGAGTTGACTCTGCTCGATATCGACTAGATCCTTGTCGATATCGACTTGTTTCTCAACCCCTTTGTTCTGCCATTTTCCGACCTCTGGCTCTTGTAGTTGATGGCCGCTTCTGAGTTTTACAGCGGCGATGTGACCAGTATTTCCATTGGGATTTGGTTTTGAAGATCCTGGGAGGGTTCCTGACTGTCGGGGGATTCCTGCTGCTAGCTGGCTCATCTGTGTTTCCATTGACTTTCACCAGACATCGATTTCCCCAAGCCTAGAGTTGACACCTTGTATCTGAGTGTAGACGGAGTTGAAGGACTTCCTGGTGTCTGAATGGTTCTTCCTCATTTCGTCAAGGATTGTGTGCAAATCATCCCTTTTCTGGTCCCTTTCCGGATGTCCTGGAGCTCTGTAGGGTGGGGGGTTCCTAGGGGCACCTTGGTTCCATTGTGGTTGCTGAAACCTTTGGTCCCCCATATAGCGACTGGGACCCCCTGTGTAAGCTACCTCTTCGTGGTGTTCTACCAGCCTGACTTGCTCTGTGTGTGGGCACTCAGTAGTGGTGTGCCTTTGTGATCCGCATTCAATGCAAGGCTGGTTGACAAAAAGATACTTTACTTGCTTGAGGAGCTTCCTATTCTGATCTCTGTAGTATTGCTCCCTAACATCTGGATCAATCTCCTTAGGGGGCTCATATAGGGGCATGGATGGTGCTGGCCTGGCGTAGGGGTTCTCCTCATAGTTGACTGGAGTCCCATACTTGTTTTCATAGTTGGTCAGCTTGTCGAGAGCAGCCCATGCGTCAGCAAGCGACATTGTCAGATACTCGTAGTGAGTATATGTGTTGATTCTGTCCTTTGCAGCCAAGTCCAGAGAATTGAAGAAGATCTCTTGAACTACGCAGGGTTGATGTCCATGTGTAGGGCAGGATCGCAGTAGATCCTTATAGCGTTCCCATGCCTTTGGTAGCGTCTCTCCAGGCTGCTGTTTGAAAGATGTGATCTTTTGGCGCTTGAGTGCTGTCTTGGCAGGAGGAAAGAACATATTCAGAAATTCCTGCTTCACTTAAGCCCATGTCGTGAGAGATCGGGTTTCAGCCCTTCCAGCCATTTCAATGCAGGACCAGCGAGAGACCAGCGGAAAGCCTTCATCAGGATGTACTTCAAGGTGGTACCTTCAGCAAGAGTACGACACATGTCAGTAAAATTGGTAATGTGCTGAAGAGGGCATTCATTAAATCTACCATGAAACGCCTTATGTTTAATTTCTATTAAGAAAAGAGTGCGAATTTCATAGTTAATTTGAGGGATAAGAATAGCCGATTCAGGCACGACGAGCGTAGGGTGCATGTAGTCCTCTGTCGTGGTTGGGTATTGGGAAAGCTCAGCTTCTGCTTGTTCCTTTCCAGCCTTTTCAGCGGTGATAGCAGCATCCTTAGCGGCTAGTTCCCTGGTTAGCCTCGCAATTAGCTATTCTTGTGTCTCAGCAGCCTCCATGGCTCTTTGTAGTTTAGCTCGGATGTGTAGGAGGTGTTCCGGTTCGTCTAAGCCGTCAAACTCAAGTGGTTGACCAGAACGGCGCATACACCTGTAAAGTAACTCAAAGAAAACGTGAGATCTGACTACCTAAGGCGCAAATGATAGCTTTCCCGGCAACGGCCCCAATTTGTTGTAGGAGGAAATCGAGACTTGCAATAAAATATAAATAAATCAAAGCAAACCAGATTTCGTCCCTTGCAAATGATTACAAGACTCCCTCCCTATGCAGTAGTGGGAAGTCAGGATCGATCCACGAGGAAGCGTGTCAGTGGATCCTAGGTAGCTGTAAATCTCACAGAAAAGCAAACAAAAGACAGAAACAAAGAAACAAAGACAGAAATAACAAACGAAAGCAGAAGCAAAAGCAAACACAGAAGCTGCTCGATCTCAACAAAGCAGTACTCGAGATCGACAACAGACAGTGACGACAGAAACTCAAAATCGATCAACAGAAGCTCGATCCAGACAAACCCTACTCGATCTCGACTAAGCAGTACTCTAGATCGACTAACCTAACTCGAGATCGACTAAACAAACAGAAACTGTAAATTGCAACGTCGAACACAGAATCGCGGATTTCGGGAGAAATAAATCAATATAATAAAGAACTTCCAAAGCCAGGGTATCAATGCCACAACGATAACCATGCAAAGTAACACATAAAGGCATAAAAGATCATGCTATCCATCAAAATAACTTTCGTTATTAACAAATAGGAATATAGAGGCTTTCGCATAAACCCTAATTGTTACTAACCCTTTTCACATAATTAATCCAAATTGCATTAAGATCACTTTCGCTTCAATAACACAAACAAGGATCACCTTCAACTATCGCAAAAGAATCATTTTCATAGGGATAGAAGACGAATTGCATCAAAAGATTGTACCTTTACCGCATCACCTTACATGGCCACCGTCGGGCTCACCCCAGCCCCAGAAGTGGGTGGACTACTCGCTCTTCATTATCAAGGAACTCATCAAATAGCAAAAGAAACCAACTTGCATTAAAATAAACCAAATGGAGCTTACAACTAAACCAGCCAAATCCGCTTTCGCCTTTCCACCTTGCTCGCCACAAACTCTCTCTCTCTCTCTCTCTCTCTCTCTCTCTCTCTCTCTCTCTCTCTCTATGTAACTACTTACTTGTTCTCTCTGAAATTGAATGATGAAAAAACCAGCCCCTAAGGCTTTATTTATAGCCTTCTACTCCTTGCTATTCAAGGATAGAATATTCCTATCTTTATCTAAATCTATATCTAAAAGCTTAATGATAAATAAATGCGATAAAGGAATTAAATCCATAAGGAAAATTATATCTAAAATAGGTAAGTCTTCCATGTGTTGATAGGTCTTCTCTCCATAGATAGATGTTGATAGATCTCGGCATTCTTTGGCTCCAAGCAATCCCAATCCGAGTAGGACAGCAAAACCGCGTAACGCGCTCCCGGACACGGTTTCATCAATCTCGACCAAATCTACTCGAGATCGAGTAAGATGGTCGTCGACTATGGCCCGGCTAGGCGTCTCTGGTAGCTGGTGCTCGATCAAGCTCGGACAGGCGCTGCTGGGGTCCTCGAGATCGGGTAGAATGGTGCTCGGCGTCTTCAGTCCTCGGCTTCTCGACTTGGCATAGCTCCTCGACTCCGGACATGGCATCAGAGTTTGTCGATCTCGACTAGTGTTCCTCGAGATCGAGTAAGGCTTCCGGAGTCGGGTTGCCCTGGCTCTCATCTTCTCGATCATGCTCTGCTCGACTAGGTGTGCTCGGACAACTTTTGTCGAGATCAAGTAGATTAACTCGAGATCGAGTAAAGTTCTCAGCTTTCTGCTCTGTTCTCAAAACACACTTTCCGAGTCCTCGATCGTCGGATTGACGCATATGACCATGCGTTGGAAAGCTCTTTCCGAGGGATACAACTCTCATGAAGACATCAAAGCTTGATTCAGAATGATGAATGCCGAAAAATGGCCTTTTCTCCACCTGCACCATTCTTAGCTTCTCCATGAGTTTTCTTTAAGCTCCAAAGTGCGTCCGATTTCTGCGAAATATAACAAAATGCATGCAGATTCAGCTCACATATTATGTATTATTCTAACCCAAATGCATGAAATGCATGCAGAAAACGATATAAAAGCAACTGTAAAACATGGCAGATTCAGCTCACAACAGTACTCAACAAAAATTTACAACAACGACCTGATGGAGTACTCCACTAAAAATAAATCACCCTTGATCTGTTTGTGGCATCAACTATTCCCACCTAAATGAAATGTTCATTTCCCAAATTATGGGTAAAAAACAGCATAGTATGGACAAATGCAAGAAAAGCATATATCAAATGCATTCCACCATGATAACTAATGAATTAATAAAACATACATCCAGTAGAGAAAAAAAAAATTTGAATACAGGAAGCCATCAATTGAAAACTTGTGAACTGATTGAAAATAAAGTTTGAAGCCATAATATCAGTAATTGTATATGAATCACAATGTATTCCAGACAGTAGAGTACAAAATTGAAACATGGTTACATCTAAAGATAGTACAGAGTTTGAAAGTGTGCCTAAAAATCGTATTAGGCTACACTGATGTAGTCTGTGGCGAAGACAAGTGGAGTAAGTTGTCAAAGGCTCGTGTAAACATGAATACAGGAAAGCCAATAGTTGACCAGCAATAAAATCATCAAGAAGAAAACATGGAATTTAGAACAAAATTACTCTGGTGCTAAATCACAACGGATCAGATACAAGATGCCAATAGTTGACCAGCAACATCGATTGTTGCAACCAACTAAAACTAATTAATACACATGGACACATGATAAGATGCTAACTTCAAGGCCAGAAATGGACTCAAATGCATAAATTAGGATACAGGAATGAAAGAGCTCATCTGTGTAATAATTCATCAACCAATCCATTTTTACTAATTGAGGTAAAGTTCATTCTTTCTTTAACAAATCACAGTTATTGTGGGGATTTAAACCTGTATCTCCAAGATATCACGATGAACCAAAGTTAACCTCAATCTTCTTACAAGTAGAAAAGTTGTAACAGACATTTTATCGAACACTTGGCGTGCAAAGACACTCACCCATATCGACAACCCCACAAAAGCAAAGACAGGCGTAGCAAGAGCAGGAAATTTCAGCATAAAACCCAATTTCTAAACCATGAGAAGAACAAGAAACATTCAATTCATCAACGAATGCGCATTTATCCGCATACACAATTTCAGCAAAATTTACCAAATTTCATACAATTCCAGATAAAAAAAAACTTCAGAAAATGTCTTCTAATCTCAAAACCCTAAGGTGGAATCAAAATCGTACCTGATTGAGAGGTTCTTCCCTACTTGTTCCACGATTGGAGAACATTCAAGGCCGAGGTAAGGGTTGGCATCCTTAATTGGGAGGAGGATAGTCGTCGATGCCATCGTTGAGTACCATCTCGACCTAACCCTGAGCCCTGGGGGCTTGTCACTGAATCAAGCTCGGGTCCAATTCGCCTCCGTGAACTCCCAATCGAGCAAAACCTCGTCGCCGATCTTCAAATCCGTCAGCGGGATTCCGGCCTATGGCCTCAATCTAGAAGAAGGCGGCGCCACCGCTACTTGGCTTGGAGAAAGAGAGCGAGAGGAGGGTGAATGAGAGAGGGAGATCTCGCCATGGACGAGGGCACCAAATCTGACGGAGGTGAAAGGGAAATTAGGTGGATGAAGGAAACAAATCGAGAACGCTGGTAGAGGAGAAAGAGCACAAACACTTAAAAAACATTCAAGAGGTGTTAGCATGGCTAAATAAATAAGAAAGGGTGCTAATTACCCAATCAAAATAGCAAAGGGTGATATTTCACCAAATTTTCTCTTTTTTTTTTTTGAACCGGAAAAAATTTGGCAATAGGGCGAAACATAAGTGCCAAGAGCATCCGAACGGATGAGATTACACAACAAAGAATCGTCTGGTGCCACAGTGCTCGTGAAAGCAAGATCCATATGTGAAAGACGGTCCACAACACGGTTTGCTTCCCTGTAGACATGACGAATCTCAGTTGTTCAAAAGAAGCCTAAGGAGACTAGACTGTCAGAGGCAATCATTTCAGAATCTCTAAAAGGCCTCCTAACACCTTTCAGGCTATTGATGTAGTGATGTTGTCACCCTCAATGATTAGGTCATGTATGTTTAGTTCTCGGGCTGCCAAGATCCCTTTCCAAAGAGCGAAACCCTCCGAACCAACAATAGAGCTGAACGGCGAAGGCCTAGCACCCAAGGAGACCAAGTCACGAGTTTGATTTCAAATGATGAATCCATAAGTGCCTCTCAAAGATGAAGAGAGTGCACCATCAAAATTGAGTTTATATGTTTCTGTTTTTGGAGGTTGCCATTTTACTTTATTTCTCTTGCCTTTTGTTATACTCGGTTTGCTGTCTGTTTGTAGTTGGTTTTGTAAATCGTCATCTTGGTTTTTTTAATGGTTCCAGATTAGCTTCTGATCTTTTGCAAAACATGCAATACTTGTAACGTTTGGCTTGATGTTATCAAATAACGCTTTGTTACGGAAGTACTAGAGGCTCCACCAAACTAAGACTAATTTGCTAATCCGGGAAGACCCTAATACCTCTTTGGTTTCTTGGAGGGTGCAATTTAATTCGTTCCCTTGGCCAAAGTGTCTGTTCAAAATCGGCAGTAGAGATGGATCCATGGTCACTATTGTGGCTCTCGAGATTGGACAGTCCCATAGTAAATGTATAAGGTCCTCATAATTGGAGTCACAGTGAGGGCAAGAAGTTTGAATTCCAAAGCCCCTAGAGGCGAGTCTGACTGACGTGGGAATGTCATTCTTTGTCACCTTCCAAAGGAAACTTTTAACCTTCGGAGGTATATCTAGGTTCCAAATCCAGTTCATGTTATTTTTTTGGTGTTGCTTCCTAGTATTTATCATTTCAACTACAGAGTTGGTAGATAACCAACCATTCTTGCTCCACTTCAAATAGAGTCTGTCAATATGTATGTTTTTTGGGATAGGTGTTATTAATATAGATTCAATTATGTCTCTAGGCAGTATATTTTGTATGGTGTTAAGAAGTTTTGTGGTATCCCATGATTTATCCTCTTGAAGGTATTGTGATATTTTTGTTGTTGACTTAATCTGTTGGACGTATGTGATTTTGTGATAAGAGGGGAGTCACCTACCCAGTGGTCTAACCTAAAATCAATGCTATCACCATTTTCAATAGACCAGCGGATACCTTCCTTGAAAAGCGGTAATAGTTTCATAAGCTACCATGAGGTATTGCCTTTTTTATTATATTTTAAAATGTGATGGTTTTTAAGGTACTTTTCTGACACCAGAGAGATCCAAGGGTTTCCGGGCTCCGCCAAAATTTTCCATATTAATTTTAGTTGCCGTGCTTTGTTCATATCCTCTGAGTTACGAAGCCAAAGGCCCCTATTTGCCTTGGATTTACAAACGTCAAATGAGCTTATGAGTGGTTTATGTTTTAGGCCTTTGTTCCATAGAAATTTACGATTGATCTTATCTAGTTTATTGTGTACTGATTTTGGCAGCATGAAACATTGCATTATATGGAGCGGCTTGGTTGATAGTGTTCTCTTTATTAAGGTACATCGTCCGGCTTGGGAGAGGCAGCTGGCTTTCCACTTATGCAACTGGGATTTGGTATTTGTTAGGAGATCTTTGAAAGTATCCTTCGTTGTTCTGCCACTAATAATAGGGCAACTGAAATAGTTTCCCAGATCGTTTGTAAGGGGTATTTCCAACTCACTTTGAATGGTGTTTTTTTGATTTGTTGTTATGTTAGGTGTAGTTTGAAAGTGTGACTTATGTCTGCTTACTTTTTGTCCTGATAGAGAAGAGAATTCCCTAACTAAGTTGTTTATCTGATCACAGGCCGTCTTTGTCGCAGAGGCAAAGATGATAACGTCGTCAGCAAAAGCCAGAAAAAAGGTATTCTAGTTCCATTACGCACAATTGTTATACCGATGTGAGTTCGAGGGTTTGTGGATGCCTTGAAAAGGCCCGTGCTAGAACTTCTGTTTGTATTAGGACGAGGTATGGTGACAGATGGTCTCCTTGTCTAAGTCCACGTTCTGGTGTGAATAGGTCGTCGGTAGGCTCGTTGTTTACTAAGTCCGAGTAGGTGACCGTTGTTATACATTCCTTAATCCATCCGGAAAACCGATGAGAGAACCCAAACTTTTCCATTACCGAGAAGAGGAAGTCCCAGTCTACTAGATCAAAGGCTTTTTCCATGTCTAGCTTAACCGCCATCCAACCAGAATTTCCCTTTTTTTTTAGAAGGAATGGAATATTTCATTGGCAATTAAGATATTGTCTTGAATTGCCCTCCCTGCTGTAAATGCACTTTGCAATGGGTTTATGATTATGGGTATTATTTTCTTAATCCTACTAGCTAGAACTTTGGAAATAATTTTGTATGTTATTGAGCATAAACTTATAGGTCTGTAGTGTGATGGAGTTTTCAGATCTTCAAATTTGGGTATCAAAGCAATGAACGTGTGATTTGTCTGCTTTAGAATTCTGCCACTAAGGAAGAAGTTTTTCACTGCTTTAGTGACAGAAGGGCCAACAATATGCCAATATTTTTTTATAGAAGCCAGCTAGGAATCCATCTGGTCCGGGTGATTTGTCATTTGCCAATGCAAAGACTGCATTCTTGATTTCCAAGTGGGTGATTTGTCTTATTAGCCATGCATTTTCTTCATTTGTTATTTCCTTGGTTATGTTGTCAAGTAGGGTGCTTGGGACTTGTTGTCTCTGTTGCTTTGAGTATCGGTTTACAAAGTTTATTTTGATGATTTCTCTTATGTCCTATTCTTTAGTCGTTGTTATCCCTGCAACTGTGTGAATTGATTTGATTATATTTTTATTACGACGGCCACTCGCCATTCTATGAAAGTATTTTGTGTTGACATCTATTGATTTTACATGTGTTCTCTTTGCTCGATGTCCCCAATATTTATTCTGATAGTTTAGGAGTGAAGATTGTTTTATAGTTAATCTTTTAATTTTGTTGTCCAGGTTGTGGTCATATACATTATATAACATAGATTGTAGTTTTTGCAATTCATCTTCAACTGTCGTTATTTGGAGAAAAATATTGCCGAAGGTGACTTTACTCCAAGCCTTACTTTTCTTTTTGACTTCTTGTAATTTTTTTGTTAGTTTGTATAGGTACGATCCATGCATGTCAACACGCCAAGCGTTTTTTATGAGAGTCTCAAAATATGACCTAGTAGTCCATGCCATTTCAAACTTGAATGGTTGCAATTTTGGTTTCTGATTGTGAATTAGGTGTTATTTTCGTATGCTCCGATCTGATGAAGGCGTGGTTTTTTGTGCATAGGTTAGGAAATTGTTGTATAAGGATGTGGCCAACCAAGGCCCTATCTAGTTTTTCATAAATATTATCGTGGCAATGGGATCGCTTTCTCCATGTATATTTTTTTCAACCGTAGGAGAGTCTAATAGATTTTGCGTATCTATGATCGTTGTGAGTCTAGTGAACCTATGAGTATTAGAGAAGGCCCCACCCAGCTTGTCTGAAGGCTCAAGTATTTCGTTTAGATCTCCTATTATTATTGTTGGTTCATTAATATTTTTAATGGTTGCAGACAGTGAGTCCCAAAAAGGATCCTTATCAATTTCGTGAGGGGGACATATACGAATAAAATTACGATTGTTATGTTAAGAGTTTGGTTGGTGTATGCTACTTATATGATTCTATTATCTGAGTTCTTTATTATGAATATTTCATTCATGAGTTATGATTCCTTCCAAAAGAGCCAGTCTTCCGGAGAGGCTCGTTGATGGACAGAAGTGCATATGGTCAAAACCAGGTTTCCGCCAGCAGTTATATGGAGGCGGATATTGCAGTTTTATTTCAGCAGGTGCTAGAATTTATATGTGCTCCATTTTGCAGGTTGAATCTATTTGTGTCCATATGTTTTTTTTCCCTAATCCCCTTATATTCCAGAAGCTATTCGGAGACATGTGATAAAAAAAATATTTAACTAGTTTTTTTATACCTATACCTGTGCCCACGTAATAGTTTTTAATATCCTTTTTTTGCAAAATATTACTTATTTTGCAAAACTATACCTATATTTTAACTAACTTATATCTTACTATATAAAAGCTGAAGATGTCCTTTACTGTTCATCAAGTATAATTACTGATTTACCCCCGCTTTTCTTGGTTTTAGATGGTTTATTCGGTATTTCGTTTTCTAACTCCCGGCTCCCACCGCTTCTGCTTCTCCTCATCTGAAGAGGCCTACGCGAATGTGTGCACCGCCTTCTTGTCTTCGTACTTCGAAAGGCCTTGGTGATTTGTCCAGGCGATCTTGGCTAGGGCCCCTTCGTAGCCTATTAGCAAGCCCTTCGAAGCCCCTTCTTCATCTCGGCGCTCCTTTTCTCCATCTCGTTCATGGCTATCGCCTTCTGCAGTCATTGTCCCTATTTTTCCTTCTCTAACCGTTCTCAGTCTCGCTCCATCTAGCTCCTTTCTCATTGACTGTACTCTAATTTTCGGATTCAAAGTCGAAGATCTCAAGGTCAAGGCTCTCTCTTGTTTTCTATTTTGATTCTCTGATTATGATTTATATCGAATTCGGTGGAAATTGATTTTGAATTAGGGAGATTTGAACTTATTTGCGAGTTTTAGATTCGGCATGGCTTCTCGGTTGATCGAGGATGCTTCTCAAAGGTATCATCCTCTGCGACATCGAGTTCTATCTCGATCTCTATCTCTGTCTTTGTTGAGATTTGGGTTTTTAATTCAATTTTTTTTAGGTTAGACTTGTAGTTGGAATTGTTTGTGATCAAATTGAGAGACCTTGTCTTTAGATTATTGATTCGTGCTTTGAAATGGAGATTTATGACCTTGAACTTGATGCTCTCCTCACTCCTCTATTGAAGCCCTTGATGTGAGTTTCTCAAAAACCTCCAATTTCTATAGTTATCCTAATTTGTTAAAGTTGAGAAATTTGGGAATGTCTGCATGAATTTGGGATTTAATTGTGAGGAATTTGTGATTGGAATAAGATTGATTGAGAAATTTGGCTTGGATTGTGGCTTTGCTTGTTATACCGGAGAAAAATGAAATTTGGGAATATTGACTTTTTAAGCATTTGATTGATCTTGATATTGAAAATATAACTTGAATGGAGAATCTTTTTGAGTTTATTAAATTTAGCTTTCACTAATTTTGGGTAGAGAGTGAGGGTCCATGGATGAGATTTGGTGTATTTAAGTGGTTTTGGTTAAGTTTTTCGGTTCAACTCAAGTGTTTTGATATTGCGAAGGGTTTTGACTTCCAATATGAAAAATGTATTCAACAGAAATATGATTTTGTTGCTGATTTTTGTACTCTTCCTTTACCCTTCACTTTGACTCTCTACGCGGTATATGGCCATTTTGTAGTGCTTGTAAGCTCATTCGAATATATTTTTACTGGCTTCATTTATTTGCCTATAAAATTACACCAAACCATTTTTAAAAAAAAGAAATTTAAGTACCACTATAAATCTATAATGGCTTTATATTTAAAAAATGAATGATTTAAATAAATAGATAAACAAATAAATTAGTATTTTAAAGTAATAAATAGAATCAGGTCAATGTTAATAACAAAACCAAAGTTTAAAAGTATTATGCATTGTTAAAGTGAACTTAGTAAATGCCATAATATAACAACTGAGACTGTGGGAATAAACTGGTGATACTACTCTGCCTTACACTCTTCTTCTAAGATAAAAGATAGCATCAACCTTGCTCAATTGTCAATCAACTAACCGCCCAGCTTTCGTCTTTTTCCTTTGTGTAGACCATTATGCTCTTGACTGAATGCTTTACAAATTTGTTAACCAAGGATGCATAAATTTATCCTTGAGAAAACATAGTCACCCCTTACCTAGATAATGATGCATTAAGCTAAATTGCATTGTCGCAAATTAAAGATTGGTTTCATTTAAGCGATATAATCTTGTGCAAAGTTTTTTTATTAAGTTGAATAACTCCATTCCTGAATTTTAAGTTTAGACAGAACAGATTTTTCCGTGGATATTTTTATATTATCAACATTTGCTAATAGGTTGTATTCCATAAAAGAAAAGCTTTGCTGATGGTGATTAGAATATCTCATTGCCTTGATCTAAAATTTCAAAAGCTTTTATATATGACATTTCTGGGATTGTCATGTGATTCATGTATACACATACACCCACATGAACTTTAGGTTACATGCATTACTCTTGATTGGAGAGAGATTATAATTTTAATTTATGCGTCAAACTCGCAAAATGCTATTTAATCCATTTAACATGGTTGGAGTATGAACTATTTAAATTATTTTTATTTGAAAAAAAAAACATAAATAAAGGTTACTCACGTGCTTGAATTGAGTGATATATTTATTGGATGTATCTTGTATAACCCTATATTAGTTCTTGAAACCTCTTGGTTGCGGATTTTCCTTTCGGCAATGACTTTATCTGTCCAATCCTAAAACTTAAAAGTCTTTAGGTCTTTAATAACTTTGCAAATCTAAGGGATTTCTTTTCATTTTTCCTAGAGATTATTTCAAGAATTAATTATTACCCTATGCTAGAAATAAAATTAGTAATTTGTTAATTTAAATTTGTAATTTTTGAAAGAGTTATGAATCAAATGCTATAAAATTAGAGTAATAAGAAAATCTATAAGGAAATCAAACCTTTGAGCGCTTTTGTGATTCATGAAATCTGCACCTCGATCCTTCTCCGTGTCGAAGGATCTTCCTGCATAGATTAGAAGAGGAAGAGGCGGGCAGGGCTCGCTCCCCTGGAGGAGCCTCCAACGCTCAAGTCAGAAGGTGTCGGCTGTCAGAGAAGCCCACCCCTAAACCCTAGTTAATCACTTATATATATAATGGAAATTAGGGTTGAAATAAATGCTACATGGTAAAAGACAATTGTGCCCTCAAGTTCTGTACGGTCTTACGTTAGCCCTATCAATTGCCCCTCGGGTTTCCTCTTCACGATATAGTGATGAGGAAAGACGAATATTTCGGTTCTCGTCACTTTCTATGATCGAAGACTACCAGTAATGCTTGGCCCTTGCCTTCGTTGTGTCCTGCAAGCTTTTGTATTCCCAACCGATCGAATAACACAATATAATGTAATTGGTGCGTCGTTGTCAAATCAAATGAAAGTTATTAAACGTTTGGCCATAAATGAGAGACAGTGTTTGTTGATGACATTCATGATTAACTTTTGTTTATGATTGACAATTTAGTGGTTTCCTTTAAGGATTGAACATTTCGTCTTAAATGATACTCTTATTGCTTGATTTTGACTTTCACTCGCCCTTAACGAGGTTATTATGGCTTAACATTGGCTTTAAACGATCGTAAATGACGATTCTCTGGCCATAAGTGGCTATCTTTTGGCCTTAAGTGGCGTACTCGTGGCCTGAAATCGGCGTTCTTTTGGCCTTAAGTGGCGTACTCGTGGCCTGAAATCGGCGTTCTTTTGGCCTTAAGTGGCGTACTCATGGCCTGAACTCGGCATTCTTTTGGCCTTAAGTGGCGTACTCATGGCCTGAAATCGGCGTTCTTTTGGCCTTAAGTGGCGTACTCATGGCCTGAAATCGGCGTTCTTTTGGCCTTAAGTGACGTACTCATGGTCTGAAATCGGCATTCTTTTGGCCTTAAGTGGCGATAATTTGGCCGTGAGTGGCGACTCATTTGGGTAGATCTACACTCGCAAAGTCAATAGATGTCGGGCGTATAATCTCGGCTTTGATTTATATGTCACCCATATCAATACATTGACAAAGTAGATGCCGACTTGCAACTGTACTCCAAATCTAAAGATTGTGAACTTCAATATAATGTATAACCAAGTAATTAGGAAGCTTCTTTAATTCTTTAACTTGGCCCTTGTTCTACTGGCTCATGTCATCCAATCAGATGGGTGCTCAACTGTTTCTGCAGATCAAATAAATGGAAATATGAGTGAACTTGTCTTGCTCAAAGGCATCAGTTGTATGCCCATTGAAGCACAAACTTTCCATGAATTTGTAGCTTTGACCCTTAACTAGTTTATGATTGTATTACTAAAGCATCATGTCCTTGAGTTGTCCCTGAAGGTTGGGATCAACCTTGCCCCAATGTGGTCCGTGACACCGGGTCTCGTGGGCATGCCACAGGTTAATTCGTTTAGTAGCAAAGTCGCTGCTTCGTGCTCATGCCATAGCTTCTATTGTTACCTATGCAAGAATAGCAAAGCAAACAGAGAAAGCAAAAAAGATGAACAAGAGACACTAACCATTTCTCAGACAATACGAATAGGGATTTGATCAATTAGGCTCAACCACATAATCGGTCATAGTAACATGTATGTGTATAGTTCATTCTGCCGTTCAAACTTATTCATATATTAGCAAAATTGTGTCATGAAAATAGGATGAACAATGAGCAAATAGGAATTAAGGCAGATCCTATTCTAAATATATATATAGTTGCGTTTAGGAATCCAATATTAATAGCTTTGACTAGCAATCTAAGACAAGAATTTAGAACCCATTAAGTCACAGCAACAAAGCGATTTGACCTACATGACAAGTATTGCGACCAAGAACAACGATTCGTCGAATCAAGCAACAAAATGGATGAGTATATACTTTCACTCACCAGCAAAATGCCCCACCTGACAAAGGCGAACAACAGCAGCAATGACTTCGAGCGCGACATCCCAGAGTCACCTGTTGTTGTCGTTATCATTGCCACGATATTGAGGCCCTCATTCGATTAACACAAAAGCGAAGAAGGAATGATCAAGGAAAGACGTTGATGCGGCTTGGGTTGTGAAACCAGTAGAGAACAACAGAATTAGGCCAGATCGTGATTGCGGATCACCCTTGACCAGGGGTTGTTATTTCGACGGGGGGGGGGTTTTTTTGGCAAGGAGTCTAGAGGCAGCAACACGCCGGTTCAAATCCGCTCCAAAGATGTAAAGGCTCGGATTTTTAAATTCTAATTTTTCAAAAAAAAAAAATCAAAATGAATTTTAAAAGCGGAATTTAACAGAAAACTCTCTAAATCGGATTCTAAAATTCATGGAGCAGATTTTCGACCTAAAATAAAATTTTGAAAACTAGCTTGACATGGCGACATCTTTCTCCGATATTTGAAAATTTATTCTGAACGAGACGGAAACTAATTGATCGAGAGAGTGGGTTTCAAAGTTCATTTTTGGGTAATTTAAAATCCATGTCTTTGGGACACATGTGAGGGTTTGTCTTTTTTTTCTCCTCTCTTCACATTGACTAGGCAGTTGTAGCTCCAATACACCCTTCTCTAGCTTCCCTTTTCTCCTCTTGGCAAGTCAAACCCGATCTTACCCTCCTCCCTCACCCAAATGCTTCACCATTCTTGGGACAAAGCCAAACAAAGTCTGAGACCTCCTTTCCTAGCCTGTGTAGTACTGCAGACTCCTACCCCCTCCTTTTTCTTTGAACCCAGCCCCCCCCCCTCCCACACACACACACAATTTTAGAAAACCCATCCCCCATCAATTCTTATCTTTAATTTGGAGTACAAACCACACAAACTCACCCCTTCAGCCCCCTTGAGTTTTGTCGAAGAGGAGATACCAAACCCCTCTTCTCTGTCTCCTCCATAGGCGCCACCTCCTTCTTCCTCCTCCGCTTGAACCCGCAACAAGCCCAGCACTCCACACCTCTGTTCCAACAGCTGTAACCACCTCCACAGTCTTCGTCTTCGGGTGCCACCGAAGAACACTTTCTCTCTGTTTCGGAGAGAAGCCGGCCGAGCAGCAGCTCTACCTCCTCCTCTCTCCTTTTCCATCGAGCCCAGAAGCAGCCCCTCCAATGCCCCGGATCCAGCCGACGCTGGCGAACACCTTCCTCTTCACTCTGTTTCCGATTCAACCCACCGATAAGGCTCCGCTTCGGTCGTTCTTCCTCCTTTCCACTTAAAAATGAAGCAAAGGTCCACCTTTATGATTCTCCTCTTCGGTCCAGGGCCTGAAAAGCTTCCTCGAGCTTTCGACGAGCCGATTCGAGCTTCCAACGACCCGATTCAAACTTTCCGGCGAGATGAAACCGCACCTCGGTGAGCTATTTCTCCCCTCCTTCTTTCTTAGTGTCCCGTACGTATGCGTCGGGGTAGTCGGGTCACGTGGTCGGAGCCCAGCTCCACCGCCACCGACCTTCCCTTTCCTCTTTCTCCTTCGGTTCTTCTTTTCAACATTATATTGCCCCCTCTGTTCTGTTTTTCCGAGCAGAAAAAGGTGGAAGAAGGGTTTTGGACCCCATCGCCACCTCACCGCCACATCACTCGTGGGTCCCCTATTCCTTTTGTTTGTTCTGATGTTGAATAAGAGGGAGGAATGGGCTGGATTGGGCCTTTTTGGTTTCCCCCACTGGGCTTTTAATTTCAGAAGTGTTTTGGGGCTAGATTGTTGTTTTAAAGGAAAATGGGATATTGGACCTATTTTTATAAAAATAAGCTCGGTTTTGGAATCTAACAAAATGAATGGCGGTTTTGGTAATTTAAATAAGGGTTGGATTTTATGAAATAAAAATGGTTGAGATTTTTGAAATAGTTTGGAAGTATTTTATGGAAGTGCTTAAAATAAAAGGGATTTAAAATATTATATAGTTATGAATATATGAATGTGGCTGAATGGAATGATGAGAACGATATGGTATCGAGGAATGTGGCAATGCAATGAATGGTTGAACTTGAAGAAATGTCGATTGTGATATGGTTGTTATTCTCGTTGAATGTTGTCTGCTTTGAATGCTTGAATGATTAGACGTAGACTTATATATGTGTTCTGATATGTATCTAGGTGATACCTTGTGTTATTATTGATGTGTGCCAGACTTCCTATTATGTTGTTCTGCATAGCCAGGTGAGTTCCTATATGAGCTCACTCAGATTCAAAAAAGAGACCTCCCTGCTTGTAGCCATGTGCATACTAGGTGCTTGCATTCATAATAAAGCATGTCATGTAGTATTCTGCTAGGACTGCACTCATGATTGAGCATTCGGTTACTCATTGCTTTTGTAAACAGAACGGCCGTTATCTGTGAAGTAACTAGAGTCTTTGCTAAGGTTATAGGATGGCCCAGTCCCATCGGGTCCCGTCCTGAGTCAATCGAGTCATGGAACTTCCTTTGCTTATATTATGAGCTGCTGGCAGGCTTTATTGTGGATACGGGTTGGGCATGCGTGCCGCCCGATTATAATGGAATGCATTCTCGAGCTGGCCAGTATCCGCCCTATCGGAAGGGGGTGGAGGTAGGAGAGGGATATACCACTTAGTATTCGGTGCTAAGGCCTTAATATATTTACACACTTAATCTTAGGAGCATGTTAGTGTGTTAATATTCTGCCTTGCATCTAGAAGCATCTTTATTAGGACTAGTGTGTGTATGTGTCTGCTTGTTATGGATTATATTGTGTAGGGCTTCGATCTGACACCGCCCCGCATACATATTTTTTTAGGTTTGTTTTGCAGCATGATTGTTCATTGCTTCCGTGACGTGGGAACTCTCTTGGGCGATCGCAACGAAATGGTCTAACCTCACTAACATCGCCTATTAGATTTTGATAAATACACTTATTGATTTGTTTTTGACTCGGCTCTGCCGTGGTAACCTCTTGTATTACACCTTGATTCCGCTAATTGCATGGCCATTGATTTTTCACACTTAGACTTACGACAAGTACAAGGGACTTCCTTGGTGATTTCAACGATCCTTTCGAATTTTGGGTATGAAATCCCACTTCAAAATATTAGGATAAAATTTCAAACCTTCAACCTGTACTCAGGGCGCAAGATCCTAACGAGGAGTTTCATCCCTCGAAACGTAACCCAGGAATCATAATCCCGGACCGTTACAAAGTTGGTATCAGAGCGAGGTTTTGCAAACCGAGTATGATAGGTTTAAGTGGTTTAAAAAATGGCCCTAGGTTTTCAAAATGTTTTCGAAAGGGCAAAAAAATGAATTTAATATGGCTAACTCAAATGGACTAAATATGAACTTGACTCAATAAATCCGAAAATCAAACAAAGGGAAACGAAGGGGTAGTACAGATGTTGGACCATCCCTATTGGATGTAGTTGGGAACGGGTAGGCATAATATAGCTTGTTCTTTTACAGGTAGACCTGAAGACTCCAAGGAACCCGAAGGTTGGAGTGACATGGGTTAGGAGGCCGTGAGGTATTTGCCCCTCCAGTCGGCCGTCCCTCGAAGGACGGCCTAGATCGTCTCTGTGATTGTATGCTTTATATCCAATTGGGCCCGAGGGCGATCCTCCTCGACGGGGATCATATTAATTCCGTTGATTGCTTCCATGTTGAGTTCTATAGTGCTTAGGATAGAGAACTAATCAATATGCCTTAACTTGAATGTGTGAACGGGATAGCGGGAGGAAATCTTGTCCTTATGTAGTCGGAATTCCTGTCTTGTCGGAATAGCCCTTCCCTAATTCAAACTCTTTGATGATTCTGACTCCGTCATCCGTCCTACCAAAACATTTAGGCATGTTAGCGAGGGTCGAGGAGCATCCGCTCTCCCCGTTTTGAGTCCTGCTTGATATCCCACCATCTATGCTTCTATCGACTCTCGTACCTAAGGTTGGTGTCTTCCACGCGAATTTGGGTCGGTTAACTAGCTACTTCCGAGGGTGTGTCGGATATGGAAATTCATGAGTATTTTAAGAAGGGTGATTAATCAACCAATTTCGAGTTAGAAGTGATTTGTCTTATGGTGTTATCCTTGTCGATTCTTATACCGGTCAACCGTGTCTTCTTACCACGAGAGTCTAAACACAAATTCTACCATCTCCTCTTGAAAACAGTGTAAATGTCTTTGTGTCATACCGAGTGAGTCATACTAGCGTCCCACGGGGAAACAGGGTGATGAGTTGGTGATTGCCCTTGGAGAATTCTGTCAGGTTATGATTGTAGCCCACCTTGTGATTGCATAACATGATGTGTTAGTATATTTCAGAACGACTTGTCATATATCTTGCATGATTACACTTACGAATATATATATATATATATATATATATATATATATATATATATATATATATATATACACCGAATGTACGAATCCCCATGATAGTTACTCTCCATTGAATTAGGTCCATGATAGTGTGGTCAACCCTCTTGTATGAGTATCATGTGAAATAAATTCCTATCATGTTAAGTTGATCAAATTGAACCTCGTTGACTATGTACTTTCTTAATGAGTGTTGGTAGTATCATGTAGGATATACGTCTCCTAATTATGGACCATAATGCAATTATGTGTCATACTTTTCATACTACACGTACATGGTTGTATTGAATGTGATAGTTGCTATGCCCAAATGACTTAACCATATTTCTTGACACGATTATTAGAGTGCGTCTTAACATGCTTACTTGAAACCCATATTGTTTTTACCTGCTCATGTGTACACTAAGTGAGTAATGAATCATACATGTGATATCCTATAATGCTCGCTATGTCATATATAACTTAATGATGCATATGTCTATTGTTGGTTCGTGCAAGCATGTAATAATATGTCAAGCATGATTAGTGAATGGAATGATAGGTTGCTAGCTTGTTCTGTGCACATGTAAGGTTGATTATATGAACATGTTATGAATTCATGGATCGCTACTCATCGAGATAGGTGCATGATAGTGTGGAATGATGGGATGATATTTCGTGATTATTATATGTTTACGTTCCATAATTATAACCTCATGGAATACCCTAAGGGCAACGGTGTAACTCTCGAGTTGGGATTCTACCTGTGTTCTCATTGACCCCAGTCCTGGTCCATGTCTGAATCCTTAAGGAAGTTGTGATGTCCATCCTTGTCTCTCCCCTATCTCCGTAACTTCTAATTCTTGCGATCCTCTGATGAGCGTCGACATGGAAGAAGGAGGTAACAACCAAATTGCCCCGGAGCAGCGCAACGGAAGCGTGATGGGTCCAGGACCCACATACTCCAAGGACGACATCACCGATGGAAAAAAGGACGAATATGCTTCAAAGACGGCAGTCGTGAGCAGGATTCTCCCATCTGACTCGAGGAAGAGCATTCTTGATTCAAACAGCGGATTCTGCTATTAGTCAGACTAGTAGTGAATGATTGCCTGACTAAATCGTGCTTGTGATGACGTGCCTCTATGCTCGAGTGTATTGACATAGTAGTAAATAGGTTATGGTATATAGGTGGTGGTGTTTTCCTTTTAAGATTGAGTCATGAGATTCTTCGGCGAGACAAGTCGGAAGGTAGCAGGTAAATTGAGGTCTTTGGATTGGGTCAATGGTTGTGTGAGATGGGGTGCAGGAAAGATACGTCAATAAGAGTAGAGCCGAGTGAGTTAGGATTTGTTGGAGATAGTAGTCAGCGAGTATAGTTGAGCTTCCAGGTAGGTTTTAGGTGAGGAGTGGAGTCTGTATGGTGAGATTCCGAGGGAAAGGTCTTTGTTAGAGGTAGTGTAGGGAGATAGCATGTGCGAGTAGTGTAGTTCTAGAGGTGGATGAGTGAGTTAAGAGTAGGTCAGAGGGATTGTTGAGGGGAAGTGTTGTGAGACGATTGGTGTGAGAAGGAAGGTGTCTAGATAGTTAGGAGAGGATCGTGGGCGACGTTGAGGATGATCGGTTAAGGAATGTCTAAGATTTCGTAGAATTTGAAACTAGGTTGTATGTGCGATGATTGGGAGCGGTGTTGGGAAAAGAATGAGGTTGAGGAATTGCTAAGGAAGAGTAGTGTGAGGTTGCTTGGGAAATTATCAATCTCGGATATTAGGTTGCCCATATTAAGGTTGTACGTGTGATGAGTGATTGGGGCTGTAGAGATATGATTGGTAATGCTTGGAGAATTTATGAGTGACAGATTTCTAGATGCGTTATTGGAGGATTTTAGCATATGGAATGATTTGGGGTTTATGAGTGGAGGCTATTGTGGCTATTGAGGTATCCGAGAACGTGAGGTGATTCTTGGGGGTAAGGCTGCTAGCTAGGCAAGGATGTCGTTGAGACTTCTAATAAGACTGTGTCCTTAAGGTTGGGATAGAGAGATTCAGAGTTTGGAAATTGGGAATTGAGTAGGGCGGAATGTATTGGGAACGTTAGAGAATAAAGGATTTTAGAAGGTTGGCGAAAGGGCGATATTTGGGAAACTCGGATGAGGACGATTTAGGGATTCTGCAGAAATGATGATCAGTAAAAGAGGGCTTTGGACGGTAAGGTGTTATGGTTAAGAAGTAGGAGCTTGAGGCATGTTAGGAATATGAAGAGATGAGGAACTGGAGTAGGAAAACTCGAGGATTTCGAACGGTTAAGGTTTAGTAAAATTTGGAATGAGGAAATTTAGGAATATGTTGTGAAGAGGATCTAGAGTCGGTCAGCTTGAGAAGTCAGGAGTGGTTCAGGTTTCGTGAATTTCGGAATGGGATACGTAGGTAGAATCAGTGGTTGATCTTGGAGGATAGGCATTTGTGATGAGGAGCTTGGTGATTCGTGGTTGAGAGTAGCCCCAGATGGGTTTCCGTGTTAGAGTTGGTCGGGAGTGTCATGTGTGAGATGATCTGTATGAGTTGGGTGCTTAGAGGTGGATGGCTAGTGAGAGTGATTTGTGGTGCGGGAAGTGTGATTAGGTTAGGAGGTGATTTGAGATGTCTCTTTGGAGAGATTATGATCAGGCGGAGTCTTGAGAGCCTAGGAAGAGTCAGCGAGATTGTTGAGAAGCATCTAGAGTGATCGTAATAGAGGTTCGATTGAGGACGAGGTTGTGCTTGATAGGGAGTCTTGGTAGATGGTCGAGGTGTTGAGCTTGGCAGAATAGAGAATTGGGCAATTATGAGCTTCGAGGTATGGTTTTTAGATGGTTGGATGGAAGGTTAGGACTTGAGCTTAGAATATCGAAGTAGATTGATCCTCAGATGGCTCGATGGCATATGAGTTGTGATACCTAGTAGTTGGTTAGGATATATGGCCTTGATTGCCGATATTTAGGAGGCTAGAGAGTTGTATATGATTGGTATGCTATGGTGTTCAGAACTAGTATTGGATTGAGTGGTAAACCTAGGTAAGGATGATCTTGATGAGAGAGATAAGGAGTAATGGTCGTGTCTTGTTATGATGGGTAGTTGTAGGCAAATTCTCTTGAGGATGTGATCTAGTGAATGCTTTAATTGGGGTTGCGTGTTGTGCGAGTTCTATGTTTTAGACGATGATGATTCCTTGATGTATTGCCATAGGCGATAGTGAGTTGTTAGTACTAACACTAGTTATCACCTGAACTTGATAAAATGCTAGCGTGCGGAAGTACTTGTTTCCCTCTACTGCGATGATGTTTGGTAATTAGCGCGAGTATGATGTGATTATCCGATTGATACGATGTGCAACCTATGTGATATGATGTAACGAATCCTACTATATATGATACTATGCTAGGTATGCTATGATATGTGAATATCTGTGACATGAGTGTGACCTGTTTATTAATGTGTGATACGATTGCTATGTTACATGATGGCTTGAATTGGAATTGTAGAATGATAAGGCTGAAGTGATGAATTTTGATTATGACTTGGAACTTAGAGGTGGATGATTCCATCTCTTGATATATGGATTTTCTTGACTAACGTCGGATTTAAGGGATTTTGAACAATGTTTAAAAAGGACTAGCTTGGATTTTGAGAAATTGAACGTGATCGAGAATTTCAATGATTTTGAGACCAAACCTTTTCGAACTGAGATCCCTCTTGAAATTTTCTAACCGAGCTTGCATTATGACGTCCCACGAAGTGGATACATGCATTTTATAGGGCCCTTATAGACTGCTTGCTAAGACCTAGTGAAGATGATGTAATGCCTTTTGAGTTATGATATAACCGAGAAGTCGGGGCAAGGATGTGGTAAGGGCCCATATCACACTCTCGCTATGACCTATCGGGGATATTATGATCATGACGATGATACTGTGAGAATCTCATAGGGGCACTTATAAGGCACTTCCAGAATCAATGGAATGGTCTTTAGACTCACCTACTTCCAACTTCATCCCCTACTTTATTTTAGTTATAGTCTCAGGGACGAGACTTGTTTTTAGAGGTGGATAATGTAAAGGCTTGGATTTTAAATCCTAATTTTTCAAAAAAAAAAAGAAAATCAAAATGAATTTTAAAAGCGGAATTTAACGGAAAACTCTCTAAATCGGATTCTAAAACTCATGGAGCAGATTTTCGACCTAAAATAAAATTTTGAAAACTAGCTTGACATGGCGACATCTTTCTCGGATTTTTGAAAATTTATTCTGAACGAGACAGAAATCTAATTGATCGAGAGAGCGGGTTTCGAAGTTCATTTTCGGGTAATTTAAAATCCATGCCTTTGGGACACATGTGAGGTTTTGTCTTTTTTTTCTCCTCTCTTAACATTGACTAGGCAGTTGTAGCTCCAATACACCCCTCTCTAGCTTCCCTTTTCTCCTCTTGGCAAGTCAAACCCGACCTTACCCTCCTCCCTCACCCAAATGCTTCACCATTCTTGGGACAAAGCCAAACAAAGTCTGAGACCTCCTTTCCTAGCCTGTGTAGTACTATGATGTCTCTAAAGTAGCCATGTCTTTATGCATATTTTAGTTCCATATTCTATACATTTTGCATATTTCGGGTAGGGAATATGTCGAATTTATGTAGTATATGCTTATTTGTCTAGAAATGGAGATCTACATAAGTTTCTGTTTAATATTGCAGAATATAGAGTCATTTCGGGAGAAAACCAAAAAGCAATAACCGGAGCTCAAAGCTACTCGATATCGACAAAGGTTGGTCGATCTCGACAACCCATGTCCGGACACTGCACTGATCGAGGAGCCCGTGTCGAGGAGCTGAAGACGAGCCAACCCGACTCCCACACCGTCCTCGAGATCGAGTAACTAACTCGATGTCGACAAAGCCCTGAATACCCACCCGGAGTCGAGGAGAAGTTACCCGAGGATGCCGAGGAAGAGGTTACCCGACCTGACCTGGAATCCGAACACCACAACTCGAGATCGAGGACTCTTCCTCGATGTCGACAAAGCCGAGAGCCCATGTCCGAGCATGTCGAGAAGGGTTGCTCGACAACACCAGAAGACCAAGACGATGGAACAAGTCAACTCGAGATCGAGTTCTCTCCTCGAGATCGAGGACACCTGTGAGCTATGTCCAAGCCAAATCGAGGACCAGCAACCCGAGACGCCGAGCCAGCCAAGTCGACGCCAGTTCTACTCGAGATCGAGGAGACTTACTCGAGATCGAGGAACTTTCCAAAAGCCGCGTAACGCGTTGTGAGCTGTCCTACTCGGATTTGGATTCCTTGGGGCCGAAGATTGCCGAGTTCTATCCGATTCTATCAAGTTACATCATGAAGGAGAAGATATATCCACTTGAAGACTTTAGATATAATTCCCTTATTTAGATTTAATTATGTTATGAAATTTATTTATCTTTAATGTTTTAGATATAGATTTAGATAAAGATAGATGTTTCTACCCTTGAGTAGCAAGGTTTAGAAGCCTATAAATAAAGCTCATGGGGCTGATTTCTAGTCATTCAATTTTAGTAGGAGAAGTAGTTCACAGAGACGGTGGAGTTCAGAGGTTTTAGGGTTTTGGCGTTCAACGAGAGTTGGATCGCCGGGATTGTAAAGTCTTTGAATTTAGTTTAATGCAAGTTTCTTTTCATCAATCAATGTCTGAGGTTGCGATGAAGCGCGAGTAGTCCACCCACTTCTAGGGTTGGGGCGAGCCCGACGATAGCCATGCGCGGTTGAGGTAAAGATCCGACTTTTATCATGTTTTGAGCATCTACTACTTGTTATTACCCATCTAATGGAGGTCCATGCTAACAACTTGGATTGTAAACATAAAAAATCAGTAGAGACAATTAGGGTTTCTTGAAAGAGTTGTCTAATTGTTGGAAAAGGCGAGAGCTTAGTCCTTTGATGCGATTCACATGATTATCTGTTTATTTCTGCCTTATGCATGCTTGGTTATCGTTGTTGCAAACCCCAATCTTGGAAGTCATTTTCATACAGTTTAGTTCGAAATCCCAAAAGCATTTGCCTTTACTTTATTTTCTTTCGTTTTAGTTTTTGTTTTCCTCGAGATCGACTAGCACTCCTCGATCTCGAGTTACTGATTCTCGATCTAGGTCGTTGTAGCTTCTGTGTGCAGGAAATCCACAAGACAACCCGAAGTCGATGAAGACCTTACTCGATCTCGAGTAGGCTCTTGTCGAGATCGACTAACCCTGTGCTTGCTGTTGCGCTGTGTTCGACTGTCCGATCTTCTGTCTAGTTGCTGTACTCGAGATCTAGGACCCCTGTTGTCGACTTCTGTGAGATTTCTCTACTGCCTAGGATCCGCTGACACGCTTCCTCGTGGATCGATCCTGACTTCCCGTTGCTACATCAGGAGGAGGTCTTGTAATTATTTGCGTGGGCAGAATCTGGTTTGATTTATTTTGTTATATTTCATACTCGATTTCCTCCTACAACATTATGCAGACTCCTACCCCCTCCTTTTTCTTTGAACCCAGCCCCCCCCCCCACACACACACACACAATTTCAGAAAACCCATCCCCCATCAATTCTTCTCTTTAATTTGGAGTACAAACCACAAAAACTCACCCCTTCATCCCCCTTGAGTTTTTCCGAAGACGAGATACCAAACCCCTCTTCTCTTTCTCCTCCATAGGCGCCACCTCCTTCTTCCTCCTCTGCTTGAACCCGTAGCAAGCGCAGCGCTCCACACCTTTGTTTGAGAGCTCCAAGCAGCCTCTCCTTGGCTCCTTTGCCACCACCCCCAACAGTTGTAACCACCTCCACCGCCTTCGTCTTCGGGTGCCACCAAAGCACACTTTCTCTCTGTTTCGGAGAGAAGCCGACCGAGCAGCAGCTCTATCTCCTCCTCTCTCCTTTTCCGTCGAGCCCAGAAGCAGCCCCTTCAACGCCCCAGATCCAGCCGACGTCGGCGAACACCTTTCTCTTCGCTCTGTTTCCGATTCAACCCACCGGTAAGGCTCCGCTTAGCTTGTTCTTCCTCCTTTCCACTTGAAAATGAAGCAAAGGTCCACCTTTATGATTCTCCTCTTCGATCCAGGGCCTAAAAAGCTTCCTCGAGCTTTCGACGAGCCGATTCGAGCTTCCGACGACCCGATTCAAACTTTTCGGCGAGACGAAACTGCGCCTCAGTGAGCTTTTTCTCCCCTCCTTCTTCCTTAGTGTCCCGTACGTGTGTGTCGGGGTAGTCGGGTCGCGTGGCCGGAGCCCAGCTCCACCGCCACCGACCTTCCCTTTCCTCTTTCTTCTTCGGTTCTTCTTTTCAACATTATATTGCCCCCTCCGTTCTGTTTTTCCGAGCAAAAAAAGTCGGAAGAAAGGTTGTGGACCCCGTCGCCACCTCACCGCCACATCACTCGCGGGTCCCCCATTCCTTTTGTTTGTTCTGATGTTGAATAAGAGGGAGCAATAGGTTGGATTGGGCCTTTTTGGTTTCCCCCACTGGGCTTTTAATTTCATAAATGTTTTGGGGCTAGATTGTTGTTTTAAAGGAAAATGGGATATTGGACCTATTTTATAAAAATAAGCTCGGTTTTGGAATCTAACAAAATGAATGGCGGTTTTGGTAATTTAAATAAGGGTTGGATTTTATGAAATAAAAATGGTTGAGATTTTTTAAATTGTTTAGAAGTATTTTATGGAAGTGATTAAAATAAAATGGATTTAAAATATTATATAGTTATGAATATATGAATGTGGTTGAATGTAATGATGAGAACGATATGGTATCGAGGAATGTGGCAATGCAATGAATGGTTGAACTTGAAGAAATGTCGATTTCGATATGGTTGTTATTCTCGTTGAATGTTGTATGCTTTGAATGCTTGAATGATTAGACGTAGACTTATATATGTGTTCTGATATGTATCTAGGTGATACCTTGTGTTATGATTGATGTGTGCCAGACTTCCTATTATGTTGTTCTGCATAGCCAGGTGAGTTCCTATATAAGCTCACTCAGATTCGAAAAAGAGACCTCCCTGCTTGTAGCCATGTGCATACTAGGTGTTTGCATTCATAATAAATCATGCCATGTGGTATCCTGCTAGGACTGCACTCATGATTGAGCATTCGGTTACTCATTGCTTTTGTAAACAGAACGGCCGTTATCTGTGAAGTAACTAGAGTCTTTGCTAAGGTTATAGGATGGCCCAGTCTCATCGGGTCCCGTCCCGATTCAATCGAGTCATGGAACTTCCTTATATTATGAGCTGCCTGCGGGCTTTATTGTGGATACGGGTTGGGCATGCGTGCCGCCCGATGATAATGGAATGCATTCACAAGCTGGTCAGTCTCCGCCCTATCGGAAGGGGGTGGAGGTAGGAGAGGGATATACCACTTGGTATTCGGTGCTAAGGCCTTATTATATTTACGCACTTGATCTTAGGAGCATGTTAGTTTTTTAATATTCCGCCTTGCATCTAGAAGCATCTTTATTAGGACTAGCGTGTGTATGTGTCTGCTTGTTTGGGGTTATATTGCGTAGGGCTTTGATCTAACACCGCCCCGCATACATATTTTTTTAGGTTTGTTTTGCAGCATGATTGTTCATTGCTTCTGTGACATGGGAACTCTCTTGGGCGATTGCAAAGAAATGGTCTAACCTCACTAACATCGCTTATTAGATTTTGATAAATATGCTTATTGATTTGTTTTTTACTCGGCTCTGCCGTGGCAACCTCTTGTATTACACCTTGATTCCGCTAATTGCATGGCCATTGATTTTTCACGCTTGGACTTACGACAGGTGCAGGGGACTTCCCTGGGGATTTCAACGATCCTTTCGAATTTTGGGTATGAAATCACACTTCAAAATGTTATGATAAAATTTCAAACCTTCAACCTGTACTCGAGGCGCAAGATCCTAATGAGGGGTTTCATCCCTCGAAACGTAACCCGAGAATCATAATCCCGGTCCGTTACAAAAGAGAGGTCGAAGCGTGGGGCTGCGCTAGATCTGACCATCATCACCACAGGATGAGGGAGATTCGGGATTTAGATCTGGTATTGACCGATGCCCCAACCTCCTTCAGTCGAGATCTCGCGGGGTGTGTTTTCGGTGTGAGCGGTGGTGCGGCGAGGCTCAGACGTGGGCGAACGACCGGTAGCGTCCTCGTGTCTCAGTGAAAGGAGATACCATGTAGCGGCGGCTATGGTGCGAGATGACATAATTGATGACATCGTTGCTAGGGTTCTAGCATAAGAACGCTCGAATCTAGTGAGCCGACATGCTCTTTGTCTTTTCCTCGAAGACTGACGACGCCCCCTTCTAGGATTTGTGGGCGAAGGCGAGAGGGCAGTCGATGGAGGCACTCCTCAGGATCCGCCGCTTCATCCAGCCTCACAAATAGTCGATCTTCGTTGCTTTGTTGATTAAGAGATCCGATCTCATGGTTTTTTGATCGAATTTCCACAGACGGCGCCAAATGTGATGCATGAAATCTGCACCTCGATCCTTCTCCGTGTCGAAGGATCTTACTGCATAGATTAGAAGAGGAAGAGGCGGACGGGGCTCGCTCCCCTGGAGGAGCCTCCGACACTCAAGTCAGAAGGTGTCGGCTGTCAGATAAGCCCTCCCCTAAACCCTAGTTCATTATCCATATATATAATGGAAATAAGGGTTGAAATAAATGCTACATGGTAAAAGACAATTGTGCCCTCAAGTTCCGTACGGGCTTACGTTAGCCCTATCAGCTTTGATCTTACTGAAAGGAAAGGATGATGAATTGTTGGAATTTTTACCTGAAAAAGATTATGTGCAGAGAGATAAAAAAAAAAGGTGAGAGAATATAAAACTGAAATAAGCAAGAAAATGACATCTTAGTGAATATGTAATCTTCCACTTTTGCACACCGCTTGAGGTTTTATACTCTTGATGATACACGCTTTGTTTATCTCTACAATTTTGTGCATTTATAGCTGGCCCCATAATCTGATATTGCTCCAAATTGTTGCAGATTGATGTAATTGTAAGCCTCTTGAGCGACAGACTTGTTCGCGAGCGGTTGGGCCCGGCCATGTTGAGTGTCGTGCAGAGTCAGGTACAATTTGAAACTCGTACCCTCTACTAAAATATTAGAGAGAGCACTAAATGTTTATATTCAGTGGCGGAACTGGGGGTACTCGGGGGTGTTCGAGCACCCCCTGGCTCGGAAAAAAAAAAACAAAAAAAATATTTTTTTGCGTATATTTAGTATTTTTAAGGTAATATAATACATTTAAATGATATTTGAACCAAAAGAGTTATCTAGCTCAAGTGGTAAGGGAAGGAAGGGAGAAAGTAAGGAGAATTAAAAGGTGTTGGGTTCAAATCCCACCTTTTTAACTTTTTATTTGTTTTACTCTATCTTTAATTCTTCTTAATTTCTCTTTATATTTTTTGTTTCTATCAACAATTTCATTAAAAGATGTCATATTTATGTTTAAATTATATAATAAACCCTTTCTTTCAATATTGGTTTAAAAATAATTCTTCATCATTTTTATCTATATTTTTTGTTTCTCTTCTATTTTTTTGGTTACTCTCAACTATTTAAATTAGGGGTGGGCACAAATCCCGCAAATCCCGATCCCGTCCCGATCCCGGTGGGATTTAGGACAAATAGTGAATCTCGTCCCGATCGATCCCGTCCCGCAAAAATTATGCGGGATGAAACGCGGGATGATCTAGGTGGGATCCCGCAAATCCCGTCTCGTTCCGCATATTATAATAATAATAATAATAATAATAATAATAATAATAATTTTTATAATAATAATAATATTATAATATTATAGAATAATAATAATATATTATTAGTATTATTATTTTTATGAGCAAATATTATAATTATAATCATAATCTTCCAATTATAATAATAGTAATATTTGTTTATAATAATATTATTATTATTTGAGCAAATATTATTTATAATTATAATAATAATTTTCAATTTATAATAATAATTGATTATAATAATATTATTATTATATAATATTATAATATAATTTAATAATAATATTACTTTATAATAAAATTATTATTATTATTATATCATATCATATTTTTTTCTTGTCAAGTATAATTATTTTATAATAATAACAATAAAAATAAGTAATAATAATAATAATAATATTATTATTATTATACCCATTTAGAGCTACAAGAGGCAAATAGCTAAATACGATATTCTTTCCAACTATTAATCGATAATGAGACAATATCTGGTGAATCTCGTCTCAATCCCTTTCCGTCCTGATCTAGTAAGATAATGTAGCCAAATATGTTGAACATTATAATTAATTATACAATCATTGTATAAATTAATAATAGTATTATAATAAAAATATTATTATTATTATTATTATTATTATTATTTTAATAATAAAAATAATTACATACTACAGGAAATTAGTGGGTAGCCGAGATACTATCTGGGCACTCACTCCCTTAGCGATAACAAAGCTAACTCTAGTAAAAATAAAAGCTGCAGAACGAGCTCCTGCATCTTGAGATAATGAGAATTTCTGAATCCGCTTTAGCAAGGCAACAGCATCCGTATCCAGCTCTCCCAACGAAGAGAAGGAGAAGGGTAGGAAACCATACCCAGCCGCCGTGCACAAATCTCGATACTTGACACACTTGCGTCAAGCAGCATCACCAACAACACGACCAGGTACAAAGTCCGACATCCCCGACTGAGTCAACGGGGAAGATCCCGTCAGATCAACACACACATCACGCCCCCTGTCCCACGAATAAAGAAGCAAATCTGCCGGACGAAGAGGCTTATCGTGCCTATCAACCAAACCAATATCAACCTCCTTACCGGCAGAAATCCCAACCCTGTAACAGATATCCATTAAGGTATCGCGCACGAGATTATGTCGATGTTTAATGCCCACGGTACCAGCGCAGGACACAGCATGATCTCCATAAACATCACCATCAAAGACCCGAGAACAAGCCGGACAAGGCCTAGATACCGTGAACAACGACACACCTAGTCGATAGCTAAGCACACTGCGATAGATCCTGCCGTTCATAGTCTGCCCCAGACCAGAAATAGGAACTGCACGCAACCAATCGGAGGAGTGAGCACCCTGCTGAGACTTCCATAATGCCACCTGTCGTGGAGTCAAAGAGAAAACAGAGTCCGATGTAGAAGCAACCTTCGTGAAATATATATCTGCCAATTTCTTCATAAGTTTGGGGGCAGCGATTTCACTAGGATCGCGTAGAAGATCAGAACTTGTAGCCTCAATAAAAGCATGACCAGCATCAATGATACCAGAAAGACGTAGGAGCTTAGCCTGCAACTCAGCAGACTGCAAACAAGACGCCAAAAAAGCATAATGCAGGACATCTCCAGCAGCATACACCCCGAGCCCACCAAAATGAAAAGGAAAGGTGGCAAGCCGCCACTGCCAATCCCCAAATCCAGGCCCAGACGCAGTGACAATACGTTCTAAGCTAAGAAGAATACCGTATTCAACATATGATTATTATTATTATTATTATTATTATTATTATTATTATTATTATTATTATTGAATAATATAGCTAAGAAGAATACCGTATTCAACATATTATACAAATAATCAATTATGAAAGCATTTTTCACTTTGCAAATTTATATAATATTTTATTATTTTTATTTGCGGGACAAGGCCCGTCCCGTCCCGATCCCGTCCCGTCCAGACCCCATCCCGTCTCGATCCCGTCCCGAAAAAAAAACTGTCAATCCCGTCCCGTAAAAATTTCGCGGGACGAGTCCTGTCCTGGCTCAATCTCATCCCGTCCCGTCACGTGCCTACCCCTAATTTAAATACAAAAAAAATCATTAAAAATCATAATTTTAGTGTTTTTTCAATTATTTTTTTTACAAAATTTTCTTATCAAGTATACACCAAAAAAATATTTCACGACATTTTGTTAGCACCCCCTTACCCGAAATCCTGGCTCCGCCACTGTTTATATTACTCATCACTTGTTATAAGAAACTAATTAAATGTCTATTTGAGGGATTTCTGAGACAATTTATGTTTTTCATATTAACATTTTACTAATGCAAAAATGAGTTGGTTGTCCATAAATTTGTAGTAGTTAATTGTATTTTTTGAATAATCGGTGCCAATGGACTGAATATAAATTATGGGTGATTTTGTGTGATTTATCCACAAGTTTTTAGCTCCTGATTTTAAGAAATCAATTTTATCAGTAATGATCCTAAATAATGTATAAAATGATGTGCTAAAACAAGTGCGATCGCTTTCCCAATCTCCATGAAAAATCAGCAATTTCTAATGGTATTTGGCATCTAAATTTTGGTGTGTTTGGTTGTTGGTGGCAAGAAGATACCTTATGAAGAGAAACATGTCCTACAATAGACATCAATTCTTGAGAGAATCTAGAGAAATTTGGGGTGTTGAAAGCGGATCATCACTTAAGACTGTCCAGCGTCATGAAGTGCTAAATAAAATGTTTCAAATTTCAGTTGTGAGATTAGATTTCAAGAAAACGCTTAATTTCTATCTTGCTATTAGGTTTTAGAAATCAGACTTTGCTATTTGTTTCTTGCGATTTCCATGTAACAAGAATTAGGGAAATTTGATATAAGACTAAATAGCGTTAGAAGAACTATGAAATATGAGCAATGAACAACTACCAATGTGTTTGGTATTGTGATTCTTTTCTTCTTCCTTTGAGAATTTTAGAAACCATAAATATTATACAAGGTCCTATAAAAGTGTTGTATGGATGTAATTTTGTATTTTTGGGCATTTAATCTCCCAATGGTTTCAGCATATGTGTGTAGCACTTTACTTGTTTGTTCTATTATTGCATTGACCGTTGACAAGAGTTGTTTTTCAAGGTTTATTAGCTGCTTATTTGAAATTTATTCTAGATTAAAACTAAGAAACGAATTCCAATGGCTCAAATCCACTCCTGATTTAAGACATGGAACTCCAGCCATTAATAAAGCTCACCTGATGATGTAAGTTCTTTGACTACCTTTTTAATTTTATTTATGCTTCGACAAACTGAAATTATATTTGCAAACTGAATTGCATTTTGGGTTTATTACGTTGAATATTATATTTCAGGTTACATGGATGCCACACGGTGCCCTTGATTTCAATGAAGCCCATCAGATGCCGACATACAAGGGTCTGATCAAGTGGCAGAAAGATTTAGGGCCTTAGATGCCAGATCTTGTGGCTCGACAGTTTGGCCGGAGACATGGGATCTCGAATAATCCCATATTGCATGTGTCCCAAAAGCATCCACAGAACTTGAGGGGAAATATCGGGGTGAACGAGTATAAAGTTACTTTGACAATGCATGCTATGACAAATGGGAAGAGCGCGAAGATAATTTGTACCTGATGTTGGATCTTCAATCGGCTAACCCCGAATGGGTCATGGATGTTGGATGTGTAGATTGGTACATTGCTCGAAGTAACTGTTACATCTTGCCATCCACACTTCCCAAACCAATTGTTTTCCCCAACCGTGAGAGGACTCGACAAGAGGAGTTATGTATGGATCTAAACCGTATAATCGAAAGTGGAAATGTTAACATGAATGATATTGTATCTTTGAAGGACAATTATTGTAGGGATTTGCTATAGTGACTAAAAGTATAGCTTTGAAGTAGGGACTCAGCGGGACAAGTATTGTATCTTTGAAGGACAAGTATTGTAGGGATTTGCTACTCTTGTAATCTAAGCTACTAACATTTGCGAACCTCATCGATTGTCTTAGTTTTCATAAATATTTTGACTCTTAGTCAAATAACAAAAAATCTCCTCACAAAAAATTCTATTTGATTGCCCTCTAGACTATTCAAAATTAAAAGTGTTTGGATGTCTGTGTTTTATGTCTACAAATTTTCAAAATCCAAAGAAATTTCAACCAAAATCTTATCCATGTGTTTTCTTGGGTTATCCTTTTGGTTTCAAGGGTTACAAAGTGTACAGTTTAAAAGCTCAAAAATGTTTCATTAGCAGAGATGTTTAGCTTGTTGAAGACTATTTTCCCATCTCTTATCAAAACCCATCAGTTATTCCATCCGCTATATCTGTTAATCCTTCTACATAATACGGAGTATTTATTTTCCCTTCTCTAATCAAAACCCATAAGTTATTCCATCCACTATATTTATTAATCCTTCTACATAATCTTTTACACGTGACATCTTTGACTTTGTCCCTGTTACTCCTACTCATCATTCTCCAACCCCCTCCCTAAATCCAAATTAAACACTACTACATACTCTTGGGTTGACTACTCTCACTAACATGTTCCTAATATCCCTCCAATTTCTCCATTCCCCTCTGAGATCTCTTCTCCACAACATCCTATAAGACAGTCCACAAGACATGTCACCAAGCCAAGTTGGATGAAGAACTTTGTGTGTGCAATCCCAGATGTCTCTCCTGTGGCAATGTCTTCCTCTTGCAGTAAGTTCACATCCCCTTACCCAATATCTGCCTTTCTCTCTTACTCTAATTGCTCTCCCTCTTATTATACCTTCATTCAAAATGTTGCACCATTATCTGAGCCTTCTTTTGTAAAAGAGGCATTGCAAAGCAAAGATTGGTGTCAGGCCATACTTACTGAGTTAAGTGCCTTGGAAGACACTGGTACTTGGAAGTTGGTTCATAGGCCTACTCATCGGTCCACTGTCACCTGCAAACGGATCTTCAAGGTTAAGCTGAAGGCAGATGGGACTCTAAACAGACATAAGGCCAGACTTGTTGCTCGTGGGTTCAGTCATGTAGAGGGGGTTTGAGAAATTTGCTCCTGTGGCCAAAATGATCTCTGTTCGTATAGCTCTTTCTGTTGCTGCAACTCTTGATTGGCAAGTGACTCAACTGGATATGAAGAATGCTTTTCTACATGAAGAATTAGAGGAAGATGTGTTTATCGAACTGCCTCATTCCTATTTTATTCTCAAGTAGTGTCAACTTGGGCTTCAGGGGGAGTCTTGAGAGATGAATCCTCAAGTAGATCATCAAGATATGGTGTGCAAACTTCAAAAATCCTTGTATGTGTTGAAGCAGACACTCAGGCAGTGGTTTGCAAAATTTTCTGATGTAATGAAAATGAAGAGTGCAAGTTACACTCGTTTACAGCAAGGATTTCATCAAGTTCATGAATTCCTTCGAATTTCTATGAAATAAATCAAGTAATCAACCAAACAAACTCTAAGCTAATGTACCAAACGGAACCAAACAAACACAAAAGGCTAATTCAAGCTTGTAACTAAACAGCAAACAAAAAACACTAGGCCGGTTTACAACTAATTCTTGACATACATATTCAATCTAGGGCTACATAAAGACTAAATTCGGGACAAGGATCGATCAAATAACGGAAATTAATTAGTCATCACTTAATCCACTTTTTGATTGACAGAGCCTTGAGATGACGATGCCTGCTTCGTTGATGTAGAGGCAAAGTCACCCAGACAAAATAGAAACTGCTTATTTCTATGAGAATTGACCACCCCTTCTTGTTCGTGTTCGACGATCATCTTTTCATAAGAAGCAATCTTCTTTTGTCGTTCATCGGGGCTCATAGCTATGAACCTTTCCATCTGGCGCTTAGCTTTATAAGGTGTGATCAAGCCTCTCGACATCAGATCGGCAAATAAAAAGGCTCTTAAGATCATAAACTACAAATCTTGTAAACAGGATGGGTAGGAAAGAAATATTTTTTCTGCATTGGTATATATATAAAACTTTATTCGACCCTATTAATCACTCTGTATATATATACACAAATTTGAAAATATTTATAAATTTTTAAAGTATTATATGAATTACTGTTTTATTTATAATATGATTAGAAATCATAATTTCTATTTATTAAGTTAAAAATAACTTTAAAATTATTATTTATTTATATTTTAATTTTTTGTTTATTAATTAAAATTTTTTAAATATTCAAAAAGGTCTATAATTATATGATTAATCGATAACCTTTTTTTTAAATTTAGGGAAATTTAAAGAAAAAAGATATATATGACAAATAAAATGGATCAAACACATATTTTAAGTTGAAAAATATTAACTTTTTTTTAATAGATAACTTTCTTTTTATATAAATTGTTTATATATACATGGGGAAAATCACATGCCTTTTACCACAAATTTTTTAAAAAGTTTATTGATTAATTGTACAACTTAAAAATAATTATAGACCTTTTTCAATTTTTATCAAAGATAATTATTGAAAAAAAATATTTAAACTATAAACAAATAATGATATTTTACAAATTTATAAACATTTTCAAATATAAATTAAGATAATAATTGTAGGTATATTTATTATTATTATTTATAATAAATAAAATAATTCCTAAAATATAATCAAGCTTTAATAGTCAAATTTGAGTTTAAAAATATTAAAATATAATATATTGAATGATAAATTAATGAAATTAGATGAATAGGTGGTGTCCCGATTTTATTTTCGTTTTAAGTAATAAATATAATAATATTATGATTAATTTTGATGATTGAATTAAATGAAATTACACTTAGAAAGTTAAGTATCCCGATATTAAAAGTTTAAGGATTAAGTTGAACCGAATTAAAGTATAAGGGATTAAATGTCCCAATCATAAATTTTCAAGGGTCATTAGGGTATTTAGGCCTAATTTTAAATGAGAAGGAGACAGACTGTAAGGATTAATGTGGTCTGGTCTCACTGTCAAAATAACTCCTCAGACCACCACCTCTCAAGAAATTTTAACTTTAAGGGTTAGTCATTATCGGTCCCTAATCTTTTTAAGTGTTACTTTTAGTCCTTAACCTTTTAGGTATTGCTACTATTTGGCACTCCCGTCTATTTTCTAATTAAACTAAACAATAAAATTATTTAATTTTCTAAATATATGCAAGAGAGATTAGAGAATGGTTCCGTCCAATGAATTTTAGGGGCCCCGTTCAATATTACATTAATCTTAAAATATTTGATTTTTTTTCCGACTTGCTAATTATTAAAAAAAAAAAATTATGTGTAGTTTTTAACTTATTAAAAAATGTGTCAACAAGTTAAGAATCCACTATTTTGATACGAATAGAGTACTTATTACATTTACCAATCTTTCAAAAATATGTAGCACATAAATTATGTAAAATAAATGTATTCCTTTAAATAGGATAATTAAAAAAATGCCCAAGTAAATTTAATATATTTTAACTTTTTTTAAAACATTTACCAATCTTTAAAAAACATGTAGCACATATATTTTAACTTTTTTAATTATGTATCAATACATATAGTATTTTCACATTAAAAACTCATTCATTATGTGAAGTTATAATTTACAAATAAAATTTTAAATATATATGTGAAAATCTTAAAGTATAATAAATTATACTCTAATACAAGAGTTTGTATTAAAATAACAAATAAAAATACTCCGTAGTTAATAAGGAGGCTCAATAACTAAAATAGTTTTTCATTTAGAAAAAACAATTATAAAATGTACATTTAATAAAATGTTGGCATTTAATTAGATGAAAGGACCAATAGTAGCAATATTTAAAAGTTTAGGGACTAAAATTAACACTTAAAAAAATTAGGGACTGATAGTGGCTAACGCTTAAAGATTAGAGACTATCAAAAGAATTTACCCAATTTTAAAAAAGAAGTCTGCAAAGCAAAAGGGGAATCAAAATCAAAATTGAAACCAGAGAGGAAAGAGGAAAGAAAACAGAAAAGGTGAAAAGGTGAGGGAGGTGTGTTTTGTGACAGCTTGAATGACGAATGACTCGGACTGATCAAAGCCTCAAAGGGGAGGAGGGGACTGGAAAATAAAATAAAAACTGTGGAAATGGCTGTTAGAGTAAAGACGGACTGTTCAAAACTGGAATTCAGTCCCTGACACCATTGCTAAAGGAGAAGAGATACGAGATATCTCCACAGCTTCGTACTTATATCTATTCGGGTCAGATCACTTTAATTTTCGGGTAAAACGGATTTCGGGTTAACTCGAACTCGAGTTTAACCGGGTTTCGAGTCATTTCAGATCGGTTTCGTATTTGTCAATTTTTTCTTTTTTAAATTAAAAAATCTTGATTTGATAATTTTGTGATAAATTTTAATTATATATAAAAAAATTTAATCATATATAATTATAAATCAACCGGGTCACTGGATCAATCGAGTAAATCGGGTCAAAATTATCGGATCAATCGGGTCACTTGGTCGAAACAAAATTTCGAGTTTTTCAGGTTCGGATCGAAAGAAAAAATTCGGGTAAAAATTTCCAGGTTAGGGTCAGAAATTTTTCGGATCATTCAGGTCGGGTCACCGAATCGGATCACCGGATTATACTGTGTTTTGACAGGTCTATTCGTACTCCTTCAATTTTTTACTGTTCAAGACAAGGCAAGAGCTGCAGATCTGCACCCTTGATGAGACGTGAGAACTGGAAAGTTGGACAAGACAAAACACTGCCAATTGAAATACCGTGAGGACTTGGGACAAGACAAGAGCTGCTGCTAGGGGTAATGGAGATTGCCACAGGCAAAACATTTGAAAATAAAGCGCCAACTTTTCTCCATAGAACAGGGCAATTGGAGAAGTAGACTGTATACGCAGGGCCCGTGCATATTCTTCGCCCCAAGTCCCCAACCTCCCGGGCTACAACCCGTCATATAAAAATATCTTATCTTTAAATTAATATTAAAAAAAATTTTAAAAATATATTTAACTTTTACATGATTATTATAATATATTTGAAAAAAAATCTCAAAAAATCAACTTATAAATATTATTAAAAAATATATAGTAAAAATATTTCTATCCCGATTGAATTATACTTCCTATGTCTCAAAATTTAGGTCATTTGACTTTTTTTTAAGTGTTAAAAACTCTATAAAATATTGATTTTTTTCAAAAAAATTTAAAAAATTTGAAACTTATTACTAATAAGTTTGAAATTATTTTAAAAATTTTGAAAAAAATAATAATATTTCATAGAGTTTTTAACACATTAAAAAGCATGTCAAAAAGTCAAATGACCTAAATTTTGAGGCGGAGGGAGTAATAATTTTTGTAAGTTGATTTTCTGAGAATTTTTTACCTAATATATTATAATAATTGTATACTATAGAAATTAAATATTCGCTTTGTTAATTAAAACTTGTCGTTTTAGTAAGTAAATCTAGTTAAGAAGAACTAGACATTTTAGATATTTTATCTGTCACCAGCTTCACGAAATTGTCCTTGTAATGATTAAATAATTGTTGGTTGTAGTTTTTTTATAAAGTAAAAAATGGAGCACTAATTAGGAATATAAGTATATTTTTATTTGTTTTCTTAATAAGTTTGTAAATTTTTAAAATGATATGTTTTAATTAAATGATAAAATATATTTTTAAAAAAAATTAATGTTAATTTAAGAATAAGGTCAAATTGCATAAAACCAGTTCTTAAACAGCCCACTTTGCTCAAAGTCCTCTCTTAAACACATAATGGCAATAAACCATCCATTAATACATAAAAATTTGTATAGAACCACCCATATTTTTTCCGATATAGTACTGTTCCAATTAAAAATGCAAAGTTGAGGATGAGTCCAAAGTCATCGTGTGAGGATACATAGTTCGATGAACCAAAACAACGACATAAGAAAAAGGTGCACAAATCACACAACAATTATTATGAGGTTAACGAACCAGTCTAAAAACTTTATTAATCTAACGAATTGAAAGAAAGGCAAAAAAAAATGAGTTGGGTGTTGTTGAATAACATATAATAGAATTTTGATATTTTAATTAAGATATTGCCGTTATTTTCTGTATTTTTTTAATTGAAATGGTATTACATCGCAAACTTTTGAATTTTAATGGGTAATTTACCGTAGTTATGTATTTAAAGTAGGCCTGATACATGAGCCGAGTAGCTCGGGATTGACTCGGGCTCGGCTTGGTAAAAACTCGACTCGGGATCGCTCGAATATATATATGAGTCGAGTTCGAGCCTATTGCTGAGCTCGAATCGAGCTCGAGTAGCTCGCCAGCTTGCACCCAAAGGTATTGAAAAATTGTCCGTCCCTCCCCAAAGCGGCCTCTCTCGCCTAGGGTTTTATGTACCCCACACTGCCACACTCCTCTCTCCTTTCTCACTCCTCTTGCTCGTCGCCTCCTTCAATCTCAGATCTGGATCTGGCCGGAGGAAGACGTCGTCCTCCGTTGCCCCTCGCCTTCGGTCATCATCCTCCCATCGCCCCTCGTCGATTCATCGTCCTCCAATCTAGGTCTCGCGTCGCCCTTGCTCGCGCTTTGTCTCTCGCTCTCGCTCGTCGCACTCCTCGTCACCCCTCGTTGTCCTCAAATCCGGCTCGCCCTCAATCTCTTTCTCTCTCGCCATCGCTGCCTCCACTTTTCGAATCCGGCCTGGCTGATTTTTGTTGTCCCTCAGCTCCCTCTTTCGCTCGTCGTCCTGACTCCTGATTTTAGGTATTCTTCTCCTGGCTCCCTCTTACTGATTCAATCCACCTTCAATGTATTTGATTTCAAGTTCGGAATTAACTTACTGATTTCTTCAATATTGTTCTTCGTCGTCTTCTTCAATATTGTTATCCTCCTCTACAAGTTTCCTTCAATTTGCAAATCTGCTACACTAATTTGGTATATGATTGGAATTAACTTACTGATTTCTTTGGAATTGACTTACTGATTTCTATGTGATTGGAATTTGCAAATCTATTGTGTTTATTTTTCCGAATTTCCCTTTGCTTGAACCATAAGCTGCAGAAGCCACTACTGCAATTCTTATTAAGCCGAAGGATGCGACTTGGGGCCGAAAGTCTTCCTCCTTAATGCAAAAAAACTGAATGCATAAACTAAAAATATATAAAAATTGAAAAACTAAAAATCTAAATATAGAAAAACTGGAAATCTCAAAATATAAAAAAGACCAATCGAAAAATTGGACTACATAACCTAAACTTCAGCAAAAAGACCAATCTGAATGCATAAATTAAACTTTAGCTAAAGAGGATTATGAAAAGCTAAACTAATTGCATAGACGTCAATTTAATTTGTTATAAAATTTGCAATATATAATATGAGAATGTAAATATACAGGCTAGGTTTAAGCATTTAACGAGTTGTTCGTGCTAGTAGGTAATGTCATCTATGATAGGTGAACTCATTATATTGATTTGTATAGTTTGGAAAGCTAACAACATTCTTCAGCAGTTCCCTGTCAAGGCTTAAGCTGAAGGATGTTTAGGTTGTCAACCTATGTATGGTTTCATTACAATTATTGAGAAAAGGTTTGATGTTGGTGTATTTGCCAACCAGGTTTGCATTAATGGCTAGAATATGACCTTAACTCTTTGACAACCTCAATTTCAATTCAAACGAGAAGTGTTTTCTTTGGAATAGCTAGTGTGTTAGTGCCAAACATGCTTGCCGAGGTTATAGTTCCAGCATAAGTCAAATTGAAGCCCTCTGATATACGGAGTATATCCTTTGTAATTGACTTACTATTTCTTTGGAATTGACTTATTGATTTCTTTGTGATTGGAATTTGCAAATTTGTTGTGTTTATTTTTCCGAATTCCCCCTGCTTTTTCCATGTATCTTAATTTTGTAATGTAGCTTGATTTGATTATGTTCTTCTCCCTCTGCAGGTTCACAGGAAAAATCGGGTTGCTGTTGTAAGTTGTTTGGATGTTACTGCTGCTGCTGTAAACGTTATTGTTCTTCTCCTTCTACGGCTACCTTCCATTGGATGTTGCTGCTGCTGTAAGCTGTTTGGAAGGTTGATGTCGATGTATTGCTGCTGCTGGATTCTATCTCCACTTAGTTTGAATGTTGCTGCTGCTGTTTGGATTGTATTGCTGATGGGTGTCTCTAGCTCGCTGCACTGATTTTCTCTCCATTTAGTTTGGACTTATATTTCAATTGAATTGTTTCATTGTTGAACTTTAATTTCAATTTCAAGTGAATTGTTGTTCAAGTGAATTGTTGGATTATGCTCATTTCTGTTTGTTGTTGCTGCGTTCATTAATGTCCATTGAATTGTTGGGTTCTGTAAATTGTTTGCTGTTGCTGCTGTGTTCGAGCCCTAACGAGCTCATCGAGCCCGAGTTCGAGCTCGTAACGAGCCCAAACGAGCTTATCGAGCTCGAGCTCGTGTTCGGGCTCGATGACAACCGAGCTCATCGAGCCGAGCTCGAGTTCTACACCCTGCTCGTGAGCCGAGCTTGAGCACATGTATATACTCGAATAGAATTTGAGCTCGAGCTCGTAGGCTCGTATATCAGGCATAATTTAAAGGGTGATTTTAAATAAATTAGATTATTTAAAAGATGGGTTTCTATATTTTGGCCTAAGAATAAATATACTCCGTATTTTTTTTTTGGAAAGGGAAGCTAGGCAGCGGATATGCATGCATTGATTACTGCTTGTCAATTGTCAACCGATCACCTCTTGCCCTAGTGATAAGAGTGAGGTGCTTATTTGTGCCTCACTACCATGAGGTCAAGGGTTCAAATCTCACTATGAGCAATTTGTGCTATATATAGTGGGTACTCATGTCTTGATTTACCTTGGCATTGATTTACCATACACGTAATTTTCATAAAATTTTATTTATTTTAATTAATTTTTTTCACAACTTAATACTCCGTATTACAGTAATATTTATTATAAATAAGTTACATATTAATTTGTGGAAAAAATTAATTAAAAAATAAAGTCCTAAAACACCATAAATTTTGAGAGGAAGGGAGTACGCTAGACCTGTCAATCGGATTATTCGGGTTGAATCATTGCGGATTTCGGGTAAAACGGGTCTCGGGTAGATCCGGGTTAACTCAAGATCGGGTTTGATCCGGTTTCAGGGTCAATTTCGGGTTTGTCAAATTTTTTATTTTTTAATAAAAATTCGTATTTTGATAACTTTATTATAACTTCAAAATGTAAATTTAAAGATGTAATTAGTAAGTTGTTCTTGAAGATGTCATCTAAACCTCGAGCGCTTGTAATTATATACTACCTCCGATCTAAAATATTTGATTTTTACTATTACTCATTGTTTGTAATAAAATTTAAAACTCTATAAAATATCAAAGCATTGACTAAGTTTTTTCAATTATTTCATATGGATTAGTAATGACTAATGAGTATAAAAAATTAATTAAAATTTTAAATATTTTATAGAGTTATTTTAGCTTTTTCAAAACTTGTTGAAAAATAAAAAATCAAATATTACCGATCGGAGAGAATAATATATATATATTACGTAAAATACAAATAAATACAAAAGTTAATTTGAAAAATAATCGAGTGTTTGTAATTATAAAATGTAATAAATTGAAATCTCTATGAATAATTATAATAATATATAATTATAAATTAATTAATTTTAATAATATATAATTATAAACTAATTAATTTTATTAATATACTGTATTAATTACTAAACTTTACCATAATACGGAGTATGACTTTGAGATTTTCTTGACTTTTTATTGATTAGTGAAAGTATCGTTTTAACAAATTGGGCGGGTCAGTTGGATCACCAGATCGAAACCTATTTGACCCGAAAAAATATCGGATTTTTGAGTTCGGGTCCAGAAAATTTTCAAATCTTAATCCAAAAAATTTCGAACGGTTGGATTGGACTATGATTAAAGTTTTTAAATCTTGATCTAAAAAATTTCGGACGACTATGATTTAACAGGTCTAGACTCTAGAGTACGCGGAGTATCTTCTTAAAATTTACTCCGTATTTTAGAAATCAAAATCAAGGAACTTGGTTGAAAAAAATAAAAACAAAGTGGGAATGCTACTATTATTGTACAGTAGTACAATTGTACTGTATACCCGTGAGGAGTGGGACGGACCCACCACAACGGCAGCCTGGATGGGATTGCATTTACGGGTTATGTGACAAGCTTGTCACATACTATTGGCGTGTGGGAGTAGTCTTCCGTCCCCATCCTTACTTTTCAAAGAGGTGCATGCTTGTTTTTGTTATGTTTGGGTGGGGTTCACTGTCTTAGCGTGTTTGACTGTATTTTTTGTGGGGTCCTCGCGGTGACGTGTAACTTTGGACTAAAATTGTACTGTTTTTTTTTAAATAGTAAAAAATTGAAAAAAAAATTGGAGAGCCAAAATATTAAAATATTTTATGATTTAGTCAAATTGGGGTGAAACAACGACTTTATTCTAGGGTTTAAAAAAAATTAAAATAATAAGTAAGTCGTTATTTTAAACATAAACTTAATTTTTGTTTTATAATATTCAATAAGAAAGATACTACTATAAGAAAACCAAAAAAAAAAAACATATATGGAGAGTCTCCCCTAATTTTTTTTTTAAGAAACGGAGCACATTCACTACTCCAATATATATACTCCCTCCCGTACCCCTAGGTCTAGGCCCCTGCCCTACCTCTCTCTTGTCAATCCAACTCCCCCTCACTGACAAGTCAATCCAACTCTCCCTCTCTCTCCATACTCTCTCTGTATCAAATTGTACCCAGTCCCACCCACCCTTCCTCTCAGTCTCTCTCTCCTCCGTCTCTATCTTGCTCTCCTGACTTTGTCCTGCCCCCACTTTCTCTCCTGCTCTCCAAGTTACTCCATTCGTTCGGTAAAATTCGTCGGTGAAACCATTAGAGAAATCCTACACGCTAGTAAATTCGCCAATGATTTCGTTCAAGCCATCTCCGGTCACTCTGATTATACATCTACTTCCTTTGATGATCCCAAAACGCCGGTGACTCTCCACCGAAAATAGAGACCTTCCGATCTCGACATAGTCGCTGGCAGAATCGAATTCCGGTGGAAGAGAGAGAAGAAGTACACAATTCGAACGGAGTCCAACACTCCGGTAGCAAGGATCAATTTCAAGATTCCATTGCCAAAGAGAACGGAACTGGATTCGAACTCGATTAGGTTTTCTGCTAACAGAGTTTCTCAATTTGGTCAGGAGAAGAGTGAGAATACATATACTAAAACAGATGCATTGTCGCCTACATTTCGGCGCGTGAGTGCATCTGCATACGTGGCGGCGTGTGAGTGCATCTCGCAAAATTTTCTCCCGTCAAAAAAGAAATCTAATACTCCTATAATTGGATAATTCTAATCTATATAAAATTTGACCCAATTTGATTATATATGGATATCTTTTTATAGGATATTAACCAATTTTAAATACCATTATATAAGATAAGATTTTACCTATTCTCGCTATATATGAACATATTTTTAGAAAATAATAATTTTATCAATATATTACATGGTCATACTAATTAAATAACTTAATCAATATGAACATATTTTTGGAACATAAAAGGTTTTGACGAAATGGAAATAATACTTAATCGTGTAAAGGTTATCAACTTATGGAATTCGATTTTTGGTTAATATATTTTCCCCAATTTGTTTAGATACGGATATAATTTTGGAAGAGTTTAATCATAATTTTTATGGAAGATCTATTATTTTGTTCTTATAGAATGGTGCTTTGATGTAATTATAAATTTCTATCCAATTATGTAATTATATGAAGTTATTTTTTTTTATGTTTGGTAAGCATATCTATCTAACTATCTATCTATTATATTTATATACTATATGACATATAACATCTTCTCCTTATCTTAATAATAATAACCAATCAAAAAAGTTATCTCCACCTTAAACAATCTTCATGTGATGGTTTTCATAAGTTTTTAGACGTAAATATATTTTCGAAAGATTTCACCCAATTTTGTAAGATTTTAATAATAGTTATATAAAAGTTTGATAATACTTTCAATATATTAATGAGAATCAATGGTAATTTTATTTTAATTGTGTAACAATTAAAAAATGTTGAAATAAATTAATTAGCTCTATAAACGAGTATTTATATCAAATTTATTTAAATTGTAAAAAATCGTACACGGCGCAGATACTGAACTAGTACACTAGTATATATCTATATGCTAAAGTTGTTAAATGAAATACTACAATATAATTTTTTTTACAAGGCTACAATATATTTATATATTCACCCATATGTATATATGTTTATGCACTCATTAAATACAATACCTTTTCAAAAATAAAATAAAATATATTTCCAACCATTAATTTCCTTTACCTTGCATAAAAAGAGGCACTTACTTCACTGATCAAAAAACATTACTCCTTGGGTCTAGATCCGACACCATCACCATCTAAAGTCATCTCAACAGCAGTCCAGATATCAAGAATCAAGACAAGATCTCCAGATATCGGGGTTTTTTTTTTCTAATTGTTTTTGTTTTTGTTTATTTTTTTTTTGTTTTTTCCTTTCGTTTGTTTGGCGATCCTCTGCGTAGGGTCTAACAAGTCATCTTCGGATGGCTTAAGGATTGCTTGTCGATCCACTTCTTGCCCACGGTAAAAAAATAAAATAAAATAAAATAAAATTACTCCTTGCTAGGGGTGTGCATGATTCGGCCCAAACCGAATTTTTGGGCCGAACCAACACAAACCGAACCTAACCGAACCTAACCGAAGTTTTTCGGTTCGGCTTTCGGTTCGAGAAATTTTATTTTTTTGGTTTCGGTTCGATTTGTGCTCGGTTTGTGTTCGGTTTGTGTTAAACCGATATTTTTTATACACTATATATTTACAGTGTATATATATTTTTATATACTTTATATATACAAATAAGTATACACATATAGTGTATATGTATACTGTATTTATATATACTACATATATTTGTATACTTTACAGTTTACAGTGTATATATTAGTGTATACAGTGTATATTTATATATTAGTATAATATATTTTAGTGTGTATATATTTTTATTTAGTGTATATGTATTTGCATGTGTATACTAATATGTATTTGCATGTGTATATACACTGTATTTGTATACTTATTTATATACACCGTATATGTATACTTATTTGTATTAGTGTCTATATATATATTTGTATATTGTATTAATTTGTATACTTTATATTGGAGTATATATGTGTATATGTACACATAAATAGAATATATATATACTTTAATTTTTTTTAATGAAAATTCGGTTCAATTAGATTAAAACCGAACTGAACACAAACCAAACTGGTAAATAACCGAACCGAACCTAATGCTTTCGGTTTGAAAATTTGAGATTTTCGATTTCAGTTCGGTTCGATTTGGTCCGGTTCGGTTCGGTTTTAGACCGATGCACACCCCTACTCCTTGCCGATGGAGCATTTTATTTGCTGCCTGTTCTCCATCTCACCCGCTCTGCCTCTCCATTTTCTTCGACATCGACCCTCTTGGAGTCTTGGCTCCTCAATCCTCATCATTCTAGCTATTTTAGCATCTTCTGGAAAGCAACTCAACAACCACTCGGCATGTTCAGCTCTCCATGGTCTAGATATAGGTAAGCTCATCATTCTATAGTTTCCCCCCTTCTCCTAGTGGGTTTATGTAGTTGTAGTAATTCCGGGATTGATGGAATTGAGAGATCTAATCACTCTTTTTTGATGATATGTGAAGATTATTGGACTAAAAGCTCTTCAAATTTAAGGTGAATACATGTAAATTTGGCATGCACCCTATATGTTCGAAGAAATGTCCAATTTTAAAAGTTAGGCTTGAATTTGTAATTTGTCCCTGGAAGTTGGGCAAATTTGCAGAAAGGTGCAACAACACCTACGACATTCATAGGTGAACATAGTTGAATACTGAAGTTGTCCATGCTTGGTTGTTGTAGCTGCATGAATGGCACTTACTTAGAATTCACACTTATATAAATGACACTTACTTAGAGTTCATACTTAGTTGATTGAGACTTGAGAGATTTAGCTTGATGTTTAAGGCACCAGTATTCACCAATTTGAGCCACACATTATGATGCCAGATTAAGCCTGTTAGAAATACTATGGTTGAAGCATTGCAATATTGGAGGAAGATTGCAGGAAAAGCTGGGGATGAATCTGCTGATGAACCAAAATTATTGCTGCTGTTTCAGAAAAATCTGGATTATCAGTGTTGTCAGACAAGAGTAAACAGAAAACCATGTATCTGAGTGAGAACAAAGTTTTGAAGGACTCATCTGATGGTGATAGATCTATCTCTGATTCTGCTGCCAAAAAGAGTGGAAACATTTCAGACAGAACTGTTGGGCTACTGAAGAAAAAGGTTCCCGCCTTCCGGTAATCACTCCCTGATGGTATCATAAATGGGAAAGATTCAAGAACTAGAGCATTGGAAATTGATGACAAGAATGCCAGTTTCACTAAATCTAAATCAGATGCTCAGTCCGATGGATATTTTGTTAGTAACAAAGGTAATAATCAGCGGTGGAGCCAGAAAATATGTTGGGGTGGACAAGTTAAGGAGCCGACGTGAGCCGGAATAAACAAATTTGTCGAAAATATTTTATTCGAAGTAACATTATTCTTGTGAAATATGGAGAGGATAAAAGTTTAATTAAATTTTAGCTCCTTAAAAATTGTGTCACAAAGACAAACGACTTATATTTTAGAACGGACCAAATTAAATATGTTGGGCAATTTTAGCTCCTTCAAAGGCAGCTATTACACTTGGAGAGACAGCAAACTCATCTGATGAATATGTTGCAGTTTGGTTTGTTTACTTCCGCTAAATGATTAGAATTCTGGTATGGTCTTCTAATAGGTTGTTTTTCTGTTACAGGATTTCATGGGGGGTTCTCATGACAGCATGATTTCCTTACAGAGCAGAGTACGCGGTTTAGAAAGAGTGGTCGAAGACATGGTGCAAGATTTATCGTTACCATCAGGCGAGAGAGGAAATAGTTTCATGTCTGGACACGAGGGGTCTTCTAATAGGAACCCAGGTAGGTATGGCGGCTTTTACGACTATAATGGCAAGTTTGGAAGGGGTGGGGATGGATAGTTCCATTTTAGCAATGGAATTTCTTCTGGAATGAGGGGAAGGAACCCATCTAGGAGATCTGAGCATCCTGACTCTTGGGAATTTAATTCATATGGTGCCCCTAGAGCTGGAACAACGGGTTCTATCAATCATCTGGATGGAAGATCTCCTAGATCTGAATCAGAGACTGACCACATTGGTGGCCGCAGAGCTTGGGATAAAGGGGTTGGACCTGTTAGGCTTGGTGAAGGGCCCTCTGCTAGAAGTGTTTGGCAGGCGTCAAAGGATGAAGCTACCCTAGCAGCAGTTCGAGTTGCTGGGGAGGATAATGGAACAACACGAACTCCCAGAGTTGCTATTGCTGAAATGATTGCAGAAGCAATAGGATAGGCAATGACAACAATGAGCAGCATGACCCAGTCTGGACAGCATGGAGTAATGCTATGGATGCTGTTCATGCGGGCGATATGGATTCTGCTTATGCTGAGGTGTTGTCAATAGGAGATGATTTTTTGCTTGTCAAACTGATGGACAGATCTGGCCCTGTTCTTGACCAACTCTCAAATGAAATTGCTGTTGAAGCTCTAAAATCAATTTCACAGCTTCTGATGGAGCAGAACTTATTTGACCCGTGCCTGTCTTGGATTCAGCAGGTATGACTCTTCTTATAATTTTCAATGTTTTGGCCTCTTGATTACTTACTGCCATTCAAGTTTTCATATCGTAACTGTGTTACAAGACTAACTGTGTTACTAGACTAACTCATTGATTGCACCCAGCAAATGAGGTATTCTGAATTAGATGAATTGGAATTGCTTGGTGTGAATTAGATGCATTGGAATTACTTGGTTAATCCTGTGTATTTTGGCACTCTAGTATAGTAACTTGTGAAATAGACTTGTGTACTGCTATCAGGATATCCAGTTTCTTAACCAAAACACTATCACTATCTTTCGGATTAATATTTTCCGGTATGGCATAAGATATGCAATATGGGTTGAGACTGTAACTAGTATCTAAACAAAAAGTTCAAGATGATGTTCCTTGTGAAATACTTTTGGAGAAATTTTGGGAGTAACTTTGCAGCACAATGGCTTTTGTTATGAAGCAAAGAATCAGTACCGATTTTTATATCTGTAATATATTGGATAATCGAATGTTACTGGTAATATATAAGCGAAGATGGGAGAGTATATTGACTCCAATTAAGCAGGTATTTATAATTCTAACATGCTTGTAAATCTAACGAGGCTATCTTCCCTTCTCAGTTGGTTGATTTCGTTATGGAAAATGAACCTGAGGTATTCGGTGTCCCAAAGGAGATAATCCTTAGAGACCTTACCTTAGTTATATTGAGGCTCGGGCTCTTGGGATTTCAAATGATGGACTGATAATTACTCTCTCTAATTGTTATGTCTTGGGATTTCAAATGATGGACTGATAATTACTCTCTCTAATTGTTATGTTTAGTGACGATTTCATTGATCGAGAAATACACACTTTTAGTAAGAAATTATAAAGTTTGTCCCAAATAAAAATTGAAATTTGCCATACTTTCCCTAGTAGAAGTAACGATCAAGTAACATTTCCTCGCTAAATGGTTGCTTCAATGACCAAAATATTCCTCATAAAAGATTATCATATAGCGAGGAATTGAACATTTTCTCGTTAATGAATCTGAATCATTTTCTCTATTTCCATCGAAGCTAATAACGACCAAATGATATTTCCTCGTTAATTAATATATTTAGTAACAAACTTTTTCCTCAATAAAAATTTTTAGCGATGAATTAAAATCTCCATCACTAATAAATTTGGCGAGGAATTTAATTTTTCTCGTTAGTGAATTTGAGTACTGTTATCTATTTTCATCCAACTCAATAGTGACGAAAATGGAATTTCCTCGTTCATTAATATTTTTAGCGAGAAATTCATCCCTCGAGAAATATATACTTTTAGCGAGAAATTATAATATTTATCGCCAATAAATTTGGCGGGTTTTTAATAATATACACCAAACATATAATGACAAAATATGAAATTCCTCGATAATTGTATTTTTGGCGACGAAAATATTCCTCAACAAAAGTTCCAAATTCGTCACTAATTTGCTTATGCTTTAGGCGACCACGTTATAATAACAATTAGTGATGAATCAAAAAAGTTGTCGCTAAATGTCACCTTTGGCGAGGAATATAGGTACCTCACTAAAGTTCACATGACATTATACGAGGATCGATTATGTTCGTCGCTAAAGGCCACATTTATCGAGGAAAAATAATTCGTCACTAATATTTTGGTCGCTGATAGGGATTTCTGTTGTATATAATGTAAAAGTATATATAACTTATAAGTGTATACAGTATACAACAACAACAACAACAACAACAACTAGTATTTTTCCCGTATCTTGTACGGGTGAGTATTTTTTTATTGAAATTTACTGCTTTTGTTCCCCCTCGTACCATGAGTATATTTTATTTCATTTGAATTGTTGTCATGTTATCAATTACAACCCCTGTTATGATACAATAACACTCAGAATCACAAACAAAAGCCTCATAATTTCGGTCAGGTTTGATATCTTAAACAAAATATTCAACACATTAATTTTCTACTAACATATTGCTCTTACTTCTTGTCATGTGTTTATTCGAAATCTTTGATTATCATGATGAAGTACTTTTTCTCTTGAGACAATCGATACTTCAAATTTAATAAAAAGTAGTAAATCACCTGCTTCTACGCTTGTATCCATCCTAATTGAAGGCAAAAAAAAAATCCCTTACAATTTTTAGCTTAAGAAAATCGAATTTGGATCCTTTATGATATTTTATCTATTACACATCATTCTACACCTTTTAAATTGATCTAAATTAAAAACCAATTTGATAAAGATACCTTAAGTTTAAATGTATAAACCCTATATAGTTAAAAAAAAATTTAAAAATGAACAATCAACAGCCTATAAGGTATTAATGCCATTTTTTGTTGCCCTTAACATCTTAGCAAGAGCATGAACAACTTCTCATCATCCACCATTGTTACAAAGGTCATAAAACACAAACGTTTACATGAAGATGCGATTCTATACTGACTTACTCCTTCCAATTAGATCCAATCTCAAATCAAATATAAAAGCAAACCCAAAATGAAAAAGAAACTACCATAAGGATTACAAAAAAAAAAAAATCAAACCCGTCAAGTGAACCAACATTTGATTATCTTAGGAACTACTCAAATGTTAAATATGTTCACAATCTTCCTTCATCGCAAATGTTCCTTCATTAGTTCCTCGCAATGTTCCTTCTAAACTCGATGTAGAAACAACATTATTATAACTCAAATCAAGAGGAAATGATCGATGAATTCTACTACTATTAGATTCAGATGGGTAAGATCAATAGTAAGGCTTGCGAATTACCACCGTCGATGCTAAAAAAAAAAATATCATGGGAAAATGAAAATCACACCAAGATGAAATATCCCCAACATAGAAACATTAAAATACAAAATTACATGGATATCTACTATGAATCATTTTAATTTTTAAGGCCACATTTTGCAAAGATAATGGGTATTTTTTTTTATCTAAATATCATATTCATGTAAAACATCGCATACAACAAAGGTAAAATCACGTAATTTTACACAATCATGCTCAAACACTTTAACAAATTTCATCAACATATTTTTGCTTTATATGAATAGACACAAAGGTAATGTTCAAATGTCAATCTTGTCATATTAAAATCATAAAGAAGGATTTATACACACATTAAGCTATTGTATTTTTCGTGTATATTGATATATTATCTAATATATCATGCCATAGATTGATAAACCATAGGTGAAATCCTCCAATTTAATCAACCCCAATTTTACCTATACACACATCAAGCTACCGTCAACCAATCAAAAATTTATTTGTTTGCATTAACTAACCAATAAATTTCATTCCCATATTGCAAATATGTAAATATAACCATAGAAGCATTTCATCGAACACCTTATGTGCAATACATTAACCCAAAATCTGTTAACTCGATAAACCCCAATTTCACTTATACACACATCAAGATACCATCAAGTAAACAATAATTTATTTGTGTGCATTAACTAACCAATAAATTTCAGTATCATGATGCAAATATCTAAATATAACCAATTAAGCATTTAATCGAACACCTTATGTGCAATACATTAACCGAAAATCCTCCAACTTAATCAACCTCAATTTCATTTATACAACATCAACCTACCACCTATGATACCTACATGAACACCCATTTCACAAGATAAAACTACTAAAACGCAAGGAACAACAATATACAACATCCAACCCAATTTTCACACATTTAAGGAAACAACAAATAGCCACAGACCCAAGGCATGGATTTAATTACCTTAGCAAAATCGAGAGAAGAGGTGAATGTCATCCGAGTTGGTCGATAAAAGGAGAGGAGAGGCCAAGAGTTGGTGAAATTTTGGTGTATTGGAGCACGGAGAGGAGAGGCGAGGAGTCGAGACTTCAAACCTAAGGGTAAGGTTTGTCTTATTGCATCAACTGGTCGATTAGAGGAATTACTCAAACCTATATTCTTCAAACTTTCATTTATAATCTTGTGGTCGATAAAAGGAGAAGAGAGGCCAAGAGTTGCATTATTGCTCTCTGAATGGGTTTTCTTGGTGCTATGGGTGGTCATTCACCACTAAGGGTAAGGTTTGTCTTAGGAGTCCTAGTTGCTGCTACTATGAGCATTCACTCGTGATTCAGGTTAACGATACAAATAATACAACTCGAGCATGTAATTGGCTTTCATTGGAAATGAGTTTCATGCTGTCAGTGACTAACTTGTTGATTAACCAATTTAAAGGGATGAGAATCTTAAGCAAATTGAGACTACAACCCTATAAGTTTGGTACAATCTTTGATAATAAGGGGAGAAATAGGAAACAAGGTTTGTTTGAAGAAATACCTAAAGAGGAAAAGTGGCCTCTGTTAGGAGTTGTGAATCGGTTTCTCCTGACAGATAAGAAGGGTAAATTAATCCTAGGGTATTGGTACTTGTGCTTTAAGAAATCTATCAATTGTATAATGAGTACACATTTCTTATATGAAGACAGAAACCAGGGTCTTCATATAACGAACAATGGTTATAAATGAAGATCAGATATTGGAATTGTCGTGGGATTGGTAAGAAAACTTTTTGGGCAGGACTAAATGAATGCGTATAAATGATCACATCAAGATATTAGCCATGGCGGAAACAAAATCTGAAGTTGTTCCGACCGAAACAGTATGGAGGGGTAGTGGTTTCTCTAATGCAATTTGGTCACCGGGTAATGGCAGAGCGGGAGGTCTTGGTGTCTTATGGAACGAGAACTCTCTTGTGAATGAGATGATCTCTGTCAAGATCCATTTGCCAAGAATTATTGGACTAGAATACTATAATTTAGAAAAAAAAGTTAAAGGGTATTATTCTCTTTATCTATGGACCCCCTCAAGCTAAAGATAAAGACCAGTTCTGGGAACTACTGACGACTCTAATATGTGATCAAAGCCTCCCATGTATGATCATTGGCGACTTCAATGAAATTGCTCATAGTAGTGAGAAGCATGGGGGGGGGGGTACCTTTTCATCCTTCCCGTGGATGCAGATTAAGCCAATTCATGAACCTATGTGCACTAACGGAGATACCAAGCGATGGAAATCAATTTACATGGAGGAAAAAGGAGGAAGGTGATGACAACATTTTAGAAAAGCTTGATGGAGTACTCATTCAAGGAAATTTTTTTGATACTTTTCCTAACCTTAGCACGCACAATGGTGCTTCCTCAACATCAGACCATTGCCCAATAACAACTGAATTAAAAACAACAACAGTCATAAAGCCCCCACCATTCAAAATGAAGAACATGTGGTTCCATAGACCGGATTTCAGAAATATAGTTGTGCAGGCCTGGCGTGCTCATTGTCCAGGTTCTATAATGTACAAAACAATTTTTAAACAAGACTCGTTAAACAAAAAGCTAAACAATGGAATAAGAACACCTTTGGAAACATCTTTAGACAATTAACCTCTATAGAAAATGATCTTTTGGAGATTCAAACGAAGGATCAAGGAATAAACGATGCCAGCAAACAAAAAAGGCTAATACTAAAAAAGGATCGACTTCTGTCATTTCAAAAAGAGTACTGGAGCCAGCGAGCGAAATCCAAACATTTAAAACTTGCTGATTCAAACACTGCCTATTTCCATAGGGTGGCATCGGGTAGGAGGAACCGGAAATTTATTAGAAACATTACTACGGCAGAAGGAACGCCTATTATGGGTGATGAGAATGTTAAGATGGAAATCAAAAAAGATTTTGTGAAGCGCTTCACCAAAGTACCGACTAATAATAACTATCTAGAAGAGTATATGCAGGGTATTACTCCTTCTATCACAGACGAGGAAAATTTCAGACTAATTGCCCCACCGAAAAATTGTGAGGTCAAAAAGGCAGTTTTCTGTCTGGGGCTAAATAAATCTCCTGGCCCTGATGGTATCACGGCTGAATTCTATAAAGAATTCTGGGATATTGTTGGGGTTGATGTTACACGTGCTGTAAAGGCCTTCTTTCACTCTGGGAAAATTCTTAGGCAAATTAATCATACGTTTATCTCACTCCTTCCTAAAATAATCACCCAACTAAAACGTCAGACTATAGACCTATAAGTCTCTGCTCAACCATTTACAAAATTATTTCGAAAATACTAACGGGGAGACTAAAATTAGTAATGAGTAAACTGATTCACCCCCTACAAGGGGCGTTTGTGTCCGATAGGGCAATCCAGGACAACGTCTTAATTGCTCATGAAATTTTCCATTCGTTTAAAACTAGAAAAGGCACCGCGGGTTGGTTAGCAATCAAATTGGATATGGAAAAGGCGTATGATCGAGTTGACTGGGCATTCACTGAGTTGGTGCTCAGGAAATTTGGATTCCATGACAAATTCACCAATTTGGTTATGGAATGTGTTACTACCGTTTCCTTCTCGGTACTAGTCAATAATGGTCCAACATAAGTGTTCCTACCTACCCGTGGCCTCAGACAAGGTGATCCATTATCTCCATTTCTGTTTATTCTTGGGGCCGAGGTGCTTGCGAGAAAACTGACCACAGAATCCCTCATGCCTAGCAGTGGAATCGGTTTTCCATTCGGTCGCAATGGGCCAAGAATCCCTTTTTTGGCATTTGCAGACGATATTATCATCTTCTCAAAAGGAAACATGTCTACGTGTGAAAAAGTTAAAAATATAGTAGATGGCGTTATTGCCAAATATCGGGACAGAAAGTTAACTATCATAAATCGGCTTTCCAGTGTACGTCGGGTATTCCAAGATCCCGTATCTCGGACATTGAAGATTGCCTTAGCATTTCAAGCCAAGTAAAACTTGATAAATACTTAGGATGTCCAATCACTAATGGTAAAGTAAATGAGGACACATTTGAGGATATAATGTCAAATACTAGGAACCAACTGTCAAAATGGAGAGCAGATTCTCTGTCACAGCAGGGACGAACAACACTGATTAATGCGAACTTAGCATCAAAACCCTTATACATGATGCAGAGCTTCATGCTTCCACCAAAAATGCACCAGAACTTGGATAAAATGAATAGATCATTTTTTCTGGAACAAAGAATCAAACTATAAACCACTCATTAGTTGGGATAGAATTTGTAAGCCAAAGTATGCGGGGGGAGTTGGTTTAAGAAAATCGAAACAAATGAATGAAGCTTTGCAATTAAAATTATTATGGAAAATAGTGGCAGAACCGCACAATATTTGGGTAAGGATTATCCAACATGAAGCGAAAGGAAGTGCGTCATGGCAAGGGACACAGTTGAGAAAGCTAATTCCTACATTCAAAAATGGATTGATCTGGGTTGTGGGAAATGGCAGAACAATCAAGTTTTGGAAGGATAGATGGGGACCAGTGCAGAACATGGCGCAGTACTATATATGCCCAAATAATATCGATTTGGAAGAAATGGTGGATTCATATATAGAAAATGGTAAATGGCGGTTAGATAGATTAACTAGTGTTCTACCTATTGAGGTCGTGAATAAAATCTCAAATATTAATCTCCCGGTTTCGCCAATTGAAGATAGATTATATTGGGAGCCAGCTAAAAATGGGTGGTTTTCGACGACAAGTGCATATAATTTGTTACAAAATCCTCACTAAACGCGATAGATAATAACCATTGGATTTGGAAACAAGATGTCCCACCTAAGGTAAAGAATTTCCTTTGGAAAATCTGTCAAAATGGTCTTCCAACTGCATCAAGACTATCTAGGCGGGGGGTTGCTGTTCCAGCCTCCTGCCCGGTCTGTAATCACCACGAGGAAGACGAAGTTCATTTATTTTGTGAATGCAAATATAGTTTTTTCTACAAAAATCTGAGTAATAAGGTTAAACTTTTGGTCCAAGAATCTATAGGTAGAAACCGTGATATTAAACCAATAATGACAATCCTGTCAAATAATCTGACAAAGAAAGAAAAGCAATGCTTGTCACTCAATTGGTGGACAATTTGGTTAGTCCGTAACCAACTTGTTTTCAGAAGTGAAAAAGTGCCTACAGTGGAAGAAGTAAAAATTAGGACAGAGCAATTTCTGAAAAATTGGAATATGGCAAATACACATTGGCTTGAATCAAATGAAGGCAAAGAATCAAATAAAACAAAAAAGAGGAAGATGAAGGAAATGAGTAAAGGAAAAAATAATAAATGGAAAAAACCACCTCTGGGTTGGCACAAACTAAAATTTGATGGTTCTTTCAGCATACAGGGAGAGAGCACGAGTGGCTTTGTTATTAGAGACTGTGAAGGGCGGTCGGTTTCTACGGGAGTAAGGAGGCTGGGACAACAATCGCCTATCATAGCAGAAGCTAGTGCTTTACGTTTAGGTGTTATTAAAGCTAGAGAATTAAATCTGGATAAAATCCTTATTGAAGGGGATTCTCTTATTATTATCAATTATCTCAAAAATGGAAAATGTTGTCCGAGATACTCATGTCGGACATTATTTCACTTCTGAAAGGGTTTAAGGAAGTATTCTTCTCACATATACTTCGCACTGGTAACTGCGTGGCTGATAGGATTGTCTTCCTGGGACGCAGTACCGATAACCCTAACCTACTAAGTGACCTAGGTCTGTTGGACCTCATCCGAAAGGATGCTCTCGAATAGCGCCTGGTGCGCACCCGAATTCTTACCTTATCAAAAAAAAAAAAATTACCTCTATCTCTTAACAACTTATTATATTTGAAAATAAATATTATATAGCTCTATACTTTTCATTTTAACCCTTAACTTAAAATAATTATGAAATCTATCACAAACTTATATAAATTATAACATCTCTTATTTTAATACGATAGCAACTTCTTAGTTTGAATAGATAACATCTTTTATTTTGTACGGCAGCATTAATTATGCCCGGTTTATCAAATTTATACTCGATTTTACCTTAAAAGCATCACTAAGCTAAAGATACCACCTTTTTTTTTCATTAATTATCTTTATTAAAAGAAATTTTAAAATTACCCATTAATTACTACTGTAATTCATAGTATTAATTTGCAGAGAAAAGCTATATATACATCTACTCTACCCTTCTGTATTTAAGTTCAGCAAAAGAAAAAAAAAAGGTTCATAAAAGAGAGTAAAAAACCTTACATGGATTAAATATATGAAATGTTAATTAGTAGAATGTGTTAACCGATGGTCTATTAATCTTTTCCATTTTTTTTTAATTCCATTCCGATTCCCATTTGAATTCCGACAATTATACCAAACGGAGACTAAGGTTCGCACACAGGTATCCTTTTACTTGGTATAATGCAATGTATTTACAAATTACAAACATTAAAGTTCAAGAAGGAAGCGAATAGAGATATATGGAGTTGTCTAGTGGAAAACCCTAGGGCGATCAAGGCGATCACGGCGGTCACTCTCTGGTGGTCATCGTGCGTCTGTGCTTCTCTCCGGTTTAGGGCCGTGGGAGCTAGGTATCTTCTCGCCGGTAAGTGCGAGATTCACCGTGTTTGGCTTCGTTTGAGATCGATTGGTTCAGCGCGCCGAAATAGGTCATTGCAGGCATGGGAAACAAAGGGAAAGCGATTCACTTGACTGATGAGGAGTGCACTCCGGTGGCTGGGGATGAAGCAGTTAAAGAGGAAGTGTCAATTCACAGCAGATTGTCGTTGATTGGCAGTGTGTTGTCGAAGAAGGCACCGAACGCGTATGCCCTAAGGGCTACTATGAAGGGTGCGTGGAGGACGAAACACGGGTTCTTGTTTCGAGAAATCAAAGAGAACTTATATAGTTTTCAATTCAGCAGTGAAGAGGACAGAGAGAAGGTCCTCAAGGGCGGCCCGTGGTCTTTCGACCGATCTCTTGTGATGCTGAAAGAGCCGGGTATGGAGCAAATTTCTTCTATATCCTTCACGAAAACGGCTTTCTGGGTAAGAATCTACGACCTCCCGCTAGTGGCTTATACTAAACCGATGGCAATGAAGTTAGGGCAAGTGTTTGGTGGGGTTTTAGAGCTAGACGAGGACGAGCTCCTGACGTGCAGTAGATTCCTCCGAATGCGTGTGATGATTGATATTACCAAACCACTTAGGAGGGGTATTATGATCAACATTGAAGGGAGGAAGATATGGGTTGAAGTAAAATATGAGAGAATGCCAAACTTTTGTTATTCATGTGGATGTTTGGGGCATACAGACGCCGAGTGCGATAATGAAGTCGAGGAGGAAAACTCTAGGGGAGAGTATGGGGATTGGATGAGGGCGTCTCCTATCAAAATACTTCGCGATAGGAGCAGCTCGGAGAGGGAGGCGGATAGGGAGGTGATCGACAAAATGAGAGGGAGAGAGGGGAGTAAGACTGGCGGGGAATTAGCAAAAGGGAAAAGGAAAACTCTGATTGAAATTCTGGAAGAGAGGGAGGTAGAGGATGAGGAGAGGGGAAGCTTGGTTGGGAAAGAATTGTCCAGGGAGGCGGGGGAAGTACTAGAAGGAGTTAACAAGGTTAGTATTAATGTGGAAGAGGAGGATGACACCACATCTGTGGGAATTGTAGGGGAGCAGGTGGTGGAAATTAATAAGGCTAAAGGGAAGTCAGTAGAAAAAGAAAGTATTACAGTCCCAAAAAAGAAATGGAAAAGAGCGGCAAGGGGAGGGGAGGGGCTGAACATACATAGTGAAGCTGAGACGGGGATCAGGATCAGCAGGGGAACTAAAAGGAAAGAGGGAGAATGGAATAATGAGGATTTCATGAGTGTGGATCAAGCTAATGATGAGACAGTGACAGAAAACAGTGACAAGAAACGAAGGGTTGAAACAAACCCGTCAACCACAATAATTATATCGGCCGGGGATAATATCCCCCGCCGAGAGCCATGAATTGCATAAGCTATAACTGCCGGGGATTGGGGAAGGCCCGTGCAGTTAAGAAGCTCGCAGATATGGTGAGCAGAGAGGCCCCGAAAGTTTTGTTTCTTATGGAGACAAAATGCAACAGGAAGAGAATGGAGGAGGTTAGGGTGGTGTTGGGTTTCAAGGGGGCTTTCGTGGTGGAGGGCATCGGAAGGTCGGGTGGATTAGCAATGATGTGGGAGGAGGATTGTGATGTCAACGTGACATCGTATACCCAACATCACATTGACAGTCAGGTGAAGTTCGAAACAGGGAGTTTTTGTAGGCTGACGGGGGTTTATGGGTGGCCGGAGGGAAGAGACAAACATCTAACGTTGGGTTTGTTGAGACGATTGTCTGAGGATCCTCATGACTGCTGGCTTTGTATGGGTGACTTCAACCTGTGCACCTCTCTGGAGGATAAGCGGGGTGGTAACCAGACAAGTTTCGACAGGATTGTCGAGTTCAGGGAGACCATTGAGTACTGCGGCTTGAGAGATATTCCCTTTACGGGGAATAGATTTACCTGGGATAACAACAGAGAGCAAGCTGGCTTTATTCAGGAAAGGCTAGATATGGCCTTTGGCAATGGAGCTTTTTTAGACCGGTACCCGAACACGATAGTTGTTCATTTGGATAAATGCGGGTCGGATCATCTCCCTATCAGGGTGGGCTTGGAGGGTGAGACGAGGGGGAGACGAGGGAGGGGTGAGAAACCCTTTAGGTTCGAGGCGATGTGGCTCAAGGAGGATGATTGTATTGAGATCATTTCTAATGGGTGGGAAAATCCGGGATCTGCCCAGGCCACAGAAGGGGTCGGCGGAAAGCTGGAAAGATGCGCAGTTGATCTGAGAGATTGGGATAGAAGTGTTTTTGGCAATGTGAAGGCAGAGCTGGGAAAGATCAGAAACAAACTAGCGGAGATTGGGAGAGGGATGAACGGGGGCCGAGTCAAGGAAAGGAAGGAGTTGGAACAGAAAGAGAGGGAGCTGATGGATAAGGAAGAAATAATGTGGTATCAGCGGGCCAGAGCTAATGAGTTCCGGTGTGGGGATCGCAACACTAAATTCTTCCATGAGAAGGCGTCGGGGCGGCAGAAAAGGAACAGGATCCAAAAACTAGTAGAGGATGATGGAACTGAAAGGAGATCCTTAGAAGGGATGACTGAGGTGGCAATGACCTATTTTGGCAAACTGTTTCAGTCTGAAGCTTTGGCGGATCCAAACACGGCTACTCAAGGAATCGAGCCCCTTTTATCGGCAGAGGACAACCAGGAGCTGTCACGCCCCTTTACTGCTGAAGAGGTAAAATCTGCCCTTTTCTCCATGCATCCCACAAAAGCTCCGGGTCCTGACGGTATGCCAGCCATCTTTTACCAGAAGTGCTGGCATATAGTTGGGAAGGATATTACTTCTTTGGTTTTGGACATTCTGAATGGTGCTCCGCTACCGGAGGGTTTGAATCACACATTCATTACCCTAATCCCTAAGGTAACGGCACCATCCAGAATGAAAGATCTTCGCCCTATTAGCCTGTGTAATGTTTTATACAAAATAGTGTCAAAAGTCCTCACAATCAGGTTGAAGGGGGTGCTTGGTAAGCTGATTGCATCTAGTCAGAGCGCCTTTGTTCCGGGGAGACTCATCACAGATAATGTACTGGCGGCTTTTGAGATCTTCCACTACATGAAAACCCGAAGGGGAGGGAAGAAGAGTTACATGGCGCTGAAGCTGGACATGGCCAAGGCCTACGACAGGGTGGAATGGGGATTCCTCGAGCATTGCATGAGGAAGTTTGGTTTCTCTGAGATATGGGTCGATCTGGTCATGAAGTGCGTGAGAACGGTGAGCTTCTCTATTCTCATGGATGGAACACCGTCGCCTATCTTCCTTCCGCAAAGAGGACTTCGTCAGGGGGATCCTCTGTCTCCGTATTTGTTTCTTCTCTGTGCCGAAGGACTATCTGGAATGATCAGAGTTAGTGAAGCTCAGAACAGATTAAAGGGCATCAAAATAGCGCCTGCTGCACCGCCTATATCTCATCTTTTTTTCGCTGACGATTGTGTCTTGTTTCTTGGAGCAACCTGTCAACAAAGCACGGAAATTATACACATTCTCCATACTTATGGAGCGGCATCCGGACAACAGGTAAACTTCACGAAATCTGAACTTTCGTTTAGTAGAAATATTGATGAGACCAATAGGAAGGAGCTTCAGGAGATATTGGGTATCCGGGAAGTGTCGAAGCACGAACGGTATCTAGGATTGCCTACGATGGTAGGGAGGTCCAAGAAAGTAATTTTTGAGCAGCTCAAGGAGAGGATTTGGAAGAAAATGAAAGGCTGGAAAGAGAAGACGTTATCTAGAGCGGGGAAAGAGATTCTAATCAAGGCGGTCGCCCAGGCTATACCCACATATACGATGTCATGCTTCTTATTGCCGACGGGTCTATGTCGTGAGATTGAGATGCTTTTATGCAATTTCTGGTGGGGGGAAACCGCAGGAAAGAACAAGACCCATTGGATGAATTGGAAGAGGATGTGTCGATCCAAGACTAAGGGGGGCATGGGTTTTAGAGACTTGGAGGTATTCAATAAAGCACTACTAGCTAAACAAGCCTGGAGGATTTTGCAGGAACCAGATTCGTTGCTTGCCAGGCTATTGAAGGCAAGATATTTCCCCCGGGGCTCGATCCTACAGGCCGGAACTGGGCACAATCCTAGCTATACATGGCGAAGCATTATCAGTGGCAGAGACGGTTTGGTAGAGGGGCTGATCTGGAGTGTGGGCAATGGGGCTGAGATCAAAGTCTGGGAGGACAGATGGATTCCTAGGCCTACGAGCTACAAGGTCATTGGAAATTTCTTCGGTGGTGACCCGGGGATGACGGTGCTTGATCTGATTGACTGGTCAGTTGGGCGATGGGATGAAGAGCAGCTCCAGCGCTATTTAGTGGGGGGCGATATAGATGAGATTCGGAAAATGAGACTTGTCGACGCTATGGACAAGGATCAATTGGTTTGGAAGCATACCAAGAATGGTCTATTTACAGTGAGATCGGCGTACCACGCATTCTTAGAAAGAGCTCTCAACAGCAGAGAGGTAGCAGAGGCTTCCGATCACACACAGCAGGAGAGAGCGTGGAAAGCATTATGGAAGCTCAAGGCCCTTCCGAAAGTGATATCGTTTGTCTGGAGAACGGCCACAGGAATTCTGCCCTGCAAGACAAATCTCGCTCGACGTCGAATCACGGATGATGGGTGCTGTGAATTTTGTGGAAAGGATGAGACGCCCCTCCACGCTCTGTTTGAGTGTCGACCGGCGAGAGGGGTGTGGAAGCGTGTCCCCCGGGTTGAGCGTTTCTGGTTGCAATCGAAGTCGGTGCAGGAGGTCTTTGCACTTGTATTCACAACGGGAACCGTAGGGGAGAAACAATGGTGGGCGACAACGTCTTGGGCAATATGGAGAGCACGTAATAAGCGCCTGTTCGAAGGAGTTATGCAGCAGCCAGGCGACATCGTTCAAGAGATCGAGGACCTGCTGTCGGAGTTTGAGTCCTGCAGAGAAGTGCTGTCCCTAACCCGACATGATCAACAGCAAGTGAGGCCCTCCCAAGCATGGACCAAGCCATTGAGCGGCACCTTGAAGATGAACTGTGATGCAAGTCTGGGGGCGGGGGGTCAGGTGGCTGTTGGGGTGGTGTGCAGAAACCATTTGGGGGAGCTGAAATTCGGGGGACAAAGAGAAATCCAATGCACAGACAATGTCGAGGAAGCTGAGGCAGAGGCCGTTAGGTGGGCGCTGCAGCTAGCTAGGGAGAGAGGAGTTCCGACAGTTCAAATAGAGTCTGATTGCCTGGCTTTAGTGTCGAAATTGCGGCAAGGATCGCAAGGAAAAGGAGCACTTTATAACCTTCTCACAGCTATAAGAGGTCTGGCGAGTGGATTTGAATCAGTATCATGGTCTCATGTGAAAAGAGAAGGGAACACAGCTGCACATGAGATGGCAGCAATTAGGCCTGTGTGCCATATGCTTGTATTTGATGTTTCTGCACTTCCGAACACTGTTGCTTCAACTTTACTAAAGGAAATGGAATGAAATGGATTGGTTTGTTCTCAAAAAAAAAAAAAAAAAGAAGGAAGCGAATGACGTCAGGTGTTCCTCAGATCTGAGATTGAAACATGCATGTGATGATTTTGTGTACTATGAAGCAACCTACAAGAAGAATAAGAGAAAGCTTCAGAAACCAGTGAATGGATAACAATATCTGCTTTATGGAGGTCTTCCATGACGTATTTTCCACTTGGCTTTAGATCAACAAGAAAAGGAACATGGTCGCTTTCCTTCTGGAAGTCGTCAAGAGTTAATTACTTCCCAATCCACTTCCAATAGATTCTCAGTGATACAAATTCTTGTTAATTCAATCCAGATAAGTGTTTGACGCTAGGCGCTCACCCTTTTTGCTATGGGGATGGATAGGTTACTTTGCAATAGCTATTAAGTGCAGGACAACATTAACTTTGATTTGATGACATTAAACATAAGATTGGGGAAAAAAAAAACAATATTCCAAGACAGAAAAAGAATAATAAAACTTGCAGAAAACTTGAACAAAACCTAGATTGGAAGAAAATTGCATACCTCTAGGCTCTAGCAGGCTATCCTTTGCATGCTCAAGCTTCTCAAGCTCAATAGAAATTATTTTCACAACCTCTATATGTTTCTTTTGTTCATCTTCAAACTTTTTACCTCCCAATAAAAACGCAACGGAACAAGAGTTTAAGCAGTATACAAAGAATTACATATCTAATTATAGTGTACTTTGATTTTTCAGAAATACGTACAGGTTAGCAAGGGTATAATTGTACGCAACCATTGGTTAGTAAAGCATAAGCAAAATTGTACTAAGAAAACAATGGAAAGATGAAAAATTTGATCCATACTTCTCACTTTAGCTGTTATTTTCTTAGTCTGCATTCGCATTTCCTTCTCCATACTAATATCTAGTTTGCTTATTTATAAACTTAGAAAAGATACTTCAAGTTTAAGATCCTCCCCTTGAAGCTTAGGTATAGTGAGTGGATTGATGTTTCAATAAAGCAATTTTCAGCTTCATTTTGACAAATTACATATATCTACTATAATCAAACATACTTTACAACAAAGCAATAAACTGGGAGGAAGATAATTGGAAACTATTTAAGTCAATTAAGTTGACTATGTATAATTATTATCTTATAGGAAGCCAAAGGGGGGTAAGACAGAACATCTAGATTTTCTAGTGTTGGTCATTTTGTATTGTATAAAATGACACATTAAATTCACCAAAAAAACAAAAAAACAAGCACTGGATTTTGAATACCAAATTCAGATCTGCTAATTATGAACCAAAAAGAATAAGCAAGTGAAAAGTGTAAACCATTATGAGTAATCTATATTTGAAGACTTCCTGAATATTTGCTGGATATAGCATAGCATTGTGGATATGTACGCAATTTCTTTGAATGAACAAGACATAGATGATGGTCTTGTCCCAATTCCAAGCCAAATTTAAAGGTTCATTGGATGCAGCGGCATAGATATGGGTGGTACCATGGCACCTTTTCTTTTTTCCCACCTAAGGTCTTGTATAGACATTGCATTAACCTCTAAATGTCACTGAAAAATCATACGCGTTTCTAATTCAATGTCGGGTTTAGCTTTTAGGTAATTTGATCCATGGAAATTGTAATGTGCTGCTAAATAGAAGTTAAGTTGTCAGCAACCTAAATAGGTGAAGAATGCAATATTACCGTAATCTGCACTATTTTTTATGTTTATCTAAGGATTGCAACACTGCCTAATGCTGCTGCTTTTCAAATTTTTTTATTTGCCCTTGTCTCTTTCGCCTAATGGCACCACCTTTCAATTTTTTTTATTTGTCTTCGGCTCTTTTTCTCATCAGAGTTACAATCAATCTTTCATCTTTTCTCCCTTAAAATCTGCATTTTGTCGGCTTGTTTCTTTGCAAATTACTGCCATCACATTCTTCAGTCTTGTATCGTTTCAGATTTATCTTAAATCAATAAGAGATAGACTTTAAAGATTAGATTGCTGTGAAATCCTTCTAATTTGATTTAAATTTAACCAAATCTTATTTTCATTATATTCGAATGCTGCGTTCGCCCTTTTCTTGAGTACTTAAGCTTTGAAATCCTTTGCTTTTTCGTATAGCTAGGCCTAAAGTTCTTAATCCACACTACCTAAGTCAAAAAGCCTCAAATTGCACAATTTTCAGCCCTAGAAATTGAAATAACAAACGAACATGATAGTTGCACAAGCCATCATCAACACTAAAAGTTCAACATTCCATATTAGCATTTCTACAAACACATGGTAGGCATATTGGAGACTTTTAAAGAGAAAATTAATAGTGCCATTTCTACAAACACATGGTAGGCATATTGAAGACTTCTAAGAAGAAAATTGAAATTTTTCCAAATGAATCGTTCCTTTTCAAATGAAATATGTAATCAATAGATTCACATGAACAATTTCATCAAGTTCAACTATTTTACTCTAGTGGAAAAGTGGAAATGAAATTTACCGAATGGGAGGCAACTTTGCCAACGCCAGATTCTGACATCTCAAGAGATTACCAACAGCAGGCAGTCGGAAAACTTAATCCCTCCCCATCGGTACTCGCCGTCGACAACATTGGAGGGCAGCTAAGGGTGAGAAATTAAGGAAATAACAGTGGTAGAGAAAGATAAAAAAAAATAGGTTTGGGGCGAAACATGTAAGAAAGCAGAGATCAGGAAGAGGCAAAGGCAATGGGTTTCAATTGAAATTGGAGGAGGCCAGGGAGAGGGAGACTCTATCGGTAATGTAATGTTTTTTTTTTTTTTTTGATTAGGAAATAATTCGAGACCGGACAGGCCCGGACCTCGAGAGGCCGACAAAGTCGGCAGACGGCAAGCCGTCTAAACATACAATTGAGCAAAAAAATACAACATGGAAACAAAATACAGTTACCTAATACAACAAAAGAACTACACAAAATAAACCCGAAAAACCCCAGACCCTAAGCACACCAGCGGACACAGCAGCGAGAAGAGGGAGACCCGACATGGAGAAGTGGATAGCGAGCGCATGGGACAGCATAGCTGACACGATGTCTCACCGCCGAAAAGACGGAAAGCAGAAATCCACGAAGGGTAATGTAATGTTATGTGTTTACTTTCCTAAGCTTTTTCTTTGGCATGTAATATTGTTTTATATGTATGCTTGGACATGTATGTGTGTATGATGATTATAGAGGTATTTTATAGTATATGTTATACATATATGTTGCACTATAGAGTATGTCTCGTCTGAGTGGTATTGAGCCTATTCAGGCTTGATCCTCTAACGAGACCATACTATAGCGGAGTTAACATATATGCATACAAACTATACTATATATATATATCTTGTAAAAGGTATGATGGGAAGAATGTAACATAACCTGGTATTGGGCTTTAGCCCATTACTTGGTCCAGAGATCTCGAAGCCCGGATGAGCTGGTAGCCCAGCCCAGTGACGCGGAGCTGAAATCCTACCTCTTAAGTTGAAGCGCTGCGTTTTGGTGATGGGCGCTTGACCTAGCTATAAAGCTTCGCTTCCTGTCTTCGGGTTGAGATACTTCAGCTTCTGTCTTTCTCTCTCCTCACAAACGCTCTCTTTCTCCAATTAGGGTTTCTAGGGTTTGGAGCTTTCTCTCCTTCTCTTGTCGTCGGTTTCTGAGCGCTCGGAGAAGAAAGGTTGCTGTTGGCTTCTCTGGAAGGTGGATCGAGCTCCGGCGTCCTCCTAGGTGGCTGCTCTCCTCGTCTTCTGAGATCTCGGGTTCTAGAGATCGATTTCTTCATCGATCTTCTGGTTTTATCCCATACAGGGGGATTTCTTCTTCTTCCTTGTACCTCTGATTCACATGCAGGTTAGTTTAGGGTTGCTTGCTTTCATTGCTTGTATCATCCCTTGTACGAACTCTCTTATGGTGGATTCGGCCAACTCTTGAGGCCCCGTGGATGTAGGTATTATACCGAACCACGTAAAATCGCTTGTGTGTTCTATTGCATGTGATTCTTGCTTGATCTTTCATTTATCGTTTTAGATCTAATTCGCTTCCGCTATCCAAAATCGATTTCTAGACGAATCTAGGTTTTACAACGTGGTATCAGAAAGGGAGAGAGAGAGTCGAACAACGGTAGAGACTTGCAGACAGCCACACCGTATTGGTGAACTTTTATGGGGTTCACAGTGACATGTGGAAAATAATTGTTTAAAAAAAACAGCTATGAACCTCTATCTCCGGATTCATCTGCAAGCAGGGGCGGAGCCAGGAATCTCGTATGGGGGGCTCAAAAAAATTTCACGAGGGGTGACCCAACTGGAGGAGCGAAGCCAACAGAACACTGGACGAGAAATGAAATTTATAAAAAACGAGGCCAATAGAAGGAGTTAAAAATGAAGGAGAAATGAAATTATAAAAAAAAAGAGGCCAACAGAAGGAGTTAAAAATGAAGGAGAAATGAAATTAAAAAAAAAAGAGGCCAACAAGAGTTAACAAATGAAAGAAAAGTGGAGGACCACAAAAAAAAAAAAAATAAAAAATAAAAAATAAAAAAAAATCCTTGCGCTGCAAGTATGAGAAAAAAAAAAAATAATTCTTACCCTTTTACTTCGGTTGTTTCGGGCTTGGCTTGGGCCCCAAGGTGACCCGGGTTTGGATTCAGTCCGCTTTCGTTTTCCTTGGGGCCGTTGCCTTGCTTCCGAGGTCAGCCCGCTAAAATTATATAAATAAATAATATAATCGTTACATATAAAATAAATCTTTCCGGAATCTTCCCGCGCTCTTCGCTTTCTTTGCGGTTGTGCTTCATATCCTCTTGAGGTTTGATGTCCGTCTATTGGTTCGTGGTTAGTTTCGGTGGAGGAGCAGTTCTGCGGCCCTGGTTGATCGACGTGATCGTGTTGGCGGTGTTTGTGGTCTCCGAAGATCCCTCATTTAGGTGGGGGGAACGTCGTGTGATCCACACTTCCCCAGGAGTCGTCTTTGCCTTACGAGGATTTCTGCTTTCCGTCTTTCCGGCGGCGAGACATCGTGTCAGCTAGTGTTGTCCCATGCGCTCGCTATCCACTTCTCCGCGACGGCTTCCTTCCTCTCGATGTGGTGTCCGCTAGTTTGCTTAGGTCTTGGGTTTTTTCCGGGTTTATTTGGGTGCTCTTTTGTTGTATTTTATGTTATATTTTCTATTTCGTTGTTGTATGTTTAGACGGCTTACCGTCTGCCGACTTTGTCGGCCTCTCGAGGTCCGGGCATGTCAGGCCTCGAATTATTTCCTTATCAAAAAAAAAAAAAAAAAAAAGAAAAGTGGAGGAGAAATGAAGTTTGAAAAAAAACGAGGCCAACCGGAGTTAAAAAAAAAAAGTGATTTATGAGAGAGGAGGGAATAGGGGTGGAATTGGTACATTACCAATTTATTTCATCGTTTACCATGTACCAACCAATTTGAATTGGTAATTATAAAACTCCTATTATTACCAACCACCGAAAGGTTGTACCAATTTAATTGGTTACTAATTAAGTTGGTTGGTACATGTTGGTAATGGCAATTTACCATGTTTTGTGTGTTGAGAAAAAAAAACAAACAAATACAATACAACTTAATTAAAATTTAAAATTTATTGCAACACTTAGGTTTTCCTCTAAACCGATAATATTTAAACACTAAAGTAACATAAAACTTATAAGTGATTACAACGTATTTAAGCACTAAAGAAACCTAAAATACTAATATGCTTGACAATATTAAAGATGTCCGCATGAGAACTTCCTACGAACGCTTAGATTTTCGTCCGAACTAAGGTCGAGTTAGTATTTCTCATTTGATTAAAAACATTTTATGCAAAACAAATATAAAAGAATTAAAAAATAAATTTAAAAATGTGTATAAAAAAACTAAATATATATTGGTAGAAATTGGTTGGTATTACCGTTACTAACCAATTTCAAATCGGTTGGTAATGGTAATACCAACTTTTTAGTTTTCATTATCGTTACCGTACCAAGTTTCGGTACTTGGTTCGGTATAACGAACCAATTATATTGCTAACCAATTATGTTGGTTACCAATTTAATTGGTTCGATTGGTACGTGTTGGTTTGGTTTGTCGTGCTACGTTTTCCCCAGCCCTAGGAGGGAAGCGTGAATAGAACCCTGATTTTAAGTGTCCCCTTCCCAACCTTCTACCAGTTGTGCTACAATATATTCTTGTCTAGTTTAAGCCTCTTGTAGGGTTTCTAGGGTTTGGAGCTTTCTCTCATTCTCTTGCCGTCGGTTCTTGAGCACTCAGAGAAGAAAGGTTGCTGGTGGCTTCTCTGGAAGGTGGATCGAGCTCCGGCGTCCTCCTGGGTGGCCGCTCTCCTCGTCTTCTGAGATCTCGGGTTCTAGAGATCGATTTCTTCATCGATCTTCTGGTTTTATCCCATACGGGGGGATTTCTTCTTCTTCCTTGTACCTCTGATTCACATGCATGTTAGTTTAGGGTTGCTTGCTTTCATTGCTTGTATCATCCCTTGTACGAACTCTCTTATAGTGGATTCGGCCAACTCTTGAGGCCCCGTGGATGTAGGTATTATACCGAACCACGTAAAATCGCTTGTGTGTTCTATTGCATGTGATTCTTGCTTGATCTTTCGTTTATCGTTTTAGATCTAATTCGCTTCCGCTATCCAAAACCGATTTCTAGACGAATCTAGGTTTTACAACGTGGTATTAGAGTTTGGTTGTCCTGATCTTGATTTCCTGGCTCATTATTGAGTTCTAGGGATGGGGATTGGACGTAGGGCCCGGGCGGACCTAAAAGGCGACATCGCGGGTGCCGCACCCCCCCTACGTGACGTACCACACCCTTGTTTGCTAGATCTAGGTCCTCTGTGCTTGGATCTTGTGCTTTGAGTGCTTCTGATCTTCAAGTTTTCTTGTTTTGTGCTTGGCTTGATAGGATCTGTAGTTGCACTGTTAGATTCATACTATCTTGAATCGCTTTTGTGCTCTTTAAGTCATTTACTAACTGTTTAGTTGTGTTACAGGTACAATAAAACAGCTATGGGTGATAAAGGCACTTACCTGAAGCCCTTCAATGGGCACACGGATTTTGCTATGTGGCAGCTGAAAATGAAGGCAATTTTCATCAAGGAAAACTGTTGGATTGCTGTAACCAACAAGTTTCCAGAGGGGTCAACTAAAGAAAAAATCTTTGAAACTGATCAACAGGCTCACAGTAAAGTTATGCTTCGCTTAAGTGACGAAGTTGCTAGACAGGTATTGAATTTTGACACTGCTGATAAGCTTTGGGAAGGTCTAGAAGGTTTGTACTTGGTAAAATCTCTCCCTTCTCGTGTTAATTTGTTTAATAAGCTGTTTAATTTCAAGATGGATGTTTCCTGCCCCTTGTCTGGTAATCTTGATAAATTTCTCACTATTCTTCAAGATTTGCAAAGATGTGGTGATAAAGTTGAGGAAACTCAGCAATGTGTTTTGTTGTTAAATTCTTTGCCTGCTCAATTTGATACTTTTAAAGATGTTGTGCAATACAGTACTGATAAACTGGAAAAGAAAGTTATTCTTGAGTCCATTATTCAGAAAAATGATGCTTTAAAGGTCTTTAAAAACAAGTATGAGCTTAAAAATGACCATAAACCTGACAATAAGAATGAAGTGCTTGTTGCTAGAGGTAGGTTTAAAGGCAATAAGAATAATAACAACAATAACAACAATAAACCACCTCAGAAAGAGTTCCAGTAAAACTGAAAATCATCAAAGTGGTAAACCTGATAAATCTCACCTTATGTGTTCTTACTGCTCTAAATCTGGTCACATTGAGAAACACTGCTTTAAGAGGAAGAAAGATGAAAGGCTTGCTGGTAAAAAGCCTAATGTCTCTGCTGTGCTTGAATCTCATCCTTATTATACTCATGAAGTGCTTGCTTTGTTAAATTCTGGTGACTCTAATGCTTGGATTTTAGATTCTGGATGTACTATGCATGCTACCTTTCATAAGTCTTGGTTTTCTGACATTAAATGCTATGATGTTGGTATTGTCATGCTAGGTGATCATTCTGTGCTTAAAATAAAAGGTGTTGGTTCTGTTGCTTTAAGAATGTTTGACAATGTTGTTAGAGTTATAAAGGATGTTAAATGGGTGCCTGATTTAAGAAGAAACTTATTGTCTGAAAGTGCTTTTGAGGAATTAAAATATGATGTGTACAGTTCTGATGGTGTGAGGATTGTTACTAAGGATAGTAAACCTGTGATTAAATGCTTAAGAAAAGCTGGTTTATATGAACTGATTGCTACTCCTATTGTGAATTCCTCTGCTACTGCTTTTACTGCCATTGATAAGCCTATGTCTATGCATGATTCTATGTTATGGCATGTCAGGTTAGGTCATATTGGTAATAAAGGTCTTGAGAACTTGTATAAATCTTGTGTTATTCCTGCTAAACCATGTTCCATTGAATTATGTGAGAACTGTGTTTTAGGTAAGCATACTAGGAAAAGTTTTAAATCATCTGCATATGTTTCAACTGCTCCTTTGGATTATGTTCATTCTGATCTCTGGGGCCCTACCCAAATCTCTACTGTTGGTTTAAAAAGATACTTTATGTCCTTGATTGACCATTATAGTAGAAAAGTTTGGGTGTTTCTATTGAAAACTAAAGATGAAGCTTTTGAAACTTTTAAACATTGGAAATCTATGGTTGAAAAGGAAACTGGCTTATTTGTTAAGTGCTTAAAAACTGACAATGGTCTTGAGTTTTGTAATTCCTTGTTTGATGCTTATTGTAAACAAAATGGCATTAAAAGACACTTGACAATTCCTGGAACTCCCCAGCATAATGGTACTGCTGAGAGGATGAACAGGACTCTTCTTGAAAAGGCTAGATGCATGCTAATTTCCTCTGGTTTGAAGCATTCTTTGTGGGGTGAAGCTGTTATGACTGCTGCATATTTAATAAATAGAACCCCTTCTTCTGTGATTGATTTTAAGACTCCTTATGAACTGTGGTATAAAAGAAAGCATCACCTTGACCATCTTAAACCTTTTGGTTGTATTGTATATTCATACATTAATCAAGGTAAGTTGAATCCCAGGTCACAAAAGTGTGTCATATTGGGATATCCTCAAGGTGTTAAAGGCTATAAATTGTTACTTGTTCAACCTGGAGCTTATAAAACTATTGTGAGTAGGAATGTTATTTTTAATGAGAATGAATTTCACTTTAAAATGACTTCTGTTCCTACTGTACATGATACTAACTTGCAGGAACACAATGGTGATCAGTTCTATGTTCCTAAGAAAAATGAAACTGATTATGATGATGAGTTTGATACTGGTTATTCTCCCTCCCCTCCTCTTACTCTCTCTTCTGTTTTTACCCCTTCTGATTATGTGGTTGTGCAACCTCACCAATTGGGTGGGGAAGCTAATGAACCTGTTATTGAACCTGCTGTTTTGCCTTCCTCTTCTGTTTCTCCTATTTCTGTGGATGAGGATGTTATTGTTGAGTCTATGCCTGCTTCTAGTTCTGGTTCCTCTAGTTCTTCAGTTGCTGAAAGACACGATCTCACTGATTGACAGTTGACTAGGGATAGGATTCCTAGGACTGTCATTCCAAATAAAAGGTTCATAAATAACATTGTTGAGTTTGCTTGCCTTGTGTCTGATGTGGTTAAATCATTTACACCTGATACTTATGAACAGGCTTTAAAGTGTGCTCACTATAAGAATTGGAAAAAGGCTATGGATGAAGAGATTGAGTCTATGAGGGTTAACCAAACCTGGTCTTTAGTTGTTAAACTTGAAAATGCAAGACTTATTGATTGCAAATGGATTTTTAAACTAAAAGATGGTGTGTCTAAAACTGATCCACCTAGATATAAAGCCAGACTTGTTGCTAAAGGATTCACCCAAAGAGAGGGTGAAGACTATAATGAAATATTTGCTCATGTGGTTAAGTATAAGACTCTTAGACTCTTACTTGCTATGACTGTTGTGCATGATTTTGAACTTGAGCAAATGGATGTTAAAACTGCTTTCTTGCATGGTGATTTGGATGAAACTATATACATGAGACAGCCTAAAGGCTTTGTTGATTCTGTGCATCCTAACTATGCTTGCCTGCGGAATAAGTCTATCTATGGTCTTAAACAGTCTCCAAGACAGTGGAACATTAAGTTTGATAGATGTATGAGATTCAGTTTAGGGTTTAAAAGAAGTAAGTTTGATACATGCTTGTATTTTAAAGGTGTTAAAAGACATGGTCCTGCTGCTTATGTGCTTTTATATGTTGATGATATTCTGTTGATTTCTAAATCTAAAGATTGCATCTTAGACATTAAAAAGAACTTGCAGAAGCATTTTGACATGAAAGATTTGGGTGTTGCTAAGAAAATTTTAGGAATGTCCATTCTTAGAGATAGAAAGCATAAAAAATTATGGTTGCATCAATGTGATTACATTCATAAGGTGCTTGATAGATTTCATGTTTCTGGTGACAAAGTGAATAACATTCCTTTAGGTCCTCATCTTGATTTGACTAAGTCTAAGGATGTTTTGTCTGCTATTGAGATGAAAAATATGAAGTCTATACCATATGATGCTGCTGTTGGGTCTGTTATGTACTCTATGATCTGTACTAGACCTGATCTGGCATTTGCTATCAGTACTCTAAGTAGATTTATGTCTAATCCTTCTGAGAAGCACTGATTATCCATGAAATACTTGTTGAAATACTTGATTGGCTCTGTTAATCTGTCATTGTTATATTCTGAGCATACTTCTGCATCTGAATTACATGGCTTTGTTGATGCTGATTATGCTAGTACCAAGGACACTAGGAAATCTATTACTTCCTATGTTTATACATGGGCAGGTAATTGTATTTCCTGGAAGTCCCAACAACAGCCTATAGTTGCATTATCTTCCACTGAAGCAGAATACATTGCTGCTACAGAAGCCTGTAAAGAGGCTATCTGGCTGCAGGGCATTTTGAAAGAAGTGGAATTAAAGCATTATACATATGTGCTGCAAATAGATAGACAAAGTGCACTATATTTGTGTAGAGATCCGATGTACCATGAGTGTACTAAACATATTGATGTTAGATATCATTTCATTCGTGAAAAAGTTGAAGATAACATCATTCATGTTAAGAAAATTGATGGTAGAATTAATCCGGCAGATTTTGGCACTAAAATTGTCCCTCATGATAAATTTCTGTTTTGCAGGAACTTCCTCCACTTGGAGGAACTTGAGTGATCTCTGTGTGTGATGTATGCTTGGGCTGAGGACGGACCTGGCCGTGAAGAATCCACTTACATGTTGAGTCTGAGTCTGCCCAGTGCAAGACTTAGAAAAGTAGAGGGGTGTTTGTAATGTTATGTGTTTACTTTCCTAAGCTTTTTCTTTGGAATGTAATATTGTTTTATATGTATGCTTGGACATGTATGTGTGTATGATGATTATACATGTATTTTATAGTATATGTTATACATATATGTTGCACTATAGAGTGTGTCTCGACTGAGTGGTATTGAGCCATTTTAGGCTTGATCCTCAAACGAGACAATACTATAGCGGAGTTAACATATATGCATACAAACTATACTATACTATATATATATATATATATATATATATATATATATATATATATATATATATATATATATATATATATATATATATATATATATATATATATATATTGTATAAGGTATGATGGGAAGAATGTAACATAACCTAGTATTGGGCTTTAGCCCATTACTTGGCCCAGAGATCTCGAAGCCCGGATGAGTCCCAGCCCAGTGACGCGGAGCTGAAACCCTACCTCTTAAGTTGAAGCGCTGCGTTTTGGTGATGGGCGCTTAACCTAGCTATAAAGCTTCGCTTCCTGGCTTCGGGTTGAGATACTTCAGCTTCTGTCTTTCTCTCTCCTCACAAACGCTCTCTTTCTCCAATTAGGGTTTCTAGGGTTTGGAGCTTTCTCTCCTTCTCTTGCCGTCGGTTCTTGAGCGCTCGGAGAAGAAAGGTTGCTGGGGGCTTCTCTGGAAGGTGGATCGAGCTCCGGCGTCCTCCTGGGTGGCCGCTCTCCTCGTCTTCTGAGATCTCGGGTTCTGGAGATCGATTTCTTCATCGATCTTCTGGTTTTATCCCATACAGGGGGATTTCTTCTTCTTCTTCTTCCTTGTACCTCTGATTCACATGCATGTTAGTTTAGGGTTGCTTGCTTTCATTGCTTGTAACATCCCTTGTACGAACTCTCTTATAGTGGATTCGGCCAACTCTTGAGGCCCCGTGGATGTAGGTATTATACCGAACCACGTAAAATCGCGTGTGTGTTCTATTACATGTGATTCTTGCTTGATCTTTCCTTTATCGTTTTAGAGGGGTGACCCAACTGGAGGAGTGAAGCCAACATAACACTGGACGAGAAATGAAATTTATAAAAAACGAGGCCAATAGAAGGAGTTAAAAATGGAGGAGAAATGAAATTAAAAAAAAAAAGAGGCCAACAGATGGAGTTAAAAATGAAGGAGAAATGAAATTTAAAAAAAAAGAGGCCAACAGAAGTTAACAAATGAAAAAAAAAGTGAATAATGAGAGAGGAGGGAATAGGGGTAGAATTGGTACATTACCAATTTATTTCATCGTTTACCATGTACCAACCAATTTGAATTGGTAATTATAAAACTCCTACTATTACCAACCACCGAAAGGTTGTACCAATTTAATTGGTTACTAATTAAGTTGGTTGGTACAAGTTGGTAATGGTAATTTACCATGTTTTGTGTGTTGAGAAAAAAAAAACAAACAAATACAATACAACTTAATTAAAATTTAAAATTTATTGCAACACTTAGGTTTTCCTCTAAACCGACAATATTTAAACACTAAAGTAACATAAAACTTATAAGTGATTACAACGTATTTAAGCACTAAAGAAACCTAAAATACTAATAGGCTTGACAATATTAAAGATGTCCGCATGAGAACTTCCTACGAACGCTTAGATTTTCGTCCGAACTAAGGTCGAGTTAGTATTTCTCCTTTGATTAAAAACATTTTATGCAAAACAAATATAAAAGAATTAAAAAATAAATTTAAAAATGTGTATAAAAAAACTAAATATATATTGGTAGAAATTGGTTGGTATTACCGTTACTAACCAATTTCAAATCGGTTGGTAATGGTAATACCAACTTTTTAGTTTTCATTATCGTTACCGTACCAAGTTTCGGTACTTGGTTCGGTATAACGAACCAATTATATTGCTAACCAATTATGTTGGTTACCAATTTAATTGGTTCGGTTGGTACGTGTTGGTTTGGTTTGTCGTGCTACGTTTTCCCCAGCCCTAGGAGGGAAGCGTGAATAGAACCCTGATTTTAAGTGTCTCCTTCCCAACCTTCTACCAGTTGTGCTACAATATATTCTTGTCTAGTTAAAGCCTCTTTTAGTATATACAGTTTACATATATATATATATATATATATATATATATATATATATATATATATATATATATATAAATTTTTTTTTTGTATTTTTCCAGGGGCTCGAGTCACTGCAAGTCCCCCTCCCTCCGCCCCTGTCTGCAAGTATCTTTGAAAAGTGGATTCATGAAGTAGCACAAATGCCGAGCCGCGCGTAAGCGTTTGTGCGTCTGTCAACTTTACGGAAAACAGCGTCGTTTACAAGGATGATGGGGCAAAGCTCATCGTTTTACACTTTCAGAAGTGGGAACAAATAATTTTCTGTAAATTGAAGAACCCCACTCTGGCAACGTGGCTTGTAATTTTTTTGAAAAGGCATTTTTTTAACGCGTTCCCTATATACACCGCAAATGACACGTCGAATTGGACGTTGTAGCAACGTTGGATTAGACGTTGCCAAAACGTCCAATTTGACGTTTCATTTGTTAGGGGAAATTGCCCAAGTGAAGAGGATCCGACGTTGTAACAACGTTGGATCGGACGTTGTTGCAACGTTGGATCGGACGTTGTTGCAACGTTGGATCGGAAGTTGCACCTTGGATCCCAACGGGCTCTGTCGGGCTTAGCAACGTTTATTGGGACGTTGCTACAACGTTAAATTTAACGTTTCTGCTACCTCCAAATCCCAGAGGCAAACTAGGGGCGGGCTTAGAAACGTTTATTTGGACGTTGTAACAACGCCGAATCCGACGTTGTCACAACGTCAGAGTTGACGTTGTGACTACTTCCAAGTAACCAACCACTCCTATAAAAGGGAATGAGGACCTTGAATAACTCAACACAACAATTCCACATTCTCATTCCTTCCACATTTTCAATCCCTCCATGGAGCCGGTTACATCTGGAGTAGTAGGCTCCACGAGAAGAATTGATTATGCAATCGAAAGGGTTCGGTACCCAATGACCCCGGAGGAGTCCAAATGTGCTTGCAACAGTCCAGAATACAGAGGCATGCATCCATGCGCGCTGTTTCAGGTCGTTTGTGAAAAAGAGAATCAAATTTCTGCACCCTTGCGGCTCGGGTGTCTGGAGTGCAATGATTTTCATCCGGGCATTCGTGGAGCCTCCGAGTGGAAGGTTGGAGATCTTCTGCTTCAACATATCCGGTCATTCTTCGCCGATGTAAACAGATGTGACCACGTTGACGTGGCTCAAACGGCAGGGATACTTGTGAGGGGAGCAAATAAAGAGGTTGGAACCTTTCCATTCAATGAGTTAAAGATTAAAATAATTCCAAAGACAAACTAAGAATAGCATGGTCGATATGAAGAAAAAATTATGTTGTTATTGATGTTGTATTTGTTAGTTGTGGTAATGCCTCGAAGTATGTAATTTGTTAGTTTTAGTAATGCCTTGATGTATGTAATTTTTTAGTTTTAGTAATGCCTCAATGTGAAATCTGATCGTTATCTATGAAGTGAAGCGTTTGCATGTGATTGTTTGTTGTTGTGATCGGGTAGAAACCGTCAAAAATAATAATGCAAACAATACGAAATACACAAATATAGCATACCGACAAAATACGAAATGTATGTCATAAACAAAGGGACTATAATGTATCTACTGCAAAGATCGAATGTAGCCCATGAAATACTCATACATCTGGTCTAGCTGGGGATGCCCGACCAATGCATGAATGGCATGGGTCATCTCGTCGACCCGGGCCTAGCGAGCAGCAGTCTCAGCATCAACCTCATCCCCATCCTCATCTGGTCCGGTGTCGTCGTCTGGGTGGGTAGGTGCACCCGGAGGAACACCAGGTAGTACCACTGTCGTGGGCAACACATGACCTCGACTCTGCGACTGGAACCAAGTGAGGTAGTCAGCTGTGACGCCTCCCTGACAGCTCTGGATCGTCCTCCTGTGACCGGTGACAGGGTAGAATCTCTCATCGTCCTGATCTGGCCAACGGTGGTGCTGCATGTCGAACGTCACGATGTAACGCCTCTGTAGGCGAAACGGGCGCTGCATGAAGGACGGAGGGATGACGGCCAATGGCTGCTCCTGTACGCGACCGAACTGTCGGAGCACCCTGCCTGGCATGTACGGCTCAATGTAGGTACAGTAACATAAAATACATAAATGAAACGATAATACATAATTAATTATGAAAATTATAATACATATTGTACATACGCCGGTCTCCAGGCATCTCTACCTCCCAAAAACCCTTCCGGCATAGTCAAATATGAAAACGATAATACATATATTACATACCCCGATCTCCGGTCATCCCCCCCCCCCTTCCTTTGAAAATACATATATTACATACATTACATACGATAAGTCTACAACTACGGGGTGCTAACGGTACTGGGTGTACAACTACCAACGGACTCATCTAGACTGGTAGAGATGTCGATTTGTACGTCGATGAACGCGTACGATCGCAACCTATCGTTTCCCAGACCCACCACCCTCTCAAGTATCTACGCTGTAACTTCACGGATACAATCCCGACATACATCGGCGTAGAACCTGTATAGCATTTCTGTAATGACTCTTCCCATGTCGGATAGGTAGGCCTCTCGGTCGTTTCTATAAATCTCCGAGTCGTTGTGGCACCCGAATTCCCCCGGCACCGATCTCCTTGAGCCACTCTGACATGCGATGCGGAAAAGGCAGCATGGGAATGCCCCCTTGTACGTCCTGTGTTGGCAGTTGCAGTCGCTAGCATCAGGTGGATAACGGTATTTCGTCCCTCTAATCTGATAGCTAATCCCCTCAGACGTTTCTGCGTCTTTTGTGAAGTGCGTGGGGAGTCTATGATTGGGGGCCGACATTAGGTAGTAATTGGGTGGAAGGGTTTGTGGTGGATGGAAGGGTTTGTGGTGGGTTTTATAGGCACTTCAGTTTACAACGTCCGATATAACGTTGCATGGGGTTTTGCAACGTTGGATTCGACGTTGCATAGAGGAACCCTAGGGGTGGGGTTTAGCAACGTTGAATTAAACGTTGCATAGGGTTTAAAACATTTGATTAAACTTTGTATGGGGTTAGCAACGTTGGATTTAACGTTGCATAGGGCTACCCAGACACGTAGGGTTGGAAGGGTTGATAGCAACGCTGGATTAAACGTTGCTTGGGTATATCAACGTTGTTTCCGACGTTGCAGGTTGACCTTATTATTTTGTCGATGTCGAGTTAATTAAACCGGTATCCAGTGATTTTGAAAGTGAATATGAACATATAGAGTTAATATTTCGATCTTCTTAGTAGGTTCCATTCAAGCGAAAATGAAAAGGATCCATATGTTAATGTTTCGATCTTATTAGTATTCTATTCAAGCGAATATGAAAATGATTCAAATGTTAATGTTTCGAATTTTAATATCAAGGAGAGTACATAGAGTTCACATCGAATGCGCATTACCAAATATATAACTTATATAATACATATAAAGTTGCTCCACGAACGTTGAATACACAAAATCAATTGGATTAACTATCATTAATTACCCCACTTAACATTATACTATACTTTTTCCCCTTTTTGCAGATATGGTTACATCCCAATGCCTCTTTACCTCCTCCAACGCATGAATGGACGACATACCATCACCCGAGCGTCAACGGATGGGATACTCCCTTCCAAGACCAATTTGATAGATTTAGAGCATTGCGGATTCAGGAAGGTCGCCCTCTACACCATGTTTAGGAGTCATGAAAGTTGGAATTATCCGTGTCGTATTTTTTTGTTTTCTTATCTATGAAGTTCAGAGTTGAAAGTTGAATGTTTGTTGTTATGAAGACATAGAAACAATATAAAAAAGCAATCATTCAACCAAAACAAACATCTCTTGGCCCCATATCTAAAATTACAAACGGGTTTTAATGTTACATTTCAACAAGGGTTGTTGTATTAAACGGAACAACTACCGACCGACTCTTCAGGAATGTTTGGGTATATACTTATCTGCACCTGCTGGAACGCATATGTCGTCATCAGATCTTGGGCAGGGCGCACTACTGTATCAACTGCATACTCTGCTACTCTGCAACAGCGCGACGAAGACATGTCGTCGTACAAAACGACCAGGATATCCGTTATCTGCTCAATCATCCGTGTATAGTACGATGCAGGGTCGTCGTCACAATCTTGACACCCGAACTGCAACTGTGTTGACATCTCCAGGATACGGTAAACCTCCACAGAAAGTAGATTGCATCGAAAATAATGTGTATAGTTCATATGCTTGCAGTTGCAAGCATCCTCCTTAGGCGGACGAGGGTGTCTCCCCACTTCAACAATGAAACGGGTTCCATCATTGAACTTGGCATATTTGACAAAGGAATTTGGGCTTCATGCCATTACGTGTGTTTCGTGTATGCCAATAACGCAAAATGTTGATGTATTTATAGATGGCCTAATTAGCAACGTCCAATTAAACGTTGTTATGAGAGTTCACATAACACAATGTTTAATATGACGTTGTAACAATGATGTCCATGTTTTATGCCATGTTTTATATCTACTGTTATATCGATTTCTGCATGCATTTCATGCATTTGGGCTAAAATAATACAGAATCTGTGTAAGTTATGTTTATTTGCAATATATGGAGGTCTACATAAGTTTTTGTTATATCTGGCAGAAATCGGACGCACTTTGGAGCTTAAAGGAACCTCATGGAGAAGCTAAGAATGGTACAGCTAGAGAAGAGGCCATTTTTCACCATTCTTCGTTCTGAATCAAGCTTTGATGTCTTCATAAGAGTTGTAGCCCTCGAAAAGAGCTTTCCAACGCATGGTCATATGCGTCAATTCAACGAACGAGGACTTGGGAAAGTGCGTTTTAAGAACGGAGCAGAAAGCTGAGAAAACCTTACTCGAGATCGAGTACACTCTACCTGAGATCGACCAAAAGTGTCCGAGGAGAGCCTGGTCGAGGAAGAGCTGATTGAGAAGACGAAGACGAGGACATGCCGGGTTACACTCTACTCGAGATCGAGTAAGACCTACTCGAGATCGAGGAGCCCGGAAGCCGTGTCCGAGCATGTCGAGCAGAATCACCCGAGAAGACCTAGTCGACAAGGCCAGTCTAGTCGAGATCGACAAGGGGTACTCGAGATCGACTAGACCCGTGAGCCAAGTCCGAGCCACATCGAGCACCAGTTAGCCGAGACGCCGAGCCAAGCCCAGTCGACAACAATCCTACTCGAGATCGACAAGACCTTTGTCGAGATCGACGACGGTTCCAGAATCCGCATTACTCGGTTTGACGAATCCTACTCGGTTTGGGATTGCTTGTGCCCGAAGATTGCCGATTCTATCCGAAATTATCAAGATACATCATGAAGGAGAGGATCTATCCACTTTAAGACTTTTAGATATATTTCCTTATTTTGGATTTAATTCCTTTGTTGCTTTTATTTATCATTATGCTTTTAGATATAGTTTTAGATATAGATAAAGATTTCTATCCTTGAGTAGCAAGGTTTAGAGGGCTATAAATAAAGCCCATGGGGCTGATTTTAGAGGCATTCAATTCCAGTTAGAGAAGTAGTTCACAGAGACGGTTTAGAGAGTTCAGAGGTTTTAGGGTTTTGGCGTTCAACGAGAGTTGGATCGCCGGGATTGTAAAGTCTTTGAATTTAGTTTAATGAAAGTTTCTTTTCATCATTCAATGTCTGAGGTTGCGATGAAGCGCGAGTAGTCCACCCACTTCTAGGGTTGGCGCGAGCCCGGCGATAGCCATGCGTGTTTGAGGTAAAAGATCCGACTTTTATCATGTTTTGAGCATCTACTACTTGTTTATGTGTTTATTACCCATCTAATGGAGATCCATGTTAACAACTTGGATTGTAAACATAAAATCGGTAGATACAATTAGGGTTTCTTGAAAGAGTCGTCTAATTGTTGGAAAAGGCGAAAGCTTGTCCTTGATGCAATTCACATGATTATCTGTTTATCTCTGCCTTATGCATGCTTGGTTATCGTTGTTGCAAACCCCAATCTTGGGAGCCTTTTACATTAAGTTTACTTCGAAGTCCCAAAGCATTTGCCTTTACTTTATTTCTTTGTTTCGTTTTATTCTCTGTCTACTCGATCTCGACCAAGCCTGGTCGATCTCGAGTTATTGATTCTCGATCTAGCATCGCTGTAGCTTAATTGTGTAGGTACTCGACAAGACAAGCCGAAGTCGACGAGGACTCTACTCGATATCGAGTAGCCCCTAGTCGATATCGACTACACCCGGTGCTTGCTGCTGCGCTGTGTTCGACTGTCCGATCTTCTGTCGACTACCCTAGTCGAGATCGAGGACCCTATTGTCGACTTCTGATCGTGAGATTTCTCCGCTGCCTAGGATCCGCTGACACGCTTCCTCGTGGATCGATCCTGACTTTCCGCTGCTGCATCAGGAGGAGGTCTTGTAATTATTTGCAAGGGACGGAATCTGGTTTGCTGTGATTTATTTCTATTTTATTATTGCAAGTCTCGATTTCCTCCTAACAAAAAATTGGCGCCGTTGCCGGGGAAGCTATCATTCGCGCCTTAGGTAGTTAAATCTCACATCTACTTTGAGTTACTATACAGGTGTATGCGCCGTTCTGGTTTACCACCTGAGTTTGACAACTTAGACGAACCGGAGCGTTACCTACACATCCACTCTAAACTCAAAAGGATCATGGCGGCCGCTGAAACACAAGAACAACTGATTGCAAGGCTTACAAGAGAGCTAGCCGCAAAGGATACCACTATCGCCAATGAAAGAGCAGCGAGGGAACAAGAAGCTGAGCGCGCAAGGCAAGCAGAAGCTGAGCTTGCCCAATATCGAACCACTGCTGAGGATTATATGCATCCAACTCTCGTCGTGCCTGAATCGGCGATTCTAATCCCTGATAACTCTTTTGAAATTCGCACTCAGTTTCTGATAGAGCTTAAAAACAATGCTTTTTATGGCAAATTTAATGAGTGTCCTCTTGAACATATTACTAATTTTCATGACATGTGCCGTACTTTTGCTGAAGGTACAACTCTGGAATATGTCAAGATGAAAGCTTTTCGCTGGTCTTTCGTTGTACCTGCACTGAAGTGGCTCGAAGGGCTGAAGCCGAGATCTCTCACAACATGGGCCCAAGTAGAGCAAGAGTTTCTGAACAAATACTTCCCACCCGCCAAAACAGCACTTCTCCGCCAGAAAATCACCGCCTTCAAACAGAAGCAAGGGGAACCGCTGGCAAAGGCATGGGAACGCTACAAAGAACAACTGCGATCTTGCCCTACTCATGGACAACCACCCTACGTCATTCAGGAGATCTTCTTCAACTCTCTTGATCAAGTCACTAAGGACAGAATCAACCATTATACTCGCTATGAGTATCCGACCATGCCACCAAGCGACGCATGGGGTGTGCTAGAAAAGCTCACTAACTACGACAACAAATATGGGGCTCCTACAAACTATGATGAGAACGCCTATGCCAGACCAGCCCCATCTATGCCACTCTATGAGCCAGCAAAGGAGATGGACCCAGATGTCAGGGAGCAGTTCTACAGAGACCAGAATCGCAAGCTCCTCAAGCAAGTCAAATATTTATCTGTCAATCAGCCTTGCATCGAATGCGGATCACAGCGGCACACCACTTCTGAGTGCCTACACACTGAGCAAGTCAGGATGGCAGAGACACATGAAGAGGCAGCCTACGCTGGGGTACCAATCGATACATGGGAGATCAAATGTTCTATCAACCACAGTGGAACCAAGGTCCTCCTAGGAATCCCCCACCTTATAGAGCTCTAGGACATCCAGAAAGGGATCAAAAGAAGGATGATCTGCAACTGATCCTTGAGGAGATGCGTCGGAATCAGGGCACCATCAATAACCAGTTCTAGAACATCACTACAAAATTTGGAGAACTGGACATCTGGAAAAGAGGAATAGAGACGCAGATGGGTCAAATCGCTGCACAGATCCCACGACCGTCCAGACAACTCCCTAGGCAAACAGAACCAAATCCTAAAGGGAAAACCGGACACGTCGCAGCTATCATACTCAGGAGTGGCCATCAATTACACGAGCCAGAGGTCGGGAAACAACAAAGCAAGGCATAGCAGCAACTCGAGACAGAGCAAAGCCAACTCGATCTCGAGGAGGGTGTACTCGATATCGACAAGCCGCTACTCGACACAGACCAGAAGTTGATCTCGGGCTCCGCTGCGCAGACCAGAACTCCAGGTCGACCACCCTACTCGATGTCGAGAAACCCGTGGTCGAGATCGAGGAGCAGCATCTGGCCGACGTCGACGACTCTACAGCACCTCCGACAGCTGATCTGGCTCCGAAACAGAAAAAGCCACTGCCTTTCCCTTCAAAAACACAGAAAGATCCCACTGTAGGTAGGTTTACCAGATTTGTTAATATGCTGCAAGAACTGAATGTTTCTATCCCTTTTACTGAAGCCCTGCAAGAGATGCCTGGATATGTCAAATTTCTGAAGGAAATCCTGAGCAAGAAGCGATCCATCTCAGAGATCGCATGCGAATGCAAAGTACTCCACTTCCCTGAAAAGAGACCTGACCCTGGTAAGTTTTCTGTTACTGTGGGTTTTGGACAAAACAAATACGAGTCTTTGTGTGATTTAGGAGCAAGTGTGAGCATCATGCCTTTATCAATCTGGAAGAAAGTAAAGATAGGATGCATAGAACCTGTGGATGCCAAACTATACATGGCAAACAATACAGTAGTCATCCCTACAGGTATAGTTGAGAACGTCCCTGTCCAGGTAGGTAAATTCTTTGTTCCAGCAGATTTCCTTATCATTGACTGTGCTGAAGATCCTACTAGCCCTATTATTCTTGGTAGACCATTTTTAGCTACTGTAGATGCCAAAATAAGTGTCAAGAATAGATCGCTCACCTTCACCATAGGCAATGAGGTTTTGGATTTCTCCTTTGGCCCTGAAAAAGAGGAAACTTCCTGGCTGGAGGTGAAAAGCATCAGCAACCACGGGACCGAGCAAACATCGGAGGAAGGAGCCAACACTGTACTTGAGATCGACAAAGTCAACTCGATCTCGACAAGGCCTCTACTCGATCTCGACAAGCCTTTGTCGATGTCGACTACCTCTGCTAAGCCACTAACTTGCCAAGAACCTAAGTATGGGGTCCCTGTACTCGAGGTCGACCAGCAGTACTCGATCTCGACTAGCCCCAAGCCCAAAGACTTCTGTTTTGGGTCCGAAAAGGTAAGTTCAGGTATGAAATCTACTCCCCCTCAGTCCATAAAGAAAATTATCAATGATTTAAGGGGAGATAAGACACCATGGCGAGAAAATCTGCGAAAACTAAGAGCTGGAAGGAAGAAGAAGAAAGAAAAAGGAGATGATGCAAGCAACCATCTGTCAGCTGAGTTTGCATACTACCATCAGGACCTAGATGATCCAGGAGAAGGGCCAAGCATGAGCGAGCCCCACAATAATGGTCCTTGAGCGCAAACGGAGAAGTCGGCCTAGCGACTCTAAAATCTAGAGCATGTATATAGAACTTTATGAATTTTGGGACTTTTTGAACTTTGTGGTTTTTGTTTTTTGTTTTGGTTTTATGTCTTTTAGAATAATTTATATGGATAGTCTTGTTTCTTGTGCAATCTAACACTTTTAGGTCGGCAAGCATATAAGGATCGCGAAAAGTGGAATAAAGAAGTCCCTGAAAACAGTCAGAATCGACGAAGGCCAAGTCGACTACGACAAAGAGGAGAAGCCCAGAAGTTACTCGACCTCGAGTAGACGTACTCGACATCTACAAGCCACCAGACGCTCCTCGACTTCAGATTCCACTGGACGCAGAAAAGCTACTCGAGATCGAGTAACATGTACTCGAGATCGACAAGCTTGTCTACTCGACCTGCACTGATCTACCCTCCTCGACGTATTATCCTGTGAGTTCCTTCCTTTACTCTTGTTTTTATTTGATTTTATACAGTGGGGACACTGTAAATTTTAAGTATGGGGTGGGGGAAGGGCTCATTATCATTTATCATATGTGTTAGTCGTGCTTTTGGTTTTACATGGTTAACTTTTAAATTTTTATGTTATGCATTCATGTTTAAATTTTATGCCTTTTAAATTTTTATGCCTTTTAAATCTTTCGTCATACTTTAGTTTTGATTTTTGTATAAAAAAAAATAGAAAATGTCAAAAAAAAAATAAAAAATATATGCATGTTTAAATTTTTGCATTGTTTTAGTTTTTATACCCTAACTTAGATGTCCTATGATGATAATAATTGACTTGATCATGTAAATCCTATGGCGTGTTTGGAAGGTTTAGCCTAAGTCCTCAAAATGGTTTTTATGTGGATTGTGAACTTGTGATGAAATTGAGCACATATGATCCTAAGCTAGAGGTTAAAATCCAACAAAAATTGTCCCAGTGAGAATTTTGGCCTTATAGGGAGAACATTAAAAATCCCTTTGCTTTCTTGAGTGTATTTACTCTTCCTATGCATCTCTAAATATTGTGATAGTTATTCAAAACCAATGCATTTATATGTTTATGTTGATGAGAATTAAATGATGGAGACACCTTTTAAGCCAATTTTATCCTCTCTTTACCTACCCTGCATTATCCCTGCTTGAAGCCAGAACATTAGCCTGAGACTTTTATTATAAACTCCACAAAATGATCCTTAGCCAAATTGAGCCTGACCCCCATTTGGAAATTAAGACTTAGAGTTGGTTGGAATGATGATTTGTGGAAAGAATGAGCTTATGTTGCATTTCAAGAAAGATCATGGAAATTATTGAGATATGGGTTGGTTGTACATTTTTTATCTTGCTAGACATATTATGTAAAAGGATTTTTGGCCCACATTATAAATGCACCACTAGTATTATTTTATTTATTTTCGTTTAAAAAAAAATCCGAAAAAAGAAAGAAAAAAAGTATATATATTTGTGAATAAAGTGCATGAGCCAAATTTACCTTATTTCTTTCATTATTTGCAAGATGCACACTTTGGAGAGGTTGAGAAAGGTTACATACTTTATTGAGATAAATTGGAGAGTTTGGCGAATGCATATGACTGAGAAGTTATGGTTTGGTTATGTTGGAGATTTAGGAGTCTTGATTCCCGAATTCTATTTAGCGCCACATGGCCAAATAATTCCATACCTTATTATTTCTTACCAAGCCCCATTACAACCCCGCCGAATGGAATCTTATTTGAAGACTTCTATTGAGCGAAGTCCTCCTGATAATTCTTGTTGCATTTTCATAATTGGTTGCGAAGTGGATTCATATTTAAATTGCAATGTTTATGAGATTGTATATGGAATTGAGTTAAGAGTTGATCTTCATAGCCTAAACACATTTGAGAGTTGAGTGTAAACACATTATTCCTGTGAGGTTGGATTTATATATTGCCTATGCCTATGGATCACTCATATATGTGTGATGACGTTAAATTCACTTGTCTTACATTGCTACTACTTGAGATGTTGCTTTTGACAAAAGGTGAAGACTTGAAGGATGTGTTGTAGGTCTTGGTTATTGTTTGGTTATTGCTTGAGGACAAGCAAGTCTAAGTATGGGGTGATTTGATGTCCATGTTTTATGCCATGTTTTATATCTACTGTTATATCGATTTCTACATGCATTTCATGCATTTGGGCTAAAATAATACAGAATCTGTGTAAGTTATGTTTATTTGCAATATATGGAGGTCTACATAAGTTTTTGTTATATCTGGCAGAAATCGGACGCACTTTGGAGCTTAAAGGAACCTCATGGAGAAGCTAAGAATGGTGCAGCTAGAGAAGAGGCCATTTTTCACCATTCTTCGTTCTGAATCAAGCTTTGATGTGTTCATAAGAGTTGTAGCCCTCGAAAAGAGCTTTCCAACGCATGGTCATATGCGTCAATCCAATGAACGAGGACTAGGGAAAGTGCGTTTTAAGAACGGAGCAGAAAGCTGAGAAAACCTTACTCGAGATCGAGTACACTCTACTCGAGATCGACCAAAAGTGTCCGAGGAGAGCCTGGTCGAGGAAGATCTGATCGAGAAGACGAAGACGAGGACATGCCGGGTTACACTCTACTCGAGATCGAGGAGCCCGGAAGCTGTGTCCGAGCATGTCGAGCAGAATCACCCGAGAAGACCTAGTCGACAAGGCCAGTCTAGTCGAGATCGACAAGGGGTACTCGAGATCGACTAGACCCGTGAGCCAAGTCCGAGCCACATCGAGCACCAGTTAGCCGAGACGCCGAGCCAAGCCCAGTCGACAACAATCCTACTCGAGATCGACAAGACCTTTGTCGAGATCGACGACGGTTCCAGAATCCGCATTACTCGGTTTGACGAATCCTACTCGGTTTGGGATTGCTTGTGCCCGAAGATTGCCGATTCTATCCGAAATTATCAAGATACATCATGAAGGAGAGGATCTATCCACTTTAAGACTTTTAGATATATTTCCTTATTTTGGATTTAATTCCTTTGTTGCTTTTATTTATCATTATGCTTTTAGATATAGTTTTAGATATAGATAAAGATTTCTATCCTTGAGTAGCAAGGTTTAGAGGGCTATAAATAAAGCCCATGGGGCTGATTTTAGAGGCATTCAATTCCAGTTAGAGAAGTAGTTCACAGAGACGGTTTAGGGAGTTCAGAGGTTTTAGGGTTTTGGCGTTCAACGAGAGTTGGATCGTCGGGATTGTAAAGTCTTTGAATTTAGTTTAATGCAAGTTTTTTTTCATCAATCAATGTCTGAGGTTGCGATGAAGCGCGAGTAGTCCACCCACTTCTAGGGTTGGGGCGAGCCCGACGATAGCCATGCGTGCTTGAGGTAAAAGATCTGACCTTTATCATGTTTTGAGCATCTACTACTTGTTTATGTGTTTATTACCCATCTAATGGAGATCCATGTTAACAAGTTGGATTGTAAACATAAAATCGGTAGATACAATTAGGGTTTCTTGAAAGAGTCGTCTAATTGTTGGAAAAGGCGAAAGCTTGTCCTTGATGCAATTAACATGATTATCTGTTTATCTCTGCCTTATGCATGCTTGGTTATCGTTGTTGCAAACCCCAATCTTGGGAGCCTTTTACATTAAGTTTACTTCGAAATCCCAAAGCATTTGCCTTTACTTTATTTCTTTGTTTCGTTTTATTCTCTGTCTACTCGATCTCGACCAAGCCTGGTCGATCTCGAGTTACTGATTCTCGATCTAGCATCGCTGTAGCTTAATTGTGAAGGTACTCGACAAGACAAGCCGAAGTCGACGAGGACTCTACTCGATATCGAGTAACCCCTAGTCGATATCGACTACACCCGATGCTTGCTGCTGCGCTGTGTTCGACTGTCCGATCTTCTGTCGACTACCCTAGTCGAGATCGAGGACCCTGTTGTCGACTTCTGATCGTGAGATTTCTCCGCTGCCTAGGATCCGCTGACACGCTTCCTCGTGGATCGATCCTGATTTCCCGCTGCTGCATCAGGAGGAGGTCTTGTAACTATTTGCAAGGGACGAAATCTGGTTTGCTGTGATTTATTTCTATTTTATTATTGCAAGTCTCGATTTCCTCCTAACAACAAACAACGTCCAATTAAACGTTGTTGCAACGTTTAATGTAACGTTTTAACAACGTCATATTTGGCGTTGTAGTAAGGAAGCCTCACAAAAAACGAGAAAGGATTTCCCACTATAAATTACGCCAAGCGAGGGTCGAAATTACAACATCTCGTTTGACGGAAGAAGAGATGGCGGCCGGTAACACACCAAGACCTTTTTTCTCGGTCACAGGGAGCGGCCCTAGGGATTTTTTCTGGTGGGTAGAAGACGTCTCGCTCACACAAATACTGGTAAGCCCCCTTCGGTCTCACATCCGATTTACAACGGTCCCAACTCACTAAGTAGATCTTGACATCTACAGCCTCTGCCTTCCAACTTCAAGGAAGAATACGGGCTGGGGGGCGTCAAAAGAATAACGCTGACTAATGGGCCAGGCAGGAGAGGCACCAGCATCCGGGTAGAGTGCAACAGCTCTGGGGCACTCTGGCTCGCACAAGGGTGGAATACGTTCGCGAGATCGTGTGGCGTGCGGGTAGGCGCGGGTTTGATGTTTAGCTACTTACGCAACGCTCGCTTCCGGGTCGTCGTAGTGCCGCCGGAGAATGTTTCACCATTAGAGAAAGAGAACAACAATGATTTCCTATGAGGTGTGACATGGCAGCGACCCGGAAAAACTTCTTAACTAAGTTATTTTTGCTGTAATCTTCTATCATTAATATGAAAAATGAGGTAGTCTAAACGTTTTCATGCAACGTGTTTTTCCCTGAAATAACCACAAATCATATTTGAAAACCCTCCACGAGGGGCAAAACGCCCCAACAAAATAAAAGATGCAGACATCGCACTAAGTTTTCGCCAACATCCTACCCAACAAAAACAAAGATAATAGAACTTCAAAGTTGATCCAAGTGTTGCTGGTACAAACGTCAGACTTAACGTTGTCTTCATATTGCAACGTTGTAATGAACGTTGTTGTCTGGCCCGACGAGGCCCACTTTAGCAACGTCGGATTAGACGTTGCTAAAGTGTCCGACCCGCCCAACTTCCTTCAATTCACAACGTTGTGTAGGACAAATGACAACGTCGAACCCAACGTTGCTGCAACGTGAAATCTAACGTTTCTACAACGTCACATTCGACGTTTCATTAACAGCGCTAATCGTGGATTTGCGGTGTATACAGGGTGACCCTTTTTTAACCATTTACAGTACAAAATTTAAAATTAAGCAAAACTATATTTTTAAATATAGTTTAATTTTATCAAATGGTAGACTTCGCTTTAATGGAGTATATAAAAAAATTAAAAAATTACTTTTACTTTAGTTAATAATATTTTATTTTTCATTTTAAACGTTTTATAATAATAATAATAATAATAATAATAATATTTGATGAACTTCATATAAAGAAAAATAAAATAAAATAAAAAGTAAGTTAAAAGTCCAAAGTTCGGGTTCATGGATGGGGGTTAAAGAATAAAAAGATGAAATGAAATTCTTAAGTTGATGTGACAATAAAAAAAGTAAGTTACTAATCCAAGTTCGGATCCACGGATGTGGATAAAAAAATTGTTGTTGTTTAAATAGAAACTAGTACGATCCCCGCGTCATGACGCGATTTTTTTATAAATGATATTTAGATATAGATAAATCATGGACATTATATTTAATTCAATATTTTTAATTAAACCCATTGATTAGTAAATGTGTTAAAAATAATAGAGAAAACTATACTTGGGTTAAAGAGATAAAAAGAAAAATAAATAATAAATAGTGAAAGATAAAAGTTTTGAATTAATCTCATTGGTTAAAAATTGTAACATCAAATAATATTGGGTAATTAATATTACAATATTTTTGAAAAAAAAATATTAGAAAATATAGTTACCATATTATCTAAATAATATATTTTCACAAATAACTTTGAACATGGAGAGGACATATGACATAAATTAATACTCCATAGTATATAGATATAGATAGTTAGTAAATGGATTTGAGTTAAGCCTAATAGTTATATTAGATTGAATTCAATGTTTTGAACTAAGTCCAATAGTTAGTAAGATTAAAGAAAAAAAGAGAATTAAAAAAAAACGGAATTTTCGCCAAATACCCCTGAGGTTAAGGCTAATTCGCGTGGTGTACAAAAGTTTGACATATTTCGCCAGGTGCCCCTGAGGTTTACATTTTTTTCGCCAAATACCCCTGAGGTTTTTATTTTTTCGCCAAATGCCCCTCTGTCGAATTTGTTAATGTTTTTTTTATTGAAAATAAAAAGAATAGAAAATATTATTTCATTGTTATTTTTGTAAGTTATTATTTGAACAATATTATTTAATTATGGTAATTAAATTATCTAATATTATATACACAATACAATACCATATCATATTACATTTTTTAATCAATGGAATTAATTCAAAACTCTTTTTTTGATAAAGTTAAAATTAACTATACAGTATTATTTCATTATGTATTAATTACACAATATCATTTCATGCTATTTATTTAAACAATGAGATTAATTCAAAATGTTTTTTTTTTTAAAAATACATAGTTCCAAATATATGAATTCTTTTTTTTTTTCCAAAGCAATTAATCTGTCTTTTTGTGTGTGTATAATGAAAACTATTTTTTATATAATAATCTTAAATTTTGAAATTTCACACAATCAACCTAATCTACATAAATTTTCAAACAATAATTTTTTAAAACATTTTTTTAACCAATGAGATTTATCTATTCTAATTGTTAAATGAGAAATATTTTTGCTTAGATGACATAATCATTTTAATTTCACGATTTCCTCCCAATCAATTGAACCTTGAAAAAAAAATCAAACTAATGAAATTTGTACACGTTTCTTTAATCAATCTAGTTATATCTAAATATTAATTATTAAGCATTTTTTATTAGGTGTTATAAACACATTTATTATTTTAGGATTTTAACCCAATCAACATATTTTACTTAAATCTTAAACTCGTGTAATTTTTACACATTTTTCATAAATATTTTAATTATTTTTTACTTAATTATCAAATCTATTTTTTTGTATTTTATGTTAACGTTTGATAATATCTTATTTAAATTTATCATAGTAATTTTTTATACTTATAAAAATTTATTTTTATTAAAAATATGCGCCATGTTGGGGGAATTGTACCATTTTTAAATAAAAAAACGTTAACAAATTCGACAAAGGGGCATTTGGCGAAAAAATATAAACCTCAGGGGTATTTGGCGAAAAAAATGAAAACCTCAGGGGCACCTGGCGAAATATGTCAAACTTTTGTACACCACGCGAATTAGCCTTAACCTCAGGGGTATTTGGCGAAAATTCCGTAAAAAATGAGAATTAAAAAAAAAGATTAAAGAGAAAAAAAGAAAATTATAACTGGTCAAAACCCCTAAAATCACTCTAACATTGACACATCAGCACAAATACTTCTAAATTAAGAGTTTACTAGTATAATCCCCGCGCCATGGCGCGATTTTTAATAAATAAAATAATGAAGTTAGACTTGAAATCTTTAAGAAAATTGTAAAAATGTTAACCATAAAGTTAGGCTCCATAAAAAGGTTTTTAAATTAAGATATTATATTGTAAAGGCTCGGATTTTCAAATCCTATATTTTCGAAAAAGAGAATTAAAAATGAAATTAAATCGGTTTTAAAACTCGTTTAGCGAATTTCGACCGGAATATAAAATTTGACGAATAATTTCCGTCCTTCTACCTCAAAAATTCAAAATAATTATCAGATAACGATATCCTTGTCGATTTTAAAAATCTAATTGATCGAGAGAGCGAGACACGGGAAACTAACTTTCGAAAACTAATTTCGGGATTTGAAATTCACATATTCAGGTTTTAATTCGGGGTATTTAATTTTGACTGATGCCCATAATTAATACCCATCACTAGTCCTAACCTTTGCATCGACACAGTTAGAGTCTTGACAGTAAGTAACCCTAGCCATGTGGAAACGCTCTCTCCTCTCTCTAGAAACTAGAGAGAGGGAGTCTTCCTCCTTGCCGGAGCTCCGACCATCGTCGGTCCTAAAAACTCCTCTTCAGAGGTCTAAAAATCCCTCTTCGGAGGCTTACAACCCCTCTTCGGAGGCCCACCACCCCTCTTCGGAGGCAAAAAACCGCTCTTTGGAGGTCAGATCTCCATCTCGATTGAGGTGCTCCTCGTCGGAGCTTGAATCACTGGCCGCTTTTGGAGAGTCTCACCCCTCCTTCGGGAGCCCCACACCTCCTACGGGAGCCCCCACCTTACCCCACCAGGGGTCTCGAACTACTGTCTTCGGCTCTCCATCCTGCCTCCGATCACCGATGGTCTCCGTCGGTGGTCCAAAACTCCTCTCCTTAGTTTTTCTAGTGAGTGGGTATATAAATCCCGGATCTGGTCGCCTTACTTCAGCTTCGGCTGCCTTACTCCAACTCCTGCCGCCTCCGTGCTGCTGTGGCCCCGTCAATCTGTTGTTCCGCTGTGGTTCATGTTGTTAGTGTTGTTCGTGAACAATCCTAATTCTAGAAATCCTCTTTCGTATTTCGATAGAGACCGAAATTGAATTGGGGCTTTTGTTGTTTCTTGGTTTCCTTCCCCTTTTCAGCAATCCCCTAGCCAAATTTGTGGGTATAGTTTCAGATTTCAAGCTTGTTATTCGTTGGTTTCGCATGGCTCTCGAGCCCTTTGTAACTTCGTCTTCAACGACCTTCACCATTCTCTCCCTCTCCGATCGTTTCCCGGCGGTCGGTTGGTGGTTTGTGACCTTGGCGTTGGTGGTGGCTGTGGCTCCGGGGTCCTCCGGTCCCCTGGTGGCTCCCCTCCACCGCCTTTACCTTTATAGCCTGGTGCTAGATCGTGCCTTGAACCCCCAAATCAGTAAGCTACCTTTCGATCCCGACTCGTCCCCACGCGCTGCCACCTGCTCCTAGCCGGTCTCCCTTGCCGTGCTTGGCTGGTTCTGCTTGCCGATTTTTGGCGTGTCGTGGAAGGGTCTCTTTCTTGCCGTGCAAGGGCTACTCACTCTCTTTGCTTTTTTGCACGTCAAGTTTATGGGGCCTTTGCCTTAGAATTTGCTTTTGGAAAATTAAAAAAAAAAAGGTTTATATATATATAATCCCGAAAGGGTTTGACCGAAAATACCGATTGGTCCGTTGTGATCGATTCTTCACGGTTTTCTTTGCTCGGGTGGCGTGCGTCTTTGCTTTGGTGCGACTTGGGGTTCTTCTTCTATGTTGGGGTTCTGGCAGTCGGAGTCGGGTCTGGCTGAGATCGAGGTAGTGTGTACGGGGCGACTCCGTGTTCGGGAAGGAGCTTCCTAGAGGTTCGTCTTCACTATCCACAGGGATCCCTGATGTATCGCCGGCCAGCGGTGCTGTTGTAGAACGGTGCTTGGCTTTCGTCCGTAGTCTACGTCCCCTTTGTTTTAGATTTAGTTTTCCTTTGGCTCGTTACTTGTAGGGTGCTTTTTCACTTGCTGTATTGCACCGCTTTTATTTTCGTTTTCGTTTTCGATTGTATGTATTGACGGGTTTCCGTCTGCCGACTTGTCGGCCTTCGAGATTCAGGTATATCTGATCTCGAATTATTTTCTAATCAAAAAAAAAAAATACCCATCACTTCCCCGGTCAAATCCTTACCTGTTCCGAGCCACCCTCCCGCCTAGCTCCTACTGCACCCCTACCCCTGTGGCATCTGTAAACCCATCCCTCCGGTCCTCTCTTTCTTCTGTACGCCATCTCCCACATCCCTTCACACATCTCCCTAGCTTCTTCAAACTTTTCAGCTCCTCCTCACTCTTCTGCTGCACACCATCACCATTCAACGTCACCATTTCACCATCACCATCGTCGCCACCGTCTTCATCCCTAAACCACTGTCTCCTCCTCCTTCTTCTATCCTTCCACCTCGAGCCACCAGCGGAAGGTCCTACACATCCCTCGGAGCCACCAGCAGCAACAACGGACACCACCGGAACCGCCACGAAGCCACCGCAACCCATTCCTTTCTAATCTTCGATCAATCGCGAAGCTAACTTCCGGTAAGCGTCCCTCCTTCGTTTTTGATTGAAATTGCTTGCGGTCTTCACCATCACACTCATCCACATCCGGTGTAGGTCCGACAAGCCATCGCGAGCCACCGACGAAGCCCAGAACTCCGATCGAGAGCTCCGAAGTCGCGAAAAATCCATCTCGGTGAGCTCCAAATTTATCCTCGTTTTGATTCGTTTCTGAGTCTTTTTCGATGCTTAGACTAGTCGAGAGTGTGCGTCAGATGAGTGCGGGATGATCGGGTGAGGTTCAGAGCTCCGACGATCGTCGGAGCTCGGTCGGCGTGAGCGAGTACGAGCGGCGAGGACGAGCGCAGCGGGTGCGCGAGGCAAAGCGGGTGCGAGCAGGGTCCGACCTGGGCTAGTCCAGGCGGGAGCATGAGAGGCGGCCGATGTCGAGCAGTCTCCGGCGACCTTCTCCTCCGGGCGGTGTCGGGCAGCGCAGACGACCAGGCGGGAGCGGGAGTACTGTACGTCTTCAACATTTGGAGGAAGAAGAAGATGGCGGGCCCTCCTGTCCAGTCAGCACTTGTGGGGGCCATTTACTAACTTACGGAGTGTATATATATTTGTTATATTAAAACGGGTTTGGGTTATTTAAACCATTTGGGGATTAATAATTGCGGGTTTGGTTCGGTTCGGGTTTAACCGTTTACTTGTCTAAATATTTAATGGTATTTAAAATAAAATATAATATTATTGGCGGTTAAAATATATTATTTGGATTTATAGATTTTAAAAGTAATTTGAAAAAGGAATTTAGCGAGTATTTTCAAGGGTTGAAATTCTTAACTATTTAATTCGAATTTGAAACAAATTTTGGAACTAACTGGGGAATTAGACTTGTTTGATTACTAACTAGCATTATAGTATGATCGTTTGATTAACGGTATAATATGTGTGACTAATACCATGATACTGTGATGATTTTTAGAAGAGATTAAGGGTCCGTTTGCATAGCAAGGCATTATGATTTATAATGACTTATTATGCATTATGGGGTATAAAAATTTAGGTGTTGTTTGGGACTCTGCCCTCTCTCATCCTCTCTATTTCAGTTCTCTTTCACCCTCTCTATTTCCCCTTTTCATTTCTACAAGTCAAAACTTCTGCAGAGCAACACCTCCAACCATGTGGTCGTCGTTGTCGCCATCGGTGGATCCATTAAACCTTGAAGTCGTCGTTCTCACCGCCTCTCCTCTTCAGGAAGGAAGCTCACAAAGCGTATGAACAGCCGGAGGGTAGCACAAAGGGACTCAACCCGACTCCATGGACACTGAAGCTGAGGAAGAAGACGAATCAGCATAGGAAAACAAAGGGGACAAGACCAGATCTGAGCTAATGGGGTAGCGGATCTGGCTGAAAACCTTGAGGGTTCGGTAGATCAAGAAATGGCCGACCGGATCTGGAGGTGGCGACACCGGTGACGACCCGGCGGCGCATGGATCTGAGAAAAGCCCCCAAATTGGATCTGAGAAAAGTCCCTAAATTGATTATTGAAAATCAGAACTCTATTTTGTTTTGTTAAAAATTGAAATTATTTGGTTGAATCTCATGGAATTAAGCCTTGAATTATGCATTTTTAGAGATTTTTAGGTTTTATTCTTTGAGGTATTTCTCATTAGAATACATGACAGTGATTGTGGTGGAGTAAAGGCTAGATTTGAAGCAACATTGTGTTGGGACTTGGGAGGTGAGTGGCAGTGATTGTGAAGGCGGCAAGTGGAAGCTTCTAGGCACACATAACCTTTTCGCTTGAAAAGAAAATAGAATCCAAACGATCCCTTATCATAAGTCATTATAATTCATAATTGAAGGACATCCAAACGAACCCTAAATGTTCAATATTTATGATGATGATGATGATATATATGAAAAGTATAAGAATGAAATAATAATATGCGAATTTGGCTAAGTATGATATATATATATGGAGTATATTTTTAAACTGGTGAGTTAACAAGTTATGATGAATGGTATGAGATAAGATATGGTTGAACGTGATGAATTGAAAGTATGATTGATGCAAGCTTGCTTATCTATCTGTTAATTTGAGTGAGTAGTATATGTGTTCAGAAAAGCTATAGAAGTATACTTAGTATATTCTCGTTATGTAATTAGGTGATATTCTGTGATCGTGACTACTGTGTGCTGAATTCTTCTTTTGCTGATCTTCTAACCAGGTAAGTACCTCCGGGGCTTACTCAGTAACCAGTACCTCCTGCCTGATGTGTCATATAGTATGTAGGTGTTGCATATGCATACGAGCATGTCATGTAGTATCATGCTTAGGAATTGCACTTACGAATGAGCATTCTTATTCTGTATGCGTTTGACTACAGAACGACCGTTATCTGTGAGTCCTAGAGTCCTTGCTAGGGTCATAGGACAACCCAATTTCATCGGGTGTTGTCCTCCTTGAGTGTTATATATATCACGAGATACGAGATGAGCATGAGATACGATATGATGATGAGATTTGATATGTTATAGCATCGAACTGGCCAGTCTCCACCCTATCGGGAAGGGGGGTGGTGGTAGAAGAGTGATATACCACTTGGTATTCTTTGTTAAGGCCTTACTTAATATTCTGCATATATGAATTAGAAGCATGATAGTGTGGTTAATATTTCAGTACTGCATGAAGGCATCCTTTATTATAGGTATAGGCGTATTATATGTCCTCAGCGCGGTCAGAGGACCCGCGAGCGGACTCTTGGCCTGACTTGGTGGTATAGTTTCAGGTACCCGATCCCCTACTTGATTTTGTGCTGTTATGACGGGGTCCATTCATATGGCGGAGAGTGAGTGTTGAACCCTGACTTCATCAGATTCATGCTTTTGGGATTTCTTCCTACTTATACTCTGTTTTGATCCGGCTCTGCCGTGGCACTGGTTGTATCATTTTCAAAACTTATGTCCTTTGTTTGATAAAAAGGTTTTCCGCGTTGTAAACTTAGGACAGATACATGGGTTTACCCCGGGGTCTCCAACGGACTTTTCGGATTTGGGTGCGAAATCCCACTTTGAACTACGCATCTTTGGTTTCAAACCTTCAACCTGTACTCGGGGCGCAAGATCCTAACGAGGGGTTTTATCCCTCAAAACGTAACTCGGGAATCATAATCCCGGGCCTTTACATATATTGATGTAGATTATTAGTATTGTAATATATAAATATTTAAATATAGATTAATAGTAGACATTATATTTAATCCAATATTTTGATTTAAACACAATGGTTAGTAAATGGGTAAAAAAAAATAAAAAGAGAAAAATGTAAATGTATGAAAGAGATAAAGACAAAAAAGAAAAATTATAATAAGAGAAAATTGTGATTAGTATATAAAATTTTTAAATTGAGGAGGTGATGACACATCATCAAAAGTATTCTAAATTAAGATATTATATCGATGGTTAGTAAATGGGTAAAAAAAATAAAAGGGGAAAAATATAAATGTATGAAAGAGATAAAGAGAAAAAAAAGAAGAGAAAATTGTGATTAGTTTAAAAAATTTAAATTAAGGAGGTTTTGACACATCATCAAAAGTATTCTAAATTAAGATATTATGGTTAGTAAATGGTAAAAAAGAAAAATTAAAAGAAAAGACGTGATTGGTTGAAAAATAGTGAAACGTGGAGAGGCTGCCACGTAAGCGTAAAGTATTATGAATTAAGTAATTATATAGATATAGACTAGTGAGCATGCCCGTGCATCGCACGGGACATGTTTCTTCTCAATCGAGACTCTTTAGATTTCTATAAACTTTTTTTTAGGGTAACTATGAACTTCTTCCCATTCATATATTTTGCTTCCTCCTAATCAACCTATGTAAAATATATATGGTTGTTTTGCAAAAATAAATTACTTTATAAGATATCACCTAAGAGTATATATAATTTCGAATAACATAAATATGAGATTTATTAGGTATATATTTATTATGAGGCTATGAGATTTATGAGGTGAAGATTGCTTGGAATTTAAAGAAGTTAGTATTGAATCACTTAGAACATGAAAAGAGACATTTATTTCTTTGAATTCAAGACATTCAGTTTAATACAAAAAAATAAATTTAAATTAATAAATATAACAATTTAGGAAGATGAAAAGATAGACATATATTTGTGAACTTAATAGCCTACTGAATAAGTTTAATGTAAAAGATCTCTTCAAAGAAACCGTCTCACCGAAGTAGAACAGAGTGGACAAACATATCCAGCTGGTGCCGTATGTGGAGGATAACTTTTTATATGTGAATTCAAGCAGCCTGTGTGAATGACATCTGGAAAAGTGAAACCACAAGATTCAAGGAATCAAGGTCACTTTTTTCAAAAGAAAAATACTCTAGAAGTTGCAAACAAAAACTAAATGAATTGTAATTAACAATCACATTTTATCAGATCACATACGTAAACAACCCAGATGAGTAGTTTGGTTATCAACTCCATCCTCCAGTACAGATTTGCATTGACAGCATACAGGTGGCCAGTCATATTCTCCATCAATTACCCACTCCGAATAGGTGCGCACCTACATAACAGATAAACAATGAAATCAGGAAATTACATTGAGGAACTCACTTCAGCCCATATCTTAATTATGGGTAGTCCTAAAATAGTAGTATTATATAAACAGTAGGAAGATAGAATTAAGAACCAACATTTCAGAAAGTGTATGATCATTTCGCAATGCAGAATTTTTTGCGAGATGATCATAACAGTATTCTGTATTGTAATGTTCTGTCACATTTAAATTATTTTTTGCGAGATGATCATAACAGTATTCTCTACTCCATATCCTGCCTCAACTCCCCGCCCCACAAAATTATTTTACATCTAAATTAATATTAAAAAAATTAGTAAAAAAAAAATACTCCCTCCATTTTATACAAATGATATTTTACATCTAAATTACTTGACGTTTTGAGTTTTTAAGGAAAAGGAGAATGAGGCAAATTAAGTATTGCAACAATTAATTGACAAAAATAAGAGAGAGATGACCATTAATTGGACAGAGGAGTCAGTATTCATTCTTTTCTCTTTCTCTTATCTTTTCAAACATTTAACCATTCAAATCCCATTTTCTCTCCCCACCCTTCAAATCCTTTACGGGCACTTTTTAAATCATATTTACTTTCTCCACCAACTTCCAACCCTAATTAAATGGCCTATTATCTCTTCCTCCTTTTAAACATTGAAGCCTTTCAAATTATATTTTTTTTAAGTATTCATTCTTTTCTGTTTCTCTCTTCCATTCAAACACTTAACCTTTCAAATTTCATTTTCTCTCCCCACTCTTCAAATCCTCTACGATCACCTTTAAAATCATATTTACTCTCCCCATCAACTTCTAACCCTAATTAAATGGCCGATTACCTCCTCCTTCTCCACACCCTTCATAATACTCTTTCTCCTCCATTGCACCCTCCACTTTTGCATAAACTCTTCAACCGCATTGTAGCAACACATGAGTGGTCATGTTTATTTTTATATCTTTTATTTCCAGTACATACTACTTTTGAATATATGCTTATATAACGTTCGTTTTATTTGCTTACATAAGAGAAGAAGGGAAGAACAAAATTCATCAGAATCAGTTGATAGTGTTGAAAGTATAATACAAGCAATGTCAATGTCAAGTAGAGAATCAGAAGCGTCGGACATCAATGTAAAGCAGGATACATTGATGTCGGAAATGCGTGGTACATAGGATATCGAACAACTCCATTTTTTAGTATTGGAAATATTCCATGTAAGGATCAAAGGATCAAATGAAAATACAAATATCTGCATCCTCCAGTTACAGCATAACGCCCGGTATTCTAGCCCTCGATGCAGTCCTCCTGGATCCCGTTCCATTCATCCTGTGATTCGAATGCATCCCGTTCTATCCTTGGAAATCTCTTAAATCTATCCTTGGAAATCTCTCAAATGAGTTTCGTGTCCCGAATGTTATCACCATCGCACGAAACTAATTTGATGGTGATAACATTCGGGGCACGAAAATCATTTGAGAGATTTCCAAGGATAGATTTAAGAGATTTCCAAGGATAGAACGGGATGCATTCGAATCACATGATGAATGGAACAAGATTCAGGGGGACTGCATCGAGGGCTAGAATACCCGGCGTTATGCTGTAAGTGGGGGATGCAGACGTTTGTATTTTGGTTATAGTTGTAAAAATAGGTTTTGCTGGTTAAACTTTGTTTATTTTGTGTATTTTGGCGGATATTTGGGAACTGTTAGATTGGGATTGAATATGTTCTGATTGATTAGTTTGTTTGCTGTTGCTGAATTCTTATCTGAATTCTGTACAAAACCTTTTTTTATCAGTTGTTTGGTTTTGGTACATAAACGAAGAAATTACTGAAATTTTCGACCTTTAATAATGGTGTGATCATTTTAGGAGGCATCACTGGTTTTACAATCACACCTGGAGCATCTGCGAACACAAGATAAGAAGCTCAAGGAGAGAAAGACGGTACGCAAACCGACTGTCATGGAGGGCTCTGGATCGTCATCATTATCTTTCGAATCAAGTGACAGCAAATGCGATAATGATCAAGTTGTCAATATGTCTATCCTCCATAGTGAGGTGGGAGCTGTTGAACCCCATGAAACAATTACAGAAGCTTCACCGATCTCCATTGCAACACCGCAGCAACCGTTGACCCTAGCTGAACCGAAAGGAATTGAGCAAGTGGGGCCTGTGGGGCAGACAATGCATAATGCGGAACAAAATTGCACTAATGCAGCAGATACAAAATAGCACTAATGCAACATAATGTTGATGGGCTCTGACAAGAGGAAAACCTGTCGTTGTTCTTGCCAAAGAATACTCAAACACACAACTAGTATAGTGTGTAAGCAAGAGGTCGATCCACCGGGAAATCTATTCAATTCGAGTGTCAATTCTAATCGCTAAGAGGAGAAATTGGGGGGTTTTTTGGTGTGTAAAAGGTCCGCCTTTTATCAAAGCGGAAGTAAGCAAACAAGGTAAATAGATTGTAGAATGCAGTGGAGAGAAATAGGTTCACCTACAATTTATCACTTCGATTGATGAATTCGATCCTTGTTTCAGCCTCTAGTTCTTGTCTTTTCCTATCAATTTCCTTGTCCAGATCTTAGGTAAATTACTAGTCCTACGAGTCCTAGCAACCCTTATCTCTAAATAACCCTAACACGGTTAAGATTTAACCTAGAGATAGCATTAAGAATATGAATTAACCAAGGTACATGCAATATCAAGCTACGAGTCGATATTTAACATATATTCAACTTCCTACACATCCAATTAGTCCTACGAGTCCTAAAGAGATATGATTGCCACTTGGGTTAAGGTTCGCTACGAGGAATCTACAAAACCCTAGCAATTGAATGAATCTACTCTAACTAGTCGGCCAGACCAGAAAGAATAAAACTCATTCAAGCAATTAAGCACAAAGAAGTCAAAACATTGGAATAGGAATAAGAACTAGATTAAGAAACTCACAATTCAACAATCAAAGATCCAAACTGTAGGCGAAACCTCGAGAGTTTAGTTGCTCATGCTCAACGGCGCTCTCAACAATGGAATAATGTGCATAAGGTGAATGAAAATAATAACTAGAAAAACCTTAAATAGTCTTTAGAAAGTCGGCCAAATAACTTAATAAAAACCCTAAGTAAAGACAAGTCTTGAATCGGCGTTTCTGTGAAGGCCGCGGGGCAGTCACCACATGCCGCGGGGCGGCCAGGCGATCAACGAAATCGTTCGACAGAGCTTCGAGACGCGGGGCGGCTTTTACTGTTCACAGTAATTTTTCCGTTTCGAATTTGGTCTCGATGTCAATATGAAAGTTGTAGATCTCGGAAAGAGCTTTCCAACGCATGGTCATAATAGTCAATCAGACCACCGAGGCCTCCAGAAAGTGAGAAACAAGTTCAGCATGTTTGTCGACAACTTCTGTTGACTTGTTCTTCACTTAGGCTTTCTAACTTCGATTCCGCTCCCGGGCTCTTCACTTTTCCTCCTCCTCTTCACTCTTCCTTCATCCATGAGCCTCCTCATTCCTAGTCGAATCCACATATACCTGAAATAATCCATAAAAGCGTGTAGATTCCGATTCCACCACCAACACAAGTATAAATGCAAATCTAACTTAAACTATGCATTATGCACATCTAAATCATGCTAAATGCATCCTAATATGCCTACCTGAATGCATGCTATGAAATTCCCCCACACTTAAGCCTTTGCTTGTCCTCAAGCAATTAAAACCTAAATCAAATCAACTCCCCACAGACAAGCAATCCATGTAATAACTTTGGTAAAACATTTAAAAGCTAAAAATAGGGAAACGAAGATTGACAATTAACGTCATAACATGTATAGGTGCAATCCAAGGAATAAAGCAAGCATATTCATTCAACCTCACCAGGAAAATGTATTTTCACTCTCGCTCATGTGTTTAGGGTTAAACATTTACGCTCAAACTCAATCCTTGAAAACTTAGCTACAACAAAATTGCGTCAGTGGTCTAAATCTCCACCGCTAGTGACTTCACATGCAACCAAAATCATGAGGTCTTTGTATGGGTTGTAATGGGGTCATAGTAGGAACATAGGGTATGGAAATTATTTAGGTTATGTGGTGCTAAACATTCGGGAAAAAGGGTTAGTAAACAACCAGAAAAACACCAACACCAAAACACTTCGTATACCATTCCAATAACATGTACTCCTTCACAATATAAATTCGCACACAATTTTCCAATATCCACACAAACTCATTCATTTCTTTTTTTTCGCTTTTGATAATGATTTTTTTTTCTTTTCTTCCTTTTATTTTTTTTTGACTTTTACCCCTAAGTGAATTTTATCCTCCTTAGGTCCCAAGTAATAAGCACATATAAATCATCTCTATGAAGTACAAATGAATCACCCAACATAACTTTTCAACTCAAAGCAACTCCATCTATACATCAAGATATTCACCAACTCTTCTCCTAATTCCCGGATGGGTTAGGCTAATAATTGGTTAGGAAGATTTTGTGGAGCTAACAAAATAGGCTTATAATGCTCAAATTGGCTTCAAGCAAAGGATAATGTGTACGGGTGGGTAGAGTATAATATGGCTAAAAGAAAATCACGCCTCAATCACTTTAAGGTTACATGCAAAAATCATGTAAATGCAGCCTCAATAAAGATATCTAAATGCAATTTAAAGAGGAAGTAATCAAGGAGAGTATTCATACACACAAAAAAACTAGAGGACATATATGTGTAGTCCTAATAAGGCCAAAATAACTCACAGGGTCAAATTATTAGAACTTCAATACCACTTAAATTCCAAAGACTATACATGCTCAATTTTCTCATCAATCTTGTTCCCCAAAAGTCTATAAAAACAATTCAAAACTTCAAACACTTCAAGCAAGTCATGGGGCACATGATAAGATAAATATAGAAGACAAGTAGCATAGATGGAAAAATAAGACCTAAAGTTTATGAGATGCATGATATTTTTGGATTTTTTTTTAGCAAATGCAATATATGAGTAAAAATGCAATATATGAGTAAAAATAAATATGAAAACATAAATAAACATGATGTGGAAAATCTATCTATATGTAATGCAATCCCTCCCCCACACTTAAATCTTTCATTGTCCTCAATGAATATAAATTAAAAACAACAAAAGATCAACATATGAAGGAAAGAGATAAAACTGACATGCTAATTGCAGTGTTGGTAGGTCTGGGAATGGAGGAAGGGAAACCTGTCAGATCCGTCAGAGGCCGCGGGGCAACCATGCTAGGCCGCGGGGCGGCTGGAGACACGACCTAGCCGCGGGGCGGCCTTTCCTCTGTGTCCTTTTCTCCTCGTCTTTTCAGCCTGCGATGTTAGCACCCCACGAAAACAAAAAAAAAACCCAAAACAAAAAAATAACTTAATGCAATTAATAGAATCTAAATCTAATGACCTTGGGTTGCCTCCCAAGCAGCGCCTTTAGTTAAGGTCGTTGGCTCGACAGTTTATTCATCCACTCATTCAAGATTCAAGCGGACATCGTCAGCGCCCTCAAAAGCAAATCAAACTCTCGTGCCCAACCGATATTCGAATGCACACTAAAGACAAAACAATTGGTAATTAAAAATATAGCAATGAGAACCATTACCAACTTACCCTTCATTCGAGCTTGATTCTCCCTCGAGGGTATGTAGGACCACCAACACAGTTCTGCTAGTGGTTTGTTGAAGTAGTGGCTCCATGGATCGACATAATCACCAAAATCTCCCAATTTGCAAAAAGTACCAGTTTCTTTTTCGGGAACTACATAAATTAGTTCCAGACTTGGCTCCTTGATAGGCGAGTTGGGGATGATTTCTACGAATGAATAGAGCATCGAAACATCCTCAATCTCTAGGGACGTCTCCTGAGATTTCGTGTCGATAACCACTAGATGCTCTTCTTCATTATCAGAGAATTCATCATTGCTTGCATCTTGGCTTTCATCAAGTTGAGGAATAGAACATTGCTGAACTACCAACTCCTTCAATGTTTGAGAGAGTCGGATAATTGATTCCGCATTTTGATTCATTAATTCCGCATTTTGATTCATTGATTCCCCAATTTGATTCACTATCTCGCGTAATTGCCCTATTTGCTCCATCAAGAAAATGGTTGAATCCTCCATGGACGGGTCGGAGTACTCTATTGGTTGAAACGTCAAAGTGTAGGATTCTTCCTCCGCCGATTGGTCACCCATGTAGCAGAGAAGATCCCATAATCCCGACACTCCTAAACCAGCAAAGCTTCAACTGTTTATGGACCTGGCAAGTTTTCGGGTCTCATGAGCCATGCCCTCAAAAACGCAAACTACCACATCTCACAAACTATCTCGGAAACCCCGTGAATAACGGATGCCAAATAAATTTTGCACTCTTGTGAGGTAATTGTGAAAATACTCTCCCTGAAACTGCCATAACTTCAACATCTAGAAATATTAGCAATAAGGTGTCGTGAATCGTAAGATAGGTCCACGACGGGGTTAGATGTAAATATATACAAAAGTTAGCGATTAAAAAAAAACAAGAAATTGATAAGAAGTCCCCGGCAACGGCGCCAAAATTTGACAAGAGGAAAACCTGACGTTGTTCTTGCCAAAGAATACTCAAACTCACAACTAGTATAGTGTGTAAACAAGAGGTCGATCCACAGGGAAATCTATTCAATTCGAGTGTCAATTCTAATCATTAAGAGGAGAAATTGGGGGGGTTTTTGGTGTGTAAAAGGTCCGCCTTTTATCAAAACGGAAGTAAGCAAACAAGGTAAATAGATTGTAGAATGCAGTGGAGAGAAATAGGTTCACTTACAATTTATCACTTCGATTGATGAATTCGATCCTTGTTTCAGCCTCTAGTTCTTGTCTTTTCCTATCAATGTCCTTGACCAGATCTTAGGTAAATTACTAGTCCTACGAGTCCTAGCAACCCTTATCTCTAAATAACCCTAACACGGTTAAGATTTAACCTAGAGATAGCATTAAGAATATGAATTAACCAAGGTACATGCAATATCAAGCTACGAGTCGATATTTAACATATATTCAACTTCCTACACATTCAATTAGTCCTACGAGTCCTAAAGGGATATGATTGCCACTTGGGTTAAGGTTCGCTACGAGGAATCTACAAAACCCTAGCAATTGAATGAATCTACTCTAACTAGTCGGCCAGGCCAGAAAGAATAAAACACATTCAAGCAATTAAGCACAAAGAAGTCAAAACATTGGAATAGGAATAAGAACTAGATTAAGAAACTCACAATTCAACAATCAAAGATCCAAACTGTAGGCGAAACCTCGAGAGTTTAGTTGCTCATGCTCAACGGCGCTCTCAACAATAGAATAATGTGCATAAGGTGAATGAAAATAATAACTAGAAAAACCTTAAATAGTCTTTAGAAAGTCGGCCAAATAACTTAATAAAAACCCTAAGTAAAGACCAGTCTTGAATCGGCGTTTCTGTGAAGGCCGCGGGGCAGCCACCACATGCCGCGGGGCGGCCAGGCGATCAGCGAAATCGTTCGACAGAGCTTCGAGACGGGGGGCGGCTAGCTTGGCCGCGGGGCGGCTTTTACTATTCACAGTAATTTTTCCGTTTCGAATTTGGTCTCAATGTCAACATGAAAGTTGTAGATCTCGGAAAGAGCTTTCCAACGCATGGTCATAATAGTCAATCAAACCACCGAGGCCTCCAGAAAGTTCGAAACAAGTTCAGCATGTCTGTCGACAACTTCTGTTGACTTGTTCTTCACTTAGGCTCTCTAACTTCGATTCTGCTCCCAGGCTCTTCACTTTTCCTCCTCCTCTTCACTCTTCCTTCATCCATGAGCCTCCTCATTCCTAGTCGGATCCACATATACCTGAAATAATCCATAAAAGCGTGTAGATTCCGATTCCACCAACAACACAAGTATAAATGCAAATCTAGCTTAAACTATGCATTATGCACATCTAAATCATGCTAAATGCATCCTAATATGCCTACCTGAATGCATGCTATCAGGATCCTAGCTAAATCATCATGGTCTTCTTGAACATCACCCACAGCTGCACCATTGAAGATCTTGAGGTTTGGTGTAGTATTACACTTACCCATACACATGCACTCTACAACCGAGTCTTCGACTCCAAGCGCCTTTTGAAACTCATCCACCAACATTTGATGTTGGGTTGGAGGATGTCAGCTTGATCGCGTCTTACTATTTCAGGTCCAATGAGGAGAAGCAAGATAGTTTAGGTGTTAGCCTCGCATCTACGTCGGCCTCAACAATTACATATATATGCCCATTTGATCTTTTCTATGTTAAAAGATAAATGTAAAGGTAAAGGAGATTGAGAATGACATAATGTAGTACTTATTTGCATCTACTAAAAAAGTTTCAAAAGCATTATTTTCTGTCGTTAACATCTTGTCCTTCAACGTTGATGTTGCTAATAGACTTTATGAAATGAAAAGGTTGCTTTTGAAAGGGTGGGCAACAAAAGAAGTTCATCAACATATACAGGGATAATTACTCTTTCTTCATTTGATCTGAGGTTTCATTTCATCTGAAATCCAATGTGTTTTGGCCACCGAATCTTTGAATCTAGGTACTATTGCACAACTGTACTATGAAGAAAAAACAATGGGATAGCAACAACTGAAAACACACCCGATCTTTGAGGCTACAACTACAAATTGCTCAATCCAAATCACCTAAATTATTTGTGCTGAGCAACCTCAGCTCTCGTTTGTAGTGAAAGGGCGACAATCACAAAAGAAAGCTAACATGTAAAACGGCACTCTAGATCAAGTCGCTGATGAAGATTGATCTAAAAACACCAAAAATCTTAGCTGTTGTCCCCTTCTCTACTCTCAATTTCATATTCATCGTCGTCAGGCTCTCCGATGTAATGATCATCCACATCCTCATCGACGCTGGAACGGAATTTTTTCGAATGACCAAATGCATCCGATGCTTCAGTACCAAAGCTGTCAAATTTCTTAGCTGTTGTCACCAAATGCATCGCGGTGTTTCACCAAAATCCACCTAAGTAGACGGTCCTCCTTGTTCAAGTAGTGCAACTCTCTGTTGATGTTGGGTGTAGCCATCATCGTCATCTGCATTAGTTTCCCCCGAGTCATTCATTCAATAAAAACAAACCAAGTCAGTTCTGCAAAGATACATGTGTCATTCTTGGTAGAGAAAGTAGAAGGACAAGTATAGACATCGAATCGAAGCAACTTCAATCAAGTCCTTTAAAGTTTTCAGTAATCTGGCATTTCTCTTATTTTACATTTAGAAATTCCATTTCAGATCATTCATCCTGATTCCTGATATAGTGACACCTTCCTATATAACATACGCGTTAAAAATTTATGTTTTCAATGCTTACTGGATGAACATGGACTCAAGCTGAAAAATCAATTGCAGATAGGAAGATAATTATATAGGGTCTTTGGTCATATATAACCTTCTTGGTTAGTCATATATAACCGCCTTCGTAGATAGGAAGATAATTATCAAACGAGTAATTGATACCAGAAAAGGCAAGTGCACCCCATGTTAGTTAGTGGTTAGGGATTGCTAAGATTACTGACAGTTAGAACATGATTATCAAACCAAAGTGCGGTGACTGCTGGCAAATTTCAGTCTAACTAGGGACGCCATAAATATCTTCTATTATATCCAGCAATCAAGAAACAGAGCCTATGACACAACTTTGCTTCAATTATCAATTACATGAGCTATATCCAAAGAGATCTTATGTAAACTGTTGACTAGTTACAACCACCTAAAACTCAACAGGTAGAAAACAGGATAAAAGACACATTTTGTATTATTTTCAAGCATGAAAAATTCACAGAATCCCACTTCTAAAGGAGCAATGATATTGAATATTGGAAAACGAAAAACAAGCAAAGAGATACCTGGTAAAATCGGCCATCAAGCTTCTTGATGCCATAACCCAATTGAACACTTCCAAATGACTTGAGCTCAGTGATAACACCATTTCTAGCATATACATGCCTTCATAAAGCGGCATGTTTGGCCCCTTCTTACGCGTAATTTTACTTTTATTCCTCTTCTGTATAAATGTAGACACAAGAGAAACATGAGAATATTCTACCTTAAATAAACATAACACTGAATATAGATGTTGTTGCGCGAGATAAGTAATGAACCGTGTGAGCCGAGATAAGTATGGATAAACGATGGATCAACCATTTTCATGTGATGCTCAAACATGAGAAAACAATTCAAAAAGAAGAAAGAACTGTGATTGGCAATGACACAAAACGCAATCTGCGGCTTTAAACAATCTAAAACGAAACCGACAGCTACCAGGGGCTACCACAATTGAACCACAAACAGAAGCGAAGATTATTAACACAACATCATCTACAAATCGTAAAATGATAAACCCTAATACAAGCCTAAAATTACAACATCAAGTTGACTCATATGAAATAAACCCTAATACAAGCCTTCAAAATTCAATTCCATTTAATCAATTCAAGATTTCACAAAAAGAACAAAAACACATTAGCAACAACGAATGTACTAACCAACTATGATGCAATGACACCGCAGTTTTTGTTGCCCAGAGGTGTCCGACACGAGTAAGCGGCGGGAACACGACTTGGAAACTGTCATACTAGACGATAATCCGATGAAGGCCAATAGAGGCGAGAGAGATCGATTGGGAGAAAGGGGAATGGAATGGCGATGACACAGTGGAGGGAAAAAATTGCTCGAGTAGGGTTTTGGTCCTCCCAGTCCCAAAATCCTAAACGCCCTCATGCGTGTGCGAGAGTTTGTGAACACATCAAGAATAGCGAAGTATACCCTTATTTTTTGTAAATTTGCAATACGTACCCAAAAAATTTACCGAATTGCGAAAAAAATAGGAAAAATGCTCAATAGGTGAAAATCGGCTCATCATTGAGCTAAGACTGTGTTTGGTGGTAGAATATTATTTGGAGATTATTTTGGGAGAGGTAGATTTTTAAGAGATATGGATTATTTTTGTAGATTAAGAGATTTTGTAGATTGAGATTATTTTTTATTGAAAATCTCTGAAAGGTGTTTGGGGTGGGTAAGATTGGGAAGGATGATTTTCATTTGAAAAGACAAAAATATCATTCCCCCACTACCTCTCCTCTCACTTCCATCCTCACGCGTGTTCGGCCCTGAGCTCTCCAGTTGTCGTCAGAACCTGGGAAGGGAAACGAGCAAAAGGTGAACAAGCATCTTCGTCGGCAACGTCTACACCCCTTCCCCTTCCCACCAAATTTCCTCTCCGATTGCAATTTTTTTGTTTCTCCGGCCACCGCCTTTAATTTTTTTTTGATGATGGAGCAGAGGCACGACGAGCCGCAGAGCTCGTCTGAGACTAGAGGCGCCGACTCCTCGCTCTCCAGACAGGACTCCCGTGCCACCGCCACCACCGTCGTCGCGCTCTCTCCCAACAAAGGGTTAGTTCATGATTAATTTGATTGTATTACTTCCCCCAATTTTAATTGTGACGATTGATTGGATGGTGGACTGGGGATTTTACGAGAGTATTTAGTTGATTGAGATTTTTGATCTGGTAGGAGGCGGAGCATCCAGAAACGGGTGGTGACCATACTGATTGATCACGTGGAGGGATCTCGGAGAAGTAGCATAGGCGGGGCGTATCCGCCGTCCGATCCGTGGGCTTGGTGGAAGTACGGACAAAAGCCCATGAAGGGATCTCCATATCCGAGGTGAATCCCCCAATCCCACTCTCTATAGTACCTGTGCAACGCGTCAGAGATGTGATGGTGAAGACGATGAGCAGCAATCTGTGGAACTGGGAAGATGATGTCGAACTGGGGGGGCAAGAATGGGTGTTTGTAGATCGTGGGAGGGAATTATCTCAACACAATCTCCACAATCTTGGGTCCCCAAAATCCCAAACCCAGTCGGAAATAATCTCCCACAATCTCCATAATCTTAATCCTGCTTCCCTCAAGATCTACCGTCAAACACCATCCCGCTCAAATTATGTTATTTTTAATCTACCATAATCTTCCACAATCTTGCACCAAACACAACCTAAGTATAAAAGATGTGGCTCATCATTGAGCTAAGTTTTTAGATTTGATAGTAAAACATATTTAACCTCATAGGAAATACAATATACGTTGACATGATAGGATTATCAACATGTCAAGATAAAAGCCAATACATTGTCAAAGTCTGGGGTTAACAGTCGACAAGATTGTTGCAAATAAGAGATTGGAAAACACTTTCCCTCTGTATTTTATAATGTGAGATGTTTGACCACGTTGTATAAGTATAAGAGAAGCGGCTCATCAATGAGTTAAGTTTTCACATTTAACAGGAAAATACACAGACCTTAACATGAATAAAACAGACCTTGACGAGATAGGGTTATGAACATGTCAGGATAAAACAAAATGACATGATGCAATTCACATTTCCTTCTATTTGATTTTTGGCAATTCCAAAAATATGTTATTTTATTTGTTAATTTTGGAAAATATTATTTTAATTTATTTATTTTAATTAAAAAAGGTCTAAAGTCATAATACTTTTATTAGAAATTTCTTTCAAAATATTCAAGCTTTTAAACTATTTTAAAAAATATTTAAAGATTTCAGCCTTTTGCTTTTGATTTTTCAAAAGGTAACTGTACTTTATACTAAATTATAAACTTGGTATTTAACTTTCTAGTTTTTGACAATAATACTCAAGATGCAATATAGAATAGTTATAAATGACTCTTGGTGGTACTAATTACCATAATCTACTAACTATATTATGAATAATAAGTTTTCTATGGTTTTAAGCCCACCACGCTATGCAACTAAACTTCAAGCTAAAGAGGTTTGATCCATACCTGAATGTAGTTACTCTGGACCACTGGCGTTCCTTAGCTTCCAGCTTTCTAGAGGTGGCTAACCTTCAACCAGGCCTCCCTTAGTTCAGACTGAGCACAGATCTGTTTCGTTTTCTACCTCAGATTGTAGTCTCTAGCTTTTGGTTTTTATTTTAAGAGAGTGAAGGAATTGAATCAAGAAAACAGAATATTCAGAACATAGTGTTCGATCAAGTAGCTTTCCCTTTCTTAAAAACAAACTTTATTGAATATGAGAAATATTACAACACACAAGCACTCCTAATTTAGAATTTAAACACACTTAACACTCATATTAGAAGATCCATTGAAGGGTTTCGAACCTTGGAGTGATGGAAACACGAATCTATTCAAATTCAAAACGCTTCTACTTCTCTTTCTGATTTACAAGACTCTTTCTCTCTCAGCATATGATTTTCTCTCTCTGGGATTCGGTGCCTAGAGAAATCTCATAATTGCTCTATTTATAGAGCTGAGTACAGAGCATTGGATGCCTTCCAACATATGTTTTACAAATGGCTGACAGATGGGCCCCTACGTACTCAGAAAGAAATAAAAGCATAGAATGTTGACTCAATAATACCACTCACATTCTGAACAGTAAAAGCAAACAGTAAAAGAAAAGGTACAATAATGGTGTTGGGGCTTGATGATGGCTTTCAGTCATCCAGGGTTTGGACCCCTTCTTCGCCCATATTGGCTTCCAGGTCATCATCATTGTAATCTTGTACTAAATCTAGAGTATTATCAAACTCTAGATCTTGATCGTTGTCTAAATCGAGATCAAGCATTAATCCTTAAGTGTATTCTCGATCCCATGCACACAGCAAATCAATCATTCTCTCGTGACCTCGTTTATCTAAAAGGTGATCGACTTCTATTTGTGCTAAATAGAGCTCGATGGATTCGGTCCTGTCTATGGTTTGCTGCATTAATGGCTTGAGTTGTGGGGTTACGATGAAAGTTGTATTTCCAACTTTGAATATCCCACAATCAGTGTGTCGATACTTGGTGATGTGGTAGTAGATGTAAAAGAATCATTTTGCTCTTGCCTCCCATGAATGCCTTACTACTTTGATTCTTCTCTCCACTACTGGATCTATTACGTACCGGTATTCTTCACTAAATAGCAGGAAGATTAAGTGATGTGGTAACCGGGTTTTTCCCTGGTTAACATTCATGCAGGCACTTATGACACGACAACCATTTATTTCCTCTATCGTCTCAAACTTTGTGGCTCTGAGGAAGACCTCCTTCTGGAATTTAGTGAAGTACTTGTACAAGATGCTCTGCTCCTCATCTTTTGGCCATGGTTGCTTGTAATTGTAGAGTCCATTACACATTCCATATTTCCATGATTTTAAGTAATCTGCATCTTCATCTGGCACGATGGGTAATGATAATCCTCCCAATCCGGCGCCATTGTTTATACAAAATGGTTACACCACTCTCTCATCCTTGTTGTAGTATCGTGATCCCTTAAGGTTACTATCTAGTAGAAGTTTTTGAAATCTCTCATCCTCCATCTTCTGCAGATGTCTTCCTGGAATTCAATAGGTAGCTGGAGAACTTTTATTATTATCTCCAGGGTTAAGATTCGTATAACCGCTCTGTGTCTCGTTTGTAAGAGTCCACGATGAAATCTATTTTCAATAAATCTTCCAAAATCAACAGAAATATAAAAACTTGGAGGGGAAACCCATCCTTGGTATCCTCGTATTTCTCCTAAGAGATCAATATCGTATGGGTGGAATACCCACTACGGATTTTCCCACCGACTTTGATCATTAACTCTCTCGTTAAGCTGTCAGCTATAGAATTTTTTGATCCTTGCACATGTTCAATGGTAAAAGTGAATTGATTAAGGACTAATTGCCAACGCATGAGTCTCCCATGCGCCTTCATATTATCAAGATTATTATTTATGAAACCCAATATTCCTTTACAATATGTTCTGACTATAAAAGATTTAGAAGCTAAGAAGATTATAAACTTCTGGATTCCGCAATAAATTGCAAGAATATTCTTTTCCATGACAGTGTAATTATATTCAGATTTGTTGAAGCTGCCACTGCTATACCTGCAAAGCTTATTATCTTTCTTTAGTTTCAAAACAGCTCCCCAATGATAATCACTAGCGTCTGTTTCGAGAACTAACTCATCCTCTTCATTAGGTAAAGTCAATATTGGAAGTTTTTCACATCTTCTTTTCAGCTCTTAGACTATTTTAGTATCTAAGTGAGTCCAAATCCAAACTTGATCTTTCTTTAATTTAACCTGTAGAGGTTTTCTTAACTTGGCTAGATCTTTAATAAAATCATAAGCACAAGTAAGACGGTCTAGAAATCTTTCTAGTTGTTTCCTATCCTTGATTTCATTAGGAAATTTTTCTACCTTTTCCAGAATATGTTCTTGCAAGACAATTGACCTGCTTTAATCTTTAATCTTAGGAATTAAGTTTCAGGTTTAGCATAGATGCATTTCTTTTGTCCTAGAATTATTCCATGGCCAATGCATTTTTGGGTTATAGCTTTCAAGTCAAGTTTATGTTGCTCTATGGTTTTAGAGAAGATTAAGATATCATCGATGTAAACAAGACAACAATACTTAAATTCTTTGAAAACATTGTCCATCATTCTCTGAAATATTTGAGGTGCATTTTTCAAACCAAAGGGCATGACTACCCATTCATAGTGACCTTGTAGGGCACTAAATGCAGTAAGTTGAATACTTTCTTCATCCATTCTTACTTGCGAATAGCCACTTTTTTACAATCCATTTTAGAGAACCAAGCGACTCCCTGTATTCTATTAAATAAAACTGTTTTATTAGGGATATAATATCCATAAAAAAATAGTATTATCATTAAGCTTTTTGTAATTGATAACCATTCTAGCTTTTTCTCTTTTTTCTTCTACATGATTCCTGACCATAAAGGCAAGACTAGAATGAAGACTTTTACTTTCTCGAATTAAACCTTTCTTTAAGAGTTCATCAATTTGTTCTTTAAATTCTTGTTGATCTTTATAAGTGTAAACCATTTGTTTTACTCTAATGACAACTTTTGGATCTATTAACTCTATGGTAGCCAATGATTTATCTTTTTTTCCCAAAATTTTAAAGGATTTTCATAATATAATTCCTTACACATTTTTTCTTGCTGTTTAAGGATTTTTTTTCTTTTAATGTTACCTCACATATAAAGAGTGCGAATTCTCTTTGTGTAGGAAGAATATATTCCTCACCACGTTTAGTGCGCGTAAATTCTATTGCTTGACGTGTATCGGCATGTTTTATCTTTTTTCACCCAAGCGTCTTCTCCATGAATGTTGAAGACCATCATATCTAGGTGCTGAGTAACAGGAACATGGAGTCTTTGGAAGTTATTTCCAATTAACATATCATGAGATGGCTGACAAGTAGCCCATAGTGTAGGAATTACACATTGGACTCCTCTTATCATGATAGGTACATCAGAAGCAAATTCTGAATGAACTGACATGCGATATATTCTATAGCGCATTTAGTAGTTTTTGTCATCATTTACATGTCATTTTGAGAGATATTTGTATGAACTTGGTGATTCGGAACCTATTGAAGAAGTTGAAGAAATCATAGGATCATGCAAGTTACAGAAGAGTTGAAGTGAAGAAGTTCAGAAGCAGCTGGAAGCTGGTGACCTTGGCGCGGCCGCGCTGCTACTGGCGCGCCCACGCTGCAACTGGCGCGCCCACGCCGCGAGGAGGAAGTGCCCGCGTCGATGCACCAGATGGAAGTAGCAAGACGAAACACTGGCGCGCCCGCGCTGCTACTGGCGCGCCCGCGTCAGTCCCTGGAGACGGATTCTTATCCGATTTTTCCCGATCTTATTAGTTTTAATATTATATTTTTACGGGATTTAAAACCCTTTAAGTAGGATATATATTATTTCCGAACGGAAGTTTTTAGAGATTATTAGGTTATTTTCGAGAGACGTAGTTTCCTTTTTCTTCATCTCACAAACCCTATGGAGAACTAACTCTCCGTTGTTACACTTGGTTCTTTGAAGCCTTCGATTGATTTGGTTGTGAGTATTCTACTCTTGTTCGTCCTTTGTTAATTGTTTCGATCTCCTGAGCTTATTGCTTGATTGCTTATTATTGGTTAATCTGGATTGATCACCTAGGTTTATCGATACTAGTCATATTGCTAGGGTTTCCAATCCCAGGTTTGGGGTTGTAGATTCATTGTAGCAAACACAATCATCATACGCAGGTTGCTTGTGGTAGATTGTGAAGGAGATTCGATTACAAGCTATTTTAACGGGTTGTTAGAATCGCTTGTATCTCATTATAATTCATGTTTGAATGCTATCGCTTTATTATTCGGTGAAGGTTTTCCCTTGTAATTTGGTGATAAGTGCTTTTAGGACTGGTAGGACTAAGATCTATTACACGATCTGAATTGAGAACAATTACTGGACATTAGAACTTGAGACTCATAGAATGCGATGATGAACCATCTCAATTGTTGTGCAGATAATTACCTGGTGTGATACTTTTCCATCATATATTCGCAACCTCTTATTGCAACTTGTTCTGTCACTATTGTTTACACACAAAACTCCCCTTTGAATTGGTTACTTTTGGGTAATAATACTTGCTCTTACAATTGATTCTGTTTCTCTGTGGGTTCGACCCTAACTTACCTACTATACTTGTTATAGTTTGCACCTTAGGAATTTACTTTGATTAGGCATAACGACCTTAGGCCTGTCAAATTTGGCGCCGTTGCCGGGGAAACGGATTATCTTTGTTCTTGTTTGTCTTATTACCTGTTTGGGTGCGAACCTCTTGCATGGTTCGCACTCGTGCTACTGATCCCCATCTTGTTGATTTTGATTGGGAGATTGACAGGACATACCACCGCCGTCTTAGAGAACAACACCAACATTCCCAACAACCCGATCCAATGGCTAGAAATGTAAATCAGACGCTGCGACAGCTGACAGCATCAAACATCACACAGCAGGCACCTGCTGTGACAATCCCTGCTCTAGGGGATGACAACCATTTTGAGCTAAAGTCTGGGCTGATTCATCAACTGCCCAAATACCATGGATTGGCTAGAGAAGACCCCATCAAGCACATGGGGAAGTTTCATAATGTGTGCATGAGCATGAAACCAGCCAATATATCCGAAGCACAGATAAAGATGAGAGCTTTTGGGTTCATGCTGGTCGATGCTGCGGATGACTGGTACTACAGTCTTCCTACAGGGAGCATCGATACTTGGCCTAAGCTCCACAAGGCCTTCCTGGAGAAATTCTTCCCTGCTAAGAAGGAGAACACCTTGAAGAAGGCAATCAGCAATATAGAATAGGAAGATGATGAAACCCTCTATGATTACAATGAAAGGTTCAAGAAGCTTTGCGCTAATTGCCCTTTCCATGGCAACAGCACGAAGGACCTAGTCCTATACATCTATGGGGGACTGCTGGAATCTGATAGAAGGATGATTGATGCCGCCTGCGGAGGAAATATTCTGAATGCCACGCCAGAGGGAGCCATGGAGAAGATTCAGGAAATGGCTGAGGGGACTAGAAATTTCGGGAAATCCACCATAAAGAAAGGGGTCAACTCGGTAGACTCTAACCAAGCCAAGGATATTGCTGAATTGAAGGATATGGTTAGGAGGCTCACTCTGCAAGGGACTCCTCAACAAATCAAGGCTTGTGGAATCTGCAATGATAACTTCCACCCAACTGATGCGTGTCCTACACTCCAGGAAGACACCGCTGAAGTAAGTGCTATAGGTGGAAATGGACCTCAGAGACCCAGACATGACCCCTACTCAAACTCCTACAACCCAGGGTGGCGGGATCACCCAAATTTCAGATGGAAGGATCCACCAAACCAACCACATCAGCAACAGCCACCTCCCTACAATCAGAGGCAGCAGGGTAACGCTCCCTCTACTGAGTCCATGCTCAATACCCTGACACAGCACTTTACTGCGCATGTTCAGACAACTGAATCGAGCATAAAAGATATACAGAAACAAATGGGGCAAATGGCTGAAGCAATCACGAGAATAGAGGCAAAGACGTCAGGGGGTCTACCATCTCAAACGGTGGTCAATCCAAAGGAAAACGTCAGTGCTATAACTCTTCGGAATGGAAAAGAGCTGAGAAGTCAGGAGGATGAGGAGGAAAGCACGCAGGTCTCCGACGTGGCCACGCCCAATACTGGCGCGCCCGCGCTGGAGTCTGACGCGCCCGCTCCGGAGTCTGACGCGCCCGCGCCGGAGTCTGACGCGCCCACGTCGAGTCCGATCTCGCCTGAATCTGAGCCCTATGTCGATACATACGTCCGACCGGATTTTCCCCCTCTCGGGTCGGAGAAACCAAAACCTCCGTTCCCTGAGGCACTCAAAGAGAGGAGGATAATCGATGATTCAGAGCTCTTCGAGACATTTAGCAAGTGTCAGGTGAACATTCCTCTGCTGAAAATGATAAAAACTGTGCCCAAGTACGCCAAGTTCTTGAAGGAGCTTTGCACGGTGAAGAGAAATCAGAAGCTGAAAGGAAAAAAAGAAAGTGAAAGTAAGTGAGCAAGTCTCTGCTATGTTTCAGAGGAGAATGCCGAAAAAGTGCCCTGATCCAGGCATGGTTACTATCCCTTGTGTCATTGGAGATGTAAAATTTGATAGAGCTATGCTTGATTTGGGTGCTTCCATAAATGTGCTTCCTTATTCACTTTACAAATCGCTAGATTTAGGACCTTTGCATGAAACTGGAGTTATTGTGCAACTAGCTGACAGGTCTAATAAATACCCTAAAGGAGTAGTAGAAGACGTTTTGGTCATGGTCGATAAACTGATTTTTCCTGCAAATTTCTTTGTCCTGGATATGGAACATGATAAGCATGATGCGCCTATTCTGTTAGGTAGAACTTTTATTAAAACAGTTAGGACAAAAATTGATTGTGTTTCTGAGACACTAACAATGGAATTTGATGGAGAAAAGGTTGAATTCGATTTATACAAGGCTATGAAACATCCTGTTGATGACCATTCTCTGTGCTCTATTGATGTGATTGAACCATTAGCTCAAGATCTATTTGATATTTCTAGGGAAGATGAGTTGCAGTCAATTATTGAGAATGCTATTGACGAGTCCTATACAGATTTTTCAATTACATCTAACATGCAGCAATTAGTAGCCCAGATGGATGTAGAAGGTAAGTCCCCTACTCTTTTGGGCATTGGCCCCAATCTACTGACTCCAAGCGAAGTGCTTGTTCCATCTGTTGTGCAGGCACCTGAAATTGAACTCAAACAACTCCCTAGTCATCTCAAGTAGGAGTTGATGACACTTTACCAGTTATTGTGTCGAGTAAGCTTTCGGCAGAACAGGAAGAAAAGTTAGTGGAGGTTCTAAAGGAATACAAAACTGCGCTGGGGTAGACCATCGCTGACATCAAGGGAATTAGTCCATCTACATGCATGCACAGGATCCTGTTGGAGGATGGAGCTAAGCCATCACGCCAACCACAGAGAAGGCTCAATCCGCCCATGATGGATGTGGTGAAGAAGGAAGTGCTGAAATTGCTATCAGCAAACATGATTTTCCCAATTTCTGACAGTCAATGGGTAAGTCCTACACAAGTTGTCCCTAAGAAAGGAGGGATTACAGTCGTGGAAAATCAACAAGGTGAGTTGGTCCCTACCCGGACACAAACAGGTTGGAGGGTGTGCATAGACTATCGCAAGCTGAATACAGTAACCAGGAAGGATCACTTCCCCCTCCCCTTTATTGATCAGATGCTAGAACTCCTTGCTGGGCGCCCCTATTATTGTTTTTTGGATGGATATTCTGGATATTTTCAGGTGGCCATAGCGCCAGAGGACCAGGAAAAGACTACATTCACATGTCCTTTCGGTACTTTTGCATATCGCAGAATGCCATTTGGACTATGTAACGCACCCGGGACATTTCAACGATGTATGGTTAGTATCTTCTCTGAGTACATTGAGAATTTCATTGAAGTATTCATGGATGATTTCACAGTACATGGGGATAGCTTTGATACTTGTTTGAGCCATTTGGCACTAGTGTTAAAAAGATGTGTTGAAATTAATCTGGTTTTGAACTCTGAAAAGTGTCATTTTATGGTAGAACAGGGAATTGTTTTAGGTCACATAGTCTCTGCAAAGGGTATTGAGGTCGATAAGGCGAAGATTGATGTAATTCAATCTTTGCCTTATCCTACTAATGTGCGCGAAGTTCGTTCTTTCCTAGGCCATGCAGGTTTTTATCGCAGGTTTATCAAAGACTTTTCGAAGATATCCTCACCCTTGTGCGAGCTTCTGAAGAAAGATGTGACCTTTGTACTCACACAAGAGTGCAAAGAGGCGTTCGACCAGCTGAAAGGACGCCTCACTAGTGCACCAATCATTTAGGCACCAGACTGGTCTCGCCCATTTGAGATCATGTGTGACGCGAGCGACTATGCAGTGGGAGCAGTGCTAGGCCTGTCAAATTTGACATGCGATATATTCTATAGCGCATTTAGTAGTTTTTGTCATCATTTACATGTCATTGTGAGAGATATTTGTATGAACTTGGTGATTCGGAACCTATTGAAGAAGTTGAAGAAATCATAGGATCATGCAAGTTACAGAAGAGTTGAAGTGAAGAAGTTCGGAAGCAGCTGGAAGCTGGTGACCTTGGCGCGGCCGCGCTGCTACTGGCGCGCCCACGCTGCAACTGGCGCGCCCACGCCGCTAGGCCAAAAAGAGGGAAGAGCCTCTCATGTGATCCATTATGCTTCCATGACTCTGAATGGAGCGCAGCGCAACTACTCCACCACTGAAAAAGAAATGCTAGCCGTGGTGTTTGCACTAGAGAAGTTTCGACAGTATCTGCTTGGGGTTAAAGTGATTATCTACACAGATCACGCAGCCCTCCGCTACTTGATGACAAAGAAAGAGACAAAGCCAAGATTAATTCGATGGGTTCTTTTGCTCAGCGAATTTGATGTGGAGATTAAGGATAAGAAAGGAGCGGAGAATCTGGTGGCTGACCACTTAAGCAGATTGGTGAATGAGGAGGACAAGCCGGAGTCACAGAAACCCATTTTAGGCACGTTTCCAGATGACACATTATGCAGAATCGAGCACAAAAGCACGCCGGAGTCTGGCGCGCCCACGTTAACAGCTGACGCGCCCGCGCTGAGTTCTGACGCGCCCGCGTCGTCCCCTGACGCGCCCATGCTATTGCTTCTCAGCCCATCTCAGTCCGTTCTAGGACTTCATTCTGTAAACCCTTGGTACCGGGACATTGTGAACTACTTAGTTTGTGGGGAATTTCCTCCGGATCATACCAAGGCCCAGACGGAGAAGATTCGAAGAGAAGCAAACCACTATGTTTGGGATGACCCATACCTTTGGAAACATTGTGCTGATCAGGTAATTCGTCGTTGTCTTCCAGATAATGAGGTACGGTCTGTTCTTGAATTTTGTCATTCTCAAGCATGTGGGGGACATTTTGGTGCCAACAAAACTGCTAGAAAAGTGCTTGAATCTGGATTTTATTGGCCACATATTTTTAAAGATGCTTATTCTTTCTGCAAGGCATGTGATAGGTGTCAAAGAATGGGGAATATCTCTCAAAGGAATGAAATGCAACAATCACCGATGATTTTTTGCGAAATCTTCGATGTTTGGGGCATTGACTTTATGGGACCTTTTCCTAGTTCTTGTGGGAACTTGTATATTTTACTTGCGGTGGACTACGTTTCCAAGTGGGTGGAAGCGAAGGCCACCAGAACTGATGACTCTAAAGTTGTGGCAGGGTTCTTGAAAAGCAATATTTTTGCCAGGCATGGTATCCCTAGAGCGCTGATTAGTGACAGGGGTACCCATTTCTGCAACAAAACTGTGACTGCTGTGCTGAAGAAATATCATGTCACACATAGAGTTTCCACCGCATACCATCCACAGACGAATGGCCAAGCAGAGGTGTCCAATAGAGAGATCAAAGCCATTCTCGAGAAGACTGTGAATCCTAACAGGAAGGATTGGAGTTTGAGACTTGATGATGCGTTGTGGGCTTATCGCACTGCTTACAAAACTCCAATTGGGATGTCTCCTTTCAGACTTGTCTATGGTAAAGCATGTCATCTTCCTGTTGAGCTGGAGCACAAGGCTTGGTGGGCAGTGAAACAATGCAATATGCAGAGTGACGGGGTTGGAGAACACAGGAAGCTACAGTTAGGCGAGCTCGAGGAGTTACGGTTGGACGCCTATGATAATGCGGCAATCTACAAGGCGAAGACCAAGGCATGGCATGACAAGCACATCCATAGGAAGGACTTTAAAGCTGGTGACAAAGTCCTACTCTTTCAGTCTCGCCTGAAACTCTTCGCTGGGAAGCTCAGGTCAAAGTGGGGGGGACCATACATTGTTGCTGAAGTTTTCCCACATGGAGCTGTAGAGTTATATGACCCGAATAGCCACAAGAAGTTTAAGGTAAATGGTCAAAGGCTTAAGACATACTATGAAGGGTTCCCAAAGGAGGCTATGGATGAGTTAGCTTTGGAGGAGCCAAATGCAGAGTTAGAATAATCGAAAAGGCTTAGTCGAGCCAGCGACATGAAACAAAGGCGCTGCTTGGGAGGCAACCCAAGGTATTGCATTCTTTCCCTTAACTCGATTTTATTCTAACTTGTAGGTAATAAAGACGGAGTTTCTAGCGACGAATTGCACCCGCATTTCGGACCCACTGCTTCCGCAGTGTTAATTTTCGTCATAAAAAAAAAAAAAAAAAAAAAAGGGCCACGGGCTGGAAAACCCGCTTCGGGCCAGCCCGCCATTTTCAAGCCCCATCATCACTACCCATCACCATCCCCTCAAATACCACCAAAACCCTACATCCCCCACACTCTCTCACCTTCCCCACACCCTCTCCTCTCACACCCAATCTCCTCCACACTCTACTCAAACACCCCCCACCAGGGTCCCCACACCCCGTCCCCCTCCCTTCCTTCAGCTCTCGGCACTGAGACATCAACGACCGCGTCCGACGAGTTTGGAGGTCTGCAGAAATCGCCGACGCGGCCGCGCCACCCCCAACGCGCCCGCGCCTGTCAGAGAAACCCACCAAAAGGCTGACACACCTGACGCGGCCGCGCTGCTGCCCGACGCGCCCGCGCTGCTAACCGACGCGCCCGCTCTGCTCGCCAACGTGCCCGCGTCTGCCCCCTGCGCCAAGACGTGGGGAGTTTGACGACAGTGACGAACCAGATTCTCCACCAGCAGGCCGACATCCTAGAAGGCTTTGGCGAGTTCAGAGAGATGAGGGAAGAGCTTCGCCGCATACGAGAGGATTACTCTCGCCACTATCCACCCCCTCATTGAGTCCTTCTGGTCCCTTCCTCCCTACTTATTTCTGTCTTCTTTCACATTGAGGATAATGCTTCATTCAAGTATGGGGGAGGGAAAGGACTTACATATCTTGTACATATTTCATTTCCGCATTATTTGTGTACAGATTCTGCACTTGTTATTCTGAAAAAAAAAAAAAAACAGAAAAAAAAAAAGAGAAAAAAAAAAGAAAAAAGAAAGCAATCAAAATCCTGGGATGAGTTGAAAACCCGAAAGGGCGACTCAGGCAAGAAGAAGGTAGTCTGGCGAGCCTTAGGCTTTGGCAATATGAGACTTGAGGGAAGTGAGAATGTTTATGTGAGGACCATCTTTGAAAAAAAAAAAAATGAGTGGCTTGGTGAAAACCCGAAAGGGCGCCTTGGCAAGATGAGCGTTTACTTTGAGTGTTTAGGATTGATCTCTTGGTGAAGGCGACATAAGAAGTGGAGTGATAAGGAGGTTTTCGGGTAGGCCACTGGGAGCTATAAGGTGTAGATGGTTGAGATACAATTGTAAGTCTTATTTCCTATTTTGATTGTCTTTTGTGCTGATTGTTGAGATGGTGGAAACTACTAGTACTTAGTGTTCATTTTCCTTGTACTGTTTGTGAACCTTTGAGATTTATGGTGAGAGTAGGCTTAGCTTCTATGCTTACTCGGGACGAGTAAAGGTTTAAGTATGGGGGAATTTGACATGCGATATATTCTATAGCGCATTTAGTAGTTTTTGTCATCATTTACATGTCATTTTGAGAGATATTTGTATGAACTTGGTGATTCGGAACCTATTGAAGAAGTTGAAGAAATCATAGGATCATGCAAGTTACAGAAGAGTTGAAGTGAAGAAGTTCGGAAGCAGCTGGAAGCTGGTGACCTTGGCGCGGCCGCGCTGCTACTGGCGCGCCCACGCTGCAACTGGCGCGCCCACGTCGCGAGGAGGAAGTGCCCGCGTCGATGCACCGGATGGAAGTAGCAAGACGAAACACTGGCGCGCCCGCGCTGCTACTGGCGCGCCCGCGTCAGTCCCTGGAGACGGATTCTTATCCGATTTTTCCCGATCTTATTAGTTTTAATATTATATTTTTACGGGATTTTAAACCCTTTAAGTAGGATATATATTATTTCCGAACGGAAGTTTTTAGAGATTATTAGGTTATTTTCGAGAGACGTAGTTTCCTTTTTCTTCATCTCACAAACCCTATGGAGAACTAACTCTCCGTTGTTACACTTGGTTCTTTGAAGCCTTCGATTGATTTGGTTGTGAGTATTCTACTCTTGTTCGTCCTTTGTTAATTGTTTCGATCTCCTGAGCTTATTGCTTGATTGCTTATTATTGGTTAATCTGGATTGATCACCTAGGTTTATCGATACTAGTCATATTGCTAGGGTTTCCAATCCCAGGTTTGGGGTTGTAGATTCATTGTAGCAAACACAATCATCATACGCAGGTTGCTTGTGGTAGATTGTGAAGGAGATTCGATTACAGGCTATTTTAACGGGTTGTTAGAATCGCTTGTATCTCATTATAATTCATGTTTGAATGCTATCGCTTTATTATTCGGTGAAGGTTTTCCCTTGTAATTTGGTGATAAGTGCTTTTAGGACTGGTAGGACTAAGAGCTATTACACGATCTGAATTGAGAACAATTACTGGACATTAGAACTTGAGACTCATAGAATGCGATGATGAACCATCTCAATTGTTGTGCAGATAATTACCTGGTGTGATACTTTTCCATCATATATTCGCAACCTCTTATTGCAACTTGTTCTGTCACTATTGTTTACACACAAAACTCCCCTTTGAATTGGTTACTTTTGGGTAATAATACTTGCTCTTACAATTGATTCTGTTTCCCTGTGGGTTCGACCCTAACTTACCTACTATACTTGTTATAGTTTGCACCTTAGGAATGTACTTTGATTAGGCATAACGACCTTAGGCCTGTCATGAACCATGATACTATCATCGGCTATTCTGACTTGAATTGGTTTATGGGCTTTCTGCCAAATAAACTCAGGAAATAATGCCTTTTTACCAAAGCATACTGAGCATCCACTGTCTACAAAGGCACATAATTCATATTTATTGAATCCTTTTAAGGAAATACTTATTGGGATATAGATGCTATTGTGGTTGGTAATCCTATAATTTTTCTTTAGCAATTCTCTGCTGAGATGTTCAAGGCTTTCTTCTACTCTCATATTATCTTCATTGATATGTCTAAGGTCTATTACTTCCATTATCATACCTATTTCATCTTCAAATAATGGATTCGTGAGAGATTCTTTGAACTCCTTAGCCATTGGATCATTTTCATAGATAGGTTCACTAATGGTTTTAGTGGAATACCCTATTAGCTTTCCTTTTGGCTCGGAACTAGATGATCCGTCTTGGTTTTCTCTAACCTTTTGAACTATTGGAGGAATTGATGTTATTGATTCCTTAAAAGGATAAGAACCTAGATTTACACTATGTCTGGCTAGTTCCCTTATAATTTTACTTTCTAACCTCTTGTTTACTCTTACTTGCTATGTCTTCGTCTACCACAAACAATTTATCTTTTCTTCTTGAAGTAGTTCCTTGACTCTTCGAGGTAATACCAAGATTAGGATTGAACCTAAAACTAGTATTTCTAGACAGACTTGGACATCTAGAGAGACTGGCCGGTGGTTTAGCATTTGTATGGATTCTTCCTTCCTCATCTATGGTTAGTACCTTATCACTGCTAGTGGATGTAGAATTTTCAAATGCGTTTACCGAAATGGTTTTGAGTCTTATCTGATCAGGTCTTAGCTTGACAAGCACAACCTCTTTACTCGGACCTACGACCTCGTGTTTCTCAGCTTCTACTATATGACATTTTCGTGGAGGGTTTGTAGTATTCTCAAGTTTATAAACTACCTTCCACTTTAATTGTAAAGGACGAGTTCCCTTATGCATACTAATACCTTCTGTTAACAATTTTATAGCTAAGAACTTAGATGCATAATGATATTCTAGACTAACATAATAGTTAGGTCTACAGATCCAAGAAACTGCTCCTTGACTCAAATTACAGACTATTCCACTAATGCATTGATCACTAAACTTTTTATGTCTAATGTCACAAACAAAATTAATGCATTGCACATCTTTTCCATAGTCTTGTAATGGAGTTATAATTACTTGGATGCCACATATGAAAATATATTTAAATTTTTTTTTTATCTTTGTTATGTTTTTGGATATTTGCCCAATTACTTGAGTTTACTTCAATTGCTTGATTTTCATTGTTCTTGACAGTTACATCTCCAGACATTTCTTCGCAAACATACTTAGCATATTTAGAGAACAATTATTTCTTAACAAACTGTTCTTTAGCAATAATCGGAAAATCAACCCCTGGTCTAGTCATTTATTCGACTTGTTCCTCATCAATAGAAGTTTCAGCTTGCTGAAGTTGAGCTAAGGTGGTCATTTCATATTCATCAGAGAACTCACTAAGATATTCTCCTTCCATCGTTTCATTAATTTCTTCACCTTCTATTGACTCATTTTCAGATTCTATATTTTCTTCAAGCTTTTCTTCTATTATCCCTGCTATCCCTTTATTATTTCTTAGGGCTCGATCTACTACTTATTCTTCAGATAGCTCGATATAATCCAAACTACGTAGGGCTTCTGCTAGTCTATTATTTTTCTTATTTTTGCATTCATTAGCATAATGACCGGATTCTCCCCATGCCCAACATTTGCAGTTTTTTTTTTCTCAGGACAGAACGAGGCTTTCTGGAAAAACCTTCTGTTTTTAGAGAACTGTTTTTTATAATAGTTCTTATAATATTTTTCACCTCTTTGTTTATTGAAACTTTTTCTCTTATAGTTTCTTTGTCCTTGGTAATCTCTATTGTTACATCCCCATTCTGTTGGCGTTTCCCAACAAGTTAAGAATTGTTTTTTCATTCTTTGGGTGCTTCTCACATCTCGACATTTTTTCTCAACCCATTTTCTAACATAGGAAATTTTGTTAACAAGAGAATCTTTACTTCCATTTTTTTAATAATTCTCGATATTCTTCACTTATTTGTTCATTAATTGGGGCAGGAAATTTATCAAAGAACATTTGTAGATTTGTGTTGTTTTCCCCTATCTTATAATAATACTTCTCGAATTCTGTTATGTAATTATCAACATATTTCATGTTACAACCATTTTAACGCTTCCTTATCTTCATCTTCTTTTTCTCCAATGATTTCGTCTTCTATTAATCCACATATTAAGGTGAACATAGTCACTGGACTTGCCAAATTCCTAAGTTCTTGTTTTGGTTCCTCTCCAATAGCTCCATACCAATCGACAATACATTCATAGAAGCTATGTTCTATATAATTAAGGAATTGAGAAGATCCATCCTACGTTCATGTTTAATACACTCATCATACTTTTCTTCCAGAACTCTATGATTTCACGCCTATTCCTTACACCATCTAGGTTCAATTTATAACCTATTTCACTTATGGGTTCTAGATTAATTTCTCTTTGATTTGGTCTGTGGTTTGGCATAATGCTCACTCCAAATCTTTCCTTCTTTTCTAGAAATTCTTTAGGCTTTAACCTAGGTCTATAATTACTGGTAGAACCATGTTCATATCGTCTATAATGTCTTCTAGCTTCATTATGCTCTACTGGTTCATTCCCCATCAGCCTTCTTTGTCTTAAAATTTCATTTAGCCTTTGTTGGACTTTGGATATGGGAATGTTTTCCATGTCTTTTAGGTTAATTAATCCCATTTTTTTGATACACAACTTCTTCATATGAGTTCTTTTCAGACTCGTCGTCACTCATGACTTCTTGGTTCATAAATTTGGTCTCAATGGCTTTTTGTTTCTGTAATTTCAGCTTCTATTCTGGGTCATCCAACTTAGTGCTAAATCTCCTTGTTTGTCGAAGTTGATGCTGATTCATTTTTAAGAATTTGATTTTCGTCTTGATTTTCTTCTTCTATACTTGCTTTCTTTGTTATATTATCAAATTTAGTAGAAAACCTCTTTTTGGATTTTTTAAGTGGATAACTATATCTAAAATGATCTCCTTTTTTTATTTCACCACCTGATGTTAGACTTATCTGATGGCTAATTTCGTTAATTGCTTTTAGATTGGTTGAATGATGCACTTCACCTGTTTCTTTTACAATCTTAAAGATTTTACTGCTAATCTCAATATATAATTGTTCTAATTTTTTAACTTTGATTTTTAGATCTATAAGTTGATCTGAAATAACATTTAAAATTGCTCTAAAATGCTTATCACTTACATCTAAATGTAAAGCATGAGGATAAGTCTTATATATGGGGGCAATTAGTAGATACCTCTAGATTGTCTTATAGATAAATACATATTATTTTCTAATTAACGTGGCTCTGATACCAAATTGCAGGATCAAGGTTCTAATTATAAATTTTTGATGCGGAATATAAACTAAACAAGTAACATATAAGGATATTAATGGAAATTATAAAAAGATATGGTGATTATTAACTATTTTTGCTTTTTATGGGAAATTATAAAAGACAAGTGGGACCCTAGTGAATATTTTAGTAAATATTTTCAAACCCTAAAATTTTTGGTAAATATTTTATTTTTTGTGAACATTTCTACAAACCACTCCTTTTATTACACATATGCCCAAATAGTCATTCCTTACAATTTGGTAAAAATAGGGGTACTTTTACAATATTTTTTTTAAAAGGTATATATATGCAAATCTACCATCGAGATATTAGTCGAGTCCAAATATAAAGTTTTTATACTTTTACTCTTCTATTTCTCGTATCTAACAACTATTAAAGAGAAATTGCATATCACCACTTGACTACATCAATGCTCCTTTTTTTTAGGGGGTAAAGTAAGGATTCGAGATCAGACAGACCTGAAAATCGATATGCTGATAAGTCGGCAAAGGAAAATTTATCAAATGTACAACAAAAAATAAAAAAATATCGCAATAACACAAACCGCACGTATCGATGTTATTTGTTTACCTTATAATTTTTAATATGTTTGTTTCTTTGTTACGCTTATAATTCAATGATTCAAATTTCAAATTCCTTTTATTTTTCTAAAGCCCCCATAATTTTTAATTTTGGACCAATGATACTTTCTACATGCTCTAAATTGTTACGTAGTATTTGATTTAAACCTATCAGTCATTGTAGTCACCATAACTATTTAGCCAAATTTCAGAAAATCACTTCTTAAATACACTATTTTGCACAAAAACTACCCATTAAATTGAAAATTTTATAAAACCACTCTTTAATATATAGTTGCTTGTAAAAGTTCACTCAACTTACCTTCTTTGTTAATATTGTTGTTAAATGTGTGATTACCATTAATTTACCCTTGTGCTTTTAATATATTTGAAGGATAAAATGGGAGTTGTTGTTCAACAACTTTCCTTCTTCGATTGGGAGAAGATTAAGAGACGGAAGATGAACACTTGAAATAACTTCAAATCAAATAAATCAATGATGAAGCATGTAATAATTGCCAAAATATGAAATAAGAATTGATGATGAATGGGCAAAATAGTAATTTTACACTTTTAACATCCAACTTAACGTAAAAAATGAAATGGATGGTCTTTTGCAAATATATAACTATTAATGGATGGTTTCCTGAAATTTTCAATTTAATGGATGATTTTGTATAAAATGATGTATTCAAGGGGTGATATTTTTAAAAAAATTATACACAAGTATTTCCCATTTAAAAAATAATTACAATATGTCCAAGAGAAAAATAAAAAACCTCAGTTCGACCTCCATCCACTCACGCAATCAAGGGCTCATTCAAGGTGCATCGAGGCTCGAAAAATCCACCAATTTCTTGTTGTTTTTGGTTGATTTGTGAGGGATTTCTTTGTATATGAAATTGGGTGTGTGTTTTTTTCCATTATTGTTGTTGATTTGTGTGTTATTTGTATCGAATGACGAGTTGAACTTGAAATTAGAATGAATGAAACTGGTTGATTGTTTGTGATTTGGGGTGTGTTGAGTTCACAAGGGAACCTCAATATCTTTGACTAAGCCAAATAGTTAACCTCGGCAACCTCATTCGAGGAGAGGATGTTGCTTCAAGAAAGGCTTTATCAAATGAGATTAACTAGTGGTAGATTGATTGAGTCATTATATATATATATATATATATATATATATATATATATATATATATATATATATATATATATATATATATATATATATATATATATATATATATATATATCGATTCATTCCTTGTATAAATTATTGTACAACGGAGCATTACAACAATTGAATTGATAAAGAGGCTTCAACAAATGGTATTGATGACTTTATTTTTACTCTTTAGAGTATATTTAGGGTCTTATCAATAGTTTTTCCGACATCTTGTCAATAGTCCTATAATAAACTTCACACTTGATCCATTAATTTGATTCACACACATAATAAATTATGACAATAATATGTAACCGATATCAACAACAAACTACACATATTCAACCATTATAGTATATATACTACACTAGTTTTGTACCTGTGCCTTGCACGATATTTTCAAACCTTATTAAACTTAAAAGTACTCATACATTTATGTAGATGATTTTTACAAAATAAATTTATATGTGTGTAACATAATTTAAAGAAATTGTTATAGTATCTTTTAAATCTAACTATTTAGTATTTTTTTCAAATTGGAAAAAAAAAATGTTTTCTTTAAACTAACTTAAAGATGATAATTAAAGGAGAAAATATCAATTTATGTATAATATTCTTTCAATTTAGTATAATATATATATATATATATATATACCTTAAAAGTTATGTTCATGGGCAATTTATTGCCATCATTTACTCCTTTAATGTTTTCACTATTTTATCATATCTATTCATTTTGTATCATTAAGACATAGTTAACTTAGTGGTTATCAATGTTGTTGAGACCCCAATGGTCTTGAGTTCGAATCCCATCATCTACATGTTACTTTTATGTTTTTCCCCCCTTTGTAAGTTATATTATTTCGGAGTCCCATAATCTAGAATTTGAACCTCATTATTGATATGTTCTTTTTATTTTTCCTAACATTGTTGGTTATTTTTTTGTATAAATACTTGATTTGTTCTTTTTATTTTTCTCAACTTTGTTGGTTATTTTTTGGTATAAATACTCATTTGTCAAGCGTACCTACTTAATCAGTTATTTTTAAACCCCATTATTGATATGTTCTTCTTTTTATTCTTTTTCCCAACTTTGTTGGTTATTGTTTGGGTATATAATACTTATTTATCAGGCCTATTTAATTAGTTATTTAATTTTAAAGTTATTTTTTAAGGCTTTTATTATTTTTTGTCATTAACTCTATATTTTATTTCGATCTATCTACATAAAGGCATAGCTTGCAACCAATGTTACCGACTTTCCATTAACAACTAATTAGTCAATTACAATTATCTATATATAAGCCGGACAACCGAACATGCAAGCTGATTAACAAACCATTCACCTTCTATCTTTGCATATTATGCGATTAAGATAGAGATAAGATTATAAAAATCATCCCTCTTTCAATTACTTCCCTCAATCCTTTAATATTCTATAATTATGATGGATATAATATTCAACTTTAAATGACAATCCTAATAATATCATGATCGATGTTCCATCTTCTGCCTAAAGCCTAAAATAAAGTCATTCACACTCCCACCTTTTATATAACGTACGCTTGCTGAAGTCAGTTCCATACGCATGTTGTACATGTACCGACCACTTTTCTTCATTAATCAACAACATGGAGATTGAGGAATCAAAGTCCAATTAATCAATTAGTTCTTAGTTCAAGTCATTGATGTTGTTATAGTATGGTACAAAGACATAGAGTTTATCAAGTCCGATGATATGGTATATATCTATTCTCTATTATTCTTATACATCTAATTATTTAGATTTCCTGGTTATAGAATGCAACCTAATCCAAATACATTTGGTGTGTTTTTAAAGGGAAGTGTAATCCATTGTAAAGACAGAAGTGGTGTTGCTCCTTTGTTCGATTCACCGCCACGTTTGAAGAAGGGTGTATCTATTACCACAAGGATTTCTCGGTCATTCCTAATCGGATCAACTTTTAAATTATTAAGAATAATTATCATATGATTGAGCTTTAGGAATCCACAATATACCCTGAAGCCAGTTGAAATTGATGAGTTTGTTCATTATCCAATATTTAATTCCAATCAATATTCCACTATTTTTTTTTAATAACATGCTGATTCATTTCATATCTACACAGATACAACCAAATCAGTTTACAAAGAAGAGCTCATCCACTTTGTAGCAGGTGCGAAAAACTCAATCTCTTAAAACTTATAATCAAGGAATTTTATAGTCAAACTTCTAAATCAAAATATCTTCACCATGAATTCATATAGAATGTTGGAGCTCACAATCAAAATCATCAGGCAGAATGAGATACCTTATCTTACCAAATGCAGAGGGAAGAAGCTTTCTATCAGGAGGTCTTGCACAATTCAACCCATGTATGAGATCAAGATCGGTTGCTACATCAATAATGCCACAAATTGCTTATAGCTCCTATGCACTAGCATCTACTCTTCTTGAATCACACCATTGCAACAATATCATTATCAACCCATATAACTATCAGCAACCATACCAAATGCATTTCGATTAATTATGTAAGAAAATTTGTCAAGTTCATTAGTGATTCTCTCAAAACCTTCACATTGATAAACACACACCACATTATCCTCACTGTGCCCGTTTAAAATTGATCACAATCTAACCCTAATTACAACTCTTAACTCTCCAATTCCTCACTTTTTTCCAAACTTGACTTCTTAGCATATTTTTCAAAGGGTAAAAAATGACACATAAAACATTAATTTCTTTATTAATTGTTTTTATACAATTTAATACTTATTAGCAATAAGTATTAAATAATAAAAAATATTTAAATATTTTATAACTCCATACACTATATGTTAAAAACTAAAAAGGCTTTTTTTTAGATCGGATGGAGTACAATTTTTTGTTCGTTGAAAAACATGCCGAAAATTCAAGACTTGCATTTTTTAACGAACAAAGTAGTGATATTTGATGTAAAAAAATGTCTCGTGCGTAGCACAGGTCTGCCACGCTAGTTTAAATAAATTTTGTGAAAACGCCCGTTCAACTAATAAATTATCTGCAATAACTATAAATTATTATATTAACTAAAAGATTACAATAAATGATATGAAATAAATTAATATATATGTATTCTTTTAATTTTATTTTTAAAAAATAAATGTCTTAAGATTACTTTGACTTCTGTATACAATATTATATGGTTAATGACTTTTGCTTATAGAGAAATTTTACTATAATTTATTTATGTAAAAATCATTAAATAAACCCAGGCAAATGAGGGGACACATGTTGTCATCTAATAGGAAGGGAGCCAATGGGTGGGATTGTTTTAAAACGGACGGCTATGATTGATTCTTCAAGTTTGTTATTTATATTTACAAAATGTAATTTTTGACAATGAAAATGAAAAATTTTAAAATTAAAAAAAAAATTACTAAAATATTAAATTCATTTTTCTCTACCTATAGATATCCATTTGGAATATGTTTGACCATAGTTTAAAAAAAAATGTTTTTCTTTGAATACAATTATGTATAATAATACCTAATAAAAAAATTATGTATAATAATACAAAAAAAAACATTTGAAATTATCTTTCATTAGTAATAAATATCATTTGGCAAAAATTCGGGTCAAATAACGGAGCCAATTAGTGTTTTTAAACAATATCAATTTATGAATAATATTTTTATAACAAAAAATGAATATAATAAGTTAATCTATAATTGAGAGAATTAGTCGAGAGGGGTATAATTATAAATTAATTTGGTATAAAAAGTTGAAAATAATTTTTGAATAGGGGTATAATTGAAAATTGAATTAGTAAGAAAAGATGGGTTTAGGGGTACTAGGGATGTTATTGTTAAAGTGGAAAAAATGAGAATGTGATGTTAGGATGATGTGGCGGAAAGAGAAGAATAAAATATTAGTATTCCTAGTATCCCTTGATAAATATGGCCTAAGAATAAGGGGTAAAATGCCCCTAGCAGATTTTGAAGGTGTTTTATTCAATGGGTTCAAACTCAAAACTCTATTTAAAAGAGTAGAGTCTATTTCCGACTGATTGCACCCTATACCCACAAAATTGATTCATTTCACAGACTATGCTCAAAATCTCCTTGGTTGGTGAAGGTTGGAATAAAGGTCTAAGGCTCCATTTCTTAATAACTGAAAAGTGTATTCATCTTATCATTTACATTCAGCATATGGATATTCAAACCAGGGTTGTTGTTATTGTTGTATATAAATATTCAAAAATCAAAAGTACTCACCAACTCCATAGCTTTCTTCCAAACCAACTGTCACTACTTATTTTCTTCTTGAGCATGATTGCCTTTCTTTGACTAGCAAGTATGTTGTTTTCGTGATTTTTTCAAATTCCTAGAGTGTTTAAGCATAAGCATTGTTACCTGAAGAAGAAAGATATATAATGGTACCTTTAGAATATGTTTCAAGTCTTCTGTATAACACTCTAGTTGCTTCTCCTTCCCGCATGCTAATCCTACTTGAAGCAGATACTTGCCTTTAAAAAAAACCTCTATCAAGTATTCAAGAATTCACTGTATGTAAAATAATGTGCTGTGTTTGCTCCTGATTTTATTGTCCATTTATTTGGTATAGATACAATGGTGATCCATCAGACACCTGCTAATGTTCTTGTTTCATTCCAGAAAGTTGGCTCTTCCTATATAGGATATGGAATCCGGGAGTGGGGCTGCTCCAAATTTATACCCACTACACCGATGCAAAACTATTCATCTGGTGGACTGGGTGAATTTGGTTCAATATACATGTGGTTCCATTCAAAGATTTTTGGATTGATGACTTACTGTTTCATTTTATTAATCATATTTTTAGGCAAGGCATGCGCAAGGAATCCATAATGTTTTAGGAGATAAAAATTACAAAGCCTACAATGTCACCTGAATATTTTGATGCATGACTCACTCCACTTGGTTGGCAGCAGGTAATATATTTATATTTGGCATAAGTTGATTGTGCAAACATGGGACTGATTGTGAAAAACATATGTACGCATTTTTCTACACTCTTGATAATTATTCGGTATCAAGCTGCTATCTTAAGTTCACACTGTTATGACAGGTTGACCATCTCCGCAATCAAGTCCATTCATGTGGCCTTATTAAAAAAATAGAGTTAGCCATAACATCTCCTTTTGATGAGGTATGTGATCCTTGGATTAGTGTCTTTTTGTATTTTCATCCAAAGAATTATTCCATACGTCCAATGACTTTGAACTATTGTAGCATGTGATGTTTTTAAGAATTCATTGATGAGTGATTGCAATTACTCCCTCCGTTTGGTAAAACGTGTCATTTTAAAGTCTTAATTTTGTTCAAGAAAACATGTTATTGTGGATGAAATCACTTTTATCCGCCAATGATCCCTAAATAATGTATAAAATGATGTGCTAAAACAAATGCGATCACTTTTCCAGTCTCCATGAAAAATCAGCATTTTCTGATGGTATTTGGCATCTGAATCTTGGTGTGTTTGGTTGTTGGTGGTAGGAAGATACCTTATGAAGAGAAACATGTCCTGCAACATGCATCAATTCTTGAGAATCTAGAGAAATTTAGGGTGTTGAAAAACTATTTGAAGACGTCGAAAGCGGATCACTTGGACTCTCCAGCGTTATGTGAAGGTTGAAATGACATCCCTGTAGTTATTGAGTTTGGTGCTGGGAGGGTTTACTTGACACAAACACTAGCAGACTATTATGGGATAAAGAGTGCCCTTTTAGTTGAACATAAAGCATACAAGCTGAAGGTTAGTAAAATTTTGGACGTCCCTATTTATGTTGTGTTTTCATATGAATTTGATCGTGTTTTAAGACTAATTGGAGGGAATCTGAATTGTCTATTCACTAATGTTGCGTCTAGGCAGATCGAAGCTTGAGACAGAAAGACTATATGGGTGGAGCAATTACGAATTGAAAGTAAGATATCTATTAGAGCTTATTTTGATGTTGATGTTTGCATTATTATGGATTACACAAGACATGGAACTCGTGGGTTTTGCTTATATGTTCACAATTTTCACAACCTGTTGCATTGGCTGCTTATATCCTACTCATTTTAGTTGCTGCTATTCTCAGCTTCAATTTTCCTATGGGATTCAAATCTCAACGGTAGGTTTTTCGATGATTTTGTAATTACTATGAATTTTGAAGGACATTAGTATAAAAACGGCAACACTCATTTTCCATGTTGACCAAATGCATTGCTTTAGACCCTCAGATATTTTATTTGCCTCTTTGAAAACAACTATTATTTGGTCACTTTTGTATGGAATTTATGGATATTATGCTAGTTTAGGACTTGAATCTTAATGGTGTGGAATCGTTGAGGCGAGTTCCTTACTTAGCCATTGATAAGCATCCATGTGGACCTGCAACAGGTGACTGAAACTGTTACATTTCATTTATGTTATTATATGATGTGTGACCTCTGATCTATGTTGTTGAAGGTAATGTATATGACTATAAATGTTGCAGATTTAACACTTGCAGATTTAACACTAAGATGTTGTCTCAACAAAAATGGCACTGAACAAGGCGTTGGTTCACTAGCTGGGCAGTTGACGCAAAACATGGCTCAAATGTTGCAGCACCTGAAGACAACAAAGCATTTCCTTACATGTGACACTCCATTCACTCATTTTCAGAATCAACGACAAGTGATTCGTCTTAATACGCTACTAACAAGCGTCTCAAAATTGTGTCATTTCAGTGGTAATGAAGACGAACAAGATGAGAACTCAGGTGGATTAGAGGAGATCATGAAGATGAACCCAACGGACAGAGCTGCAGTGTAATTCAAGTGCAAGGATATCACTGATATAGGGAGATTGAAGTGGGTTAAGGAGCGTAGCCTAGGTTAAAAATAGTTTTATCTTAACTTATTTTGACTCTTCTTTTCTCTCTTTAACTAAAATATAGCTTGTTTTTGTCAGGTTTAAACTTAATTGAAGCAATTTTCAGCTCACTGCCCTAAAAAATAGTGTCTCTCTGCGGTCACAGTTGCCCTCTCTTCTTCAATCTCACCTAATGTTTAGGTCACTCTTTTTTATCCTGCACTATAATTTGCGCAAAAGTAAATTTAGATTGTAAATTCAAATGAATCTTTTGTTTACTAGCTACGAGATTTCAATATAGTATGTAGAGTTGCAAATATTTTAGGCTGTTTTATCTTTTTATTAATTACTTTAAGTGAGACATTATTGTACATATTTTCCCGTTAAACTTATGAAATTGTTTTAGAATGGATTTGAAAGTGCATCTGGAACATATACAAGATGAAACATCGCGCGCATTTGCGCGCGGTTAATGACCTAGTGGATGAAAATGTGAATGGTATTGTGTGACCACTTGGCGTATGAACACTTGAGGAGAATTTCATCAACTTTGGGTGTGTTGAAGACAATAGTGAACAATTCAATTGAAAGATATTTTGCTTGTTTGCGTGTTAAGTGACATGTGTATTGATGAGTTATTACTTGATGATGATTTGACAGTTGATTGAGTGATTCACCAAGTGTCTTGCTGCTTGTTAATTGGATATGAAGACTCCAAGTAAGTTTCCTATGAGAGCTTACTCAGTAACCGAACCTCATGCATGATGTGTCATATAGTGCGTAGGTGTTGTATAATAGCATGTCATGTAGTATCATGCTTAGGAATTGTATATTTGAATGAGCATCCATATTCTTTATGCGTTTGGAACAGAACGACCGTTATCTGTGAGTCACTAGAGTCGTTGCTAGGGTCATAGCACAACCCAACTCCATCGGGTTTGTACCTATCGAGTTGCATGAGTCTGATTATCCGAGCTTGATTCTTGAGACATGAGATATACATTGATACATTGCGCACGATGTACATTGATATGTATGTGTGCGTGTGTGTGCAAAAAGTTGTAAAAACGCCCAAAGAATACCAAGTGACATATCCCAACCATTTAAATATCATTAATAATCAAATCTATTACATTGTTAAAACGGTCCGGCACTTGATAAATATTTCAATAATATTGAAGTGCGGAATAGTCAGATAAAAGGCTAACAAATACTCACTACAAAAGAAATGCCGATTAGGGGGGAATTTTTTCGTCGCTGAAAATGGAATTTTTGTCGCTAAAAAGATTTGGCGAGGAAACGGATTTCGTCGCCCGTTCCTCGCAAAAAGTTCGTCAAGGAAAGGTTAGTCGAGGGAAAAATATTTCATCACTGAAACTTTTAGCGATAAAATCATTTTTTCTCACTGTAACTATTTGCGACTAAAATTTTTCTCATAAAATGGCAAACTTTTTGTCGCCAAAAAACTGGAAGGATTCAAAAATAGTCATTGAATGTTTTTTGACAACAAATAAAATTTCATCGCTAATATGATTATTTTTTTCCAATGATTGTGTCGATATTATTGGCGGCGAAAGTTTTCATCGCAAAACACAAAAAAAATTCATCACGTAAGTAGGTGAAGGATTCGAGAATAGTCCCTAAACTATTTATTTCCTCGCTAGTAATTATAAATTTTTAAGTATACATTTTGGGACAAATATATTTAGTGAATTGTGCTCATATATATGTCAAAATAATAACATACTAGAGAAAAAATATAAAATTAATAATCAATCAAATTAGTAATACAAATTGAATTCCAAAAAAAAATCCAAATCTTTCTAGCAAAAGTCCAAGCCTTTCTAAGCAATTCCATGATCTTGATTGAACTTTATCATGAAGTCTTCGATCTCTTTTGTAGAATCCTTCAATGCAATGATCTCGTAGACTTGAGCTTGGACAACAAGTTGAGTTTCATCAAACTTTTCTTATAGTGCCATGTTCTTCACGTTCATTTCTTTCATTGACACTACAAAGGCATATTTGGGTGGAGGTCGAGGTCCATAACGACAACCTTTGATATAGCCTTCGTTCAACCTGTGCGCATATATCTTCATCCGTCATTGTTCTAACTTTGTCTTCTTGTGTTGTGTCATAACACAGTTGCACCATTCTTTCCTCCGTCATTGCGATGTAGCCAGATTTTATTGGAAGATATCGACTAAGATTTAAAGTCATCTGCTTAACATAGATTATGCAACTTGTGTCAGGCTTATATGCATATTCAACTCCTCGTACAATCGTACTTTAAAAGAAAGTCTTATATGAGCCCTCAAAAAGCAACTAAAAGTTTAACTTGGATAATTATATTGCCAATGACTTACCCAACTGACTCCCCAGGATAACGATTCTCAAGGACATCCCACAAAGCCCCTACAGATTTCCAAATAAAGAGGCGGTTTGGTATATGCACGGTGAAAATCTCGCCGGATACACGGATGGGCTTCGCAATCGCGTAGGCTGAATGCGCGGTTATAATTTTTTAAAAAAAAATTCCGCTACCGCGGATTGCGAGTTTGCGGTTGCAATTTTATTTTTATTTTTAAATTTCTGCAACCGCGGATTACGAGTTTGCGAAATCCGCAAACTCGCAATCCGCGGTTGCGATTGTTTTTTTTTTTAAATAAAATTTAGATTACCATACACTCCCTCCGATTATTAATATACAACATTTGACTTTTGAGCATATAGTTTAAGGAGCTAAAAATTATACTCCCTCCGTCCAAAAATACATGGACTTTACTATTCACGCACGCTTTTTAAGGAGGTAAAAAATTCATAAAAAAATTAATATTTTATATAGTTTTTACCTCCTTAAAAAAGTGTGCGTGAATAGTAAAATCCATGTATTTTTGGACGGATGTAGTATTAAATATTGATTTTTTTCAATTAATTTTTTTATATTATAATACTTATTATGTAAAAAAAATAATTGGAAAAATTAATATTTTATTTAGTTTTTAGCTCCTTAAAGTACGTGTTCAAAAGTCAAATGACTTATATTAAAAATCGGATGGAGTACTACGTTAATCCCAATCCTAAATCAGATTACGGATAAATTTTAACGATATTTGACGATATCCCGTTTATATCAATTTTGGATATGCGATAAGGATATTGAAGATATCGCGTTTTAAAGATATTTGAAGATAGATATATTTTGATATAAATATATTTTATTTCCTAAAATATTCGCCGACGACCTCTATATATACCCTACGTGCATGTTTAGAGCACAAATTGATATCAACGGGATATCGTCAAATATCTTCAATATTTATCCGCAATCTGATTTAGGATAGTGATTAACGTATACGATAATCTGAATTTTATTTTCGCAAACTCACAATCCACAGTTGCGGAAATGTAAAAAAAAAATTACAACCGCGGATTGCGAGTTAGCAGAAATCCGTAGACTCGCAATCCACGGTTGCTCACAGTGTATTATGCGATATAATAACCATGTAAATAGTAGCACTCAACTTTAAATATCTTTCAAACGCGATATCTTCATAGATCTTTATCGCATATCCAAAATTGATATCAACGGAATTTTGTCAAATATCGCAACCTTCAAATATCCATAATCCGACTTAGGATATAAATCGCAACCGCGTATTCAAATTGATATTAACCTAAGATATAATCTGAATTTTATTTTTTAAAAAAAAAATCAATCGCAATCGCACATTGCGAGTTTGTGAAAATCCGCAAACTTGCAATGCGCGGTTACAGAAATTAAAAAAAAAATTGCAATCGCGGATTGCGAGTTTGCGGATTTTCGCAAACTCGCAATCCGCGATTTTTGACCGTGTATTAAGCGATATATTAACCGTGTGAATAGTAGCCCCCATAAAGAGGTGTGCTGCCATGATACTTGCAATCACAATTTCAAATCGATTCCCATGCGAAAATTATCACAAAAAAAAATGTTCAGATTGCAAATTACGCATCACATTATTTACAAGGCAATACATAGGCATCATTAACCACATAAAAAATGTTTGTAAGAAAATTCTTCATTTCCCTACCTCAATCCATCAGCTGAAGTGCATACAAAACTCCATTGTCCAAAAGGATATGGGCACAATCGGCATGCCTATATCGGGCATCCAAGTTCAATGGGGTTCACAAACCTTGCAAAGCCTTTCAAAGCCCCTGAAAATCCGATCCATCCACCAAATGTCTGAAAGTATTAGATATAATTTAACCACAAGCTAGACTAGCTAGTAAGCTAGCAGACAACGAAATATGAAAGAGTAGAGACCATGAGGCTGCAACAGTAGAGGAATGTGAACATGAGATAAAATAGCTTGTAGACAATCCGAATGGCCATAAAAGGCAGCATAATGCAAGCAGGTTCTCCCACAAATTCAATCAAACATCAACAACTTAATCAAATCAACTTCTCCGGTTACAAATCTTTAACCATTGAAACAAAAAAAACCCCACAGAAATTCGGAATCACTATAGAGAATGAATCTTAGTGCCTAAATTAGTGCAAGCTTCGATAAGCTTGTTCACACGAGATCCTCCCATTCATTATATCTACCATAAGCAGAGTCTAAAAACAAGGCAAAAAATCAGACCTCCGCAACAAATACAAGAAAACTCAAATCATCTCTAATCATGAATGTAGAACCTGCTTATGATGATTAAGCAAATCCGAATTGGCACCATGATCCAACAACAGAGACAGAATCTCCAGCCATATATCGATAATCACCGGCGCCAATCAGATCACATCACACACACAAAAATAAAAACACATGGAAAATTAATCAGCAGGAAAACGAAGAACACACCTCGATCTGGCCAAAAGAAGCAGCGAGATGAAATGGAGACAGTCGATCGCAGATATTTCTGGAGATTAAAAGAATTGAGTAAGCATAGTCCAAAATCCAAGCATAATAATATCATCCAAGAAAAGGGATCAAGAATAAAATCAATAAAACCTAAATCAACCTTACAATAATGCTCATCCATATTTTACAAGGAAAAATCTTGAAAGTTCAATAGTCACAGGGAGCATGAGACAAGTAAGTAGTGATCAAATATGCACACAGTCGCATATCAGAATTGACAAACCAAGCCAAGCATAAATCATTAGCCTAGCCTACTAATCTAGAGACTACAAAAACAAAACAGTTGATTTCAATTCATAACCTACTAATCTAGAGATTCATCAACTTCAAGGAGTTCATTAATTATCACTTCAAAGTCCTAAAAATGTAGCAACATGTGACGAGTATTCAAGAGCAGCAAGCACAAAATAGCCCAAATCTCAGCTAGAGCTGGCAAAACCCGACCCGAACCCGAAAACCCGACCCGGTCGACCCGGAACCGATTGTTTTGAACACCAATCAACCCGACCCATTTTGGACCCGAAATCCGAATAACCGATAACCGAAACTCACCCAAATCCGAATGAACTGAACCCGATTCAACCGAAACCCATTAAGACCCGAACCCGTTACAACCGAAACCCGATATAACCCGAACTTTAAGATACATTCTAGTAAATTTTTCAAAATGAATATTGAAATAACTGAAACCCGAGACAACCGAAACCCGAATGAACCGAAACCCGATAAAACCGAAACCCGAACCCGACCCAACCAAATAACCAAATTATTAGACATTACCCGAAACCGAATGACCCGAAACCCGAAACCCGACTAACTGAACCCGAACCCGATCCGACCCGCCCGATTGCCACCTCTAATCTCAGCCACAATTTGCAACCAGAAATAGATTTATCCCCTTAGCCACAAGACAATCCTACATGACTAAATCCGATCAGGACAATGGACAGCAACATCATTCGAAATCAAGTTGAATTGCAAGAGGCGATTTCTCACATTTCAGTCCCATTAACATAACAAATTAAGCGGAACAACTTCAAAGAACTCAATTATATAATAATAGATCAAGCAAGGATACGTAGGAGCACGTACCGACACCAATTTCGGATATAAAGTCGATGGCTCCGATTCGGGATTGGACCTGCAGATATGAGAGCAGCAAGCACACAAGAGAAATAGTGATGGAGGCGTTGATGGAAGGCAGAAAATAGCGATAAGGGGGCGGCAACCTAGCGAGGTGGCGGTTTAGGCCTTAGGGGATGGCAATGGTCGATGGTTAGGGTTTCGGAAGGGGAAAAAAATAGTAGGAGGGGTGGGCTAGGGTGCACAGTGGTGAAGCAGCTTGGCTTGGCGAGAGGAGGAGGGAGGCAATGAAGTGGTGCGAGAAGGGTAGAGGAGAGGTGGTCGCGGTCGCGGATAGAGAGAATAGAGGTGAAGAAGATGAGACGACGTAGGAATGTAGGATGGAGGGGATAGGAAAGAGGGACGATTTTTACCCTGGAAATAATAAATAAAAGGTAAAAAGTGGAGTTTATTTGGTTGTTATTAGGGATATTATGGTATTTTCAAATAAAATAAATCACATAAACTCCCAAAAAGCTATCAAAAGTAGCTTGTTAAATAAATTCCCAAATAAACTAAAATCTACTAAATAACCCCTCCTCGTACAGAGTTAAAAATAAAAACTTCCAATTTTTAATTATTAAAAAAAAAAAAAAACTGGTAACCATACACAACCCATATATGTTGGCAAATAATGCTGGCAAATAACAACCGATTGAAATGTTTAGTGACGAATACTAATCAAGAAATACAAAATTTTAGTACTGTAAGAAACTATTAAAATTTGAAAATAGTGATATTTACCCAACTCAAGTAAGAAATTACTAAAATTTTATTCATCAAGAAATAGACACTTCTTTTGCTAATAAAAAATTGGGATTTGTCATAGTTTTCCCCAATTTAAGTAGGGACAAAAATGATATTTTCTCGCTAAATAGTTTCTTTAATGTTAAAAATATTTCTCGTAGTACATGATCATATGACGAGAAATTTAAACTTTTCTCATTAATGAATTTGATTCAATTTTTCCATTTTCATCCAAGCCAATAACGATGAAAAATGACATTTCCTTGTTGATTAATATAATTAGTAACAAACTTTTTCCTCGATAAATACTTTTAACAAGAAATTAAAATCTTTGTCACTAATAAATTTGGTGAGGATTTAAAAGTTTCCTCGTTAGTAAATTTGAGTAATTTTATATATTTTGCACCCAATCCATTAGCGACGAAAATGGAATTTTCCCATTAATGAATATGTTTAGGGACAAATTTTTTCCTCGATAAATATATGCTTTGAGCGAAAAATTATAAAATTTGTCGCCAAAAAATTTTGTAGGTTTTACTTAATTCACATCAAACATATATCGACAAAATTGAAAATTACTCGATGATTGTATTTTTAGCGATGAAAATAGTCCTCAATAAAAGCTCTGAATTCACCGATTGTATTTTTGCGACCACGATATGATAACAATTAGCGATGAATCGAAAAATTGTCGTTGAATGTCACTTTTGGCGAGGAATATAGGTTTCTCACTAAAGTTCACATGCCTTTTTGTGAGGACTTGATATGTTTGTCGCCAAAGGCCACATTTACTGAGGGAAAATAATTCGTTGCTAAAATTTTGCTCGCTAATAGACATTTTTGTCGTAGTGCGTACTCTAGTAAGAGGGGATGAAAAGTGTATGAAAACTTTTTGCAAATGCAAAAATGGTAAGACCTTACCATCAGAGATAAGACTTTATCTGCAAAACAGTAACAAGTTAAGATAGAGAAAGTGAGTAAGAAGTAAAGCAAACACAAGCACGAATGAAAAGAACAGAAAGTAAAGGACACGATGCTTGTTAACGAGGTTCGGCACAACCAGCCTACGTCCCCGCCTAGGGTTATCCAACCCATAGGATTCAACAACTTTATTTCACTTTATCTTATGAGCCCTAGATACAACCTCTAGAAGACCTTCTCTCTTCTAGGCTAACTTCCTATCTAGCAACTCAAGCATACTAGTGAAACAAAGTTCTATGAGTTCCGGAGTACTCTATACGTTTGGGTAAAGAACCCTAAGTATAACCCTAAATGAATTGTACGATAAAGCTCAAAGTAAACCTCACACTCTTAAAGAAATAAAACGCTCAAGCTTGGAGAGGCGTGAGATCGGTGTTGTAGGAGACAAAGGATTGCATGAGAACTTGTACGCGTAGGGGGTTGAAGCTTGTACCAACTGCAACCCTTCTTCTCCTTATAAAGGCCGCCCGTTCGAGTTGAAAGAATTTGAACGTTTGAATGTTTTTTGAAGACGTTGCTTGAGATACGTCGCGAGATATCCGCCTGGGAGGAGCTTTAGCGTTTGAACAATTATTCCAGAAGCTACTTTGAAATAGAAACGTTGAAAGGGCTGAAGATTTGTTCAAACAAATCCCTAGAAAATCTCAAGTCAAACAAACAAATATTTGGTTAGATAAGATAGGATTTTAAAACATATAACCCAATATAAAGGCCAAAGTTTGACTTCCGTATTTGAACTTCAATGTTGGCTCATTAACTAAAACCTAGTCCTAATAATATATTGGTCCTAGAATGTACACTCAATAAAATAGGCCCATTAAAAACAAGCCCATTAACGTTGAAGAAAGCCCTTTCGTGTAAAACTTGAGCCACTGTTGGTAAGGTCTTACCAGTGTCGGTAAGGCCTTACCAAAACCTGGAAATAATGATTTTGGCTTTCTTTTCAAACATTAAGGCATTGACTCTGTTTTGGTATTGATGTTTGTTTTGAAATGTTGAAGGCAACCAAAGATTGGTTCAACCAAATCTCTTGAAGATATCAACAAACCAACAACCTTTTGACTTTGAAGATTGCTCCACAAGATCTTCAAATAAGCTTCTTGAAATTCAACCCCAAATCTTCAATAACCAAATCAAATCCTGCACAAAATCTCCAACAACTAATTTAAATATAAATCCCAATAAATAATCTAATTGATATTTGCATAAAATAAATACTACCTTTCTTTGTCGTTCATCATACTAACAAAAACATATAATATAATATCAAGATAGAGTCAACAAATATATTATTTTAAACTTAACCATTTAAATATCATTAATAATCAATCCATTAATTAAATAATCAAATAAATCAGCAAGTAAATAAATAATTAAAACAATGAGTAAAACAACCCTCAAACCGGACACAAATCGGACCATCCAATAAAAATCGAACCGACCAAACAATTGCCTAAACCGGACCTATTTTAGGAAAAATTAGATTTATTAGGCCCAAACTATCTTCCCATTCTAGCCCAAATCCAGACTTAGGCCCAGATCCCTCTTCCCAATCTAATCCGGTATTTGAAACAAAAGGCGGGCCCTACGGGTGCAGGTTGATCTGGCAGGTGGTGGGGCCCACCTGGCTCCTTCCCTCGCCCAACTCTGACATTTCCAACGAACAAAGAGAACACGCCAACGCTTGAGCTCTTTTTCATCCTTGCTTCTCTGCTTCCTTCCGACCTTGCATCGGACGCTTCTTCCCGCTCGCTCGCACACGCTCTCGCCCACCTCGCTCGCACACCTCCCTTCTCGGCCTCGCTCGCTCTCAAGGTCGCCCATTCTCCTGTACTCAGCTCTCACTCTCTCGTCCTCACCGGCACTCTCAGACCAGACCAGAAGTGAAAGGAACAAAACAGAGATCTGAGCAATTAGAGGTGAAAGGAGGTTAGGGGAGCTCACCGAATGGTTTTGTGCACGACGGGCTCATCGGAGGTCTTTTAAGCTTCGTCGGAGCAATGAGAGTCGTTGGTGGTGTTTTTGACTGAATAGAGGAGGAGGGTGAAGAGAGGCGATGGCGAAGCAGGGAGCAAGGGAGGAGGTTATGTGGGTGTTTGAAGGGGAGGAAGGTAATGGAAATGGAGGATTGGAGAGGTGAGGCGTGTGGTGTTTGAAACCAAATAAAATGAAGAGGGGAAGATTGGTGTGGGATTGGTTGACATATGCCAAAATTGGGGAAGCAAGATTGAGGGAGGAGTGCTTGTTTAGCCAAATCAATGTAGGAGGAAAGTGGGTAGGAAATTTCTTGCTTTCAAACAACACAAGAGGGGGGACTAAGGGCTGAAATCGGAAAGGCATGGGGGAAGGACACAAGCTTGTGGTCCCAAAGTCGGAAATTTGAATTTCCGACGTTAGTTTCCAAAAGTTAGTTTTTCGAATCCCGTTCTCTCGGTCTAATCCCAATTCGGTCAAATTAGTGTTTCAAAATCATGAGGATATTGACATCCAAAATTCAATTTAAATCTTGAGGTAAAAATACAGAATCGCTCTTTATGTTCAAAATTTGGCTGGAATCTGATGTAACTACTGTAGTCATGTAGGTCATTGGATTAAAGACGGTAGAAAGAAGAAAAGGGCTGACCAAAATAAAAATAAACAAGAGATGTTTGTTGTTGTGTTTGAGTCTCATAATACTTATCCCCATGAATTGCTTATGTATGATTTTTCTACTGACAGTAATACCTGGATCTTAGATTCAGGTTGCACAATGCATGCTACTCTTATGAAATCTTGGTTTAAATCTCTTGATGAGTCTGTTGCAGGTGAAGTTATGCTTGGTGATTACACTGTGCTACAAATCAAAGGTGCAGCTGATGTCTCACTACAATTGCCAAATGGGAAGAGTATCTGATAGAGCATGATTAGTATTGTATAATAGATTACATTCAGCATAGTTTAGTTGTGAATAGTGCATATTTTAGTTACAACTACATGTTTACCTGTGGTGATGGAAGAGTCAGAATCTATGCAATTTTATGTTTAATTTCAGGTGAATGTGGATCCGATGAGGAAGGAGGAGACTCTTGGATGAAGGAAGATTCAAGTTGAGGAAGAAAAGTGAAGTTCACGGGAGCGGAGTCGAATTTCGAGAACCTAAGTGAAGAACAAGTCAGCAGAAGTTGTCGCCAGACAAGCTGAAATTGTTTCGCACTTTCTGGAGGCCTCGGTGGTCCGATTGACTATTATAACCATGCGTTGGAAAGCTCTCTTTGAGATCTACAACTTAAGTGTTGACATTGAGACCAAATTTGAAACGGAAAAATTACTATGAACAGTATGGCCGCCCCGCGGCCCGAACCTCTGATGAGCGACTTCGCAATCGCCTGGCCGCCCCGCGGCCTGGGGTGGTTGCCCCGCTGCGTTTTCAGGAACGCCGATTCAGAATGGGAACTTAATTATGGTTTTTTATATTGTTTTTGGCCGACTTTCTAAAGTCTTTTAAGAGATATTTTAGGTTATTGTTTCATTCACCTTATGCATTTAGATAATTTTTTAGAGCGTCGTTGAAAATGAGCAACTAAACTCTCAAGGTTCCGCCTACAGTTTAGATCTTTGATTGTTGAATTGTGAGTTCCGCCTACAGTTTGGATCTAGTTCTTATTCCTATTCGAATGTTTTGACTTCTTTGTGCTTAATTGCTCGAATGTGTTTGATTTTCTCTGGCCTGATGAACTAGTTAGAGTAGATTCATTCAATTGCTAGGGTTTTGCAGATTCCTCGTAGCGAACCTTAACCCAAGTGGCAATCATATCCCTTTAGGACTCGTAGGACTATTTGGATGTGTAGGAAGTTGAATATATGTTAAGTATCAACTCATAGCTTGATATTGCATGTACCTTGATCAATTCATATTCTTAATGCTATCTCTAGGTTAAATTTTAACCGTGTTAGGGTTATTTAGAGATAAGAGTTGCTAGGACTAGTAGGACTAGTAATGTACCTAAGATCTGGACAAGGACATTGATAGGAAAAGACAAGAACTAGAGGCTGAAACAAGGATCGAATTCATCAATCGAAGTGATAATTTGTAGGTAAACCTAATTCTCTCCATTGCATTCTACAACACAATTTACTTTGTTTGCTTGCTTCCGCTTTGATAAAAGGCGGATCTTTTTCTCATAAAAAAACCCCATATTCTCTCTTAGCGGTTAGACTTTGCACTTGAATTGATAGATTTCCCTGTGGATCGACCTCTTTCTTACCAACTATACTAGTTGTGAGTTTGAGTATTCTTTGGCAGGAACAACGACAGGTTTTCCTCTTGTCAGTATCCTTACCGAAAATGTCAAGTGGGTTCCAGCATTGAGAAGATGTTTGTTATCCGTCTCTATGTTTGATGATCAACATTGCATAATAACAACTTTTTCAGAGAAGAAAGAAGTCAATAAGAATAGTGTTCACCTTCTCACTGCTGTGAAAGTTGGTGGTCTTTATTATGTTACTCGACCTCATGAGTGCAATGTTACTAAGAAACTTGACTCTATGACTCTTGAAAACACTAAGGTTTGGTATTACTTGTTTAAAAATGGTATTCTAGATTAAAAAAAACCCGTTGATTTGAGTGCTTGTGAAAACTATATACTTGGTAAAGCTAACAAATTGCCTTTCTCTAGCTCCTCTTATGTTGTACGGCCCCCTCTTGAGTATGTCCATTCAGACCTTTGGGGTCCAGCTCAAGTGGATACTCTTGGGGGCAGGAAGTACTTCATCTCTTTTGTTGATCGCTACTCTAGGAAGGTATGGGTAGGTCTACTTAAGTCCAAAGATGAAGCCTTCCAGTCTTTTAAAGATTGGAAACAAAAGGTAGAAAGCCAGTCAGGCCATAAGGTCGAGTGCCTTAGGACTGACAATGGCTTAGAGTTTGTTAAGCATGTTTTTATTGATTTTTGTAATGCTAATGGTATTAAAAGGCATTTGACAGTTCCAGCTACTCCCCAATAGAATGGCACAATTGAAAGTATGAATCGTACCTTACTTGAAAAGACTAGATGTATGCCATTCTTTGCAGGCAAGAAACCCTCTCTGTGGGATGAAGCATTTATGACAGTTGCTTACCTTATCAATAAGTCCTCATCCTCTGCTATAGGGTTCAAAACCCCTCAAGAGATGTGGACTGGGAGGAAGCCTAGCCTCAAATAGTTGAGACCCTTTGGATGCACAACTTATGCCCATGTTTCACAGGGCAAGCTGCAACCAAGGGCTCTCAAATGTGTCATGTCGGGGTACCCAGAGGGTGCGAAGGGTTATAAATTCTTTCTCATTCAACCTGCAAGATATAAAGTCATTACTTTTAGAAATGTTACCTTTGAAGAGAACAGTTTTCACTTTAAGGATAAACTAATCTCTCCTTCTGAAGTTTCAGGTACCACTCATGTGCCCACAGTGCCCTTTGCTCCTCCTCCACCTCCAAGTATAGAAGATGAGGAGCATGAGTTTGATATTGACCACCCAATACATATGGAACATACCCTGGCAATCACCCCAACATCATCCAAATTAAGGGGGGGGAATGAAGAAGCCTTGATAAGAGACGATGCTACTGAAGACATAAGAGATGTCTTTGTGAACATCACAGCTCAACAAAGCACAGGGAGTAATTCAAATCCATACTCTCCTTTCTCTACTAATGACAATATTGTGTCTGCTTCATCTTCTACTTCTATCCCTCTTCCTCGTACTGCAAACGTGCCCCTTGGCAGATATGTGCCTTCTTTTGTGAATGATTACATGCTTGTCAGAGGTAGAAGTCCTAGGACAAATATTCCTAATAAAAAGTATACTTCTAATTTGGTTGAATATGCTATGATTGCTGCTGAAGTGGTTAAATTTCCTACACCCGATACTTATGAATCTGCTATACATAGCCAACAATCTGTTCATTGGAAAAATGGTATGTCTGAGAGATAAAGTCTATGCATGATGATAAAACTTGGGTGCTAGTTCCTAAACCTGCTAGGGCTAGATTGATTGACTGTAAATGGGTGTTTAAGTTCAATGATTGCTTGAATTATTATGATCCACCTAAGTTTAAAGCTAGGATTGTGGCAAAAGGTTTTACTCAACGTGAAGGTCTTGATTACACTGATATCTTTGCTCCTGTTGTTAAGTATAAAACCTTGAGATTTTTGCTTGCCATTACTGCTATGCATGACCTTGAACTTGAACAAATGGATGTTAAGACAACATTCTTACCTGGTGATTTAATTGAATGAAACTATCTATATGAGGCAGCCTAAGGGTTTTATAGATAAGAATCATCCTAATCATGCTTGCCTACTTAAAAAAATCTATCTATGGACTCAACTAGTCCCCTAAATAATCAAATAAAAAGTTTGATCTGTGCATGAGATCCCTTGGCTTCAAGAGAAGTAAATATGACACTTGTTTATGTTAGAAAAGAGCTTCTCCTTGTCCCATTTATATTCTGTTGTATGTGGATGATATTCTTTTGATATGTGATTCTTTGCTTGTCATAAGTGGAGTAAAAAAGAATCTGATGAAGTATTTTGATATGAAGGACTTAGGTCATGCTCAGAAAATCGAGAATGCAAATAAAATACGAATAAAGGAAAGCAAACCAGATTCCGTCCCTTGTAAATAATTGCAAGACCTCCTCCTGATGTAGCAGCGGGAAGTCAGGATCGATCCACGAGGAAGCTGGTCAACAGATCCTAGGCAGCGGAGAAATCTCATGGACATAAGTCGACTTACAAGTTGCTCGATCTCGACTAAGGGTTAGTCGACAGAAGATCGGACAAGTCGAAACGAAGCAGCAGCGGCTCCCGGGTTTTACACAATATCGAGCAAATCTCCTCGATATCGAGGAAGGCTTTCATCGATCTTGGGTACCTACACACCAGAAGCTACAACGATCTTCGTCGATCGAATATCAGTAGTCGATATCGACCAAAGTTGGTCAAGATCGAGGAAGAACAGAAAGTAAACGAAATAAAATAAAGAGCAAATCTTGCGGGATTCGAAATAAACTATGTATGAAAGAATTCCAAGATCGGGGTTTGCAACAACGATAACCAAACATGTATAAGGCAAGAATAAAACAGATAATCATGCAAATTGCATCGAAGGAGCAAGCTTTCGCCTTTTCCAACAATTAGACAACTCTTTCAAGAAACCCTAATTGTATCTACCGATTTTATGTTTATAATCCAAGTTGTTAGCATGGATCTCCATTAGATGGGTAATAAACACATAACAAGTAGTAGATGCTCAAAACATGATAAAAGTCAGATCTTGACCTCAAACACGCGTGGCTATCGTTGGGCTCACCCCAACCCTAGAAGTGGGTGGACTACTCGCGCCTCATCGTAATCGCAGCCATTGATTTAAAAGAAATAACTTGCATAAACTAAATTCAAAGTCTTTACAATCCCGGCCCTCCAACTTTCGTTAAATGTCAAAACCCTAAAACCTTTGAACTCCTAAACTTCTCTCTGGAACTACTTCTCTAGCTTCTGAATTGAATGAATGAAAAACCAGCCCCATGGGCTTTATTTATAGGCTTCCAATCCTTGCTAATCAATGAAGGAAATATCTATCTAATAATAAAGATAAAACTTTAATAAAAGGAACATTTATCTTAAAAGGAAATATATCTAAAATATCTAAATATCTTCATGTGTGGATAAATCCTCTCTCCATGGATAGATCTTGATAGACTTGATAGATCTCGGACATCTTAGCTCCCAAGTAAGCCCAACTCGACTCAGACAGCCCAACCGCGTAACTGGTTCTCGACTTGGCTCGATATCGAGGAACTGTGTCGTCGACTTCGGATTGCTGGCTTGCTCGAGTAACTGGTTCTCTACTTGGCTCGGACAAGTGCTTCTGGTCTTGTCGATATCGAGTAAACTACTCGATATCGAGGAAGTGCTGCTCGGTATGGCTTTGTCTTCGGCTTCTCAATCAGGTGCTGCCTCCTCGACTCTAGGTATGGTTTTAGGTCTTGTCGATATCGAGTAACTTACTCGATATCGAGTAACTTACACAATATCGAGTAACTTACTCGATATCGAGTAAGCTTCTGGACTCGGGTTGGCTTCGTCTTCAGTTCCTCGATCAGGCTTCTCCTCGATCATGCTTTGCACGGACTTCTTTAGTCGATATCGAGGAAAAGTGCTCGATATCGAGTAAGGTTCAGCTTCCGTCTTTGCTTCTTGGTTTTGTCCCGGAATGGCTCCAAATTCTGTAATATTAAACCAAAACTTATGTAGACCTCTATTTCTTGCAAATAAGCATATATTACATAAATTCAACATATTCCCATCCCGAAATATGCAAAGTGTATAGAATAAGGAGCTGAAATGTGCTTTTCAACATGGCTATTTTAGTGGACATCAGTGCACAAGGTGTTGTCTAGATTTAACATGCTTTCTTCTAATCCTGCTCCAGTCCCGTTGGGGGGGGGGGGCACTTGAAGCTCACAAAAAGGCAGTGTCCCACAACACCAGATGATAGACAAAGGATGGCCAAGTGCCCTTATGATATTGTTGTGTGTTCTGTCATGTATGTTATGCTTTGCACTAGACCCGACTTCACATTCTCCATAAGTGTGTTGAACAGGTTCATGGCTAATCCTGAAGAAGCACATTGGTCTGCAATGAAGTATCTGTTGAGGTAATTGTGTGGTACTAAGGACCGTTGCTTGGTGTTTGGTGCTCATAAGAATCCTCCAAACTTGTAGGGCTTTGTGGACTCAGATTATGCCAGCAACAAAGACAACGAGAAATCTACTACTGCTTTCTACTTTAATTGGGAAGGAAATTTCATTTCTTGGAAGTCTCAGTTGTAGCCTGTGGTGGCTCTCTCGTCCACTTAGGTTGAGTACATAGCAGCAACAGAAACAACAACAGAAGCTCTCTCATCCACGGGAAAGCAATTTTGCTTCGGTTTGCTTGACAATATAAAGCTAGAGAAGAATTCTGTCATAATATAAGAAGGAGAGGTTGATTAAGTAGACTGTGTTGTGGAAACTGAAAATATGATGTGGTAGCATGTAGAGAATACATAAACACGTAAGGTAAGCTACAATAACTAAGCTAAGGTCATAAATACATAAGCTACTGACTACATTATACAAGCATAAAAAATGCATTAGACACGTTATAAAAGCTAAGCTAATGACTACTTATGCTACAACCCATAAAAGCTCAGCAGAATAATACTCTGAACTAAGCTTCAACCGACTTGAAAGCTAAGCTAAGGTAAAGAACACAAACCACACTGTAACTATAAGCACCTGGGCATTTTAGAACCTAAGGTGCAATTACTGTCATTGAGGAAATATTTATTCATACAGGAGATAATCAGATTGAGATAACAACTGCTATACTGCCTTTTACAAGAGGTACATCAATGGTATAATTCTGAAAAATAAAACCAACACAAACAAAACTCATTGGTGGTATAATTCCCCTTAAACTTTAATTACACAGAACATGGTTGAAATAATATGAACACAATATCTCTTCTGTCTAATATGAATAATATGGTTGTTGATGGTACTCTCATTGCTTTTGTATTGCTATGGTGTGACAGTAGTCTATTTTCAAGTAATATGGATAATATGAACACAAACCCTCTTCCTTCTATAACTTAGTAAGTTTATTTACAGACAAACTGCATATATGTTGTCAAATTTGAGCACTTGTAAAAGGAAACCTATTGATGAAGTGTGTATTCGATATGGTTGGTGATGGTTGAGGAATACAGTTAGAGTTGTTACTGTTATATAGTTACAACTCCCATTAGAGTCGTAATCTATGCTCATGAATACATAACCTAAGAAATAATATGGATAACTCAGTTACATCTGCTAGTACAGTCATAATATATGTGACTTGTCCTGTGTAGTAGATAATGAACACATAACATGCACAAATTATGAATTGTACATAAGCTTACCTAAGATCATCAATACATAACCTTCCAAACACTAAGGAATACATTCTTCATTATACATATCCTTACCATTGCTTGTAGTATAGCATTGAGTTATTGATACAAATGCAATGAGGTTAATTATCTCTTATATTAAATTTGTTATCTCTTAAATCTGTTATTTCATTTGGGCTATACAGTAAAGCATGGTGTCTACAATGTGATATCCCTTCGAAATTTGTTCTTTGAATATGTTTTTCAACTGTTCTCTCTTTTATTCCATGTATTTCTTTCGTGTGGGTTATTACAGTTGGTATTTATGTTGGGTTATGCTTACTGTGTTCCTTCAACTATGTATTAGCAGACCATGGTGTACTCTGACTCCGACTTCAGTTACCAATCGGGGGGTCCAAATAAGTACAGGTGGATTAGGGGGGATTACCCCTACACTACCCAGATAATATAACTCCGACCTGCTTGCACTGTATGTTTTCATTCGTTATTCACATCCATATAGACGTTGCCCATGCTACTGTAAGGAAAACACCTGAATCATTTGCTTTGTCACCCAATGTAGTGGGCTCATAATGAAGAGGGCCAGCCTTTAAACCCTGTATCCCCCCCAGTAAAGCTCGTGGAAGCTCCAACAACGACCACGTCGTTCCTGGCCTCAATGATCCGACTCAGACCTGCAAGATCGCATTCACAAGCTTGAGACATTTTAGAGAATCATGACCGCCAGGTCGGAGATTCTAATGCCACCATCCAGGAGTTGTTGGAGAGGGTTGCTTCTCTCTTCACCTATATCGTAAGATTCTGGGCGAGGGTACAACAGTCTGACGAGAAGAAAAGGGTCATCATGGTGGCACTCTGCTTGGCCTAAGAGTTATCTTTGCGTTGTTAGCTTTCATATTCACTCGCCTTATCTGATGTCGCTGCTAGGGGAGTCAAGAAAGGTATTGTTGTACATTGTCTAGGGTAAAAGTTGTTGGTTGTGTGATGGTAGTCCGCTAACATTTTGTTAAGCAGCGGGTGTGTCTGAAAACATTGACCATCCACCCTAAGATCACCATTGTGTCTATTTTGGTTTTCCGGGTATCCCCTTTTTGTATCAAGCCCCGCGGTTGTGGTTACGAATGTATTTGTTGTAAGTCGGGCACACATCGTAACCAATGGTGATGTTTGGGACTCATTATGTAATGACATTGGTGGTAGCGACTTTGAACTGTGTATGTGTGAATATAAGGTTGTATATGTGAATGTTATGTCTCATTCAAGTTGTTTATGTTGTCAAGGAAATCGCTAATGTTGTGTGTGTGTCTAAAATTTGGATCATACCTTTGCTTTTATAGAACTAAAATCTCATCGGGGAGAGAGCTTTCCAAATTTGAAATTTTCACATGTAATTGAGTTTTCCTACATGGTTTGTTATTTGATTTTTGAAGTTTTTGAAGAGCTGAGTTCATTCCGATTCATCCATTCCCCGCGCCTATATTGATTTTAATTTGTTTTTTTTTTTATAAAAAATAAAAATTATTGTTGCTAATTTGTTCATTCAAATTATGCTAAAGCTCATTTGTTAATTATGTTATTAGTTTACTATCATCATGACAAAGTTTTTGGCCTTTCAAATCTACCCTCCATGTAGGACGATGTCGGGGGATTATATCTTACAAGTGAACAAATACCATTTCATATCAATTAATTAGTTTCACTTCAATTATATTTAGCCATTCTAACTTAGCCTCTGCTTGTGCTCTTCAATTATATTTCACTTCAATTATGACCATCCAGGAGTTGTTGGAGAGGGTTGCTTCTCTCTCAACCTATATCGTCACATTCTGGACTAGGATACAACATTCAAACGAGAAGAAGAGGGCCATCATGGTGGCACTCTGCTTGGCCTAGAAGTTATCTTTACGTTGTTGGCTTTCATATTCACTCGCCTTATCTGATGTCGCTGCTAGGGGAGTCAAGGAAGGTATTGTTGTACATTGTCTAGGGTAAATGTTGGTGATTGTTTGATGGTTGTCCGCTAACATTTTGTTAAGCAGCGGGTATGTTTGAAAACATTGACCATCCACCATAAGATCACCATTGTGTCTATTTTAGTTGTCCGGGTATCCCCTTTTTGTATCAAGCCCCACGACTGTGGTTACGAATGTGTTTTTTATAAGTCGGGCACACATCGTAACCAACGGTTATGTTTGGGACTCATTATGTAAAGACATTGGTGGTAGCGAACTTGAACTGGTGCATGTGTGAATGTAAGGTTGTATATGTGAATTTTATGTCTCATTCAAGTTGTTTATGTTGTCAAGGAAATCGCTAATGTTGTGTGTGTGTCTAAAATTAAGATCATACCTCTTCTTTTATAGAACTAAAATCTCACCGGGGAGAGAGCTTTCCAAATTTGAAATTGTCACATGTAATTGAGTTTTCCTCCATGGTTTGTTATTTGATTTTTGAAGTTTTTGAAGAGTTGAGTTCATTCCGATTCATCCATTCCCCGCGCCTATATTGATTTTAATTTATTTTTTTAAATAAAAATTGTTGTTGCTAATGTGTTAATTCAAATTATGCTAAAGCTCATTTGTTAATTATGTTATTAGTTTACTATTATCATGACCAAGTTTTTGGCCTTTCAAATCTACCCTCCAAGTAGGACGATGTCGGGGGCTTATATCTTACAAGTGAACACATACCATTTCATATCAATTAATTAGTTTCACTTCAATTATGTTTAGGCATTCTAACGTAGTCTTGCTTGTGCACTTCAATTATGTTTCACTTCAATTATGACCATCCAGGAGTTTTTGGAGGGGGTTGCTTCTCTCTCCACCTATATCGTCACATTCTGGGCGAGGATACAACAGCCAAACGTGAAGAAGAGGGTCATCATGGTGGCACTGTGCTTGGCCTAGGAGTTATCATTGCAGTTTTGGCTTTCACATTCACTAGCTTTATCTGATGTCACTGCTAGGGGAGTCAAGGAAGGTATTGTTGTACATTGTCTATGGGAAATGTTGTTGGTTGTTTGATGGTTCTCCGCTAACATTTTGTTAAGCACCGGGTATGATTGAAATCATTGACCATCCATCCTAAGATCACCAATGTGTCTATTTTTGTTGTCCGAGTATCCCCTTTTTGTATTAAGCCCCGCGGTTGTGGTTACGAATGTGTTTGTTGCAAGTCGGGCACACATCGCAACCAACGGTGATTTTTGGGACTCATTATGTAATGACATCGGTGGTAGCGACCTTGAACTAGTATGTGTGAATGTAAGGTTGTATATTTGAATGTTATGTCTCAGTCAAGTTGTTTATCTTGTCAAGGAAATCCCTAATGTTGTGTGTGTGTCTAAAATTTGGATCATACCTATCCTTATATAGAACTAAAATCTCATCGGGGAGATAGCTTTCCAAATTTGAAATTTTTTCATGTAACTGATTTTTCCTCCATGGTTTGTTATTTGATTTTTGAAGTTTTTGAAGAGCTTAGTTCATTCCGATTCATCCATTCCCTGCACCTATATTGCTTTTATTTTTTTAAAATAAAAATTGTTGTTGCTAATTTATTCATTAAAATTATGCTAAAGCTTATTTGTTAATTATGTTATTAGTTTACTATGAACAAGCTTTTGGCCTTTCAAAACTACCCTCCAAGTAGGATGATGTCGAGGGCTTATATCTTACAAGTGAACACATACCATTTCATATCAATTAATTAGTTTCACTTCAATTATGTTTAGGCATTCTAACTTAGCCTCTGCTTGTGCACCTCAATTGTGTTTGACTTTAATTATAACCATCCAGGAGTTGTTAGAGAGGGTTGCTTCTCTCTCCCCCTATATCGTCAGATTCTGGGCGAGGATACAACAATTAGACGAGAAGAAGAGGGTCATCATGGTGGCACTCTGCTTGGCCTAGGAGTTATCTTTGCATTGTTCGCTTTCATATTCACTCACCTTATCAGATGTTGCTGCTAGGGGAGTCAAAGAAGGTATTGTTTGATGGTTGTCCGCTAACATTTTGTTAAACAACGGGTATGTTTGAAAACATTGACCATCCACCCTAAGATCACCATTGTGTCAGTTTTGGTTGTCCGGGGTATCCCATTTTTGTATCAAGTACCGCAGTTGGGGTTACGAATGTGTTTGTTGTAAGTCAGGCACACATCGTAACCAACGGTGATGTTTGTGACTCATAATGTAATGAAAATGGTGGTAGAGACCTTGAACTGGTGTATGTGTGAATGTAAGGTTGTATATGTGAATATTATGTCTCAGTCAAGTTGTTTATGTTGTCAAGGAAATCGCTAATGTTTTTTGTGTGTCTAAAATTTGGATCATACCTCTCCTTTTATAGAACTAAAATCTAACCGGGGAGATAGGTTTCCAAATTTAAAATTTTTTCATGTAACTGATTTTTCCTCCATGGTTTGTTATTTGATTTTTGAAGTTTTTGAAGAGCTGAGTTCATTCCGATTCATCCATTCCCCGCCCCTATATTACTTTTAATTTGTTTTTTTTTAAATAAAAATTATTGTTGCTAATTTGTTCATTCAAATTATGCTAAAGGTCATTTGTTAATTATGTTATTAGTTTACTATCATCATGACCAAGCTTTTGGCCTTTCAAATCTACCCTCCAAGTAGGACGATATCGGGGACTTATATCTTACAAGTGAACACATACCATTTCATATCAATTAATTAGTTTCACTTCAATTATGTTTAGGCATTCTAACATAGACTCTGCTTGTCCACTTCAATTATGTTTCACTTCAATTATGACCATCCAAGAGTTGTCGGAGAGGGTTGCTTCACTCTTGACCTATCTCATCACATTCTGGATGAGGATACAACATTCAGACAAGAAGAAGAGGGTCGTCATGGTGGCACTCTGCTTGGCCTAAAAGTTATCTTTACGTTGTTCACTTTCATATTCACTCGCCTTATCTGATGTCGCTGCTAGGGGAGTCAAGGAAGGTATTTTTTGTAAATTGTCTAGGGTAAATGTTGTTGGTTGTTTGATGGTTGTCCGCTAATATTTTGTTAAGCAACGGGTATATTTGAAAACATTGACCATCCACCCTAAGATCAACATTGTGTCTATTTTGGTTGTCCGGGATATCCCCTTTTTATATCAAGCCCCGCGGTTGTGATAACGAAAGGGTGTTTTATAAGTCAGGCACACATCGTAACCAACGGTGATGTTTGTGACTCATTATGTAATGACAATGGTGGTAGCGACCTTGAACTGGTGTATGTGTGAATGTAAGGTTGTATATGTGAATATTATGTCTCAGTCAAGTTGTTTATGTTGTCAAGGAAATCGCTAATGTTTTGTGTGTGTCTAAAATTTGGATCATATCTCTCCTTTTATAGAACTAATATCTCACCGGGGAGATAACTTTCCAAATTTGAAATTTTCACTTGTAACTGATTTTTCCTCCATGGTTTGTTATTTGATTTTTGAAGTTTTGGAAGAGCTGAGTTTATTCCGGTTCATCCATTCCCCGCGCTTATATTGCTTTTAATTTTTTTTTTTTAAAAAAAAAAAATTGTTGTTGCTAATTTGTTCATTCAAATTATGCTAAAGGTCATTTGTTAATTATGTTATTAGTTTACTATCATCATGACCAAGCTTTTGGCCTTTCAAATCTACCCTCCAAGTAGGATGATGTCGGGGGCTTATATCTTACAAGTGAACACATACCATTTCATATCAATTAATTATTTTCACTCCAATTAGGTTTAGACATTCTAACTTAGCCTCTGCTAGTGCACCTCAATTATGTTTCCCATCAATTATGACCATCCAGGAGTTGTTGTAGAGGGTTGCTTCTCTCTCCACCTATATCGTCACATTCTGGGCTAGGATACAACAGTCAGACGAGATGAAGAGGGTCATCATGGTGGCACTTTGCTTGTCCTAGGAGTTATCTTTGCGTTGTTGGCTTTCATTTTCAATCGCCTTATCCGATGTCGCTGCTAGGGGAGTCAAAGAAGGTATTGTTGTACATTGTCTAGGGTAAATGTTGTTGGTTGTTTGATAGTTGTCCTCTAACATTTTGTTAAGCAACGGGTATGTCTGAAAACATTGACCATCTACCCTAAGATCACCATTGTGTCTATTTTGGTTGTCTGGGGTATCCCATTTTTGTATCAAGTCCCACGGTTGGGGTTACGAATGTGTTTGTTGTAAGTCCGGCACACATCGTAACCAACGGTGATGTTTGTGACTCATTATCTAATGACATTGGTGGTAGCAACCTTGGACTGGTGTATGTGTGAATTTAAGGTTGTATATGTGAATATTATGTCTCATTCAAGTTGTTTATGTTGTCAAGGAAATCACTATTGTTTTGTGTGTGTCTAAAATTTGGATCATACCTCTCCTTTTATAGAACTAAAATCTCACCGGGGAGAGAGCTTTCCAAATTTGAAATTTTCACATGTAACTAATTTTTCCTACATGATTTGTTATTCGATTTTTGAAGTTTTTGAAGAGTTGAGTTCATTCCGATTCATCCATTCCTCGTGCTTATATTGTTTTAATTTGTTTTTTTAAATAAAAATAAAAAAATTGTTGCTAATTTGTTCATTCAAATTATGCTAAAGCTCATTTGTTAATTATGTTAATAGTTTACTATCATCATGACCAAGCTTTTGACCTTTCAAATCTACCTTCCAAGTAGGACGATGTCGGACGCTTATATCTTACAAGTGCACACATACCATTTCATATAAATTAATTAGTTTCACTTCAATTATGTTTAGGCATTCTAACTTAGCCTCTGCTTGTGCACTTCAATTATGTTTCACTTCAATTATGACCATCCAGGAGTTGTTGGAGAGGGTTGCTTCTCTCTTCACCTATATCGTCACATTCTGGGCGACGATACAACAGTGAGACGAGAAGAAGCGGGTCATCATGGTGGCACTCTGCTAGGCCTAGGATTTATCTTTGTGCTATTGGCTTTCATATTCACTCACCTTATCTGATGTCGCTGCTAAGGCTGTCAAGGAATGTATTGTTGTACATTGTCTAGGGTAAATGTTGTTGGTTGTTTGATGGTTGTCCGCTAAGATTTTGTTAAGTAGCGTGTATGTTTGAAAACATTGACCATCCACCCTAAGATCATCACTGTGTCTATTTTGGTTGTCCGGGGTATCCCCTTTTTTTATCAAGCCACACGGTTATGGTTACGAATGTGTTTGTTGTAAGTCGGGCACACATCGTAACCAACGGTGATGTTTGGGACTCATTATATAATGACATTGGTGGTAGCGACCTTGAACTGGTGTATGTGTGAATGTAAGGTTGTATACGTGAATGTTATGTCTCTGTCAAGTTATTTATGTTGTCAAGGAAATCGCTAATGTTGTGTGTGTGTGTCTAAAATTTGGATCATACCTCTCTTTTTATAGAAATAAAACTCACCTGGGAGAAAGCTTTCCAAATTTGAAATTTTCACATGTAACTCATTTTTCCTCCATGGTTTGTTATTTGATTTTTGAGGTTTTTGAAGAGCTGAGTTCAGTCTGATTGATCCATTCCCCGAGCCTATTTTGCTTTTAATTTATTTTTTTAGAAAAAAAATTAAAAATTGTTGTTGCTAATTTGTTAATTCAAATTATGCTAAAGCTCATTTGTTAATTATGTTATTAGTTTACTATCATCATGACCAAGCTTTTGGCCTTTCAAATCTCCCCTCCAAGTAGAACGATGTCGCGGGCTTATATCTTACAAGTGAACACATATCATTTAATATCAATTAATTAGTTTCACTTCAATTATGTTTATGCATTCTAACTTAGCCTCTGCTTGTCCACTTCAATTATGTTTCACTTCAATTATGACCATCAAGGAGTTGTTGGAGAGGTTTGCTTCTCTCTCCACCTATATCGTCATATTCTGGACGAGGATACAACATTCAGACGAAAAGAAGAGGGTCATCATAGTGGCACTCTACTGGGCCTAGGAGTTATCTTTACGTTGTTGACTTTCATATTTACTCGCCTTATCTGATGTCGCTGCTAGGGGAGTCAGGTAAGGTATTGTTGTACACTGTCTATGGTAAATGTTGTTGGTTGTTTGATGGTTATCCGCAAATATTTTGTTAAGCAGCGGGTATGTCTGAAAACATTGACCATCAATCCTAATATCACCATTGTGTCTATTTTGGTTGTCCAGGGTATCCTCTTTTTGTATCAAGCCCCGAGATTGTGGTTACGAGTGTGTTTGTTGTAATTCGGGCACACATCGTAACCAACGGTGATGTTTGGGACTCATTATGTAATGACATTGGTGGTAGTGACCTTGAACTAGTGTATGTGTGAATGTAAGGTTGTATACGTGAATGTTATGTCTCTGTCAAGTTGTTTATGTTGTCAAGGAAATCGCTAATGTTTTGTGTTTGTCTAAAATTTGGATCATACCTTTCTTTTTATAGAACTAAAATCTCACCTGGGAGAAAGCTTTCCAAATTTGAAATTTTCACATGTAACTGATTTTTCCTCCATGGTTTGTTATTTGATTTTTGAGGTTTTTGAAGAGATGAGTTTAGTCTGATTCATCCATTCCCCGGGCCTATTTTGCTTTTAATTTATTTTTTTAGAAAAAAAATTAAAAATTGTTGTTGCTAATTTGTTAATTCAAATTATGCTAAAGCTCATTTGTTAATTATGTTATTAGTTTACTACCATCATGACCAAGCTTTTGGCCTTTCAAATCTACCCTCCAAGTAAGACGATGTCGGGGGCTTATATCTTACAAGTGAACACATACCATTTCATATCAATTAATTATTTTACTTCAATTATGTTTAGGCATTCTAACTTAGCCTCTTCTTATCCACTTCAATTATGTTTCACTTCAATTATGACCATCCAGGAGTTGTTGGAGAGGTTTGCTTCTCTCTCCACCTATATCGTCACATTCTGAACGAGGATACAACATTCAGACGAGTAGAAGAGGGTCATCATGGTGGCACTCAGCTTGGCCTAGGTGTTATCTTTACGTTGTAGACTTTCATATTCACTCGCCTTATCTGATGTCCCTGCTAGGAGAGTCAAGGAAGGTATTGTTGTAAGTCGGGCACACATCGTAACCAACCGTGATGTTTGGGACTCATTATGTAATGACATTGGTGGTAGCGACCTTGAACTAGTGTATGTGTGAATGTAAGGTTGTATATGTGAATATTATGTCTCAGTCAAGTTGTTTATGTTGTCAAGGAAATCACTAATGTTGTGTGTGTGTCTAAAATTTGGATCATAACTCCCCTTTTATAGAACTAAAATCTCACTGGGGAGAGAGCTTTCCAAATTTGAAATTTTCATATGTAACTGATTTTTCCTCCATGGCTTGTTATTTTATTTTTGAAGTTTTTGAAGGGTTGAGTTCATTCCGATTCATCCATTCCCCGCGCCTATATTGCTTTTAATTTGTTTTTTTTTAAATTAAAATTTGTTGTTTCTAATTTGTTCTTTCAAATTATGCTAAAGCTCTTTTGTTAATTATGTTATTAGTTTACTATCATTATGACCAAGCTTTTGGCCTTTCAAATCTACCCTCCAAGTAAGACGATGTCGGGGGCTTATATCTTACAAGTGAACACATACCATTTCATATCAATTAATTATTTCACTTCAATTATGTTTAGGCATACTAACTTAGCCTCTTCTTGTCCACTTCAATTATGTTTCACTTCAATTATGACCATCCAGGAGTTGTTGGAGAGGTTTACTTCTCTCTCCACGTATATCGTCACATTCTGGACGAGGATACAACATTCAGACGAGTAGAAGAGGGTCTACATGGTGGCACTCTGCTTGTGGTAGCGACCTTGAACTCGTGTATGTGTGAATGTAAGGTTGTATAAGTGAATGTTATGTCTCAGTCAAGTTGTTTATATTGTCAAGGAAATCGCTAATGTTGTGTCTGTGTTTAAAATTTGGATCATACCTCCCCTTTTATAGAACTAAAATCTCACCAGGGAGAGAGCTTTCCAAATTTGAAATTTTCACATGTAACTGATTTTTCCTCCATGAGTTGTTATTTGTTGTTTCTAATTTGCTCATTAAAATTATTGTAAAGCTAATATGTTATTTATGTTATTAGTTTACTATCATCATGACCAAGCTTTTGGCTTATCAAATCTACCCTCCAAGTAGGACGATGTCGGGGGCTTATATCTTACAATTGAACAAATACAATTTCATATCAATTAATTGATTTCACTTCAATTATTTTTAGGTATTCTAACTCAGCCTCTGCTTATGCACTTCAATTATGTTTCACTTTAATTATGACCATCCAGGAGTTGTTGGAGAGGGTTGCTTCTCTCTCCAACTATATCGTCACATTCTGGGCGACGACACAACAGTCAGACGAGAAGAAGAGGGTCATCATGGTGGCACTGTGCTTGGCCTAGGAGCTATCTTTTCGTTGATGGCTTTCATATTCACTCGCCTTATCTGATGTCGCTGCTAGAGGAGTAAAGGAAACTATTGTTCTTCATTGTCTAGGGTAAATGTTGTTGGTTGTTTGATGGTTGTCCGCTAACGTTTTGTTAAGCAGCGGGTATGTTTGAAAACATTGGCCATCCACCCTAAGATCACCATTGTGTCTATTTTGGTTGTCTGGTTTATCCTCTTTTTGTATCAAGCCACGCGGTTGTGGTTACGAATGTGTTTGTTGTAAGTCGGGCACACATTGTAACCAACGGTAATGTTTGGGACTCATTATGTAATGACATTGGTGGTAGCTACCTTGAACTAGTGTATGTGTGAATGTAAGGTTGTATATGTGAATTTTTTGTCTCAGTCAAGTTGTTTATGTTGTCAAGGAAATCGCTAATGTTGTGTGTGTTTAAAATTTGGATCATACCTCCCCTTTTATTGAACTAAAATCTCACCGGGGAGAAAGCTTTCCAAATTTGAAATTTTCACATGTAACTGATTTTTCCTCCATGATTTGTTATTTGATTTTTTATGTTTTTTAAGAGTTGAGTTCATTCCATATCATCCATTCCCCGCGCCTACATTACTTTTAATTTGTTTTTATTTTTTTAAATAACAATTGTTGTTGCTAATTTGTTCATTCAAATTATGCTAAAGCTAATTTGTTAATTATGTTATTAGTTTACTATCATCATGACCAAGCTTTTGGCCTTTCAAATCTACCCTCCAAGTAGGACGAAGTCGGGGGCTTATTATATCTTACAAGTGAACGTATACCATTTCATATCAATTAATTAGTTTCACTTAAATTATGTTTAGGCATTCTAACTTAGCCTCTGCCTGTCCACTTCAATTATGTTTCGCTTCAATTATGACTATTCAGGAGTTATTGGAGAGGGTTGCTTCTCTCTCCACCTATATCGTCACATTCTAGACGAGGATACAACATTCAAACGAGAAGAAAAGTGTCATCATGGTGGCACTCTACTTGGCCTAGGAGTTATCTTTGCGTTTTTGGCTTTCATATTCACTCGCCTTATCTAATGTCGCTGCTAGGGGAGTCAAGGAAGATATTGTTGTACATTATCAAGGGTAAATGTTGTTGTTTGTTTGATGGTTGTCCGCTAACATTTTGTTAAGCAGCAGGTATGTCTGAAAACATTGACCATCCAACCTAAGACCACCATTGTGTCTATTTTGATTGTCCAGGGTATCCCCTTTTTGTATCAAGCCCCGCGGTTGTGGTTACGAATGTGTTTGTTGTAAGTCGGGAACACATCGTAACCAACGCTAATGTTTGGCACTCATTATATAATGACATTGGTGGTAGCGACCTTGAACTAGTGTATGTGTGAAAGTAAGGTTGTATATGTGAATGTTTTATCTCATTCCATTTGTTTATGTTGTCAAGGAAATCGCTAATGTTGTGTGTATGTCTAAATTTTGGATCATACCTCTCCTTTTATGGAACTAAAATCTCACTGGGAGAAAGCTTTCCAAATTTCAAATTTTCACATGTAACTGATTTTTCCTCCATACTTTGTTATTTGATTTTTGAAGTTTTTGAATAGCTGAGTTCATTCCGATTCGTCAATTCCCCGCGCATATATTGCTTTTAATTTGTTTTTTTAAAAAAAATTGTTGTTGCTAATTTGTTCATGCAAATTATGCTAAAGCTCATTTGTTAATTATGTTATTAGTTTACTATCATCATGACCAAGCTTTTGGCCTTTCAAATCTACCCTCCAAGTAGGATGATGCCAGGGGCTTATATCTTACAAGTGAACACATACCATTTCATATCAATTAATTAGTTTCACTTCAATTATGTTTAGGCATTCTAACTTAGCCTCTCCTTGTACACTTCAATTACGTTTCACTTCAATTATGACCATCAAGTGTTGTTGGAGAGGGTTGCTTCTCTCTCCACCTATATCGTCACATTCTGGGCGAGGATACAACAGTCAGACGAGAAGAAGAGGGTCATCATGGTGGCACTCTGCTTGGCCTAGGAGTTATCTTTTTGTTGTTGGCTTTCATATTCACTCGCCTTATCTGATGTCGCTGCTAGGGTAGTCAAGGAAGATATTGTTGTACATTGTCAAGGGTAAATGTTGTTGGTTGTTTGGTGTTTATCCGCTAATATTTTGTTAAGGAGCGGGTATGTCTAAAAACATTGAACATCCACCCTAAGTTCACCATTGTGTCTATTTTGGTTGTCCGGGGTATCCCCTTTTTCTATCAAGCCCCGCAGTTGTGGTTACGAATGTGTTTGTTGTAAGTCGGGCAAACATCGTAACCAACGGTGATGTTTGGGACTCATTAATTAATGACATTGGTGGTAGCGACCTTGAACTGGTGTCTGTGTGAATGTAAGGTTGTATAGGTGAATGTTATGTCTGAATCAAGTTGTTTATGTTCTCAAGGAAATCACTAATGTTGTGTGTGTGCCTAAAATTTTGATCATAACTCTCCTCGTATAGAACTAAAACTTCACCGGGGAGAGAGGTTTCCAAATTTGAAATTTTCGCATGTAACTGGATTTTCCTCCATGGTTTGTTATTTGATTTTTGATGTTTTAGAAGAACTGAGTTCATTCCGATTAATCCATTCCCCGCGCCTATATTGCTTTTAATTTGTTTTTTTTATTAAAAAAATTTATGTTAATGCTCATTTGTTTATTATGTTATTAGTTTACTATCATCATGACCAAGCTTTTGGCCTTTCAAATCTACCCTCCAAGTAGGACGATGTCGGAGGCTTATATCTTACAAGTGAACACATACCATTTCATATCAATTAATTAGTTTCACTTAAATTATGTTTAGGCATTCTAACTTAGCCTCTTCTAGTCCACTTCAATTATGTTTCACTTCAATTATGACCATCCAAGAGTTGTAAGGGAGGGTTGCTTCTCTCTCCACCTATATCGTCACATTCTGGGCGAGGATACAACAGTCAGACGAGAAGAAGAGGGTCATCATGGTGGCACTCTGCTTGGTCAAGGGTCTAGGCGGATTATGCGGGGTCTAGGCGGGCTCTAGGCGGATTTACTATTTTGAGGTGTATTTTTTAATCCTAGGACATATTCAATACGAATATAAAATAATAAAGTTTAATTCATAACATATCTAAACAAATAAACTTTAATTAATAGTCTAGGCGTTAACAACGAGAGTTATGTCGCACATTAGTGGACTAAGAGAGTGAGGGATCAAGAGTAAGAGAGAGTATAGAGGTTGAGAACTAAGAGAGAGATCGACATGTGGGTGTTTTAGGAGTTAAAACCTCAAAATGGTTTTTTTCTCTAACTCGCCAAACCTGCAAGGCCGCCAAGACCTTGCAGGTGACTTTTAAGGGTCTAGGCGGCTAAACTCAAAGGTGGGGGACCTTCAAGGCTGTAGGCGGGGTCTAGGCGGGGGCGTAGACCTTTTTTTGGAACAGTGATCGTAACCAACGGTGATGTTTGGGACTCATTATGTAATGACATTGGTTGTAGCGACCTTGAACTTGTGTATGTGTGAATGTAAGGTTGTATATGTGAATGTTATGTCTCAGTCAAGTTGTTTATGTAGTCAAGGAAATCGCTAATGTTATGTGTGTCTCTAAAATTTGGATCATACCTCTCCTCTTATAGAACTAAAATCTCACCGGGGAGAGAGCTTTCTAAATTTGAAATTTTCACATGTAACTGATTTTTCCTCCATGGTTTGTTATTTAATTTTTGAAGTTTTTGAAGAGCTGAGTTCATTCCGATTCATCCATTCCCTGCGCCTATATTGCTTTTAATTTTTTTTTATTAAAAAAAATTATGTTAAAGCTCATTTGTTAATTATGTTATTAGTTTACTATCATCATGACCAAGCTTTTGGCCTTTCAAATCTACCCTCCAAGTAGGACGATGTCGGGGGCTTATATCTTACAAGTGAACACATACCATTTCATATAAATTAATTAGTTTCACTTAAATTATGTTTAGGCATTCTAACTTAGCCTCTTCTAGTCCACTTCAATTATGTTTCACTTTAATTATGACCATCCAGGAGTTGTAAGGGAGGTTCGCTTCTCTCTCCACCTATATCGTCACATTCTGGGCGAGGATACAACAGTCAGACGAGAAGAAGAGGGTCATCATGGTGGCACTCTGCTTGGCCTAGGAGTTATCTTTGCGTTGTTGGCTTTCGTATTCACTCCCCTTATCTTTGCGTTGTTGGCTTTCATATTCACTCGGCTTGACCATCCACTCTAAGATCACCATTGTGTCTATTTTGGTTGTCTGGGGTTCCCCCTTTTTGTATCAAGCCCCGCGGTTGTCCTTACGAATGTGTTTTTTGTAAGTCGGGCATTTAACGGCCCGGGATTATGATTCCCGAGTTACGTTTCGAGGGATGAAACCCCTCGTTGGGATCTTGCGCCCCGAGTACAGGTTGAAGGTTTGAAATCGAAGATGTGTAGTTTAAAGTGGGATTTCGCACCCAAATCCGAAAGGTCCGTTGGAGACCCCGGGGTAAACCCTTATACCTACCCTAAGTCTAAAACGCGGAAAATCCTTTATCATGCAAAGGGCATAAGTTCTGAAAACGATACAACGGGCGCCATGGCAGAGCCGGGTAAAAACAGAATATAAGTAGGGAGAAATCCCAAAAGCATGAATCTGGTGAAGTCAGGTTTCAAACACTCACTCTCCGCCATAAGAATAGACCCCGTCATAACAGCACAAAATTAAGCAGTGTATCGGGTACCTGAAACTATACCACCAAGTCAGGCCAAGAGTCCGCCCGCGGGTCCTCTGACCACGCTGAGGACATATAATACGCCTATACCTAGAATAAAGGATGCCTTCATGCAGTACTGGAATATTAACCACACTATCATGTTCCTAATTCATATGTGCAGAATAATAAGTAAGGCCTTAACAAAGAATACCAAGTGGTATATCCTTCTTCTACCTCTGCACCCCTTCCCGTTAGTGCAAAGACTGGTCAGTTCGGGCTATAGCATAGCAATTTCCTCGTGGTGGTGGACAAACCACGGCATCATCATATCATATCATCTCGTCAATTGCCCGATGGTGCTGGGCTATCATATCATGCTCATATCGTGGATCTTGCGAAAAGAAAATAATAAAGCTGATAATAGTAAAGGTGTTCCAACGACTCGAATGACTCAGGAAGAAACCCGATGGGACTAGGCTGTCCTATGACCCTAGCAAGGACTCACAGATAACGGCCGTTCTGTATTCAAACGCATACAGAATAAGAATGCTCATTCGTAAGTGCAATTCCTAAGCATGATACTACATGACATGCTTTTATGTATATGCAACACCTACATACTATATGACACATTAGGCAGGAGGTACTGGTTACTGAGTAAGCCCCGGAGGACTTACCTGGTTAGCAGATCGGCAACAGGAGAATCCAACACACAATATTCACAATCACAGAGTATCACCTAGTACATAATGGAATATACATAAGTCTACATCCAACTATTAAACACTCAAGCACACCTCAATCATTAGAACAAGTGTCATATTATGAAAGTCATTTCATCGCATCATCCGCTCCTCAAGACCACATCGTTCTCCATAAATCATTCAACCAATTCCGCATGTTAATATACATCATTTCCGCATATACCTCAACGGTTCATCAAAATCATAAGACATAATTTGTGTGATATAAAATCCTACTAGATTGTCATAATTATCCAACATTTAATCTCATATAATAATTCACCACAAGTCATGCTATTAGTCATACATATCATACTGTTAGTCAAACGATCATATTATCATGCTAGTTAGTCATCGAATAAGTCTTATTCCCAAGTTAGTTTCAGAACCGTTTCAAATCCTAGTTTAAATAGTTAAGTATTCCGACCCTTGAAAATATTCGTCAAATTCCCTTTTAAATTTATTTATTAGATTACTTTCCAACCTTGAAATTCTTTTCCAAATTCTTTATAAATCTTGAAGTCCCAATAATATATTTTAAATCTCAAATAGTATTACATGATATTTTAAATATCATTTATTTGACACTTTTATAAATTATTTCAAAATTCTCTAAAATCCCGACCATTTTTATTTAATAAATCAACCCTTATAAATCTCCCAAAATAATATTTTATCTTTTAAATCCTCAAAAATAGTGTATAATAATTTTAATACCGCTAATTAGTTAAATAATAAACGGATAACCCGAACCGAACCGAACCCATATAAATAATCCCCAAACCGGTTATATATATAACAAAATAGGAGGTGTCCCCACATGGTATGCCACATCAGCTTCATCTTCATTCTTCAAATGAAGCTTCCCGCCGACCATGGCTGCTCGACGTCGCCTCCGTCTCGTGCTCCCGCTCTCGAGCTCGCCTGCCACGCTTGACATCGCTCCCAGCTCGCGTCTCATGCTCGCCCGCTTGTCCTCGTCCTCGCCCGCTCGCGCTCTCGCCCTAGCTCGCTCTCGACGCTCACTTAGCCTCACCTCTCGTGCTCTCGGCCTCTCTCGAGCTCGCCGGAGCTCGAGCTCACCCGATCGCCCCACACCCAGCCCTCGCTCATTCCCAACTAATCTAAACATTGAATAAATCACAAATTTGAATCGAGGAAAGAAAGGAAGGCTTGGGTGCTCACCGAGGAGTTCGCGACTTCGGAGCTCTCGATCGGAGCTCTGGCATCGTCGGAGGCTCACGATGGCTCGTCGGACCTGCGCCGGATATGGGTGAGCGTGATGGTAGGGCTCGAGAGCTGTTTGGATCGAAAACAAAGGAGAACGGCTTACCGAAGCGGCGAAGCGCGCTCGAACCGGGGAACGAGGGAAACGGTGGCGGTTTCGGCGGCTCCTAGGTGGCGTCGGGATGACGGTGGACATCGGTGGAGGTGCAGGCTAGTGCTGCTGCTGCTGCTCTTCAAGATATTAGGAGGGACGAGGTGTGGGCGTGTGGTGATCGACAGTTTTTGCCCTCGGCAAAACAGAGGAGAAGGAAGCGACTGCGGTGGTGGTTGACGCCGATGGCAGGGAGGCTAATGGCGGCGATGACTGAGGTAGCGCGGTGGTGATGAAGAAGGAGCTGAGGCTGAGGAGCTTTTAGCGGTGGCGGCGTTGGAACGAGATGAGGGGCGGGACGATGTGAGGTGAAAGTGATGGAGTAGGAGACGGGTTGTAATAGACAGGGATAGGCTCAATTTGCAGGGTAAGGTGAGGGAGTTGGTGCGGGGTTGCGTGTGGAATTTGGTTAAACAAACTACTCGGAAACAACTCCCAAATACGCGAAATTCAAAACCCGCAACTCCCAAATACGCGAAATTTAAAACGGCAAAAATATCACTATCCGATAATTATTTTGAATTTTCGAGGTAAAAGAATGGAAATTATTCGTCAAATTTTATATTCCGGTCGAAATCCGCTAAACGAGTTTTAAAACTGATTAAATTTCATTTCTAATTCTCTTTTTCCGAAAAATTAGGATTTGAAAATCCGAGCCTTTACAGGGCACACATCGTAACCAACGGTGATGTTTGGGACTCATTATGTAATGACATTGGTTGTAGCGACCTTGAACTGGTGTATGTGTGAATGTAAGGTTGTATATATGAATATTATGTCTCAGTCAAGTTGTTTATGTTGTCAAGGAAATCGCTAATGTTTTGTGTGTGTCTAAAATTTGGATCATATCTCTCCTTTTATAGAACTAATATCTCACCGGGGGGATAACTTTCCAAATTTGAAATTTTCACTTGTAACTGATTTTTCCTCCATGGTTTGTTATTTGAAGTTTTGGAAGAGCTGAGTTTATTCCGGTTCATCCATTCCCCGCGCTTATATTGCTTTTAATTTGTTTTTTTTTTTTTAAAAAAAATTGTTGTTGCTAATTTGTTCATTCAAATTATGCTAAAGGTCATTTGTTAATTATGTTATTAGTTTACTATCATCATGACCAAGCTTTTGGCCTTTCAAATCTACCCTCCAAGTAGGATGATGTCGGGGGCTTATATCTTACAAGTGAACACATACCATTTCATATCAATTAATTAGTTTCACTCCAATTAGGTTTAGACATTCTAACTTAGCCTCTACTAGTGCACCTCAATTATGCTTCCATCAATTATGACCATCCAGGAGTTGTTGTAGAGGGTTGCTTCTCTCTCCACCTATATCGTCACATTCTGGGCTAGGATACAACAGTCAGACGAGAAGAAGAGGGTCATCATGGTGGCACTTTGCTTGTCCTAGGAGTTATCTTTGCGTTGTTGGCTTTCATTTTCAATCGCCTTATCCGATGTCGCTGCTAGGGGAGTCAAAGAAGGTATTGTTGTACATTGTCTAGGGTAAATGTTATTGGTTGTTTGATAGTTGTCCTCTAACATTTTGTTAAGCAACGGGTATGTCTGAAAACATTGACCATCTACCCTAAGATCACCATTGTGTCTATTTTGGTTGTCTGGGGTATGCCATTTTTGTATCAAGTCCCGCGGTTGGGGTTACGAATGTGTTTGTTGTAAGTCCGGCATACATCGTAACCAACGGTGATGTTTGTGACTCATTATGTAATGACATTGGTGGTAGCAACCTTGGACTGGTGTATGTGTGAATTTAAGGTTGTATATGTGAATGTTATGTCTCAGTTAAGTTATTTATGTTCTCAAGGAAATCGCTAATGTTGTGTGTGTCTCTAAAATTTTGATCATACCTCTCCTCGTATAGAACTAAAACCTCACCGGGGAGAGAGGTTTACAAATTTGTAATTTTCGCATGTAACTGATTTTTCCTCCACGGTTTGTTATTTGATTTTTGATGTTTTTGAAGAGCTGAGTTCATTCCGATTCATCCATTCCCCGCGCCTATATTGCTTTTAATTTATTTTTTTTATTAAAAAAAATTATGTTAAAGCTCATTTGTTAATTATGTTATTAGTTTACTATCATCATGACCAAGCTTTTGGCCTTTCAAATCTACCCTCCAAGTAGGACAATGTCAGGGGCTTATATCTTACAAGTGAACACATACCATTTCATATCAATTAATTAGTTTCACATCAATTATGTGTAGGCATTCTAAAGTAGCCTCTGCTTGTCCACTTCAATTATGTTTCACTTCAATTATGACCATCCAGGAGTTGTTGGAGAGGGTTGCTTCTCTCTTCACCTATATCGTCACATTCTGGGCGAGGATACAACAGTAAGACGAGAAGAAGAGGGTCATCATGATGGCACTCTACTTGGCCTAGGAGTTATCTTTGCGTTTTTGGCTTTCATATTCACTCGCCTTATCTGATGTCGATGCTAGGGGAGTCAAGATCACCATTGTGTCTATTTTGGTTGTCCGGGGTTCCCCCTTTTTGTATCAAGCCCCGCAGTTGTGCTTACGAATGTGTTTGTTGTAAGTCGGGCACAGATCGTAACCAACGGTGATGTTTGGGACTCATTATGTAATGACATTGGTGGTAGCGATCTTGAACTGGTGTATGTGTGAATGTCAGGTTGTATATGTGAATGTTATGTCTCGGTCAAGTTGTTTATGTTGTCAAGGAAATCGCTAATGTTGTGTGTGTGTCTAAAATTTGGATCAAACCTCTTCTCTTATAGAACTAAAATCTCACCGGGGAGAGAGCTTTCCAAATTTGAAATTTTCACATGTAACTGATTTTTCCTCCATGGTTTGTTATTTGATTTTTGAAGTTTTTGAAGAGCGGAGTTCATTCTGATTCATCCGTTCCCCGCGCCTATATCGCTTTTATTTATTTTTTTAAAATAAAAATTGTTGTTGCTAATTTATTCATTCAAATTATGCTAAAGATCATTTGTTTATTATGTTATTAGTTTACTATCATCATGACCAAGCTTTTGGCCTTTCAAATCTACCCTCCAAATAGGACGATGTCGGGGACTTATATCTTACAAGTGAACATATACCATTTTAGATCAATAAATTAGTTTCACTTCAATTATGTTTCGGCATTATAACTTAGCCTCTGCTTGTCCACTTCAATTATGTTTCACTTCAATTACGACGACAACATAACATCATTACATATGCGATTACATATATCATACATAAGCGATTACATAGAACGTCATAGAGGCATTGCATCACTCCATGGCAAAAGGTAACGTCCATTTAACATCTTTGCATCAATGCATGACAAAAGGTAATATGACCATGCGATTACATATAACATCATGGAACCCCCGCGTGCACAAAATGGGAAGCACACCTCGCAGCCACGCGCATGGGTCACTAGCATCGATCACATGGGCGTCTACCTGCGTTCTCTTTGGTCCATCCATATCTGCGACGTGATGGCATCCTTCAACACTCTCATCCGCTTCACTCCTTCCGAATTCGTGTCTACGTAGTTACCCACCTGCGGATTTCCAACAACGTCATCACTTCCCAAGTCTCCGTCGTCATTGTGTTCGTCGGTGAAGATAATCTCGGCCTCCCCGTTGATGTAATCGTACTCCATGTTCTGGCGGACAAAGTTGTGAAGCGTGAAGCAGGTCGTAATGATGTCCACCTGCTTTCAAATCGGGTACAACGGGATGTGATGGCTGATCTTCCACCGACTCTTGTAAATTCCAAATGAACATTCAATCGCACCTCGCAGTGACGAATAAGACTTGTTGAAGGCCTCCTTCTCGTTCGTTTGGGCCTCCACTTGGAATGTTGGCCGATGGTATTTGGTGTTGCTGTAAGGGACCATATACCCCTGCCTCTCAGGGTAACCCTTGTCACACAAGTAGTATCAACCAGGCGGGGGATGGGGAAACTAAAACGCGGGGTTCCGCAGCTTGTGATCGAAGACCCTGGCATTGTGCGCACTGCCTTCCCACTAACTCTCTGCAGGTGCAGATTCCCTTCCTTCTGCGACCATAACGTTGTAGGTGCAGATTCCCTTCCTTCTGTGAAAACGTTGTTGCTGCTCTACGGGTATACTTGCTTCGATGTGAGTGATGTCTATTGCCTCGATAACTCTCTGCAGAACCACATAAATTTGGGTCATGAAACGAACTTGTTCATTCCGACAACAAGGGATGGACAAGGCGATAATACCTTAAAGTAAGGCTCGTATCGACTGTCTTCTCTAATGGGGACCTGTACCTCTCGAAACAGGGGATCCTTTGGCTTGATGATGTCCTTCGCCAACCCCTCAAACCCTCGATCTTTGCCAACTAATGCGCCCAACACATCACCGATTGCCTCTGAGATGGTATGTAATGATCGTTGAAATTGCTCGCACGCGTTTCTTTAGTTTACACCCCATGCCATCGTGGTTACAAAAATTGCTACCTTCTCCATAACCGATAACTGCACTGATCCCTGGAGACCATAGGTATGCTCCAGAACTCCACAGAGGCAAACGAAGATGTGCTTCTCCATCCGGAAGGCGTTGACACTCCTGATTTTGGTCGAGTGTGTAATGACATCTTCCACCCATCGGGCCCCAGTATTGTGGAAGTGTAGCATGGCATCTTGTAAATGTGCTTGTAGTAGTACTACACAATGGGCAACGAATGCATCTGCGTTAATAGAAATGTCACGATTGTGCGCCTACTGCGAATACGGATATCTGTGTCACAAGGATGGTCCTCCCTACTGATAGGACAATGCAATGAGGTTCAATTTAGCACAAGCATGGTATGTCCTTTAGATGTCATTAACATACAACAGCCAAATCTGAAACATTACCAATCAAAGACAAGTAACAGAAAGGTAGCGTCCGAAAACAATCGACAATCCATAAACAAACACATTTACACGGAAGTATACGTAAGTTACACATTCTAACAATGAAAACTAGTCTTTGTAATGTGACTCAACAAGGTCCTCTCGGAATAATTTTATTAAGGAAACTAAAACACACAAAGAAATTAAGCATAGTAGGTCAAACTAACACGACACGAAACTGCAGACTTTGGCACAACGAGGTCCCATAAACAAGGTCCGTCTGATAGCCCTGCGATACGACTCTAGCAGCAGTCCTATTTAGGGAATGTTATGCACCCACCTTCCATGTCGAACACATATTGCAACCACTTAAGCCATCCTTCGTTACACTTGACATTGAGGAAAGACTCTCGCTGCTCCGCACACTATAGGAGGGAGATGGTGGAACACCATAGGGCTCCTCCTCCAGCAGTCCCTCCCTAACCAACTCGTCAATAGCATCGTGCGCCTTGGCTGTGTTGATATGCGGCTTGCTTGATGAAACCTCCTCCTGCTTCTCCAACATAGAAAGCAACATGGTGTTCGTCTCCTGTACTATACCGACATGCTTTTCAAATAACCTAGACCCTTGCAACCTCCGCGCACTGTGTTTGTCAGTGCTTTGTGTGCTTGCTGAAGCACACGTAGATGGGCGTTTGACCTTGTTAAGGTGGTCAGGCGTAGAGACGACTAGCGGAGTGGACCCAACTACGGACCCACGAGGAGAAGGAGGGGTGGGAGTGGCCGTAGTCCTATCACGTTGCCTCACACCGTTATTTGCACAAAGCACATCTTCATACTGTATAGGGACATCTTCACACGGTGTATGAGTGTCCTTTGGGGGCTGGGTGGGGAAGAGCTCATTGAACTCCTCTAGATATGCCCCTCCGCTAAGTAGTGGGTCGACTTGAGACTCCTGAGTCCATCCATCAACGTCGTCATCGTCATCGTCTTTATCCTTTCCATCATCTTCAAGGCCGCTCTATCCTACGGAGTGCAAATCCCATGTCCCCCATTCTGAAGTTGTCATCGACGGAGTGACACAGAACTCCTCTATAGCCACTGCTCCGTCATACAATTGGGTCCATAAGTCCTCCAAGTTAGGGGGACCACCCTTTTTCAGAAAAATCCGTAACTCGGTATTTCCCTGCTCAAAACGGGAATACATGGGACCAGCTGACAACGAAGAACTAGTGGGACTATTGAACTCAACTAAACATCAACTTACACATACCTTTCATTTTTTTCCCACCACTCATCCGTGGCTGTGATGGTCCCTTTTTCTGCATCCCAACCGACTCCGGTCTCCCTATGCTTGAGCTTCATCCACTTTATCCATTCAGCCTTCATGTCACGGTTATGGTTTTTCAACGTGTGCATATTACACATATGATAGGTCGACTCCTCAAATTCACCCTTCAACTTCTTCCAAGCTATCGGTTGCTCTCTACCAACCAACTGCTGGTAAGATAGAAGGAGTTCCACAAGTGTCTTTAATAGTGCATTCGCCCGGTAGAACACAGGTTGTTTCGGAGAAACCTTCTCCTTTGATATCCTCTTTGCTTTTGGTGCCATTCGCAACAACTATAAGTGCATCATGTCTAACAATGAGTATACCCAAATAACCACATCTGATGAATTCAATTACTTCATGAACAATACAACACCAAAAGATAGAAACACAAAGCAATGCAACACAAATAGGGCTGATACTTGAGCCGAACAGCTCAAGCTTGGCTCGGAAAAGCTCGAGCTCGACTCGTTCGAAAAGGCAAAACAAGCCGAGCTTGAACAATGTTTAAGGCTCGAATCGAGCCCGAGCCGAGCTCAAAAGCTCGAGATATTAAATTACAACAATACCCCTAGGGTTAAGAGGTAGAAGGGTTTAGGCGTGTAAAGGGCTTGTTCCCCTATTATGTCGGCCGCTTCGCTTTGCTTCTGGAGCTCTCCTTCCTTCTCTCGCTCATCCGTCCTTCTCTCACTCGTGTCTCGTCCTCTACGTGACTAAGGCGGCGCCGGTGACTTCCCCTTTTTTCTCTCGCTTCTTCGTTATCTCGCTCGCCGGCGACTTCCTTCTCTTGCTCGTCCTCCTCGACTCGTCCTTCCTTCTCTCGTTGTTCGGCCGTCTTCCAACAGCATCTCAAGTCCTCGACCAAGTACGGTCTTCATCTCACTCCCTCAATCTATCCTTCCTGTTCATCTTACTCCCTCGACTGAAGATATGGCATCTCTCTCGCAGATATGAGAAAGGTGAGTGAGAGAAGGAAGCACGAACCAGATCTGAGAAGATTTGGCATCTCCTCTCGCATATCTGAGAAGATCTGGCTGTTCCTCTACCCTCGCCACTGCTTCAATCCAGCCGTCAGATCTGAGAAATTTCATGGCCATTTTTTTGCAGTTGTTGATTCGCCAATATTGATTTCTATTTCTTGTCTCAGCTTATGCATGTTTGTTATAGTATTGTTCAATTCATGCTTATATGTTATAGTATGATATTAGGATATTGTGTTTGTTATTGTTCAGTTCATGCTTAGAATGTCTTTTAAATTAAGGTTAATTGAGGCTAGTTGTTGCAGTAGTTCTTTCACCGGACCAATTCCGAGTGGATTTGTCTATCAAATTCAGCAGTAGCAAACTAGCATATAATATCATTAGTTTTGTAGGTGGCATTTTGCATTTTATTAAAGTTGTATGGACTAATACACTTCCTTTGATGTGCATATTAATATTTCTTTGCAGCCATTCTCCTTTACTTATAGGCCAGTACGACAACAACCTGATCCAAAACTCAAGGACTTCATCTAAGTTAAAGTGTAAATGTTAGTACATGCATCTTGAATAATGGTAATCTTATAGGTGAATGATACACTTCCTTCCTTTGATGTATGGACTAATATACTTTGATGTTTATGGACTAATACACTTCCATTAATGTGTATATTAATCTTGCTTTGCAAATATTCTCCTTTGCATTACATTGACATTGTCTTATAGGTGAATGATATTTTGTTGATGTTCTTATAAGCAGGGCAATGTCTCACTTGTAGAACCAGGTAGAAAAGAGGATCTTGACTAGAAGAAAAGGAACCAAGCTGCAAGATAGAACTCCTGCAAGCTTTTAATTTTAGTCTTGTGCTTGTAATGTAATTGTAAAGTTAGAGATAGAACTTATATTTTATGCTTTTCTTATGTGTTAGTAGAAAATATGTATTGTTCATTTTGATTTCGAACTGCATACAAGTTGTACAGATTTCTTTTTAGTTTAACAACTCAAACAAGCCTACCGAGCTTGAATAGCTCAAACGAGCCTACCGAGCTTGAACAGCGATAAGTCGTATTCCAATAGGCATTATAGAGTAGTTTAGGTGCATTTCATTTCCATAAATTCATGTTTTAGTGTTAATTATATTAGCACTTGTTTTGTGGAAAAGTTCGGAATCTACGCTATTTCGATGATTTTATGTAGATTCATAGATCCGAGACAAAGAACACGAGGAACGGAGCTAAGGAAGGCTAAGGCGAGACTTGGGAGAGCTTAAGCAAGAAGTCCCGAAGAGCATGGAAAAACCTAAGGAGCAACGGAGCACGAAATCGAGGTCTAAGAGCGAAAATAAGGACGAGTCGCGAAAGCTGTCCGACCGGCGAGCTGAGCTTGTAACGCACTTTCCGGAGGCCTCGGATGTCCGATCGACGCATATCAGCATGTGTTGGAAAGCTCTTTCGAAGATCTACGTGATGGCATTATGGTGGAAATTCGTTGATAGCAAATGGTTTCCTCTGCAGCGAATCAAGTCAGCAACAACATGTGCGAGAAGGTGGCCTGAGCATGACTCGCTTCCAGCGAATGGAATCTCGCTGCCAGCGAGTGGAGTCAGCGGCAGCATGTCCAGGAGTAGCACGACTCGCTGCCAGCGAAAGGAAACTCTCTGCCAGTGAATGGAGTCGCTTCAGCGGAAGACCGGACTCGCTTCAGCGAGTGGGAGCTCTCGCGCCAGCGGAAGGTTGCTCTCGCTACAGCGGCTGGGTGGATTCGCGGATGCGGAATCAAGGAGGCTTGCTAAATTTCTAAGGCATGATCATTCGCTAGCAGCGAGTGAGGTAGCGAGGTGCTAGCGAAAATCCAACAGTAGCTTAATTAAGGTCATTCGCTGCTAGCGGAATTCTATTCGCTGCCAACGAAAATGACTCCGAATTATATATGGAAAGTCTATCTTTTATCTAGTTTGTTTAGGAAGTTTCTATCTTATTTGTCTATCTTTTACCTTATTTATGCAAGACTTTAGGCATATAAATAAGATGTTTTAGGATTAATTTTCTATGGATTCAAGTAGAGAAATCACCCTTAAAGAGAAGAAAGCTTAGGTAAGCCATGTTTGGCTAATTTTCTAGTTTTCGCCTATACTTTCGAGACTTGGTTGGTGGTTTGTGAGTTTCTAATTCAAGTTATTTTTCCTCTATAATTTCCTTCAACTTCTTTATATGATATTGATTATGTTATTGATGTTATTTTGATTATCTACCTTGATAATATTGATTTCATGCTAGGATTTAATACTTTCGTATTTGTGTTATTTCCGTAGTAGCACGCATAAGATTGTGGATTCCGTGTTTGAAGCATGATTATGTAGGGAGTTGACATATATCTTAAACATCGATTTACCGTGTTTAATTGGTGTTATTTACATGCTCAAGTTCTTGGGACTATTTGCTATCTCTTTGTTAAATCTTGACCGTGTTAAGGTTGCATTGAGGTGTAAGGGATTAATTGGACTCGTAAGACTTTTAATCTATTTAAACCAAGACGGGAGGAATTCGTAGGAAACAATAATAACTTGAAAAGGACTCGATGACCAATAAAACCAACCAAAGTTGAGAACTTGTAGGTCGAAACGCTTTTCTTCTATCCTTTATTTTCTTTTGTCAATATTATTTTCTTTTGTTTTTAATCATAAAAATCTTTTCTTTTATATTGATAAATACACAATATTTAGAAATACTTGATTATCTAGGGTTCGACCCCTTACTTGCATACTATACTAGTTTGTTTGTTTGGGATTTATTTTTGGCGAGGTAAATCAACGACTTTCCCTCCGTCAAAATTGGCGCCGTTTCCGGGGAATCAAGTTTATTTCTTTGTTTTATGTATTTATTAATATTTGTATATATATCTATCCCCGTCTTGGACCTATCTTACAGTTCACGACACCTCGTTTCTAATTGTTTGCAATGGAGTTAGAGTTATGGCAATACCAAGGAGAATACTTTCACCATTACCTCGCAAGAGTGCAAGATTTAGTGGACGACCGTGCTTCACGGGGTATCCAAGATGATTCGAAAGAACAAGTACTTTGCTTTCAAGATGGCATGCTTCCCGAGATACGAGAATTCGCCCAATCATTGAAAGATGAAGGATTTTACGGTTTGGATTGGTTGGAATTGTGGGATCTTTTCCATTGCATGGGTGACATGGAGAAGGTGGAAGAAGACTACAAGTTGGCATCCATGCCCTTTGAAGGTTCGATAATATAAAACTAAGTAATATAGAAATACTCTAGAAGGGGGGTTGAATAGAGTATGCCGGATTTTCGCAAAAAGTCTCAAGACTTTTGAAGCTCGTGCCAAAACCCTTTGAGATTTGACTTAGTCTTTTCTCTGAAAACCTGAATCACAAAGTTAAACAATTCGAACCAAGTGCGGAAATAAGGTAAAGCAATAAAGTAAAGGACTCGATGAGTTGTTTACGAGGTTCGGCACGAACTTGGCCTACGTGCCCGCCTAGGGTTCTTCCACAACCCTAAGATTCAACCGGCTTTTATTGATTCACAAGACTTAGGATCCTAGTAGCTCCCCGAGAAGCCTCTCTCCTATACAATTGCAATCTAGTCAACTCTCATTCCCTTGGAGTCCTAGACCAATCTAGAAGAGTCCCACCTCTTTATGCTATCTAGTACAATCCTGTTACCGCCTAGTGTTCACTTCCCGAGTTACAAACTCTCGAGTATAACACTATAACTGAATATATCCTATAAGCTCACTGTGTAACTCTCAAATGATTTGAAATAAAATAACAGACTCTTAGGACAAGCAGAGAGCACACGAAGACAGATTTCTCTTGAAGGCTTGGAGTGTATGAAGGGCTCGTGTTCAATGTATGTATGTCTGTCTTCATCTTCCTTCTTCTTTATATTGAGACAAATCGGCGCCAAGGATCTTCACCAACGGCTAGGCAAGATCATGGCATAGGCTGGATCTTCTATCTTTGGAAACTTCAAGTCCACAATCTTTCCGATTTGAATCTTCTCAACACGCATCACAAGGAAGGAAATAATTCGAAAATACTTCCTGAAAGGTTAGTTAATAATATAATGGAAGTATATAATAATATTAAATAATATTCGAACAATATAACATATAGAACAGGTTTTGTATTTCATCAACACTTTTAAAGCTCCAAGACCTTTGACACAGACATACTGCCAAGGCCTTTGAAACTTAATCCGATTTTCATCAAGGGAGGGAGTTATCAATCTCCCCCTTGATGAAAGACAAAACCTGTGCATCCCTGCAACTTAGTCAAGCAAAAATAATATAAGTGAGATCGGACTAAGTACCTGCATGGGTTAGGCAAATGTTGGATCAAAATTTTAAGGCATGAAAAGTCATCCAACCGAAAACCAAAAAATCAAAAACCAAGGTCTTCCAAGACCTTCACAGCAAAAGGTTTTCAAGTCTAAACCACAAGAACATCTCCCCCTTTTTGTCTTTCAACAAAGGGAGGAGGTAAAACCAACGGTCACCAAAAGTTTTGAAATTGTTTCCAAAACCAGCAATGTATCAAGTTTGGAATAGGGATGGGATAGGATGGGGTTAAGCTTCGTCGTCCGGAGCATCATCAGTGAGCCTCGCCCACAGACCTTGCAGCAACTTGGTTATCCCGCTCATCTCCGTCATGACTTCCTTGTGCAGCTCTTTGAGATCTAGGTGGACTTCCTCCAGGCCCAACTCCAGGTTGTCCATGCGTTCATCAATAGCTGAGGCAGTGGGAAGAGCTTTTGAAGGAGTGGCAAGACTCAAGGTCCCTTGGGGAGACCGAGTGATGCCAATCTTTTCAAGGCTCTTGGAGTCGAACTTACCCATATGACGCTGTTGTTCTTCATTTTTGAAATTAATTCCAGAAGCTTTGAAGAGAGGGGTCAAAAGGGTGGCAAAAGGGAGGGGATAGCCTTTCCTAGCTTTTCTAGCACGAGCCATGGTTCCAAGGATAGTGTTGGCCAGATCAAGGTCAAGGCCATTTAGGATTCGGTAAAGTAGGACCATGGCATTATCAGTAAGGAGCGAGCCAGAGTTAAGACGGGTTTTGAGGCATCGAACAATGATGTTGAAAATAATTTTTTCCTCTAGGGTAAGGGGTGAGTGGGTGAGCTGCTTTGAGGTGCTGGTGGATGCTTCGGGTAGGAGATATTTGGATCGAGCAAGGGCTAGGCACTGTTCTTTTGTGGGGTTCTCGGGAGAGAGTGGACGAGGTTTAGGTAGGCCAAGGAAATCAGCAAAGTCATTGGAGTTGAAAGAGATTCTAACCCATTTGACAATGGACTCCAAAGACCAACCGTCAACATCGTCTTTGGCTTTTCAGTTTATGTAGAACAGGCGGGTTAGCTGGGGATAGTAGACAGTTTCAAGGTTAATAAGGGTCCAGGCTGGGGATTTTTTTAGAAGAGCAATGCAAGGAAATTTCAAAGCTTCAAAGAACTCAAGATCTAAACAATCAGAACAGCTTATCCTATGAGTTCGAAACTGATCTACCCACTTACCAGCCGTTTCAGCATTTTCAAACCAAGAAGCGGGTAAGGATTGGTTTACCTGTATGTAGGCGGGTGGATCGGCATTCTTCCTGCGAGCAATTGTCGGAGCAGCTCTCTTGCCAGGCGCCTCAAAGCTTCTGAGGGTGCCTTTCCTTGTGCGCTTGGGAGATGGAGGTTTGACAGCAATAGGGGCTTTCCGCTTCTTCGGAGACGGGGGAGGATGAGAAGGAGAGGGAGAGGCAACAGGTTCCTCTTCCTCCTCATCCTCAGACCCCGAGTCCTCACCGGACCCCGCGTCATCTCCTTCAGCTTCCTCGTCTTCTCCAGATTCGTCTTGCTCTTCATCCTCTTCCTCAGGCTCCTCTTCAGATGGAAGCTCCTCGGCTTCGGCTTCCTTCCGAATCCTCTCAGCTTCCTCCTCGACAAGTTTCCTTGCAAGCTCGGCCTCCTCCTCGGCCTTTTTCTTCTTCAAGGCTTCCTCTTCGGCTTCCTTGGCAGCATCTCTTTCCAGAGTGGCGTCGCGATCATCTTCCTCCTCTTCCTCGTCCACCTCCTCGACGACTTTCTTTTTCCCTTTTTGTTTTGCACTGAGGGGCTTCTTTGCAGAGCGTTTTTGAGAGCTCTTGGTAACAGTGGTCGTGCTTTCAGCGATGGTGCTCTGGACAACAACAGGGATAATGGCTTGAGGAGTGGGTTCAGGTGTAGGAGAGGTGGCGGTGGCCTGACGTCCCTTGGGGGTGGCGCCAAGTCTTTTGGGTGTGGAAGCTTTCTTTGATTTGGGAGCCATGGAGGAAATCGGCTAGGGTTTTCTTAGAACAGCTTGAGAGGTTGAAGAAAGGAGAAGTTGGAGAGGTTTTGGATAAGTCTGAGAGTGTGATGGAAATCGGGTACAGTAGTGGGTTTAAGTAGAGAGAGATGATGATGGAGTGATGGGACGGGTTTAGAGTTCCAAGGGAGGGTAATGATATCATTGCCAAATTTGAAAAAAAAATTCCAATTCAAAATTCAAACTATTCCATTAAAATAGAAGGGAATAACCGAAATATTTTGTTCCAAAAATAATATATCTCAACGGAAAAAAATAACATAAATAGGTCATTTTGAAATCCAATAAAAAAATATAATTGATTAAATATCTAGAAAGATATTAACCAAATATATGTGATCCGATATATGTGATCTACCATTTAGTTCACAAACCTTGACATAATTCTCAAAGATCTTGACACTAAGTAGATTTTATCTTTCGTAAAGGGAAAGCTCCCCCTACGAAAGTGCATCCTTGTTAAGCATCCCAATCTCTCGTCTAATGAAGGTGAACCTGTCATCTGCCAAAGGCTTAGTAAAAATGTCAGCCCATTGATAATCAGTTGAAATAAACGAAATAGACACATCACCTTTTTCAACATGGTCTCTAATGAAATGATGCCTTACATCAATATGTTTGGTCCTTGAATGCTGAACAGGATTCTTAGTGATGGAGATGGCACTTGTATTGTCACATTTAATAGGAATGCCTTTGAGGTTGATGCCAAGATCTCGCATTTGTTGAGCTATCCAAAGGATTTGGGAGCAACAGGCTTCAGCTGCAATGTATTCGGCTTCTGCAGTGGATAGAGCTACTGAGTTTTGTTTCTTTGAGTGTCAACTGATCAAGGATGCTCCTAAGAATTGGCAACATCCTGATGTGCTCTTCCTATCCACCTTATAGCCTACAAAATCTGCATCAGAATGTCTAATTAATGTGAAATCCTTTTGCTTTAGGTATCATAGTCCAAACTCCTTAGTGCCATTGAGATATCGAATGATCCTCTTCACAGCCACGAGGTGAGATTCTTTAGGATCAGCTTGAAACCTAGCACACATGCAAACACTAAACATGATGTCAGGTCTACTAGCCATGAGATATAATAAAGATCCAATCATTCCTCGATACTCCTTTTGATTGACACTTATTCCAGTCTTGTCTTGATCTAGAGATAATGTTGAGCTCATGGGAGTCTTGGCTGCTTTGGATTGATCCATTTTGAACTTCTTCAAGAGATCATTAGTGTACTTGCTTTGGTTGACAAAGATTCCTTTCTTGGATTGGTGAACTTGTAATCCCAAAAAGAAGTTGAGTTCACCCATCAAGCTCATCTCAAATTCACTGCACATGATGTCAGAAAATTCCTTGCACAAAGATGTGTTAGTAGCACCAAATAATATATCATCAACATAAATTTGAATAACTAAGATGTCCTTTCCTTTGGTCTTGATAAAAAGAGTCTTGTCGATCAACCCCCTTTTAAAATCATTTTCTAAAAGATATTTTGACAAGCGCTCATACCAACCTCTTGGGGCTTGTTTCAAACCATAAAGCGCTTTGTCAAGTTTATAAACATGATTAGGAAATTCCAAACTTTCAAAACCTGGGGGTTGGGCCACATATACTTCTTCCTCTAAGAAACCATTAAGAAAAGCACACTTGACATCAATTTGATATAACTTTATGCTCATAAAAGATGCAAATGCTAATAAAATGCGAATGGCTTCAAGCCTGGCTACGGGAGCAAAGGTCTTCTCGTAGTCAATATCTTCCTCTTGATTGTAGCCTTGAGCAACAAGCCTTGCCTTGTTCCTCACGATCTTACCATTTTCATCTAGCTTGCTTCGAAATACCCATCGTGTGCCAATGACTAATTGATGCTTTGGCCTAGGCTTCAAGGTCCAGACTTTGTTTCTTTCAAATTCGTTAAGCTCACTTTGCATAGCAATGATCCAATCTGGCTCTTGAAGGGCCTCATCTACCTTCTTTGGTTCAATAAGAGAAACAAACGCGTGAAAGGCACAAAGATCGTTAAGTTTAGAACGAGTTTGAACACTAGAAGTAGGGTCAGAACTCAGAAATGATATCCTTTAATGAGTGTGATGAGGAGTATTTGAATTTCCTTTTGCTAGTCTCAGCTCCTTGATTCGTCACACCGGTAGGATTGACTTGTGGTACATCTGACTCCGTGGTCCTATTAGGTTCAGTTACAGCAGTTTCTGACGCTTCAACACTGTTGGATTGGACACCAAGGGCTTTGAAAGAATCTTCAACACCTTGGGCCAATTCTTCAGTGTTGAGAATCTGTTCCTGCATGTTCCTTTTCTCTATGTTCTTGGTGGCAGCATCATCACCTTCCTCGTTCTCTGCATGGATGTTAAGATCTATATCTGCAACATTTTCACTCAAAGCATCATCATTGCATTCATCAAAAATAACATGTATACTTTCTTCAACTAACTGGGTCCTTTTATTGAAGATTTTATAAGCTTTGCTACTTGTAGAGTAGCCAAGAAATATACCTTCATCACTACGCGCATCAAATTTCCCAAGGTTGTCTTTTCCATTGTTATGAACAAAACAAGTACAGCCAAAGGGTTTAAAATAAAATATAAGTGGTTTGCGGCCTTTGAAAAGTTCATAAGGAGTTTTCTTTAAGATGGAACGAATAAGACAACGGTTCAAAATATAGTTAGCTGTGTTAACAGCTTCAGCCCAATAGGTTTTAGGTAATGCATTTTCTAACAGCATAGTCCTGGCCATATCCTCTAAGGTGCGGTTCTTTCGTTCCACAACCCCGTTTTGTTGAGGTGTCCTAGGAGCAGAAAAGTTATGTGAGATGCCATATTTAGCACAAAACAAATCAAACTGAAGTTGATCAAACTCCCTACCATGATCACTCCGAATTGACACTATGGGCTCGTTTCTTAAAGTTTGCAACTCCTTACAAAGTTTTGAAAACTCAAATAAGGCCTCTGATTTTTCTTTTAAAAATGCAACCCAAGTATATCTAGAAAAATCATCAACAACAACTAGCATGTACTTTTTACCATTGGGAGATTTGACTCGCATAGGACCACATAAATCCATATGTAAAAGTTCAAGGGGTCTAGAAGAACTTACAACCTTTTGGGTTTGAAAAAGCTACGTGTTTGTTTACCTCGTGTGCATGCATTGCACATATCAATACCTTTGAAGTCCATCTCAGGTAGCCCTCTTACAAGCCCTTTGGACACAAGCTTCTGTAGTGTATGTGGGCTCACATGACCGAGTCTCCTATGCCAGAGCTTTGGATCGTCCGTCAAAGCCTTTAGACAGGTTAAGCTTCCTTGTGCCACTTGATCAACATTTACAGCGTATATATTGTTGTAACGATATGCAGTCAATATAACTTCACTTGTATCTTCTCTGCACGCTAGACATCTTTTCTTGTTAAATCTGACATTGTTGCCACTATCACATAATTGAGAGACACTAAGCAAATTATACTTTAAACCATTAACAAGATAGACATTTTTAATACTATGGTTGGAAGCACTTCCAACACTACCAATACCAACGATGTCACATTTTCCTTTGTCACCAAGAGTGATTGTTCCTGTGGATTGCTCCTATAGATCATGAAAGAGAGAACTTTTTCCACTCATATGCCTCGAGCATCCACTATCAATAATTTATTTATGTTCCTTCACCTTGGTAATCTCCTACAAGACAAACATCAACCTTTGTGGCTAGACCAATAAGCAAATTTGGATCCATTGTTGGGATAAACCATATTTGGTAAAATAGTGCCTTTTGGAACCTAAACTTGTGTTATCCGTTCTTTTCTCAAATGAACAGGAAAAGTATTGCGAATGATATAAGGATCCTTTCTTCTATAGGGGCAGGTCTCTTTTACATGTCCCTTTCTAGCACAGTGGTGACATATAGGAGAGGTTCTGCTTCCTTTTGCCTTTACAAAGGTGGTAATGTGCTGCTTCTTGAAAAACCTTGGATTGTAACCAATACCACTTTTGTTTAGAGAACTTTGTTGCTCACCCAACATCCTATCAAGAGTACCTTTAGATTTGGTAAAATTTATAAGGGCTGTCTGTTGAACTTGAATCTTATTATTCAGGGAGATCTTCTCGTTCTCTAAGTCATGATGCTCATTTCTTAGAGAGGAGAGATCTTGCTTGAGTTCAGATTTCTCTGAGTTAAGCGTCTTGACTTTAATGTCAAGACCTGAATAAGAAGCTTCATGACTTTTAACCCTCATAGACAGATCCTCAATAGTTCTTTCCTGGTCCACAGTTCTTTTAATAAGAATGTTAGTCTGGGCAATAAGTTTCTCTTCATTGGCAATCATATTAGAAAGGAATTCCGATAATACCTCTTTTGGACTTGCCATAAGTTCTCTTACAGTAGCTTTAAGCTTCTCATCGTGGGATTCATCTTCTGAGGCCATAAGACAAATATTGGTCTTCTCATCATCGGAGTCAGAGTCATAATTGCTCCAAGTTGCCACCATGGCTTTCTTCTTCCATTTGTCACCCTTCTTGGACTGGCTCTTTGTCTTTTGAGGGCAATCCTTCACAAGATGATCTCGAAATTTAGAAGACTCTGATACATCCTTGTTGTTGAATTGTTTCTTCATTTTGAGAATTCGAGCAAGGCCTCTTGTGATAAGAGCAAAAGGATCATCCTCATCGTCATCCTCATCTTCGGAATCAGATCCATCTTTAGGCTCATCCTTCTTAGACTTGAGTGCCAAGTTCTTAGTGCTAGCTGGAAGTTCTCCATCGTCTTCATTAAGGATCATCTCATGCGTGATCAGCTTCCCAAGCAGGTCATCAAGGGGTAGAGTGGTGAGGTCATGTGCTTCCTCTATAGCTGTTACTTTTGGACCCCATTTTTCTTTTGGGAGGCACCTCGGTATCTTTCTCACTTTCTCAACGTTTGTAAAGCTCTTGCCGAGAGAGTCAAGGTTGTTGGTGATTTCTGTGAATCGTGTGAACATGGCCTTGATTGACTCATCAGACTTCATTTTGAAAAGTTCATACTTTCGAAGGAAGATGCTGATCTTGGTGTCTTTCACTTGGCTCGTTCCTTCATAGGTGACGACCAGTTTGTCCCAAATCTCTTTAGCTGACCTACAAGATGAAATACGGTTAAACTCATCAGTGCTAAGACCACAATAAAGTAAGTTGATAGCCTTGTAGTTTTTGGAGACGAGTTCAAGATCTGCTTGGATGTATTCAGACTCATTCTTTGCGACTTTGGTTCCATTTGGTCCGTCTTTCTCTGGGATTTTCGGACCATTCTCTATAATGTTCCAAAGTTCTAGATCTTGATCTATAATGAACATCTTCATCAAGGATCTCCAGTGGACAAAGTTGTTTCCTATGAAGAGTGGTGGTCTGCTCGTGGACCTTCCCTGTGCAAATCCTCCGCTTGCTTCACCAGACATGATCGAAAACTCACAAGATTATTAGATCAAAAGCAGTGAGTAAAGCTCTGATACCAATTGAAGGTTCGATAATATAAAACTAAGTAATATAGAAATACTCTAGAAGGGGGGTTGAATAGAGTATGCCGGATTTTCGCAGAAAGTCTCAAGACTTTTGAAGCTCGTGCCAAAACCCTTTGAGATTTGACTTATTCTTTTCTCTGAAAACCTGAATCACAAAGTTAAACAATTCGATCCAAGTGCGGAAATAAGGTAAAGCAATAAAGTAAAGGACTCGATGAGTTGTTTACGAGGTTCGGCACGAACTTGGCCGACGTCCCCGCCTAGGGTTCGTCCACAACCCTAGGATTCAACCGGCTTTTATTGATTCACAAGACTTAGGATCCTAGTAGCTCCCCGAGAAGCCTCTCTCCTATACAATTGCAATCTAGTCAACTCTCGTTCCCTTGGAGTCCTAGACCAATCTAGAAGAGCCCTACCTCTCTATGCTATCTAGTATAATCCTCTTACACTTAGTGAATCAATCGCCTAGTGTTCACTTCCCGAGTTACAAACTCTCGAGTATAACACTATAACTGAATATATCCTATAAGCTCACTGTGTAACTCTCAAATGCTTTGAAATAAAATAACAGACTCTTAGGACAAGCAGAGAGCACACAAAGACAGATTTCTCTTGAAGGCTTGGAGTGTATGAAGGGCTCGTGTTTAATGTATGTATGTATGTCTTCATCTTCCTTCTTCTTTATATTGAGATAAATCAGCGCCAAGGATCTTCTCCAACGGCTAGACAATATCATGGCATAGGCCGGATCTTCTATCTTTGGAAACTTCAAGTCCGCAATCTTTCCGATTTGAATCTTCTCAACACGCATCACAAGGAAGGAAATAATTCGAAAATACTCCTGAAAGGTTAGTTAATAATATAATGGAAGTATATAATAATATTAAATAATATTCGAACAATATAACATATAGAACAGGTTTTGTATTTCATCAACACTGTTAAAGCTCCAAGACCTTTGACACAGACATACTGTCAAGGCCTTTGAAACTTAATCCGATTTTCATCAAGGGAGGGAGTTATCACCCTTACCTTTCAAACCGATGGCAGACGAGATACATGATGGAAGCCAAGACGCAAGCATCAATGGTTCAATCGAAGATGGAGAAGAGAGCCCGATGCCCCTTGACATGGAGTCTCATGAGTGCACGCTTGAGGAACCATGTATTTTGGCACCTACTCCACCAATTGAAATCATCCCCAACTCATCAATTAAGGAACCAAGTCCTGAGCCTATTTCTGTGGCTCCCGAGCAAGGTAATGATATTTTTGACACTTTTGTGGATTTTGGTGAATATGTAGATCCTTAGGAGCATTACTTCAACAAGTCACCAGCGGAACTATGTTGGTGGTACTACATTCCCTCGGCAGGAAGTCACACTCGAGCATATGAAGAGTTGGAGACCTTCTTCAACATCACATCATTTGACTTTGGCTTCTTCATATGTAGTGCTCGCCTACCTAGATGGTGTGCACCGGAGTTTGATTTGCTAAAGAGAGCGTTGGCGATGTCCGAATGAGTCTTGAATGTGTAGACAAATAAACCGTCGAGTTTATGACGATAAACAATAACGCTTCTCCGGAGGCAACCCGAGGTAAGTTTTCCTAAATTAGTTATTTCAATTCCTAGTTAGTTAATTAGTTTTTTTGTTTAATAAATTAGAAATTTCCTAATTATTTTATATGGTAGATAGATGCTTTTGGATATTTTGAGCTAACAATGCAGGGAAAAGTGAACAAGATCGAAGAATAGAGATTATGTGCTGAATCCGCTGCCAGCGAATCATTATTCGCTGCCAGCGAGTCTAGCCGCTCAGACGACATAGGAGCTGATTTCATCCGCTGACAGCGAACCAAGACTCGCTGACAGCGAATCCAGCAGCTCATGCACAATCTTCATCCGTTGTCTTCGCATCCCATCTTATTCACTCTTCGTCATCTTCATTCATCTGTGCTCGTGGTTCATTAGTCTTCATCGTTCTTCTTCCAAGCTTCATCATCTTCACCATCGAAACTTTTCTACAATGTGAGTTATTCTTTACCCTCTTTCTCTCATATTTTTATGATTTGTTGTCTTTGATTTTCATTGAGGACAATGAAAAGTTTAAGTGTGGGGGAGGGTTGCATTCATAGATTCATGCATCCATTCATATTTATTTTTTCGTTATGCATTCATGTTTATTTTTTTCGTTAATTTATTGCATTAGAAAATGAAAAAAAAATTGAAAAATAAAAAATCCAAAAATATCATGCATTGCATATATGTGTTATTCAAATACTCATCTTGCCTTAGTTTGTCCTCTACTTTATTTTTATCAATTTTACCATATATGTTCCATGATATGATTGAATTGCCTAATCTTGTCACATACTTGAGATGATTTTTATGGGAGCATGACTTGTTAGTTCAATTGAGCAAGTATGATTCTTAGTCTTGGGCATTATTGAAATCCAACAAAATTTGTCCTAGTGAGACATTTTTGGCCTTGTAGGGATTTTCACCATATTTATTCCCTTTTCCTTTCTTGTGTGACAATATGCTCTCCTTATGCAATTACCTCTTGAGATTGACATTATTATCTATATTTGAGGCCGAATTTATATGTCTATTGCTTATAAGTTTCAAATGATAGAGGCATGATTTTCTTAGCCATATTATTATCCATATCCACCCTACATATGTGTCCTTTGCTTGTAGCCAATTTGAGCCTTAGCCTTTTCTTTGAAGCTCCAAAAAATTTATCCCTAGCTGATGATAAGCCTTACCCTATCCGGGAATTGGGATTAGAGTTGGTAAATGATTGATCTAGTTGAGTGGAAAAGAAATATTGTTAAGAGAGTTACAAGTTTCGGATGATTATGTAATTTTTGGTTTTATTCCTCACATTGTGCATTATTGTATTGTTGGCTCTAGAAGAAAAATTGAAAAAAAAAGATGAAAAAGTGAAAGAAAAAGAGAAAAAAAAGGAAAAAAATGAATAAAGAGCCTTTTACCTTTATTATGTATGTGAGAGTTGAAAAAAATGTATGGTTGAGAGAAAGTTCTTTTGTTGAGTGTTTTGAAAGTGAAAGTTTGACTTATTTTGGTTTTGAAAGTATTTGGTTTTTTGTGTTCTACCGGTTGTTCTTAGGGATCCCTTTTTCCCGGATTTTTAGCACCACAAGCCTAAATATTTTCCTACCTTAATTTCTTACCAAGCCTCATTACAACCTTGATAAAAGACCTCTTGATGTTTCTTATAGGTGATGACATCCACGGTGGAGAATATGTGATATATGTGCCAACTTCTATGTAGCTTTTTGCATTTTGGATTGAGTTGAGAGATTGCATTATTAAGCCTAAACACATGAGAATGAGAGTAAACACATGATCCCGGTGAGGTTGGACTAGACGTGCCTTTGACTTTGAATCTCTCATATACTTGCTAGGATGTTAACCTTCATGCTCATGATTCCTACACTTTGATGTTGCTTTTGACAAGGTTAGTGCTTGAAGATCATATTTGTGGTATGATGGTTGTGCTCTTGTTTTTGCATTGCTTGAGGACAAGCAAAAGGTTAAGTGTGGGGGAGTTTGATAAGTCGTATTCCAATAGGCATTATAGAGTAGTTTAGGTGCATTTCATTGCCATATACTCATGTTTTAGTGTTAATTAGATTAGCACTTGTTTTGTGGAAAAGTTCGGAATCTACGCTATTTCGATGGTTTTATGTAGATTCGTAGATCCGAGACAAAGAACACGAGGAACAGAGCTAAGGAAGGCTAAGGCAAGACTTGGGAGAGCTTAAGAAAGAAGTCCCAAAGAGCATGGAACAACCTAAGGAGCAACGGAGCACGAAATCGAGGTCTAAGAGCGAAAATAAGGACGAGTCGCGAAAGCTGTCCGCCCGGCAAGCTGAGCTTGTAACGCACTTTCCGGAGGCCTCAGATGTCCGATCGACGCATATGAGCATGTGTTGGAAAGCTCTTTCGAAGATCTGCGCGATGGTATTCTGATGGAAATTCGCTGACAGCGAATGGCTTTCCGCTACAGCGAATCAAGTCAGCAACAACATGTGCGAGAAGGTGGCCTGAGCATGACTCGCTTCCAGCGAATGGAATCTCGCTGCCAGCGAGTGGAGTCAGCGGCAGCATGTCAAGGAGCAGCACGACTCGCTGCCAGCGAAAGAAAACTCGCTGTCAGCGAATAGAGTCGCTTCAGCGAGTGGGAGCTCTCGCGCCAGCGAAAGGTTGCTCTCGCTGCAACGGCTGGGTGGATTCGCGGATGTGGAATCAAGGAGGCTTGCCGAATTTCTAAGGCATGATCATTCGCTAGCAGCAAGTGTGGTAGCGAGGTGCTAGCGAAAATCCAACAGTAGCTTAATTAAGGCCATTCCCTGCTAGCGGAATTCTATTCGCTGCCAGCGAAAATGACTCCGGATTATATATGGAAAGTCTATCTTTTATCTAGTTTGTTTAGGAAGTTTCTATCTTATTTGTCTATCTTTTACCTTATTTATGCAAGACTTTAGGCATATAAATAGGATGTTTTAGGATTAATTTTCTATGGATTCAAGTAGAGAAATCACCCTTAAAGAGAAGAAAGCTTAGGTAAGCCATGTTTGGCTAATTTTCTAGTTTTCGCCTACACTTTCGAGACTTGGTTGGTGGTTTATGAGTTTCTAATTCAAGTTATTTTTCCTCTATAATTTCCTTCAACTTCTTTATGTGATATTGATTATGTTATTGATGTTATCTTGATTATCTACCTTGATAATATTGATTTCATGCTAGGATTTAATACTTTCGTATTTGTGTTATTTCCGTAGTAGCACGCATAAGATTATGGATTCCGTGTTTGAAGCATGATTATGTAGGGAGTTGACATATATCTTAAACATCGATTTACCGTGTTTAATTGGTGTTATTTATATGCTCAAGTTCTTGGGACTATTTGTTATCTCTTTGTTAAATCTTGACCGTGTTAAGGTTGCATTGAGGTGTAAGGGATTAATTGGACTCGTAAGACTTTTAATCTATTTAAACCAAGACGGGAGGAATTCGTAGGAAACAATAATAACTTGAAAATGATTCGATGACCAATAAAACCAACCAAAGTTGAGAACTTGTAGGTGAAAACGCTTTTCTTCTATCCTTTATTTTCTTTTGTCAATATTATTTTCTTTTATTTTTAATCATAAAAATCTTTTCTTTTATATTGATAAATACACAATATTTAGAAATACTTGATTATCTAGGGTTCGACCCCTTACTTGCATACTATACTAGTTTGTTTGTTTGAGATTTATTTTTGGCGAGGTAAATCAACGACTTTCCCTCCGTCAAACAGCTCAAACGAGCCTATTGAGCTTGAAAAGCTCAAACGAGCCTATCGAGCCTGAACGAACGAGCTTGGGCATCGAGCTTGAACGAGCCTAAGCTCGTTCGTTCGGCTTGAACGAGCCTATCAAGCCGAGCTCGAGTATGTGGCTGGGCTCGCGAGCTGAGCTTGAACGCCAAAAAAAGCTCGTATAAAATTTAGGCTCGAGCTCGGCTCGGCTCGTCTCCTGTTCGAGCCAAGCTTGAACATGTCAAGCTCGGCTCGTTCGGCTCGAATAACACCCCTAAACACAAATAAACAACAAAACCATTGACATTGTTCTTCGTTTGTTATACCTTTGTACCCATAGTAATCTCAACCAATTTGTTCATGAAACCTCCCTACATAGAATGTGTCCCCTTTCATATGATGCAATAGGTTATTATTAGAGCTCCAAAATACTCTCAACATCAAGTGTATTGTAACCATACCCTCGGCTAATAAGATCGAATATAAACAAGGTCTACAAGCTTGTCAACCATATTGTTTCCCCAGTTTCCACCCATATCCCACCCCTAAACATCGGTACTCTGAAGACCTTAACACACACAATTGACCACAATTTCACACCCACAAAACAAACAGTAGGCCGAATAACCCACCGACATTCCTCAATACAGACACAATTAAGCCAGCAATAGAAATTAAGCACACGAAGGCTTGATTACGATATCGGCTACAGAAGAATCCTCATTAATAGACACAACAAAAGTTGAATTCGACCGCATACAACACATATTAGGGTTGAAGAGGGAGACTCATATTGATACTTCACACTCGAAATCGATGGAGAGGTTGGGCCTTCCACTGTATTGCGCGCAACTCAGAGGACGCGGGTTGCTCCCCTCGGTGTGGCTTCACCGGCTGGGTCACAGGCGCGCCGGATAAGGCCTAGGTTGCGTTTTCACTTTCCTGAGCTCCTCAACCCCACCGACGCCAGTGAAGATGAAGCTAGGAGGTGTTGTTGATGAACCAAGGGAATATTATTAGTTCGAGGGTACTATCGGTATTTCACACCATGAGATCTAAAAATAATCCCCTACCAATCAAACACCATATGAGATACTTTTGCAAAATAATATGGATGATTTGCACTAATATACAAAAAAAATATCAACTTTGCAAAAATGTCAATGGGGTGTAAAAATTGCAAGGGAGTGTCAAAATGTTAGTTTTGCAAATTTCCCTCACCAGGTAGCAGATCACTTGGAAAAAAAAAACAAAAAGATTTGTGGGGAGAGAGGGCAAATAAGATGGTGACAAGTGACAAAACTTAAGTTTTAATTGTTTTAAACTAATTTTCAGCCATTTTTATTTGTTAAAATAAAAAAATAAATTTATTTTTGAACTTAATTTAATTTTATCTATCTATAGACACCCACTTTATATATGTTTATGAAAAAAAATATTTCGAACTAAAGTTGGGTGTACATCGTATCTTGATCTCAATTTGTAGTATGACATGGATAACCATTTGGATGGCAAAGATAACAATTTAGCTCGCACGGAAATTAACACAACTGGCAAGATTAACCAAAAAATCTGGGCAGAACCGACAATCGTTGCTCCAGAGATGAAAGGTAAAGCTGTCGACGTGGACATGGAGGAGGGGGCAATGCTCATAAAGGAGAGCATGTCGTTTGGGTCCGTCAGGAGCAAGATAATGGAGACAAGCGGGTACCCGTCTCCAGGATAGTTCTTTCGCCGGAAGCGTCGGAGGACATAAGCAAGCGTGTGATGGTAAGGTGAAGAAATCGATGTCTATTGGGATAACTCTTCTTTTGCGTAGTCGAATGTAGTATTTTGTTAGTTTGCTTCTAACTCACTGACACTTTGAGGTTTTGGTGGTTTTGAATGTACATAACTGATCCTAGAAACAAACCTACATTACTCTCAAATGACATCGTCCAGTGTAACATTAATGGTTTCAATCACAACATACTTCAACACATAGAAAGAAATTTACAACGATGTATAAGTATAACCCATTGCGATGTATGCTTACTAGCCAGTAAATACTATTATCTAGCCAGTGACAATGACGTCTTAGCCAATGTGTAGAAGTAACCCCTGCTGGATCTCTCAAGATGATAAAATCAAACACAAGTTCTCTAAAAGGTGGAAACGATTAAACAATTAAGACCTAAACCAAACACTACGAAGTACTAAAGTTCTTAACCAATACAATCTTGTCGGATGCGAAGCCCGAATATTTGCGATCTATGCTTACTAGCCAGCAAATACTATTATCTAGCCGGTGACAACGATGTGTTAGCCAATATAGGAGTAACCCATGCCGGATCTCGTCTACCTCAGGAACTTCGCCGGATGTGAACTACTCAAGTACTTGTTGAGACGCAAACACTAATTCACCAAACTAAGGCAAAGTGTGTCTTTGTTTAAAAAAAAACACCATGTATTCAAGCATCTCAATAGTTTTATCAAACAAACAAGAGCAAATTTGATATGTAAAACCCTAATTGAAAATCAGTGGTTGTGAGTAGATCAAATGCCTAAATTGATTTGGGGCTTTTATTGATCTTGGATTCTTCTGTTCTGTATCATCGTCCCCCTTGACCAAATTTGATATGTAAAATCCAATCGTTTAAGTAGGGGCTCGTGCGTTCTTCTTCTCCATCGTTGGCTTTCCTGGTGATGCCGGAGGAAGGCGGCCGCCGATTTCGAAACCACTGCTCACCTTCAGCCCCCATCTCGTGGCTTGTTTTGAGCCTCAATCACCCAGATCCCAGTCCGCCCTTGTGCTAGGTTGTTGGCGATGACCCCGGCGACACCGGATCTGGAAGCTCTGTGCGTTCTTCTTCCCCATCGCTGGCTTTCCTGGTGATGCCGGAGGAAGGCGGCCGCCGATTTCGAAACCACTACTCACCTTCAGCCCCCATCTCGTGGCTTGTTTTGAGCCTCAATCACCCAGATCCCAGCCCGCCCTTTTGTCGGTTCCGTCGACACCGGATCTGGAACCTCTTCACCGAAATCGTCAGCCCCCATCTCGTGAAAGCTCTTCTCGGTGGTGGTTGGGTGGGCACGAACAGGATGGGTGCTGGGCTCAGTGGGTGCGCCAGAGGGAGAGGGTTCCAACGCCGGTGGTTGGGTGGCCGGAGGTGGCTCGTGGAGGGCGGGGAACGGCCAGAGAGAAAGAGGAGGCCGGGCAGTGAGGGTTTGGTTCAACGAGAGGGGTGACCTGTAAAAAAGGGTCAAGAGAACCGGTTATTTTTGCCAAATTTTGGGGTTAATTGCTACTTTCGCAAATTTTGGAGAGGAATGTCATTATTGCAAAAAGCCCAAATATTTGGTATATTGGATGCTATTTTCTCAAATAATATTCACCCTTTTCATCCCCAACATCTATCTCCATTCTTTCGACCACTTAAAAAATAATGAAAAAATTTGCAAAATAAGCACTTTATTTGGACGTATTTGCAAAATGGTCGCGTTTTTGGACAATTTAGCAAAATGGTCACTATATATTCTTATTCTCGGTTGTACGGACATTTTTTTCCTCTCTCCCAAATCCTCTCGCCCTCTCGATCTGTTTTATCTCTCTCGACGCCGGATTCGGCTCCGATGGCGGCGAGTCGCCGGACCTCCATCTTCCTCCTATTCGCCGGACCTCCACTCGCTCGCAGCCGCCCTCACTCGCTCGCTGCCAGTCTCCAGTCCTCATCGCCCTTGCTCGTTGCCACTTTCCCCCTTGCCCTCGCTCGAACCCTAGCCACTCGAACCCTTGAAGCCACCGGCGATTCGCTCCGCCTCTCCCCTTCCTGTTCTCCGGCGACTCGCACCTCCCCCTCGCCTCGCCTCCGTCACTGCATCGCTCCTCCTCTCCACCTCCTTCTCGCCTCGTCTCCGTCTCCGACGATCGAGCATAAGATAAGGTACGGTGTTTTTGTGAGTTGATGATTTTTCTGGATTTTGGTTGCCTTGCTTCTGAATTTGAGCAAATTTGTTGATTTTTTTGTTCATTTGTATGGATTGAGATGCGGTTTTTGGAATCTCAGCTGCTTCTAGGGTTTCACGGTTGAATCTAATAGCTTTCATGAATTTTCACCATTTATGTGGCCCTTTATCTATAAGATGAATTGTAGATCTAAGCTGGTCAATTATAATTTCAATTTTGGAATCTCAGCCATTCTTATTCATAGTTGTAATTGATCATCTTGTGCAGGTTATAGATGAATGCAGCAGTAACCAGGTGACTTGTTCTCCTTTGTACTCTTTTTGGTGAAGGTGAAGTGCAATTTATGGATAAACTGTTCGGTCTTTTTTGAAAACAGTAAATGCAGTTTATGGATAAGTTGGTCAATTATAGATGAATGAGTTTACTTTTGGATTTGTGTTGTTGAACATAGTGACATGTGGTGACTTGTATCTAGTTATCTGTCGTTTACTTATGTGTTATTGAGTTCCTATTATACATGAATGTGTAGGGTTGCACAACTCGAGCCTAGGGTTGCACAACTCGAGGCTAGAGTTGCACAACTCGAGCCTAGAGTTGCACAACTCGAGCCTAGAGTTGCACAACTCGAGCCTAGAGTTGCACAACTCGAGGCTAGGCTGAAAGAATGAGCTGCAGACACATAGTCACTGCCCACTCTGTACACATCCATGCTCAAACGAGTTAATTACTTGCTCACTTTGAGTCCTTATCTGCTGGAATTCTTACATTTCTGAGCCGACCACTGTACAGTTTCTCTTTGAAGTGGCTCAGGGTCTGCATCATAGAGATGATTTATTAAACATGACACATGATGGTGGTCAGAAGCTTACACCACTACTTTCACGTTTTGTGCAGATGGTAATGCTTTTCATATATATGAAAGTTCATATACTTTTCACTTTTCTATAGAATATCTGAATATGAAACCTGGGATTTTTTTTCTGCCTATGATCTGTTCTTATGTTGCTTTCAATTTGTACATCAATTGTTAGGTTGATTATGGAATGGATCTAGAACATCATCTGGCTTTTTTAGCTGATTGTCGAGGAGCTTTTGCTGATATGGATGAATTGAAGGTATGTGAGTGTGTTTCTTTTATGATTGGAAACAGAATCATTCCGTACTAGGTAATAGGGATTGCTCTAGTTAATGTTGGTGAAGGAATAGCTTAGTATGCTACCTTCAAAATGTTCTCACCTCATCTAGTGGATAAGGCAGTAGTTAGATCTTTCATTTCTAGTTTTATGTGCATTATACATAAATTATGAACAACTAATAATTTCCACCTTGAAGAAAGGTATTTTATTTATGATCAACTTTGATATTTTTAAATGTTTGTTTTAAATACAAACTAGTTATTTCAAAACCATTTCAGGTCTCTCTTGTTCATATGAGCAACAGTTTAGCAATCAAAGCTGTCAAACAAGGGCAAAAATGAATTTCATTTTTAAGATCTTGTCTCGCACAACTCGAGCTTAGAGTTGCACAACTCGAGCTTAGAGTTGCACAACTCAAGCTTTTTATTTTGTGCTTTGACCCTGCAAAGGCTGGCCTGTTCAAGAAAATTATCTCACAAGCTACTCTGATGTTTCTTTGTTCTGTTCATTCGAAGCAAAATTATGTCCAATATTTGGTTGATTTGTCAGCAGAAAGTTTGTTTCCTAGGAGTATAACTATACCATGTATATTTTGAATAGCATATGCAAAAACATTATAAATTTAATCCTCTTGTTGGACACTTTTCAAGGCATAAAGGGCCTGTATGGTTTCTATTTATCTTTTTTAAGCTTCTGAACTGTACATTCCACTTGTTTCTCAAAATTAGTTACATTGTGCTACCCTTATACTTTGAGTTAGGTACGTGGTCTTGAATTTAATTCCTTCACTCCGCATATGCTTGCTTCTGGGGCTGGTGATGGTGAAATCTGCATTTGGGATCTGGCTAAACCAGCTGAGCCTTCCCACTTTCCTCCTCTTAAGGTATGTATCCATGATTTTCTGTTTAGTTCATTTGTGGTTGTAGACCTTTTGGTTTGATGGTGCAAATCTTTTTAAGCATGCTCGAAATTTTGAATTTTAATATACAATATGCCTTGTCTGCCTCACATTCTTTTGATTGCTTGTGTTTAGTTTTACTTCTTTCTATTTTATTTTTGGAGCTGCAACATTTCTAGGAGCTTTGTTCCCAAGAAAAAATAAGCACGTTGAACATTTAAGCTTGAGCTCTTAAATGGTTAGAGCTCCTAGTTAAGCTTGTTGTCCAAATGCAAGAGAAGTTGAATACTGCGGCATGTGAGATGATATCAGTTTTCTCAAGCCTTTTTTTCCCCAGATACCTGCGATGCCCTAAACATGCTTGTAATCTTGAATATCAAGCATAACCTTACAGAAATTGATATCCAGGTTGGTATTTAAAATCGGCACTTCTGGCGTTTTGAATTCACGAATTCATATGTGCTATAGGTGAAGTGCTAAGGGTCCATCCAAGTTTGTCATTACCTTTTATATTAAGAGCGTGGCAAGTGCTAAGGGTCCATCCAAGTTTCTCATTCTTACTTCACTTGCAAGTGCTTGGCCGCTATTAATTGATGAATTTATGGAGCATATGTACAAGTACGATATCTTTCCATTGTCGTGTTTAAGGCTTATTTTTTGTTTTTTCATTTGTAACTTGGCCAACCTCAAAAAGATGTCAATCAAATAGATAATGGTGTTACAACAGACATTAGCTGGAAGTGTATGAGAATGCTCATGTCCAATTTGGTTGCTTCACTTGATGTTCAATCTGAAATCGGACTGATCTAACCATTTTTGTTGATGTTGTTTCACTTGATGTTCAATCTGAAATCGGACTGATCTAACCATTTTTGTTGTTGTTGTGTTTTCTTCTCCCTCCTAGATGTATTGGATCAAGTCGCTGCAGCACTCGTGACATGGTATGTAGCTGTGCGGATTCAGAGATCCTGGTATTCACATCTGATGATATATACTCTCCCAGGTATCTTGCCGCTTAATTTTAAAAACTGATAAAGATATTATCAGCCAAAACTGAAACTGAAAATTTTGAAAACCTAGTGATTGGCTAAATGTTTGGTTTATAAAAATGCAGAAGTGGTTTAATGAAAGTCTTGTCAATTTATGAAGAGTTTTAATTAGGTTGTCATATATATATATTTGTACTAGTTTGTGAAATGAGAAAAATGATGTACTGTAGGATTGAGAAGCTTTCCTTGCCTGAAGAGGAAGTTACGCAACGACAACCAAAGAGTGAAAGAGAGAATTAGAACTCAGCACCGAGCGAAGGAAGCTGGGTCAAGAGTTGGGGAGTTGCGAAAAGTGCATCGAAACGCTTCAACACAACAGCACAGTGCGCTGCTCCATGTCCCCCTGCGCTGTCGAACAATGCCTGTCAAAGGGATTCCAGGGGGGCTGATGTCTTCTCATTCTTCTGAGCTGGCGTTTTGAATTCACGAATTCATATGTGCTATAGGTGAAGTGCTAAGGGTCCATCCAAATTTGTCATTACCTTTTATATTAAGAGCGTGGCAGGAGGGATGCTGTAGTTGGACTGTTGGTGCCTGTTATAGTTTTGCTTCTGAATCTGGTTTATTTAGGTGTAGTAACAAATAGGAATAGTGCCAAACTAGCAGGTGATCACTAATGGGCAGCTGGACAAAAGAGCAAAGCCTAACCCAAAGAGGAAGGCATAATGAAAGCCGCATCAAAAGGAGGACAAGACTTGAGCACAACCCAAATGAATGCATTAATGCTCAATAAGATAGGGTTGTTTAGTTGAAAAAAGTGCAGAGCCCTAGTTTTATCATCATTGTCCCTTTGCAGTTTGCACAATTTGGTTGATGTCAGCATTATTGTGTTTTTCGTGATCTAGTTTGTGCTTTGCTTAGTGAAATGTGTTCCTTGGTGATCTAGTTTGTGCTTTGCTTAGTGGAATGTGTTCCTTAGTGAAATGTGTTCCTTATTATTTTGTGAAGCCTATTAGCTCAAATCGGTAGAGCATTGTGTACAAACACAAAGATACGGGTTCAAATCCCGTATAGGCTATCATGGAAAAAAATGTGCAATTTTCGTTTCAATGTGCAATTTAGAACTTAATTGTGCTCAACATGATCTTATTTTCTCTCAATATTACTTTAAGAGTTACACGACTCTGTTGTAAGAGTTGCACGACTCTGTTAAAAGAGTTGCACGAGTTGCACGACTCTGTTTTAAGAGTTGCACGACTCTATTGTAAGAGTTGCATGACTCTGTTGTAAGAGTTGCACGACTCTGTTTTACGAGTTGCACGACTCTTGTATAAGAGTTGCACGACTCTGTTTTAAGAGTTGCACGACTCTATTTTAAGAGTTGCACGACTGTTGTAAGAGTTGCACGACTCTGTTGTAAGAGTTGCACGACTCTGTTGGAAGAGTTGCACGACTCTGTTTTAAGAGTTGCACGACTCTGTTGTAAGAGTTGCACAACTCTATTTTAAGAGTTGCAAGCCTATGTTGGAAGAGTTGCACGACTCTGTTGTAAGAAATGCACGACTCTATTTTAAGATTTGCACGACAATCGAGACTTGTGAATTTATTCTCAACATGGTCTTATTTTAAAAAAGTGCTGACGTGAAAAAAAAAATTATTTGAAAAAAGTGCTGACACAAATAGAATAAAAAGTGCACAAATTAGAATAAAATGCGCACGAATAATATTATAAAGTAAAAAAAATTGTTATCCATGTAGAAAAAAAAACTAGAGTTGGATCATATTTGTGAAATTGTTATCCAGGCTTGATGGAATTGTTCGACATCATTTGATCGGCTTATGATTCATTTGTCATGTGCTTCTTCGATTCTTTGTGAAATTGTTATCCATGTTTGTGCAACTCTAAAAAAAGTGCTGACATGGGAAAAAAAGTGCTGACACGGAAAAAAGTGCAACTCTAAACTCTACTTGGATCATATTTGCACAATTTATGGTTATATTTGCACAAAGTACTCTTATATTTGCACGATAAAAAGTGGGAACTGCTTTTTAGAACAGGTAAAAATCCCTTTTAGAACAAGACAAAAATACCCTTATAATTAAATTAAATTACTTCTCCTACCCAGCACCAATCCAGAGATGCTTCGGGGAGTTCATCGCCCTCTTTCCGCGAGTCCGCTTCACACTTCCACCAGTCGCGGGCGCCTGTGTCGTCTTATCTCCATCATCATAACAGCAATTTCGGCGGACGGCGAGGAATCGGAGAAGTCTATAATCCGTCCGCGCTTGAGAATTACGGAGGGGAATGCACAGGCGAAGACCATAGATTGAAGAGAAACCCTAGAATCGGCAAATACGGTGAAGGAATCGAAGAAATTGAAATTGAATGCGGGTGGAGTGAAATTGGAATGTGAAATGGAGTCGGAAGAAAGATAATTGAGGAAGGAAGGAGGAATGATGCAACTAGGGAGAGAGAAAGGTACCTGGGGAAGGCGGGTGTTCTGCGCATTTTTCACAAGACTTTTTAGCTCGGTTATTACTAAAACCGGGATAAAAGGTGCTTTTAAAAAAACAATCCAACTTTTTTAGATCGGTTCTGTTAAGACCCGGGCTAAAAAGTGTTTTTTTTAAAAAAAAAACTAGGTCGCAATGACCATTAGCTAATTTGGTCATTGCGACCACCCTCCATTTTTTAAAAAAATTGATGGTCGTTGCGACCAATACTCAAGATGGTCGTTGCGACCATTACGTATGCGCTAAAAGGAAAATTTACCTTGCGCTAAACGGAATTTATGTAAAAAGTTAAAAAAAATAAAATAAATAAAAACTAGACTAGGGTCATATTTGCACAACTTATGATTAAATTTGCACAACGTCCTCTTATATTTGCACAACTTACTCTTATTTTTGCTCAACAATAGGTTATTTTTTGCAAAACAATCGAGATTTCTGAAATTGTTCTCAACATGATTTTATGTTCTCTCAATATTATTTTAAGAATTGCACGACTATGTTGTAAGAGTTGCACGACTATGTTGTAAGAGTTGCACGACTATGTTGCAAGAGTTGCACGACCATGTTTTAATAGTTGTACGACTCTGTTGTAACAATTGCACTACTCTTGTTTTAAGAGTTGCACGACTCTCTTGTAAGAGTTGCACGACCATGTTTTAAGAGTTGCACGACTCTGTTTTAATAGTTGCACGACTCTGTTGTAACAGTTGCACGACTCTTGTTTTAAGAGTTGCACGACTCTCTTGTAAGAGTTGCACGCCTCTGTTTTAATAGCTGCACGACTTTGTTTTAAGAGTTGCACGACTCTGTTTTAAGAGTTGCACGAATCGGGTTTAATAGCTGTACGACTCTTGTTTTAAGAGTTGCACGACTCTATTGTAAGAATTACACGACTCTGTTGTAAGAGTTGCACGACAATCTAGACTTGTGAATTTATTCTCAACATGATTTTATTTTATCTCAATATAATTTCATATTTTCTCAATAAATTATTGTTCAACATGCTCTTATTTTTGCTCAACTATATGTTATTTTTGCCAAACAATCGAGACTAGCTTGTGAATTTATACTCAATATGATCTTATTTTATCTCAACATAATTTCATACTTTCTCAATAAACTGTAAGCGATTCAGAATAAACTAGTGTAATACCCGTGCCTTGAAGGCACGAGAGCTTGATCCATTTTAATTTGAACATCATTTTATATATCTATAAAATAGGAAACAAATATTTTAAAATTTTAGCAATAATATTGACCAATAAGAAAATACCATTTGAATAAAAAATTCAAGTTTAATTGTGAGCGTGACACATCAGCAATATAACCGAAAATAGATTGCAATCGGGAAAAAAATGGAAACATGTCCCAATATTTACGACAATATAACCGAAAAAAAAGGAATGGATTCAAATAATATTTAAAATAGGAAAAAAATATTTTAAAGTTTCCATAATAATATTGACCAATAAGAAAATCTCATTTGAATAAAAAATTCAACTTTAATTGTGGGTGTGACACGTCAGCAAAATGCTAGCATGATTAGTAATATTAATAGATAGATAGATAATAGATAATAGATAGATATATAATAGATATATTGCAATCGGAAAAAAAAAGGAAACATGTCTCAATATTTATGACAATATAACCGAAAATAAAAAAAAGGAATGGATTCAAATCATATTTAAAATAGGAAACAAATATTTTAAAGTTTCCATAATAATATTGACCAATAAGAAAATCTCATTTGAATAAAAAATTCAACTTTAATTGTGGGCGTGACACGTCAGCAAAATGCTAGCAGAATTAGTAATATTAATAGATAGATAATAGATAGATTAATAGATATATTGCAATCGGAAAAAAAAAATGGAAACATGTCTCAATATTTACGGCAATATAACCGAAAATAATAAAAAAAGAATGGATTCAAATCATATTTAAAATAGGAAACAAATATTTTAAAGTTTCCATAATAATATTGACCAATAAGAAAATCTCATTTGAATAAAAAATTCAACTTTAATTGTAGGCGTGACACGTTAGCAAAATGCTAGCAGAATTAGTAATATTAATAGATATATTGCAATCGGGAAAAAAAAATGGAAACATGTCTCAATATTTACGGAAATATAACCGAAAAAAAAGGAATGGATTCAAATCATATTTAAAATAGGAAACAAATATTTTAAAGTTTCCATAATAATATTGACCAATAAGAAAATCTCATTTGAATAAAAAATTCAACTTTAATTGTGGGCGTGACATGTCAGCAAAATGCTAGTAGAATTAGTAATATTAATAGATTGAAGCAAGTCTAGTTTTATTTTTTATTTTATTTTATTTTTTTTAATATTTTGTCGTGCAAATATAACCGTAAATTGTGCAAATATAATCGTATGTTGTGCAAATATAACATTTTTTTGTGCAAAAATAAAAATAAAAATATAGATTATGAATCACATAATAAATTATAGATAGTTTTTTAATTTCTCATATTTGTAGGGTGATTTTTGTAATTTCATCAAAATTCTTTCTTTTTCCTCCAATTTCTGCGAAGAGGAACCAGGTAGATCCGCGCTCGCGCGCCACCACCGGCGGCTCGCCCCGCCCTCGCTCAATCCGGCCTCCTTCGCTCCGGTGCCCCTCCCTCCCTCCCTCGCTCCGACGCTTGCTCACCACCGCCTCCCTCCCTCGCTCGCTAAGTCCTTCTTCAACCTTCGTCTCTCCAGATCCAACGTTCGCAGGCCTCCGGCTCCGGCTCGCTCGACCTCGCTCGACCGTTGCTCGACTTCGCTCCGGCATTCTCGCTCTCCGGCGCTCTCGATCTCCATCAATTGGACATAGATGGCGAATTCCAGATCTCCAAAGACGGAGGACGGAATTGCTTCAGATGGAGTCTTTGGAGGCGGCGCCGAGCGAGTTAGCAAGCGAGGCCGAGCAAGCGAGCAGTGGCGGTTTCCGATCTGACAGAGGCAGTGACTGGTGGAAAGAGCGAGCGAGCGCCGGACCAGACGAATCGGAGAGAAGAGCGGCAGAGGGAGCGTGCGGAGAGGGAGAGGGCGGAGGAGAGAGAAAGTCACGTGAAACAAAGGGAAGGGGTTTATATAGCGGACATTTTACAAAAATGTCCCAACACGCGGATATTTCGCAAAATAAGCGAAACAAAGGGAAGGGGTTTATATAGCGGACATTTTACAAAAATGTCCCAACACGCGGATATTTCGCAAAATAAGCCTATTTTCGTGGCTATTTTGCAAAACCGCCCAAAAATAATCCACATCCCTTGAAAAAAGCCACCGCAGCCAAACACAGCCTAAGTCCGCCAAGTAGCCCTAACCCCAGTACCCCACACCGCCTCTCTTTTCCTCGCTCTTCGTTATCTGAGCTCCCAACCAACAAAGACAAGCTTCACTCCTCCAAAGCTCTCCCTCGATTGATCGATCGATTGTAGTTTTCGAAGTAAGAAGAAGAAGATGGGGAGAGAGCTTAGAGAGGTGCAGAATCCGGCGCAGCCACAACAGGAAGACGCATACACAGTCGAAGAGCTGGTCGCCCTTAACCCTTACAATCCCGATATCCTTCCCGATCTCGAAAACTATGTCAACGAGCAGGTTTCTTCCTTTCTCCTTTCCTTCTAATTCATTCCATGTTTGTTCAAACCCCCGGTTTGTTTTTCTATGCTTTTGTTGTTAATTAGACCTAGGGTTTTCGATTTCTGCTTCTTGGATTTTCCATGATAAATTAGGAATTAGAACTTCTGTAATCTGGATTTGCGCACTCCACTGCGAGATTACAATTAAGCAGCTACCAGTTGTAGCCATTTTCGTCTAATTTGGTGTATCCGAAGCTACCGGTATCTTCCATGTCATAAAATATCCAAACTTTTGTTAAGTTGCGTTGAATAATTGAAAATAATTGCTCGTTGTTTGCTTAATTTTTAGTATATCCCTTTTATGGACAGTACATTCTATCTCAATATACTGACTTTCCTGTGCTTAAACATGTGGCTGAAGGTTGTTGCTTTATTTTTCTGTTTATATTTTGAATTGCAATTTACAATCCTCTATACCTGTTAGTTTTGTCTGGTATGCAACTAGCTTATAACATCAGTTAAGTGAATGACTATGAGATTGCTTATTTTCCATGCATCTATCAATCAGGTTGCATCCCAAACATACAGTCTTGATGCAAATCTTTGCCTGCTTCGACTCTACCAGGTAGATTACATACACCGCCAAGTTGAGATTTCATTTATTTATTTTATATTTGTTGTCGATGATATGAGCTCTACTGATAGAAATATGCTCAAGCTTTATGTTTTACTGATATCTGATATTGTGTTTATCTGCAGTTTGAGCCAGAGAGGATGAGCACCCAAATAGTTGCCCGCATTTTGGTTAAGGTATCAGCTGCAAGATTCTTAACCAATGCTTAGATGTAATTCAATTTGATATCACATTCATGCCCTGAGTTCTGAGTTTGATTGAAAACTAATTTATCTTCGTGATTCACTTGTCAAGTCCCTCATGGCGATGCCTGCCTCTGACTTCTGCCTTTGTCTCTTCTTGATACCTGAACGAGTGGTATGATTCCTTGCTTTTTTATCCCTTCATTCTTAGATATCAGTTAACATTGCTTTACATGATTTGTTAGTTTAATTGCTTTAAATAAAGTGTTACTGCCTTGTTGACAATCTGTTATTTTGAAGAAACGGAAGAGGCGGCCTTAGTAGTTTGAATACAAATGTTACTGTTTAGCTTTGATTGGATATTGACATCTATTTTCCATTATAAATAACTCAGCAACTCGAGGAACAGGTGAAGGCATTGATTGTTCTCTCACACTATTTGGAGGTACTTTACTTTTGCATGCTATGTTTAGAGATCTAAGCTGTGAACTTGTACTTAGCAATTACTTCCTCATCTGCAGACAGCAAGATTCAGTCAGTTTTGGGATGAAGCATCAAAAAATAGACACCTTCTGGATGTTGTTCCAGGTGAGCAATGACTACAACTTATTGTAAGATAAGAAAAGAAGTTGTTTTTTTTTTAAAAAAAAAAGAAAATAACATTGACTAAATTAGAAAATTGCTGAAACATCCCTTGATGAACCCCAAGGGCATTCCTATTTTTTTCCACCTGGAAGGCTGGAAAAGTAACTTGCTAGTACTTATACGGTTATACCACAGCACTCCCCCTCCTTCATTGGCCACCCGTTGGACACTTTTAGATGTGACCATTGTGTATCTCACTCATTGTAAAAGCTTAGTAATGGGGAATGCTCCCCCACCCCCACACCCACACACAGAAAAAAAAAAAACTGTCCTTTTTCTCTCATTCAGTTTTTCAGTTTGCTCATATAACCATGACTTTTGTATGTATACGACAAATTATGCATCATACTAGTATTAAACTGTTCTTTGACACAATCTAGCACCATTTTCCTGTTTTATGCTAAAATTTAGCTATTGGTTGCTTAGAAATAAAATGTCTAGTTCAAAAGTGATTATTATACCAATCTAGTAATTGTGTGGAGCACATGGACGATCCTGTCCATCTGTTACTTATGAGATTAATAATGTAGGTTTTGAGCAAGCAATCCAGTCCTATGCAGTTCATGTTCTCTCTCTTACATATCAAAAGATTCCAAGGGCTGTACTTGCTGAGGTATGCACTCTACTGTCCTAGTTTTGACATGAATTGGTCTGAAAACTGAGTTTGTAGTGATTGAATGACAATCTAGCACTCCCTCCTGAAGAAAGATGAGTATACTATTGCAAATTGTAGTCTGTATGCCATAAACATAAACTTGACCTAAAATAAGGCTGAAAATATGTTGTGAAGCTTTTTTATTAAGATTAGGAGAAAATGGAAACTAATGAAAGAATAGAAGGCAATGTATGAAAAATAAATGGGAAAATTTTTCACAGGTTTGCCATCAAGTTAAAGTTTAAAAAAAGGTTGAAAAAGTTAATTTTATAACAATAAATTTAATTAAAATAATAATCCAAAGTATAAGTGAAGTGGTAAAAAATTGTGATAATATTTAATAGTAAGTATATTTGAACAAATAACTTGTCTACCTTCATTAGTTAATGGAGAGTGAAAACTAGTTACTTGTTAAACATTACATCTCTCTTTTGGAGAAAAGAATCACCACAATTTTATGGTATTCTCTCAATATTTTAGAAAATTATTATGTCTGTTATAAAAATAATGTAAGAATTGTCTATAAAAAAAAAAAAATTGCCCACCTTGGCGAAATTTCGAGATCCACCCCTGACTATATAGAAGAGTGCATGAATGAAAGGGAAATCTGACTCCCAAATAGGTAAAAAAAATCAGGAATATGATGGAAAACTACGTGCCCAAATTCATAGAATTAAATATACAACTCATTTTTTAGAGCACTAAAAAAGCGAAATGTCTTTCAAAATCAACCAAACCAGGGATTCAGAGTTTGTGCACATGAATGAGTCGGTAGATTTCATATGAAGTTTAAAGGTTTAGAGGTCAGCAACCCATTGTCCTATACCAAACACTTGGGTTGTCATTCAAGTATATCATGTTCTGACTCCCCCTTTTAGCCCACCATACAAACATACATACCCTTTTAAAACAAATTAACCTTCTTTTTGGATACAAGTATACAACTTCAAAGTCTTATTCCTGAACCTGGAAATGAATGTTCCAATTTTGAGTATTGTTTGTGTCGCTTGAATTCATAATTAGCATTTTAAAAAGGCAAAACTAATTAAAATAGCACAATCTTTATAGAAGTGTTGAAAAATATCGTAGTTGTGAGAAAAATAACCCAACTTTTGTGGAGGTAGTAACAAAATATCCCGACTCATTTTTCCAACCATAAATGGGCCAAATCATTGACATGAAATTTATCAATGGTATCATTCATATTAAAACAAGTCAATATCATAAAAAATTCATCAAAATCTTAATTTCGCTAATTATATTCATCGTTTTTGCCTGGATTTATGGTTGGAAAAAAGAACCGGGATGCTTTCTTACCACCTCCCCCAAAGATTGGGCTATTTTTCTTACCGTTGAAAAGAGAGGGTATTTTTTTAACACCCCTCCAAAGATTGGGTTATTTTAATTAGTGTTGCCTTTTAAAAATAAAAGTTTAAAACTGTTAATATTGTGCCGGCTTTTGGCAGCCAAATAATATCGCAGGCAAGATTTATTTATTTATTTATTTCTGCCTGGGTTCCTAATCATAGTTGATGACAATGCTTTAGTAAAAGAGAGATAAGTCCTGAAACTTGTGATTATGATATGCTCAAGTGGCTTCATGAATATCCCATGGTAATCACGTTCCTTAAAAAATAAAGAGCTTCTATCAAGAAGTCATTATGTAGTTATTGCTTTTGAGTTTTGTTGTTATGTGTAGGTAGACTTGGTCAAAGATATTTGTTTCTCCTACATGTGATTGCAATTAATTGTCTCTCATGTGATTACAATAACTCTTCCAACTGCCTCTAAGACTTCTTCCCCACCTCTCGTACATGTATTTCCTTGGCATTATCGGCTTAACTGTTGTTAATTGTTCATGGGCATGAGAATAGGCTATCAACGTCGAGGGTCTGGCACTCGACAAATTCCTAGAACACCAAGTAGCTACCAGCGGATGGATTCTGGAGAAGAGCCCAAGCAGGGGGCAGCTCATAGTCATTCCTCCTAATGAGTTCAACCATCCCGAGTTGAAGAAGAATGCAGCTGATAACATTGCACTGGAGCACATTACCCGAATCTTCCCGATTCTTAGCTAGACCTGAAAGGAATCCGTGTTAGGAGTTCAAACCGGAACCATTTTCCTCCTGTATTGCAGCATACTTTGTGATGTTTTACAGAAACTATCTGCCTCAATTTTGAACACATTGCATGGATGTTTGGAGACTGTTTTATGTGATGTTTACTTGTACGGCCTTTTCCCCCCTTCTTTTCTTGGTTGACTGTCACTGTGAGTGTCAAATTTATGTAGCCAGGGACCAGTAGATTTTTTATGCAGAAACTGCTGCTTTAAAGGACTTGTGTGCAGTATGGGAGTACTTGACTTCCAAGATTGATTATTCAGGAATCAGGATGCATGCCTTCATGAACATTTCACACCAAAAGAGTTTTTCATAATAACTGAACGTGAAGAGATTTGGCAGACTCGTCAATTGGTTTCGACGTAAAAGAAAAATGAAACCTTGGTTGCACACTTCCACCATTCAAATTTAATTATAGCCATGGGGCTGAGATGAGTTGACAACTTCACATTAAACTCTCTTCTTTGACTAAATATTTGAACTAGATGTATGAAGTTCGAATCCTTAAAACAGAGCATCTTTAAGAGATGTGGGGGAGGTTTACCCCATCTTAGGGCTACTCATCGGTTCAAAATCGGCCCGAACTGAATCTAAAACCGATTTTTTTTTTAAATTGCTGACCAAAAACCGAACCTAACGTCTTAGATTCGGTTCGGTTTAGATCGATTTATTTAGGTTTGGTTCAGATTTTAAACCTAAATGAACCTAATTGACAAATAACTATAAAAAATTAAAATGTTTAATTTTTTTAGAAAAATTATGTTATATTGTAGAAAATTTCTTTAAAATACACAAAATATCTTATAACGGGTTATAATTATTTATGGGAATTGATTGAACCTAAGCCAATGTCATATAATGTTTTTATTTAAATTCATGAAAGTTAGGTTTGAACCGAAAAAACCCGAACCGAACTAAACCTAAAACTGAATTTTTCGAAAAATGCGAACCAAAAACCGAACTTAATATCTTAGGTTCGGTTGGTTGGCTCAGTTCGATTCGGTTCAAAACTTTGGTTTGAACCGAATTTTGAACAGCCTACCCCATTATTAAACATATTCGGCGCAAAGTTGACCATAAATCAAAACTGTATGATACAAATGAACCAAATCGTATATATCATTCTAATATTCTTTCTAGCTTATGCATTCTAGGAATCCTAAGTTGAATTAATAGGCATCATAAAAAGTGTTTTGAAAAAAAATGGTAAACAATGAAATCTAAGAAAAATAATTCCAATTCCAAATTGGAATCGTTAAATTATTATGCAGTAGCGTTAGGTTGGGGGAAATCAAAAGAAGGGGATTGAAACTTGAAAGAATCAAATTTATATGCAACACGTAAAGGGGAATTTATAACTTTTGTAGGGTAGGAATAATCATACGCGTAAAGGGGAATTTGTTCTTGGATCATAATGGACCAAAGATGCAACAAGCTTTTCATGTGTCTCCTATTGGAGCAATCATTGTAACATTGGACTTTAGCTTCGTTTAACTAATTAAATATGATGTGTTTGTTTTCAATTTAAAGGAAAAAGGTTTCTAGACACTTGGTAACTACACCCTCGTAAAGCAATCATATTTTTAACAAAAACTATATAAAATATCTATTTTTTATAATTTTTTTTTGCAATTTCGTATTTATTAATAGTAACTACAAAATTGTTTAAAAAAACTGGATATCATATATAGTTTTTATTATTTTAAAAAAAAACATACATGAATAGTAAACTACGTGTCTTTGCTAAACAGAGAGAGTACTATAGTAAACCACCTTTAAAGGGGTTCTGTCTCGCTAGCCAACGATGCTACTTCATGGTGGTACTTGGTTTCGTTCTCAATCTACATCTTCAACTTGCTAGTTTTAGGTCCGCTTAGATTCGTCTTTTGTAGAGTGTGTGCTACATATTTTATTGCACCTTTTTCTGTGTTCTGTTCTATGTTCGATAATCTTTCGTTTGCCAACTTGTCGGCCTATCAAAGATTTAGGCCTGTCCGATCTCGAATTCTTACTTTATTAAAAAAAACACATCTGTTCATATTCCGTTTGATTTCCCGTTAGTTTGACATTAAAAGACTACTTTACCCCTATCTTCCTACTTAAATCGACTGAAAGAGGGAGAAAAAGATCTAAGCAACAACACGCCAATGCCTTGCCCCTGCCTCCGACCACACGTCAACTTCGAACCCTTCCTACCAATCTCGCCACCAACCACTATTCTGAAGGTCTATGTTTCATTGCTCCAATATACTCAAGCGCTTTCTAGGTTTTTCGCGCTAGATCTAAGCAGAGGTGAGATTTAGGAGATTTCGAGGTGGTACATTCAAAATCACATCATTGTTGAGAGCAATTGCTTGACGATGATTATCGATTTGCATAACTACTATTAACTTGTAATTGATAATTAACATAAACCCAAATAGAAATCGATATAATGTATGACATGGTAAATTAAAAATCATAATGCCATACTAAACACTCTAGAAGAAACCTAGATTACCTAAGTTGTGACCCAAAATTATCCCAAATTATGTCAACAAAATATCCTCAATGATTGGCCCTAACATGTAGGATTAGGGGGCCTCATACAAATAACAAAAATGCTTTCTTATGCCAAAACATAATATACTGACAAATCAATATCAGTATATCTATATTAATTAACTAATACAAAATCAAACAATTATCGTTATTTGTGATCTTTATTTATGAAATATAATGGATAATCAATAATCATAATTTCACATTGCATAGCTTATACCAATAAGTTGTCTAAACCTTGGTATTATTAAGGTAATTTCATTAATCACCCTACAACTTTCGATTATGTATTGTTATCTCAAATTTCATGCCACCCCAATAATCGCTGTTTAAAATAATATGGAAGAATTTATAAAAATTTAACCTAACTAGTGTGTCCCGTTCCGGACATAAGAATATGTTAACACAATATTCTCAAATTATATCTGTTATCTATAAAAGAAACCTATTAAACATAAGACAAAAATAATAAATCTGAATTATAATATTAGAATTAAACTAATAACAAGGACATGTTATATATTCTCTCATTCATCTAAACGATTTTCATAAAATTATCTTTATTTAAATATTTTAAATATTGTTATAGTGATATTATTATTATTTTTCTAACGAGATTATTTTAAAATATCTATATCTATAACTATACACACTTCTTTAAATGATGAGAACCGTTTTTGATGAAGTGTTAAAACCACGTAGGTTTTTTAACCAATCAAATTTTTTTTTTTTAATTTTATGCTAATTTTTATTAATATTTAATTTAATATGTATGATAATATTAATTTTATGCTAACTTTTATTATGCTAACTTTTATTAATATTTAACCAATCAATTATAGGTTTTTTAACCAATCAAATTATACCTTTCTAATTTTATGCTAACTTTATTAATATTTAATTTAATTTAATAATATTAATTTATTATATTATTGTGATTTTATTAAAAAACCATGCAATGGTGCGATGACTGTAATAATTTTACTTAAATCCTTAAATCAAATAAACTTATTAATAATGCATAATTTTTTAATTAACATAAATAAACCTTCAAAACCTCCAGATATTATTTATCCAAAATATGTCCAATATATGACCTTGTAATTGGTTGAATCTATCCTATACCCCCTTATTGATAACATTATCATCCCAAAAATAGGGTCAATTTTACGAAATGACGAGTTTCATAAAACATGACTTTTTATATTTGACAAAATAAATATTTAAGTACTCATATAAGACATGACTTAGGAAACTGAATAATTCAATAAATAATATAAATCAAAATAACAATAAAAATAGAAATGAAATTATTATTATTGTTGTTTGGGGCGTTGAGGGGTTGGATGTGTCCATCAATATTATTATTTCGCCAGGAATTTGGCATATGCGTGGGTTTCATTTCTCCAATCTGAAGTTGTGGTCTCCGTCGTCTCTCTCGATCTGCCTCTTCTCTCTAAACGCCATTTAGTTTTGATTCGATTTGTTACTCAATTTGATGTATAGAAGTTATATAGCTCAGTAATTCCGTCTTGTATTGCAATTGCGATCTCAGAGTTCCGAATCCGCCGCACCTCAGTTCCCTCGTTTGATCCCAACCATTCTCCTGTACTTTGGAGGTCATTGGAAAGCATAGGACTTCGAAATTGGAAGGGATTCGGATTCGGTGGTGCTGTGTTGAGATTTTCAGCCGTGTAAAGGAGGAGTAGGAGGAGGAGAAGGAAGAAGGAAGAGAACAAATAACATGCTCTACCTGAAGCAGCCGAATCTTTGTAGAGCTGGGGATCGGTGTGAATGTCAGCTTGTGTGAATGATTAGAACAAGTGGCGAGGATTTTTGAATGCAAGTTTGAGCAATTTCCCGGGCCACCATAAAGGCTCGGGGGAATCTGGAAACCTAGAGAAGGAGAAATACAAAAGGAGAAGACCAGAAACCGTAGGAAATGACGATGGAGAATGAAGAGCTCAAGTTTCAGCTTTCTCTCTCTAGTCCTGAACCTTATATGCAGAAGTTCAGGCTCTACGAGACTTATCTGGTATCTTCTCATCTTTCCCCTATTCATTGCTTTCTGTTTATTTGATTTTGAGGTCTTCTTGAGTTTAGCCCATAGAATTCAAGCTTCACCCAATGTTTGTTTGTGTTCTTTCAAGTTCTCCCACCAGGATTTAGACGTATTTGGAAATAGATTTAGGATTCTTGTTAGCATATTGTCCCATTTGGTGATTTTGTTCGTATTTTATGCATTCTTTTGGTGGAAGTTTATTGGTTTATGAGATATAAACTCACTGATTTATGTTATCATCGTCTGGATTTCTCGCTTGTTTTACTCAAATCAGAGAAACAGGTGGAAAAATTAGATATCTGTGATCCTATTTTCTCCCCAGAAGTTTGGGATGGGTGGTTTTGTAGCCATGGGCCAGGGGAATGAACTCCATCAGTTTCTTTATTAGAGAGTAATAACTCCATCATTTCTCGCTTGTTTTACTCAAATCAGAGAAACAGGTGGAAAAATTAGATCTGTGATCCTATTTTCTCCCCAGAAGTTTGGAATGGGGGGTTTTGTAGCCATGGAGCAGGGGAATGAACTCCATCAGTTTCTTTATTAGAGAGTAATAACATTTTTGATGTTAATTAGGGGATATTGATTTGTAGGAGGACTTATTTGCTGTTGTTATCTCTCAAAACTTGGCTATAACATCTTTTTAGCATATATGACGTGATCAGCAAGTGTTGAAGGAAGTCTTCTTTGCTTTATACCTTACTTCCATAACCTCAAGGAGTAGATAACAAAAAGGAGTTGAAAACTTTGTACTGTGGACTTGGGTAGCCATCTATGCCCATTTTTTAGCAGAAAGATGAGATGGTAGCTGGAAAAGAGATGTAACACCGTATGCGATTGACTCTTGGTTTGCCTTTTTTCTGGGTGTGTGGAAGGCAATAGCAGGGGAAAAATAACCCTGAGATTGCCCTTGCCTCTCAAGCCCAACTGGTACAGTTATCTTTCTTGCCTGCCTTCAAAATGACTCCTTTGGATGGTTGCTTTGCACAGCTTTCCTTTGTTAAGTGTCGATTGTTTCCTTTTCCAAAACAGACACTGCAACAGTGCAACCAAAGAGAACAAAATGCCAAATGTTGTGTAACAAAAAAAGTGTATCTTAAAGTCCGCATTCTTGTGCCTTAGCATGAAGTACCCTACATATTATGTCTTCAATATTTACTCTTCATTCACATAGAAATTTTCGCAATTCTTTTCTTCTTCTTCTTTTTGAGTACCTATTTGAGTCAACTCCATATATGATGATTCACCCGTGGGACAAGGTCTTTTTGTAAATTGTAACTACGTGAATTTGGCAACATTTCACTGAAGTGTGTTTACGTCTCTTTGGTAGATATAGGAGACCAGTCTTAAACTGAAAAATATAGGTATTGGTATATAAAAAATCATCAAAAATTGGCCCAAATACTCTTTAACTGATTACTTTTTCATTTCTTTTGGACACATAATTAGTTGTTCATTTATTCATTGTTTTTCACTCGGGGAGGATAAATAGAGAATATGAAATGATGGTAAAATGCTAGCTTGATCCTAAAGCCATGGGCGTATCACTTGTTTGTGTGGCAGCACACCCTTACATTTTCTGGTATTTTATTTTACATTTTGATAAGTTTTTAGTGGAATTCTTGGTTGATTAGAATTGGGCTTCTTTTCCGAATATTCTCTCTGTTTTTTGATGCAACTTTGGCTTTTAAGTTTTTATTGAACGAGATTAGGCTTGCTTGATTTGCTAGCTTCTAACTATCCCTTCTTGCTAGGTAGATTTGGTTATTATGTGAGAAAACTAGCACCTAATAAAATGCATGAATTACTTTGGTACTTAGTGGAGATTTTTTATCAGTGCTTTTTCAGTTGCCAGTTTGCCACATGCCAAATTCTAGCTGGTTGTCTAACAGTAGATACTTCACACAGTGATTTTTTTTTCCCGGTCCCTTATCATGGACATACTTAAAAACTCTGTTGCATGGACAAAGAGACAAAAATGGGGACACGGTATGATACGAATATTGCGTTTCAGAAATCCAAAAAATCTATAGGATATGATATAGAGAGGAAACAACTACATAAATAATACTTAATGTTGTTTTCAAGCTCTAAATATTTCTAGTAGATGTATCAACAAAGGACTTGTAAAAGAACTACATTTGAAGAAGGAAGAGATTTTCAAATGCTTCTCATCTTCGCGATTTGGAATGCTACCACTACCAGTACTTTTATTAATATTAGGAGGTTGAGCATGTGAGGAAGCCCTAGAAATGACTTGCATCGTTGCAGGAGAGGGAGTAAGGAGAGCAAAGAGATGTCACTTGAAGGTCCATAGTAGTAAGAAGATAGAGAAGAGGTCACTTACATGGATTAAGTCTTTGAGATGTGGAGAGGAGAGCAACTCAGCAACATACCGAGAGAAGTCCTTGTTGAGTACTCGAGTGGATCAGTGGAAGACTAGAAGTTGGAGAAGTTAACCCCTGTTATTTAGGGATTTATGGTTTAGATTTGATCCTTTCCATTTGAATAAAAAAAATTAAAACTCTTCTTAATTATGTCTTCCATGTGTCTCTCATATGTTGTGTCCATTCCAAATTGTCAAATAAGTCTGGGCCGTTTCCACACCGTTTTGACGGCGTTTTCATCCGTTTCGTGCCTGTTTCTCCTTGGTCAGCAACGTGTTCGATTCAATTTCCGTGTTTCACCTGCGTTTCCATCCGTTTCTGCAACATGGCGGACACATGACGCGGAACCTGGCTCTGTGTCCATGCAACATAGCTTAATAAAGCTCGTTTTATGCATTTTGTGCCGAGCTAGTTTTCTGAATTTGTTTTCTTGTCCTCACTCTTGATTGGTATTTGCTCTTTCTTGTATGGTTGTGTAGTATAGGGAAATTTAACCAATCTATTTGGTTTTCGGTGCTTACTCATGTGGATTTGTTCTTTCTTATATAATTTTAGCAGTATGGGAATGTTTATCCCAATTTACTGTTTTAGTTTCACCTTTTGCACACTGTTAAATTATGTGTTTAAACAGTAGTGACGATATTCTATTCTGGCAGCCGTTATTTGGTCCTCACACTAGTAAGCACTCTCATAAGTCATAATATTCTACTTTGTTGTTATGCAGAAATTTTATATGGTGGGTAGGGACAAAAGTAGAACATATTGGCGAGTACTTATAATTGATAGGTCAGAACCCCGTGATTTGGATATTCGTGAAGATTCTACAACATATACTGAAAGTGAATGCTCTGACTTGTTGAGGCGGATACATGAAGGAAATAAGTCCACTGGTGGACTTAAATTTGTCACGACTTGCTATGGAATTGTTGGTAAGAAGATCTTCTGCTTCTTTAAGTTGGTAACTTGATGGGTCCCTACAATCCAGAGGCTGCAGTTTTGTTGAATCCTAAAGACTATTTCTATGTTTTCAGGTTTCATCAAGTTTCTGGGGCCATATTATATGCTGCTAATTACAAAAAGAAGGCAGATTGGTGCAATTTGGGGGCATGCAGTGTATGCTGTATCCAAGAGTGAGATGATTCCGCTTGCAAATTCTGTGGCTCAATTGAGTATGGATAATTCTAACGACGAGAATAGGTACAGCCTATCATCTGATAGAAATTTAACCGGGCCTTTCTATATCATCTGTTTAGTTTTATTGGATTCAGGACAGGCTTTGGTTGTTTTGATTGCTAATTCTATCCAAGATAGACTCTGCTTATCTTATTTTGTGATGCTGTTACCACTCAGTGCTATTCTTGTTCTGTTTTACCCTTTGCTGCCTGTAGTAGTTTGATGGGTTTTTCCCCCTTGGCTATTTTGTCTTTGTATTTGGGGAGTTAGATAGTCATCACAAGGAGACATAGTACAAAGGAATAGGCATTTGTTAGAATGAATGAAAAATGGGAACATATTTTGGAACTGATAGTAAAGATTACACTGGCTTTATCTGCAGGTACAAAAAACTTCTCTGGATGGTAGATCTCACAAAGGATTTTTTCTTCAGTTACTCCTACCATGTTATGCGGACGTTACAGAAAAACTTGTGTGATAAGCAGTCGGGCCAGGTCCTTTACGAAACAATGTTTGTATGGAACGAATTCCTAACACGTGGAATTCGAAATCATCTGCAGAATACATTCTGGACAGTTGCGCTGGTCTATGGTTTCTTTAAGCAGGTCATTTTCTGTTTCACGCAATCACAATATCATTATCATTTGTTGACACCTCAAGGCTGGATGTTTTTTTTTTATTTATTTATTGGGATTTGAATTTTTTTCTTTCATTTTTTTGTTACAAATAACTTTCTGCCTGTAGACATTTCAGAGCTCTCCGCATTCGCTAGTTGATGAAGAAATTATGATGTTATAATTGTTTGATGCATTTTTCAGTGTGTGCATGTGTGGCATCTGTTTTTGTGCCTTTTATTGTGATTTGATGAATGCATATGAAGGGATTTGAGAAGCTAATTACAACATATTAAGGAAGACAGAGGATGTACTGTTCTCTTGCCAGTATATTGGTGTGCATTAAAACAATGGAATCTGTGAATTAGATTTTAGTGGTGGAATTATGTCCTTGCCTTGATCAAGAGGATTGCCTGCATTTTATTATTTGATTCAACCCCCCAAATTATTTATCTATTTATTTCATTTACTGATGGATTTTTGTGGAGGTGGATGTGGTATCTTTGTTGTGAAAGGATGAGGGTAAACTGTGTGGCCTCTGATACCAGACTATGAGCTATCTGCCTGCCATCTTTCAATGCCATTTGGTCGTTTATGGGCGTTTATTTAGTGTTGAGGGACAGTCTTGCTGGATTTTACCAGGAAGGACTGTTTGACCCCATTTTTTTAGTCTTACTTTTATTAGTGTTGCTGTTAGCTTTGTGGATACGAAAAGGCCCTCTTTCTATGAACAAATCTCTAACAAGTTTCAAATTAAATAATAATCTAATCTCAGATACTTTGTATGCAGACCAAACTTTCTGTGGATGGGCGGGACTTTAAACTGATTCTTATAGCTAGACGGTCACGTCATTATGCTGGTACCAGGTTGGTTGGTGTGCTTCTCTCTGCTGTACTTACTGTTTGGGGCTTTGCCCTTATCTTGATTATAATATATAAGTGCATTTTGGGTTGATTAAGGAAGGGATGAAGGGCTGGCAGGAGTAGTTTTCAAAGTTTATAATTGTTATATTCTATGGATTTTGAGTGTTGGACAAAACAAACATAGCTAGCTAGTGTAATACATTTTCCACACCAGTAGGGTAGATGGAGGCATTCATCCCCTAGGTAGATGTAGGGATGAAGGGCTGGCAAGAGTAGCTTTTCAAAGTTTGTAATTTTTTTGTACAATTTGTGTGTACTGCATAATTGCTTATGCTATTAAATTCTATCTGTGAAATATTCCATTCAAATATACTTTTGTTAACTTTCTCACTCTTGGGCTTTAGATACCTAAAGCGAGGTGTAAATGAGAAGGGTCGAGTAGCAAATGATGTAGAAACAGAGCAAATTGTATTCGAAGATATTCCTGAAGAATCTCCTGAGCGTATCAGCTCCATTGTTCAGAACCGTGGCTCCATTCCCCTTTTCTGGTCACAGGAAACATCGCGCCTAAATATTAAGCCTGATATCATATGTATGTTCTCACTGATCAGGGCATTTCAGCTTTGATTTGCACTGTAAACTCTGGAGTTTTAATCTGGTTACCTTGTTCATTGTTTTTCCTATTTCAGTATCCAAGAAAGATCAAAACTATGAAGCCACAAGGCTGCATTTTGATAACCTTGTTAAGAGATATGGAAATCCAATCATCATCTTGAATTTGATCAAGGTACTTTCTGTCTCTCTTAGTTTAGCTCAGAATTGCATCTTTTATTGATCTCTGTAATCTTTCGAGGATAGAGGTCGAGCACTTCTTGAATCCTAAACATTTTATGTTCTCTATCTTATCAGTAGTTTTAGATTTGTATATAGCTGGCTAATTAATGCCATTTTTAGACATGAGCAAGTGATTTATATGAATCCCCTATTGGTAGAACTCTAGAAGCATTATGTTGATGTTATATGTCCTTGCAGTTCTCATTTCCTTGTTTTAAATTGTCTTAATCTACAGACAAATGAAAAGAAGCCACGAGAGTCCATTCTTCGCGCGGAGTTTGCCAAGGCAATTGAAGTCATTAACAAGGACTTGCCAGAAGAAAGCCGGCTTAAGTTTCTCCACTGGGATCTGAACAAGCATTCACGAAGGTATATAATTTCTTGGAATTGCTGTTGTTAACATTGTTCTTTATCTGTTTCTATTCTGTAAATATGATATTCGTAAAAATCGAGTGTCTTTATGGGACGTGTATAAGAGCACTGAGATATGTTTTTCCTGCTTTATTTGTTTTCATTTTGTGCAGCAAAGCTACAAATGTGTTGCTTCTTCTGGGGAAAGTAGCTGCATATGCATTGACTCTGACAGGGTTTTTTCATTGCCAACTTCATCCTTCATGTGGGCCTGGAGTATGCTCAAGTTCCCCATTGGCAGGGTAAGTTGATTTAATCTGTAGAAGTTATTCCATATATATAGTGGATTTTGAGCTTGTATCTGTCCCTGCTGTATTGCGTTTGTGTATGTCTGCTGATCAAAGGCATTTAATTCCTATGTAATTGGAGATTTAAAATGTCAAATCATTTTTTTGTTTAATATTTTGATTGTGAAAGATCTTTATTTTTCTTGAACTAGTAAATATATTCCAACCATGCAACATAATTACAAAAAAGGCATAGCCCAAACCGAGGGTCTAGTGTAAAAAAGATTAAAAAAAACTGTACATCTCCCCATCAACAATGAAGAGCCCTCAAAAAAATCTCATAACTCACCCTCAAACCCTAAAAAATTCTCTAAATATGAAGAGCTCTACGCCATTGCTTTTCCATGAATGGTTTGAATTTACATTTTATGGAAAGCCGAGTGATACACATATTTATAATGACTCTAGCACACTCCTTAGGGTTACATTGTTCATTACAGAAAATGGCTTTATTCGTGGTGATCCAAGATCTTTATACTTGCCAATAAGAAAAGATTTATAATTGTCTAAACAAATCATATTTACCTTTCCATTATATCATTCAGTTAACACAAAGAATTGAGAGTAAGGTTGTTTGTGAATTTCAGTTGCATCTCCTTGTTTTCTTAATGTATTTGAAGACAATAATTAACAAGAGCTTGTACTTTGTCCCCAAATAAATAGATGACCTGTTCTAACTTCTAATTACCTGTTTGCAATATAAAAGTCAGTCAGCATTTTAATGAAATGTCTTCTGATATCAAAAGTATATTTTGATATATATCAACTGGCTATGCAGCATTCAAGTTTAAACAGCTTTGGGAAATCATTATACATATTATTTTAATCTCCTTGCCTCTGATTTTATCTGATTTAACTGTTCTCTTAAATGAATATAACACATCTGTCCCTTTCTCATCTTGGAAACTAGCCTCTAGAATGAAATTAGTCTAAAACTAGTGTAGTGCCCGTGCCTTGAAGACACGGGATTTTGATCCATTTCAATTTGAAAATCACTCTATATATCTATTTAATACTATATTAGTATATACTTGTTTACAACAAAATATGTATAAAATATTTTTTTAATTTATAAATTAGTTGCAAAGAGATATCATATAAATCTGAAAATAATTTAGTAAGGTAAAGTAGTAATAAAACTCAAACACATCACTTAATATAATTTGAAATACATATATAATTATTGTCATTAGGATAAAACTAAAAACTAAAATATAAGTTGTCATATAATTGAAAAACTAAAAAGTTACTTACATCAAAATAAAAACGGTAATAATATAGAACGAAATTAAAAGTACATAAATTAAAAACTAACGCTACACTCCTTGTCTCCACAACAACATCAATTCTTCAATCAAGGACTTGAAGAAAATATCAATCAACTTCTTTGGATTATTTGGGCTAGGTACAATCGTTGATAAGAACATGTATGGGGTTTTCAAGCACATTGAGGGTGGAAGATTATAAGTGATTATGATGATTAAAACTGAAAAGTTACTTGCATCAAAATAAAAACGACAACAATATAGAACAAAATTAAAAGAATATAAATTAAAAACTAACGCTCAAAATAAAAACGTTGATATATAATGCATAATAATGAAATCAAATTAAAAGAACATGAAAAACTAACATGTTTTAATTGATTGGAGAGATTCGATGAATAAATCTTTTTAATTTGTGAAGGTTATCTACAATTAGAATAAAAGAACATAAATTAAAAACTTTAATCAAGATTTCCTTCCTCAATCCAAAGACAAACTACCAAAAAAGGGGCGACAAAGGAAAAAAGTCTAAACAAATATATTTAAAATAGGAAAAAAAAATATTTAAAATTGGAAATGGATATTTTAAAATTTTAACAATAATATTGACCAATAAGAAAATACCATTTGAATAAAAAAATCAACTTTAATTGTGGACGTGACACGTCAGCAAAATGCTAACAAAATTAGTAATATTAATAGATTGTCCCATGTTAACTTTTGCCTTTTGGTACTTTACTGTATTTGAACCTGTAGACTGGCCTCTTGTTATCATAGTTGAGATACTTGGCTTACAGGGAAAAAAGCCCTTTTGCAATTTTAGAAATTGTTGAATATAAATTATGAACTGTTCAACTTCAGACAGGGGATCTCTACCTGTCTCCTCCATACGGCTTCAATCTAATCTAGTTTATGCTGTGATTAAAAGAATAATTTTTTACACTATTTAATCTCTAATGCAGGACCTTCTATCTAAGTGATAAATCTCTAGAAAAAATTCCTGACAATGACGATGCCAAGGATGTCGTGTCCAATGCTGGTGACAAGATAGCTAATGGTAATTCTTTTGACGAGAAGCCAATTTTGCAGAAGGGTGTTCTCAGAACAAATTGCATAGATTGTCTAGATCGAACAAATGTTGCACAGTATGCCTATGGATTAGCAGCCCTGGGACACCAGCTTAATGTGCTAGGAATAATAGATGTGCCAAAGATAGATCTAGATTCTCCATTGGCTGACGATTTGATGAACTTTTATGAAAAAATGGGAGATACCCTTGCACATCAATACGGAGGATCAGCTGCTCACAACAAGGTATCAGCCTCTCTTACACTAAAATTTTATTTTTTAGAAAAAAAGTTGTGAAAGTGAGTTCTGAGCTCAACTATGTTGCCTCTTCACTTTACTTTGCCAGTTTGTCTTATCATTTATTTTATAGGTAACACCTCTTGCCAAGCTTTCCAGACTAAAATAGATATGAGCTGCTGACCTAGTGTAGTTAGAGTTATCAACAGTAACCTGCAGGTTCGGCGATATGTTTTATCCCCATTGTCATGTTGAGGGGTCCTTATTACATCTTGACTGCTCATCTGAGTTGTTCATTGAACATATCCATTTGGGTTTCCGCTCCACCTCTACTAGACCTTTTTTTAAGAGTTTTTGTGGTAGTTAGCTGGTGTTGCTGCTAACTCAAGTGTCTAATTCACTTGGGTACATAAAAGTTGGCTGCCACTTCTTGTATCCATCAGCCTTTTTGAATTCTTTGACTCCTATGAGTCTCTCTTTGTACTTCAATTACCCCCTCCTATTCATAAACCATGCACTCTAATGATTGTACAGGTTTTATATTCCGGAATGGAATGTTGAAATCTTAATATATCCAGGAAGAAACAGAGCATGTATAGGGATTGATTTTGTGTGGAAATAGAAATCCTTCCAGTGCACTTCATGTGGGCAGTGCCGCAGTGGTCCTCATCACTAGTAAGAATGGCACTATAACCTAAAAGAGCAAATCCCCTCAAATGGTGTTATTAAGCCTAACATTCTTCATGAGTTGAGGCCCCACTTTCCAGTGTCCTAATTTCCATCAGAGATTGACCATATCAAATTGAAGACGCCTATGCATTATGGTTTCGTACTTTGTGTTCACTGAACCCTGATAATCATTTACAAATAAGATGGCACCTGCACCTGTTCGTTACTTTTTCTATATCAACTAACATTGAAGTTATAGTAAGGCGAAGAGATACTGGGTAACAATTGTGGGGGTAAGTGGTGCATATTGCTTTAGACTTGCAGCTGCATGGTACTAGACCCCTATCTTCTTACCCAGTCTTGGGTTAGAAAAATGAGTTTTTCCCCTTTCCCCTAAAACCAAAGACAGTGTGATTCCTTCCAAATTTGCTTTTGCTGTATTGATTCTTGAATCTTTAATTACAGTTTACAATGTAATGTGTTATGCACATTTGTAGTGTTCTTCGCTGTAGATTTAATATTTCGTGACATCCTAGTCGTACTTTATGTGCTTCATAGTTTAACCCTATTCTGCTCCTTGTGCATCCTCACATAATCACATTAGTGCTAACCTGGTTGCTAAGTATTCTCCTTTTGTTAATTTTTCTTTTCTTGGATATTATTTTCTGATTTGATGCAAGGAGTGTTTTTTTTTTAAATAGTAATATCACTAGTTATGTGAGCACAGCAAATCTTTGCATGTCCTCCATGAATTTGACAATATGAATTATGACTCCTCACAATAGATACTAAAAATCATTGCAAGCCAAAAACATATTTTTGAACCCTTCTAAAGTCATCTGTCCTTGAGCCTTTACTTCATTCCCACTCCCAGTCCACTTATAGGCTGTGGGGTGTTATTCCTGATGTACTTTGTTCATCATTCTCATTTCACTCTTGATAAATATGTATTGCTTGGAATATGATTTGAATAAGTTGTTTTTAGAAGCTTCTTTTTTAATATTGTGCTTGACTTGTCATAATTATCTCTTTGTTCTCGATTAGATATTTTCGCAGCGGCGTGGTCAATGGAAAGCAGCAACTCAATCACAGGAATTCTTCAGAACTCTCCAACGCTATTATAGCAATGCATACATGGATGCAGAAAAGCAAAATGCCATCAATCTGTAAGTTTCTTTGAAACAATAGCTTGGAATTTTTTTATTTTTTTATGATCTAGTGTTTTTTGAACTTACTATACAGCTTGCTCCTGCTCAGTTCTTCCTAGTATGTGAAAAATGCTTTTGCTGTCTTCATCTATGTTGGCTTTACATGCTTTTTGCCAAATACTTTCTGCTTATGTATTTCTGTTTTTCTCTTTCTTTAAATCACGGTTTACGTAGTGCATCACAACTGCTTAACAAATAACCCTTACAAGCATTGGCGCAGATTCCTTGGGCATTTCCAGCCACAACAGGGAAGGCCTGCTGTATGGGAGCTTGGATCAGATCAAGATTATAGTTCTGGGAGAAATGGGCAGATGGAAGATGAGGATGGAAGGTAATTTGCTTAGTTGAGCCTTTATTGCTCACAGGAGTGGTATATTTCTGAAACGGCATAGCCTGACTCACATGTTCACATTTCATTCCTTTTGTGCAAAACCAAGAAAGCTAGTACCGAGTAACTTCATGCTTTCAATTCTCAAAACGTCAAATTCATACAGTTTTTAACTTTTTAATATCTCAGTCAGTTTCCACTTGTTTCAAAAGAAAAATTACAATAAGTTGCCTAAAATTAATATATGTTTCCTGGACACAATTTCTAATACTTTGAAATGGCTTTGAAATTTGAATCTTGTTTATAACAGGAATTTGTTTAAAAGATGCTGGTCAGATGGAAACATTCTCCGTAAAAGCAGTTCTCCATCAACATCCACAGATATCAGACAGCAGAATTTTTCGAACATGGTTTTATCCGAACGATCTGATAATATAAGCAAAGTTCCTTTTGGGTCACATTCAAGACTCTCCCCATCTGAAAGTGATGTAGCATATTCCAGGTCTGCTTCAGTAATTTCACTGATTGTTGTATTAGGTTATTACCGCTTTAGTATTGAAACAATATTTGTTTGCTTCTTACAATTTGATGTGAATAAATAATTAAATGGGTGTACGTGTTTTCTACGTTTTCCCTTTATTTACAAGGTAAATGCTTTGATCTCAGTTAGACTTGCAATTGGATTATTACACCACTGTTGGTAAATCGGTTTGATTAGATCCTGTGTCTTCTGGAAAACCTTTGGCTGCTCGCAGTTGCTCCTTTGGTTGCTTTGTGCTCCATTTCAGGCTGAAATGTGCCTATTTTTTGGTCACTTGGCTAGAGGAAGTCTTTTATCTGTTTTTCTAGGTACTAAGGTGATGCTTGAATAAAGTTTAGCCATCATTGTTAATGTTTGCTTTCCAGCCTCTCCTTTCGAGTTTGTTTTCCACAATTTATTCTGTGACATAAGATTCTCTCCCTTGAAACAGAGAAGTTTGTCCTTTATTTCACTTGTTCTTCAAGACTGATATAAGCTGTTGTGATCATGAACTAAACCATATTCATCCCTTGCTTTCTCAACTTCTGTATACAGTTATACTCCCACAGCTTCCGGAAAACTTCTTTTTGGGGATGTGCAAAGCGAACAGTATTCTGAGAATTGTATCAACATCCACGATCGCTGGGATTCATCTGACTGCTCAAATTTTGTCGATTTAGATTGGCTTTCTTCTTCAGGAAATTCGTGTGAGGAGGATGTTACTGACAGGTAGTTCCTGTTGAATTTGCATGCTGCCTTTTGTTATATAAAAAGAAAAGCAACAAAAGGGATCATTGTTCTCTGATTGAGAGGTATTTTTAGGCTGTAAAGGGTCTCTATGGTTTTGGGTGAGCTTCTTTATTTCAGGGAATGGAAAATTCCTTGTCCCTTTATATTTTACCCATATGATTAATTCATGGCTTCATGCCGTGAGTTAGAGACTGAATAAATTGTACAAAACACTGAGCAAATTGTGTCTCTTCTTGCTTCTAGATTTGCAGAGAGGGGCAAGTTTTCAAGTTCAGAGCAATTAATCATTATTAGCTATTTGCAACAATGCTTTACAGCTCAATGTTACTTTTTAGATGCTATGAGAGTGACTCCGTGCTATATTTTTTTTTGCTCAACTCTTCTAATCAGAAGTTTAAGATAGAAGAACAATACGGTGTATATGTGGTTAATGATATTTTTACTCTTTAAATGCTCTTCAGTAAATTGTAATGTCTTTTTCAGGGTAATTTCCAGAAAATCACTCCTAAAATATGGTATTTTAACAAAACCACCCTAAATTTGGAAATTACATAGAACAATCCTTAAATTTGGTTTTCTTTCAAAGAACCACTTGCAAGCCCTCTTATGTGTAAAAAATATTTTAAAATGTCAACTTGCCACCTAATTTATCAAATTGAACCTTATTATAATAAATATTTATCAACAGATTGATAGTTTAATGCTTCGTATTTACTTAGAATTCTTTACATATAAAAGGGTAGTGGGTGGTGTTTGAAAGAAACCAAAATTTATGGGTGTTTTTGTGAAAACTACCCTATTTAGAGGTGGTTTTCTATAATTTACCCTTCTTTGTATGCATTAGACTATTAGATTGTCTATGCAGCGATAGCTAATTTCTTATGTTGTTTTCAAATTGCTGCAGATCAGTACAGATGAATTCTCCAATTACGGGCATGTCTTTAGAGAATGTCATGAATGGAGTTGTGGGAGATGCAACTCCATCCACCAGTGGGTACGGATCAAGCATGAAGGTCAGTAGTTAGTTACTGAATGTTACCATCAAATTCCCTGTTCTACAATACTGCCTGTTAGTTGATTGAAAATTAGCCTTTCATTTTTGGAATAGAAAGGCTGTTTGGATGAATTAGGGATATCCTAAGGAAGTGGAAGTCATGATTCTGCATTATAACTCTGTATCCAAGTTTTATGGTTATGTATGCTCTACATATTGTTGTGACCGGTGACAGTGTGCAATGGCCTAATGCCACTGAAACTGTATTGACGAAATCAAGCTGTAACTAGTCATAACTAGAGAACTACAGAGTTCTGATATCCAGTTCCACAACTTGGCTACTTTTCTGTAATTACCTTTTGTAAGAGTTGTATTTTATGCCTTGGATGTATGATGTAGATGTATATTGTGGTCTTTAGTAACATAGGAAAGTAAAAAGAACTCGAACCAGTTTGGCATAGGTAGGATTTGCTCGTTCATTTTACAATATGGAGTGTTTGCATGTATGTGGCTCTGGTGCTGTGCTTTTATTTCAACTTTTGCTGGGAATGTTTTTCCAGGGAAGAGAGCAGACAGAAACAGAGCTGGCCTATGAGACCGACAACTCTGTACCAGAGGAGTTCTCCGACAGCTTTGCCCGGTGGGTTACTTTTGGAGAGACACTTTGCCACTGATGTTGGCGGTGGTGCCTTAGTCTGGGATCGTGTGCATCGTGAATCAACTCGGTCTGCAAATCTCCAACATGCCAATTTGAACCTGTGGGCCGTGTGAAAGACAATAGAGTGAAAGATGATGACAGGTGCTTTGAAGCATACATGAGGTACTATCGGATTTAGTAGCTATTTGACAAGAAACTTCAATCGTATATAACCAGAGTAACTCCAAAATACGTCTTTTGGAGTAGAGCCTTCGTCTTTATGGACCGAATTCATATTAATTCCTGTAAATAGCCAATCCTCATCCTGTGCTCTATCCAGAGCTATGTATTAACCGCTGTAGACTATTGATTCTTTGCATACTGAAATGCCGTGTTTGTTGTGCCAGGAAGTGAGTTGCATTGGTAGTTCTAGTGAATAATCTCCGGCCTGTAGAAGAACGACATCATTCTTTTTCGCTTGGTGAACATAATCATTACTTTGCTATGCAGAGTTTACATTGTTTGATTGATTATATAATATGAATGCAGATGGTAACCGAGGTCGAATAGGTTAAGGGCCACTTTGGTTGATTCTTGAACAGGAGATGATGATGATCATAGGCAAGTGTTTTGTCAAATGTTTGGTGGTGTACTAGTTTTAGTTTGTAGAGACAAGTACAGACTCAATTTGGATCACAACAATATTATTAAGGTGATATAGTCATATAGTCGATGCATCTGTGTAATTTGGATAGTGCCCAATTTTTGGAGACAAGTTTGAATTCGACCAAAAAAATGGCTCAGTTGTAGGATGTAGACACCTCTCATGCCTCTACAGTTTTTAGATAACGGAAAATTATCCAATCTCAAATTCAAAAACTATAAAAATACGGAGGCTATATGTAAGATGACGAAAGAGCTATGTATAAGACGAAATTTGTTAAATTGCTCAATAAGTTCGTTTTGATTTTAGAAAATAATTACGAATTGGGTCGAGATAAAAGGGAAAACTTAAACGAGTTTATCCAAATACTTAAGTTGTTGAACCATAAATCTTTTAAATGTATATGGAATGGATCGAAACGATTGCTCTATGATTTTGGTTGCTTTTGGTGACTTTCGATGAGTTTTTGATAACTCTAACGTGACTTTTGATTGCAAGATCTATAAGAACTAAGGTTAAATATTTGCATTGAGGTTTAAGCATAAACTCGACATATTTGACCGATTTAAATCACTCACCTCGATCAACTTTGATGAAGTGATTAAAGTAGCTCGACAAACTTTGTCGAGGTCGTTACATGGGTTCACTTCAGGAGTAGGGACAAACACTTTGTATAACTGTCTAATTGAAATGGACATCACATCATAACATCGTAGAGATAATTAATAATACATGATAATTAATCTATTTACCGACTTATCTGGTCGTCTGTATGTACAAGCACATACTCACTTTTGAAAGTCGACTTGTAAATTGGAGGCTTTACTCAAATGCATGTTCTTTCACAGGCAAGAGGTGGCTACAGTCCTTAATAAAAATCGTCGATAGGCTCGATTTAATAAATATAAGCTTCAATTCAACATCCGAGTAAAGAACTATGGACATTTGAAGATTGAACAAACACAAATTACCTCACGTGACAATTACCAAACCAGGATGTTCCTATATTTTCTTGACTAAACTTTATACATTCATATCTATATATTACTTAAACTCATTCCACTTGTCGCTATTTAGGTAAAAAAAATATTACAATCTATATATACTATATGGCATAACCTTACCATATGCAAGTATATTTTTAGTCAATTTTTTTTTCAATTCATTAAGTTAATATTAAAATTAAAATAAATATATAATTTAAATAGAAATTAATTTTGATAGAGTGGCATCATCACATTAATTATAGTTTTTTTTTCTTTAATATATTTCTAACCAGAAAGTTTATTAATATATAATATATACTTATATGTAAATCTTTATATACTTTATTAAAGGGCAAATTGCATAAAATAGCACGAATTTTAGGTATAGTTGCACTCAGTGGCACGAACTTAGAAAAATACAAAAATAATCACTAACTTTGAGATTTAGTTGCGTTCGGTGGCACGTACCCCCTATCTTGCTAATGTGGACTAGTGGGAGTGCTTACATGATATTTTTTCAATTAAAAAGGCATATAGCGAGACGGGACGAGGATTTCTTATCCCGCAAATTCCGTCCCGTCCCGCATATATTTATTTATTTATTTATATAATGTTTACAGTGTATATAATATATATGTATATAGTGTATAATATACTTGGTATGCTTATATAAATATATATTTTGTGTTTACAGTGTATATAGTTATAGTATACGGAGTATATGAACACACACACACACATATTGTGTTTATATAGGAATATACACATGCACTCTGTATATGTATGTTTATATACACTGTATATTTGTGTTATATATATATATATATATATATATATATATATATATATATATATATATATATATATATATATATATATATATATATATATTGTGTAATTATAGTATAATGTGTTTAGTGTGTATATATATAAGAAAAATCATAAAATATAAAAATTATTCTAAAGCTATATATGTATGTTAAACCTTTGAAAACCGTAAAATATATTGATTTTTTTATAATGTTTTTTTTATTTGAGGGGGTCCGTTCCGGTTCCTTCCCGTAAAAATTATGCGGGATGGGACGCGGGACGACCCTCATCTCGTCCAGTCCCGTCCCGCGCCCACCCCTAAGGAATTACATGAAATAAAAAATAAAAATGGAACCTAGCTAATTTCATAATTTGGGCACATCTTTTATGTCTTATAATTTTTTTTTAAAAAAAAAAATCCATGTAAGCATTCCCACTAATTCATATCTCGTTATATGTCTTTTTAATTAAAAAAAATTTCATGTAAGCACCCCTACTAGTCCACATTAGCGAGATATGGGGTATGTGCCACTGACCGCAACTAAACCCCAAAGTTGGTGATTATTTTTGTATTTTTTAAAGTTTGTGCCACTGAATGCAACCACCCATAAAGTTCGTGCTATTTTATGCAATTTGCCCTTTATTAAATTAAAAGCATGAGAAAATCACATATGATATTTTCTCTCTTTCATCTAAACGATTTTCATAAAATTATCTTTAGTTAAATCTTTTAAATATTGTTACAATGATATTATTATTTTTTCTTTCGAGTGAGAACATTCTAAAATATCTATATTTATATCTGTATCTATATATATACTTCTATAAATGAGAACCATATTTATTCTCTTTTCAAAGCTTTATTTTAAAAAAAATGTAATTTTTTTTGATATTTTATATATAGTTTTATTATGGTAGAAAAGTGTGCATAAATAGTAAATTACATAATTTAATTAACTGATGGGGTAATACGATTTTCAAATATTTCACTATAAATTATAATATGAAAATTCGAAACTCTCATGTTTAATTACAATATGAATGTAAAGATTTACATATAAGTATATATTATATATTAATAAACTTTCTGGTTAGAAATATATTAAAGAAAAAAAACTATAATTAATGTGATGATGCCACTCTATCAAAATTAATTTCTATTTAAATTATATATTTATTTTAATTTTAATATTAACTTAATGAATTGAAAAAAAATTGACTAAAAATATACTTGCAAATGGTAAGGTTATGCCATATAGTAAATATAGATTGAAATATTTTTTTTTAACCTAAATAGCGATAAGTGGAATGAGTTTAAGTAATATATAGATATAGATAGATAGATATATAGATAGATATAGATATAGATATAGATTATTAAAAAAATTATTTAACAAGTTTATATTTTATAGAAGTTTTAAATCTAGAAAAGCGCGTGTGAGTAGTAAAACTTCGTATTTTAATTTACGGAGGGATTATTAATTATTCATGATTTATGTTATAGTTCTAGTTATGCATTTATAAGTTTTTGTTCAAATTCTTTTAGCTTTGCATAATATTAAAAATAATGGGTGGTTTTGTGAACGGTTGATGGAATAATGGGTATTTTTTGAAAATTCCTCTATAATATAAAGGACGAAAATTTTTACCCTCCTCTCGCATCAAACCGCCGTCTTCTTCTGAGTTCTGATTCTTCTGAACAGCTGAACTGTAAGTCTGTAACGGTACGGTACTCTCTCGCCTCCTTTGCCGCCGGCCAACACACAAATCTTTGTCTTTCCCTGCCAAATTCAGATGGCTCTTACTTTTGAGGTAAAGATAAAGCCTTTCATATTGCCTTTATTAGTTTTCTCCATCAAAATATGTGTTCAATTGGATGTTAGTTGTTTGATTACTGTGAAAAAATCCATTGTGGTGCTTGATTTTTCTTGTGTGTAGTGAGAATTGATGAGAATTAATGTTGAGCCATGGTTTTTTGGACAGATTCTGGGGAGGTTTAATCGTGCTCGGGCCGCTCGCTTGACACTGCCTCACTATGTTTGCCACACTCCTCTTTTTATGCCTGTTGGCACCCAAGGTTTGAGCTTTCATCTTTTCACAGCTATCAATGGACTCTAAACAATGTGATTCAGGATATGTTTCAACACTTTACCTCAAATTTCTTGCTTGCTTCTTTTTGCCCCTTTGTGGTGTTGGAATTGCCAAAAGTTGTGTTCAGTTGATCAATGTGGTACATAAGTTTTACAGTTGATATTGGATGAATCAATTATAGTCACCCTGATGCAATCACTTGCTGTTTGGGGATTGAATTCGGAATTTTGTTCTTGTTTTGTACTGGGGGATTAAAATCAGGTACTATCAAAGGGTTAACAAACAGGCAACTTGAAGAAATTGGCTGCCAAATAATACTTGGGAACACTTACCATTTGGCCCTTCGCCCTACTTCGGAGTTGATTCGTGAAATGGGAGGTCTCCATAAGTTCATGAACTGGAAAAGGTCATTACTTACAGACTCTGGTGGATTTCAGATGGTAGTTTCTTCTCTTTGGTTTTCTTATCATGAGACATTCAGATCCATTTCTCCCCTTGCTGACAGTTAACTTGATTCTTGACATTTGCAGGTTTCTTTGCTGCACTTAGCAGACATCACCGAGGAAGGCGTTACATTCCAGGTACCTCCTATTCTTATTGTTATGAGCCTTTATTGCAAATTTTGCTTGCTGAAATCTCTTAACATCTAGTCTAAGTAACCTTTCATTTGGTTATTATAGTCCCCGGTAGATGGAAAGCCGATGTTGCTGACCCCAGAGGAATCAATACAAATCCAAGTAAGGACATGCTTGAGCTATATATATTTATCTGTCATTGTAAAAACGCCGATTCTATAACCAACATATGTCTCTGTGCAGAACAGAATTGGAGCTGATATAATCATGGCTCTTGATGATGTCATAAAAACTACTACAACAGGTCCAAGAGTTGAGGAGGCCATGTATCGCACACTTCGTTGGATAGATAGATGTATATCAGGCAAGTGCAAAATCTTTGCAGCCACAAGCACAAACGAGCGACTGATGTTTTATTCACAATATTTCTTTACACTTCATAATACTTTTATTAACCTACAGCTCACAAGAGACCAGAAGAGCAGAATTTATTTGGTATCGTGCAAGGCGGCCTTGATCCTAAATTAAGGTGAAATTCCCCTTCTTAGGGCTATGTATCTCACTTCAATCTGTCCCCATCCTAATTATATATGATCTGTTGCTTCCAGGGATATCTGTGTCCAAGGATTGGTAGAAAGAAATTTACCCGGGTATGTTTGTTTTTAAAGCTCGGAAATATGAAGCTTGAAGATATGGTAGAAAGAACTGATGATCTTTGGCTCATTTGAGACAGCTATGCTATCGGTGGTCTTGCAGGCGGTGAAAGCAAGGATTCATTTTGGCGTGTTGTTGCTCAGTGCACTGCAGCTTTGCCTGAAGATAAGCCGCGCTATGTTATGGTATTTGAAAACATTATGTTATTTATATCCTTGTTAAAAAAAATCCCCAATTTGAGAAGGTAATCTCTCTTATCATATGTCTCTCTGTATCTTCAGGGTGTTGGTTATCCTTTGGACATTGTAGTTTGCAGTGCTCTAGGTGCAGACATGTATGACTGTGTCTACCCTACCCGAACTGCACGATTTGGTACCGCCCTTATCCCTCAGGTAGGCTGCTAAATGCTTCTGTTTGGTTGCGTTGTTTACTGGTGCTATTCATGTTTCTTGAATAACTCTGGTTCCTTGCAGGGAGTTTTGCGACTCAAACACAAAGCAATGGAAGAAGATAATCGTCCCATTGATCCAACATGCTCCTGTATGGTAATGCCAGAGACCAAATGCACCTTTTCTTTTTAATAGAAATCTCAAGTTTTAGTACTTGTTGGGTTGGTTTGATGATCCTACGACGATGACAGGTATGCAAGAATTACACAAGAGCGTTCATACATCGTCTTGTAACTAAGGAAGCGATGGGATCACAACTTGTATCATATCACAATTTGTCTTACATGATGAAGGTATTACTGCTCTTTCATGAATAATGGGTTCACAACTTCACATTCAGTCTGAAATTGCATCATCTTTTCTACTGTTTCTGCAGCTTAGCAGAGACCTCCACCAGTCCATCGTCGAAGGAAGGTTTCCTCAGTAAGTCACATTCTAACTCCTTTAAACTGGTGTAACTATTGTGGTGCTATCCCTGACATTTTCTATGGCTCATTCGCAGGTTCGTTTGCAGTTTTCTGGAGAAAATGGTACGTTTACTCGACCATACATTCCTTGTCCCATGCTAATTTGTACGTCTATTGGTCGACAGACAACTAAGCTTGAATTTTCTACTATAGTTTCCGGAGGGTGATGTGCCAATGTGGGTCCGTGATGCCATGGAGGTTGCTAGGGTCGACATCTCCATGTGCTGTCGGTCTGTCCGTACATCCCAGGATTCAGTTTCCGATTCAAAATCTCCTGCTGCATAAGATAACACAAACATTACCCGGTATTGTAGAGCAGAGCCTGAGGGTTGAGTTGTACACAAACGAAGTTCTTTTTCCAAATGAATCGTCTTTATATACAAAAGATTAGGTTACACATATATGCAGTTTAGATAGATCATTGCTATAGAATGAAATGAACAATGGAAGGTTTTTGTCAAGTGCTTTAATTGGTTAAACAAATTGTGTTCCTACTATTTTTGTATTTGCAACATATTTCATAACATCATATCTCTCAAGTGAGCTCTGAACATTTCATTTTATAGAATTACAGTTCAATCCAATGCTTAAACCAGTTAAAGTCTAACAAACATCAAATTCGAAAACCCTAATCTGCGAGGAAATGAACCAAGCACGGTGCATCATGTATATCACTGACATCATATCTAGGGTTTCATCTTAAAACCAATTATCAATAAGAGAATTAACAATAGGACAACAGACCTTCATCATGGTTGATACACTTTCCCAAAAATAGAACAACAGTAACTATTTGTACTTGAAAAAAATAAGTAACCTAAAAATGTGCATATGGCTTTCCACACAAAAAAGTGGATGGCTAACCACATTTGATATATATAATACTCTGTATAGGAACTCAATTATAAACTATAGGAGAGAGTGTTGCCTCTCTTTCTGACCCTCAAAAAAATGATTCCATTTCTGTATACTTCCTCCAGAAGTATCAGCATTATGCCTATCAACTATGCTCCTGAATTAACTATTACCTAAGTCACTAAACAAATACACAAATCAACAACACGACGATCCTTTCCCTAACGTAAAACTAAGGACGATAGTGTCCGAGTGAAGCTATAGTAAGCCCGACGATATTCCTGCATTGTGATGTATATATTTGTATATATACTTTGCAAGATCAGAGCCCAATGCAGCGGCCAGGTTGCTTGTTTCGACTCATCTTTGAGAGCTCTGTTCACAAATTTCGAAAATGGATCCGGTAGGAGCGGTCAGGTTTGGGGTCCAGTGATCTGGAACCATGATGAAATAGGTTGTCATAGCTTTCCTGAACCGCTTCTTGTACTGCATTGGAGATATGACAGTCGGGGAGGCGTTTTTCGGGCCTCCGAGAATGCCTGAGGCTTTCACCCATGTCTCAAGGTGCTTGTCCCATGTATACTGCCTCATGAAATCGATGATACCGACAACCAACTCGTGCTTTTCTTCGTCCACCCCCACAAGTAACGAATAGTCCATCACATCGACGGACTAAAACAACAGCCAGAAATACGGTTCAGTTGCACATGAATTAAACAATCGAACAGCATTTCAGCGAAAAAACATAATTGTAATAGTTAAAAGATTTGTTTGGAAACTCACAGCGAGAAATGCTGTGTCATTCCATACAGCTCTCTCCAACAGACGCTTTGCATTGTTTCCGACAAAAATGGGAGAGGTAGACATTGATTCTAGCAAGTTCTGATCTAACAGAACGTTGTTTTCTCCACTTGAATCCGAATTGTATCGTGATCGTGAAGACCCTTTAAGATCATAAAGGCGCGAAACACCTCTGCGGTACAAAATATTTTCCATAACCAAAACATCTATCTTGGTTTCTTTGCCTCCCTTAGGCTGTTTGATTACCTTCAACATAACAACAGGACAATAAAAGCACAATGTTAAAACCAATGACTAAAAGAATTGCATTTTGAGTCAATTTTTTTTTGGGGGGATTTTCATGAGTATCTGAATCCACTTTGTAGGCCTATCTAATCTCACAGGGCTAGATGCCTAGATCGAGCATGTAAGGCCCCGTTACACGGATGTACCATTCTGTTTACACGGGGATCTCTCCTAAGGACGAACAAGCCAAGGAAATATCATGGAACAAAGTAAAGCGAAAGAAAATGTATTCCAAATTTTACCTGATAAACACCTAGAATCTTTGCCAAGCAGGTTGGGCTCCCTGTGCTTATTGATTCCACCAAATATTTGAAGTAAGCCGGTGCGAATTTGAAGAATGCCTCCAGCTCTGTCTTTGTGACCTGCTTTAGTATGAACCGGTCATCGGGAGTTTTGGCAAAGAAGACATTGCTCTTGCCACCCTGGGCACCCCACTTTTTACAACGACTAAGAGACCGGGCAAAGTCAACAGCAGAAGGACAACAAATCTGTCTCAGTGCCTCAAATCGTCTCGCAAAGTAGGAGACAACAGCATAGCTGACTTTCCCTAGTGGACCATCGTCTGAAAACGAGACTCTTGTGTGCATTGGCTTTGCATAGAACATAGGATCGTGGACTAAGCTGTGGCGTAATCTGGACAAAGACATAATGCTTTCCTCAGCCGATACGAAACTTCTTAAAGGTTCAGGAGGAGCTTCAGTGGGCGAATCAAGAGGTAGTTCCAAATCTAAACGCGGTAAGCTGTTCGCACTTTCTAACCTTTTCTTTGTAGCATCCCCATCAGTTGATATCTGACTGTGGTAATCTGGTGAGAGAAGGGAATAAGTTATTATACTGGATGGTTCATCGTCATACACAGCCACAGTGGTATCATTCACGCCCAACGGGAGAAGCAACCTTGCGCCATCTTGGCATTCCAATTCTTTAAAGGACATGATATAAACCGGATTATAACCTTTAACACTGTCAAGCTTGCGTCTATTCAGTGAAGGAGATCTGCTGAGTGATCGATAGAAGTTCAGAAACGGCACTGCTAACCAGCTCGTCGAATTCTCCACATTGTCAGAACTTCTCGAAAGGAATGAAATCCTTGGTGAAGTAAGCCTTTCTATGTCATTTTTATCGCGATCAGAGGATGCTGTTGCAGATGTACCATGGCTTGGGGACTTTGGAATAATTCTCTCTAGGAAAACCGGGTCAATTTCCTTCATGTTTGGCGGAATCAATGTTGCAGCAAAAGAATCTGATATATCTGATGCGAGTGGCGACTGTCCAACTGAAAGAGACCTTTGGATTGCACTTCCTAAAAATTCAAGAATCTCTGGTGAAGTCGCAGTCATCGTTATTGCATTATTTTTTTCTAGATCAATGTGTGTTTCTTTCAAAGATTCACCAGGCTTCTTTTCAACAGGGTTGATGCTGCTTCCTTGATTACCATTTGACCCGACAACAGTGGCTTCAGCAACAATTTTCTTACTGGCATCTACATTACTAAGGGTCCGAGCAACAGGTTTCGATGGAATCCCCCCTTTGGACGCGTTCTTATGCAAGTTGACAGCATGTAGCAGACGTTGGTCCCACACATAGGACTGGAAGAGTAACTGCCTCCTCAGCCTATTGAGCTCAAGAACATCAATCACAGGCTCCCCAGCCTTTAGCTCTCGATTCAGTGCTCTCTTTAGAGATTCCTACATCAAGTCAGTCGGTAAGCAAACCTCAAACTCCGATTTCTGCAGAAATATAATTCAAGTAACTATTTGATCCTACCATTGATGATCTACCCTTACCCAATTCTGTTACCTTATACCACAATCTGTCTTCTGATTTCTTTGTAAGGTACAGAAGAAGGTATACAAAATAAAATATCTGCATGCTATAACGCCACTGGACGTTGTTGCATAACATACTATGTAATACGCAGAACTGAAAATGTGCAAGAGCAACTTGTAACTTATGTAATTTAAAAAATGACCCGAAAAAAAAAAAACAAGTGCAACCTATATAAATTATTGATTTCATATTCTATATGTTAACCCTTCAATTGGAAATATACTTTCCTTTTCATCCTTTTTTTAACCCTCTTTACTACTTCCTTTCGGGTGTATTTATATGTCATCTGCCCAACTCATTTGAAATAAAACACAGTGGAATGGAAAAAGAAATGACAAAAGGGACACCTCAAATTCCTCTCTTTCCCTTGTCAGGGCCCTCTCTAGCTCTTCACGATGCCTTTTCACTTCCTGCGCTTCAATGCTACCATCTTGTGCGCCAGCTTGCGCCTCATCCATGATCTGCTTAAGAACCTTGTTGATCTCATTGAAGAGGAGACTAACCTTGTTTTTCACCTGATAAAGATTTCAATTACGAGGAACAAACAAAAATGTTGTATACTGACATTTCATGGAGGTCTAGATTATTATTCACTAACTTCGGTCCATTCTTTGTTAATCCATTCCTGCTTCTCGTAATTGAACTCTATCTTTGGAGGAGGAAGATGAACCGAATAAACGTTGATAGGAGCATAACGGAAGCAGGCTACCATTCTTCCACTACTGCGCAAAATGAAAAGAACACATCACAATGATAATGCTGAAGGTTGTGAATCATCCAGACAACATAACAAATTTAAACATACCCGTAAAACCTTAGACAATCTCTATGAATAGAGTGGCCACAGCTCGAAACCCTGCAGGCAACTGGATGGTTAGAAAAGCTAAGCTCCAAGAATTTCCCAAATGAGAAGCCCCAGGCAGCATCAGACATTGCTACCCTTTGAGTACTTGGAGGGAAGCCATTGATCCGAGGACACCGGAGACACCTATGCCACATCCAGATTTTGCCCTCTTTCTCTCCAGGTAAAATTAACTCAACAAGTTTTGTCACAGAGATCGTTAGGCTTCCTTGCTGATGAGTATAGCAATAGATGTGGGCTTCTGAAGGTTGCTCACAAGTGCGGCAATAGTAGTTCTTCAAAATAGGATATTAAATAGTCCAGTCAGTTTGCGAAAGAAAAACAAAATAAGCAAAGATGAGGAAGCAATATAGTTATTTAGAAAGCTACCTGATCAAATAAATCATTTAGAAGAAACCTGCCCAGTGGTTTGTCAAAGCTTCCGTAGTACTTTATACGAAGAAAGTGGGCCTTTTCGCACACAATACCTTTCCATACACACCGCGTAGCTAACGAAACCAAAATACTTTGTTGCTCAGAAGGAGAGGGTAAAACCCCTTCCCTCAAGAGCTGGGCGCTTCCATTCCCAACCAATTCATTTTCTTCATAAGATATAGATGGTGATATACTTGAGTTAATGTTGGTCAATGGGCCATCACTTGGATCTTTGCAGTAAACATGCTCTTCTAGATTTTCCGAGGTGTACAGGAAGTTGGGTGTTACACAGCCACTAGGCGTGAAATTAGCATCTCTTTCATATTCATGATCCAAATCATAGTTTGTAAAGTGATCATTATGATAAGAATCAGAGAACTGCTGTATCGAAGATAACAAGGCAGCAACAGATTGGTTAATGCTTGAGGGATGTTTTATGCATTGAGATGGAGACATAATAGATGGAGAAGTAAGATATGAGTTAGGGTCACTGTCACATTTTTGTAGTTCACTTGTATTGTTACTTTGAGGACCTTCTGTTGTCGTTTTAACGTGTAATGGTTTATCAGGCAAGGGAACAGTGGGAAGCTTTATAGGAAAACTAGGAAGAGAAGCACCTTCATCGGCAAGAAAGGATGTTTCTAGTGCCAAATGGTATGCAGCAAATACCCCGTATTGAACGACATGTTTTACTTTCTTCAGTTCATCCCCATGGGCGCCCTTGAGCAAAATCTGCAGTGAAGCAGTAGTTAATACCATTCAGAAGAACAAGATATATCATCAAGTACAAATGGGATGTTGGATAAAAACATCACTTAGCATTACATATATATTCAAATATGACAAAAAATATTCTTTATGGAAGATAGCTCCAACTAAGTACTCATTTAGGTGCAACGAAGAAATACAAGATATGTTGTAAGGGTCAAGAGGTATTCAGATAAGGTTTCAAACTTCAAACATGGAATAATGAAATCTTGAAGATAATTCGCTAACATCACCCGGTAGCAAGTCTTTTTATCATCCTATGTCCAACTCTACTTTATAAGAATGTAAATAGGTCAAAGATACAAATATTTTGGGGAAAAAACACCTGTCAAATGTACTTACAGTATATCCCAAGGGCTTTGGACAATCTCTAAAGAACATCAAGTTCTTTGTCAATTTCTTTCCACCTTGGCCAGCACTTCCATGCTCTTCAAAACACTTCTCCACATAAAATAAGTCACAATGACCTAGCTTAGGTGAGACAAGATGTTCAATAGAAGGTATTATATCTGCACCACTGCAGCGGGCAATACGTTCCAAGAGTCGCCTCTTAATTTTTAAAACAAGAGAGATGTTTTTGGCAAAAAGATATTCTTGGGCGTATCGTGACACTGAATTCTCCACCAATAGAATGTTAGGCTGGTGAGCATCAATCTTAGCCATCGTCTTCTTCAGGTGGTCCATCTCCTAAATAAGAATGTGAACACATCAGTATATGTGAAAATGTAAGAAAATGCGTACAGCGACTTTGATCTATGAAGCATGGCTAGACCTGTCGTAATAAAGTATCAACACTCGACAGGTGACTGGGAACCCGCTGATACTCCAAAGCTCCTCCAAGTATTAGAAGCTTTGGTTTATCTATCTTTGACATCATTCGACGATGAGCAACATTTTTCTTGCAAACAACTCCTTTAACCAGCATGCTAGATGAGAAACAAGCAAGCACAATTAATCTAAATGCATCAATGTTGTGATACCAGCAATAAAATAGAGTGGTTATCGTTTTCAATCAAAGGAACCACTTATCACTAATGTATTGCTAAGGACTAACCTATCACTTTTATGACCACATGCCAAACACTTCACTTTAACATAGGCACCGGGATCCATTCCACCATCTTTGCTTGTATCTGGCTTAAGAAGTGCAGCAACTTCCCAAGATAAAGATGTAATTATCTCCAACCAATTCTCTTTGCCATTTTCCTCCTCAATATGCAAGTTTTCAACTTTTAACAGCTGCAATATCAGAGATCTAAAATGGTCACTAACGACATCTTTCATTACTTCTTTATTCTCCTGATTAGATTTGTCCCTCGGATGAAGATCCTTGGAACTACTACTACTCGGCGAGCCAGTAAATCCCCAATCTACTGCAGAATCTTCTTCATCATCATCATAAAACACAGAAGGTTCTTTGGCATCTTCCTCGTCTTCAGCATTAGGAGGGAGCCAAAGTAGACCATTATTCTCAAAATCCAAGTTTTCTACACCTGTACTCTGATCAATGTCATACAGAGAAGTTTCATAGTCATCAACTTGCTTCCCAGATTCTAAACTGACATCCTTCATTTCCTCCAAGATCTGCGCACTAAATGGATCGTATTCATCTGCTCCTTTATCAGGGTGTTCACGATATAGGCGATAGAGATGGTCAGTTTCATCAAAACCAACCATTCCATAGTAATCATCATGTTCAGAGTAAAATTTTGCTTCAGGTACAGAATGGCAGACGCCAAAATTGTTATCCTCATCATCCCTGTAGTCATGAGAGAAATAGAATAAAACTCAAGAGATATAAAATTGCAGTTTAAGAGCTAAGTGAAACAAAAAAAAAATCAGCATTTATCTGTCACGAAACTAAAATCATGAAGACATAAATTCAGAATTTATATCTGCCCCAAACTACAATCATGTCACCGTTTATAAGTTTATCCTTTTTCTTTTTTCGGGGTTCAAGACAACAAACCTAAAAGAGTTTATTTGATCTGGACTATCACTTCATAAGGTTCCATCCAGGTCTTATATATGGAATGAAGGTGGTATTTAAAAGTGCGATATTGTAACACTCAAAGAGTTTGATGGCTTGCTATCCCACATGGCATATATGAGAAGTCTGAATACTACTTCATAAGTGATTGAAGTCCTACCTATGTCAATAAGAGAGTTCATCTTTTCAGGGGTCAAGTTAGGACAAAAAATTCCGAATAAAATATTGGAAAAACAAGATTGTGCAAGCATGATGACATTTATATCACATACTATCCTATACAGTGGACAATTTTGTTGCTTTCAACATATTGATAGAGCATTTTCAAGCAGCAGCAATGCATTTTCGGTACTTGGCTAGAATTGGAGTTTATTTAGAACATGCATGTTTCACATTTTGTCTTAATACATTAAGGCAAAACAATAACATTTACTCTAGAGAAGAGAAGTAGTTGGCTAATCTTGAAATTACCTGTTTAGGCAAAAGTTGTATTCATTTGACAACGGATCTGCAATTCCTAGTTTTTTAGTTGCGTCGATCTCCTCAGATGTCCCATTGACATGCTTACGAGGACTCATTTGGGATGAAAGACGAGGGGATAAAATGTTCATAAGTTGCAGTCAATTAGACAGCCAAGCTAGTTGTACTACCACCACCACCTCTAACACTACCAAAACTAGAAGCAGATATCGATTGACTTAGGCCAGAAACCGAAGAAGTAGGATTTTACTCAACTGTCACCCTCCCATGCCTTTGTCAGTTTTACCCTCATTGTATGCAATAGGGATGCCGTAAGATCTGCACTTGGCGTAGAATATCCGCCCATGGAATCGACAATGATGCTTGAGATTCAATATTGTGAAGTGAAAACCACATTCATAACACGCCGAAATGTTGTGATCCTGCATCCAAAACTCCCTTGACACACCGGTGAATTTAGGTTCAAGATGAATCCAAGCCCTTACTATATCCAATAGATGGTAGTCCAGGGTTCCCATCGACAGCGTCGATTATTCCCCTGACTTCTATCATCACCAAACTCGCATTGCAAACTTGCCGCTCGAAATCAGAAGAAACATCGATCATTGGATACCACTGCAATTACATTTCAAATGACTCCCTCATAATTTGTAAAGATCACAGATGAGATAAATTCATAGATTTGTCAATGCAATCAAGTAATTGATGATAAATAGGTGCCCTACACCGAATTTCATCATCGAACAATCAAACAAGTGGAACTTAATTCAGGTGCTTCTCGCTAATTTTAGGCAGATGTAAGGATATTTGGGGATTCGAAATAAAGAATCGAATATCAATTTCAGAATTCAATAACCTGCAAGAAATTAAATCTAAATCCAAGCTGCTCTCTCGAAACAGAAATTCCGACCTTACGGAAACTGATTCACAAGATTCGATGTATTTGCGCTTTACAATCAACATGCATGTTACAATGAACAAATAAACAGAAAATCGAATTAAAATAAAAATCGCTGATCTTACCAGGGAATGTTTTGCATTAAAGTTTTTATTTTGGCCCCTGGTTGAAGCTCAATCCTGAATGCCTACAAACAATGACTTGCAACACGACGGTTGCGATTCAACAAACAATCGAAAGAGCAAAACAACAACAATTTGTTTTCCAGAAAAAAGATAGAAGAATTAATGGGGAAAATACGGGAAATGATCACCATTCACTCACCTGCGCGCCTCCATAGAAATTGCTCAAAATTAGAAACTATTTTCTTACAAAGCGGAGAGTGAAGGATACAAACCAGCATTTTTTATTTTATTATTATTATTATTATTATTATTATTTTAAATCTTTTGGAGGACGAACTAACCCATGTAACATCTTTCAATTTTGGTACTGTATAAGCTATTGTATAGATCCGAGTATTTTAATATTGGGTTAATTGCGCTAAATATCCCGACCTTTATGGATAGTTGCATTTAATATCCCGACCTTGTAAGATTTCACGAAATATCCTGACCTTTGGTGTTAGTTGCGCTCTCTACCCTAGATAGATTTCTTAAATTAAAAAATTACATAAATAATGGAAAAATTACACAAAATCACCCATATTCTTAAAATATTTTCAATAAACTTAACCCCTAATATATTTAACCCCCCCCCCAAAAAAAAAAAACCAAAAATCATTTCTAATAGATAACATCTACTCCCATAATTATTATAATTATTGAAAATAATTAATTTTATTATTTTTCTTCATAATATATGTTATAAAAAAATCTATGTTTATATATACCGATCTATAAATGTGGATTTGTACATATATTCTCTATATATTATTATTATTATTATTATTATTATTATTATTATTATTATTATTATTATATATATATATATATATATATATATATATATATATTCTTTTTGGTCCATATTATTTTATATACACTAAAACTAATACATAACATCTTATGTGGAATCTTGTGATTGAATCTTAAGAAAATATTTCTCATCTAAATTCCACAGCATTAAAAAAATATTCTATAAAAAAATGCTAACTATACATATATGGAATATAATACTTTCAAAAAATAAAATAAAATATATTTTTTTAAAAAGAAATAGTAAAATATGGAGTATATGATAACTATTTATAATTAATAAAGATATGATAAACATATATTAAAAATAGGAAAATTTGGTATATACTCATGGAAACTTGATTAATTGGGCATATAATATGGTACTTACATATTAATCTTACATAAATTATAACTATGGCTTTATAAAATAAATTTTTAAGGAATATAAAATATAATAAGAAACAAGTTTATTTTTAAATAATCGATCTTATTTTAATTTTTTAGAGCACGCATTTTTATATGTTTGGTATAAATTTCCTTTTTATTTTGATTAAAATAGGGATTGTTGAATTTTTTTTATATAAATATGGGTGCTTTTGTGCAATTTTTCCATTATTTGTGTAATTTTTTAATTTAAGAAATCTATCTAGGGTAGAGAGCGCAACTAACATCAAAGGTCAGGATATTTCGTGAAATTTTACAAGGTCGGGATATTAAGTGCAACTATCCACAAAGGTCAGGATATTTAGCGCAATTAACCCTTTAATATTTGGCTAATTTTTTTTATATTTATAATCTAATAATAATATGAGTAATTGAGAGAGTCCGGTGGTAAAAATATGGTAAAATAAATATGCAACAAAATTTGATAATATATAAAGACGATGAAATAATAAAAACGAAAATAATGGTTCGTTAGAATTTTTTTTTTGACAGTAGACAAGAAGTAGATTGACAAAACGATTTTGAAGTTATCAAAAGATTGCTTGAAAGACCCTACAACAAGAGTCGCCGGTCAAAAAAAGAAAAAAAAACACTAGCCTAAATCTACTATTACAAATACTTATAAAGATAAAATTAAAACATCTAGATCTTGAGCCTTGTTTCTTGATATTTGAATCGGTGCTTAGACAACTTGCATGCAAGCCAATGGTTGCGATTCCGAATTCGGATTCGGTGACAACCAAGCTCGAAGAAGACTCCAACCACGGAACAATACTGAGGACCAAGAATTAGTTGTAAGCAAAATATATTTGATAAAGAAACTTTTTTTTTTTAAGAAAATGGGCTAAAAGTTGTTTGAGGATTTGTAATAGTTAGTGTAGAAGTCGGACTTAATTTTGGGATTGGAAGAAATGTTTTTTTTTTTTGTTTTTTTTTCCTAGGTTTGGGATTGGAAGACTTTTTTTTTTTTTTTTTTTTGAGATGTGTGGCTGAACAGACAGAATCTGGAGGAGGGAGGGTTGTTAATGGAGGAGGAGGAAGGAAGAAAGTCGCCAGATGATGGGGAGGGCGGGCGGTCAGGGAGTCGAGGAGGTCGATTATCGGCGCCCCTAGGCCCATCACGGCCAGGATCAGGAACCCCAGGCGGCCAGACCATCACATGCAGTGGTGGAGGACGGATGGGGGTGGTGGGGATAGTCACACCAGAACGCCGGAGGAAGGGAGAAGCGGCGACATCGGGAGCTTGGACATGACGTCGTTGTGGAGGAGGGCCATAAGCGGTGGGTTGTCGTGCGGGCCGTCGAGGAAGAAACCGGTACCCAAAAGCGACGACGGCGGCGAGTGCTTGTGGGACCGCTGCACAGGCCACCAGAGCAAAGAACCACCAGGAGTGGCGGAGGTGGCCGGAGCAGGGGCGGTGCTAAAGGACAATTTCTAAACAATAATATAAATAGAAATATTAGATGACAATTGATTATATATATATATATATATATATATATATATATATATATATATATATATATATATATATATATATATATATATATATATATATATATAACTTTATTAGATAGCTAAATTTTTTTTTTAAAAAAAAGCTTAATAATAGTGGTTATATTAAAAAACTATTTATTTTATAATAAAATATATAATATAGTTTTTTCTTTAATTATATCATTTTCTCTTATTTTATTAATAAACTAAATAGTTTTATAGTGTGAAATTAGTTCAATTTCATTAATATTTAAAAATGTTTTAGTGGGGTTAGTATTTACCTATTCAAGGAGTGGCTGGTGAACTTAGTAGAGTAGTTAGAAGTCGTTTGGTATTAATATCTAGATATCAAGATATCAGTACATCGATATCGATATCGATATCGATTTTAGTATATCGATATCAGTATATCGATATCGGTTGATATCTTAATATCCTTGTTTGGTATTCTACAGTATATCGGATATAGTCATATAGCCCAACTGACAAAGCCTAATCTCAGATTGTACATTCCTTAATCCACAAACCCTAATTTCAGATTGTACAAGCCCTAATTTCATATTGTAGAGGCAAAACAAGCCAAAAATCGGCAGATTTTTGTCCGAGATTTCGTTCCCAGTGCTTTGGCAATCCCAATTGAACTCGATTTAACACCTATAGATGGAAAAACAACAACAAAACCTATATTAACAAGCCAAATCGCCCAAAAAAAAGAAGAGAAGAGAAGAACGAGAGCGAGCGCAGAGAAGAACGAGAGAAGAAGAAGGACAAAAAGAGGAGAGGAGGAGGACAAAAGAGAAGAGCGAGAGAAGAGAGAATAAAGAGCGTACCTGCGAGAGCGAGCAAACAGAGCGAGCGCAGAGAGAGAGAGAGAGAGAGAGAGAGAGAGAGAGAGAGAGAGAGAGAGAGAGAGAGAGAGAGAGAGAGAGAGAGAACAGTGCGAGAGAAGAGAGCGTGATATCAGCTAATATCGCCCAAATCATCAGTATATCAAATTGGCCATTCTCTAGTTAAAACTGATATCAAGTATATCACTCGATATCGATATACTTCCCGTACCAAACATCGATATCAGATATCGAGAGCTGATATTTGATATACCGATATCAATACCAAACGACCCCTTAGTAGAGGTGTGGCGGTTTTGCGGTTATTTGAAGGTGTGATGAAAATTAACTAAGTGGATGAAAATTAGTAGCCCACTTGGATATAGAAAAAGGAGTGGGAGATGTGGAATCCTTCATACGACGCCATGTGAAATAGAGCCTTCTTGTGAAGCCACGTAGGCGGGAGATGCTTATGTTTTTAGTATTAGTATAGATTGTACTAAATTTATTGATTAGCTAATTTTTATTTTTATTTTTTTAGGATTACCAATTTTTATTTATGTTTTTCTTTCCTAATTAATACGGAGTATATACTACGAAATGCTTAATCTAATTAACCTTGGGGGCATATTTTTAAATACATTAAAAATAATAATAATTATAAATCATTAGGTCAGAGGGGAAAATTTTACTTTATAAATAACAATAATATTATTAACGGAAATTTCGCGTGGTACCCCTGAGGTAAGGGATATTTCACGCGGTGTACAAAAGTTTGATATATGTCTTCTGGTGCCCCTGAACTTCTGTTTTTTTCCGCCCCGTAACCTTACGTTATCTCTGTTAGATTTTCTGTTAAAAAATACAAAGAAATTAAAATAAAAAAAGTTTGAGGGAGAAAGAAGACTCAAGACATCGTTCTTTTGTATCGAGGAGAAGACTTTGAGAAGGAGACTAGGAGAGAGGATGCGATGAGAGGAGATCGACGCCGACGCCGATGGGAGGAGGCCAACGTCGGTCAGAATACCACGCAGGTGAAGGTATGTTTTGGAACAGGAAAACTAGAGTTGGGATTTGGAAGAGGAAGAAATAGAGTAACGAGAGAGAAGAGGGAAATATATGAAGGATTCATTGTTAATTCATTGATTCCAAGTATTCAGAGCAAAGGCTAACATATATATGCCTAAACGGCTTAACAAATCAATGAGAATCCACCCATTGAACCGGGATTAAACCGGGTTTAATTGGAAATTGAAACAAACCGAAAGTGAGACCCTGATGTTTATTCATGACAGCAAACTAAATGGAATTCTTGTTACAATAATCCCTCCTTCAGCCGAGACTTCTCCTCAAGGCTCTAAATCACATTCAGCCTCATGCTTCTTTGACACTGCAGATTGACAGTCTTCCAGGTTTGTACTTTTGAAGCTCTTCTCCTTGCTCTTCCCGCAGCCCTGATTGCCTGTTCCTTGGAGCACTCGAGTTTTCCCGTCAACTTGGAACTCCATAGTCATGTTGATGAAATCCCATATGATATGACCCATACTTATCAACCATGGAATGCGAAGAACAAGACCTACACTATCCAGTGCTAAAGTTCTCACCTCATCGGAATATTCATTCCCTTGCATAGACCATGAAAAGTTCCTGCACACCGATATGGAGGCCATCTTGCTACCTCCAGCATCAGAGACTACCAAGGGGAATGTCGGCTCTAAGTTGCACTTCAACAACTCTGAAGTCTTCCCATCAATGAAATTTAGAGTGCTGCCTGGATCAATGAGAATGTCAATTTCTATCCCATTCACCGCTCCTTTGACCCTCATACAGTTAAAATCATCATCATCATTCAAATCATTTAGAGAGACTTGAGGGCACTTTGAAATATTAAAGCTATACCCATTGAGCCATGGGGATTTCTGCTCATTTACCTCATCCAAATCTGCACCATCACAATTAATGATATACAATTGAGCCTTTCGATGCTTTAGGTGATGCCCCGGAGTGTACTTCTCATCACAGTACATACACAACCCCTTGCTCTTTCGATCTTCCATCTCCTTTATAGAGTATGTCCGTGCCGTCTTCCCCTGACCTGTACTCGGATTACTAGTGTTCGGGTCATTTTGTGCAGGGGTAGGTAATAGTGGATCATGGCTTTGATTTGGTTTGGAGAAGGTATTATGCTTGGGGTAGGATTGGGAAGTCTTTTGAGTAGTAGTGAGCTGCAGAGTAGACTCATAGAGGCTAGCTAATTTGGCAACCTCGAAAAGGGACTGAGGTTTAAATTGTCTAACATGAGTCTGTAAATGGGGGTAGAGGTTGGCTAAAAAGATGCTTAGGGCATGGTCATTAGGCAAATTCAATCGAGTCAAAGCACACTCAAATTTGTCCAAGAACTCAGTGACATACTCAGATTGTTTAAGATTTACCAACTCAGATAGCGGATCATCATATAAGCGACAAAATCTCGCAGAAATATCAACAACATATTCAGGCCAAGTCGGAAATTGGTCATACCTGCTCCTCATATAGGTGTGGTGCCATAGCAGGGCTTTCCCTTCTAGATGTAGCGAAGCCAGGTGCACCTTCATCTATGGGGTGGTGCTATCTAGTAGGAAGAATTGCTCGCAGCGGTTGAGCCACTCTCGGACCATCGACCCGTCAAATTTCAGAAAGGTTACCTTGGACAGACGCGCAGCAAGACCTCCGGGTAAGAACTGACCTGCCTGGCCAAATTGAGCATCTGTCGCCCCCGGCGTTAGAGATCAATTGGCTCCACCGAAGTTCAGTATCGCAGATTCGGTCAAATCTGGCACAGATCGAGCGAATCTCGTCGGATCGGCTCCGATTGAGCCCAATCTCGCAGACCCCGTCAGATCAGGCACAGATCGAGCGAAGCCCGTCGGATCGGCTCCGATTGAACCCATTTTTGCGGATCTAGACGGATCGGACACAGATCGAGTAAACCCAGGCGGAACGAAGCCCACCAGAGATTGCCGATGAAGCACTTGCGTTGAGGCTTCACTGGTTGTCGATGATGCTGGTGTATTGAAGTTGATGACCAGCGACGCCATGATCCTCTTCAGATTTGAGAGATCATGCTCGAGCCTTGAACTCGATTGCTCCATCCTAGTGCTTGTCTACTTTAATTCGATTTTTCAACTCAAGCCTCACCGCCTCAAGCTGCTTCGCCGTTTCTTCGACTTGTCGAGCTTGAGAGAGCCGCAACTCCTCCATATGCCGATTGAGCTCATGAATCGAGTGGTTCCAAGTTTCCGTCATAGCTTGGATCGAATGGAGCTTTGATACCAGTGGAACAGGAAAGCTAGATTTGGGATTTGGAAGAGGAAGAAATAGAGCAACGAGAGAGAATTAGAGGGAAATAGAGTAAAGAGAGAGAATTCAGCGCAAAGGCTAATATATACAAGCCTAAACGGCTTAACAAATCAATGGGAATCCACCCATTGAACCAGGATTAAACCGGGTTTAATTGGAAATTGAAACAAACCGAAAGTGAGACTCCGGTGTTTATTCTTGACAACAAACTAAATGGAATTCTTGTTACATGTTTTCTTTCCTTTTAACACTAGTTTTGGGATTTAGGGTTTGGAGATTTTGGGCTCTTTCGAATTGGGGTTTTTTGGTTCGATTGCAGTTGCTACACCAATTGAATTGAGGTTTGGGGTGACGTTTTCTAGAGCTCTTGAAGAATACTGGTATCCGCTTACCCTTAGCTTTTGATGATACAACTAAAGCTTTGGAACTATTTCAACAAGATCTCTGTGATCGGACATGTGACATTACACTTAGAGGGGGGCAAAGACCATGAGTTCACTTCACTTGTAAGTGGATTAACATTTACTTCTCTTTGATGATCCCGCTAGTACTTGTTTACCACAAATACTTCTAATATTACCATGATTGCAAAGATCAAGTGATTGTTCCAAAACAAGCTGATGTTTAGACATTACCCACTATATTTTATGTTTAGTCATTACCCACTATGTTTTATGTTTAAGCATTACCCACTATAATAATGTTGATGACAGTTTATTATAACTCAAAACAATCTGTGTACAGAAAGTATTGGGGCTTGGTATAGTGGTATATCTGGTGATTTGATTTATTTGTATAAGACATTTTTAGTGTTCCTAATTGTGTGGAGATTAGGCATTCTTAAGATTTTCCAACGACGTCATTGTGGATTTGTATATTCCTGTAAGTGGGTTGGACTTTTGGAACTATAAAACTCTAATTCAACAAGTAGCCAACGGCAATGAGTTGCTTGCTGTTTGGGTTTTGTATACCGAAATGAGAGATAAGATGATTTTACTCTAGGAAAGTGAACTATATAATTTAGCTAAGGAGAAATGATATAGCCATGATCTTTCTTTGTCGGTTGATACACTTGCATCCTTGGGGAAATTGACTAAAGAAGATGACTTCCATGTTGTAGGTTACTTGCGCACTTCATTATGAAATTCTAATTTCTTGTTACTCTTACTTGCACAAAAATGTTTAAAAAATTTAGTTTATTTATTGAATATTTTGGCCTATTAGCTCAATAGGTAGAGCAACGTGCGTAGGCATGAAGATGTGGGTTCGAATCCCGCATATGCTATTTAGACATTGCATTGCTACTGCTAAATTAGTTGAAAAATCTTAATTCTCTTGTAGTTGTTGGCTTGTTGCTCAACATTGCATATATAATGACTACAATGCACTTTGGTTAATTATTAGATGTAAGAGGAAGTTGTCTCTCATATTGATTAGCTCGCTTACCTACCCTTAGTTGAATAGGAGGAGCGTGCATGAAGTTCATGTGTACCTTACTTCTGTAACTGCTGAAATAGCAGCTGCAATGTTTGTTGTCTTACTAGTTATATTCTGTGTGCGAATTAACCCCTTATAAATCAGACTGGATGATTGCTAACCATTTTTTATTCCAATTTCGGAGGATTAAAATAATAATAAGAACCAAATCATTGGTCATAAGAACTTAAGTAACTCCTCTCTTTCTCTGAAAGTTATTTGGTACCGTGACTAACACCGCATTGTACAAAGCCACTAAGAATAAAGCACACGTGAAATTGGTGCATATAGAAGAAAGCTCAAAGTCATAGACTAAAAGATTAGAGACTTAGGGCATGTGCTTTACACCTACCTTGCTAAAAGGTACGTTTACATCTTCAACAAATATATACTGATTCAACGTTATAAAATCATGCTCTTCAACTTCAACATATTCTCCTTTCATTCGGTAAAAAACTAAGTTCAGTTCAGTTTGTTTCAGAAAAATCTCTTTCAAAATTCAAGCATCAAAATCTCTTGTTTAGTTCAGTTCAGTGATAAAAACTTAATGTCTCTTCTTGTTACTTACTAAAATCAGCCTATGAGGGATTTGAACCCTCATCCATGTGTATTAACACATTACTATGCCTTTTGAGCTAATAGCCTTGCAAGTATTACATGACAAATCAATAACAACCTTAACAATGATCATGATATAAAAACATGGCCAAATAGCCAAGTTGCACAACTACTTTAAACTTACAACCTACCACAGAACAACAAGCATTTAAGAACTACAAAAACTTGTTGTCTCATTTAATGCAATTCAAATGACAACAACCATTTCAGAACAACAACCATTGCACAAACTCAAAAAAACAATAATAGTTTTATCAAGTACTTAATCTCAGTAAATCCCTTGTTTGCTTCTTTTGGTTTTATTTGATTCCCTCTAATTCAAAAGAGGTTGTTTATTGCCCATGTTTCTACCATTTTAGTTTCGGTTAGAAATACTTCACATTAGCAATGCCATTCAACTTGTTACAGAAGAACTTTCTGACCTGAAAGAGTACAAGGGACTAAGGGAGTGGGTCTGCTGAATTTCAATGACAGAAATGAAACTCATGGATGCAATTGCGAGCAATCGTGCCAGCAGAATAGGTATCAAACAACTCAATAATCAAAATAAACAACTCAATATCACTAATTTGAAATCTAATCCCTAAATCCCCAATTCGAAATCTAATCCCTAAACCCCAATTCAAAATAGGTATGAAACAACTCAACATGACATGAATGGAATGAGATTCACATCAAATTGATACCTAAATCAAATCCCAAACCCTAATTCCAAGAGCCTCCATCTGCAATCCAACCTAATCAAAATCCCCAATTCGAAAACAAAAACCTTAAACCCCTTAACCAGATGAGGGGAGAGAGAAGAAGAAGAAAGACCTTACTCCATCCGTCGGCATCACCAGGTGCTCCCCTTGTTGGCGTCTCCCTTCGTCGAGTGTTCTCTTCATCGCCGGCGTTTGTAATCTCCCACTCTCCCTTAGAGAAGCGAAAAAAAAAAAAAAAAAAAAAAAAGTTCAAGATCGAGCACCAAGCGAAATATATCAAACTTTGGTACACCATGCGAAAAAGGTCTTACCTCGAGGGTACCAGGCAAAATTTCCGTATTATTAATTTCCCCCATAATCTAGATGTAAGGAAGAAAGAGAGATTCAAGAGAGTTGGAGACAATCATCTCAATCGACCTCATAGGGGAAAATTCAAGGGCTCCACAATGGATTTATAATGCACAAATTTTCTCATTTAACGAGTAGATTAGGGATATTAAGAATACAAGCCACTTTAATTTCCCTCTAGAGAGCAAAGGTTTTGACTTCAATGACAAATTTTAACATGGTTGACACCAACTTCCAACCCAACATCGTTAGCCTTGTAGTCCCGTAAAACAAACCCAAAGATTGCTCTTGGAGCAACTTTTTTGTAACTATATCAAAATTAAATTTTGATGGAGCCATTCCTTCGAGTGGTGGCCACCACCTGGGAAAACGGATCCATCAAAATTAAGTTTGATCTAATTTCATTTAAAAAATTTCCATTTAATATATATTGGTTTTTGTCATAGTTACATTGGTGGTTATGTAAGTGCAATTTTTGTAACTAGAAAAGTCATCATCAGACTCATGTGAAGCCAAACCCTAATAGTATTGCTGGTTACGAATGAAAGTAACAATCCATGTTAGGCTTATCGTCTTATTTTGGAATATAATTTTAGTTTTGAAAGAACCAATAACTCCACTAGACCATGTCACTCTGAACCTGTGTTTTTTTCTTATATTATATTTGATCCTAGCTAAAATCTCATTAATTTTGAAGTTGTCATATTGCAAATTTTGTATCATTGTAGTATCGCTTGGGACAAGCTTTCGAACAAAATATAATGATATTCCAGCTAGTTGGTGTCCTCGTGGTTTTGCCTTTTCTGATAGGTGATCAAAAGTGGCGGAGACCGAGCTCGAAGAGGGTGGGGGAACACCGATGATAAACGACAATGAATAATATGAACTCGTATAACACATAACGTCTTCAATACTACAAAATAGCGATAAAAAAAAAAAAAAATTCACTAGGACAAAAAATTCTTCATTGCTAATTAGAGTTTTATAATGAAATAGTTCAAAAAATATTGAATGATAACCTCATTATCAATGCGCTAGAAAACATTTTTTTCAACCTAGCAGATAAAACTCTCAGAGAGAGAAAATTTTCTCTTATCTTGTTGTGCAAATATGACTTGATATTATGGATAACAAAGAAAGTTATTTCCATTATAGTTTTTAGAACCGGTAATACAATGAGGGATCGAAGGGGATCTGATTACTTATCGTTGATTGCTTGTGTTATATGTTGAGAAATCTATTTGATATATTTTGGTTGTGCATTTTATCTTTGTGCAAATGGGGTAGCGGAAAATCCTTCTTTCTGTCCTTGATTGATCCTCTCTTATCGACTCTTTCTTCTTCATATTGTTGACATCTTCCACGGGAAATTGGATTGGTGATCTGTTGTATTTGGGATTTATGTTCGAGTCGTCCGCTTGTATCGTTTCCTTATCTCCGTTAGCTTGGACGCTTGTGAAATCTCTTTGGAAGGGATATCGATTTTTCATATATATAAAATTTTAAACATGATTTTTCATTAATTTTTCTTAATAAATATATACCTATAGCTATTTAAAAGATAAATATAATTTTTAAATATAATTTTGTATCATAAATAATTAAGTGTCACACACACGTTACACCTTGTGTTGCAGAGGATGTCTTCCCAAGAAGGCCAAAATAAAACGACGACGACCATGGTGTTTAATAATGTAGGTGGGTGGTGGTGGTGCATGCAAATGCATGCGTTGTAATTGTACAGAGAAGGATCCGAAACTGGTCGGTGCAGCTGGTTATTCCTTCATTTCAAGCCACCCTCGGGACCTGCATGTAACACCCAAACACCTCCTTAATTAATTAAAATCGAAAAGGCTATATATAATCCATTACTACATATATTAAGAGCAAAGAGAACGTGAAATCAAAGTACCAAAATATATAAGAATATGAAGTCTTTACACATTGACTTAAGATTTTAGGTTAAAAATATGGATTTTTTTGTTCTTATAACCAAAAAAGAAATAAACCTAACATGACTCTCATTTTCATACCATCGTTGAGTTTTCGAAATTTCACAACTTTCAAGCCAACCATTCAATTTTCTGATCACCGAACTAAAGGCATTTTTCTGATCACAAAACCCCTCATTACCAACTAATTAAGCTAATATATATATGTGTTTGTTATTCTTTACTCTTTTCTTTTATCCATAAAATTAGTAAAAATTTCCAAAATAAAAAAATCTAGGTTTTTCTTTAGGGCTAAAAAGGGGCTTTAGCCACCCCTAACCATCCACGTATCTTTCACTTGTTATAATAGAAGCCGGCCATATAAAAACTTAATTGAGATAAAATGGTTAAAAATTAGGGAAAACTTATTAAAATACCCCCACCTTTAGGGATATGGTACGTAAAAATATATCCTTAATTTTCAAATGCAATAAAAATATCCCGACCATTGAGTGTAATGGTAATATATTATTCCAAGTTTTCTCACGGGTCAAAAATGCTGACAAGGTAGGCTACGTGAATTTTTTTTCGACAAGAGTTTCTTGAACGGTTTCCTTATGAAAAAAATATAAAGAGTTGGACCGGGTTCATACCCAACGCCTTTTCCTCCCTCCTATCTTCTTTCGCGGTCGCCTTTTGAACTATCTTTCAGGTTTTCTAGACAGCTCATGGTTCCTCTTCAATGACAGTCTTCCTCACTCGTGGTCGCCTATCTTGAGTTGTCTCTCTCACATCTTCTTCGTCTTTGATTCATTCATGGACTTGGCTGAGTAAGTTTTGTTTTTCCCCTCTTCGTTGTTACTGTTGTTTTCGGTTTAGTTTTGTTGTTGGTTTGGTGATAGGAATAGTCGTGTGTGTTAATTTGAGGCACTTTTGACCGGATTAGTTGTTTGGTTGAATCAATTTCTTTTTTCGGGTTTAATTTTGTTGTCTGTTTATTTTTTCCCTAAAGAAACTATTCAAGAAAACCCATTTTTGGTGCTAATTAATTTGTAAAAAGGCTTCCACGCATGCTGCATTGTCAAACAAAAATCCACATAGCGTCCGTCCCCGTCCCCGGCTCCGGCCATTGAGGTCGTCCCCATCTCTGGCTTCTCACTGAGGTTGTGACCGACCTCATTCTCCCCGCAATCTCCCATTCCCATGGGGCTTCTCCTGTTTTGGGGTGGGGGACCTCGAATATGTTGAACCATTTGGTTTCAAATCTCCTTCGATTGTTATCATCGGGGTTTGGCTTTCGGGCCCTCTCTCTCGGGCTTGGGGTTCCCTCCTCAGCCGGGTCACCCTCCTCTCCCTTCCTGGCCTGCGGCCTGCCGTGGTCGGTTTGTCACCTTGCTCGATTTAAACCTTCTGGCCCTCGTCTTCGCTGTCCTCTCCGGCTGGCGTTGATGTTGGATCGAGTACTGTCTAATCCGGTGCTTCTCGGTTGCGACTGCTGCCCTTGGGTGTCGCCGTCTGCCGAGGCGCCTGCTCCTCTGCCTTGTACCGGTTGTCTCCAGCGTCGCTCCTTCCTTGCACCCGTGTTCTCTTTGTTTGGCAAGGGTTGCTGGTGCTTGGATCTATGGGCCCGTTATTTTGTGCTTTGGGCCCAAGGCTAGCCCGAAATAATTATTTAATAAAATTAAATATAAAAATAAAATACAATTCAATTTTTTAATACTCTACATTATATATATTTATATAAAGTATTTGTGAAAATCCCGTTTGGGGTTATGGTGCGTTTCGGTTCGGGCGTTGTGTGCTTCTATGGGTGGTGTGACTGGATTTCTTTTCCATTTGATGGGGTTCTGGCAGTCGGAGTCGGGATATGTTGGGGTTGTGGTAGTGTGTATCGAGGCATCTTTTTTCTCCTTTCTCCGGAAAAATGTTTCCTTGAAGGTTCGTCCTTCACTGCGCACATATGACTCCTAATGTGCCGCTAGCTTACGGTGCTGCTTCAGAGTAGTGTTTGGCTTCGTCCTTCGTCTACGTCCTCATCTTGTTCGGTTTAGTTTTGTTTAGTTTCGCTATTGTAGAGCTCTTGCCTGTATCCTGCACCAACTTTGTATTTTTTATGTTTCTTTAGACGATTACCTATCTGCCGATTTATCGGCCTTCAAGGTTCAGGTATCCGACCTCGAATTTTTTCATAATTAAAAAAAAAGTCCGACTTCTCGGTTTCAAATTAAACCTTTTTTTATCCCTCGGTTTGAGAACCTACATCAGAAATATGTCAGAAATGTATTTTGTGATATTGAGTACCTGATTAAGGAGTACTCCGTACGAGAAAGCAAACGAAATTGTTTAAAAATAAAAAAAATCTTATCTGTATACAACTTACAGTATGAAATTGGAGCAAATAATCCCAATCTACTGAAAATAATATAAACTTTCAAGATTTCATAAAACATTGCATGGATATCCAAAGTAATAATAATATTGCATGGGGCGAGTTTCTATTTTGTCAAAACACAAAACAAATATGGTACCATTTATGATTTAGGTGTAACGGATATTCAAACAAACAAAATTGAAATACAAAATTTATCGTACGTGGCTCACTACGTTGGAAATAGGGCGTGGATATCCATTATCCAATTCATCCGCTTTATCCACACTATTTTTACAGGCGAAAACCCGTAAAAAGCGGGTGGCGGATGATGAATGAAGTAGGTGACAAGACGGGTGGATGATGATTTTTCAGCCAAAACCCGCTTCCATAACTCGTTCCATTAACCCGCCCTAGTAATCACCGGCTAATAATTAGTATCCAATAACTCAATTAAACATACGATTTCACCCTTTTATCCCTGATAAAATTCCTAAATTTCTTTCTTTTGTCCCTCACATTTATTTTATATTTTTAAAGTGTTTCATATTTGAATTAATATTGCTAATAGAGTATCTAATTAATTTGAAAATTAGATTCACTAGAGAATTCGAAAATGCTTCAATATTGTGATCTTATTGAAGATACTCTCATTTTTTTTATTTCCAAGTTATGTATATATTTTTGAGATATTGTTGAATTAGAACTCGAAATGTATTTATTTGACAAGTTGTGTAATTTTAACGTATTGTCGAACTCGAACTAGATAGACTAGTATGTACGTGTTCTAACACAAATATTTCATTTCATATATATTTGCACCTCCTTACCTGCATGGGTTGGATGCAGGGGATGGAGCGAAGCAGGTGAAAGTTTATATCTGCGGGGTGGGCGTGGGAATGATGATTTTCATCCTAACCCACCCAATTTCCACCCACCAAATTGGCTACATCATATATGACAAATTTCATTAAGATGTTTGAAAAACCAAACGGGAGAATTACAAGATGTAAGTGTCACCCACAGTGACTGATAAATGATAAACCTTTGAAAATGAAAACATAGAATATCGTTATTGAACCACCGCTAATTAACCCATTGAACCCTAGTCGTGCTAGTTAGGACTTCACCCCCAAACCCCTTGGAGCTCTGCTAGTCGGAGGGGCCTCGCCCAAACCCCCGGTGATCTTGTCTAGTTAGCTCTTCCCTTTCACCCGGGTGGGCCTATCTGAGTTTGATTGTGTTTCTTCTGCAATACCCCCCCCCCCCCAAAGTCAGGTAGAACGCTTGAATTGAGTTGAATACTAGCACTATGCTTGTCCAGTGACCCATGACCCGACAGGTCCGCGTCAGACGGTTCAAGGTTCGTGGCGGGTTATAGGTTCGGGTTAGGGTTGGGGGGTTTTGTGAAAATGATCCGCCGGGTCAACAATTTTTTTTTTTAAAAGGCTGTTTTTGGGGTATAAATTATACAGTATATAATAATATTTCATATTATATAATTGATTTTTATAATTAATTAACATTGAATTTTTTTTATACAAATATATTAAGATTTTTTTAAGTTAACATTAGCCGCTAAATTATTATCAAATGTATAATTTTTCTACCTTTATACTCATATTTATATTTAATATCACAAACATTATACCATTTAACATTTTAATTACTTGTTTCTATTCATTCTTAAAATTTAAGATATTGATTTCTTTTAGTAAAGAAAGACAATATGTATGCAAAATTGTAAATTCTATGATATATTATGTACGTTGTGTGCTAATTTTAAAATGGTTAATTTAAATAGATGTGTAGTTGTCCTTGTTGTTAATCTAAATATTTTTTTAATTGTTGATGAGATATTTAGTTAATAAATTTATTGGGCAAAAAACATCTTTTATAAATTAATTCTTACAATTTAAGATATTTTTAATAAAATAAATTATCAATGTTTATGCAAATTTATATGAAATATTATAATTTATAATATTATTTTTAATTAAAATGATTATTCTAAATAAATATATTTTAATTGTTTTTAATCTTAAATATTTTCTAATTGTTATATATATATATATATATATATATATATATATATATATATATATATTATCATCTAGTCTTATTAGGATAGATTCTAAACTTATTACTATTTAAAAAATGAACAATATCCTGAATTATGACCAAAAATATTAAAAATTAATAAAAATATATTATTATTATTATTATTATTATTATTATTATTTATGTGGTAAATTATTTTGTAACAAATTAAGGTGGTTTGACTTAAATTGGGTATTAAATGGGCAAAAATGTCTCTTTTATATAGATTAATTAATAAGCAAGGAGATCAATCGAGATGGAATTAACAAATGTAAAAAAAGTATTGATTATACCAGAAAGTAGGTTTCCCCGTGGAGTAAACCGTAGAAGCAAAATCCAAAGTCGTCGACGGGAACCGGAGCTCCGGTTAAGTGAACCAAAATCACGTCTTCTCCAAACACGGCCTTAACATCAAACGAACCGGCGGGAACTTGTGTTGCCACTCCATTCACAAGCACTGAGATCATTCCTCCATCACCTGATACTACCTCCGTTCCAAAATACATGGGTTTTTCTTTTTTGACACGTTTTTTAAGGAGCGGAAAACTCTATGAAATATTATTTTTTTAATCAAATTTTTTATATCATTTGATACTTATTAGTAATAAGTATCAAATGATATAAAAAATTTGATTAAAACAATAATATTTCATAGAGTTTTCCGCTCCTTAAAAAGCGTGCCGAAAACTAAAAACCCATGTATTTTGGAACGGAGGGAGTATTATTTTAATTAACATTAACCCATATTAATCCTACACGTACTGTGTACTGCATGTCTTTTTTACGTCGTACTCCACTTAATTTGCATAAATCACATTAATAAATTTAAAATTTATACTGTTGAAATTGATGCAAAAACAAAAACTGAAACCGCAGCTCCCAAATCACCTTTTTGACTTACACTACCTATTTTTGGTCCTCTATTTGGGAAGTGTCTCCAACCCTTGTAAAATTAAGGTTTTGTCTATCTAAACTTTTCTGGACAAAATTATCCCTCGGTCAATGGCGTTTTCAGCACCAAAAATAAAACATTGTTCCCGTCATCTTGATCTTTGCTCTGTCACGACGCTCTCTCCCTTTCCTTTCGAAATTCGTTCCCGCCCTCTCCCTCCGTCAATGGCGAACAGCTGCCGACGCTCCACGAGATCCTCGGATCTGGCGGCAGAGAGTCCGGAGGCGACCGGATCTGGACGGTTATTGCCGGAGTGGAGCACGGAGGAGGACACGGGATCTGGACGGAGGGGTGCAACTGCCGCCATGGCCGAGCAGATCGGGAATTGGATTCAGATCTGCATCCTCCGTTCTCCTCTTTCGACCGCTATTTCTTTCTACTGGAGATTCGGCGGAGGCGGAGGCGGAGGTCCTCTTCCCGTCATCTTCATCTTTGCTTAAAGTAGATCTGATTCGCGCTCCGAGCCCGGTGGTGAATCGGACTCTGTGGAGTGGTGAAGCTGTCGAGTGCTGAAAGAGGGGCTGAGATGGATCTGTTCCGGCTCCGATGGCTTCGATGCTCTTTTGCTCTCTTTGTTCTTCTTGCGCCCCCTCTCAGATCTTGATCTTTCTTCTCTGCCTCTTTTTCATTCCATTCGGTAATTCATTTTCTCGACTTTTGATTCTATTCTCTATTAACAGATTTCATTTTTTTTTGTTCGGTTTTGATTGAGGTTTTTTTTATCGTCGATATATGTTAGAAGATCTGATTTGTCTAGAAAATGCATCCGATTTCTGGATTGAATTGCTCAATCCGTGTCCACGGAATTCGAGTTCGGATTCGAAATGGCGTGTTTTTGTAGCTGGAAGTTCCGATTTTGGTTTTTTGATTTGGAGAATTTGAATCGGTGTCGATGATGCTGATTATTGGAGGATTGTGATTTTTGCAGATCATCAATGGAGCCGGGGAAGCTTTTCGTGGGTGGAATTTCAAGGGACACCAACGAAGACAGGCTGAGGGAGTATTGGCCGGTTTCCGCATATCTTCCATGGTTTGTTTCAGCAAGATCCAGGGGAGAAAGGAGCAAGATCCAGGGGGAGAAAGGATCTTGTTTCAACAAGATTTGGCCACGTACAGCATCTAGAAGAAGAACAAAGCAGGCGAGACCAACAATTACTTGGACGACATCTATATCCTCTTCACCTACTTCACTAAGTCCGAATCCATGGCTGCTCTTGATGCCACGCTTAAGACAGACGACGATGTCATCAGGTCGTCTAGCTTCAAGATTCGGAAGAGGAAGTACAACTAGCTTGTTTCGGATCTTCAATGAGGTAATCCTTTTCTTTTTGGTCTTTTTGAAATCTAAGGAGGCACCAGTGGAGGAAAATTTTAACTCTGTGCTTCAATTATCTCACCATTTGCTGTCTATTGTTTGAATGATCACCTTGTGTTAACTTAGACTGATCCTTTTGAGAAACTCACAAATGAAACTAGTTGATGATTGAAAATTGATGAATACAACTTGTTTGTTCAGTTCCTTTTGTTAATTGCAATGCTGTCGGATCCTTCTGCAGCTCTTTCAGTGAGTAGATTCAAGCATTTTACTCATTTTGGCTAACCAAGTGTGTAGTTGATTCATCTTGACTGGTTTCCTATTTCGTAATTTCAAACAGGTGGTTTTCAACAAAGATGGAGTTTTGGAGCAGATTTCCAATGGCAAAGTGTACATTGATATGTCAACTGTGGATGCTGAAACGTCAATCAAGATCAGTGAGGTTTGAATGGCCAGACAACTTATTTATGCTTTTGTTTTATTGACATGCTACATATGTGAATTCGTCATCTGATTTTATTAATATATTTGGAAATATCATGCATATGGCATGTTTCTTGTGATTGCTAGTGTAATTCCTGTATGTTAACTCAAGGTTACAGTGATGAGAAGTAGAGCTGGGCAAACGCGGGCGCGGGCTGGACTTGAGACGGGCTTTGGCAAAAAATTTGTCCCGTTATTGCGGTTGCGGGCCGGGCTAAGCTCGCTTAACGGGTTGAAAATCTTATCCGATCCCGTCCACTATTGCGATTGCGGACGGCCCGCGGTTACCCGCTTAATTTCCCCCCTTGTACTCATTAAAACAAAAATGCAACAGTAGGTACGTAACTAATATTGATTGCACTTGCTAATTAATATATATAGTATACTACCGTAACTAATAGTACTACCGTAGACTGTAGTCCAGTAGTACACAACACAAAAAATAGACGGTAGGTAGTATAGATATTTTATTTTATTTTTTAAAATTAATAATATATATAATATTAATAATATATATATATATTAAAAAAATAGCGGGTACTCGTTACGGGCCGTTGGTTTACCCAATCCCGTACCCGCTGCGGGCGCGGGCCAGACTTAGCGGCCCGCGTGGGCTTTTTCCTCTACCCAAGCCTGTCCAATTTTGCGGGCGGGCGGGACGGGCCGGGCGGGTCGTCCTGCGTTTTCCCAAGTCTAATGAGAAGATAGGCATTTTGCAAATGAAGTGATAGAATAAGATTTCTTTCGTCTATTGAAAGTGTGAACAAATGTACGAGACTATTGTATTTGACATTTAGATATATTTGGGATCTTAATGGGAAAATTTAGCCTAGCAAATTTTGTATTCTCTTCCCCCTCACTTTGGGAAAGAATATTTTAACGTATGAGACTCTTAGTTTGGTCATTCTTTTTGCTGAAATTATTGTTGCTGAACTTGCTTTAAAACTAAAATTTGCTGAAATTGTTGTTGTTGAACTTGCTTTAAATCTTCTTTAAAAGCCTCTTAGCTCAATGGTAGAGCGATGTGCTATGCGCAAATACGTGGGTTCGAATCCCACATAGGCTAAATTTTATATCTCGTAACACGGTTTCAGCAACAATTTCAGCATCAACAACGTTGCTGAAATCGGGGTTTCAGCATCAACAACGTTGCTGAAACCGTGGTTTCAGCATCAATAACGTTGCTGAAACCGGGGTTTCAACATCAACAACAGTGCTGAAATCGGGGTTTCAGCAACGCGGAAAAAAAAAACATTTTCAGCAACGCGAAAAAAAAAAACTGTTGAAACATGAGAGGGGTTTCGGCATCAACAACAGTGCTGAAATCGGGGTTTCAGCAACATGAAAAAAAAACAGTAACGCGAAAAGAAAAAAAAAATCTGCTGAAACAGAGGGTGGCACATAAGTTTAAGCAACTCTGAAAACGCGAAAAAAAAACGAAAAAAAAGCGAAAAAAAACTACTGAAACAGAGGGTGAGACAGTGGTTTCAACATTTTCGACAGTTTCGCGGAAAAAAAAAAACTCAAAAAAAAACTGGGGCACAATTTCAGCAAATTTGTTTCAGCAGTGTCAGAAAATTGGTGGACATTTTGCTAATATGGAGAGAGTGGGGACAATTTCCTAATATGGCCAAAAAATATGGCCTGTATAGTAACTGCCCCTTATTAATCCTAGGGGTGTGCATGAGACGGGACGGGATTGGGATAATCCTGCGTCCCATCCCGCGTATTTTTTGCAGGACGGGATCGGGACGAAATTGAATTATTTTTCTTCAAATCCCGCCGAATCTTATCACTCACGGGACGGGATTTGTCCCTCGTAAAAAATGAATAAAACACAATCTAAAAATAACAATTAGAAAGGTATAAATTAAATTCATGCATAATAACTTAATAAATAATAATCCCATTTTACATATATAAAAACATCAATAGGTAGTAGAACACTTGATAATCCCATTAGATATATAAAAACATCAGTAGGTAGTAGAACAAATTATTTTTTTGATTCAACGTAGCTAGGTACTAGAACAAATTAAATTAAAAGAATGATAATACAGTAGGAACTAGCTAGCAATAGTAGCAACAATATTTCATTTCTTATATATTTTCTGTGTTTTTATTATTATTTTAAAATTTTAATTTAAATAAATGTTAAGGTGTAATATAAATATATTCTTATTAATTTTTATTAAATACATAAATATATAAAATTATATACGTGCAGAATGGGACGGGATTTGCGGGATTCCAACTCTTCGTCCCGCGTAATTTTTGCGGGACGTGATCGGAATTGAATTTTTTTTCCCTAAATCCCACCGGGATCGAAATTTGCAGGATTTGTGTTCACCCTGGATAATTAATCATGCTGTCACCAAATTGAATGCTTGGTCAAGTTAACCCCAGTCCAAATCACCTAACATCACACCCTAGTACCCTACCCTAATCCCTACAACACTACGGAGTAAATTATTTTTATATTTATTTAATTTAAAAAATATTATAAAAATTATATTTATATTACTAATATATTTTTTTTTATATTTATAAAATTTTATTTTTTAAAAATAAAAATGTTTTAGAATTTTTTAAAATTAAAAAGTTAACATTTTATAAAATATAATTATTAAAAATTTTAAAACATGATTTTTTTAAAATTAAATTTTTATTAATATATAAAATTAGGAATATAAATTTTATAATTTTTTTAGATTAAATGAATATAAAAATAATTTAGTGTTTTAGGGAGTAGAGTAAGAAAGTGTTGCAAAGGATTTGGGGTGTGGATTAATTCAAGCAATTTGGTGCCATCAAAGGAATTAAAATCCACACTTAAGGCCTTGTTTGGTTAGTTAGTTAAAAACACAGAAAATATAATAAATTTATGTGTTTTGATAATTGACAAAAAGATACAAGAATTTCACTTCCCATGAATTTCAATATATTCCATCAAAATGGAAGAAATTCACTTACCTAGAAGAGATTAGCTAGGGAAATTCAATTTCCATCATTTTTTCATGTAATTTTCTTTATTTTCCTATTTATATTTTTAAACATTAAAATTCAACAAAAAAACTTTTTTCAGTTCACTTGAAGTACACATCATGGGAATTCAATTCATGGGAAGTAACTTTCCGAAAATTATACTTCCCATAATCAACCAAACGAACCCTAAATCTTTTGGTTAAATTGATGAATATCAAATTAATTTAATTAATATGTTTGCACTAAAAAAAGTTAATTTAATATATATGTACGTGATCAGCGCACTAATTAAATTCCCTATCAAACATATGAACGACTTTAAAAAAAATATTAAATATTTTAATTTTGACAAATCTTTCTTAATCATGCTTGAGCTTCAAAAAACAGATTAATTTAATCATAGCTAGCTAGACATATATATTGAGTCACCAATTCACCATAAAATATTACAGACGACTGATAATTAATGAAAATATTCTATAAAATATTCTGTTTTGACCTATTATACAATTTTATTGTTCTCACCGTATGTCAGTTTTAACATGTTAAATTTCCTATAAATACTAATACAATATAGAACTTTCACATCTCATTTCCCGTCGCTCGATTCGATCTTTAGTACATTAAGCAACATAATATTTATTTTTTATTATAGTTTTAATGAGTCTATAATAAAAAGAATAATATCATATTCTAAAATTATATTTATGCAATGATAATTTGAAAGTACATAATATTATCTACCATGGGAAGATGCTCTTAAAATTAACAAGCTGGAACTAGCAGTCCCGCCGCGCCAGGGAGATTTTACTCATATTCAATTCACATATATACTCTAACAAGAAGGATTATCAAAAGTAAAATAGATCGATATATATATTTGCATGCATGAAAAGAATAATAATTAAATTGGTAAATATAAAAAGAAACTAACCGGAAGGTGGCTGTGGATATCGATTATGAAAGGCGAAGATAGGGTTATGCTCATCTGCAAGAGGGATGGGGGGATTCCAGAAAACATCACCACCGCCACCGCCACCGCCGGCTGCAGGAGAAGCGTACACACCCACACATGATGAAGAAGACGGTGCCAGCTGGCAACCCCCGCCTCCACCCCCCAAACTGATTATATTATTATTATTATTATTTAATAGCCCTAGGTTTGCATATGGCGGTGTACAGCTAGAGGTATACTGTAGGCCGCCGCCGCCGCTGCTGCCAGGGGAGGTGGGAGGCGGGTGTAGGGAATTGGAGGAGGCCTGGAGCTCGCGCTGGCGGCGGCGGGAGCGGGAGCGGCGGTTCTGGAACCAGTAGAAGACGTTGGCGTCGCCGACTGGGCCCAACTTCTCGAGGAGGCGGCGGATGCGGATGGCGTCGTCTTTTGAGGGGTTGACGGTGCCGCTGTTGAAGATGGACTCTAGGATCAGGATCTGCTCCGGCTTCGGCGTCCACCGTGACCGTGCTGGCTCAGCGGATCCGGAGGCCGGTTGCGTGGAGGAGGAGGAGGAGGATGGGGATTTGGTGGTGTTGGTGGTAGTGGTAGGGTGTTGATGGGATTGATCTTCCATGGGCGAGGGTTTAAGGAGAGGGTTTTAAGTGGATGTGAAGAGATAAAAGGGAATTACAAAGGCACATCAAATACATTGAAGTAATTAAGAGATGAGAGAGACATGGATTCGGATGGGTCTATAGATAACCCGGTATCTAGATCTGTCAATTAATTGGGTCGAGTTCGATTATCAGTTATTCGGGTCCCAGATAAATCGGATTTTGGATTAATCAGGATTTCGATCATGGGTTTGTCACGGTTTCGGGTCGATCCAATGGGTTAAAAAACTCAAAATTTTTAAATACTTCTTAAGAATATTAAAATATTATCAAAATTAAATTGTAATAAAAATATGGCAAATTAAATAATAATATTACATTTAAATTTATAAATATAATAATTAATAATAATATATAAATACTTTAAGCATGCAAAATCATATTTATACAAATAAGTGTTCTAAACATGCCATAATATATTATAAAAATATATACATTATTTAACTTATGAGTGACCTTAACGAACACAATTTCATTACGAATCCGTGTGGGGTCTATGTGTTGTACATGGCGCTGAGTCACCTGGTCGATTTTGACCCAACAAATCATCGGGTATTGGGATCATATTGGTTCGGGTCGATTTCAGCTCCTAGGTCATATACTCTAATCGACAACGTTTTCAGGCAACAAATTTTTTTGTGGCGGCCTAAGCATGCATTATCGGGCGACGGGTCCATCGATTGAATACGCTGGTGAGGACTTCGATGGGCTTCAGGCAACGCCAGTTCGTCGCTTAAAGTGTCTAGCGACGAAAACCCCATTTCAAGCGACGAAATAAGTCTATCGTCTGAATGGTTAACTGACGTAGTGTATGTATACAAGCAAGTGAATCACTCATTTATGAAGAATGTTGAATAACAAGATATACAAGTCATACAATTACAATCCAAATGAGAACATGACTAAAATAAACTTCAAGAAAAAGAGGAAACGTCCTTCAAGATATGCATGTGTTATATATTGTTAAATTTTAAATAGGATAATAAAGCATTAAGAATTTCTATGAAGGCTAGAAAACGAGCACTTATTTATCATACTCGATACTAAGTCAATTTTTATTCTCATATATATCCATTGAGTTACCAAAGGCTATGTACACAAAACGACCGTTGGATCGAGTAGTGCTAGAACTAATTCAAACCACTTCTAGTCTTTGATAAAGATAAAGATTTGTGTTGTCGTAGAAATAAACTTAAACAAAGATATCTCTTCAACACTTTCCAATTGAAGAATATATGCTCCACACTTTGTGGAAACCTCTTTTGACATATCAAAAGATCCATTCAATCATGTTTTCTTCCGAGACAACCTCTTATCACAAGTGCTCAAGATCTCATGTACATCATTGACAAAGGAAACGAGAGAGGCTTCTTTGCTAGAGTCCTCTTCCCACTTAAGTATACCAACCACATATGCTCCAAATCAGAAAAAGTATCTACTTGAACTCCTATCAAACCTTCCTTGATTTCTTTTGCAATAGGATTCTCATCTTTGCACTTGAGATTCATCTAGCCACTTTTCCTTCACATCCATGGCGCTTGTTTTTTCTTTCCCTTTTTTTTTTTTATGTTTCTACCTATGCTTCTGTTTCGTTGCTAATGTAATGAAGACACTATCATCAACTCATGCTTTGATGGTCCGCATAAGCGACATCTCTATGCATATTCTTCCAAGAGCTTTTTAAATTCTCCACTAGCTATCCTGAACCAACTCTTTTGGATCAAATATTATCATTTTCAACTCGACATACCCACAATCTCAATCACACCAAGATCTAAACTCAAAACTATGATACCAATTCTTGGGCACGGAAGTGTGTTCGGGATAACCTAGGAGACAATATGGCAGGAGTCCTTGAATAGGTAAATAAAGAGCGGTCATTCTGGAGTTCGAACCGGGGACCTATGTATACTACCCACAAGTCCTTTCCAGTGAGCCATTCCAGAATGGTTATATGGTAGGAGTCCGACTACACTATAAAGTAACACCAACACAACACTGCACAAATTTGGAACCAAACCAAAAGCAAACCAAGTGTGTAAACAACAAAAACAAGTAGAAACAAAAGCATTAAAGTTACTAATCATGCACCAACCTACACAAGTGTCGAACATAAAAGTCTCTCTCACTGGAGACAATAATGGAGATATTAACTCCTACTCTAAATACACCAATTCTTCTCCAACGTACACTATCGATCAAATGGGATTATGGTTCCAAAGAGAAAATATGCATACCAACAAATACTCATATTTGCTTTGTAAACAGTCAAGTGCGTTGTACTTGGGCTAGACCCAAAGGGCTTAAAAGCCCATATACATGTGTATTTTGTAACCTATATATAGCTAGTGCAATAATATATAAGTATTATTTGTTACCAGTGCTCTTGCGCATTTTGTTAATTAATTTTATTTTAATATATCTTACTCATACTTATATATCCATTATTTTTTCACTTATTTATCCAATAAAGTATACATAATAAAAGAAAAGATCTTTTTTATTATTTGAAAATATAAAAGTTTATAACCCATTTAATTGATTTTATCTCATATAAAAGAAAAAGTTTATCTCTTATGAGTATTAGATTGTACTAGTGTAGTGCCCGTGCCAAGGCACGGGATTTTGATCCATTTCAATTTGAAAATCACTCTATATATCTATTTAATACTATATTAATATATACTTAATTGTTTACAACAAAATATGTATAAAATATTTTTTTAATTTATAAATTAGTTGCAAAGTGATACCATATAAATCTGAAAATAATTTAGTAAGGTAAAGTATAGTAGTAATAAAACTCAAATACACCACTTAATATAATTTGAAATACATTTATAGTTATTGTCATTAGGATAAAACTAAAAAAGAAAATATAAGTTGTCATATAATTGAAAAACAGAAAAGTTACTTACATCAAAATAAAAACGATAGTAATATAGAACGAAATTAAAAGAACATAAATTAAAAACTAACGCTGCACTCCTTGTCTCCACAACAACATCAATTCTTCAATCAACGACCGTAAGAAAATATCAATCAACTTCTTCAGATTATTTGGGCCATGTACAATCGTTGATAAGAACATGTATGAGGTTTTCAAGCACATTGATGGTGGAAGATTATAAGGGGTTATGATTATTAAAACTGAAAAGTTACTTGCATCAAAATAAAAACGACAACAGTATATAGAACAAAATTAAAAAAAACATAAATTAAAAACTAACGCTCAAAATAAAAATGTTGATATATAATGCATAATAATGAAATCAAATTAAAATAACATGCAAAACTAACATGTTTGAATTGATTAGAGATATTCGATGAATAAATCTTTTCAATTTGTGAAGGTTATCTACAATTAGAATAAAAGAACATAAATTAAAAACTTTTATCCAGATTTCCTTCCTCAATCCAAAGACAAACTACCAAATCTTTTCAATTTGTGAAGGTTATCTACAATTAGAATAAAAGAACATAAATTAAAAACTTTAATCCAGACTTCCTTTCTCAATCCAAAGACAAACTACCAAAAAAAGGACGACTAAGGAAAAAAGTCTAAACTAATATATTTAAAATAGGAAAGAAATATATTTAAAATCGGAAACAGATATTTTAAAATTTTAACAATAATATTAACCAATAAAAAAATATCATTTGAATAAAAAATTCAACTTTAATTGTGGACGTGACACGTCAGCAAAATGCTAGCAGAATTAGTAATATTAATAGATAGATAGATTAGATTGAATAATAAAAATTATTTTAAAAAATATTAAATGATTACATTAGTTATATTGGACCAGATTCATAACATCACATATGAATTAAACACAAAATAGATCTATTTACAAATTAAATCTTCAATTCAATCTATCTATATCTTCTATATCTATATATTACTTAAAATCAAAGCCTTGGTGCTACGTGTCGCATCCTCGCGAGCTAATATTTTTGGCGACATCTATTTTATTTATATATATTTATATATATATTTATACCTTCCTTTCCATAATTTTATATCGTATCTTTTATAGTATATATGTCTTCATTCAACATCTATTATATATTTTTTTATTTTTTTATTTCAAAATAACTTTTTTTTTCCCCAATATTTATTTGATACATTCATGTAACCTATTTTTTATATTACCCCGACACTCAATAATCCGAACAAATTATATCGATGCAAATGAAACAAAGGAATACGGATAACTTTTAATACATTTACCCAATACTACGTAATATCCATAAATATATTAGAAAGATTATGTAACTACTAATTATAGATGTTTATATATCCACTTTCCTTTCATTGTAATATATAGATTTGGATATATTGGACAAAGGTAAGTTCGGATGGATAGATTGGCTATATTGTACACAATGATCATCCACTTTCTTTTCATTGACTATCCACTTTCCTTTTATTTTAATATATTTGATATATTGGATTGATATCTTTGGAGTTAAACTTGGAAACAATCTTCTCCCAAACACCATTTGTCAGAACAATACATCATGCTCGATGTGATTTCTGCCTCCTCTATCATCAAAGTGCGGATTAATTCGAATGTATTCAAGGACATCTTTAATTATCCCCCACACGAAATTTTCACTAGAATCGGTTCTCATCGATGAGAATATATATATTTTACAATCTCTCCCCATCTTCATTCATTTACATTTCTTCGAATTATTTTCATTTATCTCTAACAATTTTTTTTTAAAGGGAACTCGATATGAAGCCATTGTTCAAGGAAACTTGCGTTGGAGGTTTGCCGGTCGATTACGCGAGGTTTCTACCATTATCATCTCAAACTTTGGACTTGTGGATCATACGAGATCATTTAAGCTTAGCAAGCATGAAAATAATTTTTTTTCCCGAGAAATCACAATTTGTCAAAGCGTGTGATGCAAGTTCTGTTTTTATTTTTCTCTCCATTTTAGATACGCATCTGTTGCAAGTTCTGTTTTTTATATCCACCAACTGCACTTTCTGTTTTGCCTTATAATCAGAGTATTGTTTCTGACAGAAAGTAGAGGTCTTATTTGAGGAATGCTATTTTACACAAGAATTCATTTATAATTGACTGCTAAATTAATGTTAATTTTCCGGTTGGATAGTTAGATGAATGGCAACAATAAAATTGATTGTTGAGGAAGTGGTGTTTCATATACAATTCCTGAAGCCTAACGTAAGAAACGAATGAATGCAGAGCAACCGCCTAATTAGAAGTAGTTCAACTGTTTGGAGCTACTGAGTAATTAAAAAAATATTTACGTAGAGCTCACACAATATATGTCAAAAAAATAGTCATTTATTGATGTGAAAGCCATCGTACTGAACCCACCACCGTCAGCACTCTTTCTAAACGGATTCCAGTTTCAACTCAAAATGGCATCGTATATCCGATTTTGTATACAATCTTCTCTTCCTGTGCACCATCTATCTATTTCCTCTGTTGTACAAATAGATTTCCTCCATGAATTAGACTCAACTTCCAATTCCAGTCAGAAATCACCAATTCCATCATAATTTCCCTTATTCACTTCTTTGAGTCGATGGATTGTGCATCAGATTCACTTTCTGTCTATACTAGACCTTGCGTCTGATTTATACACTCGACACTCGGTGACCAATTGTCTTTCTCACTCGGTTGGATAACAACACACGTGTATATGCTCACTTTTTTTTTCCATAATATTGTGTCTTACTGTGCGATTTCTGATCCCTTAGTGCTGTTGCAGTGTTTCTTGACAAATTCCGAGGTTCAAATGTTGAAATGAACACCTTCACCAAACCTTGCCTACCAGGTGTTTGTGAATATGCCTGGTCACTTGATGAAACTGTATGCTCACTCGGTTGGATAAGAAGACATGTGTATCTACATAGATTTAGTGGTCACCTACCCATGTTACACTTTTAATATTTGACCGTCTATATATGCATGTATCTGGTCAAAGGATTTGGACTGGGGTCCTGCTAATGAGTTCAAAATGAGAAATGGATGTTGCATGCCATGTTTAAATTCTTCATGCAAATGATATTTTTAAAAGAAGCAACAGGTAGTTTTGGTGGATTGAAATTATGTCATCGGTATTAGTTAATGATTTTGTTTTGTTATTGGCGTCTTTTTTATTGGTGGGGTTAATGACGTCTCTTTTTTTTTTTTTTTTTACGCTCGATAAAGATTAGGTCGGGTCAGCCGCAGCAGAGGTCCTTCCTAGCGCATTCTTCCGGACGAGAACATGCAGTTCTGGATTATCCTCACAGCTGACGTTGGCAGGGGATGCATGGGCACTACGAGCAAGGTAGTCGGCCACCACATTAGATTCCCTGAAAATATGACGAATAACAACATAAGAAAATGACGAAATATCTGACAAAATATCCGCTTGTAGCATCTCAATTGTCCAGGGGCAATTCCAATCCCCCAGAAGAGCCTTTATTACTAGTAAGTTGTCCCCTTCGATCAAAAGGTTTGAAATTTGTAACGACTTAGCACGCAGAATACCCATTTTGAGGCCAAGGTTTTCGGCATAAACCACTGAGATGTTTGTACAAATGGACCGGCCAAGCGCGACAACCTCACCAACCGAGTCACGGATGACGTACCTGAATGATGCTCAACCACCTGGGATAACTGACCCATCAAAATTAAGCTTATAGCAATTAGCAGGTGGTTTATCCCACTTCCCAGAGCGACAGAGAGACCTGATCGGAATAACACCAACCCTGTGGTCTGAGTGGGATGTGCTGCCAGTAGCATGATCAGAGGGAATCGTACAAGAAGGATCGTCCTCCAGAACCTTAGATTGTTTCCAACAATGGGTACTGGTACTGTGGAACAGAAGGATTTCGTTAATAGTTACCTTGTTCGTGTGGTTGAAAACGATTTGGTTCCTAAAGAACCACAATGCCCACCAAGCTGAGGCTAAATCAGCAAACTTAGTGATGCCGATAGCACGTTTGATCTCATTCAGAGGAAGCACCGAGTCCGTACCTAAGTTTACAGCTATATTCCTTGGAAGACGAATTCGTAAAGCTTGCAGAAGATCATTAGCCACGGGACAATGAAGAAAAAGGTGGTGTACTGATTCATTAGTGTTACCACAGTAAGCACAACCCGAAGGCACTGCCACATGCGACTTTTCCAGTCTTAATTTAGTCGGAAGACCATCACGAGAGATTTTCCATAGAAAGTGTCTAACTTTAGGGGGCACGTAGTGATTCCAAATCCAACCACAATCGAAATTTGTCATCCCAACATGTTCTGATAAAAAAGAGTTCGCAGAACCGGTTGAAAACCATCCATTTTTGCTTGAGCCCCAATACAGACGATCCGTTATCGGATTGTTAGGCAAAATTAACCCCATGATATGGTCAATATCTTCCCTTGGTAAAATATTTGTTAAAGAGGCATTTAGTAAAAGCCTATTCCACTGACGTTCATTGTTGATGAAATGGGCAACCCTAATCCCCCTGAGAGAGTCAGGAATCGGACTAATTGTTTTGGAAACCAACGGTTTTGGGAAGGCCTAGTTGTGGCTCCAAAAATCTATAGTTTCGCCGTTTCCGACATTCCACTGAAGAGCAGTTAGGAACTGAGGTTTAATAGACATAAGCCGCAACCACTGCCAAGAGGATTGGCCCTTTTTACTGTAACTGAACAGATCGTGCCCTTTAAGATATTTATGTGATACTACACGGACCCAGATGTTGTCTGGTTTAGATATGATTTTCCATAGCAGCTTCATCTGAAGCGCTATGTTCATAGATTCCGCTTTATGGATTCCTAGTCCACCTTTCATTGTGTATGAACAAAATTTGTCCCAACTGATAAGAGGAGCTTTGGAGGTTTTATTCCAAAAGAATTGTCTATATACTTTGTCTAGCTCATTAAGAATAAGCGAAGGAAGCAAGAAAGCTTGCATAAGGAAAATCGGTTTGGCACTGAGATTGGCTTTGAGGAGTACCCGTCGCCCTTCAGCAGAAAGGTTTGAAGCTTTCCATTTGGTTAATTGACTTTTAGTCTTAAGTACCACGTCCACGAAAGTGTCCCTATTGGTTTTACCATTAACAACCGGGCAACCTAAATATTTGTCAAAATTATTTGCATGTGGAATACCAAGCACAGCAGTTGTAGCCGTAATGGCTGTAGGAGTCGTGTTAGGCGATGCTTGGAAGCTTGACTTGTGAAGATTGACCTGCTATCCTGAGATGAGACAGTATCTGTCTAAAATGGAAAGAACAGTGGTACATGCAGACTGTGATGCTTTACAGAAGATAAGGATATCATGTGCCAAAGCAAGGAACAAAATTTTGATACCAGGGCGGCCGAAGGTGATGCCCAAATCCTTGTTAACCAACCCTTGATGGTGCAAAGTGCTTGCTAACACCTCAGAAGCTAAAATGAAGAGAAAAGGGGACAGTGGGTCACCTTGTCTTAAACCTCTAGTCGGTTCAATTACTGTGGTCGGTTCGTCATTGACGAGGACCGAGTAGGAAACTGTTGAAACACATTCCTTTATTCGGTTGATAAAGAGGTCGTCAAACCCAAATTTTTATAGCACTTGGAACAGAAAAGGCCATTCGATCCGATCGTATTCCTTCTCCATATCTAACTTGAGAGAAACCATGCCGGTTTTGCCTTTCTTTAGCCGAAACGAGTGCAAAGCTTCATGAGCAATGAGAATATTATCCAGGATCGATCTCCCTTTAATAAAGGCTCCCTGTAAAGGATGTATTGATGTGCATGGTTTTAGTCATATTTTTCCATGTGTTTTAGTGTCAATTTGAGTAATTTTCATAGGATTTTGCATTGGGTTTATTGTCTTTTGCATAAGTTTTCATATTTCATGAGAAATAGATGTCTTCACTAGCTTTTGTGTATTTTACAGAATTTTAGAAGCTGATTTTGGAGAAATGTTCAACTATGAAAAGATGCGGAAAAGAATAAGGAGCGCATAGAAAAAAGAATGGAAGCAATCGGAGTTCAAACGAAGGAGATATGAGCATTTTTCCGAGCCGTACCGACCCTGTACCGACCCAACCTGGGTCGGTAACGAGGCTATTTCTGGACCAGCGAGACAAGACGAGCAACAGTGGTCATACCGACCCTAAGGGGGGTCGGTACCGAAGTCCTCCGCATCGGTATGGGCTCCAGCGGAGCTTATTTACCCGGATTTAATTATTTTTACCCTTTTCCTTAGATAGACTTTAGATAAAATTCATATATTTATTATTTCCTAATTTAGTTTATGGGATATTAAGTATAAATATGATTTTTAGGGTTTGGAGGATCTTCTTCTTCCTTCCACCACTTTTTCAGCACTTTGAGAATTTGGAACACACGTTTAGAGAGCGTTTGGGAGCGGATTTGAGAGCTTTTTGAAGCGATTTCTTCGGCGAAAGTTGGAGAACGTTTTGGGAGGCTTTTGTGACGCTTTTGTTGTCGTTATTCTCAGGTTTTTATGCAATTTAATTTTCTGATTTTTATTTATTTCATGAATTTTGCAACGTCTACCATGTTTATGCGTGAGTAGTCGCCTTTTCTAGGGTTGGGGTGATCCCAACGATAGTTATGCTTGCAATTTTGCTATGAATTGATGAATTGATTGGTTTTATCTATTTTATGTGCTTAAGTACTCAATGAAAATTGGAGAAATTCCTTTTTGCAATTAAATTGAAAGATTGATTTGTGAATTGGATAGTAATTAGGATTTTGAAACGAAAGTTTGATAACCTAATTAAGATTGTTAGTAAAGTTAATTAATTTGTGAAAATAAATTGATTGCTTTGCTAGGGTTGATGCAAGTTGACCTATTTAATAGATAAAAATATGATTTTTACTTGATTCATTGCAATGCTTGTGTGATTATCGTTGTGGTGATCCCTATGCCCTAGATCTTTCATAATATTGATTTTTTTCCTAAAAATTCCAGCAGCCCACAAACCCCAAAAATTCTATAATTTTCAATCTCTTCTTGCTATTTCTTGCTCTTTGGTAACTAGAATTGAGTCACTGACTTTCTCCCTGCGGACGAACTTGACCCTACTATACTATAGCGGGGTTTCGATCTTATAAATTTATTTGTTTGAAATAAACCCTTCATCATGTATCAGCTTGTCAAAGATTTTGGTTAGTCTTGCAGACATAACCTTTGCTATGATCTTATAAATTGTAGAACATAAACTGATAGGTCTGTAGTGGTTAACCGCAGTCGGATCATCAGATTTTGGTAGAAGAGTAATGAACGTATGGTTAATCTAACGCAGTAGCCTGTCACTGGTGAAGAAAGCTTTGACTTAATAACAAAAGGCTCGACCGTAGGCCATAACTTTTGGTAAAAACCAGCTGGAAATCCATCTGGGCCCGGAGCCTTGTCCGGGCTCATAGAAAAGACTGCTGCTTTTATTTCGTTGTTGGTGACAGGAGCTGAGAACATTGCATTATCTGCTTTTGACACTAAGGACGGGATGACCGCTAAATCTGCTGATATATCAGGACCATTGGTCGTGGAGGCCTTGAAGCGCAATTTGAAATCTCGAACAAATTCTTGTTGGATTGTATGGTAGTCAGCCGTAGTCTTCCCATTTGGAAGTAGAATAGACTTGATCATTTTTCTGCCTCGTTTGGCAGTTGCAATCTTGTGGAAATAACTGGTATTTGAGTCATTTAGTTTTGCATGCTTTACTTTCTCTTGCTGGCTCCAGTATCAACGGTGAAAGTCTAGCATTCGTTCTCTCTTATTAAGTAATTGTTTAAGAATTTGGATGTCTTTGTTATTGTACTTGCTGATAAGCGACGTCTGTAAATGTAGCAGCTTCTGGTCCGTGACTTGAATTTGGTTGTGAATGTTGCGGACAGTAGTCTTGTGCCAAGTTATAGAAAGTTTTTTAAGAACTTTTGCCTTTCGAACCAATTTGAACATGAAGGAACCTTTGGGTTCCGCGCGCCAGGCTTGTGAAACCAAGTTTCTATAATCAGCTCTAGAGGCCCAGGCCATCTCGAATTTGAACGGTCTGTTCTTTGGCTGAATGTTATGCTGAAAGTCGGTAGAGATCGGTGCATGATCAAATCTTATAAATGGATGAATCTGTGTACGAAGCGAGTCAAAAATTGTTAACATGTCCGTGTGGATTAGTAAACGATCAAACTTTTCGAGACATATAACAACATCGTTAGACTTTCGTTGCCAAGTGAACTGACCACCGTAAGATGGTACGTCGAGAAGGGAGAGGTTATTCTTTAAGTCATTTAAACGTGAGAAACATGCGGGCGAAGGATAGGCTCAACCAAGTTTGTCTGTCGCAGTAGCAATTTCATTTAAATCCCCCATAGTACAGAAGGGAATAACGAGTGTTTGTATGTAGAGAGAGATAGAATCCCAGAAAACTGTTTTCCTCCGATCGTCTGGTGGGGCATAGACCAAGAGGAAGGCAAAACACCGTTTTGTGACATAGTCCGAGTAATTGAAATGAATGAAACTGTGTTGAACCGAGATTAATTCGATAGAACCCTGGGAGGATGGGATATCTTTCCAAATCATCTCTTTATTTTTTTTTTTATAGAAAGCACTATTATTGTTTTGGATTATTGACTGTGTTTAATTGGTTTCTCTTTGGTGCTCTGCTCTACTCTCACTGAATAACAAGTACACTACAAGTGTTTTACATAATAATATTAATAATACTATCATGAATAACAAGTACATTACAAGTATTTTCTATCTACTATTATCGGGTACGTTATATATGTATAAATATGATTTTTTTCTAAAAAGCGCCATGGCACGGGCATGGGACTAGTTAACCATTATATAGCTACACATAATAATATAAGTATTAAGAGAGATTTTTATCTATATCTTAATTTGTTACAAGAATATATTCAAATGAACACACACACATTGATGATAAGATTTTAGTGCTCAAATGAGACAAATTAATTGGAGTTATCAATTAAGCTAGATACATAGGATGACACATGGATAAATAGACGAGGTTCTTGTATGATATGACTTAAATGTATTGGATCATTATTAATTGACGTGTTAAAATCCTGAGTCAAATTGTACCCGAAAATGAAACATAGGCGAATCGCACTAGAAGAGATCGACTGCAGGTCTCTTTTTTAGTATATTATATAGATTTGTTGAAGGTAAGGGAAATACTTGATCCAAAATGTATTCGACTAAGGCCTCGTTTGATTTAAATTTTGGAAATGCAAAGGGAAACAAAATGAACGGATTCCATTTGTAGTTTAAGATATACGTTGTTAAAAAACTTAATCATTTCCTTTTCTCTAAACTTTTCATATAAAATGGGGTTTTCCCCTTTTAATTATTTTTGAACAAGAAGTGACCATATCTCCTATACTCCTCTAATCGATCATTACCCCTTCTTATCTTATTTTTCATACAAAAAATAGTACTTTTCTCATATCTAGGCTTATAAAACTTAAATACAATATATTTTTTTCATAATTTTGTGTTTGTTTTTCATTCCGTTTATCTTATACGATCTTATACCAAATGAGCCATACCCTAGCTTAATCCTATTTCTTCTACCACTGCATCGATCTCCTCACATAGTCGACCACCTCTTTGGCTATTCTAGCTCGTCTCGCCCTATGAAGACTATGTCATTTCATTTCAATTTTAAGTTTTCTTACTCTCTTCATGTAATTTTGCTTAAGTTCTAGTCATGTTTGTACTAAGGAGACTTGTCTCCATGCGGCTTGCACATGACCCTCTCTAGGTACTATATAAGGCACAATGTGGCACCCTCCCCTAATAGTAGGTTTTTGGGATTGCTGCCCAAGGGAATGATGACATTCATTGCCATTTACAATGAAGAGAGTTTCTTAATCGGGAATGGAACAGTAAGCAGGTTGATCTTTGTTTTCAGCTTTTTATTACGTGTTTATGTTTAGTACAACTGAAAGTTTTACCTTGCAAAACACACCTCCTGAGGTAACCTTGGAGATCCCTTATTCCTTTCTAATTGCAAACACCTTGGTGCTCAGTTGGTAGTTGTTCCATTTGATGGGACGAATTACATGACGTGGAGTCGTGAAGTGATAATGGCTTTCGGAGCAAAATGCAAATTAGGCTTTATTAATGGGTCTTGTGCTAAACCTGATGCGGGATCTGTTGATCAAGAGAGATGGATAAGGGCAGATTTTATGGTTAGATGTTGACTTTTGAATTCGATGAGTAACACTGTTGCAGAGGGCTTTATGTTTGTTGATTCATGTAGGAGTCTATGGGAAGAGATTGTAGAGAGGTTTTGTAAAGACCGGGAAATTTTATAATATTAAATAATTAAAATAATGATTTATAATCATCTTGATTTCTAAGATTCGGGAGGTTTGAAATTTCTGTCCTCGAGCTACTAGTTTACTCTAAATCATTTGAAAAGAGTTCCGACATTATTTAGTTGAAAATTTAAAATATGCTTTATACCGCTTCCTTATGCGAAAATTTTAAAAAAATATTTAGAGTTCTTATTAAATTCGGAATTGGAAATTCAAAAACCTTTTGAGTTGGGTCGAATAAAGTCAGAGAGCTGGTTTCGAGATATTTATTCGGGTATTCAAAATATCTTTTTGCGACCACTTTAATTCCATTTCTTTTCTTTTTTCTTTATTCTCTCTCTCCCTCTCTCGTGTCTAGGTTGCTGTTGAGGAGATGCTTTTCTTCCCCAAATACACAGCACACTAACTTGTCCTTTATCCCAATCCTCTTGTCCTCTTCCTCCTTACCATCCCACATATAGCTCACACAATTTTGCTCCCTCCTCTCCTATAAGTTGAACAACATAAAAACCCTAAGCCCTTATCCACAAATAGCCCCTCATCCTCTCATCTTCTTTCCCCTTGCTCTTCATAAAACCCACAGGAATACCTCCCTCTTGGCCTGTTTCGCCGAGACCACACACCTCTAGGCTCCTCTGTTTTCCGAGATTGTAGCCCGCCAAGTCACGACCTCCCCTCGTTGCCAGCCACCGACAGTATCTGAGCATTGCATCTCCTTCCATCTGTTCCCGACATATCCATGCAGCTCCAATCACCACCTTCGAGCCCTGTTCTACGGAATCGATGACGCCAAGCTGAGCACCCCACCACCTCCTTCCTTGAGTAGCTGCAGCGGCAGTCCATCCTCAGATCGGGCCTCTAGGAGCCTCGTCAAAGCCAGGCGCAACCCGGAGCCTCCGTCAGAGTCGCGAGACACCATCCTCCCCTGCCTTTGTAATCCGTGGTCGGTTTTGTTGCTTGTTTCCATTTCGACTCAAAACCTTACAAAGTGGTACCTTTACTAGCTCCTCCTCCTTACTAGACCAAAAGAGGTCGATCCCGACTTCGGCGAAGTCGAATCCAGCCAATCGGGCCCTTGTTCCGGTGAAGATTCAAATCTCGGTGAGCTCTTTCTTTCCCCCCTTTTTCTGTGTCGTTTTGGCTGGGTTTTGTGTTGCTTAGTATCTGGGAGAGGTCGTTAGAGTGAATCAGTTAGGGATGCTGGCGGCCAGAAGGATCCCTCTCCTCCTTCCCTCTTCTGCTTTTGAATGCAGGCAGCAGAGGTGGGAGATGGGTCCCCTTCTTCTCTTTTCTTTTCCTCTTGAACTGAGTTTCTTATTTCTTTTTTTTTTCAGACCGGTCGGGTTGGAGGGGTTTCTGTCGGTTCATTAATACCAATTGATGGGTTTTGATTTTTTTGGGCTGAGTTCATGGATCCGGGGCATGGGCCTTTTCCTCATTCTTTGGGTTGGGCTTGGGCTGAGAGATTGTCAAGTGATTGATTTTAATTGTTTTGTGCTATTACATGTTATATATTGTTACGTTTTATATATTATATATTAATGTTAGGTATGTTACTATTGTTGTTATATTATTTATAAAAGTGTATTTGTGAAATTATTATTATATTATAAAATGGCATTATTTGGAATATGTATTTTATGAGGATTAAAAATACGATTTTAGGAATTTTGAAGTTATTGTCGATCTTGTTCTAATTAGGGGGATTTTAAGGATGGATTTATTTGAGGTTATTTTTGATAAATATTGTTTGAATTATCTAAAAGGGTTTTCAAGTTTCTAAAAATGTTCTTAAAGGATTTATGGCTTTGAAACAGAGATGCCGGAATTATCATTATAATATGATTTTGAGAGATTGGTTTTAAGGTTTAAATGTTTAATATCGGGATTCCTTGTTTTGGTTTGATACTGTTAGTTTTGAAAGGAAGTTGGAGGATATTATTGGTATGTTATCAATTGTTTGATTTGAAAGAATGATTTTGGTTGATGTTGATCAATCGGAAAGGTTTTGGAAAATGGTTTTACTATCGGTTGGTTTTGAGCATGTTGAGAACGTGGAGTTCGTGTGTATGAATGATGGATCGGTAGCTTATGGAAATAGATTGATGATAGGTGTGTATTGCTTTTGGATTGCTTTGGACTTGCATTTGAGCCCTTGCTTGCGTTATTTTGCTGTTCTGCATCTTCAGGTAAGTATCCTACGAGACTTACTCAGTAACCTGGACCTCATGCTTAATGTGTCATATGATGCGTAGTTTGTTGCATATTAAAGGATGCCATGTAGTATCATGCTAGGATTGCATTGAACTAAGCATGTGGTTACTATGTGTGTTTTAATAGAGAACGATCGTTATTTGTGATAGTCCTAGAGTCTTTGCTAGGGTTGTAGGGTAGCCCAGCTTCATCGAGTGCCCTGAGTCAATCGAGTCAATATATGCATGTTACTATAGCCCAACATCATCGGGCAAGCTTGGTTACTTTATGTTAATGTTTATTATGTGGTCCGTGCACCACCACAAGCAATTGCTATGCTATAGCACCGACTGGCTAGACTCTACACTAACGGGAAGGGGTGCAGAGGTTGGAGAGGGATATGCCACTAGGCATTGCCTTGGGCCCATTACAGTTTTCTGCATATTATTATATTTGTCAAGCATGCTTATGCGATTTAAATCTTGTACTGCATTAGACCATCCTTTATTTAGGTATAGGCATGTTATGTGGCCTCAGTGCGGTCAGAGGACCCGCAGGTGATTGTCGGGACTGACTTTGTGGATAGTGTTAGGTACCTATCCTTGCTTGCTCATTGCGTCTGTGGCGGGAATCCCTTGGCGAATCGAAGAATCAGGCTAACATTCTTACTTGTTAATATGGTAATCACTCGCCTATGATTTGGTTTTGACCCGAGTCTGTTGTGGCATTTGTATCTTAACTTTGCTTCCACTCTACTTTCGTTTGAATTGGATTTCGCGACACAGTCTTAGGATAGGTTAAGGGTACCCAATGACCCTTTGAGGTTTTCGGGTTTGAAATCCCTCTTTCTACCAATCTTAAAATGAGTTTGAAACCTCGGCCCGTACCTGGATTGCAAGATCCGAACAATGGGTTTCATCCCTTGAAATGTAACCCACAAATCATAATTCTGGACCGTTACAAAAGTTGGTATCAGAGCTTAGTTTATGCAATTCGGGTACACAAGTGTCGAATGTATGTTTTGGAAACCGCCCACGAATTTCAAAGGATTTTAAAAGATTTAAAAAGGGCAAAATGAATTTAACATGGTTGACTCAATTGGACTAAATATGAACTTGGTTTAAGAGATAGATTGGAACCAAGTAAGGGGATCGAGAGGGTAGTAAAGGTGATAGACCATCCCTATTGGATGTAGTTGGGAACGGGTATGCGAAACATAGCTTGATCTTTACAAGTGGGCCTAGAAGACTTCAAGGAATCACACCATGGTGGTTGGAGTGACGAGTTAGGTAGCTTGGTTGTGTTTACGCAAACTGTTGATGACTGATTCCACGTTAATTGTTGTCATGCTGAATATCTGATTGTTGTGCCTAACTGTGAAATGTATATGAAATGATGGAATAGCGGGAGTATCCTCATTCCTATATGGTTAAGCCCAACTTGTGTGGAATAGCCCCTCCCACTATGAGCCCCTTGATGACCCTATCGAGTTCTTCTCCGAGGTGTCGGTGTCCTCCATGCGAAATCGGGATGGTAAACACATTATCTTCGGGAATTATGTGGGGATATGAGGGTTGTTTGAGTAATTATTGGAATATGTTCTTAACAAAATTTTGAGTGGAAAGTAAGGTGTTTCTGTGGCTGTCCTTCTTGATTCTTGTGATGATCAGCCAGTGTCTTTTTGCGAAAAAGAGTCGCACCAGAGTCCCACGGGAAAGAGGGTGATGAGTGAGTTGAGAAAAGTCAATGGTTTCCCTTAAGGATATCTGTCCGGTTGTAATGGTAGCTCTCTCTGAATTGCGTGACATGATTTTGTAACCTCCTGCATGTACCTTACGAATGATCATTAGTAAAAAGTTGCTCATGTTATTACATCTATGGTTAGTTGCATTGCTTAGGTCTTGTGTTGTGCCTTGCCTTCTGTCATGATTATATGCCATCATAGCATGTCTATTTGGTCTGTTGTATTGATCGTGCTAATGATTGAATGGAAGCATGCGCCGCATGACATGAATCTGCATGATTTTGCTCTATTAGGTTCATGATAGTGTGATCAACTTCCCTTGAATGAATCCCTATAAATGACCTCCTTAGCATGTTGGCTAATGACGCCTCGATGCTTATCATTCATTTCGTGACAAGAATCTATAGCATGCCCGTCTATTTGTGTTCATGAGGTTGACTAGTGTTGATTATTATGCAATTGATATTGTTATGGTTTAGTTGCGCTGAGTAGAGAATATGTTGGTATACTTGAGTCTTGATACTATGTTTTGGTTTGAACTCATGTCCCCGTACTCTAGTCATATTGCCCCGTCACCTAGACTCGTATTATATATCATTACACTTTCCCCATACTGCTATATCATTTGACTATGATTAAGTTAATTTCTTGCGTATCGTCGTGATTAAGTGCATGCATGTATCATATGTTATGTTGAGCCATTAGTACCGTATATGACCCTTTGGTTGTGACTTGTGTGAATTTATACCTTGAATACCTTATTGTTGATTCTCTCTTGAGGTAGGTCCCTGATAGTGTGGTTCTTCCCTCTTTTGTCATCTTAAAATGTTTTACTTATCCTGATTAAATTGATTTTGAATTCGGTGGCCGACTTGTTTTCTGTGATGATTAATTCTAGCATGCTTACGTATTATCACTTACTGGTGTTTCCCTATTACTCTATGATATCCTCTCATGCTTGCATGAACGTATGACTTGACACCTCGCATGATCACACACCACGCTATATCATGATTTCGCATACGCATGACACCTAAATGTTGGAATGAATCTATTCGAGTTACCTTGGTTGTAGTCATGTTTTGATATGTGCTAGTAGTATCTTGTAGGGCTTTATGCTTTCCAATATGACTCGCTAAATGATTGCATGTCGTACTTGTTCTATAATATGATAGCTATTGGACCATTGGCGTGCTCTATGACGGTTCATTCTTAGCATGATTATAATCTATCACTCGTGATGTTATCTTGTTTACTCTATGGTGATTCTCTTACTTTCATATACATAATATTGAACTCATTTAATCACTCTTGACTATGCCCATGCCTTATCATGTATCGCTAGCATCATATAGGACCTATGCTTCTTAAGTGTATCCCATCATATGATTACATGCCATTCTTAACCTATTATATGATCCTTGTTGTTAGATGTGATGATTACTATGTCGCCCTTATGTATTCTCATATGATGCTTAGTTTGATTATTATGATGTACGTCGCCATGCTATACTTGAACTCATTGTCGATGTGTATACCATGCTCGTTCATTGTTCATATATATGATACTTGTCATCCTCGTTAAACCCCGCATGACCATTACTGGCTCCGCATAATTTGCTTGAAATTACTAGGCATATGTACATTCACAGAATAGTGGGCTACTAGCTTGTTTCACATGCATCAGTATAACACTCGATTACGTATTTTTGAAATGCGCATGTATGTCGTTGTCCCTTGAGATAGGAACATGTTAGTGTGGATCGATATGGTTGATTTGCTTGTGATGAACGTACTCTTGCTTGCTTGTCACAAATTGTAACATCATAGACTTTCATAAGGGCATCGTTGCTATTCTCGGGTCGGAGTCTTATCTCTAGTCTTGTCGTCCTTTAGCCTTTGTCCGTGTCGTTTCCGAAATGAACATTGGGTTGTCCGCTCTTGTCACTCCTTATCTCCGCTAACTTGGACTCTTGCGCGACACGCAAATATAATAAAATAAATCAAACCAGATTTGTGCCCACGCAAATAAATACAAGACTTCCTCCCAATGTAGCAACAGGAAGTCAGGATCGATCCTTGAGGAAGCGTGTCAGTGGATCCTAGGTAGCAGAAGAATTTCACGTCGATTTCGACTCCAGGGAGGCACTCGATATCGACCAGTGTTAGGTCGATATCGACCACTTCAGTCAATTTCTGGTAGCTTGCAGAAAGTAGTCTATTTTGACCAGGGGCACTCGATATTGACCAAGGTCCTCGATATCGACCAGTTTGCCCGATTTTGACCTGTTCCTACAGAAACACAAACAAGCAGCAATCGTTCTGGATCGAGAATTAGAAGTCGATATCGACAAAGGGTTGGTCAATATTGAGTGGAAAGCAGTATGTAAAATAAAGGACAAGACTTTGGAGATTTCGGAATAAACTATGTATGAACGAAAACTTCAAAGATCGGGGTTTGCAACAACGATAACCAAACATGCATAAGACAAGATAAATAACGATAATCATGCAATCACATCCAAGGAACAAGCTTTTGCCTTTTCCAACAATTAGACAACTTTCTCAAGAAACCCTAATTGTATCTACCGATTTTATGTTTATAATCCACGTTGTTAACATGGATCTCTATTAAATAGGTAATAAACATATAACAGGTAGTGGATGATCAAAACACAATAAAGGTCAAATCTTTACCTCAAACACGCTTGGCTATCGTCGGGCTTGCCCCGACCCTAGAAGTGGGTGGACTACTCGCTCTTCATTGCAAGGAAAGACATTAATATTAAAAGGGAAATAAATTGCATTAATAAACTAAAATAGAGCTTACAACCGAACGAAGCCAATTCCGCTCTCGCTTCACAACTCCTACTCGGCCTCTACTCTCTCTCTCCTAGTCACTATCTCTTCTCCTCTCTAGAATTGAATGAATAAAAACTAGCCCCATGGGCTTTATTTATAGGCCTTAATCCTTTCTAATCAAGGTAAGGAATATCTATCATCTATCTAAGGATATAATTCTACTAGGAAATAAATAAATCTAAATAGGTAAAACAAGATAAATCCTATAGGGTAATTAAATGTTCCAACTTTTGGATAAATAAAAAGATAAAATATCTAAAATCTTCATGTGCAAGGAATCTTCTCTTGGGAATATCTCCATTGGACTTTGGATAGAACTTTGAGTAGAGCTCGGAATCGACTTGAACTCGTCACTGCATGTTGGTCGATATCGACCATGTCTGGTTGATATCGAGCTATCTTCTCGACTTCTCTTCAGTCACTCGAAATCGTCCACTGGGAGGAATCTCGAGTGCTTGTTGGTCGATATCGATCAAAACTGGTTGGTATCGAGTAGTCTTCTTCTCAGCTGGTCAATTCGAGTCGATCTGGAGATTTTCGACCACAATCTGGTCGATATCGAGTACATCTGGTCGATATCGACCACTTCCTCAACATCCCGCTCTCTTCTTGAAACGCACTTTCCCGAGTCCTCGTTTGTCGGATTGACGCATATGAGCATACGTTGGAAAGATCTTCTCGAGAGCTACAACTTTTATGAAGACATCAAAGCTTGATTGAGAATAATGAATGGTGAAAAGCGGGTTTTGCTCCAGCTGCACCATCCTTAGCTTCTTCATGACTTTCTTTTAAGCTCCAAATTCCCAAGTGCGTCCGATTTCTACGAAATATAACAAAAACTTGGGTAGACCTCCATATATTGCAAATAAACATAAACTACACAAATTCTATATTATTTTAACCCAAATGTATGAAATGCATGAAGAAATCGATATAAAAGTCAATGTAAAACATGACACAAAACATGGACATCAACGAGCGACCGCATGAGAAAAGAGGATGAGGAGTTGGATAGCGATAGAACAGTGTAGCGGAAGCGTTAACCCATAACCCACGTGCCTCATGATCAACGATGTCGGTGAGACAATCATGTTTCAAGTATTGCAGGTATTGAGTATGATATGACTTGCAAGCGGGGGTGTCCTCCGTTCGAATTGCTAATCTTCTGAATTAGTTGATGACGATATTGCACTAACTTGATGATGAGATTTACGTGTTGACGTGCTAACTTGGTGGTGACTGTTACCTGATTGTCTGTTGTCTATGATGATATGATTTGATGCCTTATAGTTCTAATGTGCCATGATGCCTTGATTTAATAATCCGAGTTGCTAAGCATGATCTAATTTTCTTGCCTGTAAAATGTGAATTGCAATTACTGAAAAACCTGAATTGTTTATCTGATAAGGTTATGATGGAACTTGTTAGCTTGACTTAATTAGGTGCATATATGATGATTTGCAATAACTATTGAGCATGACAGGAAATTGAGAGTTATTGATATCGTTGCAATGTTTAATGATGAACTAATGATGCTATTGATATAAATGCTAGTTTATTTGATGAACTAATTAATATCATTCTTCTTGAACGTGTGAGCGATGATTATCGTGGTTATGTGGTTTATTAAAATGTACTGGCATGATGTTAGATAGAAACCATGATGAACATGATATGAATGATATTAATTACATGTTGACATGCAATATTGAAATCTAGCTGGAAGTGACAAGTGTTATCATGCTATATTGGTGCTTTTCTATCCGGTTATGTTGCTTTAGAAGCATGTTAGGGTGTGTTGTGATATGATATATGAACTATGGGATAATGACGTGTTATTGTGTGAAAGCATGATGTTATGTTATATGATCGTTAAGCATGATTATGGATATGTTAAATGATGAATATGACTTTGAGGATGAATATTATTTGTATATATGAGATAATGATACCAGATTTTTAAATGATCGTTATATGACATTGTGATAAGTTAAGATGATGTTTGGTGAATATGATGACATTCGATGACTGATATACTACTTGACCTCCATTTTTTGCGGAATCTTAATAGCATGACTTGTTGTGTTGATGTGTTGACAATGAGTTTTGATTCGTTGACTCTATGATGAGAAGGTACCTTTTATGACCTCGGTGTGATATCGAGATGTGTGTTATGATTTTGGCATAGATGCATATTATGACATTCAGTAGGATGTGGAGATGTTAATGTGATCTTGTGGCACTGTGCGGGTATATGTTTGAGACTTGTCATATGATGTACTCGTTGAGGATTGATTGGTTATGTGGTTATGCATTGCTTATTGCTTGTGAATCTTGCTTGAATTGAGACTGGTAGATTTATTTGATTCTGGAAACTAGGAAGAGAATATGGGATTAGCCCTTAGAGGTGGGTGATTTCACCTCCGAGCTTTTAAATTTGATTGATGGTTATGCGAGAAACTGATTCGGTTTTGGAAGATTTTGACGAAATCTTGATTTGAAAGGATTTGACTTGTTTTGGTGTAAAGTTGCTTGATTAAGCGTTGAATTAGAAGATTTGAATGGTTTTGAAAAGGATTAACTTAGATTTGTAAGGAATAAACGTTACCGAGAATTTCAATGATTTTGAGGCTAATCTTTTTCAATTGCGGAATCCCTTTAGAAACTTTTCAACCCGGGCTTATATTATAATGCCTCACGAAGTGGATACAAACATTTTATAGGGGCGCATATAGAAAGCTTGCTAAGACCTTGTAGGGGCGCTAGAGTTGCTTTCGAGTTATGATATAACCAAAAGGTCAAGGTAAGGGTGTGGTAGGGGCCCATATCGCATACTTGCTACGACCAATTGGGAATATTATGATCACGTCAAGGGTATTGTGAGGACCTCATACGGGCCCTTATGAGGTGCTTACGGGGCCAATGGCATGATCCTTGGACTCACCAATTTCAAACTTCATCCCCTTGTTTTAGAACGATTTTAGTCTCGAGGACGAGAATTGTTTTTAAAGGTGGATGAATGTAAAGACCGGGAAATTTCATAATATTAAATAATTAAAATAATGATTTATAATCATCTCGATTTCTAAGATTCGGGAGGTTTGGAATTTCCGTCCTCGAGCTATTGGTTTACTCTAAATCCTTCAAAACAAGTTCCGACATTATTTAGTTGAACATTTAAAATATGCTTTATCCCGCTTCCATATGCGAAAATTAAAAAAAAATATTTGGAGTTCTTATTAAATTCGGAATTGGAAATTTGAAAACCTTTTGAGTTGGGTCGGATAAGGTTAGAGATCAGGTTTCGAGATATTTGTTCGGGTATTCAAAATATTTTTTTGGGACCAATTTAATTCCATTTCATTTCTCTTTTCTTTACTCTCTCTCTCTCTTTCTCTCTCTCTCTCTCCCTCTCTCTGTCTCTCATTACTGGGTTAATGTTGAGGAGATGCTTTTCTTCCCCAAATACACAACAGATAAAGCATAATCCAATAGGCCTTATAGGTTAGTTTAGGTGAATTTCATTTTCATATATTCATGTTTTAGTGTTAATTAGATTAGCACTCGTTTTGTGGACAAGTTCGGAATCTACACTATTTCGATAGTTTTATGTAGATTTGTATGTCCGAGGCAAAGAACACGAGGAACGTAGCTAAGAGAGGCTAAGTCAAAACTTGGGAGAGCATAAGGAAGAAGTCCCAAAAAGCATGGAACAACCTAAGGAGCAACGGAGAACAAAATCGAGGTGTAAGAGCGAAAACGAGGGCGAGTCGCGAAAACTGTCCGCCCGGCAAGCTGAACTTGTAACGCACTTTCCGGAGGCCTCGGATGTTCGATCGACGCATATGAGCATGCGTTGGAAAGCTCTTTCGAAGATCTACGTGATGTTAGTCTTATGGAAATTCTCTAACAGCGAATGGATTTACGCTGTAGCGGATCAATTCATCGACGTCATGTCTAGCAAGTGCCTGAGCAGAACTCGGTGCCAACGAATGGGATCTCGCTGCTAGCGAGTGAAGTCAGTGGGCGCATGTCCAGGAGCCAAAACGTCTCGGTGCCAGCGAATGGAGCTCGCTGTCAGCGAGTTGAGTCAGCTCAATACTCAGTGAGCAAGCAACATGAGTCGCTGCCGGCGAATGGAGTCATTTCAGCGAAATACCGGACGCACTGCAGCGGATGGACACTCTCACGGTAGCGAATGGAGGCTCTTGCGGCAGCGGAAGGGTGAACTCGCGGAAGCAAAAACGATGGAATCGAAGAGTATAGGAAAATTTCTAAAGCATGGACATTCGCTAGCAGGAGTGTAGTAGCGAGGTAGTAGCGAAAATCCAACAGTAGCTTGTTTAAGGCCATTCGCTCCTAGCGGAAATTTTCGCTGCTAGCAGAATTTGATGCTGAACTATACATGGAAAGTCTATCTTCTATCTAGTATGTTTAGGAAGTTTCTATCTTATTTGTTTATCTTTCACCTTGTTTATGCAAGACTTTAGGCTTATAAATAGGATCTTTTAGGATTAGTTTTCTATGGATTCAAAGAGAGAAATCACCATTAAAGAGAAGAAAGCTTAGGTAAGCCATGCTTGGCTAATTTTGTAGTTTTTGCCTACACTTTCGAGACTTGGTTGGTGGTTTGTGAGTTTCTAATATAAGTTATTTTTCCTGTTTAATTCTTTCCACTTCTTTGCATGATATTGATTATGTTATTGATGTTATATTGATTAGCTACCTTGATAATATTGATTTCATGCTAGCATTTAATACTTTCGTATTTGTGTTATTAACGTAGTAGCACGCATAAGATTGTGGATTCCGTGTTTGAAGCATGATTATGTAGGGAGTTGACATATATCTTAAACATACATTTACCGTGTTTAATTGATGTTATTTATATGCTCAAGTTTTTGGGACTATTTGCTATCTCTTTGTTAAATCTTGACCGTGTTAAGGTTGAATTGCATTGAGGTGTAAGGGATTAATCGGACTCGTAGGAAACAATAATAACTTGAAAAGGATTCGATTATCAATAAAACCAACCAAAGTCGAGAACTTGTAGGTGGAAACACTTTTCTTCTGTCTTTTATTTGCTTTTGTCAATATTATTTTCTTTTATTTTCATTCGTAAAAATCGTATCTTTTATATTGATAAATACACAATATTTAGAAATACTTGATTCTCTCGAGTTCGACCCCTTACTTGCATACTATACTAGTATCTTTGTTTGGGAATTATTTTTGGCGAGGTAAATCAACGACTTTCCCTCCGTCAACAACATACTAACTTGTCCTTTTTCCCAATCCTCTTGTCCTCTTCCTCTTTACCATCCCACATATAGCTCACACAATTTTGCTTCCTCCTCTCCTATAAGTTGAACAACATGAAAACCCTAAGCCCCTATCCACAAACAGCCCCTCATCCTCTCATCTTCTTTCCCTATACTCTTCATAAATCCCATAGCAATACCTCCCTCTTGGCCTATTCCGCCGAGCCCACACACCTCTAGGCTCCTATGTTTTCCGAGATCGGAGCCGACCAAGCCACGACCTCCCCTCGTTGCCAGCCACTAGCAGTATCTGAGCACTACATCTCCTGCTCTATGTTCCCGACATCTCCCTTCATCTCCAATCACCACCTTCGAGCCCTATTCTTCGGAACCGACGGCGCCAAGCTGAGCACCCACCACCTCCTTCCTTGAGCAGCCATAGTGGCAGTCCAGCCTCAGATCGGGCCTCTAGGAGCCTCGTCAATGCCAGGCGCAACCCAGAGCTCCTGTCGGAGCCGTGAGACACCATCCTCCCCTGCCTTCGTAATCCGAGGTCGGTTTCGTTGCCTGTTTTCATTTTGACTAATAACCTTACAAAGTGGTACCTTTACTAGCTCCTCCTCCTTACTAGACCAAAAGAGTCCGATCCCGACTCCAGCGAAGCCGAATCCAGCCAATCGGGCCGTTGTTCCGGTGGAGATTTGAATCTCGGTGAGTTCTTTCTTTCCTCCCCCCTTTTCTGTGTCGTTTTGGCTGGGTTTTGTGTTGCTTAGTATTTGGGAGAGGTCGTTAGAGTGAATCAGTTAGGGATGTCGGTGGCTAGAAGGATCCCCCTCTTCCTTCCCTTTTCCGCTTTCGAACGCAGGCAGTAGAGATGGGAGACGGGCCCCCTTCTTCTCTTTTCTTTTCCTCTTCAATCGGTTTTTTTTCCGAGACCGGTCGGGTTAGGGGCATTTCTCTCTAATCATTAATCCCAGCTGATGGGTTTTGAATTTTTGGGTTGAGTTCATGGATTCGGGTATGGGCCTTTTCCTCCTTCTTTGGGTTGGGCTTGGACTGAGAAATTGTCAAGTGATTGATTTTAATTGTTTTTTGCTATTACATGTTATATATTGTTACATGTTATATATTATATGTTAATGTTAGGTATGTTACTATTGTTATTATATTATTTATAAAAGTATATTTCTGAAATTATTATTATATTATAAAATGGCTTAAAAAGTGGCATTCTTTGGAATATGTATTTTGTGAGGATTAAAAATACGATTTTAGGAATTTTGAAGTGATTGTCGATCTTGGTCTAATTAGGGGGATTTTAAGGATGGATTTAATTGAGGTTATTTTTTATAAATATTGTTGGAATTATTAAAAAGGGTTTTTAAGTTTCTGAAAATGATCTTAAAGGGTTTGTGGCTTTGAAACCGAGATGCGAGAATAATCATTATAATATGATTTTGAGATATTGGTTTTAAGGTTTAAATGTTTAATGTCGGGATTCCTTGTTTTGGTTTGATACTGTTAGTTTTGAAAGGAAGTTGGAGGATATTGTTGGTATATTATCAATGGTTTGATTTGAAAGAATGATTTTGGTTGATGTTGATCAATCGGAAAGGTATTGGAAAATGGTTTTACTATCATGTGGTTTTAAGCATGTTGAGAACATGGAGTTCGTGTGTATAAATGATGGATCGGTAGCTTATGGAAATGGCTTGATGATAGGTGTGTATTGCTTTTGGATTGCTTTGGACTTACATTTGGTCCCTTTCTTGCGTTATTTTGTTGTTCTGCATCTTCAGGTAAGTATCCTACGTGACTTACTCAGTAACCTGGACCTCCTGCCTGATGTGTCATATGATGTGTAGTTTGTTGCATATTAAAGGATGCCATGTAGTATCATGCTAGGATTGCATTGAACTGAGCATGTGGTTACTATGTGTGTTTTAATAGAGAATGGTCGTTATATGTGATAGTCCTAGAGTCTTTGCTAGTGTCATAGGGTAGTCCAGTTTCATCGGGTGCCCTGAGTCAATCGAGTCAATATGAGCATGTTACTATAGCCCAGCACCATCGGGCAAGTTTGGTTACTTTATGTTGATGTTTATTCCGTGGTCCGTCCACCACCACGAGGAATTTCTATGCTATAACACCGACTGGCCAGGCTTTGCACTAACGGAAAGGGGTGTAGAGGTAGGAGAGGGATATGCCACTTGGCATTGCCTTGTGCACTTAACATTTTTCTGCATATTATTATAACTGTCAAGCATGCTTGTGTGATTTAAATCTTGTACTGCATTAGACCATCCTTTATTTAGGTATAGGCATGTGATGTGCTCTCAGTGCGGTCAGAGGACCCGCAGGCGATTACCGGGCATGACTTGGTAAAATGTTAGATACCTATCCTTGCTTGCTCCTTGCTTCTGTGGCGGGAATCCCTTGGCGAATCGAAGAATCTGGATAACATTCTAACTTGGTAAAATGTTAATCACTCGCTTATGATCCTTTGCCTACTATCAATAAGGCTTATTCTATTTTACAACATGTTGAGACATGAAATAAGGACACAAATGGGACAACTAGTTCACATATTGGAGCTTCTGAGACAAGTGCCATGGTGGCTAATAGAGGAAGTACTGGTTATCAGAATGTAGGGACTGGAAAGAATTGAAGAGAATCAAGCTTAATTCCAAGTGCACTCATTGTGGCTATAAGGGACATACAATGGATCAGTGCTTTAAGATCCATGGGGTACCTGACTGACTTAAGGAGCTGAAAGAGAAAGAAAGGAAAAGCCAGGGATCTAGAATGGCAGCTAATGCAACAGGCTCAACTCAGGGGACTCAGGGGAGTTCTTTAGATGACGAGGTTGGAGGACACCTAGACTCTACCATGGTGAATGTTGTGTATCAAGAAGTCCATAAAAAGATGAGAGGAAAGAGCGTGACAGACAACAATGTTGGTTCCTTTGCCAATTTTATAGGTAATCTTCTTACTACTAATGCTAATGTTTTTTTGAAAGAAGAGGCATCAGTTGAGTGGATAATTGATACTGGAGCCACATATCACATGATTGCTGATTCTTATTGTCTATTCAACAAAAGAAAGTTGAGTAAACCAGTGCATATAGGGCTCCCAGATGGAGCTATCAAGACTATGAATGAAATGGGAAGATTACAATTGTCTAATTCAGTTATCTTAGAGGATGTTTTGCTTGTGCCTGATTTCAAACATAGATTATTGTCAATGGGAAAGATGCGTGATGATACTCTTATAACCTTATTCACGAGAACTCATTGTTATTTTCAGGACTTTGGATCTAGGAAGGTGGTGTTAGTAGGAGCAAGGAAACATGGCTTATACAAGGTGTTCACAGAAGATCCAAGGTCAAAGGTTGAAGAATCAGAAACTTCAAAGAGTTGTAATAAGGCTAGCACCAGTCTAGAGACAATTCATGCTAGATTTGGTCATGGTTCCATGTCTAAGTTAAGACATTTGCACATGCATGTTTGATGCTTCTGTTATGAAGGATTTTGTTTGTGAGTCATGCTCTTTGTCAAAACATCACAGACTTTCTTTTGAAAGAAGTTTTAGTATGGCATAAAGGCCTTTTGAATTGATTCATATAGATTTATGTGGTCCATATAAATACATTACTTATAATGGCTTCTCTTATTTTCTAACTATATCCTTGATGATTGCACAAGGGTCACCTGGACCTTTCTTCTTAAGAACAAGTTGCAAATGTTTAAAGCTGTCCGTGATTTCCTACCCTATGTGAAGAATCAGTTTGATTGTTGTGTGAAATGCATAAGAACAGACAATGGAACTGAGTTTGTGTAGAGACAATGCTTATATTTGTTTGCTACAGAAGGAATTGTTCATCAGAAAATAATTCCTTACACTCCTCGGCAAAATGGGTGAATGGAAAGGAAGCATAAGCATCATGTGGAAACAACAAGATGTTTGAGAATCCATGCAGCTCTGCCTATCAAATTTTGGTGTGAGTGTTTATTGGCAGCCACTCACTTGATCAACAAGATGCCAACAGAGGTGTTAGCTTGGAAAACACCTTATAAGAAACTTTTTAACAGGATGCCAAATTATGAAGAGATACGAGGTATTGGGAGTCTGTGTTATGCACCTGCGCCTCATGGCAGCAAAGACAAGATGGGTCCTAAAGCTAGAAGGTGTGTCTTGTTTGAATATCATTTTGGGGAGAAAGGATATAAACTTTAGGACCTTGAGAGTCATAAAATGTTTGTTAGTAGAGATGTGATATACAGAGAAGATGTGTTCCCTTTCAAAATTGATAATCCATATAAGCTTGAATTTGAAAATGATGAGAAGTTGTGCAAATTGCCTCTAGTAAACCCTGCAACAAAAGAAGAACATTTCATACAACAACCCATATTAATGCAGGATTCTCCTGCACACAATCATCATTATGGTAAGGATAACAATTCATCATTCCATCACAGGTTGTTGATTCCTTGGAGTCTGATGAATACAATGGCCCAATTACAACTAAATTATATATTACAAGATTTAGAGGTCTTTCCTCCCTTGAGAAGATCAGTTAGAGAGCACGTCAGACCAAGGAGGCTCCAAGATTATGTGTGTCAAAACAATAGGCAGAGATATTCTCTTTCACAATCATTCCCAGTTGAATGTCTTGGTGGAGTGAAGGAAATTGAACCTGAAATTGTTCAATCATTTGCTCTTATGGCAGCTGAGCCTGAGCCTTATTATTATCATTAGGCAACGCAAAATCCTAAGTGGGTTAATGCAATACAACAAGAAGTGCAAGCTCTTGAAAGAAATGGCACATGGGAACTTGTAGAAGGGCCTTAGGGAGTTAAACCTATTGGAAACAAGTGGGTATATAAGATTAAATATCGACCAGATGGGTCTATTGAGATATACAAGGCACACCTTCTCAACTGTAGCAAAATTTACAACTATCAGAATTTTGATTGCAGTGGCAACACAGTGAAGGACCGTCCATTATATCAACTAGATGTAAACAATACATTCTTTCATGCATGGCAATCTAGAGGAAGAAGTTTACATGATGCCACCTGAGGGTTATCCCTTGAGTAAACTTGGATTGGCTTGCAAACTGAAGAAGTCAATCTATGGGCTGAAGCAAGCTTCAAGGCAATGGAATGTTGAATTATGCAAATTCCTAATGACTTTAGGGTATGTTCAGGCTCTTCAAGATTACTCATTATTCACTAAGAAAGTGCCTAAAGGAATTGTTGTGGCACTAGTGTATGTAGATGATCTGTTGCTTTCAGGTGATGATGAGAATGAAATAAAGCACACTAAGCAGGCATTACATGAAGCTTTTACTATTAAAGACCTTGGAAAAGCAAGATATTTTTTAGGCTTGGAGATCTTGCATGACAACAAAGGCACATTAATTCATCAGAGAAAGTATGTACTTGATATTGTAGAGGATTACAAAATGGCAGACTGTAAACTTGCTTCATTTCCTCTTCCAAGAGGTTTAAAGTTGTCCACAAATGCAAGGGACATATTGAATGATCCAGAGATCTATATGCAGCTCATTGGTAGGCTATTGTTCTTGAATTTTTCAAGACCAGACATCTCTTATACAGTACAACACTTGAGTAAGTTTATGGTTGAACTAAGGTAACCACATCTTGATGCTGCTATGCATGTGGTTAGATATCTTAAAGGGACCATTTCACTTTGTCTACATTATCTCAAACATTCTCCTATGAATGTTTCTGCATATTGTGATGCTGATTGGAGAGCATGTCAATTCAGTGCTAAGTCCCTTACTGGTTATTGTGTTTTCTTTAGAAGAAATTTGGTTTCTGGGAAAACAAAGAAGCATGTAACAGTTTCTAAGTCCTCAACTGAGGCTGAATATAGAAGCATGTCCATGACTGCAAGTGCATGAGTTGGTTTGGGTGGAAGGCATTTTACAGGCATTACAATTATCAATTCCTCTACCAATTCCATTATTTTGTGACAACAAAGCTGCCATACACACATTGCTGAGAATCCAGTCTTCCATGAGAGGACAAAACATTTGAGAATTGATTGTCACTTTGTGAGGGAAATGTTACAATAATCAAACTTTCTGATTCCTCAACATGTTAGAACTGGTCTTCAACTAGCAGATGTGCTTACAAAGGCTCTTGCTGAAAGACAACACACTTTCCTATCTTTCAAGTTGGGTCTTATCGGCTTACCTCCAAGTCCAACTTAAAGGGGGATATGAAGCCTATGTCATTTCATTTCAATTTAAGTTTTCTTACTCTCTTCATGTAATTTTGCTCAAGTTCTAGTCATGTTTGTAATAAGGAAACTTGTCTCCATGTGACTTGCACATGACCCTCTCTAAGTACTATATAAGGCACAATGTAACACCCTCCCCCAATAGTAGGGCTTTGGGATTGCTGCCCAAGGGAATGATGACCAGGGCCGTGCCAATGTTTTGAGGGGCCCTGTTCTAAAAATAACAAAGGCTTAAAATAAAAAAAGTTCAACTAATTCAAATAAGGATAAAAACAGAAAAAACAAAAGTTTTCATTATATAATTCCAAAATAATTGTAACGATTACATATAAAGTACCAAAAAGGTCTTGAAATTAAAAACTAGCATAAATAATTCACTTGAAAAGTGTCATCCGCTTGATGGTCTTTGAAACGAAGTCTCCGATAAGCTCATTGTAATCAACATTCTTCAAAAGATCATTCTCAATGGCTATCAAGGCTAATCCGTTGAGCCTTTCTTGTGTCATTGTAGAACGCAAATAGGATTTCAACAACTTTAGCTTTGAAAAACTCCTTTCCGCGGATGCAACTGTCACAGGAATAGTCAACAAAATTCTATAAGCAATAATGGCATTAGGGAAACAATCGTAATGCTTCAAAAACTCCAAAATATCAAGAGGTCCCATCTTTCGATTAGGCAAAAAATCTTGAAGTAGTTTCAGCTCTACACATAAATCATTTCCATCAATGTCAGATTGTCCATGTTTCTCAAGTGCGCTTTCAAAATGTCTACAAGAAGACTCTAAACATGCATCATCCAAAGATCGCAACTTTTCAGAAGTGAACAAAAACCCAAAAATCTTTTCAAATGCTTGATATTGTTCAAATCTCTTGGTTAAGGAACCAATTGCTTGATCAACAATACATAAAAAATAATTAACTCTAAATGATTCCTCGGCTGAAATTGGTGCACTTGCCTCATTTGGATTTTCATCAAAATGTTTTTTTCTTCGAATTTCACGTCTTCGAGGAAACACTGGATCAATATTCAATTCAGAGGCAATTTTCTTTGATATTTCTAAGGCATTTACAAACCCTGTTTCTCTATATCTCTCAAAAAAAGAAATCAATCCCTTTATTTTTCCAATAGCAACATCAATAAGCATATCTTTCTCTTGCAAATGTTTGCTCACTAAATTAACAGCAGATAACATGTCATACCAAATGACTATTGACATAAGAAACTCAAAATCACTAAGCTCATTTTGTGCCAAAGATTTAGCTTCACTTCTTATTTTGGAATCATTATCAATCTCAGCAACTTGAAGTAAAGCTTCTCTTATATCCAAAACTTGAAATCTTATAGCCTTGACACTATCAACTCTACTCTCCCACCGAGTAGATGACAATGATTTAACGGTTAAACCTTTCACATTATCTTTGAAAATTTGCCACCTCTTAGTAGAATTAGCAAATATTATATAAATGCGTTGGATGATCCCAAAAAAATCTCTAGCCTTACCACAAGTGTTAGCTATATCACATAATGTCAAATTAAGACTATGACAAGCACATGATGAATAAAAGGCTCTAGGATTTACATCTAAAAGTCTTTTTTGCACTCCTTGGTTTTTGCCTTTCATATTCGACCCATTATCATAGCCTTGCCCTCGCACATTATCTATATCAAGATCAAGAGATTTTAATTCATTTTGTAACACATCAAATAAGCCTAGGCCAGTTGTATCATGCACATCCAAAAACCCTATAAAAGATTCCTCAATACTAATCGAATCTGAAGACGAGACTTGTACATATCTTACTATCAAAGACATTTGCTCTTGGTGACTTACATCAGGAGTACAATCAAGAAGAATTGAGAAATATTTAGCCAATTTAACTTTCTTAATGATTTCTGATTTAATAGTTGAAGCAAGTAAAAGAATCAATTCATTTTGAATTCTATTACTAAGGTAATGAACATGAATCTCATCCTTCATAATACGTTCAACATGCTCGTTCAACATGCTCCTGCATAATTGGGTCAAATTCAGCCAACATTTCAATCAACCCAAGAAAGTTTCCATTGCTATTTTGATACAATTTTCCATTAGTACCACGAAAGGCTAGATTATGTTTTGCAAGAAATTTGACAACCGAAACAATTCTTAGCAAGACTTGCCTCCAATGACTTCTTTCTTTCTCTAAGAGGCTTTGAGCCACTTTATCAATAGTTTGATTCTTTTGAAGTCTTTGGCGCAAATCATACCAAGTTATCATATTCTTAACATGTTCAATGGTCGTTTCATGCTCCTTAAGTCTAGCACTAAGATGAAACCAATCTGAGAAACCCTCGCTTGTTAATTGACTTCGTGTATGAGATTTCTTAAATATCTTACAACAAAAACAAAAAATTTTATCAAGCTCTTTCGAATAGACAAGCCAATCTCTATCACATGTCTCACCATTTGATAAGATTCTAGTATAACATGTTGCGGAAAATCGTCTAGAAAACTTATCTTTAGGGCCTTTTTGAATAGACAAATCTCGCTTAGGACCCTTTGCAACTAAAAAATCAATCATTTTAGAATCAAGAGCATCCCAAATTCTCGGATCAAATATATCAACACCATGAAAAGTGCTATCAACATCATTAGAATCATCTATGTTATTTTCTAGGCTATCAAGTGAATCAAGTGATCTAGGCGTGTTAGCATCAAAATCGATAGCCACATTAACAACATCAATAGATTCAATAGGATTTGGATTAGCATCGGAAGCAATGACATCAACTTCAATATCAGTAACATCAACATCAATAGGAATTGGATTAGCATTGCAAGCATTAACATCAACATGAATATTATCCAAACTAGCAACATTGACATCAACTTCACCCGAATTTTGTGATTCTTTTCTAAAAAATTTATCGAGAGCCCCTCTTTGTGATCGAATCATCTCTTCATCCTTTTCTTTTCTTTTACGTTTTTGAAATCCCGAAGGGTATTTTCTAGAAGACATTATTGAAAAATAAATAACACAGGAATGTAAATAGAAAGGAGCAAAACAACCTGGATATTTGGATTGAGCGACTAGACTAGAAGGTTTTGTCGAAATTGAAGCATCAATTCTCTGAATCCTTAAAATCACCTGAAAAAAGGAGTCAATCGAATGTCAAATTTCATATAAAAGAAACCCTAAATTATAAAATTTCAATTTCAATCGAAGCCTTACCTTCTTTCTACAACATCTCGGCAGTAGGCATCCAGGTTGGAAGGAAAAACCTTTCAATTTCAATAGCAAGCTATGTGAAAAGGGTGAAAGACGGAAGATAGAGGGAGCAAATTGAGAATTCGAGTAAAGAGAGATACCACAAATTGTTGATTTGCGGGAACTTATAATCGCAAATTTCATCTTTTTCCCGTTGTAATTTTGCACACCTATAATTAAAAGGAATTGGGAAATTAAAAGGAATTGCACCCTTCCATTGATGGTGTATGGAGAATAGGAAGAAGATGAATCGATTTGCCTTTTTACTGGTATACGGTGCCGCATCAATGGCCTGGAGAATGGAGAAGACGTCGCTTTTTGCTTTTTTTTTTTTTTTACGTCTTTCTTTCATTTTCTTAAAAAAAATGAACAAAGCTGACTTTGGGCTTGAGTTATGGGCTTAGGAGGGAAAGTTATGGGCCCAGTATACATATTATATATACCTACCTACAAATACATACGGGGCCCCAACATTTTGGGGGCCCTGTTCGATCGAACCGGTTGAACCTTGTGAGGCACGGGCCTGATGATGACATTCATTGTCATTTACAATGAAGAGAGTTTCTTAATCGGGAATGGAACAGTAAACCTTCCTTTGCATTTTGTTGATTGATTTTGATCTTGATCAGTGATATCTAGCTAGAGATCACTCTTCACACACCCCTCTAAATTTTGCGAAACATTGGCTCTTTTTAATACAAACATTTTATTTTGATTTTTCTTTTGAAAGTTGCAATAAGGATACAAAAATAATAATTATGAAGTTATTTAGTAGCCAACTCATGAAACCAAAACTAGGAACCCATAAGGCCATAATTGACACTACCCAATATGCAAATTAGAAGACATCGATATATAGCTTATTTGAGTACTCAATCAAACCAGCCGTACATTATTATTAATTATAGCAGAAAGTCGTCGACGGGAACGGGATCTCCGGTTGAGTGAACCAAAACCACGTCTTCTCCAAACGCGGACTTAACAATTAGGGCTCGTTTGGTTCAATGTGGGAATTGAAATTCCCAGGAAGTTACTTCATGGGAATTGAATTCCCGGGAAGTTAAATTGATGAGAATTGTGAAAATGTGTTTGATTGATTTTTTTATTTTAGTGGGTTAAAAGGGGGAATTGAAAATTTCCAAATGCAAAAGGGTGGAAGTTGAACTTATCTAGGGGAGACTAGGTAAGTGAACTTCCTCCAAATTGGAATTTAAGTTCCCGGAAAGTTGAATTCCTGGGTTTTCATTTTTTAAAAATATAAACCAAACGCAGATATTTCTCCAACTTCCTGAGAATTTCTACTTCCTGGGTTTTTGACATATCAACCAAACACGCTCTTAACATCAAACGAACCGGCGGGGACTTGTGTTGCCATTCCATTCACAAACATTGTGATCGATTACTCCTCCACCGCCTGAATCATACTCCCTCCGTTCAACAAAACTTGTCGTTTACTATTCACGCACGCTTTTTTAGAATGATAAAAACTATATAAAATATTCATTATTTTTAAAAATCTTTTTAACAAGTTTGTATTTATTAATAATAACTACGAAATTGTTAAAAGAAATTATTTAAAAAGTCAATATTTTATATAGTTTTTAGCTCCTAAAAAAGCGTGCATGAATAGTAAAACGTCAAGTTTTGTTGAACGGAGGGAGTATTATATATTTTAATCAACACATTAGTAGTGTCAAGTGTGTACTGCATGCACTTTTGTTTTTAATTACATATACTTATATAGTTATATGCGGACTGTACTTCGCAGTTTGCATATACTCCCTCCGTTCCAAAATACATGGGTTTTTAGTTTTCGGCACGTTTTTTAAGGAGCGAAAAACTCTATGAAATATTATTTTTTTAATTAAAATTTTTATATAATTCGATACTTATTAGTAATAAGTATCAAATGATATAAAAAATTTGATTAAAAAAATAATATTTCATAGAGTTTTTCGCTCCTTAAAAAACGTGTCAAAAAAGAAAAGCCCATGTATTATGGAACGGAGGTAGTATAAATCAAATGAAATAAACTGTAAAGTGATAATAATTTATACTGCATAATTTATCTACTGCGCAACACAATTCAAAACTCCGTATTTAAATCCCCTATTGCTAAAAACGCGAGAGTTCTCTCTCTAAGGAGAGATAAACTATCTTTGGCTAAATCCTTCTTCCAAATCAATTCATGCCCAAACATCCTCTCCAACATCTATTTCTCGAACCCAAATCTCTATGATAGATTAATAATCAGTCCATCCCTCCTCTGGAGTCAAGAAATACGCGATTCACGCATCGTAAAAAACCCCAAAATATAACCCTTATTTCGCACCTTTGTCCCCGATTCGTTCCTCCTCCCTAAATTGGCTTGCTTCCGGTTCCTGGCTCCAATTTCGTCGGCTTTGATCTTCCTTTTCGGGGTTCAGCTCTTCCTTGACTTTCGTTGCAAGTTTCTGCCTCTGAGCGAGATCCGTTCGGCCTGCTTCTTCGGCTTCTCGCTCCCTATTCAAGCTCCTCTAGTTGTGATCCTTCCTGCCCGCTTCAGTGGCCTCCTGTCGTGGTCTGTCCGGCGTGTATCTCTAGCCTCCTGGTCTGATCCTCCTTCCCAGGGTGGTGGTCGACGACGCTGATGCTCCTTGAGTAGTAGTGGTTTTGGCGTTCTCCTTGCTTTGGTCTTTGGGCTCTCCTTGAGCCCTACGGTGACCCGGTGGGGTGAATTCAAAGCCCGTATTCCTTGCTTTGGGTTCAAGGAGTTTTCTTGGACCCAAAGGAGTTGGAGGGGAAAAAAAAAGAAAGTGAAAATTTTGATTGGATAAGTAGGTTTAGGCTTGTTGCTGAGTTGCTTGGTGGTGTTGTTGAGTGGCTTTCGAGTCTAACGGTTTATTGATCTGTGCTTCTTCTTATTTGTCGACGTGCAAGGGGTTGTGGATGTGATCGAAACCTAATGGCTCGTTGATAGAGTCCAAATATGAGGTTTCCACTTAGTTCCCCAGGAATTCCCTGCGTCGCCTCTACCAACTGATGGATGAGTTGCCACGCACTACTCCTGATCTTCATCATTTTTGCTAGTCATCGTCTTTAACTGCACTCTTGTAATTTGGCGGCTCTGCCTTGTTGTTGTTTTATGTCTCTATCTTATTTGACGGTTTACCCGCCGCCGAGTTCTTTAGCCTATCGTCGACTTTGGGCCTGTCCGGACGTCGAATTTTTACTTAATAAAAAAAAAACTCCGTATTTAATACTAATATATTTGACACTACCAAAAAAATAATAATATATTTGACATAGCTTTCAATTGTGCAGTTCCGCCCATCATGAGGCACAACCACAGGCACCGTCTCGGAAAGTGAAAACATAAATAGATAAAAAAAACTTATTAAATTAGAGTGATTTAGGTAAGTAGGCTATTTAGAAAGTTTAATTAGCTAATTAGATAAAAAAAACTTATTAAATTAGATTAGGTAATCCATTCCCCAAATGGGGTATTAAATGGTCAATGGTCAATGGTCAACTGTTTGACTATTGACCGGTCAACGTTGATCAACTCATGTGGATTTTTTTTAAGTGATGACATTTTTGTGATGCCATTTTTTTACCGTTTTGATGCCATTTTTTATAACATTTTATTTTCACTTTGATGCCACTTTTCTAATGAAATGGTTTGATGACACCTTTTGAATGCCACTTATTTCAAACCTTGATGATATTTTTTTGTTTACTATGATGTCATGTTGACCATTGATGCCATTTTTTTTACGGTTAACTACTGATGACACTTTTTATGTCAATTTTTTGATGATTTTTTTTCCCGTGATACAAGATCTTTTCAAAGTAGTATTTTGATGACATTTTTTTCTTTAATGTGATGTCACTTTTTTAAAGTAGTGTTTTGATGTCATTTTTCTAATGTAATTATTTGATGTCACTTTTAATCAAATCGTTTGATGTCACTTTTGTAATTCAGTAAATTGTGTATCGATATATTTTCATTGATTCTACTTTAATTAAATGATGAGAGATGACACATTTGTGATTAACTCAATTTGAAATTGAATTAATTCTATAAAGTTAAAAATCTATACCAATATGAATTCCTCTGGAAGTGGGATCCGACGTGGATGCTTTGGGATTTCTTGGTGTTGCTGAACCGGGAAAGAATTGAATAGTTTAGAAACATTGGCTGCATAACTTAATAAATAATTAACTTAGGGCCAAAACGGAAATAGTATAAAGAGAAGGGATGTTTTTGTAATTTTGATAAAAGATATTAAAACTCCGATTGATTTCAATGGAGTTTACACGTACAGAGACAAAGCGCAGGGCGAAGGTACGAGCTTGGCACAGCTTCCCTCCAGCGTCGATATCTAGTGGCGATCGAAGACGGTGACTCGGCGGTGCTGGCAAGAGGCAAAGCGGTGATGTGCAGCGGCAATCAGACAGTGCTGGCGGCAACAATGGAAGGCAGCGCGAAGGGCAACGGCGGTGATGGGCGCGGCAATGGCAGGCGAACAAGGGAGATGGGGTACAAAGGCTAATTAACTTTCATCGAAGGCTAGCACGGCCAATAAAACATTTGAAGTTACTAATTACCTAATTGAATGTGTAAAAGTGTACCAATTACCAAATTTTCTCTACTTTTTAACGGAAGTAGTATTATTTAGGGTAAATGACAGAAAACCACCCTTAAAATAGGTGAGTTTTCACAAAACCACCCTTAAAATAAAAGTTTACAGAAAACTACCCATAAATTTACTTTTCTTTCAAAGAACCACCCATAACCATTTTTATGTGTTAAAAGCTATTAAAAAAATGATTAAAGTTTTTATATTTTCTTAAATGTTTTGGTTAATTTATTATATAATTAGGTAACATTGAATATAAAAGGTTAGAATTAAACATTTTTAAAACACTTTTTACACATAAAATTGGTCAAGGGTGGTTCTTTGAAAGAAAAGTAAATTTATGGGTGGTTTTTTTGTACAAAGTTATTTTAAGGGTGGTTTTGTGAAAACTCACCTATTTTAAGGGTGGTTTTCTGTAATTTACCCTATTATTTATGGACTGTTTTTTATAATAATAAAAACTACGGAGTATAAAAAATATCAATTTTTTTAAGTTTGTTTTTTATAAATTCATATTTAATTGTAATAAGTTTAAAATTATTTAAAAACACTACTAGAAAAACGCTATATAGTCTCAAAGTTTTTGGCTACCAATTATTTCGAGGGTATCGTAGCCAATACCTTTGATTTTGGACGTACTCGAAAAAATATTTGGAGCATAAGTACCATTGAAATAAATTCAGAGTGAGTGTATATTAGCCTCGAAAATAAATTCGATGGCATTTTTTGAAGCTATTATCAAGCGATGTTACCAATAAAGTTATTAGATGGTACACTCGAGGCTAAGTTCGACGGCATATATGATCGAATATGTTTTGGAGGGTAGGGTTGAGGGTGTAATGACTCAATATGTTTTGGGAGGCTAAGGTATATTTGTAGGCGTATAACCTCGAAAAAATTGAATTTTCTTCGAGGGCAAGATCGAGATAAAAGTTGTTTGCCATACTTAATGCATTAAATACCTAAAATAACTATTTTGCTTTATCAAGTAAAGCGTAAGGGGTTCATCAATTTTTCAATCTCATACACTTTTCTTTTTCCCACAACTTTCAAATATCTCTACCTACCTTCCATTTTTTGTGCTTTTTTAGGTTCGATCAAGAGTTTTGTAGTGTTTGATATTCATTTTTTAGAAGTATCGTCACTTTGGTGATTATTTTCTTCTGAAAAGGTAAATATATAGATGGTGGCAAAGCCAAGGGTACAATAAACGTAAAACTATACCACGGGTCTTACAGTAAAAATACAAGTCCCACAAAAGTCCTACCACAATTACTAACCACAAAATTCAAACCTCATAACATTTCCACACACCTAGACCACAACCCACGTGTTACTTTCTCCACTAAAATTCACTACTCATAAAATTAAATAAACCACATTGAAACTCAGCACACCACAAAGTCAAACTTTGACCCAAGAGCAATATTTAAATGATGGGAAAGCAAGAAAATATATATGATTTAGAAACTATTAGAGAGATATCTTGTAAATGTAGTCACACAATATTTAAATATTAAGCTCAGACATGCCCTTGAGTTCATAATTTACAAGTTAAACTATTATGATTAGCCTCGTCAATACTCTCGAATTATTATTTTCGAGGGTAGGCGAGTACATGAACCCTGCCCTAATAGCAACGATATTATAATTTCAAGGGAAAATTTGATGCTACAAATAGCCTTTAATTATCCTTTCGAGGGCACCATTAAGAGTGTGTTCCTGGTTAGAATGAATTATTTATCAATTGAGTTGAAGAATTCGTCAAATTTGTCAAATCACAAGTCCAATTTATGAACGAGAGTATCATGTGTCCTTGTTTGAAGTGTAAGCATAGAAAATTTCAAGATGCTCAAACAGTACATCTTTATCTTTATCGATGAGGTTTTGCAAAAATTACTATCGGTGGATTTCAGATGGAGAACCACTGTTTATTCCAACCTTTCCAACTGAAGATCAATCTAGGTCGAGCATGAATGATTTGAACTTCTTTGGATCTATTTGATAATTTGAATTCTTGTCAGATCGAGAGTGGTATTTGATGTAGTTGGGCCTAGTTTTGTTCCTTCGATTAGTGGTTTGATTTTAGTACTTCAATTGATCCTTCTGTTGATATAAACAGGCATAGAGAGGGGTTGGAAAGAACAATAGGGCTTACAAAAGAAAGGAATATGTCACATGAAACAACTGATTCTGGTTATCGAACAACATATTCTGGTTTTATCGATGATAATACTTCTTATTTATCTAATAGGGTTTTTGATGTGTTGAAGGCAACAGAAGATCATGTTTACACAATTGTCTACAATGTGTAATTTTTGTTGTTGTTTATGGTTGATTATAACTTGCCACAAACAGGATATGATAGACTTATGCATGAAGTTGGTAGACTCTTACCATCAAACCATAATCTTCATACGAACTACTATAAGGGTGGGAAATTGGTTATGCAGATTTGGGCTTGGCAGTGATGAAGATACACAATTAGACTTCTTCGGGATGATCAAACAAATTTTGGATTTGAGTTCATTGGTTTGCCATGCAAGAAGATTGTGTTCTTCAAGTATATATTTGTGGTATGACCATAGTAGTAAAGGGACAAACATCCATGCAAAGTACTGATTGCAAGAGATTAATGTGAGAATATGCTATATTGATTATGAGCCTTTCGTTCCAGCTCTACAATGGATTCAAGTGCACTATATATGCAAGCTACCCTGGAGCAAGTCGTAGTCATGCAGATTGGAGAGTTGTGTGCAAGACGAAGCCTCAATCAATAGTTGAAGAGAAGTGGATAATGAAGAAAATCAATGATGAACCGTTACAACAAGATGAGAATGAGGTCATTGGTGAACAATTTTTAGGTGTGAATATTGATCAATTACCTGCAAATCTTTATGTTCCAAGATGTTTAGATGAAGGCTAGTAGGATATATTGACAATATAGTGATGATAATAATTTTGAGATTGAAATATAAAGATGAAGAAGAAGATTTTCCTTCATATTCCGATACAGAAGTAGAGTATACATATATTATTTCTCCTTTTATTTTAACAGATCGTAAGACTATTTATCACTAATTAAATTACATTTACTTTTTTACAATGCAACTACATTATAACTTTGGCGATTTTTTAATTATATTTTAAAAAATCTTACTTTTTGATGACTCTAATTTTAAAAAAACCTTACTTTTTAATCATGTAATATTGCCTTAATGTAAATGAAAGTCTGATGATCAATTGATTATATAAATTAATAGACTATTAAATAACTACTAGGAAGAAAATGGATTTGTACATGCCAAAAAATATTAAATAACTACAAAAAAAAAGGACTTGTACCAAGAAAATTAAAATTGAAAAGTTGATAAATTTTGTTAAATATATTTATATAAAAACAAACCTATGTAATATGGATTCACTTTATTGATCCCATTTCACGAGTCCATATTTATTAATAAATATAATTAATTATAAGTCATCTATATATTAGTTTTAAAAATCCTTATGGATTAAAATAAAATTTTCACCAAATGATAGGATTTTTACTTAAATATATAATTTTATTTATCAAAAATCTCATGAAAAGATTAAACTAACTTTGCCTAATTTAGGCAATGAAATTAGTAAAATAATTCTTATGGATTAATATAAAAGTAGAGGAAGAAAAGAAAAGAAAAGTAATTAATTTAGGATAACTTTTGCACAGGTAAAAAAGTTTTGGAGAGTTTATTGGAAATAAATAAAAATGTAGTGTTTTGTTAATAAAATGAATAGTATGTTGGATTTTTTCTATTATGTATTTTATGATTTTAAATTATTTTCTTATATTATTGGTGCAAGGCTATATAAAAAGATGTCATCTCTTGATTAGTTGCATCTCTTGATTATATAATCTCGGCAACTTCTGCAAGAAGAAGAGAGTTATATGTCCCGAAAGTTACGAAATCATCTCGGTCCTCGGGGACTAAGCCTTCAGGCAATCTAAGTAGAACAAGAGATGTTGATTTTGCTTCATCCGAGCCGATTGTAAATGTTCAAGCTGATGAAAGGGTTGGTGGTGTTGAAAATGATTAGAATTTCGCCATGGTTATTGAACAAAGGGAGATTATTTCATTAGAAAATGATAATAGGGTTGAAGTTGTAGGTTCTGTTGACTGTCATGAGAGGGTTGATGATGATGTACCTACTGATAATATACAAGCTGTTGAAAGGGGCGCAGAGGATGAAATGGACATTGATCAAGAAGACTACTTTGATAGAGTTTATGACAATGAGGAGTTGTATGAAGGTCAGGAGTTTGGGGATATCAAACTTAATGAGTGGATGATGTTTATGGATAAGGAAGCTTTGCTAAATGTTGTGAGAGACTATTTTGTTCAAGAGGGATTCGCCGTTGTGGTGGCATAGAATAAGCAGAATAGGTATGCAGCTGTGTACGCTGATTCAGATTGTGCGTGGAGAGTTCATCCATCGACCGTGCCAGATCGGCAAACATGGGCAATAAAAACATTGACAAGCAAGCATACTTACATGAGATTACACTTGCATAATCTCATGGCAACTCCCGAGTGGGCATTTCCAAAGATTCTCCAAGATGTGCTTGCAAATGAAAACATCACGGGAAAGACCATTAACAACAATCTCTTCCAATCCTTTGGCGTGAAGTTGAAAACCACGTCGTTGTACCAAGCAAAGAAGCTTGCTGAAAAAAATCCTCCATGGGGATGAAGATGCATCGTATGCTAGTTTGCCTAGTTATTGCAAGGTTCTAAAGATGCACATTCAAGGTTCTAAGGCTCATTGTGTATGGGGAGGTGCAAGAGATGATCCGGAGAAGCCCATTCAATTCAAGAGTATAATCATTTCCTTGAAGCCAATGATTGACATATTCATTCAGGGTTATAGGGGTTTGATTCGAGTGAATTGATTCCATTTGAAAGGCAAGTATGGTGGAGTAGTGTTATATGCAATAGCTCTTGATGGAGACAATCAGATTTTCCTCATTGCATATGGTGTTTATGTGAATGAAAGCAAGAACACATGGTTGTCCTTCTTCTATCATTTGAGATAACTACTTGTGGACACATATAGAGATAATTGGTGTATCATTTCTCATTGAAAAAAGGTAATTTCCTCTTTTGTAAACAGAAATAATTGGTGTATCATTACTTGTGGAAGCTGTAAAATTCTGTAAACAGAAAAAAATAACAGTAAACAAAATAAAAAATAACATGACACTGCATAAAAATTCTATAAACAAAAAAAAATGTGTAAAATTTAGAAGCTGTAAAAAATGTGTAAAAAATAATAGTAAACAAAATAAAAAATAACATGACACTGCATAAAAATTCTGTAAACAAAAAAAAAATGTGTAAACTTTAGAAGCTGTAAAAAATATGTGTAAAAAACTGTAAAAAAATTAGTAAACAGAATAAAAATGTGTAAAATTTTGAAGCTATAATTCTGAATCATGTACAATCTGTAGGGGGTTGAACCAGATCTAGGAGAGGTGTGGCCTACCACTTCAAGGCGATACTATTGCAATCACCTATGTTCCAACTTCAAGAAGGGCTACCCGGGACAACGAAGCCATGAAATTTTTTGGGCTGTATGCAAAGTGTACTTAGAGTTCAAATTTAGGAAGGCCATGGAGAGGGTGGAGAAGGTAATTGGGTTGGGCTCTATGCATTGGCTTCAGGGGTTAGGGGATATGGAATGTTGGGCAAGATACAAGTATGACTCCAACCTGCATTCACCAGAAACAACGAGTAACTTCGTAGAGTCCTTCAATTCATCGTTGGGATGAGATAGGTGTGTCCCAGTACTGACTCTTCTTGAAGGTATGTTTCTAATTTTATTCCCATAAAACAAAACTTTGATTGAATAGATTTGATGCAATGTCATGTTATAAAACAATGCGTATTGTGTGTTGTAGGTGTTCGACGCACATGTATAGGACGACATTGTCAGAGGCAATAGGAGATTCAAGTAATGCCCATTAATAGAATAAATAAACATGCTCGAGATACACTAGATGTCGCAGTTACAGAATCTTGTAAACTTGAGGTTCATCAGTAATTGCTTCTATTTTCTTTTTTCTTATTATGTTGTTGCTCAAGATATATTTAAATCAATGAACAATCTGTCAAATAAATTGAAGATGTTCCAAGCATTTGAGTTCGAGTATGAAGTGAAATAGGGCAAATCCAGTCTGCATGTGAACATCCCTAGTCGAACCTGTGCGTGTGGTGAATGACAAATTAGTGGAATCCCGTGTAGGCATGCTGTGAGGGTGATTGTTGAAATTAGGGGAAATCTAGATCGCTCGATGTCCCTCATTGGTACTCAAATGAGATGTCGCAGAGCACGTATTCGATCAATTATCGAGTGGTTCCAGATGAAGAACAATGGCCTACTTTCGAGTTTCCAACAATTAGTACGCCAAACATGAAAAGTGGTGTTGGAAGACCACCCGGAAACAGAAGGAGACAACCCGGTGAGAAGGAAAGATGAGTCATGTCTCGCACTATGTGATGTGGAAAGTGCAAGGAAGGCATGTCTTCCTGACAATTTTGGAAAGTGCAAGGTATATCTTTAGGACATGTAAAGGTCTCGCACCCCACTTTTCCTCACAATTAAAAATTTTGGTTTGCAAGGAACTTGGGCATAACTACATGAAAATGTGGGTTGACCGCAAAACAACTTCGAGAGCAAGGTCTCCCCCATCAGAAGAGTCGATTGAGGAAAAACCAAGCATCAGCAGATAGAGAACAGATGGACTCAGCGGATGGTGTGATGTCTTTGGCTCCTTGGAACCCCGGAAGTCAACAACATGATCGCTACAGCTTTTGGAACGGAATGATTACTAGTACTTATTATATCTAGTTTGCTAGCGCTTTTGGAACTTAATGATCGCTAATACTTATTATACTCCCTCAGTAACAAAATAATTGTCCCTTTGGGGGTTTTCAGACTTCTTAAGGAACCTAAAATTAGAAAGTGGAATAGTTAAAAAAAAAAAGAATAGTATGGAAAGTTGGAGTATTAATAGAATATCTTTGAAATCAAATACAATTAATGAGAGGATTTGATAAAATTAGAATATTTTGTCATTAATTAAGTTCAAATGGACAAATATTTTGTTACAAAAAAAAAGTAGCCAAAAGGATAATTATTTCGTTACAGAGAGAGTATCTAGTTTGCTAGCGCTTTTGGAACTTAATGATCTCTAGTCATTTAAGACCCATCACATTATATTTAGCGATTGGGGCTTCTTCTGTATAAGGTAGGTGGTTTATGAATTAAAAAATGGTTCAAGCAAGTATCAGCTGTATAAGGTAGGAAATTAATGCATTTGAACGCTCAAGCAAGTATCAGCTGCACGTTTGATGTATTTGGAGATTTTTTAATCTTAGAGTACAAGTAATCTATATACAATTGACAATTCATATCTAGATTTATTTACATTGAAAACATAATGCACATTGATAATGGATACAAACACAATGGGAAGGCACCAAACCTATAGATGGTAACAACTACAAGAACATTGATAATGCATATAAAGACAATTCAGAGCTCAAAATCAATCATACAAAGCTAGAGTTTTCAGCTTGATAATGCACATTGATAAACTAGAGTTGAGCTACTTCATAATAAATGCTAAAATAACAAAAATTAACCATGAAAATACAAGTAGAGTTTTCAAGCTAGAGTTCTCAGCTTTTAGAGTTCCATCTCCATGCCCAAAGTATACTTCTCGTCGTTCAACTTGGCAACCTTATCTTCCAATGTTTGCACGTGTATTTTTGACACTTTATAGACCTTATCGTTGGGATCGAAGGTCCTAACCAATGAGTTGGGAACTTCAGTATCACACCACTTGAAGAAGGGACACTTACCCTAATATCAATCCAAATAAAAAAGCATTTACGATTATGTACACTAAACTAAATTAAACAAATCCATGCACTTCATATAAATAAGGAGGTGTGGATATACCATCATTTGAGGAAACTTGTAATATTGTCTTCTATAACTGTCTTTTTTACGACCAGACACGGTTCTAAGAACGGCCGGCAACTGGTGATACCAAAGAACCCTTGCCATTCGAACTTCATTTGTTCCATTGCTTGAAGATTGACCACTCATTAGATCACTAGATTTCTGTAACAAAAAACAGTGCCATTGGACCATTTGAATCAGCAACTAGTATCCTTAAATATGCCTTTGGTGTCAATGGCTTTTGTTAAATTGGAAATTCCTAAACTACTTTGAATTGTTGCTCCTAAACTAGTTCAATGAATTGAAAGAAGCTTGTTGCTCCTAATAAATCAATGTGTATTATATATACCCACATCTGTATTTGATTGGAGAATGAATGAAACAGACAAATTACCTTCACCTCCTACAATGGTGTAGTGCAAATTGTAGAGATTTCGGATCCCTAAACCAAAAAACCCCCAAAAACCCCTAAACCAAAAAACCCCCAAAATTTCGGATTCGAAAATCCTAAAATTTATGATTCAAAATTGGAAGCTTCAAGGCATGGTTTGAGTTGGATTTCACATCTAGATCACTAATCCCACTCAATAAGAAGTAATTTGATAGATGTGATTTTGAAATTTGGGGAAAAACCTACCGAAAATATTCCAAAGAAGAAAACACACCTTATCCCGGAGTTACTAGTTTCCGCCTGCGCTCAGCTCCGCTCACCGCCTGCCCGCCGCTGCGCCACTCTCAGCCGGTCTCCGCCCCTCTGGAGTACGTTACTCGCCGCCGGTCTCTACCCTCCCTCTACAATCGTTGTCTCCCTCTCGTATCGCGAGTTGTTGTTCTCTCCTGTTCGATGAATCGCTCAAGAATGGTTCAAATTATTGGTTTTTATGAAATGCCTCCACAAAAGTTAATAATATCACAATACTCACCCTCCTATAAATTTAAAACACAATTATTGGACAAATTCAAACTTGTGGGTGCGAGGAAAAACATTTCGAAACCACAGGGTTACTAGGCGAAATATCTGAAACCTGTGTTTACCACATGAAATAGGCTAAACCACAGGGTTACCAGGTGAAATAGTCAGGAAGAGCTCTCTAGCTTACACCAAACATACACTATAACAACCACAAATATTAATTGAAGAACCTAACAAGAAGGATTATTATTAAAAATAAAACAAAATGAAAGGGAAAGTTGATGATTTCTATGCATGAAATAATAAGAAATTAAATCACTAATTAAAGAGTTCTATATTTATAAATAGAAATTAACTAACCAGAGCTAGGGTTGTGATCAGCTGAAAGAGGGATGCTGGGAATCAAGAAAACATCATCGCCATCGGCTGCCGGAGGAGCAAACCCACCAGATAATGAAGACGGTGGCAGCTGGCAGTCCACGCTTCCACCACCCAAACTTATTAAATTATTATTATTATTATTATTGTTATATAACCCTAGGTCGACGGCTGTATAGTATGGGTGGTGAAGTAGTCCTGCGCCGCCGTCGCCAAGGGAGGTAAACGGTGGTTGGAGGGAATTAGCGGTGGCCTGGAAATGGCGCTGGCGGCGGAAACGAGAGCGGAAGTTCTGGAACCAGAAGAAGATGTTGGTGTCGCTGATTCGGCCGAACTCCTCAAGGAGGCAGCGAATGCTGGTGATTTCGTCTTTTGAGGGATTCACGGTTCCGCTGTTGAAGATGGACTCCATGAGTTGGATGTGCTCCGACATCAGCATCCACCGAGACCGTGCCTGCTTGGCTGATGCCGGTTGCCTGGTGGTGGTAGGGTGGCTGTGGGATTCATCTTCCATGTGTCAGGAGTTAAGGATCGGCCGGGAAATTATAATTAAGGGTTTTAAATGGCTGTGAAGAGATACGAGTTGTGGGAATTAGGCTTACTAGTGGGGATAGATATATATTTGGATGTAGTGCATATCTTCTACCTATTCCCCAACCTACACCACAAAAATATTCCCCTCAACCATCAGCTTACAAGACCAATCATGCCACGATTGGAAATTACATCTTTTTAGTGAGTTCTTCGACTCATCGTGCCCCCGAAATGCCGACCCTTGCAGAAGTGGTTGTTTAGTAAGCTCTAACGAGAAAATTAAGCAAATGTGATAATCAGCCTTGAGGGAATTTGTTGCACTTGACACACATCTTGTCAAACTTTGTTCCTGATTAATGAAATCAAAGTACAGTCCCCGAGTTTCATTATGTGCACCACCTACAGGTCCGACATGCTCCCTAAATTTCCCATGTCCTTTCTTCCAATTATAGAATCCATTCTTCATAAATGCATCATTCAAGTATATGTTTTTCGTTGATCATTTGAAAAGATAACACCAAAAACATAAGGCGGCATCCTAAGAAACACTATATTCCAACCACTCTCATTCCTCAAACCGCCTTGGCAAAAAACCTCTATTTGTCTTGTCTCGAGGAAACTTATGGGCTAAAGGTTGACAAGGACCTTTAGCCACATATTCTCTTTTAACTATTGATAGATTACATAGGTCTCCTCATGTATAGTGGGCTAAAAGCCCGTTAAGGCCCAATACCTTTGTAACATATATATATATATATATATATATATATATATATATATATATATATATATATATATATATATATATATATATCAATGAATGGAAACCCTCAAGGGAACTTTACATCAATCTTGTAATCTTACATGGTATCACAGCCTTTTCTTCCTCACGGAACCTAATTTGATCCTCTTACCGCCGCCGGCGTCATCTCCTCGCCGCCGCTCTACCTCTCTCCCCTAGCCTCACCGGCCCCTCCTCGCCGCCAACCTGCATCCTCCTCACTGTCCCGATGCCCTCCCTAGCCAGATCCGGCAACCTACGACCCGGATCTAACCTCCGCGCAGCACTGTTACCATCTCCGAGCCCTGTCCTCATCCTCTTCCGCCTTCGCATCCTCTTCTCCCGTTCTCTCACTGTCGCATCCGCCTCCACTGCCCAAAACCATCGGCGAGCCTCCCAGATCTGCCGCCCGTCCTCGCTTTCCGCAGTCCCCGTCATCGTCGGCCCCAGATCCGAGCCCAGACCCGCGCCCCACCCCTCGTAGGCTCCTCCCTCTCCCTGACCTGCCCAATTCAGCAATACCTCCGTTCAATTGAGCGCTCGGAAAAGTAGAGATTTTTAATCTCTTTTGAAGAAATTACACAAACATCCCTTGTATTTTTCTATTTTCGTTTTTGCTCCTAACTTAATAATTTTATTAAGTTAGGTGGCCAATTAAAAAAAAAAATGCACCGATACTCTAGATATCCCATCCCTCGACATGCCGATCCTCAGGCCTCTCTGACATCGCCTAACCTAGGCTATGTTCCGCCAGCTCTGCATCACGCCTTCTCCTCTCAGCAGCCGACATCTTCAGACTCGTCTTGGTACATGGACACTGGTGCCACCTCCCACATGACGAACTCCTCAGGTAACCTCTCATCTATTTCTTTTAAGGGCCCTGCCCACTCTATTATCGTCGGAAATGGTGGTCGTCTTGCTACTTCAGGAATTGGCCACGCCAAATTACAGACCCCAACCCACCCACTACACCTCAACAATGTCCTTATTGCCCCAACGATTGTCAATAACCTTATCTCTGTCCGTCGGTTCACTATTGACAACAACGTTTCCCTTACGTTTGATCCCTATGGTTTCTCTGTGAACGATCTTACTACGGAGGTTACTCATATGAGATGTAACAGCACCGGGGAGCTCTACCCTGTCACACCACCTCCTGCGTCCAGTCACTCGTGCCTAGTCGCCCTCTCGGCATCGTCGTCCAGCCTGTGGCATGCACACCTAGGCCATCCCAGCGCTGCCGTTCTAGATGTCCTCCGTTCCCAGAGTCTTGTCACCTGTACTAAAGACCCACGCTCTGGTTTATGCTCTTTCTGCCAACTAGGCAAACATGCCAGACTGCCGTTTCAACGGTCTTTGACCTCTACCCTTGCTCCCTTTGATATCATTCACATCTAGATTTGGACCTCTCCCGTGCCTAGTAAGGAGGGTCACAAGTACTACCTCTTGTTTCTTGATGATTACACTCATTATTTATGGGTCTTCCCGTTGCATTTCAAGTCCCAAGTGTTTCCTGTCTTTGCCAGATTCCATGCCTACATCAAAACACAGTTTCACATATTCATCAAATGTTTCCAATGCGACAATGGTCGTGAATTTGACAACAAAGACTTTCACTCTTTCTTTGCCGCAAACGGGATCTCCTTTCGGTTGTCTTGTCCCTATACCTCCCAGCAGAATGGCAAAGCCGAACGAATCATCAGAACCATAACCAACATGATGCGCTCTCTCCTCTTCCATGCATCTTTTCCCCTTCCCTATTAGCCTCACGCCTTATCCACCACATGTTATCTCCTAAACATTCTCCCTTCCACTACCCTACACCATCGCTCGCCAGCTCAGGCACTTTATTACGCCGAGCCTAGGTATGATCACCTTCGCACCTTCGGGTGCTTGTGTTTCCCAAACTAGACCTCCACAGCCCCACACAAGCTTCACCCGCGCTCCACTCCATTTTTCTTCCTAGGCTATCCGTCTGATCATCGCGGTTATCTTTGCCTCGATGTCAAGACCCATAAGCTTATTGTGTCACGTCATGTCACGTTTGATGAGTCTCGTTTTCCCTTTTCTCCTCCTCATCTCCCCTCTTCCACACCTCATGTGTCTCAGTCAGAGTCAGAGTCAGAGTCATCATTCCCTCACTTTCTGTTTCCCCAGAGCTCTCCCGGTGCTCCTGGCTCTCCCCCTCCCCCACCACCACCACCCCATACCACCAGGCCACACACCCGCAGCGTCTCCGGTGTCTTCCGACCCCGTCAGATCGTCTCCATGACCACCGAACATCGCCCCGCCATCCAAACCCATGACTTCGCAACACCTAACACTCGCCAAGCAGCCAATCACAACCACACCCCCCCATCCCTCGCCTCACCTACTGGCGGCGGCCGCAGCAAGGCATGCTGCGCCCGCCGCTTCCCCCGCCGCCTTTACCTCCCACGCCCGCAGCATTGCTGCGCCCGCCGCTCCTCCCCCAGGCTTTGCCCCCATCCTTCCTTCTCCCCCCGACTCCCAATCAACCTCTGCCTCCCCCCCGCCCTCCCTCTTCCCCATTCCCACCTCCCACAAAACAGCCCTCCTTGCCCTTACGAAGAATGGTACTTGGGTTCTGGTCCCTCGCCCTCCTGAGGCGAACGTCATCCGCTGTATGTGGCTCTTTCGTCACAAGTTCCGCTCTGATGGGACGTTGGAGCGCTACAAAGCCCGTCTTGTGGTCAACGGTAGGTCTCAGCAGGCAGGTATTGAATGTGATGAGATGTTCAGCCCTGTGGTCAAGCCTGCCACTATCCGAGTGGTCTTGAGTCTAGCTCTGTCGCGCAACTGGACCATCCATCAGTTAGATGTTAAGAACGCCTTTCTGCATGGCCATCTGAATGAGACAGTCTACATGTTTCAGCCGCTGGGGTTTGCTGATGCTGAGCGTCCGAAGCATGTCTGTCTCCTCAAGCGCTCTCTGTATGGTCTGAAACAGGCTCTGCGGGCATGGTTCCAGCATTTTGCCTCTCATCTGCTCCGTTTGGGTTTCACTGGAAGCCATTCAGATACGTCTCTGTTTATCGATCGCAGAGGCTCAGACTTGGCATTCCTCCTGCTATATGTCGACGACATCATTCTCACCGCCTCTTCTGATGCTCTTCGGACGTCCATTATTTCGCAATTGAGTGCGGAATTCGCCATGTCTAATCTGGGTTAGTTGTCTTACTTCTTGGGAGTTGCTGTTCAGCGTCATGCGTCTAGTCTGTTTCTCTCACAGAGTAAGTATGCTGCTGAGATTGTTGCTCGGGCTAAGATGGTCAACTGCAATCCAGCCGCCACCCCTGTCGATACATCCAACAAGTACAGTGCTCATTCTGGTCCTTTGGTTGATGATCCAACATTGTACAGGAGCCTCGCTGGTGCTCTTCAGTATCTCACTTTCACCGGGCCAAATATCAGTTACGCCGTTCAGCAGGTCTGCTTGTTCATGCATGCACCAAGGGAGCCTCACTTCCAAGCGTTGAAGCGGATCATTCGGTACATCAGCGGCACCCTCGAGCTCGGCACCACGATCACTCCTTCCTCGAAGCTTGATCTTGTTGCTTACACTGATGCGGATTGGGGTGGTTGTCCTGATACACGTCGCTCCACGCCTGGTTACTGTGTCTTCCTCAACGACACCCTTGTGTCATGGTCAGCCAAGCGTCAGTCCGTCGTATCTCGCTCCAGCGCTGAGGCTGAATACAGGGGTGTTGCCAACGTTGTCTCAGAGTGCTCTTGGCTTTGTAATCTCCTGCTTGAGCTCCGTTGCCCCCTTCAGAAGGCCACTATGGTCTACACTGACAACGTCTCTGCCGTCTACCTGGCTAGCAACCTAGTCCAGCATCAACGCACGAAGCACATTGCGCTTGATCTACACTTCGTCAGGGACAAGGTTGCCATTGGACATGTCCGCGTTCTACATGTCCCGTTCTCTTATCAGTACGCTGATATATTCACCAAGGGTTTACCTAGACAATTGTTCATTGATTTTCGTTCCAGTCTCACTTTACGGACCCCTCCCGTTTCGACTGCGGGGGTTTGATAGATTACATAGGTCTCCTCATGTATAGTGGGCTAAAAGCCCGTTAAGGCCCAATACCTTTGTAACCTATATATATATATGTTTATCAATGAATGGAAACCCTCAAGGGGACTTTACATCAATCTTGTAATCTTACAACTATATCTCTACACGTAGGCTCATAATCATTTATAAGCTTCCGCAAGACAGGATCTCTAATAATGGTAACCTCATCAAGTCGAGCTTTCTTCTGACTCGTAGCATCATCTCTAACAACATCATCACTAACATCAACTCCAACATTTACACCATCTCCATCAATAATTTCATCCTCAATATCAACATCATCGTTCGCAACATTTTGAGTTGTTTCATCCACATTAGTAACTTTATGCGGCGTAGATGAACCAACACTCGGTAGTTTGTTCACCCTACTAAAATATATATCCATATTCCTAATCATTAAAAAATAACAAAACAAACAAAATTAAAAAAAAAAAAACAATTCATAAACTCAAATCATAATCTAACGATCGATGTCATTCCAATTTTTCAAAAGAATTCAACATTTCAACAAAATCCTCTCAAACCTAAATCAATTCCACAAATAAGACCTAAATTTCATTTCAATACAAGTATCTAACAATTTTATTTCAACCCTAATCTACCAACTCAAACCCTAATCTAACAATTTCATTTCAAACTAACAATTTCTCAAAACACTTCAACAAATCAGATCTCAATTAAACAAACTTACAAGTTCTTGCAAGTTGCGCCTCGAAGCCTCGGAATCGGAAGTCTCAAGTCAAAACGGGACATCCACACTTCAAGTTAAACTATTGAAGTAATTAGAGTTGGATTAGATAACCCCGCCTTATCTAGCCGGCCTGTCAATTGGGTCGGCTTTGTATACATTCGGGTTTTTGATAGATCGGATTTCGGATTAATTAAGTTACCGGTCATTTTTAGATTAAGTTAAACTAGATTTGTCTTGATTTCGGGTCAATCTAACTGGCCGGGTAAAAGAAAATGAATTTTTTTAAGAACATTAAAATATTATCAAAATTAAATTATAATATAAATATGTCAAATTAAACTAAATAATAATATTATATTTAAATTTATAAATATAATAATAATAGTAATAATAATAATAATATGTAAATATTTTAACCATTCAAAATTCATATATATATATATATATATATATATATATATATATATATATATATATATATATATATATATATATACACACACACGTTATTCATCGTCACATAGTTTAACTCTGAGAATTGATGCACATCTAGAAAGATCTATTATTATACTTCACAAATAACAGTGGACTACCCCAGACGACGTACATGACAATATATAGCCCTTCTCCAACAACTTCTCTAATTGAGACATCGGCTCCTTCATCTCAAGGAGAGATGTATGATCGGAGCTATGGAGAGTGGAAATGTCCCTGGTTCTAGACCAATAGTAAACTCAACAAAGCGGTGCGGTGGTAACTCAGTAATCAGAAAATTTTGAGAAACTTCTGGAGCGTGTTGGTATATTAGAGATTGTGATAGCCTTGGACTCTGAATCCTGTAGCACAACAAACTAATGCATCCTTATCATCGAAGTCTGGTTATATGTATCATATCAATAACATGATCGTTCTTTACAGGAACGCGTTGATGGAATCTGCAACACATGTCATCGGGTGCCAAGGCACAATCCTCCGCTCGTAGTCAATCACCGTACACGTCATATTGGCATATTAGAGATTGTGATAGCCTTGAACTCTCTTGTAGCACAACAAACTAATGCATCCCTATCACCGAAGTCTCGTGATATGTATCATATCAACAACATGATCGTTCTTTACAGGAACGCGTCGATGGAATCTGCAACAGATGTCATCGGGTTCCAAGGCACAATCCTCCGCTCGTAGTCAATCACTGTACATGTCATATTGCCCTCACCAATCCATTCCTAAGATGATATACAGCGCCATTCCTAAGATGATATCCCTCTCTTTCTCCTTCGTAGAGTTGTTTCTCCCTCCTCTCTTTCTTGGCTTTGCTACTGGCGGTTCACCTCTAATTGATCATTAAGCAAAATCCCTTGCTTCAATTCTTCTTCTTCTTTTTTCACATCCCTCGTACAAGCCAACTAGGGACCCTTTCAATTTGCTTTTAAACGGTTAAGGAGCCTTGTACTTGGGCTACACGCCTACACCCAACAAAGGGCTTAAAAGCCCAACATGTACATGTGCATTTTGTAACGCATACAGCTAGTGCAATAATATATAAATTGTGGAATGTAAGGGAAATATTTGATCCGTAACGGACTCGACTAACGCTTCGTTTGGTTTGAATTTTAAAAAGGAAAAATGAAACAAAATAAATGTAGTATATTTATGGGGTGATAATATTTTCACCGCTAATTTTTACTATTTTCACCGCTAATCACCGCATAGGTTTGCGGTGGCTTTAATGACAGCCAACGATATCACCGCATAGGTATACGGTGGGCCATCGCAATACTTTACGGTGGATCGAGGAGTATGCAGGCTTAAAACTGTCGCCATGACGGCCCAAAATAGTCGCCATAACCCACCGTATATGTATACGGTATTAAGGTGGGTTTAAACTATCGCCATAACGGCCTAAAATTGTCGCCATAAAGGTTCAAAACCGTCACCATAACCCACCGCATAGGTATGCGGTGAGTTATAACGACGGTTTTGGATAACTTCTACAAACGATTTTCAATTGCCCAAAAACCCACCGCATGTATACGGTCGCCATAACCCACCACATAGGTATACGGTGGGTTCGTATACGGTGAACGGATCCACCGCATGTATATGCGGTGGGTTTGGGAAAAAGTGGATTAAGACCACCACATACCTATGCGGTGATTAGCGGTGAAAATAGTAAAAATTAGCGGTGAAAATATCCGCCCTGATATTTATGGCTCAAATTACATTATTAAATTTTTTTAATCATTATCCTTTTCTCCTAACTTTTCACATGAAAATAATTTTGTTCCCCCTCAAAATCACCCATTTGAACAAGAGGTGACTATATTCATTATCTATCCTATCTTATTTTTCATATAAAAAATAACATTCTTCTCTCATTTAGACTCATAGAACTTTTATACAATATATTTTTCTATACAAAATTTATTTTCATTCCATTTACCTTGAAGAATCTTATATCAAACAAGCCATACTTAAGTCTTAATCCCATTTCTTCCACCACTCCCATTTCTTCCACCAATGCATCTCCTCACATAGTTGACCACCCCTTTGACTACTCTAGCTCGTATCGCCCCTCCTACTTTTGCGAAAAATCGGCTCTTTTGAAACAAACATTTTATTTTCTTTTTCTTTTGAATGTTACAATAAGGATACAAAAATAATTATGAAGTTATTTATTAGCCAACTGAAACCAAAACTAAGAATTGGGTTAGATCATGGTAGAAAATTTACCGTATCAACCATACCAACATACTTTCGGTACAATCAAGTCGGTAACCGATATGTCAGTAACATTTGACAAGTGTTGTTACGATATATAGTACGTATAAGAACTTGAAATCGTTGTACTGGTACCATCAGTTACCAGGAAAAAACCACAAAATTTTAAATTGCAATTGTTTATTCGTAATGTCGGTACCATATGATTACCGAGGATACGATCGGTTGGTAAATGGTAGCAAAAATATCATACCGAATGATATCGTTACGGTACGATACGTGGTAATCGAATTTTTCCCATGATATCGTACCGATCCAGCCCTACTAGTAGGAGCCCCATAAGGCCATAATTGACACTACCCAATGCAAATTAGAAGACCTGGTCGAATTAAAATGAAGACATCGATATAGCTCATTGTTGTGAGCTGAATCTGCCATGTTTTACAGTAACTTTTATATCGATTTCTGCATACATTGCATGCATTTGGGTTAGAATAATACATAATATGTGTAGTATATGTTTATTTGCAATATATGGAGGTCTACACAAGTTTTGGTTATATTTCGCAGAAATCGGACGCACTTTGGAGCTTAAAGGAAACTCATGGATAAGCTAAGAATGGAGCAGCTGGAGAAAATGCCATTTTCACCATTCTTCGTTCTGAATCAAGCTTTGATGTCTTCATGAGAGTTGTAGCCCTCGGAAAGAGCTTTCCAACGCATGGTCATATGCGTCAATCCGACGAACGAGGACTCGGGAAAGTGCGTTTCAAGAACAGAGCAGAAAGCTGAGAGAACTTTACTCGATCTCGAGTACACTTACTCGATCTCGACAAAGGCTGTCCGAGCACACCTGGTCGAGCAGAGATGATCGAGGACACTGAGTTAGAGACAACCCGACTCCGGAAGCCAACTCAATCTCGAGTAACTCTTGTCGAGATCGACCACGCCTAGACACCATGTCCGGAGTCGACGAGTTGTGACAAGTCGAGAAGCCGAAGACGAAGACGCCGAGCCAACCCTACTCGATCTCGAGGAGGCCTTGTCGATATCGAGGACCAGCACCGCGTCTGTCCGAGTCCATGCCGAGGAGGAGTCCTCGACATCACCAGCGAGCCATCCTCGACCACACCCAACTCGATCTCGAGTTGTCCTTGTCGAGATCGAGGAGCCAATGAGCACCAGTCCTAACCTTGTCGAGCAGAGCTACCCGACCAAGCCAGCCAGCCCAAGTCGACGCCAGTCCTACTCGAGATCGACTAGCCCTAGTCGAGATCGACGAGCCGTGTCCGGGAGCGCGTTACGCGGTTTGACTATCGTACACGGTTTGGCTTTCCTTGGGGCCGAAGGAGTCCGAGATATCCGAGATCTATCAACATCTATCCACACCTATGAACACATGGAAGATTTTGCTCTTTAGATAGAATTTCCCTTTTTTGATTTAATTCCTAAATTACTTTTATTAATCTTTTAAGCCTTTAGATATAGATTTAGATAAAGATAGATATTTCTATCCTTGATTAGCAAGGAATAGAAGGCTATAAATAAAGCCTTAGGGGCTAGTTTTTCATTAATTCAATTTCAGACACATTCAATTCCATTCAAGTAAGTAGGAGTAGAGAGAGAGAGTTTGTGGCAAGCAAGGTGGAAAGGCGAAAGCGGATTTGTCTTGTTGGTTGTAAGCTTTCTTTATTTAATCAATGCAAGTTAGTTTATTTTGTTATTTAATATCTTTCTTGATGATGAAGAGCGAGTAGTCCACCCACTTCTGGGGCTGGGGTGAGCCCGACGGTGGCCATGTGAGGTGATGCGGTAAAGGTCAGATCTTGTTATGCAATTTGTCTTCTATCCCTATGAGCATGATTCTTTTGCGAGAGTTGAAGGTGATCCTTGTTTGTATTATTGAAGCGAAAGTGATCTTCATGCAACTTGGGTTAATTATGTAAAAAGGGTTAGTAACAATTAGGGTTTATGCGAAAGCCTCTATATGCCTATTTGTTAGTAACGAAAGTTATTTTGATGGAAAGCATGATCTTTTATGCCTTTATGTATTACTTTGCATGGTTATCGTTGTGGTGTTGATACCCTGGCTTTGGAAGTTCTTTATTATATTGAGTTTATTTCTGTCGAAATTCTGAAATCTGTGTTCGAATCTGGAATTTATATTTTTCTGTGTTTTAGTCGATACAGAGGAGAGGCTTGTCGAGATCGAGTAGACCTTAGTCGATCTCGAGTTGGCTTTTGTCTACGTCGAGTTGAGTTTCTGTTTCTATTTTCGATTATGCAATTTCTGTTTCTGCTACTTCTTGTCGATCTCGAGTTAGGTGTTGTCGAGATCGAGTTGCCCTTGCTGGGTTTGCTGCCTGCTGTGATTTCTGAGTTTCTGTTGTCCAGTTCTGTTGTCGATCTCGAGTTACTACTGGTCGAGATCGAGTACGTCTGTCTTTGCTTTCGTTTGCTATTTCTTGTCTTCGTTTGTCCTTCCTTCTTTGTTCCTTTGTTTTTGTCTTCTATTTGCTTTTCTGTGAGATTTACAGCTGCCTAGGATACGCTGACACGCTTCCTCGTGGATTCAATCCTGACTTTCTCTTACTGCATTGGAGGAGTCTTGTAATTATTTGTTGGGGCACAAATCTGGTTTGAGTTATTTCATTATATTTCATACTTGATTTCCTCCTCACAACACTCATTTGAGTACTCAATCAAACAAGCCCTACACTTTTATTATGCAAGGAAATGGAATTAACAAATGTAAATGGAGTAATAATTAATTAGAGCGGAAAGTAGGTGTTATAGTGAGAATGATAAAGCGAAGAAAAACACAGAGATTTACGTGGTTCAACAACAGTGTATTGCCTACGTCCACGGGCAGAGAACCAGTTTTCTTATTAGAGGAAGCAAAAACATATTAGGGTTACAAGGGGTCGGCGTTTTATGAGTATATGAAGAGACTCATAAAACCCTAAACAGACAATGGACTGAAAGCCCAAAATTGAAAGACGATAGGCCTGTTTACAATAAACATCGCATACCGTAAAGGTGGGGTGGCGCTGCCCCCCTAGCCCCCTCGCTAAGGGCGCGTTGCCCCCAGACCCCCGATGCGTCGCTGGTCAACGATGATTCAAGGCACATTAACAAATCTCCATCTTAACTTGAATCTTCTCAGAAACAGATGCACCCATGACAAGTGCCCAGACGTTCTTCTGCCTCATATTGGTCCTTGAAGAAGGACCCAGATTGCCCCGTGTTGTAGGGAGGAAATCGAGTATGAAATATAAAAAATAAATCAAACCAGATTCTGCCCACGCAACTAATTACAAGACCTCCTCCTGATGTAGCAGCGGGAAGTCAGGATCGATCCACGAGGAAGCGTGTCAGCGGATCCTAGGCAGCGGAGAAATCTCACGGACAGAAGTCGACAACAGTGGTCCTAGATCTCGAGTACAGCAACTCGACAGAAGATCGGACAGTCGAGCACAGCGCAGCAGCAAGCACAGGGTCTCGTCGATCTCGACAAAGGCTACTCGAGATCGAGTAGGGTCTTAGTCGACGTCGACTTGGGTCTTGCCGAGCACCTGCACACAGAAGCTACAACGACTTGGGTCGAAGATCAGTAGTCGAGATCGAGTTGTGCTATTCGATCTCGAGGAAGACAGAGAATAAAAACGAAATAAAGTAAATGCAACGGCTTTAGGGATTCGAACTAAACTGTATGTAAAAGGACGTCCAAGATTGGGGTTTATAACAACGATAACCAAGCAAGTATAAGGCAAGAATAAAACAGATAATCATGTGAATTGCATCAAAGGACAAGCTTTCGCCTTTTCCAACAATTATACAACTCTTTCAAGAATCCCTAATTGTCTCTACTGATTTTATGTTTACAATCCAAGTTGTTAGCATGGACCTCCATTAAATGGGTAATAAACACATAACAAGTAGTAGATGCTCAAAACATGATAAAGGTCGGATCTTTTACCTCAAATGCGCATGGCTATCGTTGGGCTCGCCCCAACCCTAGAAGTGGGTGGACTACTCGTGCTTCATCGCAACCTCAGACATTGATTGATGAAAAGAAACTACTTGCATTAAATCAAACTGAAGAAAGTACAACTGATTAAAGCCAACTTGCTCTCGCTCCTTTGCTCCACTCGGCCTCATTTTCTCTCTCTATCACTACTTCTCCTAATTGTTGTGTGATTGAATGATTAAAACTCAGCCACATGGGCTTTATTTATAGGCTTCTAAACCTTGCTATTCAAGGATAGAAACATCTATCTATATCTAAAATTATATCTAAAAAGCTTAATGATAAATAAAAGCAATAACATAATTAAATCTAAATAAGGGAAAGTATATCTAAAATAGGTAGAATGTCTTCTTGTTGATAGATCTTGTCTTCCATAGATAGAACTTGATGGATCTCGGATAGACTTGGCTTCCTTCGGCCCCAAGGATTCCCAAACCGAGTAGGATAGTCAAACCGCGTAACGCGGCTTCGGAACGCGGCTCCTCGATCTCGACCAGTGCCTCCTTGAGATCGAGTAGAGGTGTCGTCGATCATGGCTAGCTGGGCTTGGTCTGGTGCTCGTCATGGCTAGGACATGTGCTACAGGCTCCTCCTCGATCTCGACTAAACAACTCGAGATCGAGTTGGGTTGTCGTCGAGGATGTGTTGCTGGTGATGTCGAGCACCTCCTCCTCGGCATGGACTCGGACTGGCGATGTAGGGTCCTTGATCTTGACAAGCCTCCTCGAGATCGAGTAAGGTTGGCTCGACGTCTCCGTCCTCGGCTTCTCGGCTTGTCTCAACTTGTCGACTCCGGACATGGTGCTCCTGGTGTTGTCGATCTCGACAAGGGGTACTCGAGATCGAGTTGGCTTCCGGAGTCGGGTTGCTCTGCCTCAGCTTCTCGATCAATGCTCAGTCGACAAGGCCTGTGCTCGGACACATTCGTCGAGATCGAGTAGAGTGTACTCTAGATCAAGTAAACATGGGCTCCTATCTTGATTCGACTGGTTCCGCTGCTTCTTGACCTTGGACTTCTGTAGTTGATTTCCAAGCTTTTTCGACCTTTCTTAGAACTGCTGTAATTTGCCTCGAATTCTGCGAAATTAAACAGAAACTGGTGTAGATTCCATAATTTGGCAAATAAGTGTAAATACATAGATTCTATACTATCTTAGCCCAAATGTACGAAATGTATGCAGAAAACGATATAAAAGTTACTGTAAAACATGGCAGATTCAGCTCACAACAAACACCCCATACTTAAGCTTGCTTGTCCTCAAGCAATACCTTTATTTGTCATTCAAGGGAAGAAATCAAAACTCTCAATATTTTAGATTCATTCTCATATAACCCAGCAGTCAATTACCATCCTTGAAAAGGTACTAATGTCACAGATCCATGCATGTGCAATTTAAAGAGCAACATCTACTCACAAAAGGAGGGTTATGCAAAAACATTCATAAGTGACAAAGCATTAATAATCAAGAGGACTTTAATTTAAGCTCAATAAGAAGTAGATTGGTAAAAGGCTGAAAGGTGGGCAATTTCTGGTAATGTGGTGCTTTTGATCCGGGGAAATGGAGTATTTCCAAACTTGAATTTCCACATTCCTTTTCATAAGATTCATCACCTTTCATATTGCTTTTATTCATAATAATGCTTTTACCTCTCTGACCTTAGCACTGACTTCTCGCGAGTCGCAAACATGGGTGTCATTTATGGCCCCGGATACTTAGTGCTTTGGACTCCTCACAATGTGTCCCATCTCTCCAAACTATTATCTCAGAGAGCAGGGTCAATCTACCTTTATCTCCTGAGGTGATTGGATTTTCTTTCACTCATTAAATTTTCCATATTTTTCAAACAATTTCCTACCAAACTCCAATAATGATATATAACAACACAACAACCATATAACAATCTCCATAATGTAACACCATTCTCAACATAATCCCCGGATAAGGTAATAAGGTAAAGAATGGACAATATTTAGAATATGTGGAGCAATATTTGAAATAAGGCATATTATGGCTTTTGTGTAATGCATAAGCATAGGTAAGGCTAGGATATAACAATGAGCATTATATGGAAATATAAAGTCCTCTATCCTTTTATCATGCAACATGTCAAAAGCAACATCAAATTTACCTCCTTTCATGGTTTTCATCAAAATATGCACTTCATTGTGACTTTCCTTTACTAGGCAATTTCATGCTATATCTCTAATGAATCCAATTTTGCATCATCGAGTTCAATAAAGCTTCCATGACATTATTAAAAAATTTCAATGGGGGTCATTTTTCAAACTTTGGAAAACATGCATATAAGCACATAATTCAATAATAACTTCCAAAATAATCATGTAGCAATTCAAAGAAATAAATTCTAAATATGCACAAATAATGTCAAATATGGCAAATATGCACAAAGTAAGTCCTTCCCCCACCCCATACTTAAACATTACAGTGTCCTCACTGTATAAAAACAAGGGTAAAGAAAGAAACTCACTAGACAGGTGTGCAGGACCTCTTAATATTAAATGAAGGAATCGCCTGGGCCGAGTATGAATATGAATATAGCTTGCTTCTATCCATGGACCTGAAAAGTGTAGAAGACATATACCCACAATAGAAAAACTAGAAATGTTCAAAACCAAAAAACAAACAAAAGCAACAAAGTCTCAAACGTCCCCAAAAGTAAATGTCTATTTACAAGCTCTAGATTTTATAGTCGCTAGGCCGACTTCTTCGTTTGCGCTCAAGGACCATTAGTGTGGGGCCCGCTTATGCTTGACCCTTCTCCTGGATCATCTAGGTCCTGATGGTAGTATGCAAGCTCAGCTGATAGGTGGTTGCTTGCATCATCTCCCTTCTCTTTCTTTTTCTTCCTTCCAGCTCTTAGTTTCCGCAGATTCTCTCGCCACGGGGCCTTACCTCCCCTTAGATTATTGAAAATTTTCTTTATGGACTGAGGGGGAGTAGGATTCATACCTGAACTTACGTTTTCGGACCCAAAACAGAAATCTTTGGGCTCGGGGCTAGTCGATGTCGAGTATTGTTGGTCGACCTCAAGTACAGGGACCCCATACTTAGGCTCTGGGCAAGTCATTGGCTCGGCATAGGAAGTCGACATCGACAGGGGTTTTTCGAGATCGAGTAGAACCCTTGTCGAGATCGAGTTGCTCATGTCGACCTCGAGTACAGTGATGGCGCTTTCCTCCGCTGTTTGCTGGGTCCCGTGGTTGCTGATGGTTTTCACCTCTAGCCATGAAATTTCCTCCTTTGCAGGGCCAAAAGAGAAATCTAAAACCTCATCGCCTATGGTGAAGGTGAGCGAGCGATTCTTAACACTAATTCTGGCATCTGCAGTTGCTAAGAATGGTCTACCAAGAATAATAGGGCTAGTAGGATCTTCAGCACAGTTTATGATAAGGAAATCTGCTGGAACAAAGAATCTACCAACATGGACAGGGACATTCTCAACTATACCTGTAGGGATGACCACTGTATTGTTCGCCATGTATAATTTGGCATCCATAGGCTCTATGCATCCTATCTTGACTTTCCGCCAGATTGATAAAGGCATGACCACACTTGCTCCTAAATCACACAGAGACTCATATTTATATTGTCCAAAACCCACAGTAACAGAAAACTTACCAGGGTCAGGTCTCTTTTCAGGGAAGTGGAGTACTTTGCATTCGCCTGCGATCTCTGAGATGGATCGCTTCTTACTCAAGATTTCCTTCAGAAATTTGACATATCCAGGCATCTCTTGCAGGGCTTCTGTAAAAGGAATAGAGACATTCAGTTCTTGCAGCATATTAACAAATCTGGTAAACCTACCTGCAGTGGGATCTTTCTGTGCTTTAGAAGGGAAAGGAAGTGGCTTTTTCTGCTTCGGAGCCAGATCAGACGTCGGAGGTGTTGCAGAGTCGTTGACGTTGGCTTGCTGTTCCTCCATCTCGACCAGAGGCTCCTCGAGATCAACTTGGGTGGTCGACCTGGAGTTGCTGGGTTGCGCAGTGGAGTCCGAGCTCAGCTTCTGGTCTGTGTCGAGCAGCTTTTTGTTGAGGTCGAGTAGAGTCTCCTCGAGATCGAGTTGAGTCTGCTCTATGTCGAGTTGCTGCTCTGCCTTGTCTTGATGTTTTCCGACCTCTGGCTCGTGTAATTGATGCCTACTTCTGATTTTGATAGCTACGACATGTCCGGTCTTCCCTTTAGAATTTGGTTCTGTTTGCCCAAGGAGCTGTCCGGATGGTCGTGGGATCTGTGCAGCGATTTGACCCATCTGGGTCTCTATTCCTCTTTTCTAGATATCCAGTTCTCCAAATTTTGTAGTGATGTTCTGGAACTGGTTGTTGATGGTGCCCTGATTCCGACGCATCTCCTCAAGGATCAGCTGCAGATCATCCTTCTTTTGATCCCATTCTGGATGTCCTGGAGCTCTGTAGGGTGGGGGATTCCTAGGGGGACCTTGGTTCCACTGTGGTTGATAGAACCTTTGATCTCCCATGTAGCGACTTGGACCCCAGCGTAGGCTACCTCCTCATGTGTTTCTGCCATTCTGACTTGCTCAGTGTGTGGGCACTCTGTAGTGGTGTGCCTCTGTGATCCGCATTCAATGCAAGGCTGATTGACAGACAGGTATTTGACTTGCTTGAGGAGCTTGCGATTTTGGTCTCTGTAGAAATGCTCCCTGACATCTGGGTCAATCTCATTTGCTGGCTCATAGATTGGCATAGATGGTGCTGGCCTGGCATAGGAGTTCTCCTCATAGTTTACAGTAGACCCGTATTTATTTTTATAATTGGTGAGCTTGTCTAACACACCCCAAACGTCAATTGGCGGCATCGTCAGATACTCATAGCGAGTATACTGGTTGATTCTGTCCTTGGTGACTTGATCAAGAGAGTTGAAGAAGATCTCCTTAATGACGTAGGGTGGTTGTCCATGAGTAGGGCAAGATCGCAGCAGTTCTTTGTAGCGTTCCCACGCCTTTGCCAGCGGCTCCCCAGGCTTTTGTTTGAAGGCGGTGATTTTCTGGCGGAGGAGTGGTGTCTTGGCGGGTGGGAAGAATTTATTTAGAAATTCTTGCTCTACTTGGGCCCATGTTGTGAGTAATCTTGGCTTCAGCCCTTCAAGCCACTTCAGTGCAGGCCCAGCGAGAGACCAGCAAAAAGCCTTCATCTTGACATATTCCAGAGTTGTACCTTCAGCAAGAGTACGGCACATGTCAGAAAAATTGGTAATATGTTCAAGAGGACACTCATTAAATTTTCCATAAAAAGCATTATTTTTAAGCTCTATAAGAAATTGAGTGCGAATTTCAAAAGAGTTATCAGGGATTAGAATCGCCGATTCAGGCACGATGAGAGTTTGATGCATATAATCCTCTGCAGTAGTTGGCTATTGGGCAAGCTCAGGTTCTGCTTGCTCCCTTGCTGCTTTCTCGGCGGCAATAGCAGCATCTTTTGTGGTTAGTTCCCTTGTAAGCCTTGCAATCAGTTGTTCTTGCGTCTCAGCAGCCGCCATGGCTCTTTGTAGTTTAGCTCTGATGTGTAGAAGGCGTTCTGGTTCGTCTAAGCCGTCAAACTCAGGTGGTTGACCAGAACGGCGCATCCACCTGAAAAGTAACTCAAAGTAGACGTGAGATTCAACTACCTAAGGCGCGAATGATAGCTTCCCCGGCAACGGCGCCAATTTTGTTGTAGGGAGGAAATCGAGTATGAAATATAACAAAATAAATCAAACCAGATTCTACCCACGCAAATAATTACAAGACCTCCTCCTAATGTAGCAGCGGGAAGTCAAGATCGATCCACGAGGAAGCATGTCAGCGGATCCTAGGCAGCGGAGATATCTCACGGACAGAAGTCGACAACAGTGGTTATAGATCTCGAGTACAGCAACTCGACAGAAGATCGGACAATCGAGCACAGCGCAGCAGTAAGCACAGGGTCTCGTCGATCTCGACAAAGGCTACTCGAGATCGAGTAGGGTGTTAGTCGACGTTGACTTGGGTCTTGCCGAGCACCTGCACACAGAAGCTACAACGACTTGGGTCGAAGATCAGTAGTCGAGATCGAGTTGTGCTATTCGATCTCGAGGAAGACAGAGAATAAAAACGAAATAAAGTAAATGCAACGGCTTTAGGGATTCGAACTAAACTGTATGTAAAAGGACGTCCAAGATTGGGGTTTACAACAACGATAACCAAGCAAGTATAAGGCAAGAATAAAACAGATAATCATGTGAATTGCATCAAAGGACAAGCTTTCGCCTTTTCCAACAATTAGACAACTCTTTCAAGAAACCCTAATTGTCTCTACTGATTTTATGTTTACAATCCAAGTTGTTAGCATGGACCTCCATTAAATGGGTAATAAACACATAAGAAGTAGTAGATGCTCAAAACATGATAAAGGTCGGATCTTTTACCTCAAATGCGCATGTCTATCGTCGGGCTCGCCCCAACCCTAGAAGTGGGTGGACTACTCGTGCTTCATCGCAACCTCAGACATTGATTGATGAAAAGAAACTACTTGCATTAAATCAAACTGAAGAAAGTACAACTGATCAAAGCCAACTTGCTCTCGCTCCTTTGCTCCACTCGGCCTCATTTTCTCTCTCTATCACTACTTCTCCTAATTGTTGTGTGATTGAATGATTAAAACTCAGCCACATGGGCTTTATTTATAGGCTTCTAAACCTTGCTATTCAAGGATAGAAACATCTATCTATATCTAAAATTATATCTAAAAAGCTTAATGATAAATAAAAGCAATAACATAATTAAATCTAAATAAGGGAAAGTATATCTAAAATAGGTAGAATGTCTTCTTGTTGATAGATCTTGTCTTCCATAGATAGAACTTGATGGATCTCGGATAGACTCGGCTTCCTTCGGCCCCAAGGATTCCCAAATTGAGTAGGATAGTCAAACTGCGTTGCTGAAACAAGGGTTGTTGATGCTGAAAACCTGGTTTTAGATGCTGAAATTGTTGCTGAAACCGGAGTTATTTTTTTTTCCTTTTTTTTTTCCGGATCACCACTTCAACACCGGAGTTGCTGAAACCGAAGGTGTTGAAACCGGAGTTGCTTTTTTTTTCGCGTCACCACTTCAACACCGGAGTTGCTGAAACCGGAGTTTGTTTTTTTCAAAAATGCTGAAATGTTGAAATAGTACCCCATATAATTTTATAAGAATTAATTTCAGCATACGAATTTTGCTAATAAAAGAATTATTTTCAGCATTTCAGATCACAAAAAAAATCAAGAAGCTAATAAGCTATCTAAAAGTTTTAGCAAGGCAAAAAAAAATGTTGAAATTGCATAAACAACATTTGATATCCGACTTTGACCCCAACAGTAAATTAATTTCAGCATTTCATATCACAAAAAATGCTGAAATGTTGAAATATATGTTTGTGTGTAATATATTGTAGCTCACACAATTTTATAAGAATTAAATTCAACATTTCAGCATAAGAAAAAGTTTCAGCAAGACAAAAAAAAATGCTGAAATTGCCAATATTTAAACTTTCAACAAAACAAACTCAATCACAGTACCAAACTAACCACAAATTCACAAATAACAAATTTCGGAAAAGAAAAAGAAAAAGGAAAATCAAAATGTAATAAAAGCCGCTGATAAACAATTGCTTCAACACTTTCTTAATATTTTTTTTGGTAAATTCTTAATATTAGTGCCATATAACTTCACAGGTGAACGGGTAAGGTCAACCTCAACAACGTACCTTTTCAAATGGGAAAACTTAAATTCATATTCCTCTCTCTGAATCTTCGAAGCGACAAGTAATCAACATACCTTTTCAAATGGGAAAACTTAAATTCATATTCCTCTTTCAGCAAATATACACCACAATGATTTCAGGAAAGAACATCATAATCAATAGCAAAGTTGTTCAATCCATTAATCACTATCAAGTAAACACCATGACCAATGATTTCAGCAAAATCAATCAGATTGGAAGGCTAAATCTGAACAAAATCAAGAACCATTGAATTTCAGCATCTGAACAAAATCAACAGCAAAATCACCAGCAAAATCAACAATCTCGTTAGGCATCTTCACCTTCCTCCTCTACATCTCTGCGTGAAGCAAGTGGCAACGCCGTTGGACAGTTCTGGCTCAAATGCGGCTCGTCGGATCCGAGATCAGCGGCTGCAAGAGCCCGATTCAGAGCCACCGTCGAACGCCTAAGAGGGAGAATTTGCTGAAACACCGGCGGGGAGCAAGTGGCGACGCCGTCTAGAACGAGGGAGACTGTCTAGAACGAGGCCGCTGATCTGGCCGGTCGACAGAACCGGGATCGGAGAAATCGATGGTGAAGAGAGGGAGCAAGGGCGACGCCATCCGCCTGTGATGCAACCGGGACCGGGACCTCACCAAAGCCATGGCTTCCAGGAAGGTGCTGAAGTGACTGCTGGCACCATCCGCCGGCGACGCCAGAAGCAAGAGAGGGAGCACGACCTCTCTCGCACTGGCTTCCCCCGTTTCAGATCTGGCTATGGCGATTTGGATGATGCTGAAAGTGATGGTGATGACGCCGATTGAATGATGCTGAAAGATGGAGCACCACCTCTCTCGCACTGGCTTCCTCCGTTTCAAATCCGACGTCCTCTGTCCTTCGGCGCAAATTCCGAAAGATGGAGGTTGTCTCTCGCTCTAGCTTCCTCTCTCGCTCTGGCGAGATCGTCGTCGGATAGATCTGGCTTCCTCCGTTTCAGCCCAACCTTCCTCTTCTTCCTCAGAAACACCTTTGTCGTGGGAGCGAGATTTGGGAGAAGCAGTTTTCTAGTGGATCTGGGAGAGCGAGATCTGAAAGAACCGGTAGGGGGCTCAGGAAATATTAGGGTTTTTTTAAATGGACTTTTAAAAAAAAATAAATAAATCCGTGGACAGTTTTTTAATTTGGTAAAAAAAAAAGGGTCTACGACGTAAATTTTCTCTATTTTAATCAACACATTAGTAGTGTGTAGTGTGTACTCTGCATATATAAATCAAATGAAATAAACTTTAAAGTTAATAATTTATACTGCATAATTTATCTACTGCACAACACAATTTAATACTACTCCGTATTCAATACCATATAATTTGTCACAGGCATTGTCTCAGTGTCTCGGAAAGTGAAAAGATAAAGGGGTATTTGCAAAACTAACCTAAAAAACCGGTTGTGTTGCCCTCTCTATCCCTTCTCCATATTATTTGCAAAAGGGTAGACCAAATTGTTTTAATTTTGCATCCCAACCGGTTACACAAAGGGTAGGCACCGGTTGCATTGATGGAGGAGAGAGAGGGAGGCGTGTTGATGGGGAGAGAGTTGACAGTTTTGAAAAAAACTGTCACCTCAACCGCCTAGGAGAGTGGTTTATTAAAGGGGTAGTTGAGCCCAATTGTTTCTCCATCTCTCTCATACATCTCTCTCATCTCTCTTATACATTTCAAAGTTTGAAAACCGAAGGAAGAAGCGGAAGGGTTTCGAAGAAGAAGTAGAGCAAGGCGGTAGAGGAGGCGACGAAGAAGCGGATATCAAGCCCTAATGCCCCTGCACAAAATTGACGACAACAAGTAAGTAAAGCCTAAAACCTAAAGCCCCCGAATTCTTTCCGATTGAACACATTATTAGGGCGAGAACTGTAGTTTCAGATCCAAATGTGTTTGCCATTGTTTGGAATGTAGAAATCAAGTAAGTTGCGCAAAAGTATATGAGGTTCCCTCTGTCATGTGAGTTTCAACCATCGTCATGTACACATCAAGGGTTGGAAAGTTTCCGAAAGGAAATTGACGAGGGGGATAGAAAGGAAATTGGGGGAAAATAACAATTGGTCTTCAACATTGGCTGGGGTTAAATGGATAAATTAGGGGAAAACAACAATTAGTTGGATGGAGAAATTGGGGGATTTGGGGGAATTATCGACATTGGAAGATTTTGGGGTTTTGGGGGAATTGGAGAAATTGGGGAAAGACGCTTGCGTCTTATGAAAATAGGGCCAAGGGGAGTTCGAAATGTTTACTTTTGAGATGCCTTCCAACATTGGACTGAGTTCAGGGGAGACTTGAATACATCTCATGTTTGGATTATGTCATGTTTTTACTAGTGAAATGTCATGTTTATAACATTTGTTGTCATGTTTGTTGATAGTCCTACGGTTTTGCTTCCCAATTTTGCAAGATATCAAGGACAGGCGAATATGTCGACTTCCCGGTCTGTAAGAAGAGTTCCCCATTCACAGACAACAGGCGAGGTACGGTGTGCATAGTCTTGATCAAAGGAATATAGTAGTGTCGATGTGCGAGTGACAGTTGTGCGTTATTTTTGCAGGCCATCTATGCGGTGCTCGAGGACCAGCACTACAAGGGCCGTGTAAACCAGTATGGGCGGCCAACAATACTTGGAAACCTGGACAACTACCTAAGCGAGGGGGACTGGAAGAAGTTGATGGCAAGCCCGTTGGCCGCCATTGCGAGGCTTCGTTCCCGTGTCCATTTCTCAGCCCAACTGGTGCACTACGTCCTGCAACGCCAGCTGCGGACGAGAAAGGAGCATAAGAGCTGGTACATGATACATGGCAAAATAGCTCGGTTCTCCATCCAAGAGTTCACGCTGGTGACCGGGCTTAAGTGCTCATTCATGTTGCTGCCCGAGGAGAATGATGGGGATAGGTCGGCCATCAAGGACTTCTTTGGGGTGGAGAAGATGAGGATGGAAGAGTTCGAGGTTGCATTCCTAGTGGAGATGAAGGGTAGAGAGCATTCGCCCGCGATGAAGTTTAAGTATGCGTTGCTGATGCTGGTTGAGGGTGTGCTATTTGGGAAGGATCCCCGCAACTACATTCATGGATGGGTGGTGAATAAGGTGGCCGACGTCGACGGTTTCTTGCAATTCCCGTGGGGCAGGCACTGCTACGAGAGGACCCATGAGTTCCTCAAAAACGCTGTTGAGCGCAAGCTCCAGCATGGGGTCCAGGGCCCTCGGCCGTCATATTTTTTAGCTGGCTTCCCCCTCGCCTTTCAGGTAGTTGCTTATATTTCAATTGGACATGCATATAATATAACTGGACACGCTTAGAAATTAATTGGACACCTTTATATTTGAACTGGACACGCTTATATTTAAACTGGACAGGCTTATATTTACGCTGGACAGATATTGACATCCATGCCCTGTGGTTTATGTAGTTGTGGGCTTATGAAGCTTTCTATCCAATCCGATCCCAATTTGCTGTCGTCCTTGACGTGAATGCCCACCCTCGGTGCCTGCGGTACGCGTCGAAAGAGCACAACATCAAGTATGAGTTAATCGTCAGCCTCATGGTGGAGGAGAAGGACGAGCTAAAAAGCTTTGACCTTGAAGACAGTGTGCAGACAGTGTTAATCCCCGATGACTTTGAGGCGAAAAAACGGGTGACGCACGGGGCTGTCTACCCTAGAGAGAAGACCGATTTGTTCTTTGACAACCTCCACGTAGAGTATAGGAAGGGTGTGCACACGAGGGCGACAGCGGAGACCGCCACCCAAGCAACGACCCAGGCAGCCCCTACGCAGGAAAACACACAAGGGTCATCGGTGGGTGATTTCTCACTGATGTTGTCGAAGATGGATGACCTGGCAAGGGAATTAAGAGCTGACTTCGCTGCGAGGATCAAACCCCTTGAGGATGCCATCCGCCAGCTGTTGAGGACGGGGAGGGAGGGACTGGACAAGTCCGACCACGCAGTCTCGCTGGGAAGGGCGGAATCGTCGGCGGCGAAGGAGGTAAGAGTTTCCTTCGCATGGAATATCACCTTTGGGTACCCAATACTGTTCTTACTACGATGTTTGCAGGTTGATGAAAAAGCACAGAGAAAGGAGAGTGAGCAGCAGGACCAAGTGGATGAAGAACCAAAGCCAAAGGATAGTGAGAAACAGGGCCAAGTGGATGCGAGCAAGGACCAGGAGATCACCAATGAGGTAGCTGGGGACAAGGCGGAGAAGGACCAAGGGGATGAGAACAAGGAGCTGGACAAAGGGGATGAGAACAAGAACCAGGACAAAGTGGATGCCGACAGAGTTTCTCAGGACAAGAGGGGGGATAAGGACGAGGAGGTGAAGAAGGCCAAGGTGGGGAAGAAGGGCAAGAAGCCCCCCAAGGGGAAGAAGGATGGCAAGGGGACAGGCGACGTTGCCCACGTCCCCAAACAGACAAGCGCTGAGGCATGTCAATTCCCTTCAACTGTCATGTTATGGATACTCAAATGTCATGTTATGGTGGTTAAGTGTCATGTTCAAATTTTCCAATTGTCATGTCCCTTTCAACTGTGTGTGCAGGACGATGGTGACTGGGATGCCCAAGGTTTGACGAAGCCCAAAGGTGGCCGCCTGGATAAGAAGGGGAAAGCGGCCGTCGGCGATGCACCCACCCAGAAACCAAGTGAGGTATGTCACCTCACTCCTAACGTTAAGCAATGTCCAGTTAAAATCTTCATGTTGTCATGTTGAAGGTTTCCTGTTGTCATGTTGAAATGTTCAAGTGTTCCCGTTGTCATGTGTGTGCAGGGTGACATGGACACGGAGGACACCTCTCAGGTCGAGCCGCTAACGCAGAGGGGGACGAGAGCCCGTAAGGCTACTGCTTCATTTGCTGGGCACGAGGTCACTCAGCCTATGAAGAAGCCACGGGTGAGCAAGTCCAAGACCAAAAAGGACGCCGTTGACCTGGGCCTTCTGACTAGGGCAGAGCTGAACGCATACAACGCTTGGATGAAAGAGGGCACAAGTCCTACACGGTCTATCGAGGGTACCCTCCTCGAGAAGAAGTTCTTCCAGGATCTAAAGGCGCCGACGAACTGGGTAACCTATGAGGTAAAGCTCCTCCCCACGAAAGTCTTTTGTGTTGCCTCACATATCAAGCAATTCCCCCTGATGTGCCTCTGACATGCGAGTTCTGTTCCGCAGCACATCGAGCAGGCATGCGCAATCCTTCGCAGGGCCATACTCACTGACCCGATGTTCGCCTCCGTCGCCGTGCTCGATAATTTCTTCCGGGTTTTGCTGGAGCGTCAAACCGGCTTGGTGGTCGCAGACGAGCTGAAGCTGTACATGGATGGTGTACTTCCAGATCGGTTTCCCAAGCCTTGGGCCTCCGTGGACTGCATCCTGCTCCCCTGGAATTTGAAGAACGAGCACTGGGTGGCTCTGGAGATCAACTTCGCCGAATGGACCGAGCTTGTGTTTGACCCCGATACGAACTTGATAAGAGAGCGCCAGCTGACCCAACTGCTGAAGCCCGTGACGCACGTCCTGCCCACCATGTTCGCCAACCACCAGGAGATGCATGCCAAGCACAAAGCCAATGTTGACCGTCCCCTGACCCTCACCCGCGTGAAGGGGATCCCGCAAAACAAATAATCGTAAGTACTTGTCCCACTTTCCTCAGTTTTTGTAATGTTACCGAATATCCATTGACGCAAATTATGACCGTGTTCAGTGGAGACTGTGGCCCGTACACGATCCGGTACATGCAGCAGCTCGCTATGGGGGACCACGTCTTCGATGGCTTGGACGACGACTTCATCGCTGCATACCGTCAGCTCCTATGCGTCTCTATCTTCCACCTTGTCTTCGGTCTCAACAACGATCCTAAGTAGTCCCCTCGTCATTATGTGAAGCAGTGAGCATTGTTGGTTTTTGTGGTTGTAGTTGCCGTTAACATCAATACTCTCTTTGGATTCCGATGTTTTGATGACATTTCTACCTCCTTTTGCTCTGTTTGGGATTGAGGTTTTAGATTGTCGTTTTAGATGGATTATTGCCATTGTTAATGTTGAACATCTTTCGTTACCTCTGTCGTTTGATATGGTTTATTTAGGCTTGTTGACATTGTTAATCGAAGACACTTAGGAAAAACTTATCAACAAATACGTAGACACCGTCATGTCTTAAACATTACCCGTCCAGTTTGAAACAAGTGACATACTAGTTACTAGCAAAAAGGTACGACGACCTACACATCAACACACTTACGTACAAAGACGCAGTAGTAACCCCATCTGGGACTTCATGTGCATCTGAATAAAACCCAAAACCCACAGACGCATTCTAGTCTACCTCACCAAAACCCAAAACCCACAGATGCATTAACGTCATGTTAATCCCGGACGTTCTGCCATAAGTTCCATGTGCATATGCCGTGCTTGGCGAAGATGTAGCTGTCCTGTATTCCCTTCTCGATGCTAATATGGCGGTCAGATACCCACATGAGATCAGTCATGTCTTCAACAACATGCAGCATCTCCCTGAAGAAGAACCCCCACGGCCCATCATTCTCTCCGTCAACCATTGCGAATGCAATTGGGTAGACAGAGTGGTCGGCATCTTGTGCAGTCGCGAACAGGAGGCACACTCGGAACTTCCCCTTCAGGAACCCCCCGTCCACTGACACCACCTGCAAATTCAACAACCTTAATGGTTACCGTTGTCATGTCGTTATTGACTAATGTCATGTCAGAGCCTGTACTTGCTCCGGCACAAGGGCCTTCTTTGAACCAACGAAACTGCACATGGACAGGCGCATTGGGTTAGTGTTTATCGAAGTACCTGTCTAGTTTTATAACATTTCCTGTCCAGTTATATTTAACAAGCATCTAGTTATAAACAACATACTGTCCATTTCGGTTGGTTAGAGCGAAGGAGATACATGTCCACTATGTGTTCCCCAACCTGGGTGTATGTTGCATGACGCTTTTGTGTCATCATGTCGGTCAGGTCGCACGTGTGCTCGTCCACAAGCTTGGAGATAATCCAAATCCGCGTTTTCTTGTATGTGGAAACCCGACAAAGCCACTTGCAATTGGGACCACCGCAGCGCACAAGATACAAGCTCTTCGTCGACTTGTTCACCTTCGTCGTGAAACAACTAGACAGGGCCGCCCACTTGATTGTCTGTTGGACCTCCTCCTTCGACCGAAACACTTTTCCCTCCCGGAGCTCACCCGTGTGCTAACGGGGACCCAATGGGTTCACCGCAACCATTGGTTCACTTTCCACACCCTCCGTATTCGGTCCCAACTTCTGTTTTCCGCGTGCGTATGCTTCCTCTATTTCCCTCACAGCCTGCTCGGCCTCAGTATCCCATGACCACGACTTGGTCGGAACTGCGCACCCGAGCTCCATCTTCACCGCATTTGGTAGTACCTCATCGTCGTCGGAGGAGCTCCCGATGTCAATGGGCACCCTTCCATCTCCACCCGGTGGAATAACTTCATCTTCCAGATCACTGCTGACAGAAATGACTTGCTTCTCACGTCTTATTTCCTCGGCTTTCTTTGCCTTCTTTCGCAACTCGAAATCCAACTCCTCAGGTCGCCCGTACTCGTCGGTACTATTATGTAACTGGACACATTCGTTTTCTAACTGGACGAATTGGGCATCTAACTGGACGCCAGTTTGTTTTGCCTGGACACATCCGGCTACCAGGACTGCGTCTTCTTCACCACCAGCCAATTGGATGCCCGTATGTGCGTGATCTTCTTGGGTCACAGGCGGCCCAGTTAATGGCAGTATAAATTCCTCACCTCCCGCCACTGAGATACCCCACCCTCCAGAGCCACCCGTTGACGATCCTTGTGTAGGTGCCACAGTGCTGCCACATAGCTTGGTTCGCAGGGAGACATGGAGGTCGACAGGCCACGATCGTTCTCTAGTGAGTCCGTTTACAAACTTGAAGGCCTGCAGGTCTTCGTCATCTCCTATTGCATATGGCCTGCACCTGCCCTTCTTCAGCTTCCCATATGTGAGCTCCACCTCATGCCTTCTCCCATCGACGTTAAACTTTTCCATCACGAGTTTCTTTAGTGCAACGTAGTCGATAAGTTCATCCACCAGCAGAGCCTTCTGGCTCCGTGACCCCTTGAAGACCCAACCGCCTTCTTCGCAAGCCCACCATCCTTCGAACACCACAGTCAGACATACGATTGTCTTCTCCCCTGTTCATTTACATAGAGAGGGTATACATTAAGTTTACATTAAGCTGTAGCAAAGTTTTTTTTCTCGTCATCTTCCTTGAGAGACTACTTACCCATTTTGTATCTGCAGGCGGTCGCAACTCGGTCCAGTCTATTCCACCAGCTGTCACGTTGTTTGCTGTTGGTTGTCACGTTGTTCTCTCTCGGTTGTCGAGTTAATATTAACTCGTAACGTTTCAACTTTAAGATAAACCCCGGCCCACTTGCTTCTTCTACATTGGCTACTCTGTGAATCTTCAGATTTTTTTCCACCTGGTACCCATTAAATGCCACCCCCATCATTCCCTCCCATATCCTTATATAGATCCCCATATCATTGGCCACCAACCCTCCTCCTTCACTCTTTGACGGCGCTTCTCCTTCCTCCTTTTAATTCTCCTACTGCAATGCATTAATGTGGAATAATCATTGGACCGAGGTGGAGCTTCAATGCTTATATACTCTCCCCCTCTTCCCTCCTCCCTCCTCTTCCTCTTCAGGATTTTTTGGCGCAAATTTTTGGCGGAAATTTTCCTTCCCCGGACTGTTGAGAGAGTCATTGTCAAACTCAATTAGCTTTCTCTCTCTTTGTCTAATCAAACTCAAAAGCTCCCTCTCTTGCCTCTCTCCTCTCAATGGACGTCTCTCTCTCTCTCTCTCCTTCCTTTTCTCTCTCTCGCCTTCCTTTTCTCTCCCTCACTGAGGTGTCACGGTTGACCCCCACTTTCCCAACCTGTTACCTGCTGGGCAGGTTTGTCGGATAACCGATTTCACCCCATTTTAATCCGGGTTGGGTTAACCTTGCAACATTTTTCGGTTTTTGGGTTACCTTGTGCAATTCCCTCAAAGATAAATAATGTCTCAAATCGAAAAAAAAAGAGTAATCTAAAAATAGTGTGAAATTTATTTTTGTGTTATGCATATGATCACACTAATTATGAGTCGGAATGATTTTAATTAGATATTCACAAAATATTTTTTTTATAAATATTTAAAATTTAAATCACCGATTAAACTGTGAATTGACATATGGAAATACCTCAATGTTTTTATAGGTCAATTTCAATTCCCAAATTGCCTACATCTATAATAACTGTCACTTCATTTTTACAAGCATTGCAAGGATATAAAAACTTTTATAATAACTGTCACTTCATTTTTACAAGCATTTTGAAGGATATAAAAACTCTATAAAATATTAATTTTATTGATTTTTTTATAATTTTATAATTTTTACTAATAAATATAAAATTATTTTAAATAATTAATAAAAAAATTATATTTTATGAAATTTTTATCTTCTTAAAAAACGTGCATTAAAAACACACGGACGATAGTTATTATAATTGTTGAAATCGATGCAAAGACAAAACCTGAAACCGCAACCCCCAAATCTCGGGAATTGGATCCGGTGGAGTTGTATATTAACTCCATATATTGTGTTGGGCAAATCTGTTAACAACGTTAAAAAAAATTTCTAGAGAGAGGGAGCCCTCTCTCTAGAATCCCAATTTCTCTTGTGTACCCAAGGGTTTTCACCCCTTTTTAATCCATTCATTTGTGTGAAATTTTGTTGTAATCATGTATTTTGGGCTTAGGGTTCCTCTATTGTTCACTATTAATTTGAGAATCTCTTCCAGAGTTTTGGATGTTTTGCTGATTTGAGGTGATTTCGTCTCCCCCCTCGTGTCTTTTTCGGTGGATCTGGTGTTCTTCATGGAGGTTCTTTGGCCTCTTGCTTTGATTGGCCGGATCTCCCTTGTTTTGGGTTTGTGTGGGCGGTTTGGGTTGGGTGTGTGGTCCGGTGGTTGTCGGCGGTAGGCTCGCTGCTTCCTCCTTTCCTTCGCCTATTCTCTTTCGCCTGTATATTCATCTTCGATTTGGGGTATCGACTCGCTGTCGGTGGTTGGCCTCCTGGTGCGTCGGCTTGGATGGGCTTGTCGCCGGTTGGCTCTCTGGTACTGGTTGCTGCTGGTTGTCGCCGGTGACTCTCAACCGTCCTCCTGGGCAATCCGTGCTGGCCAATGCTTTGGTGGACTGCTTGCGAGCACACTTGTTGCTGTCTCTGCAGGTCCTTGGCGTGCAAGGTCCAATTTTAGCCTTGCACGCCAAGTTTGGATATCATTAAAAAAAAAATCTTTATATATATATATATAATTATGTGTAAACCCACCCGAAAGGGTAATCTAAATCCCGAAAGGGTTTGATAAAATCCCGAAAGGGTCTTGACAAATTCCCACTAGGGCTTGCAGATGCGCTTTCTTCGAGGGTGGTTCACGGCAGTTGTTCTGATTGTTCTTGGCGGTTCTGATTTGAGTTGGGGCTTGTGCGTTCGGTGTCGGGTCTGGCTGGGGTCGTGGCGATGTGCATCATCGCGACTCCGTATTCTGGTGATTTCCTTGGAGGTTCGTCTTCATCGCCCACAAGAGGGACTCCTGATGTACCGCTGGCCAGCGGTGTTATCTCTTGATGGCGCTTGGCTCCGCTCTGTCTTCGTTTTCCTCAGCTTTTATGGATTAGGATCGTCTGTTCTTCTAGTGATTGTTTGTTTCCCGTCCTTTTATTGCACCTTTTTATTATTATGATTGTATGTCTGACGGTTCGCCGTCTGCCGACTCTGTCGGCCTCTCGATGAGTCAGGTCTGTCTTGTCATCGAATTATTACCTGATCAAAAAAAAAAAGTTGGAAAAAAAATAACCGACGGTGAGATTTGGCCCCTTCCTTCACCCCCACCCCCACCCCCACCCAATTTTTTTTCCTTTTTCTTTTAATTTAATTTTTATAAGTGTAAAACTCAACTCCACACATGAATTTGGCTATAATATTCATGGGATCCAGACCCGACACTCGATTAACTACTCGCATTGTTAATCTTGGCCCCAAGATGCCCAACGCAGTACGGAGTAAAATATTTGTTCAGATTTACAAATATTTTATAAGTATAATTAATCAACCACTTGTGTATATGTATATAGCCAGATCGAGCGGACCTGGGAAAGAATAAAAGGGGGTTGAATTTGATTGAAATGGCTCATCGAAAAGGACTTTTGGATAGTATTCATAGGTCTTCGGTTCGAACCCCAGAATGGCCGCTCTTTATTTACCAATTCAAGGGAAAGAATCAAAGGGGGTTGAATTTGGTTATCAATTTTTTTTTTAAATATATCTATGAAATATAATTTTTTTATAAAGATTATACTGAAAATTTTTTAAATGTGTGGTTTAAATAGTTATTTTAAGCCAAAAAAATTATATAAGAGGAAAAATTTCACAAAATAAAACTATATATATGTAGGTATTTAAACTCAAAATCTCATGATTTTAATTTTCATCCAATACCAAGTTAAACACATTTTATTATTTATTACTCTTTTATCCCTAAAATTACTTAACATTATATAAAAAAAATTCTTATATATGTATATATATTTATTTTTTTCTCCCCTGACATGCACACTTTAATCATGAACTAGTTTTCACATCTCATTTCCGTCACTCGATCCTATCTTTTTTTATTATAATTTCGATGAATCTATATAAAAAAAAAGATTAATGTCATTTTCTAAAAATAATATTCATACAATGATAATTAAAATATGTCAAATATTATAGTGATATCGAAGAACTCTTAAATATCTTTACAATAAGACAACATTTATTTTTAATTAAAATCATAATTATATAATATATAGATTTATAATTATATTATTTATAGATTTATATAAATATTAAATAGTTAAAAAATGAATAAATAATAGCATTTGACCTTCCAAAAAAGAAAGCCAATTTTGGTCTTTCTTTTGAAAATAGGCCCAAAACAAAAAAGACCAAATTGAGTTTTGGTGTAGAGTGTGAGTAAAATTAGGCAAAAACCCAATTTTTAGCCTACCATAGAGATGGCCTTAAAGCTCACCCCTTTGAAGCCTTCTCGACCCATCCACGTGGAACTCCCTCTGATTTTTTTTATTTCCTCCCCCCCCCCTCACTTTCCTTTATTTCTAAAAACTGAGCGGTTTTTCCCTCCATTGCTCTCCTTCTTTACCTGCTCTCCTTCTTATCTCTTCGATCTCTCTCATTAGATCTCTCAAGAAGATCGGTGCTATTCTCTACCAGCTATAAGTGCTGGAGGCCAGTACTTGAGTGGCCGACGGCGGTGGTGGACAGGAGCATCGCCCGTTGAGTACAACTAGGGTTTTCCTCGATGGTGGACAATTTTCCCTTAATTCTCCACGTTTTGTTGCTTATCGTGGCCGGCCTCCCCGCCTCATCTTCTTCTGCCGATGACGGATCCCTTTACCTCGTCTCCCTCAAATTTTGCTCATGACGGTCACACAACCGTCTTGGTTGCTCAGCCCGACTGAGCATCCCAAAACAAAGTACACGGTGAGTTCAATTCCGCACTTGCTTTCTATTATTTCAGTTCTCCTTCAACGCCGCTCTCACTTTCCTCTCATCCTATTCGCATTCCCCTGGACCTAATTGTCTCTTTTTTAGGGTTGTCTTCGAGTCCGGTTTGAGGAATTAGGGCACCCACGCTCATTGAAGACGCGGAAGATTGGACCGTCGATGGAGTGATGTTTGGAATGATGCGGGAACCTGTGGGACGGAATCCCTTTGTGACCTATGCCTCTCATTGTCTCGGATGGCAAGATGAGTTTTCAGTAGCAATCTTGAACATTGTGAGTGCTTTCGTCTTTACTTTGTCTGCAATTCGAATTGTTTTCCATATTCAATCGTATCTGGAACTGAAATCTATGGTTTTGCATAATCAAATTCTGCAATTTTGCATTTCCTGAATTGATTCTATAGTTTGGCTATGAAGACTATAATTAGGTTTATGACTTAGCAGTTGGAGCATATTCCTAAATGAATTTGGCTACACATCAAAGAAGTTGTGTGAATATGTTGTGATTTCGTCAACTTCAAGTTTATGAATAATTTATCCTCTCTTTCTGTTTGATTTGATTCGAAATTCCGAGTATTATGAGTTATTTTCCTCCGTGCTTTGCGAGATTATGTGCGTTCGTTGGATTTAGGGAATCTGATATTCGTTGCTGATTTTCCTATACTATATAGTTAATGTAATTTGTATTTCTAGATTTCAATTTGGCTTCATTTTGCTTTTGAATGTCGGTGCTAGTAAGCTATCCTTCATTCCTCTTACTTATTCATGTTCCTTCCTTGCTCCTGTAGCGCTATTTTATTTAGTAACCGCCGACTAACACTATAGGAAAATGGGGTAAATTGCGACAGAAATAAGAGCCATTTCCGACGCTTTTGAACGTCCGGAATTTAAATTTTGACGCTTTTAAAAAGCGTCGAAAATTTTAACGTCACGAATGGCAAAGTCATTCTCGACGCTTTTAAGCGTCGTTGCCAGTCGCGACGCCCTATGGCATTGGTGCCTTTCACGACGCCTTAAAGCGTCGGAATTGGCTATGTTTTTTACAAAAAAATATTAATTAAATAAATAAAATCTACCCACTTCTGACTTCTCTTCTCAACCTGGTAGCTGTCAATGTCATCGTATATTATTTTTAAAAAATAATAATACAATAATAAATATATCAACATTTGTATTATATTTTCAGACTAACTTGTCTCAACAAAAATATATCGTATAAAAAATACATAATTACAGATTATATTTTAACAACTACCCCACCAAAAATATGAAATTATATTCCTATTACATGTATTCCAGAGCATTATAGATTGGTATGGTCGTAGAGTTGCTGCATCTTTGGGGGGGGGGGGGGGGAGAATCTTCCCGAACTTTTGTTAGCTAGCAAATGTTGAAGCAACCTTTATATGCAAAAAAAGAAAAAGACAATAATAAGATCATTAAATATCCAAAGCAGTCATTTAGAAGTGAAAAGAGAAAATAATAATAGTAAGATCATGAAAAAAAAAATATACAAACCAATAATAACATATTAAATTCAAATCTTCATGTGCGGAATACATAGTAAGGATCACAACAATGAACTCCTAGCTAAGTGCCCAGTAATGAAAGGACTAAAGCTCACCAATCATACATTCATACACAAACTCATCCAAGCTTAAATATCACATAGAAGTCAATGCACAAATCCAGCACAAAGCAACTAAAGTATACAGGCTCAAGAGGTTATTCTAAAAATATAGAAAAGAATTTCGAGTAACATAGGCAAATAGGGTAGTTGAACTTACTAAAGTATACAAGATCAATTCATTGGATGTGCTTGCAAAAACTAAATTAGGGACTCTACTATGACCCATTTTCATAATCTCAATTAGGGTGTCCCTGCAAAAACATGAAAAAAGAGTTTAAGAGAACATAATGGATTCAAATAGTATGTACAAACTAAATTAAAGAATCTATAAACTAACCAATTAAAATTTGCATCCAGATTAAGGGAAAATGCCTTTGATATCGGAGTCATGTCATTCTTCACTATCGTCTATACCAATTAAAGTGCATCAGTTATCACTTATCATGGTAGTCTTATCATGTGTCAAATCTCCCTCTTTCCCTGCCTATTTCATAAAGGAGGAGAGAGTAAAAAAATCAGCTAAATGCATATGAAGATATTGAGAATAAGCTTACATGCACATACATATGATAAGAAATGAGACATAAAGACAAGGCAAGCAATAAGGAAGCAAGCAAAACTAAATCTGCAATTACTCAACAGGAAGTATAAGAGTAATTTGATTCAACTTGGGTGTACCTTTTCTAGAATGTCTCATATGAATAATTACCTTCTTGCTTTTAATTCACAAGCATTCAGTTGGTCATCAAGAATATGTTGATAACAACCATAGTCCATAACAAGAAATGAGAGACTATCTTGAGTTCAATGTCAGTTCTCTAACAAAACTGTTAGAAATAAGTAGACATTGACAACGTCATGTATTAGGTCTTCAGACTTTATAAATAGTCTTGCTGTAACAGAATTCGGTTAGATCAATCATACATATTTTCTTGTTCTTCATTTGTTCTCAGTTCATTCTCTGTTGCATTCTATGAGTTGTGTTCGAGTTCAGTTGTACTTGATCTCCTAGATCTGATTAAGTCAAGAAAAACAGTGAGAAAGCATCATGATTTTGCCATGCTCCACTTCTTCACAAATTGCAGTGATGAAATCTAGCATTTAGAAATTAGAAATGCTCATTGAAAAAAATTCAGGCACACAATCATCTTCTTGCTAACAAAAATCGATCTTGGTCAAATAGCATTGACTTAACATGAAAAATAAAGAGAATGAGTCAAATGAGGAGGAATAGCAACTTAGTTTATAATGATGTAGAAAATCGGGTTGTAAAAAGGGAGCATAAAAGATACACATATATAGATAACTTTCAATTTCTAGTTCTAATTTTGTGATTGATTCATTCTAGATAAGAGATTTCAGACATCGCAATCACCATCAAATGGTTTCAGATCCATATGAATAATTAACATCCAATAACATTCAACTTGAAACAAACCTTGAACATCTCAATTTAAAACATAAACAGCTGAATTCCGCTGGCCTTCAAGAACTGATCGTACCACACCAGACACGATTCTGTCCCTTGATTCACTAAAGTTGTGACAATTAGATTCTCATGACAAATTCACTAAATCAAATTGGTTGTGTAGTGCACTTCTCATCTGCACCATAAAGCCTACCTTTCTTGATATTTCTCTAAGTCGAACCAATTATATATGCATTCGATAGGTATATATATTTGTAGACACTCGGATGATGGTACCTGAACGAATCGATAAAGATCATAAAAGGACATGATGTCTCCTCCCATGACTTTGAATCCAAAATTGACATGTGGCTACACCATGTTAAAGAGAAGGTAAAATACCCAAGCTAGTAGTGTTAAAGATTATATACCAGTGGTTAAAGTATTTGCTTACCTTCTCTATCAAAAGCTCACAAACCAAGCTATGTTTCAAGTCATAGAAATGTTTCACAAATAATGATAATGAAAACAGTCAAAACTCACCATGGAAGGTGGGAGGGAGAATTCCAAGAGTTAAGAGTCTCATCAAAAAATTGGTTTTATGGTGCTTCTGATCATAACACAAAGCGCCTAGAAGTTTAGACAAAAGTCATAAAACCCATTTACATGCCCTAGAAACCAAAGAAAAAAACCAAATGGTTTGAGGAGAGCAAAATTACGAGATAAGTCAATGTTCGGCTGATTCAGCTTGACAAGAGAGTTTGAAATTCCTATTCCTTCGACTGCTTTTGTCTCTCCTTAACCTCTCTGACATACAAAGAGACCTATATGCATATGTAATGAACAAAGAAGTATATGAATGTGAAATTAGGGGCACAAATAGACAAAACAAATACTTCTTAACTCATAATTAATGCAAGGACTAATTTTAGATTTCAAATCTAGAGCATACATGAAGGCACACAGTCACACACACAAGAAAAAAAAAACATAAATTTGGAGAGAAGCGTTTTATTAGTCATAAAAAAAACATTATTACCTTTAGGGGAGCAAAACCGATAAACCAATCCATTTTGCTCCATTATAATAAGCACTACTATCATGACATTCAAATAACATTTGATAATAAGAACATTACGAGAGAAACTAACAAGTAACGAAGCTGAAATAGCCAGTCCAGCAACTGACGAAGCTCAAACACCAAGTATCTAGTTACATCTAAAACTAGCGAGTAATCTGAGTTAAATGAGCAAATCAAAACATAATTCATCAAACAACTATTCCAATAATTCATCAAAACAAAACCTAATTCATCAAAATCAAACCATATCAATTCATAGATATAAGGATATAATTCAACCAGATCGACATGAATTAGTCTTTGAGGAAGTTACTGGAAGTGACTTACAACAGCCAGTGACTTCGACGTCGGCAGATCTAATCAATCAAAACACGCTCGTGCGTTTGTGGCCTCTGGAAAAGGAGGTCATGAATCCGAGGTCTTCGCTCAGTCTCGCTACAGGTAGTCTCAGGTTGTTGGAAGAGGCCTCCGACGTCATTCATGGAGGTGAGGAGTGTTCGCCATGGAGTCTGCTTGTGACTAAGGCAGCTTTGGTTCAACACTGTATGGAGAAGGCAAGTGAGAGATCGGGACCAGATATAGAGTGGAGATTAGAGGGAGAGAGCGAGAGAACGAGAGATGGAAGAGATCTGGCAACCATGGGAGGGAGAAAGGGGAATGAGATCTCAAATCTAGGTCTTTGAATCCTCATAGAGAGAAACTCGATTTGAGGAGAGAGGCCACACTGATTCGGGGAGAGAGATGGTGAAAAGCGTACCCCTATTAAAATATAGAATTTTTTTATTAAAATAAATGTCACCCAGGACGCGAAAGGGCGTTGAGAAAGGTAGTGTGGCAATTCCGACACCAGAGAGCGTCGACAATTATCGACGAGTACAAAAAGCGTCAAGATAAAACCGTCGATAATATCACGCTTTTTCGGTAGTGTAACTTCTCCTCTTTCATCTCTGTCTTCGCTGTGGTCACAATCCCTCTAATATTTTGGACCCAAATTGAGTTTAGATTAATCAATTTCTTGCTGGCGAGGGGTTGTTCAGCCGAAATCTTTCCTCCGTTGGCTTTGATAAGTGCTAATACAGGGCATCTTTGTCCCATGAAAATACGTATACTTTCCTCCTCTAATGGAGCTTCGAAATCTGGAGACGAGGGTTGTTGGGGGCGACAATGGCTTTTGGGATTAACTAATTCTTGGTCTGATTATATTTAGTCCATTGTTTCCCATTTTTTCTTTCAATAAATTGTTTGCCATTTTTATAACTTTGGCATGGGGAAATGTGCACATCGGTCATAGGCATTTTAGTGCAAATATTTTGGGTTTATTGCTCTATGTCAACTTGGCCCTCACTGCTTAGTACTGCTGCATAGTAGTTCTCACACTTTGATTTCTTCATTATGCCCGTCAAATTCTCTAATAAGTTTCTAAAGTCTATTTTCTTATCTCATATAAGAAATCTATGGTTACTTGCTCACACAAACCCGAAGAAGAACAAGAAGAAACCTATATTTGGTCTATGAATCTTAAAAAGAAGCACAGGTGACTATAAAACATTTTATATCGTCGTAACTATTCGGTAGAAGTATACATCTAGTGCCATGAAATTGTAAGTTTTCTCATTGAAAAGTGTACATGTCCATTCACTAATTTATGAATATAGTTTTTGCTAAGATACACTCAAGTGTCCATTTATCTCGTCAGGTGTTTAGAGAAACAAATATGTGTTGTTATTATCAATTGAAATTGAGTTCAATTTAGGTTGAAGTAGGCGAAATCTGATTCTTTCATAGCATTGCAGTTTTTTAAATCCTCTAAAGGTATGAGATGTGAGATTTCATGGTTGTTTGCATATTCAGTTGGAGCAGCTTGGTAAAGATGCTCATTCTGCCCATATTGGTATAAATCTGGATTCTAGTCTAGGTGTCTTTGAACTCTTTAATAAGCATTTCATGTATGTGTCATATTTTACATGATTAATGATTAAGTGATGATTTGTTGGTAATTTGTGGAATTTCACTAACATCCCAATCAAATCCAAATGAGATAATAACACTAGTATTTACTTTTGTTCAGGGTGGATGAAATGAGTGGCAGTTATAGGAGACGCCATTCCAAATGGGATCTCAAAGAAGACATTTCACCGGAAAATCACAATGAGAATGCACGTTTCAAAAAAGACAGGAGTTCCTTTAATGAGCATGTCATATGTTGCCGACTCTAATAGAGTAACATGTACTTGTACTGCTCCAAAACACTTGCTGATCGAAGAATAATCTTAGAATTCAGTCTAGGGATCACATGTCAGGAACGAGAGATGTTCAGAGGGCCGAGGCAGATCATTCAGGTAGAGAAAATTCTTGCATGATGTTCAATGGTATTGTCTTCATGGTAACTGGTATGTTTGGATATTATAAAGGGCACATGAAATTTACTTTATGTTTTGAAATTTAGATAATGTAACTCCATATTGTGTTATTTTGATACTATATGAAAAAATCTAAGTATAAAATATTTTCCATGCTGTTCCGAAGTCACTTTCAATCTGCTGTAGCTTCCTTAATTGTGATTCATTAGAGAAAACAACTACTCTGAAATGGAGGATTTTTCCGTTTGGTGCTTTCCTGTCTTGGGAAATTCATTTTACATGTTTTAAGATTTTATGCCTTCTTCTGTCTTTGCAATTGCAATGATCAACAGAAAGTAGGAGTAGAAGCAAGATTGAAATATTTATAAAATAAATCAAGGTAAAATGATAGATATTTATATTCAAATTAATGTAAAATATTTATAAAAATAATTAAGCTAATCAAATCCACATTATTATATATTTATAGTCAAAACATGTTTTGTTCATATTGATAAGTTAAATAGCTCAAATGATAATATAAATATTTTGACGATGAGATTTTATTGTTCAATAGATAATTAATTAATAGTGAAATTAGGCTAGATATAATGAACTAAAATAATCAATCTTAATGACTAAAGATAAAATAATTCAAGGCAAAATATTTATAGAATAACTCATCGTAAAATGATAGATTTTGTAACCACTTAAGATATGACATGGACACACAAAATATCGGATGGTACGAGATTATCTTAAAAATGACTAAAGATAAAATAATTCAAGGCAAAATATTTATAGAATAAGGCTGTGTTTGGCACTAGATGGAGATTATGGAGATTATGGGGATTTCAGTAGATTTTAGAAGATGGAGATTATTTTGGTAGATTAATGAGATTTTGGAATTGAGATTATATACGACGGAAATCTCCGAAAGGTGTTTGGTAGGTAGAGGATTGTGGTGTATTTCAAAGATTGAAAATGACTATTGTGCCCCTGAAATTAAACACCCCATTACCCTTCTCCTGCCACCCTCCCTCGTGACCTCTGTTGCCCCACTTTCCCAAATTCAACCAACGACAACCATACCTGGCGACGACGAATACAGATCGGAGTCGACATCTTCCAAATCGGAGTCGACATCTTGCCAAACTCAACCAATTGACCACCCCGGCGTCTCCGAGCACTTGGGTCGTAGTGACAACACTAGCAGATCGGAGTCGACATCTTCCAAATCAACCTCCGCCGGTGAACGACGGTGCACACACCATGTCCAGCCTTTGCCTCACCCTCGATTCGCCATTGTTAGGGTTCGAAGCTTCCAATTTGGGGAACCCTAGCCCGACACCGACCCCCATTCCATAGTTGGCGGCGACCCTCAAACTCCGACACACTTACCGAGATCGGAAAGGAAGAGGAAGAGAACACCAAGAACTCCGACGACGAAACATAAACCCATCGTCGGCGACAGTGAGGTTGCCCAAAAAATGGGGGATTGAAGCTTGAAGCCCCAACAGTGGCCAGAGGAGGGCACTGCTATTGGCCGGAAGGGATGCTCTCGATTCCCAAATCTTAGGGTTCCAAGCTCCCGATTTGGGGAAGAACAGCCCGTCACTGACTCCCCTGGAGCTGTTCTCCACCACCGGCCTCAAATCCCGACCCCCCTGTCGACGAGAAGAGACGAGATCGGCGATGGTGATGAAGGTCGCCGCTTCTCCTTCGCTTCTGCCTCTCTCCAGATCTGATGAATGATTTGGCAGGGGCAATATTGTCGATGTGAATGTGAAATCTCCACACAATCTCCTGAATCTTGGGGTGGGGAGATTTTAAAATAATCTGATGAAATCCCCAGAATCTCCATCCCCAAATCTCCTTCCAGCCGCTGCCGAACACCATTTGGAATGATGAAATCTAATTTGGTTTTGGGCAAAATCTGCAGAATCTCCTAAAATCTCTTACCGAACACAGCCTAATTCATGATAAAATGATAGATTTTGTAAACACTTAAGATATGACATGGACACACAAAATATCGGATGGTACGTGGATAAATCTCGTATGTGTCGGACGGATAGCGAACTAGGAATGCTACACCATATAAAACACATAGATTAATACGGTTATATATCATCTGAAATATATAAATAAAATTTGAAAATTCCGTGCGTGACGCACCGGGTTTAGGGTAGTTAAATGCGAAAACGCAGAGTACTATGTAAGAGCAAAGAGAACGTCCTTTAGGGAAGGTAAATTTTATCGTTATAACAAAAAATAATTAACATAAAACCCGAAACAAGACTTTCATTTGTATATGATCCAATCCAATCAGGGTTTTCAAAATTTCACAACTTTGAAGACACCGATCAGAAAAATGCATGGTTGACTTATATGTATTATCTAATATTAATTTTATTTTCTTAATGCATAACTTTTTTTGCTTAGCCTTTAACAGATTTAATTTCTATAAGAACCAAAATTACTTATAAAAAATGAGCATCATTGTATCAGATTTACATGTGTTCTAAAGCTTTGAAATGTAATAATAATAGAGTTATATCAAGTGGCGGATCTAATAATTTTCCTAAGGAGGGGCTAAAAAAAATTTTAAATTTTTTTTGTTACATATATGTATATATGAAAAATATTTTTTTATAACTATATTAGAAAAAAATCTTAAATTTATTATTTAAATAGTCATTTTTTATAGGAAATATAAAAATTATAAAAAAAATGAGATTTTTTTATATTTATATGTAGGACATAATGGTTTTTGTTTAAGTATATTAAAGAAAAAAATAAATTGTTATTTAATTATGCATTTTTAGTAGAATAAAACTAAGAGAAACAACCCCAGTAGGGGTGGCTCACTGGTGGGGAGGAAGGGGGGATGTCAGGAGGTTTCGGGTTCGATCCCTACCTCCGTCCATTTCCTTGGATGAAAATCCAAGGTTTGACTAGCTCTTTTTCGGTGGGTCGAGCCGGTCGGCACAAGCCGGTTTATCTGGTGCATGGCTCTTGCCGGCTAGGTCACGTGCCCGGGGTTTGCCACCAAAGGTGGATTTCTCGTCATAAAAAAAAACTAAGAGAAACAAAAACTATATATAAAAAAAAAAGACTAAAGGAGTTTGAAACATAATCTCAAGGTAATAAATACTCACTTCACCAACTAAGTTAATCTAGCATTGTGATTATTTACTCATTTTACACTCTTTTATCCGTAAAATTAGTAAAAATTACCGAAAATTTCCAAAAAAACAAATCTACGTTTTTTTTTCGGGCTAAGAGAAGAGACTTTAGCCACCACAAACCCCCACAAATCTGTTATATTTATAAAAACCTTTTTTGATCCTATGGAGGATGTGTACTTAGTTAAGATGGGTTAAGTTTGGGTTGGTGTAGTCAGCGGTTAGGACCATGGTTAGTTACTAAGGTTAGTGTGGAGTTTCTATATAAATAGGTGATCAGGTTGTTGTGAACAGTTGAATGAATGAAACAGAAATTCCCCAAATATTTTCCTCTCAACTAATCTTCTTCACCGCTCTGTGAAACCAAATCTTAGCTTGGGTTGCTGAGGTTAATATGGTATCAGAGCCTAATCAACAGTAGATCTCGAAGTGTTGAGGTTCTTTGCGTTTTCCGCATCTCGATAATGGTGATTTTTGAAACTGATGGCAACGACGAACATAGTGGTTCGTCCTCAGGCACCAGTGGCCGGAATTTTAGAGCGAATCACGTAGATCCGTTATTCCTCTCTAATTCCGACCATCCAGGCATGGTTCTCGTCTCGGCTCCATTCAACGGGACCAATTTCCATAGTTGGAGCCGGGTTGTGCGAATGGCGCTCGACGTGAAGATGAAGTTAGGCTTCATCAATGGAAAGCTCGAGCGTCCGTCTGAGATCGATGATGATTACGAACGATGGCTTCGATGTGATTACATGGTGACCAGTTGGATCATCAATTCAATGAAACCTGAATTGGCATAGAGCTTCGTGTACACGATGTCTGCCAAGAACTTGTGGGATGAGATCCAAGAGAGGTCGCTGAATCTAATGCTCTTCTGATCTATTGTTTCAAGAAGGAGATATATCAATTTCAGCAAAACAATCTCAGTGTCGCTGATTACTATAATAAACGCAAGAAGGCATGGGATGAATTGCAAGAAATTAAGCCTATCCCTATCTATAAGTGCGGATGATTGAAGCACTACTCATGTGCAATTCTGAAGAAGCTCGTTGATCACGATGCCACCACTTGCTTGATGCAGTTTATGATGGGGTTATCTGATGCCTTTGATGGAATTCGTAGTCACATACTATCTCTGGATCTGCTGCCCTCCGTCAATCGAGCTTTTCACATGGTGCTTTAAATCGAAAAACAGAAAGGAATCACCGGAGGTCCTTCTCGTCATCATGAGGTACTATCCACTCGCACTTACAATCACAGTGGCAGTTCTTTAAAAAGCGGCACTGGATCTCAAGAAAATGCTTCTAGATCATCGAAATCTACTCATCAACGGTCTAAGATGTCAAAGGAAGAGTTAAAGAAAGCTAAAATGGAGTTGTTTTGCAACTATTGCAAGTTAGCTTCCCTGACTGGTACACCGACCCCAAGCGTCCTCAAAATGACAAGCTGGTTGCAAATGTTCATCAGGATGCTTTGGAAGTGGACTGTCCACTCGCGTGTGAGAATGGATCTTCATCCAATCTTGGTACATCTGCTAGATCTGATGGTGAACCAGACGTGTCCCTGATTAATGTTGTAGTTGTTGAAGTGATAAGAGCTATGAAAGGCAAGGCTCCGACTGATGCAGATGGTCCGAGTACCAGTTCCATAAACTCCGTAGGTATGATTTCTCCTTCCTTGACTCATCAAGGGGATACATATCGTAACAAGACATGGATCATCGAATCTGGAACGTTGGATCACATAGTGTGCAGTGATATCATGTTTAATCACATGAATTTGCTCGCTAAGCCTATAGTGATTGGCTTTCCGGATGGGATCACCCATGCAGTAAAATACTCTGGTGGTTTTTGCTAAAATCAGAGTATTATACTCCAGGATGTGCTTTAGATGCCCAATTTCAAATACAACATACTATCTGTGTCCAAGCTGCTTGATGACGACAAGCATTTGTTTCTTTTCTCCAAATGGAAATGTTGGCTGCAGGACATTTCCACTAGGTCTATTGCTGCTACTAGTGTTAGAGATGGAGGTCTCTACAAATTCACTGGCTCGAATGTCTTTCCTGCAACCATTGGTGTTAAGACATTTGTGTGGTCCTGCTTCTACCAATAACGATATCACTGGACATCAATTCAATGTGAGTGGTCTTGTTGCTCATCTGAGAACAAAATTAATAAATGTTTACCATGCCAGACTCTGACATGCCTCTTTGTCTAAGATGAAACTGTTTGATTAGGGTAAGGGCTCAGACATGAAGTCCTTTGATTGTGATGTTTGTCACCTTTCAAAACTTCACAAACTTCCTTTTAAATTGAGCACCTCCATTACATCTAAGCCCTTTGAATTGGTTCACATGGATGTGTGGGGACCTTACAAAGTGGCTTCTGTTTGTGGTGCTAATCTCTTCCTTATTTTGTTGGATGATTTTTTCTCGATCTGTTTGGACATTTTTGCTGCATGATAAAGGTCAGGTGTTTGGGATTATTACTGGGTTTCTAGCTCATGTGGAGACTCAGTTTGAGACTCGAGTCAAGGTCATTCGGACTGACAACAGGTCTGAGTTTGTTAACTCAATGATGGATGCACTGCTGTTATCCAAAAGGATTGCTCAACAGAGGTGTGTCTCTTACGTCCATGAGGAAAATGGATGAGTCGAGCGTAAGCATTGCCATTTGTTGGAAATGGCTCGAGCCATTAGGCTCAATGCAGGTTTACCTTTAAAGTTCGGGGGGGGGGGGGGGGGGTGTCTATTAGGAGCCACTTACATTGTCAATCTCCTTCCATCCTAAGTGATTGATTCCAAAACCCCATATGAACTCCTATTCAAGAAGAAACTTGATTACAGTCATCTTAGGGTCATAGGATGCCTCTGCTTCGCTCACATTCCGAGTGTACACAGAACCAAGTTGGAGGCATGGTAGGAGATGTGTCTTCTTGGAATATCCCCCGGGTGACAAGGCATACAAGCTGTATGACTTACACACTCACAAAATTTTCGTGAGTAGGGATGTTGTTTTTAAAGAATGGATCTTTCCTTTCAAGGATTCAAATGATGATTGTCAGCTTCATTCACCATCCTTGCCCCGTGTCTGCTTTGGTGATGATGATGGTTGCTTCATTCAACCTTCATCATATCGAATTCCTGATTCTTTATCCACTCATGATCAAGAATTCCAAGTGGATGATAATCTGGTTGTTAGTCCTACACCAAGTGCAGGTTCTTTGCCAATTCAAGGTCCTAGTGATGATGATCAGAAATCTCCACTCGGAATTCCTCCTGCAGAGCCCCAACGAGAGATTGGAATGGCTCCCCCATGTTGAAACACGGCTTGCAAGACGTATTATTCGTCATGCTAAACTCCTAGATTTCGTCTATAAAGACTTGCCTTCTCGCCGGGGAGTTGACAGTGAAAGTTCATCATCATCAGTGTTTGTTGTGGTAAAGCCTCGAGAATTGAATCATCACTCTCAGGATTATATTCATTCCCTTTTCAACACTCTCTCCATTGTTGAACCTACGTCGTTTTTTACAAGCCCGGAAGGTTCCTGAATGAAGAGAGGCCATGAATCAGGAATTGCAAGCTTTGGAATGAAACAATACCCGGTGTGTCACTTTAATGTACCAAACTCTTTCTTAGATCTATAAATAGACCTTGTATGGCTTGAAGGATGGGTATTCAATGAAAAATTGGGGGGGGGGGGGGGGGATATGAAGGATGTGTACTTAGTTAGGATGAGTTAAGTTTGGGTTGGTGTCGTCAGCGGTTAGGACCATGGTTAGTTAGTAAGGTTAGTGTGGAATTTGTATATAAATATACGGAGTATAGTTAATGAAATTGTAGCAAATAATCCCAATCTCACTCGATGGTATTATTGAAAATAATATAAACTTTCAAGATTTCATAAAACATTCATAATAATATTGCATGGGGTGGCTTTCTATTTTGTCAAAACACATGGCGCTCACATAAACCATTTATGATTTAGGTGTTGTGATAACGAAAGAACGGATATTAAAACAAAATAAGATTGAAATATACAATTTATTGTGGTTGGGTTGAAAATGAGGTGTGGATATCCAATTCATTTGCTCCACTGAAACTATTTTTGCAGGCAAAAACCCGCAAAAAGCGAATGACAGATGATGAAAGAAGTGGCCGGATGATGAGGTGGGTATAGATGCTAATTTTCACCCAAAATCTACTCCAATAACTCGCACCAATAACCACCCATTAAGTATCCAATTAACCCAATTTAAACATATGGTTTCACCCTTTTACCCCTTAAAAAATTCCTAATTTATTTCTTTTGTTCCTCACGTACATTTATTTTATATTTTAAAAGTGTTTTATATTTGAGTTTATATCGTTAATAGAATCCATAGTTAATTTTAAAATTAGATTCACGAAAGAATTCGGAAATGTTTCAATTCAATATTGTGATATTATTGAAGATATTCTCGTTTTTTTATTTCTAAGTTATGTATATATTCCACATATTGTTGAATTGGAACTCGAAATGTTTTTATTTGATAAGTTGTGTATTTTTCACGTATTGTTAAACTTGAACTAGATAGATAGGCTAGTATGTGTTAACACAAATATTTCATTTCATATTTGGAAATAAAAATGTTTGTTTCATCTTATTGGATATCCAATAATCACCCGCATCACCTGTTCACCCGCATAGGTTAGATGCGGGTGAAGGGTTGGCAGGTGATGGAGCGGGATGGGTGAAAATTTATATTTGTAGGGTTGGTGTTAGAATGATGATTTTCAAACATAACCGGCTCTATTTCCATCCCTATGACTCACCAAATTAGCTACATCTATACTAAGAAATGTCATTATGAAGTTTCAAAAACTAGACGAGGATTAAAAGATATGTCACCCAATGATAAACCTATGAATATGAAAACATAAAATTGAGACCATTATTGAACCACCAATAACCCTTTGGACCCTGACCCTGCTGGTCAGGACTTCACCCCGAATTAAATCCCTTGGACCTCTATTGACTGAGAGCCTCGCTCAAACTCCCTGGTGGCTAAAATCACACAATCAGGATTCAACTCAATTGTGTTGAACTGAGTTAAAAACATATAGGTATACCTAGGGGAGATTATATAGTCTTATATAATTCTAATCTTACTATGATAAATATATTAAAAAGACACACAAATAGATAAACTCGATCAATTCTATCTAAATTAGGTCTATCAACAATGCTCAAACCTAAACCAATTAAGGCCATGTTTATCAGTTACTATTCAAGATACTAAAATTACTATTTTTTTATTCACCTCTCTCCGCCACATCAGCATAACATCTCTTCCTCACTTTTTCCAGTTTAACAATAGCATCCCTAGCATCCCACAATCCATCTTTTTTTACCAATTCAATTTACGAATATACCCCTCTATAACAATTATTTCCAACATGTTTATACCCCTCTATAATATTTTTTGGTATTCTTTTATATAATTATATTCAAAGAAAATTATATTTTTTCAAAATATTGTCAAAGATATTCAAAATTGATTAAAAATATTATTTTTGGGTGTTATTATACATAATTGTATTCAAATAATATTTTTTTTTCAAAATATGGTCAAACATATTCGAAATTGATGTCAATATGTAAATAAAAATAAATATAGTATTGTGGTAATTTTTTTATTTTTTTATTTTGCATATTTAATGTCGAAAATTACATAATACAAATTTTAATTTTGATATGTCAGATTAAATCATAGCCGTTTAGCTCCTTGCATGTGTCGACATCCCAACAACTCACCCTCTTAGCCTATACCCAAGTGACACATGTCCCCCTTTTTTATGTAAGCATCGATGCTTGTGGACTGCATTACCAGCATCCTAATTTGGGATGCATCACCACTGTTCCAATTTTTTATTAATTGTGGGATGCTTAATTTTGACCGATAAAGATGGTCTAAATTCAAGATATCCCAACATTGGGAAATACGAATATAATATTGAATGATCCATGTTATTGATTATGCTACGGAATATTTATATTGTACAAACTCATCGCGGGCGATTTAATTACTCACTATGCGTACATATCGATCTATTAATTAGATATATTTTCCGCAACATTGAAATGATGTTATATCTTCCATATCCATCCTTTATAAATAAAAAACATTAATTAATTAGAGGTATTTTAAGTCTTTTTGTTGTAAAGAACTGTTTTTCATCTTGAAAGTTTCAATTAAAGATACAAATTTAAGTTAATTAACTATATATAGGGATTAAAAGGAAGTTGATATGATTTATTTGGGTACTTAATTAACCAATTCAAACAAGCACTACATTATATATTAACTATATATATTAATAAGCAAGGAGATCGATCGATCGAGATCGAATTAACAAATGTAAATGGAGTATTGATTATACCAGAAAGTAGGTTTCCCCTCCGTGGAAGCAAAATCCAAAGTGATCGACGGGAACCGGAGCTCCGGTTGCGTGAACCAAAACCACGTCTTCCCCAAACACGACCTTAACATCAAACGAACGCGGGGACTTGTGTTGCCACTCCATTCACAAACACTGCGATCATTCCTCCATATTATTTTAATTAACCCATATTAATCCTACACTGTACTGCAATAGCCAATATTAGTATTAAAAAAATCATGGAAGAGAAAATACTCCGTATATATGAATTTAAAATTAATACTGTTGAAATTGATGCAAAAACAAAAACTAAAACCGCAGCTCCCAAATCAGTGAAATCACTCACCTTTTTTTTGCTTACACTCGCATTATTAATCTTGCTGGCACCAAATTGCATGCTTGGTCCAGTTAACCTCAGTCCAAATCAACTAACATACAATGCTAAATTAATTTTACATTTATTTAATCTAAAAAAATATTATAAAATTTATATTTATATTACCGACATCTATTTTTTTATATATTTATAAAATTTAATTTAAAAAAGATCATTTTTTGCAATTTTAAAAAATTATAAAATCAATATTTTATAAAATATAATTACTAAAAATTTTAAAACATGATTTTAAAAATAATTTTTAAAAATATATAAAATTAGATGTTAGCTATATAAATATAAATTTATTAAAGATTAAATAAATATATAAATAATTTAGTATTGTATGAAGTAGGGTAGAAAAGTTATATAGAGGATTTGAGTTGAGTTAACTCAGACTAGCTAATAGTGGGAGTGCGAGGAGGATTACTGAAGTCCGTTCGACTCAGGATCGGGGGTCGTGTGCACACATGCGCCCTTGCGTTAATAGCCTAGTACATAGGTTCTATCCTAAAACCAATTGGCAATAGAAGGAGTGACCCACTAGCTTATATACTAAAGTTTCTTTGTTAATATTATCAATGTGGGACACTTTTGGTCTCTTCACATCTTCATTCTCTCACCAAGGATCAATTCAAGCAATTTGGTGCCATCAAAACTAGGAATTAAAATCAACACTTGAATCTTTTGGTTAAATTGATGAAAATATCAACTTTAATATGTACGTGAGCAAGCCACTAATTAGAACAGGGTAACTTAAATTAAAATTAATGAATAAACTCTAAAAATTGAAAAACCACGTACTATATATAAAACAATAAAGGGGTCTTTAGTGAATTATCCATAAAAACTGACTAAATTAGAAGAGTATCCATATATTTGAAAATTTTGCAAAAGTCTCCATCCTCCTTGCCCCTCCCCCCCCCCCCCCCTCGGTGCCCCCCTAGGCCCCCCTCGTGCGCCCAGATTTTAAAAAAAAATAAAAAAAAAATTACATGTCAGCACTTTCAGATATGCAACTATAACCCAATGTTATGAAAATATAATATTATGATATGCAAATATAATATTATGTTATGCAATCTTAAAAAACCTTATGGGAAGAATATGCAAATGCATTTGTATTTTAAAATTGCATTAATATATCTTATTTGCACATAAACACATCGCTCTACCATTTATTGACATAAGAGGCTTTAAAATTGCATTAATGTCAAACCTGATGTTGCTGACACCGACATTCCTGACATCGTTGACACTGACATTGTTGACATTGCTGGCACTGCTAACACTATCACCACTAACATTGCGAACACCACCAACATTTTTCGTATTAGCGTTGACGTTAATGTCGGCTGACGCTGACATCGGAGATGTCGGCGTCAGTTGCGAACACTGTTGATGGCGACGTCGAAGATGCTTTTTTTTTCGTGTAAGTACTAATATTGTTGACACTGCTGACACTGTCACCATTAAAATTGCGAACACCACTAACACTTTCCGTGTCAGCGCTGACGCTAATGTCGGCTGACGCCGACATCGGAGATGCTGACGCTGCTGACATTAATACTAATCAGTATAAAAAAAAGAATAGTTGTGCTACTATTATGTAGTACATATGCAAACCTCGGATGCTGTTGACAAGTATTGGTTGAGTTCAATCTAAGGTGTTGGTTGAATGGCTTCTAATGTAAAATGCAGTGAGATGTTGTGTTACTAGCTTGTAATGATTATGCACAACCAAAATCTGATTTTGATGTCAGAATGAATTGAATTACTGTAAAAATCTATTACACTGCTGACGTTTGATATAATGAAGTAAAATTTGTGCCTTCGGCACAAATTTAGATTGAAATTTATGAAGTTACTACTCTTTGTATTGAAACTAAAAAGAAATTAATAGTGATTAGTATAAAAGAAATACCAGTTGTGCTACTATTATGTTATACATATGCAAACCTCGGATGTTGCTGACAAGTATTAGTTGAGCTCAATATAAGGTGTTGGTTGAATGACTTCTAATGTAAAATGCAGTGAGATGTTGTGTTAGTAGCTTGTGATGATTATGCACAACCAAAATCTGATTTTGATTTCAGAATGAATTGAATTACTATAAAAATCTGTTACACTGCTGATGTTTGATATAATGAAGTAAAATTTGTGCCTTCGGCACAAATTTAGATTGAAATTTATGAAGTTACTACTCTTTGTATTGAAACTAAAAATAAATTAGTAGTGATAAGTCTAAAAGAAAGAATAGTTGTGCTACTACTAATTAATACTTATGCAAAAATCCGGTGCTGTTGACAAGTGATAGTTGAGCTCGGTCTAATGTGTTGGTTGAATGGCTTCTAATGCTAAAATACAGTGAGATATTGTGTTACTAGCTTGTAATGATTATGCACAACCAAAATCCGATGTTTAATTTTAGAATGAATTGAATTAATGTAAAAATTTGTTATAGTGCTGACATTTGATGTAATGAAGTAAAATTTGTGCCTTCGGCACAAATTTAGATTGAAATTTATGAAGTTACTACTCTCTGTATTGAAACTAAAAAGAAATTAATAGTGATCAGTATAAAAGAAATACCAGTTTTGCTACTATTATGTAGTACATATGCAAACCTCGGATGCTGCTGACAAGTATTAGTTGAGCTCAATCTAAGGTGTTGGTTGAATGGCTTCTAATTCTAAAATGCAGTGAGATGTTGTGTTAGTAGCTTGTAATGATTATGCACAACCAAAATCTGATTTTGATTTTAGAATTAATTGAATTACTGTAAAAATCTGTTACAGTGCTGACGTTTGATATAATGAAGTAAAATTTGTGCATTTGGCACAACTTTAGATTGAAATTTATGAAGTTACTACTCTTTGTATTGAAACTAAAAATAAATTAGTAGTGATAAGTCTAAAAGAAAGAATCGTTGTGCTACTACTAATTAATACTTATGCAAAAATCTGGTGCTGTTGACAAGTGATAGTTGAGCTCGGTCTAATGTGTTGGTTGAATGGCTTCTAATGCTAACATGCAGTGAGATATTATGTTAATAGCTTGTAATGATTATGCACAACCAAAATCTGATTTTGATGTCAGAACGAATTGAATTACTGTAAAAGATAAAGTTTACAAATAAGATCATTCTCAAAATTGATATCATATTACATGAGATGATAAGCTCAAACTTCTACAATCTTCTAATAAATGAAATGATAAAAGATAAAGCTTTTTACACATTAATGGCTAAATGTCAACATTTAAGCTAAATGTCAACATATATTAAAAGATAAAGTTTATAATTAAGATTATTCCCAAAATTGATATCATATTAGATGAGATGAGAATATCAAACTTCTATAATCATCTAATAAAAGAAATGGTAAAAGATAAAACTTTTGCACATCAAGCTAAATGTCAACATTTAATAAAAGATAAATTTTACAAATAAGATCATTCCCAAAATTGATATCATATTACATGAGATGAGAATATCAAACTTCTATAATCATCTAATAAAAGAAATGGTAAAAGATAAAGCTTTTGCAAATCAACGACTAAATGTCAATATTTAAGCTAAATGTCAACATTTAATAAAAGATAAAGTTTAGAAATAAGATCATTCCCAAAATTGATATCATATTACATGAGATGAGAATATCAAAATTCTATAATTATCTAATAAAAGAAATGGTAAAAGATAAAGCTTTTGCACATCAACGGCTAAATGTCAACATTTAAGCTAAATGTAAACATTTAATAAAAGATAAATTTTACAAATAAGATCATTCCCAAAATTGATATCATATTACATGTGATGAGAATATCAAACTTCTATAATCATCTAATAAAAGAAATGGTAAAAGATAAAGATTTTGCACATCAAAGGCTAAATGTCAACATTTAAGCTATCAACATTTAAGCTAAATGTCAACATTTAAGCTAAATGTCAACATTTAATAAAAGATAAAGTTTACAAATAAGATCATTCCCAAAATTGATATCATATTACATGAGATGAGAATATCAAACTTCTATAATCATCTAATAAAAGAAATAGTAAAAGATAAAGCTTTTGAAATCAACGGCTAAATGTCAACATTTAATAAAAGATAAAGTTTACAAATAAAATCACTCACAAAATAGATATCATATTAAATGAGATGAGAATATCAAACTTCTATAATTATCTAATAAGAGAAATGGTAAAAGATAAAACTTTTGCACATCAATGGCTAAATGTCATCATTTATGCTAAATGTCAACATTTAATAAAAGATAAATTTTACAAATAAGATCAATCCCAAAATTGATATCATATTACATGTGATTAGAATATCAAACTTCTATAATCATCTAATAAAAGAAATGGTAAAAGATAAAGTTTTTGCAAATCAACAGCTAAATGTCAACATTTAATAAAAGATAAAGTTTACAAATAAGATCACTCACAAAATAGATATCATATTAAATGAGATGAGAATATCAAACTTCTATAAGTATCTAATAAGAGAAATGGTAAAAGATAAAACTTTTGCACATCAACGGCTAAATGTCAACATTTAGGCTAAATATCAATATTTAGGCTAAATGTCAACATTTAATAAAAAATAAAGTTTACAAATAAGATAATTCCCAAAATTGATATCATATTACATGAGATGAGAATAAAAGATAAATGTTTACATTTTAGCTTAAATTGATGATATGCAAATTTAAGATTAAAATATGCAAATATAAATTGATGATATGCAAATGTAAAAGTATAATATGCAAATGTAAAAGTATAATATGCAAATAGAAAATTGCACTAATATATCTTATTATTGAACAATTATTAGAAAATTTTGTAAATTACTAGAATTATTATGAATTTTAGCCTATGCGGGATTCGAACCCACGTATTTACGCATAAGCACATCACTCTACCATTGAGCTAAAAGGCTTTTAATTATATTATAACATAACATTCAAATAAACATATAAGAGTTATGTTCACGCCACAACCATAAAAGGAGAAAAAAAAAAGTAGGAACTTCTGATAAACATGACACATTTGCATACACATTTGCACAAAAAGAGGTCATGTTAGCACACAATTAGAAATAAAAAAGAACTTATACATCAACTTAAATTGCTCAAAAAGAGACAATGTCAGCACACAATTAGAAATATAGAAAAAAACATACACATCACCTTGAATTGCACACAAAGAGATCATGTCAGCACATCTTCTCACATAACTAAAAAAAAAGAAAAAGAAAAAAGAGGAAGTTAATTAAAAAAAGGTGAAAAATAAGAAGTTTATGTGGTGCAAATATAAGTTACTGTTATGCAAATATAACTTTATGATATGCACATATAACAATCTGTTATGCAAATTGAAACTGCTGACACCGAATGTCAGCAAGATTGTTATTCCCTCTTAATTTTAAGCAAATAATGTGAAAAATCATATTCCTCCCAACAATAAGTCTAGTAAAGAGCTATGCAAGTGAAAAATCAAATTGAACTTGTTTTACAGATTTCTTAAATTACATATTGTTGAAATTGCATATTTTGGAAATTACAGATTTATGAAATTTTAGCTTTGTGAAATTACATATTGCTGGAATTACATATTAAAATGTGAATTTAAATATTTTAAAACTTAATTTATAGATTTTTAAACTGATATTACAGAATTCAGGAAGTACAGATTTCAGAAAATTGATTTACAGAATTACAACTGTTCTAAAATGTGAGAAAAAGAATTTACGAAATTACAGAAAACTGAAATTACAGAATTTAAATATTAAAATGTGATGTACAGATTTTAGGAATTACAGAAATTACAGATTTCAGATATTACAGATTCCTGAAATTACAGATTTCAAGAATTACAGATTTATGAAATTACAGCCTCTCATAAGTCTTCCAAAATAGGACAGTTCGGTTTAGGTGGGGGAAGAGCCAGCAGTAAAACAGACCCAAAAAATAGGACCAAAATGCACAGAGAAATTTCAGTAGGACCAAAATGCACATGGAACTGTATTCCGTGGCATAATTCATCAATAGCGATAGGATGAAGACTAAACCATCAGAAAAAACAAGAGGAAAAAAAAAGGAAATCTGTAGGGTTCACTCACAATCAATGGGTTCACATCCCAAATTCAGGCAAAAATGTCAGATTTATGCTCAATTTCAATCACACAGAAAAACAACCAATCTGACATGATGAGAACTCGAATACCAGTTCAGAAATTAGCCAAAACAAGACCAGTTCAGAAATAAAGCGAGCGCAATGATAATCTGGGTGATACAAACCCTAATTGAACATAAGATCCATCCAAACCACTTCGAATTTCATAAGAATTAAAAGATCGGAATAAGATTTCACCTGATCAATAAAAGCAATTCCAGAATATTTTATTTCCATAAGATTTTAATGAATCATTCAGAAGATGTCAACATTTACAAGTTTTCAGAAGATGTCAGCATTTACAAGTTTCTAGAAGATGTTAGCATTTACAAGTTTGATGAATCATACCGTTTACAAAGAAGATCATGCTCAAACTTCTAATCCTCTAATTAAAGATACTGTAAAAGATAAAGCTTTTGACCATCAACACCTAAATGTCAACATCTAATGAATTTCTAAAGTTTTCATAAGATGTCAACATTCAACAGCTAGATGTCAGCATTTATACAACTACAACTACTACTGCTAGATAACAGATAACTAATTCCAAATTATCTCATAAAATCTCTGCAAAGGAAAGCACCTTAGAGGATCCCCAACAGCATCCCCAAATTTTCTTCAAAATGGAGAATGAAAATCAATCTTCCCTAAAAAAATTTTAACCACATTCCAACAGTTTCTCCATTTTGGAGAATTATAATTATAATTTAATTTTTTAATTGTAAATAAAAAAATAGGCAGCAAAACTACACACAAAAAGATGCACAGGTGAACAAGATTTCAAGAAATGAAATGGAAGCAATGAACCAACATCCCGGTGAAAATATGATAGAAACATGAATATAGGCCAAGACAACATGGATAATTACGTACCAATCAAAACTTCAACCAGGTTATATGTTGCGCACAGGGTGAGAAAGATGATCAAAGAAGCAGGTATATGCTGCACAAAGCATAGTTGATAGAGATTAGGTAGATCTTAATGCATGTACGTCATGATGATAACATGGAGAAAAAAGAGCTTATGCTGCAGATTGTAGGTAAATGGCCAAAAATTGATCCTTAATAGTGAAACAAATCAGTTCGATTCTGACTTAGTTCAATATATATATAGTACAATCCATCAGCAAGGGGGCCACTGCTTAGTCGCCATAATTGATCACTTTACACAAATATGGTTAACGATTCTATCAATTTGTAACTTACAATATATCCAGTCTCCAGCTGCCATCCCCTATCCTCTAGAACAATTATGCTGTAATATAATCACTAATCAGACTCAAAATTTAGAGAAAAACAAAACATTAAACATATATATATGTAGTTATCCAAGTGCATTCAATTTGTATATCCATTTCCGAACAAATCAAGTGTGAATGCAAGCATATTGAATTGAATGAGAAAAGGGAAAGGTCCAACATGTACATAACTACATATATATATGTTTAATGTTTTGATAATTAAGCACATTCTAAAACAGATAAAATAAAAATTAAGGAGCAAAATTTTAAAGATAAGACTCACTACTCTCTATCTGTCATCGGCCTTTGTGATAGAATGGTTGGATAGCACATTCTGTGATTCCATGATCAAAGATTAGTGACAAGTATGCAAAGAACCGATTATATAGGAACAAAAAGGAAGACTATCTTAAATAGTTACTCATCTTCCTCACCCAAAAAATAAAAAAAATAAAAAAATAGTTGCTTGTCTTTATATCGGAGGAAAAGCATTTGCCTTATATTGTCCAACTAGCTAAATGCATTCCAAAGCCATATACCAAGTGAACCAACAATTTCCATGTAAACCCTCCACTACAAAAAATAAATAAATAAAAAATCTAGTAGACCTGCTTAAAAATCAACTAGCATCATCAAAACCATAGGAACTACCTCCTTGAATCAACAATGAAATTACATGATTTTCTTATCTCCAGTTGTGACTACAAGTAGCTAAGTGCAGCTTCTACAACCACAGTGCACATAGATAAAAAAATCATCATTAATCACCAACCACAGTGCACAGAAAAACTATGAATGGATTGTCAAATTCAGGTGAATCAACACTTAACAAAGCCAATTGACACTTTAACCAACAATCACCATTAATCCCATCTCGAGTTAAAAAATCGAAACAAAGCCGAACGATTCGAATCGAAGAGAAGAACAACAATTCTGAAGTTCGAATGAATCTAGCAAAAATACTATATATGTATAAATTCAACTTATTGTAGAAATTCAATTACCAGGGCAGAAGAAACTCGGCAATGTTAAATCTGCTGAAATGGAGGCCGAGAGATTGATAATGATAAATGCATATATTGACAGATAAATACACATATTGAAAGATGCAAAAGACACACATATTGACAGATAAATGTATATGTAGAAATGATCAAATCAGATGCAAAAGACGCACATCATCAAGCACAACTTGCAATCAAATAATCTGTCAATTTGAGCACAAGAGATTTTCGAAGAACCTAGGGTTTGGATTTGCAATTCCTTGCTGAAGATCTAAATAATGCAAGTTCAGATCTAAATATGCAGCTTCTTTTACAAACCAAATTCAGATCTAAATATGTCAGCATTGAAGATGTCAGCAGCTTCTTTTACATCTTTTTAATTAAAAACCAAATTCAGATCTAAATATGCAGACTTTAAATTCGAGCAAAGGCCTAAATTCAGATCCCTAAATTCATATTCGAGCAAATTGCAAGTCCAAAAATCAAGATCAATAATCAACAAAAGTGACATTTTCAGAGAAGGAAAAACTAAGGTTAAGAATACAGTTGCTTGCTGAAGTACCAAAAAAATAACTCAATATGATAAGGATTAGCAGATAGCGTCCAACTGACAGAATGTAGCATTTTGGCCCTTTTATATGACATAGAGGGAAAGAGAAAGCCCTAACCAGGATCGTACTTGTTGAAGAAGTCTGCAACATCTGGCATAAGAAGAACAATCATTATAAATATAAAAACCTTAGCCCTTGTTTGGTATTGATATCAAGATATGGGATATGGGTATGGATATCACTCATATCCATACCCTTGTTTGGTATACAAGTATATGGGTATCAAGTTGATATATCCATATACCCATTCCTTTGTAATTTTACCTAATCTCATATACCCCAAAAAATTGGGATATGGAGATCTTCTATCTTTGCCCTTCCTCTGCAGACAGGGGTTTCTTCTTCCATCGTCTTCTTCGCCTTCTTCTTCTTCATCTCTTCTCCAATCTCCCTTCTTCTTCATCTTTACCCTTCTTCATCGGTATGCCGGAGTCGGAATCGTATGATTTTTGCCGGGGAGGAGGAGGCGGTAGGGTTGCAGATTTGAACTGTTGCATCAAGAGGCGAAGGGGATATGAAGAGTGGCGGCAGAGGGCAGTTCCCGACCCCATCTTCGTGGTTGTTGTTCTTCAACTTGCCACTTAACGGACAGGATATGCCCATCCGACGGGGCATAGCCGGAGCTGGGAGATCGACATTCGACGCCGTTCAGATATTTGACGTTGTCATGACAGGGGCTAGGGTTTGATAGTTTGATACCCATATCTTATAATACCAAACACGGATATTAGATATCGGATATCAGATTTGATATCCATATCCCTGATATCCATATCTTGATATCAATACCAAACAGGGGCTTAAAGTTTATTCTGAGGCGGCAGGGAGAAATCTAAGATCGATTCAAAGATTAAGATGGATTTGAACTCAAACGCATTCGTAACACCAATATATAGCTAAAACTGATTCGAATTGAACAAGTAAATCAACTTCAGAGAGAGAAGGGGAGAACCTCGTGTGAGAACTCAAACACTATCTGTCAGTAGCCAAGCAACAGATGCAATTAGCCAAGCAAAAACAGGAGGAATTGAAGGCACTCACCAGTTTCCGCCCAGTCCGCATCTGATTCCTTGAGCGAGGTTCGGAATCGCAGCCTATAGGTTCGGAATCGCAACATGTACCGTGGTCTCCGCCCAATCCGCATCTGATTCGCCGGAGGCTACAACGAGCTTCCATTCCATCTTCGACGGAGGCGAGAGAGTGGGCGTGGATGTACCAGGAAGAAGGGAATCTGTGAAGCCTAAATCAGGAAGCTCATAGAGTCGGACCATGAGAGGACGAATCCTTGAAATCGGGGATGAATTTGGCTTTGCTCGTTGAGCTTCTCCGACAAAGCAACATCTCCGACCAGACCCTCCTTGTCCAGCTTATCTACCATCATCGATCGAGAATGAATCTTCGAAATCAGAGATTCAGCCATCTGAGCGCGGCGCCGGACTCAGTCAATTGGAGCCGGGCTCAGCAACCCCGCCGTCTGGTGGCGTCGGACTCAGAAACCCCGCCGCCTGGTGGCAGAGCAGGCGTCAACGTCTTCGAATCAATCTGCGAGTCTGGCACCGGAAACTTCCTCCTCTGTATCCCGCCGATGATGGCTTCGGTGGCCTGAACGATTCGAGAGAGAATCAACAGAAGATGGCGGCGGCGACGATGAGCGGCAGAGGAAGATCCATCGGTGCCCTAATTCGAGAGAGAGATTCACAAATTAGGGATCGGGTTGAACAACGGTATAATAGAAGGAAGGGTAATATCGTCAATTAACCATCTGAAATTAGAAAAGTGAACATTTCACTAATTTTTTTAAAAGTTAGGACAAACCTCAAATTAGGGCGAAAATTTGTACCTTCCGCACAAATTTTCTCAACAATAAATGTAAAAGAAATGGATCTTAATTTCAAGGATTGCTGATCAAAATTAACAAGCTGGAACTAGCTAGTGCCGCGCCAGGGAGATTTTACTCATATATACTCTAAGCTAACAAGAAGGAAAATCAAAATTAACAAGCTGAAAAATTCATAATTTTGATATTTTTGCATGCATGAAAAGAAAATTAAATTGGTAAATATAAAAAGAAACTAATTACCGGAAGGTGTGACTGTGGATATCGATGATGAAGGGCCAAGATAGGGTTATGCTCATCTGAAAGAGAAAACATCACCACCGCCACCGCCGCCTGCAGGACAAGCGTACCGGCCCCACCCACCCACACATGATGAAGAAGACGGTGCCAGCTGGCAACCCCCGCCTCCACCCCCCAAATTGATTATATTATTTAATAGCCCTAGGTTTGCATATGGCGGTGTACCGCTAGGGGTATACTATACAGTATAGTGTAGCCGACGCTGCCGCCAGGGGAGTGTAGGGAATTGGCGGAGGCCTGCAGCTCGCGCTGGCGGCGGCGGGAGCGGGAGAGACGGTGACGCTGTTGAAGATGGACTTAGGATCAGGATCTGCTCCTATATTATTTTTCATATAAAAAATAACATTCTTCTCTCATTTAGACTCACAAAACTTTTATACAATATATTTTTCTATACAAAAGTTATTTTCATTCCGTTTACCTTGCACAATCTTATATCACACAAGTCATACTCTTAAGTCTTAATCCCATTTCTTCCACCACTGCATCTCCTCACATAGTCGACCACCCCTTTGGCTATTCTAGCTCGTCTCGCTCCTCTTACTTTTGCGAAAATTTGCCTCTTTTGAAACAAACATTTTATTTTATTTTTCTTTTGAAAGTTACAACAAGGATACAAAAATAATTATGAAGTTATTTATTAGCCAACTGAAACGAAAACTAGCAATTGGGTTGGATCATGGTAGAAAATTTACGGTATCAACCATATCGACACACTTTTGGTACCATCAAGTCGGTAACCGATATGTCGGTATCGACAAGTACGTATAAGAACTTGAAATCACTGTACTGGTACCATCAGTTACCAGGAAAAAACCACGAAATTTTAAATTGCAATTATTTATTGATAATGTCGGTACCGTACGGTTACCGACAATACAGCCGGTTGGTAAATGGTAGCAAAAATATCTTACCGAATGGTATCATTACAGTACGATACATGGTAATCGAAATTTTCCCATGATATCGTATCAATCTAGCCTTACTAGTAGGAGCCCCGTAAGGCCATAATGCAAATTAGAAGACCCGGTCGAATTAAAATGAAGACATCGATATAGCTTATTTGAGTACTCAATCAAACAAACCCTACATTTTTATAATGCAAGGAGATGAAATTAACAAATGTAAATGGAGTAATAATTAATTAGAGCAGAAAGTAGGTTTCCCCATGGATTAAGCCGTGGAAGCAAAATCCAAAGTCGTCGGCTGGAACAGGAGTTCCGGTTGAGTGAAACAAAACCACGTCTTCTCCAAACACGGCCTTAATATCAAACGAACCGGTGGGGACTTGTGTTGCCACTCCATTCACAAACACTGTGATTACTCCTCCTCCACCGCCTGATCCATATTATATATATATTTTAATCAACACATTAGTAGTGTGTAGTATGTACTTTGCATATATAAATCAAATGAAATAAACTTTGAAGTTAATAATTTATACTGCATAATTTATCTACTGCACAGCACAATTTAATACTACTCCGTATTCAATACCGGCCATATAATTTGTCACAGGCACGTACTGTCTCGGAAAGTGAACAGATAAATAATGTCTCAAATCGAATATTTTATATAATTAATCAACCACATCGAGCGGTCCTGGGAAAGAATCAAAGGGGGGTTGAATTTGGTTATCAATTTTTTTTAAAAAAAAATATCTATGAAATATAATTTGTTTATAAAGATTATACTGAAAAAACATTAAAAGTTTGGTTTAAATAGTTATTTTAAGCCAAAAAATATATATAAGAGGAAAAATTTCACAAAATAAAAGTATATATATAGGTATTTAAACTCAAAATCTCAGGATTTTAATTTTCATCCAATACCAAGTTAAACAATTTTAATTTTAACAATATATATAGGTATTTAAATTCAAAATAATGACAAAATCTCTCCAAAACAATTTTTATTTAAAAAAATAATCAATTTTTATATAAGAAAATATTAATCTTAATCGTTGTTATCTAAACTCATAACTTGATTAATTATAAAAACTATTTCAAACCATATAAATAAAATTTAAATTTATTATTTTCAAAAATTAATTAGACTATTTACATGTCATTAAAAGTCAATAAATACTTAAGCTTATACTCAGAATTGATCTAATAAATTTTTTATTTATTTATAAAATTTATATGGTATAAGATAGTTTTTATAATTAATTCAATAATAAATTTAGCTAATAATGACTTAATGATTAACTGAACAAAATTTTATTTGACATTATAATATGATATAGATGAAAATCTAGATAGAAATCTAAAAATAGATAAAATTTTGAATTCTCGTTGATAGATTAACTGAACAAAATTTTATTTGACAGAATAAACTTTTTATTTTTTTCAGTTCAAAGTTGTGTTTTCCTGTTTTTTCATATTTCGATGTGATTGATCGGTAGGTTATTCCTATTAACGAATTCTTACCTAATAAAAAAAATTTGATCTGATTGTGTTTTACTATGGCTACCTCCAAAGCTAGTTATTTCTTACACCAAACAGACCCTAAAACAACAACAAAAAATAATAGAAGAACCTAACAAGAAGGAAAAGTTGATGATTTTCGTTTGTATGCATAAAATAATACGAAATTACTCCAAATTGCTAATTAATGAAATATATAGTATATATATAAATAGAAACTAACCAAAGGTAGGGTTGTGATCTGAAAGACGGATGGTGGGAGTCAAGAAAACATCAACGTCATCGGCTGCCGGAGGAGCAAACCCACCACATAAGGAAGACGATGTCAGCTGGCAGTCCACGCCTCCACCACCCAAACTTATTAAATTATTATTAATGTTATATAACCCTAGGTCGACGGGTGTATAATAGTGTGGGTGGTGGAGTACTCCTGCGCCTCTGTCGCCAAGGGAGGTGAACGGTGGTTGGAGGGAATTAGCGGTGGCCTGGAAATGGCGTTGGCGGCGGAAGCGAGAGCGGCGGTTCTGGAACCAGAAGAAGATGTTGGTGTCGCTGATTGGGCCGAACTCCTCTAGGAGGCAGCGAATGCTGGTGATTTCATCTTTTGAGGGATTCACGGTGCCGCCGTTGAAGATGGACTCCATGAGCTGGATGTGCTCTGACATCGGCATCCACCGAGACCGTGCCTGCTTGGCTGATGCCGGTTGCCTAGTGGTGGTACGGTGGTTGTGGGATTGATCTTCCATGTGTCAGGGTTTATGGACCGGCCGGGAAATTATAATGAAGGGTTTTAAATGGTTGTGAAGAGATACGAGTTGTGGGAATTAGCCTATTCCCCTCCCTACACTACAAAAATATTTTAACATATATTTTATCTTTAAAAAAATTTAAAAATTTATATTTATATTACTAACATCTATTTTTATATGTTTATAAAATTTTATTTTAAAAATTTATGCTTTACCCGATGAATTGCGATGAATGGATCAGATCTTACCCAAACGGAACTCGAAAATGTCCAAAATTCGAGCCTTAGATCCCTTGGTTTGGTATAAATCTGAAAATATAGTATTTTGTGAGTGAACAGCCTTAGATCGAAAGAGTTTAACAAAAAAACGAACAGGACAATCACGTTTTCTGCACAGAGACAAATCTGCTCACCAGTCAACTTTGGGGCTATGTTGTGAGCGCCTCAAAGTATTTCTGAGCAAGGGGAAAGGTTTGATCGATAGAGGGTGATGCAGAGAGAACGCTTATATTGAAATCGGAGGCGTCAAAGCACTGTGGTAGTGGTGGAGTGGCCCGACAGAGGGGCTGTTGAACACAGTTCTGCAGAAACTTCGGGCGGCGATTCCAGGCACCTTCCGGCGATCTGCTGTGTCGGGGCGTTCAAGGTCGTCTCCTGGGTGTTGGACGGGACCTGTGGTGGTGTTCGTCTGCCTTGGTTTCGACGGAATTGTGGTCGAGGGTGAACGGAAATAGTTGTAGTTTGTGATTTTCGGCTGATGTTTATGGCTTTGCAGAGGATGATGGAGAGGGAGTTATGACGTGCATTTGAGACTTGAGAGGTCTGGGAAGTTTGAAATGTCCTGTTTGATTTCCCCTAATCGGATCCCTTTATAGTAGGGATTTTAGATTGAAAGACTTGGTTTGCTTCGTGAGGCTGATTTTGGGCTGCTGCGGCTGATTTACAGATGGACCGGATTTGGTTAAAAATGAGCTGATCATAAATGTGTATATACATACCCATACACTGTATACTCATATAACTTGTATATATATATTATATATATATATATATATATATATATATATATATATATAGGGAAGGGATCTTGTGTAACACTATATAGGGTGTAACGTGTAACATAATAACACTCGTTAGATCGTAATCTAATCAATGGACTATATTCGTTTGAAATTGTCCCATTATAGTTATTGTGGGTGAGTTGTATGGAATTAGAGGAATAATAGGCGGTAACATTTATACAGAAATCGGAATGCTACAATCACGGTAAGCTATTGCATGTTACTTTAAATTAGGAAGTTTGTAATCCACTAAAATTCTGGACCAATTATCTACACATGGCGGTTTATCTACATAATTAATATTAAATCTATAATGTAATTGAATACAACCAGACAAATATACAAATGTATATGAATATTAAGCTACGCTGTTGATGAACATTTAGTTTAAAAAATGTATATAGATTTTTTTTTCATATATTATTGTTGAAGATTCCAACTGAAATTGGATAGCGGTAGAATATGTAGGTTACAAAACTTATCTTTAGAAGATATTGTGTTTTGAATATTTGATATAAAAAAGGAAGTTTAATTTAAAAAATTTTGAATATCTTTAGAAGATATTATATATATATATATATATATATATAAGGGTTCTAGTGAAACGGATTATAGGGTGTAACGTGTAACGGAATAATGAGCGTCGGATTAGAGTAGAATGAACGGTCTAGATTAAGTGTTTGTTGAATCCTACCACACTAGATTACACCTATGAGTAAGCAAAATTAAATGAGTCGACAATATGGAAAGACAAATTGAGTGATTGCCTCTCAATTGAGTGATTGCCTCTCCGGGGTGTTCCTCGATTGAGAAACCCTCCACGCATTTTAGGAGCCAGGGTGACACTCTGCATGCACAGCAATAACAACACTTAAGAGGTCAGTTGAAGAAGGAAGTAAACCCTAGTTCAAACAGAAACGACATCTGACGGTTCATTTCAGTAAAACCCTAGGTCGATATGGGGAAACGAGTTTGAAACTATCATATTTGCATAATGAAGGGGATAACCGACCAATTTCATATACCCCTGGAACTCTAGATCAATATCTCATTTCAAAGTTTTCAAAAGAGAGAGGAGGCGGATGAGCTCCTTCCTGACAGGGATGGGGAGACTGGTTGAGTGAACAGACAAGATTTGGGGGCGAAATTGAGAGAGATGGGGCAAGCGACTTACCGTAGTTGAGAGATCGAGCGACATACTGACAGAGATGGGGAGATTGGGAGATGGAGAGACTGAGAAACGATTTGGGGACTCTGACGTCTGAAAGAAATTGGGAGATGGAGAGACTGAGAAACGATTGAAATGAATTGGGAGCGACGTTCAATTTTTTCACTTCCCTCGGCTGAGAGCTCATTTCCCTCCTAATTTTTGGGGCCCATAGCGAGATAAGACAAAATTACAAGCCCACCCAAAGGCTCACTCTCCATCTCGACCAAAAACAAAATAATAGGCCCACTCATCGTCGCCCTCACTCTCACTCGCTCATCTTCTGGGAGCTCGAAGCCGGAGGTGCTGCAGCCGGTTCGGGAGCTGGTGCTGAATCAATCCCTTGATATCGACATCGATAACGAAGACATATTTAGGGATCGCACAAAAAAAAAGATCATGGCTAAATTCAGTATGCGAATACCTCGTGTGCCCAATGGTCATAGTGGTTATCGACCCCGTGTATCCACCAATATTTGCGGGAGTCCCCACTAGGCCAACTAATGTCAGAGTCGTCGGAGTTCACCATGGCCTCTACAATTATAACATACATACATATAATTACATGTTTAATCCACACAGTCGGAAATTAAGAACCACACAAGCTGGGCGTATATTCTTTCACTGTAATTTGCAAATCAATATCAGAACAGTATTAGTTTGTTCATGGTATATTCACATGAATACTATCTTCCTTCCCCAGCAACCACTTGTTTGTGTTCTATCAATATCAAACGGGTAATAATCTCTCCTAATGACTACTATCATATATAAAAGAGTCAATCCCGACCCTATTGTTTGTGTTCTATCAAAAATTAAAGATATAGTTGACATCATCCCACAACGCTAAGTCGATCTAATCCCACAACGCTAACTCTAATCCCACAAATGACAGAGTCAATCCCGACCTAAAATCGCCCCAATTTCGCTTCATCTAACTAGAAGCAAACCCTAATCGCAAAACCCTATCCCTTTAGGTTGTCGCAAACTCCAATTTCATCCCTTCCAGCAGCCACTTGACGAAGATGGGACATGGAAATCATACACTCAGAGAAGAAGAAGAAATGCCATCACCCTTACCTGGATTTCCTGATGGGTGTCGTAGCTTGATCGAATATATATATATATATATATATATATATATATATATATATATATATATATATATATATATATATATATATCGCGATCACTTTTGTATATCGTAGCCTTATATGACCTTCGTTGCACTCTGATCAGAACTTGTGTGCTAGCTAGGACTACGTATCAATGATCGATTCCATCACTTTGTAAGCCATATATGTACGCGACGAAATCGATCGATCACTTTTGTATGTAGTCAGATCGAACTTAGTTGCTTCAATTTGAATATGATTCACCGTCTTCATATATATCTCCTTCATATATATATAACTAATAATATATATTACAGTGCTAAGTTTATACAAAAGTGAAACACAATCTTCAATTCCAAACTAAAACATCAAACTTCAATCCTCTAATTCGGAGTCGTCAGTCGGATTAATGTCCATGTAGTCTCCATCTTCACCCTCACTCTCTAACCCACCAACGCCCTCATCGCACACGTCGAAGGTCCCTGAAGGATAAGTACTTAATGCTGATGGCCCTTCATCACCGTTGATGTGGACGGCGACGTCGACAGGAGTAACAACTTCATCGGATTGGAACGCGTCTTGACCATGTGGCTCGTTTGATCCCGACCTTCGCTCTATTTGTGATCGAGAGCTAGTCCTACACACATGCCACCAATCTACTCTATCACGTCTAGCTCTGGGATATGCAAGATAGTAGACCTGTACGGCCTGTTGAGCAAGCACGAACGGTTCATACCTTCGATACAATTTTTTGTGATTCACTTCAACGAACTGGTAGACTGGACGAACTCTTGATCCACGTGGAGTTGGATCGAACCATCTGCACCTAAACAAGACAACCTTCAGAGGCCTCTCCGGTGAACTTGACACTACTAAAAAAACAGGAAATAGCTACGAACTTTTAGCCACGAATGTCAGCCGACGCTGTTTTGGTTGCCAATAGCAATGACATTGGCCACGACTGTTCTTGACCGTGGCTATTTTCGTGACTGGTGTTCACCCAAGAATGTCACATCATCAAATTCGTTGCTAATAGCAACGAACATAATGTCCGTGGCTGATTTCGTGGTTGATTTCGTGGCTGAAGAAGTGGATGACAGTGGTAATTAGCCACGAAATTAGCTACAAATGCTTATTTCGTGGCTGTATTCGATGCTGATTTGCATGGCTAAATCCGTGGCTACTCGGCATTAGAAATCTGATGATGGAATGGACACGAGGTGAGTGGGCTTGGATCGGTTATTGTAGGCGGGTCGGACATGGGGTGAGTGGGCTTGAATCGTAGCTGAATCTGTGGCCAATAAAGAAGAACAAATGTTATGGGCTCGGCATGGATCAATAGCCCATTATAAATGATCGGCCCAATTACTTTATTAGCCCGTAGAATGAAATGTGTATTTAGCAACGACTAGGTCCGTGGCTAAATCCGTTGCTATTACGGTTGAGCTCAAATGTGCTTTAATTTATTATGGGCCCAAATATGACTATATTTTCCACAATTGGTTCGGCCCATTGACGGGCCCAAATATGATAATGAAATTTTTTTTATATAAATTATAAGTGTTGAAAAAAACATATATTAACCAATTAATAAATTCTTATGAAAATATTATAATGGTATGTTTTGATGAAAACTCATATAATTGTCTAATAAATGTTTAATAAAACATTATATTAAGTAATAAATTCTTATTAGAATACTATAAGAGCATGTTTTGAGAAAAACTGATATAAGTGATAAACAAATGTTTAATAAAACCTTATATTAACTAATAAATTCTTATTAGAATACTATAAATTTATGTTCTGTGGAAAACTCATATAAGTAACTAATAAGTGTTGAATAAAACATTATACTAAGTAATAAATTCTTATTAAAATACTATAAGGTTATGTTTTGAGGGAAACTCACATAAGTAACTAATAAAACCTTATACTAAGTAATAAATTCTTATTATAATACTATAAGGTTATGTTTTGAGGAAAACTCATATAAGTAACTAATAAAACCTTATACTAAGTAATAAATTCTTATTATAATACTATAAGGTTATGTTTCGAGGAAAACTCATATAAATAACTAATAAAACCTTATACTAAGTAATAAATTCTTATTATAGTACTATAAGGTTATGTTTTGAGAAAAACTCATATAAGTAACTAATAAGTGTTGAATAAAACATTATACTAAGTAATAAATTCTTATTAAAATACTATAAGGTTATGTTTTGAGGAAAACTCACATAAGTAACTAATAAAACCTTATACTAAGTAATAAATTCTTATTATAATACCATAAGGTTATGTTTTGAGGAAAACTCATACAAGTAACTAATAAAACCTTATACTAAGTAATAAATTCTTATTATAATACTATAAGGTTATGTTTTGAGGAAAACTCATATAAATAACTAATAAAACCTTATACTAAGTAATAAATTCTTATTATAATACTATAAGGTTATGTTTTGAGGAAAACTCATATAAGTAACTAATAAAACCTTATACTAAGTAATAAATTCTTATTATAATACTATAAAGTTATGTTTTGAGGAAAACTCATATAAATAACTAATAAAACCTTATACTAAGTAATAAATTCTTATTATAATACTATAAGGTTATGTTTTGAGGAAAATTCACATAAGTAACTAATAAAACCTTATATTAACTAATAAATTCTTATTAGAATACTCTAAGAGTATGTTTTGAGTAAAACTCATATAAGTAGCTAATATAATCTTATACTAAGTAATAAATTCTTATTATAATACTATAAGTTTATGTTTTGAGGAAAACTCATATAAATAACTAATAAAACCTTATACTAAGTAATAAATTCTTATTATAATACAATAAGGTTATGTTTTGAGGAAAACTCATATAAGTAACTAATAAAACCTTATACTAAGTAATAAATTCTTATTATAATACTATAAGGTTATGTTTTGAGGAAAACTCATATAAATAACTAATAAAACCTTATACTAAGTAATAGATTCTTATTATAATACTATAAGGTTATGTTTTTAGGAAAACTCACATAAGTAACTAATAAAACTTTATATTAACTAATAAATTCTTATTAGAATACTGTAAGAGTATGTTTTCAGTAAAACTCATATAAGTAGCTAATATAATCTTATACTAAGTAATAAATTCTTATTATAATACTATAAGGTTATGTTTTGCGGAAAACTCACATACATAACTAATAAAACCTTATATTAACTAATAAATTCTTATTAGAATACTCTAATAGTATGTTTTGAGTAAAACTCATATAAGTAACTAATAAAACCTTATACTAAGTAATAAAATCTTATTATAATACTATAAGGTTATGTTTTGAGGAAAACACACATAAGTAACTAATAAAACATTATAATAAGTAATAAATTCTTATTATAATACTCTAAGAGTATGTTTTGAGTAAAACTCATATAAATAACTAATAAAACCTTATACTAAGTAATAAATTCTTATTATAATACTATAAGGTTATGTTTTGAGGAAAACTCACGTAAATAACTAATAAAACCTTATATTAACTAATAAATTCTGATTAGAATACTCTAATAGTATGTTTTGAGTAAAACTCTTATAAGTAACTAATAAAACCTTTTACTAAGTAATAAAATCTTATTATAATACTATAATGTTATGTTTTGAGGAAAACTCACATAAGTAACTAATAAAACCTTATACTAAGTAATAAATTCTTATTATAGTACTATAAGGTTATGTTTTGAGGAAAACTCATATAAGTAACTAATAAAACCTTATACTAAGTAATAAATTCTTATTATAATACTTTAAGAGTATGTTTTGAGTAAAAACTCATATAAGTAGCTAATAAAACCTTATACTAACTAATAAAATCTTATTATAATACTATATGGTTATGTTTTGAGGAAAACTCACATAAGTAACTAATAAAACCTTATATTAACTAATAAATTCTTATTAGAATACTCTAATAGTGTGTTTTGAGGAAAACTCATATAACTAACTAATAAAACCTTATACTAAGTAATAAATTCTTATTATAATACTATAAGGTTATGTTTTGAGGAAAATTCATATAAGTAACTAGTTTAATGATGTTGAATAAATTTAACCTTATATTTACTAGTAAATTCTTTTTAGAATATCATAATAGTGTGTTTTGAGGAAAACTCATATAAGTGACTAATAAATGTTGAATAAAACCTTATATTAACTAATAAATTCTTTTTAGAATATCATAATAGTGTGTTTTGAGGAAAACTCATATAAGTGACTAATAAATGTTGAATAAAACCTTATATTAACTAATAAATTATTTTTATATTAAATTTTTTATGCCAAACATATAAATATTAAAATTGATATTTGAAAAATTCGCATAAGATACGGGTACTGAACTTGTTTAATGATGTTTTGTAAAATCTTATAAAAATATATAGATGTCTAATTAAATTTGAGAAATATTATTATTTGAAATATATATTTTATAATAAATAGTTGTATTGATAGTTTTATTTTCTATATATAAATTGGGAAGAAAAAAAATTACCCTATCGAAATTATTTTACCGCCTAATATGTGTTTGGGCGGTAAATTTCCCACCCAAAATTTCGGTCAAAATTTGAAGTGGAAACAGATAAGCCTCTAACCCTATTTTTCCTTTCTTATCTACACGGCGCTTCACAAGGACAGACTCCATCACCGTCATTCCTCTTTTCCTCTTCCATTTCCCTCTCCATCATTCCTTTTTGTGCGAGACCCATCACCACCGTATCGGCCTCCACACTGCCCACCGTTGGCCATTGCTCGCCGCCAACAATCCCCCAACCTCGCCTTCTCCAAAACCCCGTCGTCGTCGTCTGCCTCTTCTTCACTGCGAGTAGATCCGGCGAGGCCTCCATGGTGGCAGTTTCGTTCTCAGATTCTCGGCCTGTTCGGCCTCCCATGGTGTCGCCTCTTGGTCGGACACTCACCCCCTTCCTCAAAGCTTCCAGATCCGGCTCCTCGTCGTCGTCGACCTCTAGCGAGCAGGCGACGTCTGTGACTCCCACTCCCTCCCCGCAGCCGATACTTTGGGGCTGCAAAAACGATTCTCTAGAGAACGCCTGATCGCTCCAGAGATGGCTAAAGGTTGGCGATTCTGTGTGTTTTCCGATAAGATGTCGTCAGTGGCGATTCTTCAAATCAACGCCGGATCCCACTCACTCCCGAGAAGAAGATGGCGATTGACAGGGTGGAGGTTGGAGAGAGGGGCCTCATCGCTCTCAAGAACGTCATGAAGGGTCAGAAGCTTCTTTTTGTGCCTCCGTCCCTCGTAATTTCTCAAATCAGTGAGTTTTCTATCCCGATTACTCCCGATTCTGTGAGTTTTCTGTCCCGTTTGTGTGGATTCAGTTTGAATTTCTCAAATCAGTGACATTTATTTGAAGAAAACTAGGGTTAGCTTGTTAGATTTTCCTCAATGTTTCCAAAGGACCCCTTGTGTGCTTTTGAGAATCTGGTACATTTTCCTCAATGTTAGATTTGAAGAAAACTAGGGTTAGCTTGTTAGATTTGCAGTGTGCTTTTGAGAATGTATGTACATTTTCCATAACTGACAAGTTGGAGAAAGAAATTAATTTAAATGCTATCCTTCTCTTGCTAACCTTTTTCTTACCTCTCTATCTTTGCAGTCACGTCTTAGAGGGAAGTTTGATTCAAATGGGCGTGTGTTTGCGTTCATGGAAGAGAGACTTTCAGATTCATCCTTTGTGGAGAGGTAAATATTATGCCTATTTCACCAGAAAAAAGACCACACGTTGATGATTTTTTTTTAAAGATTCAACTTGTTTTGAACCTATGCAGTCTACAGTTTATAGATTCTCAATCTGTTTGAGTGTTTGGCCGCTTAGCAATGCCTCTGTTTAAATGGGTTGACTGGACACCCTTTGCTAGATTTTTTCTGGGTAAATTTCAGCACCATTTCTCGCCGAATTAGGGCAATTTATAGACTATCAATCTGTTTGTGCTTTTGTTTTTGCTGGTGACTTTTGCTTTATATCCTCTAAACAAAATTCAACCTTATTTCTTTTGGCTTTTACAAACCAGCTGCAGCTGACTTCTTTTTCACTTGGGATGAGCTTGATTTTTTAGTGTTTAGAATTGGCAGATCCAAATATGGGTTTGCTCCACCCCTAATTAAACGAAATCTGGAATTTTATTTCTTCTAAATAGGTTAGAAACTTGTCAAGAAGAGATTTTACCCAACACCATAGTTTTTTTTTATTAGTGTTGTGTCGCATACAACATTTAATTGGATCCGGTCCATTTTGAATTGATGCATTGTATATTTTGAGCTTTGTTTATGAACTTGTTATTTTTTTAAAAATTATGTACTTATTCAATATGACATTTATGAAATTTAGTATTTGATTTTGATTTTATATTTTTTGTACTTAAACAGGGCCATTTAATTTCATACTTGGGCAGAAAAAATGGATACTTGCCCTCATTGCAGATCAATCCCTAGTTGGTCCAGTGTGAAGCATTGTGTGCAAGAACAAGGGGGAAGTTCTAAAACTAGCGTCTATATTCTTAAGATGTGTTGGTGCTTTTTCGTAGGTGTAGTATTTCTGGATGTTGTACATTATGTGCATGATGTTGTGTTTTGTATTTGGACTCATTAGTTGTACATTTTGTGCATGATGTTGTGTTTATTATTCTCTATTGTACAAATAGCGCATCCAAATAATTGCAACAACGTAAACCATGAATCTAGCCTCAAAGGTAGCAACCAACTAAGCATTGCCATTAGGCACGACTATAGCAATGACTTAGCTACGGAACCAGCAACACCCATGACCTATTCTCTGCAACGAACTCAACCACAAAATTAGCCACGACATTTTCCATGACCATTTTCGACGCTGTAGTCGTCGCCACAGCCACGACATTCATATGTCATACCCAGCCACGGAATTTTTTAAAAAAAAACAGCTTACAACAAAAAAAATAAAAAAAAGGGAAAAGAAGAAGAGGAAGGCGGCCATAGATTGGGGCGAAGAGGAAGGCGCAAGTGAAGGCTGGTGGCGGCGATGGGGAGGGCACAGTGTTGAAAGTCGAAACAATCGGTGGCGCAGGTGAGATCCGATGGCGATCGGCGGTAAGCGTAGTTGTGGGCGGCCGCTTGCCCAATCCATTTGGCACACAGACCATCTGGCTCACAGATCCCGGCGACCACCATGTCGTCCTCGCCACCAGATCTCCGGCGTTTCCTCCTCACAGCCAAAGCCCTGCTCTCCCTCGCGCAGGCGACTCTCGCTGCCAACAACACTCTTCGCCGCCACCTGTTCACCGGCCCTCGATCTGCTCCAATCCAACTCCAGGCGGCTGCGTTCAGGCGGTTGCGATCAGGGCTAATCGATCAAGGTCTTCTTTCTTCGGGCTAATCGGGGTAATCGGATATGAAGGTGAGTGTATGGGTGTTTGGGTTTCCGATCGATCCGCCCCAATTTGGGTTGAATTTGATTAGCAATTTGTGTGATTTCGAAGCTTCAATTTGTTTGATTTTCCCCGATTTCGAAGCTTCAATTTGCTTATTATTCTTTTTTTTAAAAAAAATTATTCATTTCTTTTTGGTAGATTATTCGGAAATATAAGGGTATTATTTTTGAGTTTGATATGTATAAAGTTTTTTATAGCCATTGATGCAATATTCGGTGTTGGAATTCATGTCGAGAAAAGAGTATCTCATATATTATTAATTGGAATACAAGTATTATTCGGTGAATCTCTGAAGATTATTCACGACAATTGTCTATTTTTGTAAGGAAATATGAGATGGTTAATTTTATTCCTTATCCATGAAACATTATTCGGTGGAATACAAGCATTATTCGTACATTATTCGGTGGAATACAAGCATTATTCGGTGAATTTGTAATGATTATTCGCGACAATTGTCAATTTTTGTAAGGAAATATGAGATGGTTAATTTGATTTGTTACCATTAAATATTATTCGGTGGAATACAAGCATTATTCGGTGAATTTCTAATGATTATTCGTTTATAGAAGACATTTTTTTTAATTGCAACCTATCAACTATGAGATGTTTAGGTGAAATGTGAAACTAATGTTAAACATTTTCGGTGAAATATGAAGCATTATTTGGTAGTATGTAACAAAAAAAAACATTATTCAGTAGGATGTAACAAATTATGGAGTTGAATTGGTAAATTTTTACATGAACCGGATGGAAAAAAATAACATAACATTATTTGGTAGGATGTGAAACATTATTCGGTTAATTGATAAATTTAGAAAACAAAGGAAACATATTTTTCACAAATTTTTAAAAAAAAACAGCTTACAACAAAAAAAATAAAAAAAGGGAAAAGAAGAAGAAAGAATGAGTTTAAAAAACAAACGGAAAAAAATAAAAATAAAAAAGCAACGTGCATATAAAAGAGAGAGAGAATGAGGGTTGGGGATGATGCACGCACCAAAAGGGAATGGGGAGGGAGAGTGGTTTTTTTTTATCTATGTGGGTCCCACAATTAAAATTGTAAAAGAAAAAAGAAATCCTTTTAATCTTGCCCTTTCATTGTTTCTTTATCAATGGTCCATAGTTGTGCACTAGATACACCCTAAGGGGTGTGCACAAGGGAACCACTTCCTATATATATATATATATATATATATATATATATATATATATATATATATATATATATATATATATATATATATATATATATATATATATATATATATATATATAATTTACATGATCGAGATCGATATATATATAAATTGTACAGATATACTTACTCAATGTACGGATGGACCTCCGGACAGTTGAGAAATACGTAAGTGTGTGCGGAAATCCACTCTTTGTCTTCAATCATCCACCGTGTTTTCCCTTTCCCACTACTTCGACCAGGGTAATTGAAAATGGAAATTGGTTCAACATTGCAGCCGAACATTTCATTTCTGGCCGGTCTTCTCAACTTCGACGGCACGTGAGATGGAAAGTAGTGCACCAAAAAGTTAGATACTTCTTCCCTCACGTAAGCCATACAAATTGAACCTTCCACGTGATTCTTTTGGACAATCATGCGCTTTAAATGAAACAAATTTCTCTCGAATGGGTACATCCATCGATATTGAACCGGACCACCAACTTGTACCTCATATGGCAAGTGGACGAGGAGATGCTCCATGGAATCAAAAAACGAAGGAGGGAAAATACGCTCCAACTTACATACACGCAAATGTACCATGGATCCCAACTGAACCATTTGGTTAACGGACAACGTTGACGAACAAATGGTCTGAAATAAGATATTCAGCTCAGTGAGAGGACCCCAAACACTTGGGTCAAGCAACTCCTTGAACGTTATTGGAAGAAGTCTCTCCATAAACACATGGCAGTCATGGCTCTTCATCCCCAAGAGACTACAATCATCACTTTGCACACATTTCCCCACATTGGACGCATACCCATCAGGAAACTTCACAGGCCTCAACCACTGACCCAACTTCTTCTTGTCTTCTCTTCTCAAGGTGTACATCGCTTTTGGTTTTGAACCACTATGACCGTCATCCACCTCAAGATCAGGTCGAACATAATATAGCTTCAGATCCCTCCTTGCATTTAAGTTGTCCTTTGTCTTCCCAGGGACATCCATCACGGTGTTAAACACATTGTCAAACACATTCTTCTCAATGTGTGTAACATCCAAGTTGTGTCGAATGAGAAGATCATTCTAATATGGAAGTCTCCAGAATATGCTCTGCTTCGTCCATTTGTGTGAAACTCCATAGCCTGGGGGCTTTTGAAGTGGATCCTCTATGGCCGTCTTGAAATGGCGAACGCGTTCCCATATCTGCTCCCCTATTAGTAATGGGGGTGGCAATTGTGTTTCCACATGGCCTCTGTAGAAGTCATTCTTATTTATATGCCATGGATGACCGACTTCTAGAAATTTCCTATGGCAATCAAACCAACAAGCCTTTTTTTCCATTTTGGAGTCGAAAAGCATCTCCTCCTCGTTCCATGCAAATCGGACAAGCTAACTCACCAGCAGTACTCTATCCCGAAAGCATTGCATATGCAGGGAAGTCAATAATCGTCCAGAGTAAAGCCTCACGCATAAGAAAGTTCTCTCTTCTTGACACATCGCAAGTGCTTACACCATAGGTCCACAACTACATCAATTCCTCAATAAGTGGTTGTAGACAGACATCAATTAACCTCTTGGGGTTTCGAGGACCATGCACTATCAATGACAGGAACATATACTCGGTTCTCATGCACATGCTAGGGGGAAGATTATAAGAAGTCACAATGACAGGCCAAGAAGAATAATTCTGCCCGGATTTATTAAGGGTTACAAAACCATCAGTGCACAAACCTAGACGAACATTGCGAGGCTTAGAAGCAAAATCAGGATGTTTTTCGTCTAACATTTTCCACACATCTCCATCTGAAGGATGAGATATCATCCCAATATCCGGTTGATGACATGCGTGCCAAGTCATATGACTAGCAGTCGCCTCAGATGCATATAATCGCTGCAATCGTGGAGTCAAAGGCAAGTAGAATAAAACTTTATGCGGTTTGCATTTACTTGCATCCGCATATCTTGCATGAGAACAGAACTTGCATGAATCTTCATTTGCATCATTCTTCCAGTACAACATAAATCCATTGGGGCACATGGATATTCTTTCCACCGGTAAACCCAAACTGCGAACCACTTTCTCAGTTTCGTAGTAGCTAGTTGGAATCTTGTGACCTACAGGCAACACTTCATCGTACAACTGGACAAAACCATTGAACAAGCTTTGAGGAACATTATACTCACACTTCATACTCATGAGCCTACTCACAAAAGACAGTTGTGTATGAGAACTACACCCTGGAACCACCGGTCCATCCGCCGCTCTCAACACATTTGCAAATCTCATGGAGAATACATCATCTACGGCGATAGGTGGGTCTTCTCTCATTTCATCAACCTCATCAACTTTGTCATCTGGTTGGAATCCACCTTCGACATGATCGTGACCAACTGTAAACCACGATGGCGGAACAAAGCCAGGGCCTGCAATGTCAAACACCATCCTCTATTCCGAAGGTAATTCATCATACGTACCCCACTGATTACCTATTTGATAAGATGGCGGAACAAATTCCTTGACTGGTTCACCATGTGCAGTCCAATTATAATAATCCATCATAAAACCACGTTTATACAAATGATTCTTCACTTCATCAACTAACCGAAAATGGCAATTAACACATTTTGTATATGGACATTTTACCTTACCCTCATCCATGTGCAGTCCAATTATAATAATCCATCATAAAACCACGTTTATACAAATGATTCTTCACTTCATCAACTAACCGAAAATGGCAATTAACACATTTTGTATATGGACATTTTACCTTACCCTCATCCATGTAATTTGGTTGGGAAGATGCAAACTCTATAAATTTGTCGACCCCTTCGTAGAATTCGGGCTTCAATCCTCGACCGCCTGACAAGTACACATCATACATCCACGTACGATTCTCCATTTCGAAAAATTCGAAGTATATATATATATATACTTCGAATTTTTCGAATATATATATATATATATATATATATATACCATTTCGAAAAATTCGAAGTATATATATATATATATATACTTCGAATTTTTCGAATATATATATATATATATATATATATATTAGCTATATAGCTTCAATATACCACACACCCAGCCGGCATCGATCTCGCATGTATTGTGTGTGTGTATATATATATAATGATAATGTCAAAACTAAAAGCTAATTAATGAAGGCTATATGTACACACTTACCTATTCGTCGAATCGATCGATCAATTGCGCGCTATATGCGCCCCATTGCAACAGATCTGTGTTTTCAATGGAGCTCTCACAAAATGAGGAGGAAAGCTACATCCAACGCGTTTTGGGGCTGGGCCAATCGAAGAAGAAGCGCAAAAAGTCAAAACTACATGACATAAAGAGAAAATCCGCATTTATGATCCCGCTGGTTTTTAGCCACGGATTTGTCCCGTGGCTGCACAATCTCCCGCCCTTCTTTGGCAACGAAAATGACGATCGAGGCTAGATCCGTTCCTATTAGCCACGAACTTGCCATCACGCATATTACGCCGCCAAATAGCGTTGGCTCTTGCCACAACCTACGCTTCTCGTGGCTTGAATTTGCCATGAACTTCTTATTCGTGGCTAATGTCGTTGCTATTTAGTCACGTGATTCTGTCACGTGCGCCTGGCCGTAGCTACACAGCCACGACTATAGCGTCGAACACATATTTCGTAGCTAATAGCCACGACCCCAGCGCCGGCGTCCACCTGCGCGATATTAGTCAAGAACGGGTTATCTTCGACGCATGTTTAGCAACGGCTGGAATAATTCGTGGCCGATTTTGTGGCTAATAGCAACAAGTTACGCGGCAAGAAAAGCTCGTGGCTAAAAGCCGTTGCTATTTGACAGTTTTTTAGTAGTGATCCTTACAATATTGCATTTGAATATTTAAATTTAGAATTCCACGTGAATCATTAAATTATATGAATTATTAATATTGATATGTAATTTTTTAAGTGTTTCTTTTGATATCTAATATTTTTTTTTTAAATTTGAAATTTAATTTTATAGAGTTGTATATTAATGTCAAAACTTGATAATTTACCATTACCAACCAATTATATTGATTACCAATTAAGTTGGTACAAGGGTTTATATGGTTGGTAATGGTACGAGATTTATCATTACCAATTATAATTGATTGGTACGTAGTAACGATGAAAAGTAACTTGTATTGTACCAATTCCACGTACCCCTAGCAGTGTGCACTTTGCATATACAAGTCAAATGACATAAACTTTAAAGTTAATATAATTTATACTGCATAATTTATCTACTGCACAACACAATTTAATACTCCGTATTCTACCATATAATTTGACATGGCTTTTAATTGTGCGCGCAGTTCCGCCCACGCTGAGTCACTGGCAGTGTCTTGGAAAGTGAAAAGATAAATAATGTCGCAAATCGAAATAAAAAAAAAAGAATAATCTAAAAATAGTGTGAAATTTATTTATGTGTCATGCATATCTACTAATATTACTAATTCTGCTAGCATTTTGCTGACGTGTCACGTCCACAATTAAAGTTGAATTTTTTATTCAAATGAGATTTTCTTATTGGTCGATATTATTATGGAAACTTTAAAATATTTGTTTCATATTTTAAATATGATTTGAATCCATTCCTTTTTTTATTTTCGGTTATATTGCCGTAAATATTGAGACATGTTTCCATTTTTTTTTCCGATTGCAATATATCTATCTATCTATTAATATTACTAATTCTGCTAACATTTTGCTGACGTGTCACGCCCACAATTAAAGTTGAATTTTTTATTCAAATGAGATTTTCTTATTGGTCAATATTATTATGGAAACTTTAAAATATTTATTTCCTATTTTAAATATGATTTGAATCCATTCTTTTTTTTCCGGTTAAATTGCCGTAAATATTGAAACATGTTCCATTTTTTTCCGATTGCAATATATCTATCTATCTATCTATTAATCTATCTATCTATTAATATTACTAATTCTGCTAGCATTTTGCTGACGTGTCACGCCCACAATTAAAGTTGAATTTTTTATTCTTGGATATTGAAATTGTTGATTTATCATTTTTAACCGATTGCAATATTTCCCATAATGTCTACATACAACGAACATGTAATAATCAATTTGTAAATATTCGATTTCAAAAATTAATTATAAAAATCAATTAGAGCCAAATAAGTGTTATTTTATAATTTAATTATTTTAGACATCTTTAATGACTATCGAAAAATAAATAATATTTTAAGACTCACAAGCATTACTAATGCTTATTTTAAATCTTGGATGAGGCTTCTTAGATCACTTTTCTACCTTTAAGGATTTTTTTTTTACCATCTTACCTTTATTTTCACTATTAGTTTCTCTATCTTTCTAACCATCTTTCTCATGAAAAATAATCAATAAGTTATGTATATCTACATATTTAACTTCAAAATTATTCACACAATCATGTGCTTATGATTTTTTAATATTTGTACGGGAGCTTATATTTTACTTTTTTAGATCTATACTAATGATAATAATTATATATTTATTTCAAATTATATTAGATGGTGTGTTTGAGTATTATTACTACTTTACCTTGCCTTCAAGGCACGGGTATTACACTAGTGATCACACTAATTTGGAGTACTAGATTAGTGTCTGCACAATTGTGCGGATGCTTTTTATATAATAATTTTATATATATGCAAAATATTTATATAAGTTAAAATACAATTATCAAAGATTCTTATCACTTTATCTTAATTCTTTTTAAAATTTACATAAATTTCATATTAACACACGTTCAACTAATGATTTTCCTTTACTTTAGTTGCATTAATTCAATAATATACTATAAATTCCAAAATCTATTATCTTTCACAACTAAACTAAAATAAACTAATTATTTTTATTCAGAAATATAATAAAGTAATTTATTACCTCACTTATTATTACCTAACTATAGATTACACACCACACACACAACCTTCATTGTTATTATTGAAATGAGAATAATTGATTAAATTAAATATATAATCAAATTATAACAAAGTAATTTATTAAATGGATTTAATTGTTATTTATATATTACCCAATGAATCAAAAATACAAAAGATTATATGTTTTTATTGAAAAAAATAATTTAGAATGAAAATCAATCGGTTAAGATTTAGAAAAAGAAAAGAATTAATTAATTACTTATTTAAAAAAGTAATCCACCCCTTATACTTATTATTTTAGAAGTAATGTCTTCACAAAAAAGCGAGCCACGTGTCCTTCTTTGTGTAAAAGTAAGAAGCAATTTTCTCCTTTCTAACCCACGTTCACTAATTAACTTATCTCTGAGCAACCCTAAAAACCCAATTTTACATCCCCACGTTCTCCTTCAACCGCTTCTTACTTTTGTCCAGAGAAGGAGCAACCCTAAAAACGATTACTTTTGCTTAGTAAGAAGTCGCCGCACGTTCTCCTTGAAATTGGAGACGGATCGAGGGAGAGAGAGAGAGGAGATTAAGGGGCTGCCCATCGACAGTTGACGGCGGCGTAGAGAGGAGCGGAGGCGGTGCCGGAACTCTAAATCTGCAGCACCGCCCTCCTCTCGCCGAGCCTGGCCACCGGACTTCCTCCGCCGACAGTCGCAGCACTACCAGAGACCACCATCGTCGCCTCCATTCGCCCTTTCCACTTCCAAGAGTCTGCTCGCGTCCCCGGACTTCCTCCAACGATCTCCTGCCGTGCCGGCCTACCCCTCCCAGGCCACTGCCGGCTGCCGCTTGCTCCTGCCAGGTAAGTATCTTCGGCCTATATCCACAGTTTTTAACCCTAAATTTATGAGTTGTTATTTCTTGGAGGATCAATTATATATGAGGCTCGAAAATTTCGATCGGGTTTGTGCTAGATTGAGTTTGTGCTTAGTTAATGTGGAACTGATTGAGACATCTATTGGTTTTCTTGCCTGAGTACTGCTATTTGTGATGTCCCTAATATGTGGGATTCTATACTGCTATTTGTGATGTCCCTAATGTGTGGGATTCGATTTTATTCGTACCAAATAGTAATTTGTGATTTTCTGCTTATTTTAGGTAACCAAATTTCAGTATCTCACACATCAGTGCCGGTGTGGAGAACAAGGGGTAGACAAGTATAACCGACGCCAACGCCGACAATGAAATAGACGACGATGTTGCAGAAAAGGCCGAGAGTTAGCGGGATGCCCCTCAATCTTCCAAGGTATGATATTCAATTCCTTTTCTTTGTCGGTATTTCACTCACATGTTTCAATTTTCTCAGCATGTGTATTGGATTTGAATTGTTCTATTGTAATCAGTTAGTTGTTCAGGGTACAGAGGCATTCGTTATCCAAGTTTGGGGTTAAGAGATTTTGAATTAAGTTTCATGAATAGGTTGAGTTAAAGAGATGCAATGATATAAAGAGTTATTCTATAGGTATGTTTTTTGAGTTAGGGCTTTGATTTTGATTGGGTTTGACAATTGATTAGGTCTTTTCTTTTAATCTTGATTTATGCCAATTGAATTAAGTCTTTTCTTTTCTCAGCTGCGTTTCTGCTTCGTTGTTGATTCCAATAAGTGGATTCATTTTCATGCTCTCAATTAGTGGCTAAATTTTGAGTTTTTTAGTTGAATTCAAGGGCTTTTACTCCAGTTTAATGTATAGGTTTGAAAAAAGACTCAAAACCAAGCCAATTTGTGAAATTGTTTTGGAAGATAGAATATAATTTTTCTGTTTGTTTTGCCCTATTTTTTGAGTGTTCTATGTCGGTTATTGTCTTATTGTATTGTTGATTTCTTTTTTACATTAAATATTTAATTTACTAGCAAATAGAATATTATTGCCTAAATTTGAAAAAATAAGAATGTGGAAGCTTCAATCTCGGTGCTTGATCAATCTAATTGGCCATTAATTCCTTCATTGGAACTTTGAGGCTCCCTTTTATATTATTTGATTCTCTATCAAATACTAGCATCTTAGCCTTAGGCTGGTCGTATATAATATAGCTATCATACTTTGCTTCCTAGCTCACTACTATACCTAAAGTTCCATTTTTTCCATCTTTGACCCCTAATTTGGGTTTGTTATTAGTTTATTTCTGGAAAAACTTTCTGGTAGTTTAAAGAAATTTGTGTCTTTTTTTTTCCTGTTTGTAGTAGATTATAGGATTAAAGTTTGGTTACAAATTATAAAGCTTATAGTGTACATTATCCTCTCCTTATGAAGGAACATGAATTTGTTGTCAGTTTTCTAGCTTACTGTTCCCATCAACGATCACTTCATATATATTTATGAAATTTGTAACATTTACTAAATTTTTGTTATTTAATGTTGCATATATGTTTATGAAATGATGACTATTTGTTTTCTTATATAGAAGTTTGATAGAAAATTTATGGTTTCAAAGATTGATAGTTTTGAGATGCATGTTAAGTGAAATATTGGAGCCACAAATGCTCCTGTTGCCATCAATTCACCAGTTGTAGCTCCCCCTATCCCAAGTGAGCCCATGGATCAATCAGGTCTTGCTAAGCCTTCAACAGCATCTCCTAAATCATCTGTGGAGAAGCCAAATCCATTTTGAAGGCATCCTCGGGGAAGTTTGGAAAGCTATCTGCCTTGGAAGCTTCTGGGTCCAGTGGCTTTAAGCTTGTATCATCTCCAGCAGTATGTTTTAGAATGTTTATCTGCTTGCATTGTTCAGAATATCTATGCCTTCAATTTACAGTTGCGAACTGTCCTATAGGTGAGAACATTTTCCAAGGGAATGACAGTTAAGCGGAAGGAGCAACCTCCTGTCTACAAAGAGGTAATGTTGTTTGTTTTCTTTCTCTTTGGATCTTCTATGATTTTATGGTTAAAGGCTATATAATTTGAGACCCTCCATCTTTCTTTGTAGTTTTGAACTTCAATGTTGAATTCTTAATCATGACCTCAAAGATTGATTACTTCAATATTTGTGTTGCACTTTTTGCTATGCTTGACAAATTCTTAAATGAAAAAAGGGTGATCTTATCAAGGAGAATCAGCTGATAGGTTACGTGGATCAGTTTGGAACTTAACTTCCTATCAAAATAAACCTTTCTCTGCAGTCCAGTTTATATATGTTCTTTGCTTATGGCATGTGATAGTTGCTAGATTTTTCCTTACTAATGCTGCATAAGCAGTCTGATGTGGATGTGGAGCTCTTGAAGGTCCTCTTTGATGAAGGAAATTATTCACTGAAATTCTATCTTCGTTGTCATGATTTCTTTTGTGCCATGAATGGATTGATTGAGAAGGTTAAGCATCAATATATTAAGACTGAGAGTGGACTTTTCAAATGTGTAACATGGGTACAAACTGTGCTTTTGGATTTATTTATTTATTTATTCGCATCTAAACTTGAAGGTAAATGAGATAGTAAAGACCTACGGGCTTGTAGTAAACCGTGCTTTTGGCTGATGAAGCAAGGTTTTGTGGCTGGAAGAGATGATAAGTCATGGAATGGTGCCTCAACCCTCTTTATGGGATGCATTGATGGGTTGTTTAGTTATAATATGGTAGAAATTAGTGCTAAGTTCGAGAGCGTCATGTAAGCTTGTGACTTTGTGGTGCTCCAATAGTCATTCATGGAACAACTCGATCCATCTTATCATGGAACGATTCAAAGGTGTGTAACTAACCAACTGCTTTTTTTTTCCAAGTATTGTTGCAATTTTTGTAAACTTAATTTGTATTTTTTGGTTCCAGGATCAGGACATAGTGAAGATGTCTTAGACCGAATGTTGTTCGTTGTTGGCAAAGGATGTATTGCATATTGTAGGGAACGCGAGTTTGAAGCATCGAGACTAAAGATCTCTTGGTAATCACTACTCTTACCGAATTTCATTCCGGATAACTATCAAAATAGAAATAATTTTTGAGAGGGTACTGGCGCTAAAATCTCCTACACTTCTGCAACAATGGGTTGTGATCTTATATGATATATGGATAGCTAGAAACAAGTTTGTTTTCGAGGGGATTAATCGTCCGCCAAAACTACTTGTAGAGGAGGCGATGTTACAACTTGAGGAATTTCTAGCAGCTGTTACAAGTGAGGTTAAGGGTCCTGGTGCGGATAGGGAGGATGGAGAGGGGAAATGGAGAAAGCCGGCACAAGGCATCATCAAGGTAAACTTCGATGCGACTGTGAGCGAACAGTGGGGTTGCGGCGTGAGGCAGGTAGCTCGGGATGGCCAGGGAGAGGCATGTTTTGTGCCTGGAAAGGGGGTTCAACAAACATGTGAGGTTGAGTTAGTGGAAGCTGAAGCAATTCTCTGGGTTGTTGAGGTTTGTATCGATGAAGATATCTCCCATGTGGTGTTTGAGTCAGATTGCTCCAGTATAATTCGCAAGCTGCAAACCAAGGAGAAGGTAAGGGGAGCGCTAGGAAACCTCCTGGAGCGTGTCTGAAGCATGGTGGAGAGGTTCAAAAGTGTGATGTGGAGCTTCACCAAACGTCAAGCCAACAAACCGGCGCATTATATGGCGACCTTGAGACCACCAGAAGCTTTTGTTTGCTGTTTTAATGATCAATTTCCTTTGAATTCGAACAATTTGTTGTAAGATGACTTAAGTAAATTGAATAGAATGGTTGAATGGTTGGTTATCAAAAATATTTTTTTTAATTTTTTTTACCACTTGTATTTGTAGAGATTGTTGATAATAAAAATATTAAAATTTAGGGTCCAAATTTAATTGTTTCCACTTTTTTTTCATTTTTTTTGGGGAAGCAACTCAATTCATTCAATTTGTGGTTTGACCAAACAATAGAATCTCTATTTTAAAGGTTGTCAATTTTGCAGAATCTCTATTTTAAAGGTTGTCAATTTTAACCCAGTAGCTTGCACAAATTTATACAGTATTGTTGAAGATGCATCATCTTTTAACCAACATCATCCATGAGCAACTAAATTCACCTTTGCGTATTCATGGATGGAAATGTGTCGGGTAGTTTTTGGTTCATTGACACCGAGCACAGAAAATTTGATGCAATCTTACAAGGCCATATTGACGAAACCGTGCAAGAAAAAGTATGTGGCCCCCCCACGTCCCCATGAGGGGGTGTGCCTTGGATTTCCTTTTATGGAAATTGGGTAATACAGACTTACCTAAAGCCCTTTCCCCCCGGTCAACCACCCGATCGGGGCGACAAAATAAGGGGAAAAAGACCTTTACCTGAGCCGCTTACCCTAAAGGAAATAAGGACGGTCTTACCCATTACCTGGGACCCCCACAGATTATGGAGGTCCCACGACCGGAGCCGCCGAGTCTTTCAAGAAGACTCGCATCTTTACTTGTCCGGGTTCATCAAATGACCCAATGGTAAAGGAGATACGCTCGTCTAATACAGTAGAAGTTGAGGGTGAAAATAAATCCATGCGCTCCCTGGCCCCTTAAACTGACGTCCGACTACCTGTCCCGGTTAGTTATGTTGTTCTTCTCTCTTAAGGCGTCCGCGGACGTGTGGTCAGGAGATGAGTCAAGGTGGGAAACTCGGCGTGACTATTTCTCTCTCCACCCCTTCTGGAACTAGCATCTCCTCCCTGGTTTTCCCAAAAAAGTCCTTTTCTTTAGCTCCCTTTCTGCCTTTTATAGTACATTTCTCCGTTTATCAAACAGGGGAGATGTTCCCCCCTTTCGACCATTTGTCGATGTCGCATCGCCACGTGTCTAGGGAAGGAGATGCACTTGGATGGGGGGCATGAGCACCACCTGTCCCTTTGTGCACCACCTGCCCCATTTGTGCATGCGTTCTTCGTCCGCGGATCATAGACTGCTATGTTTGTTCTTTGGAGTCTATTTCCACTAACCTTTTGAGCCCTCTTTAATTGTTTCTTTAATTCCGTTATCTTTTGGGCGTCATCACAGCTCCTCGGGCCGTGGGGGAACCTGATAGGTTTTACCGCGGTTCGAAAACCTCCTTCATAATTTGTAGTTCTTTTAGGACGAAAAGATAAGGAAGATAGGAATGTTGGGCTTTTCAGGGCCCAAATGGGTTTTTATGGGCCGGTAATTTTTGGCCCATTCGTTTGATTGATGGGGGCCATGCTCTTGACACGTGGCTTGAGATAGGAGGTGAGATGTCCTGGATCATGGTGCCTATAAATAGGGGTTCTGATTCCTCTTTTATTTTTACCGTTCTCCGTTTTTTACAGCCGTTCAACTTGGACGTCTTCGAGGTAAATCTTGACTTTATTTTCTTTTCCTTCCGCGTCTTAGTTTTTGTTTTGATTCTAGTCTTCTTTTCTCCCCCTTTTCTCTCTCGGGCCGTGGTTAGTGCGCGGGCAATCGTCTGGGTTTACATTGGCTGCCGCTGGTCCTTAGGCCTCTTTCTCCTTTGCTATTTCTTTCTCACCCGGCTCGGCTATCCTCATCATGTCAACTTCCCCAAGTAGTTTGGGGAGTGTGCAAGCTTTGGTCAGACCTCCGTCTTCCCGACGTCCTGGGGGAAAGCTCTTGACGGGTGAGATAGAGGTTCCCGAGAATGTCACTTTCCGGCAACCCAAGGATCTCGAGGATCCCTCTTTTTATGCTTCCCCGGGTCGCGAACGTGATGACGACTCCTCCCCGGTTGACTCTGCGTCCTCGCGGTCGGGCTTCGGGGCTTCGTCATCGGGGTCTGACTCAATATTGGAGTCGCCTGAGTCTCAGCACTCTTACAAAGAGTGGGATTCCCGTACTGGTTTGCCCTCTGGCCTGGTCTTTATACCAAAAGAACGCCGTTCGTCATGTGTGTTGGGGGATTTTCGTCCGGTTCTATATAACGAGAAAGTACTAGTAACTTGTCCTTTCAGGGGGGATTTTCAGCCTTCCGCCGCGGGCCTGATACCCGTAGTTTTACCTCAGCGGATGATTCCTATAGCTCCGCCGAACGCCCAAAGCCGCGGTGGGGGAATATTCACGACCTTGGAGGATTTGAACGTAATCGCTCGCGTCTTTCCCTGGACAGAGGGAGTTGTGCTGTGTCTGCCGACCGAGGGGGGAGGAAGCCTGGATGCCTACCCCGGTTTTCTAGTGGTGTATATTGAGAGCTTGGTCTAAGGATTTCGGCTCCCTTTGCCTAATCTGTTTAAACGTTATCTGAAAGCCTGTGGCTTGAGCCCTGCCCAACGGGTCCCGAATAGCTGGCTTTTCTTGACTTCATTTGTGATGCGTTGTCTGGAGATCGAGGTCCATCCTTCTCTTGGACTTTTGAGCAATATGCTTACCTTGGGCCATGGGGGTATCCACAAAAGCCTTTACCAGGCTAAGCTCAGCGTTCCTATTGTGGATCGAAACACCAGCAAGCCGGAATGGCGGCATAAGTGGTTTTTGGTCCGAGATCCCTCGCGTAGGGTTTTAAATTTTCACACGGAGCCGCGTTTGTATACGCGGATGAAAAGGAAAGCCGTTTCTGACCTTAAGGAGATTGAGCAGAAGTTTGCCGTGGAGACAAAACCATCATGAAAAGATATGGTTTCCCCCTTGCGGCTGGAGATGGCTGGCTTAAGTCTTCCTCATCCGCGTATAGGTTGTAGCTCATCTCGGGGGGGGGGGGGGGGGTGCCCTTACTTTTGTCTTATCCCTAGTATTTTCTCGATTCGGATTTTAATTGTCTTTGATTTTTGTGGTTTTTCCTAGGTGCTGCGGAGCTAAAGACCATGGTGGATGCGGCTAAGATGTCTTCGGCCCCCCCTTCTTCTACCAAGAGGAAAATTCCAACTGACGTGACGAGGGCCTTGAAACGCCCCAAAACTTCAGCCCCAAAAACCAAAGGAAAGGCAGTGGTGAAAGAAAAAGCTGTTGTTGTGACTTCCTCTTCTCCGATTGCTCCGGTGGAACCTGAGCCTTCTATCATACTGATTGATTCTTCTCCGGTCGCTGAGGCCAAGTCCCTACCTCTCGTCTCTCCTACAGAGCGTCGAGTTGTCTCCCCTGGTGAGGCGGGAACTTCCAAACTGCCGCCGAAGAAAAAGAAACCGCGTTCATACCCAGCGTGGGAAGGTGTGAGCTGGGAGGTACCAGTTTTTCACGTGGATGCCAATGGTCGGCCCGCGTACCGGATGCTCGGTTTCCACTCTGAAACTCTCGAACAGTTGGCCTTTCCCCCGGAACTCGGGAAAGCGGAGTTACGGTACCTGGACCATCTTACTGACGAGCAATTCACACTAGAACAAGAGCGCTGGTGCAACTGGGTAAGTGAATCGTGTATTATACTTCTTATCCATTTGATTCTTTGATGTGTTCTCGATCCTCATAATGCTTTCTATGGCTAGGGTCATGTTTTTACTCATAGCGGCTGGGATCGATATCTTTGCTTGGGCCAGCATGCTCATGAATTAGAAGGGAAACTGGAGCAGTTGGAAGGGAAACTCTCGGAGGCTGAGACACCGAGGAAGGAGGTTGAGTCTCTTCGTTCGCGGGTGAAGGAAAAAGATGAGATTATATCCGCCGAGAAAGCGAAATGTAGCAAGCTAGCGGAGAATGTCGAGACGCTGCGCGCTCAACTTGAGTCTTCTCAACAGGCAATGGTTACCCTGCAAACTGACTCCGAGGCCCAAAAGAAGGAGTTTGAGGCCCAGAAGCAGGAGTTTGAGGCCCAGAAAAAGGAGTTTGAGGAACAGCTGCTGACGGCGAACGAGGCGAGGAGTAAGGCGGTCGTGGAGGCCAACCGTCGTACGATTGAGTTGGAACGATATCAGTCTCGTACGGAAGGTGATATCGTTCTGTCTTGGTTGGACGTTCCGCACAATCGTACCAAGTTAGTGGATGATTGGTTGAAGACTCCGACTGGTTTGGAATTCATGAAAAGCGCGGTTCCTGAGTGGTTGAACGAAGAGGCTGGGCAAGAGTTCATCCAAGACCGGTACAGAGATTGCTTCTACATAGGGATGAAGGCCGGGATACATCAAAGCGTGAAAAAATCTGCGGAAAACCCGGGTGTTCCTCTACAGCCATTCTCCCCCAGTGAGGATTTGGAAGATTGGGGTCTGGTGGATGACGACAACGTGGATTTCTCTGGTGATGGACTGTAGACGTTCGTTCCTACCATCTCGGGCGGTTCTTTGTTTTAAACAACCCTTGATATTTTTTTAAGTGTCTATTTTCGGATTATGTATGTTTTTGCTTTTTGCGGAAGGTCAGTGCTGGGAAACTTGGTCCGCGGTTTTTTGAGTTGGGTTTTGCCCCATGTTTCGCGGATGGTCCGCGTCAGGGAACTCAGTTCGCGGCGCTTATTAATAGTATTTCCTTCAGTATCCTTTTTGGTGACAAAAAGATTTGGAAACCTCGCCGCCCGGGCGTCTGACATTTTTCATTTAATATTCTTATTTATACAGGCTTCCTTTTTTGACAAACTAAGCATTTAATAAGGAGCACTCCTTCCTTAGGAAGTGTCACCACTACCTTCACCTTCAGAGGTGTTTTCTCCCGAAGGTACATAGCTGGCTTTGAAACGTAAGTCGCCCAGATACTTGAATATGACGGCCCCTCCCACGTGGACATTCCTTGATCTGGTGAAGGCACTCCATCCTTGGGTGAGCCAGAGCACCCCTGCTTCGTCCCTCTCTATTAGGACGCGTATGCCCCTCCTTCCAGGCCCATTGGTTAGGATTATTCTTTCAACACCGGGTAACCCATACTCCTCTTCGAAGAACTCTGGCAGAGGCTATGGTGGTTTGGAGGAAAAGATTAATTGTGAGTAGGAAACTAGAAAGTTTAACCGGAGGGGTTTAAAGGGGCATTACCGTTCTTTGCAAGAGAGAAGCATTCTAGATCCATCGGAGGAAATCCCTTGAGCGGCCTCCACCTGCTGCCATGTTGTCTCCGGAATTTTTTGGTTTATATTTGTCTGATAGAAAGTGTTTCACGGGGACTTTCTGGTCCTTGGCTTTTATAGAGAAGTCGTTGGCCATTGTTCCCTTAATGTTTGATCCTTTTATTTAATACTCGCATTGTTCGAGTATCTTTTGGAATCGTTCTTTCCCCAGGTCTCTGGGGAAGAAAAATTGGTCAGTAAAGGAAAGGGAAAACTTTTATTCATTCTTAAGTACATCGGGATTCGTGGGCTCACTTTTTATGCTTTGGCGCCTTAACGCTCTTAGGGGCTCTCGGGGGCTTCTGGTGGGCCTTGGATTTGGGCGAGCCCGTGCTTGTCAGGCCGAACTTCTTTTGGTGATCGAGGGTCGGATCTGGGTAAGACACATGTACCTCAAAGTGGGACTCCCCTTCATAGACAAAGAGGAGCGAGCATCCCAGGACTACTCCCATCCTTCGGTAAACCAGTAGGCCCCGTTCGCGTCCTTCTCAACATCGACTTCGAAATCCTGACAAGTGGTTGACCAAAGGTAGACGAGCTGGTGAGTTTCATCTCCGATTTGCTCGTATATTTGGGGCAGTTGTAACGTCTGCAAGTGTGCCTCCTTGGTGATGAACCGGTAGAATGCTCAAGTATTTTCGGAGCCCGTGTCGGAGTTCCTTTGAAGGGGGTATTGTTAATCTTTAAGAGTTCTGGTTTCGCCACTTTCTTTCTCCTCTATTTATGGTGCTTCACAAGTTAGGACTGTCTGCGGCCAAGTGGTTGTTGGGGTTGGTGGCCCTTATTATACGTGGGAGTTCCTAGCAATCCACGTTCTCTTCTTTTAGTAGAATGGGATCCACGTGTTCAGGAGGGATTTAGAGCATACTTCCCATGTTTTTGAAAGAGAAGAGACCACTACGTGTGGGGTGCAGAAAAACGTTACCTCTGCTCGTGACAGGGAGTGATTTTTGATGTGATTAGGAGCGGTCAATAAAGGAGGAGTGCTTCTCTTAGAACAGACAAGGGAGGACCCTGTCTCAAATTTGTTGAAGGTAAGAGAAGAGTGATCTTCGTAGCTTGGACTTTTTGATCGACCACGGAAACCTCGTATAGAACTGTTCATTTAATTTGGTGATTCAGAGGGTGGCTTCGGGCCGCCCGTGGTTACTTCAATAGTTATGAGCTGCAAGTGTTTACGAATGTCTTTGGGTATGCGATCATGTTTTTGTGACTTCCATCTGTACCAGGAAACAAGGATCTTTTATTATTCATCGGAGGCAACAGGAACAACGATTTTTCAAAGATTCGATTCCCTCGAGCCCGGAATATTTAAACTTAGAGAGGGTACATGTTACAGGGGACACGGATTTAGAAATTTCTCATCTTTACATTCCTCCGCTGTCGAGATTGATCACGTCGACTTCGAAGATGGAGTCCCCTATGTAGGCGAAAATCAGGGCCGACCCTATAGTAACTCGGTTTGCCTGAACGAAGTGGTGCCACCCCTGGGTTAACCAGAAAAGGCCATCACTGTCCTTTTCCACTTTCACCTCATGTTCTCGATTTGAGCGGGCCAAAGCCTGGCTTGGGATTGCGTGTCCTCGTCTATTAGGACATACACGAGCGGGAGTCGGAGCATTTGAAGCTGTTCCTCCCTCATGATGACTCGACAGAACATCCTGGGTGGTGCCCTAGATTCATTTCGTCGATAGGGGGTGTTTGATTCCCTGAGTTGCCGAGGCTTATTTTATACTTAAGGAATTGAGCCTTATCCTCGATCTCACCGCCCCCTGAGAGAAAAGTTAGGTTTTTCTCTTCTCATTCTTCATCTTTCTTTGAATTTTAATAGTTTAAAAGAGGTTCACAGGCCTTTTTCTCTCCTTTCTTTCGTCACGTCTTTTCACGGTAGCAGGCTTTGATCTGCACGAAGCGTCCCTTTTGATGTACATCTGTCCGTCATGCTTAGCCTGGGGCAGTGATACCCTGACCGTTCTCGGGTTTCGCTCGGGTCTCTTTTCAGTGTTTCAGGCTATCGAGACGGTGCTTGTGCAGCCCGTGACCCTTTAGGATCCCCTTTTAACATCGGGGTTCCCTGAGCCTTTTATTTTTGCGAAGAGGATCTTAAAATGTCGTCCTCAAACTAGATGACCTGGGCCTTTTTCCGTTCTCTGGATTTCCCGGAGCAGATGTATCGCTTGTTACGTCGTAATCGTGGTTTTCCTGTTTTTGTTGATTTTTCTTGAGCGAACTTATCTTTACTTGTTTAGTTGGTGTATCTAAACAGCGGCTGCCTGCACGTTTTGAAATTGAATACGGCCCGGATCTCCCTGGGCGCGTTCTGCTATCGTCAAGGATCCTTCGGGATTTCCCCGTGACGGTGTACCGAGGTGATTATCGGGTGCCTTTCTTGGGACAGGGGTGGAATCACTTCGCTTGTACGCATGGTGTCGATATAGGGTCCGCCATCACCTTTCTGCACAAGGGGAACGCACGGTTCGAGGTTCACATTTTGTCCGCGGATGGCAACGAGGTCGATGCTGAGTGGCAAGAGCCTCATCCTGAGGGTCCTCCGCCCAATGGAACTCGTCTATGTGCTGACCGGACTCGTTTGGTTTCGGATCGTCCCCGGGACACTCCTTGAGTTGATCTTGTGTTTCTTTGAACTATCTTGTCTATCTTGCTTTGTTTAGCCATTCTGGACCTTCTGCGTGTGTGTTTTTTTTATCGTCTCGGGGTTACCCCTCTTTGAATTTCAATAATTCTATTTTTGGTGAGGTTTTGCGGTTTGGTCGGGTCCCAGGTTTGGGTCCCTGGACCCAATGCACCCGTCAGGTTACCGACGTGCATCAGACTCCAGCGTTATGGGATTAATTATTAATCTAGGAGCCCAATGCGTCCACCAGATGTCCGACGCGGAGCAAGCTCTAGCGTCATAGAACTAAGAGTTGATCTGGGAGCCCGATGCGTCCGCCAAATGTCCGACGCGGAGCAAGCTCCAGCGTCATAGGACTAAGTGTTAATCTGGGAGCCCAATGCGTCCGCCAGATGTCCGACGCGGAGCAAGCTCCAGCGTCATGGGACTAAGTGTTAATCTGGGAGCCCAATGCGTCCACCAGATGTCCGACGCGGAGCAAGCTCCAGCGTCATAAGACTAAGTGTTAATCTGGGAGCCCAATGCGTCCACCAGATGTCCGACGCGGAGCAAGCTCCAGCGTCATAGGACTAAGTGCTAATCTGGGAGCCCAATGCGTCCACCAGATGTCCGGCGCGGAGCAAGCTCCAGCGTCATAGGACTAAGTGTTAATCTGGGAGCCCAATGCGTCCACCAGATGTCCGACGCGGAGCAAGCTCCAGATTCATAGGACTAAGTGTCAATCTGGGAGCCCAATGCGTCCACCAGATGTCCGACGCGGAGCAAGCTCCAGCGTCATAGGACTAAGTGTTAATCTGGGAGCCCAATGCGTCCATCAGATGTCCGACGCGGAGCAAGCTCTAGCGTCATAGGACTAAGTGCTAATTTGGGAGCCCAATGCGTCCATCAGATGTCCGACGCGGAGCAAGCTCCACCGTCATAGGACTAAGTGTTAATCTGGGAGCCCAATGCGTCCACCAGATATCCGACGCGGAGCAAGCTCCAGCGTCATAGGAATAAGTGTTAATCTGGGAGCCTAATGCGTCCACCAGATGTCCGACGCGGAGCAAGCTTCAGCGTCATAGGACTAACTGTTAATTTGGGAGCCCAATGCGTCCACCAGATGTCCGACGCGGAGCAAGCTCCAGCGTCATAGGGCTAAGTGTTAATCTGGGAGCCCAATACGTCCACCAGATGTCCGACGCGGAGCAAGCTCAAGCGTCATAGGACTAAGTGTTAATCTGGGAGCCCAATGCGTCCACCTGATGTCCGACGCGGATCAAGCTCCAGCGTCATAGGACTAAGTGGTAATCTGGGAGCCCAATGCGTCCACCAGATGTCCGACGCGTCATAGGACTAAGTGTTGTAGAAGAATACATAAAGCACCCACTAACCGCTTTGATTTATTTACCGATAGCGGGGGTGACTGGATAAACTTCGAAAAAACTTAGAGATTACACATAGTATTTCTTCAGGTATTCTGCATTCCACGTCTTCCGAAGAACAACACCTTCGGGGGTTTGTAACTTGTATGCTCCGACGTGAATGCATTCAACAATTACATAGGGCCCTTCCCATTTGGCGTCCAGCTTTCCTCCTGCCAGGGCCAGACGGAGGACTGGGTCTCCCTTTTCGAATCGTCGCTCTTAGAAATGCTGGTCCCTGTGCCTTTATGTTTTTCTTTTGTACTCCCGAGCCTTAATTTCTGCGACCATCCTCCTTTCTTCTCGAAGGTGCATCTCGACTTCCAGAGCCTCATTATTGGCCTTGGATTCGTAGGCCAAGACTCGTGCAGAAGGGATCAGCCGTTCGACTGGGATGACTGCGTCCATCCCAAATACCAAGGAAAATGGCGATTCCCTGGTTGGAGTTTTTAGTGAGGTCCGGTATGACCAGAGCACCAGTGGGAGGAGTTCCGCCCATCGGCCTTTGGAGGTTTTTCCTAGCTTCTTCTTGATACCTTCCAAGATTTGGTGATTCGTAGTCTCTGCTTGTCCATTCGTTTGTGGGTGAGCCACTGACGAGAATTTCAATTTTATTCCGAGACCCTCACAAAAATCTCTGATGTTTTCACAATCGAACTGAGTTCCATGGTCCATGATGATAGCTTCAGGGACTCCGAACCGGCATACTAGGTTTTTCCACAAGAACTTTCTAACCTTCTCCGCGGTGATCAAGCCCATCCCCTCCGCTTCCACCCATTTGGTGAAATAGTCCACCAAGACCAGGATGTATTTCAGCTGTCCGGGGGCCGTGGGAAAGGGACCCAGAATGTCCATTCCCCACAAGGCGAAAGGGCAGGCCCCATAGATGCTTTGAAGCGGCTCGGCGGGCACATTCTTCACGTTTCCGTGCTTCTGACATGCTTCACAACTGCGCACAAAACTTTGCACATCTGCTCTGATAGTGGGCCAGTAGTACCCCAACCTCAAAACTTTGGAAGACAGGGCCCTCCATCCTTGGTGATGAGCACAGATCCCCGCATGCAATTCTTTTGCAATGACATGTCCTTCCCGGCTGGATACACACAATAGATTTGGGAAGTTGAAACCTTTTTTGTATAGTCTTCCTTCGCGGATTACAAATCGGGCCACTCTGCTTGTCAACTTCTTAGCCTCCATTCTCTCTGGCGGAAGGATCCCCTTCCCCAGATATTCAGTGATCGGTGTCCGCCAGTCTTCAGGTCCCTCAGTTCGGACAAAGTATACCTCTTGCAAAAGTCTTCGCCGATCCTTCCTTTCGAAATCAAATTTCCCCTCCACATTTGACGGCATAGCGGCCCCCACTCGGGCCAACAAATCGGTCTGTTCATTATCTTCTCTAGGGATGGATTCTATGGTAAAGTGCAAGAAGGCCTTTCTCAGAGCGTCTACCTTTCGCAGGTAATCTGGCAACAATCCCGTCCTGGTTTCATACTCTCCTTCTGTCTGCCTAGCGACAATCTCGGAATCAGTGTATACGGTGACGGCCCGAGCCCCGCGGGTCAAGGCTAACTCCAACCCTGCTATCAAAGCTTCATACTCCGCCTCGTTGTTGGTGGCTTGGAAATTCAGCTGGTGAGCAAAACAGAATTGGTCCCCCCCAGGGGTGGTTAGTACGATTCCTGCTCCGCATCCATCCGCGTTGACAGCCCCATCGACTTTTATTGACCAGCCTTTCTGTGAGTCACTGTCTTCGTCTTCAAAACTGGTTTCGCAGATGAAATCGGCTAAAACTTGAGCTAACGCCGCTTTACGCGGGATGTATGCTATCTCGAACTCTGAAAGTTCAATGGACCATTTCGTCATCCGTCCTGAGAGGCCTGGGGAGTGAAAAATCTGCCTTAATGGTAAATCTGTCAAGACTTCGATTCGATGATCCTGGAAATACGGACGAAGCCTCCTGGCCGCGAATATCAAACTAAGGATTACCTTCTCAACCGGCTCATATCTAGTTTCGGCGTCTTGTAATACCCTGCTCACATAATAAACCGGGTATCGTCCTTCTCTGGTGAGAACTGCGCTGATAGTGGTTGCTTTTACTGCGAGGTAGATCTGTAAGTTTTCGGACTTTTGTGGCTGCTGGAGAGTCGGCACGTACTGCAGAAAAACTTTCAATTCATCGAAAGCTTGCTGGAGTTCAGGCGTCCACTTTATCGGTCCCTTTTTCTTCAATAATGCGAAGAAAGGCAAGGACCTATCTGCCAAGCAGGAACAGAAACGTCCTAGGGAGTTGACCACACCGTTTAACGACTGCACCTCTTTGATAGTCCGTGGAGGACGTAGTTCCTGTATTGCCGCTATCTTTGCCGGGTTCACATCTATTCCTCTCTGGCTGACCATGAAACCCAGAAATTTTCCGGAATCGACTCCGAAGACGCACTTCTCGGCGTTCAAATTCAGTCCTCCCCGTCTCAGCGAATCGAAAGTCTCCTGTAGGTCTGCTGCATGATTTTCTGCCTTCGTCTTCAACCAAAAGGCATGACCTTGTAACGGTAAATCCCCTGATTGGTGATGAAAGTGGTGGCTCTTTGGTCCAGTGGGTCCAGTTTGATCTGATTATACCCGGAGTATGCATCTAGGAAACTCAGAGCTTCGTTTCCGGCAGTGATGTCCACCAATTCGTCTATCGAAGGCAGCAGATAACTATCTTTAGGGCAAGCCTTGTTTAAATCCGAGAAGTCGACACACATTCTCCATTTTCCGTTAGCTTTCTTAACCAGGACCACATTCGAAAGCCAATCTGAATCTTCTGCTTCTTCAATGAACCCAGCCTCAAGTAACTTTTCTATTTCTTCTTTCGCCGCTCGGGACTTTTCCGGGGCCATCTTTCTCTTCTTTTGGTCCCCCGGCAGCGCATCATGACGGATTCTGAGGGTATGGATCGCGATGGAGGTGGGAACACCCAAGAGATCTTTTGGGGACCATGCGAACACGTCCCGCGACTACCGGATAATCTCTAGGACCCGTTCCTTTTCCTCCGTTCCGAGGGCTTGGCCCATGTAAATTATTTCCTCAGCATTGGAAAACGGCTGGTGGACGGTTCTCAAATCCGCGGTTAGAACCTCCCTCTCGGATGGCCGGACCTCGAGTTCGGCTTCTGATGCAATTCCATCAGTTACACTTGTTGCTTCATTCTCTGGTGAAGGATTTCCCTCGGCGTTCTTGGCCTCGCTTTGAGCGGTATCCTCGAGACACATGACCTCCTTCTTTTTCTTCAAGGAAGTCACATAACAACTCCGGCTTTCCGGTTGTTGGCCGCATACCTCCCCCGTTTCACCCCCGAGGACTGGGAACTTTGCTTTGAAATGATAGATCGACACAACCATCTGAAATTTATAGAGTGAAACCCTCCCCAGGAGTGCGTTGTAAGTGGTCGGAATTCGGACCACCGTGAAGGTGATGTTTTCCATTCTTCGGCGAGGGGAGGTGCCCAGAACCACCGTGAGCTCGATGGTGCCCGCCACATGCACTTCATCCCCTGAAAAGGTGATCAACGTGCCATGATAAGGCCTTAAAGCTGTCGCTGACAGGCCTAGCTGGGAGAAAGCTTCCCATGAGAGTATGTCCACCGACGACCCTGTGTCTATGAAAACCCTCTTCGCCGTTTTTGTGGCGATCTGTGCGTTGATCACCAGAGGGTCCGCGTGGGGCATGCGGACCTCATCCGCGTCGGTCGAGGTGAAAATTATCTCTAGATGTGGTTGTAAGGCGATCTTTTGGCTTACAGTTGATGGAGGCTGCCTTACCTCCCTCTCATAATTCTTTCTCTCTTGCCGACTGATTCCTGAGATCGATTCTCCCCCCGCTAGAGTGTCAATGAAACCTTCTGGTTTCGGGATTCGGTTGACCCGCGATCCTTCTGGGCGATCTTCGCGACGTGGAGCCTGATTGACCGATACTTGTGCAGGCTGACCCTGCCCTCTTCGACCACCCCTCCACCAACGTCCCCTCCCCCTGCCCATGTTCACTGGGGGGTAATGTTGTTGCTCATCCCTCCCCCGAGGGTTTTCGAATCGCGAAGCCCAGCGGTGACTCCCTCTATCATCCGCGTGCCCCCTATCTTTGCGATTCTGAGCCTGCTGGTGACGTTGGGGGGTTGTCGCGATGCTCATTCTTCCTTGCCGGAGAGACTGGCTCCCTCTTATTGCGTATTTCTTGGCCATAGCCTTGATATCTAGCGTCTGGATTCTCTCTCTCACGATTGAAGTGGACCACGTCCTGTCGGGATGCGTGTATTTCGCCCGCGGAGTAATTCCTCCTTGGTTTCGCCACTCCTTTGTCCTTCCGAAACTTTCCCACTATTTTCCCTAGGAAACCTCGTGGGCCCTCATTAGCCCTTGAGCTAGAGGTCGCGGCTTCCTCTGCCTCAATCTGGGCCGACACCAAGTTCCTTAACGTGTCATAGTCTTTTGTCTTTTTTCTAAAAAGCCGAGTCTTGAAACCGCCTTCCGCTATGTTCCCCATCAGGATTATAACCGCGGACTCGTGATTAAAGTTGGGAATTTGAACTACCACAGAGGTCAAACGGGCGAAGAATTGCCCCAGAGTCTCGTTCTGTCCTTGCCTGATCGAGTTGAGGTCCAACATGGTCTTTTTCCTAGACCGCGAGCTTCCAAAATGGGACTTGAAGACCTGGGAAAGCTGGATGACACTAGCGATCGAGTTCTGCAGTAGGTTGGTGAACCAAGTTAGGGGATGCCGGTCAGAGTTGATGGGAACGTTCGGCACAACATTGCATCATTATACTCATTGATCCCCATTGCGGTCGTGAAATGGAACATGTGATCATCAGGGTCAGTGGTGCCATCATATTTCATCAAATTAGTGTCTCTCCATCACTTGGGTACTAGTGCCATGCAGACCTCGGGGGTGAACACTGAAGGAACAAAATCCACCTTCCTCTCGTTCTCACGGGGTGAACCTGTCCGGGTGGATGTGGATATATCAGATGAATGCTCACCCCTATGATGCTTGGGTGCACGTCTGTCTTCGCTCCGGCGGTGTGCACCAAAATCATCAGAGAATCTAGGCTGATGATGATCTTGATAAGTATTCCCATATATATTTTGGGGAAAAACGTTGTACGGATTCCCCTGCTGGAATGGATGGTATCCGTCATACCCGTAGAAGAAACCTTGTCCCGGGTTCGGAGGGGGGATGTAATGTTCCTCTTGCATGAAATAGCCTTGAGCCATTTGTGGGGGGACGTACGGCGAGAAAACCGGAACCTCTGACGCGTTGTTCTGACCCGGAGAGTTTACATGCAACTCGGACTCCTGGTGTCCTCCGTGGTCATGACTCATCGTCCCGTGAGAGGCCCCTCCCATGCTTTCACTCATTTTTCACCTGTACATACAAAAGGTATTAGTTAACGACAATGTCTTAAATCATATTTTGATACTTAAAATCGGGAAACCCTCAGGGTGAGAGTGTTCCCACAGACGGCGCCAGTGACGAAACCGTGCAAGAAAAAGTATGTGGCCCCCCACGTCCCCATGGGGGGGGTGCCTTGGATTTCCTTTTATGGAAATTGGGTAATACGGACTTACCTGAAGCCCTTTCCCCCCGGTCAACCACCCGATCGGGGCGACAAAACAAGGGGAAAAAGACCTTTACCTGAGCCGCTTACCCTAAAGGAAATAAGGACGGTCTTACCCATTACCTGGGACCCCCACAGATTATGGAGGTCCCACGACCGCAGCCGCCGAGTCTTTCAAGAAGACTCGCATCTTTACTTGTTCGGGTTCATCAAATGACCCAATGGTAAAGGAGATACACTCGTCTAATACAGTAGAAGTGGAGGGTGAAAATAAATCCATGCGCTCCCTGGCCCCTTAGACTGACGTCCAACTACCTGTCCCGGTTAGTTATGTTGTTCTTCTCTCTTAAAGCGTCCGCGGACGTGTGGTCAGGAGATGAGTCAAGGTGGGAAACTCGGCGTGGCTATTTCTCTCTCCACCCCTTCTGGAACTAGCGTATCCTCCCTGGTTTTCCCAAAAAAATCCTTTTCTTTAGCTCCCTTTCTGCCTTTTATAGTACATTTCTCCGTCTATCAAACAGGGGAGATGTTCCCCCCTTTCGGCCATTTGTCGATGTCGCATCGCCACGTGTCTAGGGAAGGAGATGCACTTGGATGGGGGGCATGAGCACCACCTGTCCCTTTGTGCGCCACCTGTCCCATTTGTGCATGTGTTCTTCGTCCGCGGATCATAGACTGCTATGTTCGTTCTTTGAAGTCTATTTCCACTAACCTTTTGAGCCCTCTTTAATTGTTTCTTTAATTCCGTTATCTTTTGAGCGTCATCACATATTGATTTCGCAAGTGATTTATTGCCTTCAATTTCACTTCAATCAAAGGACCTTGTGAGGAAGATGCTAAACACTTATCTAAAGAAGAGACTCACAACTAATAAAGTTCTAAGTTTACTCAATTTGAGATTTTTTTAAGGATGTGATCCTCTCTAAATAGATATTTGAATACAACTTATGGCATATAACTTTTGTTAATTAAGAACTATGAGATTGCAAATCATTCATGGACCAAAAAGGACGCAGAACAGAAGCACTTGATACACTTTAGGTAGGTGTTCAGCTCCTTCCTAACTCCAGGCAGGTGTTTAGCTCCTTACTTAAGGATTCTGTTTTCTTTTCCATGCCTTTCTTATTTAATTTGACGTGTCGAATATTTTGTACTTAATACGTCAAACTCGACCGAAAATATTATGAAAACACCCGAATAAGGTTCGGGAAAAGAACTAGTTTGATTTATAATAAATAATAATTTATTTAAATATAAAAAAATATTTAATTGATTAATTAACAAACAAACCTATATTAAAGGAGAAGCCGTCACATGGTGTAAGCGACTTCTTTAGTAAGCAATTAAGCCTGCATTGCATATACTGTTTTAAACCTAGGAACTAGGATAGTTTGTTATTTATTGAAGTTATATATTCACCCGCAATATTTTTTATTTAAATATTGAATAGATTAAGGGTAGGGAAATTGCACCAAAAAAATATATTAAGGCTAGGGAAAGGAAAACCCATAACTGTAATCATTTTTTATTTTGGGAAAGGGCGTCAAATTTCATTAGTATGCATACTTGGATACTGAATCACCGGACATAGGGGAAAATATACTGTATTAGTTAAGAAATAGGTTAACATAAATTAAGATGAATCTATATATAACCTTAATTTAGAAGACTTTGTTTACGTGTCAATCTTAGAGAAGTTTTAGGAATATTGACCTATTATGTTTTTTCCTTGATTTTTTTATTTCTCCTTTTCTCTTTTTTTCCATTAATTTTTTTTAACCCTCCATTCTCTTTTATTCTTAACATATTTACTAACAATTGGGCTTAATTCAAAACATCTACATATAACCTTAATTTAGAAGACTTTGCTTACGTGTCAATCTTAGAGGAGTTTTAGGAATATTGACCAATTATGTTTTTTTCCTTGATTTTTGTATTTCTCATTTTCTCTTTTTTTCCATTAATTTTTTTTAATCCTCCATTCTCTTTTATTCTTAACATATTTACTAACAATTGAGCTTAATTCAAAACATTGAATTCAATCTAATATAACCATTAGGCTTAACTCACATTTTTGTACTAACTATCTATATATAACTTTAATTTAGAAGACTTTGCTTACGTGTCAATCTTAGAGGAGTTTTAGAAATATTGACCAATTGTATTTTTTTCCTTGATTTTTTTATTTCTCCTTTTCTTTTTTTTTCCATTAATTTTTTTAATCCTCCATTCCCTTTTATTCTTAACATATTTACTAACATATAACCTTAATTTAGAAGACTTTGCTTACGTGTCAATCTTAGAGGAGTTTTAGGAATATTGACCAATTATGTTTTTTTCCTTGATTTTTGTATTTCTCATTTTCTCTTTTTTTCCATTAATTTTTTTTAATCCTCCATTCTATTTTATTCTTAACATATTTACTAACAATTGAGCTTAATTCAAAACATTGAATTCAATCTAATATAACCATTAAGCTTAACTCACATTTTTGTACTAACTATCTATATATCTATATATAACCTTAATTTAGAAGACTTTGCTTACGTGCCAATCTTAGAGGAGTTTTAGAAATATTGACCAATTGTGTTTTTTTCCTTGATTTTTTTATTTCTCCTTTTCTTTTTTTTCCATTAATTTTTTTTAATCCTCCATTCCCTTTTATTCTTAACATATTTACTAACAATTGGGCTTAATTCAAAACATTGAATTCAATCTAATATAACCATTAGGCTTAACTCACATTTATGTGCTAACTATGGAGCTTAATTCAAAACATTGAATATAATTATTAGTTGTGACACATCACATTTAAATGTATGATTCAGATTTCAAAATTTCTAAAAAAATTACAATGATATTTATATTATTATTACTGGGTGATTTAAAATATCTACACTTATGTATTATACTTTAGACGAGATATAAAAAAAATTATTTCATAATTATAAGATACATTTATGGTAAAGTTTTTTTTTTATCTTAACTTTTATTAGTATTTTATAATATATTTATATATATTATTAATGTTTTAGTTTTAAAAAACCGCGCCATGTACTAGTAATCCCTCAAAATTAAAAATTTAAAACTGCTGCCACAAAACAATAACTTCAAAAGAAATCTTTCCAGGACCGGAGTGCTCCATAGAAGCTGGGGCAAGTGAAAAACTTGAAAGAAATGGAGAGCTAACAAGAAGGAAAAGTTGATGATTTTCATTGTATGCATGAAATAATAAGAAATTACTCCAAATTGCTAATTAATGAAATATACAGTATATATACACTACAAGAAAAGTGGTTAAATTTCGACGCTTTGTTTCCGACGCTATTGAAAATTTCCGACAGCTTTCAGCGTCGTAAAATTTCGACATTTTATATGTCAAAATTGACACCTTTCTCGACGTCTATATGTGTCGAAAATGGCGACTGATTTATTAATAAAATATAAGAGCCCTAAATCCACTCAGAAACTAATCGAACAACGCCTCTCAACCTCTTCGAGGTCCTCTTCGATCGACTTCGATTTCATGCGAGGTTTTCAAATCCGGTGTTTGTTCATTTGTCTTCCATTGGCGAGGTCTTGCAATTCAATATGGAATCGACATTCGTCTTCTCTGGTGACATTTTCTAGTTGGACACCGATTCGAGAGTCGTCTTCCATTTTTGCGGTTTCTCTGCGCGCTCCCCTTCTCCTTGGTCACACAGCCACTTCGATAGATGCAGTTTTTTCATCTCATCTCGCAACCAGTTCAATTTGAAGAGCGCCTAGCTTTTCTTTCAATTTGGTGCGATTTATGTCTCTCACACTTCTGGAAACTATATCACAAGTTAGGGTTTCGATTTTAATTTTATCAATTAGAAAGTTATTTGTCGCCGATGTGCTTGAAATTCCACCACTCTTTTATTATTTTGTGGAGAAATTCATCTCTGATCTGAGAAATTTATATATGTGAATTTGATTTTTTCCTTAATCTGGTGAATTTACATTGAAGAGACATAATGTGTTTGGCTCTAAGATAAACTTGATCAAATAAGAGTTGTCTTAGGTCTTTCTGTTGTGATTTCATCATGAACTTCTTATTCATCCACATCCACTAGTTTGCTTATGAAACAGTGCTCTGAAATCATAGCTTATCACCTCACTTTTCATGGAGATCCTTTGTAAAAAATTGACAAATTTTAGGCTATTGCTTAAATTGCTTTTTTACCTGATGTTGTACTAAGCTTGTTAGGTCAAATCTTGGTGCTCAACTTCACAATCCACTATGTTTTATGTTTTCATTCAGACTTTTAATTTGCACCTCATTGAGTTTGAAGTCAGTGTGTAGATTCATGTTGATGTTAACATGTAAAATGTTCTATTACTCTATCCTAATTTTATCACCATTTAGTGCCAACTGTTCTGTGTCTAATTCGTTTTTTTTTCCCCTTCTCACCTTTTCCTTGGTAGTTTTATTGATGATTTTATCGATCAATTTCATGCAATTTCTAAAGGTTCTGAAGCTTATGCAGAAATAAGATGGTCATGAGCAACTCATTGGCTAATGGCTATGCTGATTTGAGGTTTCTGTTATGATATAGCAAGATGGTTCCTGAACTTGGTATTTTCTTGTTGTCATGTAACTTTCCCCTTGATAGAAGATTTTCTTCTTTATACTTCTATTTGAAGTGAGATTTCAACCATGGAATATGGATTGACATTTTCTTGATTGCTTTTTCCCTCCTCTTATAGGCTAATGACCCACAATTGAGCGTATAATTACCCCAAGTATTGCACTCACTACTCTGAATATTTAGCATATGAATGTGGGAATGGGAAGCATGTTCTTGTCATTCTGACAGACATGAGTTCGTATGCTGATGCACTTCATGAGGTATTGAATGTTATAATTCTTTTGCTTAGTTGTTCTATTCTATCTATTTGCAGAAGTAAAAAATGTATAATGTTGACACCACCTAGGCATGCTTTTTTTTTTGAGTATATGAACCTATTTGGAAGGTGTATTTATAAAGGATGACAGCTGACAAAAGCCTTAAGTAAGCTTAATAGATATAGGTCAAGCAAACAACATCAGTTCAGTCAACCTTGAAAGGTCAAACCACTATTATTGTATATTTAGAAAATTAGGCATTTCCTCTGTTCTTCCTTATTTATTAGCCTGCTATTAAGAGCTGCTATTGCTAAAATTCAGAAATATAATCATGTTGGCAAGTATCTCATTAAATTTTATATGATTTAGATGTTTACAACTTCATCTTATCCAGTGACACCAACAACTTGATGTTCCAGGTTTCTGCAGCTTGAGAAGAAGTGCCTGGAAGGCGTGGTTATCCTGGTTATATGTATACTGATCTGGCTACAATCTATAAACGTGATGGAAGAATTGAAGGGAGGACGGGTTCTATTACCCAAATTCCAATTTTAACTATGCCTAATGATGGTATGGTATCTGCCGGTAATCCTGTTTTTTTTCTTAAGAAAAGTGATACTAGTACTGAAGGATCATTTGGCTTTGTTTCAGATATTACGCATCCAACTCCAGATCTCATGGGTTATATCACAGAAGGGCAAATCTATATCGACAGGCAACTCCATAACTGGCAGGTAATGACAGACATAAGAACATGAGGAATAGTATTGAATTGGCTGATAGACTTGGTTTGGTGATAAGGAACACCTTTCACATAAGCAATAGGTTTTTATTCAAGAGTGAAATCAAGTATAAAAAAAACCCTTATAGAATGGTACTATATTCTCCCGATATTGACATCATATCGTTTCAGATTTGTAAGTATTAAATATGCAAATTCAGTGTTGGCTAAAATGTTCATAGCTGGCTGAGTGGCTGGATATACTCAATTAACATTTTGCTTCACAGCCCTCCACTCCAGTATTTTCCATTGGTGGCAAAATGAAAGGAAAAATTATGGCTAGTCAAGCTTATGAAGCTGATTCTTCTCCTATGTTGCTTATACACAGATATACCCACCAATCAATGTCCTTCCCTCACTGTCCCGTCTAATGAAGGTAAATCATATGAACTAGATTAGATTCAACTTTTGTTTTTGTTGAATTAGTTTAGCTATCATTTGGTAAAAGATGCAATTCAGGTCAAGGGTGAGGGACTCGAGCTTCAGTCACATAAAATCACTGCATCCCGCGAGCTTGAGTCCCTCACCCTTGATCGGGAAACAATTCAGGTCAAGGACTCTCTTAAGAATACAAAGCTGGTCTATACAGGGAGGTGATTCGACCCACTTCGCGAGTCTGACGCGTTCATGGAGAAGATCACAAAGCTAGACTACAACTGGGTATGTGACTTTAAAGTTGTACAAGGGATTGGTGACGGCGATGGATCAGAAAAGCCCCTACAACTTGTACAGGGAGGACATATCATCGTTCGCAAACGGTTAGATCTACAATCAAGCTGATGCTGCTGCTGGTTTCATGAGGATATATGGCCTGCCCATGAGGGTCAGGGCCATGTTGGAGAAGGGACTTTAGATGGTCGTGGAAGTAGAAAAAGTGTTTTTTTTTTAACTGTTTTGACTTTTCGTAGTTTGGTTTTCTAGAAGTTGCTTGTTTTTTGTGTCCTAATAAGACAATTTGAACCTACTAAAAATGTACTGTAATTTTAAAAAATTGTTGCAATAAATTCGTCATAGAAAGGCTACAATGGTGTTATGGTGATAGTACAAGATACTCCACAGCTTAATATCATATATATATATATATATATATATATATATATATATATATATATATATATATATATATATATATATATATATATAGTTTAGAAAAGAGGAAAAAATAATTAATATATATGTCAATTTCGACACCTTAGAGTGTCGAAAAAGGTTGATAGTAAAGCAGTGACATAAGCCATTTTCGACGCCCTAGGATGTCGAAAATGGCATGCCAATCTCGACGCTTTTAGGCGTCGAAATGGGTTCCGACATAATTTTACGTCGAAAATGACACAGTGCCATTCGTGACGCAAAAAATACCGACGCTTTTTTAAAGCGTCGAAATTGATTTTTTCGACACTTTATAGCGTCGAGATTGTCCTTTAAAAGCGTCGAAAATGACCGGTTTTTCCTGTAGTGATATAAATAGAAACTAACCAAAGGTAGAGTTGTGATCTGAAAGACGGATGGTGGGAATCAAGAAAACATCACCGTCGTCGGCTGCCGGATGAGCAAATCCACCACATAAGGAAGACGATGCCAGCTGGCAGTCCACGCCTCCATCACCCAAACTTACAGTATTAAATTATTATTAATGTTATATAACCCTAGGTCGACGGGTGTATAATAGTGTGGGTGGTGGAGTACTCCTGCACCACCGTCGCCAAGGGAGGTCAACGGTGGTTGAAGGGAATTAGCGGTGGTCTGTAATGGCGCTAGCGGCGGAAGCGAGAGCGGCGGTTCTGGAACCAGAAGAAAATGTTGGTGTCGCTGATTGGGCCGAACTCCTCGAGGAGGCAGCGAATGCTGGTGATTTCGTCTTTTGAGGGATTCACGGTGCCGCTGTTGAAGATGGAGTCCATGAGCTGGATGTGCTCCGACATCGGCATCTACCGAGACCGTGCCTGTTTGGCTGATGCCGGTTGCTTGGTGGTGGTAGGGTGGTTGTGGGATTCATCTTCCATGTGTCAGGGTTTAAGGACCGGCCGGGATATTATAATTAAGGGTTTTAAATGGCTGTGGAGATATACGAGTCGTGGGAATTAGGCTTACTAGTGGGGATAGATATATATTTGGATGCAGATCTTCTACATCACCCCCTATTCCCCTCCCTACACTACAAAAATATTTTAACATATATTTTATCTTAAAAAAAAATTAAAAAATTATATTTATATTACTATCATCTATTTCTATATGTTTATAAAATTTTATTTTAAAAATTTATGCTTTACCAGATGAATTGCGATGAATGGATCGGATCTTACCCAAACGGAACTAAAAAATGTCCAAAATTCGAGCCTAAGATCCCTGGGTTTGGTATGAATCTGAAAATATAGTATTTTGTGAGTGAACAACCTTGGATCGAAAGAGTTTAACAAAAAAACGAACAGGTCAATCACGTTTTCTACACAAAGACAAAACTGCTCACCAGTCAACATCGGGGTTATGTTGTGAGCGCCTCAAATTTTTTCTGAGCAAGGGGAAAGGTTGGATCGATAGAGGGTGATGCAGAGAGCACGATTATATTGAAATCGGAGGCAGTGAAGCACTGTAGTGGTGGTGGAGTGGCTCGACAGAGGAGCAGTCGAACACAGTTCTGCAGAAACTTCCGGCGGCGATTCCAGGCACCTTCCGGCGATCTGCAGTGTCGAGACGTTCAAGGTCGTTTCCTGGGTGTTGGACGAGACCAGTGGTAGTGGTCGTCTGCCTTGGTTTCTCTGGAATCATGGTCGAGGGTGAACGGAATCGTGGTCGAGCGGTCCTGGGAAAGAATAAAAGGGGGGTTGAATTTGGTTATCAATTTTTTAAAAAAAATATATCTATGAAATATAATTTGTTTATAAAGATTATACTGAAAAAACATTAAAAGTGTGGTTTAAATAGTAATTTTAAGCCAAAAAAATATATAAGAGGAAAATTTTCACAAAATAAAACTATATATATAGGTATTTAAACTCAAAATCTCATGATTTTAATTTTCACCCAATACCAAGTTAAACACACTTTATTATTTATTACTCTTTTATCCCTAAAATTACTTAACAGTATATAAAAAAATTCTCATATGTATATATATTTATTTTTTTCTCCCCTGACATGTCCACTGGCCTAGGGTTGGCATGATACGGTTACCACAAAAAATGGCAATTACCACGTACCAACCACAAACTGGTGGTACGCAAATTTTCATACCACGAACCAACCACAAGTCATGGTTACCGCATATGTGTTAACCTGTTGCGTCCCGAGGATGCAACGATGCGTTCTTGTTGAATCTAAGGATGATCAACAAGGGAGTGACGAAGAGGAATGCAGAAGAGGAGGTAATGGTGGGGTGTAACAATGGAACATGAGCGAGAGAGAGGGAGATGTGCAGAGTTGGAAGAAGGAGATTCCGAGAGGGAAAGTATTTGCTTCTCTATTCAATACCCATCCTCTTAGTTCATAGGTCTATTTATAGACCTTTACAAGGGAGAATGTGAGATGCAGCTTCCCATGTGGCCTTGTCCTTGCCCATATTTTTCCATTGAATCAACCACTTAGTGACAGGATCCCCGGTGCGTAATTTGTGTACTCGAGAGTCAAAGATTGCTTCAGGCTCCGACAAGAGCTCACTCTCATCACTGACTGCAGGGGCAGCAACTTCTTCCTCCTGGTGGTGTCCATGCTTCAATTTCAATTGTGAGATGTGGAAAACCGGGTGAATGCGAGCACCCTCAGGCAGTTGCAAGCGATAAGCTACCTGTCCAATTCGTGCCATCACTTTGTAGGGACCGAAAAACCAAGCACTCAGCTTCACATTTCTCCTCACAGCAGCAGATACCTGACGATAAGGTTGAAGCTTTACAAAAGCCCAATCACCAATCTTCAATTCTCTATCAGTTCGATGACTGTCAGTAGTGCCTTCATTCGTGCTTGAGCCTGCTGTAGGTGGTCCTTAAGTTGCATGATCATACCCTGCCTCTCAGTTAGCCACCCATCCACTGGCGACCCCGAAGCTGACAAGGTAGGCAATCCCAGTTGGCAAGGAGGACACCCATACAATGCCTCGAATGTGGTCATCCTAATTGCTGAATGGAAGCTGGTGTTGTACCCCAATTCCGCCAAAAATAGCCATTGAAACCATTTGCGAGGATTAGTGAATGTCATGCATCTCACATATGATTCTAAGCACCTATTTACCCTCTCAGTTTGGCCATCCGATTAAGGATGGTAGGCAGAACCCATGTCCAAACTGGTGTGTAATGTCTTGAACAATCGTTGCCAAAAGTGACACAAAAAAATCTTGTCTCTATCCGAGACAATGCTAGCTGGTAATCCATGTAATTTATAGATGTTCTCCATGAAGACTGAAGCAACCTTTTCAGCTGTAAAAGGATGGCACAAGGGTATGAAGTGGGCATACTTAGTGAGGCAATCTACCACCACCAAAATAGTATCCTTCCCATGTGATTTAGGAAGACCCTCCACGAAATCCATACTGATGTGGCTCCAAGCACGATCTGGAATTGGCAATGGCTGCAGGAGTCCTGGGGATGCAACACTCTCAGGCTTACTCCTTTGACAAGCATCACATTCCTTGACGAATGTGGCCATCTGTGCCTTTAACCCTGACCAGTAGAACAAGTTCTTTACACAGTTGTAGGTGGCATGCATCCCTGAATGGCCACCCACAGATTCTTCATGAAAAATGAGAAGGATTTTATCTCTGAGGTTCCCACTGTTGCCAATGACTAACCTTCCTTTGTATCTCAACAACCCTTTTGAAATAGAGAAGAGACCAGGGCCATCTGAAAGTGCAATTAACATAAACTCCTGGACCATAGTGTCACCCTTGTAGCTTTCCAAAATTTCTCTAACCCAAGAAGGCTGGACCACCGAAATAGCAGTACAATTGCCCTGCTGCTCCTCAAAAATTCGGGAAAGTGCATCAGCAGCCTTGTTCTCACTACCCTTCTTGTAGGCAATCTCATACTGCAACCCCAATAACTTTCTTACAACCTTTTTCTGAATATGGGTAGATAGCCTTTGATCAAGTAAATGCCTAAGGGGTTGGTGATCAGTTCTGATAATAAATTGTCTCCCCTCCAAATAATGCCTCCATTTGTCAATGGTGAATAAGATTGCAAGCAGTTCCTTTTCATACGCAGCCAACAATAAGTGTCGTCCTTACTAGGCCCGACTAATGAACGCAATTGGCCTCCCATGTTGCATTAAGACTGCTCCAATGCCCGAATCACACGCATCAGTTTCCACCATGAAAGGAACTGAGAAATCTGGCATGGCTAGAACTGGAGGTGAAGTGAGGATTTGTTTGAGAGAGTTGAAAGCTTTCTCAGCCTTCTCATTCCAAATGAAACCATCTTTTTTTAACAACTCAGTTAATGGCTTACCAACAGTACCATAACCCCTAATAAATCTCATGTAGTACCCAATGAGGCCCAGAAAACCCCTTAGAGCTTTCAATGAAGAAGGTGTTGGCCAACACAACGTAGCCTCTATCTTCTTCGGATATGTGGACACCCCATTTCCTGAGATAATGTGGCCAAGGTACTCCACTTCCTTTTGAGCAAACTCACACTTAGAGCGCTTAGCAAACAAGTTGTGAGTTCTCATAATGGTTATAACCTCTCTCAGATGGCACAAATGTTGATCCATGGAGCTGCTGTACACAAGGATGTCATCAAAAAATACCAAAACTGATTTTCTCAAGAAATGTCCAAACACTTCGTTTATCAAACTCTGAAAAGTGGTTGGTGCATTTGTCAAACCAAATGGCATTACTTTGAATTCGTAATGGCCATGGTGAGTGCGGAATGCTGTTTTAGCAATGTCATCCTCAACCATACGGACTTGATGATACCCTGCCCTCAAATCCAGTTTAGAGAACACTCCAGCTCCATTTAGCTCATCTAACAGATCCTCTATACGAGGAATTGGAAACTTATCTTTAAAAGTGGTTTCATTAAGCTTCCTATAATCGATGAAAAACCTCCAAGACTCGTCCTTCTTCTTGACTAATAGCGTAGGCGAAGCAAAGGGGCTATGGCTCGGTCTAATAACTCCATTCAAGAGCATTTCTGAGACCTATTTCTCAATCTCTGACTTCTGTAACTATCGGTAACGATAGGGTCTTGAAGCCACTGGTGGTGCACCCTCTTTCAGTGTAATGGCATGCTCATGATTTCGAAGTGGATGGAGCTCTTTTGGTTTCCTGAAGACATCCTCAAACTCAATAAGGACATCGGTAATTGCAGTGGGAGTCTGTGTCTCAGTACACCTGACACTGCAGACTTGGGACACTTGAACTAGCATCAAGGGAGTGTGGTTAATACACAACTTATGCAACTGCCTCCCAGTCAGCATCTTCACAAAGGCCATCTCGGAATCCTTATCCTCCTTAATGCCTTGAATGATCACCTTCTTCCCTGCATGTTGGAAGGAAATATGTACCACAACGAAATCAAAAAGCACAGGATTGAAACCCATAAGCCAATCCGTCCCTAAAATCATGTCGCTGCCTTCCATCTTTAACAGCCTAATATCATACTCATAGCTTGCTCCCTGCATTTCCCACACAAAAACTTTGCAAGTTTTGCTGCTGAGTATAGTTCCGTTGATTGTGTTGACCTGCATCAACCCAGATTTGCAAGTCTCAAACCCAGCTTTGCTAGCTACTCTCGAATCTAGAAAGTTGTGAGTCGCACCATTGTCGATTAGAATCGTGATCTCTTTCCCTTTGACGGTACCTTTGACCCTAATTGTACTACCAGATTCGCCACCTGTGAGTGCGTGCACATACACCTCAGTGTCCTCTGTTTCTACGTCTTGCTCCCAATCTTGTTTCCCTTTTTCTTGGACTGAATCAGGCTCTTGAATTTCCCGAGCAACTAGACTAAACAACGACTGATTCTTGCATTTATGCCAAAAAAAAATACCTATCCCCGCACTTATAGCACAAGCCTTTCTTGGAATCACTGGTGCGAGCTGTACTCCCTTCTGTAGAAGATGATGAGCCCGTCTTTGAATTCGGTGCTGTCGACTTGGGGTCAGAAGGTGTGAATCCCACTCCCTTGGAATCCGATTTACTAGCCACATCCCTACTCCAAGTCTTGGGTGCTTGCACCATTGACCCTCCTGGATATTGTTTCCAAGAGTTCCTAGAAATCCTGATCAAAGCCTGCACAGATTTGTAATGCAAGCGAGCCTGCTCTAACACATCAGCCATGGAACCTGGTCTTCCTAGTTTAACCAGTGATTGGATTTCTGCTCTAAGGCCGCTAATATAGCTGGATACGAAATATGATTCCGATAAATGAAAATTAAACGAAAGCATACCCGCTCGGAGGTCCTCAATTTTTTCGTTGCATTCTTCAAGATCCTTAAGCTGTTCTAGCTTGTTAAACTCGCCGATGATCTCCGCTTCTCGACGATCTCCGAATCTCGAACAGATATCCTCACAAAATTCCCTCCAATTGACTGTCCCTTTCTGCATCAAGTAACCCTGTAACCAGGTGTCGACCTTGTCCGTAAGGTACATGACGGCCATCTACACTCGATGCGTCTCCGGAATTGCAAATATTCCGAAGTATTTGTCGCACTTCCGGATCCAATTCCGCGGCTTCGTCCCATCGAAACTTAGAAAATCAAGCTTCGGAAGGCGCAACATTCCCCCATGGTAATTTACTTGGACACCATTGAAGGACTGATGCGATCTTGCACCAGGAATCTCCCTGTCAGCTGGTCCGGATCCCAGTAATGAAGTTCTCCTCATATGCGCGTTTGAGGAACCACCTCTGCTAGCCCAGGGAAACCTACTCGAAGACTCCGATTGTTGTCCCCATTGACCACCTGGATCGGGAGGGTTGTGCACGAAATCCGCCGATTGCTCCAGTCTCAGATCATTGGATTTCTTGAATTCATCGAACTGACGAAGCTGCTCTTCTTGGAATTTCTGAGAATCGGTGATGAATTTTGTTGTTGAAGCCATGAAGGACTTCGTATCCTCCCAGAACTCCAAGAACTGACTCTTCAGCGTCCGTGATCTCGTGCCTTCTGCCATGAGTTCTGATTGCGTGAACTTGCCGGGAGTTTTAGCTCTGATACCAAATTTATTGCGTCCCGGGGATGCAACGACGCGTTCTTGTTGGATCTAAGGATGATCAACAAGGGAGTGACGAAGAGGAATGCAGAAGAGGAGGTAATGGTGGGGTGTAACAATGGAACAGGAGTGAGAGAGAGGGAGATGTGCAGAGTTGGAGGAAGGAGATTCTGAGAGGGAAAGTATTTGCTTCTCTATTCAATACCCATCCTCTTAGTTCATAGGTCTATTTATAGACCTTTACAAGGGAACGTTCATCAATGCACCATCCCAAGGGCTTAGTCTAGGCTCACAAACAAACTAAGATCATAACATAACCACGATTTGTGGTTACCATCGATATATTACCATGGTTACCAAGCTTTAATTTTTGTTTGTATGTTTTTGAAACTTCTTGGCTACCTTTCGATGGTCATCAAAGTTATCGAACGAAAAAATATGGTTACAAAAAATAATATGGTTCCCATCTTTTAAAAGTTCAAATAAATCAAGCTCACAACCTAAAGTACAAACAAATTCAAACCAACCAAGTTTAAAGACTTCAATAAACAAATAAAGTTCAATTGTTCAAACATTCAAAATGTTCTTGCAAGTTCAATGTCTTCAAACATTAATCAAAATGTTCCTATTGTTTATAGTAGAAAAAGTAGAAATGACCTATTTAGATCAAAATCAAAACACAAAATATAAAATAAAAACTTAAAACTCAAAGGTAATAACAATAAAACATTAAATAAAAAATAATAATATATATAGTCGGTAATCATGGTACTCAGATTTCATTATCATTATCGTACCACCTTCACGTGGTTAGCATCACGATGGTTACCACCATGTTGGTTACCACAAGTATAGTTACCAACATTGTCGGTTTGTGATCGGTACGTAGTTGGTAAAGTAATTTGACTATGTTTCGTACCATTTACCAACCCTACACTGACCCGCCACTTTATTTATAACTAATTAAGGCTAGGAAAATTGCACCCCCAAAAAAAAAATTAAGGCTAGGGAAAGGAAAACCTACTGTAATCAATTTTTTTTTTTTGGAAAGGGCATCAAATTTCATTAGTATGCATACTTTGATACTGAATCACCGGACATAGGGGAAAGTATATTAGTTAAGAAATAGGTTAACATAAATTAAGATGATTAATCCCTCAAAATTAAAAATTTAAAACTGCTGCCACAAAACAATAACTTCAAAAGAAATCTTTCCAGGATCGGAGTGCTCCATAGAAGCTGGGGCAAGTGAAAAACTTGAAAGAAATGGAGCCTTTTCATGTCATCGATTTGAACCCAAATAGGAAAATTAATGAGTAATTAGTGATATGTTTAGAATTAAAATTTAGATAAAATTATATAGGGAAAATTGCAAGAAACATTTAGGGTTTATTGCGCTTATTAGTCCAAACTATAAAAAATGTAAAAAATAACCTCAAGTATTTACTTGGTTGCACAAAATAGCCTCGAGCTACATCTAAATTCAAATAATTAACTTCAAATTCAAATTAATTATAAAAAATAGCCCTAACTTGCCTTCAAATTCAAATTAATGGCAAAATCTCTCCAAAACACCAATTTTTATTTAAAAAAAATCATCAATTCTTATAAATTCCGTTTGGTGTCCCTGAGGTTTTGGCAATTCCGCTTGGTGTCCCAAGGTTTTTTTTTTGTCCGGATGGTGCCCCTGAGTTTTGTCAAAAGTTCGCCTCATGCCCAAAACTCATATTTTCACTTTTTAAAATGAATAAAACGGCCCATTATTTTTTCTTATTTCACAAGACCACCTTTATTTTTAACAATGAATAAAATTAACTATTATTTAACTAAATCCAACATAAAAGTGAAAAAAAAAACACCTTATATATATTTTTTCAATAAAATCACACATAATTTCCAAAATTTTAGCAAAAACTCACCCATTGTTACAAATTTTTTTTTGAAGAAAATCAACATTTATTTTTAACATGACATAAAAGATTCATTATTTTAATATTTTGCAAAAAAAAAAAACTCATTATTTTCCAAACATTGTACATACATAACATACCACTTATTATTTATAAAAAATTTGCATCAATTCCCCCTTATATTTTTTGAAAAAAAAAATACCACTTACTGTATTATTTATAAAAGATTCATTATTTTAATTTAGAGGCCAATTTTTTTTTTCAAAAAAGTGGCCTATAAATTACAAAAAGAAAAAGAAAAATCATAAAACCATACTTTGGATAAAAAAATCTTCTTTATTCTTATTGAGTATTGGGAAAAAAAATCAACCCTTTATTTTTTACATTACTTTTTCTTTTTCAATAAAATTCTAATCAAGTATTGGGTTAGATTGATCAATTAGGATGGTTCATGGTGGGTCAATTCGATTCGATCCGACATTTTTAGGTCAGGTCAAACCCGAAGACTGAATATTAAAAGAAAACGATAGTTGTAATGTATTTCTTTCTTGTACAATGAACTATTGTGGCTAAATATTAAATTACAAAAAAATAAGTCCGAGTTTACGCATCGACTCGAAAAAAAAATATACTACCAAAATATTAAGCCACCATATGAGCAGCCGCATTTACAATTTTTAAAATTTAGTGAGTTATAGGTAAAATATTATTTTGGAAAATAATAGGTGTTAAATATTTTTTTGGAAAAAATAACGAGCGTTTTTATTTTATTTTTTCAAAGTATGGAAATTGGAAACTAATATGTCTTTTGTATAATATTCACAACCCCATAATTTTGTTTTAAATTTTTTTGGAAGAAGGGTGATTTTGTGATAAAAAGTTTTGGAAATAATATGTGATTTTGTTAAATTTTAGAAATAAAGGTGGTTTTTTCAATTTTATCTTGAACTTAGTTAAATAATAGGTAATTTTGTTCATTGTTAAAAAGTAAAAGAGGTTTTGTGAAATAAGGGAAAATAATGGGCCGTTTTATTCATTTTAAAAAGTGAAAATATGAGTTTTGGGCATGAGGCGGACTTTTGACAAAACTCAGGAGCACCATCCGGACAAAAAAAAACCTTGGGACACCAAGCGGAATTGCCAAAATCTCAGGGACACCAAACGGAATTTCCCTATATAAAAAAAGGTTACCCTTAATTGTTGTTATCTAGACTCATAACTGAATTAATTATAAAAACTATTTCAAACCATATAAATATAATTTAAATTTATTATTTTCAAAAATTAATTAGACTATTTACATGTCGTTAAAAGTAAATAAATACTTAGAGTTTGTTTGGATTCTCTTTGTATTTTAATTATAATACATGGTTTTAGTTTATAATAAATTTATCCAAAAAGTAGCGTTTGGAAGCTAATTTTACAAATTAAATTATAATTTATCTTTTAGGTCTTCTCTCCCTCACATCCATTGATGTCCTTGTTGTCGCCTTCTCCAAGGGCCTCGCGGGCCAGAATCCAGCCGAGTTCGAGAGACAGGGTTCAACAAGTTTATTGTCGATGATGAATTTTTTTTAGGGCTTTGTAGTTGTTGAGATTGGTGGGGATTTTCTCGGTGTGCTGGTTGCCTTATTGGAGTTTAGGGTTAGGATTTGGAGGTTTTTTTACTTTTGAAGCTTTCGAATGAGGGTGGGATTGGGTCGAACAGGGAGTTTGAGCTCAAATGAATAGTTGTGAGGGAGACGATTCGACTGATTTTGTATGGAATTGGGCTAGTCACGTTCGCATTAGAGATCTTGAGAGTGGAGAGGGAGGCAAACGAGGCGAGATTTGGTGGGAATAGGAGAGGGAGAGTGATGTAGCTGATGGTGATCTACGAAACAGAGCCCGACAAAGCAAGATATATATGGCGATTCAATTGCAGACTAACAGGGTGTGACCATGTGGGGTCTTTGAAGCTTAAGTCTGAGAGCTCCTATGGAGGTCTTATGAAGGTGAGGGCACTGAGGAGTTGAATTGAAAGCCGAACACGGAGCCCTCGTCAGTACGTGATGGCTGATGATGTACGGGGAAAATTAATTAATCAAGTACTGTGTAAATAAATTATGATCGATTATAATGAACTTTTTTATGTAATACATCCAAGTTAATTATAAACATAATTAAAAGGAATCCGAACAGACCCTTATAAGCTTCTACTCACAATGGATCTAATAAGCAATTTAGGATGATCTTTTGAGCAAATTTAACTAGCACAACAAAGCAATTAGACATACATTGTATATATTGTTTTAAACCTAACAACTAGGATAGTTTGTTATTTATTGAAGAAAAAAGTGTACATACGTTATATATTCACCCGCAATGTTTTTTATTTAAATATTGAATAGATTGTGGGATGAAGATAAAATAATTATTTATTAAGAAAAATAAAGATCTTATAATATTTTTAGTACTCTTTTACTCTATTTATTTATTTATGTACAAAATTTATATGGCATAAGATAGTTCTTACAATTAATTCAATGCTGAATTTAGCTAATAATGACTTAATGAGAAAAAAAAATATGAGAAGTGGTAGATTTTGAGAATAATAATTATTTAGGCTATTTTTGGTAATTATTTGAATTTGAATATAGCTTGAGGCTATTTTCTGCAACTAATTAAATACTTGAGGCTATTTTCTAGCATTTTTAATAGTTCATACTATTGAGCGGGTCAACCTCTAAAGATTGAGCTATTTTTTGCAATTTTCCCATTATAATATGATATAGATGAAAATCTAGATAGAAATCTAAAAATAGATAAAATTTTGAATTCTCGTTGATAGATTAACTGAGCAAAATTTTATTTTACAGAATAAACTTTTTTTTTTCAATTTAAAGTTGTGTTTCCTGTTTTTTCATATTCCGATCTGATTGATCGGGTAGGTTATTCCTGTTCACGAATTCTTGCCTAATAAAAAAAGAATCCGATCTGATTGTGTTTTACTATGGCTATCTCCAAAACTAGTCATTTCTTTGACAGTCATGAAGAGCTCTCTTACACCAAACATTTCTTAAAACAACAACAAATATTAATTGAATAACCTAACAAGAAGGAAAAGTTGATAAGAAATTAAATCGCTAATTAATGAAATATATATTACATATATAAATAGAAACTAACCAAAAGTAGAGTTGTGATTTGAAAGATGGATGGTGGGAATCAAGAAAACATCACCACCGACATGGGTTGCTGAAGGAGCAAACCCACCACATAAAGAAGACGATGGCAACAGGCAGTCCACGCCTCCACCACCCAAACTTATTAAAATATTATTAATGTTATATAACCCTAGGACGACGGGTGTATAATAGTGTGGGTGGTGGAGTACTCTTGCGTCGTCGTTGCCAGGGAGGTGAACGGTGGTTGGAGGGAATTAGCGGTGACCTGGAAATGCCGTTGGCGGCGGAAGTGATAGAGCATGTTTAGTATTGCATTATAGATTACATTTAACATAGTTTAGTTGTGAATAGTGCATATTTTAGCTATAATTACATGTTTACCGGTGGTGTTGGAAAAGTCGGAATCTATGCAATTTTATGGTCAATTTAAGGTAAATGTGGATCCGACGAGGAATGAGGAGACTCTTGAATGAAGCAAGATTCAAGTTATGGAAGAAAAGTGAAGAGCACGGGAGCGAAGTCGAATTTCGAGAGCCTAAGTGAATAATAAGTCATCAAAAGTTGTCGTCAGACATGCTGAACTTGTTTCGCACTTTCTGGATGCCTCCGTGGTCCGATTGACTATTATAACCATGCGTTGGAAATCTCTCTTCGAGATCTACAACTTTTGTGTTGACATTGAGACCAAATTCGAAACAGAAAAATCGTTGTGAACAGTAAAAGCCACCCTGCGGCCCTCGCGGAAACGCGCCGTTCAATGCCGAACTTTAATTAGGGTTTTAGTCTATTTATTGGCCGACTCTTGGAGACTTTTATAAGACTTTTCTAGTTTATTCTTTCACAAACCTTATGCACTTTATTCCATTGTTGAGAGCGCCGTTGAGCATGAGCAACTAAACTCTCAAGGTTTCGCCTACAATTTGGATATTTGATTGTTGAGTTGTGAGTTTCTTAATCTAGTTCTTATTCCTATTCCAATGTTTTGACTTCTTTGTGCTTAATTCCTTGAATGTGTTTTATTCTCTCAGGCCTGATCAACTAGTTAGAGTAGATTCATTCAATTGCTAGGGTTTTGCAGATTCCTCGTAGCGAACCTTAACCCAAGTGGCAATCGTATCCCTTTAGGACTCGTAGGACTAATTGGATGTGTAGGAAGTTGAATACATGTTGAATATCGACTCGTAGCTTGATATTATGTGTACCTTGGTTAATTCATACTCTTAATGATATCTCTAGGTTGAATCTTAACCATGTTAGGTTTATTTAGAGATAAGGGTTGCTAGGACTCGTAGGACTAGTAATCTACCTAACATCTGGACAAGGACATTGATAGGAAAAGACAAGAACTAGAGGTTGAAACAAGGATCGAATTCATCAATCAAAGTGATGAATTGTAGGTGAACCTATTTCTCTTCATTGCATTCTACAATCAATTTACTTTGTTTGTCTGGTTCCGCTTTGATAAAAGGCGGATCTTTTTCACACCAAAAAACCCCCCATATTCTTACTAGCGATTAGAATTGACACTCGAATTGAATAGATTTCCCTGTGGATCAACCTCTTGCTTACACACTATACTAATTGTGAGTTTGAGTATTCTTTGGCAAGAACAACGACAGGTTTTCCTCTTGTCAAATTTGGTGCTGTTGCCGGGGAATTCATATAAATTTCTTGTGTTTTTTTTATCGCTAACTTTTGTATATATTTACATCTAACCCCTTTGTGGACCTATCTTACGGTTCACGACACCTTATTGCTAATATATCTAGATGTTGAAGTTATGGTAGTTTCAGGGAGAGTATTTTCACAATTACCTTACAAGAGTGCATAATTTATTTGACATCCGTTATTCACAAGGTTACCGAGATAGTTTGCGAGATGTGGTGCTTTGCGTTTTTGAAGGCATGACTCCTGAGACTCGAGAACTTGCCAGATCCATAAACAATGGAAGCTTTGTTGGTTTAGGAGTGTCGGGACTATGGGATCTTTTCTGCTACATAGGTGACCAATCAGCAGAGGAAGAATCCTACAAATCGATGTTTCAACCAATGGAGGACTCTGGCCCGTCCATGGAGGATTCAACCATTGTCTTGATGGAGCAAATAGGGCAATTATGTGAGATGGTGAATCAAAACGAGGAAGCAATTATCCGACTCTCTCAAACATTGAAGGAGTTGGTAGTTCAACAATGTTCTATTCCTCAAATTGATGAAAGCCAAGATGCAAGCAACGATGAATTCTCCGATAATGAAGAAGAGCTAGTGGTTAGCGACACGAAATCTCAGGATATGTCCCTAGAGATTGAGTATGCGTCAATGCTCCCTCTATTCGTAGAGATCATCCCCAACTCGCCTATCAAGGAGTGAAGTCTGGAACTAATTTATATGGTTCCCGAACAAGAAACTGGTACTTTTTGCAAATTGGGAGATTATGGTGAATATGTCGATGCATGGAGCCACTACTTCAACAAACTACTAGCAGAACTGTGTTGGTGGTCCTACATAACCTCGAGGGAGAATCAAGCTCGAATGAAGGGTAAGTTGGTAATGGTTCTCATTCCTATATTTTTAATTACCAATTGTTTCATCTTTAGTGTGCATTCGAATATCGGTTGGGCACAAGAGTTAGATTTGCTTTTAAGGGCGCTGACGATGTATTCTTGAGTGTTGAATGAGTGAATGTATAAACTATCGAGCCAATGACAGTAAACAAAGGCGCTACTTGGGAGGCAACCCAAGGTAAGTTTTATATTTTTCCTTTGTGTCTTTTGTTTTATCAGACTAGTTTTGGTTCTATTCGGTTGTAGGAAGCTAACACCGCATGGAGAAAAGGTGTTGAAGAGCTAAATGTCCCAGGCCGCCCCGCGGCTAGGTTGTGTCGTGGCCTCTGACAGGACTGAAATGTTCCCTTTCCTTACTTTCCACCACCGAAGTGAACAAGTTAGTTTTTCTTTCTTTCCTTCATATTTTTATCTTTTGTTGTCTTTTATGTCATTGAGGACAATGTTTGATTTAAGTATGGGGGGAAGAATCGCATGGTATGATAGGATTGCATGTTTATTTTTAGTTTGCACTTTTATTTTTGTTTTTCGTTTATATTGCATATCAGCATGTTAGTCTTTAAAATAAATCCCAAAAAAAAAAAATTAGTTATTTATATATTGCATTGTTAGGATTAGGTCTTATTTCCCCATATGTATGTCGTTTGTCCTCTATTCTATCTATTGAGATTTATGCCCCATGATGTGCGTGGATTGTTGAAACCTTCGATATATATTTTCTATATTATTTGGTGAGCAAGATTGATTAATGATTGAGTACATAAGATCTTGGAATTATGGATGATCTTGAAATTCTAGACATGACCTGATGAGCTTATTTTGACCTATTTAGGACTGCAATTGATTTAGTCATCTTGCTTGTTGAGTGTACTCTCTTTAATTGCTTCCTCTTTGACTTGCATTTAGATATCTTTTTCAAGGCTTCATATTATGATTTCTGCACATGACTTAAACATGATTGAGGCTCCTTTATTAGCCCTATTTGACTTTATTTCACCTTACATATGGTCCTCTTCTTGAAGCAAATTTGAGCCTATTTCCTATTCTTTTGTAGCTCCACAAAATTTTTCCATAGCCAATGATAGCCTGACCCCATCCGGGAATTAGGAATGGTTGGTGAATATTTATATTGTGGATGATGGTTTTAGTGGTGGATTGTATGTTTGAGGTATCTTTATGAGATGTTTGATTCTTGCTAGTACATTCATTACTTGGGACCTAAGGAGAATAAAATTCACTTAGGGGAAAAAGTCAAGGAAAATCAATTGATATAGCATGAAAAAAAAATGAAAAAAAAAAGAAAGAAAGAAAAGAGAAAAAAATAAAGGAATGAGTTGATATGGTTTGTAAATTTTTATGCTTGAGATTGACGTTGTTTGACATTGTAGAGCTATGGTATGATGAGTTTATGAGTGGATTTATGATTTGGTTGCTTTCTTAGTTTCCGGATTATGAGCACCACATGGCCTAAATTGTTCCATACCTTATATTTTCTACCTTGGCCCAATTACAACCCAATTGAAAGACCTCATGATTTTTGTTGTGTGTAGGGTCACCAGCGGTGGAGAGCTAGAACACTGGTGCAAGACTATTGTAGCTAAGCTTTTGAAGATTAAGTTTTGAGCGTAAACATTTAACCCTAAACACTTGAGCGAGAGTGAAACACATATTCCCTGTGAGGTCTAGAATGGATATGGTTGCCTGATTTCATTGATTATTGCAATTATGTGCTATGATCTTGTTAATCTATTGTGTTTGCTAATTTTTCATGCACTTAAAGATTATTGAGGTGGATACATGAATTGCTATTCTGTGGGGATGCAGAGTTGAGTTTTCTATTGCTTGAGGACAAGCAAAGGTTCAACTGTGGGGGAATTTGAGAGAGCATGTTTAGTATTGCATTATAGATTACATTTAGCATAGTTTAGTTGTGAATAGTGCATATTTTAGTTATAATTACATGTTTACCGGTGATGTTGGAAGAGTCGGAATCTATGCAATTTTATGGTTAATTTCAGGTAAATGTGGATCCGACAAGAAATGAGGAGACTCTTGGATGAAGGAAGATTCAAGTTGAGGAAGAAAAGTGAAGAGCACGGGAGCATATTCGAATTTCGAGAGCCTAAGTGAATAACAAGTCAGCAAAAGTTGTCGTCAGACATGCTGAATTTGTTTCGAACTTTCTGGAGGCCTCGGTGGTCCGATTGACTACTATAACCATGCGTTGGAAAGCTCTCTTCGAGATCTACAGCTTTTGTGTTGACATCGAGACCGAATTCCCAACAGAAAAATCACTGTGAACAGTAAAAGCCGCCCCGCGGCCCTCGCAGAAACGTGTCGTTCAATGCCGAACTTTAATTAGGGTTTTAGTCTATTTCTTGGCTGACTCTTGGAGGCTTTTATAAGACTTTTCTACTTTATTCTTTAACAAACCTTATGCGCTTTATTCCATTGTTGAGAGCGCCGTTGAGCATGAGCAACTAAACTCTCAAGGTTGTGCCTACAGTTTGGATATTTGATTGTTGAATTGTGAGTTTCTTAAGCTAGTTCTTATTCCTATTCCAATGTTTTGACTTCTTTGTGCTTAATTCCTTGAATGTGTTTATTCTCTCAGGCCTGATCAACTAGTTAGAGTAGATTCATTCAATTGCTAGGGTTTTGCAGATTCCTCGTAGCGAACTTTAACCAAAGTGGCAATCATAGCCCTTTAGGACTCGTAGGACTAATTGGATCTGTAGGAAGTTGAATACATGTTGAATATTGACTCGTAGCTTGATATTATGTGTACGTTGGTTAATTCATACTCTTAAAGCTATCTCTAGGTTGAATCTTAACCGTGTTAGGGTTGTTTAGAGATAAGGGTTGCTAGGACTCGTAGGACTAGTAATCTACCTAAGATCTAGACAAGGACATTGATAGGAAAAGACAAGAACTAGAGGTTGAAACAAGGATCAAATTCATCAATCGAAGTGATAAATTGTAGGTGAACCTATTTCTCTTCATTGCATTCTACAATCAATTTAGTTTTTTTGCCTGCTTCCACTTTGATAAAAGGCGGATCTTTTTCACACCAAACCTCCCCCATATTCTTACTAGCGATTAGAATTGACACTCGAATTGAATAGATTTCCTTGTGGATCGACCTCTTGCTTAGACACTATACTAATTGTGAGTTTGAGTATTCTTTGGCAAGAACAACGATAGGTTTTCCTCTTGTCAGGAAGCGAGAGCGGCGGTTCTGGAACCAGAACAAGATGTTGGTGTCATTGATTGGGCCGAACTCCTCAAGGAGGCAGCGAATGCTGGTGATTTCGTCTTTTGAGGGATTTGTTATGCGCCTAATTTTCCATGTTTTACTCTTACTTTTATATCGATTTCTGCCTGCATTTCATGCATTTGGATTAGAAAAGTACAGATTCTATGTAGTTTACACTTATTTGCCAAATTATGGAGTCTACACTAGTTTCTGTTTAATTTCGCAGAAATCGAGGCACTTGACAACAATTCGGAGAAATGAAGAAAAGCTCAAAGTCAACTACAGAAAGTCCAAGGTCAAGGAGCAGCGGAACCAGGAAAAATCGAGCAGAAACAAGGAAAGAGCAACTCGACACAGTCTGGTCGATATCGACCACTTCTAGTCGATATCGAGTAAAACCAGACGAAATCCAGCAGAGTCACTCGAGGAGCTGAAAGCTAGTCGACGTCGAGTAGCCTTACTAGATGTCGAGTACACCCGACGAGTCCAGAACCTGCTCGAGCTCGAGTGCAACCCCGGAGGAAAAATCCTACTCGACGTCGAGGAGTTTGGTCGACGTTGAGGACAATCCAGCCGAGACCGACTCCGAGATCAAGTTGTGTCCAAGAAGATAGAGTTACTTGAAAGCCAAGAGATGTGGAATTCTATCAACACCACATCAAGATCTATCAAGTCAAGAGGAATCTATCCACGTCGCGTCCTCTAATTCCACCACAAAAGATTTTGGGTGGGCACTCAAAAAGGCATTGTACTTCCGTCCCCTGAAAACAGAAGTGTAAATGGACATTTAATTTATGCCTTCCGTTTTTAAAACACGTGAGTTCAAAATATAAGTTGTACTTCCGTTTTTGAAAAACGAGAGTACAACTTTTAGTTTTGCCTTCCGTTTTTAAAAAACGGAAGTTATAAAACTGGGTTGTACTCTCGTATTTAAAAAACAGAAGTACAATTTTAATTACACCTCCCCTTTTTCAAACACGGGAGTACAACTATTTTATAACTCCCATTTTCTAAATACGGGAGTACAATTTTTAAAGTATTTTGAAAAAAACAAACGAGTTTGATTTTAACTTTTTTTTTTAAAATAAAATATAAACACACATACCTTTAATAAATAAATTGTAACGGTTACCCACGACCTTGCGCGTTTTGTTAATAAATTATATTTTAGTATATCATATAAGAGTAAGTACTCTTCTTTACATACTGTTTAATATTTTTTCACTTATTTGTCCAATAAAGAGTAAATAACCAAATTTATTGCATAAGTTACGTTTTGATATCCTTTAATATAATGTTTTATAAATATTTATTTTTTTAATAAATTTTTTTTAATATAATTAATAAAAAAATCAAATAATAATATAAAATAAGTAATAACTAAAATATAATAAAATCCTTAAAATTCAATTAGTTACATTTTGATAATGATTTGTGATACTTTAAAATAACATATATTAGGGGTGGGCACAAATCCCGCAAATCCCGGTCCCGTCCCGGAAAAATGATTCGGGACGGGACGACCCAGCGGGATCCCGCAAATCCCGTCCCGCACACATATAATAATAATAATAATAATAATAATAATAATAATAATAATAATAATAATAATAATAATAATATTTTATAATAATAATAATATTTTGTTACGAGGCTTCCAACCAACTTTATGTAAGCCATCTTTATAATAATAATATTTTATTATAATAATAATAATTAAAAAATGTAATACTATATATATATATATATATATATATATATATATAGGTAAAGGTTCAAATGAAAATGAGGCTTAAGATGAAAATCCCTCTTAAAATGAAAATAGTCTAATTTGGATATAAATGAGCCTAATTTAAAGGTAAATGGACCTAATTAAATGAGTAATGAATAAATGGGTCTAATTTTGGTGTAAATGAGCCTAATTTTATGAGTAAATGGGAAAATGGTTAAATGACCCTAATTATGGGGTAAATTTCACACGCCTCCCCCAAACTTTCAATTCATACGAATATTGCCCTTATTTCAATTATGAAAATTACAGATTTTAGCCCGTAATTTTTATTTGAAATAATATTGTTAGGTGCAACTATAATATTAAAAAAAAATACAAAAAGAATGTTACATCACAATTTTCGTCTTTATTTTAAAAAAGGAAAAAGATGATATTACAAAATATAAAGTGAACAAATAATACAATAAATGTTATTATTTATAAATGTGCATTTTCTTTATGGTCCTACCAAAAATTTTCTTTATGGACCGCTATTTTATGACAGTTTTGTACTTTAATGCAACATGTGCCATTAAAAGCCTATTAGCTCAAAAAATGGTATAGTGATGTGCCCATGCACAAAGGTTCGAGTTCAAAATCCCGTATAAGCTATTTATGGTTGTTTTTTTTTTGTTCCCGTTCATGAATAAGATTATAAAGTGCAATAATAAAATGATAATGTGCACAAATAAGATGATATAATGCATATATAACATTATATTGTGCAAATATAACTTTAAGTTGTGCAAATATAACACTATGTTTTGCAAATGTAACATTATATTGTGCATATCTAATAATATAATGTTACGTTGTGCACATATAATATTATGTTGTGCGAATACAACATTATATTGTGCAAATATAACTTTAAGTTGTGCAAATATAACACTATGTTTTCAAATGTAACATTATGTTGTGCATATCTAATAATATAATGTTACATTGTGCACATATAATATTATGTTGTGCGAATATAACATTATATTGTGCAAAATATAACTTTAAGTTGTGCAAATATAACACTATGTTTTGCAAATGTAACATTATGTTGTGCATATCTAATAATATAATGTTACGCTGTGCACATATAATATTATGTTGTGCGAATATAACTTTAAGTTGTGCAAATATAATATTATGTTGTGCAAATAAAATTATAAAGTGCTAGAATAAAATGATGGTGTATGAATAATAATATGAAGTGCATGAATAAGATTATGAAGTATACAATTAATATTATAAATTGCGTAAATGAAATGATAAAGTGCAAGAATAAAATGATGAAGTGCATTAATAAAATTATGAAGTGCACAATTAAGATTATAAAGTGAATAAATAAAATGATAAAATGCAAGAATAAGATTATGAAGCGCACAATTAAGATTATGAATTGCACTTTGATTTATTTTTTATGCACTTTATAATATTGAAGATGGATCTTATAGAATTTAAACCCGATAAAAACTACGGGCTAAAATTTATAATTTTTACAATTAAAATAGGTCAATAATTATAGAAATGAAAGTATGGGGAGGTTTTTTTAATTTCAACATCTTCTTCCTCCTCCCGTGACTTGCTACAGTACCAGAACAGATATGTGATGCTACACAGGTCCCCGTCAATGGCTGCTGGTGGCGCGTCGGCGGAAGATTGGCAGCAGAACAACGGTGCCGCTTCAGTCGGTGGTGGATCCGGCAACACAGCTCCGAGGAAACACAGATCTGGCAACACAACTCGAACAGATCCGGCGCCGCTTCGGTAGGAATCTGAAATGACGAGGGCGGAATCTCCGATGAGCAAGAAAGGAGGCGGCGGAGGCGTCAGATCCGAGGGCGGCGAGCACCGTGGAGAGCTCGGTGGAGCAGATCCGAGGGCGGTGAGCACAGCAATGCTCTTGTCGACGGCGGAATCTCCGATGAGAAAGAAAGGAGGCGGCGGAGGCGTCAGATCCGAGAGCGGCGAGCACCGTGGAGATCCGAGAGCGGCGTCAGTGGGTGGTGAATCGCCTTAGGGCGGCGGGCGGGAAGCACCTGCTGCTTCCATCCCTGGAGGAAGTGCCTCGCCGGGAGCGACTCGTCGATCGACAGAGTCGGAGATGTAAAACGTATCCCTAATCGCTGTGGGGGCGCTCATCTTGAATCGCGCGGCGGATTTGGGGGAACGGGAGAGGAAGGAGGGGGGGAAGCAGGCGAAGAGGGAGATTGCCATGGCGGCGGCGAGTATGAGGGGGAGGAGGAGGCGAGGGCGGCGTCGGTGGTTTGGGGCGAGAGAAATCAGTTTGGGCGAGCATGAGGATGGTAGAAGAGGTGAGAGAGAAAGAGGTCGGAGATCCGTAACCTTCATGAACGAGAAAGAGAAAGGAGACGGGCGGCTTAGCGCGTCTCTATTTTTTATTTTTTATTAAATCAAACCGGCGCCGCACCAGCTTATCCCTTGCCCTATTTTCACTTTAAGATATATTTTCATCTTAAGCCCCTTTTTCACTTTAACCTCACCCTATATATATATATATATATATATTACATACGTACACACTATAATATATATTTCATACACATGTAATATATATTACATACGTGTACACTGTAATACTATATATAGTGTGTATATATATACTACATACTGTAATTTAGTCATATATAGATATACACTGCATTCTCTAATGTAAGACCATATATATACACATTGCATCGGTGTTTATATACATGTACACACGTATATATGCGTATGCATATATGGGAACCTGCAAAATATAAAAAAGTATACATATATATGTATTACGCATTTGAGAATCGCAATATATTTATAAAAAAAATTGAGTTTTTTTAATAATTTTTTTATTTGAGGGACAAGGCCCGTCCCGTCCCGGTCCTGTCCCGCAAAAATTATGCGGGACAACCTCCGTCCCGCCTCGGTCCAGTCCCGTCCCGTCCCGCGCCCACCCCTAACATATATATTGATCCGAACAAACTCAGCCAAAATTATGTTAAACTTGTATAAAAGTATATGTGAGATAAACCGATATATTCTCAAACAATTAACTTAAACCGAACATAAAAACTAAATAATTAGAGGTCGTATAAAATAATGGGGATTCAATTTTGCTCACTAACTTAAAAGTCATGGTACAGAGGAAGAAAAATAAATAAAAATTAAAACCAATCAAAACTTTAATTTTAAGTGAAATTCAAAACTTATCGTTGAATGCAAAAAAAAGGTTTATTGGATTTTTTCGAACCAGCATTCAAAACTTTTGATTTCTTGTAGATTTTATTACATCATGAGTTTAGAATAAATTAAACTCAACGATCAACAATACTAAACCATATTTATATCATTTCATCGACATAACAAACTTACTCCCAAACTAAAGAGACAAAAATAAATTTTTCATAGAGTTGCAAGTTTAAAATATTATAATAAGTACGTTGAACAAAAGTAATTCCAAAACAGACAACATCCAACTAATAGGTTTACATACTAAACTATAGTGAATCCTTATAAGAAAATGATAAGTCTTGCAAAGACCCATCGGGATGAAGCATGTGACTGAAAGTGAATTTTCGATACGCGAGCATATTGTGGAGGTGTTGCATTGGGGTCATATCTTGCATCTCATTCTTCTTGATTCTCACCCTTGCATTATAAATTTGTTGTCTCGTGCTCAAATTCTCCTTGAAAGTATTTTTCAATGTCGCGAGAAGGGGAATTGACTTTACCCCTTCAAATGTCAAATCATTCACTAGTTGTATCTCCTTATTCGTCAACGGTCCCACCATCTGATGACCTTGCAGTCTAGGAGACAGTTTATGGTTATGCATACCACACTCCACTTTCATCCTCCATACATCTCTTTCGGCTTCCCAACCATACAACAAAATGGACAATTTTTTTTAGACCTACCATCATGCGGGACTATTACTGGCATGGTTGTTAAAATCTAGATCCAGATTGTGGGATCTTACGATTGTACAATCCAAAGTGGTCCAATCGATCTGGATCACACATACAGAGTCGTATGCAGCAGGATCGCAGCAGAATCATACAGAATCGTAGCAGGATCGTACAGGATCGTAGTAGGATCGGGAATAGAATCTAGATCCTACAGCATGAACTAATTGTTGATTTTTTAAATATTTTTTTGGTAATTTGATTTTTTTTAGGTAATTTGAATTAATATGTTGATTGATATAGTTATATTTATTTTTTAAAATAATGTATTGATTCACTCTCTATTTAGGGATATAAAAAATCTAGAATTATGATTTACTGCTCGAATTTTTTTGGTTGTTATATACACATGTGTGGATTTTTCATATATGGATTGATTTAACTTTACATATAAGTGATATGCAATATTTTTGTAATTAGTTTATCAAAAAATTTAAACATGCAGTAGGATCTTACGATCCTACGATCCGATCCTACGATCCGATTCTACTGCACCCCCTCCGATCCGATCTAGAATCTCGATCCTAACAACATTGATTAATGGTACATTAACACCTCTAATTTTCTTCTTAAGATTTCTATTTTCTCCATACTTTTCACATCCAAAATATACTGAGCCATATCGGGTTGCCGAGTTATTCCAAGATTTTCCAATTGTGAGAACAAAGTTGTTCACAAAAGCAATCTGCCGAGCCCATTCTAACATCGATTTTCTATCCCTCCAGTAATAATTATTCGCAAAACAAGGTGAATAATCAAATCCAACAATGTTCATTCTATCAAACTGAAAACAATTGAAATAGCGTTGAAAATAACCAAATTTCACAAATTTAATCAATATTATCATTAAATTCTACTATAAAAGTTCATAAATACCTTAATACTATTGTTGACTCATTTGTTACCATCGGATGCGTGGTTTGACATTCTTCTATGGAGTTCGGCGCAACTAGGGCAAAAATACCGGTTATCGAGCATATTCATCATATTTATACCCTTTTTTGACGCAAAAAAAAAAAAGCATACCCTTCCGTTTTCTAAACCAGAAGGCAAACAACTATTTTGAACTTCCATATTTAAAAAACGGAAGGCAAAAAGTAGATTTGTCCTTTTGGTTTTTAAAAACACAAGCCAAAAAGTAGTTTTCTTCTCTCGTGTTTTAAAAACGGAAGGTATAAAGTTGATTTGACCTTCCGTTTTTAAAACGCAGAAGTTATGTATTATATTTTCCAAAAAATAAAAAAAAACAAATAATTAATATAGCACAACTTCCGTTTTTAAAACACGGGAGTGTTTGTGAAGCGAGAGCGGCGTTGGCTTGGACTCGAGTGGGGTTTGTGAAGCGAGAGCGGCGTTGGCTTTATTCGGTTGTAAGTCTTGTTTAATTTTATTAATGCAATTTAGTTTCTTTTTGTTATTGATGTGTTTATTTATGATGAAGAGCGAGTAGTAACCCAACTTCTAGGGTCGGGGTGAGCCCGACGGTAGCCATGTAATTAGGTGATGCGATAAAGGTACAATCTTTTGATGCGATTTCATCTTCTATCTCTATGAGCATGATTCTTTTGCGAAAGTTAAAGGTGATCCTTGTTTGTGTTATTGAAGTGAAGGTGATCTTAATACAACTTGGATTAATTATGTGAAAAAGGGTTAGTAACAATTAGGGTTTATACGAAAACCTCTATTTTCTATTTGTTAATAACGAAAGTTATTTGATGAAAAGGCATGATCTTTTATTCCTTATGCATTATTTTACATGGTTATCGTTGTGGTGTTGAAACCCTGATCTTGGAAGTCTTTAGTTTATTGATTTTTTTCCCATCAGTTTCGTGTTCTGTCTTGCAAAAGTTACGATTTTTGTTCTGTTGAGTACTCGACATCGACAAGCTCTAGTCAACATCCGGTAAGTTTTGGTCGACGTCGAGTACTGTTCACTTGATATCGAGTACTTTGTTTTCATTTTTGCATTTCTCTGCTTCTGTTTATAGTTTCTGATCGACTGTGTGGTCGAAGTCAAGTACGCTTCTGGTCGAGATTGTGCTAAGTTTTGGAACTGAAAAGGCGGGCGCTGACACGCCTCCTCGTGGATCGATCCTGACTACCTTCTACTACAACAGGAGGAAGTCTTGTATCTATTTGCTGAGACATGGAGTCAGTTTGATTTGATATTTGATATTTATTTCATACTGGACACATCCTCCCGCAACAATAAATTGGCGCCGTTGCTGGGGAAGCAACCAATCGCGCCCTTTTTAGTTCCTTTTACTCTTCTTTTTGCTTTTTAGTTCCTTTTTACTTGCTTCTTTTTTATTTTCCTTTTCAGGTGCATGCGAAGAACTGATTGCACACCTATCGACCCTCTTCTCGAACCAGAATGCTTCTTCCACTTACAGCGAAGGCTTAGGAGAAGACTCATGGCGACTCCACCCAACAACGAGAACGTGGTCGAGCTCACACCAGCACATGAGCTTGAGCAACTCCGCCTACGGATTGAGGAAATCACCGCCAGAGAAGCAGAACACGCCCGAAGAGAGGTGGAATATACACAGAACCAGCAGCGGTGAGAGGCAAGGGTAGATCGCGAGGTCAACGCGAGGAGGGAACTTGAGGAGCAGATTGGGCATGTCCCAGCCAACGCAAAGGAGTATCTGCATCCTACTCTGGGAGTTCCAGAAACACCGATCATTCTTCCCCCCGTTAATTATGAAATTCGTCCTTCTTTTATTACTGCAATTAGGAGGAGTCAATTTAGAGGAAGACCCAATGAATGTCCTTTAGAGCATGTTACTACTTTTCTAGATTTATGTGAAGCAATTGCTGATGGTGCTAATATAGAATATCTCAAACTAATGGCTTTTCGTTGGTCCCTTGCAGGAATAGCCTCACAGTGGCTTGAAGGATTGTCAACACAGTGAATTTGCACTTGGAACGAACTACAGGACCTCTTCCTCAACAAGTTCTTTCCTCCTGCAAAGACAGCTGCTCTCAGACAACAAATCACGGTTTTCAGACAAAATCCAGGAGAACCGCTTGCACAAGTCTGGGAGCGCTACAAAAGGCTACTGAAATCCTGTCCTACGCATGGACAACCACCCTACGTTATCCAGGAGATCATCTTCAACTTCCTAGATGCGCCTACTAAGGATCAGATCAACAACTACACTGCATATAGGTATCTCGAGTACACCCCACGACGTGCTTGGGAGACCTTTGAGACGCTGGCCAACTACGACAATATATATGGGACTTCTGCGGCCTCCGCTGACGAAAGGTATGAAAGGCCTGCCCTATCTGTGCCATTGTATCTTCCACCAAAGGAGGTTGATTCGGACGTCAGGGAGCAATTCCACAATGACTAGGTACGCCGTCTTACCAAACAAGTCAAATTCTTGTCTAAAAATCAACCTTGTTTCGAATGTGGGTATGTGAGGCACAACACTACTACATGCCCCCATGTCGATCAAGTACAACTGGCAGAATCCCACGAAGATGTAAGGTGTGCAGGGGGACAATACTCAGGACAACATCAGAACCAGAACTGGAGCTATTATCGCCAGCCCCAGCATCAAAATCCCCCACCTTACAGAGCTCCTGGTCACCTTGACAGAGAAGGTAAGAAAGATGACTTGGAACTGATACTTGAGGAGATGCGGAGGAACCATGCAGAAAGCAAACATTCCATCAATTCCATCCACACACAGCTGCACGGCGTCAACTCAAGGCTTGGAGAAATCGATATCTGGCGGAAATCTATGGAGACCCAGATGGGACAACTGGAAACATCCGTCCCCAAGCAATCAGTTACGCTCCTTGGATCCTCTGAACCTAACCCTAAGAGTAAATCTACAGAACATGTGGCTGCCATGAATCTAAGGAGTGGGCGACAGACACAAACGCCCGCACAAAATACAGATGGAGAAGCTGATAAAGGGTACTCGATATCGAGTAAAACACTCGACGTTGACCACAATTTACTCGTCACCGACCAACCAGATGTCGACATCGACTAGAAAGAAAACCCTGCCCAGAAGTCGACCACTGTACTCGACGTCGACCAGCCTTCTGCCCCTATCGACCACCCTTCAGCACCTCCGACAAAAAGAAGCTGTCTTTCCCAACGAAATCTCCAAAGGATCCCGTAGAGAAAAAGTTTCAGCGTTTCATAAAGATGCTTCAAAGACTCAACGTCACAATACCCTTCACATAAGCCCTTAATGAGATGCCATCATATGTAAAGTTCCTCAAGGAGATCTTAAGCAAGAAGCGATCAATAGCTGAGCTAGCAGAGGAGTGCAGCTAGTTGCACGTTCTAGAGAAAAGGCCAAATCCAAGTAAGTTTGTTATAACCATTGGATTTGTTCAATATAAATTTAATGTCTTTTTTTGACTTGGAAGCCTGTGTGAGTATAATGCCTTTATCAATCTAGTCCAAAGTAAAGATAGATGCTCTAGAGCCTGTGGATGCTAAACTTTATATGATGAACAACACGGTGGTCATTCCAACAAGCATGGTGGACAATGTACCAGTGCAAGTAAGTAAGTTCTTTGTCCCTGCTGTTTTCTTAGTTATTGATATGGAGGAGGACCCTGCTTGTCCAATTATTTTAGGAAGAGCCTTCTTGGCAATGGTGGATGCCAACATAAGCGTAAGGAAGGGAGTGCTCACTTTCAACATCAGCGATGAGGTAATTGAGTACTCTTTTAACAAAACTGAAAGGCATACATGTCCCATGGAAGAAGTCAAGTCTATATCAGCTAGGTACATCACTTGCGGGGAGCCTAAGGTAAGAAATATGACTCCCGAGGAGCTGGAAAAGAGGGATATGGAAGCCTGGGTGGAGGAGATCATCACCATCCTAAACGACGATGCAGAAGATCTACTCGACATCGACCAAGGTAAGTCAATATCGACTAACTTTTTCTCGGATGCCTTGACAGGTCTTAAGTATGGGGTTGATTTTGACCAAAGGTACTCGACAGACACAAACGCCCGCGCTGAAAGACCCCAAAGTATTTTTGGGTATTTCCATTTTAATTTAAAGAAAAATAAAGTTAAAATTTGACATAAAAGAAGTTATAGAATTTTTATGTAATATATATCGTATTATGTTCTTATTATTTAAAACATAAAAGTTGGTCGTGAAAATGATTTTAACTAAAGTAAAGCATTGGTATTATTATTATTATTATTATTAGTTGTATTATTTTAAAATAATTAATTTTACAAATTTAGTGGTTGATGTGAATCCATTATTTTGGAAAGGGTGTGTCACTTAAATTGTTTCAATACTCTCCGTGATACCATTTATGTAGAAATATTATGAATTATAACCCGACTTATCATATTAATGTTAATTATAATTAAAAGTTAAAGGATGACTTCATCCTAATAATAATCATTTTCTTAAAAGTCTCAAAGGGTATTTGAATAAATAGACAGTGATTATTTATAATATTTGAAGATAAAATATAATATTGGTATGACATAAATGTTATAAAAGATATTATTATTATGTTAGTATTTATTAAATGGATTTTGTGTTAGATAAATATTTTATTTATTTAAATTGAAATAATTAAATATATATTATTGTGTTATTTATGGCTTACAAACTCTCCTTTACAAAATTAAACCGGGATATGATAAATAAGCGGTTCCAAATCCTATCACTAAACCGGTTTGGGTATATGGAACCGGATCAGAACCGGGTTGCCCGTTGCTTCTTCTTCCTCCTACCCTTTAATGGCCTTCAATGGTGATTCTTCAATTTCAACTTCAATGTGAGGCGTTTTAACACGAATTACAGTATATCCTAAATTGAATGAGAAACATCAATGCACCATCAATGCACGTTTTGAACGAGAATCAGGCCTCAATTGCATCCAAATTCAAAATCCCTGATTTTGAGAATTCCTCGGATTGACCTGGAGGATAAGAAGTTTCATCCCAATTGATTATATGAATTCAATTGTCTCATCAATAGAGATTCAATTACACCTTTAATTAGGGATTCCGTTCACATTCCAAACCCGACTCTATAAAAACGGGAATGAACCTTTTCGGAGAGCAATCCACCATGGTTGTTCGATAACCGAGCTCCTAAACTACCTCATCAAGTTCTAAACACCCTAGACAACAATTTCCTTCAAAAAATTTCCACAAATTGATACAAAATCAAAACCCCCAAATTCAGAATTTAGCCTCACCATCTACCACCTCCGACTGCCGTTCACCTCTCGCCGCCAGCAACCGCCTTCGGGGACGTCTACGCCGCCCGAAACGCCGGCAGCGCTCGCCGAACCTCGCCGCTGTTGGGAGCCACCGAAGCATCACCGTCCTCGGCAATTAAAAGGGGAAAGTAAAACCCCTTCTGCGTACACAGTACACGGGTTGAGGAAGGTGATGATGAAATTACACTTTCCTCCCCCACTTTCTATTTTATTATAATATGCCCCTATTTCAATTCTTAAATAATAAAAAGTAACCCGCAGTTTTAGAATGTATTCTTACTCGCGTAAATTCTTTAATTCGCAAAGATAATCTCGAATCCCTACACATCCACCCCGAGACAAGATTCCCAAGAGGGTTAATAATTGGTATAAATTCCGACTTTGTAATTAATTCAATTTTTATTTGAATTAATAAGTCAAGTATGTGCATAAACTACCAATTATTAAACTCTTCTTTGTGTCTCGTATTTTATGTTTGGATGCGTCTATCGATTTACTCAATCCCGTCACGGAGTTCCTTGAAGTCCATAGTTGGTACCGAAATCCAACAAGGCGAAAAAGACAAGTGACTTTCCGAGCCTTTCTACTCACTTTGTTGATTTCGTGTCTAGTTGATTTCCTTCCTTTGGTTGCTTGCCAAGTTAAATAAAATAAATTACAACTCATCTGTTTTGTGTAATTTATTTAACAATCAGTTTGGATTTGGCAAGTATAATTGGATAATGTTATTATTTGACCTTAATATAAAATAATAATATAGTTTACCCACCGCTTCTATAAAGCATGATTTATTATTGTTCTTTCATACTAAAATGGTTAGGTATGGAACATGTTATTTCGTTGATGTATCCATCCTGTATTTTATTTCATTTTCTTTGGCATCCATGTTACCTTTAAATAACATGGGTTACTTTTCAGTTGTGTGATCACCTAAGATGACATTAATCGATTAATAATGAAAAATGTGAGGATTGCATGTTACGATTGGAACTCAATTGAATCAAGATCAATTCAAGTAAAATATTGTACCAATCAAGGTAAATCAAAGTGATACATAACGCGTAAAGTTAAGCGAAATGTGATGTGGTAGAGTCACGTCGGAGCCGTTATTCCCCGATCTTAAAGTTTCATGAAACTCAAACATTCCGAACGCGCATATAATTTCTAACGGAATGTTACACTACCAAATAAAAAGGTAGTAGGTCGTTATCTGCTATTGAGAGCGGGACCGGTATCCTATGATTGATTGTTAATTAATTAAGAGGTGTGTGTTGAATGAAATGTGTAACACTGTAATCTATCAAAGTGTGTGTTGTGAAGCGTGTTAACTATATCAAAGTGTTAAAATGTGTAACGTCGTGTAAAGTTGTGTTCAAGATATTCAACGTGAGGAAAGTCAGTGAAGTGTGCGATAGACATTTCGTTTCATAGTGATCACAATTAATTCAAGCTATATCATATCCCATCTGTACTCAGGATATGGTTCCTAAGGGTGTTTGCCACCCACTTCTTATGTTCTTCAATCCTTCGGGAGTATCCGTGTCATAACAGTTGTGCCATTAAACTATTAGCCCATCGAAAATACTCTAATAATCGCATTCGGGTTTAATTCATACCATTAAAGGATCCCGCAGAGAAAAAGTTTTAGCATTTCATAAAGATGCTTCAAAGGCTCAACGTCACAATACCCTTCACATAAGCCCTTAATGAGATGCCCTCATATCTAAAGTTCCTCAAGGAGATCTTAAGCAAGAAACGATCAATGGTTGAGATCGCAGAGGAGTGCAGCTAGATGAACGTTCTAGAGAAAAGACCAGATCCAAGTAAGTTTGCTATAACCATTGGATTTTGTTAATATAAATTTAATGCTTTATGTGACTTGGGAGCCAGTGTGAGTATAATGCCTTTATCAATCTGGTCCAAAGTAAAGATAGGTGCTCTAGAGCCTGTGGATGCTAAACTTTATATGGCGAACAACACGGTGGTCATCCTAACAGGCATGGTGGACAATGTACCAGTGCAAGTAGGTAAGTTCTTTGTCCCTGCTGATTTCTTAGTTATTGATATGACAGAGGACCCTGCTTGTTCAATTATTTTAGGAAGACCCTTCTTGACGACGATGGATGCCAACATAAGCGTAAGGAAGGGAGTGCTCACTTTCAACATCAGCGATGAGGTAATTGAGTACTCTTTTAACAAAACTGAAAGGCATACAAGTCCCATTGAAGAAGTCAAGTATATATCAGCCAGGTACATCACTTGCGGGGAGCCTAAGGTAAGAAATATGACTCCCGAGGAGCTGGAAATGAGGGATATGGAAGCCCAGGTGGAGGAGATCATGGCCATCCTAAACAACGACGTAGAAGATCTACTCGACATCGACCAAGGTAAGTGGATATCGACTAACTTCTTTTCGGATGCCTTGATAGGTCTTAAGTATGGGGTCAATGTCGACCAAAAGTACTTGACGTCGAGTACTCTAGTCGACGTCGACCAAAACCCGAGCTCTCCAACGACTGCGCCTTCGTTGAGCACTCCACCCGAAGTCGAGCTCTACTCAACGTCGACCAACTTCAATCTTCCTCGACGAGCAACCCACCTGAGCCAGAAAAGTACTCGATGTCGAGTACCTTACTCGACGTCGACCTGACGTATGGGTCCCTAACTTCACCTTCCTCGACCAGCAGTCCACCAGACGAGACAATCTACTCGACGTCGAGTACCTGTATTCGATTCCGCAAGGGTAAGCCAAGGTATTGAAATCTCTTCTCCTATTTCAATTCAGGATTTATCTATACATGGGAGAGGTTTGCCTTGGTATGTGCGATTGTGCAGGGTTTCCAATGATGAGCCTAAGGAATATGAAGTTGGAGACCAGGTCTATGTCGCTAAATCAAAAGATCATTGGTTCCCCAACAAATTCAACAAGAAGAAGATGGGAATTTTCAAGGTGAACAAGATCCATTCAGGAGGATTGCAGCTGATGGACAAGAATGGAAACCTGTTCGAAGCCCAAGCTACATGGGCTTTGCAGATTCCACCTTTAGTTTTTGAGATTTTTTTTTTCGGACATTGTTATTTTTGGTTTTTGGTTTTGGACGTTGTTTTTAAGTTTTTCTATTGTAGATATTTTCCGTCTAACGAGTTTTGCAGGTACAAAGAAGCTGCAAGAGTACTTGACGTCGAGTAGCCTACTCGACGTCGACCACCATCTCGAGGAGAAGAACTCGTGGCCTAGGAGAAAGGCCTCCCTGGGGTTCCACTTTACTTTGTGCATATTTGATTTTATTTGACAATATGTGTGCATATTTAGAGTTTAATACATGGCTACTTTGGAATTCATATTTGATATCTATGTGCTTACACGTTTGTTTTCCAAAGTTTGAAAAATCACCCCCATTGAATTTTTTTTTGATTAGTGTCATAAAGCTTTAATTGAACTCGACGATGCAAAATTGGATTCACTAGAGATATAGCATGAAATTACCTAGTAAAGGGAAGTCACAGCGAAGTGCATATTTTTATGAAAACCATGAAATGAGGTAAAATTTGAAATTGCTTTTGACATGTTGCATGATAAGAGGATGGAGGACTTTATATTTTCCATATATGCTCATATTGTTATATCCTAGTCTTTACCTATGCTTATGCATCACAAAAGCCATATTGAGCCTCATTTCATATTATGCTCTACATGATCTAAATATTGCCCATTCTTTACCTTATTTCCTAACCGGGGATTATGTTGAGAATGAAAGCTACATTATGGAGATTGTTATATGGTTGTTGTGTTGTTGTTATATATCATTATTGGAGTTTGGCAAGAAAGTTTCAAATATTATGGAAAATTTAATGAGTGAAAGAAAATCCGGTCATCTCAGGAGATAAAGGTAGATTGACCCTGCCTGCGTCAAGATAATTGTTCCGCAGGATGGGACACCAAGGTGAGGAGTCTGAAGCACTAAGTATCCGGGGCCATTCATGACACCCATGTTTGAGAGTTCCGAGAAGTCAGTGCCGAGGTTAAAGAAAGAGGTAAAAGCATTATAATGAAAAAAAAAAAATAAGTGATGAGCGAAAGGTGAGAAATCAAATGAAGAAGGAATGTGGTATGAAAGTTTAGAAAGTACTCCATTTTCCCGGATCATTAGCACCACATTGCCAAAAAATTTACCCACCTTTAGCCTTTTACCAATTTACTTCTTATTGAGCTTAAATTAAAGTCTTCTTGATTATTAATGCTTTGTCACTTATGGATGTTTTTGCATAACCCTCCTTTAGTGAGTAGATGTTGTTTTTTATTGCACGTGCATGGATTTGTGACATTAGTACCTTTTCAAGGATGGTAATTGAGTGCAGGGACATATGACAATGAATCTAAGATATTGAGTGTTTGAATTCTTCCCCTGCATGATCATTAAAAGTATTTCTTGAGGACAAGAATGCTTAAGTATGGGGTGTTTGTTGTGCGCCTAATTTTCCATGGTTTACACTTACTTTTATATCGATTTCTGCCTGCATTTCATGCATTTGGGTTAGAAAAGTACAGATTTTATGTAGTTTACACTTATTTGCCAAATTATTGAGTCTACACTAGTTTCTGTTTAATTTCACAGAAATCGAGGCATTTAACAGCAATTCGGAGAAAGGACGGAAAGCTAGAAGTCAACTACAGAAAGTCAAAGGTCAAGGAGCAACGGAACCAGGACAAATCGAGCAGAAACAAGGAAAGAGCAACTCGACACAGTCTGGTCGATATCGACCACTTCTAGTCGATCGATATCGAGTAAAACCAGTCGAAATACAGCAAAGTCGAGCAGAGTCACTCGAGGAGCCAAAAGCTAGTCGATGTCGAGTAGCCTTACTCGATGTTGAGTACACCCGACGAGTCCATAACCTGCTCGAGCTCGAGTGCAACCCCGGAGGAAAAATCCTACTCGACGTCGAGGAGTTTGGTCGACGTCGAGGACCATCCAGTCGAGTCCGAGTCCGAGATCCAGTTGTGTCCAAGAAGATAGAGTTACTTGCAAGCCAAGAGATGTGAAATTCTATCAATACCACATCAAGATCTATCAAGTCAAGAGGAATCTATCCAAATTAGTCCTAGTTTCCTTTAGAGATTTATTTCCTTTATCTTAATGTTTTTAGATAGAAAGATTTAGATTTAGATATAATTGTTCCTTCCTAGAATAGCTACATGAAACATAGTAAATAAGGCTTTAGGGGTTGGATTTTAGGATCATCAAAATAACTCAAAATATCTCAAATCTCATCATCTTACATATAGTGCAATCTCAACACCCAACCAATGGTTCTCATAACCCCCATAAAACCCAATTCTTCCTCAAAATGCAAACATAAGATAAATGGCTCTTTATTTTCTTTTTTGACAACCCTGGCACAATTGCACGAATTCATAATCAATCAACCAAATCCATCATCAAATGCATAAATGTAATTTAGGGTTAGAATTCATACCAAAATAATATGAGATCGAATTCCACTTCGAGATCAAGCTTCCGACCCTAGTTCAAAATTACCATCAATTCTCAATCTCATTTCACAACCCAGGCACAATTGCATGAATTCACAATCTATCAACCAAATCCAACATCAAATGCATAAATGTCATTTAGGGTTAGAATTCATACCAAAATAATCTGAGATCGAATTCCACTTCGAGGTCAAGCTTCCGGCCCTAATTCAAAATTGAGTAACACGACGCGAACCCACTACTGCAGGCCCGTTAGAAGAGTTCTGTGGTGGTGGCTCGGACTGGTCTTTCAGGCACGAAAGTAGCGGAGCCAGGATTTCGGGTTGGGGGTGCTAAAAACATTTCGTGATTTTTTGGTGTATACTTGATAAGAAGATTTTGTAAATAGTTGAGAGTAACCAAAAAATAGAAAAGAAACAAAAAGTTTAGATAAAAATGATGAAGAATTATTTTTAAACCAATATTAAAAGAAAGGGTTTAATATATAATTTAAACGTAAATATGATATTTTTTAATGAAATAGTTGATAGAAACAAAAAATATAAAGAGAAATTAAGAAGAATTAATGATAAAGTAAAATAAATAAAAAGTTGTTAAGGAAGTGGGATTTGAACCCAACACCTTTTGATTCTCCTTACTTTCTCCCTTTCTTCCCTTACCACTTAGCGCTGTGCAAAAAAATACGACACGAAACCGCAACAAAACGATACGAAAAAACACGAAACGAAATAGATTCGACACGATTATGACACGAAACGGTAAAATACAATAATAATCGTGTCGTATTCGGATCGACTTATTTCCCTTATGGGGTATCCGACACGACACGATAATTTTTTTAATTTTTTTTTAAATATTAGCATTATGTGATAGTAGATATAAAATAAATGTGTTTAGGGATCATAAATTGCAGTTTGCCCAGTTGGTGCGGAGTTGTTGCTTGCGTGTGGATTGAGTCTTGAGGTCTCAAGTTCGAATCCTCTCCTGCTTGTTTTTTAAGCCTTTCTTTTCTTCATTTTTTTTTCTATCTTAAACGCGTTTTCTTCTTTCATTTTCGGATCTCATACTCTTCAGACCTCTTGCTCTTGTAGACTAGCGGCTAGGGTTTCGTCTTCTTCTTTCATCTTCCCGGCGCCAACGACAACTCTGCCCAGGCCACGACTTGCCTCTCCATCTCCTCTCCTCGCTTCTCAATCTCGGCTCAGTTCCTCTCTCTCTCGCCCTCTCTAGCCTCGGTGGTGCTTGACAGATCCAGTACTAGCGATTTCCCTCGGCCTCGCTCGACGGCGCCCTTGTTCAGACTTCAGATCTTACGTATTCTTCTTTGATTTCCCCCATCTCACTCTAGCAGACTCATCGCGGTGCCGCCCACTCCGCCCAGCCCGGCCACGGCTCGCCTCTCCCTCTCCTCTCCTCGCTCCTCAGTCTCGTCTTGATTCCTCGCTCGCTCGTCCTCTCGATCCTCGATTCAGATCCGGGGCTTACGGTCGCCCTCAACCTACTCGACGATCGCCCTCAGCCTTGCTCGACAGTTGCCCTTGTTTACCTCAGATCCGGCGTTGTTCAATATTCACCCACAAAAATACGTTTAGAAAAAAAAAATACAAAAAACAGATTTTTTTAAGAAAAAATTTGCAAAATAGGCACTTTATTTGGACGTATTTGCAAAATGGTCGTGTTTTTGGACAATTTAGCAAAATGGCCACTATATATTCTTATTCTCGGATTGTAAGGACATTTTTTTCTGTCTCCCAAATCCTCTCGCCCTCTCGATCTGTTCTCTCTCTCGACGCCGGATCTAGCTTCGATGGCGGCGAGTCTCCTCCTTTTCGCCGGACCTCCATCTTCCTCCCCTCCTCCCGTTCACCACCGCCGCCATTCTCCATGTCTCAAATCTCTCTCGATGGCGATCGATTTGGCCTTCTCAGCTGTATTTTAAGAAGGTACGGACTTTCTATGAACATCTTCCCTTTTTGGTCTTAGGTCAGATGAGATTTAATCAATTTTATGCTCATCTCAGGCAATTGATGAAACCGGAGAGGAATGGAGCTAGCACAACGCCAAATCTAATTTGCTCATATAGACTAGAGTACAACGAGAAGGCATTATTCAGACAAGTGTAAGAGAGTTCAGTCATCCTCTTCCTCGCTTGCATTGAACTCTGTATGTCTCTATGTCCTCTCTGGATGAGAATTGATTTAATTGGTTTCTGAATTAAGAGTTTCCAACATTGACTTGTTTAGCATTGAGAAATTAGATGCTTACTTGGATTTGGTTTGATGTACTGTACATATGAAGAGTAGGAAGATGATTATGGTAAAGGGAAAAGTGTACGGCCTTTCCACGAGCTTGTGCTCAACGTACTGTTTGTAAGTTGAAATCATTTGGATTTGGTTTGATGTACTATATACTGTATTTATTATGTTATATGTCATCTCCTTGAACATTATCAGTGTTTTTCACTGATATTTGTAAAATAGTGTAGAAATTAAGCTATTTTATAACTTCCATGTTTAGTTGGAAGGCTTTTCATTTTACTTGCTTGTTTTGTGGGGAGAAAGAGATGAATATTTTAGCTCTAGAAAAGTGGTTTAGGTTGAGTTCTATGTCTCTATGGAATATATCCTACTTAGCTTAAAAATTATTTGGATTTAATAAAGCTGGATTTAGACTGTGTCTTCCTTCTTCCAAGTGTGCTAGCTATGGACCTATGATAGCTGTATTTAATGATTTTGTAACAGGTAAGCTTGTTGTGACATTTAATTGCTGATGGATCTATTAATTTCCAGCGTTGGTTGCCGTATGCATCTGAAATAGTAGACTCTGGTGGCAGGTATGGCGATTTGTATACTGAATAGAATGTTGCCATAAGTGGTATTCATACACATTATGGTCCAGGGGGTTTCTACAGTATATTGTGTACATTGTCACTTCTCTTGGATTTGTACGCCACTCATTTGACGTTGTTGTTGATGGCATTGAGCAAAGCATCATAAAGCTCATTTTCAGCGTTTTTATACGATTTGTAACCTTGTCCTTGTCAATGGTGTTCATCTCTGTTCTGGTGCATACTACGCCACCTCTTTCATCTTCAAGAGCAAATCTGCTATGTACAATGCAGCTTCTGCACTATAATTCTGTTGGTAATTTATATGATTATAAATGTACATATGTTTCTTTCTTTCTTTTGGAGTTTTCATAGTAACCTTTTGATTGGCATGTGCAGTACTACTTGAACTTCCTCCTCAAGAAGCTCAAGAAGGTGGGAATAAACCAATGGACATATGCAGTACTACTGTTGCCTCTTCAGATCATGATCAAGAGGCTGATCAGGAAGTGGAAGAGGAAGAAGAGGGAGAAGAAGATAAAGAGCATCATCTTGCTCTTGATCATGATCGTGATATTTGCATCAATAAAGATCATGTCGTGCACAAACGTAAACGCCTTCAATTTAGTTATATATATGTTTAATTTGAAGTTAATGTTTAAACTCACACTCTTTTGTCCATGTAAAAAAGCAATCTAGCTCTATTAGTTCTGGTGGCAAAATGGATGGGAAGAGGAAATTAGAAGCGGTTGATGTCAGAGCTGCAATCAAGGAGCAGGTAGATGAGTTGTGCAACTCTAAGAGAGAGTTATGCAACCTCTAAGAGATAGTTGTGCAACCTCTAAGAGAGAGAGTTGAGTACTACTTCAGGAATGTGCAACCTCTAAGAGAGAGTTGTGCAACCTCTAAGAGAGAGTTGTGCAACCTCTAAGAGAGAGAGTTGAGTACTACTTCAGGTATGTTGTTTGTGGGAGTTTTTGCTGTTGATGCAATATGATTAAGAATGACCTGAGAAATGTGCACAGAATGTGCAAGATATCTTGTGGGTGAGCTCTTGGAATCTGTAATTGTCTTAACTAGCTGGTATTTTATGTTTTTGCAATAAGATGCTGAATAAAATAACTAACATGTCTTCCATTTGACAGACACGTCCAGATATCAGTATTCCATCCGTGTGAGATCTCACACTTTGTCTCCATGTTTTCTGCTGATTGTGAGGTTAAACACCCCTTTAATTCTGCCTCAATTAAGAATTGTCCTTGTCAAGATTATAGATATCAATCTTTTGTACTGATTTCCCTCCCAAGATCATATTATATATATATATATATATATATATATATATATATATATATATATATATATATATATATATATATATATATTGATTCATGTGTATTTTATTTCTGGTTTCAAAATAAAGCAAGAGGTAGCTTGACTGATGGGTAATTAGATTTTAACCTAAAAAACGGGCAGGAATGCATTCACCCCTGGATTGTGGCAAGTAGATAGATAGATGCATAGGTAGCAAAAAGAATCAGTCGATCAGCAAGTACACCATTGAATTTTGCATGTTTCATATATCTGTGTATACCTCCAAATTAAATTTGGTGAAGTCAAATTCAGGTGATATGGGCATATTTGCATTTGGTTTATATACAGATATGACAGATGGGTGCAGACAAAAGATCTAAAAAGAGGGATAGTAGGTTTGATTCCAAACTGATTTTGCTTGCTATTATTTTTTTCTATAGCCTATATGGCATCTTTTTTTAATCTGCTCTTTCCGAACAACCAAAGGACTCTTAATACATCTCTCTCAAAATCTATGATAAAAAATTGTATAAAATATTTGAGGCTGAGAGACAAAGAGAGCTAAAAAGTTGCTCAATGAGCTACATTCCAAACAAGAATTGAAAGATACTCTTCTCTCTCATTCTCATTGGAATTGGAGACCTCAAAACCATAAACCCAAATTAAAAGAAATAGTGTATATATATATTTGTTTAAATGTCTTTCCATTTGATAATGTACTGCACAAATATAACTTAACAATTCTTTCTTTGCCGAGTTTGTCTTCTCTTTTTTGTTGATGGAAGGTGTAAAGATCGTATCGGAAGAGGGAGCAACAACTTTTGAATCTGAGCCGCTCCCTTTTTTCCCATGCTTATGATGATCACAATCCAAGGACAAAGAGGAACAATGGTTATGAATCTTCCACTTCTCGCGGCTCTTCAGATGGAGGAGATCATTATGATCATCAAGGTGAGCTTTGCCGACTCTTCCAACTCCGAGAGGAGATGCTGACAAGGCTAGAAAAGACTAGATCATCTTTATTGCCGGTTCGCGGCCTTCTGCTCAAGTCCGCGACCTCTGTTGAAGAATACAACTTCAGCTCAACCATGGCTGATCTTGCCAAGATCTACCAAACCGCCTCCTTTGCAGGAGATTCAACGCAAAGGGTGACTGCATATTTTGCAGATGGCTTGACAGCCAGGTTTCTGAAAGACAAATCACCCTTGTATGATATGATCATGAAGGATCCCACTCCATCTAAAGAGTTCTTGGGATTCACCCATCTCTACAAGGTCTCTCCTTGCTACCAGTTCTCCCACTTCACAGCCAACCAAGCCATACTCGAAGCTTTCGAGAGGGAGCTAGAAGGAAGAAGCAGCGAGAGACTGCACGTTCTAGATTTCGAGTTGGCCTACGGATTCCAATGGCCTTCTCTTATACAGTCTTTAAAAAATGCAAATCTGTGTCTTCAACCTGTGAAGATATCCTTGGCTTGTTCAAAGGCACTCTCCATCTTAAGATATATATCCTTAATTACTTGAAGCTCAATCTCTGATTTTGTTTGGTTGTCTTACTCAAAGAGCTAACTGCTGACAGAGTAAGATTGCTCAAAGAGAAGATATCTAGTAACATCTCTTCCATGCCTCTTGTTTTAATGTATAAAGTTTAGTTATACTATTATTTTTGGACTTAGCAATCTTATTTTTGACTTTCTTATCTTATTTATGCATTTATCCTGAACAATGTGACAACTTCTTCTGTGATGGAACCTAATTTGATCGATTTGTTCAATGTGCGTTCATCTCTACAGCTTCTTCTGTGATGTCACATTGTTCATCTCTATAGCTTTCACAATTGAATCCAAATCCAAATCCCACGAACTCTCGTTATTTACTGAGAAATTTCCAAAAAAAATAAGATTTGTTCAGGATAGATGCATCTCTAGCAATAGGAACATTGCGACACTTTGATCTTCACCCTTAACAATGTTCGTTAACAAGCACTGTCAATGCTTTAATCCGACATTGTGCTAGCTTTAATCATAACAGAACTATCGATGCTTCGCTGACTGATCAAAGAAACTGATGCCTTCTCTAAATATCTCTCCTACGGACTTGCGGTAAAGCTATGTTAGATGTCTTTTTTTTTTCTTGCCCAACAAAAGTGATGTGATTTAAAGCCTATTAGTTCAACATGGTAGAGCGATGAGTCATGCACAAAGATGCGGGTTCAAATCACGCATAGGCTATTTATGGTTGTTTTTTTATGTTCTTGTTCAAGAATAAGATTATAAATTGTAAGCATAAAATCATAAAGTGCATAAATAAGATAATGATAAAATGCAAAAAATAAAATGATAGATATGAATAATAAAATGATGGTGCAAGAATAATAATTTTACAATTGCACAACTGTATTTGAAAGTCGCACAACTGTGTTTTAAAATTGCACAACTGTATTTTAAAGTTGCACAACAATTAAGTTATAAATTCCCAAATTTCTTTACAAAGCCATTCATTTTGTAGATGGGGTAAAAAGGGGGATAAAGAACTTCCTAATCAAATATAGACAAAACCAAAATCTAGACCAAAAGAAAAGAAAAGATGATGCACACAATAATTCAAAGGAAGAAATAAACAAATATAGCACAAGCAATTAGTGCTGACACTGATATTAGTGCTGACACTGATGTTAGTTACAAATATAACACTAGCAAATTAGTGATGACACTGATATTAGTGCTGATACTGATATTAGTTACAAATTTTCAGGCTCTTTGAAGAATCCACGGGCAAAATTCAAAATTGCTCAGCATTGCTGATACGTTTGGGATACCCGATCCTTCGCCCGTGGGCTCAAGATCAAGAATCACGCCGTATATTTGCCCGATCTTGCAATGCTCTTCCAATATCTCCTGAATTTGGAACAATTAAACAAGTGATTAAAATTCTGGAATAGCGACAGTTTATACTTAAGGAAATTCCAGCAATTAAAGAACTCAGATTTAGCGACAGAAACAAGCAAGGGAAAGCGAGAGAGTAGCGAGGGTGAATGCGTGGGAACAGGAGCGTCTCAGGGGTCTCGCTCGTTGGGAGCGAAGGCCAGACGCGAGGACACGGAAGCGCTCGCTGGGAGCGAGAGCGCTGTCGAGCGAGGATGCGGATGCGGTAGCGACGCTGGGGACGCGCGAGCACCTGTGCACACGGAGCTGGGCTTCCGCGCTCGCTTCCAGCGAGCCTGATCGCGGCCGGCACCAAGGATTGTTGTTCTTCGTCTTTGCAGCGGTTTAGGGATTAGGGTTCGTGTTTTGTTTAATGTTTGCCAAAGGTTATGGTGTTGATGATTGTGATGGTGATGGCCGAAAGTAACAAGAGTAAGGTAGCTTTTGGGATTGATAATCGAAGAACGCTTAATCCATAAAGGGTTTCTCCAATTCTATTCAATCTGATTAATTCAAGGTGCATAGACATGAATAAATAGGAAAGCTATGAGAGGTCTAACCAATCCTTCCTTGCAAAGGAAAGGGGTTTGGATAGATCTATTATATCTAAAGATAATTAAAATAAATCTAAGATAAATATTTCCTAATAAAGATATAAGTTTAATAACTTGGTGGCCAAGGACTATATCTAGAAGAGATATAATTAATTCCACCTTATTAATCTAAATTGCATAAAATAACAACTTAATTAATTACTAGCTAAAACCGGCCCAAGCACAAGATACTCGGCCCATCTTTTCGACAAGGACCTAGGCCCACTCGGCTAGTGGTGATGTCGAGTGATCCAAGGCAATGTCGAGTATGGTTCATTCATGGTGGGTGCTGACGAGTCTTCATGAGCTCTGTGTGTGGTCGCAAGCTCACTTCCTGTGCCGGCGGTGCAGTCCTGAGCCAAGTGATCCAGGGTGGCCTGAACTCTTGCTCTAAAGTTCCTTGGTAACGGACAAGAAGGGCTTTAGTTGCATCTTGAATTTTCTTGGCCCTTGCACGAGTGATAGGACCATCGAACGGAACCTTCATATTTTCCTCAATGTCACCAGGAGTCATCGATAATTGCACTACATCATTTTTCTCCACTTGACTTCGATTTGTCCTCAAATCGTCGTCAGAGTCATCGTCAGGCACGGACAAGGATAGTTCGACGGCATTGAATGTAGAATAGACGTTGTACTTATCGGCAGGGAGATCCAGCTTGTAAGCATTAGGACCCATCTTCTGAACCACTCTGAATGGTCCATCTCCCCTGGGGTCCAGCTTAGATTTCCGTTGTTGCGGAAACCTTTCCTTCCTGAGATGCAGCCATACCAGATCACCAACGTTGAATTGCACATCTTTGCGATGCTTGTCCTTCGCGGTCTTGTATTGCGCAGTTTTCCTTTCCAGCTGCGCCTTGGTACGCTCATGCAAGCGCTTGATGAAGTCCACTTGCTTAGCTGCATCCAAGCTCTCCTTCTCCTTATATGGCCGAGGCATCATGTCCACATGAGTGAGTGGATTTCGGCCATATACCACTTCGAAGGGGGTAAGCTTTGTTGCAGAGTGCCTAGACGTGTTATATGCAAATTCCACAAATGGTAGGTAGTCTTCCCACCTCCAGAGGTTAGTTCGCAGCATGACTCTAAGGAGAGCCCCAAGAGTTCTATTTGTGACCTCAGTTTGGCCATCAGTTTGTGGGTGACAAGAAGTAGAAAATAACAATTTTGTACCCAACTTAGACCATAAAGTTTTCCAAAAAGAGCTTAAGAATTTAGAGTCACGATCAGAAAGTATAGATAATGGCAATCCATGCAAGCGAACAACATCTTTGAAGAATAAATTGGCAACATGAATAGCATCATCAGTTTTGTGACATGGAATGAAATGAGCCATTTTGGAAAATCTGTCTACAACAACAAAGAAAGAATCATGACCCTTAGAAGTTCTAGGCAATCCTACAATAAAATCCATAGAAACATCTTCCCAGGGAGAATTAGCAATACGCAAAGGTTGATATAGACCATTAGAATTGGATTTCGATTTAGCCTTACCACATGTGACACAACTTTTGACAAATCTCAGCACATAATTAGACATTTTAGGCCAAAAGTAATGTTCCTTAAGTCCTGCTAGGGTCTTGTCGAAACCTCCATGTCCTCTAGATTCATGAATTTCTTGAGTTAACAATCGGCGAATAGAAGAAGATGGGATACAAAGCTTGCCCATCTTAAACAAATAACCATTATCAAGAAAATATGAATCAACTTCACCTTTAGACACACAATGAGCATATATAGTCTTAAAGAAACTATCAGAAGCATAGAGTTCCTTCATCAAAGCAAAACCCAAAACATGTGCATCCATATGGTTTAGGAGGACATACCTGCGTGATAGCGCGTCAGCTACCACATTATCCTTTCCTTTTGTGGTGAACCACATAGGAAAAAGTCTCTATAAACTCCACCCATCGAGCAAGTTGCCTGCTGAGCACTGCTTGTCCTTTGAGGTACTTAAGAGCTTCATGATTCGAATGAATCACAAACTCCTTAGGCCATAGATAATGTTGCCATGTCTGTAAGCAGCGAACTAGTGCGAATAGCTCCTTGTCGTAGGTAGAATAGTTGAGCTCTACAGGGCCCAACTTCTCACTGAAGTAGGCGATGAGACACTTATTTTGAGGCAGAACCCCACCAATGCCAGTGCCAGAAGCGTCACACTCGAGCTCAAATGGTTGAGCAAAGTCGGGTAACTGCAGCACTGGGGCATGGGTGAGGCGATCCTTGAGAGCGTCGAAAGCCTTCTGATGTGAGTTTGTCCAGCGAAATGTCACATCTTTCTTTTTTCAGCTCATGTAGGGGGGCGACAATGAGGCTGAAATCTTTGACAAAGCGTCGATAGAATCCAGCAAGGCCCAAGAATGAGTAGACATGAGTGGGTGTATGCGGCTGAGCCCACTCTTGTATAGCATGAATCTTCTCCTCGTCCACCTTCAATCCAGATGCAGTCACTACAAAACCAAGGAAAATGGTAGACTCGGATGCAAAAGAACACTTCTTTAAATTGGCATATAACTTTTCTTTCCTAAGACAATCAAAGACCAATTTTAAGTGACTTAAGTGATCATGCATATTCTTGCTATAGATTAAGATATCGTCAAAATAGACAACGACAAATTTTCCTAAGTGTTTTCTAAGCACATGGTTCATAAGCCTCATAAAAGTAGAAGGTGCATTTGTTAATCCAAAAGGCCTTACTAACCATTCATATAAGCCATACTTAGTTTTAAAAGCCGTTTTCCATTCATCTCCCTGTTTCATCCTAATTTGATGATATCCACTTCTAAGGTCAATTTTAGAAAAAATACATGCACCATGAAGTTCATCAAGTATATCATCTAAACGAGGAATAGGGTGACGATACTTAACCGTTATTTGGTTGATTGCACGACAATCAACACACATGCGCCAGGAGCCATCCTTCTTTGGAACCAAAATGACAGGCACGACACAGGGGGACAGGCTTTCTCGCACAAAGCCCTTATCCATCAACTCCGTGACTTGGCGTTGGAGCTCATTTGTCTCCTCAGGACTAGCTCTTTAAGCAGCGCGATTAGGCAAGGCTGCCCCAGGCACAAAGTCAATCTGGTGCTCAATACCTCTAATAGGAGGCAGGCCTTGGGGTAGTTCAGCTGGAAGCACATCTAAGTAATCCTGTAGAAGAGCAGCAATAGGTGCAGGAATATGACTCAAATCTACAACATTAAGCAATACGTCTTTCATTACCAGTAGGATATGAGGCCGATGAGCATTCCAGGTGACGTTTGGGATACCCGATCCTTCGCTTGTGGGCTCAAGATCAAGAACCACGCCGTATATTTGCCCGATCTTGCAATGCTCTTCCAATATCTCCTTAATTTGGAACAATTAAACAAGTGATCAAAATTCTAGAATAGCGACAGTTTATACTTAGGGAAATTCCAGCAATTAAAGAACTCAGATTTAGCGACAGAAACAAGCAAGGGAAAGCGAGAGAGTAGCGAGGGTGAATGCGCGGAAACAGGAGCGTCTCAGGGGTCTCGCTCGCTGGGAGCGAAGGCCAGACACGAGGAAACGGAAGCGCTCGCTGGGAGTGAGAGCGCTAGCGAGCAAGGACGCGGGAGCGGTAGCGACGCTGGGGACGCGCGAGCACCTGTGTACACGGAGCTGGGCTTCCGTAACGGCTATGAAGAGGGATGTGGATGAAAGTGATTGAAAACTTTATGAACTTTTTGGATTAGCTCTGATACCAAATGATGAAACCCGAAGGATCGATCCAACAACTTACAAAGCTTCAACCGAGCACGAGAACAAAATTTGACACACGCGACTCTTTTATTTGGATTTTTCTAGATTTATGGGAAAATAAAAACAAGATATGGATGGCTAAATTTATGAGCATCTCACCCATAGACTCACCAAATTCGCTCTCTCACTCGTCGGCATCTCACTCTCGAGCAATCAAGCCTTTGTTTGAACAACTCTAACAAGCATCTCACCGGAAAGAGTTAGACAAACGGGATCATTCCTCGGCCTCTCACTCCGGAATGGGGTGTCAAAATGGCATCTCACCAAATCAACCAAACAAACACACTTTTTTCCAAAAATTCTCAACTCTAATCTTATTTCTCATGGAAAAGGTTTAGCCATTTTATAGGCATAAAACAACAACAATTTAGTAACGAATTAAAGGCGGAAAAGATGAAAAGTTTCTCGGAAATTGATGGAGAATTTGGCCAGCTTCATGGTGGAAAATGAAGGGTTGGTTGTCCTCATAAAGTGTAGAAAATCATCAAGTTCCCTTGAATGAAGACCCTTCGATACATCTCATCTATTCCGACATCATTCAATGCCCCGGGAAAACTGTCCAGATTTTGGACTGTTGAACTATTGCTGATATCGGACATGTTCTTGGATGATTTCGGCACTTTGGTCTTCATAAAAGATGTAGCCCTTCGAATTAGCTTTCCAACAAGTACTCATGGACCTCCATCGGACTAATATAGCCCATTTTATGACTGAAACATTGAGCATGCGTCGGAAGAGCTCGGATCACATCATCCTCCCTACCTTTGAAAAAGATTCGTCCTCGAATCTTGCGTTGCCTTCCAAAAAGAAATATTACGCCCCTGTACGTTGGATCTACGTAAAATATCTTGATGGTTGATCCCGCGAAGACTCTCAAATCTGCGTTGCTTTTCCAAAAAGATACGATACGCCCCTGTACGTTGGATCTGCGTAGCGCACTTCAATGGTTGCAACCGCGACGGCTATGAAGAGGGATGTGGATGAAAGTGATTGAAAACTTTGTGAACTTGTTGGATTAGCTCTAATACCAAATGATGAAACCCGAAGGATCGATCCAACAAGTTACAAAGCTTCAACCGAGCACGAGAACAAAATTTGACACACACGACTCTTTTATTTGGATTTTTCTAGATTTATGGGAAAATAAAAACAAGATATGGATGGCTAAATCTATGAGCATCTCACCCATAGACTCACCAAACTCGCTCTCTCACTCGTCGGCATCTCACTCTCGAGCAATCAAGCCTTTGTTTGAACAACTCTAACAAGCATCTCACCGGAAAGAGTTAGACAAACGGGATCATTCCTCGGCCTCTCACTCCGGAATGGGGTGTCAAAATGGCATCTCACCAAATCAACCAAACACACACACTTTTTTCCAAAAATTCTCAACTCTAATCTTATTTCTCATGGAAAAGGTTTAGCCATTTTATAGGCATAAAACAACAACAATTTAGTAACGAATTAAAGGCGGAAAAGATGAAAAGTTTCTCGGAAATTGATGGAGAAATTTGGCCAGCCTCATGGTGGAAAATGAAGGGTTGGTTGTCCTCATAAAGTGTAGAAAATCATCAAGTTCCCTTGAATGAAGACCCTTCGATACATCTCATCTATTCCGACATCATTCAATGCCCCGGGAAAACTGTCCAGATTTTGGACTGTTGAACTATTGCTGATATCGGACATGTTCTTGGATGATTTCGGCACTTTGGTCTTCATAAAAGATGTAGCCCTTCGAATTAGCTTTCCAACAAGTACTCATGGACCTCCATCGGGCTTTAGTTGCATCTTGAATTTTCTTGGCCCTTGCACGAGTGATAGGACCATCGAACGGAACCTTCATATTGTCCTCAATGTCACCAGGAGTCATCGATAATTGCACTACATCATGTGCCCCATCTCCTTTAAGTGGGCCCCATATCCTTGAAGTGTGCAAATACTCTGCTTGAAGAATCGCTCAACAGAAGTAAAGATCGAAACCTCGACTCACAAGAATTGATCGACAGTGATCCTGCAAGCAAAGAAGCAAAGTCGACAAAAGGAAACATCGGCTCGTAATAATACAGTCACTAGGCCTATTGGGGCATTTCATCAAGCAGGTTATGTGCAAAAGATAAAACAACATATCAATCACAAATATAAAACAACAACGACAAGATTTCAGATTTCGCTCAGCAATTGCAACGACAAGATATTAGTGCTGACACTAATATTATTATTGCACAACAATCGAGACTTGTGAAATTGTTATCAACATGATTTTATTTTCTCTCAATATGTTTTCATACTTTCTCAATAGATTATTGCACAACATGTTCTTATTTTTGCTCAACAATTCCTTATTTTTGCACAACAATCGAGACTTGTAAAATTGTGTCTCCACATAATCTTATTTTTTGTAAATATAATTTTATGCTTTTTTAATAGATTATTGCACAACACGGACTTATTTTTGCTCATCATTAGAGTAAAATTGCACAACATGGGGGATTGGTGAAATTTTGCTCAACATCGTGTTATTTTTGCTCAACAATAGGTTATTTTTGCACAACAATTGAGACTTATGAAATTGTTATCAACATGATTTTATTTTCTCTCAATATAATTTCATACTTTCTCAATAAATTATTGCACAACATCATCTTATTTTTGCTCAACAATAGATTATTTTTGCACAACAATCAAGACTTGTGAATTTGTTCTCACCATGATTTTATTTTCTCTCAATATAATTTCATAATTTCTCAATAAATTATTGCAGAACATGCTCTTATTTTTGCTCATCAATACTTTATTTGTGCACAACATTCGAGACTTTTGAAATTGTGTCTCAACATTATCTTACTTTTTGTAAATATAATTTTTTACTTTTTTAATAGATTATTGCACAACATGGTCTTATTTTTGCTCATCAATAGACAATAATTGCACAACATGGGGGATTGGTGAAACTTTGCTCAACATCATCTTATTTTTGCTCAACTATAGGTTATTTTTGCACAAAAATCGAGACTTGTGAATTTGTTCTCAACATGATGTTATTTTCTCTCAATATAATTTCATACTTTCTCAATAAATTATTGCACAACATGCTCTTATTTTTGCTCATCAATACTTTATTTTTGCACAACATTCGAGACTTGTGAAATTATGTCTCAACCTGATCTTACTTTTTGTAAATATAATTTTATACTTTTTTAATAGATTATTGCACAACATGGTCTTATTTTTGCTCATAAATAGACAATAATTGCACAACATGGGGGATTGGTGAAATTTTGCTTAACATCATCTTATTTTTGCTCAACAATAGATTATTTTTGCACAACAATCAAGACTTGTGAAATTATGCTCAACATGATTTTATTTTCTCTCAATATAATTTCATACTTTCTCAATAAATTATTGCACAACATCATCTTATTTTTGCTCAACAATAGGTTATTTTTGCACAACAATCGAGACTTGAGAATTTGTTCTCAATATTCTTTTATTTTCTCTCAATATAATTTCATACTTTCTCAATAAATTATTGCACAACATGCTCTTATTTTTGTTCATTAATACTTTATTTTTGCACAACAATTGAAACTTGTGAAATTGTGTCTCAACGTGATCTTACTTTTTGTAAATATAATTTTTATATTTTTTTAATAGATTATTGCACAATATGATCTTATTTTTGCTCATCATTAGACAATAATTGCACAACATGGGGGATTGGTGAAATTTTGCTCAACATCATCTTATTTTTGCTCAACTATATGTTATTTTTCCACAACAATCGAAACTTTTGAATTTGTTTTCAACATGATCTTATTTTCTCTCAATATAATTTCATACTTTCTCAATAAATTATTGAACAACATGATCTTATTTTTGCTCATCAATACTTTATTTTTGCACAACTAGTGGTGAAAATTAGTGTTGACACTGATGTTAGTTACAATTAGTGTTGACACTGATATTAGTTACAATCGAGTCATCTTCCTAAGTAATAACTTTGTAGTTCGGTATATATTTTTTCTGTCTCATCACTTTTTTTTCTTCATGTCAGCACATTTTTTAGAGTTGCACAACCGTATTTTAGAGTTGCACAACTTTAGTTTAGAGTTGCACAACTTTAGTTACAATTAGTGGTGAAAATTTGCACGACTCTGGTGTAAGAGTTTCACGACTGTGTTTTAAGAGTTGCACGACTGTGTTTTAAGAGTTGCACGACTCTGTTGTAAGAGTTGCACGACTCTGTTGTAAGAGTTGCACGATGTCAGCACATATAAATTTCACATAAAAACGTTGTTAGCACTAAAAAATTGCACTAATATATCTTTGTGTTTCAATTCAAGTGGCTCAGTGCTTCAACAAAAGTTTACACAACCAACAACACGCCTATACGGGATTTGAACCCTTATCTTTGTGTTTGTATACAACGCTCTACCGATTTGAGCTAATAGGCTTCACAAAATAATAAAACAAGATGACAACTTGATTGAAGTCCAAGGCATCCAGCAAGTCATTCAGCTTACGATTCTTCTTTGATGAGTCGTCCTCTCTCTATATATACTATAATTTTTTGTGTGTGTGTATGGAGTTGTGTTGATACTTTCGATGAGGGGGAAAACACAGGCGAAGTTTCGTCGTCTTCAACAAAGAAGGTAAAAGATTGTTGAAGAAACACTCAAAAGTTCAATCTGGAGTCTGGACACCTTGATTACTGCATACCAGTTTTGATTAAAAGTACACCTTGATTTGAACACAAAAACTGTTCTAGCTTCCCACTGAATTCAACTACTTTCCTCCTACATCCCAATTTACATTGCAATCTTCACGAAATCAATTTTGATCCTACAGAATGTACATGGTCGAAAGCTATGCAAACATATCATCAACCAAACGATGTGACTTCACATTGCCCGGTTATTCGACATCCATGTTAAAGGTCCAAAACAGCAAGGAAAGACCACATATCAATGTATCATACAAGGATAAAAAACAGCATCAGCCCACCAAGAACAGCTCCAAAAACCCTCCTTTTTAGCTTCATGAGGATCCATAATCAATCATGACTGGGAACTGGCACTCCCCATCGGATGGATTATCTGATGACAGCGCGGCCTGCCCTGAGAAGTCGCAGTCCCAGCTCTGCTGGCCGTTCATTTGGTAGTACATGTTGAATGCGTAGGACGCGTTGCCTTCAATCGACAAGTTATTGCAAGAGCATCCGTAGCCCAAGGATGTGCAATCCGACAAGCTGCAAGCGTAATCTATACTAGCGGCTAACACTGCCAAGTCCTGCACTCCTGGACTCAGCACACACCATCTCTTGGTCACGTACCTTACATCTTCAACCGGGACTAGACCTGTGTTTGCTTGCAATCCAGACAGATCAAGCTCGTATTTCGGCTTCCCATCAAACTCAAACAAACCCCAGTGCCTCTCAAAGTTCCCAGAAGCAATGCTTTTTGCATTCTCATCAATCAAGCAGTATATGAAATGTGTATCCACAACCCCCACAAATTATGTTTGACAGAATTTAGGGGTAAGATTATGTCAAGGATCCATATGATTTGAGGTAAGAAAGAAATTACTTCCCTACACCTTAACCAGCAGTCTCAGTGCCATATATTTCCACAAGTTCAACTAAATCATTAGGTTTAGATCTTTTTACATTCCCCATAAACTATGCAAGTAATTTGATGATGTTAAATGTCACACACTAGCACATCCTTAAGTTATTCTATGTCATAATTTCCACAGTAAAGTATTAACCTAAAGCAGCAAATGGAACACCGATGAATTCTTCGTAAGATGCAATATGAAACTGAAAACTAAATTTTCAGATTTATTCAAAAGGGAACAACATGAACAAGCAACAGATAAATTGAGGAAATTTTCCATATTACCTTTTCTCATCCCCCAAACCAATGCACATTGCAGCAACTAGCTTTTCACTTGTATTGCTGTAGCATAGCATTGTAGATGCACAAAACCTAGGCAAGACTTCCATGGATACACAATCTCACCATTTTGACATTTTCGAATTCAACAAGGCAGATTAAACAAAAAAAAATGCAGCATACTCAAAGAATAAAAATAGGGAATGGTTACAGGATTACCTTCTCATGTTCATCATAAGACCTACTAATGGTTGGGAAGAACGTGCAAGAACCGCACCAGCTCGAAACCTTTCGCTCCTAACAACAACAATAATAAAAAAAAAATCCTCAAACTCTTCAATAAACCCCAACGAATACAACCATCCACATTGATCGAATCAACAAGCTTAGGCTACAAGCTTAAACTCTGATTATTTTCATCGTATTCAGGATTAAAAAAGGAAGGTTTATCACATAGATAACGAATGCATTCCTCAATAATCAGATCAATGAGAACATATTCAGCAGATTAACAAAATTTGCACAATAATTAGGTCGTTTTTAAGCTCAATGGAGGCAACACCATTAATACAAAATTGAAGAAGACGAATCTTGAGAGTTCTAAGACGGGAACCTGCGAGCTTGTACATGAGGGAAGCAATCTAAGGCCGGTATATTCATAAGCAAAGATGGAACAAGTAATAAAACATAATCGACAATTACCTATAATACAATCGACAAAAATGAGCATAAACCGTCACAGATTCGAATGTATCCGATACATCAAAAATCAAAGAAAATTTGCGCCTTCGGCGCAAATTTTATGTGATTCCATTGCAGTAATCATTGCAGACTTCAAAATCGTCTCCAACACTTCAAAAATCAAAGAAAATTTGCGCCTTTGGCGCAAATTTCCTGAAAAATATGCACTGATTATTAGATTCAATTGTCTAAAATCGAAGAATCGCTTGATAAGGGAGCGAAGAAGCTGAATAATCTACGCAAATCAACTAAAGAACAAACCCTAGCTCCAATTGGGAGAAGAAAAGCAGTAATTGAAGATATATGCAATGAAAGAAGAAGGAACCTTGTTCTTGATGGAAGGAAGCACATCAACATTCAGCACAGTGGAGGAGAGAGAGTACCAGCGGAAGCTTGCCGGACATGAAGCCGCCGCCGGAGATCTGATGCCGAGGCTGTTGTCTTGTTGGCGCTCGATTAGGGCTTCGGATTGCCTAGTGTTGTCTTGTTGGCGTTTGTTGTCTCGAGAAGAGAGAGGTGGTAGTGTCGGAGCTGTCATCGGAGTTCCACAATCGGGATTGAGTCGCTATGATTAGCGACGAACAGCTGAGCAGCAAAGAGAGCGTGCAGAGGGAGAGCCAGAGGAGAGAGCCGGAGGAGAGAGAAAGGGCGTGGGAAAAGGTTTTTATTTAGGACATTTTACAAAAATGTCCCAAAACGTGGATATTTCGCAAAATAAACCAATTTTCGTGGCTATTTTGCAAAATCCCCCCTTTTTTAATTAGTGTCATGTCTTGTTATAAGGGTATCCGATACGAAACCGTGTCGTGTATTCGTGTTTGGATCGGCCTTTTCAGTCTTATCGGTTTCGTGTATCCGACATACTGTGCCGTGTCGTGTCGGATACACGATTATGCACAACCCTATTACCACTTGAGCTAGATAGCACTTTTGTTTCATAAATAATTTAAAAGTATTATATTAATTTAAAAATACTAAATATATTAAAAAAAATTGTTTTTTTCTTCAGCCTGGCACGACCGGATATGCGGGGCCCGGAGGAGATCGAAGGCATCCTTACCTCTCCCAATTCAAAGCACCATGAGTATGTCGTCTGCCTGCCAGTCCATACCATTTGAAGCAGAACATGAGAAATAAGCAGAAAATAAAGAAAGGGCAAAATTGTAATCAACATTAATGAACAATAAAATTGAAGTTGGGCTTTTATATAGTAATGATATTGGTTAATTGATTTGAACATTTAATTTCTAAATAGATATATTTTATGTTTAATTCATATGCTCGATGTTATGAAATCTGGTCCAATATAACTAATGTAATCATTTAATATTTTTTAAAATAATTTTTATTATACAATCTAATACTCATAAGAGATAAACTTTTTCATTTATAAGAGATAAAATCAATTAAATGGGTTATATACTTTTATATTTTCAAATAATAAAAAAAAATCCTTTATTTTATTAAGTATTCTCTATTGGATAAAAATTGAAAAAATAATAAGTATATAAATATTAGTACATATTCTTATGAGATATAATAAAATATAATTAATTAAAAAAATGCGCGGTAACAAATAATACTTTTATATATTATTGCACTAGCTATACAGATTACAAAATACACATGTATACTTTCGGATAGGGTGTTCTCATCCGAATTATTACCTAATTAAAAAAAATACCCATGTATACGTTGGGCTTTTAAGCCCTTTGGGTCTAGTCCAAGTACAACGCACTTGACCGTTTAAAAGCAAACATGAGTATTTTTTTGTATGCATATATATTTTCTCTTTGGAACCATAATCCCATTTAATAGTGTACGTAGAGGTGTTATTCGAGCCGAGCTTAGCATGTTCAAGCTTGTTCGTTTGTTAAACGAGTTCGAGCCGAGCCGAGCCTAAATTTTAAATGAGTTTTTTATTTTGTTCAAGCTTGGCTTGTTTACAAATGAACGAGCTCGAACCGAGCTTTTTTCGAGCTTGTAAATAGTTCTACTTGGTTATAAAATGTTAACCTATAGAAAATTTTAGAAATTCCATAGAATTTGAGTTATTCGAGCTTTATTCGAACGAGCCGAGCTTTCAACCGAGCTTAAAACTTTGTTCAAGCAGGTGTTGTTTAAATAAGTGAACGAACTCGGGTCGAGCTTTTTCGAACCGATCACGAGCCGAGCTCGAGCTGTTCAGTTCATATAACATCCCTAATAGTTCGTTGGAGAAGAATTGCTGTATTTAGAGTAGGATTTAATGTCTCCGTTATTGTCTTCGAGTGAGAGAGACTTTTATGTTGGACACTTGTGTAGGTTGGTGCATGATTAGTAGATGTAATGCTTTTGTTTCTACTAGTTTTTGTTGTTTGCGGTACTTGGTTTGCTTTTGATTTGGTTCCAAATATGCGCAAGGTTGTGTTGGTGTTACTTTATAATCAGGTCCAACATGCCATCGTCTCAGACCCATTTCTAATTGGAGATCAAATGTGTATATATATATATATATGTGTATATATATATATATATATATATATATATATATATATATATATATTAATTAGTAGATGTAATGCTTTTGTTTCTACTAGTTTTTGTTGTTTGCGCTATGATGTCTCTAAAGTAGCCATGTTTTTATGCACATTTTAGTTCCATATTATATACACTTTGCATATTTCGGGTTGGGAATATGTCGACTTTATTTAGTATATGCTTACTTGCAAGAAATGGAGATCTACATAAGTTTCTGTTTAATATTGCAGAATATGGAGCCATTCCGGGAGAAAACCAAGAAGCAAAGACGAAGGCCACACTTTACTCGATATCGACTTTATTTCCTCGATATCGACAAAGGAGTCTGGGCACATCACTGATCGAGGAGCACCATGTCGAGGAGCTAAGGAACTGAGCAACCCGATCGACTCCAGGATTTTCCTCGATATCGAGTCACTTACTCGATGTCGACAAAAGCTGAAGACCATGCCTGGAGTCGACGAAGAAACCTGATCGAGGAGCCGCGGAGAGCAACTCGAGTTGACCAAGTCAAGCCGGACACCGTTCCTCAATATTGACAAGCCCAGAAGCATATGTCCGAGCAGTGTCGAGGACCAGTCACTCGACCAAGCCAAGCCAGCAAGTCGATGAACCAAGTCTACTCGATATCGACGAAACTTGTCGATATCGAGGACCCTAGAAGCCAGCATCCGAGCCTTGTCGAGAACCAGCTACCCGATATACCGAGCCAAGCCAAGTCGACGACAGACTTTACTCGATATCGAGTAAACTACTCGATATCGAGGAAATCTTTCCGGAAGCCGCGTACGCGGTTTGAGCTGTCCTACTCGGATTGGGATTCCTTGGGGCCAAAGATTGCCGAGTCTATCCGTGTCTATCAACAACTATCCATGGAGGAGAGGATTTATCCACTTGATGATATTTTAGCCTTTTAGATATAATTTCCTTTTTAGATTTAATTATGTTACTCCATTTATTTATCTTTAAAGCTTTTAGATATAGATTTAGATATAGATAGAGATTTCTATCCTTGAATAGCAAGGATTATAACACTATAAATAAAGCCTTTCGAGGTTGAGTTTCATTCATTCAATTTCAGTAGGAGAAGTAGTAGTAGAGAGAGTGAGTGGCCAAGAGGAGTTGGTGAAGCGAGAGCGGAATTGGCTTCCTTTGGTTGTAAGCTCTGTTTTGATGCAAGTAGTTATTTCCTTTCAATCAATGTCTGAGATTGCGATGAAGCGCGAGTAGTCCACCCACTTCTAGGGTTGGGGCGAGCCCGACGATAGTCATGCGTGTTTGAGGTAAAGATCCGACTTTTATCATGTTTTGAGCGTCTACTACTTGTTATGCGTTTCTTACCCATCTAATGGAGGTCCATGCTAACAACTTGGATTGTAAACATAAAATCGGTAGAGACAATTAGGGTTTCTTGAAAGAGTTGTCTAATTGTTGGAAAAGGCGAAAGCTTAGTCCTTTGACGCGAATTATATGATTATCTGTTTTATTCTTGCCTTATGTATGCTTGGTTATCGTTGTTGCAAACCCCAATCTTAGAAGTCTTTCATACATAGTTTTCGAATCCCAAGGCATTTGTTTTTACTTTATTTCATTTTTTACTTTCTGTCCTCCTAGATATCGACTATCACTTGTCGATATCGAGTTACTGATCCTCGATCCAAAATCGCCGTAGCTTCTCCTGTGCAGGTGTTCGACAAGACCATCATCGACATCGACAACTCTACTCGATATCGAGTAAGGGCTAGTCGATATCAACCAAAATCGCATGTGACTGCTGCTGCGCTGCTCGACCTGTCCGATCTTCTGTCGACTAACCCTAGTCGAGATCGATAACCTGTGGTCGACTTCTGCCGTGAGATTCCACCGCTGTTTAGGATCCGCTGACACACTTCCTCGTGGATCGATCCTGACTTCCCACTGCTACATCGGGAGGAAGTCTTGCAATTATTTGCGTGGACGAAATCTGGTTTGCCTTACTTAAGTCATATTTTATAATATTTTGAACTCGATTTCCTCTTACAACAAAATTGGCGCCGTTTCCGGGGAAGCTATCATTCGCGCCTTAGGTAGTTAAATCTCACGTCTACTTTGAGTTACTTTACAGGTGTATGCGCCGTTTTGGTCAACCACCTGAGTTTGATGGCTTAGACAATCCGGAACGCCTCTTACACATCCAAGCCAAGCTAAAAAGAGCCATGGGGGCCGCAGAAACACAGGAACAACTGATACAGAGGCTTACAAGGGAACTGGCTGCTAAAGATGCTGCTATCGCCGCTGAGAAAGCAGGAAGGGAACAAGCAGAAGGTGAGCTTGCCCAATACCCAACCACTGCAGAGGATTATATGCACCCGACTCTCGTCGTGCCTGAATCGGCGATTCTAATCCCTGAAAACTCTTTTGAAATTCGCACTCAATTCCTTATAGAGCTTAAAAATAATGCTTTTTATGGCAAATTTAATGAGTGTCCTCTTGAACATATTTCCAATTTTTCTGACATGTGTCGTACTCTTGCTGAAGGTACAACTTTGGAATATGTCAAGATGAAGGCTTTTCGCTGGTCTCTCGTTGGACCTGCACTGAAGTGGCTTGAAGGGCTGAAACCAAGATCCCTCACAACATATATGGGCCTAAGTAGAGCAAGAGTTTCTGAACAAATTCTTCCCTCCTGCCAAGACAACACTCCTTCGCCAGAAGATTACAGCTTTCAAACAGAAGTCTGGGGAGCCGCTGGAAAAAGCATGGGAACGATACAAAGAAATGTTGCGATCTTGCCCTACTCATGGACAACCACCCTACGTCATTCAAGAGATCTTCTTCAATTCTCTTGACCAAGTCACTAAGGACAGGATCAACCAGTACACTCGATATGAGTACCTGACGATGCCACCAATTGACGCATGGGGTGTTCTTGACAAGCTCACCAATTATGACAACAAATATGGGTCTACCACAAACTATGAGGAGAACTCCTATACCAGGCCAGCACCATCTATGCCCCTCTATGAAGCTTCCAAAGAGATTGACCCAGATGTGAGGGAGCAGTTCTACAGAGACCAGAATCGCAAACTCCTCAAGCAAGTCAAGTATCTCTCGGTCAACCAGCCTTGCATCGAATGCGGATCACAGCGGCACACCACTACTGAGTGTCCACACACAGAGCAAGTCAGGATGGCAGAGACACACGAGGAAGTAGCTTACGCAGGGGGTCCCAATCGCTATATGGGGGATCAAAGGTTCTATCAACCAAAGTGGAACCAAGGTCCTCCTAGGAACCCCCCACCATACAGAGCTCCAGGACATCTAGAAAGGGATCAAAGGAAGGACGATCTACAACTTGTCCTCGACGAGATGAGGAAAAATCAAGCACAAAATCAACAGTCTACAAGCGCCATCAATAACCAGCTTCAGAGCATCACCACAAGATTTGGAGAGCTAGATGTCTGGAAGAGGAACATAGAAATACAGATGGGATAATTCGCTGCACAGATCCCACGACCATCCGGACAACTCCCTAGGCAAACAGAACCAAATCCTAAGGGGAAGACCGGACACGTCGTAGCTATCAAACTCAGAAGTGGGCACCAATTGCACAAGCCAGAGGTTGGAAAGCACAAAGACAAAGTAGAGCAGTAACTCGACAACGAGCAGCAGCACCTCAATATCGAGGAGCCCGTGGTCGATATCGACAAAACTCTTCTCTACACAGACGAGAAGCCAAGCTCGGACTCCACTGCACAACCCAACAACTCGAGATCGACAAGCCTACTCGATATCAAGGAAGCTCAAGTCGATATCGAAAAAATCTGGCCGATGTCGATGACTCTACAACACCTCCGATGTCTGATCTGGCTCCGAAGCAGAAAAAGACATTGCCTTTCCCTTCCAAGACGCTGAAAGATCCCACTGCAGGTAGGTTTAACCGTTTTGTTAATATGCTGCAAGAACTGAATGTCTCTATTCCTTTTACAGAAGCCCTGCAAGAGATGCTTGGATATGTCAAATTCTTGAAGGAAATCCTTAGCAAGAAGCGATCCATCTCAGAGATCGCCGGCGAATGCAAAGTGCTCCACTTCCGTGAAAAGAGACCTGACCCTGGAAAGTTTTCTGTTACTGTGGGATTTAAACAATATAAATATGAGTCCTTGTGTGATTTAGGAGCAAGTGTGAGCATCATGCCCTTATCAATCTGGCGGAAGGTAAAAATAGGATGCATAGAGTTTGTTGATGCCAAGCTATACATGCCAAATAATACAGTGGTCATCCCTACAGGTATAATTGAGAATGTCCTTGTCCAGGTTGGTAAATTCTTTGTTCCAGCAGATTTCCTTATTATAGACTGTGCTCAAGATCCTACTAGCCCTATTATTCTTGGTAGACCATTCTTAGCTACTGCAGATGCCAAGATTAGTGTCAAACAGTGATCGCTCACCTTCACCATAGGCGACGAGGTCTTAGATTTCTCTTTTGGCCCTGCAAAAGAGGAAATTTCATGGCTGGAGGTGAAGAGCATCAGTAACCACGGGATCAAGCAAGCAACGGAGGAAGGCACCAAGTCTGTCCTCGATATTGACAAAGGCTCCTCGATATCGACAAAGGTGTTACTTGATATCGACAAAATTTCATCGACCTCGACTTCCTCTGCTGAGCACCAGACTTGCCAAGAGCTTAAGTATGGGGTCCCTGTACTCGATATCGACCAGACCTGCCCGATATCGACTAACCCCAAGCCCGAAGATTTCTGTTTTTGGTCCGAAAAGGTAAGTTCAGGTATGAATCCTACTCCTCCTCAGTCCATTAAGAAATTTATCAATAATTTGAGGGGAGGTAAGGCCCCGTGGCGAGAGAATCTGTGGAAGCTAAGAGCTGGGAAGAAGAAGAATAAAGTAGAAGAAGATTATGCAAGCAACCATTTGTTAGCTGAGCTTGCATACTACAATCAGGACCTAGATGATCTAGGAGAAGGGCCAAGCACAAGCGGGCCCCACATTAATGGCCCTTGAGCATAAAAGAAGAAGTCGGCCTAGCGACTCTAAAATCTAGAGCATGTATATAAGACTTTATGAATTTTGGGACTTTGAAACTTTTTTATTTTGGTTTTGGTTTTTGTTTTTGGTTTTTGTTTTTTTTAGAATACTTCATGTGGAAAGTCTTGTTTTTGTGTGCAATCTAACACTTTTAGGTCGGCAAACATAGAAGCATCGTGAAAGGTGGAATAAATGAGTCCCTGAAAAACAGTCGGAATCAACGAAGGCCAAGTCGACAACGACCAAGAGGAGCAACCTAGAAGTTCCTCGATATCGAGTAGGCCAACTCGATATCGACTAAGCCAAACGAGTCTCCTCGACTTCAGATTCCACTGGACGCAGACAAGCTTACTCGATATCGAGTACTGTACTCGATATCGACAAAAACATTTACTCGACATGCCTGTTTTGCCCTCCTCGATATGTTATTCGATGAGTTCCTTCCTTTACTCTTGTTTTTATTTGATTTTATACAGTGGGGACACTGTATATTTTAAGTATGGGGTGGGGGAAGGACTCATTATCATTATTATATGTTTTAGTCTTGCTTTTTGGTTTTACATGGTGAAATTTTATTTTTATGTTATGCATTCATGTTTAAGTTTTATGCATTTAAGTCTTTTGTTATACTTTAGTCTTGTCTTTTTTAGTTAAAAAAAAATAATAAAAAAAAATGTCGAAAAAAGAAAAAAAAATGCATGTTTAAATTTTTGCATTGTCTTAGTTTTTATACCCTAACTTATATGTCCTATGCTGATAAATAATGGCTGACTTGATCATGTAAATCCTATGGCGTGTTTGGAAGGTTTAGCCTAAATCCTCGAAATTGTTTTTATGTGGGTTGTGAACTTGTGATGAAATTGAGCACATATGATCCTAAGCTAAAGGTTGGAATCCAACAAAATTGTCCTAGTGAGAATTTTGGCCTTATAGGGAGAACATTAAAAATCCCTTTGCTTTCTTGAGTGTATTTACTCTTCCTATGCATCTCTAAATGTTATGATAGTTATTCAAGGCCAATGCATTTATATGTTTATGAGAATGAGAATTAAATGACGGAGGAACATTTTTAAGCCAATTTTATCCTCTCTTTACCTACCCTGCATTATCCCTACTTGAAGCCAGAACATTAGCCTGAGACTTTTATTACAAACTCCATAAAAATATCCTTAGCCAAATTGAGCCTGAGACTTTTATTACAAACTCCATAAAAATATCCCCATTTGGGAATTAAGACTTAGGGTTGGTTGGAATAATGGTTTGTGGAACGAAGGAACTTGTGTTTCATTTCAAGTAAGAAGGATTTTTTTGAATTTATTGAGATATGGGTTGGTTATATATTTTTATCTTGCTATGCATATTATGTAAAAGGATCTTTGGCTCACCCTATAAATGCACTAGTTATTTTCGTTTCACAAAAAAAAAATTCGAAAAAGATAAAAAAAGAAAAGCAAAAGAAAAAAAAAAGTTTGCAAGTATGAATAAAGTGTATGAGCCAAATTTACCTTATTTCTTTCATTTTCGCAAGATGCATACTTTGGAGAGGTTAAGGAAGTTTGAAAGGTTACACACCTCATTGAGATAAGTTGGAGAGTTTGGTTGATGCATATGATTGAGAGTTATGGTTTAGTTGAGTTGTGTTGGAAATTTAGGAGTCTTGATTCCCGAATTTTATTAAGCACCACATGGCCAAATAATTCTGTACCTTTTATTTTTTACCAAGCCCCATTATAACCCCGCCGAATGGAATCTTCTTTGAAGACTTCTATTGAGCGAAGTCCTCTTGATAATTCTTGTTCCATTTACATAATTGGTTGCGAAGTGGATTTATATTTAAATTGCAATATTTATGAGATTGTATATGGAATTGAGTTGAGAGTTGATCTACATAGCCTAAACACATTGAGAGTTGAGTGTAAACACATTATCCCTGTGAGGTTGGATTTATATTGCCTATGCCTATGGATCGCTCATATATGTGTGATGACGTTAAATTCACTTGTCTTACATTCCTACTACTTGAGATGTTGCTTTTGACAAAGACGAAGACTTGAAGGATGTGTTGTAGGTCTTGGTTATTGTTTGGTTATTGCTTGAGGACAAGCAAGTCTAAGTATGGGGTGATTTGATGTCTCTAAAGTAGCCATGTTTTTATGCACATTTTAGTTCCATATTCTATACACTTTGCATATTTCGGGTTGGGAATATGTCGAATTTATGTAGTATATATGAAGGTTCGATAATATAAAACTAAGTAATATAGAAATACTCTAGAAGGAGGTTGAATAGAGTATGCCGGTTTTTCGCAGATAGTCTCAAGACTTTTGAAGCTCGTGCAAAACCCTTTGAGATTAGACTTAGTCTTTTCTCTGAAAACCTGAATCACAAAGTTAAACAGTTCGAACCAAGTGCGGAAATAAGGTAAAGCAATAAGTAAAGGACTCAATGAGTTGTTTACGAGGTTCGGCACGAACTTGGCCTACGTCCCCGCCTAGGGTTCTTCCACAACCCTAGGATTCAACCGACTTTTATTTATTCACAAGACTTAGTATCCTAGTAGCTCCCCGAGAAGCCTCTTTCCTATACAATTGCAATCTAGTCAACTCACGTTCCCTTGGAGTCCTAGACCAATCTAGAAGAGCCCCACCTCTCTATGCTATCTAGTACAATCCTCTTACACTTAGTGAATCAATCGCCTAGTGTTCACTTCCCGAGTTACAAACTCTCGAATATAACACTATAACTGAATATATCCTATAAGCTCACTGTGTAACTCTTAAATGCTTTGAAATGAAATAACAGACTCTTAGGACAAGCAGAGAGCACACGAAGACAGATTTCTCTTGAAGGCTTCATTTTTGAAATTAATTCCAGAAGCTTTGAAGAGTTGGGTCAAAAGGGTGGCAAAAGGGAGGTGAGAGCCTTTTCTGACTTTTCTAGCATGAGCCATGGATCCAAGGTCAAGGCCATTTAGGATTCGGTAAAGTAGGACCATGACATTATCAATAAGGAGCGAGCCAGAGTTAAGACGGGGTAAGAGGCATCGAATAATGATGTTGAAAATAATTTTTGCCTCTAGGGTAAGGGATGAGTGAGTGAGCTGCTTTGGGGTGCTTGTGGATGCTTCGGGTAGGAGATATTTGGATCGAGCAAGAGCTAGGCACTGTTCTTTTGTGGGGTTCTCGGGAGAGGGTGGACAAGGTTTAGGTAGGCCAAGGAAATCAGCAAAGTCATTGGACTTGAAAGAGATTCTAACCCCTTTGACAATGGACTCCAAAGACCAACCGTCGACATCGTCTTTGGCTTTTAGGTTTATGTAGAACAGGCGGGTTAGCTGGGGATAGTAGACAGTTTCAAGATTAAGAAGGGTCGAGGCTGGGGATTTTTTTAGAAGAACAATGCAGGGCAATTTCAAAGCTTCAAAGAACTCAAGATCCAAAAAATCAGAACAACTTATCCTACGAGTTCGAAACTCATCTACCCACTTACCAGCCGTTTCAGCATTTTCAAACCAAGAAGCGGGTAAGGATTGGTTTACCTGGATGTAGGCGGGTGGATAGGCATTCTTCCTGCGAGCAATTGTTGGAGCAGCTCTCTTGGCAGGCGCCTCAAAGCCTCTGAGGGTGCCCTTCCTTGTGCGCTTGGGAGATGGAGGTTTGACAACAGTAGGGGCTTTCCGCTTCTTTGGAGACGGGGGAGGAGGAGAAGGAGAAGGAGAGGCAACAAGTTCTAGCTCCTTTTCCTCCTCATCCTCAGACCCCGAGTCCTCACCGGACCCCGCGTCATCTCCTTCAGCTTCCTCGTCTTCTCCAGATTCGTCTTGCTCTTGGTCCTCTTCCTCAGGCTCCTCTTCACATGGAACCTCCTCGGCCTCGGCTTCCTTCCGAATCCTCTCAGCTTCATCCTCGACAAGTTTCCTTGCAAGCTCGGCCTCCTCCTCAGCCTTCTTCTTCTTCAAAGCTTTCTCTTCGGCTTCTTTGGCGGCATCTCTTTCCAGAATGGCGTCGAGATCCTCTTCCTCCTCTTCCCCGTCCACCTCCTCAGCGATAACTTTCTTTTTCCCTTTCTGTTTCGCACTGAGGGGCTTCTTAGTAGAGCGTTTTTTAGAGCCCTTGGTAGCAGTGGCCGTGCTCTCAGCGATGGTGCTCTGGACAACAACAGGGACAATGGCTTGAGGAGTGGGTTCGAGTGTGGGAGAGGTGGCAGTGACCTGACGTCCCTTAGGGGTGGCGCCAAGTCTTTTGGGCGTGGAAGCTTTCTTTGATTTGGGAGCCATGGAGGAAATCGTCTAGGGTTTTTAGAACAGCTTGAGAGGTTGAAGAAGGAGAAGTTGGAGAGGTTTTGGATAAGTTTGAGAGTGTGATGGAAATCGGGTACAAAATTTGGTTTAAGTAGAGAGAGATGATGATGGAGTGATAGGACGGGTTTAGAGTTCCAAGGAGGGTAATTATAACATTGCCAATTTGAAAACATTTCCAATTCAAAATTCAAATAAATCCATTAAAATAGGAGGGAATAACTGAAATATTTTTTTCCAAAAATAAAATATCTCATCGGAATAAAAATATAACATAAATAGACAATTTTGAAATCCGATAAAAATATAATTGATTAAATATCTAGAAAGATATCAACCAAATATATGTGATCCGATATATGTGATCTACCATTTAGTTCACAAACCTTGACATAATTCTCAAAGGTCTTGACACTAAGTAGATTTTATCTTTCGTAAAGGGAAAGCCCCCCCTACGAAAGTGCATCCTTGTTAAGCATCTCAATCTCTCGTCTAATGAAGGTGAACATGTCCTCTGCCAAAGGCTTAGTAAAAATGTCAGCTCATTGATAATCAATTGAAATAAACGAAATGGACACATCACCTTTTTCAACATGGTCTCTAATGAAATGATGCCTCACATCAATATGTTTGGTCCTTGAATGCTGAACAGGATTCTTAGTAATGGAGATGGCACTTGTATTGTCACATTTAATAGGAATGTCTTTGAGGTTGATGCCAAGATCTCGCATTTGTTGAGCTATCCAAAGGATTTGGGAGCAACAGGCTCCAAATGCAATGTATAAGGCTTCTGCAGTGGACAGAGCAACTGAGTTTTGTTTATTTGAGTGCCAACTGATCAAAGATGCTCCTAAGAATTGGCAACATCCTGATGTGCTCTTCCTATCCACCTTATAGCTTGCAAAATCTGCATCAGAATATCCAATTAATGTGAAATCCTTTTGCTTTGGGTACCATAGTCCAAGCTCCTTAGTGCGATTGAGATATCGAAAGATCCTCTTCACAACCACGAGGTGAGATTCTTTAGGATCAGCTTGAAACCTAGCACACATGCAAACACTAAACATGATATCAGGTCTACTAGCCGTGAGATATAATAAAGATCCAATCATTCCTCGATACTCCTTTTGATTGACACTTTTCCCAGTCTTGTCTTGATCTAGAGATAATGTTGAGCTCATGGGAGTCTTGGCTGCTTTGGATTGATCCATTTTGAACTTCTTCAAGAGATCCTTAGTGTACTTGCTTTGGTTGACAAAGATCCCTTTCTTGGATTGGTGAACTTGTAATCCCTGAAAGAAGTTGAGTTCACCCATCAAGCTCATCTCGAATTCACTGCACATGATGTCAGAAAATTCCTTGCACAAAGATGTGTTAGTAGCACCAAATAATATATCATCTACATAAATTTGAATAACCAAAATGACCTTTCCTTTGGTCTTGATAAAAAGAGTCTTGTCGATCAACCCCCTTTTAAAATCATTTTCTAAAAGATATTTTGACAAGCGCTTTGTCAAGTTTATAAACATGATTGGGAAATTGCAAACTTTCAAATCCTGGGGGGTTGAGCCACATATACTTCTTCCTCTAAGAAACCATTAAGAAAAGCACACTTGACATCCATTTGATATAACTTTATGCTCATAAAAGATGCAAATGCTAATAAAATGCGAATAGCTTCAAGCCTGGCTACGGGAGCAAAGGTCTCCTCGTAGTCAATACCTTCATCTTGATTGTAGCTTTGAGCAACAAGCCTTGCCTTGTTCCACACGATCTTACCATTCTCATCTAGCTTGTTTTGAAATACCCATCGTGTTCCAATGACTGATTGATGCTTTGGCCTAGGCTTCAAGGTCCAGACTTTGTTCCTTTCAAATACGTTAAGCTCACTTTGCATGGCAATGATTCAGTCTGGCTCTTGAAGGGCCTCAACTACCTTCTTTGGTTCAATAAGAGCAACAAACGCGTGAAAAGCACAAAGATCTTTAAGTTTAGAACGAGTTTGAACACTGGAGGTAGGGTCAGAAATGATATCCTTTAATGAGTGTGATGAGGAGTATTTGAATTTCCTTTTGCTAGTCTCAGCTCCTTGATTCGTCACACCGGTAGGATTGACTTGTGGTACATCTGACTCCCTGGTCCTGTTAGGTTCAGTTCAGCAGTTTCTGACGCTTCAACACTGTTGGATTGGACACCAAGGGCTTTGGACGAATCTTCAACACCTTGGGCCAATTCTTCAGTGTTGAGAATCTGTTCCTGCATGTTCCTCTTCTCTGTGTTCTTGGTGGCAGCATCATCACCTTCCTCGTTCTCTGCATGGATGTTAAGATCTATATCTGCAACACTTTCACTCAAAGAACCGTCATTGCATTCATCAAATATAACATGTATACTTTCTTCAACTAACTGGGTCCTTTTATTGAAGATTCTATAAGCTTTGCTACTTGTGGAGTAGCCAAGAAATATACCTTCATCACTACGCGCATCAAATTTCCCAAGGTTATCTTTTCCATTGTTATGAACAAAACAAGTACAGCCAAAGGGTTTAAAATAAGATATAAGTGGTTTGCGACATTTGAAAAGTTCATAAGGAGTTTTCTTTAAGACGGAACGAATAAGACAACGATTCAAAATATAGTTAGTTGTGTTAACAGCTTCAGCCCAATAGGTTTTAGGTAATGCATTTTCTAAAAGCATAGTCCTGGCCATATCCTCTATGGTGTGGTTCTTTCGTTCCACAACCCCGTTTTGTTGAGGTGTCCTAGGAGCAGAAACGTTCTGGGAGATGCCATATTTAGCACAAAATAAATCAAACTGAAGTTGATCAAACTCCCTACCATGATCACTCCGAATTGACACTATGGGCTCGTTTCTTAAAGTTTGCAACTCCTTACAAAGTTTTGAAAACTCAAATAAGGCCTCTGATTTTTCTTTCAAAAATGCAACCCAAGTATATCTAGAAAAATCATCAACAACAACTAGTATGTACTTTTTACCATTGGGAGATTTGACTCGCATAGGACCACATAAATCCATATGTAAAAGTTCAAGGGGTCTAGAAGAACTTACAACCTTTTTGGGTTTGAAAGAGCTACGTGTTTGTTTACCTCGTGTGCATGCATTGCACATGTCAATACCTTTGAAGTCCATCTCAGGTAGCCCTTTTACAAGCCCTTTGGACACAAGCTTCTATAGTGTATGTGGGCTCACATGACCGAGTCTCCTGTGCCAGAGCTTTGGATCGTCCGTCAAAGCCTTTAGACAGGTTAAGCTTCCTTGTGCCACTTGATCAGCATTTACAGCGTATATATTATTGTAACGATATGCAGTCGATATAACTTCACCTGTATCTTCTTTGCACACGAGACATCTTTTCTTGTTAAATCTGACATTGTTGCCACTATCACATAATTGAGAGACACTAAGCAAATTTTACTTCAAACCATTAACAAGATAGACATTTTTAATACTATGGTTGGAATCACTTCCAACACTACCAATACCAACGATGTCACATTTTCCTTTGTCACCAAGAGTGATTGTTCCCGTGGATTGCTCCTTTAGATCATGAAAGAAAGAACTCTTTCCACTCATATGCCTCGAGCATCCACTATCAATAATCCATTTATGTTCCTTCACCTTGGTGATCTCCTGCAAGACAAACATCAACCTTTGTGGCTAGACCAATAAGCAAATTTGGATCCATTGTTGGGGTAAACCATAATTGGTAAAATAGTGCCTTTTGGAACCCAAACTTGTGTTATCCGTTCTTTTCTCAAATGAACAAGAATAAGGATCCTTTCTTCTATAGGGGCAGGTCTCTTTTACATGTCCCTTTCTAGCACAGTGGTGACATATAGGAGAGGTTCTGCTTCCTTTTGCCTTTACAAAGGTGGTAATGTGTTGCTTCTTTAAAAACCTTGGATTGTAACCAATACCACTTTTGTTTAGAGAAGTTTGTTGCTCACCCAACATCCTATCAAGAGTGCCTTTGGATTTGGTAAAACCTATGAGGGCTGTCTGTTGATCTTGAATCTTATTATTCAGGGAGATCTTCTCGTTCTCTAAGTCATGATGCTCATTTCTTAGAGAGGAGAGATCTTGCTTGAGTTCAGATTTCTCTGAGTCAAGCATCTTGACTTTAATGTCAAGACCTGAATAAGAAGCTTCAAGACTTTTAACCCTCATAGACAGATCCTCAATAGTTCTTTCCTGGTCCATAATTCTCTTAATAAGAATGTTAGTCTTGGCAATAAGTTTCTCTTCATTGGCAATCATATTAGAAAGGAATTCCGATAATACCTCTTTTGGACTTGCCATAAGTTCTCTTATAGTAGCTTTAAGCTTCTCATCGTGGGATTCATCTTCTGAGGCCATGAGACAGATATTGGCCTTCTCATCATTGGATTCAGAGTCAGAATTGCTCCAAGTTGCCACCATGGCTTTCTTCTTCCATTTGTCACCCTTCTTAGACTGGCTCTTTGTCTTTTGAGGGCAATCCTTCACAAGATGATCTGTTTCACCACATTCAAAACAAGACAAAGGTTTAGTCTTCTTATCATACTTGTTGTATTGAGGCTTACCTCGAAATTTAGAAGACTCTGATCCATCCTTGTTGTTGAATTGTTTCTTCATTTTGAGAATTCGAGCAAGGCCTCTTTTGATAAGAGCAAAAGGATCATCCTCATCGTCATCCTCATCTTCGGAATCCGATCCATCTTTAGGCTCATCCTTCTTAGACTTGAGTGCCAAGTTCTTAGTGCTAGCTGGAAGTTCTCCATCGTCTTCATTAAGGATCATCTCATGCGTGATCAGCTTCCCAAGCAGGTCGTCAAGAGGTAGAGTGGTGAGGTTCTGTGCTTCCTCTATAGCTATTACTTTCGGACCCCATTTTTCTTTTGGGAGGCACCTCAGGATCTTCCTCACTTTCTCAACGTTTGTAAAGCTCTTGCCGAGAGAGTCAAGGTTGTTGGTGATTTTTGTGAATCGTGTGAACATGGCCTTGATTGACTCATCAGACTTCATTTTGAAAAGCTCATACTTTCGAAGGAAGATGCTGATCTTGGTGTCTTTCACTTGGCTCGTTCCTTCATAGGTGACGACCAGTTTGTCCCAAATCTCTTTAGCTGACCTACAAGATGAAATACGGTTAAACTCATCAGTGCTAAGACCACAATAAAGTAAGTTAATAGCCCTGTAGTTTTTGGAGACAAGTTCAAGATCCGCTTGGATGTATTCAGACTCCTTCTTTGCGACTTTGGTTCCATTTTTTCCGTCTTTCTCTGGAATCTTCGGACCATTCTCTATAATGTTCCAAAGTTTCAGATCTTGATCTATAATGAACATCTTCATCAAGGATCTCCAAGCGAAAATTTTGTTTCCTACAAAGAGTGGTGGTCTGTGCGTGGACCTTCCTTGTGCAAATCCTCCGCTTGCTTCACCAGACATGATCGAAAACTCATAACATTGTTAGATCAAAAAGTAGTGAGTAAAGCTCTAATACCAATTGAAGGTTCGATAATATAAAACTAAGTAATATAGAAATACTCTAGAAGGGGGGTTGAATAGAGTATGCCGGTTTTTCGCAGATAGTCTCAAGACTTTTAAAGCTCGTGCAAAACCCTTTGAGATTAGACTTAGTCTTTTCTCTGAAAACCTGAATCACAAAGTTAATCAGTTCGAACCAAGTGCGGAAATAAGGTAAAGCAATAAGTAAAGGACTCGATGAGTTGTTTACGAGGTTCTGCACGAACTTGGCCTACGTCCCCGCCTAGGTTTCTTCCACAACCTTAGGATTCAACCGGCTTTTATTGATTCACAAGACTTAGTATCCTAGTAGCTCCCCGAGAAGCCTCTCTCCTATACAATTGCAATCTAGTCAACTCACGTTCCCTTGGAGTCCTAGACCAATCTAGAAGAGCCCCACCTCTCTATGCTATCTAGTACAATCCTCTTACACTTAGTGAATCAATCGCCTAGTGTTCACTTCCCGAGTTACAAACTCTCGAGTATAACACTATAACTGAATATATACTATAAGTTCACTGTGTAACTCTCAAATGCTTTGAAATGAAATAACAGACTCTTAGGACAAGCAGAGAGCACACGAATACATATTTCTCTTGAAGGCTTGGAGTGTATAAAAGCTCGTGTTCAATGAATGTGTGTCTTCTGTCTTCATCTTCCTTCTCTTTATATTGAGACAAATCGGCGCCAAGGATCTTCTCCAACGGCTAGACAAGTTCATGGCTTGAGCTAGATCTTCTATCTTTGGAAACTTCGAAGGCCACAATATTTCCGATTTGAATCTTCTCAAAACGCATCACAAGGAAGGAAATAATTCGAAAATACTTCCTGAAAGGTTAGTTAAGTATATAATAATATAATGGAAGTATATAAGAATATTAAATAATATTTCGAACATAATAACATATAGAACAGGTTTTGTATTTCATCAACAATGTTAAAGCTCCAAGACCTTTGACACAAACATACTGTTAAGGCCTTTGAAACTTATTCTGATTTTCATCAAGGGAGGGAGTTATCAATATGCTTACTTGCAAGAAATGGAGATCTACATAATTTTCTGTTTAATATTGCAGAATATGGAGCCATTCCAGGAGAAAACCAAGAAGCAAAGACGAAGGCCACACTTTACTCGATATCGACTTTATTTCCTCGATATCGACAAAGGAGTCCGGGCACATCACTGATCGAGGAGCACCATGTCGAGGAGCTAAGGAACTGAGCAACCCGACTCTAGGATTTTCCTCGATATCGAGTCACTTACTCGATGTCGACAAAAGCTGAAGACCATGTCTGGAGTCGACGAAGAAACCTGATCGAGGAGCCGCGGAGAGTAACTCGACTTGACCAAGACAGGCCGGACACCGTTCCTCGATATCGACAAGCCCAAAAGCATATGTCCGAGCAGTGTCGAGGAGCAGCCACTCGACCAAGCCAGGCCAGCAAGTCGATGAACCAAGTCTACTCGATATCGACGAAACTTGTCGATATCGAGGACCCAAGAAGCCAGCATCCGAGCCTTATCGAGAACCAGCTACCCGACATGCCGAGCCAAGCCAAGTCGACGACAGACTTTACTCGATATCGAGTAAACTACTCGATATCGAGGAAATCTTTCCGGAAGCCGCGTACGCGGTTTGAACTGTCCTACTCGGATTGGGATTCCTTGGGGCCGAAGATTGCCGAGTCTATCCGTGTCTATCAACAACTATCCATGGAGGAGAAGATTTATCCACTTGATGATATTTTAGCCTTTTAGATATAATTTCCTTTTTAGATTTAATTATGTTACTCCAATTATTTATCTTTAAAGCTTTTAGATATAGATTTAGATATAGATAGAGATTTCTATCCTTGAATAGCAAGGATTAGAACACTATAAATAAAGCCTTATGGGGCTGAGTTTCATTCATTTGGTTTCCTTTGGTTGTAAGCTTTGTTTTGATGCAAGTAACTATTTCCTTTCAATCAATGTCTGAGATTGCGATGAAGCGCGAGTAGTCCACCCATTTCTAGGGTTGGGGCGAGCCCGACGATAGCCTGCGTGTTTGAGGTAAAGATCCGACTTTTATCATGTTTTGAGCGTCTACTACTTGTTATGTGTTTATTACCCATCTAATGGAGGTTCATGCTAACAACTTGGATTGTAAACATAAAATCGGTAGAGACAATTAGGGTTTCTTGAAAGAGTTGTCTAATTGTTGGAAAAGGCGAAAGCTTAGTCCTTTGACGCAAATTATATGATTATCTGTTTTATTCTTGCCTTATGTATGCTTGGTTATCGTTGTTGCAAACCCCAATCTTGGAAGTCTTTCATACATAGTTTTCGAATCCCAAAGCATTTGTTTTTACTTTATTTCGTTTTTTACTTTCTGCCCTCCTCGATATCGACTAGCACTTGTCCATATCGAGTTACTGATCCTCGATCCAGAACCGCCGTAGCTTCTCCTGTGCAGGTGTTCGACAAGACCATCATCGACAACGACAACTCTACTCGATATCAAGTAAGGGCTAGTCGATATCGACCAAAATCGCCCGTGACTGCTGCTGCGCTGCTCGACCTGTCCGATCTTCTGTCGACTAACCCTAGTCGAGATCGACAACCTGTCATCGACTTCTGCCGTGAGATTCCACCACTGTCTAGGATCCGCTGACACACTTCCTCGTGGATCGATCCTGACTTCCCACTGCTACATCGGGAGGAAGTCTTGTAATTATTTGCGTGGACTAAATCTGGTTTGCTTTACTTTAGTCATATTTTGAACTCGATTTCCTCTTATAATACGCTACTTGGTTTGCTTTTGATTTGGTTCCAAATTTGTGCAAGGTTGTGTTGGTGTTACTTTATAATCAGGTCCAACATGCCATCGTCTCAGACCCACTTCCAATTGGAGATCCAGTTTTTATATGTGTGTGTGTGTGTGTGTGTGTGCGCGCGCGTGTGCGCGCGCGCGCTCCGGTGAAAAGTAATATTGTGGTAAAAACTGTCAGGAGCGTTTTGATTGGTTGACACTATGGGGTCATAGGTGGGGCTATTTTGATAACAAAATTGTAACTTTATCCAAACTTTATAGAAATTACAAATTTGTTCAAACCTTTAATAATCTTATCAAAGTGATATTACGAAGATTTATAAATGACTTTTAATGGTACTAACTACCATAATCTACTAACTATATTATGAATAATAAGTTTTCTGTGGTTTTAAGCACACCACGCTCTGCATATAAAACTTCAAGCTAAAGAGGTTTGACCATACCTGAACGTAGTTTCTTTGGACTGTCGGCGTTCCTGTAGCTTCCGCCTTTCTAGAGGTGGCTAACCTTCAACCAGACCTCCCTTAGTCTGGACTGAGCACATATCTGTTTCATTTCCTACCTCAGATCGTAGTCTCTAGCTTTTGGTTATGATTTTGAGAGAGTGAAGGGATTTGAATCAAGAAAACAGAGTATTCAGAACATAGTGTTCAATTAGGTAGCTTTCTCTTTCTTAAAAACAAACTTTATTGAATTTGGAAAATATTGCAACACACAAGTGCTCCTAATTTAGAACTTAAACACACTTAATACTCATATCAGAAGATCCATTGAAGGGTTTTAAACCTTAGAGTGATAGAAACATCAATCTACTCAAATTCAAAACGCTTCTACTTCTCTTTCTGATTTTACAAGACTCTTTCTCTCTTAGCATATGGTTTTCTCTCTCTGGGATTCGGTGCCTTGAGAAGTCTGACAATGGCTTTATTTATAGAGCTCAAGAGAGAGATTTGGATACCTTCCAACGTCTCTTTTTAAGAAATGACCGACAGATGGGCCCCTACTCACTCAAAAAGTAATAAAAAGCACTCAGAAAGCAATAAAAGCACACAATGCTAACTCAATAATACCACCCACATGCTAAACGGTAAAAAGAAAAAGACAAAGCCTGTAAAGGCTGACTAGATTCTTCAATAATTTAGCTGCATTCGTCCAGGTTCCAGACTCCTTCTTCACCCATGTTGGCTTCCAAATCGTCATCACCATCATCGTAATCTTGTACTAAATACAGAGTATTATTAATCTCTAGATTTTGTTCATTGTCTAGATCGAGATCAAACATTAATCCTTCAGTGTACTCTCGATTCCATGCAATTAACATATCAATCATCCTCTCGTGATGATATCATCGTATTCTACATATTATAGGTAATAGTTTATAGTCATTTTTAAGTCATTTTTATATGGTTTGCATGTCTTTTATATAGGTTTTGGTTTAGTTTCTAGAATAGAAGTCTACACTCGCGTTCCATTTGTTTCAAGTGATTTGAAGCTTCTTCGATGTCAATTTGGAGGCATGATGAAATAGGATTTAATGAATCCAAGTTTGACATGTTCATGGATGCCGAAAGAGCCTTGCATAGAGGTCTCAAGTGCTAAGAAGCAAGCTAAGAAGAGCTTATTGCTGAATTAACGTTTTCCGGACAAATCCTGTTTGGAGACATCTTAGTAAAATGAGTTGTTTGCGCTCCACAAAATTCGGATCAAGATGTTCTATAGCTTGTTGGAAAGCTGATTCAAAGACTCACACCTTTTATGTTGAACACTTTTGCAAATTCGGCCTACAGTAGGGAGAAATCGAGCCAAGAAGCTGATGCTGAGTTAAAGTACCGACCCGGAACCATAAGGTATCGAGCCGGTATCCAAGCCTTCCGAGTCGATAGAACGAGCAGACTAGAAAACGCGACATATCGACTTGATACTCACATGTATCGAGTCGATACCTTTACCTTCCGAGTGAAAAAAGCTTTAAAGTAGCTATGTACCGAGTCGATACCCTAAAGTATCGAGTTGATACATTTCTTTCCGCGTTATTTCGTCGGAATTTTTATCCGCTTTTATCTATTGTTGGACGACCTTTTGGGATATTTTATTATTTATAGGATTATTTTCACATTTTCCTTTTAGTATATATAGAGAATTAGGGTTAGATGAGAGGACATCCAATTTTCACGTCACAAACGTTAGTTGCAGACATTGAGAGTTTTAGGCTTTTTCAGAGATTTCTTCTAAAAGGTTTGTTTTGCTGGATTAAAGATAAGTTCTTTTAATCTATTTTCATTTTCTTTCATCGTGATTTATTTGATTGTGTCTGAATCCATGTCTGGCTAATTTTCTTATTCTGGGGTTGAGGTGATCCCAACGATGTTGAGATAAACATGTGCGTATGATTGCCTGAATGAATTCTATTGTTTATTTGATTTGATCCATGAGTGCTTAATTCGATTAATTCTATGACTGATTGGAATCCTTTTGATGTTCAACATACGCCAACTGCGAATTGAGATTGGATATATAGATAAAGTTGTTGATTTTATTGGAAAACATGGATTGAACTTGAGAATTGTGTATGAGCAATCTAATTAATTCTCTTGAGGATAATAAACTATCATAGACAACCTAGGTTTGAGTTGGTTATGCAGATCGCGCCTGCGATTGTTTGATCGATTTGCTCGCTAGGATCTAAACGCTTAAAGAGCCGAATTTTATTGATTAATTTGCAACATGCGCAAGCTGAGTGGTAATTGATTGAAACGGACATATATAGTTATTGCAACATGCGTAGGATGAGCGATAATGACTTTAGATAGTTTACCTTCAATTATCTCTTTTCAATTTGTTCGGGCATGAAAATTATATAGTCAATCAAAGATGCATTGTTTTGGTGAACCCTGACTTTGGAATGTTTCTCATCATATATTCTAAAACTTGCAATTTGTTATTTTTCCTCTTCTTATTTCTTTATTCCTTCAAAAATCACTTCTGTTATTTGGCCTAGTAAACTAGTTGAGGTTCTACAATTGGTATTCACACAGTCCCTGAGATTCGACACTCGATTACTACAATTGACACCGTACGCTTGTGGGGTGTTGATTTTAGACCGATCAAGTTTTTGGCGCCATTGTCGGGGACTGTCAATAATATCAGTTGTGTAACAACCATTAGTTTTCTAAGTCTTTTTGTTATTTTTGATATTTTTTCCAAGTGCTCTCTAAAAGATGAATCATTACCCCTTTTGTGAATATTGTCAAAGATGGGGTCATCTGACTTGCATTCCTTATTGCTATTATTGTGGTCTGTGGGGTCACCCATCCTGCCAATCTAAAACTAATGGGGAGCAGACATTAAGGCAATGTCTAACCAACCAAAATACTTATCAAACAGCATGTGAGCCATTTTGTGAGTTTTGCAAGATTTATGGGCATTTTCAACATGATTGTCAGTCAATGAAAAATGTAGAGCAAATGTGCAAGCAAATCCTCGCGCTCCAAGGTGCAACAAAGGCAAGGTTTGATATCATTAAGTCTCAAATATCTCAACTATTTACGGGTTTTCAAGCATTAACAGAGGTTTCCAGTAGACTGAAAGAGGTCAGTGGTTCTTACGATTACATTGATGCATCAATTGAGATGGAAAATCATGCAGATGAGCCGCAAGATTCTGAGTTTGAAAGGTCGGGGGAGGATGAGGAACTCGTAGATGATGAAGTATGGGATTCAATAATAGAGCACTATCTTTCAAGGACTGATGCGCTTACAACAAAGGAGTCCACAAAGAAGAGCCCGAAATGGTTGTTCATGAAGATTACTCATCCGTAGAACATCACGACTACCCATCAGCGGATAATACAAATTATCCATCACCCCTGCCCATCTCTCCAGTGGTGATGCAAGAAGACAAGGAACAACAGTTTGGGGCATTTGCAGGAATGCTTGCAAAGTGGCACACGTATGACCCACAAACAGAAATCGTCACTAATGCACCAGATTGTTCCAAGTTGCAAGAAGTACATATGATTGTGCGTACACCTGACATACCATCACGCACAAAATCCCAGGAGGAAATCCAATTACATGAAGATGTTGGTACTGATAGAAGCAAAAAGAGACCAAAAGTCAAGAAGAGAAAGAAGAGCACATACTTTGAGAGCAAGTGCATCGAACGATCTATGTTTAGTTGATCGAAAAGTACTCTACTAGATGGATGGAGAGAACCATGGACCATTCACTCTGGGAGGTTCAAACGTTTTCGAAAGTGCTGAAAGGTCCAACTAATGACCAATAAATAAGCGCTTCTTGGGAGGCAACCCAAGGTTAGTTTTCTATATTTTTCTTTTTTCTTTTATTTGTTTTAATACATTTGGATAAGTTAGGGTATTACCTCTTGGTTGAGTTCTACATTGGGGACAATGTAAGTTTTAAGTAGGCTTAAATATGTGTATGGCCCCTCAACTCTTTGGACTCGGACACTTTACCCCCTAAACTATAACTCGGGTCAACTCACCCCCTCAACTTTATTATTTGGGACAAATAACTCCGGTAAGCCTGTAATTGTTTTTAATATTTATAGAAAATGGACAAGTTTTGGCGGGGAGAGATAGGAAATTTGGCGCCTTATGCCCTTATCTCTACCATTTCTGATTTTTCTGTCTCCCACATGAGCATTTGGTGGTCACATGGAAAAACAGGACCAAATAGTTTTCCCTTTTTGAGATTCCTTAAACTACAAAGTGACAAAAGGTAAGTATTTTATAGTATCGTTTTTAGTATTGTTGATCCCAATCATGATTCATACATTTACTCTCCTTTTTTAATCTTGATTAAGAAATGAAACATTTAGATTTTATTTCAAATGGCAGATGGTGGAGGTAAGCATAACCATTTACCACAGTGGTATATTTGTGAGGAGTCTTGATGTAAGATATATTGATTATAAGGTGCACCTAATAAGAGTTGATGAAGATTTTGTGACTCGTTGGAGCATTACTGATGCAGTAGAAGATATTGGGTACAAGAATAAAGATGTGAAAACTATATACTACCGTGTTCCGAATGTACCCCTTAGTGAACGTTTAAGAGAGCTTCATGATAATGACAACACACTTGATATGGTGGCATGTGGTATTTTAGGAGGAGGTAACGTTGAAGTATATATCGAGCATTCCGAGCAAGCAATCGATGAGACTACACATGTTCTTGGCGATAATGTTAGAGCTAGTGAACTTGTTGAGGGTCACAAGGATGAAGAAAATGATGAGAATTCAGATAGTGGGAGTGACGATGGTGAAGACTTGCAACAAAACCGTGGAGAAGAGTTGGATAAAATTGATGATTCTATTTTGTGGGATGGTGATGATGAGATAAGGGAGGCTGTTAACAAAGTCAAAGATTTTTACAACCCTTCCACTTGGCCAGAGTCTAGTAGTATGCTGGGAGCTAAAGGAAGATTAGATCGAATTAAGATGAAGACAAAGATTGCAAGAGAAGACTACAATCAATTAATTTCTGATAATTTAGATCGTGGTGAAGATAATGCTGGGTTAGACAACTCTGATATAGGAAGCTTGTATTCAGATTCAGATGAAGATGGTGAAAAAGTGCTAGAAAGGAGGAAATCTCATTGGGCAAGGTATAATGAGAGTGCTCGTGATGTTGTTTTATCGGTGGGATTAGTGTTCAAAGATCATCATCAATGTAGAAGAGCTTTGAGAAAGTATAGCTTGAATGAGAAAAGAGATTTAGACTACGTCAAAAATGAGCCTAAAAGGATTAGAGTGCAATGTAGAGCAACCGGATGCCCTTGGATGTTGCTTGCTTCCGAAGAAAATTCTCACGGTAAGAAATACTTCATGGTAAAAACTTATGTTGACAAGCATAAATGCTCAAAAGTTTTCAAACTTTCGAGAATTGGTGCACCTTGGATTGCTGAAACTTTTGAGACGATGATTTCTAGTCATCCGGGATTAAAGCCAAGCTATATTCAGGATATGATTTTTAACCAAATGGAGGTTCATGTCTCTAGAAGCCAGTGCAAGAGGGCAAAATTAAGGGTGAAGAAGAAATTGGAGAGAGATGTTGGTCCTGAATATGCTAAGCTATATAATTATTGCAAGGCTTTGTTGGCGGGAAATCCAGGAAGTCATGTTGACCTTGAGGTTGAGTATAAAGGTCCTAGTCAAACATCTACACCTTATTTTAAGAGATTTTATGTATGCTTTGCAGCTTTGAGGAGGGGGTTCCTAGAGGGTTGTAGACCATTCATAGGCTTAGATGGATGTTTTCTAAAGGGAATAATCAAGGGTCAATTGCTCACTGCTGTTGGAAAAGATGCAAATAACCAAATGTATCCCTTGGCATGGGCTGTGGTGGAAGTTGAATGTACGTCTTCTTGGTTGTGGTTCTTAAAGCATCTGCAAGTTGATATACAAACAGATGATGGAAGAGGATGGAGTTTTATGTCCGATCAACAAAAGGTAGAGTATGTACTTTTATACTTTTAGTTAGAATTTATCTTCACTTTTACAAATTTTGTTCAATGCTTAACTAATTTGCTTAAACCTATATGTGCAGGGACTTTTAAATGTTGTGGCTGAAATATTTCCAAGGGCTGAACATAGATATTGTGCTAGGCATGTATACACAAATTGGTATCCTAACTTTAGAGGTGAGTCTCTTAAACTTGCTTTTTATGCGTGTGCAAAGAGTTCAAATGAGCCTACATTTCAGAAAAGGTTGGAAGATTTGGACAAGTTAAAAGATGGTGCTGCGAAGGCGGTGTTACGTGTTGATCCGAGAAATTGGTGCAAGGCTTATTTTTCCCCATCTTCTCAATGTGACTCGGTTGACAACAATAGTTGTGAGGCATTTAACTTTGTTCTAATCAATTCTCGAAGCAAACCAATCATTTCCATGTTAGAAGAGATTAGAGAATTTGTCATGGAGCGGAGAAATAAGAGGATTATATATGCAAACAAGTGGAGAGGTAACTACGGCAAGCTCATACTTGATATTCTTGAAGACAATATCGCGCAAAGTTACCAGTGGAAAGTGAAATGGAATGGAGACGATGGTTATGAAGTTAAATTCGGTAAGACACAATATGTTGTTGATTTGCGATTGAAAAGTTGCAACTGCAGAGGATGGTTGATATCCGAAATCCCTTGTGCACATGCTATTTCTGCTATTCGTCATAAAGGAGATGACCCTAAAAAGTACATGAGTCATTGGTATGAGAAGAAAATGTTCCTAAAAGCCTATGCTTATGCCTTGGGACCAATGCCAAGTGAAGAATTTTGGGAAGAAAGCGGGTTAGGGCCAATCTTGCCTCCTCTGGAGAGGGCTATGCCTGGTAGACCAAGGACAAAAAGAAGAAAATCTAGAAATGAACCAAAGAAAGGAAAGGTAAAGTTGTCAAGACATGGGAGGATTATGCATTGTAGCAGATGTGGTGGTGTTGGTCATAATTGCACTACATGTGCCAAGACTAAAATTTAGAGGTAAATCTATGTTGATTTAGTTTATTTTAACCAAGCACAATTTTTTCATGAACTGACTTCAATTATTTTTTGATTTGCAACATGGATAGGGAAACTGAAGTGTTGAAGGAAAGTGCTGAAGTTTTTTTGTTGTTAATGTCTCAGACAGATTTTTACTTAATTGCTGGGGATTTTTCTTTTTGTTTCGGTTGGTTGGTGATCTTTCAGTTGTATTTTGAGACATGTTAAGTTGTCAAATTTTTTTTTTGTTTTTGGTCAAAGTTGTCATACTTTTGCTTGCAGGGTTGTAATCCATTTACTCACTTTATTTTTCAATTATATAATGTCAATTTAGCACTCAAAGTTGGAATTGAAAGAGAACTGATGAGTTGGGAGTTGTTTTTGAAAATTTTAAAATATAAGGATCTGTACATGTACTTTATAGTTGGTGGAGTTGAGAAATTAGGAGGGAGATATTTGAGATAGAAAAATGTGGGTTAGAAATGGGTTAAAGGTCCTATATCTAATAGTTTAAGGGGGGAAGTGTACTGAGTTAAAATTGGAGGGGTAAAATGTCCTAGTCAATAAATTTTAGGGGCCAATGGAGCATTTAAGCCTTTTAAGTATGGGGTATAGTCAGATTCATTCCTTTTATTTTTATGTTTTGCATATGAAAAATTATAAAAATTAAAAAAAAATTGTCATAAAATAAAAAAAATGCATGTTTGTCTCATGTTTGTTTGGGTTTGAGTCTTTTATTTGGAGTCTATGAAAGTATTTTATTGATTGATTATATCCCAAAATTTCAAAATACCACAATGATGGGATATTTGCCTACGATGCTAACATTCGCCTTATATTTATATGTCATTATCTATTTGATAAATTGTCTATAGTATTGAGTTATTTGTTAAGATAAGCATGATTTAGTCCCTAAACAAAAGCCTTGCGAGATTTGAGCCTAAAGGACTAACATTTATATGTATCCTTTCATTCTTTTCCATGTGTGAAACTCACTTTTGTTACTATCTTCAGAACTTGCTTTAGAGGCATTATATGATTTGACTCTTATTTGAGGCTGCATTATATGATTTGTATACATGACATTAAAATAATTGAGGCATTGATTTCATTATCCATTTTTTCCCTCTCTTTACCTACCTTTTACATGATCTCTCGGTTTGAAACCCCTTTTTGAGTCTATAGCCTATTCTTTGGATGCTCCACAAAATTACCCAAGCTATATTATTTTAGCCTTTTACCTATCCGGGAAATTGGTCTGATTTTATTGAATGGTTGTGATGATGAATGGACATAAAGCCAAGTAGGGGGTGGAGATCATTGGTGTCATGTGTTTGATATATTATGCTTTGAATGATATATGCAATGTTGCAGAAATTCCTTGGGACAAAAAATACGGTTAGTAACTGATCCTGCTTGTGGGGGATAAAATTCACACAAGGAAGAAAATATACAGGTGAGGTAGTTGAGACATTTAGTAACCGGGTGCATTCATCGCAAATGTTTGTATTCGTGCAAAACGGTGTTGATGCTAGAGAGGTAAGAAAAGAGTGAAAAACAAAGAAAAAGAAAGAAAATGGTTTATTGAAGTCTGAACTGAGCAATTGAAAACAGTGTGAGTTGGTTTGGTTTGTGAAGTTGTTGGCATTGGTGTTTTACCGGTTGCCCTTTGGCGCCTTTTTCCCGGATTTTTGCACCACATGGCCTAATTATTTTCATACCTTATTTTCCTTTACCTTAGCCCGATTACAACCCTTATAAAAGTCCTCATGATTTTTGTTGTGTACATGATCTCAAGCAGTGGAGATGTAGAACGCTGGGCAAGCCTGTGATATAGATAAGCACAATTGGTATTCACACAGTCCCTGAGATTCTGCAATTGGTATTCACACAGTCCCTAAGATTCGACACTCGATTACTACAACTGACACCGTACGCTTGCGGGGTGTTGGTTTTAGAGCGATCACGTGACCTTCTTTATCTAAAAAGTGACTGGCTTCTATCTGTTCTAGATAGAGCTCAATGGACTCGGACTTGTCTATAGCTTGCTGGATTAATGGCTTGAGTTATGAGCTTACGATAAAGGTTGTATTTCCAACTTTGAATATCCCACAATCAGTGTGTCGATATTTGGTGATGTAATAGTAGATGTAAAAGAACCCTTTAGCTCTGGCCACCCATGGATGCCTTACTGTGTCCTGACACCCTTATATTGGATCTGCCACGACTTTAAGTAACCTGCATCTTAAGCTGGCATGATGAGTAATGATAATCCTCACACTCCTGCACGGTTGTTTGTTACAAAGTGCGTAAACCATTCGTCTATTGTTACTGGAAATCTTATGATCCTTTCAGATATCTTCCAGTAGAAGTGTCTGAAATCCCTCACCCTCCATCTCTTACAAATTTCTTCTTGGAGTTCAACAGGTAGCTGAAGAACTTCTATTATCATTTCCATAGTTAGGAATCTTATAATCGTTCTGTGTCTCGTTTCTAAGAGTCCACGACGGTATCTATTGGTAGTAAAGTTTCCAAAATCAACAGAAATATAAAAACTAGGAGGGGAAACCCATCTATGATATTCTCTTATTTCGCTTAGGAGATCAATATCCCAAGGGTTGCTTTCCCATCGGGGATTTTCCCAGCGACTTTGACGCCTTTGATCCATCAGCTAATTCTCTAGTTAAGTTTTCTGCTAGTGAATTCGTTGATCCCTGCACATGTTCGATAGTGAACGTGAATTGATTAAGGGCTAATTGCCAACGCAGTAGTCTCTCATGCACTTTCATATTATCAAGATTATAATTTATGAAACCCAATATTCCTTTACAATATGTTCTGACTGTAAAAGGTTTAGAAGCTAAGAAGATTATAAACTTTTGGATTCCACGATAAATTGCAAGAATCTCCTTTCCATGACAGTGTAATTATATTTAGATTTGTTGAAGCTGCCACTGCTATACTTGCAAAGCTTATTATCTTTCTTTAGTTTCAAAACAACTCCCCAATGATAATCACTAGCATCTGTTTCGAGAACTAACTCATCCTCTTCATTAGGTAAAGTCAATATTTGAAGTTTTTCACATCTTCTTTTCAGCTCTTGAACTAATTTAGTGTCTAAGTGAGTCCAACTCCAAACTTTATCGTTCTTTAATTTAACTTGTAGAGGTTTTCTTAACTTGGCTAGATCTTTAATAAAATCAAAAGCATAAGTAAGATAGCCTAGAAATCTTTGTAGTTGTTTCCTATTCTTGATTTCATCAGGAAATTTTTCTACCTTTTCCATAATATGTTCTTGCAAGACAATTTCACCTGCTTTAATCTTTAATCCTAGGAACTCAATTTCAGGTTCAGCATAGATGCATTTCTTTTGTCCTAGAATTATTCCATGGTCAATGCATTTTTGGGTTATAGCTTTCAAGTCATGTTTATGATGTTCTATGGTTTTAGAGAAGATCAGGATATCATCAATGTAAACAAGACAACAATGTTTAAATTCTTTGAAAACATTATCCATTCTTATCTAAAATATCTGTGGTGCATTTTTCAAACCAAAGGGCATGACTACCCATTCATAGTGTCCTTGTGGGGCACTAAAGGCAGTAAGTGAAATATTCTCTTCGTTCATCTTTACTTGCCAATAACCACTTTTGCAATCCAGTTTAGAGAACCAAGTGGCTCCCTGTATTCTATTAAATAAAATTGTCTTATTAGGGATGTGATATCCATCAAAAATAGTATTATCATTAAGCTTTTTATAATTGATAACCATTCAAGTTTTTCCTCTTTTTTCTTCAGCATGATTCCTGACCATAAAGGCAGGATTAGAATGAGGACTTTTACTTTCTCGAATTAATCCTTTCTTTAAAAGATCATCAATTTGTTCTTTGAATTCTTGTTGGTCCTTGTAAGTGTAAACCATTTGTTTTACTCTAATGACAGCTTTGGGATTTATTAATTTTATGGTAGCAAATGATTTATCTTTTCCCCAAAATTTTAAAGGATTTTCATAATATAATTCTTTGCATATTTTTTCTTGTTGTTTAAGAATTTTTTCTTTTAATGTTACCTCACATATAGAGAGTGCAAATTCTCTTTGTGTATGAAGAATATATTCCTCACCAAGCTTAGTGCGCGTAAACTCTATTGCTTGATGTGTATAAGCTTGTTTAATCATTTTTACCCAAGTATCTTCTCCATGAATGTTGAAGACCATCATATCTAGGTGCTAAGTGACCGGAACTTGGAGTCTTTGGAAGTTATTTCCAATTACCATATCATGAGATGGCTGATTAGTAGCCTAGAGTGTAGGAATTACATATTGGACTCCTCCTATCATAATATGCACATCAGAAGCTAATTCTGAATGAACAATGATACTATCATCAGCTATTCTGACTTGAATTGGTCTACGAGATTTCTGCCAAATAAACTCAGGAAATAATACCTTTTTAACAAATCATACCGAACATCCGCTGTCTACAAAGGCACATAATTCATATTTATTAAACCCTTCTAATCATTTTTACCCAAGCATCTTCTCTACTGACATGTTCAAAGCTTTCTTCTACTCTCATATTATCTCCATAGAGATGACTGAGATCTATTACTTCCATCCTCATATATATTTCATCTTCAAATAATGGATCCGTGTGAGAGATTCTTTGAGATCATTAGCTCTTGGATCATTTTCATAGATAGGTTCACTATAAGTCTTAGTGGTATATCCTATTATCTTCCTTTTTGGCTCGGAACTGGATGATCCTTCTTGTTCTTCTCTAACCTTTAGGACTGTTGGAGGTATTGAACTCGATCCTCTATAAGGGTAGGAACCTAGATCTATACTATGTCTAGCTGGTTCTCTTATAATTTTATTTTCTAGTTTTTTCTTTAACGCTGCTACCATGCTCGCTATATCTTCATCTACCACAAATGATCTATCTCTTCTACTTGTAGTAGTTCCCTAATTCCTCGGGGTAATACTAAGATTAGGATTGAACCTAAAGCTAGGGTTTCTGGTTAGGCTTAAACATCTAGAGAGACTGACTGGTGGTTTAGCATTCGTATGGATTCTACCTTCCTTATCTATGGTTAAAACCTTATCACTGCTGGTGCCCGTAGAATTTTCAAATGCGTTTATCCAAATGGTCTTATGTCTTATTTGATCAGGTCTTAGCGTAACAATCAAAACCTCTTTGCTTGGACCTATAACCTCGTGTTTCTCAGCTTCTATTATATGGCATTTTCGTGGAGGATTTGTTGTATTCTCAAGTTTATAAACTACCTTCCACTTTAATTGTAAAGGACAAGTTCCCTTATGCATACTAATACCTTCTGTTAATAATTTTATGGCTAAGAATTTAGATGCATAATGATCCTCTAGACTAACATAATAGTTAGGCCTACAGATCCAAGAAACTGCTCCTTGACTCAAATTACAGACTATACCACTAATGCATTGGTCACTAAACTTTTTATGCCTAATGTCACGGACAAAATTAATGCATTGCACATCTTTTTCATAGTCTTGTAATGGAGTTATAATTACTTGGATGCCACATATGAAAATATATTTAAATTTTTTATCTTTGCTATGTTTTTTAATGTTTGCCCAATTAATTAAGTTTACTTCAGTTGCTTGATTTTCATTATTCTTGACAGTTACATCTCCAGACATTTCTTCGCAAACATACTTAGCATATTTAGAGAACAATGATTGTTTAACAAACTGTTCTTTAGCGATGATCGAGAAATCAACCCCTAATCTAGTCATTTCTTCAACTTGTTCCTCATCAATAGAGGTTTCAGCTTGCTTAAGTTGAGCTAAGGTGGTCATTCATATTCATCGGAGTACTCACTAGGAGCTTCTACTTCCATCATCTCATTAATTTCTTGACCTTCTATTGACTCATTTTCAGATTCTATATCTTCTTCAAGCTTTTCTTTTATTATTTCTACTATCCCTTTGTTATTTCTTAGGGCTAGATCTACTGCTTCATCTTCAGATAACTCGATATAATCCAAACTACCTAGGACTTCTCCTAATCTATTATTTTTCTTGTTTTTGCATTCATTAGCATAATGATCGGATTCTCCGCATGCCCAACATTTGCAGTTTTTCTTTTTTCTCAAGACAAAACGAGGCTTTATGGAAAAACCTTCTATTTTTAGAGAATGGTTTTTTATAATACTTCTTATAATATTTTTCACCTCTTTGTTTATTAAAACTTTTTCTCTTATAGTTTCTTTTTCCTTTGTTAGGGAACAATTGTTAAGGGAACAATCTTGCAGAACACATTTTAATTTGAATTGTTTATTTGAGTTCGGCCCCTTTTGGTTATCCTCTTGATTCAAAGTAATATCGATACCGAGATTTGAGTGGTGTTTTTGATTTGGGTTGCACCCGAATTTTGTTGGGTTGTCTACTTATCTCTTAGAAGAGATCAAGCCTTATGTAGTTCAAAATGCTTTGGAATTTGTGTTTGGTTTGGTGCGGATTTGGTTTTGTTTTCTTATATGCATCGGAAGATGAAGTTTAAGCCCACATTCTAGGAAGGGTAGCTCAAACAACACTCCACCCGGGCAACCTAAGCCCACTTTCTAGGAAGGAGAGCTCAAGTAACCCGCCTATCATTTGCATAGAAAACGACCTGTCTTTGATGTGGAGTTTAATTTGGAATTTGCCTTGAGATTTGACTTTGAAGTCAATTTAAGGATTGTGGGATTTGATTTTTGAAATTTGGCGTGACTGAACTCGACGAGCAGAAGCTTTGTATCGAGTTAGAATAGACACTTTGGCTTTGATAAAATTTTGATATTTGGGACGACTAGAGTCGACATGTGAATTTGAAGATATTTGATTGAAAGTTTGGGTGCGACTGGACTCAGTAATAATTTGCTTTACACTGAGTTTCCTACGTATCCACTTATTTGATGGAATCAAGTAATTCTAGTTCGGGACAAAAAATAAATTTTGTATTTGGGTTTGATCGGGAGATCATTTGAGTGTAGTGATTGGACTCGACGAGCTTGTAGCTTTATGTCAAGTGGCCCATGTATCTGACAAACTGGAATCAAATCGGGCATAGTTCTAGAAAGAACCAATCTAATTTTATTTTGGCGATTGGACTCAACGAGCCTTGGTTGTATGTCGAGCTTCCTACGTACCCCTTTTGAAAGGGATCAAATCACCTGTAGTTCTTGTAAAAGGACAAATTTGGATTTGGTGGAATTTTGATATTTGGTTTGACCAAACTCGATGAGCAGAAGCTTTGTAGCGAGTCAAAGTGGACACTTTGGTTTTGATGCAAATTTGATTTTTTGGATGATTAAACTCAACGAGCGAAGGCTTTGTATTGAGTTCATGGGAACACTTTGAATTTGATGGAAATTTAATGTTTGAGACAATTGAACACAACGAGCGAAAGCTTTGTATTGAGTTCGATGGGACATTTTCAATTTGAGGAAAATTTGATTTTTTGGGACGACTGAACTCAACGAGAATTTGACTCGGGTTAAGTTTCCAACGTTTCTCGTCAAGAGCATCAAGTGATGACGTAGTTCTTAGAGAACATCATTTGATTTTGGGGTATGTGATTGAATCCGATATACATATGATTTTACCGAATTTCCTACGTAGCTCATAATTAAAGAGCATAAAATCTTAACGTAGTTCTACACGAAAAACTTTATTTGATTTGTTTTTGGCGATTGAACTCGATGACCTTTGACTTTGTATCGAGTGTCCTACGTACCCTTTTGAAGGGATCAAATCACCCGTAGTTCCTCTTCTAATTTCACATGATTTTTGGTTTGAGCTTTGAGGCGGGACTCAATATTTGTTGAACATGAGGTTGATCGAGTAGCTTGTCAAGAGTGTTAAGCCACCAAATTTCTTGCGGCCAACTTAAACTTGGCTTGACGTGACTTTGCATCGATATTGTTGGTCAAACTTCATCCGCCTTAGTCGTCGAACTAGACTTGTGTAGGTGATGAGCTCGACAAATGACTCGACGTGAGAACACCTCCTCCTGGTGAGAACGAAAGAAACATCGCGATTGGTTGAAAAATGGAATTGTCTCCCGCGCTTTCTTCTATAGCCGCTTTCTCTTCTATCTGGCGTTTCTTCTTCATCGCGCTCAAGGTTGCCGGCAAAGCCTCCTATGCCATGCTCTCACCTGATTGCAACCTCTCCCGCTGATCCTATGGCATCGAAGACGGTGTCCAACGCCTGATTGAGACCTCCCGACCGAGTGTCGTTTCGATCGGTGCCTCTACGAGGTTTTCTACGGAGACGGTTCCTACACCGTTGGCAATTTCTCCACCGAGATGGTCTCCGTTGACGGTTTGTCTGTGGAGAACGTAGCGATCGGCTGAGCTACATCAACGAGGGACTCTTCCCTGGTGTCGAGCGGAGATCTCTTGTTTCCGGCGTAGATTGAAATGATTGTTAGCATATATTATTTTATATTTGATATATACAAGAGTAGACCTCTGAGATCCAGCAGACTCATTTATCCAAACACTTACATGGTATCATCTTTTTTTGTTAAATCATAAAATCTTTTCGTTTCACAAAGCCATCTGCCCCCCCCCCCCCCCCCTCTTCCTTCTGCGATCGCCCCTTTTTGCTGCTGCACCACCTTTTCCTTTACGGTGTCTTCCACTGTGGACTCCACAACTCCCCCAAATAACTCTAACCCACCGCCGCTGCCACCAAACTCCACACCGTAGCCCCACAACCCTTTCCACTCTGCCTAATCCGTTACCAACAGCAAAAGCCAAATTCCCCTAACGCTAGACCTCATGAAGGTTCAATACCACACCTGGGCAGAACTCTTCAATACCGCCTGTAAGGGTTATGATGTCATTGCCCACATCGATGACTCTGGCCGTCCGGATGATGTCCCCGAGCCTCTATGGAACCGCCTTGATTTCATCGTTCTAGGATGGGTCTATGCCACCATATCCGAGGATGTTCTGATTAATGTTCTCCAACCTGGCTCCACCGCTCGCGGTGTTTGGCTCCGCATCAAGGGCCTTTTTTATGACAATCAATCCACTAGGGTTGTGGATCTTGAGGGAAAGTTCATCAACACCCGTCAGGAGAGCTTCTCAACCGTCTCCGACTATTTTCTTGCCATCAAGGCCATCACAGATCAACTTGGCGATGTCGGACACAAGGTCAGAAAAGAGCGCCTTGTCCTTCAACTCATCAACAGGCTCTCCACCAAATTTGATGTCGTCGGTGGCATGATCAGCAACACCTCGCCACTGCCGACTTTCATAGAGGCTCGCAGCATGCTCTCTAGGGAGGAAAGTCGTCAGGGCTACCCTCAAGCACCATCTCATGTCCTTGTGTCCTCCAAGGACTTCCTTCCCATGGACCCATACCCCCAACCCCCTCCTAACACCCAGCCCAGGCCAAACCAATAGCGTGAAGGCCGAGAGAGAGGAGGCGGCCGCAGTATGCCTGGTACCCGCAGCCGTCACAGTGGGGCGCCGCCCCGCCGCCCTACCCCTATCTGATCTGGGCGGGCTACCCTCTGCCAGGGATGGTCTTTCCGCAACACCAACCACCGCAACCGGCCTCTTCCCCAACATTGTACGCCTCACTACCGCAGTCGTCGACCCTCTTGCACACTAATCTCTCTGCTGCACTCTCCACCATAGGACTTCAGCAGCCGGGCGACAGCTGGTATATGGATACCGGGGCCTCCTCTCGCATGACGAACGCTCCAAGTAACCTACAAACTGTTTTTAATTCTAGCACTTTCTTGTCTGTCCGCAACGGCGCACTCCTTTCCACTTTCGGTTCGGGTCAAGCAACCCTCCCCAATGGCCCACCCCTTCGCCTAAACAACGTCCTACTTGCCCCTGACCTTATCAAAAACCTCATCTATGTTCGTCAATTTACCATTGATAATCACGTGGCTGTCCAATTTGACCCTTTTGATTTTCTTGTGAAGGATCTTCGTACGGGGACCCCAATCATGCGGTGCAATAGTTCCGGCAACCTCTATATATGCACTCACCACAACCCGCCATTTGCCCCCGTCGCCCCCACCGCCCTCATCACCCTTGGTTCCAACTTGTGGCACGCTCGTCTTGTTCACCCTGACGATCATGTGCTTCAATGTCTTCGCTCTAGCAATTTTATTTCTTGTAATAAAGCCTCGGGCGTTTGCACTTCATGTGAAATCGCCAAGAGCAAGAGACTTCCTTTTCCAAAAAATGCTTTTTGTGGCGGAGCTTTGCTTTCTAGGCGGGTTTTGATGACCTTGACGGCCTTGGCGGTGGGGCGAGTTCAAGGGTTTAGGCGGGGGTCTAGGCGGGTCTTGAAGGGTTTTTTAGAACAGTGACTTCTCATTCCCTTACATTTTGCACCTTTTGACATTATACATTATGACTTGTGGACATCTCCTAATCCGAGTGCTAGTGGTTTTAGCTATTATTTAGTTGTTCTTGATGATTTTACCAATTTTGTTTGGGTATTTCCTCTACGCCACAAATCGGAAACACAAAGTCATATTGCTAATTTTCACATGTTTATCCGCACCCAATTTAATTTACCTATCAAGTCTATTTAGTGTGACATGGGAGACGATTTTGACAACAACTTGGTCCGCTCCTTGTGTCAACAACATGGGATATCCCTCCGCTTCTCTTTTCCACAAACTTCCCCACAAAATGGAAAAGCGGAACGCATCCTCCGCACTCTCAATGATAAAACTCGGACCCTCCTACATCACGCCTCTCTCACCCTCTGCTTTTGGGTTGAGGCACTTCACATGGACACTTACCTCCACAATATACTTCCCTCCAAAGCCATTGATAACTCCATCCCAACCCTGACACTCTACCGTCGCTACCCTTCCTATAATCACATTCGAGTGTTTGGATGTCTTTGTTTTCCCAACATGAGTGCCACCGCTCCTCGCAATTAAGCTCTCCTCAGGATGCACCAAATGTGTCTTCTTGGGTATCTCTTCACACCATCAGGGCTATCGTTGTCTTCGCTTGCATACCAATTGGGTTGTAACATCGCACCATGTGATTTTTTACGAACATACCCTTCCATTCGCCTCACCACCCGACTCTACTATCCTCACCCCCCTCACAACACCCGACACCGACAGGATCCCACCCCGGCCTCCTCCGCCATATCCTCCATCAGGCCACACCCGGTGCAACAAGCACACCCCCGCCCCCTATGCCGCGGTCGCAGCTTGATGTTGCGCCCAACCCCCCGGTGCCCCCAATGTCGCGGTCGCAGCTTGATGTTCCGTCCGTGGCTGCCGCACCCCAAGCCCCCTTACCCGACCTTGTGCCGCCTCCACCGCCTTCGTCATCTCAGGCTACCCCCGCTGCTCCTCCCATTGCTGCCCCTGCAGCTCCCGCCCTCCCAACCATGAAGACACGGTCCCAATCCAAGATCTTCAAACCCAACCCCAAGTACATCCTCATCACCCCTTCCAAAAACATTTCCCCTCTCCCTAAACCACCACAAAAGGTCTTACAGGACCCGAACTGGCACGCCATGTTCGATGAGTTTAGTGCTTTAATTAAAAACGGAACGTGGGACCGCGTTCCAAGGCCTCGGGACTCTAATATCATTAACTGTATGTGGTTATTCAAACATAAGTACAGGTTTGATGGGACTCTTGATCGTCACAAGGCTCGCCTAGTTGTCAATGGAAAGTCTCAGGAGGTTGGTGTGGACTGTGACGAGACATTTAGCCTGGTTGTCAAACCCGCTACCATACGCACAGTTCTGAGCATCTCCCTCACCAAGGACTAGCCTATTCACCAGCTTGACGTCAAGAATGCCTTCCTGCACGGTAACCTTCAAGAGATTGTGTATATGCATCAGCCCATGCTTCTATGAGCGTTCGCGCCCCTCCCACGTCTGCCTTCTCTGGAAGTCTCTCTATGGGTCGAAACAGGCACCCCACACCTGGTATAAGCGATTCGCCACGTACCTCACTGGGATTGGTTTTCAAGGCAGTCAGTCTGATCACTCCCTTTTTGTCTTCCATTCGGGGCCTGACACTGCCTACCTTCTACTGTACGTCGATGACATTGTGCTCACAGCATCCTCTTCATCATTACTGTCTAGGATGATGGCATTATTGCGTTCGGAGTTTGCCATGACTGATCTTGGTTCACTGAGCTACTTCATCGGCATCTCTGTGACTCGCACTCGTGATGTGTTGTTTCTTCATCAGAAGAAATATGCCCTTGAGATCGTCGAAAAAGCCTGGATGGCGTCTTGCAAGCCCACCACCACTCCTCTCGACTGCAAGTCCAAGCTCGATCCTGCCTCCAGTCCTAAGGTTGATAATCCTACAGCCTACCGTAGCCTGGTCGGTGCCCTCCAGTATCTGACATTTACTAGGTCGGACATCGTCTTCTTCGTTCAGCAGATTTGCTTATACATGCATGAGACCCGCAAGCATCACCTTCAGGCGCTCAAGCGGATAATCTGGTACATCAAGGGCACTAGTGACATGGGTTTGCATCTCTTTCGCGGTCGTTTCGACACCCTCACTAACTACTCCGATGCAGACTGGGCGGGTTGTCCCGAAACTCGCCGCTCCACCTCTGGTTTCACAGTGTACCTTAGCGACAACCTGGTGTCGCCGCTCCATCTCTGGCTCCAGTGCCGAGGCCGAGTATCGTGGTGTCGCCAACGCCGTGGCGGAGCCCTGCTGGCTCCGCAACCTCCTCTACGAGCTTCGGGTTCCGCTTCGTGCAACCACCTTGGTCTACTGCGACAATGTCTTCGTCGTTTATCTTTCATTGAACCCGGTTCAATATCAGCGGACCAAGCACATCAAGATTGATATCCATTTCATCAAAGAGAAGGTCGCCCTAGGCCAGGTTCAAGTACTACATGTCCCTTCTGCACATCAGTATGCGGACATTTTCACAAAAGGATTACCTACTCCTCTTTTTACTTCTTTTCGTTCTAGTCTTGCTATTCGCTCACCTCTAGTTGTGACTGAGGGAGGATGTTAGCAGATATTATTTTATATTTGTCAATATCGTGTATAGTGACGATTGTACCCTCAGAGTTTTCATCCATTGATATATATATATATATATATATATATATATATATATATATATATATATATATATATATATATATATAGGGTTTGCTTCAAATGTAAAAAGTCCTTAACGTGTAAAATTTGCTTATCGTGTAAAATTTCCATTTAAAGTAACCCGCGCCCAAAATAGAACTATATTGAGTTGAATGGGCCAGCCCAATCTTGCTTCTCTAATCTCTCAGCTCTCTCAATTTCATAGCCCACCGTCTCTTAATCTCTCAGCTCTCTTGCCCTTTGAGATCTCTCCCCCACTTGACAACGGCGACGACGGTTTCCCCGCCTTCGACGGTGGAGTTCAAATGGTTGGACAATTGTCGGCGAACGAGACGGTGGAGTCAAACTACAGCCATCGGGGCGAACGACGACGTTGATGGGAATCGAGCCTCATCGAGGAGAATCTCCAAAATTTGGCTTTGATTCAGCGTTTCCAGGTACAATCCTTTACCCTTCTTCTTCTCTGCTCTATCTTCCAAGCATATATTCAACTTGTTGGTGTTCTAATGGCTATTAGAGCTGAGATTTCAGAATTTTTATGGTTAAGGTTTCAGGGAGATATTAGAAGAAGAGGACGGTTTTTTTATTTTGGTCCATAGGGTTATAGAATTAGGTGTTCAATTTTTGAGTTCTTTGGCGAGATTAAGCTTCCTTTAGTGTTAGAATTAGTTGTTCAACTCATTATTGAACTGGTTCTTCGATTTCGAGTCTTAGAATCAGGTGTTCAATTTGTTTAGTTTTTTTTTTTGGTCCTTGGGTTGTTTTAGCCTAGAAGCAAAAAAAAAAACTCTCTATATTGACGCTGCTATTGATCAGATTTGAAGGACAAAGAATGACGTACCAATTGGTGGTTTGAGTGCACAAGATGAAGGTTTGGCTGCAACAGAAATTGGTGTACATGGCAGAGCTAATTGCGGATCTGCTGCAGCTACTAGAGTCGGATATTAAGTTGTGTGGTAAGGACGTGAGCTGTTCTGTTGCACAAGAAAAAGAGACAAATGACAAGGGGGTCTGCAGCAAGAATGCTTACAGTTGATGAAAAAAATTGCAATGCTTTGTTTTTAGTTATTCTTGTCTTCCAGTTAAACCTTCTTATCATCCACATTATATACCATATGATGTTTTCCTATGGCTAAACTATTTTCTAGTATATCTCTTTGAAGTATTTAAAGAGGGCTCTACTGATGCTCTTGAGGTTTATTTGTAGGTCAAGCAAAACCTCTATGGATGTCTTGTTGTGCATACAGTTGCAGGTATAGCTAGTGGTACTAGAGTCATGCCTTGAGGTAAGATCCTTCATTTTAAATATTATTGCAAGTGTTTAGAACATTAAAGAATATGTGCAGAGAATACAATCAAAGCATATAGTTCAGTTGTACATGATTACACTTATTTAAGATCAATAAATATACATGGCAAGTTGTGCTACTTAATTTGTAGTATTTACGTTTTTTACTGTCATCTAGTCTTTGTAAGAGTGTAAGACTATAGTAAAACAGTAAAGATGAGTGAACCAAGAACAACTTAACCAACTTCTGTAAAATCTGTAGACCAGCTTGACCCATTGATTTAGACAAAATATAACGGATGCACAAATGAATTCCCAACTTTTTGCTTCAAACCTCTGTGGGGCTATATCAAATTTACTTTTTGCCCATCTCACGCCATATATATCCTTTGATTTTTGCCTTTGCCAACCCTTGGATTTATATATCAACAGCTACCTTTGCAATATATGCTAAATGCTAAGGGAAAAAAAGGGTTTTGAAATAATTATCATTGTTTATGATTACCTAAAAAAGGGTCCCTTTTTTTTCCAAAACCACAGTTATGGTCTTGGACAAAATTACAGTATAACTTCAAGTCTACTCTTTTTCGCATATATGTTGTTTTAAATTTCAGCAAGCTATATCTTAATTATGAACCAGTGTAATTTTATGGCACATGAAACTCTAATGAGCTGTTTGAGCATGTTGTGTGTTTTGCATATTTGGTCTCACTTTTACCTCCACTACCTGTTGCATCTCATATGCGTAGGAGGCAGACGCTCAGCGGGTGCCTTGCCTTCACAAGTCTTGCTTTGGATGCATCCCTAGGCACCTGCTCAACTGTGAGAGATGCTTCTTCTGCAATGCAACTGTTGTTGGTGTGTTGAAGCTCACCAAGAAATCATCTTAAAAAGCTTAGGTTTAGTTTCTGCTTCTCTTTTTTCTTAAGAGCGGTGAGTGGTAAGGAAGCTGAAATGGTCGTCTAGTGTTTGTAAATGGAGTCTGCATGGATCTTTGTGTAAATGGAGTGGCACAGGTACGGTTGTTGGTAAATGGAGTGGCACAGGTACGGTTGTTTGTAAATGGAGTCTGCATGGATCTTTGTGTAAATGGAGGCCCTTCACCTCGAATTGGCTTCAATCCGGTCACGATTTTTTATTGTACGTAGCATCTTTTACTGATGTTTGTCTTTAATCCTTCGTAAGAGGTCAGAAGTGATTTATTATACAAGCAGAACCTAACAGTTGGAAGTATGATTTGTTGCTGTTTCTAAATGCTGCAGTTAATCAAAAAGATGTCGAGTCATCAAAGATCGTATTTGTGTCATCAGCAGTCGTGCTTGAGAAGTGGACAGAACTTACAGGTCTAGATGAACAGCTGAAAGGGCTTTGAGGGTTGTTTCTGCTTCAATTAACTGTTGCTCATTGATTTAATGAGACGAGAATTAAACATGGAAATTGTTTAGTGCGTGATTTATAGCAAACCAGTAAGAGTTTTTGTTGTTTTAAATTTCGCCGAAAATTGAGGCTTATGTATCCAACATAAGTTGTAAATCATGAGCTTCACTTGAACATTTCAAGATACATGTGTGATTTTGGCCAATGTGAATAAAGTTTATGCTTATTTCAGACATTACCGCAATAAAATTCCTCAACATCCAAACAAACAGGGACTGAATCGAATAGTATACATAGTAGCACGCAAGTTACATGTTACATTTACATAATCATTCACAAGGTGAAATGGTGTTACAATGCAGGGTAAAATACAACTAGTCTCAAACAGAACAAGCTACTGCAACTACTCTACATGTGTGTACAAAGTCTTACAATTAACAGTAACACTAACACCTGTTACCCAAAAGAGCACATGTAACTGGTGTTTTATAGGACAGATTAGAACATCATGGGCAGGAGGGTAAATATAACAACGATTCAAGCCTTCGACTCTACATGAACCTGGTTGCTGCTCTCTTTAGCTTCAGTAGCCACAACATCCTTCCAGCTGCTGGCATCCAGTGAACTTTTTTCCTCTTGCTCTTGCTCAATGTTGCAACCGGTACCATTTTCGTTGTTGTCATTGTCCACATTCTGCAATGGTTCTTCCATAGCAGCTGCTTCAGGCTTCAGATGCTCTACAGGGTCCTTTTGTTTCTCTTCAGGGATACTTGATCTAAGTATATAATAGTCTTTGTTTATCTTTTCCACATTGTCCTACTTAAGCCTTTTGAAGTTTTGCACTAAAGCCTATTAGCTCAAAATGGGAGAGCAATGTGCCTACGCACAAAGATGCGGGTTCAAACCCCGTATAGACTATTTATGTGGTATCTCTTATTATGTTTCTCTTCGTGAATAGTATGAGGTGCAAAAATAAAATTATAATGTGCATTTGTGCAACTGTGAAGTGCATTTGTGCAGATGTGAAGTGCATTTGTGCAACTGTGAAGTGCATTTGTGCAACTGTGAGTACATTTGTGCAACTGTGAGTACATTCGTGCAACTGTGAAGTGCATTTGTGCAACTATGAAGTGCATTTGTGCAACTTTAAAGTGAAAATATAAGAATATAAAGTGCAAAAATAAAATTGTAATATGCACAGTTAGAATACAAGGGAGCAAAAGTAGGATACAATTGTGCAAATTTAAATTACAACTGTGCAAAAGTAAGATATAATTGTGCAGATTTAGAATACAATTGTGCAAAAGTAAGATCATAATGTGCATGAATAAGACAAAAGATATGCTTTTGAAATCGATGTTTTAATTTTGTTTTTTTTTTTTTACTTTTGAGAGTTTGGGTTCACCTCTCGCATAATTTAGGTTGATACATGTGAGTTTGAAATCGATTTTTTTACGTATAACAATTTCAAATTAAAGTGCATACTTAAGGTTAAAAAGTGCGTAATTAAGGTTAAAAAGTGCATACCTAAGATTATAATGCGCATGCTTAACAATTTGGGATTGATGTGTTCTTAGCTATTATGTAACCTATGTGGGATTCGAACCCACATGGGCACAACATGTAAGGTTTATGAAAAGAGAAAAGAAGGCTTGCAAGTTGCAATACCTTGAATCTGCATTCTTGATAATGTTAATGTGCTTGTAGTGAAATTTCAGTGCAGCATTCTTGAAACTGAATCACAATGTGCTTAATCATGTAACAGATCTTGAAAGCTCAAATTGGACTAAGAATGATTGGAGCTAAAGCTAAGATAATAAGTAGCCTTAAAGAACATGAAAATCAGTAAGAAAAAATCATGCTCGGAGAAGTTCCCACCTATTGAGATACAGAGAAATTTTTTTGCCACTTTTAAGTGTTTTTTGAATCTCATTTAACAGTTTTGACAGATTTGATCTGCTCAAGTTTGACAAATATGACAGAAATAGCTAAGAATAAAAAATGCAGCTAAGAATAAGGTTAATCTTGATGCCATTGAGTTAAAGGTGGAACCTAAAATTTTAAGAGCACAAATAAGGTTATAAAGTGCATGAATATGACTATATAGTGCATAAATGGAATTAATAAATGTGCAGCACTTCATCCTCAATATAATATATAAAGTGCATAAATAAAATTATGAAATTCATGAACAAGATTATAAAGTGAGGTCACCTTAAAAAAAAGATTATAAAGTGCATACATACACTAGACTCCGAATTGAACATTGAAATAGAGTATATAGATCCAGGTGGAGTCGAACCACCAACATCCTGAACAACAGGCGCTCATTCCTAATTGAGCTTATGGATCTTAACACAAGTAACAAGCTAACCCGAATATGAACAAGCTAAGAACATTCGAGTTCTGAAAATGCACTTTTCAGTTTTATACTTGCACTTTTTCAAGCTAAAATTGCACATTTAAGTTATAAAATTAGCACAAAGGCCTCTCAATCATCTACCACTGAAAGCTAAACACCAACACACACTGCATAAATCAAAATGATTGAAGCAGAACAACCAGTTGATGCTAATAGGACATCATCTACTACACTGTTCAGTCATTCACATCCAGCAATGAAGGCCAAATAAGAGAGTAAAAGAGGCCAGCAACAAGGACACCTCCTGATCTAGATCTACAGGCACAGATACATTCTTCAACAAGGACACCTCCTGATCTAAACCTATTGCATTTGTGCCAATTGAAGGAAAACAAATAAAATCACTAGTTCTGCTCCAATAGATTATGAGAAATATTTTCTTGAATTGCTAGACGCCTGCTGATCTAAATCTAGAGGCACAGATACATTCTTCAAACAATAAAAAAAACAACCAGTTAATTTACTTTGCTTTTCGGGTAAAAAAGGGGGAAATCACCATTGCAGTATTAAATCAAACTGAACCTAACAAAAAAAACAATTGTTTACTCACTAATTTTTTTTAAAAGGGAAAAAATTCAGTTTATTCTAGTTTAAACCAAGACCGGATGCATCAAGCCTGATTCCAGTTTAACCAATCCTGGTTCTTGCAGATAAACTGGTTCAAACCAGAACATGATCACCCCTATTCTCAACTCCAAAGTATGTACAAGCGCAAAGAAGCGATGAGTAGGAGAATGCATGACGGATAAGCTGAGAAATTGACAAAGTTCTTTCTAGCTCTCAACTGCCTATAACTCTATATTGCTCCAAGCTAAGAAGGCATGTAGCTAAACAACAAACCAGAATCCAGATGCAAGCAACTTAACTAAACCAAACAGGAAAGATCCAATCTCAATCACACAGTCAGACAAACGAAAATATCTAACAATGAGCCTATCTTCATCAATAAATTCTATAATCCATTAATTGGAAACCAATATTGTACATCCCTTTCACAATTGCCGAATAAGGCGCGAAGCATTTCCATAATTCCATTAGCGTAACTTTTAAATCAAAACCCTAAAGGTAGAATTCGAGGTGAAGAGTGATCGGAAGTGTGAAACTGTAAAACACCAAATATACCAAACAAAGCTCTCCAGAAAGAAGAAGACATCAAATCGAAACCTGTGAAGGAGAGGACGATTACCTATGAAGGATACAAACAACAAAAGCGACAAGACAGAGATGAGAGATCTAAAATTTTGGATCTGAAATTAAATGGGAAAAAGGAGAGGACGATTACCTCGAAGATTGGAATTGGCAAAGCAAGAAGCTTCGGGTCCGCCATGGCCAACATAGACACCAACGAGGGCAACAGAAGGGGAAGCGAAGACCTGAGTCTGATCTTCGAGGGAGGAGTTCGAACTGCAAAATCACGATCGATTCCAAATGAAATCACCAATTGAACGAAAATCAATTGAGAGTGAGATGGTGCGTACGCTGCAGCAGCCATGGCGAACTTCGGCGAGACGAGGCGAGGCAAGCTCCAGGTCGTCGGCGAGGCGAGGCAAAATCCGGCGAGGCTAGGGCTCTGGCGGTGGTGAACGTTGGCGGCGACATCTGAGGTGGTGGGTATGGGTTAGGGTTTCGAGATCAGAGGTAGGAGGAGGAAGACGGGGCGATGAAAAAGAGGAGAGCGTAGAGCAGAGAGAAGATCCATGGTTTCGAGATCAGAGGTTGGGGAACAGTGCTGAAGCGCTTAGCTTCTTCTCTCCACAGTTGCAGAAGAAGAAGGTTTGGAGAGGGATTTGTTTTTTTTTTGGGCCGGTCTAACCCGGTTCTTTTTTAACAAAATAGGCCCACGTGTCCGGTTTTGTATTAAAAAATAAAATTTTACACGTTAAGCAAATTTTACATTTTAAAGCTTCCCTATATATATATATATATATATATATATATACAGGAGTAGGCCTTTGAGATCCAGCAAGGACTCAGTTATCCAAACAATTACAATGACATCGTCCTCATACTGCCTCATCAACAACGACTCTGACTCGGCTTTGACTTTGGAGTTCAACTCGAAGTCCCAACTCTGGATTGATAGACGCCGTGTTGCCAGGCCCGGCACAGAGGCAAGGGGAGGCTGGGCTCTCGCCCAGTGCCCAATAAAATTGCGGGTCCAGTAATAATAAAAAAATCCCTATATATACTACATCCATTTTTGCCATCTGACCACATTTCTTAATAAAACACCCGGAAACACCCACGGCCCACTGCAATTTTTTTTAAAGATTTTGTGATTCGGCCAAATTTCTTCTTTTTTAATTCCTATATATGACTACACGGCCCATGACTGCACTAGAATCGATCAAATCCACCTATGCCCTATACCAAATCTCTTAACTCGCGAAAAAAAAAAAGGCTTAAATGCTCCATTGGCCCCTAAACTTTATTGACTAGGACATTTTACCCCTCCAATTTTAACTCAGTACACTTCCCCCCTTAAACTATTAGATATAGGACCTTTAACCCATTTCTAACCCACATTTTTCTATCTCAAATATCTCCCTCCTAATTTCTCAACTCCACCAACTATAAAGTACATGTACAGATCCTTATATTTTAAAATTTTCAAAAACAACTCCCAACTCATCAGTTCTCTTTCAATTCCAACTTTCAGTGCTAAATTGACATTATATAATTGAAAAATAAAGTGAGTAAATGGATTACAACCCTGCAAGCAAAAGTATGACAACTTTGACAAAAAAAAAACAAAAATTTGACAACTTAACATGTCTCAAAATACAACTGAAAGATCACCAACCAACCGAAACAAAAAAAAAATCCCCAGCAATTAAGTAAAAATCTGTCTGAGACATTAACAACAAAAAAAACTTCAGCACTTTCCTTCAACACTTCAGTTTCCCTATCCATGTTGCAAATCAAAAAATAATTGAAGTCAGTTCATGAAAAAATTGTGCTTGGTTAAAATAAACTAAATCAACATAGATTTACCTCTAAATTTTAGTCTTGGCACATGTAGTGCAATTATGACCAACACCACCACATCTGATACAATGCATAATCCTCCCATGTCTTGACAACTTTACCTTTCCTTTCTTTGGTTCATTTCTAGATTTTCTTCTTTTTGTCCTTGGTCTACCAGGCATAGCCCTCTCCAGAGGAGACAAGATTGGCCCTAACCCGCTTTCTTTCCAAAATTCTTCACTTGGCATTGGTCCCAAGGCATAAGCATAGGCTTTTAGGAACATTTTCTTCTCATACCAATGACTCATGTACTTTTTAGGGTCATCTCCTTTATGACGAATAGCAGAAATAGCATGTGCACAAGGGATTCCGGATATCAACCATCCTCTGCAGTTGCAACTTTTCAATCGCAAATCAACAACATATTGTGTCTTACCGAATTTAACTTCATAACCATCGTCTCCATTCCATTTCACTTTCCACTGGTAACTTTGTGCGATATTGTCTTCAAGAATATCAAGTATGAGCTTGCCGTAGTTACCTCTCCACTTGTTTGCATATATAATCCTCTTATTTCTCCGCTCCATGACAAATTCTCTAATCTCTTCTAACATGGAAATGATTGGTTTGCTTCGAGAATTGATTAGAACAAAGTTAAATGCCTCACAACTATTGTTGTCAACCGAGTCACATTGAGAAGATGGGGAAAAATAAGCCTTGCACCAATTTCTCGGATCAACACGTAACACCGCCTTCGCAGCACCATCTTTTAACTTGTCCAAATCTTCCAACCTTTTCTGAAATGTAGGCTCATTTGAACTCTTTGCACACGCATAAAAAGCAAGTTTAAGAGACTCACCTCTAAAGTTAGGATACCAATTTGTGTATACATGCCTAGCACAATATCTATGTTCAGCCCTTGGAAATATTTCAGCCACAGCATTTAAAAGTCCCTGCACATATAGGTTTAAGCAAATTAGTTAAGCATTGAACAAAATTTGTAAAAGTGAAGATAAATTCTAACTAAAAGTATAAAGTACATACTCTACCTTTTGTTGATTGGACATAAAACTCCATCCTCTTCCATCATCTGTTTGTATATCAACTTGCAGATGCTTTAAGAACCACAACCAAGAAGATGTACATTCAACTTCCACCACAGCCCATGCCAAGGGATACATTTGGTTATTTGCATCTTTTCCAACAGTAGTGAGCAATTGACCCTTGATTATTCCCTTTAGAAAACATCCATCTAAGCCTATGAATGGTCTACAACCCTCTAGGAACCCCCTCCTCAAAGCTGCAAAGCATACATAAAATCTCTTAAAATAAGGTGTAGATGTTTGACTAGGACCTTTATACTCAACCTCAAGGTCAACATGACTTCCTGGATTTCCCGCCAACAAAGCCTTGCAATAATTATATAGCTTAGCATATTCAGGACCAACATCTCTCTCCAATTTCTTCTTCACCCTTAATTTTGCCCTCTTGCACTGGCTTCTAGAGACATGAACCTCCATTTGGTTAAAAATCATATCCTGAATATAGCTTGGCTTTAATCCCGGATGACTAGAAATCATCGTCTCAAAAGTTTCAGCAATCCAAGGTGCACCAATTCTCGAAAGTTTGAAAACTTTTGAGCATTTATGCTTGTCAACATAAGTTTTGACCATGAAGTATTTCTTACCGTGAGAATTTTCTTCGGAAGCAAACAACATCCAAGGGCATCCGGTTGCTCTACATTGCACTCTAATCCTTTTAGGCTCATTTTTGACGTAGTCTAAATCTCTTTTCTCATTCAAGCTATACTTTCTCAAAGCTCTTCTACATTGATGATGATCTTTGAACACTAATCCCACCGATAAAACAACATCACGAGCACTCTCATTATACCTTGCCCAATGAGATTTCCTCCTTTCCAGCACTTTTTCACCATCTTCATCTGAATCTAAATACAAGCTTCCTATATCAGAGTTGTCTAACCCAGCATTATCTTCACCACGATCTGAATTATCAGAAATTAATTGATTGTAGTCTTCTCTTGCAATCTTTGTCTTCATCTTAATTCGATCTAATCTTCCTTTAGCTCCCAGCATACTACTAGACTCTGGCCAAGTGGAAGGGTTGTAAAAATCTTTGACTTTGTTAACAGCCTCCCTTATCTCATCATCACCATCCCACAAAATAGAATCATCAATTTTATCCAACTCTTCTCCACTGTTTTGTTGCAAGTCTTCACCATCGTCACTCCCACTATCTGAATTCTCATCATTTTCTTCATCCTTGTGACCCTCAACAAGTTCACTAGCTCTAACATTATCGCCAAGAACATGTGTAGTCTCATCGATTGCTTGCTCGGAATGCTCGATATATACTTCAACGTTACCTCCTCCTAAAATACCACATGCCACCATATCAAGTGTGTTGTCATTATCATGAAGCTCTCTTAAACGTTCACTAAGGGGTACATTCGGAACACGGTAGTATATAGTTTTCACATCTTTATTCTTGTACCCAATATCTTCTAGTGCATCAGTAATGCTCCAACGAGTCACAAAATCTTCATCAACTCTTATTAGGTGCACCTTATAATCAATATATCTTACATCAAGACTCCTCACAAATATACCACTGTGGTAAATGGTTATGCTTACCTCCACCATCTGCCATTTGAAATAAAATCTAAATGTTTCATTTCTTAATCAAGATTAAAAAAGGAGAGTAAATGTATGAATCATGATTGGGATCAACAATACTAAAAACGATACTATAAAATACCTACCTTTTGTCACTTTGTAGTTTGAGGAATCTCAAAAAGGGAAAACTATTTGGTCCTGTTTTTCCATGTGACCACCAAATGCTCATGTGGGAGACAGAAAAATCAGAAATGGCAGAGATAAGGGCATAAGGCGCCAAATTGCCTATCTCTCCCCGCCAAAACTTGTCCATTTTCTATAAATATTAAAAACAATTACAGGCTTACCGGAGTTATTTGTCCCAAATAATAAAGTTGAGGGGGTGAGTTGACCCGAGTTATAGTTTAGGGGGTAAAGTGTCCGAGTCCAAAGAGTTGAGGGGCCATACCCATATTTAAGCCAAAAAAAATGACAAAATTCACACTAATTTTCTCTTAAGAATAAATTTTTTTAGACATGTATTAAGTATGGAAACTGGAAAAAACACCACCATCAATACTCCTAAAATCTTCAGTTTAAGGATTGAAAATCGAAAATTTTCTTCTTAAAATTTAATAAAATTAAAAGTGGTTTCAAACCCATTAATAAGATTCGAGTAAGAGTAAAAAATAATTAAACTCAATAAAAAAATACATTTATGTACGAGATTCAAATAAAATTCTAAAATAGGAGGGCCCTTAGTTTTTATTGGCCCTGGACCTCCATAACATTATGATCGGTACTGCGTGTTGGGACCCACCTCCATTACCATCTCCAACAACGTACCACTTCGAGAGGCCACGTTTTGACTCTGGAGTTCAACTCGAAGTCCCAACTCTGGATTGATAGACGCCGTGTTGGGATCCACCTCCATTATCATCTCCAACAACGTACCACTTCGAGTGGCCACGTTTTTTTTGTTTTTTTTGGGTCTTTTGATATACTGCGTACTAGACTTGAATTATATGTTTTTTCTCCACCTAACTCAGTACGTTGGTAACTAACCTTCTTAATTGAATTGATGCATGTTCTGCACCTTTGCCCTTGCTTGAATAATTGAATTGATGCATGTTCTGCAAGTGGAAACTAACTTTGCCTATTTGGAATCACAAATTCAAGCAAAGGGTTGTTAAATGAAATTTTGATATATTCAGGATATGTGAATTTACTGCTCTCCATTCCATTTGTTTTCAATACCGCCCTTAATTTGGTCATGAAAGGCTCTTTCCGAGTTTTTGGGGTCATTAGGAGGTTGCTTTTAACCATGTTAAAAAATATGATGGAACTATATGTTCACAGGATTTGTCAATCACTTTATAATTGGTTCATTAATAATGGTTAAGATTGGTTCACTGTGTGTGGTTCACATGATTTGTTTCACCGAGTTTGGTTAAGATTGGTTTACTGAGTGTAGTTCACAGGATTTGGTTCACTGAGTTTGGTTAAGATTGGTTTACTGATGTGGTTCACTGTGTTTGTTTCGCTGGGTGTGGTGCACTATGCATAGTTCATTGGATTTGGTTCACTGAGTGTGGTTCATTGAGTTTGGTTCACTGACGATACATCTCCCGCACATTTTCCCGGAAAGGCTCGCCGCCCTTTGCTCCGTCAGCGACTTCTGCAAGCCCTTCTTCGTCCAGTGGCTCCCCCACTACGATCTTCTCGCCCCCCCTTTGAAACGTCGGATCCAGCAACGAGCGTGAGGAGATTTGGATTTGGCCGATTCAGACCTCGACGAACGACGGCCAGCGCTCGACGGCGGTTGCGTCTTATCATCCGTCCCCGAAGCTGACGACATGCGGCTCCTGCGGCGTCCGTCCCCGAAGCTAACCGTCAAAATCTGTTACATTTCCAAGGGGAGTTTGATCAAAACCCTCAATGGCCATATGAAAGATTGCTAAAGCGCGATGTCCGGTCCATAGGTTATTCGATATGGATGAATCTGCATCTAAAAAACTGTGAATGATGGAAACAATCGATCGAGATCTCCACAGAAAAACAGTAACACTGTGAAAGTGCTCAGGCCGTGGACAGCATGAACTGATGAAGATGTAGCCAACAATTTTAATTTTAATTTAAATATACGAATGAATCCAAGAAGAAAGAACTTAAGAGATGAGGCCATGGACTCAAATCACACACACAATCTTGTTCGACCAATTCAATCTTCTGACATATTTGCATCCATATGGTTAATTAGTCCCATTTAATTGAAGATTGACAATATACAGTAAAAAAATATACGAAATTAAATGGGAAAATTTTATTTAGAATGGTTGAGTACATGTAGAGATTGGTTCACTAGAAGAGGTTCACAAGATTTGGTTAAAATTGGTTCACTGGGTGTGGTTCACAGGATTTATCAATCACTCTATAGTTGGTTCATTAATAATAGTTAAGATTGGTTCACTGGGTGTGGTTCAGATTGGTTCACTGGATGTGGTTCACAGGATTTGTTAATCACTTCATAATCGGTTCATTAATAATGGTTAAGATTGATTCACATGATTTGGTTCACTGGGTGTGGTTCACCGGTTGTGGTTCACTGGGTGTGATTTATTGGGTTCAGTTCACTAGGTGTGGTTCAGTAGTTGTGGTTCACTGGTTGTGGGTCATTGGGTTTGGTTCACTGGGTGTGGTTCACTGGATTTGGTTAAGATTGGTTCACTTGGTGTAGTTCACTAGATGTGGTTCACTGAGTTTGGTTCAGCCTTCTTGTTAATTTTTTTTTCCATAAAGGATATACACAGTGGGTGTCTATATCTAGATAAAATTAAATTACAATAAAATATTTTTTTATTTTTTTTAACAAGTGAAATTAACCAAAAAAATCCTTTTAATTAACATTAAAAAAACCTTCTTGATAAAAAAAAAAAAGAAAGGCAATTGGGTTTACAGAGCCCATTAATGCATTGCTATCATTGATTGATGTTTTGCACCAATATACCAATTCATACCCAACTTTGCAAAAATAACCATGAGGTGGATTATTTGCATGAGAATGACAAAATGTCATTTTTGAAAAAAATTTGGGCACCTTCCCAACAGGTTGAAGGTAACCAGGGGGAGAGAGGAGGAGAGAGGGAGACCCATTTTAATTGTTTTAAACTAATTTTTGGCCATTTTTAATTGTTAAAATTAAAAAATAAATTTATTTTTGACCTTAATTTAATTTTATCTATCTATAGACACCCACTTAATACATGTTTATGGAAAAAAATATTTCAAAGTAAAGTTGAGTCTACATCGTATCTTGATCTCAATTTACGATTTACGTTTACTAGCCACAGTAACTACTGTTGCCTAGCCAGTAACTACTCTTGCCTAGCCACTGACTACGATCTATTAGTCAATACAAGACTAACCCCTGTTCAACCCTCCGCTTCACCTTGGTGTCAGACGAGGCAAAGAGCTGTCGTGGCCGGAGTGAACCCCCTCCATCCATCTCTATCACCCTTCCTCCACAAATCTCCCTCCATCTCCACAAATCCGACCGACCTCCACACATTTCCATTTTCCATTTCACAAAATCCAAAAAAAAAAAAAAGAAGAGGAAGAGCCACCACGACCGCCGCCCTCCACCCCACCATCGTCAGCCTTATGCCTCCACTTCCCCTTCTTCCTTCTCCTGTTCGGCTGTTGTGAACCCTCTCTCTCTCTCCCTCACTCTCCCTCATTTGCTTTGTCTTAAATCCCGCCCAAACACACCTCCAAAATTTCAAACTCCCGCCAAAAAAAAAAAGGTTACGATTTACGCTTACTAGTCAGTAACTACTTTTCCCTAGTCACTAACTACGATCTCTTAGTCAATATAAGACTAACCCCTATTCAACCCTCCACTGTTCAACCATCCGCTTCACCTTGGTTTCCGGCGAGGCACAAAGAGTCGTCGTGGTCGGAGTGAACCTCATCCATCCATCTCTACCACCCTTCCTCCACAAATCTCCCTCCATCTCCACAAACAGGGGCGGCCCTAGGGTGGGGCGCGCGTATGCGGCCGCCCCACCTTTCGATCCACGAGCCCCCGGAGTTTAGAGGAAAAAAAATTTTATTTATATATATGATTTTGTTGTAATAAGTCAAATTAGAATGGAAATTGAATCAATTAATTCACTTAGCTGAATTGGTAAATGGAAAGGAGTGAGGATTAAATGATACAAGAGGACTTGGGTTCGATTCCTTGCACCCTTTTATTTATTGTTTCAATTTTGTATCTTGCTTTTGTTATCCTTTTCTTTATTTCAATTTTTTTTTTCTTATCTTCATTTTGCCTTTGATCATAAATAATAATTATAGTGAATTTAGACAGATTACCTCTTCCTTGCACCCTTTTATTTATTGTTTTAATGATGATGGTAGATAATTTTGCCTAAAAGACTCAATTATAGGATGATGACATTTGAAATTATTTTTCTCGACTTTAGTAATATATAAGATTTCATAAATATTTTATACTTTCAAAAAAATACAACATTCAAAATTTCAACATCCTATTAAACAAATTAAATTTATTTAAAATTAATTAGAACTCATAAAATAGACGAATTAAAAAATTATAATGATAAGAGACTTATAATTAATTGAAACCTTTGTAGAAAAAGATAATTTATATTGTATGATGATCTATAATATTTGTACTATATCATATGACATAAATATAAACTTTATATGGTAAAAAATCTCTACAATGAACTTTATAGTCGGAAATATTTTAAAGTCATGAGAACTAATTTAGTTTGTAAGAATTCAAATACTCTTACATACATAACAAAATGAATTTGTATAGGAATCCAAGTGCCAAGAATGACTATAAGATCATAGGCCTCATTTTAATAATTGTATAGGGCCTTCAAAATTGATTGAACGCTCATCCAAATCTTAAGTATCTAATTTCGTCTGTAATTCCGCCCCACCTTTCAGAGATTCCTGCGGCCGCCACTGTCCACAAATCCAACCGACTTCCACACATTTCCATTTCCCCTTTCACAAAATCCAAAAAAAAAAACAGAGAGAGAAGATGAAGAGTCACCACGACCGTCGCCCTCCACCCCGCCGTCGTCAGCCTCAAGCCTCCACTTCCCCTTCTTCCTTCTCATGTTCAGTTGTTGTGAACTCTCTCTCTCTCTCTCTCTCTCTCTCTCTCTCTCTCTCTCTCTACCTTCCTCTCCCTCCTTTGCTTTGCCATAAATCCCGCCCAAACCACCTCCAAAATTTGAAACTCCCTCCAAAAAATTTAACCCACTATAATGGGTAAGGGTGACTTGTTATTTTTGCAAATAAAAGTTACTTTTTGACATTTAACTAATTGTTTATGGGGGGGGGGGGGGGGGGGACGTTTTTGCAAAGGGGGGATAAAATGGTATATTGGCTACAATTTTCTCATCACTGATTCCCTGGCATGCTTGCGTATATTTTTTTTTAACAGGCACATGTCTTACACGCAGGGGAGGTGCGACTGGGTGTGGGTGTGGGAAACGCCATTGCTGATTTGAATCAAACTAGTTCTTTTCCCGAACCTTGTTCCAGTTTTTTCATAATATTTTTAATCGAGTTTGACGTATTAAACAAAATATTCGAAACGTCAATTTTCTACGAACATATTGCCCATGCTTTTTTGTCATGATGTTCTTCGAAATTTTCTTTTCTTGAGATGACCGATACTTCAAATTTGACAAAGAATGGTAAATCAGTCGATTTCACGTTTCTCCTTACATCAGTCCTAATTGAAGGCAAAGAAAAGAAACCTTATAGTTTTTTTTTTAAATAAAATTAAGTTTGGATCATCTTACGATACTTTATCTATTACATACATCATGTCACACCTTTTAAATTGGTCAAAATTATAAACCGATTTGATAAAGATATCTTAAGTTGAAATGTATAAACCCTATATAGCTAAAGAATAAATTTAAAAAAATGATTTTTAGTGTGTGTTTTTTATAATGTCTTAGACCTTTAATTAGAAAGAGGTACTCTATGTTTAAGTATGAACTCTAAGAGGCCAAAATATTATAAAAAAAAAACATTATACCTCTCAAATTAGTGTAAATTATAAATCAATTTCAATACGACCCACTTTAAAAATTAATTTTAAATTCATTTATATGTTTTTTATAATGTCTTGGAGATGCATTTCATCGAACCCCTCATGGACAATGACCCATCAAGTCATAATTTATAACCTTCTATTTTACTTGAATAGCACCAATATCTTTTGATAAATTTGATCAATAATTTATAATATTCATTTTCACAAATTTCATCAATGGAGTAAACAATTTATGCATTGCTATCTAAATATTCTGCCCAAAAAATATTCCAACGAAAATATCATGAAACCCTTATCAAAGCTCTAGGCATAAATATATGATAGATTTTTCATTATATTTATCGACCAAGTATGACACACCATGCAAAATACTCGATCCACGTTATTTTTTTTACTAACATGTTATTTTGTCTATTCTCCTCAACATGCTGTTATTTGAAGTTTTCAGCTGTCGTGAAGAAGTCTTTTTATCGAGATGATTGATACCTCGAATTTGACAAAGAATAATAGATTGATTGTGATCACACTTCTTCTACTTATTCGCCCTATTAAAAGAAAAGTCTTATAATTCTTGTCATAATAAATTGAGTTCAGATCATCTATGATAGTTTCTATGTTATACACGTGTTATACCTCTTAAGTTGTGTGTTATGAACTATTTAAAGACAATATTTACATTCATCAAAGTCCAATGACACTATCACATTCAAATGAATATATTTTTTTTTCACCTATTTTCACTACTGTGTTGTATTTTATGACACCCTTGTGAAACTTTCTGCAAACATTTGCCTGGTGTTTTAGGAATATAAACACCAGGCATTCCAAGGATGACCTTATAATTATAAAAATAATGACAATAAATCAAAATTCAATTCATAAAAATGTTTTATTGCGTAAGATGGATGAAACTTAAGTTACATCAACGACGACGAACCATGTCGGCATTCCAAGGATAGCAAACGTCGGAAAAATTGGGGCGACGAAGGCAAGGGCCGGCCTCCTTGACGATCCAAGGGCAGTTGCCATCGACGTCGCAGCGCTTCCAGTCCCTCTTGTCGATGTAGATGTCGAACCAGTGGAGCGCCCCGTCGAACACGAAGCCGCAATAGTAGTCGCCCGTGGCCATAGGGTTGAACCCGAACCCGTATGTCTGGCCCGCCCCGACTTGATGGATCCCGAAATCGGTGCCCCTGTCCTTGCAGTGCACCTGCAAAACCTGGTGCGATTCCAGATCGTTCGTTATCTCCACATTTACAGCCCAATCGTCCGTATCAAGGCACAAATTTCAGCCAAATTGCAGCAAAAAATCGCATATAAAGAGGGCAAAAATTGCAGCCAAATTGTAGCCTAAAATCGCACGGAATCAGGGCGAAAATCGCAGCCAAATCTCAGCCAAAAAATCGCACATAAAGAGGGCAAAATCGCAACCAAATTTCAGCCAAAAATCACACATAAATTTCAGTTATTCTAGGGCACACATATTTCTCCGATTTCACCCAACAATTCAGAGCCAAAAATCGCACAAACCCTAGTACAACCCAAAAATAGCACAGCTTAACCCTAAATTTCCAAATCGGCGTACCTGTACTGGCGAGGAAAGGAAGAGGATAAAAGAAAGAGGAGGGAAGAAGGGGAGAAGAGAAGAGCATACTTGTACTGGCGAGAGCGAACGGAGGGGAGCAGTTCTTGCAGAGAGAACGTGGGGAAGAGAAGTTGAAAGTTTTTGTTTTTAATTTTGCTCAAATAGGACACGTGGCTCATTCTTTTACAAAGAGTCTGCTTCTAAAATAATAAGTATAAGGGGTGGATTCAACGCAGGACTCTATTTTTTTATTTTTTTTAATCCACGTGGACCAATTAAATTGTTTCTTTTGTTCTCATCGGTAGATGTGTTCTCATCCGAACCCTACCCTTTATATATATAGGGCACGTTCCGGTGAAAACCAAAATTGCGGTATAAACCGTGAAGAACAATTTGATTGATTGATATACTACCACAACAAACTCACTCGCGCGCGCGTGTAATTAAATTGACAGAACTCTACCCTTTTTATATATAGGGCACGCTCCGGTGAAAATCAAAATTGCGTTACAAACCGTGAGGAGCAATTTGATTGGTTGATATACTACCACAGCAAATTCACTCTCGCGCGCGTGTAATTAAATTGACAGTACCCTACCCTTTATATATATAGGGCACGCTACGCTGAAAACCAAAATTACGGTATAAACCGCGAGGAGCAATTTGATTGGTTGATATACTACCACAGCAAACTCACTCACGCGCGCGCAATTAAATTGACAGTGTGCTTGCTGTTTAAAAAAAAAGGCTACGAACTCGGGAGTTATAACTCACAGACTGCTAACGCTCTTCCAACTAACTACGCTGCTAATGCTTTCTGATTTTGTACGCATCTATTAATCTATTAATAATTGATATCTTATGTTATTGACATTATAATTTTCTTTAATTCGTTTAATACACCAATTTAAATCTGTTAAAAAAACCATCACTATATTAGTCTTCCTTACTCTTTTAGATTAGTGTTTTCGAAATAAAAATTTGAAACTATTATTTTTTAGAGAAAATTTTCGCCGAAGACGCAAATTTTCGATCAAATTAATTAATTATCTTCCACCTCTTCCAAATTAGCTAAAAGTCCACGACCTAAATCTGTGCCCTCCCCCCCCCCCCCCCCCCCCCCCCCCTCCCTCCCCTTAACCTCGCTATTTGGATTTCCTCCTCAGCCTCTCTCGATCTTCATCTTCGACCTAAATCTGTCTCCCATCTCTGATCTTTTGGAGGCGATGCTGATGCCGATCTGGATCTGGAGTCGAAGACGATGCCGATGAAGATCTGAGGCGAAGATGAACGAGAATCCCGATTCGAAAACGATGCTGAAATAGGGGTTGCTGAAACCGAATGTGCTGAAACCCTTGTTTCAGCAACGCGGTAAAAAAAACCACTGAAACAGGGGTTGGTGAAACTGAATGTGCTGAAATAGGAGTTTCAGCAACGCGAAAAAAAGACTGAAACAGGGTTTGCTGAAACCGTATGTGGTGAAACAGGAGTTTCAGCAATTCCGTTTCAGCAACGCGAAAAAAAAAACTGAAAAAAAGAACAAAAAAAAACAACTGAAACAGAGATTGCTGAAACTGTATGTGCTGAAACATGAGTTTCAGCAATTCCATTTCACAAATGCGAAAAAAAAAATTGATGACACGGGAGGGGGGCACGAGGGGCACAGGTGGGGAGGGCACATGGGGGCGGAGGACATTTTGCTAATTTGGAGTACTTGGGAGCCATTTTCCTAATAAAGTCCAAAAATTAGGACATCCTAGTAATCACCCCTATTGTTTATAATTATTGGTTCAAGGTTTTAAAATTTTGAAACTATTATTTTTTATAATTATGGGTTCAAGATTTTAAAATCTTGAACATACTTAATAAAAGATATAATTATAAGATCTTAAACATGTAGACTATAGCTATATAAAAAAAACTTGAATCTATAGGTATCAAATTTTGAACTAGCGTTATAAAAAAAAATTAGAAACTACATAATAAAAATTTGATGAACATATTGTTTAATAATTTTGGGTTCAATATTTTACATTCTTAAACCTAGTTATAATATATATCAAAATATTTGCAAAATGTTTATGGGCAATTTGCATAAATAACCCTTTTGGGTGAAATCTTTGCATGCCTAACCCAATCCGAATTTTTTTTGCTAAAAAGCGGATATTCGCTTTTCAAGTGTAGCCGGTAGCAGGTCATACTGTGGGAGACAACTGGACAAAAAAACTGATAAGGAGAGAGAGCTGAGAGAGGAATGAAAAAAAAACATGTGAGAGATGGAATAAAAAAGTACCACTCCTCATAAAGTTATTAATGAGAGGAGAGAGAGTGCTGAGAAGTGAAGAAAGAAAAAGCAACCCATTTTTCAAGAAAGTGCTGAGAGAAAGAGAGAGAAAAAAGCAACTCACTTTTTTCAGAAAAAGCAACTCACGTTTTACCACTAGCTTTTATTCATGTCACCCATTTATGTCAACATTCCAGCCTTAGCGTTTGTACATGACACTAGTTAATATTTACTTGCCACTAGTGATATTTTCTCTACTTTCATCATTCGTCCATTATAGTTATTGAGTCAATTTTCACTACTTTATCTAAACTTAGAGCAAGACAACGAGAAATAGCAAGCAAATTAATAAAGGAATAATTTTTAACTCTATTAAAAAAAAGTCATTCGAGTAGATGTCCTCTCATTTATAGCTTTTGATCACAACCCGTCCGTCTAATAGATATAAAAAAATTAATAAATGAAACCATATGAGGATTGAATGATGTAATCATTCTCCACTGTCCATCTACTTCTCTTTAAACTTATGAGGATTGTGTTTGATCAAGTGCTTGGTCATGAGGTCCGTCAAGTAAAACAATTTATGTGGCATGTAAAATCGTCTAGGCGTCATGTATAATACATTATGTGTCATGTAAAATACATATGGAGTTGTTTTACCTATCGGACCTTATGAAGTGCGTTGTTGTAATCGTATTTTCTTATTCATTCGGCGAATTTGGTTATTCAATTCTTGATGAGGAAAATCATTAGAATTTGGGGATTAGGGGTTGGTTCCCTTTAGGCGATCACATGAATTTGTAATCTCTATCTTGCTAGTGTAATTAGGATTTCCCATTAATCCCGTGTGTGTGCCATTGAATAATCTTTGTCAATCTTGCTACTTTGCTAGTGTAATGGGCAAATACGCTCCATGAATTTCTCTCTAAAAAATGGTAAGTGCAACATGAATAGCTCTTCATCCCCCCTTCTGTGTTCTTCACGACCCATGTCCGTGTTGGTCGAATGACCGGTGTCTTTTGGTGTCAAGTATGATGCACCAAAAGAATTTTGTACTTATGAGAAATTCGAACATGTTATCCAACGACGATGTACATGACATATAATGCTTTTAACCTGTCAGGTAATACCTTTGACATGATAGTTAATAGTTTTGACATGGCAGTGCTCTATGTGCAACTTGGTCGACTGACTGGTGCGTTTTTGTGTCACTTATGATGCACATGGAAATGTGGTTCGCACATTTTATTTTTTTTGGTCAAGTGGTTTGCACATTTTGTAATTATGAGAAATTCAAACTTTTCATTTATAGACGATGTACATGACATGAACTGCTATTAACATGTCATTCAAATACGATCTACATGACACGAGAAAAGCACATACTTAAAGCGCTTGGCAGAGTAGCGCTCGGTGGCGGGTTTTCGATTCATTGAAGTTGGTGGCGGAGGAAGGTGTTTGCTGCACCCAATCTCGATGATGACGAAGAACATACTGAATTTGGCGGAAACTATATTAGTTAAATACATTAGGCATGTCAATTGTCTACCAAGCTTCACAATGCTAAAGTTTATCCAAACATGATTTTCAATACATTAGGCATGTCAATTGTCTACCCACAAAAAAAAGTCTAGCAGAAGGAATTCTGAATCATCAAAAAGGAATAGAATATGTCTGAAATTCATGTGTAAGTAAAAAAATCCAGGTGTCAAGCAAAATACATTATATGTCATGTAAATCCGGTTTGGGTGACATGTAAATTCAGTATGAGTGCCGAGTAATTATATGCTGATCGGTAAGTAAACGTGTGACCTTTTCAGGTGTCATGTAAAACAATTGAGATGTCATGTAAAACAATGGACGTGTCATGTAAATCAATTCATGCGTCATGTAAATAATAAGCCTTTGGTGCTGCTATCATAGAAAAGAGAGGAAAAAGTGCTCGGTTTCGATAGAAAATTGTGTAAATTCGTCCATAGAGCACCAAATCGGGTTCTGTAAATTCCTATAGCTTTCTAAAGAGCTAATCACTCTTTTCCTTCATTTTGTGAAGTCGCAAGCTTAAATTGCTCATCGTATGGATGAACATGAGTTCTTGCGTTGTCTTGTTGGATGAAAATCGTAGCCCTTGAATCCTCCATTTGCCACATAGATTAAATCGCGGGGATAACATTTTCAATTAGAAAGGTCCGAATCAGCATATAATTACCCTTCACCAATATTGAATTTACATGTTACCCATACCGGACTTACATGACACATAATGTATTTTACTTGACACGTGAATTTTTTTACTTGACACGTGAATTGTTTTACTTAACACGTGAATTGTTTACTTGGCAACTAAATTGATTTACATGACATGTGAATTTTTTTTACATGACATGTGTGAAGCTTGGTATTTTATTGAATTTTAGAATTGTGAAACTTGGTATTTTATTGAATTTAAAATTTGGCTTAAGTTTTTAGTAAAAGTAAATGATGTACTGCTTAGAATTAGCCATTTTGTATTAGGTGATGAATTCAGATTAAAGGATGATGCATGGGTTCTTAGCTTTAACTTTACCAACATATTAAGTGCATATTTTCTATTGAACTTGCGTAATGGAAGTAACAAGGTTAACCGACTGTAATTATGGGAAATTCGAACTTGTCATTCAAAGACGGTGTACATGACATGAACTACTATTAACATGACACAAGAAAAGCAGATACATTAACTCTATAGTATGTAGTCAAGGCTGAATTTTGCGCTGCACAGGAACTTGCACTTACATTAACTCTATAGCTATTGCAGGTACAAACCACTTCTTTAACTTTTCAAATTTGGTTATTCCTTGAACAACAACAACTAGTAGAGCAAAAGAAAAGAGTAAGGAGCGAAGCAGCAAAGAAGAAAATTTTGTATACCAGCAAATTTCGAGACCAGATTGACAAATTCTTCCACAACATATCCCTAGGTTCTGGAGCCTCCTCAGTGATCCACACAAACACATGTAGGTGATGCCGAGCTTGAGCAGCAAGTGCAATGCCTACCCGGGACTTAAAGGTAACAAATGCCACGGGCAGCTCCTAGACACAACATAAAGAATCATGCTTATTTAGTTAGCCTATCCTTCAGACCAACATTTGTGTACCAAACTATAATCCTAACGATCAGATGTACAAATTGTACCACGAAAGCATCAAGGGATCCACAAACCCCCCAAAGACCTATGATTCTCAAAACTCAAAACCATCATGTAACTAGACCCAAAGCTTTCATATATTGTGAACATTTTCCAGCTACCAATCAGCGATCACCACAAGTTTAGCTTAGTTTAAATGCAATGTACATCACAAAGGAAACACAGCGACCTCTTTAACAAGCAGGAATCACGTTTCCGGAATGCAGATGCAAGTTAAAAAAATCTTGCTCTAGTTGCTATTGGATAAAAAGGAGAGTTAACTAGTTAAAAGGTTTCTCTCGAGATTTCTTAAGGCTGGTCGACTATCGCGAGCAATTAGGTCAATGTGAATATAATTCAGAATCCCAACATGATCAGGTTACAACCGGAGATCATCACAGATTAAATTCCACAACAGATGATCAATTTAAGATTAAAACACAACTGCAGGTAAGAGTGAAATGTATTACCTGTTGTAAACAGAAATCGGAATCTCGGGAGAACAAGTGACGGGAGCTAGGTTAGGATGGAGAAAGTGACCTAGCGATGGAGGTTGGAGAAGGAGGCCACATTGTGCTTCTCCGATGGGGTGAAGGAGAAGCAGACGCTAGGATTCAGTAACCCTAAGCGCTCTGAGAGCTGACGAAAACGCCGATTGTCGGAAAACGGACGAGTTATTGCTGCTAGTAGCGGTGGCGACAGGCGAAGAAATTGAACAGCGACGTGAGAAATTGAAATTGAACAACGGCGTGGGAATTGGGAACCCTCTGGTGTTCTCGCTCCCCTCATTTGCCGCCTTCGCCCTCCGCCTCCGTCTCTTTCTCTCTGATTCCGCCGATGGAGGTTTAAGAAGGAGGCCACTGGGGTGAAGGAGAAACAGGTGTTAGGATTCGGTAACCCTAAGCGCTCTGAGAGCTGACAAAAACGCCGATTGCCGGAAAACGGACGAGTTTTTGCTGTCGGTAGCGGTGGCGACGGGCGATGAAATTGAACAGCGGCGTGAAAAATTGAAATTGAACAGCGACGTGGGAATTGGGAACCCTCTGGTTCTCTCGCTCCTTTCATTTGCCGCTTCCGCCCTCCGCCTCCGTCTCTTTCTCTCTGATTCTGCCTTTCGATCCCTCAATCTCTCTCTCTCCGATTTTTCTGCCATCGATGGGCAGAAGAGAGGCAAAGGAAAGGAGACCGGTTACTCAAGGTAAAAAATTACCGGCTGGGTGCAAATGTTTTTAAGGGAGAGGGTTAACCCTTGCAAATTGAAATGGATAGTGGGTTATGGGCGCAAAGTTTTTCGGGTCAGGGGTCATTCACTACCATTCCCTCAATGTTTATTATTAGGGGTGGGCACAAATCCCGCAAATCCCGTCCCGTCCCGCATCCCGTCCTGATCCCATCCCGATCCCGGTGGGATTTAGGGAAAAAAAATTCAATCCCGTCCCGCAAAAATTACGCAGGATGGGACGCGGGACGAAGAGTTGGAATCCCGCAAATCCCGTCCCGTCCCGCACATATATAATTTTATATATTTATGTATTTAATAAAAATTAATAAGAATATATTTATATTACACATTAACATTTATTTAAATCAAAATTTTAAAATAATAATAAAAACACTGAAAATATATAAGAAATGAAATATTATTGCTTCTGTTGCTAGGTAGTTGCTAATGTATTATCATTCTTTGAATTTAATTTGTTCTACTACCTAGCTACGTTGTATAAAAAAAAATTGTTCTACTACCTACTGATGTTTTTGTAAATGCATGTAATGGGATTATCAAGTGTTCTACTACCTACTGTTGTTTTTATATATGTAATGGGATTATTATTTATTAAGTTATTATGAATATATGAATTTAATTTATACCTTTCTACTTGTTATTTTTAGATTGTGTTTTATTTATTTTTTACGAGGGACAAATCCCGTCCCGTGAGGGATAAGACCCGACGGGATTTGAAAAAAAAATATTCAATTCCGTCCCGCAAAAAATACACGGGACGGGACGCGGGATTACCAAAATCCCGTCCCGTCCCGTCCCATGCCCACCCCTATTTATTATAATTGTGGGTTCAAGATTTTTTTATATAACTATGGTTCAAGATTTTTTTTATATTATCTTACTTGTTAAATTATTAGTCGGGGAATATGTCTATTGAGGTTTACTATAATGTCAAAATATTTATTATATTGGTGGGTTCAATATTTTATAACTATAAGTTTAAGATATTTTAATGGTAGGTTTAAGATTTTTGTAATGGCTGGTAAGTCATGATTTGATAGCCATGGTTCAATATTTTATAAATGTAGCCCTAAAGTGACATCTTGGTGTCTTACATTTTATGTCGGTTTATTAAGTAGGTTTAAGTTTCTATTATGATGTATTGCTTCCATTTAAAGTAGGTTCAAGATTTTTAAATCTTGAACCCATAGTTATATATAGCTCTAAAGTGAAATCTTTATGTCTTACGTTTCATGTTGGTTTATTAAGTAGGTTCAAGTTTTTATGATGGTGTATCGCCTCCATTTAAAGTAGGTTCAAGATTTTTTAAATCTTGAAAGTTATATCTAGCCCTAAAGTGAAATCTTGATGCCTTACATTTCATGTTGTTTTATTATGTAGATTCAGGTTCTTATGATAGTGTATTGCCTCCATTTAAAGTAGATTCATGTTTTTTAAATCTTGAAATCGTAACTATATATAGCCCTAAAGTGAAATCTTGATGTCTTACCTTTCATGTTGGTTTATTAAGTAGATTCAAGCTTTTATGATGGTGTATTATTGTCTTCCATTTAAAGTAGGTTCAAGATTTTTAAATCTTGAACTCAAAACTATATATAGACCTAAAGTGACATCTTGATGCCTTATATTTCATGTTGGTTTATTAAGTAGATTCAATTTTTAATGATAGTGTATTGCCTTCATTTAAAGCATGTTCAAGATTTTTAAATCTTGAAACAATAGTTATATATAGCCTTAAAATGACATCTTGATGTGTTACATTTCATGTTGGTTTATTAAATAGGTTCAAGTTTTTATTATGATGTATTGCCTCTATTTAAATTAGGTTCAAGATTTTTAAATCTTGAACTCATAATTATATCTAACCCTAAATTGATATCTTGCTGCCTTATATTTCATGTTAAACTCGTAATATTTTTAAAAAAATTATTGACTATTTTTTTTTAAACGAACAGCGTCAACTTTCGGACTTAATATTTTTTTTGCAACACTGATTTTCTTTGATTCCGGTGGACGACGATTATTCGTACAAACTTGCATTATGACTGTAATTAATTTATACAAAATACAGAAGAATAATATTGTACATAAATCCATAACTGTTGATGAAAAAAAAAAGTTAATCACCCATTCGCATACTAGTGAAATTTTTTTATTTGTAAAAACCAGTATATTATTCGTTAATGATGGCCGAACTATTCGTAGGTAGTTAAAATTGAAATATTGAGAGGTTTAATGTAAAAAAAAAAACAAATAGTAAATTATATATTCATTTTCATCGGCCAAGATTTCCTCGCAATTCCTTTTATCATGAAGTGTGTCACTTCTGTATCCTTTTCTGTGCTCATGGATGGATCCTTCTCGGAGGAATTCCGTCCAGAGAGGGGTTTGAGATGGGGTGACCCACTAAGTCCATACTTTTTCTTACTCTGCGCCGAGGGGCTGTCAGGCATGCTACGTGATAGCGAGAGACGAGGAGGGTTGCGGGGGATCTCTGTGGCGAGACATGTGCCACGAGTGTCACACCTGTTCTTCACAGACGATTGTGTCCTTTTTACAGAAACAACTTGTCAACAGAGCTCAGAGATAGTCAATATTCTCCATACTTATGGAGCGGCATCGGGACAACAAGTGAATCTTGCAAAATCTGAACTGTCGTTCAGCAGGAACGTGACTACCGGAAAGAGGGGGGAGGTTCGGAGCCTTTTGGGTATTAGGGAGGTCGAAAAGCATGATCGGTACTTAGGACTGCCAAAAGTGATCGGTCGATCCAAGAAAGAGATCTTTAAGGGAGTGAAGGAGAGTGTTTGGAAGAAACTAAAGGGTTGGAAAGAAAAGGTTTTGTCGAGGGCAGGGAAGGAGATGTTACTCAAATCGACTGCCCAGGCCATCCCAACCTACACGATGTCTTGTTTTGAGGTACCGAGAGGGGTGTGTAGGGAGATCGAACAGCTCATGTGCAACTTCTGGTGGGGGGATGAGGCCGACAAACGAAAGGTGCACTGGATGAGTTAGAAACGCATGTGTGTCCCGAAGGCGGAAGGGGGAATGGGGTTTAGAGACTTAGAGGTCTTCAACTCAGCGCTTCTGGCTCGATAGTGTTGGAGGATCATCCAGGAACCAGACTCTCTTGTCGCAAGGTTGTTGAAAGCCCATTACTACCCGAGGACATCGCTGCTGGAAGCGGGTCCGAGATTCAATTCGAGTTACACGTGGCGAAGCTTGCTATGAGGGAAAGAGGTGGTTAAGAGAGGATTATATTGGGGTGTGGGAAATGACTCGACCATAAGGGTTTGGAAAGATCAGTGGATACCAAGGCCGTTCTCTTTTAACCCGATTGTGAAGGCTTATGGATGTGATGAGGATATGAGGGTGATTGACCTCATAGACTGGGGCAGCGGCGAGTGGAGGGAGGAGATGGTGCGGTCCCTATTTGTGCCGATGGATGCGGAGATCATCCTTAACATGCGACTTACATCCTCCGAGGTGGTGGATGAGCAGATATGGTTCCTTGACAAGCACCGCAATTTCACTGTCAGATCCTCCTATCATATGATGATGGAGCATAATTATCAGGAGGATCGGGCAGGACCATCTAATAGTCAAGGAAGAGAGCGATCCTGGAAGAAAATATGGAAGATCGACGTCCAACCGAAAGTGAAATCGTTCCTGTGGAGGGCCTGCAAGGAAATTCTTCCTTGCAAAGTCAACCTGCTGAAAAGGAGGGTGACTACGTGCGATCGATGTTAGGTGTGTAAAAGGCCGGAGACGGGGGCTCATGTACTAATGCATTGCCCAGAGGCGAGGAAGATGTGGGATAGGATCCCTCAATTCCGTCGACTGAGACGAGGGGAAACTAGGATGGTGGATGTGGTCACTAGCATGATGGAGAGACATAAAGGGGGTGAAGTGGTACTATGGGCCATGATGGCGTCTGAGGTGTGGAGAGAAAGGAACGAGAGGATCTTTAATGGGGAATGTAGAGAACCATGGAGCGTATTGAGAGGATGAAGAAGGAGTTTGAGGAGTATAGGAAGGCAAGAGGTGGGAACAGAGAGAAATTGTGGGGGAGGGAGGCGGGAGAGGCTAGCGGAGGAGGGTGGTCCTCGCTGCCGACGGGGATGATAAAGCACAACTGTAACGCGGTGGTAGACAATGAAAGGGGTTGCAGGATCGGCATCATTGGAAGGGATGATGGAGGTGGTGTCTGTCTGGTAGGAGAATGCCGGATCCAAGCCACGTCAGATGTTGAGCTTGCGGAGGAAGAGGTTGTTTTATGGGCTATCCGAGTGGGTTTAGAGCAAGGGATGTCGCACATAGTCGTCCAATCGGACTGGCAAGGGCTGATTTCAAAGCTGTGATGCAAGAAGCTAATCCGAGGTGAGATGGGTAAGGTGTTGGGGGAAACGTTGAGGCTTGCAAGAGAATTCGACGTGTGCAACTGGTCATATGCGAGGCGCAAAGCGAACATGGCAGCTCGCTTTTTAGCAAAACTAAGACCTGATTCTGTTTTGGTTACCAATTTTGAGTTTCAATTTCCTTTTGGTTTGGCTGATGTAACAGACGGTGATCTACCTAATGCAAGATTGATTTCTTCTCAAAAAAAAAAAGTCATCTAATTATATCATCTACATTTTCTCAATGACTTTTACTCCGAAATTCAATTGTTTCTATGAATAATTTATCAAGTATCAATGAATAGTTCAGTTATTTCTACGAATAATTTTCCAGATATAAACAAATAATTAAGTTATTTCTACATTTAATCCATAAATTTCCAAATATAAAAAAATAAGGAAAAAATAACTAAGTCATTAAGTTATTTCTACGACTGAATAATTGTTTCTAACGAGTAATCGCTCATATACATAGGAATAACCTTTTATATCCAACATAATTTAATTAAAGGAAATTGCTTATATATATGAATAATCACTTGTACACAATCGAATTCAGTTATATCTACGAATAATTTAATTATTTCTATGAATAGTTTTACAAATATCAATAAATAATGGATAAAAAGAAACCTAAAAAATAATTACTCATCAATTCAGTTATATCTACGAATAATTTATCAGTTGTCAACGAAAAAAATAGATTTTCTACGAATAATTTATTAGATATTAACGAACAATTCGATTATTACTATGGATAATTCATGCATTCCCAAATACCCAAGAAAACATGACAAAAATATTGCATGTATATATACGAATAATTTCTCGAGTTTAACCGAATAATCTCTCAAAAACCACTCATCGAACGATAATTTTTATAGATAATTGTTTCAAACTTACACTTAAATATGAAAAATATTTGTGATCTCACTTAATAATGTACAATTTTCTTGATAATTCTTTTAAACCTTAAAACTAATAAACAAGGAAATAATCGTCATCTTTCATATGAATAATCTCTCAAGTTTAACTGTATAGTCTCTCAAGTTTAACGGAATAATCGTTCCCTTACCTATGTATAATATTTGTAGTTTAACCGAATAAAGCAAATAATAGTCATCTTTCATACGAATAATCTCTCAAGTTTAACTGAATAGTCTCTCAAGTTTAACGGAATAATCGTTCCCTTACCTACGAATAATATTTGTAATTTAACCGAATAAATATAAATTATTTGTAATTGCCATAATTACCATGTGGAAAAATGTAAAAAAGGGAAAGGGCAAAAAACATAAAACAAATACAAGCCAAATGAGTTAAACCAGAGTAGTTCAAACACTTAATTAAAAAAAAAAAAGAAATTTCGCGTGGTGCCCTTGAGGTATCAGCTTTTTCGCGTGGTGTACAAAAATTTATCATATTTCGTATGGTATCCTTGAGGTTTGGTAAAATTTTGTCCCGTGCCCTCTGCTATTTAACTTAACGGATGTCGTTTACCTTTGGAAAAAAAAAAGAAATTGAAATTAAAAAAACATGTCTTTCCCTTTACTCGTGCCCCTTTGCTTTCTCTCTCACACAAACTCGGAGGAAGCAAATCACAAAGAAGAGATTTGACCAAGGAAGAGCTCATATCGTCGGCAAAGGAAGGAGTGGATGACGAAGCCGTTTCCGGTGAGTGTGGATGGAAGGTTGTGGGCGGTTCTAGTGACGGTTAGGTCATCGAGAAGGTATGTGTTTGATTTTACGTTTTAAAATTCTAAAATTTAGAATTTCAATTTGGGATATGGATGTGGAGATTTAACAGGAGTGAAATTTTGAGACGATGATGGAGGCCCCCGTAAGTATGCGCTTCAATTTGAGATTTTTTGACAATTAGGGTTTATGTGTTTGGATTTGTGGAATTGAATTGATTGATATGTTGAATGGGTTAGGGATTTGACAATTTAGGCATTGGATTGATGTTGCTATTTGATCTTAAACTTGACCTGAGCTGAGCTGTCTTGCTTTATGTTTCCTCTCCTGCTTAATGTTTCTTCCTTGGATTTGAATTTTGTTTGTGTTTATATTTTGAATCTCGCACCTTGTAATTCTTTAGCGGTTTGAATCTGACGTGTGCATCAAGTCAAGAATATTACACTTATGAGCTTATCAATCATATACATAATGGCATAGTTTGTATTATTTTTTTCTTCTTTTTTACAATGAGCTCAGATCTGTTTCATTCTGAACTTTGCAAATAGCTCTCCATGGTAGCTTTGACTTTCAAATTAGGTTGATCTTGAAATTTAACATGAAATCAAAAATGGGATTCTTATACTCATGTCTACCTTTCGAAGTTAGATTCCTCACAAATGAAAATTTAATAAGAAATAGCTTTAGGCTTTCAAGTTCAGAAAACATTTAGGTATCTTAGTGGCCACTACTTTGATGTTTTTGATGATACTCTTTGCCTTAAGAATTCTCTTTGCAGCATAATTGCCCAGTTTTCCTTTAACTAGAGAATCTGCTGATGTTGTTTCTCTACTGAAATTTCTCTTGTAGCAAGTTACTCTATGATCAAGTATTGAGTTGTTCTTGTGTGTCTTTATGAGTATTGAATCCTTACAATATGCTGAAGTTTGTGGCTTTGAAATTGATGAATCTCCTCAGTATGTTCTATTTGGGGAGTAATACTTTAATGGAGGTGTGTTTGGGAGTTTGCTTTCAATGGGGCTCTGCAGGTGGATATTTCTTCAAAGATTGGGATTCTGCAACTTAAATGGGTTATTCTCTTAGAAGTAGCCCTACCGAGAGGTATATTGAGCATGTACTGATCCTTATTCATCTTACTCCTATCTTTGTTCTTTGCTAACTTGGTTCTTGTGTATATCTGTCTTCAAAAGGATTGATCCTGCCATTTTCACCTTACCTCTTGAAAACAAAGAAAAATAATCTGAACTTGGGCAGAGATGTTGATGTCGTGCAATTATCGATGACTCCTGGTGACATTGAGGACAACATGAAGGTTCCATTTGATGGTCCTGTCACTCGTGCAAGGGCCAAGAAGATTCAAACTGCAACTAAGGCCTTTCTTGTCTGTCACCATGGAACGTTAGAGCAAGGGTTCAGGCCACCCTGGATCACTTGGCTCAAGGTTACACCACCAGCACAAGAAGTGAGCATGCGTCCACACACGGAGCTCATCAAGACTCGTCTGCACCCACCATGATTCACCTGAATTCGGCATCACCTTGGGTCACTCGGCCGAGTGGGCCAGAAGTCTTGTCGAGAGAATAGGCCGAGTTACACTTGTGCTTGGGCCGGATTTAATTAATTACCTATGTTATTATTTTATGCAATTTAGATGAATAAGGTGGAAATTAATTATATCTCTTCTAGATATAATTCTTGGCCACCAAGTTATTAAATATCTATCTTAGTAGGATTTATTTATCTTAGATTTATTTCATTTATCTTTAGATAGAATAAATCTATCCAAACCCCTTTCCTTTGCAAGGAAGGATTGGTTAGATCTCTCATAAGTTTTCTATATATTCATGTTATACAACTTTGAATTAATTAGATTGAAATAGAATTGAGAACCCCTTTATGGATTAAAGGGTTCTTGGTTATCAATCCAAACACTATCATTGTTCTATGTTCCTAAGAGTTTTCGGCAACACCATCACCAAACCCTCACCTTGGTTCATCGACATCGAGTAACCAAGCCCTCAACCCTAGTCGAGAGGCTGTTGCAAAAGAGAGGAGCCAGCCCTTGGTGACGTCCGCGAGCAACCCGCTCCCAGCGAGCGCAGTCGCTTCCTGGCGCCTTCGCTCCTGCTCCCGCACTCCCAGGCGCCTGCTCCCACGCCTCGCTCCTCGCTTCCGCGTACACCATCCGCCAGCCCTCTCGCTCCCAGCGAGAGAAGTCCCGCGCCTTGCACCCGTACACCCTGAGGCCGAAGGCCTGTGTGTCCAGCAACCTCGCGTATCCAGCCCCGCTTCTCCCTCGCTGATCTTCGTTTATTTCTGTCCCTAAATCTGTAGCTTTTATTTGCTGAATTTCACCAAGTGTTAAAACTGTCGCTATTCGGAAATTTAATTACTTGTTTAATTTGTTCCAAATCAGGAGATATCAAAGAGCATTGCAAGATCTAAGCAAATATACGGCATGGTTCTTGATCTTGAGCACACAGGCGAAGGATCGGGTATCCCAAACGTATCAAGTGGTATCGGATTTCAGGTTAATGCAAGTTCTTTACTCTCTTGATTTCTTTTTTGAGTGATTTAATTTTCGTGCCTATTTTTCATCATAACCGCTGCATAAAAGTTCAATCTTTATTGGTCACCCATCAAAATTGGCACTTTATTTTTGTTATTCTTGTTTGGATCTTTAATTTCGAAGATATTGAGTTCTTGACTGCAAGTTGTGATCTTTTGTTCCTAGTTGCTACATATCATGCCTATGACTGTGATTCTTGGATTAAAAGCATTATATGAACTTGCACCACTAAAGAAACCTAATTTTTCCAGTTTCTAGCCTATTTTCCCTATTTTCTTTAATTTTGCTTACTTTTTGATCATCGTAGCTTGTTATTTTTTTAATTATTTTTTTCCTCTTAATTTTTCGGTTGCTGCCTTCCTAATACAGCAGCTAGTTCGTAGTTTAAAAAAAAAAACAGTAAAAGCCGAGAGCATCCATTCAAAAAAAAAAACAAAAAAAAATGAGCATTCTTCATCTTATATTGTTGAGTTAGTAACTCTTCCTTGTTAGTTCTTTGATTGCTACATGTTAGATGATCTAATCGGTTTTAAGCATTACAAAAGAACCCTGCTTTGTGTGATTTTGTGTTGTGCCGACACTGGAGCCTTGGTCACACCCTTTTTTTTCTGAACCGTGTTGCAACCGTCAGATAATAGTTGACGGAGTGTGTGCACTTGATTGCCCTTGTGATTGCTATTGTCGATTATTACACTTTCTTATTATTAAAGCATCACATTGTAGATCTTATTCTTCCACAATAAGCCGCTTGTTTATACTTTCTATCCTTGATATCCAACTTGTGGTTGATTTAATTTGCAATTTTGATTATTACTTGCTGTCTTCAATATTGCAAAATTCTGTGTCCAGGGGAATTGCTTGAATATTGTGCCTTGTTTTCTCGCTCTATGATTTCTAAAAATTTGAATCACTCTTAGGAATCACTAGAGCTTGAATTACTTGGTTTCTGGTCTTTGCTTCGTTTACTTGTTGCTCTTCTGATATTGTAGGAACATGTCGAACGATAGCGACCCCAACCCTTTCCCTACCCCACCTGCTGGCATTTCTGCTTCTGATATGCAGTTCATTATTAACTCTGCTGTCCAAGAATCTACTCTGGTTGTGCGTAAGGAACTGGCAGAGGCTGAAAATCGTCGAGCTATCGAACGTAAAGAGGACCGCGTATTCTTATCCGACCTCATCAAACAGGCAGTCGCGCGGCAATTGGAGGAGTCAAAACAGGCGGAGGCTTCTGGATCTACACCTCCCTCTGGAGGTAGGCTGCCTCCACCACCCCTAGATACTACACCTTCTTCAGGTAATGTTCCACCTACAGGTAACCCCTCTTATTCGGTTAAACCTCCCCCTTCTGGTCAATTACATTATCAGCTTAAGTCTGATACTCCTAACCCTTTCACTGGAGAGAATGACAACGATCCTCTAGCTGGCTTCAATGGACACCAGGACCGCCGTGAGCACACCTCACCACGGCATCAGCAAGGGAGGCCCATTCAACGTCAACGGCAGCCGTTTCATACTCGTGCTAACTGGGATGACAGCCACAACAATAATGATCTGAATGAGAGACCACATTTGGAGGATGCTTACCATGAGGTAAATCCTAACTTTGATGATTTACCCCCTCCTAATTTTGGTCATCCTAGATTTGATAATGCTCAAGCTATACAGAGACGAGATGTTAATCTTAAATTAGAAACCTTTGATGGTAATACTGATCCTGAATCTTATCTTGTTTGGGAAAATCATACTGACTATCTGCTTGAACATTTACGCTATGAGGAAACGGAGAAGTTGGAAGTTGTTATATTGCATTTAGTAGGTAAAGCTCGCACCTGGTGGTTCCGCACTCGTGAGATGCGCCGTCGTCAGGACAAGCAACCTGTTGAAACTTGGCCACAACTTCGCTATCTCCTGAAAAAGAGACATGTGCCTGAGGAATACACGGAGTCTATGAGGATGCAGCTCGCGTCCTGCCGACAGGGAACTCGCTCTCCTAATGACTACAGGGATGAGCTTGAATGACTCTCTCATCAGGCTAATGTTTATCTTACTGAACGTGCTTTGTGTACTCAATTTCTTGCTGGTCTTAATATTTCTATTAAAAATCCTTTAGCTATCCATTCCATTAGAGATATTAACACTTTGACTCATAAAGCACAGCTTCTGTATGAACAACAGCAGCAGCAACTTCGGCAACAGAGGAATCGATTTGACCAGACCTCTCAAGGTCGCAGGTTTGTACCCTTTAACCCTTCTAGTCAATCTAAGCCTTCTACTTCTAACCCGTCTATGCAGCAAAAGGGAGTTTCCAACTCACCTCAACAGGGTTATCAGGTTGAAACTAGAAGAGTTGTTGCACCTTCTACAGATCGCAACAAAGATATCCGTTGCTTCACATGTGGTGGTTCTGGGCATGTCTCTCGCAATTGCCCTCAAAAAAGGAAGGTTCTTCTCAATGATTTGGGAGACCATTACTATGAGGAGGAGACTGTTAAGGACCATGTAATTTCGAGTGAAGTGGAGGAGGACCAGCCGTCTGAGCCTATTGTGGAGATCGATAGTTCAGAGTATGACAACTTGCTTTGCATTATCAACCGGCGGGTCCTACACATTCAGGAATCTCCCATGGCTGATCAAAGGGAGAACATATTCCACGCTAGGTGTCTAGTTCGCGAAGCTACCTTAAGCCTTATCATCGACGGTGGGAGTTGCTGCAATCTCATCAGTGAAAAGGTAGTGGATTTCCTCCATTTAACTACTACTCCTAGAGCTACTCACTATGGATTAAATGGCATTACTGATGATGGTTCTGATATAATGGTCACCAAACAATGTTTAGTTTCCCTTTCTATTGGAACATATCGTGATCAAATATTATGTGATGTTGCTCGAATGGATTGTAGTCATATATTATTAGGATGTCCTTGGTTATATGATCGTTCTGTTCTTCATGATGGTCGTGCAAATACATATGCTTTCACCTATGACGGGAGGAGAGTTACTCTCCTACCCCTTTCGCCACACACTATTCTGAAGGACCAGGTTCGCAAGAAGCAACAACAGGACGCCTAGAGAGAAGCTGAAAGGATGGAGAAGCTCAAAGGGAGCTCGGCACAACAGGCCGCCCCCGCGGCCCAGCCTGCCGCGCCCGCGGCCCCAGCAGCAGCGCCCGCGGCCACTCCAGCCGCACCTGCAGCCCCCTTGGCGCCTCCTCCTCCCCACTCGACGTCGACTCAGCCCTCTTCTGCATCACTTAAGGGCTCTGTAGAACGTCGATCATTGGTCTCTCAACCTCAGAAAGGGATCGTCACATGGAATGCTCATCGACCTCATATTCTTCTGGTAATGAAACAGGTATTACTTAATGTTGAATTGAGTCATATTCCTGCACCTATTGCTGCACTTCTGTAGGATTATCTAGATGTGCTTCCAGCTGAACTACCACAAGGCTTGCCTCCTATTAGAGGTATTGAGCACCAGATTGACTTTGTGCCTGGAGCAGCCTTGCCTAATCGCGCCGCTTATAGAGCTAGTCCTGTGGAAACAAAGGAGCTGCAACGCCAAGTCACAGAATTGATGGATAAAGGCTTTGTTCGAGAGAGCCTGTCTCCCTGTGTCGTGCCTGTCATTTTGGTTCCAAAGAAGGATGGCTCCTGGCGCATGTGTGTTGATTGTCGCGCAATCAACCAAATAACGGTTAAGTATCACCACCCTATTCCTCGTTTAGATGATATGCTTGATGAACTTCATGGTGCTTCTATTTTTTCTAAAATTGACCTTAGAAGTGGATATCATCAAATTAGGATGAAACAGGGTGATGAATGGAAAACGGCTTTTAAAACTAAGTATGGCTTATATGAATGGTTAGTAATGCCTTTTGGTTTAACAAATGCACCTTCTACTTTTATGAGGCTTATGAACCATGTGCTTAGAAGACACTTAGGAAAATTTGTCGTTGTCTATTTTGACGATATCTTAATCTATCGTAAGAATATGCATGATCACTTAAGTCACTTAAAATTGGTTTTTGATTGTCTTAGGAAAGAAAAATTATATGTCAATTTAAAGAAGTGTTCTTTTGCATCCGAGTCTACCATTTTTCTTGGTTTTGTAGTGACTGCATCTGGATTGAAGGTGGATGAGGAGAAGATTCGTGCTATTCAGGAGTGGGCCAGGCCGAACACACCCACTCATGTCTGCTCATTCTTGGGCCTTGCTGGTTTCTATCGACGCTTTGTCAAAGACTTCAGCCTGATTGCCGCCCCCCTACATGAGCTGACAAAGAAAGATGTGACATTTCGCTGGACTGACTCACATCAAAAGGCCTTCGACGCCCTCAAGGATAGCCTGACACATGCCCCAGTGCTGTAGTTACCTGACTTTGCTCAACCTTTTGAGCTCGAGTGTGACGCTTCTGGCACTGGCATTGGAGGGGTCCTGCTGCAGAACAAGCGTCCCATCGCCTACTTCAGCGAAAAGTTGGGCTCCGCTGAGCTCAACTATTCTACCTACGACAAGGAGCTATTTGCACTGGTTCGCTGCTTATAGACTTGGCAACATTACCTCTGGCCTAAGGAGTTTGTGATTCATTCGGATCATGAAGCTCTAAAGTATCTCAAAGGACAAGGAGTGCTCAGCAGGCGACTTGCTCGATGGGTGGAGTTTATAGAAACCTTTTCCTATGTGGTTCACCACAAGAAGTGAAAGGATAATGTGGTAGCTGACGCGCTATCACGCAGGTATATCCTCTTAAACCATATGGATGCACATGTTTTGGGTTTTGCTATGATAAAGGAACTGTATGTTTCTGATAGTTTCTTTAAAACTATATATGCTCAATGTGTGTCCAAAGGTGAAGTTGATTCATTTTTTCTTGATAATGGTTATTTATTTAAGATAGGCAAGCTTTGTATCCCATCTTCTTCTATTCGCCGATTGTTAACTCAAGAAATTCATGAATCTAGAGGACATGGTGGTTTCGAAAAAACCTTAGCAGGACTTAAGGAACATTACTTTTGGCCTAAAATGTCTAATTATGTGCTGAGATTTGTCAAAAGTTGTGTTACATGTGCTAAAGCCAAATCGAAATCTAATTCTAATGGTCTATACCAACCTTTGCCTATTGCTAATGCACCCTGGGAAGATGTTTCTATGGATTTTATTGTAGGATTGCCTACAACTTCTAAGGGTCATGATTCCATATTTGTTGTTGTAGACAGATTTTCCAAAATGGCTCATTTTATTCCATGTCATAAAACTGATGATGCTATTCATGTTGCTCATTTATTCTTCAAAGATGTTGTTCGCTTACATGGATTGCCATTATCTATAGTTTCTGACCGTGATCCTAAATTTTTAAGTTCTTTTTGGAAAACTCTATGGTCTAAATTGGGTACAAAATTTCTATTTTCTACTTCTTGTCACCCACAAACTGATGGCCAAACTGAGGTCACAAATAGAACTCTTGGGGCTCTCCTTAGAGTCATGCTGCGAACTAACCTCCGGAGGTGGGAAGAATGTCTACCATTTGTAGAATTTGCATATAACAGGTCTAGGCACTCTGCAACAAAACTTACCCCCTTCAAAGTGGTATATGGCCGAAATCCTTTAACTCCAGTGGATATGATGCCTCGGCCATATAAGGACAAGGACAGCGTGGATGCAGCTAAGCAAGTGGACTTCATCAAAAGCTTGCATGAGCGTACCAAGGCGCAGCTGGAGAGGAAGACTGCGCAATACAAGGCCGCGAAGGACAAGCATCGCAAGGATGTGCAGTTCAACGTTGGTGATCTGGTCTGGCTGCATCTCAGGAAGGAATGGTTTTCACAACAACGGAAATCTAAGCTGGACCCCAGGGGAGATGGACCATTCAGAGTGGTTCAGAAGATGGGTCCTAATGCATACAAGTTGGATCTCTCTGCCGATAAGTACAGCGTCCATTCTACATTCAACGTCGCCGATCTATCCTTGTTCGTGCTTGACAGTGACTCTGACGACGATTTGAGGACAAATCGAAGTCAAGTGGAGGAGAATGATGCCGTACAATTATCGATGACTCCTGGTGACATTGAGGACAACATGAAGGTTCCATTTGATGGTCCTGTCACTCGTGCAAGGGCCAAGAAGATTCAAACTGCAACTAAGGCCTTTCTTGTCCGTCACCATGGAACGTTAGAGCAGGGGTTCAGGCCACCCTGGATCACTTGGCTCAAGGTTACACCACCAGCACAAGAAGTGAGCATGCGTCCACACACGGAGCTCATCAAGACTCGTCTGCACCCACCATGATTCACCTGAACTCGGCATCACCTTGGGTCACTCGGCCGAGTGGGCCAGAAGTCTTGTTGAGAGAATGGGTCGAGTTACACTTGTGCTTGGGCCGGATTTAATTAATTACCTATGTTATTATTTTATGCAATTTAGATAAATAACGTGGAAATTAATTATATTTCTTCTAGATATAATCCTTGTCCACCAAGTTATTAAATATCTATCTTAGTAGGATTTATTTATCTTAGATTTATTTCATTTATCTTTAGATAGAATAAATCTATCCAAACCCCTTTCCTTTGCAAGGAAGGATTGGTTAGATCTCTCATAAGTTTTCTATATATTCATGTTATACAACTTTGAATTAATTAGATTGAAATAGAATTGAGAACCCCTTTATGGATTAAAGGGTTCTTGGTTATCAATCCAAACACTATCATTGTTCTATGTTCCTAAGAGTTTTCGGCAACACCATCACCAAACCCTCACCTTGGTTCATCGACATCGAGTAACCAAGCCCTCAACCCTAGTCGAGAGGCTGTCGCAAAAGAGAGGAGCCAGCCCTTGGTGACGTCCGCGAGCAACCCGCTCCCAGCGAGCGCAGTCGCTTCCTGGCGCCTTCGCTCCTGCTCCCGCACTCCCAGGCGCCTGCTCCCGCGCCTCGCTCCTCGCTTCCGCGTACACCATCCGCCAGCCCTCTCGCTCCCAGCGAGAGAAGTCCCGCGCCTTGCACCCGCACACCCTGAGGCTGAAGGCCTGTGTGCCCAGCAACCTCGCGCATCCAGCCCCGCTTCTCCCTCGCTGATCTTCGTTTATTTCTGTCGCTAAATCTGTAGCTTTTATTAGCTGAATTTCACCAAGTGTTAAAACTGTCGCTATTCAGAAATTTAATTACTTGTTTAATTTGTTCCAAATCAGGAGATATCAAAGAGCATTGCAAGATCTAAGCAAATATACGGCGTGGTTCTTGATCTTGAGCCCACAGGCGAAGGATCGGGTATCCCAAACGTATCAGATGTTGTATATCATGTGTATGTTGTGAAATCATCATAGTTTCTCAATTTGGTAGACAAAAAGCAACAGCCTATGTGGGATTTATGCTCTTATTCAACATGAAAATTTGTGCTCTTATTCAACATTTATGCTCTTATTCATATCTAAATGCAACAAAACCAGTAGAACTCTAGAACTAGTTGTGAAAGTTCACTTGACAAAATTTATGCTCTTATTCAACATGAAAATTTAAGCCTATTAGCTCAAATAGTAGAGTGATGTGCTCATGCACAAATATATGGGTTCAAATCCCGCATAGGCTAATCTCAATTTAATTTGAAGTTTAACTTTATACATATGATTTTCCTTTATTTTAATCGCTATCATGCATAGAATCAAATTCAATATCTAGATAGCCTATGAGGGATTCGAACTCACATCTTTGTGTCAAAACACATCGATCTGCCATTTGAGCTAATAGGATTAGTAAGTTAAAATTAGATAACTCCCATGTGCAATTGCACAGTCAGTGCAAGCAATAATTTGCATGTATTCATTAAACATAAGCAACAAACTCTTCATTTGAAGTAGAAGAACTAAATCCAACTAATTGTTTATTTATTTTCCGAGATGGGAGTAAAGCTTGTATAAAACTTTGGTGAATAGAAATCCAGTAGGATGTATTCAACAATAAAAAACTTTCAACAACATTCAAAATATATTCAACAAAATTCAAAAAAAAATTGAAGCCTCCTTCATTAGGGGTGCCAATGCCAATAACAAATAGGAATGAATTAGATTCAATACAATTTCATGAGTTATATATGCTAATTATAAAATGAGCAGTTGCCTCTTCACTATCTATTCTCGACTTTTGCCAAGCAATTTCAGCATATAGATAATTCGTACTTGCACATTTCACCTACAATTCTAGATAAGCATCTTACGTAGCTTTGTACATTAGAATTCAAAGAAGAATTTGACAAGATGATGGCTAGGAGTTTGAAGTTTCATGTTTTAGACAGTTGAATCAAGATTTTATGAACAAGGGATATCATATTAGTATCAAATTTGTATAGCTTCCAGACACAGGTTGTGCAAGCAGTAATAGATTTCATCAAAAGAGAACACAAAAGTTGAAACCGAAAATCCTCAATTCACAAATTCAGAGTGAAAATCCCCGATTCGAAACCCTAATTTTTGAAAATATGAGCTAGTATCCCCAATTGGACCCCCAATTTGAATTCTCCAATTTTCAGAACCTCAGTTGCTACAACCAAATGACTTGAAACCATGAAAACGTCCCTGAGAAGTTGCAAGTGATATAGGAAGCATGATCTCAAACAAAATTAGCTAAATGTTTCCAAATCCAATCCCTAAACCCTAAATTCCAAATTTTAAAAAGAACAAAATAGAAAGATGTTGAAAACCATAGCATTACAACAAAAGACATACCTAAAGCCTCAATTGTTGATTTTGTTGCATCTTCGCACAATCAATATCGTTGAATTGACGTTGTTATCAGATGGTGGCATCGTTTGTGTCTTCTTCGATCTCTAAGGTCTCCGAACGGTATAAATCCCTAAGGACATACTTGAATCCTCGGCCGTCAAGTTCACAGCTGTCTCTAGGGGGTAGTCATCGACGCAGAACTCCTCCTTCCATCAGCGTCTGTCCATTCACCGGTGTCAAGTTTTCGTGGCCTCCCCCGAAGTCCGAACTCCTGCACGCCTCTCTTCTTTGCTCTGCAAGAACCTACCGTCTTTCCTAGTTCTTTCAATTACTTTTTTTATTATCTAACGGAAAGTTAACTTAAGATGACGGAAGGGCATGAGATGAAAACTTTGCAAACCTCAAGGACATTTGGTGAAATATGTCAAACTCTTATACACCGTGTGAAATACCCCTTACCTCGGGGGTACCACGCGAAATTTTCGTTAAAAAAAATATAGTTGAAACTTGCCGACTAAAAAAAGAAACCATAAGATTAAAAAAAATAGCAGTACGTAGAAACTGTAGGGTTACAACAACACGCGCTTTACTGTTTTTTCTTTTTTTTTTTTAAAAAAAATACAATTAATCTCCACCTTCCATTCAATCCAAATTGATGGTCAAGATTTGTTCATAAATTACACCATAAGAGGTGTTTACACCGGAACCACCATTATTTTTATTTTTCAAAACAGTTAACCGAATTATTTTTATTTCAAAACAGTTAACCGAATTATTTTTATTTTTCAAATCAAAACAATACCAATTAATTGAGGGGTGGCCAATAATTCTCCAGATGTTGCGGTTGCATTGGTTGCCAAAACTTTGTCGTTCCACCTTCTTTTTTCTGAAGCAATGAGTTCAGGAGCTTGGACAAAAGGAATTCAGTTAGCAAGTTGGAGTGGGAGGTCTAGAAGTCAAAGCACTCGTTTGATATTCGCTCACCGTAAATTTATAAAGTAAATAACACAAGTTATTTACTCAAATTTAAATAACACAAATTTAAATTTAAACTAGTGAGCACGCCCGTGCGATGCACTAGACATGTTTTAGTTACATTGTTTGCTATTTAATTAGCTGATATACTCTATTAGGTATCTAATTCAATTAATATTAAACATAATCAAACTTTTATTATACATGCGCTTTGACATTAATTTTTATTGATATTGATATAATAATAATATAATATAAATTAATACAATTTAATTGATTTAATTTAAAAATCTCTCATCTTTGTTACATAATGGTAATTTATTTTTTTATATGTCGCAAAATCCCTCTTCTTTGGTATATATATATTTTTAAAACAATTAATAATAAGATGCAAAATATTACTTTATATATCTATTTCTTATCAATTGAAACTCTTTTTCTACGAACTTTTTTTTAGGGTAACTATGAACTTCTTCTCGTTCACATATTTTGTTCCTCCCAATCAACCTATGTTTTTTTTTACAGTAGGCAAGAAATAGGCAGCCCTTACTAAAGTAAGGTACCACCATGATCATCCTCGCGGATGATGTTACACAGATCCCTAAAGGTAGGGAAATTACTAATAGTACAAGTATTTCTAGACTTAGCTATGAAATCAGCTGCCTTGTTTGCTTCCTTGTAGCAATGTCTGAATTGTATGCTGTCAAAGCTTAAGCTAAGGTTCTTGATAAACTCCACTTCCCTCAATACTTCCCATCTGACATGACTTCTATCATTAATGCTCTTGATCACTTCCAGGCAATCTCCTTCCACTATGATTCTCTTAAATCCTCTAGAGAAGGCTAAGTTTACACCTGCACAGAAAGCAGCAGCTTCTGTTTGTATAGGAGATGAAGCTGCTAATTGCGATTGAAAAATGTCAACCACAGATCCCTTGTGATCCCTGATGATCACCCCCACTTGACACACGCCCGTGGGCTTTAATGAACCATCTACGTTGATTTTGTAGATAGCCGTAGGTGGTTTTGTCCACTTCGATTTGCGTTTCCTTTTAGAGTTATGGTTGTGTTTGGGGATTGTTTTTTCGTTTGCTAACCGCCAGTCAGCAACGTCCGATGATGGTCGAAGTGCAATTATGCAAGGTGTTATTATGTTATTATTCCTGAAAATTCGGTCATTCCCAGAATCCCATATTTTTCGCCAGATGAAGTAGAGTTCCTCAAAATCTTTTTTACTATGAATCGTGTTAAAGATATCATCGACATTATTACAGTGCGTTGGGAGTAACAAGGTGTGTTTTCCCATCAAATGCTCATAGACAGCGGCTGTCAATCTTGTGAAAGGACATAGAATGAAGAGGTGGTCCTTGTCTTCATTGCGAAAGTCACAGAAGCATCAATTGGGTGGGACTCTATTGAAGTATCTATTCAATCGGTCCTTTGTCGCAAGGCTATCTGACGTTATCTTCCATAAGAAATTTTTTATTTTGGGAGGGAGGTTAAGTTTCCAGATCCATCTTAGGTTTATACAGTTGTTATGGTTATTGTTGGAGGGGATTTGTCTTACCGATCTAGTGGAGAATTGTCCATCCGAATTGTATTTCCAAATTAGTTTGTCTGCCACATCCCAAGGCGGAATTTTGATTTTGATTATTTGATTAACAATATTGGTAGGGAAGATCTCATGTAGTAGATCAACATCCCATTCCTTGTTATTGGTAAATAGTTGTTTAACCTTGAGTTCAGGATCAAAGTGTTGTTTGTAGTTTGAGAGGTTGTTCCCCGAAATCCAGGGATCATTCCAGACATTTATCGATTCACTGTTCCCAATAATCCAGAGGAGACCTGTGGTAAATCTCTCACGTAAATGAAGAAGTCTACCGAATTGCCAAGAAGTGTTCTGAGCAGATTTGTCCATTAGTCCTTCTTGTTGGAGGTATTTTTCCTTTATAATTTTCACCCAAATATTCTTTGGTTCATTGCAAATTTTCCAAAGAAGCTTCATTTGAAGGCTTACATTCATTTCTTCAGTCAGCTTTAGTCCCAGTTCACCTTGGTCTTTGGGTTTGCATATTTTTTCCCAACCGATCAGAGGTGTATATCTTTCTGATTCTAACTTATTCCAAAAAAATTCTTTTGGCTTTGATATATTTGATTTAGAATACCTTTTGGAAGAAGGAAATTTTGCATTAGGTAATTTGTTTTGGAGCTTAGGTTTGCCTGGATGAGTGTTGTTCTACCTGCCTGACTAAGCTAGGTAGCCTTCCACTTAGAGAGTTGTTTTTTCAGGCTTTGAATGGTGTCATTAAAGATTTCATTTTTAACCCTCCCTCTGACAATTGGGATACCTAAATATTTCTCAACAGCTCTAGATATGGGGATGTTCATCTCACGAGCAAGTGAGTTAGCCAGATTGTGACTAGTATTTTCAGAAACTTGAAGGGAACTTTGATTATAGTTTATAGTTAGGCCAGAGAGGTTGGAGAATTTATTAATCATATTTTTGATCGTATGAAGACTTTTATGTGAAGCTTTGGCAAAAATGATTGTATCATCTGCAAAGGTAAGGAAGGGAATTGGTGTGGCATTTTTGGTCAGCTTGATTCCAACTAAGGCGTCTTCATAGTTGGATTCCTCGATAAGTTCGCGTGCTAAGTTTTCCATGACAAGGATGAATAAATAGGGAGCAAGGGGGTCACCTTGTCTTATGTGTCTGCCAGGTTTGAAAGAATTGCCAGGTCGGTTATTGACTAGTACCGAGAATGTTGTAGTGGTGATGCAATTCATAACCCAATTAATCCATTGTGGGTCAAAGCCAAATTTAGTTAGGGTAGCCTTAATATAGTCCCAGCTAATTCTGTCGTAAGCTTTTTCCATATCTAGCTTGAGAGCCATCCATCCCTTTTGTCCTTTCTGTTTGTGGAACGTGTGGGAAACTTCATGTGCTAAAAGAGTGTTATCTTGAATCGATCTCCCTTCTACAAAAGCACCTTGGAAAGGATTAATTAATTTCGTCAGTATAGGTTTGAGTCTATTCGCAAGGATTTTAGTTATAACTTTGTAGATGGTGTTGCATAGACTGATAGGTCTGTAGTGGTTAATATTCGTCGGGTTCTCAATCTTGGGGATGAGAGCTATGAAAGTTTGGTTAATTTGGGAGAGCAAGCTTCCTGAGTGGAAGAAAGCTTTAACAGTTTTGCATAAGGAAGGGCCTATTATTTTCTAGTAAGTAATGTAAAACTCTGGAGGGTAACCATCAGGGCCCGGGGTCTTATGTTCTACCATTTTTGTAAGAGTATCCTTAATCTCCTTATTTGCTGGACTGATAAGGAGGCTTGCATTGTCAGTTTGTGTGATTTGGGGCTAGATGTGAGTGATCTAACTGCTAGAAACCGGGGTTCTGTTCTGAGGTTTAAATCTATCGACCATTTCTTGTGTGATCTGGTTGGCTATATCCTGGGTATCTGAAAGCTGGATTCCATCATTGGTAGTAAAATTAGTAGTATAATTCCTAGAATTTCTGATTTTGACCACAGTTTGATCATATTTAGTGTTCCTATCTCCTAAAAGGAGATGTTTGGCTTTAGCCCTCTGTTTCCAAAATTTAAGATTATAATCCAGTAAAGCTATTCTCTTCTTCTCAAGCCTTGTAAGTTTCCTTGTGTCTTCATCCGAGAGGGTGCCCCAAGGGAGCTGAAGCTGAAGTTTTTGGATGTCGGCTTCAACAATTGTGAGTTGTTTTTTAACATTGTTTTTGCTATTTCTTTTGTACCAATCTTTAATGTTCTTTTTTAGGAGTTTCTGTTTTTGTATGAAGGTGTATGCAAAGGATCCAGTAAGCTTATTATTCCAGGGCTTAGAAACAAGAGAGTTGATAGAATGATTCAAGGTCCATGTCATTTTAAAATGGAAAGGTGTACCTTTAGGATTCTCATACAATCCTATCTGAAGGGTGATATGACAGTGGTCTGAGAAGCAGAAAGAAAGGTGATGAGTACTAAGAGTTTTGAAGTGCAGGACCAGGTCTTGGTGTGCTAGCATTCTATTAAGTCTTTCCCAATCAACCTATGTTAAATATATAGGGTTGTTTTGAAAGAAAATTAATTAATTTATGAGATATATAATTTTGAATAACATAAATATGAGATTTATTAGGTATATAAATTGAGGCTGTGAGGGGAAGATTACTACTTGGAATCTGAGGAAGTTAGCATTGAATCATTTAGAAGATGAAAAGATGGTCATCTAATAAAAAAATCAATTAATAAACATATAAATTTTGGAAGATGAAAAATAGACATTATTTTTATTAATTCAAGAAATTATAATTTTGAAATTTAAATTGATACTCCATATAATATTTAGAAGTAATGAGGTATGCATTTATGGTGAGCTGACACAACTTTTCTAGGATTATATTATATTATTATAGATTATAGATATTATAGAAATGCAATGTTCCAATTAAGAAATGATCAAATCACAATTTTTGTTAACCACCATTTTATTTAGGAAATTGGTTTGATCTCTTCCGAATCCCCTCAGCAAAACTCGGCGACAATCCCCATCAGATCACCCTCTGGTATCTCTCTGGTATCTTCAAATTATTATTATATTAATGCTTTCCAAGCTCATTCTGTTAATCTTATTATTTATATTCATCCTCGGACTAACCTTGAGTTACCAATCCTATGGGATATCTCCTGTAAGATCACTGCTGCCAACTCAACTCCATCTACACCCAGGGGATGGTTGTTTGAACACAGTAACACACATACAATCCAAGGTAAGACATCTCTTAAACTTTCACAACAACAATCGGCTATCATCCCCACGAGGCCAGCTTTTGGTTCCTTTGTGGTGGAAAGCCAAACCAAACCTTCAATCCAACAAGTCTCACACAAACTTTTTCTCAAACATTGTGCAACAAGTCACATACTAAACCAGCAGAACGGCTGCCAACAACTCTTACAAGCTGGGGATCAAACTACACTCGGAATGGAAACTGCAATCTTCATGTCAGGGAAAATTCATTCAGGTAAAGACCCTTATTTATACTACTCTCAATACACTCTAATTTGTAGAAACAAACAAAAAGATAAATCACATTACACATATGTTACCTCTATCAACAAATTGATAACTCAACATTATAACTGGTATAATGCTTGAATTCTGGTTTTGAAGCTATGTAGCATAGCTGCATATTGGTTTTATGTTTAGGATTGGCTACTGGAACATCAGGGGTTCCAGGAGGCCCCTTCTTTGGCATGAAATCAATCAAATCAGATACAACAATAAACTTGACATGCTAGCGTTAACTGAAACCAAAACAGGCGAACCCCCTTCTGATTATCACCTTAAAGAATCTGGCTTCCACAAGGCTCTAACTATTCCCTCTACTGGTGCCAAAGGAGGCATCTGGATTCTCTCCAAAAAACACAAAACCCATGACAGATACATCATCCTTGAACAACACCAAAGATTCTGTATGATTAAAATTACAATAGAACAAATGGATATTGCTATCATCTTTGTCTATGCCCCTTCAGTTGAATCTGATAAAGAAGCTTTCTGGTTTGAGATCATCACTGTCGTCAATAAACATATGCTTCCTATTCTTCTCATAGGAGACTTAAACGACATAGAAAATGACACAGAAAAGGTTGGTGGTTGCACCCCATCTGCACACAGATGGGGTGCAACCATCCCATATATAGGTTCCCCTTTCACTTGGAGGAAAAACTCTAACAACAATCCGAACAATACATATGAGCGCCTTGATAGGGCTCTTGCTCACCAAAATCTCATGTCTCACTTTAAAAATCTTAGAACCCAACACCATCCCTTCTCATCCTCTGACCACTGTCCCATCACACTACAATTGGGAACATCTGAATGTCTTAAAGGAGCCCCCTTTAGATTTGAGATGGCTTGGTCTACTAACCCCATCTTTGAATCCATAGTCACCAAGGTTTGGAACAACAAGCTGACAGGCTCCTTTGCGTACTCTTTCATGCAGAAACAAAAACTTCTTAAAAAGAACATCAAGAGTTGGTGCAAAAAGCACAACCAAAACAACATTCAAAAATAACTATCGGAAATAGAAATCAACATTCAGAAACTACAGCTTCACCTACCATGGGGTACCCTGTCACCTAGTGATACTAGGAAACTAACTAGATTGGAAAAGAAAAAAAATGCACTCTTAGACTATAGTCTTAAATTTTGGAAACAAAGATCAAAGATTAAACACCTTCAACTAGGAGATAGAAACACTAATTACTACCAAACCATTGTAAAAATAAAAAATTATAGAAACTACACTGCTACTTTTATCACAAAGGAGGGAGCTCAACTCACAAAAAATGAAGAAATAACATGCCAGATTACCAAAGAAATGTCTGATAGGTTTTTAGCTCAAAACATAACCCCCATTTCTAGTGATCAAATTAAGCACATTCAACCACAAATCACATCCACTGATAATGCATCTCTCCTAACTCTCCCAACTAACAAAGAAATCAAAGATACAATCAGTAGTATGGCTGAGGACAAGACACCTGGACCTGACGGCTACCCTCCAGAATTCTATCTCAAATATTGGAAAATAATTGGAGCTTCCTTATGTAAAGCAGTGAAAGCTTTCTTTCATTCTGGTAGTATGCTAACACAAATCAATCAAACCTTCATTTCCCTCATCCCCAAGGTAGAGAATCCTCTAAATATCAATCACTGTAGGCCTATCAGCCTATGCAACACAATGTATAAAATCATAACTAAGATCATAGCTAACCGGCTCAAACCAATCTTAAATAAATTAATCAATCCCTTTCAAGGTGCCTTTATTGAAGGAAGATCAATCCAGGACAACACCCTTATAGCACATGAAATCTTTCATAACTTCCACAAACAAAAAGGAAAAAAAGGTTGGATGGCCCTTAAACTAGACATGGAAAAGGCCTACGATAGAATCAATTGGGATTATATAAGAGAAACTCTCACCAAATTTGGCTTCGCCCCACAATGGATCAATTGGGTCATGAACTGTATCACTACGACCACCTTCTCAGTCCTAGTGAACAATTGCCCCGGAACCCCATTTAAACCAGGAAGGGGAATTAGGCAAGGAGACCCCCTTGCTCCCTATATCTTTATCTTAGTCATGGAGAACCTAGCCAGAGAATTAATCGAGGAAGCGAACTACGATGATGCTCTCATTGGAATCAAGCTCACAAAAAATGGTACCAGCATCCCATTTCTTACTTTTGCAGATGACACAATTATTTTCTCCAGAGCTTCTCACAAAAGTCTTCACACTATCAAAAACATCCTCAACAATTTCTCAAATCTCTCAGGACTAAACATAAACTACAACAAGAGCTCTTTGCAAGTCTCAGGAAACATTAGCTCAAATCTGGCTAACTCCTTAGCTCGAGATATATATTCCTATATCTAAAACTCTAGAAAAATATCTAGGTATACCTTTAGTCAGAGGAAGAGTTAAAAATGAAGTCTTTAATGAGGCTGTTCAAGGCCTTAAAAAACAATTACCCAAATGGAAGGCCTCCTCTCTCACCCAGGCTGGTCGTGCAATTTTAATCCAAGCAAATTTAAGCTCCAAGACTAATTATTTGATGCAGAATTTTCTTCTCCCTAAAGGAATTTTAAACGAAATTGACCAAGTTCAAAAGAACTTCTTCTGGAACAAACTACATTCAGAAAAGTACAGCCCTTTAATTAGCTGAGATAAGATCTGTAAACCAAAATAACAAGGTGGTCTTGGGCTAAAACTGGCTGAAGAAATGAGCATAAGTCTTCAAATGAAACTCTTATGGAAAATCATTCATGAACCGGATAACATTTGGGTAAAAGTCATAAAAGAAAAATATCTTCAGCAAGAAGGATTAATGGAAAAATCCACACAGAATACTTCTTGGCAATTTGGGAGACTTCTTAACCTCTGAGAGAGATTCTCCCAGGGACTACTATGGCTAATAGGAAACGGTGAATCAATAAATGTCTGGAAAGACCCTTGGGTACCAGATCAAAATTTAGCGAACTTCCAGCAGTACTTTGATCCCGATCTTAAGGTAACCCATCTTCTTAAAACTAACAAACAGTGGAATATCCCTCTATTACATGAGATCTTCCCTAACAACATTGTTTCAAAAATAATAAAAATTAGAGTCCCACTTTGGAATACCCCTGATAAATTAATATGGAAATACAACCCCAATGGTCAATTTACAACTAAATCGGTGAGACAAATTATGACTAACAGCAACAACCATTCGGATGATTACAAATGGATTTGGAAACTAAACATCCCCCCTAGAGTTAAGAATCTCATTTGGAAAATAATCACCGACAGCCTTGCCACAAAAAATAGACTAAATAGATACTTCAATAAGGTCCCGTCAAGCTGTTGCTTCTGCAATAACAATAATGAAGACAGTGACCACCTCTTTATCTCTTGTCCTTTCACGAGGGCTATCATTGCCTCATACGGGCAACTGGTAGGTAAAAATAAGACACTAATACCTACCCACTGTAACAATATAAAAGACCTCCTAACTATAAATCAAAACAAGAAGGACATTGAAGAACTTTGTTTTATATGGCAAAAAATATGGGAATCAAGAAATGACTTGATTTTCAGAAACAAGAAACCAACCACATCTCATCATTTAGCAAGCAGAATTTTGTCCGATTGTACGGACTGGCAAACTGCAAATAAACAATCCCCTCCTCAAGTCAACCATAGTGCTAGAAGGAAAAGAAACTCTAAATGGACTAAACCACCTAGGGCTATCTACAAAATTAACGTGGATGGCTCGCTAAAACCCACAAGCGAATGCCATGTGGGGGTCATTATTAGGGACCATCATGGTTCAGTGATTGATATCCTTCAGCTGGAAACGGTAGCTACATCTGCTATCCAAACAGAAGCTGACGCAGTTTGTGCAGCTATAAATTTAGCCATAGCAAGAGGCCTAAGGAGAGTCATAGTGGAAGGAGATTGCCTGGAAGTGATCAAGACGATTAATGATAAGTATCATGGCAGATGGGAAATATCAAGGGAAGTGGAGCTAATCAAGAATCTTAGTGCTAACTTTGACAGCATTGAGTTTAGACACTGCTACAGAGAAGCTAACAAGGCAGCAGACTTCATAGCTAGATCTAAAGACAATTGTACTCTTTGTAATCTCCCTATTCTTAGGGATCTCTATAACATCATCCGGTCGGATGATCATGGTGGCGCCTTACTTTAGTAAGGCTCACCTAATTTTTGCCTACTGTAAAAAAAAAAAAAAAAAAAAAAAAACTTGAATTTGTCATTTGCATGTATTGACCAAGGTAAATTAATATTGTCCATTATTCTAAATACTAATAAAAACCCCACCCTTTTGGCTACCACTTTAAGGCTACTGAATTAAGAGTGTGGGTGTTAGTTAATTTAAAACAAATAACTTACCTCTTCGACCTTTTTATATAATGACCTTTTTATATAATGATAAAAGAGGTTACTAATTTTCATTACTCTTAATTTAAGTTAAATATATCCTTTAAAAAAAGGGGGAAATTTTAAACATGTACAATTAACACTTTTAAAGGCTGGAGTTTAGAAAATTGAGAATTTGAGCAGTCTATAATTTTTCAAGTACACTATATAACATTAAGTTTGTTAACACTTCAATTAAAAAATAGGAATGCAGATCGATTAGAAAAAATAATAATTATATATTATTTGAACAAAATAAGAAATAAAACATATGATATAAAGATTGGGGGAAAATTCATAATATGCGAATACCAATAATTAATATAATTAAACAAAAATGATTATTTGTACATACGTATATAATGGCAAGAGAAAGGGAAAAACTAATTAATCATGTATTTTTTTTCAACAAAATAAAATTATATGTATCAATTATGAATAAAACAACAAAATAGAGGAAAAACAACATACTCTTAATCTGCAATTTTTTCACATCGGTGGTGAATGTGACACTTCTTACAACAATGGAAATAGTAAAAATTTTCACCCTTCAATCAAAAAATAAAAATACGAATTAGAAAAAAAAAATATTATTTCAACAAAATAAGAAATAAAACATATGATATAAAATGACAATATAGAGATCGGGAAAAAAATCATAACATACAAATAAATACAATTGAAAATAATGCAAGAAATACATAACAATCTAAGGTAAAAATTGATTATTATCTTTCTCGCCTCCCATCTTGCGATGAATGTTATGGCCCAATCTGTTGGGCGGGAAAGGTTGTTGTGTGTGTGTGATAGAGGATGAAGGGGGTTGAGAGATACAGACGTATAGAAGAGATGTCGAGGGAAGAATAAGAGGGAAGTAGTTTTGGATTAACAATTGAATGCCTCTGAATCCTTACAAACTCTTATTTATAACCTTTCCCTTATACGAGCCTAACAAAGCTCCCCTATCTCAAAGCCTTGACTCAAGGCTTGATCATTACAATGGTTCCCCCCAATAAACTACCTTGTCTCAAGGTTGGATTTGAAAATCCGGGAATTGATGGAGTATATGTGTCGCTGGCTCCCAGGTTGCTTGAGTTTCATTTAGATTGCACCATTTAATAAGCCACTCTGTCATAGGATCCCCATTGGCTAGGTAAGACACCCTGGTGTCTAGAATTGATTCTGGGTGCACTTCAATTTCACCCTCATCATCAATGCTTGGGAGCTCTGTAGTTGCTAGCTATTCATCCCCTATCTTTAGCTTCAGCTGGGATACATGGAACACCGGATGGATCCTGGATGAAGATGGGAGATCCAGCCGATATGCCACTTTCCCTATCTTCTCCAGAACTCTATAGGGACCATAGTACTTAGAGCTCAGTTTGAGGTTTCTTCTCAATGCCACAGATGATTGTCTATAAGGTTGCAACTTCAAATAGACCATATCATTCACCTGTAACTCTCGCTCTGCTCTATGTCTGTCTGCGAATAGCTTCATCCGGGCTTGTGCCTGCTCCAGTTGATAACAAATTTGTCCCAGCGTGTGTTGTCTCCCCTGAATCCAATCCCTTGCTACACAGTTGCTACTGACCACTGGGGAGATGCCCAATTGTGACGGAGAAGAGCCATACAATACCATGAAGGGAGACATTTTGAGCGATGTATGGAAGTTGGTGTTATACCAAAATTCCGCTAGGGACAACCACTTAAACCACTGTCTCGAATGGTCTGCAGTCATGCATCTCAGGAAGGTTTCGAGGCAGCGGTTCACCCTTTCAGTTTGCCCATCTGTCTGTGGGTGATACACCGTGCTCATATGCAACTTAGTGCCTAGGCTCTTGAACAAATGCTGCCAGAACGAGCTCAAGAATACCTTGTCTTTGTCAGATACAATGCAACATGGTAGTCCATGCAATTTGTATATATTATCCATGAATACAGATGCCACTTTCTCAGCAGTAAATGGATGACTCGGTGCTATAAAATGGGCATACTTGGTTAAACGGTCAACCACTACCATTATAGTGTCTTTCCCTTGTGATTTTGGTAGTCCCTCAACAAAATCCATGCTCACATTGCTCCATGCCGAGTCAGGAATGGGTAATGGCTGCAAGAGGCCAGGTAAAACATTATCACTCTTACTCCTTTGGCAAATATCACATTCTCGTACAAACTTAATGACCTGAACCTTCATGGTAGGCTAGTAAAACAGTTGCTTTAGTCTTTGATAAGACCCATGTATGCATGAATGTCCCCCAGTAGGCTCCTCATGAGCTGCAGCTATTAGCTTGGACTGGAGGTGGGTATTTTTGCCAATGTATAACCTTCCTTTGTATCTCAGCAATCCCTTAGTAACCTTCAAATCCGCACAAGTACCCTGAACTGCTGAAACCATCAGCTGTTGTATCAACTCATCTTCCTTATAACTCTCAATCACCTCTTTCACCCAATCTGGTTGCACTACTAAGATTGCATTGCAAACACCTTGCTGCCTTCTAGAAAGAGCATCAACAGCATTATTCTCTGACCCTTTTTTATAAGCAATTCTATAACTCAAGCCCAATAATCTCCTGGCTGTATTCTTCTGCAGTTGTGTAGTTAGTTTCTGCTCAAGCAAGTGCTTAAGGGGCTGCTGGTCTGTCTTGATAATGAACTCCTTTAGCTCTAGATAGTGTCTCCATTTGTCCACTGCGAGCAAGATAGCCAGGAGTTCCTTCTCATATGTAGATAACAGTAAACTCTTCCCATGTAATGCCTGACTCAAATAAGCTAGGGGCCTTCCACCTTGCATCAACACAGCTCCTATACCCGAGTCACATGCATCTGCTTCTACTACAAATGGTTGAGCAAAATCTGGCAACCCAAGGACAGGTGGGGACATCAGTAATTCTTTGAGATTTCTGAAGGTTGTATTTGCATCCCTAGACCACATAAATGCATCCCTATTGAGGAGGTATGTCAAGGGTCTAGCTATGGCACCATTGTAACGGCCTAGAATTATGATTTCCGGGTTACGTTTCAAGGGATGAAACCCCTTTTTAGGGATTTCGAACCCTAAAACCTCGAAGGGTCGTTGGGTACCCTTAACCTGTCCTAAGACTATGTCGCGAAATCAAATTCAAACGAAAGTAAAGAAGAATCAAAGTTAAGATACAAATGCCACGACAAAGCCAGGTCAAATGCCACGGCAAAGCGGAATCAAAGTTAAGAATCTGGCTAACATTCTAAGTTGATTACCATTTTACCAACTTAGAATGTTAGCCAGATTCTCCGATTCTCCAAAAGGAAACCCCGTCATATAGACATCGAGCACTCAAAATCTGCAAAAAATACCTTTAAAGAAGAACGGGAAAAGGAGTCAGATCGAGCCACTCATGCGGGACCGGCAGTCCTCGCTGAGGCCACATAGTATGTGTTATACCTAATAAAGATGCTCTAATGCAGTACGAAAGTTAAACACACTAGCATGCTCCTAGTTGTAATAATGAGCAGAAATATTGTAAAGGGCCCAAGACAATGCCAAAAGGCATATCCCCTGATCCGTGCCCACTCTGGGCATATATGTCCGTACCTCGCTCCGAAGTAGCCCAGATAGGACGCTCGGTCGGTGCCGCAGTCTATCTGTCCGTACCTCACTCCGAAGTAGCCCAGGTAGGACGCTCAGTCACCGCCGCAGTCAGATCATATATAAGACTCGACTGGGACCAAAACGATATGAAACACGAATGCCCCAATGACCCTAGCAACGACTCTAAAGACTCAGATAACGGCCGTTCTCTTTTCAAACGCATAAAGTAAGCGGATGCTCATCCAATTAGTGCAACCTACACAGGATACTACATGTTCATGCTTTTATGCATATGCAACACCTAACATAAAATGCAACAACAGGCATGAATGTCCAACCTGAGTAAGCCCCATAGGGAACTTACCTGAAGATGCAGAACAGCAAGATAACGAAAGCAAGGGCCCAAATGCAAGTCCAAAGCAATCCAAAAGCAATACACACCTATCATCAAGCCATTTCCATAAGCTACCGGTCCATCATTCATACACACGAACTCCAAGTTCTCAACATGCTCAAAACCAACCGATGGTAAAACCGTTTTCCAAAACCTTTCCGATTTGATCAACATTAACCAAAATCATTCTTCCAATTTCCTTTTCAAAACCAACATCAACAAGCCAAGACAAAGATCCCGACATCAAACCTTTAACATTAAAACCAATCTTTTCAAATCATATTATAGAAATAATTCCGGTATTTTATTTCAAAGCCTTGGCTTTAATGTTTCAAGTAATTTAAGACATCGATAACCACTTCCCGAAATAAATCCATCTTTATAAACCCCTTTTTAAATAATTCAACAATATTTAAATAAAATAAAACATAAAACTCAACCCATTTTAACAATCCACATTTATAAAACAACAATACTAAATTACTTTATCATTTCTAAAATCTCATTATAAAACATTATACAATAACACATCTCAATTAACACTACTTTTAAACAATTTAAAATATATAATAATTTTCAGAATATAATAATAAATAAACTAACGGCACTAATCAAAAAACATAATACAACATAATATGTAACAAAACCTTAAGACAACCCAAGAGAAGAATCTGGCCGGCCCAAACAAAAGAAGAAAAGGAAAGGCCCAAACTCTTTCTAAATTCGGATCCAAAGATAAAAAAACAAGGAAACCGGATCAAACGTTGTTCATCCCTTCCCAGATCTGAAATCGAAAATGGAGCGAAGGAAGGGACGCAGTGGAAGCTCGTCGGCGACAGCATGGTTCCAACAACTAAATCCGACATCCAGAAGCAGGGATTGAACAGGAAAGGGCAGAAGAAGAAGCTCACAGAAATCCTTAGCGTGGAATGCTCGAAATCGCCCGATTCGCCTCGCCGGAGGAATGGTGCGGCTTCATCGGAGGTGGAATTCGACGAATCTGGCCTAGGACGGAGGAATAGGGGTTAAAGGCGAGCCTTTACTTAGAAAGGAGGCGAAAGAAGGTGAAACCGAGCCTTACCGCTACTTAATCGGAGAACAGAGGAACGGAGAAGGAAGGGCTCGGCGTCGGCGACTCTGGCTGCTCATGGGTGACTTCTGGGCGTTCGTCGGCGTCGGGGGAGATGAGGTAGATGCTGCTGCTGCTACTTCTCGTCGAGAAGGAGGGAGGTAGCTGTTCGATTTGAAGGAAGGAGGTGAAGTGTGCCATCGATGGTGGCCTGAACAGGGCTCGGCTCCTCCGAATGGCGGATAAGGGAGCTCGGACTGGGCGACTGCGGGAGCTCATGGTAGTCGGAGGAAGTTGTTGCTCGTCGGGAAGAGGGGGAATTGGAGGGGTGGCTTGCTTGGCTGTGGAAATCCGGAGGTGAAGAGAGGTTTTTCAATTAGAAATAAAACAAAGGTTCCCAAGGTGGGAATTTCTGGGTTTGCAAACAGGAAAGGAGAGGGAAAGTTGGGCATTTGAAGGCAGAAAGAAGAGGACAGGAGAGTTGTCACGCTGCAAGGTTTCAGAAGGGTGGAAAAGAGGTGTGCCTCTGCTACAAGGAAGACGACAAGAAGTGAAGCTGCACTCTTCTGAGCCCGAATGCAGATGGAAGAAAATGGGGAGGAACAAAACAACAAGTGGTCCCAAAACTCCAAATTACAAATACCCGGAATACTACTCAATTTCAAACCCGCTTACTCGACCTTATCCCGACGCGTTTAAAATACTACTCAATTTTCCAAATCCGAATTTAATAAATGAAATCCGAACATTATTTTTCAATTTTCGGTATAAAAAGTAGAGTATAACATATTTTAAATCTACAATTAAATAATGCCGGAACTTGTTTTGAAATATTTAGAATAAAACCAATAGCTCAAGGACGGAAATTTCAAACCTCCCAAATCTTAGAAATCGGAATGATTATAAATCACTATTTTAATAATTTAATATTGTAAAATTTCCCGGTCTTTACAACCATAACCTCTAATAAATCTTCTGTAGTACCCTGACAACCCAAGGAATCCTCTTAGAGCCTTCACATTTGTAGGAGTAGGCCAGTTCATCATAGTCTCTATTTTTCTAGGATCAGTTGCTACCCCATATATCCTTTGAAATAAAATGCCTCAGGTATTCCACTTGTGGTTGAGCAAATTCACACTTGGATTTCTTCACAAACAGCTAGTGCTTCCTTAGTGTGCTCAAAACCACTCTCAGATGTTGTACATGTTGCTTCACATCCACATTGTAAATCAGTATGTCATCAAAAAACACTAAAACAAACTTCCTAAGCATCTCAGCAAATACATCATTCATCAATGCTTGGAATGTTGCAGGGCATTGGTGAGGCCAAAAGGCATCACCCTGAACTCGTAGTGACCATGGTGGGTTCTGAATGCTGTTTTCTCAGTGTCAGATTCGATAATTCTTACCTGATGGTATCCAGAATGTAGATCTAACTTGGAAATTATGGCAGCTCCTCTCAATTCATCGAGTAGGTCCTCAATGTGTGGTATAGGAAACTTATCTTTTAGTGTGACATCATTCAATTTCCTATAGTCTATACACATCCTCCAACTCTCATCCTTCTTTTTGACCAGCAACACTGGAGAGGCAAACGGACTGTGGCTTGGTTTAACCACACCACTACTCAACATCTCTACAACCTGCCTCTATATCTCAATCTTCTGAAAGTGTGGGTATATATAAGGCCTAGAGGCTAGTGGTTGGGTTCCTTCTTTCAGGAAAATAGCGTGCTCATGCCCTCTCTCTGGGAGGTAACCCCTTTGATTCCTCAAACATATTACTGAATTCCTCCAACACTCCTTTAATTTCTTCAGGCAATTCCACACAAACTTTTTCTACTTTGCAAACCTGGACCACCTGTACTGCCACTTCCTGATCTCCCTTTGCAAGCACCTTTTGTATCTGTTTGCCTGTCAGCATTCGAATGCTAGCTTGACCATTATCCTTGTGGTCCCTCATTCCCTTGATTACCACCTTTTTGCCATTCTTAAGAAAGGAAATTTGAACTTCCATGAAGTCAAACAATACTGGGTTAAACCCTGCCATCCAATCTGATCCCAATATCATATTTGTACCTCCCATTTTTAATTGCCTCATATCATGCACATACTTACTTCCCTGCATATGCCATTCAAATTGCTGACAAATCTTGCTACTAAGCATAATTCCATTGAGGGTACTCACCTCCATTAGAGGTGCTTTTGTGACCTCAAATCCAGCTTCCAATGCCACCCTTGGATCTAAGAAGGTATGGGTTGCCCCACTGTCAATCAAACTGTTAATATCCTTACCTTTGACTGTACCCTTCACTCTAATGGTAGTCCCAGATTCCCCGCCAGTTAAGGCATGGACATAGACTTCTTGTTCTTCCTGATCATCCCCTTCTGCATCCTTCCATGAATCTGGTAGCAACTCATCCAATCTCTCAGGTTCACTACTATCCTGAGCAATCAAGCTGTGTAAGGAGGATTGTTGTTTGCACTTGTGGCCATAGAATTACTTCTCACCACACTTGTAACATAATCCTTTCCTCCCTTCATATCCTTTCTTTATACTTGTCTCTGCAAATTGTTGACCGAATTTGCCGGATGGCGACTGCCCTCGGTTTCCACAGGAAAGGAGTGCGGAGCTGGGTCTCGAGAGGTCCCAAACGCTGCGTTCCATGGACTCTGGCCTCTAGTATCGTTGTCCAAGCCAACGGCTGGCGCGCCCTTGATCAACTCGGCGTCGGGTCCAAGCTCCGCCTCACCTCCCCTATTGTTTTTCACCATAAGTGTACTAACAATTTAGATAATCAATTTGGTGTTGGGAGAAGCACTGCGCGTGAGCCGAAGGGATCTGATAAATGTGCTAGCTGAGGAACTTCCCCATGGTATGATAAGGTGTGCGAGTGAGGTGCTCTCAGTGAAGCTAGATGCGGTCACATCTTTTCTGATCTTGAAGTTGAGCAATGAAAGCACCTTGGTGTTGCAATTCCTACAGGTAATTGTTTAGTGCACCAGCTCACATACATGAATTAATTAATTAAACTTTTATTTTGAATTAATTAATTAATGATGTGGGGATTTGAGTGTATTAGTAGAGATTTGTCTTCTACCGTGTGTTGAATCGGGTAGGCAATGAAGTTTCATCCTTTAATTGGTTAAGTGATTACAAGGAGAGGCTTAATTGGGTGAATTGTTCCTAATTTTAGGTCAACAAAATGAATTCTCAAATTTTGCTAATGCATCCGCTCTAATCCTAGTATAAACTTGTGTGGTTTCATGATGTGTTTGTATGCGGAGCGGCACTGGGATGATGGTAGCAAAAATCATTCGCTACATTGCTGGAGGCAAGAGGACCAAATACACGAGTTGAATGTGGATGGAGTTGTGTTGGCACATCAACGACAAAAGTTGGTTGATAGGGGTTGAGGAAAGGAGTTCAGCTAAGAGGCGCTTTGGTGTCTCTAGTTCTAGGCCAAGCAACAAGTGATGAAATGACCTTACCATTCAGGCTATCAATGAGTAAGGATTTCTTCTTACATGACAAGGCATATAAGGTGAGCTTAGCCTAATTTAGTTGATATATCATATATCGTTCTTCACTTGGTTGTTGTTGATCAAAATAAATGTGATATGTATATAAATGCTAACGTGTTAAATGCCTTTTAAACCCATAATTGAGAGGACCACTAGATTGTTTGAGTTAATTTATTGTTAAACTCTAAAAGCATGTGTGGTAAATGTGCTATATCACATTAATTAATGATCTCTGGATATACCAAGTTTCATGTATTTTGTGAAGATCTATGGTGTAATAGGAAGAATTGTTCTTGACATATACATATGATATATAAAACCAACTTGAATAGAACCAAAATGTTTTAGATTCGATAGATGTAGGAAGTAAGATCTCACAAGATAAGTTAGACAAAACCCCATATAAGGTGTGTAAATGACTTAGAGTTTATCTAGTGTATATGAGAAATGTGGGGGTGTTTGACTAACGTGGATGTACTTCCCTTTACGTGAGATGATGTTGGATCTAATATGGTTGATTGTATATATACTTGTTGGTTATGATGAGAACAATTGTGGTTCTTATGTGCTTGGTTGATATAAATACGTGTGAATATCATGATGCTGAGTTTTGTTTTTTGCGATGTTTACTTTTAAGTAAAAATATAATAGTATTCATGCCTATGTGCTTATGTCTGCATCTCTGTCTTTACTTGATTCAAATGCTGAACCTGAACCTAGTAAGTCTAGGAGGAGTAAAAGACATATAATTGAAACTAGCTGATGTGAGTTTAAGTTTGAGACAACTCTTTTAGATGAACTCGTTGATGTGATTGAAAGTGATGTACCTCTTATCTATGTTCTTAAGTTAGAAAATGATTTTAGAACACATAAAGAGGTTATGAGTTCAACTTATGCTAGTTTCTTTCAAAAGATGCTATAGACAGTAAAGTGGAATCTATTATGTGTATCCCTACTTGGGAACTAGTTGACTTGCCTAGAGATGTCAAAACCATAAAGTGTAAATGGATCTCTAAAAGGAATTTTAGAACTGATGGTTCTATCATAATGTTTAAGGCAAGACTAGTGGTTAAATGATTCACACAAAATATGAAATTGATTTCTTTAATACATATTCTCTAATGATTAAGATTGTCATTTATATTTATTATTTGCCTTAGCATCTAATTACAAATTGGCAGTGCATCAATGGAAGTTAAACTGTGGTTTAAATGACGATCTAGAGAAAGAGATATGTGGAACAGCCTACGTGCATTTGGTTCCAAGAAAAGAGAATTTTGTGTTCACTTAAGAAATCAATATATGGCTTTAACCAAGCATATTTGAAATGTTATGAGGATTTTACCAAACTGTGTTGAAGTTTTGGTTTTGAGTATATAATGCATGTTTTTATACCAAGATGTATTACATTGGTTATGTGCCTTTATATGTATATGAGATGTTGATTTTTGGCACTAGCATGCATGTGATAAATGATTTGTTTCCTCTTGGTTTGAGATGAAAGATATGGGTGAAGTTGATGTGTTTCTAAGTGTTAAAGAAACTAGAAAAGAGAAATTGCTTCATTCCGTTATGTAGAGAAATGTTGACAAAGTTTGGTAACTTTATCGTTATGCCAGTATGATCGAACATTCTTATTATGACGATGTTATAGCTCCACTAGTGGTTTTGTCTTGACATTATGTGGTGGTGCTATATTGTAAAAATCAGGAAAATTGTCATGTTTGCTAGATCGACTATGAAATATGAGATCATAGTTCTAGATTTAGCTGGACAAGAGATTGAGTGGTTGAGAATGTTTCTGGCTTACTTACCTTTGTGGGGGCATGAAGCTCTATCTAATTCTCTACATTGTGACTCACATTTGCTATGTGTGTAGATAGTAGCAATACATAGAATGGCAAGAAGAGACACACGCAGATTTGACATGAAGCTGTGAGACAGCTGATTGCAAATGGTGTCATCTATTTGGAGGATGTGAGGTCCAAGAGGAACCTGATGATATATTGAAAAAGGGCTAAACATGATACTAGTCCTTGGTTTGTCTAAGGGAATGAGACTCAAACCCATATGAGGAGAGATACACCACTTCTCATTCCCATGAAGGTGTATTGAGAAAGGTTGAGTCATGTACTCTCAATGAGTCCATAGCCCAGATTTGGGTGGTCCTATTGAGAAGGACTTGATGGATTCACCGAATATAGAAGAGGATGAGCGCAAGGTTCTTAATGGTTTCATTGCCCTAATAAGGGTGGTCTATGTGAGATAGACTTGATGGAGCTACCTACGAGAGTGTGAAGGGGTTGGTCACCTTCTATGGAAGACTAGGGTGGTCTTTCTAGAGCACTCTTCAGCACCCAAGGTATGAGATGACCACATACATATTTGAGAATCTTATCGCAGAATCACTAGGATCGTGGTGAAGGTATGTGCTGTTGAGGTCAACTCGCGAGTCTGGAAGTTCAAGATTCGTTCACTTCTATGACTAGGGAGGTACTCAGCTTCACTATGTGTTGGTTCAAGACTTGTTCACCAACATTTAAGTATCTTCTCCATAAAACCAGCTCAGAATGTCATTTTTGAAGTTGCTTACAAAAAACATTTTTCTCGCATTTGTGGGGGATTGTTGGAATAATGCTTAAATAAAGGTTTTATAAAGGGTTTTAATTTCCACAATCTTTTCCATATTAAAAATAAAATGGAAAAGTGTTTTTGACTGTTTTTGAGGGTTTCTCTCAACTAAGAAGGTGGGTGGGAGAGTGGGAGGAAAAACACATGTTGCCTCATCTTATAACAGACCTTTTAGGGTTTTAAGAGCAAGCGTGCGTTTTCCATCTTCATCTTCTTCTTTGTAGAAACATTCTGAGTTCCTGGTAAGATTCCAAACTTCCTTTGGCGAATGCACGCGATCGGAGGTGTTGTGTAACCTTGGGGGCGATGCCTGAAGCCGACTTGCACCGTGGTCGAGGCGAAATCGCTTCTAAGGCCGTGGGTTCGGATTTATACCATGCCACAGCAATTCATATTTTCAGATGAGTTTATATTTTGATTTGATATTCATTGATCTAAATTGAAATTGTTAATGGTTTTACTAACAGATGATTGACTAACGCAAGACAGAATCGAGCGCTAGCACTACTACCTCTACATGTACGTCTACGCTGGGACTGGATGGAATTGTGATTGTGAATGGTAGATTGCAAAGCCGACCCCATATATGAAGTTGGAAGAAACAAACTGCTAATTAATTTGCCATTGCACAATTAAATTATACATTAGTATGATATGAAACGGCTAAAATAAATCCTATACACTAATTTGTGAGATGCACGGCTAAAGTATTTAACGGCTAAAGTAATTAATTTTTTAGTAGATGCACAGCTAAAGTATTAAACGGGTATAATAAATCCTCTAGTATTAAACAGCTAAAAGAAATCAGAGGATAGCATTATATAGGAATTTGTAAACTAATTGATTGTAGGAAGAAAAGAGGTAAATTAAAATTTTACAAAATACATACAATGCTTAATAAAGGAAATTAAACTAATTGATTTTAAAATAAGATTTAAGGCTATAATGATGGGTTCACATTAAAGATGTTGAACACAACTTTTCTTGTTTATTATTATTATAGATATATATATATTATATATTATAGATACTCCGTCGAAGATAGATATATATAATTAGATTAGATGTTAATATGAATATCAAATTTACATCAATTTGTTGCAAGTCCTACCATAAATTATCAAAATATTCATTTTTATAACTCTTACAATTAATTAGCACTATATTATTATTTTAAATATTATCATTTTAAGTTTAATATATATAGATTATTTAATATTTATTAGATTGTCCCTAAGTAGAGAAGATGACAAAGTGAGCAAAAAGAATAAAAGATGTAGATGATGTGATTTGAATTTATATAATTGGATAAATAATTATGTACAGCTGGAGTTTTTTTTATTGAAGTAATACATAAATTATACAATATATATGAACAAAAAAAGATTGGAAAAGTTAGATGCGTGAAATACTTTAGTAACAACTCCCGACTCGATCACACCATAGAAAAACACACACAAAAAAAAGTTACCCAAACCTTGTCGTCGTCACCAATATTACAACCATGGATCCATGGTCAAAATAATCAATGATAATAGATAAGAATACGAATGAACTTCCATGCTTCATTTGTTTCTGTCAACAAAAACAACACCATTAGAAACAGACATCATCAAAGATCTTATATAGATCTAAATCAATGAATTTTAACTATGCAAATCTAAATGCAAAAATAAGCATCCTAAGGTATTTTACTAATAATATGATAATAATTAGAATAAAAGCAATAAATAATGAAATATATACGGTGTTCAAATCAACTAATTAGAGAGAAAGAATCACAAAATGGGCATGAGAAGAGAGAATTTAACAGATTTGCATATGATTTGAGGTCTTATATATAGTCTTTTGTGTTATCATATTCAATTAGGAGTTTCAAATTCTTATCATATTCAATAAGGAGTTTCAAATTCTTATATAGGAATAATGTCAATTAATGTCAAGTTTGAATAGGTAATGCATGTAACGTTTTTTTGGGTGGGAAATGTAACGGGTTATCATATTAAATAGGTAATGCATGTAACCGCAAGGATTTATTTGTGTACATATTAATGTGAAATGTAAAGTGACACGTTAGATTTCCCACCCAAAAAAACGTTACATGCATTACCCGCAATTGATCTTTTTTTTGTATTAATTTGGCTAATGATATAAAAAGCTAATATACGTTATAGATAAATGAATAATCGGTTAAACGGGTAACCGAGAATATTATAGATTGGATAACCGAAAACACAATTATAAGCTATAGCATTTATGGTGGGGGTTGAACACAACTTTTACTAGATACTAGGTAGGCAGACCCGTGCTACGCCCGGGACATATGATTTTGCTCCCAATATTATAGTGAGATCAAATTTGATAAATAAAGAGAAAAAAGTAACATGTAATAGTACAGTTTTTACAAACAACAATTAAAGTAAAATATTATCATTCAATCAAAAAAAAACAATATCTACTACTACTACATACATAGCAAAAAAGATCAACTATTTGTATTAGAAAAAACCGACTCGTGTTACTTATAAGAAAAAACTATTATATTTCACACACAATTATACAAAATAAATCCCACCTCCCCTCTAATTTATCATTTATGCGAAGATTCGTCAATAACTCAAAACCCCCCACGTCACTAAAAAAAATATAATTTGATTTATATCTATAATATAAAAAAATATTTCATCACTTTGACTAACTGAATAAGAATAAGTAGGTGTATGTGTTAATCAACCTTACAATATATATGAAATAATAACAATTCGAATATATTACAAAATTGTTATTCATAAAATTGAAAAAAATCAAATGACCATCTTTTCCTCTTACAATTCATTTCTATTTATTAATACCATTTATTTTTCTTATATTACCTTTAATGCATTAAAATTCATGTCTTAAATGGGAAAAAAATTAAAATCACTATCTTTTCATCTTCCATATTATGATTAAATGATCACTTTCTTGGATTCCATATATAAATCAATTATTATTTTCTCATCTTTCAATTTAATTATGTCTATTTATTAATTTTACTTTAATTTTTTCCCCATTTTACGTTCAAATGTTCAATGCATTAAATTGAATGTCTTAACTGTAAAAAGAAAAAGATTATCTTTTTATCTTTTGAATGATTTAATGACCACATAATTGGATTCTTAGTAAAAGAACCAACCACCCATTCAACTTTCGATTCATGCATATTATTTAAAATCTCTTACATGGAAAAAAAAAATTAACCATCTTTACATGTTCAAAATGATTAAATGATCACTTTTCAAGGAAGATCGAAATTCTTGTAAAATTTTATTTTTTACAATAAAAAGGTTAAGGGGGAAACGGTTATAATTTTCCACCTATATTTTAATTAATTAGTTTATTAGTTCTTGATATAATTAGATATAAATTATATAATCCATTATCAACATTAATGTTCATATCATTATAACATGAGCATACTGCATACACAATTAAGTTTAAATAATATATTTGGATGATATCAGTAGTTTAAATAATATCTTGATATTATTAGATATAACTCGCATTTTTTTTAATATCTAGATGAACCTAAAATATAAATTTTCAATACAAAAATAAAGTTCCTAATAAAATATGTCTTTTCCCTAATACATTCATTTCTTAGAAGGTGAACGGATCTTCTGATCGCAAAAGATAATCTAAGGTTTTAAAAAAATCTAAGCATATACAGAGTACTATTTTAAATAAAATAAGTAAATAAATAGATCATATATAAAAACAATAAAAATATGAAAATTAAATTATTTAAATCTCACAATCTACTATTTCGAAAGTTTTCAAAATAAAATTGATATGCAGATATACATATAGAGATAGAGAGATGTTCCTTATATATTCCATTTAAAAATTAAAAAAATGCAAGTTAAGAATTCTAAAAGAACTAATCATATATTGTCTTAACATAAATAGTAAATAATAAATATATACATATTATGTATGAAACACGCAAAAAATATGAAAAATTCATAAACTAATCCTATACTATTTCAATAGAATAACAAACAAAAAATATATTATATAAAAAAAAAAATCAAACCTCGCAATCTACAATGGTGACCTAAATTAAAAGTAAATTGAATGAAAATAAAAATAAAAATAAAAATTCAATGAGAAATATCTTCATAAACAAAATATGAAAAAAAAACACAACATTTTTCACTAATATATTTATTTTTCATTGGTGATGAATATGACTTATCTCTTTTTTTTTTTTTGATATGGTAAGAATTCAGGTGGAGCAATCCTACCCGGAAAAAAAAACGGTAGTTGTAAGATTCATCATCCTTCAAAAAAATAAAAATACAAATTAGAAAAAAAAAATATTATGGTGACATGAAAAGATATACATATTATTTGAACAAAATTAGAAATAAGAAATATGATATAAAATAACAGAAAGATTAAGAGAAAAAAGAAGAATAGAATATTCACCTTACATTACAGTATATGTTTTCTCTCTCATTTGCTTGGAGAAGAGAGCTGAGTTTTATGAAATTGATATTGGATAATTGAATATTTATAGGAAAACCAAATCATCATCATTTAAACAAATAAAAAAGACTCTCACCTCTTGGACTACCACACATTCATTTTTCATTGGTAAATTAATCTTGTATATTATTATCCCACCTCTTTGATTGCCCAATTTAAAGCATTGTTTCTATTGTATATAGTATTAATAGTCATTATTGTATGAAAAAATATATGCAAATTAAGTTTTTACAAAATAGATTAATGTGTTTAATATGACAAATAAGGGGTACACCACTTACACGCGTTTATGGTGGACTGATCGATCCAAGTAAAGTTTTGACTACTACTCCCATTCTTAAACTATCACTCTTGCACTTACTTAGGTCGACCATCAAAGATGAGGCTCGCCTCCTTGCCTCCCGATCTTGCAAAGAAGAAGATCAATGACGGGTTTCATCGGGGTCAAGTCCGTCATAATCTACCTATACCAGCAAGAGATCGAAAGCCACGTTAACATAATAGATCGATGAGCTCTTAATATCAGTAAATGACAAATTATACACCATAATCTATCTATATTACGTATTCTTCATGATTGACCAAATTAAAAATCACGGTTAAGAAAATATTTAAGCAAGTAGCTAACAAAAAAACAAAATCAAACCATCAGCTTCCAATTGGATCACGTAGCCATGAATGACTGCAAATCTATGGCCCATCGCCTCCCAAGCAACTGCAAAAATCTTGTAATTTTTGTTTTCAAGCTCCAGAACATCAATAGGTATATGTCATACTCCATGATGTGGAAAAGCTCAAATCCTTCAATACCTATATATATTAAGGTGGAAGAAACAATTAGTGTGAATTGTGAGGTTGTGAAACCGTTGTGCAGTAAATGTTGTGAAATTATTTCACAAAGATGAAACTCCTAATTCCACAAACGCCTAATCACACTAAATGCCTTGACACTAATTAACTTTTAAATAAAAGAGTATGTTAAGTTTAATTTTTACAAAATATGAGAAAAAAAAAGAAAATTGGATTTACATTCATTGGGTGCTGAACACAACTTATATATATTATTATTATGCATAAAAAGGGTTATTTAAGAAATTTAATAAAATTAAATTTTCATAGCATAAACTATATATGATAAATTATCTCATTCACACATTTGCATCGTATATATAAACTATATATGATAAAATTTTGATTAAAAATTCAAAGTTTTTTTTAATTTATATATAAAGAAAATAACTTATAAGTTATAATGGTCTCCACATTTTTCTTTATACAACTTTATTTTATTTCTATTTACCAAAATATGCATAACAAATATGACGATTTAAGAGGAAATTAAAAAAAATGCAAAATATGGTCAATGTGTAACTAACAGGATTCGAACTCCAAACCTTTTTCCTACCAATCAATTCTATCAATCATTGAGCTATGAAGATGTTTGTAATCTTTTGTGGAATTGAAATTTAAAAAAAAATATAAAATATAGATAATTAAATAAACGGGCATTAAATTAGCCCTGAACACAACTTTTCATGTATTATATATATAGAAAATAACTTATAAGTTATAATTGTCTCCACATTTTTCTTTATACAACTTTATTTTATTTCTATTTACAAAAATATGCATAACAAATATGACAATTTAAGAGGAAATAAAAAAAAATTGCAAAATATGGTCAATGTGTAACTAACAGGATTCGAACTCGAAACCTTTTTCCTACCAATCAATTCTATCAACCATTGAGCTATGAAGATGTTTGTGATCTTTTGTGTAATTGAAATTAAAAAAATATAAAATATAGATAATTAAATAAACGGGCATTAAATTAGCCCTGAACACAACTTTTCATGTATTATATTATAGATAGATATAGATTTGAAGCATTAGACTTAATGCAAAAAATAAAGTTAAATTAATAAATAAGCACGGGGAAGATGAAGGATAACTATTGTTTTTCAATTCAATAAAATATAAATTAAAATTTTAAATTGATAAAACAAAGGAGTTTAACTGTTTAAGTATGCATTTATTAGGTTGAACAAAACTTTTCTATTATTATTATTATTATATAGATATAGATTGTAATGTATAGATTGATAGATATATGATAGATATAGATTAATAAATTATTTATCGGTCTTCTATTTATAGACATGAATGAAATGATTAAATTAATATAATAGAGTTCTTATAAGATAGATGTCTTCCTTTAACAAATAAATGAGCTCAAATAAAAAATAAAAAATAAATATATAAAATAGTAATCCACAAAATAAAATAAAAAGTAATCCTCCAAAAAAAATACTCTGAACGATATTTGAACATACCATATATTGTTGACGATAAAGTAAAAGATGTTATCATCCATGTAAACAAATCAATGCTAATAAAAATCATAATATATATATAGCAACAACAAATTGATTAATCAAAGAATGAAAGATCGAAGAGGGAACAAAAAAATTCTTACGGATCATCGAATAATCGAGGAAAGATATATATATAACTCTCCTCAACTAATCTGCAAAATAAAAGATAAGAATAAAAATTAGAAAAATAATCATGATATAGGCATAAAATTTTGAATTGTGATTGATAAACAATAGAAATAATAGATCAATACATCAAATCCAATGCTACATATGAGAAAGGGTAAGGATATAAAAAAAACAAATAAATGATTAATCAAATAATGAAAGATGGAAGAGGGATTAAAAAAATCTTATAAACGTACAACTGATAAATAGATGAATTAGATATTGAAGAGGAAACCAAATTTGTTTTTTTTTACCGTAAGTTCTTCCAACTATATATACTCACATTAGGAGTGCAGACGCTTATGGTTAAATCGCGATTTAAACCAAAGATGAAGAGGACTAAAAGCAATCTGGAGTTGGATTTAGGAAACTCCAATCATGACCAAGCTTTGAGAGGGCATATAGGTTTGGTAACTTGATACACTATCGATTTGCTCACCGAATCATGGGTTTTCACTTTTAAATTTATGCCAATGGGAATTTATCTTTTCTTTTTTTCTCACCGAATCATAGCATCTAATCATGAGAATAAAATGGAATTGAACAAAGCTATAAGAAAATGAAAAGGTGCGTTTTGAAATGTAATTGGTATTAAAATTAGTGGCAGTTATGAGATCCAAAGTATATGAAGAGTCTAAGACTTAAATATATGATCGGTTATAGATAATTAAATTAGAAGGTAGCTAGATGATCATGCACATATTACACCTTTAATAATGAGAATGCAAAAGGTTAGAAATTAAAGGCATATAATAATTTAGACACTTAATAACATAACCGTTTGCAATAGGTTAAAATAAAGGTTAAGACTATAATATATGGGTGCACATTAATTCAACTTTATTTTTATTGATCAACAAATTCTACTTTAATTTGACATAAAAGCAATGACATTTTGATGAGATATTATACATTGGTTTCTAAACTATGCAGGGATATAAAAAATTATACCAGCGATAAGTAAGATAAACGAAATTTAAAAAAATTTAAATAAGGAATTTTATATCATCAGGATCTTAATTGTTTAACGAATATTTACAAACACGATAGTTTACAAAAAGTATGTAAAATCAAAGGAAAAGAACTTTAGTCTCTCACAACATAGACAATAATTAAAATAAAACAATTGGGTTAAAAAAATATTTGAAATTAGTGAAAGATAAACATAAATAATAATAAAAAAAAATATCATGGTTATGGTGTAACAAATAGATCTCAATTTATATTGTATAAACTATCTATAAAGAGTTTAGTAAAAATATGAACATATAAAGAGTTTAATAAAAATATGAACAAAGTGTCATTGATAGGATTTGAACTCAAGACCTTACATATATGAAACATCTCATTTAACCATTGAGCTATGGAAGTGTTTTTGATAATTTATGGAATAAAAACAAAAAAATATATAAAAGATGAACCATTAAATAAATGAGCATTAAATTGGAGGTGAACACAACTTTTCCTGTATTATAGATTATATATATATATCACTACGACATATTGCATTTTATTTAGGTGATGAACATCTACGACTCTATCGCTTGAAAAGCCTTCAAACTCTATAATAAATGTCGTTTGTCTCATAATAAATGTCGTTTGTCTCTTAATAAATGTCGTTTGTCTCTTAATGCAGGTTTTTTAAGGAGATAAAAGCTCTATAAAATATTACCTCTTCCTAAAAAAACTCTATAAAATATTATTTTTTAATAATTTTTTTTAATAATTTCATACTTATTAATGTTATTAAAATCGGGATTCTAAATCGGATTGGTAAAAAAGTGTATGGATCGGATCGTAGAATCGAATCGTAGGATCGTAAAATCTCACCGCATGGATGAATCTTTTTTAAAATGAAAATAAATTAACTAAATATATTATAAATTTGTTAGATTTAAAGCGTAAATATTATAATTTTTTTATAATAGACATTTATAGGATCGTTATAATCACAAAAAAAAAGATCGGGATCGTTTTTCTATTTTTGAATTATAGGATCGTTGGAATCATAGGATCGAATCGAGATTTTAATAACATTGCTTATTACTAATAGTAATAAGTATCAATTTATATATAAAAAAATTATTAAAAATTATTATTTTATAAAGTTTTTTAACTCTTTAAAAAATGTGCACAAAAGTCAAACGACATTTATTTTAAAATGGATGGAGTAGTTATTACTTATTACTCGTTTTGTAAATTTGTGTTAGTAAATGAAGGCATTCGTTTGACCCTCCCTTTTATAGTATAAATTTGTGTTAGGAGACACGTGGTTGTATTCATTATCCACACGGTGGGAGTGGAAACTGGAGAGACGTAGGGATAGCCGGACGGATGGGTATTTTTTTTTTAAATCAAGATAAGAATTCGGTTCTTCAGATAAGTCTAGAGAAATTGAGAGACCGAACAAGTCGGTGGATGGACTAACCATCGTGTACAACCGAAAAAACATACAGAAGCAAATGACTGAATCAAATGACAAAAATAAAAGCAGAAATAAAAGTACAAGTCGTCCTACACCGAAACTACAAGCTAGCAGAACAATCAAACCGATCGACCAAAGGGAAGACGCACACAAAGAACTCTGGGGAATCTAGCAGACATCTCAGATTATGGACTCCAACAGAGCCTTTACATATCGATCGCACTTCCACGACATCTTCGAACATAGGGAATCGACCACCATTCACATGAAGCCTGCAGACAACAAGAACAACACTGCACACCAATCCGCAAGCCTAAATCCTAACCAACCCATTACTCAATCAAACCCAAAAATCCATCTTAACCTCTCAAGGACGATAACAAAGATCGTAATAGGCTGCACAAGGCAAGCCAAAATAGAGATAGGCAAGATGAGCATAAAGCGAAAGATTAAAGCAACAATCGAAAGGAAAGGACACATGCCAGAAGGATTGAAAATTGTAATTTTAATTTCATATATCCAGAGGATAATAAAGAAGCGTATCACCCATGGCCAAGGTGAAGGCTGGCAACCACGAGGAGTGAAGTCGTGGCGGAAGGTCGGAGAGGTTGGCTGGATGGCGGAGCCGAAGGATGCGAGAGCGGAGCCGCGGATGGCTGAGACGCGGGCTTATGGGGCTGAGTGCTGCAGGATGGGGAAACTTCAGCGCTAGGGCAGAGCCGCGGCAGAAGGTCGCAGGCAATTGCGAGGGAGGCGGGCGTAGAGGCGTCGTCGGCGGAAGGAGGCATCGGAGGCCGTAGAGTGGTGATGGAGCTCGGTGGTGAACCGAGGGTGGCCGACGGTAGCCAGGGTGTTGGTGGCGGCAACGAAAGCCGAGCACAACTAGGTCAAGGAGGAGGGTGGTGGCGGGCCAAAACCCTGTCAACGGGAGAGGGATGGATTGGCTGGTGAGGCTTGAAGGCGGGAGGCCAAGCTGTGAAGGTTGGCCTGTTGGTGGCCAGTGAGCCTGGTGGAGGCTATAGAGATGATGAAGAGAGGCGGCGACGGTAGCTCTAGGTCACGCTCAAAGAGCCGGACGGATGGGTACACATTTAGTTAGGACGTTCCAATTATCAATTAATTGGAAAATTGAATTGAAATTACCAATTAATTGGTAGCAAATAATTGTTGGATTCAATACAAAAACTTTATTGAAATTCTCAGTAATTGAAATATCAATTAATTGTAAAGTAATTAATTAAAATGACAATTAATTGCAAATGTCCACCCCTACCTTCTACGCCGCTCTCGCCACCAACACCAACCCCTGGACCACCGAGACGATTACCAAAGTCCTTCGCTGCCACCGATTAGCTCCAAACCTGGTCCGGTTACGACCTGCTCATGTCTTCTCTCTCTTAGGCAGGGGTCGCCTCGCCTTAGCCTTCACCTCGCCGGGTTCACCTTCGTCGGCTCCGCCTCGACTGGCTCTCTTCGGCTCCATACAACAATGAAGAAGAAGCAATTGCCGACCAAAAAAAATGAAGAAGAAGCAATTAGGGATTTAGGGTTTTATTCACACAAACAACATGCGCTCCCTGCCAAGAATAGAGCGTTTTTCATCAATTGTGCGCGGGTCACCTGCTTTTAATTTAAAAAGAAATGAAAAACCTCTTTTAATCTCCTCCATATATACATTACCATTTGATCAATGACCCACAATTGTGCACAAGGTACACCCTAAGCCTTGTGCACAATTGATCCATTCTCTATAGGTAAAGGGAAACAAAATGAACAGAGTTCATTTATAATTAAATATACATTGTTAAAAAAAATTAATAATTGTCCTTTGCTCTCAACTTTTCATATCAAACTAGGGAGCATGCCCGTGCTTACACACGGGACATAGTTCAATAAAATATACTGTACTATGTATTAAAGATTTATATACTTGGTTCTTATTAACGGAAATAAGAGCAAAGACTTGTTGTAAGTTGTTGTTAAAGAGTTTTAAAAAAAAATTACGTGACTTATCATTGTAAAATAACCTAAAAAATCTGGCAAAAAAATTGAATCATCTATACCACTATTTTTGAACCTAATTCCTTTAGTTTTGACTTGATGCAATTACTATGTATAGATTTTTCTTATCGATTGATCCCGATTGATGCTCTTTCACTATGATTTCATTCTCCTCATTAACATATCTTTTAGTAAATATTGCTTCTCTTCATAACATTAACAAATATAATATCAAAATTATTATTTTTCCGAATTAAAAAGTTATCAAATTTTGCATATATCAAATTTTGTCTATGTTGATATTGCTTTTTATACATCTACGAACTTCTTTTCATTATAATATTTTTGTTCCTCATAATGAAGATATAAGGTTGTTTTGAAAGGAAATAATTATAGGATATGGCATAAGGGTATGTATATTTTTTAATTATGAGGTACGTATTTTATTTTATTTTTAATTAAAGGCATTTAATTTAATGAAAAAAGAAAATAAATAAATATACATAAATTGGAAGATTGAAAGATATTATTATTAGTAATGCAAGGATAATTTTGCAATTTGAATTGATATAATATTGGGAGGAATGAGGGATGAATTTATGGGACCAATCACACAGAACTTTAGACTTTGTTGAATATTGGGAGGAAGCGAGGGTTGTTGAACCACTGAAATCACCGAAATCACCAGGACATCGAGTACCAACCACCGACAACTTGTTGTTGTGGAACCGGGGCCAAGCATGATACGGAGCCAAATCTAGACAATAGCCATTATATCCGAGCCAAACCTTTAAGCGAGTCATGTATTAATTGGAAAATAGTTGACACATTTAGAGGTAAGCATAAATAAGTTGAATCAAAATTTGAGAGATATTACCTGTGTTGGAGTGTCTATTATGTTAAAAAATTTATTTGTCCAGAAGCTTCAGCCTGCTCTTGTTCTGTTTTGCTTGTCATTCTTGCATTCATGACTAACTTGTTCTCCTTTTTGGCTAATCAAATTGAAAGTTGAAACCATGAGCTCCATTATGTTTGTGTTATATATATATACACTCCGTATGAAGGAGGAAGATCCATGCAAACGGTGTTCCTAGCTAGTTGAAACGGCTAAATAAATTATGTTAATTAATTTGAATGTAACCCCTAATTTTTAATGCAAGGATGACACTAATGGTCTATAACATGAATGACACATAACATTGCTACTTTGTGAAGCAAATTAAAAAATATATATATATATATATAATATAATGGCATAAAAATAAGGGTTAAGGTATAATAATGGGTGCACATTATATATATTATAGATTATAGATATAGATTATATTATTATTATAGATTAATTATAGATGTATATATATTATATATAGATTTATTTTAAAAACCACATCTCTATATATATACAACTTTTCTAGTATTATTCTGTTGGAATAATTTCTATTACATTATAAAAGAATTGAAGATATATTATAGCTTATAGATATATATTATATTATTATTATTATATATTAATTATAGACGTATATGTCTTATATATAGATTTATTTTAAAAACCACATCTCTATATATATACATCTTTTCTAGTATTATTCTGTTGGAATAATCATTTATTCTAAAAAGCTTTTATTATATATTAAAAATACTTTGAGAAATATATAAGGCTAATTAGCATTATATGAGAATTGAATTTACATTTAATTAGAAAAAAAATTATAAAAATTATTATTGTTGTTGCTGTTTTGGTAAGGCCGGTACGTAATTCTTTAAAAAAAATACGATTTTGGCATTATAAGTGGAAATTGAAACTTCGCACTTGGATTTGTACTTTCCTATTAATCAACTTTGATTGGTTAATAATAATAACAATAATAATAATAATAATAATAATAATAATAATCATAATAATAATAATAATAAGATGATGACTGAAGAATACCAAAAATGAAAGAAATAATGTAAACTTTTTTTTTAACTGCAGGTAAACTTTTATTCTTTTAAATATAGATAGATGCATCCACATAATATCCCTATCAAACAAAACTTGAGTCCAACAAATAATTTTAGAATATACTTCAAATCTTCAATTGATATAATCAGAATGTTTTTCCCAACGATGAATTCTTCAATCTTTTGCTTAGTACGTATGAGACGATTTCCCCAACGTGTTTGTATGCACAAAATTTATTGGATTTTTTAAAATAGGATGAAATTAATTAAGTCTTAGAACATTTTTTAGGATGATTTTGATAAAAAAGAATTAAATTATACTCAATTATCACCTTTTAAAAAAAATTATCGTAAAATTCCATTAAATAAATTATTAAAACCAGCATGTTATATACTAAAATGTAAGAAATATTTTGAAATAGGAAGAACGTACCTTTTCTGTTAAGATCTTGTCTTTGTATGATTCATCTCGTGCACTTGGTGTCAAATCTAACAACAAAACAATTATAAAAATATAGTCAATTACCTTAACAAAGGGGAAAATATAGCTAGAAATGAAATTAAAATTCATAACAAAATAGATTAATAGATAATCAATCATTTAGCTCAATTGACCTATTGTGAAAGATGAACATTTTTGAAGATGAACATCCACGATATGCGAGTCAAATTTATAGGGTGGTCGGAGTTTGACATCATTAAAATAATGAATTTCATCCGACAATTGATTAGATTAATTGACCGGTTACAAAAATCGGACAGTTTCAAAATTCAATACATGAATATAATTAAAGCAATTAATTGAACAATTTCACATTTTTATAACGTCTATGACTAATTAATTTGCAATTGATCAAATTACATGATCAGTAATATTAATTGAGTAGATCAAGAGATGACCTAACGTCTGTGACTAATAATGTTTAACTGATCAAATTGCATGAGTAATATTGAGTAGATAAAGAGATGACCTAAAAATATATCAAAAATGAAAAGAGAAGGATTAATTTTTTGAATTCAATTATAAATTTTATGTTTATATAATTGGAGAAATAATTAGGTCCGCATTTATGAGGCTTGCACACAACTTTTCTTGTTATATTATAGATTGGTTTTGTTTTCCCCTTTCAATCACTTATTCGAACAAGAGGTGGTCATATTTTTTATACTCCTCTAATCATTACCCCTTATCTTATTTTTCATACAAAAAATAGTACTCTTCTCGTATCTAGACATACAAAACTTATATACAATACTCCGTATATTTTTTCATACAAAATTTATTTTTCATTCGGTTTATCTTATATGATGGTATACCAAGCGGGCCATACCCTTAATTAATCCCATTTCTTCCACCATTGCATCTCCTCGATCTCCTCACATAGTCGACCACCCCTTTGGCTATTCTAGCTCGTCTCGCCCCTCTTACTTTTGCGAAAAATTGGCTCTTTTATAACAAAATTTTTGTTTTTCTTTTGAAAGTTACAATAAGGATACAAAAATATTAATAATTATGAAGTTATTTATTAGCTAAAACTAAAACCGAAACTAGGAACCCCGTAAGGCCATAATTGACACTACCCAATGCAAATTAGAAGACATCGATATAGTTTATTTGAGTATTCAATCAAACCGGCCCCACAATATTATTACATTATTAAGAAATGAGATCGAGATCGAGATCGAGATCGAAACCGAGATCGAATTAACAAATGTAAATAGAGTATTAATTAATTATAGCATAAAGTAGGTTTCCCCATGGAGTAAGCCGTGGAAGCAAAATCCAAAGTCGTCGATGGGAACAGGATCTCCGGTTGAGTGAACCAAAACCACCTCTTCTCCAAACACAGCCTTAACAACAAACGAACCGGCGGGGACTTGTGTTGCCATTCCATTCACAAACACTGTGATTACTCCTCCTTCACCGCCTGATCCATATTATATATTTTAATCAACCCATTAATTTTTTTTTTTTTAAAAGAATTTACATACTTATTTTACTGTAATTTGCATATATAAATAAAATGAAATAAAATTTAAAGTGATAATAATTTATACTGCATAATTTATCCACTGCGCAACACAATTCAATACGGAGTACTCCGGATTTAATTAATTGTCTTGGAAGGTAAGAACATAAATACTCCGTACTCCGTAATGTCGAAAATGGAAGTAGCTTTAGAACCCGCCAAGGACCGTGGCCCAGGCTACCCCTCAAAAAGCAGGCGGGATAAGGTCTAGTTGTGACTTGGGAGTACCGGGAAAGGTTGGGGATCAATGAGGGGATTTTCAGATCTAGGATAAATCTAGCCTTAAGGACCACGTGTTAATTTTTAATTAGTAGTGTAAAAGTTCTGTCCTAACATAAATACTCCGTACTCTGCATGTGCAATTCCACTCATGCATATTACTCCCTCCGTCCTAAAATACATGGCCTTTTAGCATTTTACATAAGTTTTAATAAAATACCTTACTTTTAAAAAAACATCATCATTGCACTAACTTTTTCATAAATATTACTATTTTTTAACACCCACTACACATTTTAACCAATCAAATTATTTTAAAAGTCAACAACACACAAACCAATACAAATCATTACAACTTTTTACCTAGAAAATCTAAAAGTTCATCTATTGTTGGACAAAAATTTACCTCTAAAAACTCATGTATTGTTGGACGGAGAGAGTAGTATTTTTTAACAGAAGTTGTATACACGCTTTTTAATAATTATACTACAATATTAATATTTTTTAACAGAAGTTGTATACACGCTTTTTTATAATTATATAAAATATTAATATTTTTTATAAAATCATACTTAATTATAATAACTATAAAACTATTAAAAAAAATATTTTATATAAATTTTAATATCTATAAAAACATGCGTGAATAGCACAATTAAACTCAAAATCTCATGATTTAAATTCACATCTAATACGAAGTTAAACATATATGCTTTTATAAATTATTACTCTTTTGAAATTCTTTTAAGCTTTTAACCCTAAAATTACCAAAACTTATATATAAAAAATTCTCATATATATTTTCTCCTAAACAGAGGGCTCTCTCTCGTGGCTCCGTACTCACCACTCTATTTATTGAAAGGACATCATTATCTTTTTATTGAAAAAAATTACCACATTATTATCTTTTTTTTTAATTGAAAGAAGGGCATCAAATTTCAGTAGTATGCATATGAACAGCGCAATTTCAGTCGTATGATTATTACGACTTTTTCTATGTTAAGAAATAGGTTAACAACTTAACATAAAGGTCAAACTCTTTATTCAATTTTCTTCCCAACTAACTACTCTTTATTAAAAAAAAAATTAACTTAACCACCCATTATAGCATATCTATTGCAACTAACCACCATTTCTTTTTTTATTTAAAAGACCAAAATGACCCCAATATTAATTACTAATGTTTATTTATTTATCATTATTATTATTTTGGTAGTTATTTTTTTCTTATTAAGTCAGAAGTACATGTTTTACCGTTTTAGAATGGAGCTCACCGGAATGGCTCACCGGAAAGGACTTGTGGGTAGTACCCATATGTCCCCGATTCGAACCCCGGAATGGCCGCTCCTTATTTACCAATTCCAAAGAATGGAGTTCACCGCATGTTGCTTCAGTCGCGAAATCTCACTGCCAAGTCCTCACCCACCTCATTCTACTACTGTAAATTTATCAACTATTAAACATTTTCAACATTTTCACCCAATGTTTTTAAAATCCCAATCCGATTATACAATTCTAACGATCCAAAAATGGTTGAACCTTCTTTTTTTGCAATAATACCAATTCTACAAAATGTATATTATAAGAAATTTGGAATATAATTGGTTAGCCTATATTATATTTAGTTTACTTTGAAATTTTTAAAATCTATATGAGTATTTTTTTATGATTTAACATAATATTTAACTAATATAAAACATATAGCCATGAATTTTTAAAAAATTCATCCATGCGGTGGGATCTTACGTTCAAAACCCATAGCCATGAATTTTAAAACCGAATATATTTTAGTATAGACCATACATGTTTTAAAATTTTAAAAGTAAGCTAAATATAATATAATCTACCAAAACACTTACTTGAGATTTAATAATAATAAAAAAAACTCTACCAAAATAATAATCAAATAAATAAATAAACATTAGTAATTACTTTTGGGGGCATTTCTGTATTTTAAATAGAGAAAAAAAAAGGGTGGTTAACTACAATAGACATGTTATAAAGGGTGGTTAAGTGAATTTTTTTTTAATAATGGGTGGTTAGTTGAATAGAAGAGTGAATAAAGGATGATTTTATGCAATTTATCCTAACATAAATACATAATCCCTAAAAGTTAAAATTATAAATATATAGATAGATAGATAGAAACTAACCAGAATTAGGGTTGTGATCTGAAAGATGGATGGTGGGAATCCAGAAAATATCACCGTCGTTGGCTGTCCGAGGAGCAAATCCACCACATAATGAAGACGGTGGCAGCTGACAGTCCACGCCTCCACCACCCAAACTTATTAAATTATTATTATTATTATTGTTATATAACCCTGGGTCGGGTGTGTAGTGTGGGAGGTGGAGTACTCCGGCGCCACCGTCGCCAAGAGAGGTGATCGGTGGATGAAGGGTATTAGCGGTGGCCTGGAGCTGGAGCTGGCGGCGGAAGCGAGAGCGGCGGTTCTGGAACTAAAAGAAGATGTTAGTGTCGCTGATTGGGCCGAACTCCTCGAGGAGGCATCGAATGCTGGTGATTTCGTCTTTTGAGGGATTCACGGTGCCGTTGTTGAAGATGGACTCCATGAACAGGATGTGCTCCGACATCGGCATCCACCGAGGCCGTGCATGCTTGGTGGTCGATGTCGGTTTCCCGGTGGTGGTAGGGTGGCTGCGGGATTGATCTTCCATGTGTTAGGGATTATGTACATGCCAGCAAATTATAAGGGTTTTAAATTCCGAATATGTGGTCCTAATGGCTCCTCGCAATAACAATGTATATTCAATGAGCTAACCAAGTTTCATGCCAATTGAAGGACCGAGTAGGTAAAGTAAATAACAATAATATAAATACTCTAGAAGAAGGCGGGTTGAATAGAATATGGGTAATTTTCGCAAACTTTACGCAGGCTTGACTTCAAGTGTCTTGAAACCTATCTCAAGGTCTTGAACTGGACGTCAAGAGTCTTGAGATAATCCAGTAACCTGTTTTGCTACGAAAATCAAATGTTAATTATAAGTGCGAAAGTAAAATACAATGAACACGTGAATTGTTAATGAAATTCGGTTCCAAACCAGCTTACGTCTCCGCCTAGGGTTATCCAACTCGTAGGATTCAAATGCACTATTATTTCACTTCTTATGGACCCTATTATTTCACTTCTTATGGACCCTAGATACCGTCGCATATTAATTGTTGTTTGTTTTTTTGTGCACGTTTTTTAAGGTGCGAAAAACTCTATAAAATATTATTATTTTAATTAATTTTTATATATAATGTTATACTTATTACAAATAATTATCAAATTATATAAAAAAATCAATTAAAAATATAATATTTTATAGAGTTTTTTGCTCCTTAAAAAAATATGTCGAAAAGTAACAAAACATTTAATTTGAGACGGATGGAGTAATAATTTATGGGGTATATCTAGTGAGAAGTTGGGTTTAGAATAGGATATGAGAAGTATGATTTTTAGTCATTAGATGGGAATTGGACGGATAGGATTAGAAATAAATAATGTAAGGTAAGTGAAGTCACGTGATCAAGTTGCAAAGGTAATCAATCAAATACTCCGTACTTTCTTCTTCCTTTTTCCTAAAAAAATAAAAGGTAACAAAAGTAAGAAATTTAGACTCTCACTAAAAAAAACACCCCACATCCCATGTATTTTGAGTGTCAAAAATGTTAAATTTTTTTCCACTCCTTCAAATTTTCACCTCTATTTGAGAGAGTGCAAATTGTGTGGGTCCACCTCTCAACCAATTAAATTTGTTTAATTTTTTCTTCTTTTTTCTTTGAGGGAATTTGTTGATTTAAACCCTTTTGTACATTTGATTAGGTGGTTAGACCCTTTAATTATTTTTCTAGGCAACACACACCTTATTAAACTTTTATTAGGATTTTAGACCCCTTTCTCCTTTATTCTTCACCCGTGACCCGACTCTCCTAGTCTCCTTCAAGCTCAAACTCCGTGACCCTCTCGCCGCCCTCTCCTCCTGGCCGTGTTTCCGAGCTCCTCCGACCGAGTTTCCGAGCTCCGCCTCCCAAGCTTCCATCTCTCCGGTCCGCTCTCTCCCTCCTTCTCCGGCCTCCCCTTTCTCCGTCGTCTCTCCCTCCGCTCTAACTCCTTCAACGTCTCCCTCCCTTCCTCCCTCTCCCTCCTCTGTGTCCTCCAGTACAACTCCTTCTCCGACAACTCTCTTTTCGACCTCGTCCCCTCCGATTATCTCCCACAAAATGTCAAATTCCTAGATCTCAGCTCCAACTCTCTAATTTTTTTGGGGAGAGGAACACACGAAAGAGACGATGAACAGTGAACACGTTTTTTCAGATCTGGCCCACAAGATGACGGATCTGACATCAAACCAAGGGGACATGAGAGATCCGGCAATTGGCAGCACGTAGGAGGTGGTGATTCCGTCGTATAACCATCGGAGATCAGTAGATCTGGGTATTAGACTCCTTTATTCAGGTTTTTTTTTAGAAGTCAGATTTGGGAGGTTGATGGGGATTTTTTTTTTGAGAAGTTGTGGGATTGGGCTGAATGCGGTGTGGCCTTGGTGGTGGTGTTTGGAGGCTCTCGGCCTGGCAGCTCCTGGTGCCGTTTGGTGTTGGCGTCTCGGCGGTTCAATGGAGGTTCATCCGACTTGTAGGGTCCTGTCCTCGAGTGCTTCTTCTTCCTTCGTCGGCGGAGCTTGGCTCGTCAAATGGATAAAGAGCTGAACGTGAGCTCTCCTTCGCTGGTGCGTGGGTGACAGGCTCGGGTGGTCAACTCAGCTTTTGCAAAGCTGCTTTTGAGGATTTTTTTTTTGTGAAATGTTGTAGGGTGTAGTAGGGAGTGATGGGCGCGTGAGGCATGCTTTGTGTCTGCAGAAGGTGGCGTGTAGGAGTCTACCAACCGTGCTTTTCTTTCAAACTCTTCTACAGTATTTGTTTTTATTGATCAATTCAATCCATTCAAGCAATGTGGAAATCGCTCAAGAACACTCAGAAGGACAGAAAGAGGAATAAAACTGAACTCTCAAAATACAGAATTTTATTACTTTGTAAAACAGTTTGGGAGATTACAAGAGCTGTGTATTTATAGAGGAAAGGGAACTCGAGGGAGCTGGACACAACTTCCCTTTTCTGTTACAGCTCCTAACAACTTCTAACAGCTTCTTTGAGATGGATTAACACTCCCCCTCAAGTTGATAGTTTGAAGACATTCACAACTCCCAACTTGGCCAACATTTTCTCACATGTGTCTTGATTCACTGTCTTCGTGAATATATCAGCTGGTTGCTCTTTGGTGGAGATGTAACCCAACACAATTTCCTTCTTGAGAGCTTTGTTCCTTACCACATGACAATCTCCTTCAATATGCTTTGTTCTCTCATGGTAAACTGGATTTTTAGCAATGTGAAGGGCAGATTGATTGTCACAATGTAGCTGCACAGGATCCAATTTAACTCCCAAATCAGATAACAAGTTTACCAGCCAAGTTATCTCATAGCAAGTCATAGCCATGGCTCTATACTCTGCCTCAGCTGTGGACATAGCTACATAGGATTGCTTCTTGGTTCTCCATGAGACAAGTGAGCTACCAAGCAATATACAGAACCCAGTTAAGGACTTTCTAGTCATAGGGCAACTTTGCCAATCAGAGTCACAAAATGCCCTTAGTTGTAACTTAGAGTCTTTAGCTAGTAGCAGTCCTTGTCCTAGAGCCTTCTTCAGGTATCTCAACACATGTTTAGCAGCTTGCCAATGCTCTAACTTTGGAGAGTGCATGAACTGACTGAGCATCTGTACTGCATGGCATATATCTGGACGAGTGATGGTGAGGTAGATTAGCTTTCCTACCATTCTTCTGTATGCACCTTGATCCACTTCTTCCTTGGTTCCATCTAGACTGAGCTTTACTCTAGGATCTAAGGGAGTGGCCACTGGTTTTGCATCTGTCATTCCAGTTTCTGCAAGCAACTCTAGAGCATACTTCCTTTGATTTAGGAACAAACCTTTCTCATTTCTATCTATTTCAATGCCCAGAAAGTACCTTAGATCACCTAGCTCTTTCATTTGGAAGTTCCTGTGAAGATGAGACTTGAGCTTTCCTATTTCATCTTCATCATTTCCAACAATAATCATGTCATCCACATATACTAATAGAGCTGTGATCTTCTTCTCATTCCTTTTTACAAATAGGGAATGATCATATTCTGATTGCACAAATCCTGCTGTAACAACCACTTCAGAAAATTTGGCAAACCATTGCCTAGGGGCCTGCTTCAATCCATACAAGGATTTTTGCAGTTTGCACACCAAATCCTGCTTAGCTTGCTGGTTCTGTATCCCATTCTCCCCCTGAATTGCAGGCTGTAAGGATTTGAGAAAGCTATACTCAGGTGGCAATTCCACGTAGACTTCTTCTTCTAGATCACCATGCAAGAATGCATTGGTGACATCCAATTGAGAGATGAACCACTCCTGTGCAGCTGCAACAGCTAGGAGAGTCCTTACTGAGATCATTTTTGCCACTGGAGCAAATGTCTCAAAGTAGTCAATGCCCTCCACTTGACTGAATCCACGAGCCACAAGCCTTGCTTTGTGTCTATCAAGGGAGCCATCTGCTTTCAGTTTTACTTTGAAGAGCCATTTACAAGTCACAACTGACTGATGAGCAGGTCTGGGCACCACACTCCAGGTTTCAGTCCTTTCAAGAGCCTCCAGTTCAGTAATCATACCTTGGCACCACTCTTTGTGTTGTAGAGCCTCCCTTACAGAAGAAGGTTCAGATAGTGGTGTACTACTGACTATGAAAGTGTTATATGAAGCTGGACAAGAAGAATAAGACACAAATTAGGACATCGGAAAAGGAGAGGTGACCTTGCTGCAGGAGGCAGACATTGCAGATGGTGGATCATGATGGACTGTACACACATAGTCTTGTAACCAGGAAGGTGGTTTGATGGTTCTTGTGGATTGCCTGATAGGTGGAGGAGAGGGTTCTGAAGGTGTAACAACATCAAAGGTGGGTGGTATAGGTGAAGGAGAGTAGTCAGCCAGAGATTCTGTGGTGGAAGGGGGGTCAAGAGTGGGTAGATCAAGTTCAGATGGGATGCCAATTGGTGTGAAAGGCCAGTCATCCACAATCTCTGGCTGAGAAGAGCTGGTGATCTGGTTGCTGGTGTCCAGGCTATGACTTGGGTTTGTGGCTGCAAAGGGAAAGAAGTCTTCTACAAATGTAACATCTCTACTAATGTGACATTTTTGAGTTTGTAGATTGTAAACCTTGTAGCCTTTAAAACCAAAAGGATAGCCAATGAAAACACAAGCTTCAGCTCTAGTATCAAATTTCTTATGATTTTGAAAACTAGTAGACATGTAACATAGACAACCAAATACTCTAAGAGAAGAGTAATCTGGCTTTTGTTTGAAAAGAATTTCATATGGAGATTTGTTTTTCAACAAAGGTGTTGGTAATCTGTTGATGAGGTAAGTTGCAGTTAAGATGCAATCACCCCAAAATTTGATGGGCAAAGAAGAGTGAAATCTGAGAGCTCGAGCAGTTTCTAACACATATCTATGTTTTCTTTCTACTCTACCATTCTGTTGAGGAGTGGCAGTGCATGAGCTCTCATGTATGATGCCCTTAGATGTTAGAAAATCTGTCAAATCCTTGTTGAAAAATTCAGTACCTTTATCTGTTCTCAAGGTCTTTACTTTTGTTTCAAACTGGTTTTCCATTTTGAGTAGAAAATCCTTTAAAACAGAAGGAGTTTCAGATTTTTGAGAGAGTAAATGTGCCCATACACACCTACTGTTGTCATCTACAATGGTTAGAAAATATTTTTTGCCATTGTAGGTAGGTGTGTCATAAGGGCCCCATAGATCACAATGCACAAGTTCAAAATTATCTTTAGCATGAGAGTTACTTTTATAGAAGCTATTCCTTGTTTGCTTAGCCAGAGGACAAACTGAGCATGAAATGTCTGAAGATTTATTCATATCATGAGAAATTGAAGATACATGTAAAAGTTTGTCAAAAGGAGCATGGCCTAGTCTGAGATGCCAAAAAGCATTAGAGTCAGACTTACAAGATGATTTAGGCAAAAACATAGGTAATATGGGTGATGTAGCACAGAACTGAGCATGTGATTTCTCAATGATTTGAGATTCTTGGATGAGGGATGGGATCTCTGGTTCAGGCACCAAGTGGTACAGTCCATCTATGTCTCTACCAGCTGCAATGTTCTTCCTCCTTGCTGGGTCCTGTATGAGGCACATAATGGGTCTGAGATTGATGTGAAAGTTCATGGTGCGTACCAGAGTGGTTAATGAAACAAGATTGAGTTTAAAATCTGGAATGTATAGCACATTGTTCAAGGTTAAAGAGGGGGTTAAGTGCACATTACCAGAGTGAGTAATGTCACTAGTGTGACCATCAGGAAAATGTATCTTTGAGGGAGGTATCATGGGGACAACATTGGTTAGACAGTTCAAATCACAAGTCATATGATAGTTTGCACCACTATCTAATAACCAACTATTTGTAAGAGGAGAAACTACACCACAAAAGAGAGTACCTGCTATGATCACATCATGTTGCTTCTCCTGCTGAGCCTGAGTCATGATGTTGAGTAAGGACATCATCATTCTTTGCTGGTCTGCAGAGAGACCTTGCAGTACATTTGAGTCACTTCCCTTCTCAGTCACTGCATTGGCTCTATAGTTTGTGTTGCCTTTCTTGCTCTCACCACTGTTCTTGGTTGATTGAGGCACTTGAGGCTTGTATTTGCTCTTAAGTGCCAGCTGGGGTAACCAATGACCTCCCAGCATTTCTCAGAGGGATGATTTCCTTCACAGTGAATGCATTTCTTTTTCATCCCTTGCTCACCAGCATCTCTCTTGCTGAACATAGTTGTAGCATCAGGAGGTTTGACAGGCACCTCTGGCTGTTTAGAACTTGATTCATCTTGAATCAATAGAGAGTGAACATAGCTCACATTAGGTAGGGGTGAGCAAAGTAGGAACTGTCTTCTTGCAGCTTCGTACTTCTCACATAATCCCATAAGAAACTTCATGAGTTTCTCTTCATTTTCAGCGGCTTCAATCCTCACATTGACATTGCATTCACACTTATTAAAAGTGCATCGAATTGGAGGACTCAATCCAGACAGTTGCTGCCAGGCGCCTTTGAGTTTTGTAAAATACTCGGTGATTCCTAGACTTTTCTGATCACAATCTTGCAATTCCTTTTTGATTTGAAACAGCATTGGACCATTTTTTTGGCCGAAGCTTTCATGAAGGTCATCCCACATCTGCTTCGTTGTATCATACTCATCCAAGTTTGCATAGATGTCCTTGGATAATGAATTCAAGATCCAAGAACAAACCATGTCGTTACACCTGTTCCAGATTGCAGAGTTCTCAGGTGTTTCGACAACAGATCCTTCAACAAATCCTAGCTTATTCTTCACCGACAAGCCTTTCATTATCGCTTTCTTCCATCTTCGGAAGTTCTCTCCCGTCAATTGAATTAGAGTGAGCGACAGACCTAAGTTATCGGGTGGATGGATGAACAATGGATTCTGCAAATCCATGGAGGTGATCATCTCTCATCGTCGGCGTCGTTCAATTGAAGAAGCTGGATCTTCGTGATTGGCCGCCATTGACGACTACAATTGAGCTTAGAGATGACTCAATTCACAGCCGAATTCGATCTCAACGATCCACAACGACACACAGAGATCAAATGCGGAAGCTTAATCAAAACAGAAAAGAAAGATCGATTGGTTGATCAACAGATGCTCTGATACCATATTGATCAATTCAATCCATTCAAGCAATGTGGAAATCGCTCAAGAACACTCAGAAGGACAGAAAGAGGAATAAAACTGAACTCTCAAAATACAGAATTTTATTACTTTGTAAAACAGCTTGGGAGATTACAAGAGCTGTGTATTTATAGAGGAAAGGGAACTCGAGGGAGCTGGACACAACTTCCCTTTTCTGTTACAGCTCCTAACAACTTCTAACAACTTCTTTGAGCTGGATTAACAGTTTTCCTTTGAGGATGGATGTATTAATATAATATAAGTACTAGTGGTTCTAAAAAAAAGTAGTGTGTAGCTAATGTGGAATTTGAACTTATTCAATAGGCTAATCTCACAAAAAAAAAATTGATTTCATTGATTCCATATTGTATTGGTTACATCGATGCTATATTTTTTAGTTGGTGACACATTATAATAAGCGGGTTTACGTGTACTATCAATATTGATGTCATAGTTTCAAATGCTTTATATTTTTATATGTGCAATAAGATAACACTGACGATTCCACATTTTATACTCATATGTCATCAATTGTATAAAATTGTCATCACATATAATTGAGATAAATGAAATGTAATCATAAATATATCATTAGTGAATAAAAGTCATCAATGAAATATGTCATCAATAAAGTGTAATCACAAACGTGTCATCAGTGAATGAAAGTATAATCGATGAAAATAAATCGATATACAATTGATTAAATTAAAAACATGTGGCATCAATCGATTTGATTAAAAAAATGGCATCAAATAATTAAATTATAAAAATGACATCAAAACACCATTTTGAAAAAGTTGTATCACATTAAAGAAAAAATTGTCATCAAAATACTACTTTGAAAAAATATCATCAAAATACTACTTTGAAAAAATATCAACAAAAAATATGGCATCACGGTAAAAAAATATCATCAAAAAATTGACATAAAAAAAGTGACATCAGTCGTTAACAGTAAAAAAAATGGCATCAATGGTCAATGTGACATTACAGTAAACAAAAAATGTCATCAAGGTTTAAAAAAAGTAGCATTAAAAAAGTGCAATCCAATCATTTCATTAGAAAAGTGGCATAAAATCGAAAATAAAATATAATAAATTTTGGCATCAAAACAGTAAAATACGGCATCACTTAAAAAAAAAAAATCTAAACGGGTTGGTCAACGTTGACCGGTCAATGGTCAACGTTGACCGGTCAATGGTCAAACAGTTGACCATCATTCCACTCTATTGGAAAGGGGTCTACATAAAATTAATTAAATTAGTTTGGGGGCTAGCTATCTAATTGAACATTCAAAATGGGCTATCTAGCAAAATCACCCTTTTTCTTTCCTCCAAAACTTTATTTTTCCTTTTTTTTCTTTCCAAATTTTCTTTTAATTTAAAATATTAATATTATATCCGATTTATGATTTTTTTTTACACCGAAATGTATATAGTAAAAAAATATAATCAATTGTAATACCATTTTGATTTTATAAATAAATTATATGCGAAAACATAAGGTTTATTTAACTCACAATAAAAATAAATGAGATGGAACCTATATTGTGAAATGTGTGAAAAAACTATATAGACGGAGTAAATACAAAAATACGTATGTGAATAGAGGCCATAAATAGAACTATAAACTAAATGAGATGTGAATGGTCTAAGACTGAGACAAGACTTTATATATATATATATATATATATATATATATATATATATATATATATATATATATATATATATATAAACAAACCAGACTTTACTTTTTGAACAAGTGGAGCACGTGACTTCACTTACATCAACTTATTTCTAATCCTAACTGTCCAATTCCCATCTAATGGCTATAAATCATACTTCTCATCTCCTATTATAAACACAGCTTCTCACTAGATATACTCCCATAATTTATACGGCATAATTTATCCACTGCGCAACACAATTCAATACTACATCCGATCCAAAGATCTCGTTTGAATTTTTAACACGTATTTTAATGAGCTAAAAACTATATAAAATATCAATTTTTTTAAATTACTTTTTTACAATCTAATACTCCCTCTGTTAATTAAAACTTGTCGTTTACTATTCATGCACGCTTTGTTAGAATGATAAAAACTATATAAAATATTAATATTTTTTCACATTTGTTTTTATAAATTCATACTTAATTGTATTAAGTATGAAATTATTAAAAAAATATCAAAAAAGTTAATATTTTATATAGTTTTTAACACCTAAAAAAGCGTGCGTGAATAGTAAAACGTCAAGTTGATATTTTTTATAGTTTTTAGCTCATTAAAATACGTGTTAAAAAGTCAAACGACAATTTTTTTGAATCGAAGGGAGTACGTAGTACTCCGGATTTAATTGTGCAGTTCCGCCGATGCTGAGTCAGTCACATGTACTGTCTCAGAAGGTGAGAACATAAGACTAACTTCAATGGTATGGTGCAAATGCTTAAATATGCACATTTTGATGCAAATTGTGCTCCAATGGTTACTTTTGAGTGTTTAAAATGTGCACATTTGCACACAAAGTGCTCAAATATAAGTACATCACCTCCCCCATGTGCAAAAACTTTTTTTTTATCACTTTTCAATAAAGTAAAGTCATTTCTATTGATTGTTTTTAAGTTTTTTCTTTTCCTTTTTAATTTAATCACAATTACTTAGAGATAGGTGTGTATAAAATGCACATATAATCAATGGAGTAGAACATCAAAAATTGATGTGCATTTTTAAACACCTTGTGCAAATATGTATATTTACACACTTAATCATTGGAGTTAGTCTAAATACTCCGTACTCCGTAATGTCTAAAATGAATTACTGTATGAAAAATCGAAAAACTGGAAAAGCGAAAATACTCCTTGTCCAATGTTTATCTTCTTTTCCATTTCCCATTTCACTCTCTGACCTAATCAAACCTTCACTATTTATTTTCTATCTTCAAGTTGCAATTATCTTATTGCATAAGTGGACCATTTCACCACCCCATTTCATCTTCCTATACTCTCAACTTTCACCACCCTATCTTCAAGTTGCAATTGTCTAATTGGGACTTGGGAGTACCGGGAAAGGTTGGGGAAAGTGAGGGGATTTTCAGATCTGGGATAAAATCTAGACATAAGGGACCACGTGTTAAATTTTACTCCCTCCGTTCCAAAATACATGGGTTTTTAGTTTTCGGCACGCTTTTTAAGGAGCGGAAAACTCTATGAAATATTATTTTTTTAATTAAATTTTTTATATAATTTGATACTTATTAGTAATAAGTATCAAATGATATAAAAAATTTGATTAAAAAAATAATATTTCATAGAGTTTTTCGCTCCTTAAAAAACGTGTCAAAAAAGAAAAGCCCATGTATTTTGGAACGGAGGTAGTAATTAGTAGTGTTAAAGTGAATGTTTACGCTGGTTGTAAACATATCACTGTCCTAACATAAATACTCCGTACTCCGCATGTGCAGTTCCACCCATGCGGATGAGTATTTTTTAACAGAAGTATTATTTATACACGCTTTTTTATAATTATATAATAAAATATTAATATTTTTTATGTTTGTTTTTTATAAAATCATACTTAAATACAATAAGTATAAAATTATTTTTTTTAAAATATTTTATACAAATTTTAATATCTATAAAAACGTGCGTGCACAATTAAACTCAAAATCTCATGATTTAAATTCACATCTAATACGAAGTTAAACATATATGCTTTTATAAATTATTACTCTTTTGAAACTCTTTTAAGCTTTTGACCCTAAAATTACCAAAACTTAGATATAAAAAATTCTCATATATATTTTCTCCTAAACAGAGGACTCTCGTGGCTCCGTACTCGCCACTCTATTTATTGAAAGGACATCATTATATTTTTAATTGAAAAACATTACCACATTATTATCTTTTTTTTTAATTGAAAGAAGGGCATCAAATTTCAGTAATATGCATATGAACAACGCAATTTCAGTCGTATGATTATTACGACATTTTCTATGTTAAGAAATAGGTTAACAGCTTAACATAAAGGTCAAATAGCATAAAACTACTCTTTAATCACTTTTCTTCCCAATTAACTACTCTTTATTAAAAAAAATTAACTTAACCACCCATTATAGCATATCAGTTGCAACTAACCACCATTTCTTTTATTTTATTTAAAAGACCGAAATGTCCCAATATTAATTACTAATGTTTATTTATTTATCATTATTATTTTGGTAGTCATTTTTTTTCTTATTAAGTCAGAAGTACATGTTGTACCGTTTTAGAATGGAGCTCACCGCATGCTGCTTCCGTCACGAAATCTCACTGCCAAGTCCTCACCCACCTCCTTCTACTACTGTAAATTTATCAACTACTAAACATTTTCAACAGTTGAAAAGAAGAGTGAATAAAGGATGATTTTAAGCAATTGTGCCTAATTAACATAAATACATAATACGTAAAAATTAATATTATATATATATATATATATATATATATATATATATATATATATATATATATATATATATATATATATATATATAGATAGATAGATAGAAACTAACCAGAGTTAGGGTTGTGATCTGAAAGATGGATGGTGGGAATCAAGAAAATATCACTGCCGTCGGCTGCCGGAGGAGCAAATCCACATAATGAAGACGTTGGCAGATGGCAGTCCACGCCTCCACCACCCAAACTTATTAAATTATTATTATTATTATTATTATTGTTATATAACCCTAGGTCGGGTGTGTAGTGTGGGTGGTGGAGTACTCCGGCGTCGCCGTCGCTAACGGAGGTGATCGATGGATGGAGGGTATTAGCGGTGGCTTAGAGCTGGAGCTGGCGGCGGAAGCGAGAGCGGCGGTTCTGGAACCAGAAGAAGATGTTGGTGTCGCTGATTGGGCTGAACTCCTCGAGGAGGCATCGAATGCCGGTGATTTCGTCTTTTGACGGATTCACGGTGTGGTTGTTGAAGATGGACTTCATGAATAGGATGTGCTCCGACATCGGCATCCACCGAGACCGTGCATGCTTGGTGGTCGATGCCGGTTTCCTGGTGCTGGTAGGGTGGCTGCGGGATTGATCTTCCATGTGTCAGGGTTTATGGATAGGCCAACAAATTATAAGGGTTTTTAAATTCTGGAGATGTGGTTCTAAGGGCTCCTCACAATAACAATGTATATTCAATGAGCTAACCAAGTTTCATGCCAATTGAAGGACCGAGTAGGTAAAGTAAATAACAATAATATAAATACCCTAGAAGAAGAAGAAGAAGAAGAAGGGGGGGGGGGGGGGGGGGTTTAATAGAGTATGAGTAATTTTTGCAACTTTTCTGCAAGCTTGACTTCAAGTGTCTTGAAACCGATCTCAAGGTCTTGAACTGGACGTCAAGAGTCTTGAGATAATCCAGTAACCTGTTTTGCTACGAATTAAAATCAAATGTTAATTATAAGTGCGGAAGTAAAATATAATGAACATGTGAATTGTTAATGAAGTTCGGTTCCAAACCAGCCTACGTCTCCGTCTAGGGTTATCCAACTCGTAAGATTCAAATGCACTATTATTTCACTTCCTATGGACCCTAGATACAACTGAGAAAGTCTTTCCTTCTTCTAAACAGTCGAAACCTCAAACCCTTTTCGTAGCCTCACTCGCTACTATCTAGTCAACCCAAAACGCTCGTGAAATAATAGACCTAACCACACCAACGTGTGTATACGTTTGAGTATAGGGATACTCTTAGTATAACATGAATGATTTATGCTATAAGGCTCGTGATTTTTCTTCTCTCTCAACTATAAATAAAAGCAATTACAACGAGGTAGAGAAAGAAAATAAATAAGCTCGTGATTTTTCTTCATATCCCCTAACTCCCACATGGTGATCGAAAGACCAAAGGACCATTATTTATGATTTTCTTATCCTTAACTTGTAATCTATCTCCATCTATACTTATATAAGGCTTTGTACTTCTCCTTTGATAGACACACAAACAATGGAGAAGATGTCTCTCTTTTCTCTCTACTCTCATATTCTTTCGTATATTACAACACTGTAACGGCCCGGGATTATGATTCCCGACTTACGTTTCAAGGGATTAAACCCCTCGTTAGGACCTTGCGCCCCGAGTATAGGTTGAAGGTTTCAAAGCCTACTTTAATGTTTTCAAAGGGGGATTTCATACCCAAAATCGAAGGGATCGTTGGAATCCTCGGGGAAGTCCCCTGTACCTGTCGTAAGTCTAAGCGTGGAAATCATAAATCATGCGACTAGCGAAAACAAGCGTAATACAAGAGGGTGCCACGGCAGAGCCGGGTCAAAACGGAGTCTAAAGTGTAAATCCAAAAATATAATCAGAGTCTGGTGAAGTCGATAACTCCAGCGCTCACTCTCCGCCGACAAAATGACCCGCGCAATAAGCAAACAGCACCGATATGATGAACATAAATAATACCTAAAAAAATTGATATGGGGCGGGATCAGATCGATGTCCACTTTAGCTCTGCATCCCAACCATAAGCACACATATACGCTATACCTAATAAAGATGCTTCTAGATGCATGGCGGAATATTAACACACTAACATGCTCCTAAGATCAAGTACAGAATAATAATAAGGCCTTAGCACAGAATACCAACTGGTATATCCCTCTCCTACCTCCACCCCCTTCCGATAGGGCGGAGACTGGCCAGCTCGTGAATGCATTCATTCATAATAGGGCGGCACGCATGCCTAACCCGCTCCACAATAAAGCCCGCAGGCATCTCATAATATAAGTGCATGACTCGATTGACTCAGGACGGGACCCGATGAGACTGGGTCGTCCTATGACCCTAGCAATGACTCTAGTTACTTCACAGATAACGGTCGTTTTGTTTACATACGCATAAAGAAATAGGATGCTCAACGTAGATGCAACCTAGCATGGTACTACATGGCATGCTGATCATGAATGCAACACCTAGTATATCATGCACCTAAAGCAGGGAATAGCTCTATTCAATCTGAGTAAGCTCCGAAGAGACTTACCTGGTATCGCAGAACAGCAAAAGGCAATCAACCAGGCAATATGAAATCCGACACGTCACAGATGGTCACCTAACAAGTATAAGCACATCAATGAGTCTATCTCTAAGGCACACAAAGCATAGAATTATCACACATACAACTTCACAACTCAACATAATAACCGTCACATCATCATTTCCATAATGTCCACCTTATCTCATAATCTATCATCTCAATATCTCACAACCATACTCAATATAATTCTCCAATTCATCAACTCAGGACAATTCCAATTCATACTTAACCAATTTACATGCCATCATCTCAAAATCTTACTTAGCATATAATTGCACATCTTCAACATAATCATATAACATTTAACCACAATTAATAATCACCACAATATTATATATTAAATCTCAAAACAACATTTTATATTTTAATCCCAACAATTTACATACTACTTCTAACATCTTTTATTTTAACATCTTTATAAAATATTTATAAAATCCCAACAATATTCATTTAATCAAAACATTCCTTTTTAATTTACCAAACCAATCCCTTATTTTGTAAAAACCCCAAAACCGGCCCTCTTGTTTAATAAAAGAACCAAACCGGCCCATGTTTTTAATAACCCAACCGAACCGAGCCCTATTTAAATGGAACCCAAACCGGCCCCAATAAATAGGCCCAAAGCCTTGTTGTTTCCTTTTAAATCTGAGAGAATTGGCCCAAAAAAAAATAGGCCCAGCAAAGCCCTCTAATACCAAACTCGGCCCAGAAGAAAATTAGGCCCAAAATACCTAAACTCTCTATTCCTTCCTTTAAAACAAAAGACCGGGTTTAGAGGAAATAGGAAGGGGAGGGGGGACCCGGGTGAGGTGTAAAAAAAAAAAAAAGCGGGGCCCAGGAGTGGGGTGTGGGCTGATGTGGCAAGAGGGAGGCCCCACTGCCTCACTTCTTCTCCCTCCTTTGGCCGAACAGAGAAAGAAAACAGGGGAGATGCCCAGAACGGCGGTGGAAGAAAGGAGAGGGAGGAGGGGAGCTCCGGCGGCGGTGCTCCGGGCTCCGGCCACCCGACATCTCCGACGCGGACCCACACACACATGAGACAAAAAGAAAGAGGAGAAGAAGGAAGGGAGAAGGCTCACCGACGGCAACTCGATGCCGGAAGCGGAGCTCCGAGAGGCTGTCTCCAGGCGCGCCGAGGCTGATTCTTCGAACTAGAAGTGCCTGGGAGAGGTGGGGAAGGTGAAAGGCGAAATCTTGGATTGATACAAGGTGAAAGAGAGGAAGAGCGAGCGGAACGGAGCCTTACCAAGGCGAAACGGAGAACAGGGCGGAGGAGGTGCTCGGCTGACCCTGGTGGTTGCTGGTGGCGCAGTGGCGAGGAGGTGGTGGAGGTGTGGTGACGACGGCGGTGCTCCGGGGAGGAGGTGGTGTGGGAGGTGGTGACGGTGGTGTGGCGGTGGAGGTGGAATGGAGCTCAAGGGGAGCCAAGCTTGCCTCTTTTCTTTTTTTTTGATAGTGGTTGCCGAGAGAGAGAGGGGGGGGGGGGGGGGGAGAATCTGATTTTTCAAAGGTCAAATTGCAACACAAAGAGGTCTTATTTTTGGGAAGAGTAATGCATTGTTTGTTTGCTAAAATAAGGGAGTCAAAGAGTGGAGGGGGAAAGGTGAGGATAAGATTTTTCCCAAACTAGAATAGGGTGAATCGGATGGATAAGGATTCGGAATATGACGGAATTGAGAGCTCGGGTCGGGAATTTAAATTTCCGCTGATTGATCGTTCAAAACCCGAAATGAAAGACGGAATTGATATTTAAATCGAAAATTGGGCCGAAATTTATTTTAACTTCATTTTGATTTTCTTTTTTCCAAAAATTAAGATTTTAAAAATCCGAGCCTTTACATCATCCACCTCTAAAAACAAGTCTCGTCCCCGAGACTAAAATCATTCTAAGGTAGGGGATGAAGTTGAAATTGGTGAGTCCAAGGATCACGTCATCGATCCCGTAAGTACCTCATAAGTGCCCCCATGAGATCTCACAGTACCGTCGTCATGATCATAATACTCCCAATCGGTCGTAGTAAGGATGTGGTAGGGGCCCCTACCACACCCCACTCCGACTCCTCGGGCATAACATAACTCGAAAACCATCATGACATCTCCGCTAGGTCTTAGCAAGCGATCTACAGGTGCCCCCATACATGCTTGTATCCACTTCGTGGGGCGTCATAATGAAAGCTCGGGTTGGAATAGTTTTCTCAAAATCTATGTTCCTTTTTAAATCACCATTTGAATTCTTTAAATTCGACATTAAACACGGCATTCCCAATTTCTCAATCATTCTTCATCCACCTCTAAAGGCTAATCCCACATTCTCTTCCTAGGTTCCGAGTCAAATCAAAATTCCACATTTCAATCTCTAACATTTCTAATATTAGGCATCATGGATATAGAAGAATGATCATAATCTCAAGATAAACAGAAGATTATAGCACATCAAAGTCAGTCACATACCATAATATCTAGCACATCATCATATCATCGAGGCTCATCACATCATATCACCAAGGACCTGCACACAACTACCAAGCATAAGCACGCAATCAAAGAGACACCACTAACCAATCCCAACCAACTAACTAGGCATACTCACCGCACTCGAGAGGTCAATGTAATGTCTACGCTCGGCTCAACATAGGACGCAAGTAGCTCATCTAAGACATCTCCATAGCTAGCCCGAATGCTCTCCTCGGTCTCCCAGGTGGCCTCCTCGGGGCTCCTCCTAGACCACTGAAACAGAAGCAAAGGAACCTCTCTGTTCCTAAGCTTCTTGACACGACGGTCAAGGACCCTCACCGGACGCTCTACAAAGGTATGGTCAGGCTCGATGTGAAGGTCTGAGTGGTCAAGGACATGACTAGGGTCGGAAATATACTGACGGAGCTGGGAGACATGAAAGACGTCATGGACGCCGGCTAAGGATGGAGGTAAGGCTAAACGGTAGGCTACCACACCGACTCTCTCTAGGATCTCAAATGGGCCAATGAACCTCGGACTCAACTTCCCTTTGATGTCGAACCGTCGAACTCCCCTGGTGGGCGAAACTCGAAGCCATACATGCGAGCCTACCTCGAACTCAAGCTCGGTCCTCCGTCTGTCCGCATACTTCTTCTGTCGATCCTGGGCTACCCTCATATGCTCTCGGATGCGACCAACCTTATCAACTGTCTCTCTGACCATCTCGGGCAACGACAGAACTGTATCTGCAGGCTCGTCCCAGCAAACCGGCGACTTGCATCGCCTCCCATACAAAGCCTCATATGGGGCCATCTTGATCGACGCATGGTAGCTGTTGTTGTAGGAAAACTCCACTAGCGGTAGGTGCTTCACCCAATGATCACCCCAATCCAAGACGCACGATCGCAACATGTCCTCCAACGTCTGAATCGTCCTCTCGCTCTGGCCATCTGTCTGCGGGTGATAAGCCGTACTGAAATGCAATCTGGAGCCCAAACTCTCCTGAACTTGCTGCCAAAACCTCGAGGTGAAGCGTCCATCTCGATCAGATACGATCCTCTCTGGCACTCCATGAAGCCTCACAATCTGGCGAATGAACTCGTCTGCTAACTTCGATGCTGGCCATGTCTCCTGAATAGCTATGAAATGGGTCGACTTGGTCAACCTGTCGACCACGGCCCAAATAGCATCAAATCCTCTGACGTCTCGCCTCAGTCCAGTGACGAAATCCATGGAGATATCCGTCCACTTCCACTCGGGAACTGGAAGTGACTGGACGGGTCCTCCCGGCCTCTGGTGATCAATCCGAACCTGCTGGCAAATCTGACATCTGGCCACGAACTCTGTGATGTCTGCTCTCATCCTCTTCCACCAATAACTCCTCCTCAGATCCTGATACATCTTATTCGTCCCTGGATGGACAGAATAAGGGGTGAAGTGAGCCTCCTGCATGATCCTCTGCCTCAAATCTGACGTCGATGGAACTACAATTCTGCCCTGGAAGGTCAGCATCCCGTCTGCTCTCTCTGCAAGCTCTCTAAATCTGCCCTGAGCCATCCGCTCTCTCAGAGCTGCAATCTCTAGACAATCTGTCTGACCCTGCCGAATCTCTGCTGTCAACTCTGCCTGCACCTCTAAGAACGACAACTGCCCGCGATCTCGCTGAATCCAAACCTCAAAGCAGCATCTCAACAGATCTCTCTGCAAGTCTCGCTGAGCTGTAAGCCTCTCAACTGCCACCTCATGATGAGTCTTCCTACTCAACGCATCTGCCACTACATTGGCCTTCCCTGGGTGGTAGACTATGTCCAAGTCATAGTCCTTCAGAAGCTCCAACCATCGTCTCTGACGCATGTTGAGCTCCTTCTGCGTGAAAATGTACTTCAAGCTCTTGTGATCCGTCATCACCTTGCAGGAAGTACCATACAGATAATGCCTCCAGATCTTCAGAGCGTGGATCACGGCTGCCAACTCCAAATCATGGATGGGGTAAGACACCTCTGCAGGCTTCAACTGACGCGAAGCATAAGCGATGACCCGATCTCTCTGATGCAGAACACAGCCCAAGCCGGAATGCGAAGCATCTGTGTAGATAACGAAGTCCTCTTTCCCATCTGGCAGAGCCAACACCGGAGCAGTCGTCAACTTCTGCTTTAGAAGCTCAAAGCTGGCCTGACAATCTGAACTCCACTCGAAGGGGACGTCCTTCTTCAGCAGCTGCGTCATCGGTCTAGCAATACTCGAGAAACCCTGAACGAACCTCCTGTAGTAACTAGCCAATCCCAGGAATGAGCGGATATCTCTGACGTTCTTGGGCACCTCCCAAGCAACGATGGCATCAATCTTTGCCGGATCCACAGCAACTCCCTCAGCTGAAATAACGTGGCCCAAGAAAGCCACCTCTGTGAGCCAAAACTCACACTTGATGTACTTCCCACACAGCTGATGCTTCCTCAACGTCTCTAGCACAATCCTCAAATGCTCCTCGTGCTCTTCTCTACTCCTCGAGTAGACTAAGATGTCATCGATGAAGACGACGACGAATTTGTCCAAGTATTCGATGAACACTCGGTTCATGAGTTCCATGAACGCGGCTGGTGCATTGGTCAGCCCAAACGGCATGACCACGAACTCGTAGTGACCATAGCGGGTCCGAAAAGCGGTCTTCGGAACATCCTCTGGCTTCACCCTCAGCTGATGATAGCCCGACCTCAAATCGATCTTCGAGAAGACCACGGCGCCCTGCAGCTGATCCATCAGATCGTCAATCCGGGGAAGAGGATAACGGTTCTTCACCGTCGCCCGGTTCAGCTCCCGATAATCGATGCACAGTCTCAGCGACCCATCCTTCTTCTTGACGAATAGCACTGGCGCTCCCCAAGGCGATGCACTAGGCCGAATGTAGCCCTTCTCAGCTAGCTCCTCTAGCTGAGCCTTCAGCTCGGCCATCTCCGTCGGTGCCATGCGATAAGGAACTCGCGAGATAGGCCTGGTGCCTGGCTCTAACTCAATCGCGAAGTCGACCTCTCTCGGCGGGGGAAGTCCTGGCAGCTCCTCCGGAATTACATCTGCGAAGTCTCTGACAATGGGAACATCTGATATACTGGGGTGCGTGCGATCCACCTCTAAAGCATAACACCAATACCCGACGCAACCCTGGTCTAAAAGTCTGGCGGCTCTGACTACGCTGATGAGTGATCCATTCCTCTTGGGGTCGCTCCCCCAAACCTGGTGCTCGGTCCCGTCGGATGCCAAAATCGACATTGTCCTCGTCCGCAAGATGATGATAGCCTCGTAGTGGTCCATGAAGTCCATACCCAAGATGAGATCGTCCATCCTGAATGGCATAACTATAAGGTCGGTAGGCCACTCTCGCTCACCTATCCGAATGGGGCACCCTAAAATCTCACGACTCGTCCTAACCTTGGCCCCATCCGCCAGACCAATAGTAAGGGGTGAACCACTCGTGCAGCTCAGGCTCAGCCTGGCCACGCACGCCTCTGCTATGAAGCAGTGAGTCGCACCAGTGTCGAACAAGATAGATAGGCACTCATCATGGAAGAATATCGTACCTGCGGAAGTCGGGGCTGAGCGGTCATCAGCATGCATCTGAAATACGCGGGGCGGTAGGGGTAATCCTGGTCCTCGACCTCCCAAACTCTGGCCACGATCATACCCTGACCCTGACGGTACTACAGAAGATGATCCACGACCCTGACCTGACCCAGATGGTCCTCTACCTCCACGTCCAGAACCTCTACCTCCTCTACCCCCGCCTCAGCCTCTGCCGGAAGGGTCACCTCGTCCCTGGCCCTGACCCTGGCCCTGGGGATATGTCAGCAGTGGTGGCTGAGGAGCCGCAGAAAGTCTCGGTGGCTGTGCAGTAGCTGGAGCTCCACGACTCTGAGGGCATGTGGCAGCTCGGTGCGCCATAGTACCACAGGTGTAGCACACAGTCGAGCGGTCTGGGCAAGAAGCAATGAAGTGGCCCCTCCCGAAACACCCATGGCAAGTCCTCACTCTGCATCTCCTCCATAAGAAGTCTGAACTAGGGGTGCTCTCTGTGCAGCTCCGTGATATCCTCCTCTAAATGCTCCTCTCCTAGATTTGTCATCTCCACGGGTGTCGGCTGGACGCGCCCTCTTCGCATCAGGGCGAACAGTAGAGTAGGAAGTCTCACACAGAATCCTCTGCTGATCGTACATAAGGATGACCTTCAAAAATCGGTCAAAGCTGACAGCTCCTAAGCTGGACGCATGCAGAAGTACAGGAGGCGGCAATCTCATAGACAGCAAACGGATCCGACTCTCGTCTGATGGACATAGGTGATCGCAGTATATCAGCTCGCTCTTGAACTGGCGAACGATGGTAGGTACAGAAGCCGACCGGTCATAGGTGCCGCGCATAAAAGATACCTCCCTAGCCATCTGTATCCCTGGTGGGCAGTACTCTCTCATCATCAGGGATCTGAACTCGTCATAGGTCCACTCGCTCCGCTCCTTCTTGCAGACAAACCACCTAGCATTCGCGTCCTCCCGTAGAAGTCCTGCTGCAAGTCTCTGTCTCTCGGAGGTAGGTACATCAACATGGTCAAATAACCCCTCCATATCACGCAGCCATCTCTCCACGTCATCTCTGACGCCTCCCGCGAAGGTCGGCGGACTACACTGAGCAAACCTCTTGACCCAATCGATGCGCTTCTCAGGGCGCGCATCGATCACCGGCTCGGCTGGCTGCTGAACTGGGACCTCTGGCGTCGGTGTCGTAGATCGAGCCCCTCCACGTAACTCGCTCAGAATATCATAAAGCGCTGCCTCTAGCTGCCCAATCCTAGTCTCTGGGGAAGCTGGCACCCGGTCATCAGCTCGCGGTGGCAAAACTCGCTCCTCAGCACCCTCAGCGACAACTCGACGAGGGCGTCCCCTGCCGCGACGCGCCCTACCCCCAAGCCCATCTAAGCCACGTCTCGTGTCGACCATACTTGCCACATAACAATAATTATATCACTCAGCACAGAAGCACTCAACGATTCAATATGACCCTCTTCAAGAAGGATCGCCCTCAGGCCCAATTGAATTGAAGACATACAAGCACAGAGACGATCTATGCCGCCCTTCGGGGGACGGCTAACCGGAGGGGCAAATACCTCACGGTCTCCTAACCCATTTTACTCCAACCCTCGAGTTCCTTGGAGTCTTCACAACCCATCTGTAAAAGAAGCTAGTATTTTGCCTACCTTCCCCGAATTCTACATCCATAAGGGATGCCTATCGCGTAGTCTCTACCCCACGAGATTTCCATTCATAATTGATTAATTTATGCTTATGTCCAATTAAATTCATTTTGCCCCTCGAAAACAATTTGAAAACCACTTGAAAACAATTTGAAAACCTTGGGCCATTTTCAAAACCACTTCAACCTATCATACTCGGATTGCAAAACCTCGGCTCTGATACCCCTTTGTAACGGCCCGGGATTATGATTCCCGAGTTACGTTTCAAGGGATTAAACCCCTCGTTAGGACCTTGCGCCCCGAGTATAGGTTGAAGGTTTCAAAGCCTACTTTAATGTTTTCAAAGGGGGATTTCATACCCAAAATCGAAGGGATCGTTGGAATCCCCGGGGAAGTCCCCTGTACCTGTCGTAAGTCTAAGCGTGGAAATCATAAATCATGCGACTAGCGAAAACAAGTGTAATACAAGAGGGTGCCACGGCAGAGCCGGGTCAAAACGGAGTCTAAAGTGTAAATCCAAAAATATAATCAGAGTCTGGTGAAGTCGATAACTCCAGCGCTCACTCTCCGCCGACAAAATGACCCGCGCAATAAGCAAACAGCACCGATATGATGAACATAAATAATACCTAAAAAAATTGATATGGGGCGGGATCAGATCGATGTCCACTTTAGCTCTGCATCCCAACCATAAGCACACATATACGCTATACCTAATAAAGATGCTTCTAGATGCATGGCGGAATATTAACACATTAACATGCTCCTAAGATCAAGTACAGAATAATAATAAGGCCTTAGCACAGAATACCAACTGGTATATCCCTCTCCTACCTCCACCCCCTTCCGATAGGGCGGAGACTGGCCAGCTCGTGAATGCATTCATTCATAATAGGGCGGCACGCATGCCTAACCCGCTCCACAATAAAGCCCGCAGGCATCTCATAATATAAGTGCATGACTCGATTGACTCAGGACGGGACCCGATGAGACTGGGTCGTCCTATGACCCTAGCAATGACTCTAGTTACTTCACAGATAACGGTCGTTTTGTTTACATACGCATAAAGAAATAGGATGCTCAACGTAGATGCAACCTAGCATGGTACTACATGGCATGCTGATCATGAATGCAACACCTAGTATATCATGCACCTAAAGCAGGGAATAGCTCTATTCAATCTGAGTAAGCTCCGAAGAGACTTACCTGGTATCGCAGAACAGCAAAAGGCAATCAACCAGGCAATATGAAATCCGACACGTCACAGATGGTCACCTAACAAGTATAAGCACATCAATGAGTCTATCTCTAGGGCACACAAAGCATAGAATTATCACACATACAACTTCACAACTCAACATAATAACCGTCACATCATCATTTCCATAATGTCCACCTTATCTCATAATCTATCATCTCCATATCTCACAATCATACTCAATATAATTCTCCAATTCATCAACTCAGGACAATTCCAATTCATACTTAACCAATTTACATGCCATCATCTCAAAATCTTACTTAGCATATAATTGCACATCTTCAACATAATCATATAACATTTAACCACAATTAATAATCACCCTAATATTATATATTAAATCTCAAAACAACATTTTATATTTTAATCCCAACAATTTACATACTACTTCTAACATCTTTTATTTTAACATCTTTATAAAATATTTATGAAATCCCAACAATATTCATTTAATCAAAACATTCCTTTTTAATTTACCAAACCAATCCCTTATTTTGTAAAAACCCCAAAACCGGCCCTCTTGTTTAATAAAAGAACCAAACCGGCCCATGTTTTTAATAACCCAACCGAACCGAGCCCTATTTAAATGGAACCCAAACCGGCCCCAATAAATAGGCCCAAAGCCTTGTTGTTTCCTTTTAAATCTGAGAGAATTGGCCCAAAAAAAAATAGGTCCAGCAAAGCCCTCTAATACCAAAATCGGCCCAGAAGAAAATTAGGCCCAAAATACCTAAACTCTCTATTCCTTCCTTTAAAACAAAAGACCGGGTTTAGAGGAATTAGGAAGGGGAGGGGGGACCCGGGTGAGGTGTAAAAAAAAAAAAAAGCGGGGCCTAGGAGTGGGGTGTGGGCTGATGTGGCAAGAGGGAGGCCCCACTGCCTCACTTCTTCTCCCTCCTTTGGCCGAACAGAGAAAGAAAACAGGGGAGATGCCCAGAACGGCGGTGGAAGAAAGGAGAGGGAGGAGGGGAGCTCCGGCGGCGGTGCTCCGGGCTCCGGCCACCCGACATATCCGACGCGGACCCACACACACACGAGACAAAAAGAAAGGGGAGAAGAAGGAAGGGAGAAGGCTCACCGAGGGCAACTCGATGCCGGAAGCGGAGCTCCGAGAGGCTGTCTCCAGGCGCGCCGGGGCTGATTCTTCGAACTAGAAGTGCCTGGGAGAGGTGGGGAAGGTGAAAGGCGGAATCTTGGATTGATACAAGGTGAAAGAGAGGAAGAGCGAGCGGAACGGAGCCTTACCAAGGCGAAACGGAGAACAGGGCGGAGGAGGTGCTCGGCTGACCCTGGTGGTTGTTGGTGGCGCAGTGGCGAGGAGGTGGTGGAGGTGTGGTGAAGACGGCGGTGCTCCGGGGAGGAGGTGGTGTGGGAGGTGCTGACGGTGGTGTGGCGGTGGAGGTGGAATGGAGCTCAAGGGGAGCCAAGCTTGCCTCTTTTCTTTTTTTTTTGACAGTGGTTGTCGAGAGAGAGAGAGGGGGGGGGGGAGGGAGAATCTGATTTTTCAAAGGTCAAATTGCTACACAAAGAGGTCTTATTTTTGGGAAGAGCATTGTTTTTTTGCTAAAATAAGGGAGTCAAAGAGTGGAGGGGGAAAGGTGAGGATAAGATTTTTCCCAAACTAGAATAGGGTGAGTCGGATGGATAAGGATTCGGAATATGACGGAATTGAGAGCTCGGGTCGGGAATTTAAATTTCCGCTGATTGATCGTTCAAAACCCGAAATGAAAGACGGAATTGATATTTAAATCGAAAATTGGGCCGGAATTTATTTTAAATTCATTTTGATTTTCTTTTTTCTAAAAATTAAGATTTTAAAAATCCGAGCCTTTACAAACACATTTTATATTATTTTTCTTTTGAAAGTTACAATAAGGATACAAAAATAATAATTATGAAGTTATTTATTAGCCAAAACTAAAACCGAAACTAGGAACCCCGTAATGCCATAATTGACACTACCCAATGCAAATTAGAAGACATCGATATAGCTTATTTAAGTACTCAATCAAACCAGCCCTACATTATTACAGTATTAAGAAATGAGATCGAGATCGAAATCGAAACCGAAATCGAATTAACAAATGTAAATAGAGTATTAATTAATTATAGCATAAAGTAGGTTTCCCCATGGAGTAAGCTGTGGAAGCAAAATCCAAAGTCGTCGATGGGAACGGGATCTCCGGTTGAGTTAACCAAAACCACGTCTTCTCCAAACACGGCCTTAACATCAAACGAACCGGCGGGGACTTGTGTTGCCATTCCATTCACAAACACTGTGATTACTTCACTGCCTGATCCATATTATGGAGTATATGTTAATCAACCCATTAACTTCTTCTTCTTTTTTAAATTATTTTTTTTTACATACTTGTATATATGCGGACTGTAATTTGCATATATAAATAAAATGAAATAAAATTTAAATTATACTGTACTGCATAAGTTATCCACTGCGCAACACAATTCAATACGGAGTACTCCGGATTTAATTGTGCAGTTCCCGAGTTCCGCCCATTCTGAGTCGGTCAGAGGTAGGTATTGTCTCGGAAGGTGAACATAAATACTCCGTACTCCTTAATGTCTAAAATGAATTACTGTATACTCCGTATTTTTTTTTACCAGAAGTAGTATTACTCCGTATTATTTATACACGCTTTTTTATAATTATAAAAAAAGAAAAATTAATTAAAATACCCCAACTTTTGGAAATATGGTAAAAATATATCTTCAACTTTCAAAAGTAATAAAAATATCCCGACCTTTGATAGTAGTGGTAATATATTACCACAGGTTTTCTCACTGGTCAAAAATGCTGATAAGACATCCTACGTTGATTTTTTACAAGGTTTTTTTGAACGGTTTTCTTAGTAAAAAAATAAAGAGTTGGACTGGCTTCATACACCACGTTTTTTCCTCCCTCCTATCTTCTTTCGTGATCGCCTTTTGAGCTGTTTTCCGATCTTCCAGACAACTCATAGTTCCTCTTCAATGACAGTCTCCCTCCCTTGTGATTGGCTATCTTGAGTTGTCTCTCTCACATCTTCTTCCTCTTTGATTCGTTCACGGACTTAGCTGAATAAGTTTTTTTCCCTCTTTGTTGTTGCTGTTGTTTTCGGTTTAGTTTTTTATTGTCGGTTTGATGTTAGGAATAGTCGTATCGGTATTGTGTTAATTTGAGGCAATTTTGACCGGATTAGTTGCTTGGTTGAATCAATTTCGTTTTTCCGAGTTTAATTTTGTTGTCGGTGCATTTTTTTCCTATGGAAACCGTTTAAGAAAACCCGATTTTAGTACTAATTTGTAAAAAGGCTTCCACGCAGTCTGTCTTGTCAAAAACAAAATCAACGTAGGCTACATTGTCAGCATTTTTGACCCATGAGAAAACTCGTGGTAATATGTTACCACTACCCTCAAAGGTCGGGATATTTTAATTACATTTGAAAGTTGAGGATATATTTTTACCATACCCCCAAAGGTGGGGGTATTTTAATTAGTTTCCCCTTATAAAATTATTGAATTTTTTTTATATAAATTTTAATATCTATAACATGTGCGTGAATAAGTAAAATGTCAAATTCTAATCAACGGAGAGAGTATTTCGTTTTTAGGATGAAACTCATCAGATTTAATGATTTATGCGTTACTAGTATTCGGTACCCGCCCGTTGTGCGGTTTCTTAATAAATAAATTGATATTTAATTTATATTTTCTTTTTAAATTTTAAAGGTTCTAATAGTTTAATTGAAATTTTTGGATCTTTTAATACAAATAAACTAAATTAAGAGTATCTTTAGTTTAGATGAATATATACATATTATATATATAATAAATAAATAAATTATGTTTGATTGAAATTAATATACTTACAAATTTCTTCAATAAATAAATCAAAACCTTGCAAATTTTTTAATATAAAAATAAAAAGTAAATAAAATCATAGAATAATGTCAACATGATAAAAGTTTTGTAACCACTTAATTTATAAAATTTAATTATAGTTATTTTTTTTTGGTTCAACTTAATTATAGTTATTAATTAACGGGACACATAAAATGACATGTAGATAAAATTAATTAGATTTATTCAAATAAGTTACAAAATCTTTTCATAATATTAATTCTTTTTCTTTTCTTTATCTCGTTTTATTTTAATCCAAAAGTATTATATTAAACAAATTTGTGGCCTCGCTAAGCCATGTGAGATTCTTTATAAATAAAATTATATATGTAAGTGCAAATCCCTTTCTTTTAGGCTTTTAGCGCAAATTTTATCTTAACTGTTAAGGATTTTTAAAAACTCGTGAAAGTAAAATCTATTTGTGAACATCATACTCTAATCTAATCCCATCTAATTCAAAATCCATGACGACAACTTCATACTCTACCCATCTTTTTTTTTTTTTAGATAAAATAATATTTCTAATATTATGCATATATTCATGCATGCCGTCAGATTTGCATCATTCATTTTCTACCATCATTCTACTGATTAAATTGAAAATATTTTTTTTATAAACATCCAACTTTATATCTCATTATTAATAACCCAATATAATTGTCATCTCAATTAATCTATCCAATATTTCAATTAGATAGAAAACTTAACTTTTTATATAAAATAATTTATCCAATATTTGGTCAACTATTATACGTTTTAGATCAAATTGAATATAATATTTATTATATATAATAAATTAGAAATCAAATATGTCGGTTTCTCCTTAACAGGATTAATTTTAGCCAATCAATACGGCAATCTTCGCTGTTTAGATCGATTTTAGACGAATACGTGAGAGCTTAAGATTGAGTTTGTTCGATTTTTACCTCGAAGTTCAAATAATCTATGATTTTACATAATTTTAAGCAATTGATCGATCTTCAATTCAATCAATTGAAAAAAAAATAATTCGTACAAACTCATACGTAAGTACATATTCACTAAATATTTAATTTTAAAAATAAATAATTATTGTTGTCTCATTTATTTGATGGAGTCGCCCATCATTCAATTGACAAATAACAATTAGGAATATAAAAAATGCTAATTTTGTTAGAAAATTTATCTTTTTAGGTCAAATAACATGTCCATCCAATATTACGACTCAAACACGGGGTAATATATAGCATGACATGCATTACTCACTAAAATAAATTAAGATATAAAGTTGTAAATTACGTTAAACCCTTAAAATAGTTTGTCATGCAATTGATAATTCAGAAAGAAAGAAAATAAGGTAAATCAAAGAAAGAAGATGTAGGAGCAGTTAATCCTAGAATTGATATGGGATTGCTTAAGGTAACCAACCACTTTAGGAACCACTTTAGGGTTAAGTTAACACGTAGATACTCTAGATAAATATATTAATCACATACTCTAATTAAAATATAAGTTATAAGGTTATATTGAATAGATTAGGTAAAAAGATAAGTTTTGCCCGTGGATAAAATAATAGAACAAATAATAAAAAAAAACAACCATACTAAAAGGATTTGATAAACCATATCATAAATAAAATAATAATCACTTATTTAAATCTAAGAAATTAAAGGGGAAATCGTATTGGTAGAAAGGGGAACTATTGGAATCCTTACTTGCTCTGAGCCACCATTGACGGAATCACAAGTATTTCTTCATCAGAATCGGACTTATAACATTGCAATTCTATGCCCTAATATCTAATCAGTAATGCAAGTTTAAAAGGTGGAACAGACCTAACAATTGCAATTCTCTACCCTAATATCCACTAAACCGCTAAAAAAAATATATAAAATATCCTCCCTAGCAACATGCTCTAATATTTTGCAGAAAAGTAAGTTTATAGTAATAAATATATATAAAGTTATATTGGATATATTATGTATATAAAAAGATAAGTTTTTACCTAACTATATTCGTTTATTAATTTATGTGGTCCTGAAATATAATACCGTTTTAATCCAAAAAATGACACGTAAGCAGAAATAATCACGTTTAATCCAGAAAATTTCGTTGTCGCAAGGTCGCTCTATTGGTCTCTGTTTTAGTATTTTATATAGATATAGATACATATGACACTAATTATAAGTCGGAATGAATTTAAGTATTCACACAATATTTTTTTTTAAATATTTAAAATTTAAATCACCGATTAATTGTAGTTCTCACTGTGAATTGGCGTATTGAAATACTTCAATGTTTTTATAGATCAATTTCAAATTTCAATTTTCAATTTAGTGATAGATCTATCACTTTACTTTTTTAGCACGTATTTTAAGATCTATAAAATATTACTCCATCTATTAAAAAAAACATGTCGTTTTAGAAGTAAAATCTTGTTAATAAAAACATGTCGTTTTAGGTATTTTCGTGACTTTTCAAAATTACCCTTGTAATGATTATATATTTGTTAGTTGTAGTTTTCAATAAAATGAAAAAGTAAAGTAATAATTAGGGGTATAAGTAGACCTGTCAAACGGGTCATTCGGGTTGGGTTCGGGGAGGTTACATCGGGTTTCGGGTAAAACGGGACCCTGGTAAAACGGGTTTCGGGTTGACTCGAACCCGAGTTTGACTGGGTTTCGGGTCATTTTAGGTCGATTTTGGGTTTGTCAATTTTGTCTTTTTTAAATTAAAAAAAAATCAAGATTTGATAATTTTGTGATAAATTTTAATTATATATAAAAAAATTTAATTATGCAAATTTCTAAAACGACATGTTTTAATTAACGGAGGGAGTATGTTTTAATAAAAAAAATTATAATTTTATACTTAATACTAAAGAGTATGGAAAAAAATCACAAAATAAAAATTCACCTCACTTTAATTTTTTTTAAGCTAAAAATGCTAAAAGGAAAAAAAATTAAAAAGTAAAGTAATAATTAGGGGTATAAGTAGACCTGTCAAACGGTTCATTCGGGTCGGGTTCGGGTCGGGTCACTTCGGGTTTCGGGTAAAACGGGTCGCGAATAAAACGGGTTTCGGGTATTTTTGGGTTGACTTGAGCCCGGGTTTGACCGGGTTTCGGGTCATTTCGGGTCGATTTCAGGTTTGTCAATTTTTTCTTTTTTAAATTAAAAAAATCAAGATTTGATAATTTTGTGATAAATTTTAATTATATATATAAAAAAATAATTATACAAATGTCTAAAACGACATGTTTTAATTAACGGAGGGAGTATGTTTTAATAAAAAAAATTTATAATTTTATACTTTTTTTATACTTAATACTAAAGAGTATGGAAAAAAAAATCACAAAATAAAAATTCACCTCACTTTAATCTATATATCTATATATAATATAACTTTAAAAGAGAAGACTTTGATGAGGTGTCTTACTCTCCTTTAATTTAGCTATTTCCACCAATCTATTTTATTCTACTTCTTTTATTTTTTTCCCCAACCCTCCTTTCCCTTCCTAAGTTTCATTTTCCAATAATCAAATCGGCCTAGGGTTCCAGTTCTCAAGGTCACTGCCTCCGAACATCTCCTGGCTTCTCACGCTTCGACACTTCGCCACTGCGCGCCCACCCTCGCCGCATCATCCCCGCCCATCCTGGCCTTCCTCCCCGCCCACCGTCGTCTCCCTCGATTCTCCTATCGATTCTCAATTGCTTCATCATGTAGAAGAAATGCTCCTCCTTCGATTGCTCTCAATTACAGAGTAATAATTTAGGGATTTTGCGTTTCCTGTTTGATTATGTTTACCCTGCTTCTAATTGCTAGGTTCTGGTGGCGGCTACGGTGTCAACCGCCGTCGGACAGCTGGCGAAGCCCTTCACTTCCGCCCTCCTCTACGGCAACCCTTTCAATTTCAAGGCCGCCGTTCGATCTGGCAACATCATTGGGTCTTGAAAGGTTTGGCTTTGCCGACATTGATTTGATTGTGTCGAGTAGTTTTTTCAAGTTTATGGAATATGGTAGGTAAGCCATTGCCATTGATTTCGTTTCTTGATTTCCTTGCACATGGGTTTCTCATATTCTATCTTTGGCCTTACAATAGTTTATGCATCCCTCGTGATGTATGATGCTCAGGTATATAGATTCTTTCCCCCTTCCGAATGAAGACTAGACAATGTTCTCGAGTTCTACTTTTGCTTCCTAGAAAGATGTCTGATCAAATTATATGAGATAAAAATCTTCAAAAATCATATCTGACTATGTATGAATGTATGATCTGCACTGCAGGGTGTTAGAAAGGAAGTCGGTAAACATAATATTACAATAAACAACGTGCTGCTTGAAAGGCAAGCGAGTGACAAGGAAGACAGGACTTCGGTAAAACTGGTGATTCCATTCCATCTTCAACAATTAAGGTTTTTGCCCCAAATTTCAAACCCTTATTTCATTGCTATTGTTGGGATATGTTGTGTGGTTGATACCCATGCCTCTTTCTGTTTTGTTCTTTTTCACATTATATTTCATAATGCTTGCTTAATGAAACCCTTGATGAATCGAGTAGGTTGAATAGTGAAGATATAATAGTCAAGTTATCTCTAGGATGTTGATAATTGATGGTTGGAATTGTCATTTATTTCTTCAATTTAGCATTATTGTAAACCTTCTTACTGCAATAAAAATATCTTTCTTTTTGTTTCTTTTCCTAGGGTTAAAAACATAAGATATTGCTCTGTGAGATGTGACCTATTTCCGAGACAGGGCCATCCTTTCTCCGACACATGAATCTGTGGATGAAGTCAACGACTACATACTTGATAATATGCCAGGAGATGATAAGGTGTATCTCAATTCTGATAGCATCTTGGAGACGGATGGGTGTATAAGTTCTGGTCAGCCCTTATATTCTACTGAGTTCCTTATAGGGATGGAAATTTCACCCGCACCCGACCCGAACCCGAATCACCCGACCCGAAAAAGTGGGTGAAAACCCGAAAAAAAGCGGGTGGAAAGTGGATGTGGGTGAAGTGCATATGGGTGGTGGGTCGGGTGGGGTGAAGGTTTTCTCCACCCGCACCCGATCCACCACCCGACCCGATCCGAATAAAAAAAATAATATATTTTTATATAAAATATATATATGGGTGGTGGGTCGAGTGGGATCCATTTTGCTTGGAGGATCTTACCTATAGTGGTCTATGTTGACGTTCATCCAAGGCAATTCAGATTCAAGTCGGACTACTTATTTTCCTTATATTTTAGACTTATGATATGTGTTTAAGACTTGTGGCATGTGTTGTTTAAGACTTATTGTATGTGTTTAAGACTTATGTATGTGTTTAAGACTTATTTAAGTCTTAAATGTGTAAGATAATTATATTTTATACACTATTTTGTGTACCAAATTGATTGGAATTCAATTACATGCATTTAGGGAAAATCACCCACATTTCACCCATTTCACCCGATCACCCGATGGATATGGGTGAAGTGGATATGGGTGAGGTGATGGGTGGGAAAAAGGGTCACCCATGGTGGGTCGGGTGAAAAGGGGGTCCATCCACCCACCACCCGACCCATTGCCATCCCTAGTTCCTTAATACCATCAAAGCTTCGGGCATACCAAACCATGTGTTACGGTTGAAGGTTGGTGTTCCTATTATGCCGATGAGGAACATAGACCAATCCGCAAGCTTATGCAATGGAATCAGGTTGATAGTTACGCGACTCGGTAACCATGTCATTGAGGCGAGTGTTATGTCAGGGCGAAATGTTGGTGACCAAGTGTTCATACCACGTATGGTCATGTGCCCTTCACAGACAACATCTTTACCATTCCAGTTTCAACGACGACAATTCCCAGTGTCGGGCTGTTTTGCCATGACGATTAACAAAAGTCAAGGCCAATCTCTTTCTCACGTTGGGCTATACTTGAGGAGGCCAGTCTTCAGCCATGGCCAGTTGTATGTTGCTGTCTCAAGGGTTACATCCAAATCTAGCTTGAAAATTCTATCATGTGATAAGAATGGTAACTCGCTCAACACTACTGTTAACGTCGTGTACAAAGAAATCTTACATACTTTAGCCTAACAGGTACATTCTATTTATTGTTTGTCTTTTTTTTTTTTTGCCTTTATAACTTTTATTTCAATATGCTAATCATAATATTGGTCTTATTGTGTTTATTAATTTGTTTACATAGGCGGAGTACATTCACTTAGAGTTTGGAGGACTTGGTGTCACCCACCCATAATCCTTATTTTCGTCAGTTTGTAAGATTAGCCTTACATTATTATTTCTTTTTATATACATTTTCATCCCTTCATATAACCAAACTATTTTTTTTCCCAGGAATCCTATGGACAAAGTCTAGCGTAACGACAACATCCATTCATATATTTAGTTTTATATTAATTAATGTATTTCACCATTTATATTTTTTTCATTATTATTTTTGTTCATCCTTAGAATAGATATTTTATATTTTTTTTCCTCGCGCACGCGCCATGGCACGGGGACTGTACTAGTTTTTTTTAAGCTAAAAATGCTAAGAGGAAAAAAAATACACAAAATAAAAACTTTAGTTATTTAAACTCAAAATCTCATGATTTAAATTCACATCTAATACGAAGTTAAACATATACTACGGAGTATGCTTTTATAAATTATTACTCTTTTGAAACTCATTTAAGTTTTTAACCCTAAAATTACCAAAACTTATATATAAAAAATTCTCATATATATTTTCTCCTAAACAGGGGGCTCTCATGGCTCCGTACTCGCCACTCTATTTATTGAAAGGACATCATTATCTTTTTATTGAAAAAAATTACCACATTATTATCCTTTTTTTTTAATTGAAAGAAGGGCATCAAATTTCAGTAGTACATATGAGTAGCGCAATTTCAGTCGTATGATTATTACGACTTTTTCTATGTTAAGAAATAGGTTAACATAAAGATCAAATAGCATAAAACTATTCTTTATTCACTTTTCTTTCCAACTAACTACTCCTTATTAAAAAAAAAATTCACTTAACCACCCATTATAGCATATCTATGGCAAATAACCACCCATTTCTCTTTTTTCTATTAAAAAGACCAAAATATCCCCAATATTAATTACTAATATTTATTTATTTATCATTATTATTTTGGTATTTATTTTTTTCCTATTAAATCACAAGTACATGTTTTATCGTTTTAGAATGGAGCTCACTGCATGTTGCTTCGGTCACGAAATCGCACTCCCAAGTCCTCACCCACATCCTTCTACTACTGTAAATTTATCAGCTATTAAACATTTTCAACGTATAGTTCCACCCAATGTTGTTAAAATCCCAATCCGATTCTACAATTCTAACGATCCAAAAATGGCTGAACATATTTTTTTTTTGCAATACTACCAATTCTACAAAATGTATATTATAAGAAATTTCTAACATTCACACTTTAAATATATGAAAATTTGAATACAATTGGTTAGTCTATATTATATTTAGTTTACTTTCAAAATTTTAAAACCTGTATGAGTATTTTTTTTTATGATTTAACATAATATTTAACTAATATAAAACATATTAACTTCATTTTTTTAAAAATTCATCCATATGGTGGGATCTTACGTTCAAAACCCATAGCCATGAATTTTGAAACCGAATATATTTTAGTATAGACCATACATGTTTTAAAATTTTAAAAGAATGCTAAATATAATATAGAATCTACCAAAACACCTACTTGAGATTTAATAATAATAAAACAACTCTACCAAAATAATAATCATATAAATAAATAAACATTAGTAATTAATTTTGGGGACATTTTTGTATTTTAAATTGAGAAAAAAAGGGTGGTTAACTGCATTAGACATGTTATAAAGGGTGGTTAAGTGATTTGTTTTTTAATAATGGGTGGTTAGTTGAAAAGAAGAGTGAATAAATGATGATTTTATGCAATTTGGCCTAACATAAATACATAATCCCTAAAAATTATAAATTTAAATATATATATATATATATATATATATATATATATATATATATATATATATATATATATATATATATATATATATAAACTAACCAGAGTTAGGGTTGTGATCTGATAGAGGGATGGTGGGAATCGAGAAAATATCACTATCGTCGACTGTCGGAGGAGCAAATCCACTACATAATGAAGACTGTGGCAGCTGGTAGTCCACGCCTCCACCACCCAAACTTATTAAATTATTATTATTATTATTGTTATATAACCCTAGGTCGGGTGTGTAGTGTGGGCGGTGGAGTACTTCGGCGTCGCCGTCGCCTAGGGAGGTGATCGGTGGATGGAGGGTATTAGCAGTGGCTTGGAGCTGGAGCTGGCGGCGGAAGCGAGAGCGGCGGTTCTGGAACAAGAAGAAGATGTTGGTGTCACTGATTGGGCCGAACTCCTCGAGGAGGCATCGAATGCTGGTGATTTCGTCTTTTGAGGGATTCACGGTGCCGTTGTTGAAGATGGACTCCATGAACAGGATGTGCTCCGACATCGGCACCCACCGAGACCGTGCATGCTTGGTGGTCGATGCCGGTTTCCTGGTGGTGGTAGGGTGGGTGCGGGATTGATCTTCCATGTGTCTAGGTTTATGGACATGCCAACAAATTATAAGGGTTTTTAAATTCCGGAGATGTGGTCCTAAGGGTTCCTGACAATAAGAATGTATATTCAATGAGCGCTAACTAAAGTTTCATGCCAATTGAAGGACCGAGTAGGTAAAGTAAATAACAATAATATAAATACCCTAGAAGAAGGGGGGGTTGAATAGAGTATGAGTAATTTTCGCAACTTTTCTGCAAGCTTGACTTCAAGGGTCTTGAAACATATCTCAAGGTCTTAAACTGGACGTCAAGGGTCTTGAGATAATCCAGTAACCTGTTTTGCTACGAAAATAAAATGTTAATTATAAGTGACGAAAATCAAATGTTAATTATAAGTGCGGAAGTAAAATATAATAAACACGTGAAGTGTTAACGAAGTTTGATTCCAAATCAATTTACGTCTTCGCCTAGGGTTATCCAACTCGTAGGATTCAAATGCAAATTAAAGTGGTATTACAAATTACAAATTTTTGGTTTGGAGCCCCCTGATGCTACCACACCTTACCGCTACTGGGTCCTCCCTGTTTTCCCACCCAAAAAAGCACGTGTTATTACAAAAACAGTTGAGTAGTAGCAAAGTACGGAGCACATAATTAATCCGGCCCATTACAATTGATCCAAAAAAAAAAAAATTAATCCGACCCATTACAAATTGGATGTTTTTTTTGATTTTTTTTTCAAATTGACCTAAAATACTAAAGAAATTTGGAGAATAGCCATAATCTGAAAGTGTTTTGACGACTAGTTAAAGTAGGGTAAAATCATTGTTTGAAGTATCAACTTTATCCCGAGTTTAAAAAAAAGCAGTATAATATGTAAGTCGCTGTTTATAACAGCGACTTACAATTTTTTTTTTAAAAATTGATCAAAGTGAGAAAAGAAAAAAGGATGAAAAAAAAAAAAATATATATAGGAAGAGTTGCTGCTATTGTTTTTAATACCTAACCAAAAATATAACAACCACTCTCCCCTTTGTTTTTAACGATTTCTCTTCCTTGCCTTGTTTTGTATCGCCTGTTTTAGGCTTATCCTTGTGATAGCCGCCCACGATTTTATTATCGTCCTTAAGGGTTAGGACGAGGTCTTGGGATTTGATTGGGCTTGGGTGTGGTTTGTGGTTGTATTGCGGATTATGGTACTGTGCTATTCTTGTTGTGTTGCAGGCTTCTTGCGAGCGTTGATTGATATATCATGTTTGATGACGTCATGGACGTGCGATTGACATCTGAAGGCTCTTCGAGTCCATAATCTGAGGTTTCCGTTGGTCCCCAGAGTTCGTTGTGTGCGTTGTCCCTTTGGCCGGTCGTTTCGTTCTTCTTTAGCATCACCCATACTAAGATTCACCACATCACATCACAGAAGTTGCACGTCATGACAACCAGATAAATCACGTCATACTTAAACTAACCATCAAGCATTATCACCATAGAGGCAAACAAGTATTTCCGCACATCAGCTTTTTATCGAGTGTAAGGGATAACAATGTTAGTACACACAGTTCACTATCGTCTATTGCATAGAATTCACACAACATTCGGCCCTGCATAACACTAGATCACGTCCTCGAGAAAACCAGTCTATAGTTACCAATGACAACAAGACACAACCACTACTCCTTATCTCTCGCATCAAGATCATCTTCACCTATGTCTATAGACTCAACTCCAATACTAGCTCTAGACAACATTGCATTCTGCTCATATACAACTCTCTAGCCACATAACTATCCGCAATTCAAGGCCTAATTCCCAACCAATTACTAGGTATCCCAATACTTATGTCATCAAGCCATCTAAGGATCAATCTACTTCGATATCCCGATCCCAAGTACTACCTCCCACTCGACCACCTAAAACCCATCTTTCGGAGTTCCCAATCATGCAATTCCCTATTTTGACAAACTTAACAACTCAACCAATTACCAAGACTCCCTATAAAGCACACCCTCGTCCTAGGGTTCCCTATGAGTCCCATCTTTACCTTATAAGAAGAATCCCAAGTCCTCAACTGACCGGCTCTTACGACCGATCTAGACGCTCCCTAACAATCTCGCTTACTTTTCTAGGCTCTCGAGACTCCACCTGACCATTATCTCCCAAAGAGACATGTCGAATCACATTGCTAACTTGGTCATACTCCTCGCACCACTAACCACTCACACTAACCATCCACCTCTAAGAACCCAAATCATACAGATCACCTCACACATGACACTCTCGACCAACTCTAGCACGGAAACCCATCTAGTGCTACTCCCAACCATGAATCTCCAAGACCCTCATCATCCACGCCTATCCTCAAAGACAAACCGCTGATTCTACCTACTCGTCCCATTTCGAAACTCATGAACCTGAACCACTCATGGCTTCTCTCGAGCTGACCTACTCTAGATCCTCTTCCCAACAATTTTCCAAAATTACCTCAAGCTACCACTCCTTAACTCAAACCATTCTCCCCAAGAAAACCTTATGTCACCCTAGCTTGAATCACCCCTAATATCGCAACCCAACCAACTTTCTCACAATTCTCCAACTTATAGAATTTCCAACACCCTCTACCTGGATTAGTTCCCTCAATTCCGTACGTTCCCAAATTGCCTCAAATCACGCTTCTTCAAGCATCGAAATCACTGCCGCTTAAACCCTTATGTACCGATCATCATTTCCACAGAACTCATATGACATCCTCATCTGAATTTTCCAAGTACCGCATCTTCGCCAAACCTTTTAAAATCCTTCTTACGCTAGCGTTTCCAATACTTTCCGTTTTGCCTAGTTCCCCAAATCCATGCTCAGGATCTCCTGATCTCAAACCTCAAGCAATCTCAACAACATTCTCGCTTAGCTACCAACATTTCCCTGAAGATTCAACTCACATCCTCAAATACCTCTATAGTCAAACAATTTACACACATCAATCTCGATTCTTTCCCTATACTAGAATCCTTCACTCATAACTTCGCCAAGCATTACCAATCCTATCTAACAACCCCAAATACTCATCACACATACAATCATGACATGAACAATCTAATCCCCAAGATCGATGATTTCACAATTCAAGCAACCCTATACTACTCATCCTTAGTACTTCATCAACCTCATACTTTCCCAAAACCGCTCCAAATCCCGCGCATACAACCTAATCCTGAATTCTATGATTCCTTAGACATTCCTCAATTGCTCATCAATAATGCTTCCCACAATTCGCTCCTGGACTACATAGACATTCTCCCCTGGGCACACTAACTCGACCCACTCCTAGCTCACTCATCCACCTCTAGAACTACCCTACCTTTAATGAAGACCTCTATCTCGGAATCCCACCATACTGACTCCACTCCTCACCTAAGACCTACCTCGAAGCTCAACTATACTCGCTTACTACTATCTGATGTGAGCCTAATTCGCCATGTTTTATAGTTACTTTTATATCGTTTTCTGCATGCATTTCATACATTTTGGGCTAGAATAGTACAGAATCTATGTAGTTTATGCTTATTTGCCAAATTATGGAATCTACACCAGTTTTTGTTTAATTTTGCAGAAATTAAAGCAATTTACAGCAGTTATGAGAAAGGAGAAAAAGCTCGAAGTCAACTACAGAAGTCCGAAGTTAAGGAGCAGCGGAACCAGGAAAAATCAAGCTAGAAAGAAGGAAATCTACTCGACAACACATTGGTCGATATCGACTAAGCCTTGTCGATATCGGGTACATCAGTCGATTTCCACCCAGAAAGAGCCAGAATCGACTAAGTCCAGAAAATTAGTCGATATCGAGTTGCCCCTAATCGAGCTGAAGACCCCGGAATCGACGAAGAAGCTGGAACTGAAAGCTGCAAGTCGATATCAAGTTAACTTACTCGATATCGAGTAATCATCAAGTCGACATGCACCATGGGAGCCGAGATCGAGCTGCTGAAGTGAAGCTGAGGAAATTCTGGTCAATATCGAGGAAGCTACTCGATATTGAGTTGAACAACAGTGGCCGACATCGAGCTATCTAAATCTTGTTAATTACTATCTCGAATCCATTGGAGATATCCGCAAGAGCAAATTCTATCAAGAGAAAGTGAAGATCTATCAAGTTGGAGGAGGATTTATCCACAATTAGATATAATTCCTTTTAGATTTATTTATTTATTTCCATGTTTTAATCTTTAGATAAAAGATAGATAGATATAGATTTAGATATAGTTTTCTTTCCTAATTAGAGAGGGAATGAAGCCTATAAATAAAGCCTTAGGGGCTGATTTCCATTCATTCAATTCTAGAGAAGGAGAAGAGGTAGTAAGTAGAGAGAGAGAGAGAGAGCTTGTAGCGAGAGCAAGGTGGAAAGGCGAGAGCGGATTTGGCTTGTTTGGTTGTAAGCTTTCTTTAGTTTTAATTTAATGCAAAGTTATTTCCTTTTACTATTGATGTCTTTATTCATGATGAAGAGCGAGTAGTCACCCAACTTCTAGGGTCGGGGCGAGCCCGACAGTAGCCATGTGAGGTGATGCGGTAAATGTACAAGCTTTTTATGCAATTTGTCTTCTATCCATACAAGCATGATTCTTTTGCGAAAGTTGAAGGTGATCCTTGTTTGTGTTATTGAAGCGAAAGTGATATTAATACAACTTGGATTAATTATGTGAAAAGAGTTAGTAACAATTAGGGTTTATGCGAAAACCTCTATATTCCTATTTGTTAGTAACGAAAGTTATTTGATGAAAAACATGATCTTTTATGTATTTATGTGTTTTGCATGGTTATCGTTGTGGTGTTAAAACCCTGATCTTGGAAGTATTTAGTTTATTGAGTTAATTTCTTGTTTATATTCGTTTTCGTTCGAAAAGTTGCGATTTTTGTTTATGAGTTACTCGAAATCGAGGAATCTGGTCTATGTCGAGTTGAGTTTTGTCGAAGTCGAGTTATTTTACTGAGTTTTGCTTTCTGTCAGTCGATATTGAGCACTGTTAGTCGATTTCCTTAGTCGATATCGAGTTACAATAGTCGATATCGACTAAAGCTGCTGTGTTTGCTTTCTTTTTTGCTTTTATCTGTTGTTTCTGTCTGCCTGTTTGATTTTCTGCCCGTGAGATATCTCCGCTACCTGAGCTCCGCTGACTAGCTTCCTCGAGGATCGATCCTGACTTCCCACTGCTACATCGGGAGGAAGTCTTGTAATCATTTGCGTGGGCACGAATTTGGTTTGATCTATTTCATTGGCGCCGTTGCCGGGGAAGCAATCATTCGCGCCTTAGGTAGTTAGATCTCACGTTTTCTTTAAGTTTTGATTTTGCAGATGTATGCGCCGTTTTGGTAACCCATCTGAGTTTGTTGCCTTAGACGATCCAGAACGTCTTATACACAGTTTGTTGCCTTAGCAATCATCTTAGCTTGTATTTCGGCGACTGCCGAAATACAAGCTGAGATGATTGAGAGGCTCCAGAGGGAACTAGCCGCCAATGATACTGCTCTCACCATTGAGAGAGCACGCATTGCGCAGGAAGCTGAGCGAAGGAGGCAAGCAGAAGCTGAGCTTGCCCAATACCCTACCACTCCAGAGGATTACATGCACCCGACTCTCGTCATGCCTGTATCGGCCATTCTAATCCCTGAAAATAATTTTGAAATTCGCACTCCTTTCCTGATTGAAATTAAAAATAATGCCTTCTATGGAAAATTTAATGAATGCTCTCTTGAACATATTACCAATTTTTCTGACATGTGCCATACTCTTGCTGAAGGTACTACTCTGGAATATGTCAAGATGCAAGCTTTTTGATGGTCTCTGGCCGGTCCAGCATTGAAGTGGCTTGAAGGTCTCCCTCTAGGATCCCTAACAACATGGGATGAAGTAAGGCAGGAATTTCTCAACAAATTCTTTCCTCATGCCAAGACAGCGCTCCTCCGTCAGAAGATTACAACTTTCAAACAGAAGCCTGGGGAGCAGCTAGCAAAAGCATGGGAACGATATAAGGATCTACTGCGATCCTGCCCTACACATGGACAACCATCCTATGTCGTTAAGGAGATCTTCTTCAATTCTCTTGATCTGGCCGCTAAGGATAGGATCAACCAGTATACTCATTATGGGTATCTGACAATGCCACCAGCTGACGCATGGGCTACCCTCGACAAGCTTACCAACTACGACAATAAGTATGGGACTCCGACAAACTATGATGAGAATGCCTATGCCAGGCTAGCCCCATCCATGCCCCTCTATAAGCCTTCTAAGGAGATTGACCCAGATGTCAAGGAGCAGTACTACAGAGATCAGAATCGCAAGCTCCTCAAGCAAGTCAAGTATCTTTCTGTCAACCAGCCCTGCATCGAATGCGTCTTACTGCAGCACACCACTACTGAGTGCCCACACACAGATCAAGTTAGGATGACAGAAACCCACGAAGAGGTAGCTTACGCCGAGGGTCCCAATCGCTATATGGGGGACCAAAGGTTTCAGCAACCATAATGGAACCAAGGTGCCCCTAGGAACCCCTCGCCATACAGAGCTCCAGGACATCTAAAAAGAGATCAATGGAAGGATGATCTACAAATGATCCTCGATGAGATGCGCCGAAATCAGGCACAACAACAGCAGTCTACAAGCGCCATCAACAATCAGCTCCAGAACCTCAATACAAGATTTGGAGAGATGGACATCTAGAAGAGGAACATAGAGACCCAGATGGTTCAATTCGCGGCACAAATTCCACGACCGATCGGGCAACTCCCGGGGTAAACAAAACCAAATCCCAAGGGGAAGACCGGACACGTCGCAGCCGTAAAACTCAGGAGCGGGTACCAACTACGTGAGCTAGAGGTCGGAAAGCAGCAAGACGAAGCTGAGAAGCAACTCGACATTGAGCAAAATCAACTCGATGTTGACCAAAATTTGGTCGATATCGAGCAAAATCAACTCGACATCGAGAAACAGCTTGGCCAAAATTCGTCTGCACAGCACCCCAACTCGAAATCGACTACAGTGGTTGATGTCGAGCAACATCAAGTTGACATCGAGGAGAATCATGTCGACATCGAGGATGATGCAACACCTCCGACATCTGTTCTGGCTCCGAAGCAGAAAAAGAAGCTGCCTTTCCCGACGAAATCTCTAAAGGATCTAGCAGAAAAGAAATTCCAACGCTTCATCAAGATGCTTCAGAGGCTCAATGTCACCATACCCTTCAGAGAAGCTCTTAATGAATAATGAGATGCCATCCTACGTCAAGTTCCTTAAGGAGATTCTGAGCAAAAAGCGGTCAATGGCTGAGATCGCGGAGGAGTGCAGCCCCATGGACGTACTTGAGAAAAGGCCAGATCCAGGTAAGTTTGCTATAACCATTGGATTTGGTCAATACAGGTTTAATGCTTTATGTGATCTTGGAGCCAGTGTAAGTATAATGCCTCTATCAATATGGTCCAAGATTAAGATAGGTGCCCTAGAGCCCGTGGATGCTAAGCTTTATATGGCAAACAACACGGTGGTCATCCCAACAGGCATGGTGGACAATGTGCCAATGCAAGTAGGTAAGTTCTTCGTCTCTGCTGATTTCTTAGTTATTGATATGGAGGAGGACCCTGCTTGTCCAATTATTCTAGGAAGGCCTTTCTTGGCGACAGTGGATGCCAATATAATCGTAAGGAAGGGAGTGCTCACTTTCAACATCAGCGATGAGGTAATTGAGTATTCCTTTAATAAAACTGAAAGGCAAACAGGTCTCATTGAAGAGGTCAAATCTATATCAGCTAGGTACATCACCTACAGGGAGCCTAAGGTAAGAAATATGACTCCTGAGGAGCTGAAAAAGGTGGATATGGAAGCCCAGGTAGAGGAGATCATGGCCATTCTGAACGACGACACAGAGGATCTGCTCGACATCGACCAAGGTAAGTCGATGTCGACTAACTTCTTTTCGGATGCCTTGACAGGATTCAAGTATGGAGTCAAAGTCGACCAGAGTTACTCCATGTCGAGTAACTTGGACGACGTCGACCAAAATCAGAGCACTCCATCAACAGCAGCAACGTCGAGCAGACAACTCGAAGCCGAGGACAACTCGACATCGACCAAATTGGTCGAAGTTGACCAAAATCCTTCTTCCTCGACTTCTTCTCCCTCGACCAATAGTCCACCGGACGAGCCGAATTCCTCGATGTCGAGTAATCTTACTCGAAATCGACCAGAACAGGAGGTCCCCGAATTCGATTCTGCGAAGGTAAGCCAAGGTATGGATCTTTCTTCTCCTATTTCTATTAATGATTTATCTATACATGGGAGAGGTTTGCCTTGGTATGTGCGATTATGTAGGATTTCCAATGATGAACTTAATAAGTATGAAGTTGGTGACAAAGTCTATGTTGCCAAATCAAAGGATCATTGGTTTCCCAACAAATTCAACAAAAAGAAGATGGGGCCCTTCACGGTGAACAAGATCCATTCAGGCGGACTGCAGCTGCTAGACAAGAATGGAGTCATGTTTGAAGCCCAAGCTACATTGGCCCTGCAAATGCCACCTTGAGCTTAACAGAGAAAGTCGGCCTAACGACTCTAAAATCTAGAGCTTGTAAATAGACATTTAATTTTTGGGACTTTTGGACATTGTTGCTTTTGGTTTTTGGATTTGGACATTATTTTAAAGTTTTTCTATTGTGGGTATTTCTTTTCTAACGAATCTTGCAGGAAGAAGAAGCTGCAGATTTACTCGACGTCGAGTAAGTTACTCGACATCGACCAAACATTGAGCAAAAAGGAGCATGTGGTCGAGGAAAACCACCCTGGAGTCATCACCTTACTCGATTTCGAGTATTCTTGGTCGACATCGACCAACTTCCTCGAAATCGACCAGCCCTTGTGAGCCTAATTCGCCCTGTTGTATAGTTAATTTTATATCGTTTTCTGCATTCATTTCATACATTTTGGGCTAGAATAGTACATAATCTATGTAATTTATGCTTATTTGCCAAATTATGGAATCTACACCAGTTTCTGTTTAATTTCGCAGAAATTGAAGCAATTTACAGCAGTTCTGAGAAAGGAGAAAAAGCTCGAAGTCAACTACAGAAGTCCAAAGTCAAGGAGCAGCGGAACCAGGACAAATCAAGCTGGAAAGAAGGAAATCTACTCGACAACACATTGGTCGATATCGACTAAGCCTTGTCGATATCGAGTACATCAGTCGATTTCCACCCAGAAAGAGCCAAAATCGATTAAGTCCAGAAAATTGGTTGATATCGAGTTTCTATACTCGATATCGAGTTGCCCCTGATCGAGCTGAAGACCCTGGAATCGATGAACAAGCTAGAACTGAAAGCTGCAAGTCGATATCGAGTTAACTTACTCGATATCGAGTAATCATCAAGTCGACATGCACCCTGGGAGCCGAGATCGAGCTGCTGAAGTGAAGCTGAGGAAATTCTGGTTGATATCGATGAAGCTACTCGATATTGAGTTGACCAACAGTGGCCGACATCGAGCTATCCGGATCTTGTTAAGTTTCTATCCCGAATCCAATGGAGATATCCGCAAGAGAAAATTCTATCAAGAGAAAGTGAAGATCTATCAAGTTGGAGGAGGATTTATCCACAATTAGATATAATTCCTTTTAGATTTATTTATTTGTTTCCATGTTTTAATCTTTAGATAAAAGATAGATAGATATAGATTTAGATATAGTCTTCTTTCCTAATTAGAGAGGGAATGAAGCCTATAAATAAAGCCATAGGGGCTGATTTCCGTTCATTTAATTATAGAGAAGGAGAAGAAGTAGTAAGTAGAGAGAGAGAGAGAGCTTGTGTCGAGAGCCAAGTGGAAAGGCGAGAGCGGATTTAGCTTGTTCGGTTGTAAGATTTCTTTAGTTTTAATTTAATGCAAAGTTATTTCCTTTTACTATTGATGTCTTTATTCATGATGAAGAGCGAGTAGTCACCCAACTTCTAGGGTCGGGGCGAGCCCGAAGGTAGCCATGTGAGGTGATGCGGTAAAGGTACAAGCATTTTATGCAGTTCGTTTTCTATCCCTACAAGCATGATTCTTTTGTGAAAGTTGAAGGTGATCCTTGTTTGTGTTATTGAAGCGAAAGTGTTCTTAATACAACTTGGATTAATTATGTGAAAAGGGTTAGTAATAATTAAGGTTTATGCGAAAGCCTCTATATTCATATTTGTTAATAACGAAAGTTATTTGATGAAAAACATGATATTTTATGCCTTTATGTGTTATTTTGCATGGTTATCGTTGTGGTGTTGAAACCCTGATCTTGGAAGTCTTTAGTTTATTTTGTTAATTTCGTGTTTATATTCGTTTTCGTTCAAAAAGTTGCAATTTCTGTTTCTGAGTTACTCGAAATCGAGAAGATTTGCTCGACATCGAGGAATCTGGTCGATGTCGATTTGAGTTTTGTCGAAGTCGAGTTATTTTACTCAGTTTTGCTTTGTGTCAGTCGATATTGAGCACTGTTAGTCGATTTCCTTAGTTGATATCGAGTTACAGTAGTCGATATCGACCAAAGCTGCTGTCTTTGCTTTCTTTTCTGCTTTTCTCTGTTGTTTCTGTCTGTCTGTTTGATTTTCTGCCCGTGAGATTTCTTCGCGACCTGAGCTCCGCTGACTAGCTTCCTCGAGGATCGATCCTGACTTCCCACTACTGCATCGGGAGGAAGTCTTGTAATCATTTGCGTGGGCACGAATCTGGTTTGATCTATTTCATTATATTTTAAGCTCGATTTCCTCCTACAACACTATCTCCGATAAATCCCAACTCACTCGGCTCTACTCTTGTTGACGCATCTTTCCTGCACCCCATCTCTCACAACCACTGACCCAATTCGAATACCTCAATCTACCTGCTACTTTCTGACCTGTCTCACCGAAGAATCTCATGACTTAAGCTCTAGAGGAAACAACACTACCTATATATATAACCCATAACCTATTCGCTAGCAAGTTAGTACACTCAAGCATCTAGGCACATCACAAGTTAGTCAGACAATCATTCACTACCAGTTCAACATATCAGTCATCACACATCCATTTATATCAGTTCTTGGACTATCGCACAAGATCAATTTCGATCACTAAAAGGATCCACGATTTGAATTAAGAATGTTCTTCCTTGAGTCAACTGGGAGGATCCTCCTCACGACTACCATCCTTGAAGCATATCCGTCCTTTTTGCCATCGGTGACGTCGTGCTTGGAGTCTATGGGCCATGGACCCACCACGTTTCCGCTACGCCGTTCCGGTGCCACTTGGTCGTCCGTTCTTTCTTTCATGTCGGCTCTCATCGGAGGATCGCAAGGATTAGGAGTTATAGAGATAGGGGAGAGACAAGGGCGGACAACACGACTTCCTTAATGATCCAGACACGGACCAAGACTAGGGTCGACGAGACCAAGATATAATCCCCACCCGAGGATTACAACGATGTACTTAGGGTATTCTATGAGGTTATAATTGTGACACACAAACACATAATAATCATGAATATCATCACATAATTCCACACTAGCATGTGCCTACCTCAAGGGATAGCGATCTATAGATTCATAACATGTTCATATAATCGACTTTTCATGCACGCGGGACAAGCTAGTAACTTACCATCTCAGTCACTAATCATGCTCAATATATATTAAGATCATATATCCATAAACCGACAATAGACATATACAATATGAGTTATATACGACATAGCGGGCATTATAGAATGTCACATGTATGACTCATCACTCATTTTAGGTACATACGTAAGCAAGTCGATACAATGCGAAGCGAATGGCGAGCATGTCTAGATGCACCCTAATAATCATGCTAGAGGATATGGTAAGGTCATATTGGCATAGTAAGTATCACATGAAATACAACCATGTTCATATAACAAGACAAGATGGAACACAATCATGCAAGGGCCTATGATTAGAAGGCATACATCCTACATGGTAATAGAAACACTCATTAAGCATGTACAAAGTCAACGAGGTTCAATTTGATTAACTTAGCATGCTAAGAATTTATTTCATATGTTAATCAATTCAATGATGGTTGACCACACTATCATGAACCTAATTCAAGGGAGAGCGACAATCATGGAAATTCATACGTGCGGCACATATACTCATTCACAATTGCAATCAAGCAAGATATTAGACAAGTCATGCTAAAATATATCAATGCATTATGTCATCATGTAATTAGAAGGAGGGTTACTATTATAACCGGACATAATTCTCCAAGGAAAATCATCGACTCATTACCCCATTTCCCGTGGGACACTAGTATGACTCGCTCGGTAGGGCACAAGGACATCCACGCTGTTTCCGAGAGGTGAGGGTAGAGCTCGTGTTTAGACTCGTGGAAAGAAGACATGGCTGGCCATTATGAGGATCAAAGGGGTGACTCCATGAGACAACTCACCCCTAACTCGAAACTACTTCAGTCATCACCCCTACTAACACACTCAAGTAACCCTCATATCCGACACGATTTCCGAAGGTAATTAGTTAACCAACCCAAATTCCACGTGGAAGAGACCAACCTCCGGTACAAGACTCGGTAGAAGCATAGATTGTCTATTCCGCAGGACTTGAAACGGGGAGAGCGGATGCTCTTCGACCCTTGCTAACATGCCTAAATATTTTGGTGGGACGGTTGACGGAGTCAAAATCATTAGGGGTTTGAACTAGAGATTGTCTATTCCGACAAGACGGGAATTCTGATTACATAAGGACAAGGTTTCCTCCCGCTACCCCATTCACACATTCAAGTTAGGGCATACTGATTAGGTCTCCATCCTAGGAAAAATAGAACTCAGCATGGAAACAATCAACGAGATTAATATGATCCTCTTCGAGGAGGATCGCCCTCGGGCCCAGTCGGATATAATACATATAATCGCAGAGACGATCTGTGCCGTCCTTTGAGGGACGGCTGACCGGAGGGGCAAATACCTCATGGCCCCCTAGCCCAAGCTACTCCAACCCTCTGGCTCCTTGGAGTCTTCAAACCCTGTCTGTAAAAGAAAGCTAGGATTTTGCCTACCCGTTCCTAACTACATCCAATAGGGATGGTCTAACGCCTTTACTACCCCATCGTTTCCCTTTGTTTGATTACCAGATTTATTGAATCGAGTTCATATTTAGTCCATTTGAGTTAGCCATATTAAATTCATTTTGCCCTTTCTAAAACATTTTAAAAAGCCATTTGAAAACCTTGGGCCATTTTCAAAACCACTTCAACCTATCATACTCGGTTTGCAAAACCTGGCTCTGATACCAACTTTGTAACGGCCCGGGATTATGATTCCCGGGTTACGTTTCGAGGGATGAAACCCCTCGTTAGGATCTTGCGCCCCGAGTACAGGTTGAAGGTTTGAAATACTACTCTTAAGTTTTCAAGTGGGATTTCATACCCAAAATTCGAAGGGATCGTTGGAATCCCTGGGGAAGTTCCTTGTACCTGTCGTAAGTCTAAGCGTGAAAAACCAATAGTCATACAAATAGCGAAATCAAGGTGTAATACAAGAGAATGCCATGGCAGAGCCGGGTCAAAACCAAATCAGTAAGTGTATTTATCGATATCTTAGGTTAGACCATTTCTTTGCAATCGCCCAAGAGAGTTCCCACGTTACAAAAGCAAGGAACAATCACGCTACAAAACAAACCTAAAAAAATATGTATGCGGGGCGGTGTCAGATCGAAGCCCTGCGCAATATAATCCCAAACAGGCAGACACATACACACGCTAGTCCTTATAAAGATGCTTCTAGATGCAAGGCGGAATATTAACACACTAGCATGGTCCTAAGATCAAGTGTATAAATATAATAAGGCCTTAGCACCGAATACCAAGTGGTATATCCCTCTCCTACCTCCACCCTCTTCCGATAGGGCGGAGACTGGCCAGTTCATGAATGCATTCCATAATAATCGGGCGGCACACATGCCCAACCCGTATCCACAATAAAGCCCACATGCAGCTCATAATATAAGGAAGTTCCATGGCTCGATTGACTCAAGACAGGACCCGATGGGACTGGGCCGTCCTATAACCCTAGCAAAGACTCTAGTTACTTCACAGATAACGGCCGTTCTGTTTACAAAAGCAATGAGTAAACGGATGCTCAATCATGAGTGCAATCCTAGTAGGACACTACATGGCATGCTTTATTATGAATGCAAGCACCTAGTATGCACATGGCTACAAGCAGGGAGATCTCTTTTCGAATATGAGTGAGCTCATATAGGAACTCACCTGGCTATGCAGAACATCATAATAGAAGATGCGGCATACATCATTCATAATCACAATGTATCACCTAGATACACATTAGAACACACACACACACACACACACACACACACACACACACACATACACACACACACACACACACACACACACACACACACACACACACACACACACACACACACATAAGTCTATGTCTAATCATTCAAGCACTCAAGGCATATCATTCAACGAGAATAGCAACCATATCGCAGTCGTCATTCCATCAAGCTCAACCATTCATCGTATTGCTACATTCCTCAAGACCATATCATTCTCACAATAATAATCCACATATCAGATATCTCAAGTTCGTCATATTCATCATAGCTCATAAGCGATAAGAAAAACGATACATAACTTAACATCTCATCATGCTATTAGCCAACCAATCATGTCATTAGTCCACACAAGTCATGATATTAGACAACCATTCACATCAATCATGCTAGTTAGTCAGCGAGCACATAATTCTCGAGTTAGTCCCGAAAACCGTTTCAAATTCCTTTGTGAAAACCAAGCTTTAGTCTTCAAGGCAATTATTCCAAAACAACTCGACAAAGTTAAGGTATTATCAAAAATCCTCTTTTAACTTTATTAAATCAATTTCCATATATCAAATCAACTCCAACCTTTAAAACATTTTTCCAAATCTAAGTCCAATTAAGATATTTTTAAATCTCAACAATAATATTATATAATATTCGATTTTCAATTTAATTTAATATTCATATCTATATTTATAAGTCCTAAAGTATAATTTACATTTTTACCAAAAGTTGGTCCCAAGATCTGGATGTATGAAGAAAGACCCAAATTCATTTAAGGCTTCTAAATTTTAACATAAATAAAAAGAAAACCCAATCTCCTTTAAAACCATACCTGACCCAAAGAATCCAGCCCAAAGCCACACCAAGCCAAATCTGATTTGTTTTAAAATGACCCGAACCGGTTTTGCTTAAATAAAATGGCCAGACCGGTCTGATTAAAACAACACAAATTAGAAGCCAAACCCAAAACACACTGTTCACCTTCTTCGTTCAAACATCTGATCGAAAATGGAGGAAAGGAAAGGGAGAAGAGCCACTCGCCGACGGCGACACCGGGATCTGTCAACCTATTTCTGAAACCGACACACACACAAGGAAAGAAGAAAGGGAAGAAGGGGGAAAGGAGAAGCTCACCGATTGGATTCGAAATCGTCGGGCTTCGATTCGACTCGCCGGAGTTCCGATTGGGCTTCACTGGACATGGGATCGCGTTGTTCTTGGCCTAGGATGACAATAAGAGTTGAAAAGGCAGATTTTTATGGCTTTTTCGAGGAAAATGAGGTGAGAGGAGTCTTACCGAGATGCCTGGACGGAAAACAGGGGAATGGAGGAAGGAATGGGGCTCGACGGTGGTGAATGAGCAGCGATGGTGGCTCCTGGGCGGCGCTTCTGACGGAAGGAGGAGGTCTGTCGCTACTCGTAGAGGAAGGGATGGAAACGGAGGCGTATTGGGCTGCAGTTGTGGCTCATGTGAAACAGGGGAGCTCGGTGCCCCGGTTGCGACTCCCATGGAGAACGACGACGTGGTGGTGGTTGGGGAGTGGTGAGAGGAGGTGGCGGCCAGAGATGTGGATGATGAGCAACTGCTCTCGGAACTCCTCAAAAGAGAGGATGTGGGGAACTGGAAATGGGTTGTTCTTACATTGAAAAGAGGAAGAGGCTTTGTGGCGTTGGGTTTTGAAAACAAGGAAATGAGGAGGAGGTGAGCTGGGGCATCAGTCAAAGAGAAAGCGGGAGGTGCAGTCTGCAGAAGTAATCAGGCATGCAATGGGCTATAATGTGCAGTGACATTTCTTGGCTTTTTGCCAAATTTGGCGAAGCATTTGGGTGAGGGAGGATGGTAAGGCTAAGTTTGACTGGCCAAAAGAAGAAAAGGGGAGTTAGAGAGGGGTGAATTGAAGCTGTTGCATTTGGATCAGTCAACAAGGAGAGAGACCTAGGCGAGCAAATTTTCGGAATTGGGAAGAAGAAAAAGTAACGTATGGTTCCAAAAATCTCAATTCAAAATACCCAAAAATAAATCTCGAAATCCGCTCTCTCTCGACCTTATCCCGACCCGTGTTTTTTTTTAAATCAAATTAATTTATCCAGTAAAGTCCCACTCATATTTCAAAACCTCAATTCAAAGTAGCGAAGTTGAAATCCTGTCGGAAAAGTCCGTTAAAATCATGCCGAAACTCATTTTAAGAGGTTTCAAATAATCCGAAGATCAATATTCTCATGCCAAGTTAGTTTTCAAAAATTTTATTTTAGGTTGGAAAATCCGCTTTACGAGATCAAAGTCCGAGCTAGAGAATTTTTTTCTGCTAAATTCCGTTTTAAAAATTCATCTTTATTTTCTTTTTCCGCGAAATTAGGATTTAAAAATCCAAGCCTTTACAAGAATGCTCAACGGTGAATGCAAACTAGCATGGTACTACATGACATGCTGATTATGAATGCAAGCACATAGTATGCACATGGCTACAAGCAGGGAGTTCTTTTTCGAATCTAAGTGAGCTCATATAGAAACTCACCTGGCTATGCAGAACAACATAATAGAAGATCTGGCATACATCATTCATAATCACAAAGTATAACCTAGATACACATTAGAACATATATGTATAAGTCCACGTCTAATCATTCAACGGGAATAGAAACCATATCACAATCATCATTCCGTCAAGTTCAACCATTCATCATATTGCCACATTCCACGAGACCATATCATTCTCATCACTCCATTCAGCCACATTCATGTATTCGCCACAATATAACCGCAATAATAATCCGCATGTCACATATATCAAGAGATCATAACATTCATCATATTCATAATCATATATCAACATATCACATAATTCGAGTTCATCATATCATCATAGTTCATAAGTTATAAGACAAACGATACGAAATTCTAACATCTCATCATGCCGTTAGTCATTCATTCATGTCATTAATCCACAAAAATCATGCTATTAGTCAATCAATCATATCAACATGCTAGTTAGTCATCGATCACATAATTCCCAAGTTAGTCCCGAAACCATTTTAAAATTCGAATTAACTAGTTAGAAATTCCTCCGTTTAGGAAATGCTTGACAACTCCTTTTTCCACTTAAATTCCGATAATACCCTTTTAAATCTCCAAGTCTTATAATATTATAATTTCTTTTCATCATCGTAATATTATATCTTTAAATCTTAATAATAGTATTTTATATTTTAAAACTCAAATAATATGATATAATATTTTAAATACCATTTTCATAAAATATTTCTAAATCCTTTAAAATCCCAATCCTTTCCATTTATCAATATCAACCCCTTATTTTATAAAAATTATAAACCAACCCTTTTATTTTATTAAATATCAAAACCGACCCTCCCTTTATTTTGGAAAAATCAAACCGAGCTCACTTTTCCAAAACTCCAAAATCAGCCCTTTTTTTTGAAATCCAAACCGAAATCATTTGAGGGGAAAAGGCCCAAAAGCAATTTGATTTATATTGAAAGAATCAGGCCCAAATGCTTTGATTTTTTATTTTGTTTTGAAGATAAAATAGGCCTAACAATCTAGTCTCCCATTCAAAATTGAAGTCCGGATTAGAAAGGAAGAAAAGAAGGAGGTGGGCCCCACGCTGACATGGCAGATGAAGTGGCGCGGCGGGACCCACAGCTGAAGAAATGAGGGAGCAAGGAGCCACTGTTCATGGTGTTCCCCAAACTCCCAATCTGTTGTGTTTGAAAACCCAAGGGAGAAGGAAGAGAACTCTCCCCGGAGGCTCTCAAGCTCACACCCTCTTCGACCCATCTCTAGTACAGAAACAGAGGAAAATCGAAGCCAAGGAAAAGAGGAAGAGGGAAGCTCACCGAGGAGGGGACGCGAGGGGGTTGGAGGTGCATCGGAGGCTCGTCGGAGTCTCGCCAGTCTTCATCGGAGACAGAATCAAGCGAGCTTAGCCTAGGAAGGGAGGTAATAGCTTAAAGGAGAATCTTTATTGCATTTTGGAGCCAAAGGAAAGGGGAGACGAGCTTACCGTTTGTTAATATATTATATAGATATAATTAGTTATTTATATTTTAGATTGTAATCTTTTGTAGTGATTGTAATCTCCTATAGTTTTCAAGCTTCTATCTTCTAGGACTTGGTTATTCTCTTGTAACCCTATTTAACGTTGCTCAATGAGAAGAAGTAATCATCTTCCAGCATCACAATTCTTAAGCCTTTACATGGTATCAGCTTGACTCGATCCTCTCGATCATCATGGCTAATCATCCCACCTTTCCCACTCAATTGCTCTTTTCTGCTGCCTCTAATGGATCTTCTCCGAACCTCCATCTTCCTAATTTCGCAATTTGCCTTGATCGTAGCAACTACACCCTGTGGTGTAGCACTGTCCGCTCAGCCCTTGAGGCTTTCGATTTGGATTCATTTCTCAATCCTATCGAGCATCCCCCGTCGACCCTGCCCACCCCGTCCACTGAGTCGTCACCTCTCACGGCCGACGCTGCTCTTGCTGCGTTCGCTGCTGAAGGTACTCCGACCAATCCTCCCAACCCTGCATACCTGACTTGGGTTCACAAAGATCGCCTTGTGCTCCTATGGATTCGTTCTACTATGACGACTCTGCTCTTAGGGAATGTTGCTTGCGTCATGACTGCTGCTGAAGACTGGGGGATCCTGGCTAGGATGTTCCACGCGCAGACCCGGGCGCGCCAGATGCATCTGCGGCATCAGCTTCAATCCCTGACCAAAGGCTCCTTGTCCATCCTTGACTATGTCGAGAAGAAGTGTGCTTTGTCTGATTCTCTCGGTGATTGCCTTGTGGTCATTCCAGATGAGGATCTGGTTGCCTACATTCTATATGGGCTTGGCTGGCAATATGTTGGCTTCCGCTCCGCCCTAGCGATCAACTTAGGTCCCATCTCCTCTGAAGATCATCTTGGTCTCCTGCTGCAAGAAGAACAATGCATCGAGGAGGATCAACAACCGCCGGTCATTGAATCTCCGCTTGCTGCTAAAACTGCCTCCACCCGTGGTCGTCGTGGTCATGGTAGAGGCCGTCCTCCGACTGATCGCGAGGGCTCCTCTTCACTCGACCCCCCCTGCTCTGGCCATGGTCGCTCAATCTGCCAGATCTGTTAGAAGTCGGGACATAAGGCGTCGAATTGCTTCAATCGTCTCAACCTGAATGAGAACCCGGTCACCAACGGACACGCTGCTGTTGTGCTGAACAAGCCGGGATCAACCTCCGGTGATAAGGACGTCTATGTTGGAAGCCAATCTGAGATTTTTGACCCATGGGTCATTGATTTTGGAGCCACCCATCATCTCACTGCCGACATGACCAATGTTGCCCGTTCTCCCTATGATGGCGGTGATCACTTAGTCGTCGGCAACGGTATGTCTCTACCCATCACTCATTTAGGTCACTCTGTTTTACCTGCTATGTGTGCTGCTGACAAACCATTGAACCTTTCCAATATCCTTATTGTCCCTCAAATTACCAAAAACCTTTTAAGTGTTTTGAAATTAGTCAGAGACAATAATGTTTATGTTGAGTGTCATGCAACTTACTATTTGGTTAAGGACTTGCAGGGTCGGATCCTTCTAAGAGGCACAGTTGAAAATGGTCTCTACCGTCTTCCGCGTCTTCCACCTGAGCCCCATGGTCTTTTGTCAATTCATTCACCGGTCGCTTTTGTTGGTCAGCGTGACTCCGTTGCTTGCTGGCATCGTTGGTTCGCTCATCCGCACGAGTATGTCCTTCGCTGGCTGCTTTCCACATTTCACCTTCCGATGAGACCCGAGGACCGGATCGACCAAGGCTTGAGCTTTCGAACACTCTTTTTGTAGGGCTAAGTTTTGGGATTTTTAGGAACTGAAAAGAAGGGATATGTGGAGCAAGATTCGCAAGCCTCTCACCCTTGAATCCCCTACACTCGATCTCAATCCTCTCGGAATCGCACTCTGAGGATCTCGACCCTTTGACACCTTCGCCTCTCACTAGGGTGTCACCTTCGACCTCTCACCAAAGGGTTCACTCTTAGCCTCTCACCAAGAACTCGATCCTTAACCCGGAATCATAGGAAGCTATTTAGTGGCTTAAACTTTAACTCAACTCAACTTGACTTCATTTAAAATGAAGTTCTTACAAGAAATATATAGAATAAAAATGTAGCCCCCAAGCATCTCTAATGGATGTGGGATTTATTTGATAGAAACAAGAGCATGAAAAAAAGCGTCTAGATTGGAGGTGCTGGAAAGAATGTCCAATTTGAGCATCTTAGAGACTGATTTAGGAGACGTGTACTTCATTGAAGTTGTAGCCACTTAAAATAGCTTTCCAACAAGTTCTCATTGGCTTCAATCGGAATTTTATGCAGACCGATAGAGACAAAATACCACGGTGTTGCCATGCTGTTTTCTCAAACAAGGGTTGATGTTCGGTACCGGCAACATAGCTTTGTGAGATAAAGAATTCGAGCTCATTGACGACTAGAATCACATTATCCTCCTCACCTTGAAAAGGATTCGTTCTCGAATCCGTGATGCAAACAAGCGAATCCTTCGAACATGTTTCTTCTTTCTTGAACGGATCTTGAATCCCCTCTTCTTCGTGAATCATGAAAGGCAAGTAACACGGAATGAAAGAAGTAGAATCTAACCACTTACTTGACATGGAATTCAGAAAGCTAGGCATGTCGGTTGGCATTCGTTTCTCCTTCATGGAAAGCGCAATCTTGAGAACTTGGATGATTTCCTCATCTTTCTTAAGCTTAGGGTTGACCTTCGCAATCTCAATAGGAACATCATTGGACTTGCCTTCTTTAATCTCAAGTGTCTTGCCCATGGTCGTAGAGGATGTCGTCTTTGAAGAGGGATGTGGGGCTGTTGTAGGCTTTGATACCGTCGACCCCAATGTGTTGACGACTTTTCGCATTTCCTGTACTTGTTGCATTGAGTCTTCCACGAGCTTGCGGATCTCTTGCCAAGGTGTTTCAACTTTCTTCTTATGCCGAGCCTCATCCTCTCGAGCCCTTCTTTTTCGATATCTCCTCCGGAGCTCTTGATCAACTATATCATATGTAGCACCATCCATCTCGCTCCAATGAAGGTACCCATCATCATACACTCGAATGGCCCATCGGATGTACTCTTCGGACAAAAGCTTGGAACTCGTCTTCTTGAACATTTTGACTAGGAAGAAACTACTCAGTTATCGAAGCTCGATGGACTCGAGTCGATTAGCTCTGATACCACTTGATGAGACCCGAGGACCGGATCGACCAAGGCTCGAGCTTTCGAACACTCTTTTTGTAGGGCTAAATTTTGGGATTTTTGGGAACTGAAAAAAAGGATATGTGGAGCAAGATTCGCGGGCCTCTCACCCTTGAATCCCCTACACTCGATCTCAATCCTCTCGGAATCACACTCCGAGGATCTCAACCCTTTGACACCTTCGCCTCTCACTAGGGTGTCACCCTCAGCGTCTCACCAAAGGGTTCGCTCTTAGCCTCTCACCAAGAACTCGATCCTTATCCCGGAATCATAGGAAGCTATTTAGTGGCTTAACCTTTAACTCAACTAAACTTGACTTCATTTAAAATGAAGTTCTTACAAGAAATATATAGAATGAAAATGTAGCCCCCAAGCATCTCTAATGGATGTGGGATTTATTTGATAGAAACAAGAGCATGAAAAAAAGCGTCTAGATTGGAGGTGCTGGAAAGAACGTCCAATTTGAGCATCTTAGAGACTGATTTAGGAGAAGTGTACTTCATGGAAGTTGTATCCACTTAAAATAGCTTTCCAACAAGTGCTCATTGGCTTCAATCGGAATTTTATGCAGCCCGATAAAGCCAAAATACCACGGTGTCGCCATGCTGTTTTCTCAAACGAGGGTTGATGTTCGGTACCGGCAACATAGCTTTGTGAGATAAAGAATTCGAGCTCATTGACGACTAGGATCACATCAGTCTCTACCGTCTTCCGCGTCTTCCACCTGAGCCCCATGGTCTTTTGTCAATTCATTCACCGGTCGCTTTTGTTGGTCAGCGTGCCTCCGTTGCTTGCTGGCATCATTGGTTTGCTCATCCGCACGAGTATATCCTTCGCTGGCTGCTTTCCACATTTCACCTTCTGGTGTCTTCAAATAAGCTACCCTCTGTGTGTGACTCGTGCCAACTTGGCAAGAGTAGGCGTCTTTCTGTGCCGAGTCGTGTCTCTACCGCCACTTGCCCGTTTGATTTGATTCACTCGGATGTCTGGGGTCCTTCCTCTTTATCTTCAATATATGGCAATAAGTATTATGTTAGTTTTATTGACGATTACACAAAATTTGTCTTGATTTATTGTTTATCCAAGAAAGCTCAAGTTTATTCTATAGTTCAATTGTTTGTCAAACTCAGCCAAACACAAATTTCCACACTCATAAAATCCTTCCAATCAGATTGGGGTGACGAATATCGGAATGTGTCTAAGTACCTTGAATCACTTGGCATTGTCCATCGAGTTTCTTGCCCATACACACCCGCCCAAAATGGCTCTGCTGAACGCCAAAATCGTGTCATTGTAGAGAACGGTCTCCCTTTGATGGCTCATGCCAAATTACCCGCTCAAATTTGGGAAAATGCCTTTCATACATCGGTTTATCTTTCAAACCGTACAATTACCCCCAACTTAGACTATCAATCACAATTTCAAAAGTTATATGGAAAAGCTCCGGATTATGGGTTCCTCAAATCATTTGGTTGTCTTTGTTACCCATACCTAAGGCCTTATAACTGTTGTGAGCTTAAATTGCCATGTTTTATACCTACTTTTATATCGATTTCTGCATACATTTCATACATTTGGGCTAGAATAGTACATATTCTATGTAGTTTATGCTTATTTTCCATATTATGGAGTCTACACTAGTTTTTGTTGTATTTCACAGAAATCGGACGCACTTTGGAGCTTAAAGAAAAGTCATGAAGAGGCTAAGAATGGTGCAGCTGGAGAAAACTCCATTTTCACCATTCCTCATTCTGAATCAAGCTTTGATGTCTTCATGAAAGTTGTATCCCTCGAAAAGAGCTTTCCAACGCATGCTTATATGCGTCAATCCGACAAACGAGGACTCGGGAAAGTGCATTTGAAGTACAGAGCAGAATGTTGAGAGCGAACCAGTTCTACTCGACGTCGACCAAACTTGGTCGAGATCGAGTACACCAGGAGATAGAAAGCTACACGGAGTCGAGTAGAGCCACTCGAGGAGTGAAGCTTGGTCGATGTCGAGTAAAGTCGACAAGCCCAGATCCTAGCCGAGCTCGAGTGCAACCCCGAGAGAGAAAATTATACTTGACGTCGAGGAACATTCCAGAAAGTCCGAGTTGAGTACGAGGAGAAATCCGAGCATTGTGGGTTACTTGCAAGCAAAGATTCGTGGGATTCTGTCAAGAGACATCAAGATCTATCAAGTCAAGAAGGATTTATCTACAACTAGTCCTAGTTTCCTTTTAGATATTATTTCCTTTATCATAATGTTTTATCTTATATTATTAGATAGATTTAGATATAGTTGTTCCTTTCTAGAATAGCTACAGGGAACACTATAAATAAGGCATTAGGGGCTGGATTTTATTCATTCAATCCAAGTTATAATTAGTCACATAGAGAGAGAGAGAGAGAGAGAGAGAGAGAGCTTGTGGCGAGTGGAGCAAGAAAGTTGAGAGACAATTTGACTTTGACTGGTTGTAAGTTTTATTTTATTTTATTAATGCAATTTAGTTCCTTTTTATTATTGATGTCTTTCTTGATGATGAAGTGCGAGTAATCACCAAACTTCTAGGGTCGGGGTGAGCCCTACGGTAGCCATGTAAGGTGATGCGGTAAAGATACAATCTTTTGGTGCAAATTCGTCTTCTATCCCTATGAGCATGATTCTTTTGCGAAAGTTGAAGGTGATCCTTGTTTGTGTTATTAAAGCGAAAGTGTAACGGCCCGAGATTATGATTCTCGGGTTATGTTTCGAGGGATGAAACCCCTCGTTAGGATCTTGCGCCCCGAGTACAGGTTGAAGGTTGAAAGTCTAATATAATATTTTCAAATTGGGATTTCATACCCAAATTCGAAGGGATCGTTAGAATCCCCTGGGAAATCCGTTGTACCTGTCGTAAGTCTAAGCGTGGGAAATCAGTAGTCATGCAAATAGCAGAATCAAAGTGTAATACAAGAGGGTACCACGGCAGAGCCGGGTCAGAACCAAATCAATAAGCATATTTATCAAAATCTAATATGCAATGTTAGTGGGGTTAGACCGTTTCTTCGCAATCGACCAAGATAGTTCCCACGCCACGGAACTAAGGAACAATCATGCTGCAAAACAAACCTAAAAAAATATGTATGCAGGGCGGTGTCCGATCGAAGCCCTACGCAATATAATCCCAAACAGGCAAACACATACACACGCTAGTCCTAATAAAGATGCTTCTAGATGCAAGGCGGAATATTAAGACACTAACATGCTCCTAAGATCAAGTGCATAATATAATAAGGCCTTAACACAGAATACCAAGTGGTATATCCCTCTTCCTACCACCGCCCCCCTTTCCGATAGGGCGGAGACTAACCAGCTCGTGAATGCATTCCATGCTTCTTATCCAATCATGAATGTGGACTTAAAAGAGAAAAATAATAATATAATGCGAAAGATAAAATAAATTAGAGCGGGAAGTAAAGTAGTAATTACGCTTTGACGACTCAGGACGAACCCGATGAGACTGATCCATCCTATGACCCTAGCAAAGACTCTAGATACTTCACAGATAACGGCCGTTCTGTTTACAAAAGCAATGAGTAAATGAATGCTCAATCATGAATGCAATCCTAGCAGGATACTACATGACATGCGTTATTATGAATGGAAGCACCTAGTATGCACATGGCTACAAGCAGGGAGATCTCTTTTCGAATCTGAGTGAGCTCATATAGGAACTCACCTGGCTATGCGAACAACATAATAGAAGATCCGGTATACATCAATCATGATCACAAAGTATCGCCTAGGTACATAACAGAACACATATATAAGTCTACGTTTAATCATTCAAGCACTCAAAGCATACATCATTCAATTAAATTAACCTCATTATAATCATTATCCCATCAAGTTCAACCACTCATCATATTGCCACATTCCGTAAGACCACATCATTCTCAACATTTCATTTAGCCATATTCATTTTTCCGCAACAATACTCATATATAACTGCATGATCATATATATCCAAAGTTCATCATATTAATCATAGCTCATAAAGCATAAGTCAAACGATACGAAATTCTAACATCTCATCATGTCGTCAGTAATTCATTCATACCATTAATCAACATAAATAAGGCTAATAGTCAATCAATCACATCAACATGCTAGTTAGTCATCGATCATACAATTCCCAAGTTAATCCCGAAACCACTTCAAAGTTCGAATCAACTATATAGAAATTCCGTTCTTTTGAAAATGCTCACCAAATTCCTTTTTTTTTGAGTAAATCCGATAATACTTTTTTAAATCTCTAAGTTTCATAATATTACATTGGTTTTAAATCGCCCTAATATTATATTTTTAATCTCAAAATAACATTTTATATTTTAAATCTCACATAATCTTATATAATATTCTAAATACCATTTTCTTTTAAACATTTTCATAAAATATTTTCAAATACCTTGAAAATATCAACCTGACTTGTTTTGAACCTTTCAAAACCGAACACATTTCATAAGTAGAGACCCAAATCATTTGTATTTGTTTTGAAAAGAAATTAGGCCCAAAAACTTTGATTTTTGTCAAACAATCTGGCCCACAAAACAGGCCCAATTAACTCAATCATTTCTCCCATCACTTTTGCAATTCGGAACTTAGAAGGAAGAAAAGAATGTGTGGGCCAGGTGTTTTGATGGCAGCTGACGTGGCATGACGGGGCCCATGGGAGTCTCCTTCAACCGTTGCCTCAACCGTTCGACAAAGTCAGGGAGAAAAGGGGCTCAAGCGCTCGATAAAACTGAAGGAGGAGAGGAGATGACTGGTGATGGCGCTGGGATCCACCAACTAGACCCGAATTCCCGACAACGACACACACATACATGAAATGGAAAGAGGAAGGAAGAAGAAAGAAGGAAGAAGCTCACCAAGAGAGCTTAAAGATTTCACCGGGATGCTCGAATCGACTCGATTTGACTTCGTCGGAGACGGATTCCTGTTAGAGATGGCCTAAGGAGGGTTAAAGCTTGATCTTTTACTCGGTTTAAGGACAAAAGGGAGTAGAAACGAGGCCCTTACCACGTTCGGAACGAAAACGGATGATAGGAATGCGGTGGGGGATGCGCTCGACGATTCCGGCTTCCCCGGGCTGCTCCCTTGGCTCGTCGGCGTTAGAGGAAGCTGATGAGGGTGTTGGGTTGCTGCTCCTCGAGGGAGTTGCTGCTAGCGCTGGCTCTCGGAAACAAAGGATGGTGGTGGAGAGATGGAGGTGGTGGCGCTGCTCGAGACCAAGGAAGGAGAAGGAGATGTTGGTTGTCTCGACAATAAAAAGGAAGGGGAAATGGAAATTGAAAGGAGGGGGCTTTTGTTTGAAATAAAAAAATGGATGAGGGGAGAGCTATTTGTGGGTTTCCCAGGACAAGAAATGAGGTGGTGAGCTGGGCTGTCATACTAGAGAAAGGAAGGGGAACATCTTGGGAGAAATGGCTTTGCTGCCGATCAGGTCAAAGGGAGGTGTAGGAATTGGACCATGGAAGAAGGGGAGGTTTGACATCTTTTCACAAATTGGGAGTATAAACATAAAGAGAGGGGAGGCGAGTTTCTGAATCTGCAATGAGGAAGAGATAAGGCTAGGCTTGGAGGTTGTGTGAGGAATCATCATGTGAAGACAACTTAAAGAGGACAAAGGCTTTTGTCGAATAGAAGAGGGGAAGGAAGCTTTTGCATCTTTGCCTGAAATGGGGGAGGGGCAGGAGCTGTTGCTCTGCAACAATCTGAAAGGGAAAATTTAGGAAGGGGAGAAAGACAAAGTGGGATGGTCCCCAAAATAAAATTTCACTATCCGATATTAAATCTCGAAACCCGCTCACTCGATTAATTAGATTTCCGACTCATTCAAAATAAATTTCCAAAAATCTGAGGAAATTGTCACCATGTCAAGTTAGTTTTCAAAATATTATTTTTGGTTGGAAATCCGCTTTACTAGATTAAAGTCCAAGATATAGAGTTTTTCCGCTAAATTTCGCTTTAAAATTCATTTTGATTTTCTTTTTCCGCGAAATTAGGATTTAAAAATCTGAGCCTTTAAATCATCCACCTCTAAAAACAAGTTTCGTCCCTGAGACTAAGCCAAAACAAGGTAGGGGATGAAGTTGGAATTAGGTGAATCCAAGGACCATTCCATCGATCCAAAAGCGCCTCATAAGTGCCCCTATGAGATTCTCACGGTATCGTTGTCATGATCATAATATTCCCGATAGGTCGTAGCGAGAGTGTGATATGGGCCTTTACCACACCCCTACCCCGATTTCTCAGTTATATCATAACTCTAAAAGCATCATAGCATCTCTACTAGGTCTTAGCAAACACTTTATAAGGGCCCCTATAAAATGTCTGTATCCACTTCGTGGGCGCGTTAACGCAAGCTCGGTTATAAGAATTCAAGAGGGAGCTCAGTTTGAAAAGGTTTGGTCTCAAAATCATTGAAGGCAGCCAAGTACTTCCGCACACTAGCGTTTCATCAAGTTCAAGGGATTACTAAGTTAGTATTAAGAGTTCTCTATTGTATATGGAAACACGTCAGGGAATCACATCGTCTATAGCATAGAATTTGCACAACATCGGCTCCAAGTAACGCATAACACTAAGCCACATCCTCAAGAGAAACTGCCTATGACCGCCAACCCCAACAAGACACGACCACTACTCCTTATCTCTTGCATCAAGATCATCCTTATCTAGGTCTACCAACTCAAATCCAATACTAGTTCTAAGTGCCCTTGCATCCTGCTTAACATAAAGTCTTTCTAGCCCCGTAACTATCCGCGACTGAAGGCCTAATTCCTAAACCAATCGCTAGGGTACCCCAACTCTTATGCCATTAAGCCATCTAAGGATCAATCTATTGCAATATCCCGGTCTTAAGCCCTAACCTTCCACTCAACCATCTAGAACGCATATCTCGAAGTTTCCAAATCACCAAATTCCCTATTCCGACAAGCTTAACAACTGGACCAACTACCAAGACTCCTTACCATGCACACCCTCGTCCTAGGGGCTCCTACTAGTCCCATCATTGTCTTTTAAGATAATTCCCAAGTTCTCAACTAAACCGCTCTCACGATCGATCTAGACGCCTCTTAATAATCTCGCTGAATCTTCCTAGGCTCTCAAGACTCCGCCTGACCATCATCTCCCTAAAAGACATCTCAATTTAACTTGCTAACCTGATCATACTCCCCACATCACTAACCACTCTCACTAACCATCCACCTCTAAGAACCCACTCATACTGATCATCTCACACCTGTCACTCCCGATTAACTTCAACGCAGAAAACCGTCTACTGCTAAGTCATAAACACGAATAACCGAGTTCTTCATCACCCGCGTCTATCCTCAATGACCAATCATAGATTCTACCTACTTGTCCCATTTCGAATCTCATGAAACCTGAACATACATGACTCTTTAGCCGACCTATTCTAGATCCTTGTTTAAGCATATTCCTAAATTTCCTCATTCCAAATCTTACTAAATCTTAACCATTCAATGTCCTCAAGTCGTCCTACTCTAGTTCCTCGTCTCTTCATATTCCTAAATTACCTCAAGCTCCTACTTCTTAACCATGACACCTTATCGTCCCAAGCCCTCTTTTACCGATCATCATTTCCGTAGAATCCCTAAATCGTCCTGATCCGAGTTTCCCAAGTACCGCCTTTTCGCCAACGTAAAAAAAAACCTTCATCCTCTAACGTTACCAATACATTCCGGTCTGCCCAATTCCCAATTACATGATCCGAATCTCCCTATCTCCACCTCAAGGACACAGTCTCACTAGAAATCTCAACGACATCCTTGCCTAGCTACCAACCTTTCCTCGAAGACTCATCTCACATCCTGAAATACCTCAATAGCCATAATAATCTCTACTCATAAATCCCGATTCATTCCTTATTCTAAAATCCCCTAACAACGTATCTAGAAATCCTTCACTCATGAATTCTCGAAGCACTAGCAATTCTATCCAAACAAATCTCAAATACTCATCAAACGTACAGTCCTGATATGAATAGCCTAATATTCAAGGTCGATAATTTCCCAAACAACCTCATACTACTCATCCTTAGCACTTCTTCAATCTCATCCTTTACCAAAACCGTTCCCAACTCATCGCACACACAATCTGGTCCCAAGTCCTACGATTCCTTAGACGTTCCTTAATCGCTCATCAATAATGCTGCCCACAATTCGATCCTGGATTACCTAGACACTCTCCCCTGGGCACACTAACCCGATCCACTCCTAGCTCACTCATCCACCTCTAGAACTACACTATCCGCACACGTTGTTGCTTTACTCTACCTCTAACAAAGACCTCTCCCTCGGAATCTCACCATACTGACTAGAATCCTCACCTAAGACCAACCCGGAAGCTCATATGAAAATCCTAATAACTTCTATCTCCCACAGATACCAAACTCACTAGGCTTCACCTAAGCTAACACATTCTCCTTGCACAACCAACGACCAAATAAAAAGACCTCAACCTCACCTGCCACTTCCCGACCTAGCTTACTGATAAGGCATGTTTCCAATAGGCATTATAGGTTAGTTTAGGTGCATTTCATTGTTATATAATCATGTTTTAGTATTAATTAGATTAGCATTCATTTTGTGGGAAAGATCGGAATCTACGCTATTTCGATGGTTTTATGTAGATTTGTAGACCCGAGGCAAAGAACATGAGGAACGGAGCTAAGAGAGGCTAGGGAAAGACTTGGGAGAGCTTAAGGAAGAAGTCCCGAAAAGCATGGAACAAGCTAAGGACCAACGGAGCACGAAATCAAGGTCTAAAAGTGGAAACGAGGGCGAGTCGCAAAAGCTGTCCAACAGGCGAGCTGATCTTGTAATGCACTTTCCGGAGGCCTCGGGTGTCCGATCGACGCATATGAGCATGCGTTGGAAAGCTCTTTCAAAGATCTACGTGATGGTGTTCTGCTGGAAATTCGATGACAGCGAATGGATTTCCGCTGCAGCGAATCAAATCAGCAACAACATGTGCGAGAAGGTGGCCTGAGCATGACTCGCTGCCAGCGAATGGAATCTCGCTGCCAGCGAGTGGAGTCAGCGGCAACATGTCCAGGAGTAGCATGACTCACTGCCAGCAAAAGGAAACTCGCTGCCAGCGAATGGAGCCGCTTCAGCGGATGACTTGACTCGCTGCAGCGAATGGAGGCTTTCGCGACAGCGGAAGAGTGGACTCGCGGAAGCGAAAGCGATGGATTCGAAGAAGCTTGAAAATATTCTAAGGCATGTACATTTTCTGCCAGCGAGTATGGTAGCGAGGTGCTAGCGAAAATCCAACAGTAGCTTGATCAAGGGAATTCGCTCCTAGCGAGAAGCTTTTCGCTGCCAGCGAAAATGACTCCGGGTTGAATTTGGAAAGTCTATCTTCTATCTAGTTTGTTTAGGAAATTTCTATCTTATTTGTTTATCTTCTTTCATGTTTATGCAAGACTTTAGGCTTATAAATAGGATGTTTAGGGTTAGTTTTCTATGGAAGGATTCAAGTATAGCAATCACCATTAAAGAGAAGAAAGCTTAGGTAAGCCATGTTTGGCTAATTTTCTAGTTTCCCCCTACACTTTCGAGACTTGGTTGGTGGTTTGTGAGTTTCTAATATAAGTTATTTTTCCTCTATAATTCTTTCAACTTCTTTGTGTGATATTGATTATGTTATTGATGTTATCTTGATTCGAGACCTTGATAATATTGATTTCATGCTAGGATTTAATACTTTCGTATTTGTGTTATTTCCGTAGTAGCATGCATAAGATTGTGGATTCCGTGTTTGAAGCATAATTATATAGGGAGTTGACATATATCTTAAACATTGATTTACCGTGTTTAATTGGTGTTATTTATATGCTCAAGTTCTTGGGACTATTTGCTATCTCTTTGTTAAATCTTGACCGTGTTAAGGTTGCATTGAGGTGTAAGGGATTAATGGGACTCGTAGGACTTTTAATCTATTTAAACCAAGATGAGAGGAATTCATAGGAAAAGATAATAATTTGAAAAGGATTCGATGATCAATAAAACCAACCAAAGTCGAGAACTTGTAGGTGAAAACGCTTTTCTTCTATCATTTATTTGCTTTTGTCAATATTATTTTATTTTATTTTCATTCATAAAAATCTTTTCTTTTTATATTGATAAATACACAATATTTAGAAATACTTGATTCTCTAGGGTTCGACCCCTTACTTGCAAACTATACTAGTTTGTTTGTTTGGGATTTATTTTTGACAAGGTGAATCAACGACTTTCTCTTCGTCACTTACCGAAGAAACTCACGACTCAAGCCCAAGAAGAAAACACCACCACCTAAATAACCCATAAACGAATTACAGCCAGGTCAGTACACTCAAGTATCAAGATACATAATCGCAAGCACGAGTTAGTCAGGCAATCATTCATTACTAGTTTAACATATTCGTCATCACACATCCAACTATGTCAGTTCTAGGCCTATTGAACAACATCAATTTCGATCACTAGAAGGATCTGCGGTTTGAATTAAGAATGCTCTTCCTCGAGTCAACTGGGAGGATCCTGCTCACGACTGCCATCCTTGAAGCATATCCGTCCTTTTTGCCATCGGTGACGTCGTGCTTGGAGTCTATGGGTCATGGACCCACCACGTTTCGGCTGCACCGTTCCGGTGCCACTTGGTCGTCAGTTCTTTCTTTCATGTCGGCGCTCATCAAAGGATCGCTAGGATTAGGAGTTACGGAGATAGGGGAGAGACAAGTGCGGACAACACGACTTCCTTAATGATTCAGACACTAACCAAGACTAGGGTCGACGAGACCAAGATATAATCCCTACCCGAGGATTACAACGATGTGCTTAGGGTATTCTATGAGGTTATAATTATGACACACAAACACATAATAATCATAAATATCATGACATCATTCCACACTAGCATGTGCCTACCTTAAGGGATAGCGATCTATACATTCATAACATGTTCATATAATCAACTTTTCATGCACGCGGGATGAGCTAGCAACCTATCATCTCATTCACTAATCATGCTCGATATGTATTAAGATAATATATGCACAAACCGACAATAGACATATACAGTATGAGTTTTATACGACATAGCGGGAATTATAGAATGTCACATGTATGACTCATCACTCATTTTAGGTACATACGTAAGCAAGTCGAGACAATGCGAAGTCAATTACGAGCATGTCTAGATTCACCCTAATAATCGTGCTAGAGGATATGGTAAGGTCATATGGGCATAGTAACTATCACATCAAATACAACCATGTTCATATAACAAGACAAGATGACACACAATCATGCAAGGGCCTATGATTAGAACGCATACGTCCTACATGGTAATAGAAACATTCATTAAGCATGTACAAAGTCAATGAGGTTCAATTTGATTAACTTAGCATGCTAAGAATTTATTTCATAAGTTAATCATTCAACGAGAGTTGAGCACACTATGATGGACCTAATTCAAGGGAGAGCAACAATCATGGAAATTCATACATGCGGCACATATACTCATTCAGAATTACAATCATGCAAGATATTAGACAAGTCATTCTGAAATATATCAATGCATTATGTCATGTAAATAGAAGGAGTGTTACTATTATAACCGGACAAAATTCTCCAAGGACAATCACCGACTCATTACCCCATTTCCCGTGGGACACTAGTATGACTCACTCGTTACGACATAAGGACATTCACGCTATTCCCGAGATGTGAGGGTAGAACTCGTGTTTTGACTCTCGTGGTAAGAAGACATGGTTGACTAGTACAAGAATCGAGAAGGATAACTCCATAAGACAAATCACTTCTAACTCGGAATTGTTTCATTGATCATCCTCCCAAAAATACTCATGAATTTCCTATATCCGACACACCCCCAGAAGTAGCTAGTTGACCGACCCAAATTTTCCCGTGGAAAACACCAACCTTATGTACGAGACTCGATAGAAGCATAGATGGTGGGACATCAAGCAGGACTCGAAATAGGGAGAGCGGACACTCCTCGACCCTTGATAAGATGCCTAAATGTTTTGGTAGGGCGGATAACGGAGTCAGAATCATCAAAGGGTTTGAATTAGGGAAGAGTTATTCCGACAAGACGGGAATTCCGACTACATAAGGACAAGGTTTCCTCCTGCTATCCCGTTCACACATCTACATGATCAAGTTAAGGCATACCAACGAGTTTTCTACCTTAAGCACAATAACACTCAGCATGGAAGCAATCGACGGAATTGATATGATCCTCTTCGAGGAGGATCGCCCTCGGGCCCAGTTGGATGTAACACATATAATCACAAAGACGATCTATGCCGTCCTTCGAGGGATGGCTAACCGGAGGGGCAAATACCTCACGGCTCCCTAACCCAAGCTACTCCAACCCTCGGGCTCCTTGGAGTCTTCAAACTCCGTCTGTAAAAGAAAGCTAGTATTTTGCCTACCCGTTCCCAACTACATCCAATAGGGATGGTCTAGCGCCCTTACTACCCCTTCGTTTCCCTTTGTTTGATTACCAGATTTATTGAGTCAAGTTCATATTAAGTTCATTTGAGTTAGCCATATTGAATTCATTTTTCCCTTTCTAAAACATTTTGAAAGACCATTTGAAAACCTTGGGCCATTTTCAAAACCACTTCAACCTATCATACTCGGTTTGCAAAACCTCGCTCTGATACAAACTTTGTAACGGCCCGGGATTATGATTCCCGGGTTATGTTTCGAGGGATGAAACCCCTCGTTAGGATCTTGCGCCCCGAGTACAGGTTGAAGGTTGAAAGTCTAATATAATATTTTCAAAGTGGGATTTCATACCCAAATTCGAAGGGATCGTTGGAATCCCCGGGGAAATCCCCTGTACCTGTCGTAAGTCTAAGCATGGGAAATCAGTAGTCATGCAAATAGCGGAATCAAAGTGTAATACAAGAGGGTACCATGACAGAGCCGGGTCAAAACCAAATCAATAAGCATATTTATAAAAATCTAATACGCAATGTTAGTGGGGTTAGACCATTTCTTCGCAATCGCCCAAGAGAGTTCCCATGCCACAGAACTAAGGAACAATCATGCTGCAAAACAAACCTAAAAAAATATGTATGCAGGGCGGTGTCAGATCGAAGCTCTACGCAATATAATCTCAAACAGACAGACACATACACACGCTAGTCCTAATAAAGATGCTTCTAGATGCAAGGCGAAATTTTAACACAGTAACATGCTCCTAAGATCAAGTGAATAATATAATAAGGCCTTAACACAGAATACCAAGTGGTATATCCCTCTTCCTACCACCGCCCCCTTCCCGATAGGGCGGAGACTGGCCAGCTCATGAATGCATTCCATGCTTCTTATCCAATCATGAATGTGGACTTAAAAGAGAAAAAGAATAATATAATGCGAAGGATAAAATAAATTAGAGCGGTAAGTAAAGTAGTAATTACGATTTGACGACTTAGGACGAACCCGATGAGACTGGGTCATCCTATGACCCTAGCAAAGACTCTAGATACTTCACAGATAACGACCGTTCTGTTTACAAAAGCAATGGGTAAATGAATGCTCAATGATGAATGCAATCCTAGCAGGATACTACATGACATGCTTTATTATGAATGCAAGCACCAAGTATGCACATGGCTACAAGCTGGGAGATCTCTTTTAGAATCTGAGTGAGCTCATATAGGAACTCATCTGGCTATGCAAAACATCATAATAGAAGATCCGGCATACATCTATCATGATAAAAAAGTATCACCTAGGTACATAACAAAGCACATATATAAGTCTACGTGTAATCATTCAAGCACTCAAAGCATACATCATTCAATAAAATTAACCTCATCATAATCAATATCCCATCAAGTTCAACCAGTCATCATATTTCCATATTTCATAAGACCACATCATTCTCACCATTTCATTCAGCCACATTCATTTTTCCGCAATAATACTCATATATAACTGCATGATCATATAAGTCAAACAATACGAAATTCTAACATCTCATCATGCCGTTAGTCATTCATTCATACCATTAATCAACACAAATCATGCTATTAGTCAATCAATCACATCAGCATGCTAGTTAGTCATCGATCACACAATTCCCAAGTTATTCCCGAAACCGCTTCAAAGTTCGAATCAACTAGTTAGAAATTCCGATCTTTTGAAAATGCTCACCAAATTCTTTTTTTTTGAGTAAATCCGATAATACCTTTTTAAATATCTAAGTCTCATAATATTACATTGGTTTTAAATCGCCCTAATATTATATTTTTAATCTCAAAATAACATTTTATATTTGAAATCTCACATAATCTTATATAATATATTAAATACCATTTTCTTATAAACATTTTCATAAAATATTTTCAAATACCTTATAAATCTCAACCTCACTTGTTTTAAACCTTTCAAAACCGAATACATTTCATAAGTAGAGACCCAAATCATTTGTCTTTGTTTTGAAAAGAAATTAGGCCCAAAAACTTTGATTTTTGTCAAACAATTTGGGCCACAAAACATGCCCAATTAACCCAACCATTTCTCCCATCATTTTTGCAATTCGGAAGTTAGAAGAAAGAAAAGAATGTGTGGGCCCAGGTACTTTGATGGCAGCTGATGTGGCATGACGAGGCCCACGGGAGTCTCCTTCAACCCTTGCCTCAACTATTCGAAAAAGACAGGGAGAAAAGGGGCTCCGACGCTCGATAAAACAGAAGGAGGAGGGGAGATGGCCGGTTATGGCGCTGGGATCCGACAACTAGACCCGAATACCCGATAACGACACACACACACGAGCATGAAAGGGAAAGAGGAAGGAAGAAAGAAGAAGCTCACCAAGAGGGCTTCGAGATTTCGCCGGGATGCTCGAATCGGCTCGATTTGACTTCGCCGGAGATGGATTCTCGTTAGAGATGGCCTAAGGAGGATCAAGGAGGGTTAAATCTTGATCTTTTACTCGGTTTAAGGATAAAAGGGAGTAGAAACGAGGCCCTTACCGCGCTCAGAACGAAAATGGATGAGAGAAATGCGGTGGGGGATGCGCTCGATGATTCCGGCTTCCCCGGGCTGCTCCCTTGGCTCGTCGGTGTCAGAGGAAGCTGAGGAGGGTGTTGGGTTGCTGCTCGTCGAGGGAGTTGCTGCTAGCGCTGGCTCTCGAAAACAAAGGGTGGTGGTGGAGAGATGGAGGTGGTGGCACTGCTCGGGACCAAGGAAGGAGAATGAGATGTTGGTTGTCTTGAAAATAAAAAGGAAGGGGAAATGGAAAGTGAGAGGAGGGGGCTTTTGTCTGAAATTAAAAAATGGATGAGGGGAGAGCTATTTGTGGGTTTCCCAGGACAAGAAATGAGGAGGTAAGCTGGGCTGTCATACTAGAGAAAGGAAGGGGAACAACTTGGGAGAAATGGGTTTGCTGCCGATTAGGTCAAAGGGAGGTGCATGAATTGGATCAAGGAATAAGGGGAGGTTTGACATCTTTTCACAAATTGGGAGTATAAACATAAAGAGAGGGGGAGGCCGGTTTCTGAATCTGCAACGAGGAAGAGATAAGGCTAGGCTTGTAGGTTGTGCGACGAATCATCATGTGAAGACAACTTAAAGAGGACAAAGGCTCCTGTCGAATAGAAGAGGGGAAGGAAGCTTTTGCATCTTTGCCTGAAATGGGGGAGGGGTAGGAGCTGTTGCTCTGCAACAATCTGAAAGGGAAAATTTGAGAAGGGGAGAAAGACAAAGTGGGATGGTCCCCAAAATAAAATTTGAATACCCAGAATTAAATCTCGAAACCCGCTCACTCGATTAATTAGATTTCAGACTCGTTCAAAATAAATTTCCAAAAATCTGAGGAAATTGTCACCATGTCAAGTTAGTTTTCAAAATATTATTTTAGGTTGGAAATCCGCTTTACTAGATTAAAGTCCAAGCTATAGAGTTTTTCCGCTAAATTCCTCTTTAAAATTCATTTTGATTTTCTTTTTTCCGCGAAATTAGGATTTAAAAATCCGAGCCTTTACAGAAAGTGATCTTAATACAACTTGGATTAATTATGTGAAAAACGGTTAGCAACAATTAGGGTTTATGCGAAAGCATGTGTCTTCCGATTTGTTAATAACGAGAGTTATTTGTTGAAAAGCATGATCTTTTATGCCTTTATGTGTTACTTTACATGGATATCACTGCGGTGTTGATACCCTAATTTTAGAAGTCTTTAGTTTATCGATTTATTTCATCAAATTCGTGTTCTGTGTTGCGAAATGTTGCGAACATTGTTTATGTTGTTAGTTGATTTCGAGCAGTTTTGGTCGACATCGAGGAAGGTTTGTCGAGTTCGAGTTCTCTTGTTTGGTTTTCGTTTCTGCTTGGTTTTGCTTTCTGTTTTGGTCGACAATTTGTTCGAAGTCGAATACTTTACTCGAAGTCGAGGACTCTTCTGCTCGAATTTGCTGAGTTTTGGAACTGAAAAGGCGGGCGCTGACACGCTTTCTCGTGGATCGATCCTGACTGCCTTCTACTACAACGGGAGGAAGTCTTGTATTTATTTGCTGAGACAGGGGGTTAGTTTGCTTTATATTTTATTTATATTTCATACAAATTGGCACCGTTGTCGGGGAAGCCATCAATCGCGCCATTTTTAGTTCCTTTTCTTTTCTTTGTTTTTGCTTTTTACTTGTTTCTTTTTGTTTTTTCTTTTCAGGTGCATGCGAAGAACTGATCGCACGAAACCCAATTCTCGAGCCTGAGCGATTTTTCCATCTTCAGCAAAGGCTTAGGAGGAGACTCATGTCGACACCCAACGACGAGAATGCGGTCCCGGTCACAACTACACAGGAGCTTGAGCAACTCCGCCAACAGATTGAGGCATTCACCACCAGAGAAGTAGAACACGCCCGACGAGAGGCGAAATATGCACAGAACCAGCAGCGGTGGGAGGCAACGGTAGATCGCGAGATCAACGCAAGAAGGGAACTTGAGGTGCAGATAGGGCATATCCCAGCCAACGAAAAGGAGTATCTGCATCCTACTCTAGAAGTTCCAGAATCGCGATCGTTCTTTTTGCTATTAATTTTAAAATTCGTCCTTCTTTTATTACTGAAATTAGAAGGAGTCAATTTAGGGGAAGAATCAATGAATGTCCTTTATAGCATATCACCAATTTTATAGACTTGTGTGAAGCTATAGCTTATGGTGCTAATCTTGAATACTTAAAACTAAAGGCTTTTCGTTGGCCCCTTGTAGGAATAGCACAACAGTGGCTGGAATGATTGCCTGCATGGTCAATTCGCACTTGGAACGAACTACAGGACTTGTTCCTTAACAAGTTTTTTCCTCCTGCAAAAACAACAACTCTCAGACAACAGATAACGGCTTTCAGAAAGAAGCCAGGGGAACCATTAGCACAAGTATGAGAGCGTTACAAAAGGCTTCTGAAATCCTGTCCTTCGCATGAGTAGCCACCCTACGTCATCCATGAGATCATCTTCGACTACTTGGATGCACCTACTAAGGACCGAATCAATAACTACATAGCATATGGGTATCTTAGGTACACTCCGCGCTGAACATGGGAGGTATTTGAGACACTGGCCAACTACGAAAACACATATGGGACTTCTGTGGCTGCTTCTGACAAAACGTACGAAAGGATTGCCCCATCTATGCCATTGTATGTGCCACCCAAGGAAGTTGATCTAGACGTAAGGGACCAGTTCCACAACGATCATGTACACCTTCTAACCAAACAGGTAAAATTCCTCTCTAAAGATAAACTTTGTTTGAAATGTGGGTCTGTGAGGCACAACACTATTGCGTGCCCACACGTCGATCAAGTAAAGGAAGGAGAAACCCACAAAGAGGTACGGTATGCAGGGGGAGACTACTCAGGGCCACATCAGAACTAGAACTGGAGCTATTATCGCTAGCCCCAGAATCAGAATCCCCCTCCCTATAGAGCTCCTAGTCACCCTAACAGAGAAGGTAAGAAATATGACATGCAAACCATTCTTAAGGAGATGCGAAGGAATCATTCAGACACCAAACAATCTATCAATTCCATCCACACTCAGTTGTATGGTGTCAACTATAGGCTTGGAGAAATTGATATATGGCGGAAATCGATTGACACCCAGATTGGTCAACTAGCTACATCTGTCCCCAAACAATCAGGTACGCTCCCTGGAACCTCTGAACCTAACCCTAAGGGTAAATCTACAGGACAGGTGGTTGCCATGAACATAAGAAGTGGGCGACATATGCAAACACTCAAGCAAAATACAGACGGAGGAGCTGCCGAGGAGTACTCGACATCGAGCAAGCCACTCGACGTCAACCAAAATTAACTCGACATCGACCAGCAGGGACTCGACATCGACCAGAACGAAAAGTCTGCCCCGAAGTCGACCATTGTACTCGATGTCGAGGAAACCTTAGTCGACATCGACCAGCCTTCTGCCTCTGTCGACCACCCTTCTGCACCTCCGACGAAGAAAAGGCTGCCTTCCCATCAAAATCTCCAAATGATCCAGTAGAGAAGAAGTTCCAGCGTTTAATAAAGATGCTTCAAAGGCTCAACGTCGCAATACCCTTCATAGAAGCTCTAAATGAAATTCCATCCTATATCAAGTTCCTTAAGGAGATCCTAAGCACAAAGCGATCGATGGCTGAGATCGCAGAGGAGTGCAGCCAGATGAACGTTCTAGAGAAAAGACTAGATCTAGGTAAGTTTGCTATAACTATTGGATTTGGTCAATATAAATTTAATGCTTTCTGTGACTTGGGAGCCAGTGTGAGTATAATGCCTTTATCAATCTAGTATGAGATTAAGGTAGGTGCCTTAGAGCCTGTGGATGCAAAGCTATACATGGCAAACAACACGGTGGTCATCCCAACATGCATGGTAGACAATGTACCAGTGCAGGTAGGTAAGTTCTTTGTCCCTGCTGATTTCTTAGTTATTGATATGGCAGAGTATCCTGTTTGTCCAATCATTCTAGGAATGCTCTTCTTGGCGACGGTGGATGGCAACATAAGCGTAAGGAAGGGAGTGCTCACTTTCAAAAACCTTCTTCCTCGACTCCCTCCTCCTAGACCAGCAGTCCACCTGACGATGGTAAGTCCTAAACGTCGAGTAACCTTACTCGATTTCAACTAGAACCCGAGGTCCCAAATTCCAATTCTGCGAAGGTAAGCCAAGGTACTGTTGTAAGGAGGAAATCGAGACTTGCAGTATAAAATACGAATAAAGTAAAGCAAACCAGATTTCGTCCCTTACAAATGATTACAAGACCTCCTCCTGAAGTAGCAGCGGGAAGTTAGGATCGATCCACGCGGAAGCGTGTCAGCGGATCTCAGGTAGCTGTAAATCTCACAGACAGAAAAGACAGAAAGAAAGAAAGAAAGACATAAATAACAAACAAAAGCAGAAAAAAAAGCAAGGACACAGAAGCTACTCGATATCGAGCAACATTCCTCGATATCGACTACAGTAAGTCGACAACAGACAGCAAACTCAGACACAGAAACTCAATCTCGACAAACCCTTACTCGATATCGACAAGGCACTACTCGATATCGACTAAAACCTCCCCGAGATCGACAAATGCACAAACTTTAAAGGTGCAAATTTTCGAACACATAATCGCATATTTTCAACGAAATAAATCAATATACAAAAAGACTTCCAAAGCCAACGTATCAAAACCATAAGGATAACCATGCAAAGTAACACATAAAGGCATAAAAGATCATGCTTTCCATCAAATAACTTTCGTTATTAACAAATAGGCATATAGAGGCTTTCGCATAAACCCTAATTGTTACTAACCTTTTTCACATAATTAACCCAAGTTGCATTAAGATCACTTTCGCTTCAATAACACACACAAGGATCACCTTCAACTCTCGCAAAAGAATCATGCTCATAGGGATAGGAGATGAATTGCTTAAAAAGATCAAACCTTCACCGCGTCATCTTACATGGCCACTGTCGGGCTCACCCCGACCCTAGAAGTGGGTGGACTACTGGCTCTTCATTATCAAGAAACTCATCAATAAACAAAAGAAACTAACTTGCATTGAAATAAACCAAAGAAAGCTTACAACCGAACAAGCCAAATCCGCTTTCGCCTTTCTACCTTGCTTGCCACAAACTCTCTCTCTCTCTTTCTCTCTCTCTCTCTCTCTCTCTCTATGTAACTACTTACTTGTTCTCTCTGTAATTGAATGTGTGATCTCAACCTCTAAGGCTTTGTTTATAGGCTTCACCCCCTTGTTAATCAAGGTAAGAAAGTCTATCTATATCTATATCTAAATATCTACTTGCTTAAAGATAAATAAATGGAATAAAGGAATTAAATCCAAAAAGGAAATCTATCTAAAGTGGGTAAATCTTCCATGAACTTGATAAATCTTGATAAAACTTGAAAGATGTGGATAAAATCGGACTCCTTCGGCTCCAAGTAATCCCAGCTCGACACGGACAGCTCACCGCGTAGCGCGGCTCCGGATAGATGTCCTCGATATCGACCAAACTACTCGATATCGAGTAACCGTGTCGACGACTTCTTCACTGGTCTTGGTCGAGTAGATGGTTCTCGATCTGGCTCGGATAGGTGGTGCAGATCTGGTCAATATCGAGCAAAGTACTCGATATCGAGTACATGGTGTCGACTTTGGCTGGCCTGGTGTTGTCGAGAAACCTCTCCCCAACACTAGCTCGGACATGTGGTGCTGAGTTTGTTGATATCGAGCAAACTCCTCGATATCGAGTAGATGGTGCTCGGTACGTCCAGTCTTCGGCTTCTCGACTAGGTGTGGCTTCCTCGACTCCGGGCATGTCTTAAAGGTTTTGTCGATATTGAGTAAACTACTCGATATCGAGTAGAGCTCTAGGGTCGGATTGGCTTTGTCTTCAGCTCCTGTTGTGCGAGGGGAAATCAACCACAAATAAAATACCTCAATTCCCACTATGTTGATAGCGGAAGTCGGGATCGTTCCACTAGAGAGAGGACATCACTTTCTAGAGTAGTTCTTGTGATCTAACAACACACAAAAATCAGTAGCAAAGGCGGTCGATATCGACTAGAGAGGTCGATATCAAGGGGATGGTCGAGAGAAGTGATGAATGTCGAGTGATCTTTTGTTTTCCAGCAGCAAAATAGAACAAAAAGTAAGGGATTTTAGGGATGTAAACAATATAAAAAGAACTTACAAGGTCAATGGATAACCACAACAACAACCATGCATAAACCACACAAGAATCATAGAACTAAGATCATGTTTTTATCATCAAAAGATAGCTTTCGCATACTTCACAAATAGAGAATAGAGGCTTCCGCATAAAACCTATTCGTTCTACCTTTTCTTAATTAGATCTCTTTTACTTTCGTCAAAGATCTTTAATTACTATCCAAATTCATAATTAAATCCACTTTCGCTTCATAATCATAAACATGGAATTGTCCTCAACTTTCGCAAAAGGATTTAAGCACAAGATAGATGATGATAAACTCATAAAAACTTCATAGATTCAAGCTTTCATACATGGCTATTTTTGGGCTCACCCCAACCCTAGAAGAAGGGGAACTACTCACACATAGCTATAGAAAACATGCTGAAAATTGAATAAAACATAATATGAAATTGCATAAAATCAAACCTCAAAACCAATGTCAAAACCTTCAACCAAAAACTCCAAAACTCACGTCCTAAGCTGGTGTCAATTCAGCGTGTCTTCAATGATCCTAATTAGCCTCTAATTGACTTTATTTAAAGATAGAAATTAAGACTTAATCTCCAAGGAAAGAGATTTTATCTTAGGAAAAATATATAATCTATCTAAGGAAGGATAAAATATCACAAGTCTATCTAACTAAAAGATCCTAAAAGAGATTTAAATGAAAACCCTAATTAAAAAGCCCATTAAGCAATTAAACCAGCCCGCAGAAAATTATGCTGGTGCGCAGGGTATCGGCGCCGAGGTGTGGGTGTCGGCGTCGAGGTATCTGTTCGAATGCAGTAGGTTCTGTTTTTCTCCAGCTTTTCGACTCTGACTTAAATCGCACTTTTCCGAGTCCTCGTTAATCCGATTGACGCATATGAATATGAGTTGGAAAGCTCTTTTCAAGGACTACAAATCTCATGAAGGCTCCAAAACTTGAATCGAAGTGATGGATGGTGAAAATAAGGATTTTCTCCAGCTGTACCACTTTTTGCTTTTGCTTGGCTTCTCCATTGCCTTCATGATTTTTCATTAAGCTCTAAAGTGCGTCTAAACTCTTCCAAATCAGCTACAAAACCTATAAAATCACACCAAAGCTTGTGTAGACTCCATATCTTGCAATATTAAGCATAACTACACATTTTCCTTACTTTCCCAACATAAAAGTTAATAAAATGACTTAGATGGAATGAAAACATGATGTAAAATATGACTAAAAAATGCGGATATCAAAACACCCAATACTTAGACTTTCTTGTCCTCAAGCAATAACCAAACAATAACCACTACCTACAACACAACCCTTCAAGTCTCCGCCTTCGCTAAAAAGCAACATCATAAGCGCAAGTGGTCTAAAAGAATCAAGCAATCAAACGTCATCACACACATATAGGTAACTCTAAGCAAGAGCAATTGAAATCCATCCTCACAAGGATATATGTGTTTCACTCAACACTCAATGTGTTTAGGCTTTGAATAACATCTCTCAACTCAATCCTTAATGCAATAAGCTACATAGACATTGTTATTTATATCACCAATCTCTCCACCGGAGATGTCAAAGCAATTAAAATCATCAAGAGGACTTATGGCTCAATGAAAGACTTCAAAGAAGACTTCATTCGGCCGGGTTGTAATGTGGCTTGGTAAGAAATAAATGGTATGGAATTATTTAGGCAAAGTGGTGCTAAAAATCCGGGAATCAAGACTCCTAAACTTCCAACTCAACTCAACCAAACAACTCATCTCAAAATTCAGCACATAACCAATGCTCATCAACAATCAAGATCATCAACCCATGACAATATTTCTCAACCAACAATTTAATCCAACTCTCACATATAATGAACTAGGCTCTTAATAAACACTTATTTTTTTCATTTCTTTTTTTTTTCCCGCCGACATTTTTTTTATTTTTTTTTTCTTTCTTTCGGCAATAATACGTATATATAAATTTTTGGAGCCTCTAAAGTATAAGAACAATATGAGGAATAATGCGCAACCTTACATAATTTCACTCAAAGCATCTCAACAAAGCTCAACAACTTAGCTTCTTCTCCATCAAACTCAACTCTATCAAATTCTCACCAACTCTAAATCCTAATTCCCGGATAAAGGGTCAAGCTTATAATCCGCTAGGAACCAATTTTGTGGAGCTAACAAAGAATAGGCTATGGATCAAAGGGCTTCAAGCAAAGATAATATGCAAGGTAGGTAAAAGAATGGATAAAATATGGCTAAGAAAATATAAGTCCTCCATCATCTAATTTTAATAAGAAATGAACTAGTATCTCATAATCGGTCTCAAGAAATAGATAACTACATCAATGTCAAGAGGTAATCAGATAAGGAGAGTAAATCACACATAAAAAATAGAGGGAAATATAAAAATATGAAGAACATTCCCTATAAGACCAAAAATATCTCACTAGGACATAGATTTGGATTTCAATCACCTCTACCTAAAAGCATATGTGCTCAATTATAATCGCAAGTCAAATTACCACATAAAAATCAAACTTTCCAGGAGACTTAGGCTAAACCATCCAAACATATCATAGGGTTTACATGATCAAGTCGATTATTAGGCATCATCATAGGACATCTAAGTTAATTAGGTGTTTCGAACTAAACTAAAAACTAAAATAAAGACTAAAATAATAAATAAACATGCCCTTTTTTCTTTTTTTTTTCAACATTTTTAAAATTTTTTGAATTTATTTATGGACTCAATAAAAATGCAAAATATGCAAAAATACAAAATAATGCAAAACACCACCAAAAACAAACTTCAAACCATAAGCATATAGTAAGTTGTTACCCCCACCCCATACTTAAAAAATTACTTTGTCCTCAAAGTATAAGCGCAAAAATAAGAGATGGGTGTAAACAAAGACTTACAAGATAGAATTGGAGCTCATTTTGACCGAAAATAGGTGCTACTATCGTGCCTAGGAGTCGACGTCGACATAGAGTGGTCGATAAGCTTCTCTTCTCCAAGGTTGTCCTTTCGTCATGCTTAGCACCTACCTATTTGTTAGCAACCAAAACCAAAACCTCCAAAAACAAAGTTTAAAGAAAAACCAAAACAAAATCCAAAACCAAAGCCAACAGAAATTAAAAATCCTAAATAACCATAGGTCTATGTACAAGCTCTAGACTTTTAAGTCACTAGGCCGACTTCTTCTCTTATGCTCATGTGGGAATTCGCAAGGCCCATGTGGCTCGGGCCTCCTCCTCCGGACTCTCAAGTTTGACCTTGCATAGGACTCCTTCCTTGTCCTTTAGCTCCATTGTGCCGGGTCGAATCTTGTTAATTTTAAATGGTCCAACCTTTCTCTCTTTGAATTTGTTGGGGAACCATTGATTCTTGGCCTTGGAGATGTACACCGTATCTCCTACCTCTTAAGCTTTTGGATCCTCATTGTATCCCCTACATAATCTCACAAACCAAGGCATACCTCTTCCATTCGTAATAGATAGGTTTTTAATGGAAATAGGGGAAGAGAAATTCATACCTTGACTTACCTTGTTGGGACCGGGATGGTGGTCTTCGGCCCAACTCTTTCCTTTCTCATTAACTCTTCCTTCCATGGTAGCGCAACCATCTTCTTCACGTTGTCCTGCTGCTGGAGGTGTCGATGCCGAGGCTGAAGGTGTCGGCGCCGAGGCATCTGTAGCTTTTTCAGCATTCTGCAGAAACATTTTATCCTCCAGGGGTGTCGACGCCAACGCTGAGGGTGTCGGCGCCGAGGCATCTGTAGCCTTTTCAGCATGGTGTGGAATCGATGTCGGATAGAGGTGGGTCAACGTCGAGGAACCCATACTTAGCCGTTGTCGTGCTCTTGATTTCCACTTCTTCATTATCCAAAGTAGCCAATAGGTTGTTGATTTGATCATCCGTTGGTGTTGGATCCTTGGCTATCATCACATGGAATGACGTCCATTCGTGCATATAGGGCATTGACCTCCATCCTTCTTACCTCCCTCATAGTCGTATTAAAACGAAACTCTATTACCTCATCAGCTATGGTGAAAGTAAGTAGGTCATTCTTGACGCTAATGTTCGCATCCGCCGTGGCTAAGAAAGGTCTACCCAAGATGATTGGTACGGTGGGATCCGGTTCCATATCTAGCACAATGAAGTCTGTTGGAACAAAGAACTTCCCCACCTTGATGGGGACATTATCCATATTCCCTGTGGGCTTCACCCATGTGTTGTCGGCCATAAACAACTTCATCTCCACCGGCTCCAATGCTCCTAGCTTGACTTGGTGCCAAATAGATAGAGGCATAAGACTTACACTTGCTCCCAAGTCACACAAGGCTTTGTAACGATGATTTCCAAGCACAATAGAGATGGCGAACTTCCCTGGATCAGCCTTCTTTTCAGGAAAGTCCATCTTGTTGCATTCCTCCGCAATATCCGCTAGAGACCTCTTGTTACTCAAGATATCCTTCAAAAATTTCACATAGGAAGGCATTTCTCTAAGTGCTTCGGTGAGGGGGATAGTAACGTTGAGGCCTTGAAGCATTTTCATAAACCGCTTGAACTTCCTATCAGTGGGGTCCTTCGGCACCTTGGAGGGGAATGGGAGATGTACCTTAGGCTTAGAAGCAACCTTAGAAGTTCTTGTTCTTTCTGCAGTAGGGGTCGGCGTCGAGGCAGGAGGAGTCGGCGTCGAGGGGTCTGCAGTGTTGGGAGAGGTTTCTTGAATAGGTGGGTCGGCATCGACACTGGAGGGGTCGGCGCCGAGGGGCTGTTCGAATGCAGTAGGTTTTTTCACTGTCAGGGTGTCGGCGCCGAGGGTAAAGGTATCGGCGCCGAGGGTGTTTCTGGGCTCGTCGTCCTCTTTTTGCGAGTTGTGTTGATCTAGTAACTAGCGTCCACTCCTTAGCTTGATGGAAGCAACATGCCCGGTTGCAGGGACCTTAGGATTAGCCGTGGTTTGGCTTGGTAGGGTGCCGGGTTGCTTTGGAATTTGAGCCGCCAATTGACCCCCTTGGGTCTCAATGTTCTTCCTCCATATGTCCATCTCCCCAAAGCGAGCATTGAGACCTTGCAATTTATTTTGGACAGCCGAGTTAGCAAGGTCACTCTTTGCTTGGTTCCTCCTCATCTCCTCAAGGATCATGCTCATATCATTGCATGATTGCTCACGCTCCGGATGGCCTGGAGCTCGATAGAAGTTATTTCCGCCATAGTTTTGTTGGGGTTGACGATTGCCCCAAGTGTTTTGGTTTCCTCCTTGGCTAGGACCTCCCACATAATGACCATCCTCATATGTCTCGGCTAGGTGCACTTGATCGGCGTGAGGGCATTGGACTGTGGTGTGGGAAGTAGATCCACACTCTATGCATGCTTGATTTGCCGATAGATGCCGAACTTGCTTTTGTAGCTTTCTCACTTGATCCTACCTAAATTGCTCGCGAACGTCCGGATCAATCTCTTTAGATGGTTGATAGAGAGCCATAGATGGTGGGGGCCTTATATCCGAGATTTCGGAGGTCCCATAGGTGTTATCATACTCAACCAAGCGCTCTAGCTCTTCCCATGCTTCCTCCGGAGTCATCTCAAGGAACCGGAGGTTGGTGTGAACATTAATCTGATCCTTTGTTGCCGAATTCAGCCCATTGAAGAAGATCTCTTGGAGCACATATTCGGGTTGCCCATGCGTTGGGCATTGATGTTGAAGCTCCTTGAATCTCTCCCATGCTGCCGCCAAGTCTTCCACCCTCAATTGCTTGAAAGTAGTGATTTTTTTCCGTAGCTCCGATGTCTTTGAGGGTGGGAAGAACTTGGTTAAGAAGGAATCATGTAATTGCTTCCAAGTGGTGATGGTTTGGGTCGGCAAGCTATCTAGCCAATGAAGTGCCTTCCCCGCAAGTGACCATCGAAAGGCCTTAAGCCTCACATACTCCAAAGTGTCACCATGAGCGATGGTGTCACAAATATCCAAGAACTCGCGCACATGCTCCATAGGGCACTCCGTTGGTTTCCCCAAAAATTGGATCTTCTTGACCATAGCAATGAAGCTTGTCTTGACCTCAAAATTAGCGGGAGCGTCGGGGAAGACAATAGGTGATGCGGGCACCCTAAGAGGTGGGTGCATATATTGCCGAGCATTGCGAGGAATCCTAGCAAGTTGTTTCTCCGCTTGACGTGCCCTCTCGGCCTCTTGTTCTCGAGCACGATTGGCCTCTTGGTTCTCTCTTCGCAGCCTCTCCACTATTTCCTCAAGGGTCTCACAGTCAGCCATGATTCCCTTTAGCCTTTCTCTTAGATGAAAGTAACGCTCCGGTTCGTCTAAAGCCTCAAACTCTACTATGCGATCAGCGCGTCGCATACACCTCCCAAAACAAACACAAGAAGCAAACAAGTAGCGTTAGATAGCAAGGAGGAGGTGGGCTAGTCCCAACTCCGAAAATCAACTACTCTAGATGGCGATTGTTACCCTCCCCGGCAACGGTGCCAATTTGTTGCGCGGTGGGAAATCAACCACAAATAAAATACCTCAATTCCCACTATGTAGATAGCGGAAGTCCGGATCATTCCACTAGAGAGAGGACAAGACTTTCTAGAGTAGTTCCTGTGATCTAACAACACACAAAAATCAATAGCAAAGACGGTCGATATAGATTAGAGAGGTCGATATCAAGGGGATGGTCGAGAGAAGTGATGAATGTCGAGTGATCTTTTGTTTTCCAGAAGCAAAATAGAACAAAAAGTAAGGGATTTTAGGGATGTAAATAATATAAAAAGAACTTCCAAGGTCAAGGGATAACCACAACAACAACCATGCATAAACCACACAAGAATCATAGAACAAAGATCATGTTTTTATCATCAAAAGATAGCTTTCGCATACTTCACAAATAGAGAATAGAGGCTTTGCATAAAACCTATTCGTTCTACCTTTTCTTAAGTAGATCCCTTTTATTTTCGTCAAAGATCTTTAATTACTATCCAAATTCATAATTAAATCCACTTTCGCTTCATAATCATAAACATGGAATTGTCCTCAACTTTCGCAAAAGGATTTAAGCACAAGATAGATGATGATAAACTCATAAAAACTTCATAGATTCAAGCTTTCATACATGGCTATTGTTAGGCTCACCCCAACCCTAGAAGAAGGGGAACTACTCACACATAGCTATAGAAAACATGCTGAAAATTGAATAAAACATAATATGAAATTGCATAAAATCAAACCTCAAAACCAATGTCAAAACCTTCAACCAAAAACTCCAAAACTCACGTCCTAAGCTGGTGTCAATTCAGCGTGTCTTCAATGATCCTAATTAGCCTCTAATTGACTTTATTTAAAGATAGAAATTAAGACTTAATCTCCAAGGAAAGAGATTTTATCTTAGGAAAATTATATAATCTATCTAAGGAAGGATAAAATATCCCAAGTCTATCTAACTAAAAGATCTTAAAAGAGATTTAAATGAAAACCCTAATTAAAAAGCCCATTAAGCAATTAAACCAGCCCGCAGAAAATTATGCTGGTGCGCAGGGTATCGGCGCCAAGGTCTGGGTGTCGGCGTCGAGGTATCTGTTCGAATGCAGTAGGTTCTGTTTTTCTCCAGCTTTTCGACTCTGACTTAAATTGCACTTTTCCGAGTCCTCGTTAATCCGATTGACGCATATGAATATGCGTTGGAAAGCTCTTTTCAAGGAATACAAATCTCATGAAGGCTCTAAAACTTGAATCGAAGTGATGGATGGCGAAAATAAGGCTTTTCTCCAGCTGCACCACTTTTTGCTTTTGCTTGGCTTCTCCATTGCCTTCATGATTTTTCATTAAGCTCTAAAGTGCGTCGAAACTCTTCCAAATCAGCTCCAAAACCTATAAAATCACACCAAAGCTTGTGTAGACTCCATATCTAGCAATATTAAGCATAACTACACATTTTCCTTACTTTCCCAAGATAAAAGCTAATAAAATGACTTAGATGGAATGAAAACATGATGTGAAATATGAGTAAAAATGTGGACATCAGCTCCTCGATCAACTCCTACTCGACCAGGCACTGCTCGACTTCTTTGGTCGATATCGAGTAAAAGTACTCGATATTGAGTAACTCTTGGCTCCATCTTGATTCGTCCTGGTTCCGTCATTCTTTGACTTTGGACTTCTGTAGTTGATTTCCGAGCTCTTCGTCCTTTCTCAGAACTGCTGTAAATTTCCTTGAATTCTGCGAATTAAAACAGAAACTGATGTAGATTCCATAATTTGTCAAATAAACATAAACTACATAGATTTTGTACTATCTTAGCCCAAATGCATGAAATGTATGCAGAAAACGATATAAAAGTAACTGTAAAATATGGCAGATTCAGCTCACAACAAACACCCCATACTTAAGATTGGTTGTCCTCAAGCAATACTTTTAATCGTCATGCAGGGGAAGAAATCAAAACTCTCAACATCTTAGATTCATTCTCATATGTCCCTGCAATTAATTACCATCCTCGAAAAGGTACTAATGTCACAAATTCATGCATGTGTAAATTTAAAAGCAAAATCTACTCACAAAAGGAGGGTTATGCAAAACATTCATAAGTGACAAAGCATTACTTTTAACTGTAAAATATGGCAGATTCAGCTCACAACAAACATCTCATACTTAAGATTGCTTGTCCTCAAGCAATACTTTTAATCGTCATACATGGGAAGAAATCAAAACTCTCAACATCTTAGATTCATTCTCATATCTCCCTGCAATTAATTACCATCCTCGAAAAGGCACTAATGTCACAAATTCATGCATGTGTAAATTTAAAAGCAACATCTACTCACAAAAGGAGGGTTATGCAAAACATTCATAAGTGACAAAGCATTAATAATCAAGAGGACTTTTAATTTAAGCTCAATAAGGAGTAGATTGGTAAAACGCTAAAGGTGGGCAAATTTTTTGCAATATGGTGCTAATAATTTGGGGAAATGGAGTACTTTCCAAACTTTCATACCACATTCCTTCTCCAAAAGATTCATCACCTTTCATAATGCTTTTATCAATAATAATGCTTTTACCTCTCTAACCTCAGCACTGCCTTCTCGCGAGTCGCAAACATGGGTGTCATGAATGGCCCCGGATACTTAGTGCTTTGGACTCCTCACCTGTGTCCCATCTCACTGAACTATTATCTCAGTGAGTAGGGTCGATCTACCTTTATCTCCTGAGGTGATCGGATTTTCTTTCACTCATTAAATTTTCCATATTTTTCAAATAGTTTCCTTCCGAACACCAATAATGATAATAATAACACAAACACCATATAACAATCTCCATAATGTAACATCATTCTCAACATAATCCCCGGATAGGAAATAAGGTAAAGAATGGAAAATATTTAGAATATGTGGAGCAATAATTGAAATAAGGCATATTATGGCTTGTGTAGTGCATAAGTATAGGTAAGGCTAAGATATCAAAATATGAGCATTATATGGAAATATAAAGTCCTCCATCCTCTTATCATGCAACATGTCAAAAGCAATATCAAATTTTACCTCCTTTCATGGTTTTCAAGAAATAATGCGCTTCATTGTGACTTCCCTTTACTAGGCAATTTCATGCTATATCTCTAATGAATCAAATTTTGCATCGTCGAGTTCAATTAAAGATTCCATGACGTTAATAAAAAAAATTCAATGGGGGTAATTTTTCAAACTTTTGGAAAACATGCATATAAGCACATAAATCAATAATGAATTCCAAAATAGCCATGCATAAGCAATTCAAGAAATAAACTTTTAAAATGCCCAAATAATGTCAAATATATTAAATACGCACAAAGTAAGCCATTCCCCCACCCCATACTTAATAATTACAGTGTCCTCACTGTATAAAAACAAGGGTAAAGAAAGAAACTCACTAGACAGATGTGCAGGGCTTCATAATATCGTTTGAACATGCCTAGGCTGAGTCCGATTTAGCTTGCTTCTATCCCCATGGACTTGAAAATACAGAAGACAAATACCCACAATAGAAAAACTAAAAGTTCAAAACCAAAAACAAAAGCAACAATGTCCAAAAGTCCCAAAAATAAATGTTTATTTACAAGCTCTAGATTTTATAGTCGCTAGGTCGACTTTCCCCAATAAGCTCAAGGTGGCATCCGCGGGGCCCTTGTAGATTGGACTTCAAATAGGACTCCATTCTTGTTCATCAGCTGCAGTCCTCCAGAATGGATCTTGTTCACCACGAAAGGCCCCATTCTCTTCTTGTTGAATTTGTTAGGAAACCAATGATCCTTTGATTTGGAAACATAGAGCTTGTCACCAACTTCATACTCTTTGGGCTCATCATTGGAAATCCTACATAAGTGCATATACCAAGGCAAACCTCTCCCATGTATAGATAAATCTTTAATGGAAATAGAAGAAGAAAGATCCATACCCTGGCTTACCTTCGGATAAATGGATTCGGGGGCCACTGTATTTGGTCGATCTCGAGGAACAGTACTCGATCTCGACGAGTTTTCAGCTTCTGGTGGCCTGCTGCTGCTCGAGGATGCTGGAGTCGAGGAAGACGGTGCTTGGACGATATCGACCAGTTTTGTCGATATTGAGGACCTTTGCTCGTCTGGTGCTATCAGCGTCAAGGAAGGCAAAGTCGAGGCAGCGGGGTTTTGGTCGATATCGAGTAGCTTACTCGATATCGAGGAGTGCTGTGCTTCAGGTTGGTGCTATAATGCTTTTATCAATAATAATGCTTTTACCTCTCTAACCTCAGCACTGCCTTCTCGCGAGTCGCAAACATGGGTGTCATGAATGGCCCCGGATACATAGTGCTTTGGACTCCTCACCTGTGTCCCATCTCACTGAACTATTATCTCAGTGAGCAGGGTCGATCTACCTTCATCTCCTGAGGTGATCGGATTTTCTTTCAGTCATTAAATTTTCCATATTTTTCAAATAGTTTCCTTCCGAACACCAATAATGATAATAATAACACAAACACCATATAACAATCTCCATAATGTAACATCATTCTCAACATAATCCCCGGATAGGAAATAAGGTAAAGAATGGAAAATATTTAGAATATGTGGAGCAATAATTGAAATAAGGCATATTATGGCTTGTGTGGTGCATAAGCATAGGTAAGGCTAAGATATCAAAATATGAGCATTATATGGAAATATAAAGTCCTCCATCCTCTTATCATGCAACATGTCAAAAGCAATATCAAATTTTACCTCCTTTCATGGTTTTCAAGAAATAATGCGCTTCATTGTGACTTCCCTTTACTAGGCAATTTCATGCTATATCTCTAATGAATCAAATTTTGCATCGTCGAGTTCAATTAAAGATTCCATGACGTTAATAAAAAAAATTCAATGGGGGTAATTTTTCAAACTTTTGGAAAACATACATATAAGCACATAAATCAATAATGAATTCCAAAATAGCCATGCATAAGCAATTCAAGAAATAAACTTTAAAAATGCCCAAATAATGTCAAATATATTAAATACGCACAAAGTAAGCCATTCCCCCACCCCATACTTAAACATTACAATGTCCTCACTGTATAAAAACAAGGGTAAAGAAAGAAACTCACTAGACAGATGTGCAGGGCTTCATAATATCGTTTGAACATGCCTGGGCCGAGTCCGATTTAGCTTGCTTCTATCCCCATGGACTTGAAAATATAGAAGACAAATACCCACAATAGAAAAACTAAAAGTTCAAAACCAAAAACAAAGGCAGCAATGTCCAAAAGTCCCAAAAATAAATGTTTATTTACAAGCTCTAGATTTTATAGTCGCTAGGTCGACTTTCCTCATTAAGCTCAAAGTGGTATCCGTAGGGCCCATGTAGCTTGGGCTTCAAATAGGACTCCATTCTTGTTCATCAGCTGCAGTTCTCCAGAATGGATCTTGTTCACCACGAAAGGCCCCATTCTCTTCTTGTTGAATTTGTTAGGAAACCAATGATCCTTTGATTTGGAAACATAGAGCTTGTCGCCAACTTCATACTCTTTGGGCTCATCATTAGAAATCCTACATAAGCGCACATACCAAGGTAAACCTCTCCCATGTATAGATAAATCTTTAATGGAAATAGGAGAAGAAAGATCCATACCCTGGCTTACCTTCGCAGAAATGGATTCGGGGGCCACTGTATTTTGGTTGATCTCGAGGAACAGTACTCGAACTCGATGAGTTTTCAGCTTCTGGTGGCCTGCTGCTGCTCGAGGATGCTGGAGTCGAGGAAGACGGTGCTTGGTCGATATCGACCAGTTTTGTCGATATCGAGGACCTTTGCTCGTCTGGTGCTATCAGCGTCGAGGAAGGCGAAGTCGAGGCAGCGGGGTTTTGGTTGATATCGAGTAGGTTACTCGATATCGAGGAGTGTTGTGCTTCAGGTTGGCTGCTCGACGACGCTGGAGCTGGTGGAGGCTTTTGATTTTGGTCGATATCGACTAAATTACTTGATGTCGAGAAATTTTGTCCGACTTCGACCCCATACTTGCATCCTGTCAAGGCATCCGAAAAATAGTTTGTCCAAATCGACGTACCTTGGTACGTGTCGAGTGGATTCTCTACTTCTTCGTTCAGGATAGCTATGATCTTCTCCACCTGGGCTTCCATATCCCTCTTTTCCAGCTCTTCATGAGTCATATTTCTTACCTTAGGCTCCCCACAAGTGATGTAACCAGCTGAGATAGATTTTACCTCTTCCATTGGACCTGTATGCCTTTCAGTTTTATTAAAAGAATACTCAATTACCTCATCACTGATGTTGAAAGTGAGCACTCCTTTCCGTACGCTTATATTGACATCCACCGTCTCCAAAAAGGGCCTTCTTAGAATAATTGGACAAGCAGGGTCCTCCGCCATATCAATAACTAAGAAATCAGCAGGGACAAAGAACTTACCTACTTGCACTAGCACATTTTCCACCATGCCTGTTGGAATGACCACCGTGTTGTTGGCCATATAAAGCTTAGCATCCACAGGCTCTAGGTCACCTATCTTAATCTTGGACCATATCGTTAAAGGCATTATACTCACACTAGTGCCAAGATCACATAAAGCATTAAATTTGTATTGACCAAACCCAATGGTTATAGAAAACTTACCTGGATCTGGCCTTTTCTTAAGTATGTCCATATGGCTGCACTCCTTTGTAATCTCAGCCATTGACCTCTTCTTGCTTAGAATTTCCTTGAGGAACTTGACATAGGATGACATTTCATTGAGAGCTTCTGTGAAGGGTATGGTGACATTGAGCTTTTTAAGCATCTTGATGAAGCACTGAAATTTCTTCTATGCTGGATCCTTTGGATATTTTGTTAGGAAGGGCAGCTTCTTTTTCTGATTCGGAGCCAAAACAGATGTCGGAGGTGCTACAGCTTTCTCGACGTCGACTTGATTCTCCTTGATATCGACCAACTGTTCCTCGATATCGACTACTTTTCTTGACGTCGTATTGCTGTGCTGTGCATACGAAGGTTGCTCCACACTGTCGTCGATATCGAGTTGTCCTTCCTCGATATCGAGCTGCCTCTTCTCGATATTGACCTGGTCGATATCGAGTTGCTATTCAGCTCCTTCGTCTTGCTGCTTTCTGACCTCTGGCTCTTGTAGTTGATGGCCGCTTCTGAGTTTTACAGCAGCGATGTGTCCGGTGTTTCCCTTGGGATTTGGTTCTGAAGATCCTGGGAGCGAACCTGACTGTCTTGGGACTCCTGCTGCTAGCTGGCCAATCTGTGTATCAATTGATCTCCTCCAGACATCGATCTCCCCAAGCCTAGAGTTGACACCTTGTATCTGAGTGTAGACTGAGTTAAAGGATTGCTTGGTGTCTGAGTGATTCCTCCGGATTTTCTCTAGGACGGTCTGTAGATTATCCATCTTATGGTCTCTTTCCGGATGTCCTGAAGCTCTATATGGTGGGGGGTTCCTAGGGGCACCTTGGTTCCATTGTGGTTGCTGGAACCTTTGGTTCCCCATATAGCGATTGGGACCCCCTGCGTAACCTGCCTCTTCATGGTACTCTGCCAACCTGACTTGCTCCGTGTGTGGGCACTCAGTAGTGGTGTGCCTCTGTGATCCGCATTCGATGTAGGCCTGGTTGACAGAAAGGTATTTGACTTGCTTGAGGAGCTTGCGATTCTGATCTCTGTAGTATTGCTCCTTAACATCTGGATCAATCTCCTTAGAGGGCTCATAAAGGGGCGTAGATGGGGCTGGCCTAGCGTAGGCATTTTCCTCATAGTTGGTTGGAGTCCCATACTTGTTGTCATAGTTAGTCAGCTTGTCGAGGGCAGCCTATGCGTTAGCAGGTGGCATTGTCAGATACTCGTAGTGAGTATATGTTTTGATCCTATCCTTAGCAGCCAAGTCAAGAGAATTGAAGAAGATCTCTTGAACTACACATGGTTGATGTCCATGTGTAGGGCATGATCACAGCAGATCTTTATATCTTTCCCAAGACTTTGCCAGTGGCTCCCAAGGTTTCTGCTTGAAAGCTGTAATCTTCTGGCGAAGGAGTGTTGTCTTGGCAGGAGGAAAGAACTTGTTGAGGAATTCTTGCTTTACTTCACCCCATGTCGTGAGGGATCACGGTTTCAGCCCTTCAAGCCACTTCAATGCTGGACCCGATAGGGACCAACGAAAAGCCTTCATCACGATATACTCCAAGGTGGTACCTTCAGCAAGAGTACGACACATATCAGTAAAGTTGGTAATATGCTGAAGAGGACATTCATTAAATCTACCAAAGAAAGCATTATTTTTAATTTCGATAAGGAAAGGAGTGCGAATTTCATAGTTATTTTCAGGGATTAGAATGGCCGATTCAGGCATGATGAGAGTCGGGTGCATGTAATCCTCTGCTGTTGTAGGATATTGGGCATGCTCATCTTCCAATTGCCTCCTTCGCGCAACCTCCTGTGTAATGCGTGCTCTCTCAACGGTGAGAGCAGTATCTTTGGTGGCTACTTCCCTCTAAAGCCTCTCAATCAGCTGTTCTTGTGTCTCTGCAGCCGCCATGGCTCTTTTTAGTTTATCTAGGATGTGTATAAGGCGCTTCGGTTCGTCTAAGGCGTCAAACTCAGGTGTTTGACCAGAACGACGCATATACCTGCGAAGTAACTCAAAAGAAAAGTGAGATCTGACTACCTAAGGCGCGAATGATTGCTTCCCCGGCAACGACGCCAATTTGTTGTAAGGAGGAAATCGATATTTGCAGTATAAAATACGAATAAAGTAAAGCAAACCAGATTCTGTCCCTTGCAAATGATTACAAGACCTCCTCCTGATGTAGCAGCGGGAAGTCAGGATCGATCCACGAGGAAGCGTGTCAGCGGATCTCAGGTAGCTGTAAATCTCACAGACAGAAAAGACAGAAAGAAAGAAAGAAAGACAGAAATAACAAACAAAAGCATAAAATAAAGCAAGGACACAGAAGCTACTCGATATCGAGCAAAAGTCCTCAATATCGACAACAACAAGTCGACAACAGACAACAAACTCAGACACAGAAACTCGATCTCGACAAACCCTTACTTGATATCGACAAGGCACTACTCGATATCGACTAAAAACTCCCCGAGATCGACAAAGACACAAATTTTAAAGGTGCAAACATTCGAACACAGAATCGCAGATTTTCAACGAAATAAATCAATATACTAAAAGACTTCCAAAGCCAGGGTATCAACACCATAAGGATAACCATGCAAAGTAACACATAAAGGCATAAAAGATCATGCTTTCCATCAAATAACTTTCGTTATTAACAAATAGGCATATAGTGGCTTTCGCATAAACCCTAATTGTTACTAACCCTTTTCACATAATTAACCCAAGTTGCATTAAGATCACTTTCGCTTCAATAACACACACAAGGATCACCTTCAACTCTCGCAAAAGAATCATGCTCATAGGGATAGAAGATGAATTACATAAAAAGATCAAACCTTCACCGCGTCATCTTACATGGCCACTATCGGGCTCACCCCGACCCTAGAAATGGGTGGATTACTGGCTCTTCATTATCAAGAAACTCATCAATAAACAAAAGAAACTAACTTGCATTGAAATAAACCAAAGAAAGCTTACAACCGAACAAGCCAAATCCGCTTTCGCCTTTCTACCTTGCTTGCCACAAACTCTCTCTCTCTCTCTCTCTCTCTCTCTCTCTCTCTCTCTCTCTATGTAACTACTTACTTGTTCTCTCTGTAATTGAATGTGTGATCTCAACCTCTAAGGCTTTATTTATAGGCTTCCAACCCTTGCTAATCAAGATAAGAAAGTCTATATATATATATATATATATATATATATATACTTGATTATAGATAAATAAATGGAATAAAGGAATTAAATACAAAAAGGAAATCTATCTAAAGTGGGTAAATCTTCCATGGACTTGATAAATCTTGATAAAACTTGATAGATGTGGATAGAATCGGACTCCTTCGGTTCCAAGTATTCCCAGCTCGACACGGACAGCTCACCGCGTAACGCGGCTCTGGATAGATGTCCTCGATATCGAGCAAACTACTCGATATCGAGTAACCGTATCGACGACTTCTTCACTGGTCTTGGTCGAGTAGCTGGTTCTCAATTTGGCTCGAACAGGTGGTGCAGATCTTGTCGATATCAAGAAAAGTACTCGATATCGAGTACATGGTGTCGACTTTGGCTGGCCTGGTGTTGTCGAGCAACCTCTCCCCGACACTGGCTCGGACATGCAGTGCTGAGTTTGTCGATATCGAGCAAACTCCTCGATATCGAGTAGATGGTGCTCGGTATGTCTAGTCTTCGGCTTCTCGACTAGGTGTGGCTTCCTCGACTCCGAGCATGTCTTCAAGGTTTTGTCGATATCGAGTAAACTACTCGATATCGAGTAGAGCTCCGAAGTCGGATTGGCTTCGTCTTCATCTCCTCGATCAGCTCCTACTCGACCAGGCACTGCTCGGCTTCTTTGGTCGATATCGAGTAACTCTTGGCTCCAGCTTGATTCGTTCTGGTTCTGTCATTCTTTGACATTGGACTTCTGTCGTTGATTTCCGAGCTCTTCGTCCTTTCTCAGAACTGCTGTAAATTTCCTCAAATTCTGCAAATTTAAACAGAAACTGGTGTAGATTCCATAATTTGGCAAATAAACATAAACTACATAGATTATGTACTATCTTAGCCCAAATGCATGAAATGTATGCAGAAAATGATATAAAAGTAACTGTAAAACATGGCAGATTCAGCTCACAACAGGTACCGACATCTCTTCTCCTATTTCCATTAATGATTTATCTATACATGGGAGAGGTTTGCCTTGGTATGTGCGATTATGCAGGGTTTTCAATGATGAGCCTAAGGAATATGAAGTTGGTGACAAAGTCTATGTTGCCAAATCAAAGGATCATTGGTTTGCCAACAAATTCAGCAAGAAGAAGATGGGGCCCTTCACGGTGAACAAGATTCATGCAGGAGGACTGCAACTGATGGACGAGAATGGAGTCATGTTTGAAGCACAAGCTACATTGTTGTTTTTGGTTTTTGGTTTTGGACATTGTTTTTGAGTTTTATCTATTGTGGATATCTTCCGTCTAACGAATCTTGCAGGAAAAGAAGCTGCAGACTTACTCGACGTCGAGTAAACTCCTCGACATCGACCCCACATATCGAGCAGAAAGGAGCCTGTAGTCGAGAAGGCCACCCAGGAGTCAACAAGTTACTCGATCTCGAGTAGAGTTGGTCGACGTCGACAAGTCTCCTCGAAATCGACCAAACTTAGTCGATGTGGACCACCTCTGTAGCAACATTCAACACTCGATTCCGACGTTCAGCACACCTGTCTAGTGAGTTTCTTTCTTTACCCTTTTTGTTATACAGTGAGGACACTGTAATGTTTAAGTATGGGGTGGGGAAGGGCTTACTTTATACATATTAATTTGACCATATTTGACATTATGTGTGCATATTTGAAGGTTATTTTCTGGAATTGCTTATACATGGCTACTTTTGATTTCATATTTTAATCTAGGTGCTTATATGCATGTTTTCCAAAATTAATAAAAATCACCCCCATTGAATTTTTTTGATAAGTGTCATGGAAGCTTAAATTGAACTCGACGATGCAAAATTAGATTCATTAGAGATATAACATGAAATTGCCTAGTAAAGGGAAGTCACAATGAAATGCATTATTTCTTGAAAACCATGAAATGAGGTAAAACTTGATATTACTTTTGAAATGTTGCATGATAAGAGGATGTAGGACTTTATATTTTCCATATAATGCTCATATTGTTTATATATCCCAGCCATACCTATGCTTATGCATCACAAAAGACATATTGAGCCTTATTTCATATTATGCTCCACAAGATCTAAATGTTTCCCATTCTTTACCTTATTTCCTATCCGGGGATTGTGTTGAGAATGAAAGCTACATTATGGAGATTATTATGTGGTTGTTGTGTTGTTATATATCATATATGGAGTTTGGCAGGAAAGTTTCAAATATATGGAAAATTCAATGAGTGAAAGAAAATCCGGTCACCTAAGGAGATAAAGGTAGATCGACCCTGCTCGCTGAGATAATAGTTCGGCGAGATGGGACACACAGGTAAGGAGTCCAAAGCACTAAGTATCTGGGGTCATTCATGACACCCATGGTTGCGATTCGTGAGAAGGCAGTGCTGAGGTTAGAGAGGTAAAAGCATAATATTGAAAAAAGTATTGAGCGATGAGAGAAAGGGGAGAAATCAAAAGAAGAAGGAATGTGGTATGAAAGTTTGGAAAGTACTCCATTTCTCCGGATCACTAGCACCACATTGCCAAAAATTGCCCACCTTTAGCCTTTTACCAATCTACTCCTTATTGAGCTTAAATGAAAGTCATCTTTATTAGTAATGCTTTGTCATGTTTGAATTGTTTTGCATAACCCTCCTTTTATGAGTGGATGTTGCTTTTTATTGCACATGTATGGATTTGTGACATTAGTAGCTTTTTGAGGATGGTAATTGATTGCAGTGTTATATGGCAATTAATCTAATATGTTTAGAGTTTGAATTCTTCCCCTGTATGTCAATTAAAAGTATTGCTTGAGGACAAGCAAGCTTAAGTATGGGGTGTTTGTTATGAGCCTAAATTGCCATGTTTTATACTTACTTTTATATCGATTTCTGCATACATTTCATACATTTGGGCTAGAATAGTACAAATTCTATGTAGTTTACGCTTATTTGCCAAATTATGGAGTCTACACTAGTTTTTTTTGTATTTCACATAAATCGGATGCACTTTGGAGCGTAAAGGAAAGTCATGAAGAGGCTAAGAATGGTGTAGTTGGAGAAAACGCCATTTTTCACCATTCATGATTCTGAATCAAGCTTTGATATCTTCATGAACGTTGTAACCCTCGAAAAGAGCTTTCCAACGCATGCTCATATGCGTCAATCCAAAAAATGAGGTCTCAGGAAAGTGCGTTTCAAGAACAGAGCGGAATGCTGAGAGCGAACCAGTTCAACTCGACGTCGACCAAACTTGGTCGAGATCGAGTACACTAGGAGACAGAAAGCTATACGGAGTCGAGTAGAGCCACTCGAGGAGAAAAGCTTAGTCGCCGTCGACCAAACATGGTCGATGTCGAGTAAAGTCGACGAGCCCAGATCCTAGCCGAGCTCGAGTGCAACCCCGGGAGAGAAAATTCTACTCGACCTCGAGGAAGTTGGTCAACGTTGAGGAACATTCCAGAAAGTCCGAGTCGAGTACGAGGAGAAATCCGAGCATTGTGGGTTACTTGCAAGCCAAGATTCGTGGGATTATATCAAGAGACACCAAGATCTATTAAGTCAATAAAGATTTATCTACAACTAGTCCTAGTTTCCTTTTAGATATTATTTCCTTTATCATAATGTTTTATCTTATATTATTAGATAGATTTAGATATAGTTGTTCCTTCCTAAAATAGCTACATTAAACACTATAAATAAGGCATTAGGGGATGGATTTTATTCATTCAATCTAAGTTATAATTAGTTACATAGAGAGAGAGAGAGAGAGAGAGAGAGAGAGAGAGAGAGCTTGTGGCGAGTGGAGCAAGAGAGTTGAGAGACGATTTGGCTTCAACTGGTTGTAAGTTTTATTTTATTAATTCAATTTAGTTCCCTTTTATTATTGATGTCTTTCTTGATGATGAAGAGCGAGTAGTCACCCAACTTCTAGGGTCGGGGTGAGCCCGACGGTAGCCATGTAAGGTGATGCGGTAAAGGTAATATCTTTTGGTGCAAATTCGTCTTCTATCCCTATGAGCATGATTCTTTTGTAAAAGTTGAAAGTGATCCTTGTTTGTGTTATTAAAGAGAAAGTGATCTTAATAAAACTTGGATTAATTATGTGAAAAAGGGTTAGTAACAATTAGAGTTTTTGCGAAAGCCCCTGTCTTCTTATTTGTTAATAACGAGAGTTATTTGATTAAAAGCATGATCTTTTATGCCTTTATGTGTTACTTTACATGGTTATCGTTGTGGTGTTGATACCCTGATTTTAGAAGGCTTTAGTTTATCGATTTATTTCATCAAATTCGTGTTCTGTGTTGGGAAAAGTTGCGAACATTGTTTCTGTTGTTAGTAGATTTCGAGCAGTTTTGGTCGGCGTTGAGGAAGGTTGGTCGACGTCGAGGAATGGTTGTCGAGGTCGAGTTCTTTTGTTTGGTTTTCGTTTCTTCTTGGTTTTGCTTTCTGTTTTGGTCGATAGTTTGTTGAAAATCGAGTACTTTACTCGAAGTCGAGGACTCTTCTGGTCGAATTTGCTGAGTTTTGAAACTGAGAAGGTGGGCACTGACACGCTTCCTCGTGGATCGATCCTGACTGCCTTCTACTACAACGGGAGGAAGTCTTGTATTTATTTGCTGAAACAGGGAGTCAGTTTGCTTTATATTTTATTTATATTTCATACTTGACACATCCTTCTGCAACAACAATAACCACACCAAATTGGAGTTTAGATCCTTGCCATGCTTATTTCTTGGATACAGTTCAAAACACAAAGGGTACATTTGCTTTCATATTCCCACGGGTAAGTCCTATGTCTCTCGATTTGTGGTATTTGATGAAACGGTTTACCCTTACCCTTCCTCCGGAGAAACACCAGCCCCTGCGTCAAAGTCACCTCTGCCTGCTCCGTCCCTTGCGGTCCTTGATCATGCTGCTGGTGTCACACTCCCTCCCTCGCCACTCCCTCGGCCTGCGTCTCCGTGCTTAGCCACCTCAACTCCGTCATCACCATCCCCCTCTCCTCCTTTTTTGGCCACTTCTCCACTTGTCACACCGGCTCAGTCACCCACTCCTTCTCTCAGTCCACCGCCGAGTCCCTCTCCTAGTCCTGGGGTGTCGTCATTGTCGGATTCACCCGCGCTGTCTGACTCTGCCTCGTCACAGAGCTCATCTGCTCAATCATTGGCATCGACTTCGGGCACCTCTCAGCCCTCCCCCACCGCCTCACCGCTGGTTGTTCTCTATCCCGATGCTCCATCTTGGTTTCGACAGCCCGAACAATCCACCCATCCTATAGAAACACGTTCCTGCTTCTTCTCCCTTAAACCCAAAGCTATGACAACCACCAATTATCCCCCCTCGTTAGCTCTCACATCCCATCATGAGCCCAAATTCTACCACCAAGCCTCCAAGAACCCTCATTGGAAGCATGCCATGCAATTAGAATTTGACGCCTTAATGAAAAATGGGACATGGGACTTGGTTCCTCGCCGTTCTGGTGCTAATATTGTTGGCCGTAAGTGGATTTACAGGGTCAAGCAGAAAGCGGATGGCCCTATTGATTGCTACAAAGCTCGTCTAGTTGCGAAAGGCTTCAATCAGGAGGCCGGGGTTGATTACTTCGACACCTTCAGTCCTGTTATCAAGCCTGCGATAATTCGTATTGTATTGAGCTTAGCTTCGACTAATGCTTGACCTCTACGACAAGTTGATGTAAACAATGCATTTCTGAATGGTACTCTTGCAGAGACTGGTTTTATGGCTCAACCTTAGAGCTTCCAGGCATCGGATAGACCGGACCATGTGTGTCGCCTCAAAAAGGCTCTCTATGGCCTCAAACAGGCTCCTTGCGCTTGGTTTCAGAAGTTGAAAGAATCCCTAATTCGGCATGGCTTCAAGGGTTGTGTCTCCGACTCCTCTCTTTTCATTAAGCGGCATGCTCATCATGTGGTCTATGTTCTTGTCTATGTCGATGACCTTATCATCACCGGATCTCACGCTACATTCACCGACGACTTTGTTAAGAGCCTGAACTGTGCCTTATCTCTTAAGAATCTTGGTCCGCTTCATTATTTTCTGGGCATTGAAGTCACTCGGTCCGCCTCCTGTCTGCAGCTCAGCCAACAGAAGTACATCTGTGATATTTTGGAGCGCAGGTCCATGTCTGGTGCAAAGCCAATTTCGTCCCCGGCTGAGCCTGACTCTCGGTTAGTTAGTTCCGGTGATCCTTTTTCCCAACCCCAATCTATATTGCAGCATTGTTGGTGCCTTGCAGTACGTCACCATCACCAGACCTGAGATCTCCTATGCCGTCAATCGAGTGTATTAGTTTATGCACAATCCGACTGACACTCATTGGATTGCAGTCAAACGCATCCTGCGCTACCTAAAGAGCTCTATTTCTGCCGGTCTTTAGCTACAGCGAGCCCCTGATCATCGCCTCGTCGCCTACTCAAACGCCGGTTGGGCTTCAGACCCGGATGATTGTCGGTCACAGCATGGTTTCGCCATTTAATTTGCTGGAAATCTCATTAGTTGGGCATTGAAGAAGCAGAAGGTTGTGGCTTGTTCAAGCACCGAAGCTGAGTATAGGGCGATTGCCTTCACCGCCGCTGAGTTGATTTGGTTGCAGCAACTATTACTCGAGATGGGTATGTCGACCAGCAGTCCTCCCATTCTCCTTTGTGATGACCTTAGTGCCACCTTCCTGTCTGCCAATTCGCTATTTCGTCATGTTCGATCTCTTGATTAAATAGCCGACATATTCACCAAAGTTGTTGGGACGCATCGGTTTCAAAACCTTAGTTCCAAGCTGCATGTTCGTTCCTGGTCATGAGCTTGCGGGGGCATGTTAATATATTAGATAGATATAATTAGTTATTTGTATTTTAGATTATAATCTTTAATACTGATTGTAATCTCCTATAGTTATCAAGTTTCTATCTTCTAGGACTGTGTTATTCTCTTGTAACCCTATTTAACGTTGCTCAATGAGAAGAAGTAATCATCTTCCAGCATCACAATTCTTAAGCCTTTACACCGTTCATGAAGTCGAAACAGGGGAAACCGAGGAGGATGAGGTGTTGGCGGCAGTCCGGGATGCCGCTGGTTGGTCGGGGACATCGGAGAGTATGAGAAAGAGTCCTCTGCTTGTCGAGGAGGAGGAAGATGGGTGCTGGAGAGGCTCGACCATCTCAGCCTTTGGACATCGAAAAATAGAGGGGGAGACGGGAGCTGCTCGATGGCTTTAGAGGCCGGCGACAGAGGTGACGGAAGGGTGGTGCAGGCTGGTGGTTGCTTATCGACAACAGCGAGCCAGGAGGACAAGGAAGGTCTTGGAGATGGTGTTTGGGTTTGAAGGGAAATGAAAGAGGGATTATTTTGAGTTGGAACCAAAGTGAAAAGGAGGGAAGATGGGTGCTTTGCAATTGCTTCTGAATTGAATAGCTTTTAGGATAGGTGATAAGACGCATTTAGGTAGTGTTAATATAAGCATTTAGCTAGATTTAAGTACGATAAAGTGCATGAATTAGAGTACTTTTCATATATTTAGTTAATTATGCATGGAGTCGGAATCTACATATGTTTGCACATATTTTCAGGCATTGGTGGATCCAATTGATGACATGGGAATGACCTAACATCGAGCAAGAGACTAATAAACAAGAATTGATTGGAGCTGTCCAAGCTAGCGACGCTGCACTAAAACGAGTAGTTTGAAGGCTGTAGTTATCGGATTGGGGCGTACTTATACTTGTTGGAAAGAAGATTCGAAGGCCTACAACTTTCGTGTTTACGACTTTTCCAAATTCAGCCTTAAAAATAGCAAAATCTGGACATCAAGTTGGCTGTTGAACAGGAACTCGGGTGGAGCAAGAGGAAACTCGGCCGAGTTATTTCTTTGGCGAGTCTGAGCTATTTAGCGGGTGCAAGACATTAGACATGGGCTGTGATACTGATAGCTGTTACTTGGATTCATTTCATAAATGGGTTGTTTTATTTTTAATTATTAAATGTTTAGGAGTTGAAAAGGTGGAACAATGGAACAACTAGGAGGTTTTTGTTTTCTTCTTGATTGTATACTAGGAAGTCAGTACGTAGCAATTAGGAGTAGCCATTAGAGACCTTTGGTGATTTCTTTTTCATCCATGAACAACTAATCCTTCTTGCTTGGGGAAATTAATCGAAGCATCGGGTTTATCATTTCATTGTGAGATTTCTTTATCCTTATACTCCTCTGTCAATATTATCAATTCTTTGCATCGAATGTTTAGGGTTTTCGTGAATTTTCATTAGCTTGATCAACTGATTCCTTTTTATGATAATCTATAGCTTGGTATAGGTAATTTCTGGTTGAATTATCTGTATTATTGAGTAGCAAAGTATAAATCCCCGAAACTGGTTGATTTAGGGATTTATATGAAGAATTGATTTGCAATTGATGCAATTACTGGTTGTGCGTGTCGATTGTCTTTGTTGATTTCCTTTAAGCTTAATCAATTATTGAATTGAATCTTGATAGTTTCAAGATTGTTTGATAATTAGGGTTTTCAGGGTCTGGTTGTCCTGTTAACTAGATTTGATAAGGAATTGGATTCAAAAGACCTAGTCTTTCCACAACAAAGTATTCAAGATGAAGTTATCTATCTGATTTCCATGATCAATGAACAAACCTGATTGCTAATATTGATTGACCTGAGCTATTCTCTCATATTTGTTCACTTAATCTGTTTACTTTATTGTTTTGCTTACTATTGTTTCTTAGCTAGTTAGTTTAAACCATCAAAATTCCCCCTTTGGTTTCTTGTTCTTGTTGAAGCACACTTGACTTGCATACAAATCGTTGACTCTCTGTGGGATCGACCCTCACTTGCCAAACTACATTAGTTAGGTTAGTCGGTTATATTTGATAGAATTTAAGGCGACTGAAAATCCTCTGTCAATAGGTGTGGGTTGGCAGGTAAAAATAAGGTATGTTTGACCCTTAACCAAAATTGGGGAGGCAAAGGCATATGCGAGGGAGGTTGAAGGCGGTGAGGATCCCCTTTCACCTCCAACTCCCTGTCTCTCAATCCCTCCTCACACAAAACCCACCCTTTATGCCTTTATGTGTTATTTTACATGGTTATCGTTGTGGTGTTGATACCCTAATTTTAGAAGTCTTTAGTTTATTGATTTATTTCATCAAATTTGTGTTCTGTGTTGCAAAATGTTGCGAACATTGTTTCTGTTGTTAGTCGATGTCGAGCAGTTTTGGTCGACGTCGAGGAAGGTTGGTCGACGTCGAGGAAGGTTGGTCGACGTCGAGGAAGGTTTGTCGAGGTCGAGTTCTCTTGTTTGGTTTTTGTTTCTGCTTGGTTTTGCTTTCTGTTTTGGTCAACAGTTTGTTCAAAGTCGAATACTTTACTTGAAGTCGAGGACTCTTCTGGTCGAATTTGCTGAGTTTTGGAACTGAAAAGGCGGGCGCTGACACGCTTCCTCGTGGATCGATCCTGACTACCTTCTACTACAACGGGATGAAGTCTTGTATTTATTTGCTTAGAAAGGGAGTCAGTTTGCTTTATATTTTATTTATATTTCATACTTGACACCTCCTCCCGCAACAACAAAATTGGAGCGGTTGCCGGGGAAGCCATCAATCGCGCCCTTTTTAGTTCTTTTTCTTTTCTTTGTTTTTGCTTTTTACGTGTTTCTTTTTGTTTTTGCTTTTCAGGTGCATGAAAAGAACTGATCGCACGTCTATAGACCCAATTCTCGAGCCTGAGCGATTTTTCCATCTTCAACAAAGGCTTAGGAGGAGACTCATGTCGACACCCAACGACGAGAATGCGGTCCCGCTCACACCTTCACAGGAGCTTGAGCAACCCCACCAACAGATTAAGGCATGCACCACCAGAGAAGCAGAACACGGCCGACGAGAGGAGGAATACGCACAGAACCAGCATCGGTGGGATGCAAGGGTAGATCGCGAGATCAACACAAGAAGGGAACTTGAGGTGCAGATAGGGCATATCCCAGCCAACGAAAAGGAGTATTTGCATCCTACTCTGGATGTTCCAGAATCGAAATCGTTCTTTCTGCTATTAATTTTGAAATTCGTGATTCTTTTATTACTGAAATGAGAAGGAGTCAATTTAGGGGAAGAATTAATGAATGTCCTTTAGAGCATATCACCACTTTTATATATTTGTGTGAAGCTATAGCTGATGGTGCTAATCTTGAATACTTAAAACTAAAGGCTTTTTGTTGGTCCCTTGCAGGAATAGCACAACAATGGCTGGAAGGATTGCCAGCACGGTCAATTCGCACTTGGAACGAACTACAAGACCTGTTCCTCACCAAGTTTATTCCTCCTGCAAAGACAACAGCTCTCAGACAACAGATAACGACTTTCAGAAAGAAGCTAGGGGAACCATTAGAACAAGTCTAGGAGCGCTACAAAAGGCTTCTGAAATCATGTCCTACGCATGAGCAGCCACCCTACGTCATCCAGGAGATCATCTTCGACTACTTGGATGCACCTACTAAGGACCGGATCAATAACTACACAACCTATGGGTATCTTGGATACACTCCGCGCTGAACATGGGAGGTATTTGAGACACTGGCCAACTACGACAACACATATGGGACTTCTGCGGCCGCTTCTGACAAAAGGTACGAAAGTCTTGCCCCATCTATGCCATTGTATGTGCCACCCAAGGAAGTTGATCCAAACGTCAGAGACCATTTCCACAACGATCAGGTACGCCGTCTCACCAAATAGGTAAAATTCCTCTCTAAAGATAAACCTTGTTTGGAATGTGGGTCTGTGAGGCACAACACTACTGCGTGCCCACACGTCGATCAAGTACAGGAAGAAGAAACCCACAAAGAGGTAGGGTATGCAGGGGGACACTACTCAGGGCCACATCAGAACCAGTACTGGAGCTATTATCGCCAGCCCCAGCATCAGAATCGCCCTCCCTACAGAGCTCCTGGTCACCCTGACAGAAAAGGTAAGAAAGATGACATGCAGACCATTCTTGAGGAGATACGGAGGAATCATTCAGACACCAAACAATCTATCAATTCCATCCACACTCAGCTACATGATGTCAACTATAGGCTTGCAGAAATTGATATATGGTGGAAATCGATTGACACCCAGATTGGTCAACTAGCTACATCTATCCCTAAACAATCAGGTACGCTCCCTGGAACCTATGAACCTAACCCTAAGGGTAAATATATAGGACATGTGGTTGCCATGAACCTAGGGAGTGGGCGACAGATGCAAACGCCCGAGCATATTACAGACGGAGGAGCTGCTGAGGAGTACTCGATATCGAGCAAGCCACTCAACGTCAACCAAAATCAACTCGACATCGACCAGCAGGAACTCGACATCGACCAGAACGAAAAGTCTGCCCACAAGTCGACCACTGTACTTGACGTCAAGGAAACCTTAGTCGTCATCGACCAGCCTTCTGCCTCTGTCGACCACTCTTCTGCACACCTGACGAAGAAAAGGCTGCTTTTCCCATCAAAATCTCCAAATGATCCAGCAGAGAAGAAGTTCCAGCGTTTAATAAAGATGCTTCAAAGGCTCAACGTCATAATACCCTTCACAAAAGCTCTTAATGGAATGCCATCCTATGTCAAGTTCCGTAAGGAGATCCTAAGCAAAAAGCGATCAATGGCTGAGATCGCAGAGGAGTGCAGCTAGATGAACGTTCTAGATAAAAGACCAGATCCAGGTAAGTTTGCTATAACCATTGGATTTGGTCAATATAAATATAATGTTTTCTGTGACTTGGGAGCCAGTGTGAGTATAATGCCTTTATCAATCTGGTCCGAGATTAAGATAGGTGCCTTAGAGCATGTGGATGCAAAGTTATACATGGCGAACAACACGGTGGTCATCCCAACAGGCATGGTGGATAATGTACCAGTGCAGGTAGGTAAGTTCTTTGTCCCTGCTAATTTCTTAGTTATTGATATGGCAGAGGATCCTGCTTGTCCAATCATTCTAGGGAGGCCCTTCTTGGTGACGGTGGATGCCAACATAAGTGTAAGGAAGGGAGTGCTCACTTTCAACATCAGCGATGAGGTAATTGAGTATTCCTTTAATAACATGATTTCTGTTTAGCACGGGGGCATTTTGCCGTTTAGCACAAGGCCACATGGTCGCAATGACCATTTGCCAAATGGTTGTCGCGACCATTTATTTTCACAAAACCACAATCTGGTCGCAACGACCAATCCCAGATCTGGTCGTTGCGATCAGATGTGCCGATGGTCATTGCGACCAGATGTGCAGATGGTCATTGCAACCATATGTGCAGATGGTCATTGCGACCTTATGTGCATATGGTCATTGTGACCATAGTTGATTTGGTCGTTGCGACCATTTGCCAAAGTGGTCGTTGCGACCAACTTGTTTACGTGATAAAAAAGCTAAACCCGCCTATAAATATACGTGAGCATATTCGACAACCCTAAGACTGCGATTTTCTCTACTTAGAAATAATTAAGTTGTAAACATGTCGAAGAGAAACGATGAGTGGAGTAAAGGCCTCGAAGACATATTGCGGGAATTCGAACTCCAACGGGTATGTATCTCATCCTTTTGTTTATGTGTCGAATGTTATGATACAAGTATTGATGATGTTTACATATTGTTTAAATATGTTTAATTTTCATGATTAATAAGTATTGATGATGTTAACATATTGTGCATAATATAAAATTATAATCTTTTTAGGGTTAATGAAATTTTGCATTGAGAATTAGGGTTAATAAGTATTGATGAAATTATGCTTTGTAAGGTTAAAAAATTAGGGTTAATGAAATATTATGGCATTGCGAATATAAACTTATCAACTGTCATGAAATAGCTATCTTTTGTAGGGTTAGTGAAATATTAGTCACTACTAAAAAAACAGGAAATAGCTACGGATTTTTAGACACGGATTATAGGCGACCCTGAATTCGTGGCAGCTAGCGATGACATTGGCAACGACTGATCCTGACCGTGGCTATATTCGTGGCTGGCACTCATCCTGGGATGCCAAGTCCGGAAATTCGTGGCTAATAACAACGAACATTTTGTCCGTGGCTGATTTCGTGGCTTGGTGGGTCGGTGGCTTTGGAAAATAGCCACGACACAATATCCGTAGCTAACGCCATGGCTATTCAGTATCGGAAATTCAGCAACATGTGGTGAGTGGGCTTGGATCACTAATCGAAATTTATGGGCTTGGATCATTAATGGACTTGTCATGGTTCAAACATAGAACCCTGTAGATGAATTCGTGGCACAACTTCTCCCAAACTTAATCGGCGCGTCATGGGTCAATAGCCCATCAGAATTGAAAAGGCCCAATTAACTTATTGGCCCAAAGAATGAAATTGTAATTTAGCGACGATTCTATCCGTGGCTAAATCCGTTGCTATTACGGATGAGGCCAACATTAAAGCGCTTGTACTTTACCTGCCATATGGTTGGGTGCATTAATTGGGACGGGCCCACTTGGGTTGTCTTCTAGCTTCCACTGTCGACATTGGGCATTTGCATAGTGAGGAAGACCATTCAAAATCAGGCCTCTCTCTGTACGTCCTTGGAGAGTTGAAGGTAAGTATTTTTTTTAAAGAGGTCATGAAATAAGGTGTAATTAGCTAGGTAGTTTTGTTGACTTTACATATGTATTATATTTTATATTATTCCTTATTAATTTAAATATATACAGTTAAGATTATATATATAATGGGTAATAATAATATAGATTTACTTGGGATTACAATGAGTTAGGAAATGGTTTGGGTTTTGGAAGAATTTAAAAATGGTTTGGGTTTTGGGATTACATTTGTATGCTTAATTAATACAATTTTATTCAATTTGTTGTAAGTTTACACTTGTAATTAATTATTTGGAAATTTAGTAATGTGTGTTTAAATAGAAATGTAGGAATGTTCAATTATTATATTATAATTAGTAATGTACGTGCTTTATTATATCTACAGTACAGTTTGATCGAATTTGATAAAATGGAGGATTGTACATGGATGTATGATATGTACTTGGAGGATCGTAGAGGATTAAAGCCTGAACATTACGAAGGGGTGGATATGTTTATAAATTTTGCTTGTGCTCAAACTTATTATGTCGATGAAGGTAAGATAAAATATCCATGTCGGAGATGTGAGAATTGTTATTTTGAGAAAATAGATGATGTGAAGGAGCATTTATACCGCCGTGGGTTTATGTATGGCTATTATCGTTGGACGGCACACGGCAAACCTATTGCACATCCAAACCATGAGCAAATGGTTTGGGGCAACCAGTGGGCTATGTATGATAAGTTAACTGCGGAGCAAAGGATGGTGTTTGACATTACAGGGCCGAACTTTGTTTCTCCTTCATGGTTTAGTGTTTGTAATGTCGATGGTAATGATGAATTCCAACCAGCTGAAGTGAATGAGGTAGATGAAATGAGGGAAGATCCAGTAGCGACCGAGGAGGCTGATTTGTTGTCCACGCGGTTTGCAGATGGGCTAAGAGCCGTTGATGAACCGGTGTTTCCAGGGTGTACTACACATACACAGTTGTCCTTTGTGAGCCGACTTATGAGCTTGAAGTGTGATTGTAATGTTCCCCAAAGCCTATTTAATGGTTTCGTGCAATTGTATGATGAAGTGTTACCTTTTGACCACAAGATTCCCACCAGCTTCTATGAAACTGAGAAGATAGTTCGAAATTTGGGGTTACCGGTGGAAAGAATAGCCATGTGTCCCAACAGTTGTATTTTGTATTGGAAGAATGATGCCAATGAAGAATCAAGTATGTTTTGTGGTGAAGCAAGATATGTTGTGGGTGCAGGAAGGCGTCGTGCACAGAAGGTTTTATTCTACTTGCCTCTTATTCCGAGACTATAGAGATTATATGCTTCGGAGGTGACAGCCAACCATATGACTTGGCATGCAGAACACGTAGCAAAGGAAGGGATGATCTGTCATCCTTCAAATGGAGATGCATGGAGGAGGTTAGACATGATGCATCCTGATTTTGCTTCCGAGCCTCGTAATATTCGTTTGGGGTTATGCACAGATTGTTTTGCTACATTTAACAAATCTGGTCAGAATTATTCCTGTTGGCCGGTGATTGTCACTCCATACAACTTTCCACCTCATTTGTGCATGAGGGCCGAGCACATATTTATGTCGTTGATAGTGCCAGGTCCTCAAAACCCAAAGAAGTTAATAGATATTTGCCTCCAACCTCTTGTTGATGAGTTGATGTAGCTGTGGGAAGTTGGAGTTGCTACATATGATGCCTCGAGGAGAGAAAACTTTATTATGCGTGCGGCTCTACTCTGGACTGTCAGTGATTTCCCTGCATATGCTATGTTGTCCGGATGGAGCACTGCAGGTCAGTTGGCTTCTCCGACTTGCATGTAATCGGGATCTGATGCATTTCACCTCAAAAACGGTCGGAAAGCTTGTTGGTTCGATTGCCATCGAAAATTTTTAGAGAGTGATCATCCCTTCCGTAGAAACAAGAAGGACTTCTACAGAGGGCATGTGGAAGCAGGATCGCCACTTCCATTGCTATCGGGGGAGCAGATATGGGAGCGGGTTCGTGATTTGCCAACGGTCATGGAGGATCCTTCCTACAAGTCCGATGAGTACGGGATTTCTCATAAGTGGACAAAACAAAGCAATTTTTGGAGACTTCCATATTAGAAGGACCTTCTATTCCGACACAATCTCGATGTTATGCACATTGAGAAAAATGTCTTTGACAATGTGTTCAGCACTGTGATGGATATCCCTGGGAAGACAAAGGATAATTACTTGAATGCCCAGAAGGAAATTCGCCAATATTGCCACCGACCTGAGCTGGAGTTAGGTGATGATTACACGGGTGCGAAACCTAAAGCAATATATACATTGACAAGAGATGCGAAGAAAAAGGTGGGTCAATGGTTGAGGACTGTCAAATTTCCCGATGGCTATGCTTCCAACATAGGAAGATGTGTACAGAGTGACGACTGCAATCTTAATGGGATGAAGAGCCATGATTGTCACGTGTTTATGGAGCGACTCTTGCCGATTGCTTTCAAAGAGTTGTTGCATCCAAGCATGTGGGGTCCTTTAACCGAGTTGAGTATCTTCTTCCAAACAATTTGTTCGTCGTCATTGTCAGTTTCTGTCATGGAGCAGCTGATATCCATGATTGTTCTATTGGTATGCAAGTTGGAGAGTATCTTCCCTCCATCCTTTTTTGACTCTATGGAGCATCTCATTGTCCATCTTCCATATGAGGCCCGTGTGGGAGGTCCGGTTCATTATCGATGGATGTATCCGTTCGAGAGATTTTTATTTAAGCTGAAAAAGAAGATCGTTCAAAAGAGTAATGTACAAGGGTCGATCGTGATGGCATACTTACGGGAAGAAATAGCTAATTTCTCCGTGCACTACTTCCCTTCGCATGTTCCTTCCAGCTTGAGGAGACCCGCCAGAAATGATGTCCCCGAGGGGGAATGTTGTGCCTTATTTATTTTCAATTACCCTGGCAAGGGTAAGGGGAAGCAGAAAGTAAGATGGTTGACTGAAGAGGAATAGTGGATGGCCGCACACACATACGTGTTGCTCAACTACCCGGAAGTACAACCGTACCTTGAGTAAGGAAACCGAGTACATACAATGTAGTTCTTATTATCATGAATATATTTACTTACCATTTTTTTGCTTTTATTATATATGTGTAGGATATTTGAGAGTGTCATGGGGGATAATGTGGGAGATGACCTCATTAAAAAAGAATTTGTGAACTGGTATAAGAAGTATGTAAGTGTACCTGACCAGAATTCTTATACATCTTTTTATATAACATATATATTTATTTATGCACATGCTTGTTGGTTATGCCTTAGACAAAGGAAGCGGATTAGGACCAACTGATCTATTGTGGAGTTTGGCATGGGGTCCTAATGTGAAAGCAAAATGTTGGCCAAGATACTTTACCAATGGCTATAAGTTCCACACTCTACAACATGGTGAAGGGAAATCTACAATGAACGGTGGGGTTTGTGTTCGAGGGTCCAACTATTCGACTACCGAATCAGATTTTATTGGTCTCCTCAAAGAAATCATCGAGCTCGACTACCCAACGGCACTTGATCACCCATTGACAGTTACCCTATTCAAGTGTCGATGGTTTGATCCAATGACACGAGGAACACAAGTTCATCCCATCTACCAGTTTGTTGAAGTTAATCACAAGAAAATGTATAGATGGTATGAGCCTTTTGTGCTTGCGCAACAAGCTCTGCAGGTTTATTATGTTCAATATCCAGGAGCCACCCGTGATAGGATGGATTGGTGGCATGTGTGCAAGACAAGGGCTCAAAACAGGATAGAACAAAGGTGGGCATCCACGGGCCAAGCTGACACAGAGGCTTATCAGTCTGATGAAGTCATCACCCTAGAATTATCCATCGACATAGGAGTAGGAGAATCACCCACAACCTTGTGAGATCCTTTAGGTGCGTTTGAAGTATGCGATGACACCAGCTACATGATGGACTCCGATCAATTTGTCGTACCAGGTGATGCGGGAATTGATGAATTAAATGATGAAGAAGAGGACGAGTTTGAGGTGACAACAAGTTGCGAAGAAGGCTCGGATTGACCACTTCAGTGCACTGCAAGGTCTGTCATATGCACTGCTGAACTGGTTTAATAATTTCACCAAAAAATCTGTCTTAACACAAATAATGTTACAAAAAAAATCTGTGTGTGGATTGTTATATGCTTAACACTCTCATATGCACATACACATTTTCTAATTGAGGTAGATATATAAAACAATCAGGAGCATTTACTAATTTGCTTTGGACTTATACTTTCTTATTGGATTTCAGAACATATATGCACTGACAGTTACCAATCAGGAGCAATATCAAGTATGGTGCGCTGCTGCAGTAAGTTATGAACTATTGCCATTTTGTTCTACATGTACAATTGGCCTATGAGGGAATCGAACCCCCATCTTTGTGCGATGCACAATGCTATTCCATTGAGCTAACATGCATTCCATTGGAAATTTCACATTATGCAATCGCAAATCGGTTTCTAATTGAGGTAGATTTCAGACTGTCTTAAATTGGTTTATATATTATTGCATCAGTTTGAATTCCCAATTGGCAGATTCATAAACTCATGAAATGTATGAAGGCAGATAGTTCAAAAACTCTTGATATCTATGAATTCCTAATTTTCAGATTCATAAACTCATGAAATCTTTGAAGGCGGACTGATAAACTCATGAAACCCTCAACTGAAAACCCATTCACGAATTCTCAATTTCAATACCCCAATTTCAGTAACATAACAAACAAAGAGAAATCACACAGTAGAAGAGAAATCACGAATTGAAACATGAAGAGAACACCTCTCAGAATCCATTTTGCAGCTTTTAGATAACAGACAGAAAGAGAAATCACACAGTAGAAGGTAGTTGATCCATCTTAACTGGCAACTCTTTCCACATCTTTGAAGCCCTAAAATCAATCACGCAAAACACGATACATTGATCTACATTAACGATTGATTGATCGAATAAGTACATACCAACTTTATCAGGGACTTCGCTCCAGCAACCATAGCCATGAGCTTGTCGTCCTCCTCCGGAGACCAGAGCCCTCTCTTCACCTTCTGATGATTGCAAAAAGAATGGCATCCCATTCTCGGATTCAGAACGAACCCTAGAACCCAATTTACAAGTGATTCAAACAATTTTTTCGATTTGGGCTTGTACCCGGCCTGAGCCCAGCCTAGCCCCCAGCTTTTGTAGAGGGAAACCCAAAATTTGTAGAGGGAAATGGAAAAGTCAAAAATCAAACCCGGCTTTTGTTTTCACTTTCCATTTCAATTTCACAAACCCTAATCACAAACCACAAACCCTCTCTTCTCTTTCCTCTCGCGTCTTAAACCACAAACCCTCTCTTCTCTTTCCTCTCGCGTCTGAAACCCTAACCACAAACCACAAACCCAATCATGCGGGGAGGGGGACCGAGGAGGTCTTCACGCACATTTGGAAGCGTGAGATCACCACTGGCTCCGACCACGTACAAGAAGAACAAAGATGCAACCGGAATCCACTCAACCCGCTGCCCAATCTCCACCGCCGACCGCTCTACCCCCCACTGCGCAATCTCCACCAGTCAACTCTTCTACAAGGGCTTCGCCCCGGAGACAACCTCCAGCGGGAAGGAAAAATGCTCAACCGGCTGCCCAATCTCCACCGGTGACCGCTTCACCGGCTGCCCAATCTCCACCGGTGACCGCTCCACCCCCCACTGCGCCATCTCCACCAGTCAACTCTCCTACGAGGGAAGCAGCCCGGAGCACAGCTCCACCAGGGCATCACCCCAGAGAAATCAAACCACTGTGCCTCGTCCACCAGCGAGACCTCCCACCACTGTGCTCTCTCCCCCGGTGAGAACTCCTACCTGACCCCGCTCTAGATTTCAAGCCTCTCGTGTCCCCCCTTCTGCTGTCACTGAACCCTATATGCCGGTTAGCCCCCGACCTTCTACGTCCTCCCAACCCACCACCTCTCAACTTGGGCTATCTCCATCATCAAGAGGTACTGCGCTGTCATCCCCTAGTAATGTATCGAACAACGAGGGGGAGTCATCTTCAAGGTCTACAGATCCCATAGTTTCTCAAAACCCATAGGAAGAGGTTGTCATAGCAACAAACGAATCTAGTAGGTGGAACAGAAAAGTGCAGATTCAACTGGTGAATGGAACGTAAGGCATTTCCCTTTCAATTTTCCTTCTTTGATTTTCTCTATATTGAATACTGTGTTTAATTTTATGGCTTAGAGTGCATTTTAAATTACTCAAACATGTGGTAACTGGATCTTAAGAATGCTTATGTGGTTATTTAAGCTTATAAATTATTTTCATGGCTTAAGAATGCTTCTGTGGTGATGGCTTAAGAATACTTTTGTGGTAAATATGTACATATTGAATGTTGTGTTTCATTTTATGGCTTATAATGCTTTTGTGGTAATTGGAGCTTAACTTATACATTATGTACATGTCATCTATAATGACAGCTCTGTGACAAATGTATTTGCTGAATTATTTACATGGATTAGTAATGTTGTTATATCTATCTGGTTTTTCATCCCATATCAGTTTTGTTGCATCTATAATGACTTCATAATTTTGCTACATCTATAATCACTTAATAATTCTGTGACAAATGTATCTACTGCTGAATTATTTACATGGCTTAATAATTTTGTTACATCTATAATGACAACTCTATTTCATTACATGGCATTCTATAAATTCTTAACTCACCGTTGTCTTCATTCTGTGGGTTGAGCAAGTCACCACAACTAATACCCTTTCTTCTTTTTTTGGGTATTGAATGATGGTCAGATTTGATGCAACCAACCCTGCCTTTGCAGTCCTCACCCAGGTTATTCATTCTCATTTCGATGGCCCGTATATATGGTGGAGTGATGTTCCTGATCAAACAGTTGAGTTATGGTGGGAGATTTTCAAGGTATGACACAATTCAATCAAATGCTTACATATGTTACCTTATATTAAATGACTTGAATATATAACTTCTATTTGTTTGTTGAATGTACCTAGAGTCGATGTACATGGGACGAAAATGAATACCCAGAATCAGTGGTTCGCAAAGCTTTCCAAACAAGGGGAGGAGACCACCTAAGAAACGTATTTGGGAAGGCTCGCACGGGAAGAACAAAGAAGAAGCCTACATGGGTGAAGCAAGTTATATGGGCCAGGATGTGGGAGATATGGAAGAAGGAGGATAAGTTTCTACACCAATCTGAAGTGAACAAGCAAAAGCGAGCTATCGCAACAGAGAAAGGCACCCCAATTTTCAGCGGTGGATCAGTTTCAACTACCGTCATCAAGAAGTGACTAGTAATTTCCTTTAGTTGTTTTTGAATTTTCCATAATCTCAATCAATTGCTTTTAACTTACTATCTATATACAGTTTATATATGTATTATGTATACTAAATGATTGAATTTAATTCTTATAGAGGGATGAGCTTGGAACGGAGCCAACACCAAAACAAACCTTTGAAAGGTGTCATAGAAAAAGGATGGCTCTTGGGCCGGCGCTCAGTGCCAAGAAGCTGTGGTAAGTACTTACAAACTCCAGTGAACCTTCATTTAATTTTTGCTGTTTTCAAGTGATGTGCATGGTTTAGATGATTTGTACTACCCATAACTTGGAATTGTTGTTATCTGTTGTTTGGAATTGTTGTTATCTGTTGTTGGTGTTGATGTCTTTCATACGTAAAATCTGGTCTGGTTATGAAGTACGGTTTTTGATGTGTTCATGTGTTTTAGTTGGAATAACGGTTGTTGATGTGTTGTCTATGAGTTTACAATCTGGTCTGGTTATGAAGTAGTTCAACTATAAGATAGTAAGTTCCAACACCAATAGTTTGATATCATATATTTTTTCCAGATTTTCATTTTGGTGTTACAAGTTATGACCAACAGTTTGATATCATATATGATTTACAGATTTTCATATTTTCATTTTGGTGTGTTACAAGTTGTGGTTGCTTTTTCATCTTCTTTTCAGTATTTTTTCATATTCTTTTCAGTGTTTTGGTTGCTTGTTACAAGTTATGGTTGCTTGTCATCTTCTTGTCACAATTTTTATTTTGGAATGTCGAACACTGGTTGCATATCATCTTCATTTTATTCATGTGTATGATGTTTCTTTTGGTCCCGTATATTTTCATATATGTTCTTGCTCAGCCTTAATATTGCATTCTCTGTCTTTGAATTTATAGGACAAGTATGACCAATTGCTTGAAGAAGAAATCTTAGATGATGATGCAATCTTTGAGAATGCATCCCATTCTGTTGACACAAACTCTGTGTGGCTCAAGGCTGTTGGCGGTGCGAAGAAAGGCAGGGTATTGGGCATGGGATTGGAGTCTCAACCTATACTGCAAGCTGCTCAGCATACGTCCAATGTTGCTGAAGTTCCTGCTGCTGGTGGCAATTTAAAGGAGTATGTGAGGACTGAACTCTCCACCTTCAAGGAAGACTTGAGGAAAGGAATGGTGGAGTTAGGGGATCATGTGCAGACCCAGGTGGCCACAAACCTCAGGGAAGAAATCTCCTCAATTGGCAATACAATTCAAGAACAAGTAAGCACAAGCGTAAGGAACGATATGGCTGCTATTGGGGAGCAACTGATGGGTGAGACTAAGAAGTCCAATGAAGAGTGGCAGGAGAAGCTTCTCAGTACCATGACGCAGTTCTACAAGGGCAAACGCCCGACAAAGTAAGTTGGTATTTTTCTGTTTCTGAATGGTTAGTTGGACTTGCCCTATTTTGGTTAAAAATGGCGGATGTACTTTTGGTTTGTCGAACTGGCGGATGTACTTGGTTTATCGAACTAGCGGATGTATTTTGGATTGTTGAACATTGGTGACTAGGTTTGTGTATGTATTTAGGATGAACATTATGTGCATGATGTGTGTTGTATTTGGACGCATTAGATATTACGTTATATATTATCTATCGTATAAATAGTGCATCCAAATAATAGCAAAAATGTAAGCCACGAATTTAACCACAACCAAGGCCACGACCATAGCAACGACTCAACCACAGAAAAAGAAACAACATCAGCATCGACTTTAGCCTCAAAGTTACCAACAAACTAAGCATTGACATTAGCCACGACCATAGCAACGAACCAGCCACGGAACCAGCAGCACCCCTTGCATATTCCTCGCAACGAACCCAGCCACAAACTTAGGCACGACTTCTGCAATGACCATATCCGATGCTATCGTCGTCGCTACAGCCACGACTTTCACAATGCCATCCCCAGCCACGGAATTAGCCACGATTATATAGTTCGAAGCTAAAATCCGTGGCCATCTCAAGCTCAAATTTAGTCACGACGGATATGGCTACGGATGGCCCGCCCGTTGCTGAATCCGTGGCTAAAGCGTTTAGCCACGGCCATTCGTGGCCAAAGCCGTTGCTATTTTCCGTTGCTAAATCCTGTTTTTTTTTAGTAGTGAGTAGCGATAATAAATTGAAATATCATGGCAATATTGAATATAAAATTGGAAACTTTCATGAAATTTGCAATTTCTTTTAGAGTTCATGAAATTTTGGATTGAGAATATAACATTGCAAATTTCTAAGGTTAAAAAGAATTAGGGTTCATGAAATTTTATGGCATTAAGAATATAAACTTGCAAACTTTAATGCAATTGTAATATTTTTTAGGGTTAATGAAATTTTGGATTGATAATATAACATTACAAACTTTATTAGGTTAAAAAGAATTAGTTATAATGAATAAATTATATACTAATTTAATTTTATGAATTGAAATAACTAAGGATTAGATAGATAGATAGATAGATAGATAGATAGATATAGATAGATTGTGAATTTATATTTCACAATTTACTTCCACTCTATCAATTTGTATATCGAGTTCACACTTGTTTGAATGTTTATTGTAGGGGGGACATCGAGGACACTGAATTGTATATCAATTAAAGTTTTGACACTGTGTTGTAGGAGGAAATCGAGATTTGCAATAATAAAATATAAATAAATCACAGCAAACCAGATTCCGTCCCTTGCAAATAATTACAAGACCTCCCCCTGATGTAGCAGCGGGGAGTCAGGATCGATCCACGAGGAAGTGTGTCAGCGGATCCCAGGCAGCGGAGAAATCTCACGGAAGTCGACCACAGATGTCCTCGATCTCGACTAGGGTTAGTCGACCGAAGATCGGACCAGTCGAGCAGAGTAGCAGACACATGCACTGGGTCTCGTCGATCTCGACTAGAGGGTACTCGATATCGAGTAGGCTTCGTCGACGTCGAGTTGGGCTTTATCGAGTACCTGCACACAGAAGCTACAACGATGCTAGATCGAGAATCAGTATTTGATATCGACGAGTGCTATTCGATATCGAGGAGACAGAAACTAAAACGAAACGAAAGAAAGTAAAAACAATTGCTTTGGGATTTCGAACTAAACTTAATGTAAAAGGCTTCCAAGATTGGGGTTTGCAACAACGATAACCAAGCATGCATAAGGCAGAGATAAACAGATAATCATGTGAATTGCATCAAAGGACAAGCTTTCGACTTTTCCAATAATTAGACAACTCTTTCAAGAAACCCTAATTGTCTCTACTGATTTTATGTTTACAATCCAAGTTGTTAACATGGATCTCCTTTAGATGGGTAATAAACACATAAACAAGTACTAGATGCTCAAAACACGATAAAAGTCAGATCTTTACCTCAAGCACGCAGGGCTATCGTTGGGTTCGCCCCAACCCTAGAAGTGGGTGGACTACTCGCGCTTCATCGCAACCTCAGACATCATCGATTGAAAGGAAATAACTAATTGCATTAAAATAAACCAAAGTATACAACCGCTTGAAGCCAATTCCGCTCTCGCTTCACAACTCCAATCGGCCGCTCACTCTCTCTCTCTACTTCTCCTACTTACTTCTCTCTGAAATTTTTTATGACTAGAAATCAGCCCCATGGGCTTTATTTATAGGCTTCTAATCCTTGCTATTCAAGGATAGAATATCTATATCTATATCTAAAACTATATCTAAAACATTAAAGATAAATAAATGCAACAACATAATTAAATCTAAATAAGGGAAATATATCTAAAAGTCTTAAAGTGGATAGATCTCTCTTCATCATGATAGAACTTGATAGATCGGATAGAACTCGGCAATCTTCGAGCCAAAGTAATCCCACACCGAGTAAAATTGATCAAACCGCGTAACACGTCTCCGAAAGTCTCCTCGATCTCGAAAAAGGGCTACTCGATCTCGAGTAGGATTGTCGGTCGACTAGGCTTGACTCGGCGTCTCGGCTAACTGGTCCTCGGTGTGGCTCGGCGTCTCGGCTAGCAGGTCCTCGATGTGGCTCGGTCATGGCTCCTGGCATTCGTCGATCTCGAGGACCCCTTGTCGACATCGAGTAGAGAGGCTCGTCGACTAGGTTTGGCTTGGCTAGTCGGGCAAGTCTTCTCGATGTGCTCGGTTCTGGATCCACATATTTATCGATCTCGAGGACCCGTACTCGATATCGAGTTGGATGGTTCATCGACTTGACCTCTATGGGTTGTCGAGCAGCTCCCCTCGACATGCTCAGACATGGTGCTCAGCTTCTCGTCGACATCGAGGAAGGTTCCTCGATCTCGAGTAGGGTGTGGAGTCGGGTTCTTCGTCTTCAGCTTCTCGACATGATCCTCCTCGATCTTGGCTGGTGTCCAGACAGGGTTTGTCGAGATCGACTAAGGCTAGTCGATGTCGAGTAGCTTTGAGCTCCGGTTCTTGCTTCTTGGTTTTCTCCCGAAATGTTTCCATATTCTGCAATATTAAACAGAAACTTATGTAGATCTCCATTTCTGACAAATAAGCATATACTACATAAATCCGACATATTCTCAACCCGAAATATGCAAAAATGTAAAGAATATGGAACTAAAATATGCATAATGACATGGCTACTTTGGAGACATCACACTGCGGTGCCAAACAACACCCTGTTACCAAGCTCATCAACTATCAGAGAGGAAAATAATGGGGCGCAACTCATTCAACTGTCATCTGATTTGGGTACCCAATATGGAAGGACTTTGCCTGTCCCATCATCTGCGGGAATGCAGATGGATCGGAATGAATCAGAGTAGAATGCAGTGCCCATGGAGCCTGTTCAGGTATGCCCAAGGACACACTTAGTAGTAGGGAGAAAGTTGTAGAATGGGTAAGAATAAAGGCAAAGAGAATCAAATGTGCATTGTGACCAGACGTGTTGTCAAGAGTGATGCGAAGACACTTGGCCGGACATGGATGTTTTGTGAGAGAGAAGGGGCATGCATACACACACATGAAACATGACGTCCATAAACGCGTGAAGACGAAAAAACATGGATGTCCATTCATGTTGAAAGTTTTAGAGAGTAAAAGGGGATGTTGGAAGGTAAGTGGTCGCACCGACGAAAAAGCTCGTGGTCGCACCGACGAAAAGGCCCGTGGTCGCACCGACCAGCCGTCGTCTCCTACCTCTGCCCGCGCAAAAAAGACCCACACAAATCCGAACCCAAAACACGATTTTTGACCTTTAGCATCATAGATCTGTGTAGTAGATGCCCATATCCTACTGATTTGGCCACAAATACACAAAACTACACCAATTTTCGCATCCTATTTTATAGCCAAACATCAATCCCCCCAAATCCCTAAAAACTATTTTAATGACTCAAAATCACAAGGAAAATGTTGAAAACAAACCTTAACTTTGGTAGATCTTCGAGATGAAGGCGTTTAATTGATCAAAAAGAACAAAACCCACACTGATTGGAGATGTGGCTGACGAGGTGCGATTTTGGTTGCTCTACACAGCTTTTCCGTGAGAGAGAGGGGTGGGTAGGGTTGTGGAGTATTGGGGGTAATTTGTTACAATTATAAGAGTATTTTGGTCATGTTCTAAATGAGATTTTTACCCTGTTCTAAACAGTAGAGGCCTATAATAATTATGTAATATACAGAGTAATAATATATTTATGGAATTATATATTTATAAGGAAATAACTGCTATTACGGGAAAGCTAAATACACCTCTATGTTTTGCAACCTCCTGCGAAACAAGCTCCGCAACCCTTTTTGGACCTCACCGGGCTTCGGGCCAATTCGCCGTAGAAAAATATTGCGCAACGCCCTGTAGAACAAGTTACGTGTTGTGAGGAGGAAATCAAGTATGAAATATAACAAAATAGATCAAACCAGATTTAGGCCCACGCAAATAATTACAAGACTCCTCCAATGCAGTAAGAGAAAGTCAGGATCGAATCCACGGGGAAGCATGTGAGCGGATCCTAGGCAGCTGTAAATCTCACAGAAAAGCAAACAGAAGACAGAAACAAAGGAACAAAGAAAGAAAGACAGAAATAACAAACGAAAGCAAGAAATAAAAGCAAAGACAGAAGCTACTCGATCTCGACAAGCATAGTACTCGAGATCGATTAACAACAGCAGAGACAGAAACTGAAAATCGACGACAGAAGCACAACAACAACTCGATCTAGACAAGGCCTTACTCGAGATCGACAAACCCCTACTCAATCTCGACTAGCTTTTCCTCTAGATCGACAAAAACACAGAAAACCTCAAATTGCAACTTCGAACACAGAATCTCAGATTTCGACAGAAATAAATCAATATATGAAAGAACTTCCAAAGCCAGGGTATCAACGCCACAACGATAACCATGCAAAGTAACACATAAAGGCATACAAGATCATTTTTTCCATCAAAATAACTTTCGTTACTAACAAATAGGCATATAGAGGCTTTCGCATAAACTCTAATTATTACTAACCCTTTTCACATAATTAACCCAAGTTGTATTAAGATCACTTTCGCTTCAATAATACAAACAAGGATCACCTTCAACTCTCGCAAAAGAATCATGCTCATAGGGATAGAAGACGAATTGCATAACAAGATCTGAGCTTTACTGCATCACCTCACATGGAAACCGTCGAGCTCACCCCAGCCCCAGAAGTGGGTGGACTACTTGCTCTTCATCGCAATAGCAGACATTGATGTATAAAAATAAACTTGCATTAAACTAAATTTAAAGCCTTTACAATCCCGGCAATCCAACTTTCGCTGAATGCCAAAACCCTAAAAACATTAGAACTCCTAAACTGTCTTTGTGGAACTACTTCTCTTGCTCTGAATTGAATTGAATTATGAAAAACCAGCCCCTAAGGCTTTATTTATAGCCTTCTATTTCTTGCTAATCAAGGATAGAATATATCTATCTATATCTAAAAAGCTTAAAAGATAAATAAAAGTAATTTAGGAATTAAATCTATAAAGAGGAAATTAAATCTAAATAGGTAAGTCTTCTCATGTTGATAGATCTTGTCTTCCATAGATAGAACTTGATGGATCTCGGCAAGCTCGGATTCCTTCGGCTCCAAGGACTCCCACAGCGCGTAAGACTGCTCAAACCGCGTAACGCGGCTCCTCGATCTCGACCAAGGCTCCTCGAGATCGAGTAGAACTGACGTCGACTTGGCTGGCTCGGCGTCTCGGGTTGCTGGTCCTCGATGTGGCTCGGACATGGCTCCTAGGCTTGGTCGATCTCGAGTAAAGGTGGCTCGTCGACTAGGTCTTCTGGTGTTGTCGAGCAACCTCTCTTCGACATGGCTCGGGTGCCGGCTTCCGGGTTCCTCGATCTCGAGTAGAGTGTAACCCGGCATGTCTTCGTCTTCGGCTTCTCGATCAGCTCCTCCTTGACCAGGCACTCCTTGGACATTTTTGGTCGATCTCGAGTAAAGGTACTCGATATTGAGTACATCTCTCAACTTTCTGCTCTGTTCTTAAAACGCACTTTCCTGAGTCCTCGTTCGTCGGATTGATACATATGACCATGCGTTGGAAAGCTCTTTCTGAGGGCTACAACTATCATGAAGACATCAAAGCTTGATTCAGAACGAAGAATGGTGAAAAATGGCCTTTTCTCCAGCTGCACCATTCTTAGCTTCTCCATGAGTTTCCTTTAAGCTCCAAAGTGCGTCCGATTTCTGCGAAATGTAACCAAAACTTGTGTAGACCTCCATATATTGCAAATAAGTGTAAACTACACAGATTTTGTATTATTGCAAATAAGTGTAAAACATGGCAAATTAGACTCACAACATTACGCATTTGATTGCGGAGCTGTTTGGATATATAACGAAATGCAGCATAAGGGGAATACGAAAGGACTCCGGATTGAGTTGCGTATTTCCAAATTTGAAAAGAATGTGCATCGGGTTGCGGAGTTATCCGGTGTATTAAGTACGATTCGTAACCGTTCGCGATCGGTGGCAAGTCTTGCGAACTTGGATTTCGACGAAGAGAGCGACAACGGTGAGTGCTTCCGGCAAAGAGAGTGAGAGAGAGTGTTTGGAGAATAAAATGGCGGATGAGAGGCGTGGTGGAGAAGGGGCATCCAGAGGCGAGAGCGGTGGTAGCGTGTAGTTGGATCCGGTGGCAGCGGTGGAAGGTGATGGCGAGGTGTCGGTGGAGGACCTATTGACGGAGTTGGAATGGAAAGCGCAGGGTAGAGGGCGGAGATGGAGAGGGCGGCGGTGTAGGCGTGGGCAATGGCGGCGGCATAAGGATCGGTAGAAATTCAGAGGCAGATGGAGGCGGGGTTGAAGGGGCAGGTGGAGAATAGGGAGGAGCCGGCATGGCCGAGGTTGTTTGACGAAGAGGGCAGAGAAGGGATTCGACCGGCGGACCGCAAGGTGAACGGTTGAAGTGGCGTTGGTGGAGATGCAGAGGACAGTGGCAGAAGATCTGGCGCTCGAGAGGGCAGTGGAGGAGGAAAGGGTCGTGGCGGCAAAGGCGGTGAAGGTTTCGGCCGAGGAGGCAACGAGGGCTTTAGCGGAGAAGGCGGCGAGGGCGTCGGCGGCAGAGTCGACGAGGGTGTCGGCGGCGGAAGGGAAAAGAGTGTTGCGTCCGCAAGCAAGAAAAGCAGTATTGACAGAGGTAAGTATTTTTTTTACTATTTAGGCTTTTAGTATGTGAAACCATGCTTTATTTTGTAGTATAATTATTTGAGTATATATTTACCTGGTATTTGAAGCGTAATGTATGGAAAAAATATTTGAATATAGAAAATGTAGGAAGACAGAGAAGAACACAAGATAGTTAAGTAGATAGTTGTTAGAATATAAATAATGTACGATTTTAATGTTAAAGTAGCAACAATTGTTTCACAATAAAAATAACGTATTCGAGTGAATATGAATAATGTATTCGTTCGAAATTAAAGAGTTCAAATATTCGTCAGAAATTATAGATACATAAAGGTAAAACTAATTCAAATAACCTATACTTTGATAGAGTGAGTAGGTAGCACCCTAAACTTTATAAAGCGACAAAAATAATCCATACTTTTACTACTACGTGCTTATATCATCACCAGGCACCAGTATCTTTTTAAAAAAAAAAATTAACACCTAACTTTTATAGTTTTGAAATAAAATATAAAACATTATTAAACTAGTTTTTTTATAATCAAAGTTACACAAAAGGTAAATTTTTTTAAATGAAAAATAATTTTCGACTTAAGATAATTGAAAAAAATATCGCTAATTTATGTCATATATTAAAGACGCAAATTTTGGTTTGAACAAATGATACTGTATAAGTTAGAAATATTTCTCAAATGAATTTTTTAATAAAAAGTACTCAAAATATAAATTTTTATATACATTACCTAAGTATTTCTCAAATGATATAACTTTTTAAAATTTTCAAATAGGACCGAAAATAATATTAAACTAGGTTTTAAATCAAAATTACATAAAATATACATTTTTTAAGTGAAAAATAAAATCTCATCCTTAAAATAATTGGAAAAAAATCACTAATTTAATTCATATTTAAAAATCCATAATTTGGTTCGAACAAATTATATAAGTTAGAAGTATTCTCAAGAGAAATACTCTATATATTTTAAATTTGTTGGATTTTTGTTATTTTATTATTATTTTAATTAAAGAATGAATTAAAAAAATCATTTGAGAAATATTTTGCAAATATATTTCTAACTCAATTATATCATTTGTCTAAAACAAATTTTGGGTTTTTAAAATATGACATAAATTAGCGATATTATTTTTCATTTATCTTAAGTGATAAAATTTATTTTTTCATTTTAAAAAAAATACCTTTAGTGTAATTTTGATTAAAAATCCTAGTTTAATGTTGTTTTCAGGTTCTATTTCAAAACTATAAAATTTAGGTGTTATTTTCTATTAAAAAAAAGACATTGGTGGTGATATGAGCACATAGTAGTAAGAGTTTGAGTTATTTTTGTTACTTTATAAAGTTCATGGTGCTACCTGCTCACCACACCAAAGTTTGGATTATTTGAATTAGTTTTAACATACATAAATTATAAGTAAAGAATAAAGTTGGACTATAATGAAATATGCATAACAAAAAAACGAATTCGATAAAAAATTAGAGACTACAAATACAGAAATTACAATTTCCAAAAATCACTAGTACAAATGTTCAATTATATCACATAACCCTAATATCACGGACCTATTATCTCCGTGATTTTATGCGTTTTAATGTCGAGAAAATAAAATTTTAATATGTAAATACCTAATATCACGGATATTAATAAATAAAACCGGAATATTAGGGGTAGATCCCAAAATATAATAAAATCTAATATTCCTGAGAAAAAAATGCACAATATGCCCGAGATATTAGATGTAATATCCCGGATTGAAAAAACGGAATATTAGGGTGATATTTTATAATTTCTATTTTTTACCCTCTCTAGTCTCTCGTCTCTCATTCACTGTACGCGTTACACACCAGTGCACACAGAGTGCACACTTCGTCTCTCTCTCTCTCTCGCGTTCGTGCTCTCACCTCACCACACCATCTCTCTCTCGTCTCTCTCTCTCATCTCGCCGTCGATGTCTCTCCCTGTTCTCTTGGCGATTTCACTCCGAATTGAACCTCCAACCGCCGACGTCTCTCTCTCTCTCTCTCTCTCTCTCTCTCTCTCTCTCTCTCTCTCTCTCTCTCTCTCTCTCTCTCTCTGTTAGCCAGGCGATTTCGCACCTCCTGCAATCTTGCTTGACACCTCCGGCTTGTGGCATCTCTTCCTTCTCCGGCACCTCTTGCGATCTCCTGCAACATTAGGCTTGGTCTCATCCCTCAATTCGCCACCTCCCGCAACCTCTCCAATTAGGGTTTTAATTGGGTAAGTTTTCATCTCTAATTCAATATGAAATTAGAGTTTTGGTTTTGTTGGTTCTGTTAGGGCTTAAGCAACGGCTTTCAATCTGTAATTAGGGGCATTTTCTCCTGATGTCTTCATCTATTGCATTCAATAGGTTCATCTGCTCTCTTCATGTGTTGCATCAACCCGCATTCAACAGGTTCGCCACCGACACGTTTCAGATCTGGTGCTTGTCCTCTCCATCTTAGCCTCCTTCTTCCCTTCCCCTTTTGAATTCCTTCACCGCTACAGACCGCCATCGAGTTCCTTCTGGTTTAGGTTTGTTTATTTTTACATATAGGGTTTCTTCCCTTCGTCGTTACAGACCGCCATCAAATTCCATCTAGTGCAGGTTTGTTTATTTTTACATTTACCGTTTCTTCATAGATCTAATGTCTTCGTTATCACTCGATTTTTTTTATGAAATTACAATTGGGGCTAAAAGGGCTTTAGATTTCAGCAGGTCAGTCTCATGTTTCTAAAAAATCCAACCTTAGACTCAATTCGATTTAGTATTTATCATGTAAATTTTTATAGATTGGATTTATAGATTTATTATAAAGACTAAGAAATTACATGGAGTGTGTTTTAGGCTTATAGGAAAATTTTGTTCAAATATCCATTTGGAAAGTCTAATTAGGTAAATTTTCATGTTGAAATGATAATTAGGTAAATGTCCATAGATTTTATTTAATTTCTAAACTACCCTTGTTATAATTTAATCACCAAACCCTATCTCTATCCCCTTCCCTTATATTCTCGTCTCTCTAATCAAATATCAGCCACTCACATCTCCACCCTTCATTTGCCGCCTGTGAATACTCCACCCAATCCCGCCACCGTTGGAGCTTCCGCCTCGACCTCATTTGCCACCGCCACTACACCTTCGTCTCATGCCTCGACTTCTCCCTCTGACGTCACGTCGACGATGACTACCTCCTCTAAACGATGAGGCATCTCCCCAACCTCCGCTATCTCGACCTCTCCTGCTCCCGATTCGTCACCGCCGCCAGAATTTCAAATCTCGTCACTAGATGCTAGAATCTGGTGGAAATTGACCTCTGTAACTCGGTGGATTTGACGGACCTTGCGGTTGCTGCGATTGTGGAGGCAAAGGACTAGAGAGGCTCTTGCCGACGAGGTCCAAGCTCGTATCAAGCTTCAAGATCGAGTTCAGGTCCAAGCTCGTATCACCGTCGGTTGCAAAAGATTGAAGATAATTAACCTGAAGTACATACCGAGTTCATGTTACGGATCTAGCCGTGGGATTGCTTGCGTTGAAATGAAAAGAGCTTCATTCCCTAAATCTATAAAGGCTCGGATTTTTAAATCCTAGTTTTTCGAAAAAAGAGAATCAAAAATGAAATTAAAATCAGTTTTAAAACTCGTTTAGCGGATTCTGACCGTAATGTAAAATTTGTTGTACAATTTCCGTCCTTGACCTCAAAAATTCAAAATAATTATCGGATGGCGATATCTTTGTCGATTTTAAAATCTAATTAATCGAGAGAGCGAGATTCAAGAAAACTAACATTCGAGAACTAGTTTTGGGATTCAAAATTCGCGTATTCGGGATTTAATTTTGGGTATTAATCTTGACTTTTATACCCCTTTTTACACTCAATCTCATACCCACTCCCTCACCTTACCTTGTCAAGTGTCAACCCAACCCATCCATCTCCTAATCTTACATTTCAATCACCATTTCAACATCACCATCCCAACCACTATCACCTTCAGTCTCCATTTCACCACCACCACCTTGCTCCTTCCTTGTCGCCGCCACACACCAGCCCCTCCTTCCTACTTTTTTCCCTTATGATTTCGCCTAGTAACCACCCAGAAGCGGCAGCAGGAGACAACCAAGCCGCCACCTCCTTTCTCCCCTATTTCCGCTAGCCTCAAATGCCGAGCACCTACCAGCGGCACCTCCTTCCCCTCCGTCGTGCAACATCACCATCTCCGACGTCCAAGGCCGCCGACAGCAGCCCAAGCGTAGCCAACGCCGCCGCCTCGTCCTCGTTCCCAGTTCTTCCCCGTTCGAATCGGTAAGCTTCGACCTCTCGTTCTATTCGAAATCCCATGAAAGAACCCTCCTTTAACCTTCCTTTATTCTCCTAGGTCAAATCCGAGGTTCCTCCATTTCTGACGCAGCGAGTCGAGTCTCCGGTGAGCTCCGACAAAGCACCGACGTCCGCTAATACCTCGATGAGATTCGTTCATTTTGATTCCCTAGCTTCCAAACCTTTTGTTTCATACTCTTAAGGGTTGGGAATTGAGGGTTAGAAAGGATTAGAGGGGCCAAAAATGGGAGGAAGCCGAGCTCCATTGATGAGGACCGAACCAGTCTGACAAGCAAGGGAAGAAGACGAATCCCGCAGGCGCAACAATGTGCCGCGGGGGCACCAATGTGCCGCGGGTGCCACACTGTTTGTCCGGGTGAATTTTGAGGGTTTCGGCGGGTCGGTTTTGTTATTAAAATTATTTGTTTAACTAATTAATATTATTTGGGGGTTAAGGTATAAAAATATTGTTTTTGGAGATTTTATAAAAGTTTGAAAAATGATTTAATAAATAAATTGAAAAAGGAATTTAACGAGAATTTTCAAGGGTCGGAACTCTTAACTGTTCAATTCGGATTTGAAATGGTTTTGAAGCTAACTTAGGGAATAAGACGATGACTAACTAGCATGATATTGTGGTGATTTTTAGAAGAGATTAAATTTTCAATATTTATGCTGATGATTATGATATATATATATATATATATATATATATATATATATATATATATATATATATATGGAAAGTATAAGTATGAAATAATAATATGCGAATTTGGCTAAGTATGATTTATATAGGGAGTATATTTTTAAACTGATGAGTTGACAAGTTATGATGAATGGTATGCGATAAGAGATGGTTGATCGTGATGAATTGAAAGTATGATAGATGCAAGCTTGCTTATCTATCTGCTAATTTAAGTGAGTAATATAAGTGTTCATAAAAGCTATAGAAGTATACTTAGTATATTCTCGTTATGTAATTAGGTGATATTATGTGATCGTGACTACTGTGTGCTGGATTTTTCTTTTGCTGATCTTCTAGCCAGGTAAGTACCTCTAGGGCTTACTCAGTAACCAGTACCTCCTGCTTGATGTGTCATATATTATGTAGGTGTTGCATATGCATAAGAGCATGTCATGTAGTATCATGCTTAGGAATTGCACTTACGAATGAGCATTCTTATTCTATTTGCGTTTGAATATAGAACAACCGTCATTTGTGAGTCCTTGCTAGGGTCATAGGGTAGCCCAGTTTCATCGGGTGTTGTCCTCCTTGAGTCACACACACACACACACACACACACACACACACACACACACACACACACACACACACACACACACACACACACACACACACACACACACACACACACACATATCACGTGTAATGGCCCGGGATTATGATTCCCGAGTTACGTTTCGAGGGATGAAACCCCTCGTTAGGACCTTGCGCCCCGAGTACAGGTTGAAGGTTTTAAAGCCTAATTTAAATGTTTTCAAAGTGGGATTTCATACCCAAATGCGAAGGGACCGTTGGAATCCCCGGGGAAGTCCCCTGTACCTGTCGTAAGTCTAAGCGTGGAAATCAGTAGTCATGCAAATAGCGAAAACAAGTGCAATACAAGAGGGTGCCACGGCAGAGCCGGGTCAAAACGGAGTCTAAAGTGTAAATACAAAAATATAATCTGAGTCTGGTGAAGTCGATAACTCCAGTGCTCACTCTCCGCCGAACAAAATGACCCGCGCAATAAGCAAACAGCACCGATAGGATGAACATAAATAATACCTAAAAAAATTGATATGGGGCGGGATCAGATCGATGCCCACTTTAGCTCTGCATCCCAACCCTAAGCACACATATACGCTATACCTAACAAAGATGCTCCTAGATGCATGACGGAATATTAACACACTAACATGCTCCTAAGATCAAGTACATAATAATAATAAGGCCTTAGCACAGAATACCAAGTGGTATATCCCTCTCCTACCTCCACCCCCTTCCGATAGGGCGGAGACTGGCCAGCTCGTGAATGCATTCCATCATAATCAGGCGGCACGCATGCCTAACCCGCTCCACAATAAAGCCCGCAGGCATCTCATAATATAAGGAAGTGCATGACTCGATTGACTCAGGACGGGACCCGATGAGACTAGGTCGTCCTATAACCCTAGCAATGACTCTAGTTACTTCACAGATAATGGTCGTTCTGTTTACATACACATAAAGAAATAGAATGCTCAAAAGTCGATGCAACCTAGCATCGTACTACATGACATGCTGATCATGAATGCAAGCACCTAGTATATCATGCACCTAAAGTAGGGAATAGCTCTATTCAATCTGAGTAAGCTCCGAAGAGACTTACCTGGTACCGCAGAACAGCAAAAAGCAATCAACCAGGCAATATGAAATCTGGCACGTCACAGATGGTCACCTAACAAGTATAAGCACATAAATGAGTCTATCTCTAAGGCACACAAGCATAGAATTGTCACACACACAACTTCACAACTTAACACAATAACCATCTCATCACCATTTCCATCATCTTAACTTTATCTCATAACATATTCAATATAATTCTCCAATTCATCAACTTAAGATAATCCCAATTCATACTTAGCCAATTTGCATGCTATCATCTCACAATCTTACTTAGCATATAATTGCATATCCTCATCATAATCATATAACATTTAATCACACATAATAAATCATCACAATATTATATCTCAAATCTCAAAACAACATTTTATATTTTAATCCCAATAATATTACATACTATTTCCAACACCATTTTCTTTTAACATTTTTATGAAATATTTATGAAATCCCAACCATATTCATTTAATCAAATCACCCCTTTTTAAATTACCAAAACCAACCCTTTATTTTGTAAAGATTAAAACCGACCCCTCCCTTATGTTCTTATTACCGAAAACCACCCTCTTTTTATTAAAACCCAAATCATGAACCCCTCTTAAAAACAGGCCCAGACATTTATGTTTAAAAGGATCCTGCCCAAAAAATTAGGCCAAAAAACCATCCAATTTGATTCATTTGAGTGAAGCTGACATGTAAAAAAAAAAGCTGGGGCCCAGGTGAGTGTTGGCGGGTGAGGTGGCGGAGGTGGGACCCAGTCCCTTTCTTCCTCTTCCATCAAATGAACAAAAGAACAGAGCCCCCATTTCCTTGGCCCAAAACCGACGGAAGGAAGAGGAAAGGGGGACCTCCGGCGGCGGTGCTCCAGAACTCCGGCCACCCGGTCTCGCCGGCCACCCCGACGCACACACACATGGACAAGGAAGGAAAGGAAGGAGGAAGAAGGGGCTCATCGAGGGCCTTCAACGCTGGAAAGCTCGGAGCTCCGGGGAGGTGTGTTTGGCTGCATCGAGGGCGATTCTTCGAGCGAAATCCGCCTAGAAGATGAGAGGGAGGTTAAAGATGGAAGCTTTTCTCGATTAGAGATGGAGGAGAGGAAGAGCGAGCGAAACGGAACCTTACCGAGGCGAACGGGAAAACAGAGCGGGAGGACGACGCTGGCGGCGCTCCGACTGCTCCTGGTGGATGCTGGTGGTGGCGGCGGATGAGACTGGTGGTGGCGGCGGGTGAAGACGGAGGTGTGCATGTGAGGAGGGGATGTGGTGGAGGAAGGGTGTGGCGGCAACAATGGGGGATGAAAAGGGGTGTGCTCTCGGCACTTCCCTCCAAGGGAGAAAGGAGAGCTGGGTTTGATTTTGTGTTTGTGTGAAAAGATGTGTTCAAAGTTTCAGATTTTATGAACAAAATTTTGGGTTTCCTGGGCTACATCCATTGGACAAAACATGGAACCTCAATGCCATTGTTGGCAAGTCAAGTAAGTAAGAAAAAGAGAGTATGAGTGTGTTGGGTTAATTTGGGAAAATTGAAAGAGATGGGGAAATTTAAAATTAAATCTCAAATTGTGGAAACCAATGTTGAATTTGGGTAAGGATGTGAGAAAGATGACGGAATTGAAGTCTCGAGTCGGAAATTTAAATTTTCGCCGATTGGTCATTCAAATCTCGAAATGAAAGACGGATTCGATCTTTAAATTAAAATTTTGGGCTGGAATTTGTTTTAAATTCATTTTGATTTTCTTTTTTCGAAAATTAATATTTTAAAAATCCGAGCCTTTACATCACGAGATACGAGATGAGCATGAGATATGATATGATGATGAGATTTGATATGTTATACCATCGAACTGGCCAGTCCCCACCCTATTTGGAAGTGGGGTGCTGGATTATATATCCTCAGCGCGGTCAGAGGACCCGCGGGCGGACTCTTGGCCTGACTTGGTGGTATAGTTTCAGGTACCCGATCCACTACTTGATTTTGTGCTGATATGACGGGGTCCATTCTTATGGCGGAGAGTGAGTTTATGAACCCTGACTTCACTAGATCCATGCTTTTGAGATTTCTTCCTATTATACTCTATTTTGACCCGACTGTGCCGTGACACTGGTGGTATCGTTTTCAGAACTTATGTCCTTTGCATGATAAAAGGTTTCGCGTGTTGTTGACCCCAGGGGTTTGCCCTGGGGTCTCCAACGGACCTTTCGGATTTGGGTGCGAAATCCCACTTTAAACTACGCATCTTCGATTTCAAAACTTAAACCTGTACTCGGGGCGCAAGATCCCAACGAGGGGTTTCATCCCTCGAAACGTAACTCGAGAATCATAATCCCGGGCCGTTACAAGATGTGTTCTATTTACCTGTATTTGGTTGTTTATTCATCTATCCACTCCTTTTTTTTCTAGAATCAAAGCTCTCAGAAACAGAATTGTAATTTTGTCTGCTCCGGGTAGATTACATACAAATGCCTTCTACATATTGTGTTTGGTGACAATATTAATTCACTTATTATTTGTCTAAAATGATCTTCAAATGAAGTTTGTTTGGTGACAATCATGATTTTGTAGATTCATTTAATAACAATTGTGTAGGGTTGGCATGGTACGGTAACCACCAAAAAATGGTGATTACCACGTACCAACCACAAACTGGTGGTACGTAAATTTTTATTTCACGTACCAACCACAAGTCGTGGTTACCGCATATGTGGTAACCATGGTAACCACGACTTGTGGTTACCATCGGTACATTACCATGGTTACCAAACTGTAATTCTAGTTGTATTTTTTTGAAACCCCTTGGCTACCTTCCGGTAGTCATTAAAGTTATCAAACGAAAAAATATGGTTAGAAAAATAATATGATTACCCTTACCACCTATTAAAACTTCAAATAAATCAAGTTCACAACCTGAAGTACAAACCAATTCAAACCAACCAAGTTCAAAGTCTTGAAACAAACCAAGTTCAAAATGTTCAAACATTCAAAATGTTCCTGCAAGTTCAAACAAAACAAGTTCAAAGTCTTCAAACATTCAAAATGTTCCTATTGTTTCAAGTAGAAAATGTAGAAATGACCAATTTAGATCAAAATGATCAAAACACAAAATATAAATTAAAAACTTAAAACTTAAAGGTAATAACAACAAAATATTAAATAAAAAAATTGAATATATATACTTGGTAACCATGGTATTCAAATTTCATTACCATTATCGTACCATCTTCACATGGTTACCACCAATATGGTTACCACAAGTGTGGTTACCAATATAGTCGATTTGTGGTTGGTACGTGGTTGGTAGTGTAATTTCTATACCATTTGTCAGCCCTACAATTGTGTTTGGTGACAATAGATGCTGACAGTTTGTGTTCACTATCATTTTTATTTTGTGATAATTTATTTATTCATGTTATGCTACCAATATTTGAGTGGTGACATTATTTGATAATAATTGTTGGTGAAAATATTTTGATGACAATATTTGATGACAATCAGTGAGATCCTTTTGATGACAATAGATGGTCGGTGATATTGTTTTGTAGTTTATGACAATAGGTTTGTGAAAATAATTTGGTGACAATGTTATGTTTTTGGTGACAATAGATTACTCTTTCCTTAGCTTTAACCTCTCTAGGGTCTAATATTTTATCGTTGGTGAGAATAGATGTTGTGAGGAGGAAATTGAGATTGCAAAATAGAATGTAAATAAAGCAAAGTAAATCAGATTCCGTCCTGTGCAAATGATTACAAGACTTCCTCCCGATATAGCAACGGAATGTCAAGATCGATCCTCGAGGAAGCGTGTCAGCGGATCTCAGGTAGCGGATGAATCTCACAGGCAGAAAATCAAACAGACAGACAGAAACAACGGAGAAAAGCAGAAAAGAAAGCAAAGCAGCAATCTTGGTCGATATCGACCACTGTTACTCGATATCGACTGGGAAAATCGACCAAGAGTGCTCAAAATCAACTAACAGAAACTAAAACTCAGCAAAGTAACCCGATTTCGACCAACTCAACTCGACATCGACCAGTTTCCTCGATGTCGACCAAATCTTCTCTAAATCGACTTACACAGAAACTAAAATTTGTAACTTTTTCAAATGAAAACGAATGTAAACATGAAATTAACTCAATAAACTAAAGACTTCCAAGATCAGGGTTTCAACACCACAACGATAACCATGCAAAATAACACATAAAGGCATAAAAGATCATGCTTTTTATCAAATAACTTTCGTTACTAACAAATAGGAAAATAGAGGCTTTCGCATAAACCCTAATTGTTACTAACCCTTTTCATATAATTAACCCAAGTTGTATTAAGATCACTTTACCGCTCTTCATTATAGAATTTGGGTGACTACTCGCTCTTCATCATAAATAAACTCATCAAAGATTTCAGGAAAATAAATTGCATTAAAAGTAACCAACACTTACAACCGATCGAAGCCAAAACCGTTTTCGCAAACTCCAACTCTTCTCGGCTACAAGCTTTCTCTCTCTCTACTTACTACCTCTTCTCCTTCTCTAAAATTGAATGAATGGAAATCATCCCCTAAGGCTTTATTTATAGCCTTCATTCCCTCTCTAATTAGGAAAGAAAACTATATGTAAATCTATCTATCTAAATTATTAAGATTAAATAATGGAATAAAAGAAATAAATCAACAAGGAATTATATCTAATGTAGGTAAATATCTTCTCTTGACTTGATAGAACTTGATAGATCTTGATGGAATTTGCTCTCGAAAATATCTCCATCGGATTCGGGATAGAAACTTAAGAAGATCCGGATAGCTCGATTTCTGCCGTCTGGGATCAAGGTCTTCTCCGTCTTCAGCTTCTTGACCAAGGTTTTCTCCGTCTTCAGCTTCTTGACCAAGGTTTCCTCGATATCGACCAATGTTTTCTCCGTCTTCAGCTTCATGACTCGATCTCGGCTCCAGGAAGTGAAAATCGACTTGGTTGTTACTCGATATCGAGTAAGTTAACTCGATATCGACTTGAATCTTCTGCTCCCAGCCTCCTTGTGCCGATGTCTAGATCTTCACTCGATATGGGGTACTCGATATCGACTAACTTTCTCAGGTCTTCTCGATTCTTGTCAACTTTGGTGGAAATCGACTCATATACTCGATATCGACTAAGGGTGCTCGATATCGACCAAGTGGTGTTGAGTCGACTTTCTCGTTTCCAACTTGATTTGTCCTGGTTCTGCTACTCCTTGACCTCGGACTTTCTGTAGTTTACTTCTAGCTTTTCCTCCTTTTCTCTGAACTGCTGTAAATGGCCTCGATTTCTGTGAAATTAAACAGAAACTGGTGTAGATTTATGATTTTAAAAATAAGCATAAACTACGTAGATTCTGTACTATTCTAGCCAAAATGCATAAAATTTATGCAGAAAACGATATAAAAGTAACTACAAAACATGACGAATTAGGCTCACAACAATAGATTTCTAACAAGAAGTTAGTGACAATAGGGGGTGACAATGTTTTGTTGTGGTGACAATACATTTGAGGAAAAATATGGTGACAGTGTTTTGAAGTTAATGACAATAGAGTGGTGACAATGTACTATAGTTGGTGACAATAGGTTGGTGACATTGTTATGCCGTTCGCGACAATATGTTATTTACAAGAGGTTGATGACAATAGGGTGCTGACATTGTTTTTGTAGTTAGTGACAATAGGTCGATGACATTGTTATTTCGTTGGTGACAATCTATTACTTACAAGAGGTTGATGACAAAAGGGTGGTGAGATTGTTTTTGTAGTTGGTGACAATAGGTCGGTGACACTGTTATGTTGTTGGTGACATAACAATGTCAATTTCACATTAACGGAGGGAAAAGTCGTTGATTCACCTCGCCAAAAATAATTCCCAAACAAATAAACTAGTATAGTATGCAAGTAAGGGGTCGAACCCTAGAGAATCGAGTATTTCTAAATATTGTGTATTTATCAATAGAAAAAGAAAAGATTTTTGTGAATGAAAATAAAAGAAAATAATATTGACAAAAGCAAATAAAGGATAGAAGGAAAGCGTTTCCACCTACAAGTTCTCGACTTTGGTTGGTTTTATTGTTCATCGAATCCTTTTCAAGTTATTATCTTTTCCTACGAATTCCTCTCGTCTTGGTTTAAGTATATTAAAAGTCATACGAGTCCAATTAATCCCTTACACCTCAATGCAACCCTAACACGGTCAAGATTTAACAAAGAGATAGAACAATGTCCCAAGAACTTGAGCATATAAATAACACCAATTAAACACGGTAAATCGATGTTTAAGATATATGTCAACTCCCTACATAATCATGCTTCAAACACGGAATCCACAATCTTATGCGTGCTACTACGAAAATACCACAAATACGAAAGTATAAATCCTAGCATGAAATCAATACTATCAAGGTCGCGAATCAAGATAACATCAATAACATAATCAATATCGCACAAAGAAGTTGAAAGAATTAAAGAGCAAAAATAACTTAAATTAGAAACTCACAAACCACCAACCAAGTCTCGAAAGTGTAGGCGAAAACTACAAAATTAGTCAAACATAGCTTACCTAAGCTTTCTTCTCTTCAATGGTGATTTCTCTACTTGAATCCATAGAAAATTAATCTTAAAACATCCTATTTATAAGCCTAAAGTCTTGCATAAATAAGGTAAAAGATAGACAAATAAGATAGAAACTTCCTAAACAAACTAGATAAAAGATAGACTTTCCATATACAATCCGGAGTCATTTTCGCTGGCAGTGAATAGAATTCCGCTAGCAGCGAATGGCCTTAATTAAGCTACTGTTGGATTTTCTCTAGCACCTCGCTACCACACTCGCTGCTAGTGAATGCTCATGCCTTAGAAATTCGGCAAGCCTCCTTGATTCCGCATCCGCGAATCCACCCAGCCGCTGCAGCGAGAGCAACCTTCCGCTGGCTCGAGAGCTCCCACTCGCTGAAGCGAGTCCGGTCTTCCGCTGAAGCGACTCCATTCACTGGCAGCGAGTTTCCTTTCACTGGCAGCGAGTCGTGCTGCTCCTGGACATGCTGCCGCTGACTCCACTCGCTGGCAGCGAGTCATGCTCAGGCCACCTTCTCGCACATGTTGTTGCTGACTTGATTTGCTGCAGCGGAAATCCATTTGCTGTCAGCGAATTTCCAAAAGAACACCATCACATAGATCTTCGAAAGAGCTTTCTAACGCATGCTCATATGAGTCGATTGGACACCCGAGGCCTCCGGAAAGTGCGTTACAAGTTCAGTTCGCCGATTGGACAGCTTTCGCGACTCGCCCTCGTTTCCACTCTTAGAGATTGATTTCGTGCTCCGTTGCTCCTTAGCTTGTTCCATGATTTTCGGGATTTCTTCCTTAAGCTCTCCCAAGTCTCGTCGTAGCCTTACTTAGCTCCGTTCCTCGTGTTCTTTGCCTCGGCTCTACTAACCTACATAAAAACATCGAAATAGCGTAGATTCTGAACTTCCCCACAAAATGAATGATAATCTAATTAACTCTAAAACATGAATATATGACAATAAAATGCACCTAAACTAATCTATAATTCCTATTGGAATATGCCTTATCACAAATCAAAAACATAGATTCATAAAGGGATTTCACATATTTTAATGTCAATTTCATTTATCAACAAATTTCCATGCTTAATCGAATAAACAATGTATTGATTTTAGATCTAGGATTTAGCCTCTTCATATAAACGAAGAACCCTAAATAAAAAAATTGTACATGTTCAAGAAGGACGAATATAACCAAAAATCGAAGTATCTATTCTCATTATTGCGACGGTAACAAACGAGGCTTGTGATGTAGTGGTTGCGATGAACGGTGGTGGTTCATCCTCGACAGAAGCTGATGAACAAAAAGATGATCAGTACGCTTTTTATACTTAATTTACATTTTTCTCATTAAGTTTAGTAGTGATTACATAATGAGCCCAAAATGACTTTTCGATGGCCACGTGAGCAATATTATCGGAATTTTAGTTGGAAAGTTAGAGCAACCACATTGAAGTGTTTTAAAGATGAAAATAAGGAACTTATTAATAAAATAATAAAGGAGGAATGTATTTTGGTAAGGAATGATTTGATGGGTTGATTACTAAGAAACCCCTAAACACTCAATAAAGAAAGAATGTGGGAAACATGAGTGAGAGGGGAGGAAAGAGAAAGAGAGAGGTTTAGGGTAAGTGGTGGGGCTATTTTCAATTTTATATTATTTGTTTATAATAAAATGGGTAGTAGGGATGTGAGTTAAAAATTAAGTTGGGTTTCTTAAGGAGAGAGAAAAATAAAAATGAGAGTTAAGGAACCGAATCGGGTTCCATGGCTGCGGATGCTCTTAGTCTGTATTAAAATTGGTTTAATTGGACATAGTTTATATACTAATTCATAATTTTTAAAGTTTGTATTATTTTCGGTTTACTGCGATAATTTATATTATTTGTGATTGTTTTTCCTTTTTTTTTAAAATATGCACAGTTTCTCGTATCGGAGAAGTACACTTGAGTTTTCCAATCTGCAATCAATGTGATTTTTGCCTTGAATTAAGAGAATTAAAACAAACTTTTTTTTATCAATACCATTTATTTATTTATATTTATATTTATTTGGTTTATAGGGAGATTGACCATGAATATGTCAAACTTAAGTTGAATGTTGAACTTCTGCTAAGAAGCCACATGTTAATTTCCCTCTTCAACTCTCACCATTAAGCCAATCTATGCTTCTGTTTTCCTTCCCCAACTGTTAACTACATACTTTTCTTCAAATTAGATAATCGATCACGGGTATATGCAATTGTGATCAGGTACTGATAATGCATATTTCATATAAGCATTATAGGTGTTTCTTATTGCTATTAGGTAATAGTTTTGTTATGTTTTGAGTCTAGTTCCGTATATTACTTGTGGAGTATTCGAGTTCGAAATCTATGCGTTTTTAGTATTTATTCTACAGATTTACATTCCGACCTTGAATGGACTTTGTGAAGAGCTTAAGAAACATGTTTTCGAGCATATGGAGGCTAAGGAGGAGCTAAGGAAGAGCAAGGAGCCATGACATTGGAATCCATTGAAGGAAATTGAGGAACGTCGCGCACTGCAGAGACGGCGCCCGCCGCCCCATGTACGGCCCCCGCCATTGCCCTAGATCCCAGAAACGCGGTTTTGGATCCAAAGACCATTATTTTATATTATTTTCTAGTATTTCCTACTAGGGTTTCTAGTAGGAAACGCGGTTTCTAGTATTTCCTACTAGGGCTTTGCCGACCCTTGTGAGACCTATTTAGGTTGTTTTCAGTTTATTTCGAGAGGAAAGAGGTGATTATTGAGAGAGACACTGTGAACACCATTAGAAAGAGAGAATTGGCATATGAGTTGCTAAACTCATAGTTTCGTCTGTGATTCGAAGACATGGTTGTTTGGATTGTGAGGATTTGAATCTATTGGATTATTCATGTTCTTAGTTATCATCTTGTGCTTATTTTATATTTGTGTTCCTTTCTATGTCTGATCAACATGTTAGGAATTGCATCTTTAGCTATGAATTCATTGTTGTTTTCTCGATAGAAAACAAAGGTATTGATGATAGTGATGTCTCTTTATCTTTGTAGTGGATGATTTCAATTGATCTATGTTGAGGATATGCGATTAGGGTTGTGTTCGGTATGCGCCTATTAATCTTAATTGTGTAGAGTCACGGTGCTAATTGGTCATGATTACTTGAGTTCTCAATGCTATTCTTTAGTGATATTGAATAAGATGAGTGAATCTCTGCGGATCTCTCAGCTTTAGTCAAGTACCCCTAGGAATATGAATAATTGATAGATCAATCCGATGAGCATGAATTCCAACCATTGTCAGAGAATTACAGGTTAAATGTTCTTTCTACTTTGATATCTATTTTCTTTATGAGTTGCGATCTGGTTACTTTTACATATTTTCTATTTGTCAAGAATCGTTGCTTTGCTATAAGAATGCTTGTTTAGAGTTATTGAATAGCAAATTGCTTCTCCCTGTGGGTTCAACACCGGACTTCATCGCTATACTAGTAGTTATTTGGTTTATCAAGTGATTGATTGCCTAACCTATTGGTTGTGTTTTTAAGTTTGGATATTATTACTATTTGGTAAAGGGGAAAAGTGCCAACGACGTTTGTCCCGTATCAAATTCTTGGCGCCATTGCCGAGGATATTATTACTCTTTACTTTGAGTATGTTGTGTCTTTGTATGGTTCAAACTAGATCTTCTAATTCATCGCCTTTGTCTCTTGATCCCGAGATTTAAAGATCTCTTAGGTTGAAGATGAAGCTTGTGTTTGAGGCAGACTAAGAGATGGAAAACATTGTTGTTAATCCGCCAAGAAGGACCCTGAGAAACCTGAAGGAACCTATTTTGACTGCACAACCCCTTGCAATTAGTCTTCCTGATCTCCTTGATGGTTCAAGATTTGAGTACAAGTCGAATTGGTCATCTATTTTGCCTTACTTTCATGGATTGCATGGGGAGGAACCAAATAAGCACCTTGCTACTTTTGTGAGTGTGTGTGATAGACTGCAACCCCAAGGCCTGTTTGACGAACAATTGATGTTGAGATTGTTCGCTTTTACTTTGAAAGATGCTGCAAGCGATTGACTTCACTACCTACCCTATAAAGCATTACTACTTGGGTGCAATTGAAGAAAGCTTTCCTACAAAAGTACTTTCATGTGACTCGCCTCAACAAACTTAAGAAAGAGCTATCCACTATTGAGCAATCACTGACGGAGAGTCTTTATGACTATGTTGAGCGGTTCAAGAAGCTTAAGGGTAGTTGTCCGCAATGCTTATATACCCGAGGATGATCTAGTGTTGTAACTTTATGAAAGCTTGCTTGACACCAACAAGAGTTTCATCAATGCTACTAGCGGAAGAGATATTTTGGATAAAACACCTCAGGAAACAATGAAGATTTTTGAAGGGTTGGCTAATGCATCGCAACAATATGGGATACATGACGGGATGAAAATCGTTGATTCCCAATCAAGTAGTTCCCACTCTCACAAATTAGTATAATTGGCAAGAAAGGGGTCGAATCCTCGGGAGATTTAAGATTTCACAATGCAATTTGATCACCAACAAGTAACAAAAGTGGGAAAAGATGCGACTTTTAAATAAGAATAAATAAAGTAAAGTAAAGATGGAATTTTATTGTAAAATCAAGAGTAGAGAACGGTTCTACCCACGAATTCTTTGACATTGGTTGGCTTATCGATCATCGAATTCTTTTCAAGCTATTAACTTTCCTACAAATTCCTCTCGTCTTGGTTTATATGGATTAAAAGTCCTACGAGTCCAATTAATCCCTTACACCTATATGCAATCATAACACGGTTAAGATTTAACAAAGAGATAGCACAACATCCCAAGAACTTGAGCACATAAATAACACCAATTAAACACGGTAAATCGATGTTTAAGATATTTGTCAACTTCCTACATAATCATGCTTCAAACACGGAATCCACAATCTTATGCCTGCCACTATAGAAATAACGCAAATACAAAAGCATTAAATCTTAGCACGAAATCAATATTATCAAGTCGGCCAAGCAAGATAACATCAATAACATAATAATAAGCACAAGGAAGTTGAAGAAATTATTATAGAGGAAAGATAACTTGAATTAAAAACTCATAATTCACCAATCAAGTCTCTGAAAACGTAGGCGAAACACGAGGAAAATTAGCCGCTCATGGCTTACCTAAGCTCTCTTCTCTTCTATGGTGATTGCTCTAATTGAAAACTTGGAATTAATTAAGCTAACCCTAGAACATCCTATTTATAAGCCTAATATCTTCCATAAAAGATAGATAAAAGATAAAAGCTTCCTAAACAAACTAGATAAAAGATAGAACTTTCCAAATTTAACTCAGCGTCGGATTCCGCTGGCAGCGAAAAATTCCGCTGGCAGCGAATGGCCTCAATCAAGCTCCTGTTGGATTTTCGCTACCACACTCGCTGGTAGCGAATGCCCATGCCTTAGAAACTTTTCCAAGCCTCCACAGGTCCTTCCTTTTCGCTGCCGCGAGTCTCTATTTCCGCTGCCGCGAGAGCTCCAACTCGCTGGAGCGAGTCCGGCCCTCCACTGGCAGCGACTCCATTCGCTGGCAGCGAGTCATGCTGCTCCTGGACATGCTTTCGCTGACTCCACTCGCTGGCAGCGAGATCCCATTCGCTGGCAGCGACTCATGCTCAAACACTTGCTCAGACTTGATTCGATGACTTGATCCGCTGCAGCGGAAATCCATTCGCTGTTAGACAAAATCCAGCAGAACACCATCACGTAGATCTTCGAAAGAGCTTTCCAACGCATGCTCATATGTGTCGATCGGACATCCGAGGCCTCCGAAAAGTGCGTTACAAGTTCAGCTCGCCGAGCGGACAGCTTTCGCAACTCGCCCTCGTTTTCGCTCTTAGACCTCGATTTCGTGCTCCGTTGCTCCTTAGGTTGTTCCATTCTCTTCGGGACTTCTTCCTTAAGCTCTCTCAAGTCTCGCCTTAGCCTTACTTAGCTCCGTTCCTCGTGTTCTTTGCCTCGGATCTACGAATCTACATAAAATCATCGAAATAGCGTAGATTCCGAACTTTCCCACAAAATGAATGCAAATCTAATTAACACTAAAACATGATTATATAACAATGAAATGCAACTAAACTAACCTATAATGCCTATTGGAAACATGCCTTATCAATACACCAAGGAGTTAGAGGAGTTCGTAAGTTGGATAGTTAGAGAGATGGGCAGAAGGATGATATCGATAGGCTTATGGAGATAGTGCAAAAGATGGTTATGCAAATGAATCAATCCCATCAGCCTAGACCTTGTGGTGTTTGTAGAGATCCAACTTATCTAAATGCTATGTATTATGGACCTCGCTGCAACTTTGGTAATAATTACAATCAGAGCTACAATTCAAATTACCAAAGTGGATTCTATGGAAGAGGTCAGCGGCAACAAGTTCCTTTTCAGAAAGGACCATTCGAGAATCATCCTAGAACCACTCAACAAGAAGATAGAGATGAGACATTGAGGTTGTTGTTGGACAAGATGAGTGTTCAAGAAAAGTTGTTGAGTCAAATGGCTAAGGAGATTCGTGAATTGAAAGCGAAAGATTCGGGTAAGTTGCCATCGCAGGTGGTAGTGAACCCGAAGGAGAATGTTAGCGCCATGACCCTCAGAGAAGGTAAACAAGTGAATATACCCACGAGGAATGTTGAAGAGAGGCCTAGAGATGAAGTTTATTTGGGAAATAAGGAGGAAGAGACGGAATTGGAGACGCAGTGCATAGACGGCCCCCGTCGCCCCTCACCACGGCGCCTGCCGCCACCTCCATCGACGGATCCGACTTCTGATGTTGTTCAATCCCCGAAGAAAGCTTCTAAAGAGTGGTCTTGAGAGGTTTCAAGACCTAGACCACCCTTTCCTCATGTCTTGAGATCCGATCGTAAGTGGGAAGATGAACAAATTCTTTATGACACATTTGTTCATTGTGAGGTAAATATTCCACTTTTCAATTTGATTAAAATTGTGTCTCGCTATGCAAAATTCTTGAAAGAGCTATGCATGATGAAGCGCAAGCAAAGGATGAGAAAGAAAGAAAAGGTAAGTTTAAGTGAGAATGTTTCTGCCTTGCCTCAGAAACGATTGCCTGAAAAGTGCGGAGATCTAGGTATGTTTACTATACCATGTGCAATAGGTAATGCTAGCTTCACCAAATCTATGTTAGACCTAGGGGCTTCAATCAATGTTATGTCTTATAACTTGTACATGTTTTTGGGTCTCAATTCATTGTTTGAAACTGGTGTTACTATACAACTCGCTGATCGTTCTAGTATTAAGCCTAAAGGAGTTATTGAAGATGTTTTGGTTAAGGTAAATGATTTGATATTTCCAGTTGATTTCTTCATTCTAGACATGGAACAAGGTACGCCTAAAACCCTGCTTATCTTGGGAAGGTCATTCTTACGAACGACCAAGACTAAGATTGATTGTTTTGAAGGTTCACTAACTATGGAGTTTGATGGTAGAAAAATTGAGTTTTCTATATTTGAGCCTATTGTTTCTTCTGCTAATGATTCTGTAGATGTTCTTGACTCTAATGAAACTAATCACATGAATGAATCAAATGGATTGTTAAATGCTTCTGTTGAAAATGAATCTATGAACCTTGAGTTTTCTAACAAAGATGAAATTGGTTTAGGGAAAGATGACATTGAAAGGAAAATTGAGAATTTGTTTAAGTCGCATGAAAATGTGTCTCATTCAAATGATTCTATTGCTATTCCCTATCAGAAATTTATTTCTAACAATACTGAGGTTTTTGTATATGCAGGACAACCTTCAGGAGCAATTCATTTCAAGAAGGAATCGATGGATGCAATTGATGGATATGTCGGGAAAGTTCCTAAAGTTCCACCTCTTGTTTTGGAAAGGATAAGTGTGGGGGAGCTTGGTGGAATAACTTGATCAAGAGTGCATCGCGTCGAGCCAAAGACGTGAAACAAAGGCGCTTCTTGGGAGGGTAGTATTTCGATTTTTGCGTTTAGTTTTCAATTCAATAAAGTAGGATCAATCGTGTCATTGGATTTTAAAAGTTACGGTAAGTGAAACCTATGCTGGGATTGAGTTTTGATTGATTTGGAAAAAACGGAGTAGCTCTCTGTGGACAAGGCGCCCGCCGCCGGTCTGTCCGCCTGATGAATCCGAATTTTGGTAAACTTGGAAGGGAAGTTCCTATCTTTTTTTTTTTTTTGGTTACTTTCTGATTTTGGTTAGTTTATTTTTATATATTTTTAGGATTAGATTATTTTCTATCTATTTTAGGTTAGATTGTTTTCTATCTATCTTAGGTTAGTATTTTATCTTTTACTTATTTTCTATTTTATTTTAAGATTAGAATTTTTTTTTAGGATTAGTTTCCTTATTTTTCATTGGATTAGAGTTCTATCTTCATTATATCTAGATCTAACATTTTCCTTTTGCCTTTTTTGAAAGATATTTCCCTCCAACTCACCATATATTGTTCTCCCTATTTTTGGATCAATCAAACTTGCTCAAGAGGAATCTCAAGAATACCAAAAGCCTACTGGAATCCATTCCAACTGCCTAAAGCCTTGTGTTTAAATCGATTCTATCCACCAAAACACTTTCCGCCATCACCCTACATCCACAAATTCAATCTTTTCCCATTCCATTCCCTTACCTATCACAAAAGAACCCTTTGAAACCAAGTTGTTCGAGAAAGTTTGAAAGTTTGGAGGAGTGAACGTCGGTTTTCCAACGTCTTCGCTCGGATTCGTGGTTCTGCGTACACGGCGCCCACCGTCGCTACAACAAAGCCCGTCTTTTGGTCGTTTTTGTGGTTTTATTCCTCTCTTATGTGCAATATATCTCGGGCTCCTAAGATGGATGCTCCAACCTACTTGTCTAGCATTGAGAAGGAGCGGTGCTTTCAATTGAGGAATGTGAGTTATCAGTCGACGCGATTCTTTCATCTGGAGACATTGCAAAAGCTTGGTCTTCATAGTTCGGTATCTCTGATGCTGGAAATGGGAGGTCTAACCAATTTCATATCGATGAGTGCACCAACCTATCCTGTTTTGGTGTGCAAGTTCCTATCAACTCTGGATGTGCGTTCTGATAAGGACATCCGCTTCATATTACTGGGTACTGAATGTTCAATTCAGAAACGATTGTTATCTCATGCTTTGGGAATGCACATACCTTGGTCTAGTCCTTGCGTCAGAGCTTATCTGCTACTACACCTGCTGAGACTTGGGCTATTGTGTCAGCCCATGCTGATTTGGCAGACAACTTTCACGGCTCTTTGATGACGCACCCTGGCCTTAGACTTTCCCACAGGTTGTTGACCCCTACCTTCCATGGTTTTGCCAATCCGATAGTTATTCCCAAGAGGATGTGGATGTGGCTACAATGTTTGACGCCGGAAGCCGAGTATGTATCAGATTGAATACAGTTGTTTCTGGCTGCATGTGCAGACACGCTCCGAAGGAGAGATGCTATGAGTGCCCACATTGTTACTTTTGGTGGAATGATTACCCTGATAGCACACTATTTGGGTATGGATTTGAGATCCCTGCAACCTGCAACCCTTGACAGCATCCTATTATTTTGACATGTCAATCCTACTAAGCGCTCGTTTGATTGAAAGAGTTAGTCACTTTGACAATAGCGAGTGTTTCCGTTGGCTATCTGGTGACAAGGGTGACAACCACCTGTATCTTCATGTGCATATACCGGTTGGCCCTACTTTGGTTGCTTTCTGTATTCGTCATGTTCTAGCACATGCTGGGATGGATGTGGACCCGTTCTGTTCAAGCAGAATTCTTCTGAGAGATGAGGCCGATGATGATCTTGATATCCCCACTAAGAGCAGTTCTTTGTTTGAGCTTATGGCGATTCTTGATAGTCGCTTGACTAGAATGGAAGATCATCACCTAAGAAGTTTTCGTACACTCCATCAGCATCAATTGTGTCTAGAGAAGAAGATAGATAAGATAGAAGCATGTCTTCGTAAGCCCTGGGTGCAGATTTCCCTAGATTTGATTAATTAGCGGTCTGGACCCCAGACCTCGCCTTAACAGTAATTGGTCAGTCATTTGCTTCTTTCAAACCCTTTATTTTTATATTTTCATTGCTCCTTTTTGTGTTTCTACGCATTGAGGACAATGCAACATGTATGTGTGTGTGTGTGGGGGGGGGGGGGGGGGGGGGAATGAAGTGAATTACTTAGGTTAGTCCATGTTTGAATTTTTGTTTGTTTTTGAATTTTTTTTCTTTGTTATTTCCTTTATGTTATCTCTTTTGAGTTATAGAAAATGTCAAAAATGATATTTTTTTTTAGAAAATGTCAAAAAAAAAAGTGAGTCTTGTTTTGTTGTTTTCCATATTGTGTTATCAAAGATTTCCATCTAATTTGAGTTTGTCCTGGCATGATCTTATAAATCCCATAGAATTCTGGAATTGTAGATGTCCCAGTGAGATATTTTTGGCCTTATAAGGGATACATCTTTATTCCTTTTGCTTTTCTTGTGTGATTTACTCTTCCTATGCATTTATCATTGAGTATTGCCATAGTTATCTATTTTCAATGCCGATTATATACATGTTCCATGCTTGATAAGTTCGAATGATAGAGGAAACCTTTTAGCCACATATTTATCCATATCTACCTTATGTTATATCTTGCTTTCAAGCCAAATTGAGCCATTAGCATTTTTATTGTTAGCTTCAAAAAATTATTATTCCTAGCCTATGATGAGCCTTACCCTTATTCCAGGGGAATTGAGATTTGGAGTGGGTTATCGAATCTATTTTGGAGATTGAGGAGAATGAAGCTAAAGTGTGGTTTTATGGTTTATGGTTTTGAGAAGATATAATGTTATGCGCTTATTTAGTCCCTCATTCTTATGCATTTGATTTTCATGTACTTTGGCTCAAATAAAAAAAAATTCCGAAAAAGAAAAGAAAAATAGAAAAATACAAAGAAAAAAAGAGCCATTTATCTTATGTTTGCATAATGAGGAAGAATTGGGATTTATGTTGGTTATGAGATACATTGGTTGGGTGTTGAGATTGCATGATATAAGAGATGATGAGATTTGAGATTTGAGGATTTTTGAGGTTATTTTGATGATATTGAAAGATGTTGTGCATATGTGAGCTTCATCTATTGAGTTGGTTTGTGTTATGTTGGGAGTCTTGGAATCTTGTTTTCTCGGAATTTATAACACCACATGACCAAATACAATTCCTTGCCCTTATGTTTCTTCCAAGACCCAATGGAATCTTCTATGAAGTTTCCATTGAGCGAAAGTTCTCTTGATGTCCTTATTTTTTATTGACGTATCCGGTGGAGATTTTGTGATATAAATGTCAATATTTGAGTTGATGTTTGTATATTGAATCGAGGTTAGTGTGTACTTAAAGCCTACACACATGAGAGTGAGAGATACACATTTTATCCTTGGTAAGGTTGATTTTTGAGCATGTAGGCACCTTGATCCCATATATACATATTATGTGTTTATATGTTTGCTTATATTTCCATTATTGATGATGTTGCTTTTGATGAGTAAAGTTATGAAAGATTTCTTGTGGGATGCGTAGATGATGTTTTTCCTTATGGTTGCTTGAGGACAAGCAAGAGTTAAGTGTGGGGGGATTTGATAATGCATATTTCATATAGGCATTATAGGTATTTCTTATTGCTATTAGGTAATGGTTTTATTATGTTTTGAGTCTAGTTTCGTATATTACTTGTGGAGTATTTGAGTTCGGAATCGTTTTTAGTGTTTATTCTACAGATTTACATTTCGACCTTGAATGGACTTTGGGAAGAGCTTAAGAAGCACGCTTTGGAGCATATGGAGGCTGATGAGGAGCTAAGGAAGAGCAAAGAGGCACGACATTGGAATCCGTTGAAGGAAATTGAGGAACATTGTGCACTGCAGAGATGGCGCCCGCCACCCCTTGCACGGCGCCCGTCGTGGCCCCAAATCCCGGAAACACGGTTTTGGATCCGGAGACCATTATTTTATATTATTTTTTAGTGTTTCATACTAGGGTTTTACCGACCCTTGAGAGACTTATTTATGTTGTTTTCAGTATATTTCGAGAGGAAAGAGGTGATTATTGAGAGAGACTATGAGCACCATTAGAGAGAAACAATTGGCTTATGAGTTGCTAAACTCATAGTTTCGCCTGTGATTCAAAGACATGGTTGTTTGCATTGTGAGGATTTGATTCTATTTGATTATTCATGTTCTTAGTTATCATCTTGTGCTTAATTTATATTTGTGTTCCTTTGTATGCCTGATCAACATGTTAGGAATTGCATCTTTAGTTATGAATTCGTTGTTGTTTTCTCGATAGTAAACAAAGGTGTTGATGACAGTGATGTCTCTTTGTCTTTGTAGTGGATGATTTCAATTGATCTATGTTGAGGATACACGATTAGGTTTGAGTTCGGTATGCGCCTATTAGTCTTAATTGTGTAGAGTCAATATGGCACTTGATCTTGATTACTTGAGTTCTTAATACTATTCATTAGTGATATTGAATAAGATAAGTGAATCTATGCGGATCTCTCAACTAGAGTCAAGTAGATGTTGTGAGCCTAATTCGCCATGTTTTATATTAACTTTTATATCAATTTCTGCATACATTTAATGCATTTGGGTTAAAATAATACAAAATCTATGTAGTTTGTGCTTATTTGCCAAATTATGGAGTCTACACTAGTTTTTGTTTAATTTCGCAAAAATCGAAGCATTTTATAGCAATTCGGAGAAAGAAGGAAATCATAGAAAAGCTTGAGGTCAACTACAGAAAGTCCAAGGCCAAGCAGGAGCTGAACTAGAACAAATCGAGCAAAAAAGAGAAGAAGCACTCGACACCGACTAGTCGATATTGACTACTTTGGTCGATATCAAGTACTACCCAGTCAAAATCTCACTAGTCAAGCACCAGACGAGCAGCAATCCACTCGATCAGCACAAAGTACTCGATATCGAGGACTCTTGTCAATGTCAATTACTCATGTCGAGTCCAAAATGTAGCCGAACTCGAGTGCAATCCAAGGAGAAGAAGAACCACTCGACGTCGAGTACTTTTACTCGATGTCGAGTACTCACTGACGTCATACCGAGCCGAGATCGAGTGGAGTCCGCGCTTATGGATTACTTACCATGCAAGTCATGTGATGTTCTATCAAGAGACACGAAGATCTATTAAGAGAAGGAAGATATTTATCCACTTTAGTTAGACTTACCTTAGAGATTTATTTATTTTAACAAAGTTTTATCATAAAGTCGTTTGATAGATAATTTTCTATATAGATAGATTATTCTTTCCTTGGATAGCGAAGATTGAATATTATAAATAAGGCCCTTGGGGCAGAGTTTTAGGATCATCCAACAATTCAATTTCAGTTCCAACTCATAGCATATAGCTAGTAGGGGAGAGAGAGAGAGAGAGAGAGAGAGAGAGCTTAGGCCGAGAGAAGGTGGAGTAGTCTAGAGACGTTTTGGCTTCGATCGGTTGTAAGTTTTTTTTTTATTCAATGCAATTTAGTTCCCTAGTTTTTATTTTTGATGAGTTTCTTGATGGTGAAGAGCGAGTACTCACCCAACCTCTAGGGTCAGGGTGTTCTCGACGGTAGCCATGTAAGGTAATGCGACAAAGGTACAATATTTTAATGCGATTTCGTCTTCTATTGCTACGAGCATGATTCTTTTGCGACAGTCGAAGGTGATCCTTGTTTGTGTTATTGAAGCAAAGGTGATCTTAATACAACTTGGATTAATTATGTGAAAAGGGTTGCTAACAATTACGGTTTATGCGAAAGCCTCTACTTTTCTACTTGATAATAACGAAAGTTATTTGATGAAAAGCATGATCTTTTATACCTTATGCATTATTTTATATGGTTATCGTTGTGGCGTTGTAACCCCGATTATGGAAGTCTTTTAGTTTATTGAATTTCCCACAATTTCGTGTTATCTTTGCTTTAGTGCTGTCTTGCAAAAAGTTGCGTTTTTTTTTCTCCAGTACTCGATTTCGACAAGTCTACTCGACGTCGAGGAGTCTAGTCGACGTCGAGGACTCCTGTACTCGACTTGCTTGGTTTTTGCCTTTTGTTGGCTTGTTTTGCAGTTTCTGTCAACATGTTTAGTCAAGATCGACTATTTTGGTCGAGATTGAGTAACCTTCTGGTCGATTACAAGAGAATTCTGGGACTGAAAAGGCGACCGAGAAAGCAATCAACCACACCCTTTTTAGTTTAATTTTACTATCTTCATGTTTTTGTTTTTGTTTTATAGGTGCTTGCGAAGAACTGATCGGACACCTATAGACCCAATTCTCGAACTAGAACGCTTCTTCCACCTTCGACAAAGGTTAAGGAGGATGTCGCAAACTAGCAATAACAATGAGAACGAGTTCCAGCTGACACCAACACAAGAGCTTGAGCAGCTCCGCCTACGAGTTGAAGAGTTCACCACTAGAGAAGTAGAATACGCCCGATGAGAGGTGGAATATACACAAAATCAACAAAGGTGGAAAGCAAGGGTAGATCATGAACTTAATGATAGAAGGGTACTGGAGGAGCAGACTGGGCACATCCCAGCAAATGCAAAGGATTGCATGCACGATCAATCCGCACATGGAATGAATTGCAAGATTTGTTTCTTAACAAGTTCTTCCCTCCGCTCAGACAACATATCACGACTTTCAAACAAAAGTCTGGTGAGACATTAGCACAGGTCTGGGAGCGCTACAAAAGACTTCTGAAATCCTGTCCTACGCATGACCAGCAACCCTACGTGATGCAGGAGATCATCTTCAACTACATGGATGCACCAACTAAGGATAGGATCAACAATTACACCAGTTATAGGTATCTCGAGTACACCTCACGACGTGCTTGGGAAACCTTTGAGACATTGGCAAATTATGACAACACTTATGGGACTTCTACGGCCTCGGGCGACTAAAGGTATGAAAGGTATGCCCCATCTATGCCTCTATATGTGCCACCTAAGGAGATTGATCCGGACGTCGGGGACCATTTCAATAATGATCAGGTACGTCGTCTTACAAAACAAGTTAAATTCCTTTCTAAAGATAAACCTTGTTTGGAATGTGGGTCTGTGAGGCACAACACCACTGCGTGCCCACACACCGGTCAAATATTAGTAGCAGAAAGCCACGAAGAGGCGCGTTATGCGGGGGGAAAATTACTCAGGACCACATCAATAATAAAACTAGAGCCACTATCGTCAGCCCCAGTATCAAAGAGACCCCCCACCCTACAGAGCTCCTAGTCACCTTGACAGGGAAGGTAAGAAGGATGACATGCAGGTTATTCTTGAGGAGATGCGGAGGAATTATTCAGACAATAAGCAATCCATAAATTCCATCCACACTCCGTTACATGGCATCAACTCTACACTTGGGGAGATTTATATCTGACAGAAATCAATGGAAACCCAAATGGGTCAATTAGCACAATAAATCCCCAAACAATCAGGTATGCTTCTTGGATCTTTGAACCTAATCCTACAAATAAATCTACATGACAGGTAGTCGCTATAAATTTAAGGAGTGGGCGTCAGATGCAAACGCCCGAGCAAAACACAGAGGAAGATACGACTGAGGAGTACTCGGCGTCAACTAAACAACTCGGCGTCCACAAAGAACTCCTCGACATCCACCAGCTTGTAGTCGATATCGACCAAAACGCGGAGACCACCCCGAAATTGACTAATGTAGTCGATGTCGACCAGCCTCCAGTCGATGTTGACCACTCTTCTGACAATGTCGACAAGACTCCAACACCTCCAAAGAAGAAAACGCTGCCATTCCCAACAAAATCTTTGAAGGACCCGGTGGAAAAGAAGTTTCAGCGGGTCGTGAAGATGCTTCAAAGGCTAAATGTCACCATTCCTTTCACAGAAGCTCTTCATGAAATGACATCATATGTAAAGTTCCTCAAAGAGATTCTAAGCAAGAAGTGATCGATTGCTAAGATCGCAGAGGAATGCAATAAAATGGATGTTCCAGAGAAAAGGCCAGATCTAGGTAAGTTTGCTATAACCATTGGATTTGGTCAATACAAATGTAATTCTTTATGTGACTTTAGAGCTAGTGTGAGTATAATACCTTTATCAATCTGGTCCAACGTTAAGATATTTAGAGCCCGAGAATGCAAAGTTATACATGGCAAACAACACAGTTGTCATCCCAATAGGCATGTGTTGTTGCAGGAGGATGTGTCAAGTATGAAATATAAATAAATATAAAAGAAAATTGACTCCCTCTCTCAGCAAATAAATACAAGACTTTCTCTCGTTGTAGTAGAAGGCAGTCAGGATCGATCCACGAGGAAGCGTGTCAGCGCCCGCCTTTTCAGTTCAGAAACTATAAAACAGAAGCAACAGAAACGAAAACAGAAAACTGCAACCCGATCGATATCAACCCACCCCCCTCGATATCGACTTAATATTTCGACCACAGTAACTCAAAATCGATCTAGAACAGAAACCAAAACTCAAAATTTATGAAATAAATCAGTAAAATAAAATACTTCCAAGATTAGGGTTTCAACACCACAACGATAACCATGTAAAATAACACATAAAGGCATAAAAGATCATGTTTTTCATCAAATAACTTTTGTTATTAAGAAATTGGAAAATAGAGGTTTTCGCATAAACCCTAATTGTTACTAACCCTTTTTCACATAATTAATTCAAGTTGTATTAAGATCACTTTCGCTTCAATAACACAAACAAGGATCACCTTCAACTTTCGCAAAAGAATCATGCTTGTAGGGTGATAGCATGCATTTAGGTAGGCATAATAGGTTGCATTTAGCTTAGTTAAGATGCATTTCATGGATGGATTAAGCATGATTTGCATATTAGTTCTCTATGTTGTCGGAGTCGGAATCTACACGCTTTTATTGATTATTTCAGGTAATGGTAGATCCGAGGAGAAGACATGAGTTGATAACGCATTTGATGAGAATGTCTAGTTGATCGAAGAAGCTTAGATGAAGATCTCAAGAGGTCCTGAGAAGAAGAAGCGAACCTAAACGAAGAACAAGTCTGCAGAAGTTGTCGCCAGACATGCTGAACTTGTTTTGCACTTTCTGGAGACCTCGGTTGTCCGATCGACTATTATGACCATGCGTTGGAAAGCTCTTTCAGAGAGCTACAACTTTCATGTTGACGTCGAGAGCTAATTCGAGACAGAATTTTCGGGAAAAACCAATGCCGCGGCCGCCGCATGGTTTGCTGCGCCCGCCGCCAGGGGCGGTATTCATGCTGCGCCCGCCGCAGCTGCCGTCAGCGCGTAGCGTTTTTGGAAAAAACCCTAGATGTTCTAATTTGTTTTGAGGGCCGACTTGGATGTCTTTTAGGCCGACTTTTATGTTATTTTTCATTACTTCCATTCTATTCTTACTTCCAATTAGAGACAATTAGAGAGGGAGCGATGTTCGCCATGGGCGACTAAACTCTCTTCGTTCTACTTGCAATTTGAAGCTTTATTTGGATTAAGTTGTGAGTTTCTAAATCTTGTTCCTTATTTCCTATATTGAATGCTTCGACTTCTTTGTGCTTGATTGTTTATTGTTTTGTTCTATCTTGTCTGGCCAACTTGTTAGATCAATTCAATCGCTAAGGTTTTGTAGATTCCTGATTGTGAACCTTAACCTAAGTAGCAAACTTGTTCCTTTAGGGCTGATTGAACTAATTGAATGAGTAGGAAGTTGAATGTGTTGTTAAATCTCTCTTTAGGGACTGCAAATACCTTGGTTAATCTCTGAACTTAAAGCTATCAATTGGGTTAAATCCTTCTTTAGGGACTGTTCGATTGATAAGGGTTTCTAGGACTGATTGGACTAGTAACTATATTAGGTCGGGACAAGGGCATTCATAGGAAGACTAAAAGGACAAGAGGAAGTTACAATATCAATTCAATCAAATAAAGTGGATAGTTGTAGGTAGAGCGATCTTCTCTAAATTGTTTTGCATCAATCTATTTATAGTTTATTTTGCTTTCTTTCTTGTTTCAATCATCCAAAAACCCCCCTTTCACTAATTGGTAAATACACTTTGCAAAGGAATACTTGATTCTCTGTGGGATCGACCTCTTACTTGCTTGCTATACTAGTTTGTAGGTTTGAGTTTTATTTTGATACGGTTTATGCGACTAAAAACCGCTCATCATAGGGATAGAAGACGAATTCACATCAAAGGATTGTACCTTTACCGCATCACCTTATATGGCTACCGTCGGGCTCACCCCGACCCTAGAATTTGGGTGACTACTCGCTCTTCATCATCAAGAGAGACATTAATAACAAAAGGGAACTAAATTGCATTAAATAAACTAAATAAGAGTTACAAAAAATCGAAGCCAAATCCCGCTCTCACACAAGTCTCTTGCTCCAATCGGCCTCTCTCTCTTTTTCCTACTCTATATATATATATATATATATATATATATATATATATATATATATATATATATATATATATATAAATTTACCTATCTAATACTTGAAGATTAAATTATGGAAATAAAGGAAATAAATCAACAAGGAAAATATATCTAAAGTAGATAAATCCCTTCCATCTTAATAGAACTTGATAAATCTCCTCTTGAGTTGATAGAATATCTCTTGCTTCATGTGGAAGAAATCCCACTCAGCAACTCGGACTGGGACTGGTACGATTTCGGCCACTATATACCGGTCGATATCGACCAAGATAGGTCGATATTGACCTCGTCTTCTCAGTTTTGCTTTAGACACTCGATCTCGGCTCCAAGAGGAAAATCGACCAACTTTGACCCATAAGTGCGTCCGATTTCTGCGAAATATAACAAAAACTAGTGTAGACTCCATAATTTGCCACATAAGTATAAACTACATAGATTCCGTACTATTCCAACCCAAATGTATGAAATGCATGCAGAAATCGTTATAAAAGTGAATATAAAACATGGCAAAATAGGCTCACATCAGCATGGTGGACGATGTACCAATACAAGTAGGTAAGTTCTTTGTCCCTACTGATTTCCTAGTTATTGATATGGCAGAAGACTCTGCTTGTCCAATCATTCTAAGAAGGCTCTTCTTGGCTATGATGGATGTCAACATAAGCGTAAGGAAGGGAGTGCTCACTTTCAACATCAGCGATGAGGTAATTGAGCACTCTTTCAATAAAACTGAAAGGCATACTGGTCCCATGGAAGAGGTCAAGTCAATCTCAACATGGTACATCACTTGCGGGGAGCCAAAGGTAAGAAACATGACCCCCGAAGAGTTAGAAAAGAGGGATATGGAAGCACAGGTGGAGGAGATCATGGCTATTCTGAACGAGTATTCCACAGAACTACTCGACATCGACCAAGGTAAGTCGACGTTGACTAATTTTTATTCAGAATCTTTGTCAGGGTTCAAGTATGGGGTCGAAATCGACCAGAAGTACTCGACATCAAGTACTCTAGTCGACGTCGACCAAGATCATTGATCTCCATCGAGTACACCCTCATCGAGCAACCCATCCGAGCCCGAGAAGTACTCAACATCGAGTATTGTACTCGACGTCGAGTACACCTGGGGCACTCGATCTCTTCTCCCTCGACGAGCAAACCACCAGATGACGAAAAGCACTTGATGTCGGGTACTTCTACTCGATGTCGACTAGATCCTGAGGTCCCGAATTCAAATTCTGCAAAGGTAAGCCATGGTACAAACATCTCTTCTCCTATTTCAATCAAGGATTTATCTATACATGGGAGAGGTTTGCCTTGGTATGTGCCTAAGGAGTATGAATTTGGAGACAAAGTCTATGTTTTCAAGTCTAAAAATCATTGGTTCCCTAACAAATTCAATCACCAGAAGATGGGACCATTCACGGTGCACAAGATCGATTCTGGAGGACTACATCTTATGGACAAGAATGGAGTCCTGTTCGAAGCCCAGTCTACATGGGCGCTGCAGATGCCACCTTGAGCTTAAATGGAGGAAGTTGGCCTGGAGACTATAAAGTCTAGAGCTTGTAACAAAACAATTAGTTTTTAGGATTTTTAGACATTTTTGCTTTTGCTTTTTGGTTTTGAAACACTGTTTTTGAGTTTTTATATTGTGGATTTTATCTAACGAAGCTTGCAGGTACTAAGAAGAGGTTGCAGAAGTACTCGATGTCAAGTGGACTACTCGACGTTGACTACCTTTGTCGAGCAGATGAGCATGTGGTCGAGATGAGGATCACCCTGAGGCTTCCTAAGTACTCGAGATCGAGCAGTCTAGTCAATGTCGGCTACTATCCTCGAGGTCGACCACTTCTGCAACAATTACAACACTCGATTTTGACGTTCTGCACATATGTCTAGTGAGTATCTTTCCTTACCCTTGTTTTCATACAGTGAGGACAATGTAATGTTTACGTATGGGGTGGGGGAAGGGTTTACTTTAGGCATATTTGACTTTATTTGACATTATTTGTGCACATTTGAAGTTTATTTTTCGAATTGTTCACGCATGGTTACTTTGGAACTATTATTTATCTATGTGCTTACATGTTATTTTGCAAAGTTTATTTTTATCACCCCCATTGAATTTTTTTTATTAGTTTCATGGAAGTTTAGTTGAACTCAATGATGAAAAATTGGATTAATTAGAGATATAGCATGAAATTGCCTAGTAAAGGGAAGTCACAATGAAGTGCATTATTTTATGAAAAACATGAAATGAGGTAAAATTTGATGTTGCTTTTGACATGTTGCAAGATAAGAGGACGGAGGACTTTATATTTTCTATACAATGCTCATATTGTTTATATTCCTAGCCATACATGTGCTTATGCATCACAAAAGCAATATTACGCCTTATTTCATATTGCTCCACATGATCTAAATAATGCCCATTTTCTACCTTATTTCCTTATCCGGGGAGTAGATTGAGAATGTTGTCACATTATCGAGATTATCATATGTTGTTTGTGTTGTTATTATATTTGGAGTATGACAGGAAAGTTTCAAAGATATGGAAATTTTAATGAGTGAAAGAAAATCCGGTCACCTCAGAAGACAAAGGTAGATCGACCCTGGCTGTGTTGAGATAATAGTTCCGCAGGATGGGACACTAAGGTGAGGAGTTCGAAGCACTAAGTATCCGGGGCCATTCATGACACCCATGTTTGCGACTCGCGAGAAGGCAGTCCTGAGGTTAGAGAGGTAAAAACATATAAGTGAAAAAATCAAAGAGTGAATCATGAGAGGATGAGTGATGTGGAAACATTATGATGGGAGAAAGTACATCAAAGCAAGAAAACAATTTTGAAGAAATTCTCCCCGGATTTAGCACCAAATTGCCCAAATATAACCCATCACTTTACCTTTTGCCTTTTCTTCACCATGAGCTTAAATTAAAGACCTCGTGATTATTAATGATTTGTCCCTTATGAATTATTTTTGCATAACCCTCCTTTCGTGCGCAAAGTTGCTTTTATTCACAAGCATGGATTTTTGGCATTATTACCTTTTCGAGGATCGTAATTGATTGCAGGGACATATGACAATGAATCTAATATGTTGAGAGTTTGATTTATTCCCCTGTATGACCATTAAAAGTATTGCTTGAGAACAAGCAAACTTAAGTATGGGATGTTTGTTGTCAGCCTAATTCGCCATGTTTTATATTAACTTTTATATCAATTTATGCATATATTTTAATGCATTTCGGTTAAAATAATATAGAATCTACGTAGTTTACGCTTATTTTCCAAATTATGGAGTCTACACTAATTTCTGTTTAATTTGGCAGAAATCGAAGCATTTTACAGCAATTCGGCGAACGAAGGAAATCATGGAAAAGCTCGAGGTCAACTACAGAAAGTCCAAGGCCATGCAGAAGCTGAACTAGGACAAATCGAGCATAAAAGAGAGAAGAAGCACTCGACAAAAACTAGTCGATAATGACTACTTTGGTCGATATCGAGTACTACCCAATCGAAATCTCACTAGTCGAGCACCAGACGAGCAACAATCCACCCAAGCGGCACAAAGTACTTGATGTCGAGGAATCTTGTCGATGTCAATTACTCATGTCGAGTCCAGAATGTAGCCGATCTCGAGTGCAATCCAATGAGAAGAAGAACCACTCGGCGTCGAGTACTTTTACTCGATGTCGAGTACTCACTAACGTCATACCGAGCCAAGATCGAGTGGAGTCCGCGCTTATGGATTACTTACCATGCAAGTCACGTGATGTTCTATCAAGAGACATGAAGATCTATCAAGAGAAGAAAGATATTTATCCACTTTAGTTAGACTTACCTTAGAGATTTATTTCTTTTATCAAAGTTTCATCATAAAGTCTTTAGATAAATAATTTTCGATATAGATAGATTATTCTTTGCTTGGATAGTGAGGATTGAATACTATAAATAAAGCCCTTGGGACTGAGTTTTAGGATCATCCAACAATTAAATTTCAGTTCCAATTCATAGCATATAGCCAGTATGAGAGAGAGCTTAGGCCGAGAGAAGGTGGAGTAGTCGAGAGACATTTTGGCTTCGATCGGTTGTATGTTTTGCTTTGATTCAATGCAATTTAGTTCCCTTTTATTATTGACGAGTTTCTTATTGATGAAGAGCGAGTAGTCACCCAACTTCTAGGTTCGGGGTGAGCCCGACGGTAGCCATGTAAGGTAATGCGACAAAGGTACAATCTTTTAATGCGATTTCGTCTTCTATCCATACGAGCATTTTTCTTTTGCGACAGCCGAAGGTGATCCTTGTTTGTGTTATTGAAGCGAAAGTGATCTTAATACAACTTGAATTAATTATGTGAAAAGGGTTAGTAAGAATTAGGGTTTATGCGAAAGCCTCTATTTTCCTACTTGTTAATAACGAAATTTATTTGATAAAAATCATGATCTTTTATACCTTATGCATTATTTTATATGGTTATCATTGTAGCGTTGTTACCCCGATTCTAGAAGTATTTTAGTTTATTGAATTTCCCACAATTTTGTGTTATCTCCGCTTTATTGCTGTCTTGCGAAAAGTTGCGTTTTTGTTTATGCAGTACTCGATTTCGACAAGTCTACTCGACGTCGAGGAGTCTAGTCGACGTCGAGGACTCATGTACTCGACTTGCTTGGTTTTCGCCTTCTGTTGGTTTGTTTTGCGGTTTCTATCGAAAGGTTTAGTCGAGATCGACTACTTTGGTGGTCGAGATCGAGTAACCTTCTGATCGATTACGAGAGAATTCTGGGACTGAAAAGGCGAGCGCTGATAAGCTTCCTCCCGGATACGATCCGGAATACCCTACTACTATAGCATGAGGGTTTCTTGTATTTTATTTGCTGAGACAGGGAGTTAATTTGATTTTATATTTCAATTTATTTTCATACTTGATTTCCCTCCACATCAGTAGACCTAGGAATATGAATAATTGATAGATCAATCCGAGGAACATTAATTCCAACCATTGTCAGAGTATTACAGGTGAAATGTTCTTTCTACTTTGATATCTATTTGCTTTATGAGTTGCAATCTGGTTACTTTTACATATTTGCTATTTGTCAAGAATCGTTGCTTTGCTATAAGAGTTCTTGTTTAAAGTTATTGAATAGGAAATCGCTTCTCCCTGTGGGTTCGATACCGGACTTCATAGCTATACTAGTAGTTATTTGGTTTATCAAGTGATTGATTGCCTAACCTATTGGTTGTGTGTTTAAGTTTGGATATTATTACTATTTGGTAAAGGGCGAAAGTGTCAACGACGTTCTTCCCACATCAGGTACTACATCGGCCAAGATCTAGGCACCCTGAACATGAAATAGCTCCAAATCTTAGAGCAGTAGTTTGATATTTCTCTCAAGAACATTCGATCTCATATTTCAACTATTGAAGAAGGATTTCTTTTCAAGATGGAAAGAAAGACATCAGGTGAGAAAAAAAACTTTATATGTTCATCTACAATTTAGATTTATTATCCGACTCAATTTAGTTAGAATTAGGGGGTTTGTGGTTCAATTTTCTATATGCGAACATTATCACATAATCTGCAGAACGACACTACCAAATGTATCATTTCATATTTTCTGTCTACACATAATTTCCATTATCACTTTCAAATTGTATAGTTCTTGAATCAATTGGATTGTCTAAAATAGATTTTGGGTTGAAAATTATTGTTTCGGGCCTATTTATTTGTTTAACCAGCCTTATATAATTAGCCTCATTGTATTCATGTTTTGTCTTGAAGGAATTGTGTCCTTTAATTCAATGTGAAAATACTAAACATGGAATAGAGATATTCAATCCGATTATTTTAGGAGTTGTAATGCTTTGCTAGAAGCCAATTACGATTAATGGGGTTAAATGGTTTAAGTACATAGCTATTATAAACGGGTTCTATGAGGTCACACACTTAGAGTTGACGGATTGGATCAACGAAATTGATAGTTGATTAGTAATATATATATATATATATATATATATATATATATATATATATATATATATATATATATATATATATATGTTATATATTATTATTAATAAATATTAATTAATTAAGGGAGTTACAAAGACATTTGACGTGCAAGACCCTTTGCCGCCCCTAATTAAGATTTTCCTAATTGCTTTGCCGGTTACACACGTGGTTAACAACGAATTAAAATTGCAAAGCCTTCAAAATGGCTGTAAGAAAGTGCAAAAATCAGTTTTTGCTAATGCTAAACAAAGGTTCACGTAGTCAGAGCAAAAGACGAGAGTTAAGTGCAAATCGTATGAAATCAATGAGTTGATTGTTCTACGTGAGTGTAGACAACTATCATCCGAGGTAATTTGATTGCTAGCCTTTCAACCTTCGTCCTAACACAGTCGGAAACAAAAGAGATCCAAACATCGGGCTCGTGTGGACTAATTAGAGAAGTCACACTTGGGGCTTTTGATCTCTTCCGATTCCATCCAGATTCGATCCGGTTCACGCATCAACATGTATATCCTCTGAAAAATGATTAATCTATCAATTATGCATGAAGATCCTTGGATTAGATGTTCAAAATTGTTTTGTATTTCCGCTTTAAGCATCTAACTTTCCTTCAATTGGTATCAGAGCATCTTGCATAAATTGATACGATCGATAAATTAATTGTTAATTTTGATGCGGATCTTGATTTAATTGGTGGTAAATATGATATTGATTGCTATATCAAAATTTAGATTTTGATTGATTGGTTTACTGTAAATTGTAATGATAAATATTATTTATTTAAGAAATAAATAATAAATGTTATTTATTTCTGAAATCAATAATTACTTAAATTTTTGCAGTTGTGCATAACCCTTTGGTCTTTCCTAAGTAAATGACTCCCAATTAATTTAGATTAATGGGATTGGAGTTACAAAGGGCAATGACTAGCAAGAAGTTGCTAATAAATGAAAATGAGTTTTATTTATTTATTTTTGGGTTTGACTCGAGTAAGATGTAGAACAAAAGTGTTTTGTTGTTGGTGAGGGACAACAAAAAGCATACGTAAAGCATGATTGAGAAAGTGGTTCTCAATGCAACCGCATTTTTTCAGATGATCATTCAATTTAAATTATACGATTTGATAATAGGGAATTACGTACCATAATATTGAATTGGATTTGATCTAATTCGATTTAAAGAGTTTTTGTTGCCAACCCGCAGGCCTAACGACCACCATACCAACCGAACGGGGTTTAGGTCTAGGTTAAGTCGAGTGTGACTCGACATGGGCCAACCCGAGTATGACTCGACATAGTCCGGTCTAAGAGGCTATATATTTCCCATCATATAATTTTCCAATAAATGCAATTTAATGATTAATATTGATTAATACCATATAAGGACTTATATTTTAAATTAAGATATTATTTTGCATGATTTTATATTATGATATAAATTGCTTGCATAAGGTGATTAGTATGGCCCATAAATACGATCTGCGCATTGTTATGTTTTTTTTGTACACGATCTGTGTATCGTTATGTATTCTTGTAATTTATTTTCAATAATTAGATTATTAGAAAATATTTTAACACAAGAAGAAGAAGACATAAGAAGTTCAAGGATGGAGATCCATGAAAGGTGCGAGGGTGGAGACCCATGAAGATTAGATCTTTAAAATTTTGCATCGTAGCGGCCATATTAGGATCACAAATTTTATTGCATTTTGAATACTTTATTTAAGTCTTTATATTGTTTTTATTTATTACATATTTTTCACTTATAAATAAAAGTCAAATAAAAGACTTAGGTTCCTAAGGTAAATTGGGGCAATGCCTTTCCATATCATAACCCATTAAGTTTTGGATTTTTTGTTAGATGGACTTCACAAAAGTGAGGGTGTATTTCCATAATCTTGGGCTAATGAGGGTGAATCTATACGAGGGTTCATAAACCTTGATATGGTTGTACACAACGAGAGACCAAAAGGCAAAGTTTTGGATGTTGAGGCATAGGATGACTCAACATTGGATGTGGTTCTTCAACCAAGAGTTATAAGGAGTTATAATTAGTAATTCTTACTTGCCTTGAGCACACAAGACTCAAGGCAGTGCAAAAGTACGTTGGGTCTTGTCTGTGATGAGATCTTGGAATCATTTTATTCACCAGGAACGATAACAATTCGAATAAAATGTGCATTTACTTATTTTAAAGATGTTTAATCTTAAGTAATTTTCATTTCGAACATAAAGTGATTTGTACGCCATTTCCTTTTATATAGGCATTATGTATAATGATAACTTGAATTTCTTCTCGTGCTCAATAGTTGAGAAAAACAAATTGAATGGAACGAACTTTCTTGATTGGGAAAGGAATTGGAGAATTGTTCCCAAGTCTGAAGGGCGTGAGGACGTCCTAACAAACCCTATCCCTACTATTACCGATGCCTCATCAGATATGGAGATAATTAGAGAAATGAAGTTAAGGAGTGATTCTTTACTTGTCACTTGTTTGATTCTAGCAAGAATGGATCCTGACCTTCAAAAGAGGTTTGAATACCAGGATGCCTACTCTATTATCACCAACCTGAAAATGTTGTTTCAGGCACAAGTAAGGATTGAACGATATGAAACTCACAATGCTATATTGGATAGCAAGCTTGTGGAAGGAAAGCCAGTAGGTCCCCATGTGTTTAACATGATCGGTCTTTTTAGCCGTATGGAGACACTATGCACCCCATATGACCAAGAGTTGGCCACATATATCATCTTGCACTCCTTACACGATGGCTTTGCCTCGTTCAAGATGGCTTTGCCTCAAAGTTGTTGAGCAGAATACTCTCACTGACAACAAGAAGGAAGTTCTTAACATCAACAGAGGGAAATGGTTCAAGAAGGTAGCCAAGAACAAGAACAATACCCAAGGGAAGGGCAAGGAAGTTGCAAATCCTAAGGGTGGTGAGAAGCCAAGGGTGGCTGCAGACCATGATTGTTTCCACTGTAAGGTTAAGGGATGCTGGAAAACAAACTGTCCCAAATACCTGGAAGACAAGAAGAAGAGGACTTTGAGTTCCAACACTTCAGGTATTTATGTTATTGAATTACTGTCAACCAATGTCCTCACATTAGATAATGGTCCTACTTGGGTATTAGATACCACATGTGGTGATCACATTATTTCAAATGTGCAGGGACTAAGAAATAGGAGACAAGTGAAGAAAGGGGAGATAGACCTACGCGTCGGAAATGGAGCAAGTGTTGCTGCACTTGCCGTAGGAGATTTTAGTTTATCTCTTCCTTCTGGTTTAATCTTAGAACTGAATAATTGTTATTTTGTTTCTAGCATTACAAAGAACCTTGTTTCGGCTGCAGTAATTTATTCTAAAGGTTTTAATTTTAGCACTACAGATGAAGGTATAATTATTCACAAGAATGATATCTTCTATGCTCGTGCTCAAGATATTAATGGAATATTTGTATTCAACCTTACAACAGAATCTTATAACATATATACAAAAAGGGAAAAAAATCAAGTAAGATGAGTGAAGCCTACCTATGGTACTGTCGTTTGGGTCATATCAGTTTAGACCGCATGAAAAAGCTCCATAAATATACTTCTAAAAGACGTGGATTGTGAATCCATTGATACATGTGAGTCATGTTTGATGGGCAAGATGACAAGGTCACCTTTGAAAGAAACAAATGAAAGGGATACTGAGCTATTGGGCATTATACATACTGATGTATGTGGGCCAATGAGTACAGAAGCTAGAGGTGGTTATAGATACTTCATAACATTTACTCTTGACATGAGTAGATATGAACATATTTACCTTATGTTACATAAATCAAAATCCTTTGAAAAGTTCAAGGAATTTCAAAATGAGGTAGAAACTCAATCTGGCAAGAAAATAAAAGCACTTCGATCATATCGTGGTGGTGAGTACTTGAGCCATAAATTTGATAATCATTTGAAAAACTGTGGGATAGTAACACAATTGTCTACTTCATGAACATCATAGCTTAACGGTGTATCTGAAAGGAGAAACATGACCTTGTTAGACATGGTCCGATCTATGATGAGTTTTTCCGACCTTTCGGTGTCCTTCTAGGGATATGCCCTCACAACTGTCTTACTTACACTAAATAGGACTCCGTATATAGCTGTAGACAAAACTCCATGTGAGATATGGACTGGAAAGGTTCCGAAATTGTCATTTCTGAAGATTTGGGGATGTGAAGCTTATGTAAAGCATTTACAAACTGATAAGCTTGCCCTTAAATTAGATAAATGTTATTTTATAGGCTACCCAAAAGGTAGTTTTGGATACTACTTCTACAATTCCACTAAGCAAAAGGTGTTTGTTGCAAGGGATAATGTCTTTTTGGAAAGAGAGTTTATTTCCAATAAGTCAAGTGGGAGAAATATTCATCTTGAATCAGTTCATGATGAAGAGCAACAAACTCAACAACGAGATGACATAGATTATGTCGATGACAAGTTGATGGTTTTGGAAGGTCAAGGGCCCCAAATCTTCAAAGAACAGGAACAAGAGGATCCACAAACAGTTGTGGAAACTGCTCCAGCAAACAGTTGTGGAAACTGTTCCAACTCTAGTTGTTGAACCAATTGAACCCACCCGTAGATCAGATAGGCCAAGGGTACAACCAATATGTTATGATGATTTCATCTTGAATGTGTTGTGAACCTTGATGTTCTTTTGCTAGAACATGATGAGCCTAATACCTATAAGCAAGCAATGACAGGTCCAGACTCCAAGAAATGGCTTGAGGTCATCAAATCCAAAATGGATTCGATGTTTGAAACTCACACTACTAGAATACTGTAATTAGACATCATGTGATTTAAGTCTGTCAAAAAATCAATAGATGTTAAATTAATCTATTACATCAAAAAATAAATTTGTGATGTTTAAAAACAGTTTTTATAATGGTCAAATATATGGACAGATGTGAAATTATTAGTTCTGAAAAATACAAAAACGCGCCTATCTAAAGGGAAAAGGCGGGATGAATACACATAGAAAAAATTTGGAACCCGGGCTTTCAAATTTTGAGCCAATGTTAACCCTTTTGAAAAAAATTAGAGCTTCCTTTTTCAAATACTAATACTTAAAAAAATCTGACCTGTGGTTTCTTAAAATTTACCAACACAAGACATTTCTCTCTCCCATCACATTCAATCACCTAACCTCATTCTACGACTCTCCAAATCCAAGCCCCCAACTACCCAACACCATCTTCACCTCTCTCCAGATTCCGGCGACCGTCCTCCTCAATTCAGTACTGCCTTCCTCCTCTGACAGTCATCTCTCTAAAGCCCATCTAGACAACGTACGAACCCGGCTGGTGCCAAAATGGATGGGAGTTGAAGAACCCTAATCGCCGACTCTTTTAGGTATCTGGCCTCCTTCTCAGCTCTCTATTCTCCCGGCAGCGGCTTCTTTCCTCCGAGTTCGGCCTCCTTCTCTTGGTTCTAGTCTCCCCTTCGCCACCTTGATGCCTCTGTCACTGTGTTCAACCCTAACAGGTCGCCGTTCTCTCGTGAAAACCCAATCTGTGCTCCTTTCTTGTTTTGCTCATGTTTTTTACAGATCTATATTTCTAATGTTCTTAAAGTTTTTTTTTTCTTTCATTTCTATGTCTGAATTTAGGGTTTCTACCATGGATGTCGAGCACCAGATCTTGATGAAGCTCCAATTAACCGAGAAACTTTTGATCCAGCAAGGCTAGATCTAGGGGAAAAGAAAAGCTCAAAAGGGTTATGATATGGAGAAGGCGGTTTGGCGATGGTCTGAGTTAGGGTTCTTGTTGTTGTAAGGTATGTCTCTCCCCGTTCCTATTGTTGTTCTCGGTTTACAAGGTGGTGGAGGATGTAGATCTGGTAGTTTTGGGTGAGAAGAGATGTTTGACGATAGTGTTTAGGGTGGTGGAGGGTCTAGATCTGGTGGTTTCAGAGGATCCCTGTGTTCCCTCCCTTAATTTGCTAGATACCTGAATTTTGTATGTTTAAATGTATGTTCACAAGTTCATATTTCACTAAAGATTGAGATAAACTTCTTAGGGTTCTATTTAAATATATCTTCACAATCTCCAATTAATCGAGAAACTTCTTAGGGTTCTATTTGGTAGATACCTAAATTGTGTATGTTTTAAATATATTTTCACAAGTTCATATTTCACTAGAGATTGAGTTAAATTGCATTTTACGCATTACTAATAATGGGATTTCTTAGGATTCTATTTGGCAGCTAAGCTAGTTTCTGAATTAATGAGTTTTATCAGCTTAGTTGATTTCCCTATTCATGATTTCAAGTGTCTTCATAATTTAATATATCATCCTTGACTCTTTTGTTAGTTCATTCGGTATGTAGTCGGAGATCAAGTTCTTGGGCAGCCTTTCCCACCCTCACATGGTTAAGCTGCCTCGGTTTATTGCTGGGAGGACAACAATATGCTTCTTGTATATGAGTACATGGTCAAGGCATATGAAATAGACGTGTCATTTGAGAGATTCCCATATTACAACAATATGCTTCTTGTATATGAAGAGGTGACCTCTTCTCCTCTCCTTTTAGTTTGTGAAATTGTGATGATATTCCTATGCCTGGTTGATTGAATGCTAAGATTTATGAGGTGAAATATGTTGAAGTTTTAGTTTCATAGATGCCCAATCATAATGCACCTAAGGTGATTGATAAAATGTTTAATTGAAATCATTCCTTATTTCAGTGATAGTTTTGGATTTTGAACTAGATTGATTGTGGTACCGAACATGGAATGACTTAATGTGTTAAAATGAGATGAAAGTCTAAGAATGCAGTTAGTAATTAGTAGACATTAATAAAACACAAGAAGCATTAGTTGCTGATTTTTGATGGGTTTGCTAATGGGATTAACTTCCTGCATCACTAACTTCATTGAGCAATACTAATGATTCTTGCAGCCATCTGGAGTTCAATCGACCTTTTTTGCATCCGATTACAACTACCCGATAACTCATCGTCTACTTTCAGAACCGGAAACCCATACTATTCGATGTCTCTATTGAAGCAATGTATGAAACATCTCCACCTATCTTCCTTCCAATAATTAACATCAAACTCATCCTTCTACCATTGTGTATTTTTCCCCTTGCACATATGATTGCTTTAGTTTAGAACATCAACAATTGATGAAATTTGAGCAATGTCTATTGGTGTTTGCTGAAATCTGATTATTAGTGGACTGAAAAAAGATTAACACTTAAGATTTACACATGTAATATAGGTCCACCTGTTCGATGAAATTCCCAAAAGAGAACCATCAAAAATAAAGTGTGGTCATGCTTCCTTTTTAGTTATAATTATAAAAACAAATCTAATCAAATCTTCCCTTATTATTGCATCTAAAATGATTTGTTTCTTGATGTCATTAGTCATTACAATATTCTATCTAATTTTCCTTTGTTATTATAAGGCCAATTTAATAATATTTTCTTTGGAATTTGCATTTCATATATACTGAGAACTAAAAATACAGCATTAAGTCTTGTTAAAAAAAGAGTATAACATTAAGTGAATGTAAAGTGTTATAAAACACATATATAAACGAGTTTCTCTCAACATATAAACAATTATATGGGATGATCCCAAGCAACAATCAGAGCTTCCTTGAAGAACAAGATCAACAACACCTACAGCCTATAAAAGCATCTAATACACATTCCAAAATGACCTCTGCTCCACAAACCCTGTCTTCCGGACCCTATTAGCATTCTTGTTACTGCTCATGTTGAGAAAGAAGTTGTAGCTCTGATTAAGGGGTCGTTTTAGGTTGGAAATTCACTTCATCCTCCAAAAATACTCTTTGATGTCGTCGTAATTCCTCCAAGCTGAATGTGGATGAAGCAAATAGGACATCAGTTTAGATATTATGGCTCAATGTTTCACAATAATATTTTCACCAAATAAATCTTTAAGTTATAGGATAATGTTAAAAAATCCTAGATTTAAGAGGGAAAATAAATTATTTGACTAGAGATTAAGGCTATAAGAACTACAAAGAATTTAGAAGAAAAGAAAATTTATTCACCTGGATATAATGAACAGAAAAGCAACATAACAAACAATTTAAGATTGGTAGTGGTAATTTAGTGAAACTAAAGCAACTTTCTTTCCACTTGTGTATATACGAATATTGCCATGTGATTTATACATGTCAGTTTACGGATAGAGAATGGTGGCTGCTACAGAAACAGAACAAAGAAAAAGGTAAATAAGAACACAACATTTCAAATACCATAACCAATAGGATCTAGCTTCTTTCAACTCTTATTGAGCTCTATTTACTGATTCAAATAAAATTTCTAGAGTCGTATGACTCCTATGTTACAGGCCTTTGAATTTCGATTACGCACATCTACTCAAAGCAAATCCTTTTTCAAACTTGCACTTAGCAACTTATATTTATCAGAAACTCATTTGTTTCTCAGTGCTATGAAGACATGGATTGAAGGATTTGAAGAAGCTTAGATTCGTGCAATATCTCTACCCATTTTACTTTACCATGGTTTAGGTATCTTTAATGTTGTATGTTGTGTTGGTTTTCGATGAATGTTCATGATGATAGCATGTAATTAAATCCTTTGGGAATCTTGTGGTGTTTCAGTTGATGAGTTAAACGGTCTCAAGCAAGGGGAGAGGTCTACTGAGACTCTTACTTCAGTTGGTTTTCATAATGTTAGTTTCAAGAGCTATGAAGGGTAATTCATTCATCTTCCTTTAAATTCCCCTCATTTTTCGTCTAACAAATGCCTCCCCTAGTTTAAGTAGTGATTTGCTTTATGTAGACTCAGGCAATATACGGTCCCAGAAGAAACCGATTACATTTGCAGTTGGCTGAGAGATGTTGGGCCTCAATGGAGCCAATTCAGACTCTTAAAAAGGGTTCTACTGGAGGAGAAGATCTGATGGTGTGCAAAAAAATCACTCTTTTGGTTCTGAAAGTGGGAGTACAGCAGCAGCTACGACACTAAATAGACATGGTTTCAATCCTCACCACCGGTGTCGCCAGGATCTCAATTCCGGTGTTCGGCAAGAGCCGCAGAGGTGGGCTCCTCATCAACGACGACAACCTCTTCGTCCCCACTAAGGCGTTTGCCGCAGGAGTGATACTCACCACTGAGTTCGTCCAACTGCTCTCCGATGGATCCTCCAACCTCACCAGCCCTTGCCTCCCCGAATTCTCCTGGTCCAAGTTCCCATTTTCTTTGAGTAAATTTCATATGATTCTTTTTTTTTTGTCGAAAATTTCCTATGATTCTTGTATTGCAGCTTCAAGGCCTGCTCCTTGAAAGCTATAGAAAACAGTGATCAAAGATAGATCACCATGTGAGAAGCTTCATTGAAGCTTGAAGAAGAAAACTAAAATAGAAAGGTTTATTGAGACACTCGTTGGTTCTGAAAGTAGGAGTGCAACAGCAGCTACGACACTAAATCCTTGATGAATTTAGGATTAGATGGGGGTTGAAGATGCACTTCATTGTAAAAGTGTATCTTTTAAATACCTATGCTTTGTAAAACATTTGTAAATGTCGATTTCGCGTTTACCTTAATATATATGTTCATTAAAGTATGTTGCCATTTACAAATGCTTATTATATGAACAAAGGGAGTTTTGTATCGAATGAAAAAATATTATATTATAGATGTAAAGTGTTGTGATTGAATAGCTATGAAATCAAACCATTACATGAAAACGGATGCTAGTATCATTATAGACATCGTCAAAATAATCTAAATCAACGTGTCATGTATATTTTTACATCACAATATTAATATAAATTGATATATATTGCTAACAATAACATCTTTATAAAAATTTAAAATGATGTCTAAATCATATTAATACATCAGTTATGTATATATTTTTATACGATATATTATTTTAAAACATTAAAAATCATAAATTATACATATGAAATTAATATACACAAAATCAATAAAATAAAAAAAGATGTCTATTTTGTCTTAATACATTGATTATTTTAAAAATAGTGATGTAAATATAAAATTTAGACTTGGGGTGGACATCTTCAAAAGCTTATAAATGAAAAATAATGAGGATTTAACAACAAGGGAACATGTCAAAAATAAATTGAGGCGATTAAAACCGAGAAAAGACATCAGCTTAAAACCGATGTGGAAAAGTTGATCTTTTACTACACGCACAAAGAGATCGGAATTTTTTTTGAAAGACATCTGTTCACAACAGATGTATAATTGCATTTTTCTAGTAGTGTCAAGTGTGGGACTTGATAGATTTGCCAGATGGGGTAAAACCCATAGGGAGCAAATGGATATTCAAACTCAAGACAGATAAGGATGAAAAGGTATCTGTATACAAGACAAGATTAGTTGCCAGAGGTTTTCAACAGATTCATAGCATAGACTATGATGAAACCTTTTCAGTAGTTGTCATGATAAGATCCATTAGGATAATCCTTGCTATTGCCGCTTATATATTATGATTATGAGATTTGGCAAATGGATGTCAACATCGCCTTCCTGAATTGATTCTTAGAAGAGGATGTGTAAATGACACAAGCAGAGAGTTTTGAAGATCCAAGTGATGTTGGGAAGGTATGCAAGCTTAAGAGATCTATTTATGGACTTAAGCAAGCATCCAGGAGTTGGAACTTACGGTTTGATGAAAAGATCAAAGAGTTTGATTTCATCAGATGCGAAGAGGACCCTTGTGTATACAAGAAGTTTAGTGGGAGTAAAGTGGTCTTCCTAGTCTTGTATGTGGATGACATACTACTTATTGGGAATGACATTCCGATGCTAGAGTCCATTAAGGAATGACTAAAGAAATGTCTCTCAATGAAAGACTTTGGGGAGGCAGTGTACATACTTGGAATAAAGATCTATAGAGATAGATCTAATAGATTGCTTAGATTGAATCAAGGAACTTATATATAGATAAGATTCTTAACAGATTCAATATGCAAGATTCCAAGAAAAGGTTTTGCATGTGTCATGGTGTGTACACGACCTGATGTTGGATTTTCTTTGAGCAGGTGTAGCAAATACCAATCGATTCCATGAGAGGCACACTAGTGTGAAGCTAAGAACATCATAAAGTTCTTGAGAAGAACCAAGGATGATTTCTTAAGGGTGGTGACAAGTTGATCGTACATATTATGAGGAAGTATCACCTTATTTGACATTAAGATGTGTAAGGTGCATACATATGACAATATGGAAAATCCATTGACGAAGCTTATCCCTAGCCATAGCATGATGGTCACACTAGGGCTAAGGGTCTCAATCACATTGGAGAATGGCTTTGAGATTCCTTTCTATTACATTTTATGTTGAGAGTGTTACACGCTAAGTTTATGTTCTGACGAGAGGGTTTCTCGACCAAATAAATTTATAGTCAAGACCCCGCTATAGGATAGTGGAGTGAGGTTCATCCTTAGGAGAGAAGTCAACTGTTCTAGGTTTAGTGTGTTTTAGGGTTTGGGAATAGCGGGAAAAGATGTGAGGTTGTTGTCGACGTCGACTAAGACTGGGTCGATCTCGAGGGATGGAGAGGAAATGGGTGGTTGGTGTCGAGTAGCTACGCAAAAACTTTAAAACAACAAACATAGAATAATAAAAGAACAAACTTCCAAGGTTATTGATCACCGGAACAATAAACATATGTGTAGATTATAAATCACATAAAGATGCATGCTTTATATCAAATAAATTTCGCTATTAACAAATAAGAATATAGAGGCTTTCGCATAAACCCTAAGTGTTACTAAATTTTCTTAACTAGGATCAACCCACTTTCGCAAGCAAAGCCTAATTACTATCCAAATTCATAATTAATTCATTTTCGCTTCATAGTTGCAAATAAGGAATTGTCCTCGACTGTCGTAAAGGATTAAGCACATAAGTAGATGATAATAAAGATATATAAAATCATGAATTCATAAATCAAACACACATATCTATGTTGGGATCACCCCAACCCTAGAAGAAAGAATTTAGAAACAAAACATAATAAAAGAAAATAACTTTGACATTAAAAATAAAACTAAACTTACAAAATCTTCCAAACGTTTCTCCTCCTCTCCCACTCAGCTCCTCTCTCTCTCTCTCTCTCTCCTTGCGCCCGAAGACGACTTCACTTGAATGAATGAAAATTAGCCCCCTATGGCTTTATTTATAGGCCACAATCCTTGATATCCAAGGAAGGAGCAAGTCTATCTCTATATAAATCTATCTATCTATTTCCTAAGATAAATGTTTGATAAATAAAAGAAATAAAACAAATAAAATCCCCCCTAGGTAAATTAGGGAATTACTAAAGTAGATAAATATCTTCCATCTTGATAGAATATCCTTTGCTTTATGTGGAAGAAAGCTCACTTAGAATATAGACTCGGACTGCTCAAAATCGGCTACTGGTGGTTACTCGATATCGAGCAAGTTAGGTCGATATCGACCTGTCTTCTCGGCTTCACTCGATCTCGGCCTCTGAAATAGATTTCGACATGTGCTTGACTCAATATCGACCAAAGGTGGTCGATATTGACCTCTGCAGTGTTGCTCCCAGTGTTCTGGTCGATTTCTGGCATTCCTGGTCGACGGGATCCACTCGATATCGACCAAATGTGGTCGATATCGACCTCTTTGATAGTTTTCAGCATTCTGCATCCATCTTGAAACGCACTTTCCTGAGTCCTCGTTCATTCGATTGACGCATATGAATATGCCTTGGAAAGCTCTTTTTGAGGGCTACAACTCTCATGCAAACATCAAAGCTCGATTCAGAATGACGAATGGTGAAAAGTTGTGTTTTATTCGGCTGCACCATCATGTGTTCTTCCTTAGCTTCTCCAATGTTTTCATGACATCCAAAGTGCGTCCGATTTCTGTGAAATTAAACTGAAACTAGTGTAGACTCCATAATTTGGAAAATAAACATAAACTACACAGATTTTGTACTATTCTAACCCAAATGTATAAAATGCATACAGAAATCGATATAAAAGTCAATGTAAAACATGTCAATTTAGGCTCACATCATGTTCGACTTGATATATATATATATATATATATATATATATATATATATATATATATATATATATATATATATATATATATATATATATATATATATATATATGATATTTCATCCTTATTTATATATTGTTTTGAACAAGGATAAATGAAATGTCCAAATAATTCCTAGTTCACAAATGGGCTTATCTTAAGTGTTCTGGTAAATGAAGCCCCATTAAGTGAAATGCAGTTATAAATTATCGCAAGTCCGTAGTCTAAAATCATCAAGTTGGACATAAGTGATTTTATAAACGACTATATTGTAAGTTGACGAATAGCGCCAGGTTTCATGGGCTATAGGAACATGGAGATGTCTAGTCAATTACATATATATATGTATGGATGATACATATAAGACAGACCCACCTTAAGACTCTACAAAAGGGATTGTAGAGTTTTAAGTTAAACCGTGATTAGTATATTCCTCAGACATGAGTATGTTATGGTCTCTCTTGATGATTGATATTTCTTTGACACAACTAAACACTTTCCGTAACAGGGAGTTATAAAAGTCGTAGTTGGGATTGCTAAAAGTTGAGTGGGAGACATAGTCATACAAGACTGGAGATGTCCTCCTTCTTCATGCATAATGATGGGCGGTTTTTAGTCGCGTAAACCGTATCAAAATAATTTCGAACCTCCCTAACTAATATAGTGTGGTAAGCACGAGTCGATCCCACAGAGAATCAAGTTATTCCTAGGTTAAGTTTATTTACCAATTAGTATGAAACAAGGGGTTTTTGGGTAATTGAAATAAGAAAGAAGATAAAATAAACTATAAACAAATTTAAGGAGATAACGATTAATAAAATAGTTTCATCTACAAATATCCACTTTATTTGGTTGAATTGATATTGTAACTTTCTCTTGCCCTTTTAGTCTTCCTAAGAATGCCCTTATCCTGACCTAATATAGTTACTAGTCAAACCAGTCCTAGAAACCCTTATCAATCGAACGGTCCCTAAAGAAGGATTTAACCAAATTGATAGCTTTAAGTCCAGAGATTAGCCAAGGTATTTGCAGTCCCTAAAGAGGAATTTACCAACACATTCAACTTCCTACTCATTCAATTAGTTCAACCAGCCCTAAAGGAACAAGTTTGCTACTTAGGTTAAGGTTCACAACCAGGAATCTACAAAACCTTAGCAATTGAATTAATTCTACCAAGTTGATCAGACAAGACAGAATAAAACAATCAAACATTCAAGCACAAAGAAGTCGAAACATTCAAAATAGGAAATAAAGAATAAGATTCAGAAACACACAATCAATCAAACAAAAGCTTCAAATTGTAGACGAAATGGGAGAGTTTAGATCTCCATAAAAATAAAACAAAACATACTTAGGGTTAAAGAAGGAAGCGGTCAGTCACGACCGTATGTCACGTTTCGGCCTCCCTCCCTTTGCCATGTGAATGAATTGATATATATATATAACCTAAACTTCTATCCTAATTTCCTAATCTATATAATATTAATATATCTAATATTTCTATCTAATCTAACGAAACAATGGAAAGTGTGGCTCCTCCTGCCTTGCATATTCGATCCGATCCGGCCCATTTTTTCTTTTAATTTGCAAAATAATCCCACAATTTATGATTGACCTCTAAATTAATTCGATCCAGCTTAAAGATACTTGAAATATATAAAAACACTAGTGTAGACTCCAAAAACCAAATAATATAAATTAAGCTATAAAATATGTAAAAGTGATCCAAACTAATATGCAATTTCACACTAAAAATATGAGTAAAATATACTCTATCAAACTACCCTATGCTTAAACTTTTGCTTGTCCTCAAGCAATGAAAAAACAAATATAGAATTAATTATCCCACAAATAAGATCTTCATGCTATAATTTAGAAAAGCAACATCAAACAATAGAAGCCATGAATAAGAGAACAAATATCCTAACAAGTATATGAGCGATCCAATAGTAAAGGCAAATTTAATCCAACCTCACTGGGATAATGTGTTTCACTCAAACTCTCATGTGTTTAGGCTTTAAAGTCCAAATCTCAACTCAATCCAAAATGCTCTATACACCGTGAAATTCATCACTTGCAAACAACATCATGAGGACTTTTATAAGGTTGTAATGGGGCTTTGGTAGGAACATAAGGTATGGGAAATATTTAGGCTTGTGGTGCTAAAAATTCGGGAAAAAAGGAACAACAACCAACCAGAACAACACCAAAACTTCCATACGTCGCAAACCATTCCAATAACATAAACTCCAATACACATCAATAAGCACTTTTTTATTTCAATAAACATACAACTCATTCAATTTTTTCATCTAGGGATGATGATTTCTTTTCTTTTCTTTTATGCATACTTTTGCCCCTAGGTGAATTTTATCCTCCCTAGGTCCAAGCTTACTAGACTTTTACTCCTAAGTGAATTTTATCCTCCTTAGGCCTCTAGTAATAAGTCATCTCTAATACGCAAGAAGGGTTACCTTATTTTGGTTATGCCTCTTGCAATGTACAACCATACATACATCATCTCCACTCAAAGCAACTCCAACATATAGATTTTTCACCAATTCTCCTCCTAATTTCAGGATAGGGTCAGGCTAATCATTGGTTATGATATATTTTTGTGGAGCTATCAACAAGAATAGGCTTTAAGGTTCAGATTGGCTTCAAGCAATAGATAATGTGTAAGGTAGATAGGGTATAATATGGCTGAAGAAAACATGCCTCAATCTTTTGAAATCGACAAGCAACAAACATGTGCAATACGGTATTGAAATAAGAAGCATATGGAGATTATAATCACACAATAAAAGCAAAAGGGAAATAATTATGAATAGTCCCAATAAGGCAAAAATCAAACTCACAAGGGTTATGTTTTTTAGATTTCAATTAAACCTCAACTATGAATCATACTTGCTCAATTATATTCTCAAATCATGCTCCAAAATCATTTTCAAGCAATTCAATCAAATCATGGGATTTATGCAATGAGATCATAAAAATGAATTAGAGGACAAACTAAACCATGATGGGTATCGTTAATAACACCTAAATGCAATGAAATGCATAACAAAAATTGAAAAAACAAAAAAAAAACAGAAAACTAACATATATATAAAGATGGAGCTACACTTCAATTCCCCACCCCATGCTTAAAATTTTACTTTGTCCTCAAAGTAAATAAAAATAAAGAAAGAGAGGTAGAGGAAACTCACAAAGTAATCAGGCATTCGAGACAAATCATTCAGTTCAAATCTGGAGGAAGGAAGAAAGCAATTGATTCATGATCGCCTGTGGTTCACGGGAGACATTCAACAGCAACTTGGATGCAATTGGCACTCAAGAACCTCCTTGGAGTTGGAAGAATATAGGCTTATACTCTTTGCAATTGGTCCTGGACAAAACTAAGAGCACAAAGAAAACACGCAAGACAAAGCAGTCCAAATTTCTAAGGATAATAATATCATCCAAGTACAAAGAACAACACCAACATCCACACAACTAAAATCAGCCATATAGATCAACTTGACCAAGACACACCACAAAAACGACACAACAAGCAAATGCAGGCCAACTCCCCGGCAACGGCGCCAATTTGATGGGCGGTTTTTAGTCGCGTAAACCGTATCAAAATAATTTGGAACCTACCTAACTAATGTAGTGTGGTAAGCACAAGTCAATCCCACAGAGAATCAAGTTATTCCTAGGTTAAGTTTATTTACCAATTAGTATGAAACAGGGGGTTTTGGGTGATTGAAATAAGAAAGAAAATAAAATAAACTATAAACAAATTGAAGGAGATAACGATTAATAAAATAGTTTCATCTACAAATATCCACTTTATTTTGCTGAATTGATATTGTAACTTCCTCTTGCCCTTTTAGTCTTCCTAAGAATGCCCTTATCCCGACCTAATATAGTTACTAGACAAACCAGTCCTAGAAACCCTTATCAATCGAACAATCCCTAAAGAAGGATTTAACCAAATTGATAGCTTTAAGTCCAGAGATTAGCCAAGGTATTTGCAGTCCCTAAAGAGGGATTTAACAACACATTCAACTTCCTACTCATTCAATTAGTTCAACCAGCCCTAAAGGAACAAGTTTGCTACTTAGGTTAAGGTTCACAACCAGGACTCTACAAAACCTTAGCAATTGAATTAATTCTATCAAGTTGATCAGACAAGAATACAGAATAAAACAATCAAACATCCAAGCACAAAGAAGTCGAAACATTCAATATAGGAAATATGGAATAAGATTCAGAAACTCACAATCTATCAAACAAAGCTTCAAATTGTAGACGAAACGGGAGAGTTTAGATCTCTATAAAAATAAAACAAAACATACTTAGGGTTAAAGAAGGAAGCAGTCAGTCACGGCCGTTGTTGTGAGCTAAATCTGCTATGTTTTACAGTAACTTTTATATCGATTTCTGCATACATTTCATTCATTTGGGCTAAGATAGTACAGAATCTATGTAGTTTATGTTTATTTGCCAAATTATGGAATCTACACCAGTTTCTTTTTAATTTTGCAGAATTCGAGGCAGATTACAGCAGTTTTGAGAAAGGTCAGAAAAGCTCGGAAATCAACTACAGAAATCCAAGGTCAAGAAGCAGTGGAACCAGTCAAATCAAGCTTCGTCGAGATCGAGCACTGCTGCTCGATCTCGACGAAGCTGTACGAGCACAGGCCTTATCGACCAAGAGCAGTGTCGAGAAATAGATCAACCCGACTCTGAAAGCCAACTCGATATCGAGTACATCTTGTCGAGATCGACAAAGCCTAGACGCCACACCTGGAGTTGATGGAGTTGTGCCATGCCGAGAAGCCGAGGATGAAGATGTCGAGCAAACCCTACTCGATCTCGAGGAGATCTTGTCGAGATCGAGTAACCCATGGCGCCAATCCGAGTCTGTGATAAGCACCACCTACTCAACATCACCAGTCCAGGCATCCTCGATTACACCTTACTCGATCTCAAGTTGTCCTTGTTGATATCGAGGAGCCAGAACCACAAGTCTGAAGCCATGTCGAGCAGATCTACCCGAGAAGCCGAGCCACACCAGTCGACGACAATCCTACTCGATGTCGGGTAGCCTTGGTCGAGATCGACGAGCCACGTCCGGGAGCGCGTTACGCGGTTTGAGCAGTCCTTGTCGAGTTGGGAATCCTTGGAGCCTAAGGAAGTCGAGTTGGCCGAGATTCTATCCAATTTGGTCAAGTCTATCTATGGAAGAGAAGTTCTACCTACATTGGAGATATTTTGCAAACTTTAGATATAGTTTCCTTTAAAGATTTATTTCCCTTAAGCAATTAATTTATCTTTAAGCTTTTAAGTAGATATAGATAGAAGATTATATCCTTGATTAGCAAGGAATAGAAGGCTATAAATAAAGCCCTAGGGGCTGATTTTTCATTCATTCAGAAAGACAATCAATTCCATTCAAGTAAGTAGGAGTAGCGAGAGAAAGTTTGTAGCAAGCAAGGTGGAAAGGCGAAAGCGGATTTGTCTTGTTGGTTGTAAGCTTTCTTTATTTAAGTCAATGCAAGTTAGTTTCTTTTGTTATTTGATGTCTTTCTTGATGATGAAGAGCGAGTAGTCCACCCACTTCTGGGGCTGGGGTGAGCCCGACGGTGGCCATGTGAGGTGATGCGGTAAAGGTCAGATCTTGTTATGCAATTCGTCTTCTATCCCTATGAGCATGATTCTTTTGCGAGAGTTGAAGGTGATCCTTGTTTGTGTTATTGAAGCGAAAGTGATCTTAATGCAACTTGGATTAATTATGTGAAAAGGGTTAGTAACAATTAGGGTTTATGCGAAAGCCTCTATATGCCTATTTGTTAGTAACGAAAGTTATTTTGATGGAAAGCATGATCTTTTATGCCTTTATGTGTTACTTTGCATGGTTATCGTTGTGGTGTTGATACCCTGGCCTTGGAAGTCTTTTAGCATATTGATTTATTTCGTCGGAATTCTGAGTTTTGGGTTCGAGAAATTGCAATTTACGTTTTCTAAGTTTTTAGTCGATTAAGAGTAGAGTCTTGTCGATCTCGAGTAGACACTGGTCGAGATCGAGTTGGCTTTGTCCATATCGAGTTGTTTGTTTGCTTGCTGAGTTACTGTTGTCGACATCTGTAGTCGATATCGAGGACAGTTAATCGATATCGACCAACTTCTATGTCCTCGCTTTTATTTCTACTTTTGTTTGTTCTTTTCTGTTTTATTTCTGTCTTTCTTTGTTTCCGTGTTTCTGTTGCTTTTCTGTGAGATTTACAGCTGCCTAGGATCCGCTGACACGCTTTCTTGTGGATTCGATCCTGACTTTCTCTTACTGCATTGGAGGAGTCTTGTAATTATTTGCGTGGGCCTAAATCTGGTTTGAATTTATTTTGTTATATTTCATACTCGATTTCCTCCTTACAACAAATTGGCGACGTTGCCAGGGAAGCTATCATTCGCGCCTTAGGTAGTCAGATCTCACTTTTTCTTTGAGTTAATTTACAGGTGTATGCGCCGTTCTGGTCAACCACCTGAGTTTGACGGCTTAGACGAACCAGAGCGCCTTCTACACATCAAAGCTAAACTGCAAAGAGCCATGGCTGCTGCGGAGACACAGGAACAGCTGATCGCAAGGCTTAAAAGGGAATTGGCCGCTAAAGATGCTGCTATCGCCACTGAGAAAGCAGCAAGGGAACAAGCAGAGGCTGAGCTTGCCCAATACCCAATCACGGCAGAGGACTATATGCACCCAACTCTCGTCGTGCCTGAATCGGCGATTCTTATCCCTGAAAACTCTTTTGAAATTCGCACTCAATTTCTTATAGAGCTTAAAAATAATACCTTTTTTGGTAGATTTAATGAGTGTCCTCTTGAACATATTACAAATTTTTCTGACATGTGTCATACTCTTGCTGAAGGTACAACTTTGGAATATGTCAAGATGAAGGCTTTTTGCTGGTCTCTCGCTGGACCTGCACTAAAGTGGCTTGAAGGGCTGAAACCAAGATCCCTAACAACATGGGCCCAAGTAGAGCAAGAATTTCTGAGTAAATTCTTCCCACCCGCCAAAACAGCACATCTCCGCCAGAAAATCACCGCCTTCAAACAGAAGCAAGGGGAACCGCTGGCAAAGGCATGGGAACGCTATAAAGAACTGTTGTGATCTTGCCCTACTCATAGACAGCCACCCTACGTCATTCAGGAGATCTTCTTCAACTCTCTTGATCAAATCACTAAGGAAAGAATCAACCATTATATTCGCTATGAGTATCTGACGATGCCGCCAATTGACGCTTGGGGTGTGCTGGACAAGCGCACTAACTATGACAACAAGTATGTGTCTACTGCAACCTATGAAGAGAACCCCTACACCAGGCCAGCACCATCCATGCCCCTCTATGAGCCTCCTAAAGAGATTGATCCTGATGTAAGGGAACAGTACTACAGAGATCAGAACAAGAAGCTCCTTAAGCAAGTAAAGTATCTTTCTGTCAACCAGTCTTGCATTGAATGCGGATCGCAACGGCACACCACTCCTGAGTGCCCACACAGAGAGCAAGTCAGGCTGGCAGAGCACCACGGGGAGGTAGCTTACGCAGGGGGTCCCAATCGCTACATGGGGGACCAAAGGTTTCAGCAACCACAATGGAACCAAGGTGCCCCTAGGAACCCCCCGCCCTACAGAGCTCCAGGACATTCGGAAAGGGACCAGAAAAGGGATGATATACAGACAGTCTTGGAGGAAATACGGAGGAATCACTCAGAAACTAAGCAGTCCTTCAACTCCGTCTACACTCAGATGCAAGGTGTCAACTCTAGGCTTGGGGAAATTGATATATGGAGAAAATCAATTGATACACAGATTGGTCAGCTAACAGCAGGAATCCCCAGACAGTCAGGTGCGCTCCCTGGATCTTCGGAACCAAATCCTAAGGGAAAGACTGGACACATCGCTGCTGTAAAACTCAGAAGCGGCCATCAACTGCAAGAGCCTGAAGTTGAAAAGCAGCAGAACAAAGGAGACCAGCAAGTCGACCAGCAGCTAGTCGACATCGACCAGACCCTGATCGATCTCGAGGAGGGCCTCGTCGATCTCGAGGAGAAACTTCAAAAGCCCTCGTCTGCACTGCACAGCAACTCGACATCACCCAATTTGGTCGAGATCGACAAAGGTGTACTCAACATCGAGGACGGGCAGGGTGAGATCGAGAAAACTGCAGCACCTCCGACGTCTGTTCTGGCTCCGAATCCGAAAAAGAAGCTGCCTTTCCCCACAAAATCTCCAAAGGACCCAGCAGAAAAGAAATTTCAGCGCTTCATCAAGATGCTTCAAAAGCTCAACGTCACCATCCCCTTCACAAAAGCTCTCAATGAAATGTCATCCTATGTCAAGTTCCTGAAGGAGATTCTGAGCAAAAAGCGATCAATGACTGAGATTACAGAGGAATGCAGCCATTTGGACATACTGGAGAAGAGGCCAGATCCAGGTAAGTTTGCTATAACCATTGGATTTGGTACATATAAAATTAATGCTTTATGTGATCTTGGAGCTAGTGTGAGTATAATGCCTTTAACAATTTGGTCCAAGATTAAGATAGGTGCCCTAGAGCCTGTGGATGCTAGACTTTACATGGCCAACAACACTGTGGTCATTCCAACAGGCATGGTGGACAATGTGCCAGTACAAGTAGGTAAATTCTTTGTCCCTGCTGATTTCTTAGTTGTTGATATGCAAGAAGATCCTGCTTGTCCAATTATTCTAGGAAGACCCTTCTTGGCAACGGTGGATGCCAACATAAGCGTAAGGAAAGGAGTGCTCACCTTCAACATCAGCGATGAGGTAATTGAGTATTCCTTTAATAAAACTGAAAGGCATACAGGTCCAATGGAAGAGGTAAAATCTATCTCAGCTGGCTACATCACCTGCGGGGAACCCAAGGTGAGAAACATGACTCCTGAGGAGCTGGAAAAGAGGGATATGGAGGCACAGGTGGAGGATATCATGGCAATCCTAAAAGAGAACACAGAGAATCCAATCGACACAAACCAAGGTACGTTGTTATGGACTAATTATTTTTCGGATGCCTTGTCAGGAACCAAGTATGGGGTCAAGGTCGACCAAGACTCCTCCACATCAAGGACTCTAGTCGATCTCGACCAAAGCCAAGAGCCTCCAACAGCACCTGTGTTGTCGAATAGCAAAACAGAAACTCAGCCCTCCTCGAGATCGAGTACCGTACTCGATATCGACCACCCTCACCAGCTTCTGCATCCTCGGGCACCTGCTTCCTCGACACTGACACCACCAGGCTCCTTGATCTCGACCAGGCATGTCGAGATCGACCAACACCCACCCTCCCCAGCACCTGTTTCCTCGACGCTGAAGCTACCAAACGAGCCAGCCTCCTCGAGATCGACCAGTGTGGTCGAGATCGACCAAGCTTCATCGACTCTAGCATCCTCGAGAAGCTCACTTCCAGGACCTAAAACCTCGTCGAGATCGAGTACCCCTACTCGAGATCGACCAAACACTGTGGTCCCCGATTCCGTCTCTACAAAGGTAAGCCAATGTATGGATCTTTCTTCTCCTATTTCCATTAAAGATCTGTCTATACATGGGAGAGGTTTGCCTTGGTATGTGCGCTTATGTAGGATTTCCAATGATGAGCCCAAAGAGTATGAAGTTGGAGACAAGCTCTATGTCTCTAAATCAAAGGATCATTGGTTTCCCAACAAATTCAACAAAAAGAGGATGAGACCTTTCGTGGTGAACAAGATCCACTCTGGAGGATTACAACTGATGGACAAGAATGGAGTCTTATTTGAGGCCCAGGCTACATGGGCCCTGCAGATGCCACCTTGAGCATAAATGGAAAGTCGACCCAGCGACTATAAAATCTAGAGCTTGTACATAGACATTTATTTTGGGACTTTTTGAGACTTTGTTGCTTTTGTTTGTTTTTTGGTTTTGAACATTTCTAGTTTTTCTATTGTGGGTATATGTCTTATACACTTTTCAAGTCCATGGATAGAAGCAAGCTATATTCATAATCATACTCGGCCCAGGCGATTCCTTCATTCGATATTAAGAGGCTCTGCACACCTGGCTAGTGAGTTTCTTTCTTTACCCTTGTTTTTATACAGTGAGGACACTGTAATGTTTAAGTATGGGGTGGGGGAAGGGCTTACTTTATGCATATTTGCCATATTTGACATTTTGTGTGCATATTTAGAATTTATTTCTTTGAACTGCTACATGGCTATTTTGGAATGCATTATTGATTTATGTGCTTACATGCATGTTTTCCAAAGTTTGAAAAATGACCCCCATTTAAAATTTTGATTAGTGTCATGGAAGCTTATATTGAACTCGACGATGCAAAATTGGATTCATTAGAGATATAGCATGAAATTGCCTAGTAAAGGGAAGTCACAATGAAGTGCATATTTTCTTGAAAACCATGAAAGGAGGTAAAATTTGATGTTGCTTTTGATATGTTGCATGATAAAGAGGATGGAGGACTTTATATTTCCATATAATGCTCATTGTGTATATCCTAGCCTTACCTATGCTTATGCATCACAAAAAGCCATAATATGCCTTATTTCATATATTGCCCCACATGATCTAAATATTTTCCATTCTTTACCTTATCCGGGGATTATGTTGAGAAAGATGTTACATTATGGAGATGTTATATGGTGTTTGTGTTGTTATCATTATTGGAGTATGGTGGGAAATTGTTTGAAATATATGGAAAATTTAATGAGTGAGAAAAAATCCAATCACCTAAGGAGATAAAGGTAGATTGACCCTGCTCTTTGAGATAATAGTTTGGAGAGATGGGACACATTGTGAGGAGTCCAAAGCACTAAGTATCCGGGGCCATTCATGACACCCATGTTTGCGACTCGCGAGAAGGCAGTGCTGAGGTTAGAGAGGTAAAAGCATTATTATTGAGAAAAAGCATTATGAAAGGTGATGAATCAAAGGAAGAAGAGATGTGGTTAAGAAAGTTTGGAAATACTCCATTTCCCCGGATCATTAGCACCACATTGCCAAAAACCGTCCACCTTTAGCCTTTTACCAATCTACTCCCTATTGAGCTTAATTTAAAGTCCTCTTGATTATTAATGCTTTGTCACATGAATTGTTTTTGCATGACCCTCCTTTTGTGAGTAGATGTTGTTTTTGTATAATTGCACATGCATGGATCTGTGACACTAGTACCTTTTCGAGGATGGTAATTGACTGCATGGTTATATGAGAATGAATCTAAGATGTTGAGAGTTTGAATTCTTCCCCTGAGTGACAATTAAAAGTATTGCTTGAGGACAAGCAAGCTTAAGTATGGGGTGTTTGTTGTGAGCTGAATCTGCTATGTTTTACAGTAACTTTTATATCGATTTCTGCATACATTTCATTCATTTGGGCTAAGATAGTACAAAATCTATGTAGTTTATGTTTATTTGCCAAATTATGGAATCTACACCAGTTTCTGTTTAATTTCGCAGAATTTGAGGCAGATTACAGCAGTTTTGAGAAAGGTCAGAAAAGCTCGGAAATCAACTACAGAAATCCAAGGTCAAGAAGCAGCGAAACTAGTCAAATCAAGCTTTGGAGCCCGAGTTTATTCGATCTAGAGCACTACTGCTCGATCTCGACGAAGCTGTCCGAGCACAGGCCTTGTCGACCAAGAGCAGTGTCAAGAAACAGATCAACCTGACTCTGAAAGCCAACTCGATCTCGAGTACATCTTGTCGAGATCGACAAAGCCTAGACGCCACACCTGGAGTCGATGGAGTTGTGCCACGTCGAGAAGCCGAGGATGAAGACGTCGAGCAAACCCTACTCGATCTCGAGGAGATCTTGTCGAGATCGAGTAACCCATGGCGCCAATCCGAGTCTGTGATGAGCACCACCTACTCAACATCACCAGTCCAGGCATCCTCGATTACACCTTACTCGATCTCAAGTTGTCCTTGTTGATATCGAGGAGCCAGAACCACAAGTCTGAAGCCATGTCGAGCAGATCTACCCGAGAAGCCGAGCCACACCAGTCGACGACAATCCTACTCGATGTCGGGTAGCCTTGGTCGAGATCGACGAGCCACGTCCGGGAGCGCGTTACACGGTTTGAGCAGTCCTTGTCGAGTTGGGAATCCTTGGAGCCTAAGGAAGTCGAGTTGGCCGAGATTCTATCCAATTTGGTCAAGTCTATCTATGGAAGAGAAGTTCTACCTACATTGGAGATATTTTGCAAACTTTAGATATAGTTTCCTTTAAAGATTTATTTCCCTTAAGCAATTAATTTATCTTTAAGCTTTTAAGTAGATATAGATAGAAGATTATATCCTTGATTAGCAAGGAATAGAAGGCTATAAATAAAGCCCTAGGGGCTGGTTTTTCATTCATTCAGAAAGACAATCAATTCCATTCAAGTAAGTAGGAGTAGCGAGAGAAAGTTTGTAGCAAGCAAGGTGGAAAGGCGAAAGCGGATTTGTCTTGTTGGTTGTATGCTTTCTTTATTTAAGTCAATGCAAGTTAGTTTCTTTTGTTATTTGATGTCTTTCTTGATGATGAAGAGCGAGTAGTCCACCCACTTCTGGGGATGGGGTGAGCCCGACGGTGGCCATGTGAGGTGATGCAGTAAAGGTCAGATCTTGTTATGCAATTCGTCTTCTATCCCTATGAGCATGATTCTTTTGCGAGAGTTGAAGGTGATCCTTGTTTGTGTTATTGAAGCGAAAGTGATCTTAATGCAACTTGGATTAATTATGTGAAAAGGGTTAGTAACAATTAGGGTTTATGCGAAAGCCTCTATATGCCTATTTGTTAGTAACGAAAGTTATTTTGATGGAAAGCATGATCTTTTATGCCTTTATGTGTTACTTTGCATGGTTATCGTTGTGGTGTTGATACCCTGGCCTTGGAAGTCTTTTAGCATATTGATTTATTTCGTCGGAATTCTGAGTTTTGGGTTCGAGAAATTGCAATTTACGTTTTCTAAGTTTTTAGTCGATTAAGAGTAGAGTCTTGTCGATCTCGAGTAGACACTGGTCGAGATCGAGTTGGCTTTCTCTATATCGAGTTGTTTGTTTGCTTGCTGAGTTACTGTTTTCGACATCTGTAGTCGATATCGAGGACAGTTAGTCGATATCGACCAACTTCTGTGTCCTCGCTTTTATTTCTGCTTTTGTTTGTTCTTTTCTGTTTTATTTCTGTCTTTCTTTGTTTCTGTGTTTCTGTTGCTTTTCTGTGAGATTTACAGCTGCCTAGGATCCGCTGATACGCTTCCTCGTGGATTCGATCCTGACTTTCTCTTACTGCATTGGAGGAGTCTTGTAATTATTTGCGTGGGCCTAAATCTGGTTTGAATTTATTTTGTTATATTTCATACTCGATTTCCTCCTTACAACAGCCGTATGTCACGTTTCGGTCTCCCTCCCTTTACCGTGGGAATGAATTGATATATATATAACCTAAACTTCTATCCTAATTTCCTAATCTATATAATATTAATATATCTAATATTTCTATCTAATCTAACGAAACAATGGAAAGTGTGGCTCCTCCTGCCTTACACATTCGATCCGATCCGGCCCATCTTTCCTTTTAATTTGCAAAATAATCCCATAATTTATGATCGACCTCTAAATTCATACGATCCAGCTTAAAGATACCTGAAATATATAAAAATACTAGTGTAGACTCCGAAAACCAAATAATATAAATTAAGCTATAAAATATGTAAAAATGATCCAAACTAATATGCAATTCCACACTAAAAATATGACTAAAATATACTCTATCACATACTGTGATAGAGTATAGGCTGTGATAGAGTATAGGCCACTTGAAGAGCAAGAACTGAAAATGCATGGTCATGCTCGGATGGATTATTTATAGTCGTCTGTTTAAGTGACAGTTCGAACTCGGAGTTCAAGAAACATATTTGATAATAGATATGAATGTCACCATATCATCAAATAAGACATTAAGAGACACGAGTATCTTATATTGCACACTTGTTTAAGGACAAATGGGAGATTGAAGGAATTGTGTCCTTTAATCAATGTGCAATGATTAAACATGGAATAGGACAATTGATAGAGATATTCAACCCGATTATTTTAGGAGTCGTAATGTTTTGCTAATAGTCAATTACGATTAATGGGGTTAAATGGTTGAAGTCCATAGCTATTATAAACGGATCCTATGAGGTCACACACTTAGAGTTGACGGATTGGATCAACGAAATTGATAGTTGATTAGTAATATATATATTTTATATATTATTAATAATAAATATTATTTATTTTTAAAATAAATAATTAGATAAATTAATTAAGGGAGTTACAAAGACGTTTGATGTGCAAGACCATTTGCTTCCCCTAATTAAGATTCTCCTAATTGCTTTGCCGGTTACACACGTGATTAACAAGGAATTAAAATTGCAAAGCCTTCAAAATGGTTGTAAGAAAGTGCAAAAATCAGTTTTTGCTGATGCTAAACAAAGGTTCACGTAGTCAGAGCAAAAGACGAGAGTTAAGTGCAAATCGTATGAAATCAATGAGTTGATTGTTGTGCGTGAGTGTAGACAACTATCATCCGAGGCAATTCGATTGCTAGGCTTTCGGTCTTCGTCCTAACAGTTGAAGGCAAAAGAGATTCAGACGTCGGGCTCGTGTAGACTAATTAGAGAAGTCACACTTGGGGCTTTTGATCTCTTCCGATTCCATCCAGATTCAATCCGGTTCATGCATCAACAGGTATATCCTCTGAACAATGATTGATCTATCAATTATGCATGAAGATCCTTGGATTAGATGTTCAAAATTGTTATGTATTTCCGCTTTAACCATCTAATTTTCCTTCATGTCTATTGTCCTTTATTTATCACTGTTTGATTCCATCGGGTGTATTCCTGAATATCTTAGGCCGCATGACTATCTTCAAACAGTTGTGGAGCTGAGGTATGAAGTGTATGTTCCCATGGTTGTTCAGTGCATAAAATCCATGTTCTCCTCGGCTCAATCAACCTAGAAAGGTCTATGCAAATGGAAATGTTTGGAAGGAGAACAGAGTTTTCTTAGAGAGGATGTATGACCTTGGCAAAGATGGGGAAGACAGTAAAGCTCATCATAAGAAGGGTTGTTGTGGTGTCAAGATCAGGGTTGATGATGAAGCCCAAGCGAGTACAATCACGAACGCTAAAGGTTTATGAGAAGGTGAAGAAATTAGAGTCGGTTACTAATCATCCGACCGTTGAATAAGGTATGACCTACCTACCATGCTTCTCCAATATTGCATTTTTTTTTTTTATTAACAAGTAGTGTTTGTTCCTCTTCATCAAGGGCAGCCCACTTCAAGGCCTCTTCATCGCTGAGAACACGTCCCTCCCACTGTCCCACTAAACCGACAAGTTCCCGAGCCTCGCACTTGCCACTCTAGCTATAAAGGTATATCGTTCCTTGATCCATTGTGTTGCTTCCAATGGCAACCGAACAACAAGAAAAACCCAAATGTCATGTGTTATTTAAGCTTAGATTTAGGAAACTATATATGAGGCCTAAATTTATATTAGTGCCATTTTTTCATCCATACATTACAAAAAAAATGTAAAGTTTCAAAGGGGTTTGACATGCTCAGTTCATAGGGGCTAATAATATATGCAATGACATGTGATTTTTAAAGTGGAAATTTTGAATTCTTCATGTTAATTATTGTTTTCTTTTATTTGAGCGGAGTTGGATTCAAAAGCGGTGACAGAACTAAAAGACAGCCTTGATCTGAACATTTTTCTGCTGTTGGTATGTGATTTCGTGTTTCATCATTCATGATCTCTTAATATTGGTTGGGAACTCTCAATAGATGTTTGATAACTAATTCAATTTTGCAAGAATTGGTAGTATATGTTTAAATATTGGGCCTAATTATTTTCTTCCTGAACATACAGGTTTCAAGCTGGATAAAATCTGCATAGAACTGTGATCTTTTGGAAACAACATACGAGTTTGCTAAAATCTTAACCATATGTACGTTTTTGTGAATTTTCATATGATAGTTATGATGTTAAACAAAAGGAGGTTTTATCATCGCCACCTCCATTTTTCAGAGTCTCCTCCGACAAGGGTATCCAACGAAATTGTACAAGATGCTAATCGGGTTATTTCTTTGGCGAGGTGAAACACATAACATTTCATCCCACCAAGGTGCCCCTGAAGTATTACAATTTTCGCGATGTATACAAGTATACAACTTATTTGCATATTTCGCGTGGTACCCTTGAGGTTTTCAAAATTTTCGCCTCGCACCCTTCCAGGTTAAATCTAACAGATGTGTGGATGCTCCATTAGTTTCAACTAAAAAAAAGTAAAAAGAAAGAAAGAACGGAGAATGCTCGAAGAGAGAGCGAAGAGAGAATGAAGAGACCAAAGGAGAAGGAGCGTTGCTGCTCGAAGTAGCTCGCCAACCCAGTCGAACCTGCTGCTCGAAGAAGAAGAACCTTGTTGTGGAAAGGAAGAAGAGTGATGGGAGATATTACGGCTTCACTCTCCTTCTCTTCTCTGTCTCCACTGGGAGAGACGCCATCCTTGCCAACGCCGCCACGCTCACCATCGCCGACTCCTGCACCTCCCAGAAAGTGGGCACCGCCCCAACTATGGAAGAATCCCTAATAAGTCCTCTGTTGTATTTATCAACCCTAAATCTTCCACCCAGTGAAAATCTTAGATTCAATTCGATTTCCCCATTTTCTTGCTCCTTCGATCCAAATTGATTGAGGGCTTTGGGAACCCTCTCAGCATTTCTCTCTTCCCGAGCCAACCCAAGACCATCTCCATCCCTTCCTCTTCGCTAGCACCGCTCCGCTCCACCCTGCCATCCTCCCTTTCTGAAGCTCCCTTGCAGCAGCTCCAACACCTTCTTCTCCATTGCTCGCCCTCAACCATCACCACATCATTAGACCGTTAGCGTCCACCTCCACCAACCATCTCCGGACCACTTCCTTCCCTAGCCTAACCCTCAATGGCTTCCCTTTCGATCTCCATCCTCACCCTCAAACCGCCAGCAGACACCATCATCGTCTTCCGCTTCTATACCTAGAGCCGGAAATACCCGACCCGACCCGAGAAAACCGATCCGATTGATCCGACCCGAACCCGTCCGACACCCGAATAATTGGAAAAAAAGTTTGGATCCGAGACCGACCGACCCGATTCGAGTTAAGCCCGAACCCGAAAGCAATCCGAACCCAGTAAGAACCCGAACCCGATTATATCCGAATGGACCGACCCAAAATCAACCTGAAACCTGAAATTGCCCGACTCGAGCATATTCGAAACCCGAAATTACCCGAACCTGATTATACCAGACACCCGAAATAACCCAAACCCGATTATATCCGAAATCAACAAAAATCTTAGCATTTTCCCTAAAATATTCAAAACAACCTAAGTATTTCATTACTTAATAATGGATGATAATATGATCATGCATATAGTATAATTAAAAATAATTTTGTACTACCTCCATTAAAAAAAAGTAACTTTTTAGCATTTTTTAAGACACCCAAACTATATAAATATAAATTTTTTGTAATTTTTTTTAATTTCGTAGTTATGAGTAATAAGTATGAAATTAATATTAAAAAATAATATTTTATATAATTTTGACTTATTTTAAAAATATTATAAAAAAAAATGGGAAGACTTACATTTTTTTAACTAATGTAGTATTGATTAAGAATTGATAAATATTATCTTAATCTATATAGAAGGATACATATCTCATAGGTAAAAAAAATTGATTTATTTTATCCAATATGATTCTTGCGGGTTCGATTTGACTGAAATCAATTCAATCAAAACTGTTGTGACCAAAACCCGATTCACCCGAACCCGCTTAGACCGAAACCCGATTCATCCAAACCCGTTTAGACAGACACCCGATTAACCCAAACTCGGTTAGATCGAAACCCAATTCGCCCGAACCGATTAGGACCCGAAAACCCGATTGTATCCGATAAACTAATGCCCGAATAAAATCGACCCGCACCCGATCAGACCCGAATTGTCATCATACCCGATATCAACCCGAGTTCGATATGACCCGAAACCGAATAACTCAACCCGAAACCGAATAGCCCGACCTGAACCCGACCCGACTCGCCCGATTGCCACCTCTACCTATACCCCTCTTCTCGTCTCCCTCGCCGACATCGCCTTCCTCTGGCCACCAGTCCTCCCCTTCCCGGCTCACCTTCCTCTCCCTCCTCGTCATCCTCGCCTGCGCCAGATCTGGTCTCGCTCTCTCTTCGCTTCTCTGTCCGTTCTTTTTTTTTTTTAATTTCAAAATTGAAAACTAATGGAGATCTATTAGATTTAACAAGGAAGAGCGCAAGGCGAAAAGATTGGAGACCCCAAAACCTCGCGAAAATTGTAATACACCAGAGGCACCTCGCGAAATTTCCGTAAAAATAATTATAGCCAAAAGAACGTAGCCCCTGTATTTGCACCACAACCTGCACTTAGTGCACTACTCATTCACAAACCCACAAGCTGCTTCATTCACATTAACAAAATCATAAGAGTAGCACATTCCATTCACAAAATCATAAGTTCGCACCTCGACAAGCTTCTACATTCACAAAATATAGCTGCGGAAGTATGTAAGATTCTAGAATTGATGTAAAGTCCTCCTCGAGGGTTTCCATTCATTGATAATCATATATATATATATATATATATATATATATGTGTGTGTGTGTGTGTGTGTGTTACAAAGGTATTGGGCCTTTTGGGCCTTTGGGCCCACTATACAATATAAGACCTGTGTAATCTATTAAACCCCCGCAATCGAAACTGGAGGAGTCCGTACAGTGAGACTGGACCGAAAATCAATGAACAATTGCCGAGGTAAACCCTTGGTGAATATATCAGCGTACTGATAGGAGGACGGGACATGTAGAACGCGAACATGTCCAATGGCAACCTTGTCCCGGACGAAGTGGAGATCGATCTCAATGTGCTTCGTGCGTTGATGCTTGACTGGGTTGCTAGCCAGATAGACGGAGGAGACGTTGCCAGTGTAGACCAGAGTGGCCTTCTGAAGAGGGCAACGAAGCTCAAGAAGGAGAGTGCGGAGCCAAGATCACTCGGAGACAACGTTGGCAACACCCCTGTATTCGGCCTCAGCGCTGGAGCGAGAGACGACAGACTGACACTTGGCTGACCACGACACAAGGGTGTCGTTAAGGAAGACACAGTAACCAGACGTGGAGCGGCGTGTGTCAGGACAACCACCCCAATCCGCATCAGTGTAAGCAACAAGGTCAAACTTAGAGGAAGGGGTGATCATGGTGCCGAGCTCGAGGGTGTCGCTGAGGTACTGAATGATCCGCTTCAAGGCCTGAAAGTGGGGTTCCCTGGGGGCATGCATGAACAAGCAGACCTGCTGAACGGCGTAACTGATATCAGGCCTGGTGAAGGTGAGATACTGAAGAGCACTAGCGAGGCTCCTGTACAATGTCGGATCATCAACCAAAGGACCAGAATGAGCAATGAGCTTGTTGGATGTATCGACAGGGGTGGCGACAGGATTGCAGTTGACCATCTTAGCCCGAGCAATAATCTCAGCAGCATACTTAATCTGTGAGAGAAAGAGACCAGACACATGACGCTGAACATCAACTCCCAAGAAATAGGACAACGGACCTAGATCAGACATGGCAAACTCTGCACTCAACTGTGAAATAATAGACATCCGAAGAGCATTAGAAGAGGCGGTGAGAATGATGTCGTCGACATATAGCAACAAGAAGGCCAAGTCTGAGCCTCTGCGATAGATAAACAGAGACGTATCTGAACGGTTGCCAATGAAACCCAATCATAGCAGATGAGAAGCAAAGCGCTGGAACCAAGCCCGGGGAGCATGTTTCAGACCATACAGAGAGCGCTTGAGGAGACAGACGTGCTTTGGACGATTAGCATCAGCAAACCCCGGTGGCTGAAACATGTAGACTGTCTCATTCAGATGACCTTGCAGAAAGGCGTTCTTGACATCTAATTGATGGATGGCCCAGTTGCGCGACAAAGCTAGACTCAATACCACTCGGATAGTGGCAGGCTTGACTACAGGACTGAACGTCTCATCGCAATCAATACCTGCATGCTGAGATCGACCGTTGACCACAAGACGGGCTTTGTAGCGCTCCAACGTCCCATCAGAGCGGAACTTGTGATGAAAGAGCCACATACAGCGAATGACGTTCGCCTCAGGAGGGCGAGGGACAAGAACCCAAGTACCATTCTTCGTAAGGGCCCTGTATTCGTCGAGCATAGTCGCCTGCCAATTCGGGTCGAGGAGGGCTGTTTTGTGGGAGGTTGGAATGGGGGAAAGGGAGGTCGGGGTAGAGGCAGGGGATGATTGGGAGTCGGGAAGGACGGGGGCAAGGGGGGCGGAGCCTGGGGGAAATGTCGCGGGTGCAGCAAGGCTGCAGGCGCCGCTGGTCGATTGGTCGCGGCCGCAGCATGATGTTGCAGCCGCCGCCAGTAGGTGGGGCGATGGTTGGGGTGGGTTATATTGATTGGTGTAGTCATGGTTTTGAGCAGCGGGGTGATGTGTGGTGTTCATGGAGACAATCTGACGGGGTCGGAAGACACGGGAGACGCTGCGGGTGTGCGGTCTGGTGGTGGTGGGGGAGGGGGAGAGGAAGGAGCACCGGGAGAGCTCTGGGGAAAAAGAAAATGTGGGAATGGTGACTCTGACTCTGACGGAGACACAGGGGGTGTGGGAGACGCAAAGGGGAATCGCGACTCATCAAAGATGACATGATGAGATAGAATGATCTTGTGGGTCTTGATATCGAGGCAGAGTTAACCGCGATGATCAAACGGGTTGCCTAGGAAGACACATGGAGTGGAGCGCAGGTGAAGCTTGTGTGGACTGGTTTGGGAAACACAAGCACCCGAAGGTGCGAAGGTGATCATACCTATGCATGGTGTAATAAAGTGCCTGAGCTAGCGAGCGATGGTGTAGGGTAGTGGAAGGGAGAATGTTTAGGAGATAACATATAGTGGATAAGGCGTGAGGCCAATAGGGAAGGGGAATAGACGCATGGAAGAGGAGAGAGCGTATCATGTTGGTAATGGTTCTGATGATTTGTTCAGCCTTGCCATTATGCTGAGAAGTATAGGGGCAAGACAAGCGATAGGAGATCCCGTTTGCGGCAAAGAAAGAGTGAAAGTCTTTGTGGTCAAATTCACGACCATTTTCACATTGGAAACATTTGATGGATATGTGAAACTGCGTTTTGATGTAGGTATGAAATTTGGCAAAGACATGAAACACTTGGGACTTTAAATGCAACGGGAAGACCCATAAGTAATGAGTGTAATCATCAAGAAACAAGAGGTAGTACTTGTGACCCTCCTTGATAGGCACAGGAGAGGTCCAAATGTCCATATGAATGATATCAAAGGGAGCAAGGGTAGAGCTCAAAGACCGTTGGAACGGTAGTTTGGCATGTTTGCCTAGTTGGCAAGAAGAGCATAAACCAGAGTGTGGGTCTTTAGTACATGTGACAAGACTCTGGGAACGGAGGACATCTAGAACAGCAGCACTGGGATGGCCCAGGCATGCATGTCACAGGCTGGACGACGATGCCGAGAGGGCGACCGGGCACGACTGACTGGACGCAAGAGGTGGTGTGACAGGGTAGAGCTCCCCGGTGCTGTTACATCTCATGCGAGTTATAAAGGTTCGGATTTTTAAACCCTAATTTTAGGAAAAAAAAAGAATTTAATTCGGATATTTTAAAATTTCTTTTAGACTACCTTGTTTTGTACTCTTCTTCCCCTTCCACCTTACATTTCTGCAATCAGTAGGAGCAGTTTTCCCCCTTGTGCCCTTGCCTACAACTCCCTGCATTGGGACTCAGAAGATTCCTTCCTCTCCCCTTTGATTTGTTTGCTTCCACCTTGTAGACTGTTCAACAAATCAGACCCTCTCCTTTTTCCTTTTGACTTCAAATTTGCAATCCCCAACACACAAACACAACCCACTTTTGCTTCAAACCCCAACACAAAATCTCCTCTTTTCATCCTCTTTCCCTCCTTTGTGTTGCCGAGAGTTTCACCAACCTCTCTCACCTCATTGTCCTGATCAGTGAACACCACCCACAGGACCACCCCTTCCTCCCCTGCATTCACCATTGTCGAACACCATCACCATCTTCGATGCACTCTCCGAGCCAGCGCCACCGAGAGCCCGCCTCCACCGTTGCTTTCGAAGATCCGAGCAGCAGCAACATCCACCTCTGTCTTTCCCTTGCGCATCGACGAGCACCCAGGTGCAGCCAGGCAACACCGGAGCGAGGGCGAGTTCCTCGATGCCCTGTCTTTTGATTCAACCCCGAGTAAGATTCCTCTTCCTCCTTTTCTCTTCCTCCTCACTTCCAAACGGAGGAAAGGCTTCTCTTTTAACCTCCCTCTCACCTTCCTAGGCGAATCCCAGCGAAGAACCATCTCCGACGCGCCCCGAGCTCCTTTTTCCGGCATAATCGTTCGACCTTCCCGGGCTCGAAAAAACCCTCAGTGAGCACCCTTCTTCTCCTCCCTTCTGTCGATTCTATGTCCTGTGGTGTCGGGAACGGGCGGCCGGAGCTCCGCCATCGCCGGCGGGAGGCCCTCCCTTCTCCTTCCTTTTCCGGTGTGTATCGGTTGTGTAATTAGGAGGAAGATGAACAGTAATTCATCTAACCCGGTTTTGTTTTAGAAATGGGTTCGGATCGGATATTTCTATTAGTAAACCGGTTTCCTTGGATCCGGATTTGAGAAATGCATTGGGCCTTTTCTTTCTCCCATGGGCCTAAAATTAACTATAATTCATTTTGAATGAAAAAAAGGGGGATTTTAAGACAAATGTATTTTGATATAAAATATATTTAATAAATGGAATATAAAATATTATATGATATTATTAATGTGTTTAAAAATAAAATATTATTATTTGGATTTAAAGTTATAAAATCATTATGGTGATTTAAAATATTATATTATTGGACTTGGATTTTAAAAGAGAATTTGGAAAAGGTTTTAAAGGTTGGAATTGATTTGATAAATGGAGATTGATTTAATAAATTTAAAAAGAGGAATTTTGGAGATATACTAACCTTGTCGGGTTAGTCTTGAAATAATAATAAATAAGTTGATGAAAGGGTAATGTTTTATAAATGGATTTTTTGGATGATTTAAGAAAGCGTTTTGAACGGTGATTTGGTCTAACTTGAGGTTTTCAAAAGAGTTTTGGAAATTTTGGGAAAATGACTTACCTTGCCTAACTTGGTGAATAAACTTGATGACTTGTGTGTGATATTATATGCTTTAAGTAACATTAGAAGTAGACTTATTTATATTACTTATATACGTGTTAGGTGATCATCTGTGACATGTTGGCTTTCTATACCTAGTCTCATCGGGTCCCGTCCTGAGTCAATCGAGTCATGAACATCCTTATATTATGAGATGCCTGCGGGCTTTATTCTGGATACGGGTTGAGCATGCATGCCACCCGATTATATGGAATGCATTCACGAGCTGGCCAGTCTCCGCCCTATCGGAAAGGGGTGGAGGTAGGAGAGGGATGTACCACTTGGTAGTCGGTGATAAGGCCTTATTATATTTATGCACTTGATCTTAGGATCATGCTAGTGTGTTAATATTCCGCCTTGCATCTAGAAGCATCTTTATTAGGACTAGCGTGTGTATATGTCTGCTTGTTTGGGATTATATTGCGTAGGGCTTCGATCTGACACCACCCCGCATACATTTTTTTTAGGTTTGTTTTGCAGCATGATTATTCCTTGTTTCCGTGACGTGGGAACTCTCTTGGGCGATCTCAAAGAAATGGTTTAACTCCACTAACATTGTATATTAAATTTCGATAAATATGCTTATTGATTTGGTTTTGACTCGGCTCTGCCGTGTCACCCTCTTGTATTACACCTTGATTCTTTTATTTGCATGACTGTTGATTTTCCACGCTTAGACTTATGACAGGTACATGGGATTTCCCCGGGGATTCCAACGATCCCTTCGAATTTTGGGTATGAAATCCCACTTTAAAATGTTATGATAGAATTTCAAACCTTCAACCTGTACTCGGGGCGCAAGATCCTAACGAGGGGTTTCATCCCTCGAAACGTAACCCAGGAATCATAATCCCGGGCCGTTACAAAGATGGTATCAGAGCTCAGGTTATGCAAACCGAGTATGATAGGTTGAAGTGGTTTTGAAAATGGCCCAAGGTTTTCAAATGGTTTTTCAAAATGATTTTGAAAGGGCATAATGAATTTAATATGGCTAACTCAAATGGACTAAATATGAACATGACTCAATAAATCCGGTAATCAAACAAAGGGAAACGAAGGGGTAGTGAAGGCGCTAGACCATCTCTATTGGACGTAGTTGGGAACGGGTAGGCAAAATATAGCTTGTTCTTTACAGATGGGCCTACAAGACTCCAAGGCTTTGCGTCGTAGTGGCTGGAGTGGCGAGTTAGATAGAGACCGTAAGGTTTTGCCCCTCCGGTTAGTCGCCCCTCGAAGGGTGGCCTTAGGATAGCTTGATTGTTGATTGTTTTGTGTTGAGTGTTGTTTGCTTAAATTGGAGACCTAGTTGATATTCTGACTGCGAATCATGTGTTAAATGCCTATGTGAATGGAGTAGCGGGGGAGACCTTCTGCCATTATAGAGTCGGGATCCCAGTCCTTGTGTGATTGACTTTGATCTTTTAAGCCTGACTATTTCCTTCTCCGGTCTTCTTTTCCCGACCCCACTAAATGTCTTTATTGAGCTTTTCTTGCGATGTCAGTGTGATCTACGGGAAATTGGGAGGAATAACCACATTTGAGGTTGTATTGGAGTACGATGTTTACTTGATCCATTCGCTACCCTACTCGAGAGTCAAATGAATATTCCATGGGAAACAAGTTGTGGGGATTCTAGGAGTGAGTCAGAGTCTCCCTTGTAGATCTCTGTCAGGTTATCTTAATTGTTATGTCCATGATTGCAAGATTCTATATGTACTACCCCCTAAACTTGCAGATTGATTGTTTATGTGAATTTATGCCTACATGCCTGGATGTCCATGTTTAGCCACTGCTTAGGTTCATGTTACCTTTCGTTGCCCATATCATCCCAGCATAATCTACTTAGTATATCGCATTTTCAAACTAGTGTATGAATGTATGTGTCATATGCAGGAAACTGCACGATTGATGTTCCCTCTGCACATAGGCCCATGGTAGTGTGATTGTTCCATTTTGATATCCTGATAGAGTGAGTTATTTACTTGAGGGGTGTGTGTTACAACTTGATGTTCAACCTGATTCATATGACACATAGTTTCCAACATGCTTACCTAACTGTCATGTCATGATGATCTCCATGTTTCTCTCATACTTTCATGAATATATGACTTGACACGCCACACGAGCACACACCACTAAAATTCCTGGTTTCGTATATGCTTGACTTGACATGATGTGGTATTCTCAGCATATATTATGATGATGATTCTTAATGTGGATTTGTGGTTGTATGCCATTATATATCCATTCTTGGCCACCTTGTTTAGGGCTCATGTCATACTTCATTGTATTTCTGTCATACCCCTAGGCATGCGTAACCTAACTTCATTGGTTCTCTGCATCGTCATAATCATGATGGACTAATGATGGATTGAATGCATATGTCGCAAGTTACGAACCTTCGTGATGTTTACACTCTCTCTCTCTCTTGGATTAGGATCATGATAGTGTGACCCTTAGCATGTTAGTCTCACTCTTGGTACTCCTCGTGCCTTTATGACCACTAAACCATAGCATGCTAACCTTCCTGATTTCTGTGATGTTTTCTCCTGCTCAGTGGTATCCTTTTGTATTTTCCTGAACGCATGACTTGATATTTCGTGCATGTAACGTTTAGATATTTGCATGGACCTGTAATTGTCTACCATCACATCTATGCCTAGTTATCTTTCTTTAGGCCCATGTTATACTCCGTTATATGACTATCATGCTTCTAGATCATTACGGTGTGGCTTATTTGGCTCTTTGCAAACTGTTGTGCTAATCGAATGAACGTATGTACGAATCATGAGTTAGTATTATGTTTTTCAATATAAATGACACCTGAATGCTAGGATGAGTCTAATCGAAGTAACTTGATTGTACTTATGTTCGATATGTGCTGGTAGTATCCTATAGGACTTATAAATTCCAGTATGACTCGTTGAGTGGTAAATTGTCATTCTTGCTTCATCACGTGAATATGGTTGTTCCATGATGTGATAGTATTGTGCCATTCCATGTACTCCTGTGACGGTTCATTATTTCCTGGCATGATTATAATCTATCGTTCGTGATGTTCTCTTTTTCACTTTGTCAAGATACCCATGCCTTACCATGTACCGCTAGCATCGTGTAGGATCACAATGTGACTTGATATATCCTTGTGTTAAATACGTGCCCTGGTTGTATACTGTCAATCTATACCTGTGTACTTGCATGCTTATATCCATGTGAAGTCGTCCTTCCTTAAGCTTATGTTGTCGTTTCTACCATATTCCTCCATTGTCCTCATATGGTCACGTTAGGATTGGTTGACCCCTTAAATACATTCGTGCTAGTTGCCAAATGAACATGTAACCTATGCTGCATCACCATGCATCTTATCATGTTAAAATATTTCTTATAGGACCCATGAATTATGGTTTGTGTGTATTCATACCCTGCTTGCATTATGATCTACTCTTTCGTGGAATAGACTTTTCAAAGTCTTGTATTTTTCCCGACATCTCTGATGTGTGATCCTTTAACTGTTTAGGAATTGATAGACCCAGTTGTAGAGTTAGTGCCTATTTTCGACGCATGTTAAGCATTAGGTGATTACGAATGTGTGCCTATCATCTCATCACTCGATGTTATTTTTGCATGTCCCTTGACATTCTTAATGCTTCTGCAAATGAGTAATCTGGCACCTCGCATGTCCACCCACACATCACGATAGCTTACCGTCCCCTTGAAACATGATACCCTAGGAGCATTGTCTTGTTTCACGATATGATATGTGCATGACTCCTTCATCACAACTGCTTATATTTTGTTTATATGTGCTAATGATTGGGTGCAATAGTGGTCCTGCTTAAACATTTATGACACGTCCTACTCTTATGTGGAGTTGCTTGATGCATCTTATTCTTATACATCTGTGAATGTCCTGTAGTACCTGGTAAAATCTATGCCTTTAAAGATATGGTTTGTACGATCGCATGCTCAAATTGCATCTCATGCAACTGCTCTTGTCGTAGGTTTTGATAGCCTTGCTATACCCTCTCTATATGATCTTGTGACTATCTGAGCATATTAAATATTGCTAGCCATTTGGAATGCTATACCTCCACATGGTTGTATCATGCTAAGTATGATTAGTGAGATGCTTATGTGTGTTTTCATCCAAGTTGTTTTTATCACATGATGCCCTTCCAATGCTTAATTGGATGAACTCATACTTTTATGAAATGTGTGTTAATTAGCAGTTGAATAACACGTTGCATGTTATACCCTACGACATGGTAGATGCATGTATACATGAACTGTGATTTTGGTGACAAATTGTCCCTCAATGACTGCCTTTGATTGCGCTTTTTCCTTAAATATATATTACTAGTATCATGAAGGACTTACTTTCCCCATAGCTCCTTGTGTGATGACATCACACGCTTACCCTATCATTATGAGAAGTCATTGCTATAAGATGTGATTACTGTACCGCTTTTATATGACCTACCCATGTGTACTTGTTATGAGTAATTTACCCTACCTGTAATGCTCTGTAATGTTTACTAGATTTCGCATAAGCTATGGGCCGCACCAATCTATTATTGCATTCGTATATACATGTTTCTTATACATATCAAGCTTGTCTGATATATGAAATGAAAAGTTGCTAGTTAGTCTCTTATGCCCCATACAGAACCCGATCATGTTTTTGGTTGCCCTATTCGTTAACATCTTTCATTAAGGTAGGTACATGTTAGTGCCCAATGATGCAACTAGTTTACTCCATTATTGGTATGTGTTTTGCTTACTGCACTTGTAACCTCGTAGAGTTCCATAAGGGCACCTTACTCCTTGGGTTGGGATCTTGTTTTTTTTTTCTTTTTTTCGTTGTGTCATCATTAGTTGGTCTATGTTCTGTTCCGTGGGGAGTCTGGGTTGTCCTCATTGTCTCTCCCCTATCTCTACTAACTTAAAAGTTGATTGCAATACTTTGACGAACGATGGCGTGGAAAAGAGCACGGTTAGCCAAATAGTACAGGAGCGGCGCAGCGGAAGCACGGTGGGCTCATAAACCCCAGGTCCCAGAACTGACACGTTGATTATTTGAATGATGAACTTGTGGCAGATGTTACCTAGTTGACTTCTACTTATGATTATGAATTTTAGTGCTTTGGTGTTCCTATGTGACTGACCTTGTGATATGATTGGTGTTTTGTGTCGGTAAGCCTTGCATGGATTCTTTTACTCATGGAATATGAATTATACCTGCTGAAATCCTTACTTGTGTTGGTAATAATGATATTATGTGCCCTGATAATATGTGACAGTATGATATTGCGATGTTGGCATGATATTACCTTTGCTCGAATTATTATTAGCATGGGGTTATGTAGTAACTTATCTTGCTAGGTCGATACCTGATATTCTGCAATACTTGTTGAGCATGATAGTGTATTAGGATTTATGACATGTGACTGTTTGAGCCAATGAGAGATAATGATGTATAAACCTGGTGTGAAATCATATTATATGTTGATATGAAATACTTGGGAATGAAGTGATAGTAGAGTGTAGAGTCCATAGTATGAGGATGTATGTTATCCTGATATAATGGTATGCAATGTCCTGTTAAGCTAAATGTTGTCGCGATGCTATTTTGTGCTATGTTGTTAGACTTAGCTATTGTTGAACCATGAAAGCATGATCGATTCTATGTTGATGACTTGAACTTAAATTGCTGGAATGTACGTGATTGTGGTGATACCTCTATGCATTGAGATTTCAAAATTGATTTTCAGCTAAATCCTCGGCTATGAAAATGGTGAATATCTTAGCTTGCTGAATCTTGTTGAAATGGATTTTGTTGTGTTGACTTGCTGCCCTTTTATTAGATTGACACCCATTTGCGACAAATTATGCTATGTTGGCAGTGGTAAGTAGGAAACCATGTTAATGTGATCTACTAAGGTTGAAACTTGATGTGTTTTTGTGTTGCTCTTTCAAAAATGACATTCCTGCTTGATACATTCTTATTTGGTTGACACCTAGAACATGAAATGCTAATGTTGAGTGTTGACATTCCAATATACTAGTGTGCTGCAATGTTGGTAATGGCTATTCATGTTACGATTTTGGCATGGCCAATTTCGGTGGTTGGTTGGTTGGTTATGATGTGGCCTGTCTTGGTTATATCGATTCTCGTAATGGCTAGAGATTCGTAGATTGGAATTACTTTTGAGCTTGGAACCTAGGATGAGAATATGGGATTAGCCCTAGAGGTGGATGATCCCACCTCTTGAGTTCTGAATTTGCTTGGCCAACTTGGGATTTAAAAGGTTTTGAAAGAGTTTGGAAACGACTAACTCGGATTTTGAAAAGCTTTGGAATGGTTTTGAAGTTGAGAGGTTTGCTTGATTTGAAGGATTTTGGACAATTTCGAAAAAGACTAACTTGGATTTTGAGAGACCGAACTCGATCGAAAATTTCCATGATTTTGAGGCCAATCTTTTTCAATTGCGGAATCCCCTTTAAAACTTTTCAAACCCGGGCAACTCTATGATACTTCACGAAGTGGATACAAGCATTTTATGAGGGCGCTTGTAGGGTGCTTGCTAAGACCTAGTGATGATATTGTAGAACTTTTAGAGTTGTGGTACTTCTGAAAGGTCGAAGTGAGGATGTGATAGGGGCGCTTATTGCATACTTGTCAAGGCCAATCGGAGATGTCACGACCGTGACTAGGATGTTGTGAGAATCCCGGAAGACGCAACCGAGATGACTACAAGATTCTTGGACATGGTCCTTGGACTCATCAATTTCAAACTTCATCCCCTACCTTGTTTTGGTTTTAGTCTCGAGGACGAGACTTGTTTTTAGAGGTGGATGATGTAAAGGCTCGGATTTTTAAACCCTAATTTTCGGGGAAAAAAAAGAATTTAATTCGGATATTTTAAAATTTCTTTTAGACTACCTTGTTTTGTACACTTCTTCCCCTTCGACCTTACATTTCTGGAATCAGTAGGAGCAGCTTTCCCCCTTGTGCCCTTGCCTACAATTCCCTACATTGGGATTCAGAAGATTCCCTCCTCTCCCCTTTGATTTGTTTGCTTCCACCTTGTAGACTGTTCAACAAATCATACCCTTTCCTTTTTCCTTTTGACTTCAAATTTGCAATCCCCATTACACAAACACAACCCACTTTTGCTTCAAACCCCAACACAAAATCTCCTCTTTTCATCCTCTTTCCCTCCTTTGTGTTGCCGAGAGTTTCACCAACCTCTCTCACCTCATTGTCCTGATCAGTGAACACCACCCACAGGACCACCCCTGCCTCCCCTGCATTCACCATTGTCGAACACCATCACCATCTTCGATGCGCTCTCCGAGCCAGCGCCACCGAGAGCCCGCCTCCACCGTTGCTTTCAAAGATCCGAGCAGCAGCAACATCCACCTCTGTCTTTCCCTTGCGCGTCGACGAGCACCCAGGTGCAGCCAGGCAACACCGGAGCGAGGGCGAGTTCCTCGATGCCCTGTCTTTTTATTCAACCCCGAGGAAGATTCCTCTTCCTCCTTTTCTCTTCCTCCTTACTTCCAAACGGAGGAAAGGCTCCTCTTTTAACCTCCCTCTCACCTTCCTAGGCGAATCCCAGCGAAGAACCATCTCCGACGCGCCCCCGAGCTCCTTTTTCCGGCGAAATCGTTCGACCTTCCCGGGCTCGAAAAAACCCTCGGTGAGCACCCTTCTTCTCCTCCCTTCTGTCGATTCTATGTCCTGTGGTGTCGGGAACGGGCGGCCGGAGCTCCGCCATCGCCGGCGGGAGGCCCTCCCTTCTCCTTCCTTTTCCGGTGTGTATCGGTTGTGTAATTAGGAGGAAGATGAACAGTAATTCATCTAACCCGGTTTTGTTTTAGAAATGGGTTCGGATCGGATATTTCTATTAGTAAACCGGTTTCCTTGGATCCGGATTTGAGAAATGCATTGGGCCTTTTCTTTCTCCCATGGGCCTAAAATTAACTATAATTCATTTTGAATGAAAAAAAGGGGGATTTTAAGACAAATGTATTTTGATATAAAATATATTTAATAAATGGAATATAAAATATTATATGATATTATTAATGTGTTTAAAAATAAAATATTATTATTTGGATTTAAAGTTATAAAATCATTATGGTGATTTAAAATATTATATTATTGGACTTGGATTTTAAAAGAGAATTTGGAAAAGGTTTTAAAGGTTGGAATTGATTTGATAAATGGAGATTGATTTAATAAATTTAAAAAGAGGAATTTTGGAGATATACTAACCTTGTCGGATTTGTCTTGAAATAATAATAAAAAGGAGAAGGCAGATGAACATTTGGGAACTGGAGAGTTAAAAATTTTCCAATATTTCACGTGTAATTGCTAGATTGGCATCAATAATCCGGCAATCGGCCACACATAAAAAAATCAGGATGAAAGCTTGATTGGCATTAATAATCCGTCATGCATCAAAACCATATATGTTGAGAAATAAGCATCCTGAGAGCAAGATCTAAGACAACCTCGTGCTAGAAAGTCTTCTAGAAAAGAAATCAGCCCTCTTCACCATTCACAAAGAACAACAATACAATAACATAAATAGAAAGTATGTTTTTAACCCTTTTTTTACCCTCCCCTCCTTTTTGCTTATCGGACTAATATGAGTTTAAATTTTTCGAAACTTTTGTTTAATTAGTTGGATTTAACTTCACGATTTTACTACAACTTTTGAACTCCCAAAAACAAAACGTAAGCCCTAAAATCAATATCTAATGGGTAGAGTAAACAAATAAATGGATTAAGCATTTCATCGGGCCATAAAAATACCCTGCCTCTATAAATAAAAATGCAAAAGAAGCCAAATACCACCAGCACATAAGATCAGGAATCCAAAAAAAAAAACGAAGGTCCTTGCAGCTGTAAAAGTGAAACAAAAGAGGAACAAATGAACAACTCTGTTTGTACCTGAATTCTCAAGTCTGCTCGGGAAGTTCAGGTAGAGAAAGGGAGGCAGTGGCAACAATAATGCATAAAATAAAACAAGCAAATTGATGGATCCACATTTCACATGGCCCTGAAAAACAAACAACAACAACAAGATGAACAACTGAGAACATGGAAAAAGATTCACTCCGCCGATAGCCCAACCTCATATAATCTAACACGATGTTGGTTACAAAGTGGTTATCTAATTAATTACTTAAATGTTGTTTAGGTTCGAATTAAAATGATTAAATAATGCATTTTGGTTAAAGAAGCTCATTTGGATCTTTTTGTGGATCGAGTCTGATATAAATATATATTTCTGGATACTACATCAGGTGTTTTTTTTTTTTGCAATTGGTAATTTATTAGAGTTATATACATAAACAAGTGATGTTACAAATTACAAATTATACATCAACATAGAAATCAGTAGACAGTACACACCCAAATAAGAACTTGAAGAGAGTTAAAAGGACATGTATGGCTGCAAACTGGATTTGATCTGTTCGTACAAGCAGAACCCCAATCACAAATTCTCGGACCAAATTCTTTAATTACAAGACGAACGACGAAGGTTTCAGAACCACTTCCAGCAGTTTTTTTTCCATCAAGATCTCTAAACCACAAGTATCCTTGATCGGATACAAGGGCGTAAATCACCCCCATTCAAATGGCCTTTCCCAACAGTACATAGCTGGCCTGAATTTCCCTCACAACAAGTTGAATCTTCTTCAAAGTGAGGCTTAGAGGTATACTTTAGGGTCTGGTTTTACTTGTAAAATATGATAATGTTAAGACCTCGTTTGATATCGATATGATCTAGATATCAGTTATTGGCTTATATGATTAATTTGAGGCAACTTAATATTTTGGCTAAGGAATCCTTAACAACAGTAGGAATGAAATGACAGAATAAGAAAGATAGCAAAAATAGATCAATTCTATTAGTTTATTTTGGACTTCTGATTCTAATTCTTCAATTCAAGGGATCTTGTTTAATTTTGAAAAAATGCAGTTCATGGAATCAATAAGTAAACCATAAATATGCACTGGATTTCCTCTTCCCTTAATTCCCTAGGATAATGACCATAACTCAAAACATCATCCGATGTACATGGATAGATCAAATTTAATGTACAAACTCGAATCATAACTATGAATCCTCAATAAATCGCAAAAGAATTTCAAGCCAGGATCGATTTGGACTACAATTACATTTCAAGAAACATTCCTAACGGATCAAATTTTATACCTAATTAAATGAATCAAACAAATGAGATTAATACACAAATCATAGAAAGAAGAATGAGATTCATGAGCTATGCGATGATCGGTGGCTTAAACCTCTACTCTATCGAAATGAATTTCTAATGACTCATTGGTCGAGTGCTGGGATGTCTCTATTTTCTTCTTTCTCTATTTTCTTCTTCTTTCTCATTAAGCAATGAACCTTTGGCATTTTAACAACTTCTAAAAGGGAAATAAATAAAAATAAAAAAGAGCAGGGTATATCATCAAACAAAAAAAAGTACTCAAACCAACTTTGATAAATCAAATGAATAAGATGTTCCGGCACCTAAACCCTAAATTCCCAAATTTGATGGCCCATTACTCAAAACAAACTAACCCTAAATTCCAAATTTCCATTTAATCAAATTCTCAAATTCAAACACCTAAACCCTAAATTATGGAAATTTCAAAAGAAAAATCAAAAGCACACCTTCTATTGGGCGAAAAATCGTCCGTCAATGACGCCAGTCACACTACTTGCTCGTCGGCGACTTCGTCTCCATTGGAAGGCAGTGGTTGTCACACCTTCTGTTAGGCGAAAGATCGTCCGTCGATGCCGCCCCTCACACTTCACTTGCTCGTCGTCGACTTAGTCTTCATTGATAGGCAGTGGACTTGAATCAGCTTCTCTGACCTAACTTGGATTTGCCATAGAACTTCGATTTTTCATGACTTGTTGGTTTGGGAATTTTTTGGGGTTTACTGATTTCATCACTCAGAGCTTCCACAATCGAAAACTTTCTGTGTTTGGGCTTTGATTTCGGAGGTGATTTGCGGCATTTTTGTGGAATGTAACCGTCATTACAAAGCGCCGTTAACATTAACGGAATTACATTAACGCCGTCAAATTACTATTCATTTGAGAGTTGGCTCTTTTTAAATAGTATAGATACTGATATTTATACATGTATACAAGTACAGACTTATGAATTTCATTAATAAAAAAACATAACAAAAAAAAGTGTTCAATATAATATACTTGTGACTGCAATCATATTATATGTATTAACTCTAGGGCTTGACATTGAAAATCTAACTTCAGAGCCATTCTTGAAACTTGGGGCGTGTTTGATAAGCAGTTTTCATTAGATTTCAACAGATTTGGAGATTATAAAAACAAAAAGAATCTCGTTGCTACGGTGTTTGGCTACTCCATGGAGATGGGGATTAAGGGGTTTTCAGTAGATGAAAAATGGAGAAAACTGAAGTCTATAGGGGACAAGATTACGGGGATTACTGAAATTCTTGGGTGCAATTGAAATCTTTTTTCCCCAATGTTGCATTCCTCCTCACTCACATTTCACATCTACAGAGTAGCAGCGAAGAAGCTCCCTGCCGGTGCTGGAGATGGGGGTTGTCTCCTCTCCACGACGGAGGACCTGGCCACCGTCGATCATCTCTCTCCACTCACAACACAACTAACGTTGCATTCAGAAGATATGAAGCCCTAGCCATCGTCGATCCCCGCCGGAGACACCTCAATTCACCCTCACCTCCACCATGGCCAGGTCCTCCTCCGTCAAATTCTCCCCCACAATGTCTCTCCACAACGGAGGCAGCATCAACAACAACAATAGTTTGAAAACCCCCATTTCGTCCCCTCAATTCGTCTGCCTTCGCTGTTCTCCTCCATTCCCTCACCTTACTCCCCCATGCCGCCCAGCGACGGCTCCGTCCATGGCAGCTCGTTCTCTGCCTCGGCTCCGGAGACCGCTCGGTTGATTCTGCTCACACCGCTGACCTAGGCCATAGGTGATCGCTCTCGCCGCAGCCGCCGCCCAGCGCCGGCTCCGTCCATGGAAGCGCCGCTCTCTCTGGATTCATCTCTCAAAGAATAGTTTGAAAAACCCCAAATCTCGAGTGGCCTCTGCAACTGGATGAGAATGAGGAGGAAGAGAGGTCACGAGGGGTAGGTGAAGAGTAGGAGGGGTTTTAATTGTAGGGGCATATTGGTAATTTTCATCCTTAAAAATACACCACAATCTTATACTCACAAAAAATCTTTCAGAAGATTTCCCAAAAAAAATCTCAATCTACAAAAGCTCATTAATCTACAAAAATAATCTCCATCTACGAACATCTATACAAATCCCAAATAATCTCCAAATCTCCATCTACTATCAAACAACCCCTTCGTAGTTGTACACGGGTTTTTTTTGGGTGATTTATCAATATCTTATAAGGCGTTCATATGACACTTATATGTACTTTTGTACTTGTATACAATTATATATTAAAGGGGCGTTTATCATACATGCCATATTTTTTGTCTATATTAGAAAATTGTCCACCACCCTCTCCATATTAGCAAATTGTCTACCATTAAAAATTTTTTGCTGAAACCGAAAACCTTGGCAATCGATAGATCTCAAATCCTTTGTTGCTGTAATCGATTTACCTGCTGTAATCGATCATTCTGTCGCTGAATCGGTCAATCTGTCGCTGAATCGTTTAAGTACGCATATCAATCGTTTTTGTTGTAATTTTAGACAATTCTTCAGCAACATTCTTCAAAATTAAGATTTTGATGTTGATTAGCTATAGATTTGTTTAATCGTTAATTAAACATTCTTTAAAAAATTTGATTTTGAACTACAGATCTGCTGAAAATAATTTTTTTATTCCTGTTATGACTATTGTTTATGATTGCTACTGAAATTATGATTGGTGCTATAATTCAATACTTTCTATGAATTGATTATGATTGTTGATGTCGTGGCGCACACTGCCATGCTAGTAGCTGTTGTGAAATTTTTTGTTGCAACAAACTGTTTATGATTGCTTCTGAAACTGTTTCAGCAGATCTGTATTAGTTTTAATTTGATGTAGTTCATTAGCATGCTCACTGATTTCTGAAAATAAAATCGAATATTGATGTCCATTAACATGTTTTTTAATTGCATATAGCATTGAAATTAGATTTCAATTCAAATTAGATTGTTGAAAATAGATTCCAATTCATTTATGCGGAAATGCATTCAAATTAGATTTCAGGTACTTTAATACTGTGAAATGCATTGAATTGCAGGAATAAAAATGTCATCAAATATTGTAATAGTTGTATATGGGGGACAATGGAGATTTGCTGAAACATGACTATTGTGCGATGGAAACACTACTTCAAAGACTTTTATGCTAGACGATTCAATCACTTTATCAACCTTAAGGACAAGGTTTGCAAAAGATTCAATGTTGATGAATCTGTTGTTGAAATGGAATTCAGCCATTTGCACCCCTTCAAAACATTGAAAGCACAACTTAAGGTAGATTGTGACGTTGATTTGAAAGAATACTTGTTGTTGAGTAAATTGGATGGAGTAAATTTTGTTGTTGAGTTGTGTGTCAGTAACCCCTTGTCGTTAGATATTGTTGTTCATGATGTTGCAATTCAAATAGATGCTTCTGCCATAAACACACGTCCTCGTGTGCTTACTGAAACTGAGGACAGAGAGAGCAAGAACATATTTGACCCTGATCAGTATTTTGATGACATGTATATAACAAAAGGTATCTCTGTTTCTGATTCTATGATTGCTTCCAATGTCATGGAGGATGTGCCGCAAAATGATATGGATTCTGAAATATTTTCAGATTACTCTAACGTTGAAAACAGTGAAACATTTTCAGATAACTCTAATGATGAATTATTTTTTTTTGGTTAAAGGAGAGGCGGAGCTCTCCGTCCCCTCAAGGGGGTTTTTATTAATAATAAAATGTGGCTAAGTAGTACGCAAGCGGGAGATAGCCTTGCCCCTTACATCGTCATAAAGCAGAAAAGAAATCCCCTCTGGCGGGGCACGCAATAAATGAAAACCTAATTGAAAAGAGAAAGCAAGTTCAACAAGACTTTCAGCAACAACATTCGCCTCACGGTAGATATGACGAAATTGGATCTCACAATCCCTACTAAGAAAGCCTTGGCATTGTAAAACCAGGCTAGAAAGCGGATGCCCCTTGTTAATGCCCGTCTTCAGGAGCCCTATGGCAAGCTGGGAGTCATATTCAACCATCACCCGTCGAAAGCCCCCCTCCCACGCCATCTTGAGCCTGTTGAGCACTCCCTACAGCTCAGCCGCTGGCACCGAGCACGTCAGTATGTTGTCAGTGAACCCGCCCAGCCAATTGCCAATGCTATCTCTGAGAACCCCTCTGCTACCGCTCTCCCATCACCCCTCACTGCTCCATCCGAATTAACGTTGATCCAACCAACTTCCGGTTTACTTCACGAAACCTGCACACTCAACATATTATAATTTTTATTCACCATGGGCTCACCTGTAGCCATCACATATTCTCGCACTCTTTCTCTAATAAAATTGCCTTTGTTTCCAACGTGAGTCTTCCCTTCAAAGATCAAAGAGTTCCTCCACCTCCATATCCACTAAAGAGTAGTGGTGAAGCTGCTACTCCACTCGATCGAAGCCGACTTCCTCTTCTCCGTGATGTTCGCTCTAATCCAGCTTGAAAAAAGGCATCTGAAAAAAAAAAGAGGTATTCACCACAATAGCATCAAAATTAAGCCAAATTAATTTTACCTCCGGGCAGTCCCTAAACAAGTGTTCATAGTCCTCCTCGGCATTACCGCACCAAGCACAAGAGGCGTCAGAAGCAAGGTATATCCGCCATCTCTCTTTGTTCGACATCACTCCCCCTATGCTAGCAAGCCAAACAAAACATCTAACCTCTCCTGCACTTTTAGCCGCCAAATGGTACTGAAGAAGCCTTCATCCATCCCTTGCCGATCAAACTTCCCAATTAACATGTTGTAGCCCGACGAAACAATGTAGATGTCATTCGAGGAATGCCTCTAGCTCAGCTCATCCTCATACTCGCCCGTGGCAGGAAGCGTTGTGATCACCGCGAGCCTCAGCAAGGCGTTTTCCGACAGGACTCCTGAGAGGAAGTTCCAATTCCACCCCCCTTCCTCGGTCTAATACTCGCTAACCCCAACTCCACGCTGATCCTCATCAAGTTGGTCGTTGACGATACCTTTCAGTGCCAGATTCCCCAGCCAAATGTCCTCCCAGAAGCGGACCAAGACCACATCACCCAACAGCCACTTCGTGCCCGGATTAACGACTTCTGTGAACCCCGTCTTCACGCTCTTCCAGATCTGCGAGCATGATAGTGACCGCCCGAGAGCGTTTGACACATATTTCACCTTCAATATAGAGGTCCACAACTTATTGTCCTCCATCACAAACCTCCAACTCAACTTTCCGACTAAAGCCAGGTTCATCTTTCTCATGGATCTCACCCCACGACCTCCTTGCGATTTGGGCTTCGTAACCTCCTCCCAAGCCACTTTATGCATCTTTCGTTGACCCACTCTACCAAGCCAAATGAAAGCTCTATTGAATTTGTCAATTTGGTCGCAAACCCCGATAATAAGGAGCGACGACGACATAGCATACACCGGCATCGAAGCTAAGACCGACCTAGCCAACGTGATCCGACCCGCAAAACTGAGGCAATTAGTCTTCCAACCTACCAATTTAGATTTGAATTTGTCGATGAGGCTGGAAGTAAGTCTGCTTATTCACTTGCTTGTGCAGAATCGGCATCCCAAGATAGACACCAAGGTCATCAGTAACCCCAAACCCGCTCACTCTCCTCAATTGCTCAATGATCCCCGGTTGCACATTATCGGACACGAAAATTTTTTATTTATGGATGCTAACCTTCTGACCAGAGGCGCCACAAAACAAATCTAGACACCTTATGCTCGACGCCTCGGCAAAGAGCAAGATGTCGTCCACAAAAAGGATATGAGATAGAGAAGGCCCATGCTGAGTCAGCTTAATGGATTTCCAAACCCCACTAGCAACCGAGTCAGTAATAATATGGCTAAGCCGCTCGATAGCGAGCAGGAAGAGGTACAAGGTGATGGGATCCCCCTGCCAGATCCCGCGAGCAGCCGGAAACTGAGGTGTCGTCTCCCCGTTCCAGAGAATTTGCATTCTCGTGGAGGTAACACAACCCATGACCCAGTCAATCCATCTGCTCGGAAAACCCGCAATGTTCAACGTCTCCCTTAAAAAGTTCCAATTTAACCTCTCGTAAGCTTTCTCAAGGTCAAGCTTCAAAATCATCCACCCCTTAGCTCCTTTTTTCCTTTTCATTGAGTGAACCACTTCCTGGACAACCACAATATTATCTGTTATCAATCTTATCATCCAGCCCAGTAAAAAGCTCCCCTGGGTCGGGCCAATCAGTTCTTTGAGAACGGGTTGAAAACCTATTTGTCAGAATCTTCGTGATGGCCTTGTAAATAACATCGAAATGGATGATCGGTCTGAACTGCGAAATATTATCCGGCTTAGAATTTTTGGCAAGAAGGACAATGAGGGTATCATTCACGCCCTTTGGAAGCTCAGCCGTTGCGAAGAACTCCCTTAGAAAGACCCGAACCGAATTACCCACAATGCTGCAACATTTTTGATAAAAGCCCGGTTGGAATCCATCTAAGCCTCGTGATTTCAAGGCTCCCATGCTCTTCATCGCCTCCCAAATCTCTTTATCATAAACCGGATCAATCAGCCTACCTCTCATATCTACGTTAATCTCCGGGAAACCGTTGTTCACGCTTGGTAAAGGGCATCTTAGATGGATGTCTTCACTATACAGATTTTTGAAAAAATCGATAGCGATCTTCTCCAACTCCTCCTTCCCATCAATCCAAATGTCGTCCCCATTTCTGAGGCCCTCGATTCTATTATGATTACTTTTTATAATGGTTGAGGCATGGAAGAACGAACTGTTACGGTCACCCGACGTCAACAACACCTCCCTCGATTTCTGCAACCATAAGACCTCTTCTTGCTCGAGAACCAGCTCAAGATCGGATTGGATTCTCGACTCTGTGTCCAACAAGGAAGCCGACCCGCCCTTGCTCAGCCTTCTCTGGACACCGTCAAGCTGCGCCAGAAGCTCTCTCTTACGATGGTGAATATTGCTGAACACAAATTTGTTCCAATCAATCAGCTCATCTTTCAAAATCCCAAGAGCCTCGTCCACCCCAATATAATTACACCAGTTGTCCTTGACCTTATCTTCAAAATTAGGATGCGAGAACCAAGCAGCTTACATACGAAACGGGCGCTTCTCCGGGTTCAGTTTGATCGACGGTTGGAGCGATAAGAGCAGAGGGCAGTGGTTCGAGGAAAACTTCGGAAGATGCCTCACAGTAGCCTCAGTCTAGAGATTGCGCCCTTCAATGTCCATGAAGACCCGATTGAGGCGCTTCGATACAACAGTGCTGCTCGAGAATCTCCGACTCCACGTGAAATTCGGCCCAACAAAACCGAGATCGATGAGCCCCAAGTCATTCTTCCAGCTATTGAAAATAGTTGAGTCTACATGGAGCCCTCCCGCTCCCCTACTTCTCTCATGATTGAAACATATGTAATTGAAATCCCCACCAACAATCTTCGAATCTGAAGTCGTGCTAACAGCCTCTCCCAACTCACTCCAAAAAGGTTGCCACCTAGTAGAAGACGGGGGCCCATACACCAAAAAGACATTACACCTCATCCCTCTTGTTGTAACAGAGACATGGATAAAATTGTTGTTCTTCCTCTCCATTCTCACCCCCGCTCTATCATCCTTCCAAAGTAGTCACACACCCCTTGCAAACCCCGTCACCTCAACTCTCTCATACCTAGTGAAACCGATCCTTATCAGACGGTAGCACACAGTCTGAGCCGTTGAACCCGACACTCTCGTCTCCACCAGAGCAAACATATCGATCATGTGGTTTTTGCACATGTAGCGAATCGCTCTTCTGAAACCCGGCTTACCTGCACCAAAACAATTCCAAACAAAGATATCCATGGATAAAGACATAAATAAAGCTACAAGAAACAAGACAAAGGGCCACATCAAAGGGACTCTTTGATGTTAGCGCTCTCCGACATATCGGAGTCATGGCTTCCTCCCGCCTCGGAGCTGTTCCGGTCGGTCACCACCTTTTCTCCTTCACCATGGAGCTGATCTCCCAATTGCAGTGTTGATGAATATAAAAGGGGTTCGGTCCCGCCTCCACCCCCATCTATCAGCACAACATTCTCTTCGCTATCGACGAAGGCCCTTGACCGCTTCGCAGGCTTGGCGTCCCTCTTTTTCGAGGCCGATTTAAGCTCCGAGTTCCGTCTATAAGCAGTTTGAACACCCGTTTTATTGCCAGCTGGTCTCATCTTCTTCTTCTTCTCGACCCATATCGCTTTGGTAACTCTCTTGGGATTGACGATAGAGGAAACAAATTGCAACCCACTCACCGACCCTTCCTTACTATTACTGGACCCCTCTTGATGGTCATTAGGATGTAAGGACTTATTACCTTCCTCAACTACACTGGTAGCTTTATTCTTTTCAATAACTACTTGAAAAATAATAAGAAAAACAAACACAGTTGATGAAAGGGGTGCTAACAGCTCCATCATGGACAGTGTTGTCACTCGTGTCACTCGAGACCCAAGGCTTATGTATGTTGGGAAAACCTTCGAGTTTAGACAAGCAATAAATGATGCTATACACATTATATCGATGACAAACATATTTGGATTTGAGGTTAAGAAATTCACACCAAAATATTATAGAGCAATATGCATAGACAACAATTGTGATTGGAAATTGCATACAAGAGAGTGTCGGCTACTTGTCATGATCGACGGCAAGATCCATATATATATTTATATGAGAGAGATGTTGGGGTTGTGGAAGTCCCACATTGAAAAAACAAGGTGAAAATCAAACCAAAATATAAGGAAGGGGGAAGCCCCTACACAATGGCTTAAGTTTTTGTGTAAAGTGATGGATCTCAACCTTATAACTAAAAATAAAATAAACCCGACACGACTCCCGTTTTCATACGACCCAACCGGGATTCTCGGAATCTCACATGGTATCAGAGCAGGTCCGAGTCGGATCGTTTTCCAAGCTTCGGGGTAGGTTAAAAGAGATTGAGATGCCGAAACCCGTTGCACAAACCAAAAAAAAATATTGGGCGAGCTATAAAAGAGAATGAGAGTCTCGATCCAGAAGAAGAGAAAAAAAATTGTTCAAGTGTCAACCCGATCCAAGCAGGTTGCACTTGAGGGGGCGTGTTGGGGTTGTGGGAGTCCCACATTGAAAAAAAAAGGTGAAAACCAAACCAAAATATAAGGAAGGGGGAAGCCCCTACCCAATGGCTTAAGCTTTTGTGTAAAGTGGTGGATCCCGACCTTATAACTAAAAACAAAATAAACCCGACACGACTCCCGTTTTCATACGACTCGACCGGGATTCTTGGAATCTCATAAGAGACAATGGGAGGCAGCAAGCAAGGACGAGATCGGGAGTGGAGGCACTAAGGCAGGGAACTGGCCAAACCAACGAATTTGGAAGGGAACGAAAGCGGAAAAGGGTCAAACCGTTGTACTTTGAGAGGAGGAAAATAAGCAGACGACCAATCTGGAAAATGGGTGAACGAGAGTCGACAAGGCCCAATTTGTACAATCTATATATAAAGAGGAAAAAAATCGAACTTTATATAGAGCCAACCTGCCAAAACTCCTTGAATTGCTAAGAGTATATTGGCAAATAATATTGTGCGAAAGATCTTATGAGTCAAAATTCTGACAGCAAACGTAAACATAGAAGATCGAGTATATTGGAAAACAAGTCGCCACGGCCCAACCTCACCAGCATTAGAAATTTTTTTGGGACATTATAAAACTCAATTAAAAAAGTATCATTGCATGGATTTGTCGACTAGACTGCTTTCCAAAAGTCAAAAATTTTGTTTGGAAACTTACAATGAATGGAATCCCTATGAAAACGAGACTAGCGGATAAGTGTGTAGCGATCCAGCTCGTTTGCACCTTCTACAATAACGCAGATGAAAATGTTGTACACCACTAGTACTTCTAAGCTCTTTCAACTGTAGTCTCCTCCAAAACTAAATCAGTCTACTTCCATTGCATCCTGTAATGTTTCATTGTCACTTTGGCATTTACATTTGGTTCATATCCCCTATTCTCAAATGCATTTTTGCCCTTCATTAAATCTATTGCATCAGAGCATGTGAATTATTGTACTATTTGCCCCAAAGCTAGGCAACAAAGGGGTGTGTTTCCCGTCAGTTCAATAAAGACCATTGTCTCATTTCCATTGATTCATGTAGAGATTTGGAGTCCTTACCATACTCATACATACAATGGAAATCACTTTTTTTTCTTACAGCGGTGGATGATTTCACTCGAAACACTTGGACTCATCTTCTTCCACATAAAATCAATGCCTTTACTGTGTTAAATGCCTTTATAATTCTTGTTGAAAATCAGTTTCATACCAAAGTTCAAACTATTAGATCCGACAATGGGTCTGAATTCTGCAACATTGAGGTCATTTCTTTTTATCAATGAAAAGGGATAATTCATCAAACTTCGTGTGTCCAAACACCTCAACAAAACGGGGTGGTGGAGCGTAAACATAAGCATCTTCTAGAGACTGCTCGGGCATTGTTTTTCCATTCAGGTGTTCCCATGGTTTATTGGGGGGATTGCATTCTTCATGCCACCTATTTCATCAATCGGTATCCCTTGTCCTCTATACAATTGAAAACTCCTTTTGAAAAGCTCCACAATACACCACCTTTCTATGACCATCTTCGTCCTTTTGGATGTCTTTGTTTTTCTAGCACTCTTCGTACTCATCGACACAAATTTTATCCTCGAAGTAGCTCTTGTGTTTTCTTGGGTTTTTCACATGGTGTAAAGGGTTATAAGCTCCTTGATTTACAGTCTCGAAGGGTCTTCATTTCTAGAGATGTCATCTTCAATGAACTGCTCTTTCCTTTTCATAATATTCCTGATTCATCCACCACTCTTCTCCCATCTTTTGTTCATGATGATCATGATGATTATGCCCCTGAGATACCCACTACTGACACCTCTACACATGCTTCTGATGCACCTGATGATAATGACTCTAAGGTCCCTCTTATACGCTCTACAAGAGCTCGTCATCTTCCCACCCATCTTACAAACTAGGTGCTATTTTCTTCCCTACCCCATGACCAATTTCCATTGTCCCCTGGTTTTGTTCCAACTGTTTTTTGTGGCATCACTCATTCTCCCTCCTTTACTGAACCCAAAACATACTCCCAAGTTGTCAAGGATTCTCAATGGATGGTTGCCATGAACAAAGAGATAGAGGCTCTCCGTGCAAATCATACATGGGATGAGGTTCCCTTTCCTCCTCATAAGAAACCAGTGAGAGTCGCTAGGTTTACAAGATCAAATTAAAGGACGATGGTTCAATTGAACGATTTAAGGCTCGGTTAGTTGCAAAGGGTTATACCTAAGAGTATGCGGTCGACTATGAGGAGACCTTTTCCTCAGTGGTGCGCATGAATACTATTCGAGCAATCCTCTTGTTGGATGTTAGCAATCAGTGGAGTCTACATCAATTGGATATAAACAACGCGTTTCTTCACAGGGATTTGTTCGAAGAAGTATATATGATCATGCCGCCAGGAATTCCAAATGAACCGGGAAATGTTTGTAGGCTCCGTAAGTCGCTTTATGGTCTCAAGCAAGCGTCTCGAAAATGGTACTCCAAGCTTGCTCACACACTTCAAACCATGGGCTTTGCTATGTCAAAATTTGACTCGTCTTTGTTCTTGAAAATTACAAGGTCTGATATTACACTTGTGGTTATCTATGTGGACGATATACTCGTGACTGGAAATATTCCATCTGAGATTTCCCATTTGAAAGCCACCCTTGACACCTTGTTCAGCATCAAGGATCTAGGCTTACTAAATTTATTTTTTTGGGCATGGAGGTGGTTCATTCCCTTAATGAATTGCTTCTTCAACAACATAAATTTGCTCAGGAAATTATTGCCATTGCTAAAGCTACGTATTTTCCATCATGTGTGACGCCTCTGCCGTTTAATTTCAAATTGGGGATTGATGCAAATGGCAAACCTCTTGTTGACCCCACTATGTTTCGGAGTTTGGTAAGAAAGCTGAATTATATTACCAATACTCGGCCGGATCTATTATTTGTTGTTCAGGTTCTAAGCAAGTTTATGCAGATCCCTAAACAAAGCCACTTCCAGGCCCTTATGCATTTGATTCAGTATCTCAAAGGAACTCCAGGCAATGGTCTTCGTTTTCGATCTGGTCAGTATATCACCATTCAAGCTTTCTCTAATTCTGATTGGGCTACTTGCCCTATATCCAGAAGATCTGTCACTGGATATGTTCTCTTAATGGGTTCAAATCCTATTTGTTGGCGATCAAAGAAGCAAGCCACCGTCTCCAAGAGCTCGTCTGAGGCTGAGTACAGAGCCATGTCTCATGCCACGTCTGAGATCACTTGGTTAGTTGGGTTGCTGCAGGAATTGGGGCTTTCCAATCTCACCCCGGTTACATTACACTGTGACAACGGGTCGGCTCTTCATATCGCTCGCAACCCGGTGTTTCATGAGAGAACGAAACACATTGAAATAGATTGCCATTTCACTCGTGAAAAAGGTTCTTGATGGATTGTTGCAGTTGTCCTTCCTCCCAACTCACAATAAGTTAGCCGATGTTGTAACTAATATTATTCCTTCTTCTAAGCGCAATGAGCTATTATCCAAGCTGGGCATCTCTTTGTTGGTCCCTAGCCTATGGCCGACCGGGTGGTATTTGTGTGTTATGGATAGAGTACCAGAATGTGAGTGGTAAAATTGAAATCATGAAAAGAGAAGACCGATTCATTATGATAATAATCGAAGACTACAATCTTCAAGCCAAATTAGCGTGATGTTTTGTCTATGCACCGCACAAGAGAGAGAAAAAATCGATTTCTGGCCAAGACTCAAGGATCACATTCGGAATATCGATATTCCAGTTATGGTTATGGGAGACCTAAATGAGATACATAGCCCGACTGACAAAATAGGTGGGACATCTGCCATCCTAAACAAATTCCAAAGAATGCCAAAATTCAACAATCGGTGTAAACTACTGGATATCTCATCCCTCGGAAACACTTTCACTTGAAGAAAAAACATGCTTGCAGGTAGTATCCTCAAGAAAATTAAAAACATCCCTCGGAAACACTTTCACTTTCAATTCAGAGGGTCAAGGTCACGAGTGTAAGCCGAGTCACTTGTCCATGCACAACCTAATTCGTTTCTCGTAATACATTCTTGCAGGTAGCCTCCTCAAGATATTGTAGTAAGTGCTGGACATATATGACGATCATTTTGATCTCCCAAGGGCAGCGCCATACACCAGACACTGAGTTAATCACTGCGAGGTTGTCACCTTAAAGAACGATTCATTGGTAGCCAAATTCTCTACCTACTATAAGGTCATAGTGGACAGCTAGTGCTTCAACCATCAAGACTATGGCTACTGAAGGTTCAATAAATATAAAACAAGGTAATATAGAAATACTCTAGAAGGGGGGTTGAATAGAGTATGCCCGTTTTTCGCAGAAAGTCTCAAGACTTTTGGAGCTCGTATAAAACCCTTTGAGATTAAACCTGAATCACAAAGTTAGACAATCGAACCAAGTGCAGAAATAAGGTAAAGAAATAGATAAAGGACACGAGTAATTGTTTACGAGGTTCGGCACGAACTTGGCCTACGTCCCCGCCTAGGGTTCTTCCACAACCCTAGGATTCAAAAGGCTTTATTGATTCACAAAGCTTAGGATCCTAATAGCTCACCGAGAAGCCTCTCTCCTATACAATTGCAATCTAGTCAACTCACGTTCCCTTGGAGTCCTAGACCAATCTAGAAGAGCCCCACCTCTCTCAGCTATCTAGTACAATCCTCTTACTCTCACAAATCAATAGCCTAGTCCTTACTTCCCGAGTTACAAACTCTCGAGTAACACTATAAATGAATATATCCTATAAGCTCACAGTGTAACTCTCAAAGGCTTTGAAATGAAATAACAAACTCTTGAGCGTTAGCAGAGAGTACACTTGGAAGACAGATCTCGCTTGAATGAATGAAAGCTTGTGTTCAACCGGTGTGTTCTGTCTTCTTCTTCCTTTCCTTTATATAGAAGCAACATGGCGCCTAAGGATCCTCAACAACGGCTAGTTCGGATCATGGCGCACCCAAGGATCTTCTATTTTTGGACACTTCGAAGACATGATCTCTCCAATTTGGATCTCCTCAATATGCACCATAAGGAAAGAAGTAATTCGAATAATACTTCCTGAAAGGTTAGTTAGACATATAATATAATGGAAGTATATAATATTAAATAATATTCGGACATAATAATATATAGAACAGGTTTTGTATTTCATCAATACTGTTAAAACTCCAAGACCTTTGACACAGACAAACTGTCAAGGCCTTTGAAACTTTATTCCGATTTTCATCAAGGGAGGGAGTTATCAATCTCCCCCTTGATGAAAGACAAAACCTGTGCATCCCTGCAACTTAGTCAAGTATAAATAATATAAGTGAAATCGGACTAAGTACCTGCATGGGTTAGACAAATGTTGGATCAAAATTTTTAAAGCATGAAAAAGCCATCCAACCGAAAACCAAAAATCAAAAACCAAGGTCTTCCAAGACCTTCAAGCAGAAAGGTTTTCAAGTCTAAACAACCACAGATCATCTCCCCCTTTTTGTCTTTCAACAAAGGGAGGAGGTAAAACAGTCACCAAAAGTTTTGAAATTGTTTCAAAAAACCAGCAATGTATCAGATTTCAGGGATGGGATAGGGTAGGGTAGGGTTTAAGCTTCGTCGTCCGGAGCATCATCAGTGAGCCTCGTCCACAGACCTTGCAGCATCTTGGTTATCCCGCTTATCTCCGTCATAACCTCCTTGTGCAGCTCCTTGATATCCAGCCGAACTTCCTCCAAGCCCAACTCCAGGTTGTCCATGCGTTCATCAACGGCTGAAGCAGTGGGAAGAGCTTTTGAAGGAGTGGAAAGACTCAAGGTCCCTTGGGGAAACCGAGTGATGCCAATCTTTTCAAGGCTCTTGGAGTCGAACTTACCCATATGATGCTGTTGTTCTTCATTTTTTAAATCAATTCCAGAAGCTTTGAAGAGTGGGGTCAAAAGGGTAGCAAAGGGGAGGGGGGTTTCTTTCCTGGCTTTTCTTGTGTGAGCCATGGATCCTAAAATGGTGTTGGCCAGATCAAGATCAAGGACATTGAGGAGACGGTAAAGGAGGACCATGGCATTTTCAGTAAGGAGTGAGCTAGAGTTAAGACGGGGTAAGAGGCATCGAACAATGATGTTAAATATGATTTTTTCCTCAAGGGTAAGGGATGAGTGGGTGAGTTGCTTTGAGGTGTTGTTAGATGCTTCGAGTAGGAGGTACTTGGCTTCGGCAAGGATGATGCAGTTTTCTTTTGAGGGGTGTATTTCAGAGGGTGGACATAGGCTAGGTAGGCCAAGGAAATCTGCAAAGTCATTGGAGTTGAAAGAGATTCTAACCCCTTTGACAACAGATTCCAAAGACCAACCATTGGCGTCGTGTTTGGCTTTTAGGTTTATGTAGAACAGGCGGGTAAGCTGGGGATAGTAAACGGTTTCAAGTTTGAGAAGGGTCCAAGCTGGGGATTTTTTTAGAAGATCAATGCAGGGTAGCTTCAAAGCTTCGAAGAACTCAATATCTAAAAAATCAGAACAGCAAATCCTACGAGTTCGAAACTCATATCCCCACTTACCAGCAGTCTCAGCATTTTCAAACCAAGAGGAGGGCAAGGATTGGTTTACCTGGATGTAGGCAGGTGGATCGACGTTCTTCCTGCGAGCAATCGTTGGAGCAGCTCTCTTGGCAGTCGCCTCAAGACCTCTGAGGGTGCCCTTCCTAGTGCGCTTGGGGGATGGAGGCTTGACTGCAATTGGGGCTTTCCGCTTCTTTGGAGACGGGGGAGGAGGAGAAGGAGAAGGATATTCTTCTTCCTCTTCCTCAGACCCCGAGTCCTCACCGGACTCCGCTTCATCTCCTTCAGCTTCCTCGTCTTCTCCAAATCCGTCTTGCTCTTTGTCTTCTTCCTCAGGCTCCTCTTCATATGGAACCTCCTTGGCTTCGGCTTCCTTCCGAATCCTCTCAGCTTCCTCCTCGGCAAGTTTCTTTGCAAGCTCGGCCTCCTCCTCGGCCTTTTTCTTCAAGGCTTCCTCTTCGGCTTCCTTGGCCGCATCTCTTTCCAAGATGGCGTCGAGATCATCTTCCTCCTCTTCCTCGTCCACCTCCTCAGCTAAGATCTTCTTTTTCCCTTTCTGTTTCGCACTGAGGGGCTTCTTAGCAGAGCGTTTTTGAGAGCCCTTGGTAACAATGGTCGTGCTCTCAGCGATGGTGCTCTGGACAACAGTTGGGATAATGGCTTGAGGAGTGGGTTCAGGTGTGGGAGAGGTGGCAGTGACCTGACGTCCCTTGGGGGTAGCGCCAAGTCTTTTGGGTGTGGAAGCTTTCTTTGATTTGGGTGCAATGGAGGAAATCGGCTATGGTTTTCTTAGAACATGTTGAGAGGTTGAAGAAGGAGAAGGTGAAAGGGTTTGGATAAGTTCTGAGTTTGAGATGTAATCGGGTACATAATTGGTTTTAAGTAGAGAGAGATGATGGATTGATGGGACGGGTTTAAAGTTCCAAGGGGAGTAATCATAACATTGCTAATTTTGAAAATTTCCAATTCAAAATTCAAATCCTTTTCTTAACCAAAAATAAGAGGGAAAGAATATCCGAAATTATTTTGCTCCAAAAATATCTCAACGGTTAAAAAATAACATAAATAGAAGATTTTAAAATCCGATAAAAATATACTTGATTAAATATCTAAAAAGATATTAACCAAATATATGTGATCCGATATATGTGATCTACCATTTAGTTCACAAACCTTGACATAATTCTCAAGGGTCTTCTTGACACTAAGTAGAATTTATCTTTCGTAAAGGGAAAGCTCCCCCTACGAAAGTGCATCCTTGTTAAGCATCCCAATCTCTCGTCTTATGAAGGTGAACCTGTCCTCTGCCAAAGGCTTAGTAAAAATGTCAGCCCATTGATAATCAGTTGAAATAAACGAAATGGACACATCACCTTTTTCGACATGGTCTCTAATGAAATGATGACTTACATCAATATGTTTGGTCCTTGAATGCTGAGCAGGATTTTTAGTGATGGAGATGGCACTTGTATTGTCACACTTAATGGGAATGCCTTTAAGGTTGATGCCAAGATCTCGCATTTGTTGAGCTATCCAAAGGATTTGGGAGCAACAGGCTCCAGCTGCAATGTATTCGGCTTCTGCAGTGGATAGAGCGACTGATTTTTGTTTCTTTGAGTGCCAACTGATCAAGGATGCTCCTAAGAATTGGCAACATCCCGATGTGCTCTTCCTATCCACCTTATACCCTGCAAAATCTGCATCAGAATATCCAATTAATGTGAAATCCTTTTGCTTTGGGTACCATAGTCCAAGCTCCTTAGTGCCATTGAGATATCGAAAGATCCTCTTCACAGCCACGAGGTGAGATTCTTTAGGATCAGCTTGAAACCTAGCACACATGCAAACACTAAACATGATGTCAGGTCTACTAGCCGTGAGATATAATAAAGATCAAATCATTCCTCGATACTCCTTTTGATTAACATTTTTCCCAGTCTTGTCTTGATCTAGAGATAATGTTGAGCTCATGGGAGTCTGGGCTGCTTTGGATTGATCCATTTTGAACTTCTTCAAGAGATCCTTAGTGTATTTGCTTTGGTTGACAAAGATCCCTTTCTTGGATTGATGAACTTGTAATCCCAAAAAGAAGTTGAGTTCACCCATCAAGCTCATCTCAAATTCACTGCACATTATGTCAGAAAATTCCTTGCACAAAGATGTGTTAGTAGCACCAAATAATATATCATCTAAATAATTTTGAATAACCAAAATGTCCTTTCTTTTGGTCTTGATAAAAAGAGTCTTGTCGATCAACCCCCTTTTAAAATCATTTTCTAAAAGATATTTTGACAAGTGCTCATACCAAGCTCTTGGGGCTTGTTTCAAATCATAAAGCGCTTGGTCAAGTTTATAAACATGATTGGAGAATTCCAAACTTTCAAATCCTGGGGGTTGAGCCACATATACTTCTTCCTCTAAGAAACCATTAAGAAAGGCACACTTGACATCCATTTGATATAACTTTATGCTCATAAAAGATGCAAATGCTAATAAAATGCGAATGGCTTCAAGCCTGGCTACGGGAGAAAAGGTCTCCTCGTAGTCAATACCTTCCTCTTGATTGTAGCCTTGAGCAACAAGCCTTGCCTTGTTCCTCACAATCTTACCATTCTCATCTAGCTTGTTTCGAAATACCCATCGTGTGCCAATGACTGATTGATGCTTTGGCCTAGGCTTCAAGGTCCAGACTTTGTTCCTTTCAAATTCGTTAAGCTCACTTTGCATGGCAATGATCCAGTCTGGCTCTTGAAGTGCCTCATCTACCTTCTTTGGCTCAATAAGAGAAACAAACGCGTGAAAAGCACAAAGATCTTTAAGTTTAGAATGAGTTTGAACACTAGAAGTAGGGTCAGAAATGATATCCTTTAATGACTGTGATGAGGAGTATTTGAATTTCCTTTTGCTAGTCTCGGCTCCTTGATTCGTCACACCAGTAGGATTGACTTGTGGTACATCTGACTCCGTGGTCCTGTTAGGTTCAGTTACAGCAGTGCCTGACGTCTCAACACTGTTGGATTAGACACCAAGGGCTTTGGACGAATCTTTAACACCTTGGGCCAATTCTTCAGTGTTAAGAATCTGTTCCTGCATGTTCCTCTTCTCTGTGTTCTTGGTAGCAGCATCATCACCTTCCTCGTTCTCTGCATGGATGTTAAGATCTATATCTGCAACACTTTCACTCAAAGAACCGTCATTACATTCATCAAATATAACATGTATACTTTCTTCAACTAACTGGGTCCTTTTATTGAAGATTCTATAAGCTTTGCTACTTGTGGAGTAGCCAAGAAATATACCTTCATCACTACGCGCATCAAATTTCCCAAGGTTATCTTTTCCATTGTTATGAACAAAACAAGTACAGCCAAAGGGTTTAAAATAAGATATAAGTGGTTTGCGGCCTTTGAAAAGTTCATAAGGAGTTTTCTTTAAGATGGAACGAATAAGAGAACGATTCAAAATGTAGTTAGCTGTGTTAACAGCTTCAGCCCAATAGGTTTTAGGTAATGCATTTTCTAAAAGCATAGTCCTGGCCATATCCTCTAAGGTGCGGTTCTTGGGTTCCACAACCCCGTTTTGTTGAGGTGTCCTAGGAGCAGAAAAGTTATGGGAGATGCCATATTTAGCACAAAATAAATCAAACTGAAGTTGATCAAACTCCCTACCATGATCACTCCAAATTGACACTATGGGCTCGTTTCTTAAAGTTTGCAACTCCTTACAAAGTTTTGAAAACTCAAATAAGGCCTCTGATTTTTCTTTTAGAAATGCAACCCAAGTATATCTAGAGAAATCATCAACAACAACTAGCATGTACTTTTTACCATTGGGAGATTTGACTCGCATAGGACCACATAAATCCATATGTAAAAGTTCAAGGGGTCTAGAAGAACTTACAACCTTTTTGGGTTTGAAAGAGCTACGTGTTTGTTTACCTCGTGTGCATGCATTGCACATATCAATACCTTTGAAGTCCATCTCAGGTAGCCCTCTTACAAGCCCTTTGGACACAAGCTTCTGTAGTGTATGTGGACTCACATGACCGAGTCTCCTGTGCCAGAGATTTGGATCGTCCGTCAAAGCCTTTGGACAGGTTAAGCTTCCTTGTGCCACTTGATCAGCATTTACAGCGTATATATTGTTGTAACGATATGCACTCAATATAACTTCACCTCTATCTTCTTTGCACACTAGACATCTTTTCTTGTTAAATCTGACATAGTTGCCATTATCACATAGTTGAGAGACACTAAGGAAATTATACTTTAAACCATTAACAAGATAGACATTTTTAATACTATGGCTGAAATCACTTCCAACACTACTAATACCGACGATGTCACATTTTCCTTTGTCACCAAGAGTGATTGTTCCCGTGGATTGCTCCTTTAGATCATGAAAGAGAGAACTATTTCCACTCATATGCCTCGAGCATCCACTATCAATGATCCATTTATGTTCCTTCACCTTGGTGTTCTCCTACAAGACAAACATCAACCTTTGTGGTTGGACCAATAAGCAAATTTGGATCCATTGGTTGGGTAAACCATGTTTGGTAAAATAGTGCCTTTTGGAACCCAAACTTGTGTTATCCGTTCTTTTCTCAAATGAACAGGAAATGTATTGCGAATAATATATGGATCCTTTCTTCTATAAGGGCAGGTCTCTTTTACATGTCCTTTTCTAGCACAGTGGTGACATATAGGAGAGGTTCTGCTTCCTTTTGCCTTTACAAAAGTGGTAATGTGTTACATCTTTAAAAATCTTGGATTGTAACCAATACCACTTTTGTTTAGAGAACTTTGTTGCTCACCCAACATCCTATCAAGAGTGCCTTTGGATTTGGTAAAACTTATGAGGGCTGTCTGTTGATCTTGAATCTTATTATTCAGGGAGATCTTCTCGTTCTCTAAGTCATGATGCTCATTTCTTAGATAGGAGAGATCTTGCTTGATTTCAGATTTCTCTGAGTCAAGCGTCTTGACTTTAATGTCAAGACCTGAATAAGAAGCTTCAAGACTTTTAACCCTCATAGACAGATCCTCAATAGTTCTTTCCTGATCCACAGTTCTCTTAATAAGAATGTTAGTCTGGGCAATAAGTTTCTCTTCATTGGAAATCATATTGGAAAGGAATCCCGATAATACCTCTTTTGGACTTGCCATAAGTTCTCTTACAGTAGCTTCAAGCTTTTCATCGTGGGATTCATCTTCTGAGGCCATAAGACAAATATTGGCCTTCTCATCATCGAAGTCAGAGTCAGAATCGCTCCAAGTTGCCATCATGGCTTTCCTCTTCCATTTGTCACCCTTATTGGACTAGCTCTTTGTCTTTTGAGGGCAGTCCTTCACAAGATGATCTGTTTCACCACATTCAAAACAAGACAACGGTTTAGTCTTCTTTTCATACTTGTTGTATTGAGGCTTACCTCGAAATTTTGAAGACTCTGATCCATCCTTGTTGTTGAATTGCTTCTTCATTTTGAGAATTCGAGCAAGGCCTCTTGTGATAAGAGCAAAAGGATCATCCTCATCGTCATCCTCATCTTCGGAATCAGATCCATCTTTAGGCTCATCCTTCTTAGACTTGAGTGCCAAGTTCTTAATGCTAGCTGGAAGTTCTTCATCGTCTTCATTAAGGATCATCTCATGCATGATCAGCTTCCTAAGAAGGTCATCAAGGGGTAGAGTGGTGAGGTCCTGTGCTTCCTCTATAGCTGTTACTTTTGGACCCCATTTTTCTTTTGGGAGGCACCTCAGTATCTTCCTCACTTTCTCAACGTTGGTAAAGCTCTTGCCGAGAGAGTCAAGGTTGTTGGTGATTTCTGTGAATCGTGTGAACATGGCCTTGATTGACTCATCAGACTTCATTTTGAAGAGCTCATATTTTCGAAGGAAGATGTTGATCTTGGTGTCTTTCACTTGGCTCGTTCCTTCATAGGTGACGACCAGTTCGTCCCAAATCTCTTTAGCTGACCTACAAGATGAAATACGGTTAAACTCATCAGTGCTAAGACCACAATAAAGTAAGTTAATAGCCCTGTAGTTTTTGGAGACGAGTTCAAGATCCGCTTGGATGTATTCAGACTCCTTCTTTGTGACTTTGGTTCTATTTGGTCCGTCTTTCTCTGGAATCTTCGGACCATTCTCTATAATGTTCCAAAGTTCCAGATCTTGATCTATAATGAACATTTTCATCAAGGATCTCTAGTGGACAAAGCTGTTTCCTACAAAGAGTGGTGGTCTGCTCGTGGACCTTCCCAGTGCAAATCCTCCGCTTGCTTCACCAGACATGATCGAAAACTCACAAGATTGTTAGATCAAAAACAGTGAGTAAAGCTCTGATACCAATTGAAGGTTCGATAAATATAAAACAAGGTAATATAGAAATACTCTAGAAGGGGGGTTGAATAGAGTATGCCCGTTTTTCGCAGAAAGTCTCAAGACTTTTGGAGCTCGTATAAAACCCTTTGAGATTAAACCTGAATCACAAAGTTAGACAATCGAACCAAGAGCGGAAATAAGGTAAAGCAATAGATAAAGGACACGAGTAATTGTTTACGAGGTTTGGCACGAACTTGGCCTACGTCCCCGCCTAGGGTTCTTCCACAACCCTAGGATTCAAAAGGCTTTATTGATTCGCAAAGCTTAGGATCCTAATAGCTCACCGAGAAGCCTCTCTCCTATACAATTGCAATCTAGTCAACTCACGTTCCCTTGGAGTCCTAGACCAATCTAGAAGAGCCTCACCTCTCTCAGCTATCTAGTACAATCCTCTTACTCTCACAAATCAATAGCCTAGTGCTTACTTCCCGAGTTACAAACTCTCGAGTAACACTATAAATGAATATATCCTATAAGCTCACAGTGTAACTCTCAAAGGCTTTGAAATGAAATAACAAACTCTTGAGCGCTAGCAGAGAGTACACTTGGAAGACAGATCTCGCTTGAATAATGAAAGCTTGTGTTCAACCGGTGTGCTCTGTCTTATTCTTCCTTTCCTTTATATAGAAGCAACATGGCGCCTACAGATCTTCAACAACGGCTAGTTCGGATCATGGCGCGTCCAAGGATCTTCTATTTTTGGACACTTCGAAGACATGATCTCTCTAATTTGGATCTCCTCAATATGCACCATAAGGAAAGAAGTAATTCGAATAATACTTCCTGAAAGGTTAGTTAGGCATATAATATAATGGAAGTATAATTAAATAATATTCGGACATAATAATATGTAGAACAGGTTTTGTATTTCATCAATACTGTTAAAACTCCAAGACCTTTGACACAGACAAACTGTCAAGGCCTTTGAAACTTTATTCCGATTTTCATCAATGAAGGGAGTTATCAGCTACAAAGCCACATAGGGAGGCACCAGTGGATATGACTCGGCCATGGTGATCCCAGATAACATAGCTTGATGTTGCCACACCTGATGGCAGCTTGGAGCCATCAAAGTTGATCTTAAAGACACCAATCGTCGGTTTGGTCCATCTAAGATTTTTCTGTCGTATGGGTGCATAAAAAGGTGGTAGACCCTCAAACATACAACAAAAAAACATAAAAAGGTGTAAAAGACCGGTCAATGCAAACAATGAAATTAAAAAAGACCAGTCTGGGTGTTGGTTGTGGTTGTGCTTCCTTTGATTCTATCTCTTCTCAGTATAGTATTTTGGAGTCCTTTATTTGTTGTAGTTGTTATCGTAAATACATATCTTGTTTTATGTGGTTTATATAGTTGTCATTGTTGAATACAATTTTATTCCAGATGGCTCATAATCCCTACCAGATAGTGGCTAAGGTTGTCTGCTGGGAGTTGTTGACATAATTGAAGGGAATTAAAACAAAAGGAAGGAAATCAAAGAAGAACACGCTCATCTCTTAGACCATCAATAGAGGATGGCTATATTGATTTTGGAAAGGAAACCCAGGAGCTTATACATGTGATGTCAATCTTACTTATTGTACTCAGTCCAATCTAAAGATTTTTCTTTCCAATTCCACAGCAATGCCACTTACTTATTTTCATCAATCACAATATAAATTACTCTTTGTCATAAGAAATTTAGTTTTTCCAATATAATATACCTACTAGTGTAGGTCCCGTCCCGTGCACGGATAATACATTAATACAATATTATAAGTATTTTAGATAGATTCTAATAAATTAAAAATAAATATAAATATAAATAATTTTTTTCACCAAAAAATATAGAGATATAAATATTTACTACTACTACGTTTAATTATATTGATATATTTTTTTCCTTATATAATATTTACTCTTTTATAAGATATTCCATCTATGCAATTTTATAGATTAGCACTATTTAATTATACAATTATACAAATTATTTTTATTAAATTTCCTTTTTAAAAGGAGAAAGCTTTGCGACATGCACTCACGCATCGCCACGTAGGCAGATGTACTCACACGCCGCCACGTATGCGACAATGCATCAGTTTTAGTATATGTACTAGCACTACAACAGAAATGATTATTAGTGACAAAAGTTTTAGTGTCAAATTATTTTTCCTCGTTAAATGTGTCATTTGGCGACGAACATATATGTTCCTCATAAAATGGCACGTAAACTTTAGAGAGAGACTTATATTCCTCGCAAAAAGTGGCATTTAGCGACAAATGTTTTGGCTCATCGTTAATTGTTATCATGATATGGTCACCTAAACCATAAGGAATATAGCGACGAATTGGGAGTTTTTAGCGAGGAATGAATTCATTGCTAAAAATACATTTGTCGATGAATTTACACTTTTGTCGCTATTTGTTAGGTGGAAATAATGTAAAATCTGTCAATTGTATTAGCAACAAAAATTGTAATTTCTCGCTACAAAAATGTTTTTCTTGAGGAAATAATTTATCGCTAAACGTATTAGTTGGCGAGGAAATTCCATTTTCGTCGTTATTTCTTGGGTAAAAATAGAGAACATGACTCAAAGTCATTAACGAGAAAAAAGTTTTAATTCATCGCCATATGTTCATCTTTTATGAGGAATATTTTTGTCGTTGAAAAAATCATTTAGGGAGGAAATATCACTTTTGTCGCTACTAGTAAGCGGGAAATGCATGACCAATTCCAAATTTTCCGTTATATGTTTAGTGAAATTCTGTCAAATGTGTCAAATTTATTGGCGACAAAGATTATAACTTCTTGCCAAAAGTATGTTTCTCGAGGAAAGAATTTATCACTAAACATATTACTAGCGAGGGAATACCATTTACTTTATCATTTTTGGTTTGGCCGAAAATAGTGAAAAATAACTCGAATTCATTAACGAGAAAAGTTTAAATTTCTCGCCATATGTTCTGTTTTGTGAAGAATATATTTTTTCGTTAAAACAACCATTTAACAATGAAATGTCATTTTCATTACTAAGAGTATCATTTAACGAGGAAATATTATTTTTATCGTTGCTGGTTTATGTGAAATTAAAGAGAATCATGAACCAACTTCTTTGGCGAGAAAAATACATAGCTATAAACTAAATTATTGTTATAGCCTATGCAGGATTTGAACCCGCATCTTTATGCTTGAGCACGTCGCTCTACCATTTGAGCTAATAGGCTTAAATAAAAATGAAAATTGACCTGAAAATGAAATAGACAACTAAATCCATAAAACCAGTAAATCAACTAACACACGTCTCATACTTGTTCGATAAGCAAGTTATTAAGTACTACCTCCGTTCCATAATACATGGGCTTTTTCTTTTTGACACGTTTTTTAAGGAGCGAAAAACTCTATGAAATATTATTTTTTTAATCAAATTTTTTATATCATTTGATACTTATTACTAAAAAGCGTGCCGACAACTAAAAACCCATGTATTTTGGAACGGAGGGAGTAATAGACAACTAGAAAATTAGAAACTGGCACCTAAATCCATAACACCGGTAAATTAACTAACACATGACCACTGTATATAGCAAATAAGAGAAACAATTCCACTCCTTATTTCTTCTCATCAATCATCATAAATTCGTAATGTCAATAATGTAACTCGGTACTGGATTTGAAAATGCCACAAAGTATACACGCCAAATTTCCAATGTCTAACTTATCTTCTCTTTTCCTTCCAACATCATTGGTAACTATGCAAATTCAGAATACAAAATCAAAGATTCTTTTTTCCCAGGAAAACAATCAAGATGCTAGATCCATGTTTATGTGAATGTTTTTTTTTTTTTGTTATGTTCGAGACCATAATGCTGTCAAATGCAAAAAAAAAAACGCAATGCTCAGCATGTCACAAGACTGAAAACTTACGAGCACAATTAATTGCCAAGTGCCCCTTTTCTTTATGCTCCAAGCATATGAAAAACTATTGCTGCAACTGCTCCCGTGGCTGCTGGGATTGCATTCTAGGAGTTCATATGATAGGAAAACAGTATGAAGAAGCCTTAGTGACAAGGTAGAATGTTTATAATAAAGCAATCGGATGAAAAAAAAAAAAAAGGGATCCCAATTACCTTGCTTTCTGAATCATGTTTCAGATCAGTTGTTCGCTAAAACAAATCGATTTGACTAATCTAGGAGCACAATTGGTTTTTACAGGTTAAAGAGACTGATTGTTTATAAGAATAATAGGCTTACTAAACACTATAAGGTTGGCAATTGGATTCAACACCACTGCTAGATAAACATGATTTAGTGTTCTGGCTATTTCTGCTGAAAGTAATATTTCTTGGATTGACAATCAAATTCGCTGCATAAACTGAATTTGTAGAGATTGTAGGTAGTGGGATAACATAGTGTTAAATGTCGAGATCCAAGCTTGCTCAAGATTCATTATGACATGAAACACAAAGGTCAGAGTTTTAACAAGATCGATGATTATATATAAAAAGTAAAAGAATCATTCACCATTACAACAAGTCTATAGAATTAACCAAAAACAGCGAATAAAAAAAACGGATCAAGAATGAATAATCACACTTCACTTCTAAACTTCTTAGTAGGGTAATTTGTGTGAAAGCTTTCTCTGAGAACTACACCAACCAATTATATTGGGGGCTATTTATCATATTCAACCAATACAGTTACTCTATTAAGAATATGGTAAAGACAAAAGTAGCCTACACTAGAAGTTGCAAAAAAATCAGTAGCATTTGTCAACGAAAATCAATTTAGGTTTAGTACGATAGCCACAGGTTGCTCTACAAGCACAGCCGTATATTCATCCAATCCATGAATAAAAATCAACTGAGGACAAAACATATATTAGAAGTGAGATGTGCGCTTCAAGCTCGTGCACACCAGTGGATACTTTTTCCTTTCCATTTTTCTATCAAGTTGTTCTTTGTTCTCTAGCAATGTACATTTAGCTTCAGTCATTTCTCATTTACGAATAAAACTATTCAGTTGTCTGCCCCACTAAATCACCACCCCATGACAAAAGGGATGGATATTCAAAATCATTAATGCACATGAATTAACCTCTAACCTCAACACCAGCCTGAGATGCCGCATTTAAGCTAACATCAGGAATGCTGCAAACTGTAGAAGGTGCAAGTTTTTCTCGATACGCTAGTCCCAAATAAAACAGGGATATCCTGTGAGCCTTGACAAGAATCCTTAGTTAAAACAGGGATATTCTTGTCTAGCGTTAGTCATTATTTATTAAAAGAAAAAACAAGTAGAGAAATAAATAAATAGACCACCAACAAAAGTGTTAAATAAAGATAAAGTAAGTAGCATACAAACTGGATACCTTGATTAAGATGTTCCGCTTCCTCTTAATTCGAAATTGAATAGCTACCGGAATGCATCTATTCGATCTTCTTCGTCAACCTTAGCTGCAAGATCAAAACACACAAAATTACTAATAAATTGGGTAATCAAAATTGTTGAAAGCAATTCATAACAATAGGCTATAATTGCATACACATCAGCTTAGATCCAACTGCCACTAAATTTATATGTAGTATGAACTGATGAATAGATAGATAAATGCGTATGTATCCCCCCTCCTCCAATTCAGAACAACAGTCCATGGTGCTGTCAGGCTAATTGCTTCAAGGTGCATTTCTTCTATCGAAAACTCCATGGAAATCACTATGATGGGAGTCTTGATCGAAAGGGTCTCTATGGAGAAGTCCTTTTCATGACCCATACAAGGCATTTTTAAACTCAGGAAGTTAAGGCAAAAGACAACAAGAAAGAAATGAGATTTTACTGCCTACAAGGCTACAAGGAATTATAACTATGGTCATATGGGATTCGGTGTAAAAAAGGAGCAAAACAGTCCATAGTTAAGGCCAAAAGACAGCGAGATCAGCTCCAGGAAAAACCAACAAACCAGCAGTTCAAAATTCATTTTAGAGGCCAGTGAAACCAAAACAATTGACCCACGAGTGTAAAGGTTCAAGGTTTCATAAGAAAAGGTTCAAAGATTTATTTACTAAAGGTTCAGGATAACCATCTAACCATACAAAGAGCAATAACATTATCCAAAATCCATATAAGTTATGAAGATATTCAAAAGATTATAAATTTTCTTTGGCTTACAAACACCAAACAAATAGCTAAAATACTTAGCCAGCTAATCTTGTTTGGGTGTCAACCATCTTGTTTGGGTTTCTAACATCCGACTAACTGACATTTGGCTTTTGATATTTGGCTTCCGCACTTGGGTTCCTAAACAAGGTGGTGCTGATGGACGCAACCAAATACCCTAATCTTACAGCAAAAATATCCCATGAAGGCAGCAACTCAAACAGAAATAACCAGACGTGATCAGCAACCAATGAACGTAGCTAACCCCAAACTCAGTCAGCAACTGCCAAACAAACTTATGCAGGATCAAAACATCATCAATCAATCAACCGAAATACAACAAACTCACAAATCGTAAACACGAGAACCTAATTCAGACTTTGCAAATCAAGAGGGGAAGAAAAGTGTAGCTGACTTCTGAAATCTAAACAAACCACTATTAATCACCCAAAACCCATAAAACAAAAATCATTAGGAATTAAACTTACACATGTTTGATAAGGCTTAAATTAGAAGTCAAGGCAGGCAATTGAGCAACAATATATCCTAGGAATTTCATCGAACACCTTGAGGGCATCATCAACTAACATATCTAAACCTAAATTTCAAGAGTTTATAATGCACAAGCAACCAAATTTGGAACAAATTGCTTCGGCAGAAATCGAGAATAGGAGTAATCAAGATGTGTTACCACTTACCAGTGTTTCAGGGCCAAGATTAGGTAATTAGCAGGAGGATACTACGACAGAGAGGGATGCGAAACGAAGCAACGATTAGGGAGCCGGGAATAGGTCAAAGCGTCCATGGAAAAGGATAATACGGTGGATGAAAGAGAAAGAAGATGAGTACCAGGAGCAATCAGAGAACTAGCTTTCCTAGATGGATCGGATGGTCGTGAGACGTGAAAACCAGAAGACAGAGAAGGGGATAGGAACAAATATTGTATTTTTGTGATTTTATATATACATACTGTAATACTTATACTAGTACTCCGTATTAAATTTATATAAATAGGTTCGTTTCGTTCACAGATAATATGTTAATACAATATTATAAATAAACTAGATCGATTCCTATAAATAGAAAAATATAAACAATTTTTTCAGTAAAAAAATAATATAGATATAAATAAAATTATTTTAGCATATTATATAGTATAATTTAAATATTTTTTTATTTAGGTTCTTTCAAAATATAAATAAATTAGGGGTGTTATGTGAACACGAGTAGCTCGAATTCGACTCGTACTCGCTCGATAAAAACTCGACTCGAGCTCGTTTATTTTCTAAATGAGCCGATTATGAACACATTTTTAAGCTCGGTCTAAAGATCGGCTCGTTCGAATGAAACTCGAATAGCTTGAATTCTATGGAACTTCTAAAATTTTCTTCAAGTTACTGTATAATGAGCAAGTAGAATTGCCTAAAGTCCAAAAAAAGCTCGGCTCGAGCTTGCTCATTTCCTAAACGGGCCGAATATGAGCACATTTTTAAGCTCAAGTCAAAATTTAGGTTCGGCTCGAGCTTGTTAATAGTCTAAATGAACTAAATATGAACAAACAATACTCGGTTCGTTCGACTCGAATAACAGCCCTACCTTTAATTTTAGGAAAAATAACTCAAAGTAATACAAGCTAAGCTTGGCATGTTCAAGCTTGTTCGTTTGTTAATCGAGCTCGAGCTCGAGCTGGGTCTAAATTTTTAAACGAGCTTTTTATTTTGTTCAAGCTCGGCTTGTTTAGGAAATGAACGAGCTCGAGCCGAGCTTTTTTCGAGCTTCAAGTAGTTCCACTTGGTTATAACATGGTAACTTACAGAAAATTTTAGAAATTTTATAGAATTCGAGCTATTCAAGCTTTATTCGAAGGAGCCGAGCTTTCAACCGAGCATAAAATTTTGTTCAAGCTCAGCTTGTTTAAATAACTGAGCGAGCTCGAGTCGAGCTTTTTCGAGCTGATCCCGAGCCGAGCTCGAGCTGTTCAGTTCATATAACAACCCTAAATACAATGTATCAACTTTTAACATAAAATAAGACGAACTCTACTTTTAACTAATCCATGTACATATGAACTATGCCTATATTAACTTAATTCCGGCTATTTTTCCGGAAAAAATAATTGGAATTGAGAGCCTGTTGTTTTGGGTTAATTTGGAGAAGATATTTAGGCGAGCGAAATCGTATGAAATACTAAAGGAGAAAGCACTTTGGATGACAAAATCGTCGAAAAAATAGCATGAATTGAGAGGCATGTTGTTTCGGATTAATATGGGCATACTTCGTACATAATTAGTTAAAACTAAAGTTCGTATTGTTTTCGGTTAAAATTTTGATACTTTGTATTATTTTGAGATATGTTTCCTTAATTTTATTCAATATCCTCCACAATTGAAGATAGATATTATCATCTTATATGATCATAATTATGTTCTATAAAAATGTCGATATGGGTTTTATAGTTTGGTGTTAGATACAACTTTTATTTATCATGTATGTAGCTTAATTTGTCTTACCATTTTCACCTAAACTTTTACTTATTGGATGGTATGGAGTATTAAATTTCTAGTTTTTTTATAATTTATAATATAATCCTATTATTATTCTATCTTGGTCCCATTAAGATTTAATGTATATCTTATAAGCAAGGACCAATTAAATTATGACAAAATTGACTCATGAATTAGGCATTAAAACTATACTATTAGAATTATGTCACTAGATATCACGTTATTTAAAATTGGTTAGAAAAAAGCATGTAAATTTTTTATAACATTGTTCTTTAAATTTTTCATGTTGATACAAACATAGACAATATATATATATATATTTACCAATGTTAATAATTAAATTTAAACCAAATTTTGAAAAAAGCCTTTTTTTAGCGGGATACTCAAATTCATTTCCCTCCAAGTATTGTCAAATTTTAACTTAATTTTTTCCAGCAATTGATACCCGAAAAATTTACCATGAAAATCAAAGGCGAAACTAATTAAAATAACCCAACCTTTAAGAGGGTGTTAAAAATATATCCACATCTTTCAGATGTAATATAAATATCCCGACCTTTATAAGTGATGGTAATATAATATCCCAAAATTTTCTCCCCCACAAAAATGATTAGTTTCGCCCCTAAACATTCAATTTAATACGTATTTAATTCAAATTATTCAATTTAATATGTATTTATATTATAATTAAATTTAATCAAAACAAATATAATAAAACAAGTAAATATTTAAAATATCATTTTCAATATCTTGATTGTGTAAAATATTATTCACGTTTATTAGATTAAATTAGATTGGTTTTTAAGTTTGTCTTTTTATTTTTTTATTTTGGATTTAAGAAAAAATAAAAAATAAAAAAATTACATTCTTTTATATATTTTTTAATAATAATAATAATTTACTTCTTTTAAATAAATGAACACCATTGAATTATCTAAATAATTAAATTTTTATTTCAATTTTTTAGTACATAAAGTTTATAACTGACAAAATATTCTTACTAGCTAATCATTTACTAATTGAAAATATGTTATTTTGCTTTACATTTTTTTTTATTTGGCTTGTTATAAATATTATTGATTTAAAAAAAGATATAAAAAGTTAGGTACAAATTAAATCTAAAACTACAAAATTTTATTAAATAAACTTTTAAAATCATCTAATTTAATTTTATATGTTTTATTTGAATTGAAAATACATGAGTAATACAATACAAAAAAAATAAGAATTTTATTGGAGAGAAATCATTAAGATATTATATTACCATCACTTATAAAGGTCGGGATATTTATTTTACATTTGAAAAGTTGGGATATATTTTTAACACCCCCTTAAAGATTGGGTTATTTTAATTAGTTTCACCAAAATCAAATTATACCAACCATCCCCAAAATTAATTCCATTTAAAAAAAAATCCCAAAGGCCAAGTCCTTCTTCCTCCGTCCCTGCAGTTCAACGATAGGGAAGCACCCCTCCGCCTCTTCCTCCGTCCCTGGGAGAGGTCATTCCTCATCTCCTTCTTCTCCTCTTGTTCCTCTTCATCCCCTTATTTCAACACCGAATCCTCAATCCCCATCGCTAGGCAAAACCCTAATTAGTTTTTCGCCGCCTCGTTCTACTCCCTCCTTCGCTTTCCCATTCGTTGCTCCCATCCCAACCGGCGAGGCCAAATAGCGATTTGGGGGAGCGGCGCCTGGAGTGATGAGGAATCTTCAAGAGATTGGAAGTCTGACTAGCGCGCAACAAGTTCAAGCGATTTGGGGGAGATTTTCAAAGCTTCAAGCATCTCGAGGGTTCAAGCTTCAAGCAATTTGGGGGAGAAGAAATTTGTCGGATCGATTTGAGAGAAATTCGAACCTTCATGTGATTCAAGTTCAGCAAAACTGTTCAATTTTGCAAACCTTCAAGAGATTGGAGGTCTGACTTATTCAAGAGGAACCAACCTCTCTAGGTTAGTTAATTTCTAAAGCCTTACTTATTTGAAGTCTTTATTGATTTGCAGCAGCTTCGAAATGATTAGGAATTTTAAATCTAGGGGTTTAATTCTGCCTCCGTTGATGCTTTAGATCTAGGTTTAGGGTTCTTTAGTTTAAATCTAGGGGTTTCGATTTTGCTAAAGAATTTTCAATATAGGGCTTCGATTTCTAAAGTTATATAGATTATGTGGGTTGGCTGGGGCAGTACTGCATTAAGGGGACATTAATCTTCAAGTACTTATTTATTTGTTATCAGTATATATTTGGTTTGCCTTTCTTTATTCTATTAATTATATTTCCACTTTGATGTGAATGTGTGGTCATCACTGCTTATCCAGTTATCCCCTCCCATGCAATATGAAAATGGAAGATAATATTTTGTACTTGGATGTCAATCCACAATATTTTTCATGTGCGATCATCGTGCACCGTCTGTTAATGATAAGTGCGGATGTTAGTCATCTGAAAAAGATTATCAGTCTGGTCTATCTTTGAAGAATGGGACCAAAGCAAGAAAACGCTTCTCTGTAGCATTATTGTAAGGAGGTACTGTCCAGTGCATTTATAGATGAAATTTATGGTATTATACGCTAATGAACTAGTATAATTTTTTTAATTGGAGTGGTATATATTTGGGGATATACAAATTATTAAATGCACGTCTCATATTGTTCTTATGTTATGCAAATCACATGTCACCATAAGGGTACTTCATGTTCTTTTTAGTTTGCCCTTTTTTATATTAAAAAAATAACAGTTTCTTGTTTCTATATATTTTTTTTTGGGTTATGCATGATATTTTATTTTATCAAATACCATTTCATTGTTCTAGTTTCTTGTATCCAATCAGTCACAATTTGTGATTATTAGTTCGTTATCTAACTTATGTAAGCACTAGATTCTTATCATGTCACTAGTGCTGGGCAGTGCAACACAAGAGGCTCTCAGCCTGATGATGGTAAGTTGCAAGAACGGTTCCGTGAAGACATCTCATGTAAAGCTCTTCATTTTTTGCCCCCTCTGGTTTGATTAAGTTTGTAGATAAAATTTTCACTTTGTTGTTGAGTAATTGATTGCTTTGCTTTTGTTGAATTTCAATTTTCATACCATTTCAGTATAGCATTACTTCTGTTTAATTTGAATTGCTCAATCGGTATGAAAGGGAAGTCTACTCTGGCCGGTGCTATATTTGTATATTATCCCTTAAATGTAGTAGTGTTATCAAAATCCCCAAATCCGTATCTCAATCTCTCATCCGTTGATCTGCTCCGCCTGCACTCCTAATGCCTGCAAATCTCCACTTATCCGCTCCGACCCTCCGTCTCTCTACTTCTCACCGGTGCTCTCTCACCTATCATCTTGTCATAATGCTGCTTAGTCGTCCTCTTCTTTATCAACAATCCAGCCCAGGTTCGAAAGTCAAATCATTTAGGTTTACCTTTTTGTACTTTGAAATTTTGTCAAATTCGTTGAGTCTAGTGAGAATTATCCAAAGGAAATTCACTTCCCATTTTTTACAATACAATCATTTGATCTTTCGAATGATATCAAATATATCCTATGGCAGTATTAGCATAGGAGCAATTGGGAAAATTTGGTTTCTTTGTTCTAGTAGTTTATAACTCGGAAGCCTATTAAATTAGATTGCTATTGCTATTTTTTAATGATTTAGATATTTTGATCCATAGAAATATTTTAAGAGCTCCATGTTTCATATTGCTTCAATTTTCGTTTTTCAAAGACTTAACTCTTCTTAGATTTTGTTGCTTTGTATGCAAATTTTCACTTTATTGACTATTCTTTACCTCTTACACTAGTATGTGATATTCTCATGACATGTTCATCAAAGTTGAATTCTATTGCTTTACTTATTCTTAAGCTGATGAGTATGTTGTAAGGTGTAGTGAAATGGCTTGACTAGGTATCTATAGTGATAGCACTTATGTTGTGTGTGTAAATTTGTTGCTTGCCTTCTGTTACTCTTTAATAACTTAAGAGAAAAATATCTATTGAAGCTCCTCATTTGTCAACCACTATGGGGATGCATTTGTGTAGTTGTATATTTCTACGGAGCTTCATCGTAGTCCATAGATATTTCTTCAATTACTAAAACTTGTTCTTAACAAATTTGCCTATCTACACAATCTTGTTTTTATTGAATCTGTATCTTATGAATCTGTTTTGCCAGGACTGTTTGATTCAACTTTCATTTATTTTCCTTTTCCCAATTGTTTAGTGAATCTGTATCATATGAATCTGTTTTGCCGGGACTGGTTGATGCAACTTTCGTTTGCTTTCTTTTTCCCAACTGTGTGGTATTTGTATCATATGCATATTAAGTTTACAAATTTCATTCAGTTTTTGAATCATATCAATTTCTTTTGCTGGGACTGTTTGATGAATTTGTATTATTGAATGTATGCATCTGTTTCATATGCATCTTAAGTTTCTGACTCTTCAATTCAATTTTTGAATCATCTCATTCGATTTCTGAATCTGTATCACATGAATCTGCGCTGGATTCAACCGTTTAATCTCACAAGATACACTTGATGGGAAGGAGTACCAAGCTCAATAAAAACAGGCAGGTCAAGCCTCTTCTATCTGTTTCTTCTCTTCTTCCTGTTCCGCAACATACTCCTTAACTTCCTGCTAAACATACTCCAGTTGGTTCCATTCTTAGAGCACTTCGCATAATTTCCTGTTGAATTATCCTCATCCTCCGCATCTGTTATAACTTCCTGCTCAACATACTCTATAATTTTTTGTTTCTTCTCCCTTTTGTGCTTTGAATCCAGCCAGCTGGTGCCATTCTTAGAGCACCTCCCATCTGTTTCTCCTCTTCTTCCTGTTCCGCAGCCAACATCTGGTTTGTGTGATGTAATATTGTACTTCGTTTGGGGTCTTATGCCCGGACAACTAATACCAGAACTTTATGAAACACTAAGGTCTCAATGTGTGAGATCTTTCAGTTTTATTTCGCATTTCTCACTATGATATTTTTAGTTGTATTGGGGCATTTTGTGCTATTAATTCTATTTTAAGGAATTAGGAGATTTTTCTGGAAATGGTTCTGGATTCTTTGCACATGGTTCTGTCTCTGATCTGCTTTTCATGGCGCAGGTTGATAATGCCAGCAAGCATGGAATTCTTCTGGACATTTGCTCGGATGGTGGATGGTTTATAGATGGTCGGTAACGACCCCTCCAATCTAAGTAGAATATATTATTGTTTTGATTTAGTCTAGGTTCTTTCAGCTCTTCTGAATTGTAGAGATGTTTGAAACTAGTGCCTCCTTTTGTTTGCTTAACAATGTCTTTTTCTTGTCTGCTTGGATGAAAATGTAGTGGTCCATCTGACCGACCGAAGTGGCAACAAGATTACTGACAGAAACACTATCATCTGCATTGAACATGTAATCTTTCTATCTCTCTTTCACTGTTTGGATCTGAAAATTACTTTCAACTTTATAAAACTAAAGTAGACGGTTTCCGAGTTCTAGCCTCTCTAAAGGAGAAAACAGAAAACTAAGGATCCACGCTGTATGCTTGGTTAAATACATTTCAATATCTGCTCTATGTTTCAGATGATATTAGTGCATTGACCAATCTGATTTTGTTAATAACCATGTGAATCAATGTCCATTTAACCAGGCAACTTGATATTCTGGGAAGAATGTAATCTCTTTTTTATACCTAGTTTGCCTAGCAGTGGATATTCTGCACTGTCTTTCGCTTCATTATGCAATTTTTTGAATTCTACTGACCTTGGACCTGTACAAAATTTTCAGGCTTTATGTGTAACTAGAGGGAAACTGGAAGATGGCCTAGAAACTTGCCTAGGGAGAGGTTTGAGGCCATCACAAATCTCCACAACGAGCACAACCTTGGAGATTACAACTGTCGATAAATCAGGACTACTATCAGTGGTATCTGCTGTGCTTGCTGGACTAGGATGGCATGTCACATGAGTAGTCGCCTGGACCCATAAAGCAAGTGCAACATGCATCATCTATGTGGAAGAGAAGGTCAAAGATGTACCCATCACATATATGGCTCACCTGACCAGCATACAAGACCAACTGCAGAGTGTGGTAAAGCTCCGACATCAGACACTCCAACAGGTAAGCTGCACACAACTAGGTCTATGAGAAGAACCAAGAGCAAGGCTGCGAAATTTGAAGAATTCATAGCCAAATTCAAGGACTTGATATCTAGCATATTTTATTATAGAACTTCTACTTAGTAAGATTGTTATATATACAATAATCATCTTGTTTCTAATTTGTATGATATGAAATTTTGGGAGGAAAGTAATTTCATCCCAAAAAATACATTTCCTATAATGATAATTTGATATGGTCGTTGATAATTGGATTTATCGAGAATTTTTTTTGTCTCTTTATCGATATATATAGCGATGAAAACTATATTCTCTTGCTAATGTGTTTATTTAGCAAGGAACAACTTCTTCGCCATATCCTATTTTATCTGATGACATATATTTCATCGCTAAAAAGATTCTTATAATGACATGACTAAAATGATATCTACTACAATGATGGATTCGATTTCCTCGCGATATCATGCTTATGGTAACAAACAATTTACTCGCTAACTAATATATTAGCGATGAATTTTATGTTTTCGCTAAATGTGTTTAGCGACTATTATCGATTCCATCAACATTTTGCCGATGAAAATATTATTTTTTTAGTGACGAAAATATAAGTCGCGAAATAATATCGGTCCAACTTGATATCATCATTAACGAGGAAATATACAAATTTGCGAGGAATTAAATTTTATCGCCAAGTGCATTCAACAACTACTATGGAATCCTTCGGCTTATTTGGCGACAAATATAATCACCTTTTACGATGAATTTAATAGTCGTTAAAGACTTATAGCGACAAATATTGATTTCCTCGCCAAATATTTTTTGCGACGATTTATTTTTTCCACGTTAGACTCTTTTGTGTAGGGGTGGGCACAAATCCCGCAAATTCCGGGCCCGTCCCGGTCCCGTCCCGATCCCGGTGGGATTCGGAAAAAAAATAGTGAATCCCGTCCCGCAAAGATTCTGCGGGACGGGACGCGGGACGAGGATTTCTTATCCCGCAAATCCCGTCCCGTCCCGCATATATATATATATATATATATATATTTTAATGCACACTGGAGAGATATATATTTATACACACTGAACTACTGGAGTATATATACACGGCACACTGTTTGTATATACACACAACAGTGTATACATGCCAACACAAACACACTGTACTATATAAAACACAACCCTATATACACACTATATAATTATATTTATAATGTATCGATGGGTATATATAAGAAAAATCTTAAAAGATAAAAAAAAGATGATAAATTATATGTGTTTCGCATTTAAAACTCGCAAAATATATAAGAATTTTAGACAAGTTTTTATTTGAGGGACAAGGCCCGTCCCGTCCAGGTCCCGTCCCGTCCCGTGTGGGACAAGACCCGTGCGGGATGACAAAAAAAATAGTGAATCCCGTCCCAGTCCCGTCCCGCAAAAATTACGCGGGACGGGACGCGGGACGACCTTCGTCCCGTCCCGTCCCGCGCCCACCCCTACTTTTGTGAGGAGCTTTCAATGACCATCTAAAAAGGAAGCATATTTCGTCGCAAAATAGCTTTAGCGACGAAATATCATTGTTCAGCGAGGAAAAATTTCCTCGCTAAAAACGACTTCTGTTTTAGTGTAGTGTAATATCCGTGCTTTGAAGGCACGAGATTTTCATCCATTTCAATTTGAACATCATTCTATATATATATATATATATAATATTATATTAATATATACTTGTTTACAACAAAATAGGTATCAGTTTTTTTTTTGAATTTATAAATTAATTAGAAAGAGATACAATACAATTAAAAATTTGATGAAAATGATTGAATAAGGCAAAGTAGTAATAAAACTCAAACACCACCTAATATAATTTGAAGTACATGTATAATTATTGTCATTAGGATAAAACTAAAAAGAAAAATATAAGCTCCCATATAATGAATAAAAAAAATTCGATCATAAACACATGATTGTGCATATACTTTTAAATGTTGATATACATAATTTATTCATGATTTTCAGGAGAAAGATGCATGGCTAAAAAGATGAAGAATTACTAACTGGTGAAAACAAATGTGAGATGGTTAAAAAAAATGTCCTAGAAGGTAGAAAAGTAATCTAAGACGCCACATCTAAGATATAAAATAAGCAATTCTTATAAGTCTTAAAATATTATTTATTTATCGATAGTTATTTAAGATGTGTAAAATAAATAAATTGTAAATACTTTTTTGCTCTAGCTGGTTTTTATAACTTTTGAAATCAAATATTCACAAATTGATTATTTTTACTAACTTCATAAAAAAAATTGTAAGTCTTAAAATGTTGAAATTATAATAAGAGTCATCTAAGGTGTATAAAATAAATATAGATTTAAAATATTCATTTTGGGGAATTAATTTTTTTCTTCTTCAATATTTGAAGTTAGACACCAAAAAATTAATCATAAAAGACAAAATGATAGGTAATTGATATCTTGAGTTAATTCAAATATTTTAAAAAATAAATAAAAAATAATTTAAGTGTTCTTTACATAGTTTATTATGTATGACAATCTGAGGCGGGTAAAAAGCGGACAAAACCAATAAATTACTTAGTAAATGAATATAAAGATTGAGTAATGTGATTCTTTATTTATATAAAAAATCACGGTAAACTTACATATAATAGGTTCAATGTATCTAGTCATTTTTAATACTATTGTGATAAATCTAATATAGAAAGTATATATTAAAACCTTCCTAAAATACTATCGACCAATAAGAAAAGAGAAATTGATTAAAATAATCAAGTTTAATTGTGGGCGTGACACGTCAGCAAAATGCTAACAGAATTAATAATATTAATAGATAGATATAGATAGATAGATAGATAGATAGATAGATAGATAGATAGATGGGCTATTTGCACAAATATACACTTTTTTTGCCGGGTTTGCACAAATACCACTTTTTTAGAAAATTTGCAAAAATACCATATGTGGTATTAGTGCAAATAGGAGGGGCAAATTGTTTAGCCGGTTGCAGGTTGTCCCAAGGGGAGAGAGAGAGAGAGAGAGAGAGAGAGAGAGAGAGATGGGACATTGGATTGGGTGGGGGATTTTGGCGCCAAAATTGGAGAGAGAGGAGGTGAGGTGATGGGAAAGGGTTTCCCTCCATTTTTAAAGTGTAATAAGAGAGGAGGAGAGAGGCCATCATTTTCGGTGTTCCCGTGGAAAAGAAAGATGGAGAAGAAGGCTACCATTGGAGAAGAACCCATCCGCATTAAGGTCCAGTTGGTGAGCACGTGTCGGGCTCTTAATTCGTTCGTGTCAGTGTTCGTAAACTTCCGTGTCACAGAGATATCTCTCCTCATGTTTCGTGAAGAGTAGATACCCATTACCAATGGTGCTGATCCGAGTTTTCAATTGCAGGGCAAAACGCCAAAGTATGTGTCACTCTCAACTTCAACGGGCGTTGGTTGTTCGATGGTGCGGAGTGGGTATATTATGGTGAAACAGAGCGGAAGAATGTGATAATTGAAGAGGGCATCGACTTCGCCTCTCTGACTCAACTGTTGAGGGGGGAGGTCGGCCATGATTGTTCATGTGAAGATTGGCGGTTGTCTTACATGCCAAAGGGGGAAGAAGCGGGTCATCCGATAACGATAGGTGATGACGACGACCTTGAGGCTTATAAGTTTCTCAACTGGATGTCTGGGGAACATCCATGGCCCATGGCGATATATATTGGTCCAGTGGTGAAAGAGAGCCTTTAAGTACCACAACCCGGCGTCGGGGAAGAATGCTTGAGTGGGCCTCATAACTCTCAAAAGGTGGACGAGCTGGAGGCAGAAGGTAAGCCACAACCAAACTCTATGGTTGTAGATGTGGGGTTATATGGTGGAGGAGGGGTTAACTAGTTAATAGGGATGACCAACGATATAAGGGTGAAAAACAATGTGGAAACAGGGTTGGGAAGGGGTGACAAAGATAAATGTGAGGGTGACAAAGGTAAGGGTCCGGAGGTGATCCTCTTGGCTGAGGTCATAGGGAAGAGGCAGGATGACGTTACTGAAATGGGTTTTGGAACTGGTGACAGACGTATTTTTGAAGGTGACAAGGGTAAATGTCCAGAGTCGAACCACATGGATGAGATGATAGGGAAGAGACAGGAGGACGCTACTGAGAGCGGGTTTGGAACTGGTGAAAAGCTTAAGAGTGTAGGTGACAAGGGTAAAGGTCCGGAAATGATCCAGTTGGGTGGGGTGATAGGGAAGAGCCAAGAGCACGCAGGTGACATAGGGTCTGGAACTGGTGACATGGATATTCTTGAGGGTGACAGGTGTGATGGTCTAGATGTTATCCACTTGGGTGACACGGACTCCTCTCTAGATGACACGGAAAAATGTGAAGGTGACAAGTATAAGGGGGTGGATCTCATAGCCATTAGCAGTGAGGAGGAGGACGCGGAGGAGGACTTCGATTCCGGAGTGAAGAGGAAAGAAGATTGTTCATATTATTATGACTGGGAGGATTATGAGGAAGACCAAGGTATGAGGGTGTCGTCGGAGGAGGGCGAAGTTGAGGAGGAGGTGATTAGGGAACTAGAAGATCGGGTTCCTAGGTCCAGCACATCCCCACCGTCGATGGAGAACGTAGAAGCTATGTTGGAGAAAGCAACGCCTCGGACCCATGAACCACGACGGAATCTGACAGAAATTTCGGAGTGACAAATGTTCGGCTCGAAGATAGAATTGCAGACTTGCCTGAAGTGGATTGCAGTGCAGAAGTGCTTCGAGTTTGTAGTGAAGAGGTCGTGTAACAAAACCTATTTAGTTGGTTGTTTGGACAGCAAGTGCACGTGGATGTTAAGGGCGTCAACTAACCGGCGCACGAAAATGTGGTGCATCCGACAGTATGTCCAGGAGCATACATGTGACCTGAGCATGATGCACAACCATAGCCGACATGCTACGTCGAACATGATTGGACGCAACCTCGTGACCACGTAAGTGTTAATTTAGTTGCGAACAGCTATTTCTGTCACACAACATTATTCCCCATGTCACATGACGTAACACACCATGACACCATTATATGCAGGTTCACCGGGACTCGAAAGGACCTCGTTCCCGAGCAAGTCCAGAAAATGACGAAGTCCGAGTATGGAGTATCGTGTAGTTACTAGAAGGCACGAAGGGCACAACTGACAGCAAGGGAGGTGAAGCATGGGATCGACGAAGACAGCTACCGAGATATTATTCCATACTTGCACATGTTGGAGCAGACTAACACCGGGACATATACTAAGTTAGAGCTGGACGCATCCCAAAGATTCAAGTACGCCTTTATTAGCTTCGGGGTATGGCGCAAGGCGATTCCCTACCTTCGAAAGGTAATACCCCGTGTCGGTACTATAATATTGCATGTCACCTAACATACATAACCATGTCACCTAACCAACTGGTGTCGATATCCATGTCCAGGTGATTTCAATTGATGGGAGTTTCCTGAAAGGGAAGGTCAGGGACACGCTTCTATTTGCCACAGCCCAAGATGCAGACCACAGTATATACCCGATCGCTTTTGCGATTGTCGATGGTGAGAATCACGGGTCATGGGGCTTCTTCTTCAAGAACATGCTACATGTTGTCGAGGATACACCGAACTTAATGTTTGTCTATGGTCGGCATCTTAGTATCGTCAAAGGTTTGAGGGACAACTATGTGTTTGCTAAGCAAGGGGCCTGCCAATGGCATCTATTTCAGAATGCCAGGGTTAAGTACAGGGGGGTGACGGCCCTGCACACATTGTACTTAAAGGTGGCGAAGGCGTACACGAGGGCAGAGTTCGAGAAGCACTTTGCTGATTTTTGCGCTCAGGCACCCGCTGCGGGCCAATACCTAAGAGAGGCTGGATTCCAGAACTGGGCCCGGGCATACTTCTTGGGGATGCGCTACAACATATTGACGACGAACAACTCCGAGTGTCTGAATTCGGTGTTCAAGGAGCCCCGCGACCTACCCATCACAGCCCTGATTGATGCTGTCATCGAAACAATATCCAAGTGGTTTTACGATCGATGGGAAAAAAGCACCAAATCGGCGTCGACAGTCAGGGATTACGTTCAAGGTGAGCTGTAAACGAGCTATTCGTTGGCAACATTCTTGGATGTCAGAGCCCTCAGCTCACACGATTACACTGTCCGCAGAGGGTCCGCCACCTGGGTTGTGAACCTGTGTGCCCGGACCTGCACATGCAAGCGGTTCGACATTGACCAGTTTTCGTGCTAGCACGTCAAAGCGGCTGCAAGGTATCGAGGTAGCAATTTCTTCTCTCTCGTGAATGACTTCTACAAAGTCGCAGCATGGAAGGCGTGTTACGAGAATGTGCTATATCCGGTTCCTCCAAGAGAAGAGTGGTGAATCCCCCCATCCATGTCCAACGCGGTGTGTCTCCCCCCGGACATGAAGCGACGCCCTGGTCGCCCTAAGACTTGTCGATACCCATCTCGGGGAGAATTTAGCCGTTCCAAGCGCCGTCGTTCTTAGATGTGTTCCTCCATTGGTGGTCCAACGCCTTACCTCAGCAGCTGGGTAGTCTTTTGCATTTTCCGTATCGGGTCAGTGGTTGGACCATTCTCCGTCTATGTTATTTTTTGAACGGCCAACGTATTTGGTAGTGTAATTAGGTTGTTTGTGCATATGACAAACTGTAAGTAGGCTGCTCTACTTTTGGGAAGGGTTTCCACACTACAGTTAAGTGGTGAAGAACTTCATAGTACTTTTGGGGATGGTTTCAGAACAAAAACCATGTCACCCTATTTGTATTCCCGTGTCAGGTAGAAGGGGTTATCATGTCACAGCTTTCAATTTCATGGTAGACATTTCGGTAGTTGAAGCTATGATAATGAATTCAACAATGCATTGGCACTTATTTGACAACATGTTTACAATCCTGAGTGGTTGTGGTAGTGGTGTTAGGAATTCACCCTTGTGAACATATTGAAATCACCTTCATGACAATGTTGAAGGGGTTATTATGTAAGGTGACACTAGATTGTAAGTTGGGTGACACGGGTGATTTCCTGACAACTTATAACCAAAGTTTCGACAATAATAACTTAGTCAACCAGTGGTCAAAGATAGACCAAATTTTGCCCAAACTTGCATAAATAGCACAATGGGGGATAATTTGGATAAATTGACCCTTTCCCATTTTGGTCGAAAAGGTTGCCCGTAGCTCAAAAAAAAAAAACAACAAAGAATAAGTTGACACGCGTCCCGAATATCACCCCACACTATCTTTCTGTATTCATCGGGACTCCATCTCTAAATTTCCATAACTCAAAACCATTCGAAAGGGGGAGGAAGAAGAGACGCCGGCGATGAGGAACAACGGGTCGAAGAAGAGACTGCCGAGGACTATCGGATAAGAGAAGAACGCCGCTAGGAAACTCAGAAGGTACGCCCCCTATCTCTGTTGTCCGTTATCTTCGAATCTGGGGTTCGGGGTGGGTAGATGGAACAACCTACTATGGTGGTAAGGGATTGAACGTTAAGGAGGGCGGTTTTGTCGATGGTGAAGGTGGTTGCGAATGAAGGACAAGGAGCCGGGTTTTGGGGATTGGAAAACCCGCGGTTAGGGTTTAGTAAGCCCGAAGAGGATGGCTACGGTGGGGGTCGAAATAGGGAATGGGGTAGATTAGGGGTTTGATTGGGAATGGGGACGATTCGGGGTTCCGTTATTTTGAAATTCAGATTTGGGGAGTTGATGTGGAATGTATGTCGTCATTGGTTTAGGAACGTTCTGACATTTGTGACATGGGTTTCCAAATTGAGTGACATGGGTTTACAAAGCTAGTGACATTGACTATAAACTTTCTCGATAACTTATGGTTGCTCTTAAACTGCAGGAAACAAATGGCTCGGACAAAATTTACATAGCCACAGAATCAGCGCTTCCGCGCACGGGTAAACGAAGGGTCGAGTGTGGCGATGCTTGCCAACATCGCCAACTACGTCGAGGAGACGGACGCCGCTAGGGATCTCGTGGGGAAGACATTCGAGAAGATTATTGATACCTTGGAGAAGATGGATGATAGGGTACTTCAGTCTTTCGCATTATTCACTCTCATATTGTTCTTAAGTTCAGTGACTACGGTAAATAGAATAATGACATGGGACATACAGTATGTGAAAGTGACACGGGATATAAAACTGTTGGAGGAGATGGTGGATTTATTGTAACAACTTCTTGTGTGCAGATAAAAGTGTTGGAGGAGAAGGTCCATGAAATGCGGGATGGAAAATTGATTGGAAGAGGCAAGGAACAAAAAGTAAGGGATAGTGAAAAGGAGTTTGTACATGTTGGAATCCATCTAAGTTGTAGATCGGTTTTGCAGGTTGTTGATGTTGATGTACCAAAGGGGGCTCGTACTGAAGCTGTGGAGCAGCCCCGACAAGTTGCTAAGGTACGCTCCTTGTGGCCCGTGCCATTCATCCGTTATGTTTTCAATAGTGTCATGGGGATGTTAGCTAGGTGACAGGGGTCTTTTTGTTATGTGACATGGGAAATATTTGTTTGAATTCAGAGGTTGTTCGTCGACCAGGAATGTGAGAGCAAGGCGTGGAAGATTACGAAACCGCGGGCCTCTAAAGGGAAGGACGCCATCGTTCCCGGTGAAGCCATTGCCATGGGACTAGTTTCTGCAGCCGACTATAAGGCCCTACAGGGGTGGCTCGCAAGGTAACTCATCGTCTCATTTCAGTCTTCATTATACGGCACAATTACCCTTTCATTGATTCCACTCCATTGTACGGTCCAGTGCCGACGGTGAGAACCTATCAACGCCTTACGGCAAGGACCTGTCGAAGGAGTTTTTTACCACCCTCCAGACGCCCCGCTATTGGATCAACTCAGAGGTATATTGTATTTCTCACATTTTATTATGATTGCCCTTGTATATGCATTTGGGTTGCTGTTGGACTATGTTGTGGGTTGTCATGGGGATTAACTTGACACAGCACTTCGAGCAGTCATGCTACCTGCTACGGAAACAAAGCGCGGAGAGGGGTTACGAAAATGGGCGTCGAGTCATTGTGTTGGACTCCTACTTCTCCAGCTTTCTGGAGAGGGAGTGGAAGGAGTACAACTCAGACGTCGGGGGGTATGAGGCGAGTGACATACTCCTCTCATACTTCGACGGGAAGGCCCCAACGCCCATGGCCCGGCCGTGGGCAGGTGGGGACCTCGTCCTCCTACCCCTCAACCTGAGGGGAAGACATTGGGTTGCCGTTGCTCTTGATCTGAATGAGTGGCAGTTGAAGTTGTATGAATGCGATGTGCACTGTGTGAGAGACGCCGAACTCCCACCCCTGCTGATGCACGTTACCCACCTCCTCCCCATCATCATGGATGCACACGCTGAGTTGAAGGTGAAGTATGCATCGAAGCGGCCAGGCCCGTTTCGCATAATCCGCGATAAGCGCGTTCCGCAAAACCAGCTCAGGTATGATTGGTGCGACCCCTGTATTTCATTTAACTTGATGATATCTCCGCCTCTGTTTTGACAAAATCTCCGTCATTGCAGTGGTGATTGTGGCCCTTACACGATCAGATTCATGGAGCTCCTCATGGAGACCGATCCCCCCTTCGATGGGCTGGACGACACGTTTATTGGGCCGTACAGACAGATGCTAGCGGCTGCCATCTTCAATGGTCGGCTCGGTGGATACAAAGCGGTTGTCACCCTCTTTGTATTACCGTGTCAGGTTGAAGGGGTTATCATGTCACTGGTTTTAATTTCATGTGTATCAATACGGAGGTGACACTTAGTTTCAGGTCATGTTTAAATCTTGTGAGTGTTTGTCCTACTCGTGTAGATTTTGTCACCTTATTCTCCTTTGTGACACGAGAATTATGTAAGTTGACACGGGATTCCAAATGTTCTGACACGGGTGATTACGAAACAACTTATAACCGAAGTCTACAACACATAACCACCGAGTGGAGATACAGAAATCGAAACACTTAGTTTTCGTTCGGCAACACTTGTGGTTGACTATTCACGCACGATTTTGTATAATGAAAAAAACAATATAAAAAACAATATTTTGTAAAAATTTTTGTAACAAGTTCGTACTTGCTAATCATAGCTACGAAATTGTATTTAAAAATAAATACAAAACTAGATATTTTATTTTATATTGTTTTATCTCCTAAAATAATCGTGCGTGAATAGTCAAGTGACAAGTTTTTCGGAACGGAGGTAGTACTTCATAACATCGTACAAAAATACCAACCTTGTGACCATATTGAATTGTATAATTGTGCAAATTGACCTATATTTCGAGTTCAATTCTACCAAAAAAGATATAGTTTCTCAATTCTACCATAAACGATATAGTTTCTCAATTCTACCAAAAAAGATATAGTATCTCATTTGATCAATTTTTTATGAGCTCCCAATTGATCATATTTGGATACAGTAACAATAATATCATTATATGTTATAATAACACATTAGATATAGTATCAAAATTAACCAAACTTAATGGACCGAACACATGTGCAAATTTTTATTCCACCATATTTCGTGTAATCCCCTGAAGCATACCCTCGACTAACCCACACTCAATTGTGCACGTGCATTCCTCACAAGAAAGAGCATCATCTTTATCTTCAGCAAGGAGCTGGAAATTTTTCCAGGGGTTTGATCTTCGACAACTCCGAATTGCTGTTCCATTGGTGATATTTGTATATGTGTTCCGCTTCCATTTGAAGGAAGGTCTTCGAGCAATTACGAGAATATCATAAAATAGATCAGCAACTCTCCGACGACACGATATTATTTTATAGCCCAACTTATGTTTCACACTATTAAGTAATGCAAAGCCTTTGGGTTTGAGCTCTTCAGATCCGCAACGATACATAGCTATGCCACAAACATAGCTTGCCACGTCGTGTCCCAACTCCGACGCCTTTAGAAGATCTTGAATGCTTGCATCGTGATCGCAATTTGTCAAGAATTTAACCTGCATTTTGAAATGAAGCTATGAGGAACTATGATAAAGCATACACCGAACCAATGATCCAGAATCAACGTCTTACCATTCCTTGCTGAAAGATTGCCTCTGGGTTTCCCGCGTTGACACATTGATTTAAAAAGCTTCTGGCATGACTATCGTTTCTCGATGCGACTACAACCGAAATTCCCCAGTCATCCTGGTACTCAATTGCCATCTTCGCAAGCACATAATTGTGTTTTCCAACCAAATCAAAAGTTTTGCAACTGCATCACAATTAAGTGAATCAATTTTTTTTTCGAATACATAAAGTAACGAAATCAAAAGTGGAGGCAATACCTTAACCGTAATCTGAAGACATCTTCTATAGATTGAATTTCTAATCGACCCACAATATTCAATAGGATATCGAATGGTAGTGTTAGAAGCATCAATGCCTCTGCTGTCCTTGCCCTAACGTTCCTTCCTTGATCCATTGCAACTATCTTAATTTCGGTTCTAATTGGTAAGGGAGGATGATGCAATTCAAGGGAATGGGATGATGCAATTCAAGGGAGAATGGGTTGGCTATAACAATGCAATGGAGAACGTAACTGCCACCGGAAGAGGAATAGACGAGATATGTGCAATGTAATTCAGAGGAAGAGACGTGTGCAAGTGCAATGTACTTGAAACGCAATGGATGTGGATGTGGAAAAGTGGAAGAGGAAGCGGAAGAGATTTTCAATCGTAAATAACTGTCGTGGTTTTAATCTCAATCTATTAATTAATCTTTTTCTTAAATTATCTATTTCTTCAATTTATTGTCGGTTAGAATCTTGATATGTGATATTCTTAACAAATATATTATATGTATAACGGATTAGCCCTATACAACACTTACTAACCCTTGTTTTAAAAAATAACGGATTAAAGTTTAAAATTTAACCCTTTATTCAACAAAATAACGGATTAAGTATTCAGGGTTTTGTATCAATTAATTATTTGATAAAATTTTATAACGGATGAAAGTGTAAAATTTAACCCTTTATTCAAAAAATTAACGGATTAAGTATTCAGGGTTTTGTATCAATTTATTATTTGATAAATTTTATAACGCTTTAAAATAAATTTTATAATGCATATAGAGAGTAAAACATTACCGCATGAAATTAAGTACAAAAGTTAAATCCATATATGTATTTTGCATGCATATTGCATGGGAAAGTAGTTAGGGTTTGTAAAATGTTAAAATATGGTGTATTAAATTTTATAACTTTTAAAAATATATTTTACAACCATAAAATCAATATATGTGAGTGCAATATAGAAAGTAAAAAATTACCGCATACAGAGAGTAAGAAAAGGGATAAAGAAATCGAAACACTTAGTTGTCGTTCGGCAAAAAATTGTCGTTGACTATTCAAGCACCCTTATTTATAATTAAAAAAACTATATAAAATATACGTTTTCATAAAATTTTTGTAACAAGTTTGTACTTAATAATAATAGCTACGAAATTGTTTTTACAAATAAATACGAAAGTAGATATTTTCTATAGTTTTTTCTCTAAAAATAAGCGTGCGTGAATAGTCAACTGACAAGTTTTCCGGAACGGAGGTAGTACTTCATAGCAACGTACAAAAATACCAACCTTGTTACCATATTCAAATGTATATTAGTGCAAATTGACCTATATTTAATGTTGAAGGGGTTATTATGTTACTTGACACGGGATTCGAAATTTGGTGACCCTCACCAAACCCCCCCCCCCGATGGAGCCCCTCTCTCTTCATAAATACCACTCCATCGGTCATTTCACTTCCACTCTTCTCTTTCAAGCCACAAAAAGATTCGGGAAGAAGAAGCGACGCCATCGTGTTTGGTTCACCAGTGGTGCTCATCCTCATCCAAAAGCATTCAATTCCAAGTAAGTACAACCCCGATTGCCATATGTGTTGAAAAAAATACTGTTTGTATTTTAGGGTTTTCGTCGATTAGAAGTTTGTGTTGAATGAAATCTGTGTTGTTACTAGGGTTTTCGACATAGAGTACTAATTGACGACATCCAAAGCTTTCTGATTAGGGGCTACGGTTTATGCCTGTGTATGCTGCAGATTTTGGGTGAATATGTCCATGGCTCACTGTTTTATGGTTTGTGCCTTGTGTAGTGAAAATATCCATTTGTCTCTTATCTTGCATGTGCTTAGTACATACTTAAGTTGAGTAGTTTCTTCGAGTTCGTATATGTGTTTATTGGTTTACGCTTCATATATGCAATTAGTTTGTGGAATTTGCTGAATTGGGGCTGAGAAAGCAGCCAGTCAAGTATATATACTTGGTGACACGGGATTACAACTTTGGTGACACGGGTAATTTCTAACCACCTATTTGTAATTGGTCTTTGCTTGCACATAATTCTCTCCTTATCAAAATTATAAGGTGCTTATAGTAATTTAGCTTATATATTACATTGTCCTTTAGTTTTTTGGTGACATATCATCTCCCTCTCCCATTCATCTTCTTCATATATATGTACTTGTTAGGCTTGAAAAAGAAATAGCACATTTAGCATCCTTTCTGTGTGAATCTAAAGCATAAATATGATTAAGCCTATGAAAGTTGCAACCTTTCTCTTTGTCTGTGAAAGTTCTTAGTAGGATGTCTGCCAAGTATATATAATTGGTGACATGGGATTCAAATTTTGGTGACATGGGATTGCAAAGTTGGTGACACGGGTGATTTCTTCCATTTGTTATATAACTTTGTCAAAAGTTTAATTCATTGATATGAGTTTCATATTCACACTTGTATTTACCATTTCCAACTTTGCTTGCACATAGATCTCTCCTTCTCAACATTCTAAGGTCCGGACATTATTTTACCTTATATTTGACATTCTCCTTTACTTGTTTGGTGACATATCATCTCACTCTCCCATTCATCTTTTTCACATATATGTACATGTCTCCAATATAAAACATGCTTACATATTTTTCATATGTACGTATGTTCTTGTGTTTGGTTTTCTTCTGCCATCTGACGTTTATTTTCCCTTGTACTGGTAGGAATAATGTGGCCGTACTCAGACAGCGACATTGACACAGACTCTGACAGCGATCGGAGCTACCAGAGTGGTGACGACCGGAGGTACTTCTGGCTGCGTTCAGACTACGACTACGGGAGGAGCCGTCGTGACCGTCGTGATGAGGACGAGGATGATGATCAGTCAGAGACAAGAGACTCCGACCAGGTGGCTGAGGACAACGCGCTATGGGACTTGGCCGCCGAAGAGCTCACCGACCTTCGCCAGCGAGTTCAGTCGCTGCTCAACCGGGATGCTGCCCGGGAGGGAGTTATGGCCGCACAGCGCACTCAACTTGAGGCCGCCCACACGCATGTCCAGACAACCACTCTTCAGCTGCAGGCCACCCAGTCCACCGTGGAGGCCACAACTACTGAGTTGGAGCTTACCCAGAGCTCGCTACAGGCACCTAGCGCAGCGGTTGGCCGAGGTGGGCTCCTTCCTCTGTGGGCAGTGGGTCGGGCACGCTAGCGAGCAGCTCCGCACCCGACAACTCACCCGCTGGAACAGGCTGATGGGGTGGATTCTCGTCCTGATGATGGGAGTTATGGTGCGTCTGGTCACCAGGGCTTAGGAGCTTCGAAGCTAGTTCTCTTTGTTTTTTGCCAAAACTTGTGATGTTCTTGTAGTAGTTGCCAAATACTGATATGATCCCAAACAGCTGTGGTTTTTTGGACTCCGCCACAACTCCGTATGTGGCGGATGGCCCCCATTTGTTGCAGTTAGGGGCCTATATAAGGGTAGTTAGAAACAATGTCTCACCCACGCTCGGTTAGTTGTCGTTTTTTGGAAAGCCGAGTGTGGTTGCACCGTTATGAATGGTGCCTGTATTATCGGATATGGTATGTATAGGGCAATGTCCCTCCTATATTATGCATGTCTATTACATTTCTACTTGTTGGTGTTATGCATGTGTATTACATTCAATCATCCATGACAAAATGTAAAATTATGTGGTTCCTATGATAGGGCCTTGTAACAAGTCGTATATGAACCTATCAACACATAAACAAGGTTAGAAAATCACCCTACTCACCATCTGTGACACAGATAATCACGTCAGGTGACACAGGATTTCAAGTTTGGTGAAATGGGATATTTCCTTACGTCTTATAATATGGCTTTCAACCGAGTAAGTTGGTTGCCACATTACATTCAATCATCCATGACAAAATGTAAAATTATGTGGTTCCTATGATAGGGCCTTGTCACAATTCGTATATGAACCTATCAACACATAAACAAGGTTAGAAAATCACCCTACTCACCATCTGTGACACGGATAATCACGTCAGGTGACACGGGATTTCAAGTTACGTGACATTGGATATTTCCTTACAACTTATAATATGGCTTTCAACCGAGTAAGTTGGTTGCCAGATTACATTCAATCATCCATGACAGCATGTAAAATTATGTGGTTCCTATGATAGGGCCTTTTCACAATTCGTATATGAACCTATCAACACTTAAACAAGGTTAGAAAATCACCCTACTCACCATCAGTGACACGGATGGTGAGGTCAGGTGACACGGGATTGCAAGTTTGGTGACACGGGATATTTCCTTACAACTTATAATATGACTTTCAACCGAGTACGTTGCTTGTGTATTACATTCAATCATCCATGATAAAATGTAAAATTATGTGGTTCCTATGATAGGGCCTTGTCACAATTCGTATATGAACATATCAACACTTAAACAAGGTTAGAAAATCACCCTACTCACCATCAGTGACACGGATAATCACGTCAGGTGACACGGGATTGCAAGTTTGGTGACACGGGATATTTCTGAACTAATTATAACCAATGTTTGCACCATGCCAACATGGTCACTCACTGCTTACAAATTATCATACAAATAGTGTAACAGTCCACAACACATAACCACTCACCGAAGATAAAGAATGCGAAACAGTTCATACCAACGTACTAAAATACCAACCTAGTGAACTACCGTCCACAACTAAATGTGAGAACCAGGAACCATGTTCATAAATATCCAACACAATAAAAACGATGTTGATAAGAAGCTTATACCATAACATAAAATTTCATAACACTGGCCAATGGTGATCACAACTGAGATCATAACCGTGTACCATTGAAGATGCGAACAGCGAGCATGTGCTTGTACGCCCCGATGAATACGTTGTCAAGACCGTCGTAGGTGGGGGCGTCCTTCGTGAGGAGTTGCATGAACCTGATCGTGTAAGGACCGCAGTCTCCACTGCAATAGAGAATCGCCGGAGTCATATTCATTACAGCCGGATGCAACTATGAGACGAAGATATATTTAAGTGTTGGACGAAAATTACCTCTGCTTGTTTTGCGAAATCCTTTTCTCGCGACTAAGGGCGAACGACTTTGGCAGCTTGTCGACGTAGGTGGCCATCAACGCGGGGTGGGCATTCATCAGTACCGGGATAAGGTGGGTGATGCAGCTTAAGTGTGCCGGTAGATGGCGGTCCCTTACGATGTAGACGTCGGAATCATAAACCCTTACCTGCCACCCGACCAGATCGATCGCTACGGCGATCCAGTGAACACTGTCCACGTTCAAAGGTAGGAGGATGAGTTCCGCCCCTTCCCACGCCCGGCCTATCGTCGCCGGGGACCGCCCGTCGAAGTAGCCAAGCGGCTTCTCGTCGGCTTGGTAGCTACCCGCATCGCTCTTGTATTTGCCCCACTCGGTCTGCAGATACCGACCGAAATATGTGTCCACAATGACAACTCGACCGCCAATGTCGCTGGCCCTCTCCGTTACCCCTTTCCGAAGAAGATAACATGCTTGTTCCATGTGCTGCATCGATTACAACCCTAGTCAAAATCCAAAACTATTCCACTACCTTTTACATTACATACCGTGTCATTCACTAGACAAAGATATTCACTTAGGCGGGTTTCGTACCTCAGAGTTTAGCCAAACTGTGGGCGTTTTTAGTACGGTGAAGAACTCCTTACTCACCGCCGTGCCGTATGCAGTCTTCCAGGTGTCCTCATCCCCGCTGCACAACCACAACCACAATGTTAGGGGATTGGAGTCATCTATGCAATAACTTGGGTACATCTGCTAATGAGTGTCACCTATCCATCCAGCGGATGAACCCATCGTTGTCTGACACAGAAACAAGACCCAGCTTAATCGTGGCCACGCCTTCGACAACGTTCTTCCCTTTTCGGCCCCGTGTTTTCTTCTGAGGTGGGGACTTCACTTCTCCTTCACCTCCTGGACCTCTCTTACTCTTCCTGCCTCGAACGGGCTCCGCTCTTGCAGCCGTTGGGATCTGTCAATTGGTTAGACAGTTTCAACGATGAAGGAACTAATGTTTTCACCCCCGTGTCACCCCGATCTGTACTCGTGTCGGCTAACACTGATACACTTGTCACTTACGTACTACTATAGATTAAAATGATAATGTGAAGTAACAGGCATTTTACCTTCTTCTCATCTTGTCCTTCCGGCGTTGCTTGGTCGTTCACTGTAGGTGGTACCTCCGTTGAACCAGCTTTACCGCTTTTGTCCTCAGCATCCCTATGGTTCCCCACTTTCTCTCCACTGACATCTCCCCCAGTTCCTCCAACAGTCTCGTCTTTGACCGCCTCTGAGATCTGGTAATTGGTTACGGTTATTTCAACTGTGATTCAGATAATATATTTGTTCCCTTGTCACTTTACATTTAAATACGTGTCGCTTCACTTTAACAACCGTGTGAGTTGTGTACAAAATATTGACATATTATAAATTGTTAATTCTATTACCCCTTTACCGTGGATTCAGAAAATACCATGTCAAGTAACAACCAATTTACCTCCTCTTCTCCTTCTGGTGGCTGGTCTTCCACCTTAGTTTGTCCCTCTGTCCCCCCTTTCTTTTGGTCGTTATCCTCTCCACGGACATCGCCCATTGGTTTCTGCTCACCTCCTGCATTCGACTGGCCATCTCGCATCCCATTCACAACACCTTCCAACACCTTCATCTGATACACAAACTACATAAATGAGGGGTGGTTAGCCAATGTTATTCGGCATTGGGAGATAAGTCACTCGTGTCACCTTTGAAAATTACCCATGTCACATATAAAAGATACCCCTTTCACAAATGCCAGAAATGTTAAACGTACCTTGTCATCCATGCTCCGTATCCATGTTGACATGGTTCCCAGCCTCTCCAAGATCAGTTCTACTGTCTTCCCCAACTTATCCTCCCAGGATTCCCTTGTCCCATCTCGTTGCTCCGAACTCGGCCCGGACTTGCCAGAGCCTTCACCGTAATAACTCGGTGTCAACGCAGCCTCAATGTCATCAAAGTAGAGGTCAGGCTCCTCATGCTGGTAAAAGCACCCGAGCATCAATTCATACTCGTCGGCCTTCGGTACTAGTATCGGGTTGTCTTCGACCTTGATTCTATCCGATTTTTCAGGGTCCATGCGGGACTGGATCGTCTCATACATTAGATTGTCGTCATCGGCTGTCCACCTCAGCATGCGAGGCAACGCCGTGGTCGACACCCGGTTCGCAAACGCCTCCCCAATCCCCGGGACAGCTTCGTACAGCCAAATCTAAAACAACCACACATGTCACTCGAGTGAGTGCCTCAATTGCGCGTAATAGTTCAAGCATAACTTCGGTCAAGTAGCTTACCTGGAACGCATACGGAAAACCCATAAGCCCATAACCATATCGATCGTCCTTGTCGTTCGCCTTCGGCTTCAAGTCAGCGACACGACGTTCTATGACGCCCGACAGGGACTCGTGGGTGGCCTCGTACACAATCCTGCCCCAGGGGTAATCTAGAAATCGATCAACGTTCTCCACAAGCTTCACAATCCACCCTCGTATGGCTTTCCTGGGTTCTCGCCCCAGCAGAACTCCTTCGACGATGAGGAGGAGAGCGATCTTAAAACGCCTTCTCGCACTCGGCTCCTTCAAGATGGAGTTCTTGAAGGCGTTCTCCAGCTCACCCACCTTCATGTTGTCCGTTCTGAATAAGTCCTTGAGAGCCTTCTTTGTCTTCTTGTCATCCTCCGTCTCTGTGTCTTCCCCCCGAACTCGACCACACCGCAGCCTAGTCACGAGCACAAACTCCTTGATAGGGAATCGCCGCAGCTTGCCTTGAAGCATGTACCAAGTCTCCCACTTCTTTTCTGTCACAAGCTGCCTTTGTAACACGTAATGCAGTAGTTGCGACGAGAATTGAACCCGGTTTTCCATTTGCACAATACCCCCAAATTGGCTTCGCATCAGCTTCTCCCAATCGACGGGGTCGACCCAGTCGTCCATGTTGACAAGCAGAGACACTTTGGAAGACTGGTTGACCCGCCCTCGGAAATGCTTCTCCTCCGGCACTGCGAGTCGAGGCTCCACCTTCTTCGGTGCCCGGACACCTTTCCTCCTCAAATTCTGGGACCGAACCATGTTCTTCCTGCAATTACGTGGACATGAACATTATCAATATCCACACAAAGTCACCCCCCTACTGAATAAGTCTGTCTGCGACTGTTTCACGAGAAAAGGCCCATGTCACCTACTGAAGTAACCCTTGTCACCCAACAGAATAGCTCATGTCATGAATGTCAATTGTCTTATCCCAATTGTCCTACAGTACCCGTTTCTGACAGGGGTTTTTCTCCACTCTCACAATCTGGGTTAAAGGACCCGTAAGCCTCCCACGCTCTTCTTCAACCTCCCTCGCTCTTGTCTGTCAATTCCTCAGTTCCCCAAACCCCTTTTACCCCAGATCTGTATTTCCCCGTATCCCCAATTCCCCACATGACCGTTATTCCAAATCCCCAATTTCCGATTTTTGTCCAATCCCAAATTGCATGCCTTAGAACGAAACAATGCAAGAATGCAAATGAAGTGGGCAAGATTGCAAATTAAGTGAAGATTCAGACTAGTAGAGATGGGTGAGGACAGATTTCAAAAATCAATTGAGTTGTACCTGTATTCCTGCGCCTTCCTCTCCGGTACTGCCTTCTTCGGCGTCTTGGTCCCTTATCCGGCGACTACCTCCCTCTCCGGTACGAAACAATGGGAGAATGCAAATTAAGTGGGGAAGATTGCAAATTAAGTGAAGATTCAGAGTAGTAGAGATGGGTGAGGATGGATTTCAATAACCAATTGAGTTGTACCTGTTTTCCTGCGCCTTCCTCTCCAGTACGGGCTTCTCCGGCGTCTTCCTCCCTCTCCGGTAGGGGCTCTCCTCTTTCCCTTCACTTCACAACCGCCTCCCTTCACTCCTATTAATATTCGGTCTCTATCTCTCTCTCTCCTTCCCTTGTGTATGTGGTGGTTTTTTTCCCCAACTGCAATGAATGCAAGTTACTTTTACTTTTCTTTCGTTTACCTTTTAATTTCGAGGAACACATCATTTTCTTTTGTTTTCATTTTTTGTAAGTAGGTCAATGGAACTGTGCAACCAACTGCCACCCTGAAAGATTCCTTTTCCTTTGTCGTTTTGTTCTTTTGTCCCAGTATCGGGTCCCGTCTTTCCATTCACGTGTCACCTGATAGGTTTTTTCATGTCACTATTCACTGTCTCATATTCCTACGTACAGTGTAAATGATCCATGTCACCCCTTTAAATCCTCGTGTCATCTAACGACAAATACCTTGTCACCAAATTGGATAGATACATGTAGCTACACTGGCAATTTTAACATGTCCGCATACCTACTAACATATACAAAATGTTCACATTCGACAACTACCAAGTTTCACAAAATATCCAAATGTTTCACTTCCACTATTACAGGAGGGTGTTATGATTGGAACCAAGTGTTCAACTCCAAAGTCTAGCATCCGAGTCGACCATGGAATACCCCAACAGCTAGCATCTGGCGGTATGCCTCAATGTATGTGTCGTCCAATCCATCGAAGTTCGAGGCGGTCTCCAGCAGGAGGTGCATGAATCTAATGGTGTACGGGCCACAATCACCGCTGCAAAGGGGAACAATCGGTCAGAACGCGGACACCGATTCCCCATCCAATCAAACAAAATTGAACCATGTCATCCAACTTACCTTAGCTTGTTCTGTGGAAGGCTCTTGTCCCGGCGAATGGCAAACGGCGTGGGGACCTTATCGGCATACTTGACCTTCATATCTGGGTGTGCACGCATGACGACAGGGATCAGGCTCGTCACAGGCATTAACAGGGGCTGGAGTTGGCGTTCCGTCACCATGTGGATGTCGCAGTCATACACCCTTACCTCCCACTCCTTAAGACCGATGGCAAGGGCAACCCAGTGTTTGTTCCTGACATTGAAGGGGAGGAGGATAAGGTCCGCACCTGACCACGCTCGTCCTAACGGCTTCGGCGACTCCCCCATTTAAGTACGCCATCAATGCATCACTAGGCTCGTAACCTTCGGGGGTGGCGCTGTACTCCTTCCATTCCCGAGGTCGATAAATTCCCGCAAAGCACGAATCGACTACGATGGCTCCACTGGCCATGTCACCCGTTCTGTTTGCGACCGCTTTGCGCAGAAGGTAGCAGCACTCCTCCATCTCCTGCAAGAAGTGAACCGCAATTACATTCCTAAATCCTAACACGGGAAATTTTAGAGGTGACAAGTGTTCATACCACAGTTCCAAACCAATCTTGGGGTTTCTTCAGACGGTTGAGTAACTCCTTCGTCATATCCACACCGCAGGGTGACGTGTGCACCGCCGCGTCCCCACTACACGTTAAGTTTATGTCAGGTATTGTGGACGTTCAACTATCTACCTTCGTCGTCTATTCGAGTGTAAGACACATAAGCTACGTACCTTGCCACCCAACTTGTCATGGCGTCGTTGTCCGTCGCTGACACCATTCCTAGCTGAACAGCATCGGCGGGAACAATGGCTGCCTTATGGGGTCGCGGTTTCTTGGCCGGGGGAGCCAACTCCTCTCCAACAGCCTTCCTCGTCTTCTTCGCCCCCTTAGATGCATAAACATGAGCTACCCTGGGCTTCGGCCTCTCATCAACTTCTATTTTCTTTCCACCTTCCTCATGACCAGACCCCTTTAAACCAACCTCTCCCAACTGCAAACATATCAAACTTCAGCTAAGATTGACACAATCCCTTGTCATATAACAGATATACTCATGTCACTTGCCATAAACTTTCATGTCACATATATAATCACCTTTTTTTCATAAATAATCCTCACCTCGTTGGTCTTTCCTTCCCCCCCATCCCCTGCCTTGACAGATTCAGCTTCATTATGCTTGTCCCCGACATCATGACCAGGTAGCTTGCTCTCTCCTGATATCTCATCCCTTGCCTTCACAGTTTCAACTTCTGTCTGCTTATCCCCGACATCATCCACTTCACTTCCCTTCTCAACAGCACCTCCTAACTGCAAATGAAATCAAAATTGAATTATGCCTCAAACTTTCCAGTGTCACTTAACATAACAAATCATGTCACACAGCTACAATCTTCCTGTCACATTCTTCCAGTGTTGCTTAACATAACAAATCTTGTGATGTTTACCAACAACTAACCTTACCACCTTGTCCACCCTCACCGGCTTTACCCGCAATTGACTCTATCAACTCATCAAGTTCGACCTGTAAAATATATATTAACATTTGATATTGAATCCCCGATTTCAAACTGGACTAAACATCGAAACGCATGTCACGCAAAAACTAACTTACAAACTCATCCCGTTTTTTCTCATCTCCAGCTTGTTCTTTATCGGTTGCTTCTTGCCAGGCCATCCCCTTATATTGACCATCCCGCAGCTCAGTCACGGCCACCTCCAATAATTTCAGCTGCAGGTGATAAAATTATTACTTCATATCACCATAAGGTGAGAAAATTCAACACAATTCACCCTTCATACCACATTCGTTCATTATCTACAATACGTGTCACTTGTCCAATTTCACGTGTCAGGAGTCCATTTACCCTAGTTCACAGTTATCCCGAGTCTACACAGAACGAATAATTGGGAAGTTATTGCCTACCTTTTCATCCATCTTCTCCATCCCTGTTGACATTGTCTGAAGCTTGTCCATAACTTGTTCCAAAGTCTTGGCCACGTCCCCCACCCAGCCATCCTTCTCATTGCCTCCTCTTCCCGTCCTTGGGGATCTCCCACCAGGGGCTTCGAAATGTGTCAGGAAGGGTGCAACTAGGTCGTCGAAGAAGGGGGCGGGCTTCTCATCATCGTACACACAACCATCCATCAGCTCCGGCTCAGCCTCATCTGGTATGAGTATTGGGTTATCATCAATCTATATGGCCTCCTCTCCCTCAGCTTCGGTGCGGCTGGCTATATCCTTATAAGCAAGGTTCTCGTCCTTGAGGGCCCATCTCATGCAACGAGGGAATGCCGTCGTCGACACCTTCGTCGCAAATCGGACTCCCCATTTCGGCATAGATTCCAACAACCAAATCTGCACCGCATCCCCACTAAAATTAATACATGTTCAGCATATGAATTACAAATTGATCATGGGTGTGGTCGAGAAGGTTACTTGAAAGGATACCGGATAACCCATCAGGCTATAACCATTGCGCTTCTTTCGATCTTCTGCCTTTATCTCAGCCTCCCGGCGCTTTACGGCGCCGTTCAGCGACACGTGTGTTGCAGCATAGATGATCCTCCCCCATGGGAATGCCAAAAACCGATCGACATTCTCCACCAACCGGACGATCCAGCTCCTCAGCCCCTTCCTCTCCTCCTCCCCTAACAAAACGCCCTCCACAATGTACAGAAGCACTAGCTTGAATCGTCTTCGCGGGCTCCGCAACACCATTATTGAGTTCTTCAGCTCGGTCTCGAGGTCACCAACCGTCATCTTCTCGTTTCCAAAAAACTCCTTGATAGCTTTCTCGTCGTCCTCCATGTCACTAGCTGTTGGTTGACTGCACCGCAGCCCGGTTACTAAGGCAAACTCCTTCAGGGAGAACCTCCGGAGCTTCCCCTTAATCCGGTAACACGTCTCCCACTCCGTTTCGCTTGCAAGCTGTCGCTGGAGTGCATAATGCACCATTTGTGAAGAAAATTTCACAGTGTGCGCCAGCTGCACAACCCCACCAAGCTGGGAGTCAAGCAGCTTCTGCCAGTCGCTAGGGTCAAGATAATCGTCAATGTTGTTCAGCATTGACAGTCTTGAGCCCTGGTTGACCCGGGCTCGGAAGTGTCTAGCTTCGGGGACTAGGTAGTCATGCTCTTTGTTCTTCGCGTTCACATTCTTCGTCCTCACCATTTCTATCCTACAATTTCCATCACACGAACAAAGTCAGCTTCTACCAATTATATTCGTCTCCCTCTGTCACCTAACAGACTAACCCATGTCACTCTACCCTTGTCACTCAGTGTCAAACCCATGTCACCCATTATGAATCGGAAGCCTATAACCAATACCTCAAACCTCCTTCAATAGGACACCTACGACATCCACATATCCCAATTTCCACACCTCGTCAATTCCCTATTCCAACTACCACAACAAATTTAGAAACCCTTCTCTACAAATTGGAAACCCCTGTCACCCAATGTCAATCCCCTGTCACCCAATTCGAACCTCAATCCACCAATTTCCCCTATCCATAGTTCCCCGACCGTTGTCCTAACCCATTCCGAAAACCACTGTCACCAAATTGGATACCCTAACCACCGATTTCCCCTTTCCATACCCGATAACCACCCATGCCACCACCACCCACCATTATCCACAGAAGAAAACCACCACCCCGACCCACCATTCAGGCCGCCATTGCCCTAACCCCTTCACCCACTGCTTCCCCGACCCACACCCGCGCACAATACCACCAAAGGGAGAAGAGTTGGAGGGCGTACCTGATTTATGTTGTGTCTGGTCTACTTTCCGGCGACGGTGGACCTGTCCGCTCTCTCTCCTGTGTTGTTCCTCTCTCGAACCGGCGTCTCTGCAACTGCCGAAGAAGAAACCGCCCTCTCTCTCTCCCTTTCTATGCCTCGCTGCAACTGCCGATGAAGATGAAGAAGCCTCTCTCTCTCTTTGCTATTGTTGTGTTTTCAAACGGGAGAGAGATTTGTGATTGGATGGGCATTTACTAACCCTCCCCCTATTTCTCCTTCCCGCCCTCTCTCTCTTCACTAGGCAATGATGCCTCTACTTTTTTTTTCTTTTTTTTTTTTGCCAACAAAACACATGATAGCCGGTTTATGTTGTTGGATTACCATGACATTTGTGCAATTTTGCGCCAAAAATGACATTCTTGCAAAACTTTCGAACTTGCTGGCATTTTTGCAAAGTTTTTTGAAAAAGTGGTATTTACTACCATTTCCTCTAGATATATAGATATAGATTCTTCTTTTTAATGGCTTAAAACGTTTTCGCCATGGGCCATGGCTCTGCCTCATCATATCAAACTCTATTTCTTCATCACTTTCAAGTTGAATTAAGCCCAGAAATGCAAAGCCATTAGCATCCTTACAATTCCAGCCAACTATGTGTAAAATACACGATTTGATACCCGATAAGGCGATAACTAAAAAATAGTGATCCGAACACAACACAACAACCCTATAATTTTAAATGCTCGTGTTATATTCATGTTGTATTTTTATGTAACGTATCGTTGTGTTCTAATCAATTCAACCGAAGGGTAAATAACTAATATCCATTGAACGAAGATGCCAAATTAAGCCAACCTATTGATACAAGATCAGGATCCAAGGAAAAGAAAACGTTCTATGAACTTGCACATTAAAATACACATAAAGTTTTAACCTTAGTCCAATTTCTGGATTTTAATAATCCTGAATGGATTCACCACCTACCCACTCCCATGTCATTTTTCTGGGTGTCTTTTAGCTTTAACAATAAATGTTGGCTTTGCTTGTCATGGAACCACCCGTGCAACTCTCAACAGTTTCACTTTCTGCAAACAGTGACTATTAACCGCGACTCGGTGCATCATTATTGTGTTTCATTCCAATAAATTTTAATTATTTAATACATTTTTATAATATATTCAAAATAAAATATTAAATACAATCAAAATACATTTTAATTATATTGTAAATCTTGTATGAATAGCTATTATTATGCAAAATCTTGTAATTTTATTAATAATTTAATATAATTAATCTACACATTTTTGAAAATATTTTCTTTTAAATATATTGTAAAAAGCATCATGCAAACACTATTAATGTATTTATACATTATAATAAAAAATGTATTTGAGTCCAAACAAACCCTTGATTTTCCTGTTAATATAAATAATATTAATAAAATTAATTTTGACAAATTTCAACTTTGTGGCTAAACTTGTCATGTTTTCAAGGAAGCAAATATTATTGCAGATCAATAGGATTGCACATCTAACTTAAATGTATTCTTACCAATGAATATTTGAAAGATGTGCTAGGATGGAGTTAGATCGGTTGGAATTTGCTTATCCTTATTTATTTCCTTGTATTAACAAATTGGTGCCAACATGACTACATGAAAATAGATGACACAAAAACACAAGGGGCTACGTACTTTATGCACGGCGAATTTTTGTTTTTAATCAAATGCACGATCTCAATACCGATTTTAATTTCAAAGTTGATAAGTTTTATTTGTCTAGAAACAGATTGTTGATACCTCCTTTTTATAAAGTCAGTGTCAACAAGTTCATTTCAATTAAAATCTTTACCTATATTAAAAAGCCCTTATCAAATCCATACCTTTGGTAAAAAAAATCAGTGTCTGAATACCAAACAGAAAATGCAATATATCACACGTAATAGATACTCTAATAAGGGCAAAGTTTTTGGTTGAATCTATATTATTGGGTTTAAAGCCTGGTTGTGCAGGCATACAGGAAAAGGAAACAAACAGGAACTACAAAGTATTGATCAGAAGATTCTTTGCTGGGAGCTGAGTAGGTGGTGGGGGCCCTCCTCCTTCTTTAGTTCAATTCATGCTCCTCCTCCCACCCCTAGGAAATCAAAGAATGGCACTTCATCATCCATGTTCATCCTCTTCCTCCTCCTCCATCTTCCTTCATCAATCCATTCCTCCTCTGCACTTCCTGCACTCACACTTGCTACTTCGGGTTTCCGTTCACCTCGCCCTCCCAGACTCTTTGTCGCGGCTTCTGCATTTGCCATTGTGCTCATTCCTGCCTTCCATTCTGACCCTGCACTTCCAACAACACATACATATATTACTGTATTCTCTTATCGGAAATAATCGATGTTTTAAATATATGAAATTTTTATCAATGATGCATGATCAAATTGTACGACGTCACTTTTCTGAAATTTACCAAATTTGCCCCATTTTGCGGTCATTAAAATGATTGAAGTTGTCTTTATAGATCTTAGCTATTTTAACTAGCTTGACACTAAAATAATCAACTTTAAATTATTTAAAATTTAATCCCAAAATATCATAACATGACAACATTTATTAGGGTTTTTTTTAATCAAAATAAATAAATAAAAAGTATGTACCAGATTTTAAAAGTGATTTCAAATGTGACCTCATTTTTACTCCTAAAGTTGTTAAAATAGGGAGCGTTACAAAAACCAGCACACTAACCAAGTAACAAACCCCTACACAGCCGTTACCTTTCCGGTTTGGAACGAGTCCGTTACCATTACGACTCGGAAACCCCTGCCGATTCCGGAAAGCAGCCAAACAGCGAGCAGAAGGAGAAGAACAAAGAGAGAGCTCGGTGGACTCCGAAATAGTCGACTCGCAGCTTCCGTTACTGTTCTCCCCGTTCCCGGGACAACTCAAATCAGGCGAAACGGAAACGGAAACGGAAACGAGTGGTTTCCGTTTCCGGCAAACGGCGGAATCCTCCCGCCGTTTCCTTGCGGTCATAACGTGCCAGTGGTTCTTGACGGCGTTATCCGTCCTCCCCGGAAAGAGCCTCGCGATCATCGCCCACTTGTTCCCGTACACCCCGTGCGAAGCCACAAGCCGCGCTTCCTCCTCATCCGTGAACGCCTTGCGGTTGATCCTCGGATCCAGCTGGTTGAACCATCTCAATCTGCAGCTCTTTCCTGAAAAGCGACCATCTTTAAGCTGTTGTGGTGATGACAGATGACAGATGAGTGAGCTCAAACTTAGCAAGATCGGATCTTTACTTACCTGATCTGCCATCGAGTTTTTCTGCGATCAGGTTCCAGTTCTGAGGGCCGAACTCGGCCACGAGCTCTTTGAGCTTGGAGTCTTCGGCCGGCCGCCAATGTCCTCTGGAGCAGAGCTTTGAATGCGGATCGCGACGTAGAGTTTGCTTTGTTGCATTGGAGGTTTCTTGGTCTGGATTGGCGGGTTGTCCGCTGTCGACGGCAAGGGGAGGTTGGAAAGTCCAGCGATGAGGGATGGCGGATTCTTGTACAGAGAGAGGGAATGGGGGTGCGATCAGAGAGAGAGTGGGAGGAGCCATTGGAGGGGATGGAGAAGAAGGAAAGAGAGAGTTTGGGGTTTTGGTGGATACAACGAAGGGGGGAAAACCAGCGACAAGGGACTGTTGATAAAAATGGGGAGAATCAGAGGAATCAAAAGGGCAGAAGAAGAGTGATCATTTTAGAAAACAAATTGTCTACTCCCTTCCTCTCAAATTCTGTATTGTGGCGGCCTCAGGAATCTCTGAAAGGTGGGGCAAAACTACCGACAAAATTACAGACTTAAGATTTGGAGGAGCGTTCAATAAATTTTGAGGGCCCTATACAATTATTAAAATAAGGCCTGTAATATTATAGTCATTCTTGGCACTTGGATTCCTATACAAATTAATATTATTATGTATGTAATAGTATTCGAATTCTTACAAACTAAATTAGTTCTCGTAACTTTAAAATATTTTCGGCTATAAAGTTCATTGTAGAGATTTTTTTACAATAAAAGGTTTATATTTATGTCATATGATATAGTACAAATATTATAGATCATTATACAATATAAATTATCTTTTTCTACAAAGGTTTCAATGAATTATAAGTCTCTTTTCATTATAATTTTTAATTTGCCTATTTTATGGGTTCTAATTAATTTTAAGTAAATTTTATTTGTTTAATAGGATGTTGAAATTTTGAATGTTGTATTTTTTGAAAAGTATAAAATATTTATGAAATCTTATATATTACTAAAGTCGAGAAAAATAATTTGAAATGTCATCATCCTATAATTGAGTCTTTTAGGCAAAAAAAAACATTCAAGATATGCTAAATAAAAAGATATAATTAATATTCTAATATAAATAAATTATTTACCATCATCATAATTAACAAGATAAAAGAGATAATATGTCTAAATTCACTATAATTATTTACGATCAAAGGCAAAATGAATATAAGGAAAAAAAATTGAAATAAAGGAAAGGATAACAAAAATGAAACAAGAAATAAAGAGGGAGCAAGGAATCAAACTCAAGCCCTCTTGTATCCTTTAATTCTCACTCCTCCCATTTACCAATTGAGCTAGGTGAATTAATTAATTCAATTTCCATTCTAATTTTACTAATTACAACAAAATCACATATATAAATATTTTTTTTTCTCTAAACTCCGGGGGCTCGTGGGTCGAAAGGTGGGGCGGGCGCGTACGCGCGCCCCACCCTGGGGCCGCCCCTGGTAAAAAATACATACTCTCTCCATTCTATAAAGGTTTTCTTTCAAAGAGATAAAAACTATATAAATATTTATTTTTTAATTATTTTTTAAAAATAATTCTATATTTATTAGTAATATGTATGATATTATTTGAAAATATTTAATAAAATATTAATATTTTATATAGTTTTAACTTCTTAAGAAAACATACATGAATAATTAAAAGACAACTATTGTGGGACGAAGTGGGTATCTTTTTAGATTTGATCATTACACTTAATTTATGTTTTAGATCTAATCATTACTCTAACTTTTACTATCACCTCTCCTCTCCTCCTTACCAATTGAAAAAAAGAAACTTTTTAATTTTAATTTATTACTATTTCACTAGTACTTAATTAGTTTATGATTTCTTAATTTCCGTGCATAATTCTAAAAAGACATGTATTTTAAGACGAATGAAGTATTTATTTTAGAAAATAGTTTTTCCAATAAATTATTTATTTATTTATTTAAAGTATAAATTTATATTTATATTTAAACTTTTTATATATTGATATATTTATAAGTTTTTATTATTAAAATTTATTCTTTAAAAATTATCACTAATTAAAATTTTGATTATTTTGTAAAATATTTTTTATTTTTCTAAAATAGAATTTTAAGAATATGTTAATATAAGTGTATAAAATATAAATATATATTTTTAAAAAAAATCAATATAATTTATACTCAAAATAATTAATATTATTGAGTATAACATAGGATACTTATTTGAAAAGGAACGGGTAAATATTTTTTTTTTACTCTTTTCTTTTTAGAAATTTGGTTTATGGAATGTGGATTGAAATGAATTTATTTATTTAGAATATTTTTTTTTTTGAAAAAATGACAGGAAATGGTGATCAATAATCCAGTACGGTCATACAAGATTGAAAATTTGAAAGTAACCAGTATTTGGGCACTTAACTTGCGAGTTCACTACGCCATTTTACAAGTTAGGCGATGTACATTTATGGGTTCGTCACTTGAAAAGCATTCAGGCGACGTACCGTATATGTGTTCGTTACCTGAGTCGAATCCAAGGAAAGTCAAAGGAGATCGAAGCTCATGCGACGAAGTTATCATTTGTTCGTCGCTTGAGTAAATTTAGGCGACGAACGTATGTAGAGTCGTCACCTGAGTGAGAGTCGGTAGGCCTACATTAAATTGCAGGATGTTGTGGTGACGAAGTTTGAATGAGTACGTCACCTGAATGAGGGGTAGGTCTGACAAATTTATTACTATATCACTCAGGCGACGAACATATGCTAAGTACGTCACCTGAGTCGTTACTTGCAGACATTCAAGCGACGAACATAGCATATGTTCGTCACTTGAGTTCCTAAAACAAAGGCGCCAAGTTTTCCCGCACTAATTTTGAGAAGAAAGTGATGTATCTATATAAAATCAAAAGATCGAGTCTTGTATATCTATATATGATTTTGGTAGATAAAATATTAAAAAATAGCTCAATGTAAAATGATAGATTTTGTACGTAACCACTTAAAGTCTTAAAATATAAAAACTTAATTAAAAAATATTATAATATTTTTTAATTAAGTTTTTATATTTGAGATCGATATTACGGTGAAGATCAAGGTTTTGAGACCAGGATTTGAGTATGAGATCGAGATTTGAGACTGAGATTGATATCGAGGTTTAAAATTTGAGATTTGTCATTGAGATTTGAAAACAAGATTAAGATTAAAATCAAAGTCGACATTTTATATTGAGATTTTATTTTAGAGAACTGAGGGGGAGAGTTGATATTTGAGATTGAGATTAAGTTTGAGATCGAGATTTGAGATGCAGATTGCGAATTGAGATTTGTCATTGAGATTTGAAATCTAGATTAAGATCAAGATCGACATTTGATATTGAGATTTTATATTTGAGAATTAGATGGAGAGTTGATATTTGAGAATGAGATTAAGTTTGAGATCGAGATTTGAGATGGAGGTTGCGATTTGAGATTTGTCATTGAGATTTGAAATAAAGATTAAGATCAAGATCGACATTTGATATTGAGATTTTACATTTGAGAACTGAGAGGAAGAGTTGATATTTGAGATTGAGATTAAGTTTGAGATCGAGATTTTAGATGCATATTGCGATTTGAGATTTGTCATTGAGATTTGAAATCAAGATTAAGATTAAGATCGACATTTGATATTGAGATTTTATATTTGAGAATTGAGAAGAAGAGTGGATATTTGATGTTGAGATCGAGATTTGAGATTGAGATCGCGATTTGAGATTTGTGATTTGTCATTGAGATTTGAAATCAAGATTAAGATCAAGATCGACATTTAATATTGAGATTTATATATTTTATAATTGAGAGTGAGAGTTGATACTTGATATTTGAGATTGAGATTAAGTTTGAGATCGAGATTTGAGATGAAGATTGCGATTTGAGATTTGTCATTGAGATTTGAAATCAAGATTTAGATTAAGATCAAGATCGACATTTGATGTTGAGATTTTTTTTTTGGGAATTGAGAGTGAGAGTTGATATTTGAGATTGAGATTAAGTTTGAGATCGAGATTTGAGATTTGAGATCAAGGTTTGAGATTGAGACAAATACTGAGATTTGATATCGAGATAAACATTGAGATTTAGATTTTTGTTGTTATATATAGATTTTGTGTGATATAAGTTAAATATGAATTTTCAATTTGTGCTTGAGATTGAGATCAAGATATGATATTTGAGAAATGAGATTTAAATCAAGATAAAGATCAAGATCGATATTTGAGATTGAGATTTGATAGTTGAGATTGAGATTAAGATTGAGATCAATATCGAGATTTGAGATTCAGACCAATATGGAAATTTGATATTTGAGATTTAAGATTGAAGATTGAGATCGAGGTCGAGATTTGAGATTGATATAAAAATCAAGTTAAGATCGAGGTCTCAGATTGAAATCAAGATCAAGATTTGATATTGAGATTAAGATCAAATTGATATTTGAGATTGAGTTAAAGGTTGAGATTAAGAATAAGAATGAGAATGGAGATTTGAGATTGAGATTCAAATCAAGATGTACTGGTTCTAATTTTATAAAATATATTTTTTCTAATTTTTATAGATAATCGATTTATAAAATAATTTTTTTATATTTGAATATATTAGTGCTATAAAAATTTTAAAAGTTCATACAAATAAGTGTATAGTAATTAAATAAATTATTTTTTAAAATATATAAAATTTTATACTTAAATATATTACATAAATTTTGTTTTTAATGTATTAATAAATAATCCCAGCCTGTTTGTGAAATTTGGGCGGCATAATTCCTGCTTTGTGAATTTTGGGCTGTATAATTTCCACAACCCTAGAACCATCGCCTCTCTCTTCATCTCTTTCTTCCTCTGAAACCCATCGCCGCTCTCCTCCAAGAAGCAGTGCAGCACCCAGTCCATCCGCTTCCTGAGCACCCTCTTCGGACACCTTATGTCGGCGCCTCTCGACGCTCTCCTCCGAGCAGCCCCAGTCCGGCCGATGCACAAATACAGCACCTGCCTCCTCCAGAGTCCGGTCGGCCGCCCAGTTCCTCTTCCCACTTATTTTTATCCTGGTTTTTCTACTTCCAAACCGTAATTCCTCAAATGTTAAAACTACCGATTCCTCCCGATTTCAACCCTAATTCCTCACAACTCAAACCAAATCCCCCAATTTCCTCTCAGAATCGCCTTTAATTGTGCCCCCGAAGGCTTCCCGGTGCGAAGCTCCTGCCTCCTCCAGTGCCATGGTGGGTTCGGCCTTTGCAGGTGGTGCTCCGTTGCCGGCTTCAACTCCTCAAGCGCTTCCGCCTCCGCAAGCACTGGAATAGGAATCCTCCACTCGCCCTGCCAGCGCCTCCTCTGTCGTCCATCGGAAGAGCGCTCTTCGCCTGGTTGATAAACTAGATTTTCCCTTTCGTCAAGCTTCAATCAAAACTCGTCCACACCCTACCTCAACAAAAGGTTTGATCGATTGCTTTTTCTTTCCAACATTTGATATCTTCTATCAATTGTTCGATTTCTAATTGTCTAGGGTTTCTTAGTCCTATGCCACCTTAACACCTAGTTAGGATTTCATTTTTCAAATTGATAGTCTCTTATGACTCTTGTCTCTAATGTAGAGCTGATGCAACTAACAACTTGTGAAAATCAACATTGGGGATATAATTAATATCAAATTAAACTTGTTCTTGATGTTTCATCTTTGTAGGTGCACTTGGATTTAATTTATCTAGCCTTGGAATTGAAGTTTTGGGTAAATCCACAGTAGATTTAGACTCAAAGTTCAAGCATTTTGCAAGATTTCAAATGTCAGATTCACGGTGAATGTGAGACACTATAAGTAGTTTAGAACTTGTTTTCTTGTACCCTTACAACTCAAAGTAGGAACTGGTTACCTTCTTTTATGATTACTTGTTAATCTTTTTATATATATAGAAAATATTTTATGTTTGTAGTTTAGAAGAACAATCAGAAGAATATATTAAGGGATCTCAGTGATTTAGGACTTGTTTTCTTGTACCCTTACAACTCAAAGTAGGAACTGGTTACCTTCTTTTATGATTACTTGTTAATCTTTTTATATATATATATAGAAAATATTTTATGTTTGTAGTTTAGAAGAACAATCAGAAGAACATATTAGGGGATCTCAGTGATTTATAAGCTATCTACTTACCTTGGTTGTGAAATTAAAACTAGCTTGATCTTAATCCCCTATCCTTGTATTTCTTGTATGTATATATGTCTGTTTGGAGTTCAATGTCGATGATAATTCGCAAATGTTCTATTGTTCTTTCTCCTATTGTGAATGTGAATACAAATGCTGATGGTTTTATGCAAATCGATGCATGGGTGGTAGGATTACAATAAGTGGGAAGCTACTTCAACTTTATTCTGATTTGGCTGACTTTTGTTTCATTTAAATCTAGCTCTATATGTATCTATAATTTGTGTGTCATTTAACTCTCTCTTCTCTTCTCTATATAGGTTTGTACTGTGGCATTGGAGATGCTCATGAACAAGTTTGACAAGTCACAAAGAAGCTATCAGGTTACTTGACCCTTGAACACTATCCGTTAAATTGTTTTGCAAGCTTTTGTAATTTTTTTTGCTTTAATTTGGATAGGAAATGGTTATTTCTTATTCCATTGCAACTATTAGCAAGTTTTTATTAATGGCATCTGTTTGTTTATTGTTGTGGAAGGAAATGCTCTATATCTTCTAGTATTAAAACAAAATAGTTACTTTCTACAAATGGAGATTCCAGGTTTGCCTAGGAGATGTAAAACAGAAGGAAGCTAACACAAACACTAATTGAAATGGGATCTTTTTCTGAAATAAGTTTGATGTTTGATCAGGAAGCAGTGGGTGGAATTGCAGACTAAAGCATATCAGACCAAGGAAGAGCAGCAGCAGCACAATGAAGATCGGAATGGAGACAAAGATCAAGCCATGATGTTGCCTAGTGTTGTATTTGTGAGCTAGTTTTTGTATAGTATGAATGGTATTTTGGTTGAAGTTTTGTGCGTTTGGTATGTAAAAAACAGGGGCATCAACAATATTGTAAACATATATATTGTTTTATTATAAAATTTACTTTGGGGACGAATATTGAGAATAATATTGGTCACCTGAATAACTTGGTGATGAACATACTAGTCATTTCCCAATCTCAAGTGATAAACACTTACGTCACTTGATTGGTCAAACAACAAACATTTTGGTCACTTGAAAGTTCAAGCGACGAACATATTTGGTCCCCTGAGTGCCCTCTCTGACAATGTTTGCTATCTTTTAGGCGACGAAAACTTGGTCACCTGAACTGTCCGGGTCGGGCTTTTGTCGGGCTTTGACTTCTATGTGCTGAATCAATTTCAGCGACCAACTTTGATAGAGTCGTCACCTATTAACTCAGGGGACGGCGGTGAGGTGACGACCCTTCAGGTGACGACTATTCGTCACTTGAATTCTCATGTGACCCAATTCAACTTTCAGGTGACCATTTATGTCCGTCACCCAAGTTGCAAAATGGCGTAGTGGTTATATTGTCAACTTTTTAAAATAAAATGTAGATATACAATTCCCGCACTATGTAATGTTTTTTTATTTAAATAAATTTGATATCGATGCGAGTTAAATCAACTTATTAATTTATTTTAATACTTTTAAATTGTTACGTAATTAACATAGGATAGGATGAAAAGAAATTATTATATAATTACATATATACTCTTTATTTTTTTAATTTAAATAAATTTAGCATTAATACCCATTAGGCCATTATAACAATTCTATTATTCTAAAATAAATGAAAGGTTAACCTTAGATAATTTAATTAATTATTTAATTTTTATAGCCATAAATGATTTGATCTTTCATTATATATAATATTAACCTTAGATAACTTATTATTTTAACTTTATAAAATTTTCATATCTCATGCAATAGATATTTTTTATATAAAAAAATATGGATTATGGATAGAATTGAATTAAAGATAGAAAAGTTCTAAAAAAAATACTATCTTAAGATATGCTACATACTACGTATTGATTAATACGTGCATGAGATCAATTTATATATATATATATATATATATATATATAGAGAGAGAGAGAGAGAGAGAGAGAGAGAGAGAGAGAGAGAGAGAGAGAGAGTGAGTAAGTTGTGCACAAGGCTTAGGATGTACCTTGTGCATAATTGCGGGCCATTGATCTATAGAAAATCAATGGATAGATTTATGCCACGTTGATGGGTTTTAAAAAAAAGAAAATGGAAAAGAAGGCCCAATTTCACAATGGTGAACGTGAAGCGCGTGCACCTCTCTTAATAAAACCATCCGATCCCAACCCTCTCTTTGTATCTCAAGTGCTAGGGTTTCAATTTCTTCTCAAAACAACCGCCTCCAATTCAACCGCCTCCGGTGGTGGTTTCTTCCCCATCCAGGGATCCGATCTGGGTAGCAGTAGGAGCCATTGTCGTCGCCGTCGATTACCACCGCTTCCCATCGCCACGGTTGAGGGGCTTCCAATGCCGCCCACAAGAGCAGGGGATCGGTGGGCTGTTGATGTCGGCTCAGGGGCGTGGATCTGGCGCTGCTGGGTGGGTGGTGGCCGGAATGGGTGCTGTCGGCGCCAGAGAGGGGGTGCGGTGGTGTGTGGGTGCGAATGGAGGGGGCTGAGATGGGTCTGCGAGCGGTGCGAATGGAGGGGGCTGCTCACACCGGGGTGGCTGGATCTGGTGAGCGGGAGCGTCGGCGGTGGTGTGGTGGTCGGAAGGTGGCCGGAAAAGAGGATGGGAGGTGGCGCCTCCTCCTCCCCTCTCAGATTCGAGTTTCTGGGTGGTGGTAGCGCGGTGGCAGCGTGGTGGTGGCGCCCCTTCCCTCTTCTAAGATCTGGGCCTCCTCCTCCCCTCTCTCTCAGATCCGGGCGGTTCCGAGCGGTTCCGGTGGTGGGGTCATTCAACCGCCTCCGTTCGAATGCAGGGGTCTTTTTCTTTTTATTTTTTTTTCCGGCGGGGTGGTCTGGGGTGTGAGTGGTGAGGGTGGTGGGGGTGGTCCGTTCGAAGGCATTGTGGTTCGAATGCATTCGGTGCGATATTTGTTAATTATTCGGATGAATATGTGAAATTTTGATTGTTAGTGTTAAGGAGTTGTTATTTATTCGGTGAAATTTGGATCATTATTCGTCTGCGTATGGAGTTTTCGGATTAACAAATAGCATAAAGCCTCTCATATACGACCAAATAATCATTCCTATACCACCGAATAGTCATACATTCTATTGAATAATTTCCCAAAAAATATAACTATTTTACCGAATAATATTTCAAAACTTAATGCATAAAAATTAAATCGGAGTCAAAACGAAAATTGATTGACAAAAAATTAGACATTATTCGGTAGTGTATAACAAATTATTTAGTTGAATTGGTAAAATTTGATCTGAAATGGATGGGAAAATGAAATATAACATTATTCGGTAGATTATGAAACATTATTCGGTGGAATGAACAGATTTTTCAAAACAGCGAAATCAGATCCGGAAAAAAAAAAGCGCGTCGGACTTTTTAGGTGGGTCCCACCAGTTTTTTTATTTTAAAAAAAAAAGAAACACTCATTTAATCCTGGCCTTCCATTTCTTTCAATCAAAGGCCAAGATTTGTGCACAAAGTACACCCTAAGGGGTGTGCACAAGGGAACCACTCCCTATATATATATATATATATATATTGATTGACTCCGGTGAAAACCTCAAATTGTGGTAAAAATATAAGTCCTTTTAAGTTTTCTAGTTATATACGAGAATTGTTACTTTTTTTTCTCAACTTTTATTGGTTTATAATGGTTGTGATTAATTAATGAGAGGTATAAAGGTAATAATTTTATAATTTCCTTAATTTGTACATGTCTACAAGGATTTGTATTTTTTAACAGATGTAGTACTTTTTATCATTAAAAAAAACATGTATAAATAATATAAAAGATTTATATAAAAAAACACAGAGAGTACATAAAATATAAAAAAAATATTAATTTTTTATATATAAATTGATATAGTAAAATTATGTAAAGAGTTTTTAAGAGTAATATTCCCTCCGATCCAAAATATATGTCGTTAATTGACTTTTGAATACGTATTTTAATGAGCTAAAAACTAGTATATAATATATTAACTTTTTAACTAATTTTTTGTAAATTTAATACTTCTTACCAACAAATATATTAAATTGTAAAAAAATAAAAATAAAAAAGTTCATATATTATATATTTTTTAACTTTTTAAAATACGTGTTAAAAAGTCAAACGACGTATATTTTGGATCGAAGAGACGGAGAGAGTATAAATTTTTTTTTCATTAATGGGCATTTCTTAGTGGACGAAATAGAGTAGAAAAAGTTTAGAAGGGTAATAAGATGGGAAAGAAGTATAGTGTGATTGTGTGAAGCAAGAAAAGAAAGAGAGGTGGAAGTAAGTGCAGAGATTGTAGTGAAAGTCTCTGCAACTGCAAGTTCAAGTGAAAGGGGAGGTAAAAGTGGGAGGGAGTGGGCAGATTGATACTGCTGGTAGGGGCATGCAACTCGAAAACCGCTCGTGCGGGGGGGAAGTTTGGCAGTCCCCATAACACCAATATTTGCATTATTATCTGAGAACTTCAAAAACGCATCTCCCATTCTCCCCCACCCACACCTTGTGTTTCGTGCTCTCTCCTCTTTTGTTCCTCTTTGGAACTCCAACCCCCACTTTGTTATCTTATGTATGGAGTAACTATTTTACTTTTTTTTTTTTAATACTTTCATATTGGATGAAGTCTCCATCTTAATGCAGTCTAAAGACCATCATTAACAGAATCCATAATTGCCTCGAATCGAATCGCGTATTAGCGTTTCTTAACCCAACTTTTTACTTTCTCAACCACTCGCCAATTTTAACAAAGTAGTACTTTTAACAAACATTTTTACTTCGTATCTCTTTTTGTGAACCAGTCACGTTTAGGAGATGTTTAAATAAGAAATTAAGGATTTAGAAATGAGATCAAGTGTTTTTTTATTAGATATGAATTTAATTTCAGACAAATCTAAAACTCGATAGGTCAATGAATCGACAAACAGACTAACTGTCAACATACAATAAACTATCAATACAAATTAGGACAGATGAAAGAAAAAACTCAAACAACCCGAATAAATCGTATGCCAGCAGAGGTGTCGAGGGAGATCCAGAGCAAGCCACGAATGACGAGAACACGGGAGAGTGTGATGACCCACACGGTGTCTCAACACCGAGAAGACGAAGAACATTAACCCACCATTGGAAAAGGTGAAACCCGAGAAAGTGGGGATCACCGACGTAGCCCCCACCTAGATGAGCTCAAGTTAATTTCATCTAATTTTAAAATAAAATGAGAAGAATTAAGAACACACATATGGAGGTGTTAATTAGTACAATTAGCAACCAGATTGTAACAATGCAATAGGAGACTCTAGAGAGGGAAAGTTTATAGGGATAGATTGCCCCATTTGTTTGTGCGCTAGTTTGTCATTGACTTTTATTTGGCTTCGGCCGACTATTGGTGTGGAACGAACGTCGTTGGCTTTTTCATCCTTTGCTAAATAGTAATATTATTCTAACTCAAATCTCAAACCAATAGATTAGTAAATCAATAGATTGATAAACTAACAAACTAGTATAGCGATGAAATCCGAAGTCGAACCCACATAGAGAACGGTTGTTATGCAATGTTTCTAACAATGTTTCTTATGACAAAAGAAATGATTTAAAGCAAATTGATAACAAAGTAAAGTAAAGAGATCGATGATTGCAAATTATTGATAATAAGATAGAGAAGATATTTCACCTATAATTCTCGACAATGGTTGAGGTTCAAGATCCTTATAATTGATTCAATAGAGATTTCTAAGCATATGTCGACTTCACTAAAGTTGATAGATCCGCAAAGATACAATCTTATTATTCAATATCACTAAAGAATAGCATTAAACACTCAAGTTCTAAGACCAATTGGCATATCGATTCAATGCGCGCAATTAGGAGACAACTCGGAACAACCCTAATCGCCCCTAACAACATCTATCGACATAGATCAATCGAAATCATCCACTACAAAGACATAGAAATATCACTAATTCAATGACTTCGTTTGCTATCTAGAAAACAACAACGAATTCATAAGATAGATGCAATTCTTAACATGGTGATCAATCATAGAAAGGAACACAAATATAATCAATCAGCAAAAGATGATAAATATAGTCATAAATAACTAATTGAAATCAAACTATGAGTTTAGCAACTCATATGCCACAAATCTCTCTTCTTTCTAATTGTGTTCATTTTCTAACCTTAATGCCACCACCACCACCACCACACGGTTGATATAAAAGAAATAAACCTAAATAGAGTCTAGCAAACCCTAGAAAATATAATAATAATAATAATAATAATAATAATAATAATAATAATAATAATAATAATAATAATATATTAAAAGTATCTTTGGACTTAATTCGCTTCGCTGAACACGAGATAGCGGTGGGCGCTGGTCCTAACAGTGACCACTTCTCCTTTTACCTTCGCCGTTGTACTTCCTGAATTGCTCCTTTGTAGCTCCTTTCTTAGCCTTCGTATGCTCCAAAACATATCCTTTAAGCTCCTCCAAAATCTTATCCAAGGTCGGAATGTAAAACTGCAGAATAAACACTAAAAATGCATAGATTCCCAACTCGAATACTTCCCAAGAAAGATATGAAACTAGACCAAAACATATGCAAACCTCCTATCTAAATGCAATAAGAAACACCTACTATGCCTATATGAAATATGCATTATCAACAGTCATGGAGGCTTGCCAACCGGCGTCAGCCAACATCTCTCCACCACCGGGCCCAAACTAGAGCACTACTATCCAAGACTCAAACATGGTGGACAAGAGCGAGAGGCAAGATCATCTCCCGGAGGATACTCCGAAAACTTTTGTTATGGCCGGGTAAAAGCAACAACATTTCCAATTCGAATGGCCCCATGGAATCTCCTGAACGTCACCAACCGATGGAGCCGATTAGATCCTGGAAAGATATCACAATTGGCGAGGGGATATGAAATTTTAGAGGACGACGTTGGATAGATAGTTCCTAGAAGCGAAGATCACCACATCTTATCCAGACAGCCTAAAAGCGGATCATGTGATCACAGTGGACAGCGAGATTGAGAAGGCTTTATAGGATTTTTGGAAGAATTCAATTGCTTTCAAAGTCTTAGGCTATCCAGTAGTGTTTCCCATGATGAAGAGGATGATAAGGGAGATTAGGAAGTTTGGAGACAATATGCAGATCATTGATCTCCCTAATGGATTCTTCAGGGCCATGATTGACAATAAGAATGAATTAAAGTAATAACATGCTAAGAAGAGGGCCATGGTCCATTTTCAGGAGGTGTCTAATCTTGAAGAAATGGTCACCGGATTTCTCAACAACAGATTCCATTAACTCGGCCCCAATATGGATTAGAATCACAGACTTCCCGATGCAATGGTATGAGGAGACGATGCTCCGGAACATGGTTGCATGAGCAGGGAAACCTATCATGGTGGATTCGAAGACGTTTTACATGAATAGAGGAAGATTCACTTGTGTGTGTGTGTGTGTGTGTGTGTGTGTGTGTGTGTGTGTGTGTGTGTGTGTGTGTGTGTGTGTGTGTGTGTGTGTGTGTGTGTGTGTGTGTGTGTGTGTGTGTGTTGCGGATGGTATAGGCACTACATCTCTCATTGTAACTATAAGCAGAAACATAACACAATGCAAGGAATATGAGAGGAGAGGAGAGAAGTGACGAAAAGAACAGCAACTCTAAAGAGAATGAAGGAAACATTACAATGGAAAACCGAGTGGAGCCTCAACTAAGCACGGGGAGAGTGGAGGCCAAGCAGGCCGATGGGGCTAGATTCGGCCTGCAATGCATCCCGGTAAAGGACATCTACACTCAGGGGGGAATTCTAGGGGAAGCCGCAGTCAAGGGAAGTCCAGAACTAAAGAGTGGTAGGGAGCTTCCAGTCATAAGCAATAACTCAAATGGGAGGAATCGTACTAGGGTAGAACAAGGACAAGTAGTGAAGATGAAGAACGCTTTCGAGGTGCTAAATGGAGGAGAAGAGCAAGCTAGCACGGAGAAGGAAGAGGGGGTGATATTGGCGACGGGTTCCCCAAATGGGGAATAGTATTAAGGACAATGCGAGGAAATGGGAGATGAGAAAAGAGGATAGGAAGGGGGAAAGTAGTCCAAGCTGAGGTTATCAACATCTTTACTAGTGAGGAAGACATGAGGAGGGAAGAGGAGATTAAAGCCTTGAAGAAGAAGAGAAACAAGCTAAAGAGTTTAGCGAGGAAAAATGTTCATAAAGGCAAGGGGTAAGGGGAAGACAAGGTGATGAACAACGCATGCAAGAGAAGACACCGGGAGGAAAGGGAGTATAGGGAGCATGAGAGATTCTAGTTCTTTTCAGAGGATAAGAGTATGGAGCCTGGAATCCGTAGGAAGCAACCGAAGATTGAAGAGGATAAAGACCTGTTCACCAATGTCTTGTTGGATGTCATGGCCAAAGGTAAGGTCAATCCCATGAATGACGAAGAACCCACCAATGATGAACCTAGGACAACCAGTGGAGTCAAAGGAAACGCTACGACCAACATGGAAGGGGATAGCATTGTGGCCTATGGTGCGTTGGGAAGCCAGTCACATGAAGAGTAACTAGATCGTCGTTCATGTAAGTGTTCCCTTTCTTAGTTTTCTATGAATTTCTTAATTTGGAATTACTTTAGAGCTGATAAAGACAGATTTCGGAGGGCTATGAGATATATGTGCAGGTTTCACAAGGTTATTCTGGTAGCTATCTTCGAAACTAAGATCTCGAGAGAGAAGGTTGGCAAGGTTAGTGCTAAGCTTGATTTTAATAGTTGTATTAGAGTTACGGCTATTGGCATGGCCGATATCATTTGACTTTTGTGGAAAGATGAATATTTGAAGGTGGAGGAGATCACAACCCATAGGATCGAGTTACATACACGCCAAGCTCACTTTCAATAGAAATGTTGTTGACCACATTGTGGTGTATGCTCTAGCCACTTGGGAGGAGAGAAGGGTCTTCTGGCCGCTGTTGGAAGAGGAACTCAACAACGTCAAAGGTCCCATGCTCGTGGGAGGGGACTACAATTGCATCCTCGCCAATCGTTATAGAGAAGGAGCGAGAGCTCATTGATTTGGGCTTCTCGGGCCCTAGTTTTACATGGTGCACGGGGAAGGACTCGAAGACGCGTGTCTTTAAGAGGCTTGATCAGGTCCTCATGAATGATGCTGCGAGACTCAAATGGTCGGAGGCAAGAGTGAATCAGCTTGCTAGATACGTACTCCTCTGACCATAATCTGCTCCTTGCAACGCTTCATAAAGAGGAGAGAAGGTCGTCCTCTTTATATGCATAAATCCATCTCCATTATTTTTAAATACACCAAAATCCCTATTTATTTGACAACCTTTAAAAAAAAAGCATTTTTTATTTTGAAATTAGATAAAATCATACCCACTTTATCCAAAGTTTATCAAAAACAAAAAAATAAGCATAGCATATTCATGTAATTTTGTGTAATTTAAAAAAATCGGGGTTGTATTGCACAATGTTGGACAAATAAATAGTGATTCTAATCCATTTTAAATATGAACGGTGACAAGGTATGACTAATTATGAATTGTTTATGTAAATATTTTACATAATTTTTTATTTGAATCTTACCTTAATTCAAGTTCAAATTTTATACTCCCTTCGTTTTGAAATTTAGGTCGCTTTAGGTCTTTATTCTTATACGAAATATCAAAATAGATATATTTTAGATTTTCTAGGTAGGGGATAGCACGAAGTAATGATTTGTATTGATTTGTGTGTTGTTGATTTGTTTAAAGATTTTGATTGGCTAAAAAATATAGTGGTGTTAAAAAAATTAAAATTTCTTATAAAAATTAGTGGAATGATGATGATGTTGATTGAGGGGTGAGTTTATTAAAATTTGTGTAAAATACTAAAACGACTTAAATTTTGAGACTGATGGAGTATTATTTTAAGTTAAAATTTGATACAGTAGTTTGTAGTATTATTTTTGTTGGTTTTAAATTTTGTATTATTTTTTATTTATAAATTAATAATTTGGATTATTTTAAAACTTTTTCTTGTTCGTATTATTACTTCATCCAATCCAAAATACACGTCGTTTGACTTTTTAGCAGGCATTTTAAGAAGCTAAAAACTACATGTCGTTTGTCTTTTCAACACGTATTTTAAGAAAGTAAAAACTATATAAAATATCAACTTTTTTTAAATTATTTTTTTACAACTTAATATTTATTGGTAATAAATATTAAATTGTAAAAAAAAAGCTAATATATTATATAGTTTTTAGCTCCTTAAAATACGTATTAAAAAATCAAACGACGTGCATTTTGGATTGGAGGGAGTATATAATATCAACTTTTTTTAAAATAATTTTTTTACAACTTAGTATTTGTTGATAATAGTATTAAATTGTAGGAGAGCTCTGGGAAAAAACCCTTTTTGGGTAGAAGAACACTTTGACTCTGCCACCACCGCCAAACCCTCGTCGGAGGTCTGGGAACAACACCTCCGATTAAATCTCTCTTCGGAGAGCCTAAATCTCTCTTCGGAAAGCCTAAATCACTCTTCAGAGAGCCCAAGTCTCGGCTTCGGCCACTCAACGACCGCCTTTGATTAACTGTGACTCCGCCTCATCGTGGCTCCGGTGGATTATCGGTTATAAATCACATTCTGTTTACCTTTCTATGATGCCTTCGATTCACTCATCATGGGTCATGTTCTTCCGATTCTAGCTTCGTTCTGCCTTAATCGAGTTGGGGCTTTTGTTCTCTTGCGTTTCATCTCCCTTATTTGCAAACGTCGTCTCAGGTTTGGGGAGTCCTTACTTCTGTCTACCTTTCGATCCACCCAATCTGGATTGTGCATCTCCCCTCCCGTTTCGATCCGCCCGATCTCGCCACCTTGCCGGCGTTGCACCCCCCTCGTGCCGGCCTGTGTTTGTTGCTTTCCATCGACCTCTTGCCTTCCGGCTACCTTCGGTTCCGTCGGTGCAGGTTTCTCCTTCCGCTTGGGTGGCTCTGTTCCACCGTCGGCCTGTGCTTTCGGCCTCCCGGCTACCTTTGGCAACACCTACTCCCCATCGACACTTCCTTCCTCGCTGGTTCGGCGGTGGCTTCCATTGCTGTGCGGTTGTGCCTCCGTTTGATGGGTGCTGTCCTAGGCCTCTCATGGTTTGCCTTAGGCCTAAGGTTTTCCTTGGGCCCGAAGAAGCCCAAAATCCAATTATAGAAATTAATAATATTAATAACAATTATTAATTTTATTTACATTTAAAACCTGAATGGGCTGGATTTAATCCCGTGAGGGTTCAATTAAATCCCAAAAGGGTCTCTTGGTGTGTCGTACTTGGGTGGTTCTTGGCAGCGAGTCCGGTTGTTCGTGGCGTTCTTCGTCTGAGTTGGAGCTCTAGCATCCGGTGTCGGGTCTGGCTGGGGTCGAGGCAGTGTGTATCGAGGCGACTCTGCGTTACAGAAATTTTTTTGGAGGTTCGTCTTCACTGCTCACAGGGACTCCTGATGTATCGCTGGCCAGCGGTGTCACTGCTTGGTGGTGCTTGGCATCGACTCTTAGTCTACGTTGTCTCCAGCTTTGTTGGGCTTGGTTCGCTTGTTCGACTGCATTTGTTTGCCTCCATCCGCGTGTACTGCATCTTTTTTCTGTTTTTATGTTGTATTTTCTGTTTCTATGTTGTATGTTTAGACGACTTGCCATCTGTCGACGTTGTCGGCCTCTCGAAGTTCCGGGTCTGTCCGGCCTCGAATTATTTCATAATAAAAAAAAAATTAAATTGTAAAAAAATAATACTAATAAATAGTATATAGTTTTTAGCTAATTAAAATACGTGTTGAAAAGTCAAACAACATGTATTTTGGATCTGAGGGAGTATTTTATATATTTAAATATAGTATTACCTCCGATCCACAAATGATGTCGTTTGACTTTTAACACGTATTTTAAGGAGGTAAAAACTATATAAAGTATCAACTTTTTTTTAATTATTTTTTTACAACTTAATACGTGTTGGTAATAATAAAAAAAGTTAATCTATTATATAATTTTTAACTCCTTAAAATACGTGTTAAAAAGTCAAACGACATCATTTGTGGATTGGATGGAGTAATTGATACGTATTATTTTATTTCTCTTATTTAATTTTCCTTGACAACTCACATCTCATGCAAGTGATTACACTTTACACGGGGCATGTTAAGCTCTTAAAGTTCTGTCGTCGTTTACAAACACAGCCCACCCCCTACCCCCAAAAAACACATGAATATAAGTATATGATACGTGTGCCGTGTTCCTTCCCACTTTCAAACTGAAATGTTTGGATGAGCGCAAATATTTTATACAGGAATGGTTAAATTACTAGGAAATTCGTAGTTATTAGTATCAAGTTTGTTAATTTTCCGATGTACAACTTCTGACATTTCAGGCATATATGTCATGATATGCATAATTATTTACGGAGTAGATTTTTGTGCTATATAAAAATGGGAGAATCCAATGTAACTTATGTAAGTTAGAAAGTACAAGGTCTAACAGATTTTGACATTGTGACGTTTCACCCAGTATTTTTTAAAAAATTTCGAGATACCAGCCAATATGGTAATTTGAGAGGTCAATTAATCGACATATGAACTTATTACTGTAAACAATACAAAATTCGACCCATTTGATAGAATACATAGGTCTTATATTGTATAGTGAGTCCAAAGGCTCAATACCTTTGTAACCTATATATATGTTTATCAATGAATGTAAACCCTCAAGGAATACATTACAATCAATTGCGTTATCTTACATGGTATCACAGCCTAAGATCCCTAAACCCTAAGGGCTCGTTTGTTTAGATAACTAGGGAAATGAAAGGTAAGGTATTAAATTTTACACATAAAATGTATATGATCACCATTTTTTGTGAGCTTGGAGGAGAGGATGGGGGGATTATTAGCTCATGCTAGAGGTATTAGTTACCCCTCTCCAAATTAGGGAATAGAAGGTTAACACATTTATATGGAAAATGGGAAAAGATGGGAAATGATTAGAATAGTGATCAATGAATCTTAACTTAAATATGAACTATATTCATAAGGGTAATCATTACTTTTTTCTACCAAAAAACAAACGTGGGTAAATTCTTTTCTTTTCTCCTAAACCTAGCTGCCACCCCCTACTGCCGCCACCCCTACCTTGTCGCCGCCACCCTACCTCCCCTCTCGGCCACCTCCCGCCGCTGGCCTCCTCCCCCCCCCCCCCCCCCCTTCGGCCTCCCTTTGCCGTCACCTCTCTCTCCCTCTTGTCCCAATGACCGACCCACCCCCTACCAACCTTATCAAGCCGCCCTTCCACTCCGCTCTCACAATCTCCAACATCAAAAACTACATCCCCATCATCCTTGATCACGAATCCAGTTCCTGCACCATGTGGTCGCACCTCTTCACGACCCATGTTAAGACTCATAAAGTCCTCCATCACATCGATTCCTCCGTCAATCGCCCTGAAAGTGAAGACAACGATCTCTTCGCTCAACTCGACACCATTGTCCTTCAATGGATCTTCAAAACCATCTCAAAAGATCTATTGACCACCATCCTCGACCCCAAAGACACCGCCTTGGATGCTTGGAAGAAACTTCAGGATCTCTTTCAAGACAACAAGTCCACCGTGTTGTCTATCTTGAGCACGAATTTTCAAGTTGCAAGCTTTCCTCTTTTCCATCAATATCCGCCTATTATCAGCACATCAAGACCCTGTCTGATCAACTAGGCGCCGTCGACTCCAAACCCAGCGCCACCCGCCTTGTCCTCCAGGTACTTTCGGGTCTTCCCTCTGAATACAATGCTGCTGCTACTCATATCCAGCAAACGAAACCTCTCCCTACCTTTGAAAAGACCCAGTCTCAACTGATCCCGGAGGAGTCTCGCCTTCATCGTCAGACCACAGAAAGCCGCCAAGGACAAGACGGCGTTGGTCTCGTCAAGCGACATCGACGAGACCTATGCCCCGCAGCACAGCCGCAGCAATGACCAACCAGCCACGAGAGGCGGTGGCCGCAGCAACACGAGTCCTCTCGTCCCTGTTGGTAACCCAACCCCGACTATCGACCTTGGATGCCCTTTGGCTACCCCGGTGCGTCGTATCGCCCACCAGCCCCGTATCCCAACCGTCAGCAGGGAGCGGGCTTGTTGGGTCTTACTCCTCAACCCGCAGGTCATCAGGCCTACCCGTCGTCGTCTGATTAGGCCTACCCTCCGACCGATGTGCATCACGTCTTCTCTTCCATGCAGCTGACACCTCCTGACTCCGCTTGGTACATGGACATCGGTGCCACCTCTTATATGACGAACTCCTCAGGTACTCTCTCTTCTCTTTCTTTTAAGGGTCCTGAACATTCTATTATCGTCAGCAACGGTGGTCGCCTTGCTACTTCGGCCATTGGCCACGCCACTTTACCAACCCCTACCAATCCCTTACACCTCAACAACGTCCTCGTTGCCCCCAAACTTGTCAAAAACCTTATCTTTGTCCGTCGGTTCACCACTGACAATAATGTTTCTCACTACCTCTTCTGATGCTCTTCGAACGTCCATTATCTCGCAGTTGAGTGCGGAGTTCACCATGTCTGATCTGGGTCAGTTGTCTTACTTCTTGGGAGTTACTGTTCAGCATCATGCATCTGGTCTGCTTCTCTCACAGAGTAAGTATGCTGCTGAGATTGTTGCTTGGGCTAAGATGGTCAACTGTAATCCTGTGCCCACCCCTGTCGATACATCCAACAAGCTCAGTGCTCATTCTGGTCCTTTGGTTGATGATCCGACATTGTACAAGAGCCTCGCTGATGCTCTTCAGTATCTCACCTTCACCAGGCCTGATATCAGTTACGCCGTTCAGCATGTCTGCTTGTTCATGCATGCCCCCAGGGAACCCCACTTTCAGGCCTTGAAGCGGATCATTCGGTACATGAGCGGCACCCTCGAGCTAGGCACCACGATCACTCCTTCCTCTAAACTTGACCTTGTTGCTTACACGGATGCGGATTGGGGTGGTTGTCCTGACACACGTCGCCCCACGTCTGGTTACTATGTCTTCCTCAACGACACCCTTGTGTCGTGGTCAGCCAAGCGTTAGTCCGTCGTGTCTCGCTCCAGCACTGAGGCCGAATACAGGGGTGTTTCCAAAGTTGTCTATGAGTGCTCTTGGCTCCGCAATATCCTTCTTGAGCTCCGTTGCCTTCTTCAGAAGGCCACTCTGGTTTACACTGACAACGTCTCAGCCGTCTATCTGGCTAGTAACCCCGTCCAGCATCAACGCACGAAGCACATTGATCTCGATCTCCACTTCGTCCGGAAAAAGGTTGCCATTGGACATATCCGATTTCTACATGTCCCGTCCTCCTATCAGTACGCTGATATATTCACCAAGGGGTTACCTCGATATATGTTCATTGATTTTCAGTCCAGTCTCACTGTATGGACCCCTCCAGTTTCGACTGCGGGGGTTTGATAGATTACATAGGTCTTATATTGTATAGTGGGCCCAAAGGCCCAAAAGGCCCAATACCTTTGTAACCTATATATATGTTTATCAATGAATGAAAACCCTCAAGGAAGACATTACAATCAATGTCGTGATCTTACACCATGGGTCTTTGAAAGCCGCACACTCGGTCGCATAAGTGGCGCCTACTAAGTCTGATTCTAGGGGTGGTTGCCAACTTTTGATTCATTTCTTACTATCTTATGTTTAAAATTTGCTCTTCATCTAAATCACAGCATTATAACCCTTGAAAATACCTACAAAAGTAATACTCATATGTTTTCTTACTCACAATATTGAGCGAGTTATGGTCATTCTCACGAGGTGTCAATTTTAGTCTCCAATACTCGGCCAAATTGTCCGGTAAGCGCCCTCATAGGTGGTTAGCCGTACGAGTAGCTATATTTTTTCCACTTCGCTTCACTTGGTTGTGCTTTGTCTAGCCTCGTAGCATCCCGAGTAGCTCCTTCTCCATCATATAGTCTTAGTAACCAATCCTGCACCCACATAGCTACCAAAGATGTCATGTACTCGACACAAACACTTGGACGAGTGTCTATGTATTTTTCCTTCATTCTGACGCTTAACTATAAGGTTCTATCTTTGATTATATTTGTTTCCTCATGAAACATTTGAGCTCATTTTCTTAATCTTTTTCATATATTTGGCTCTTTTTAGTCTGTAAATACGCAAACGTACACAAAGTTAAGACATGCTAACAAAACATAGTAATTGACACATTTTGACACTTGAATAAATAACTAATTAACGACTGAAAAACTAACTAAATATACACCCTAAAATAGTGTAGGCGAAATTGGGTAGTTATACCATTTTCAAGTTTTTTTTTGTAAATATACCCTTAAAGATTTTGTTTTTGTTATGACAGATTTGCCCTTGATTTGATTATAACAACTAATCGTAGATTCTCTAATTAATTCTAATTCCATTGACGCTCACATTCCATCAACACTCGTTCTTTTCCATTCTTCTCTTCAATTAAGTGACGCTCATCCATTGTATTTCCTTGAAACACGGTGATTACGAAGACATTGATGGTTTATAAATTTGTTTTAGTTGTTTATGTGATTGTCACCATAACTTCCATGGTATAGTAAACTCTAATTTGAGAACCCTAATTCAACCACGGGAGTTAGGCGTCCCGATAGAGACACAAAAACTCGTCATCACCGTTTGTGATTTTAAAAAAAGAACGACGGTGTAGGGTAGATGAAAGAACGAAGATGTAGGGTAGATGGAAGCTTTAGGGAATCGATATCGTACCTACGGATATTGTATTCGCTTCTTGTTAGTCAGAGACAATAATTTAGGTTACAATAATCGTTATCCATTTTTATAATAATTGTATGCTACTTTAAATATTGATACCTGTCTTTACCAAATTTCGGTCATTACAATAAATCATTCATTACAATAATTGTATGCTATTGTTGTTGGTTATAGTAATGGGTACAAGAATTCGTTCATTACAATAATTGTATGCTATTGTGGTTGGTTATAGTCATGGGTATAAGAATTCATTCATTACAGTAAATCATTTACTACAAGAATTGTATGTTACTTTAGTTTGTTATAGTTGGTTATAGCGATTTCTTGTAATAAAATTCTACAAGACGTCAAATGTAGGTATAGTAATGGGTAGAAGATTTCATTCATTACATGAATTGATTACATGAATATTATTGTATTATAGGAGTGTGATTTCTTGTAAGTAACTAATGACATTGTATTGCATGAATATTATTATTGTATTACAGGAATTGATTACATGAATATTATTGTATTACAGGACCCTCCGTCATCTTGTTCGGTCATCTCTACGCTGCAAACTGGAAAAAGAACCAAAAATTGTTACAATAAAATCATTCGCATACAATAATTTAGGTTAGAATTAATCAATAAATGATTCTAATCAAATAATTTGAAGAGTAACATACGTTACCTGTAACCTAGGCCTGATACATGAGCTGAGTAACTCGGGATCGACTCGGGGCTCGGCTCGGAAAAAACTCGACTCGGGATCGCTCGAATGTATATATGAGCCGAGTTCAAGCCTATTCCTGAGCTCGATTCGAGCTCGAGCTCGGCTCGAGCTCGAATCAAGTAGCTCGCGAGCTCGAAGACCCCTAAATCCCTGGGTATAAAACCTAATTACCCTAAACCCAACCAAACCGCTCCCATCCTTCTTTTTATTTTAGGAACGCTCCCACCCTTAATCTCTCTTACTCTCTCATCGTCTCTTGCTCGTTGTGGCTGCCCACCGTCCTCGTCATCATCAGATCTGGATTGTGATATTGTAATCGAACAAATGTGCTTAAATCGAGCTAAAATCGGGTATTATTGGCTTTGTTGGACTGTGTTGTTTATATATTGTGTGTCATTGATTGTGAAATTGGGTATTATTGGCTAAGATTGAATCAAAACCGAGCTTAAATGGAGCTAAAATAACTCAAAAATTGTAACCGAACAAATGAGCTCACGAGCTCGAGCTTGAGTACTCTTCCCAGCTCGCGAGCCGAGTACGAGCACCTGTTTAGGCTCGTTTTCATATGGAGCTCGAGCTCGTGCTCGACTCGTTTATAAACGAGCCGAGCTTGAACACAAGGTACTCGAGCTCGTGAGCTCGTATATCACCCCTACTGTAACCTAGAAAATTCTTGAAGTGGTACCCTAGAAAATTCTCCGTTGATAATAATATCTTCCTCTAACAATCCGTCTGCAGTAATCTAACTGAGTAGTTTTGAAAATGATAAAGTTTGTTAAAATATCTTCACCAACCAATCTTTTTAAAAAAGGATAAAAAAAATTTAGGATAAAATTTGATTTGTTAAAAATATCTTCCTCATCAATCATTTTAAAAAAAGATAAAAATTGAAGGGTAAAAATTCATTTTAAGGGTAAATATGTAATATCCATCTTAAAAAAAGTACAATTATCTAAAACAAAATTGAAGGAGTACAATTACTCAAAAAAAAACTTGAAAGGGGTATACTCCACCTAATTTCCTCAATAGTATAAATATTATACGTATCATCAAAGAGTGGACAATCCCTTCACATGTACGTACATATGGAGACATATGAGATTGAACATTTACTGAACATGACATTTGTATTTCAATTCATATGTTTTCGGATTGCATTGTATTGGGCCTTATATCCGGTTGTGATATGGGCTGTTAGCTAGTGGGCCTGAGTTACTACCCTTACTGTATAAAAGGAAAACTCAGCTCGGTTAGTTGTAACGATTGAAACAATAATTCATCTTCCACATTAAGAGAATCAAGAAACTCTCTCGTCGACTTCATCCTCCATCACCAGTTTCGATTGTGCGATCCTCGGGATCTTTATGGTATCAGAGCTTAGGTGGTGATTCGGAGGTTGATGTCGCAAAGGGAGAAGATGGAGAAGACAACACAAGCCGTCGCGCAGCAGATCGCACAGATCAACGGGGCTTCGCAAGGGGATCCTCTAATGCTCGCAAATTCGGATTCGCCTGGGAATACGCTCACCAACTTCCAATTTGATGGAAGCAATTTCATCGCTTGGAGCAAGCAGATTTGAATGGAACTTGCGGATAAGATGAAGCTGGGATTCGTTGATGGCACGATCTCGAAGCCAGGAGGGGAATCGGGAGATTTGCAGAGGTGGCTCAGGTACGATAGGAAGGTAGGGTGCTAGATCTTGAACTCTATGACCACCGATCTTTCGAGTTCGTTCATACATGCGAACTCTACAAGAGAGTTGTGGATGGAAATCATGGAGAGGTACAGTCAAAGCAACGCGCCGGTGATCTACCGAGTAAAGCAAGAAATGATGAGGTTCACACTGGGAGATATGTCTGTTACAGCCTATTACACCAAAATCAAGCGGTATTGGGATGAAATTCAGAGTATGAATGGAGTTCCTCAGTGTTCGTGTGGCACCATGGAGAGGTGCACTTGCCGGATTATCACGCGCTTTCTTGAGTTGGAAAATCAAGAGCGCGTGATGCAGTTCCTTGTGAATCTGAATGGGGAATTCGAAGCTGTGAGAAGCCAAATCTTGGTTACGGACTCTCTACCACAGATCAATAAAGCCTTTTCTCTGGTTGCTCAGGTGGAAACGCAGAAGCAGATCACCAACAAGATCGTTGATGGAGCTGGATTCTTTGCGAATTCAGTCAATCAGAGAGGGAGTTCCTCCAATTCCACCAAGAAAGAGCATAAAGATTACAAGAAGCCGAAATCGGGAGAGGACAAAAGGTGTAGTCACTGCAATTTGAAAAGGGCATCCATCGGACCAATCCTTCGAGGTGATTGGGTATCCGGATTGGTACAAGGGAAATAGAAACAAGAGAGGAATGAAGATGGGGGCAAATGTGGTGAACGATCATGAGGGAATGATGACTCCACTGGAGTATGAAGAAGGAGCCAATGTTGGGAGGATGAACAACATTGATCCAGACCTGGTACAAGCAGTGTGCCAAGAAATGCTGAAAGTATTCAAAGGAAAGGGAGTAGCGAGCGCAAACTTTGCAGGATTCGCAAGTAATTCCCTTACCTCCCTAAATTCGATTGAATTACGAAAAGATGAATGGATATTAGACACAGGGGAAACAGATCACATGACTCCACATTTGGAGTTGTTGATAGATGTGAGGAATTTGGTATTGCCTATACGTGTTAAGCTGCTTGATGGTTCAATTCAGAAAGTAGATAAAGTGGGATCAGCCCAGATTAGGGATGATTTTGTGATTCAAGATGTGATGCTCTTACCTCAGTTTAAGTTCAATCTTCTTTCAGTAAGGAGAGTCATAGTACAGAAAAAGGTCTTTGCTATTTTTGATGAGGATCATTGTGAATTTCAGGACCGAGTGAGTAAAGCTATGATTGCAATTGGAAGAGAGCTTGGAGGTCTGTATACACTGAATTCTAAGGATGATCAAGGAGCTGCTGCTAAAAGGAATGTTGTTGTTCTTGGAGTTAAAAGTGACAGTTGTTTTCTTTCATTGAGTAGTGTTAACAGTTTGTTACATAAGAGGCTTGGTCACATTTCCTATCATACTATGAGTCATGTGCTAGGTTGTAATAATGTAGGGAACCCAGACAGTTATATGTGTGATGCATGTTCTGTAGCCAAATTCCATAGACTTCCATTTCAAAGAAGTATTAATAGGAGTGAATGTTTGTTTGATATCATTCATGTTGACCTTTGGGGGCCATATGGGGTGGCAAATGTGAATGGGGAGCACTATTTTTATACAATAGTGGATGACATGAGTAGGGCTACCTGGACATATCTTCTGCATGATAAAACACAAGTGATAGGTGTTTTGAGAAGATTTATAGCCATGAGAAGGAATCAGTTTGGGAAGATGCCCAAAGTAGTAAGATCAGACAATGGGACTGAGATTTGCAATGATGAGTGTAAGCAGCTGTTTGATGAGATGGGGATTACTCATCAAAGATCAATGCCCTACAGACCACAACAAAATGGGGTTGTAGAAAGGAAGCATAGATACCTATTGGAAACTGTAAGGGCTCTGAGGTTTCATGCAGGCTTGCCCAAGCATTTTTGGGGAGAATGTATACTGTCAGCTACCTACTTGATCAACAAAATGCCACTTGCAAGCATTAGTCGGAAGACACCATTTGAACTGTTATTTGGCAAAATACCCAGCTATGAGAATCTCAGGGTAATTGGATGTTTAGGCTATGCATATGTAACACAGAGGGGCATGGATAAACTTGATGCTCGAGGAAGAAGATGTGTGCTTATAGGGTATCCTTCTAATCAGAAAGGATACAAGCTGCTGGACTGGAATACAAAGGAGATATTCTGTAGTAGAGATGTCAAATTCTAAGAGAATAGACTCCCTTTCAAGACATCATCAGGTCAACTGGACACTCCTCAAAGGATTGAGGAGGATGTAGATATTGAGATGATCACTGACAGGTCTGTTAATGGAAATTCAGACACTGGAGAGGATTTAGATGATGGGGAAGCCCACAGGAATGAGAAAATTAAGCCTGGGTTAAGAAGATCTTCAAGAATAAGAGCACTGCCATCATGGGCTTCAGATTATGCCATGAATGTGATACATGATCATGAGTTGATCAGTCATGCTGCCTTCATGACACAGGTTGGGAAAATTCATGAGCCAATGCGATATTCAGAGGCTAAAGGGTATCCTGATTGGGAGGAAGCTATGAGCAAGGAGATCAAGGCTCTTAAAGATAATGGAACCTGGGAATTAGTGGATCTGCCTACTGGACACAAGGCCATAGGGTCTAAATGGGTTTTCAAGGTGAAATATAAATCGGATGGCTCCATTGATCGATACAAAGCAAGGTTAGTAGTCAAGGGGTTCAATCAAAAGCTTGGGAAGGATTACAAGCATACATTCAGTCCAGTGGCAAAGCTGCCAACAGTTAGAGTTGTGATTGCATTAGCTACAGCAAGACAATGGCCTTTATTTCAGTTGGACGTTAACAATGCGTTCTTACATGGATTTATAGATGAAGAAATCTATATGAAACCACCTGAAGGATATGGTGTGGCTAAGGAGGGTCAGGTCTATTGCTTGAAAAGATCCTTATATGGGCTTAAACAAGCCTCACGACAATGGAACCAGGAATTGACATGTTTTCTGGTGAGTTTGGGTTACAGTCAGTCATCAAATGATTATTAACTATTTGTGAGATCTGTGGATGGAGCATTCACAGCTATTTTAGTGTATGTTGATGACATGTTACTCACGGGTAACAATGTGAATGAGCTGGATAGAGTAAAGCAGGCCCTACACCATCAGTTTACTATCAAAGATCTTGGCTTGGCCAAGTATTTTCTCGGTATTGAGATTCAGAGGACAGTTGATGGAACTTATTTGTGTCAAAAGAAATATGTTTCAGACATATTAAAGAGCACATGAATGGTAAATTGCAAGTCAGCTGAAGCACATCTTGCCATAGGCCTGAGATTGAGCATTGACAATGGTAAAGTACTAGAAGATGCAGAGAGCTACAGATGTACTGTGGGAAAGTTGTTATATCTTGCTCTCACGAGGCCAGACATCTCGTATGTTGTACAACATCTGTCACAGTTTGTGTCGTGTCCAAGACTTTCTCACCAACAAGCAGTCAATCATGTGCTACGCTACTTGAAAGGGACCATCAACAAGGGAATATATTTTCCTGTGCAGTCTGACTTGAAGATAACTGGGTTTTCTGATGCAGATTGGGGGTCATGTTTGAGCACAAGGAGATCCCTATCCGGTTATTGTGTGTTTCTAGGTCATGCTCTTGTGTCTTGGAAGACAAAGAAGCAAGCCACTGTGTCCAGATCGTCCACAGAAGCTGAATATAGAAGTATGGCTTATACCACTGCTGAGTTGATGTAGTTAAGCTATCTTTGCAAGGATTTAGAAATCCCAGTACAACCTCCAGTCACACTATTTTGTGACAACAAAGCTGCACAGCAGATTGCAGCTAATCCTTGCTTCCACGAGAGAACAAAACACCTTGACATAGATTGTCATTTCACACGGGAAAAGGTATAATGTGGTTTTTTGCAGACTGCATACATCAACACAAAGCTTCAACTAGCTGATCTCATGGCTAAGGCCCTTCCAAGCACTCAACATGAGTGTCTCGATCAGTGTCAAGTTGGGTCTTACCGATGTTCGAACTTGAGGGGAGGCTATAGAGACATATGAGATTGAACATTTACTGAACATGACATTTGTATTTCAATTCATATGTTTTCGGATTGCATTGTATTGGGCCTTATATCCGGTTGTGATATGGGTTGTTAGCTAGTGGGCCTGAGTTACTACCCTTACTGTATAAAAGGGAAACTCAGCTCGGTTAGTTGTAATGAATGAAACAATAATTCATCTTCCACATTCAGAGAATCAAGAAACTCTCTCATCGTCTTCATCCTCCATCACCAGTTTCGATTGTGCGATCCTCGGGATCTTTAGTACATCATACATCTCTCCCGATGTGTATGCCTCGCCACCTCGGGCATCTTCATCATGTTAAATTCATGAATGTTGACAACCGAGGCAACTGAAACAACGCCTGACCTTTCCCCAAACCACTCAACTTACCTCCAAAATGGGTGAACATCATCCACTCTTAATACACGATCAACATTTTGATTTTTTTCCACCTCATGGACACATGACAAGCCTTAGGATGTTATTGCTTTGGATCTCCTTTAAGAGGCCATACAACTGATCTAACACCGACTTCATGACATTTCACACAAGATTACGAAACATAATATCAGCGCAATGACCACCATTTGCCTCCAACTTGGTTGGATTCAATGTTTGGACATGCTTGCACCATAAACTTTAAGAAGCTTATTATCTAGCATTATGCCAAGATGCTAAAAAAGAGTGTCAAGCCCATTGGTGGTTGACTTCATCTACCTCTATAATTACCGTGTAAGTTGGTTCAACGGTTCAACCCTAAATACAAAAGGCAAAATACTTTGAAATCAATCTATCAAAAAAATGTAACTTAAAAATTAATACAATCACTAATGAAATTATACCTATTGATGTACTGATTGCCTAAATGAAAATACTCATTAGTCCAAAAATAAAACTTCTCCTTGTGAACTAGTCATGTGTCCTCAAGGTACCCCATCAAATGCTCGTATCGAGTTCCCCACTCAGCCTTCATTACAACTAGTCTACAATTGTACAATTGTTGTGATCCCGACCTAATCAAGCGCTTGTCTTGATTACATAATCTTGTCTGAATAGCCTCTATCTACGCTGTTTTTTTACCTGTCAACCTCTCTCTCCCTCATCACATGCCACTCACATAACATATGGTTCATGTCCGGCCTAATGCCTTTCGAACACTAAGCTCCCGCCTTTCGAAACTTTTTTAATGGGCTAAATATTCTTGCAATATGAAAGGCATTAAATATTGTAGTGAAATACAAATAGCAAGAAGAAACATACTTGTTTGTGCCATAGGTTATGTCCATCGACTGTATATATGAAAACATGTTCCACAACTATAGAGACATTGGGTGGAAAAAACCAAGATCTCCAATACGACTCTAAAAGCATATTCTATTTTGGAACAAAGACATTGAATCGGAATTCAATTGCCTAACAAATTATTCTTCATTCAAACCCATGCATTGTATATTTTTTCCCTCGAAGTCATGTTTGTTGTGTCATCATAATGCAACTTAATGAATATGTTTTTCAGCCTTATTCATGCTTTAGTGTTATTATCCTAAAAAAGAGTGTAACTTAGTGTTGTTTTGGACGATGCTTTGGACGGCGTGGAAGGTCCGCAACGAGCTGATTTTCCAAGGCACTGACAGGGTGCAGAGCATGCTGATCGAGTTTGGAAACAAACTTCGGGATACCTACATGCTAGGGAGAAAAGTTGTAGAGCAATGGTAAGCAGCCCTCCGAGGGACATCCCAGTCGAATGGTCCCCTCCCGATCCCGGATGGCTCAAACTCAACATTGATGGCGCATCGAGAGGCAACCCAGGACCGACGGGGGGTGGAGGCATCGTATGAGACCATAGAGGAGCTTTTGTTAAAGCATTCGCCTTCAAATGCGGAGTCTGCTCGGCAGACAAAGCGGAAGCATGGGCGTTGTTTCACGGGCTGCAGATGACCAAAGACATGGGCATCGACAGACTAGTAGTCGAAACTGATAGTGCAAATTCATACAACAAGGTGACGAGAGTTGACAGCTCTATTCATGCCAATGGACAGATTATTCTCTAGTGTCAACAACTACTCAAGGCAGTTCGAGGAGAGGTAATTGTAAGCCTAATTCGGAGGCAGGCCAACTCGGTTGCGGATGCTCTAGCTGCGATGGCGATTACCATGATGGAAGATTTCGTTACTTTTGATTTAAGCCCAGATTGCATCCGTGGGCAGTTACTTTCATTCCCGGGGAGCGGGATATCAAACTAAGCTATTTCCTATTAATAATAAGGGGCTTTGCCCGCCTTTAAAACCAAAAAAAAATAAAAACTATATAAAATATTCATTTTTTTATAAATTTTTTAAAATTTTTATAGTTACTATTCATAATTATGAAATTGTTGAAAAATTATTAAAAAATATTTTATATAGTTTTTATCATCCAAAAAATGTGCGTAAATAGTAAACGACATGTTTTTTCCAAATAGAGGGAGTATTAAAAAGTGTTAGTTATTGATGAATTGATGTGTCCGTCGAGCTCCTACAATCTACTACTAGGATAAATCTACTTTCTTTATCTAACATTTCAAGTTGACATGTTTTCAAGGAAGCCAATATTAATATTATTGCAAACAAGATTGCTAATATTGTTTACAGTATCTCTACCATTTAATATTAATTAAAAGAAGAAATGGAATTTAAGATTCTCATATATAAGAATATGATATTATGGATCACTACTCAATTATAATATTTTTATGTTTTAATTATTTTTCTAGGATATAAAAAATAATTTATAAAATCTATTGAGTATAATATTGGAGAAGTCGTATGTGCCAAGTGACAACTTCTCCTTAATTTTAGTATTTTTAACCAATTGATTTTTACCCTTAATTAATCAATATGTCATTATATACTTAAGATTATTTTATCCGATTTCATCATATATCAATACACTATTATATACTTAAAGGTAAAATTTTATCCAATTTTATTAGATATTGATATATTTTTACAAGATTTTTCTCAATTATTTTAAATATATACGGTAAAGATAAGATTTTACTAAACTTTTATCAGATTTCACTTAATCAATATATCACTTTATGATTAAGATAAGATTTTATCCAATTTCATTAGATACCTACATATTATTAAATACTTAGATAAGATTTTATCCAATTTCATTAGATATCAATATTTTTTTTACAGCGGGCAAAAGACAGAAGAATTATGCGGTTTAACACATAATCCCTCCATGATCATCCTGTAGGATGATGGAATACAATTCCTTGTTAAAAGGAATAGTCGATTGTTGATAGGAGGAAAATCGAGTATGCAAAATAGAAGATAAATAAATCAAGGCAAACCAGATTCCGTCCCTTGCAAATAATTACAAGACCTCCTCCTGATGCAGCAGCGGGAAGTCAGGATCGATCCACGAGGAAGCGTGTCAGCGGATCCTAGGCAGCGAAGAAATCTCACAGAAGTCGACCACAGGTGTCCTCGATCTTGAGTACAGCAACTCGACAGAAGATCGGACAGTCGAACAGCGTAGTAGTCACAGGCACAGGGCTAGTCGATCTCGACAAGGCCTACTCGAGATCGAGAAGAATCTTGGTCGACGTCGACTTGTCTTGTCGAGTACCTGCACACAGAAGCTACAGCGATGCTAGATCGAAGATCAGTAACTCGAGATCGACCAGACTTGGTCGAGATCGAGTAAGGGCAGAAAACTAAAACGAAACAAAAGAAAGTAAAGACAAATGCTTTGGGATTTCGAACTAAACTGTATGTAAAAGAACTTCCAAGATTGGGGTTTGCAACAACGATAACCAAGCATGCATAAGGCAGAGATAAACAGATAATCATGTGAATTGCATCAAAGGACAAGCTTTCGCCTTTTCCAACAATTAGACAACTCTTTCAAGAAACCCTAATTGTCTCTACCGATTTTATGTTTACAATCCGAGTTGTTAGCATGGACCTCCATTGAATGGGTAATAAACACATAAAAGGTAGTAGATGCTCAAGACAAGATAAAAGTCGGATCTTTACCTCAGGCACGCAGGGCTATCGTCGGGCTCGCCCCAACCCTAGAAGTTGGTGGACTACTCGCGCTTCATCGCAAACTCAGACATTGATTGATGAAAAGAAACTACTTGCATTAAACGAACTCAAACTTACAACCTCTTCTCTCTATGTGTAACTAACTGTCTCTGACTGAAATTGAATGAATGAAAAACCAGCCCCTAGGGCTTTATTTATAGCCTTATATTCCTTGCTATTCAAGGATAAAAGATATCTATCTATATCTAAAATTATATATAAAACTTTAAAAGATAAATAAAAGCAATTTAGGAATTAAATCTAAAAGGGAAAGATAAATCTAAAATAGGTAAGATGTCTTCATGTTGATAGATCTTGACTTTTATGGATAGAACTTGATGTATCTTGGCAATCTCGGATTCCTTCGGCCCCAAAGACTCCCAGATCGACACGGACAGCTCAAGGCGCGTGACGCGGTTTCGGACACGGCGCTCGTCGATCTCGAGTAGGGCTCCTCGACATTGAGTAGGATTTGGCTCATCGACTGGGGCTGGCTAGGCTTCTCGGGCGGCTCTGCTCGACAAGCTCGGATCTGGGCTCCGGGCTCCTCGATCTCGACAAGGACAACTCGAGATCGAGTTGGGTGTGGTCGAGGATGGCTCGCTGGTGATGTCGAGGACTCCTCCTCGGCATGGCTTCGGACTGGGCGTTGGGTGGTCCTCGATCTCGACTAGCTGTACTCGAGATCGAGTAGAGGCGGCTCGGCTTCTCCGTCTTCGGCTTCTCGACTTGTCACAACTCGTCGACTCCAGACTTGGCACTGAGGTGTAGTCGATCTCGACAAGGCCTCTTCGAGATCGAGTAGGGTTCCGGGAGTCGGGTTGCTCTGGCTCAGTTTCTCGATCAGTGCTCAGTCGACAAGGCCTGTGCTTGGACACCGTCGTCGAGGTCGAGTAGGCTTACTCTAGATCGAGTAACCTAGGCTCCTAGCTTGATTCGACTAGTTCCGCTGTATCTTGACCTTGGACTTCTGTAGTTGATTTCTGAGCTTTTCCGACCTTTTTCAGAACTGCTGTAATTTGCCTCGAATTCTGCGAAATTAAACAGAAACTGGTTTAGATTTCATAATTTGGAAAATAAACATAAACTACATAGATTCTGTACTATCTTAGCCCAAATGCATGAAATGTATGCAGAAATCGATATAGAGGTTACTGTAAAACATGGCAGATTCAGCTCACAACATCGATCTATTCAAATGATATCATGTCTGGCTATATAATCAGCTACTCTATTAACTTCTCTAAAGTAGTGGCTGAACTCTATCAATTCGAAGAGCTTCATCAATTCTTTAATCTTCTCCATTTGATGCATGATTTCCCAATGGGTGCTTGCCTCATCTTTTATCGCATTTATTAGCAATTGGTTGTCCCCTTCAATGATGATTTTCCTAAGGCCTTTCTCAACTGCTTGTTGAAGGCCTAGACAAATAGCTGTAACCTCTATCTGTAAAACTATACCTCTCCTAGTTTCTAGATAAAAAAATATCAATAATATTGCAACTGAAGTCTCTGATGACTCCCTCACCCGACAAATGCATGTGGAACTGACAGAGCCATCTACGTTAATTTTGTAGATAGCTCCCTCAGGTTTCCTCCATTTCATTTTTCTACCTTTCCTAATACACTTTTTATTTGGAGATTCATTTTCTTCGAATTTCCAATCATTTATGTTGGCAACAATTTGATGCACTAAAGAAACAAAGTTAGGTAATTTTTTATTTTTAAAAATAAGGTCATTCTTGACATTCCTGATTGCTTGCCATATGAAACCAAGGTATTCTAGATATGAATTTTTGTTTATGTCAAGAAGTAAATCTAAGATGTCCAAGTCCTGTACTCTATGATTCATACATTTATGACCTGTATGTCTTTCAAATTGGGAAATTAATTCTTTTGTATATTTACAATGGAGAAAAAGGTGGGTGGACTCTCCATTATTGTCTTCATAGAGACAACACTGGAGAGGCACTCTGTTTATGTACTTATTTAGTCTTTGTTTTGTCAGAAGACCATCGATGAGGATTTTTCAAATTAGATTTTTGATTCTAGGGGGTAATGATAGTTTCCAAATCCATTTTAGATCATCACCATTTTGTTGGCCCCCTTCTGAAAGCAACTTTGCCAATTTGGAAGGAAAGGAACCGGTGGAATTTAGTTTCCAGATAAGTTTATCAGGGGTATCTCAGTCAGGAATTGGAAGTTGCAAATTTTTTTGAACAATATTGTTTGGAAACAAACTTAGAAGAATATCGGTGTCCCATTGTTTTTGAGTCGTCATTAATTAGTTGGTTAACCGTCATATTAGGATCCATATTATTTTTGTAGCTTTCCAAAGGGTAGTCTTGAACCCAAGGGTCATCCCAAACATTTACTGAGGTACCATTTCCTATGATCCATAGTAGACCCTTGTTGAATTTTTTCCTAAGAGTTAAGAGTCTTCCAAATTGTTAGGATGTGTTATTGTTTGTGATCCCATTGATGTTTTCGTTTTGCAGATATTTTTCTTTTATTATTTTAACCCATATCATATGTTCTTTTTTTCCGTATGAATTTTCCAAATGAGCTTCATTTGAAGACTCTCGTTAAATTCTTCCGATTTTTTGACTCCAAGTCCACCTTGATGTTTAGGTCCACAAATATTTTCCCAACCTATGAGCAGGGTGTATCTTTCAGAGTGAAGCTTATTCCAAAAGAAGTTCTTATTAATTTGATCCATTTGTCGGAGAATTTCTTTTGGAAGAAGAAATTTTTTCATGAGGTAATTTGATTTGGAGCTTAGATTTGCTTGAATGAGAGTTGCACAGCCTGCTTGAGAGAGAGTCGAGGCCTTCCATTTTGACAGCTATTTTCTGAGGTTTTGCAATGCTTCTTCAAAAACACAGTTTTTTATTCTACCATTTATGAGGAGGATTCCTAGGTATTTTTCAATAAATTTGGATATGGGAATTGTCATATGGTGAGCAAGGGATGAGGCTAAGTTTGGGTTAACATTAGACGAGAATTGAATAGAGTTTTTGTTATAATTTATGGTTAAGCCTGAAATATTGGAAAAACTATTTATCATACTTTGGATTGTATTGAGACTCGTGTGAGCTGCTCTAGCGAAGATGATAGTGTCATCAGTAAAAGTTAGAAAAAAAAAATTAGGATGGCATTTTTTTAAGTTTGATGCCCACAAGAGCATTTTCTAGCCGAGCCTCTTGATGTAGTTCTCTAGCTAAATTTTCCATAACTAGAACAAAGATGTATGGGGCTAGTGGGTCGCCCTATCTTATTCCCCGGTTAGGTTGAAACTGCTTTCCCGATGCGTTATTAACTAAGATAGAAAGGGTAGGGGTTGTTAAGCAAGTCATTACCCAATTAATCCATAGGGGGTGAAATCCAAATTTAACCAATATTGTTTTAACATAAGACCAGTTAATTTTGTCATATGCTTTTTCCATGTCTAATTTTAGGGTCATCCAACCCATTTTACCTTTCTATTTATGGAAGCTATGGAATATTTCGTGGGTTATAAGAGTGTTACCCTGAATGGATCCCCCTTCCACAAAAGTACCTTGGAACGAGCTTATGAGGATCGAAAGAATTGGTTTTAATCTATTTGCTAGAATTTTTGTTATCACTTTATAAATGGTGTTACATAAGCGTATGGGTCTGTAGTGGTTGATATTAACGGGATTTTCTGTTTTTAGGATAAGGGCTATAAAGGTTTGATTTATTTCTCTGAGATGACACCCATAGTGGAAAAAAGATTTAATCGCTTTGCAGACCGAAGGTCTGACTATATGTCAATACTTGGTATAAAATTCGGGAGGATATCCATCTGGACCAAGAGACTTGTCTTCTGCCATACTAGACATAACATTTTTATTTTCAGAAATTGTTGGTGGTTTTGTTAACTTTTCATTCTCCAACGGAGAGATCTAGGGTTGAATATTTTTAATATCCTCAGGGGTAACTTTCTGTTGGTGAGAAGAGATAAACCTATCTGACATTTCTGTAGTTATTTGGTCAGAGAAACAAGATGGGTTGGATAAAATACTCCCATCCTTAGAGGTAAAGGAGAGAGAGTGCTTTTTTTTAAGTGTCGAATTTTCACATTGGTTTGGAAATATTTGGTATTCTTATCTGTCAGCTGGATATGTTTAATTCTAGCTCTTTGTTTCCAGAATTTATAGTTAAATTCCAAGAGCTTGTATTTTTTGTTTTCCAATCTCTCTAATCTTGTTTTGTCTTTTGATGTAAGATTTCCCCAAGGCAGAAGCATTTGGAGGTTTCGAATATCATCTTCAATTTTAGTTAACTGTTTTGGAATATTGTTTGTTCTGCTCTTACACCATTCCTTTGTGTTCTTTTTAAGCAGTTTCTGTTTTTGGACAAGTTTATAACTAAAGGAGCCAATAAGATTGTTTTTCCATACTTTGTGAACCATGTTTTCATAATTTGGATTTGAAGTCCAAGCCATCTCAAATCTAAAGGGAAAACCTTCTGACAAATCTTTCAAGTCTACTTGCAAGGTTATAGGGCAATGATCTGAAGAGGAAAAAGGGTGATGTTGCACTCTCAAATTATTAAATCTAGTAATTACTATTTGGTGAGCTAGAGCTCTATCTAGTCTCTCAAAAGGGTTGTTTATTCTCATCTTGTTCTTCCTTTAGGTGAAAGGAGAACCAGTAAATGGGATTGTTGTGATTTTAAGTTCTTGTTTGACATAAATGAACCTTCTAAATCGGATATTTGAAGCAATAGAGCCCTCGATTTTTTCTATATTATTCTCAATGTTATTACCTATTATAATGATTGGGTTCATGTGTTTATGTACAATTGTAAAGATTTCTTCCCAAAAGATGTTTTTCTCTTGTTCAATCGATGGGGCATAAAAAAAGAGGATTGGAAATGTGAATTCATCTATAGATGTTTTGATCATACAAAATATGTCACCTTGTTCTATAATAGAATTTTGGTAAAATTTATGTTGTAAGGAGGAAATCGAGTATGAAATATAATAAAATAAATCAAACCAGATTCGTGCCCCAGCAAATAATTACAAGACTCCTCCAATGCAGTAATGGGAAGTCAGGATCGAATCCACGAGGAAGCGTGTCAGCGGATCCTAGGCAGCTGTAAATCTCACAGAAAAGCAAACAGAAGACAGAAACAAAGGAACAAAGAAAGAAAGACAGAAATAACAAACGAAAGCAAGAAATAAAAGCAAAGAAAAAAGCTACTCGATTTCGACAAGCACAGTACTCGAGATCGACTAACAACAGCAGAGACAGAAACTGAAAATCGACGACAGAAGCACAACAACAACTCGATCTAGACAAGGCCTTACTCGAGATCGACAAACCCCTACTCGATCTCGACTAGCTTTTCCTCTAGATCGACAAAAACACAGAAAACCTCAAGTTGTAACTTCGAACACAGAATCTCAGATTTCGACATAAATAAATCAATATATGAAAGAACTTCCAAAGCCAGGGTATCAACGCCACAACGATAACCATGCAAAGTAACACATAAAGGCATACAAGATCATGCGTTCCATCAAAATAACTTTCATTACTAACAAATAGGCATATAGAGGCTTTCGCATAAACCCTAATTGTTACTAACCCTTTTCAAATAATTAACCCAAGTTGTATTAAGATCACTTTCGCTTCAATAATACAAACAAGGATCACCTTCAACTCTCGCAAAAGAATCATGCTCATAGGGATAGAAGACGAATTGCATAACAAGATCTGACCTTTACCGCATCACCTCACATGGCCACCGTCGGGCTCACCCCAGCCCCAGAAGTGGATGGACTACTCACTCTTCATCGCAATAGCAGGCATTGATGTATAAAAAGAAACTTGCATTAAACTAAATTCAAAGCCTTTACAATCCCGGCAATCCAACTTTCGCTGAATGCCAAAACCCTAAAAACCTTAGAACTCCTAAACTGTCTCTGTGGAACTACTTCTCTTGCTCTGAATTGAATTGGAATAAGATTGAATTATGCTCAGCCCCTAGGGCTTTATTTATAGCCTTCTATTCCTTGCTAATCAAGGATAGAATATATCTATCTATATCTAAAAAGCTTACAAGATAAATAAAAGTAATTTAGGAATTAAATCTATAAAGAGGAAATTAAATCTAAATAGGTAAGTCTTCTCATGTTGATAGATCTTGTCTTCCATAGATAGAACTTGATGGATCTCGGCCAGCTCAGATTCCTTCGGCTCCAAGGACTCCCACAGCGCGTAGGACTGCTCAAACCGCGTAATGCGGCTTCGGACGCGGCTCCTCGATCTCGACCAAGGCTCCTCGAGATCGAGTAGAACTGACGTCGACTTGGCTGGCTCGGCATCTCGGGTTGCTGGTCCTCGATGTGGCTCGGACATGGATCCTAGGCTTGGTCGATCTCGAGGACCTTACTCGATCTCGAGTAAAGGTGGGGGCTCGTCGACTAGGTCTTCTGGTGTTGTCGAGCAACCTCTCTTCGACATGGCTCGGGTGCTGGCTTTTGGGTTCCTCGATCTCGAGTAGATTTACTCGATCTCGAGTAGAGTGTAACCCGGCATGTCTTCGTCTTCGGCTTCTCGATCAGCTCCCCCTCGACCAGGCACTCCTTGGACATTTTTGGTCGATCTCGAGTAAAGGTACTCGATATCGAGTACATCTCTCAGCTTTCTGCTCTGTTCTTAAAACGCACTTTCCCGAGTCCTCGTTCGTTGGATTGAAGCATATGACCATGCGTTGGAAAGCTCTTTCCGAGGGCTACAACTCTCATGAAGACATCAAAGCTTGATTCAAAACGATAAATGGTGAAAAATGGCCTTTTATCCAGCTGTACCATTCTTAGCTTCTCCATGAGTTTCCTTTAAGCTCCAAAGTGCGTCCGATTTCTGCGAAATATAACCAAAACTTGTGTAGACCTCCATATATTGCAAATAAGTGCAAACTACACAGATTCTGTATTATTCTAACCCAAATGCATGCAATGTATGCAGAAATCGATATAAAAGTAAGTGTAAAACATGGCAAATTAGGCTCACAACAATTTACTATGATTCTTGTATAAGATCCAAAGCCCTCCTTTGTAACCATTTGCTTTGATAGAGTGAACATTGTGAAAACCCATGGCTTTAATCTGGGAATCAGAAGGAGCATCCATGGAATTATTTTCAGCAATTGTAAGGAGATCAAGTTTGTTTGAGAATTGAAGTTTGTTTATTTCATGCAACAGAAGAGGACGACGAGATCCTCTCACGTTCCAATATCCTATCTTAATCATAAGACTTGCTATGTCTATGCATTTTTGCGTTTCTGAGGTGAGTAGCATTGGGGATTAAGTAAGAGTTAAGAAGAGATAAATCATATTGTAAGATTTTGAAGTAAATGTTAGATATGCTTTTTCTACTCTTGCATTGCTAATGCACCTTCAGGTTGATGCAAATCATCATTAAGATTATAGCCTTCATAACTTGATAATCAAACGTATAGCTAAGATGTAAGTAAAGATTTTCATTCAACTTGTTATTGTAATGGTTGTAAGAAAGGTTTGAGAGTAATTGTTTGTGTAAAGGGTTATGTCAGCTTACAACCTCACCACCCATAGGGGGTTTGTAGGGGCATGGCCAAGGCTTTGTTGAGTGCAGGGATCAAGGATACAAACCTATCACGAGGCATGTCCAAATGTGTTCTGAGATGTTTCATCACGGCCTAAGAAAGGCATCAAGGTGCATCTAGAGTTACTAGAAGATCTTGCCTGATTGATGAGTTCATAAATAGCAGAATAACAAAAAGTATAGCAAAAGCAGTGATAGATATACATAGAAGGGAAATGCTTAATATCATAACAGTTGGCTCCTACACAAATTGAAAAAAGAGGAGCACAACTGGGGTGGTAGGTCATGCAGTCCGAGTGGAAAACATAAACAACAAAAGAGATAGATCCTAGGATAGCAGCTAATATCATGAGGGGGATGGGAGTACTTCCAACAAGACTTGTTATTCAAACTAATAAGAGCTTTAGTCAGCTCACCCCCAAGAGAATGAAACTTCACGCCAATCATTGTTAATTTTTCTTCCTTCTGAATTTCTTGTTGGGGGGTGAGGAGGCTTCATTGCTTTCTTCATCATCTTTGTGCTTGGCCTGGTCTGCATTGCTGAGAATCATGTCATCCTCGTCAGGACAGATGACAATGCCTCCCATTTTTCTGATAACTGAGTTGTCAGACCTATTGGAAAGGTGGGATTCTTCTGTTTCATTGCTAGAATCAACCATCTTGCCTTTAGCTTGAGCTCTCAGGATCTTCTCCCTAGTGGCATCCAGGGGCATGTTTGAGGTAGATCCAAAGGGGTTAGCAGAAGCAAGGATGTTGTGCAGAATGGATGAGGCTATGGAAAGGGGGGGGGGGGGGTCGAGCACTCAGTAGGAAGCTTAGCAACATGAGCATTGTTGAGAGAGATGAGATGATTGATCATATCACTGGGATAGTTCATAGCAACAGAAGACAAGGAATTCATATGGAGAGGGGGCAATTTGACATGAGTAGGAGCTAGAGAGTTCATGGGCAACAAACCAAAGTCACCATGCCTAGGGGCCATGGTCTGAGAGGCAAGGGGGTCTTCAGAGTGGATATAAGGGGAAAAAGCAATAGAGCTATTGATCAGTCTGGGTTCATTGGAAGGGCTTGGGATAGGAGATCAACATGGGGGTTTTCTTCTAGGGCAAGGTTAAATTTTTCAATTTCTTTATAAGATTTTTATAAGATTTTACCCAATTTCTTTAAATATCTTATATTTAAGATAAAGATAGTATTTACCAAATATAAAATTTTAAGATTAATATTTTAACCAATTTTATTAGATATCGGTATAATATTATACCGTTTGATAACATAATTTAGTTGGCTTTATTTTACCAAATATTTTTATCATACCTTTTTTTAGAATGGTTAGAACGGGTTAAATGCAAAAAATTGAATTTTTTTTTTGCTTGTTATTTTTAAGTTTATACTAATTAAAAATATAACAAAAGAAATTAATTAGTTAAATGGGTGTTAGCAAAAAATTATTTAAAATAAATTATTTTTAAAGAAATATAGTATAGTATTGTAGTAAAAGCTTAAGGGTTAGTTATAAACTTTTTATACATCTTTATATCATATCAAATGTATATTTCACTGAAAAAAAAAATTCATATCAAATGTATTAATCTGATATTAATAATCGTATAAAGTGCGGGTATTGTAGTACTTAGTACAATGTTTAAAATTAAAAGGAGAAAAAACCTTTGGGTGAAAAGTGAAAAACACCTCCCTAATTTAAGGCCAACAAAGCAATAAAGTGGTTAATTGGCCAAAAAAAGTGATTTAAGAGTTTCAAAATTGGCTGCGTTATGCTTGATGAAGGTTTGTTCCATTGCATGATATAACTTACTCTTTTTTATTCACTGTTCTTCTGTATATTCTCGCCCTTCGAAATTTTTAAATATTACTGCACAGCTGACCCGTTATTTTATTTTATTTTGGCAAAATTAATTAAAATAACCCAATTTTTGGAGGGGTGTTAGAAAATATCACCACCTTTCAACAGTAAGAAAAATAATCCAATAGTTGAGAGATGTAGTAACAAAGTATCCCAATTGTTTTTACGAATATAAATATGAGCAAAAATGATGCCTATTATTGACGAATTAATTAATATTTTGGTGAATTTTAGATGATATTGACTTATTTAATTTAATGATAATGAGATCATTTAACCAATTTTATATCATTGTTTTGACCCAATTTATGCTCGGAAAAATTAGTCGGGATATTTTGTTACCATCTCTCTCAAAGGTCAAGTTATTTTTCGTAAAGTTGAAAGGTGGGGATATTTTTTAACACCCATCCAAAGTTTGGGTTATTTTAATTAGTTTCACATTTTTTTTAAATAGGAAAGATTTCGGGTGAGAAGACTCTACCCGAGAGCATCCTTACAAATGAGGTCGAATGAGGTCCTACAGATCTAAATTATTTGAGATGTCGGTACCCCGGACAGAGTGGCAAATGTGTGCAACCTTGTCGGTCACTCTATTGCCCATGCGAGGAATGTGAAAGAAAAAGACTTCTTTCACAACCGACAGTAGGGTTTTGATATCATTCATAATCAATTGAATTTCCCACTGGCAGTTATACTTGTTTTTCAAATGATTTATTATTATTAGAGAATCTCCTTCAATTTGTACTTTGTCTATATGCGGATTCCCTAACCAGTCCCGAATAATTATGTAGCAGAGCTATTCGAGTTAGACAGTGTTGAGCCATCAAAATAAAGCTTATAGCAACCTATAGGAGGTTTTCGCCAAGAGGTGTTTGTCTTTTGATTTTGTTTGACCTGCAACGAGGTAGCTTTCTTAGTATGAGAATCCACCGGATTCAGGTCATCATTGAACACTGATGTTTTCTTCCAATTATCAATGTCAGTTTGTATGAGATGTCTTGTTATGATGTTCGAGGAATGACAACTTGATCTTGATCCTGGCGACGACTCGAGGACGGGTCGAATGCAAATGGAGGAGCATGATGTCATCCTCAAAAGGAAGAAGAAGGCTCCACCATGGAAGAGGGTCCAAAGGTGCAAGGTAACCAAGGTCCACGTTTTTCGTTCGTTCAGGATCGTTTGACAGCTTTTCAACGTCTCAGTAAAATGGGTCGTTCGGAGTCCATATTTATCGAATGAGGTCGTGCCATACCTTGTTGGAACGAGGCCGAAAAGATCTACAACTTTGCTGTTGAAAGTTTATCCAGAATCAACCTCGAGAATGGCTGAAATTCATCATCTTTGCATTTGTCCCTGTTTGGACGAATTTCTACATAATTATTTAATTATTTTCGAATTTATTAAATTAAATTAGATTTAATTATTTTATGTAATTAGGAAAATAATGTGGGTAGGAAAATATCTCATCTAGATAAATTCCTTACCCACCAAGTTTTATTTATCTATCTTTAGTTAGTTTGATTTATCTTAGGATTATTTTATCCAGCTTCATCAACCAAAACTCTATCTTTTGTACAAGATAGAATTGGTCTATTGTCTACTTAAACTCATGTTTTACATCAATAAAAATTAGATTGGAATTAATATTATGGAACATTTATAGAAATAAAGTTTTCCACGATTTGCCCATCAAAAGGCTTACACACTCCCGTATGTTCTTGGATCAATTAGTCATCACCAATCACCTTCCCAATTCAACCCCACTCACCAACCCCAAACATATTTCCCCTCAATCGGCAAAATCCTAAACAATAATAAAGCATAAGGTGCACTGCCACGTGTCAGCTTCTGGTTAAAAAATTTTGCCGCCTTTTTTTAACCAATCACATTATGCTACATGTATATTATTTTCCACCTACTTTTAATTTATTTATTTTAATATTCATTTTCTTATTTATGGTAATCGTATAATTAATAATTAATTGTATACTATTATATATATAGTAATCAAATAATTTGTGTGCTGATATATATATATTGTTGATTTTGTTTGGACCTTAATTAAAGAAGTATATTTTATATGGTAAGTTTGTTAAGCATATATCTATATATCTTATTTTATTTTTGTCGTTAATAAATATATCTATATATTATAGTGGGTATATATATTTGTGCAATTCTTCACTATCAATAAGATGTTACATTGTTTATCAAAAAAAAAAAGATGTTACATTAAGTACGTATTTCGACTGTAATATAATAAGTAATGCATGTATCAATTTAGTCTTTATTTATCAATGATTTTTTTAATCTTTATACTCAAACATGTATTGTGAATACACGTAATATGTTGTTACCCGATTCGATCCTACAATTCCAACGATCATACGATCTAAAAATGAAAAAATAATCCCAACCCTTTTTTTTACGATTCTAACGATCCTATAAAATATCTATTATAATGAATTTCTCATATTTACACTTTAAATCTAAGAAATTTTTGAAATATTTGGTTAGTCTATATTATATTTAAATTTTACAATCTTTATGGGTGTTTTTTTTTATGATTTAAGATAATATTTATCTAATATGAAACATATTAACTTCGTTTTTTTTAAAATTCATCATGTGGTGGAATCTTTCGATTCTACGATTCGATTCTATAATATGATCCTTACACCTTTTTATCGATCCAATCCAAAATCACGATTTTAACATCATCCACACATACACTTTTTTACATCCATGTGTTTATGTTGCATTCTTGTGCTCTATTATAAATTAACTTCCATTTTTCCTGCCCATTGTATCTTTTTTTTTAATATTATTCGATCACTTTAATAATATAACCTACTAATAAATATTTTTCTCTCTTCACAGGTAGTTAATTGCTTAACTTATTGCGCAAGCGAATCTTATAAATTGGGATGAAGTGCCAATAATTAGTAACTATATATTCTTATGAAGCACTTGATAACACCTTTAGAGATATTCATAGATTCCATAATGATCAAACTCTGGACCAACTATTTGGTGGAAAGGTAGTTGTATTTGATGTGATTTCTACCAAATTTTGCCCGTAATCTTTGGAGCGAGTAGAGAAGATATTGTCTCTTCATCAACAATTCTTCTAATTTGTAGAATTGTTGCAAAATCTTGACATTGACTAGAAACATGAGACTTCATCATTATTGTTCATCTATTGCACATGAGCTACTCTCAGAACATTTACAAAATGAATATTGAGAGTTGGAGATCGATGGTACCGTAGGTATTCCTAAAGACAAACAAGTATCTATTGAAACTTCACTTAATCTACTTATATAAAATGCCACTCATCCTATTGTATCGATTGTGGAATTTACTTACCCGTCACTCGTGTTGAATTTGTCAAGTGATGAATACTTTCAAGAATATGGTATTCTTGCCCCCACTCATGATTGTTGACCAGGTGAATGATTATTTATTATCTATTGTGTTGGGTCATCAAAAGGGGTATTTGAGCTCAGATTCTATTTGCATATTGCAGATGAAATTCAACTTGGTGATGATTACACCCTCCCCCCCCCCCCCCTTCCCGATTAGTTGAATAGTATTAAATGTTCTTATCTCCTAAATTACAACTTGAAACTCATGGTCGGTGTTCCCATCATGTTACTTAGAAATATTGTCCAGTCAACTGGTTTGTGCAGTGGTACTAGGCTTATAACCACCCGCCTTGGAAAGCCCATTATCCAGGCAAAGACCATCCGAGGTTGCAATATTGGTCGATTGGTTTTTATCCCTCACATATGGTGCTTACTCCTTCAAATACTCATTTGCCTTTTAAGCTCAAAAGAAGGCAATTTCCTGTACTTGTGTGCTTTGTCATGACAATCAACAAGAGTCATGGGCAATCACTTTCATATATATGTCGGTGCAATAGCTAGAGTGACATATTGAAAGGGGTATTTCTTTTATTCCTTTATGCTCATCTTTCTCTATTAATTGCTATTTATTTGTTATATTTTCTCATCTTATTCATAGTTATTTTTTCTTTTTGAGCAGGGTTTTTCATATTTACATTTTTTTAATGGATTGACTCATATCATTGCATTCAAGATTCTTTCTAAAAGTTTTTCCTTTTTTTTTTTTGATTCTAGATTTTACATAATCATGTAACTTTATAAATTTATTTATGTTGGATTTTTTATTTTTATTTTATAATTATACATAATGTTTTATTTAATAGTTAATTTAGATCTTTGAATATGTCCGTGCAATGCACGGGTGATGAACCGTCGCAACAGAGAGAAAGCAGGCCCAAGGCGCAGCATCCGGCTTCGCATGCCTCAGCGCCCAAGCGCTAGGGCATCGGCGCCTCTGTCCCCATCTGTCTTCTCCCGTTTCTCTTTGTGTTCCGTCGCTATAGTTGTTGTGTTTGATTTGCTAGATTTTAACAAGTCTGAAACCGTCGCAAATCAGCCCTTTATTCACTAGTTTTTATTTGTTTGTTTTCGTTTCTTTCGCAATAGTTCGAACCCTTTTATTGTACTACTTGTAAGCATCAAGGATATCAAGAATATTGCAAGATCGGGCCATCAACAAGTTGGTGTTCTTGATTACGAGCCCACATGCGAAGGACTGAGGATTCCAAAGGCATCAAATGGTATCAAAGTCGTAGGTTTCGCAAGTTCTTGTCTTTTCTTGATGTTACTAATCATTTGATTCAATGGCTTGCGCTGTCTATTGGGATTGGGGTGATGATCCTGATCCATTGGAGGAATTCTTCGCTCTCGAAAGGAAGGCCCATCAATGTCAATGACAACGAGAGGCTCAAAGGCGCCGCCTTTGGCTTCAACGGCAAGCGGAGATCGAAGAGGAGAAGCGTCGACAACAAGATCTCCGTCAGATTTGGCTTCTCCAACAAAGGGAGGCTGAGGAGGCACGACGACGAGAGAAAGAGGCACAACTTCTAGCCGAGATTCAAGCACGTTTTGAAGAGAAAGAGCCACAACTTCTAGCCGAGATTCAAGCACATTTTGCCGCCTTGGACGCACAACGCCCTCCTGGGATGAGTGATGCCGAAAGTATGAGGTATGACTTTGAGGCGATGTCGAAGGACTTCCGTGATGCCTTTCTTGTTGATTATCCGAATGCTTGGGCCATCGCATATCCTCATGCTCCAGCAGTTATAGTTTCCTCACCCGGCGACGAGGTAATTAAGCCTAATGAAACTATTGTTGAATTCGTTGCCCTGGATTCAGCACAGCGCGCTAAATTTGGTTCGCAGATTCCCGTTGACTCCGACCTCGGAATTGAGTCAAATCAGATTCCCGTTGACTCCGGCCTCGGAATTGATTATCCGAATGTTGTGAGGAGGAAATCAAGTATGAAATATAATAAAATAAATCAAACCAGATTTAGGTCCACGCAAATAAATATAAGACTCCTCCAATGTAGTAAGAGAAAGTCAGGATCGAATCCACGAGGAAGCGTGTCAGCGGATCCTAGGTAGCTGTAAATCTCACAGAAAAGCAACAGAAACACAGAAACAAAGAAAGACAGAAATAAAACAAAAAAAAACAAACAAAAGCAGAAACAAAAGCGATGACACAGAAGTTGGTCGATATCGACTAACTGTCCTCGATATCGACTACAGATGTCGACAACAGAAACTCAGCAAGTAAACAGACAACTCGATATAGACAAGCCAACTCGACCTCGACAAGTGTCTACTCGAGATCGACAAGACTCTACTCTGTATCGACTAAAAACTCAGAAAACGTAAATTGCAATTTCTCGAACCCAAAACTCGGAATTCCGACGAAATAAATCAATATGCTAAAAGACTTCCAAGGCCAGGGTATCAACACCACAACGATAGCTATGCAAAGTAACACATAAAGGCATAAAAGATCATGCTTTTCATCAAATAACTTTCGTTATTAACAAATAGGCATATAGAGGCTTTCGCATAAACCTTAATTGTTACTAACCCTTTTTCACATAATTAATCCAAGTTGCATTAAGATCACTTTCGCTTCAATAATACAAACAAGAATCACCTTCAACTCTCGCAAAAGAATCATGCTCATAGGGATAGAAGACGAATTGCATAACAAGATTGTACCTTTACCGCATCACCTCACATGGCCACCGTCGGGCTCACCCCAGCCCCAGAAGTGGGTGGACTACTCGCTCTTCGTCATCAAGAAAGGCATTAAATAACAAAAGAAACTAACTTGCATTGAATTAAATAAAGAAAGCTTATAACCCACAAGACAAATCCGCTTTCGCCTTTCCACCTTGCTTGCTACAAACTTTCTTTCTCTACTCCTACTTACTTGAATGGAATTGATTGTGTTTCTGAATGAATGAAAAACCAGCCCCTAGGGCTTTATTTATAGCCTTCTATTCCTTGCTAATCAAGGATAGAATCTTCTATCTATGTCTACTTAAAAGCTTAAAGATAAATAAATTGCTTAAGGGAAATAAATCTTTAAAGGAAACTATATCTAAAGTTTGCAAAATATCTCCAATGTAGGTAGAACTTCTCTTCCATAGATAGACTTGATCAAATTGGATAGAATCTCGGCCAACTCGACTTCCTTAGGCTCCAAGGATTCCCAACTCGACAAGGACTGCTCAAACCGCGTAACGCGCTCCCGGACGTGGCTCGTCGATCTCAACCAAGGCTACTCGACATCGAGTAGGATTGTCATCGACTGGTGTGGCTCGGCATCTCGGGTAGATCTGCTCGACATGGCTTGGACTTGTGGTTCTGGCTCCTCGACATCGACAAGGACAACTCGAGATCGAGTTAGGTTGGCGTCGAGGATGGATACCTGGTGTGGTCGAGGACTCTTCCTCGACATGGACTCGGACAGGCGCTGGGTTGTCCTCGATCTCGACTAGATCTCCTCGAGATCGAGTAGGGTCGTCCCGGCGTCTTCGTCCTCGGCTTGTTGACTTGTCTCAACTCGTCGACTCCGGACATGGCCTCTCAGTGTCGTCGATCTCGACTAGGTGGTACTCGAGATTGAGTAGGGTCTCCGAAGTCGGATTGTTCTGGCTCTCGACACTGATCTTTGGTCGACAAGGCCTATGCTCGGACAGCTTCGTCGAGGTCGAGTAGCAGTACTCTAGATCGAGTACACTCGGGCTCCAGGCTTGATTCAACTGGTTCCGCTGCTTCTTGACCTTGGACTTCTGTAGTTGATTTCCGAGCCTTTCTGACCTTTCTTAGAACTGCTGTAATTTGCCTCGAATTCTGCGAAATTAAACAGAAACTAGTGTAGATTCCATAATTTGGCAAATAAACATAAACTACATAGATTCTGTACTATCTTAGCCCAAATGAATGAAATGTATGCAGAAATCGATATAAAAGTTATTGTAAAACATAGCAGATTCAGCTCACAACATTGAGCCTATTGATATTATTCCTTTTGATTGCTCAATGTTCCCTATGACAGGTGTTGTTTTTGAGGTTCCTTTGCCTCAAATTCTGTTGGTGCCATCTCAAGTTGATTGTCAAGAAAGTTACTTCCTGATTACTTCTCCTTCCCCTTTGCTTATCAACGACTCGATTCGAGGACGAATCGAAGATAAGAGGGGGAGAATGATGCAATCAAGGATGAGCTTCCGTGGCTCAAACAATGATCTTGATCCTAGCAACGACTCGAGGACGGGACGAATGCAAATGGAGGAGCATGATGTCATCCTCAAAAGGAAGAAGAAGGCTCCACCATGGAAGAGGGTCCAAAGGTGCAAGGTAACCAAGGTCCACGTTTTTTGTTCGTTCAGGATCGTTTGACAGCTTTTCAACGTCTCAGTAAAATGGGTCGTTCAGAGTCCATATTATCGGATGAGGTCGTGCCATATCTTGTTGGAACGAGGACGGAAGGATCTACAACTTTGTTGTTGAAGGTTTCTCCAGAATCGACCTCTAGAATGGCTGATATTCATCATCTTTGTTGTTGTCCCTGTTTGAACGAATTTGGACATAATTACTTAATTATTTTCGAATTTATTTAGTTAAATTAGATTTAATTATTTTATGTAATTAGGAAAATAAGGTGGGAAGGTTACCCACCAAGATTTATTTATCTATCTTTAGTTAGTTTTATTTATCTTAGGATTATGTTATCTAGCTTTATCAACCAAAACTCTATCTTTTGCACAAGATAGAATTGGTCTATTGTCTTCTTAAACTCATGTTTAACATTCAATAAAAATTATATTGGAATTAATATTGTAGAACCTTTATAGGAATAAAGGTTTCCACGATTTGTCAATCCAAAGGCTTACACACTCCCGTATGTTCTTGGATCAATCGGTCATCACCAATCACCTTCCCAATTCAATCGGCACTTACCAACCCCAAACATATTCCGACTCAATCGGAAAAATACAAAACTAAATACAAACCAAGAATTCCGTCACTGGAATTATAGAACAGTCGCAATCGAGAGAAAGCAGGCTCAAGGCGCAACAACCGGCTTCGCAGGCGTTGACGCCCAGGCGCTCGGGCATCGGCGCCTCAGTCCCCAGCGCACCCGCGCGCATCCCTCGCTGTCTTCTCTCGTTTCTCTTTGTGTTCCGTCGCTATAGCTATTTTGTTTGATTTGCTGGATTTTACCAAGTCTGAAACTGTCGCAAATTAGCCCTTTATTCACTAGTTTTTATTTGTTTGTTTTCGTTTCTTTCGCAATAGATCGAACCCTTTTTATTGTAACTACTTGTAAACATCAAGGATATCAAGAATATTGCAAAATCGGGCCATCAACAAGTTGGTGTTCTTGATTACGAGCCCACATGCGAAGGATCAGGGATTCCAAACGCATCAAGTGGTATCAGAGCCGTAGGTTTCGCAAGTTCTTGTCTTTTCTTGATCTTACTAATCGTTTGATTCAATGGCTTGCGCTGTCTATTGGGATTGGGGTGATGATCCTGATCCATTGGAGGAATTCTTCGCTCTCGAAAGGGCGGCCCATCAATGTCAACGACAACGAGAGGCTTAAAGGCGCCGCCTTTGGCTTCAACGGCAAGCGGAGATCGAAGAGGAGAAGCGTCGACAACAACGTCGCCGTCAGATTTGGCTCCTCCAACAAAGGGAGGCTGAGGAGGCACGACGATGAGAGAAAGAGGCACAACTTCTTGCCGAGATTCAAGCACGTTCTGAAGAAGAAGAGCCAAAACTTCTAGCCGAGATTCAAGCACGTTTTGCCGCCTTGGACGCACAATGCCCTCCTGGGATGAGTGATGCCGAAAGTATGAGGTATGACTTTGAGGCGATATCGAAGGACTTCTGTGATGCCTTTCTTATTGATTATCTGAATGTTTGGGTCATCGTATATCCTCATGCTCCAGCAGTTATAGTTTCCTCACCCGACGAAGAGGTAATTAAGCCTAAGGAGACTATTGTTGAATTCGTTGCCCCGGATTCAGCACAGCGCATCGAACTTGTTTCGAATATTCCCGTTGACTCCGACCTCGAAATTGAGTCAAATCAATCTTTTTGCGAAGATGACTCTACGAGCTTTCCAACGGTTGGTCACACGCTGCAGGACTTTCCCGATAAAGCATCCGAAACTGCTCTGCAAGTGGACTGCAGTGTTGCGCCAGATGTGTTGGTTGCTTCTAATGACAATGATGAGGACGTTGGGGACACTTCTCTTGAGTTAGCTATTGTACCTCTTGAGAATGTTCCTAATGTTGAGACTTCTGAAGTTCATAGGGTTATTGAACCTATTGATATTGTTCCTTTTTATTGCTCAATGTTCCATATGACAGGTGTTTTTTTTTAGGTTCCTTTGCCTCAAATTCTGCTGGCGCCATCTCAAGTTGATTGTCAAGAAAATTACTTCCTGATTGTTGCCCCTTCCCTTTTGCTCATCAACGACTCGATTCGAGGACGAATCGAAGATAAGAGGGGGAGAATGATGCAATCAACGATGAGCTTCTATGGCTCAAACAATGATGTTGATCCTAGCGACGACTCGAGGACGCGTCGAATGCAAATGGAGAGCATGATATCATCCTCAAAAGAAAGAAGAAGGCTCCACCATGGAACAGGATCCAAAGGTGCAAGGTAACCAAGGTCCACGTTTTTCGTTCGTTCAGGATCGTTTGACAGCTTTTCGACATCTCATTAAAATGGGTCGTTTGGAGTCCATACTTTTCGGATGAGGTCGTGTCATACCTTGTTGGAACGAGGACGAAAAGATCTATAACCTTTTTGTTGAAGGATTCTCCAGAATTGGCCTTGAGAATGGCCGAAATTCATCATCTTTGCAGTTGTCCCTGTTTGGATGAATTTCTACATAATTATTTAATTATTTTCGAATTTATTTAATTAAATTAGATTTAATTATTTTATGTAATTAGTAAAATAATGTGGGAAGGAAAATATCTCATCTAGATAAATTCGTTACCCACCAAGTTTTATTTATCTATCTTTAGTTAGTTTGATTTATCTTAGGATTTTTTTTCTAGGTTTATCAACCAAAACTCTATGTTTTGCAAGATATAAAATTGGTCTATTGTCTATTTAAACTCATATTTTACATTCAATAAAAATTAGATTGGAATTAATATTGTGGAACATTTATAGGAATAAAGGTTTCCACGATTTGCCAATCCATAGGCTTACACACTCCCGTATGTTCTTGGATCAATCGTTCATCATCAATCACCTTCATAATTCAATTGGCACTCACCAACCCCAAACATATTTCCACTCAATCGGCAAAATACAAAACTAAATACAAACCCAGAATTCCGTCGCTGTTATTACAGAACCGTCGCAACAGAGAGAAAGCAGGCCCAAGGTGCAGCATCCGGCTTCACAGGCCCTAGGGATGTCAACGGGGCGGGGATTCCCCGTTCCCCGCGGGGAATCCCCACGACGGGGACGGGGATGGGGATTTTAAACGGGGACGGGGACGGGGACGAGGCTAAATACATATCCCCGAGCGGGGATGGAGACGGGGACGGGGACAAGGGTCGCCACCCCGCCCCGTCCCCGCCGGGGATCCCCGCCCCATTCCCCGCCGGGGATCCCCATCCCCGTCCCCGTTGGGGATCCCCGACCCATTCCCCGCCGGGGATCCCCATCCCCGTCCCTGTTGGGGATCCCCGCCCCTTTTATCCTTACCTTTTCTTGATAGCTCTTTTAGGGTTTTTGGGTTTGGGGTTTTTAGGGTTGTAGGGTTTAGGGTTGTAGGGTTTAGGATATATTTAAAAAATTATAGTAATAGATATAAAATAAAAATTATTAGGCATTTGAATAAGCTTATATTATTAATAATCATAGTAATTAATCAATATTTATAATGTAGTTTTTTATATTGGTAGATTTTATTAAAAAAAATAATAGTTGTTAGAATCTAATAGATTGTTAACTTTATATATATGAATCGAAAGATTTTTACGATCTTGTTTCTTTCTAAGGAATAATCTATATATGATTAGCTCGAAATTGATATGCAAACTCTTAAAAATCAAAAGTCAAGGCTTTGCTTCGTCAATTTTGTTGTAAGCTTATTTTTGAAAAAAAAAAAATTGATCAAGTTACATAACTTTAAAAAAAAAATTGTCCTATGTATATAGTAATTTCATGTATATATATAATATATTACTCATCGATCATTGTATGTCGACCTAGCTTTTTACCGATCATTAATCTAGAGATGGCAATGGTGCGAGTATTTCTCATTCTCCATGAAGTTGTATTGATTTTTTAACCCATGTTTTTATTGAATAAGCATTTAATTATGTGTTCTTATCAAATTATCGTAGAATTTGATCAAACTAATATAGCATGATATAAGAAAATATAAATGCAATACACCTACCATAAATAGATGAGTAAATCCGTATATCCATTAAAATAATGTATAATCCAGTGATAATATAATATATCAATTATTAATCTATCATATTTTACTTGCTTTCAAAATAGGTTATATTATGTAATTACTTATAATAATAGTGTTCCATATCTAAATATGAAGTGGAATATCATAGTGGCCGGCCGGGTTTAGGACTTCGTAATGCTTTTGAAGCTTCTCGATCAATTAACTAATGGGCTTTTAAGCCCAAACTTAAGTTATATTTTAAGGAAAAGTATAGGGTCATAGAAAACCTAGTTTACAAAGATTTATCGAGCACTGCCGTACAACAAGGAGTCAGTGACCAGTCACCAGAGAGAAGAACATGATGTTGCAGATCGACATCGAGAAGGAAATCTAGAGTTGGAGAAGGAGACGACGGTTTGAGTTTTAAATCCGGCTACTGGGAGTTCATTTGTGAAGCTAATCTTCCCCGAATTTTGGTCTGAGAGTTGAAACATGGATTTCTTTTTTGTATGTGGTCGTCATGTACTTAAATTGTCTGTTCTGATCTTGGATTGTTTATATGCAAATCTCCTCTTTTTTGATCTTTTATCAACTTCAGTTTCTTGTATCAAGGTGGGTTTTTTTTTTGTTTTAAGTGCTTTGGTTAGCATTTTGCTGAGATTCGATTCGAACAAAACTTGCGTGTTCAAGTGTTTAGGTGAAGAAATAAGAAATAGGGTAAACGGGGACGGGGGCAATTTAGAATCCCCGGTCGGGGACGGGGCCGGGGAGCATGATGCTTAACGGGGATGGGGACGGGGAGGGTGTCCCCCGCCCCGTTGCCATCCCTAGCAGGCCCGGTGCCCAGGCGCTCGGGCATCGGCGCCTCAGTCCCCAGCGCACCCGCACGCATCCCTCGATGTCTTCTCTCGTTTCTATTTGTGTTCCGTCGGTATAGCTGTTGTGTTTGATTTGCTAGTTTTTACTGTCTGAAACTGTTGCAAATCAGCCATTTATTCACTAGTTTTTATTTGTTTGTTTTCATTTCTTTCGCAATAGTTCGAACCCTTTTATTATAACTACTTGTAAACATCAAGTATATCAAGAATATTAGAAGATCGGGCCATCATTAAGTTGGCGTTCTTGATTCCGAGCTCACGGGCGAAGAATCGGGGATTCCAAACGTATCAACCCCTATCTCCGAGAGACCAGCCTTATGCGACCGACACTACTGGTTTCACTCTGCTTTAGGCTAATCAGGAGAGCCCAACCAGTTGTGCAGCGGGATGGCCTACATACCCTTCATCTCCATCAAGTCCTCAACTAGTGACGAATTCCCCGAACCTAACCGGGTCGCCCTGATTGAACATCCAAAGGGTCATCACTTAACTCCCAACACAATGCCACTGAAGCATCTCCTGCCTTTATATCGAGAATCCATCAGCATGTGTCCGTACACGAGGTCGCAGACCGTGTTAAACTCCCCCACCTATTCCTCATCGCTACCTCTGCCTGAATACGATGTTCGACTTCCCCTTCCTCAGCAGCAAGACACGCACTCTCCTGGGCCAACGCATTCGGAGGCATTGGGTGGTCCTCAAGATCGTCCAACAGGCTTCCGTATCCCTGCCTACTCGCCTTACTCATCGAGCGCTCGACGCCTAGGAGCAACTGAGTTCCACCCCTCACGTATGGCGCACACCGGCTCCGTGTCCTGGCCCTTTCGCACAACGCCAACAGATTCCACGATCTGCCTTGCGTACTCAACTTTGGGCACAAGCGCTTGGTCACGAACAGAAGCGGAGTCGGACCTGCTCTAATATCACATGTCACGGGTCGGCACGCACGAAGCCCGTGCGGCGCCCCAATCCCTGAGGGGCCAATCTCACACGACCGACAGAACTGGTTTCACCCTGTTTTAGGCTCATCAGGAGAGCAGTTTCAGTCCTTAACCATTTGTGTAACAGGATGACCAACATATCCTTCATCATCGTTAAGTCCTCGACTAGTGACAAGCTCCCCAAACCTAACTGGGTCGGCCTACCTAAACATCCGAAGGGTCATCACGTTAACTCCCAACTCAACACCACTAAAGCATCTCTTGCCTTTATATCGAGCATCCGCTAGTATGTGTCCGTACACGAGTTTGCAGATCATGTCATAGGGGCATTCAATAAGCAAATGAGTGTCATCTTCAATAGCAGAGTTGCAATGACAACAAGTAGAGGGAACAGATACACATTGTTGGTTAAGCCGGTCAGCAGTGGCAAGACCTTTTTGGGAGATTTTCCATAACAAGTTTTAAATTTTGGGCAGAGTGTTAATAGTCCAAATCCAGGCGTTGCTATCCATTTCTAGGGAATTTTGCGAAGTAGTAAGTTTGTAAGTGAATGAAGTGGAAAACCACCCCTTCCGATCGGGCCACCAATAGAGACGGTCCTTAAATTAATTTGTAGGTAAAGGTGTATTTAAAATTTGGTTGACAATCGAAGACGGAGGAGTAGCCTGAAGCTTCTGAAGCCAGCACCGTCCACCTAAGATGTATTCACTAACACTTTCCTCGGGATTTGAGATATCAGGATAATCAGGTCTAGACTATAGAGCGAATTGAAGAAGTTGATAACCAGTTATCGGTCCAAAATCTAACGGATTTACCATTGTCAATTGACCAAATTAGCTCTGCTTTGAATTTATCAATGAGCAGGGAAATCTTAGACCATTGCCAAGATGAATTACCCCGCTTCTTATAGTTGAGAATATTTGTGAGACTAATATACTTATGAGTGACTAGTCTAACCCATGCATTGTCAGATTCAACCAAAATTTTCCATAGCAATTTCATTTGGAGTGCTTCATTCATTTTCGATCTTTAGATTTTCTCAAGCCCATTCCCCCAAATTTCTTTGTCCTACAGATTCTATCCCAACTAATAAGAGGGCGGTGTTGATTATCTTTGTTCCAGAAAAACCTTCTATTAATTTGATCTAGTTCTTTGTGCATAGAGGATGGTAGCATAAAATTTTGCATTGTATAAAGAAGTTTCGGGGCTAGATTTGACCAAATGAGAATTGCTCGTCCATGTTGAGAGAGCGCACTCGCCCTCCACTTACTCAATTGTTCATTTGATTTACAGATGATTTCTTCAAAAGTTTCCTTATTTACTCGCCCATTGACTAACGGACAACCAAGATATATTTCAAGAGTGTTTTCGTTAGTAATATTTAAGCAATTAGAGAGCTCTTGTATCCTACACTTCGTAATTCTTTTAGTTGCTTGAAAACTAGATTTGTGGTTATTTACATATTTCTCGAAACTTTACCGTAATTGTCAATAATGGTTTTGACTTTGAGACTAGCAAATACACTACCTTTGGATAAACTAATGATATCGTCTCCGGATGCTAGAAAGGGAATGCACGACCCATTTCTACCAAATCTAAATGCGATGGGACTGTTGGCGACACTGGCCTCCAGCGTAAATTCGCAAGAAAGGATTTCTACGCCTAAAATAAAAAGGAAAGGAGATATCGGGTCACCCTGACGAAGACCCTGAGTGGGTAGGAATATGTCAGTAGGACTGTTGTTAACTAATACAAATAATGAAATAATTGTCACGCATTCCATGACCCATGCTACATAGATAGGGTGGAAACCAATTTTTTCTAGGATTTTATATGTGAAATTTCAATCCACTCTATCATAGACTTTTTCCATATCTAATTTTATTGCTAACCAACCCTCACTGCCTTTGCGGGATTTGAATGAATAAGATTTTATTCAAACAGCCTACTAGTCTCGTGGTTTATAATACTTCGGGAGCTAATGAAACGATTTTTGTAAAGTTTAACTGTCTCAGCTCTCGGGCGATTGCACCAAAAACTCAAGTTCCCTTTGGATTATTTCGTGGGCAATAAGAACATTGTCCTAGATGGCTCTATCTAATACAAAGACCCCTTGAAGAGGGTGGATTAGCTTTCTAATGGCATTTTTTAGTCTTTCGGTTAGAATTTTGGATATTACCTTGTACATGATGGAGCATAAACTAATGGGTCGATAGTGATTTGTGGAGGAGGGGTTATCACGCTTAGGAAGTAAAGAGATAAAAATGTGATTAATATGTTTTAAAGTTTCCCAAAGAAAAAGAAATCATTGATGACCTTGATAATCGAGGGGTCGACAATGTCCCAGTATTATTTTTTTATAAAACTCTGCAGTAAAGCCATTAGGGTCAGGGGACTTGTTGGATCAAATACTAAATATTGCATTCTTTATTTCACTATTAGAAGAATGATGAATTAGAGCCAGGTTATCTTCTCCAGTAATTTTTGGCTGAATGAGATGCAATAGTTTGTTGAGCATATTTTCATTGATTGGTTTCTTCTTGAATCTTTTTTCAAAGTTGTGTTTAATTTTTGCCTTAACATTCTCCTCAACAAAAATGAGAGTACCTTCCGAAGAAGTAATGTTTCGAATTTGTTTTCTATGTCTCCTACCCGATGTTACGTGATGAAAATAAGAAGTATTGGAGTCCGATAGTTTGAGGTGTTTGGTTTTGGCTCTCTAGCTCTAGAAGTTCTTTTGAAAGAGAAGGAGGTGTTCCTTTTTCTTTAAGAGATGTACTTCTCTCGAATTTCCTTAGGAGAGGGATGGATCTATTTGATGCGATTAAATTTCAAGAAGTTTTCCATCGACTTCCTTCAATTGATAGAAGATGTTTCCAAACATTGATTTGTTCCATAGTTTCGCCTTTTGTTTCAGTGTCCTATGTTTAAAATACACTTGGAACAACGCAGAGCCAGGGAAGGATCTACGACATGCTTGTTTGACAGTGTTTCGAAAGTCATTCCTTTGAAGCCAGATGTTTTCAAATTTGAATGGTGGGGCTTTGAATGTAGAGCTACAATCAAGGGTAATCGAGATGAGGCAATGATCGTACGAAGAAAAGGCACCATTCTTCGTGAGTAGGTTAGGGAATTTGTGTAAAATAGAGTGATGAACTAGAACACGGTCCAGTTTTTCAAAAATATTTCCTAGCCCTCTCGGTTTTCGACTCCAGGTAAATGAGTTTCCAAAAGTGGGGATATCCATGAGAGAGCAATCATTTTTAAAGTTAATGAGGCGAGTAGAACGGGAATGATGAACATTTGTACCTCCCAGTTTGTCATTACAACAATAGATTTCATCCAGATCTGCCATGACAATGCATGGAGTAGAAAAGGTTATAATAATACCCATCAGAGTCTCCCAAAAAACATCTTTTCATGAGGATCAAGGGTTCATATACAAACAAGATCATTATTAACACATCATCGGATGAGTTCTTATAACAAATACCAATAATCCTCGGGAGGTGAATTTTGATAAAAAGAGATTCAGCCGAGAGTTGGTGGTCCTTCCACATTACCCCAAGACCACCCGACCGATCAAAGGCAGGAGACCAAATAACATTATCAAAACCTGCACATTCCCAATTTTTCTTATCTGGGATAGATTTTGATTTCATTTCTGCTAATGTCACTAGTTAGATATGTTCATTTTTGCACCAAGTATTTATGTCAATCCAAAAAGGTTTTTTTTTCCGATTCCTCTACAATTCCAAAAAAATTATCTCATTTATAACTTTTTCTCGCATGAGATGGGAAGGTAAACGACCTCATACCGAAAAGGTTTGTCTTATGATATTGAATATGAGAATATCAAAAAGAAAAGAATTGATAATAGATGTGAGACTAATGTTTGGCGAACAGGAAAGTGAGACCGAGGTTTGTGATGTTATGTTGCATCCCATCGAGAAAGCTTTTCAAGTGGTTCAGGATGAGGGTTTGTTTTTTTCGGTATTTTTCCTTTTATTTTCTCTAGTCTATGGTGGTTGTAGCCTTCATCAAAGAGTGATCCCTTTTCTTGGACTTCATGAAGAGGGGTTGGGCCCTTTTGGGATTTAGGAACATTGTGCAGTTGAATGCAAAGAAACTTAACCGACCATCATTTGAATATAAAAGGAAACTCTACTTCTGAAAAACAGAAATGATCCAAAAGATAAGCGACACAAGTCATAATATATATTTCATCTTTTAATACACTGCCAGAATCTTTACACATAAATTTAATCGTCACCTTATCACAAGCTGACATAAAAACATCAACCTGGATCAGGCGAAAGCGTCTAAGTAAACAACACTTATTCACAATACAATTTAAGTTACCATAGATCATGATAGAATCGCCAAAGGGAGTATTTCCAAGGCCACAAACAGTCAGAAATTGGTTTAGAGCATTTATATTCTCCTAGACCTTGCCATGGAGGGCTTTGAGCTTTTCCCTATCAATGGATCTTCGATTGCTTTTTCTACCAACCCCGCTTGGCAGAGAAGAAGCAACACTGTCCATGTGGAGATTACTCCCCACAGACGAGTGCACTTCGCCAGAGCGGGATTTTGGGCCCTTTCGGGGGGTTTTCAATGGATTAGCGATGGACGATGAATCCATGGTTTGTTTGCCTTTTTTTGAGCCAATAAGCATCTTTCCCATAGTAATGATTATACCATTAACTTCTATTAGAGAAGGAGACTTACTCGTTACCTCGACATCATTGGAGGAAGAGGCCTCCTCAACCTCAGTGTTGTTAACAAGTCGTTTTATGCCTTCCAGGAGGTAGAGAGTAGAGGATCTGAGCGGCCCTCTACCACTTCTTGTTTTTGTTGACTAGCTCTCACAATAGCCATACCAAAATTTAAAGGAGGAGAGCAGTGAATATTTAATCGAAAGAGATTGCAGAAAATAAAACCCCTAAAGAGGTGAGTTGGGGAAAATGGGATGAACATCCATCTTCCCCCCTTTCTATTTCCAAGAGTGGGTAGAACCGAGACTAGGACTCTCAAAGATTGAGATTCATACCTTCGAAAAGGAGTTATATGCATTGTGATGAACCGAGAGGGCCGCCACCAGACAAAGAACGGGCGATTAATCATCTCAATCGAAACAACCGGGAAGGAAAACCACCACACACACCGGTCTTGAGACGAGAATGCCCATACTTCCTCCCACCACCACCAACGGCATGGCTAAAGCCCCATTATTGTTTCCTCTAACTGAGACCTTTTCGATTTCCCCGCTTTTATCTTTTTTTTTTCTCTTCATATTTCTAGACCAAAATACACCATAAAAATGAGGACTAGATCTGACCACCCTCGCCCCCACAAAACCCAAAGGGGAGTAATTGCAAGAAGGAACCAGATTTGAGACGAAGCCCTACAAGCTACATCCATTGGACGAAAGGACATGATTTGGAATCAAATTTGAGGGGTTGTTGGGTCTCTGAGTATGGTTAAGGGAAAACGCTTCAAGGTTTTTCTGTTCACCAAAATAGAGCATATTCTCTCTCATCTTTAGCTGACCCACCATTTCTAATGAGAGGTAATTTGGTAAAATATCCACTTTTTAACCGTTTTAGTAAAATTTTTAATTTTTATTGCTTTAAATAAATTTGTTAAAAATTTTCATAATACCAAATTTAACCCTATTTTTTAATTGTTTATCTTTCTCCGTTCAAGCCCCAAATTATGTGAATGGAAGACTTGACTTCTAGATTAATTCGTCTGCTTGAAGTAGAACACGAAAATAGAACACGAAAATGAGAATAAAAAATCCAAACGATAGACCTAAGATTTTAAATTATGAAAATTGAAAAGCCTCAAATCTTCCAATTGCATTCCTCCTCTTTGTCGCTTCCAATATACTCCAAATCTCAAGGATATGATTTAATTTCACATTTTTAATAGAATCGTAATGGAAATCTAGCAAGGTGGATAATTGCTAACGGGCACGCTTTTATGGGTGTCGATAATTAGCTATAGAAGGAGAGGTTTTGAGTAATACACCATATTTTAGGGGTGGTAATTTTTTTGCAATTTTAAGGGGGTTTACAATTGAAAATTGTTTTGGCAAGCTAGTGGTGTAGTTAGCACCATTTTCTGTAAAGGATTTAGGATGTGTTTGGCTCTAGTGGTAGGTGGAGACTATTGAGATTTAGGAGGTTAAAAAAAAATAGTACATGTTTGGTTGTAGGTGGTTCATGGAGATGGAAGGAGGAGGCCGGTGCAGATTTTTGTAGGTTTTTAGGGCAAAAATGGAACCTTGAAAAAAATAGGTTTGTGAGATTATTTTGGAGTTTCATTCCATTTGCTCACATTTTTAGCCCAATATCATTTACAAATCTTATAACACTAATGAACAGAACAATACAAAATGAATATGGAAAACAGAAGTTGCGCCAAAAATAAAAAACTTCATATGGAAGCTTCGTTTGGACGGAATCCCAACCAAAACAAGATTAACAAACAAAGGTGTCACAATACTTGCTGGATGCGAATTGTGCAACCAGGTTGAGGAAACACCAACCCACCTATTCATCAAAATGTGACCATACACCGAACCTCGTAACAAAGATGGACCCATAAATTGAACAAATTTTAAAAGACGTGGACATAGATAACAACAACATAAAAGAAAGTATTGATCACATATTTGGAAAACTAAATCATAAACAAAAATCAGTATTGATAGCAATTTTGTGGAGCATTTGGATGAGCAGAAATAGTAAAATCTTTTTATCACAATAACTCCACAACTATCCGAAATATGGCAGTAGTAAGACAAACTCTTGAGAATTGGAAAAGAACGGAAAATAACGAGAAGATCGAAAAATCGATCAAGCATAAACGATACTACACTGCCAAGGAGAAGAAGAAATCTAAGATGAGGAAACCAAAGGGAACACACAAAATTAACTTTGATTGGTGTATCAACAATTCAACCTTTCAAGGTGTGCATTTGCATGATTCATCATTCGTAATCACTTAGGGGCACCTATTGTCACTAGGGGTGCTCAATTGTGTGTGATGTATGCCCTGGTCGATGTCAGGAGCTATGACACTCAAGCTCGACCTACAGAAGGCGAAGAAGTTGGGGCTTCAACGTATTATGATCGAGGGTGACTATTTGATGGTGATCAACGCCCTCATAGGCGGTAGATCCCCGCCTTTGGGAGATTGAAATCCTCATCACTGATGCCCTTCATATTCTCCAACAGTTCGAGGAGATAAATGTTTCCCATATCGTTCGAGAGATCAACTATCAACTACGGATCACATCTCATCTTTTCCCGACTGATGGCTCGACTTCGCATCTCCATGATAGAAATCTATGCATCTATATTCAAAAAGATGTCATTGGTTGTTGGTCTAGCAAGGCCTAACTACCTCCAAATCATTACTTGAATAAAAAAATACATATCTTATAATCATCAAATACCAATTAGATTTAAGCGGGAAAAAAATCCATGTTTAACATCCGCTAAAAAAAAACCCTCCAATTCTATAATCTCTAAAAATAATCTCTTCCCAAAAAAAAATCCGGCCCGTAGTTAGGGTTGTTATTCGAGCCGAACGAACCAAACTTCACAGGTTCAAACTTAGTTCGTTTGTTAAACGAGCTCGAGCCGAGCCGAGTCGAGTCCAATTTTCAAACGAGCTTATTTTTTTTTATCAAGCTTGACTTGTTTAGAAAATGAACGGGTTCAAGCCGAACTTTTTTCAAGCTTCAAGCAGTTTTACTTGGCCATAAAATCCGACCATTCAACCGAGCTTAAAATTTTATTAGGGGGCTTAATGAGGGAAGACCTTCTCGGGGAACTTGCTGTATCTTGGATAGATATGTGAAAGTCATTAAGCCCCGAGATATGACTTTGAAAAAAGATCGGCGCATATCAAAACAATTGATTCGTATCGATTTATTTTTGGCCCTTCGGAGTTTAGATTACTGGAATGGTACTGCTTGGAGAGTGCAAAGTCTTCATCTCTGTATGAGATCCCTCCATTGAAGATTTACTTCCTGTGAGCTCCTACACATCATCGTCCCCTTCGATTCGCCTCCTTGTAAGTCTCCTCCACTTTTATCTTTCAGTTCTTCGACTAATCTCACCTCTGCTTCAACCAATCACAAATTTATTGCTTTGATTCCATCCTCCCGAGCAAAGATCTCAGTTCCGCGACCTCCTATTTGAATCCATTAGTTTGCGAAATCACAAGACTTTTGTGGATCAATTTCGTAATTCTCTTGAGATCGGAATACAGGAAGAAGTGAGGATTTGTGTTATCGTCGCTTTGCTATTGTCTATTTTGTTGACATGGAGAATTAGGGCTTGGTTGAGTCACCTAATTTCTTGCCTATTATTTCAATAATCTAATGCTTGCAACTCGCTTAATTTTCCAGTAAATTATTATGGCATACATGAGGTTTGGTTTCTATTATGTCGGCTATGTATTCGAAATGAAAAACATGTCCAGTGGTTTGCTTGTTTATGTTGGAGAATGGTTGTGTTTGTTCCTCTTTGCATCATCACATTTACAAACACTTGATTGCTCGTGTGTAGGTGATAGCTTCAGCCAGTGGCATCCCAGAGTTTGTGGACTTATTCTTGGATTTGGTTATATTGAAATATTAGCGTGTGAGCTGGATATGGAGGACCATGATAAGGATGATATGGATTCCTTATTTGAGGGGATGGTTCTTTTTAATACATCTGTGATAGTAGCCAGTGATGCCTGTGGTACTTCAGATGTGGCTTCGTCAGAAAAAAGTTGTGATACAACAGCAACGACACTATCTTCATCATCTCAACCACTTGATGAGAACTTATTCTCTGATCTCAATGTCATTACTCTCTCTCAACCTGATACTGTTGGAACGGATCTATCATCAACAACAAAGAGTGTAAGTGTTGTGGAGAAGGAAGCAACTTCTGTTCCCTTTATTTCACGTCAGCCTTCAAGGAAAAAAAAGAGAGCTGGCATAAGAATTGGATATGGAAGAGATATACAGCAGTCCAATGATCAGACATTTGTTTCACATTCTATTGAAACGTTGCCTGCTGCTGGGAAATCATTGCAGACACTGATGAACCTTGATAGAACTGACGAAGATGCAACAGGGAAAGAAGATGCCGATTTTTCTTTTGCATCCACCTCTAAGCCAGATGTTGATTTGCAGAAGGGGCAAGTGGAAGCTCGTTTGTCTACTTCCAAACATGAGTCCGCTGCCGAACCTGAGTCCGCTGCCGAACCTGAGTCTCATTTGGAGAAGGAAAAAGAACCACTGCGTGATGAAATAAATGAAGATTCTCACTTGAGCTTTATGCAGGATAACAATGTTGTTTCAGGAGCTGTTGAAGTGAAAGAATCAACCGCAAGTAACAAACCTTTCTCAGGAACTTCTGAATTTGAGGAAGAAACCAGCAAGAAAGTAAAAAAAGAGGAAGAAGAAAAGGATTCTGATGTTTCGTTTGAGGCAAAATATGAGCATATCAAAGCTGAAATATCTGACAAGCTGAGGCATGCTAAAGAAATTATTACTTCCATTTCTTCTGCAAGGAAGGATTCAAGGAGGAGGAGGAGAAAAGCTGCAGAGGACGTTGAATTAGCATCTCAGAGGTATAGAAACCTTGAAAAACAGCTAGAAGAAGCCTGCGATAATGAGGATTTTGAAAAGGCAGATATTCTCAGTGAGAAACTGGCTTCTTCTGACCAGGAAAAGCAAGATTTATTAGACAGGCTCAGAAACTCTGAGGCTGAATCTGATAATTTTGATTCAAAAATGCAGGAAGTGCTTGAATTTCAGATTGCTTCTGAAGAAGAATGTATTTCCTTGCTGCAAAAGTTTTCGTTGGTACGTAGCTATATTTATTAAATTTAAACTTTCATCTTAACCTGGCCCATACATGACCTAGTGACATTCATTTTTAAATGGTTTTTTTTCCCTTTGTACAACAAAAATAACCAGTATTATCAAAATTATCCATATAACACACGACCTTTACTATATATGTAGACACTTTAATGGCCATTTTACTTTTATTTAAATAAGTTCTGTATCTGATTGTGACTCAGCAGTTTTATGTGTTTAGCAAGTGATATTAAATGTTCTTAAGCTGCTATATTGCTTTCTGCTGATTATTGCTTCCTTCAATATCAGGATTGTGCAATCAATGCAAATTTATTATTTCAAAATGCTGAAATCAAGTCTTCTAAAGAGATGGATGAGTGGTTTGCATCTGTTGAGTCTTTTGAAGTTAAAAAGATGGAGTTAGAGATCACATCAGATTTAGTAAATAAAGCTCGCTCAAATTTGAACAATTCTATTGAGATGTCAGTTGAGAATGACAGAATAGAAAAGGATCTTCTGCATGAGAAGAAGGCTGTGTTGATGGAGGAACTAGAAAGTCTTTTGGCTTTAGTACGTGCAAAGGAAGCAGAGATAGCTGAAACTGATTCTAAAATAGAAGCAGTTGACAAAAGAATTGCTGAAGTTATTTCTGGCATTGAGGGAACACAGTCAGGAATCCATTCAAAGTTCGAAAATCTGCAGTTAGATCTTTCTGAGATGGAAAAAGAATCTGATTCTTTATCAATGAAGAAGAAGGAAATTGATGACTTCTTGTTGCAGGAGAAAGAAAGAGGTGAAAGTCTGAGAAAGCTAGCGAATGTTGCTGGGGATGAAGCAACTGAGTACCAAGAAAATCTTGAACTAAGGAAGAGTCTAATGCTTTCAGTTGTGAAGTCTAGGGAAGAAAAGGTAAGGCTTACTGACATAGAGGATAACACTATGGCAGATATTCACTGTCTGAAGGATGAAATTTCTGCAGCTAGAGCTTCTCTGCAGGTTAGTTCCATCTCCTTACCTTGTGATTATCAGTCATAAGTTATGGCATTTAACTCTAATAAGTTCAATAGATAGGTACTTTTTTTTGTCATGGCTTTCAAACATGTAGAAAGCATATTTGGCTCACTGATATCCGAGATTATTGACAATTGTGTGTCAAGCCTCAAACCATCTCAATTCCTGTCTTCTAATTGCAATAATAGTATTTGACTTTTCTAAACCCTTAATTATGGCTCGAATACTCTGAATTACTATATTATATACAAGTGGATAAGATAAGATAAAGGCATCATCACCAAATCGAGCAATATGCAAGGTCATGCCCACCATTGTTTTCAGATATTGAGGTTAGGCATGGTCATGCCATCCTTGTCCTCGAGCATAGTTAAATTAACCTTATTCAGGATTTTTATTTTCTAAACAATTAAAGACTAGAAATACACCTTCATTCAAATATTTTAGTTCTACTATTCCCTTTTTAGAAAAATCTTGAACTTCCAAAATTGCCACATTCACTTAATTTGAATAAGTCGGTCCTCAAAAATACATTTTTTTATTTGGAAAAAATTGATAAATTTGATCTTATTAATTTATATCTGAATATATTTTTGGATGCTTTCCACGAGATACAAAAGTATATTGGGATGGAGGGATTAATACCTAATTCTTCTTTTCATTCATTATTGTTAGTCTGATAACAGTGGAGGGGAGACTTATTATATAAGCTTGGGGTGAAGTCTGAACCAAGCTTTGGGAAATTCAAGCAAGCTTAGGTTTTGTATCCTAATTTTTCTTGAAGGGGCACCACGAGTTTAGTACTTTTTTCTCTTTATTTTGCTCTATGAGGAAACTTGTTTCGTATTTTGGTTATGAAAGGGGGTTCATGGCTTAGTACTATTCCATTTGGGACAACTGTTTTTATGGCAATCTTGCAATGATTTACTAGAAGGAATCTGCCAATCTGAATGGGAGAAATCCAGAGAATCCTCAATTATTATAGATTTATTTATATAGATATAGCTTTCATAGGAATGTCATCAATACAGTTCATCCCTGGATTATGTTGATGCCTTTTGTGAATTGGAATGTGAAACCGGTTAAAGCCTGTCATTAATCATAACTGTAGGATGTTTATGATGCGATCTTCACTTTTTTGCAGATTCAAACCTATGCCTATTTAGAGGATAGCATATCCTTACTTATTTCTCTCTCTCTCTCTGTAGGATTTGTCCTCTCGAAAATCAAACATCCAGCAAGGCACTACATCACAGAAGCAACGAATATTCTTCATAGAGAAAAGGATACCTGAGTTAGAAGCAGAGAAGAAGGTTGCTGCTTCTGCAAGAAACTTCAAAGAAGCAGCACGTATAGCTGCGGAGGCAAAGGCTCTGACCACCGAAAAGGAAACGCTACAATTAACAATGGCAGAAGCTATGATAGAGCTGGGGAAGCTAGATGGAGAGATCAATGAAGCTACCACAAAAATCGAGGAAATTGAAGGATTCGTCTCTTCGTTGGAAAGAGAGTTAGCTGTTACTCAATTCCAGAAATTTCACCTGATCGCTGCGTCTGCTGCAGCTGAACGAACAGCTGCACTAGAACTAGGTGACGTTGAAGAGGCTAGTGTACTTCTTGCTGAAGCTGAAGCTGCAGAACTTGCAGCAAAACAGCTCCAAACACTGCATGATATAAGCATACTGAAGCTTGAAGAGATGCCTAAAAGCCCCGTGTCTGTGAAACTTGAGTCGGGACTTGATGGATAGGAGTTAGCTGAGTCGACGATATCTTGATTGGTGACGGTTTTGATAAATTTCGGGATGGTTTCAATTGCCACTGCATTGAATTCTCTAGGTTTTTTTTTCGAGACCAAGACGAATTACAAGGCAAGCTTCTATATTTAATCTTTTACTTCTTCCTTTTGAATCTAAATAGTGTTGTTATACCTCTAGAGGTTTCAAGTACATTTTTGTACAAGGTGTATGATCCCAATTCATTTCTGAATGTTCAGTACCCTAAAATTTTGAATTAGTCTTCACAGGTCCTATTCAGCCTGGCCCTTTCTTCAAGTTCGATTAGTTTTTTGTTAAATCGAATGGCGCTCAACAACTTGAAAGTTTTGTTGATCGAATGGTTTTCCAACCATACATTTCATTAAATACACCCAGTTTAGCCATTTTTAAATTAGATTATGGAGTTAATTTATTTCCTTTTAGGATTTTCTTTCCAATCCTATGCCCTTGAGACACATAATAGACAAACCCTTAATACAATATTTTAAATTATATTTATTTTTTATTGAAAAACCTATTAAAATATGACGAAAACAATAAATCTAAATTACAAGAATTAAACTAATAATGATCAAAGTGTTGGGAACATAAAATAAAAATTATTTTAGGTATAAATAATTAATTATGCCAAAAAAATAATATAGATATAAATAAAATAACACATCAAATATTTATCTATTAATATTTTTGATAAGTATGTTTATGAAATAATTTTGGTTTGGATTTTCATCAATTAACTAAAATATAAGCTCCTAAATTGGTTAAATAAACGAATTAAAAAAATACAATTTTAAAAATAAAAACTCATTACGCGCCCCCTTTTATCTTCTTCCCCTTCGTGGCTTTCTCTACTCGATATGTTCATTTCTCCCTCTCGCCTATCTTCCGCTCCTTTCTAGCATACGAAGTCGTCGACCGCTCCTTCACCCTCAAGGTCGCCGACAAAGCCTCCTCCTTGATTTTTTGTAAATAGAGATCGGTCATCTTGTTCGAACCCCGGATGACCGCTCTCTATTTACCAAAAATCAAGGAGGATAAATCCTTGTAGCTTCTGCCATTGTTACTTGTAGCTTTTCCTTTTCGGTGGTCAGAGTCTTTGCCTCAACAGCTATACGTGTTCCTTCTTTGAAGTTTCTTGCAGAAGCAGCAACCTTCTTCTCTGCTTCTAGATCAGGTATCCTTTTCTCTATAAAAGGTGAAACCTCAGCGAAGGTAGCTGAACACGAACAAGATATGAAAGAATATTCGTTGCTTCTGTGATGTAGTTCCTTGCTAGATGTTTGATTTTCGAGAGGACAAATCCTACAAAGATAAAAAAAAAAAGAAATCTGCAAGTTCTTTACAACAAAGCCTCATTCGCCTCCTCCTTCCGTTGCGCCTTCTGGGAAACCTCCCTCCTCTTCTCCCTCATTCTCTCCCCACACCCCTTCCTCCTCTCCTTCTTCGACCCCCACCCTCATCGGATGATCCCTCCCCTTCTGCCCCGGTGGTGATCTCAACTTCCACCGCCTCCGCCACTCCAACCTCTCCTTCTCCCCATTTGCCATCAAATTTTGCCTCGCCAAGATCCTTTGCATACGATGTTCGCTTCTCTATAGGTTTGGCATCAATCTCTGGAATTTTTTTCTGCTATCTGCCCCATTATCTTTTATGTGGTTGTCACCTTGTCCACAAGGAGCTGAAGTGGGTTTTTCTGAGACAGACTTGTTTGATGATGTATTTCCCCACTGAAACTTTATCTATAAGTCTTCTCTTGTATTTTTAGAAACAAATCGTTCGAGGGAGATAGATCATCACCACTTTCACTAGGGCGGTCTTTTACATGGGTTGCAATTAGGGTCTCAACAAGCTTTGTGAGTCTAGCAATGTCATCTTTTTGGCTCACTTCGATGCTTTCGTTATCCAACTGATGGACCCCTCGAATACTTTGAGACCTCCCATAGTTGTAAGAGGCACTAGCGAGTGCCTCAAAGATGCTCATTGCTTCTCCTACAGAACTCACCTTAAGCTTCTTGAACCTCTCGAGATACTCATAGAGCGTTTATGTGGAGGATTGCTCAATGCTCGAAAGTTCTTTCTTTAACTTGCTCCGTCGAGTGGCAGAGAAGTACTTGGTTAGGAATGCCCTTTTCATCTCCATTCATGTGGTGATACTTCATGCTAGTTGACAACACTAGTCATTCACTGCATCCTTCAGAGTAAATGGGAAAGACTATGAGCATAAGTTGATCATTATTCAGTCCGGCAGGTCTCAAGCAATCGTTATACGCTCGAGACCTTTGCTAAATATGTTGGGATCTTCTCCTTTCAAACCATGGAACTCTGGTAGAATCTGTGACTAGTCGGCCTTATATTCAAAATTTGACCCCTTTTGAAGATCAAGGAACCTTATCTCTAAGTTGTGTGATGTTAGATTAGACTCCTTTAAATGCCTTATCGTCTTCCTAGGAAGACAATTGGTTACTGCCCCGGTATTATTGTTTCCGTTCATCTCTTTATTTCATGAAAGCAAAGACAAAAGAGACCAATTAATAGCAAAAGTGCGGACTTTCTAGCTAGGAAGGTTCACACAAAGGTTAACAATAGAAACACTCAAGAAGATTAAAGTAATGTGTCTCCGACAATGGCGTCAAAATTTGATAAGTGTAAAACGGTCATTGTTCTCGTCAATGATAACTTACACTCAATAGACTAGTGTAGCTAGTAAGTACGAAGTCAATCTAGGGGAAGCTTAACCTCTCCTTATGTATTTCTCTTACCAACAGTTAAAGAAGAGAGAGATTGATTGTTGTTGAAGTAAATAAGAGAACAAGAAAGCAAGTATAAAAGTGGGTTGTAAAGCAATTGAGCCAAAGTCGGTTTCCCTACAATTAATTCACACCAATGGTTTGTATATTAATCATTGAAATTTACCCTAGTTACTTTGACTCTATTCGTTATTCTGTTATTGGTTTATATAGATAGCTAGGCCGTCAAAACGATCACTATGGTGCCCCTTACACTCTAGCATAAATGAGTAGCACAAAGTCCCAATAAACTAGCATAGCAATACCATTCTTGTTTTAGCAACTTATCACCTAGTTATCAATGTAGCTATTGCCTCCACTAGAAATGATACTCCTTAGATGTCAACCTCCCTACACCGTCAAGTATCCCGAATAATTCATACGAGATGTGTTTGCTACCTCTGATTAAGGCTTGCATGTAGTGAAAGCTATATCCCTAGCGTGATGCGACTATATCAAGGTGAAACAACATAGCAATTCAGAACAAAGAATATTGAAATAGCAAAATAGAAGTAACTAGGAAATAATTCTCACTATAGAATGATAAAATTGATGTAAAGTCCTCCTTGAGGGTTTCATTCATTATCATAATTATATATATAGGTTACAAGAGATTGGGCCTGAGCCAATAGGCCCACTATACAATATGTAATCTATCAAACCCCCGTAGTCGAAAGTGGAGGGTCCCGTACAGTGAGATTGGACCGAAAATCGAGGAACAACTGACGAGGTAAACCCTTGGTGAATATATCAGCGTACTGATAGGAGGACGGGACATGGAGAACACGAACATGTCCAAGAGCAACCTTGTCCTGAACGAAGTGGAGATCGAGCTCAATATGCTTCGTGCGCTTATGTTGGACTGGGTTCCTGGCCAGATAAACGGCGGAGACGTTGTCGGTGTAGACCAGAGTGGCCTTTTGAAGAGGGCAGTGGAGCTCAAGAAGGAGATTGTGCACCCAGGAGCACTCGGAAACAACGTTGGCGGCCCCCTTGTACTCAGCCTCGGCGCTAGAGCGAGAAACCACACACTGACGCTTCGCAGACCACGACACCAGAGTGTCGTTGAGGAAGACATAGTAACCAGACGTGGAGCGACATGTTTCAGGACAACCACCCCAATCCGCATCAGTGTAGGCAACAAGGTCAAGCCGAGAGGAAGGGGAGATCTTCGTGCCTAATTCGAGGGTGCCACTGATGTACCGAATGATCCGTTTCAAGGCCTGAAAGTGCAGCTCCCTGGGCGCATACATAAACAAGCAGATCCGCTGCACGACATAACTGATGTCTGGCCGAGTGAATGTAAGATACTGCAATGCCCCGGCAAGACTCCGATACAACGTCGGATCATCAAACAAAGGACCAGAGTGAGCACTGAGCTTGTTGGAAGTATCAACAGGGGTGGCGACCGGCTTGTAGTTTCTCATCTTGGCTCAAGCAACAATTTCGGCAGCATACTTACTCTGAGAGAGAAACAAACCAGACGCATGACGCCGCACAAAGACTCCCAAGAAATAAGTCAACGGCCCAAGATCCGACATGGCGAACTCTGCGCTCAAATGGGCAATGATGGACGTCCGAAGAGCATCAGAGGAGGCGGTGAGAATGATGTCGTCGACATAAAGTAACAGAAAAGCCATGACTGTGCCTCTGCGATAGATAAAGAGAGACGTATCCGAGCGGCTGCCAACGCTCGTGGAGCCTGTTTCAGACCATACAGAGAGCGCTTCAGGAGGCAAACGTGTTTGGGACGATCAGTATCAACGAACCATGGAGGCTGAAACATGTAAACCATCTCATTCAGATGGCCATGCAGAAAGGCATTCTTGACATCCAGCTGATAAATAGCCCAATGTCGCGATAACGCTTAGCTCAACACCACTCGAATAGTGGCAGGCTTGACCACGGGGCTGAATGTCTAATCACAATCAATACCTACCAGCTGAGCTCGACCGTTAACCACAAGACGAGCTTTGTAACGTTCCAACGTCCCATCAGAGCGGAACTTGTGACGGAAGAGCCACATGCAACGTATGACGTTCGCCTTAGAAGGGCGAGGAACAAGAATCCATGTACCATTCCTTGTAAGGGCCCTATATTCGTCGAGCATAGCCGCCTGCCAATTCGGGTTGAGGAGGGTTGTTTTGTGGGAGGTGGGGATGGGGGAAAGCGAGGTCGGGGTGGAGGTAGGAGGGATTTTGGGGACGGTGGGGGCGGGTTGGGACAATTCCGCTGGCGCGGCACATGGCTGCGGCCGCGGCAAGGCAGCAGAAGTAAGGGGTGTGCCGCGGGCGCAGTACTGGCGGCGCCCGCGGCAAGAGGCGGAATTGGAGACAGGTTCGGGGAGCCCGGGGGGGGGGGTGTCGGGGTGATCGGAGGCGTGCATAGAAAAAATATTTCGCGGTCTGAATACACCAGTGATGCTACCGGTGTGCGGTCTGGTGGTAGGGGTAGAGGTGGTGGTGGGGGCGGTGTAGGGGGAGAGGCAGGAGCACCGGTAGAGCTTTGGGGAAGAAGGAAGTGTAGGAAGGGAGACTCTGACTCAGACTGGGAGACAATAGGTGTGGGAGAGGGGAGAGGAGAAGAAGAGAAGGGAAAGCGAGACTCATCAAATGTGACATGACATGACAGGATAAGCCAATGGCTCTGAACATCAAGGCAAAGGTAACTGCGATGATCAGACGGGTACCCGATGAACACACAGGGAGTAGAGCGCGGGTGAAGCTTGTGTGGGGCGGTGGAGGACTGGTTTGGGAAGCACAAGCACCCGAAGGTACGAAGCTGATCATATCTAGGCATGGTGCAATACAATGCCTGAGTGGGTGAGCGATGCTAGAGGGTAGTAGAAGGGAGGATGTTGATGAGATAACATGTCGTTGATAAGGCGTGAGGCCAATAGACAAGGGGAATGGATGCGTGAAAAAGGAGAGAACGCATCATGTTGGTTATTCTTCGAATGATTCTCTCGACCTTGCCATTTTGCTGAGATGTATAGGGGCATGACAACAGATATGAGATGCCATTTGTGGTGAAGAAAGAGTGAAAGTCCTTATTATCAAATTCACGGCCATTGTCACATTGAAAACATTTGATTGATGTTGACAAAAATAGGAAACATTTGGGACTTTTGTAATGGAAAAACCCACAAAAAATGAGTGTAATCATCATGAAATAAAAGGTAGTATTTGTGACCATCCTTGCTCGGTACAAGAGAGGTCCAAATGTCACTATAAATGATATCAAAAGGTGCAAGGGTGGAGTTCAAAGACCGTTGGAACGGCAATCTTGCATGTTTGCCTAGTGATGTCTCCAAAGTAGCCATGTCTTTATGCATATTTTAGTTCCATATTTTATACATTTTGCATATTTTGGGTTGGGAATATGTCAAATTTATATAGTATATTCTTATTTGTCAGAAATGGAGATCTACATAAGTTTCTGTTTAATATTGCAGAATATAGAGCCATTTCAGGAGAAAACCAAGAAGCAAGGACGGAGACCCAAGTCTACTCGACATCGACAAACCATAGTCGATCTCAACAAGCCATGCCTAGGCACACCAAGATCGAGGAGGACCATGTCGAGGAGTTGAGGAACACAACAACCCGACTCTAGGGGGTTACTCGAGATCGAAGTGACTACCCGAGATCAAGGAGCTCTGAACACCATGCTTGGAGTCGAAGACAAACTGCTCGAGGATGCCGAGAGACCACCCAACCATGCCCGGACACCTTCCTCGAGATCGAGGAGTGTTTCTCGAGATCGACGAACCCTGTGAACCTGTGTCCGAGCATGTCGACAAGAATCTACCCGATACACCAAGCCGACCAAGTCGATGAGCCACCCAACTCGATATCGAGTAAGGGTACTCGAGATCGACGACACCCAGGAGCCCTATCCGAGCCTGTCGAGCACCAGCTAGCCGAGACGCCGAGCCACACCAGTCGACGACACTTCTACTCGAGATCGAGTAGGTTTACTCGAGATCGAGGAAGCATCCAGAAGCCGCGTAACGCGTTTTGATCTATCCTACTCGGATTGGGTTTCCTTGGAGCCGAAGGTTGCATAGTTCTATCCGATCTATCAAGATACATCATGGAAGAAGAAGATTTATCCACTTAAGACTTTTAGATATATTTCCCTTATTTAGATTTAATTATGTTGTTGCTTTTATTTATCTCTAATGCTTTTAGATATAGTTTTAGATATAGATAGATATTTCTATCCTTGAATAGCAAGGTTTAGAAGCCTATAAATAAAGCCCATGGGGCTGATTTCTAAGGAATTCAATTCACAAGTAGGAGAAGTAGTAGTAGAGAGAGAAAGTGAGGCCGAGTGGAGCAAAGGAGCGAGAGCAAGTTGGCTTTGTTCGGTTGTACTTTCTACAGTTTGGTTTAATGCAAGTTGTTATTTCCTTCCAATCAATGTCTGAGGTTGCAATGAAGCGCGAGTAGTCCACCCACTTCTAGGGTTGGGGCGAGCCCGACGATAGCCCTGCGTGTTTGAGGTAAATATCCGACTTTTATCATGTTTTAAGCATCTACTACTTGTTATGTGTTTATTACCCATTCAATGGAGGTCCATGCTAACAAGTTGGATTGTGAACATAAAATCAGTAGAGACAATTAGGGTTTCTTGAAAGAGTTGTCTAATTGATGGAAAAGGCGAAAGCTTAGTCCTTTGATGCGATTCACATGATTATCCGTTTTATTCTTGCCTTATGCATGCTTGGTTATCATTGTTGCAGACCCCAATCCTGGAAGTCATTTTTATACAGTTTAGTTCAAAATCCCCAAAGCCTTTGCATTTATTTCGTTTTATTCTCTGTTTTCCTCGAGATCGAATAGTACTACTCGATCTCGACTACTGATCTTCGACCCAGGTCGCTGTAGCTTCTGTGTGCAGGTACTCGACCAAACCAAGCCGATGTCGACGAGGACCCTACTCGAGATCGAGTAGCCCTTTGTCGAGATCGACGAGAGCCTATGCTTGCTGCTACGCTGTGTTCGATTGTCCGATCTTCTGTCGACTAACCCTAAGTCGAGATCGAGGACATCTGTTGTCGACTTCTGTGAGATTTCTCCGCTGCCTAGGATCCGCTGACACGCTTCCTCGTGGATCGATCCTAACTTCCGCTGCTACATCAAAAGGAGGTCTTGTAATTATTTGCAAGGGACGGAATCTGGTTTGCTTTGCATTATTTATATTTTATTTGCATTCTCGATTTCCTCCTTACAACAAATTGGCGCCGTTGCTGGGGAAACTATCATTCGCGCCTTAGGTAGTTGAATCTCACGTCTACTTTGAGTTACTTTTCAGGTGTATGCGCCGTTCTGGTCAACCACCTGAGTTTGACGGCTTAGACGAACCAGAACGCCTTCTACACATCAGAGCTAAACTACAAAGAGCCATGGCGGCTGCTGAGACGCAAGAACAACTGATTGCAAGGCTTACAAGGGAACTAGCCACAAAAGATGCTGCTATCGCCGCTGAGAAAGCAGCAAGGGAGCAAGCAGAAGCTGAGCTTGCCCAGTTCCCAACCACTACAGAGGATTATATGCATCCAACGCTCGTCATGCCTGAATCGACGATTCTAATCCCTGATAACTCTTTTGAAATTCGCACTCAATTTCTTATAGAGCTTAAAAATAATGTTTTTTGTGGAAAATTTCATGAGTGTCCTCTTGAACATATTACCAATTTTTCTGACATGTGCCGTACTCTTGCTGAAGGTACAACTCTGTAACATGTCAAGATGAAGGCTTTTCGATGGTCTCTCGCTGGGCCTGCACTGAAGTGGCTTGAAGGGCTAAAACCAAGATCACTCACAACATGGGCCCAAGTAGAGCAAGAATTTCTGAATAAATTCTTCCCACCTGCCAAGACAGCACTCCTCTGCCAGAAAATCACTGCCTTCAAACAGAAGCCTGGGGAACCGCTAGCAAAGGCATGGGAACGCTACAAAGAACTATTGCGATCTTGCCCTACCCATGGACAGCCACCCTACGTCATTCAGGAGATCTTCTTAAACTCTCTTGATCAAGGCACTAAGGACATAATCAACCAGTATACTCGCTATGAGTATCTGACGATGCCGCCAATTGACGCCTGGGGTGTGTTAGATAAGCTCACCAATTATGACAACAAATATGGGTCTACTGCAAACTATGAGGAGAGCTCCTATGCTAGGCCAGCACCATCTATGCCACTCTATGAGCCAGCAAAGGAGATTGACCCAGATGTTAGGGAGAAGTTTTACAGAGACCAGAATCGCAAGCTCCTCAAGCAAGTCAAATATTTATCTGTCAATCAGCCTTGCATAGAATGCGGATCACAGCGGCACACCACTACTGAGTGCCCACACACTGAGCAAGTCAGAATGGCAGAAACACATACATGGGAGATCAATGGTTCTATCAACCACAGTGGAACCAAGGTCCACCTAGGAACCCCCCCACCCTACAGAGCTCCAGGACATCCAGAAAGGGATCAAAAGAAGGATGATCTGCAGCTAATCCTTGAGGAGATGCGTCGGAATCAGGGCACCATCAACAACCAGTTTCAGAACATCACTACAAAAATTGGAGAACTGGATATCTGAAAAAGAGGAATAGAGACCCAGATGGGTCAAATCGCTGCACAGATCCCACGACCATCCGGACAGCTCCCTAGGCAAACAGAACCAAATCCTAAAGGGAAGACCGGACATGTCGCAGCTATCAAACTCAGAAGTGGGCATCAATTACACGAGCCAGAGGTCGGGAAACATCAAGACAAGGCAGAGCAGCAACTCGACATAGATCATACTCAACTCGATCTCGAGGAGACTCTACTCGACCTCGACAAAAAGCTGCTCGACACAGACTAGAAGCTGAGCTCGGACTCCACTGCGCAGCCCAGCAACTCCAGGTCGACCACCCAAGTCGATCTGGAGGAGCCTCTGGTCGAGATCGAGGAACAACAAGCCGACATCGACGACTCTGCAATACCTCCGACAGCTGATCTGGCTCCGAAGCAAAAAAAGCCACTGCCTTTCCCTTCTAAGGCCCAGAAAGATCCCACTGCAGGTAGGTTTACCAGATTTGTTAATATGCTGCAAGAACTGAATGTTTCTATTCCTTTTACAGAAGCCCTGCAAGAGATGCCCGGATATGTCAAATTTCAGAAGGAAATCCTGAGTAAGAAGCGATCCATCTCAGAGATCGCAGGCGAATGCAAAGTACTCCACTTCCCTGAAAAGAGACCTGACCCTGGTAAGTTTTCTGTTACTGTGGGTTTTGGACAATATAAATATGAGTCTCTGTGTGATTTAGGAGCAAGTGTGAGCATCATGCCTTTATCAATCTGGCGAAAAGTAAAAATAGGATGCATAGAGCATGTGGATGCCAAACTATATATGGCAAACAATATAGTGGTCATCCCTACAGGTATAGTTGAGAATGTCCCCGTCCAGGTTGGTAAATTCTTTGTTCTAGCAGATTTCCTTATTATAGACTGTGCTGAAGATCCTACTAGCCCTATTATTCTTGGTAGACCATTCTTAGCAACTGCAGATGCCAGAATTAGTGTTAAGAATCGCTCGCTCACCTTCACCATAGGCGATGAGGTTTTGGATTTCTCTTTTGGCCCTGCAAAAGAGGAAATTTTATGGCTGGAGGTGAAAAGCATCAGCAACCACGGGACCTAGCAAACAGCGGAGGAAAGCGCCAACACTGTACTCGAGATCGACCAAGCCAACTCGATCTCGACTAGGCTTCTCCTCGATCTCGACCATGACTTGTCGACATCGACAACCTCTGCTGAGCCACTGACCTGCCCAGAGCCTAAGTATAGGGTCCCTGTACTCGAGGTCGACCAGCCGTACTCGACATCGACAAGCCCCATGCCCAAATATTTCTGTTTTGGGTCCGAAAAGGTAAGTTCAGGTATGAATTCTACTCCCCCTCAGTCCATAAAGAAAATTATCAATAATTTAAGGGGAGGTAAGGCCCCGTGGTGAGAGAATCTGCATAAACTAAGAGCTGGAAGGTAGAAGAAGAAAGAGAAGGAAGATGATGCAAGCAACCCCCTTTCAGCTGAGCTTGCATACTACCATCAGGACCTAGATGATCCAGGAGAAGGGCCAAACATGAGCGAGCCCCACACTAATGGTCCTTGAGCACAAACGGAGAAGTCGGCCTAGCGACTCTAAAATCTAGAGCCTGTATATAAAATTTATGAATTTTGGGACCTTTTGAACTTTTTGGTTTTTGGTTTTGGTTTTATGTCTTTTAGAATACTTCATGTGGATAGTCTTGTTTTTGTGTGCAATCTAACACTTTTAGGTCGGCAAGCATATAAGGGTCGCGAAAAGTGGAATAAAGAAGTCCCTGAAAAACAGTCAGAATCGACGAAGGCCAAGTCGACGACGACAAGGAGGAGCAGCCCAGACACTCCTCGATATCGAGTAGGCCAACTCGATATCGACAAGCCCAGAAGTTCCTCGACTTCAGAAACCACTGGACGCAGAATCCTCGTCGAGATCGAGTTTTGGTACTCGAGATCAACTAAGAATACTTCCTCAATGTGTTATTATGTGAGTTCCTTCCTTTACTCTTGTTTTGATTTAATTTTATACAGTGGGGGACACTGTAAATTTTAAGTATGGGGTGGGGGAAGAGCTAATTATCATTATTATATGTTTTAGTCTTGCTTTTGGTTTTACATGGTGAAATTTTAATTTTTATGTTATGCAATCATGTTTAAATTTTATGCATTTTAATCTTTTGTCATACTTTAGTCTTGTTTTTTTTTTTGCATAAGAAAAAAAAATAGAAAAAAAATAAAAAAAAAAAGATAATGTCGAAAAAAGAGAAAAAAAAAATGCATGTTAAAATTTTTGCATTGTTTTAGTTTTTATACCCTAACTTAGATGTCCTATGATGATAAATAATGACTGACTTGATCATATAAATCCTATGGCATGTTTGGAAGGTTTAGCCTAAGTCCTCAAAATTGTTTTATGTGGATTGTGAACTTGTGATGAAATTGAGCACATATGATCCTAAGCTAAGGGTTAAAATCCAACAAAAATTGTCCCAGTGAGAATTTTGGCCTTATAGGGAGAGCATTAAAAATCCCTCTACTTTCTTGAGTGTATTTACTCTTCCTATGCATCTCTAAATGTTGTGATAGCTATTCAAAGCCAATGCATTTATATGTTTATGTGAATGAGAATTAAATTATGGAGGCACCTTTTAAGCCAATTTTATCCTCTCTTTACCTACCCTACATTATCCCTGCTTGAAACCAGAACATTAGCCTGAGACTTTTATTATAAACTCCACAAAATTATCCTTAGCCAAATTGAGCCTGACCCCCATTTGGGAATTAAGACTTAGAGTTGGTTGAAAGAATGGTTTGTGGAAAGAATGAGCTTATGTTGCATTTCAAGTAAGAAGGATTTTTGGAATTTATTGAGATATGGGTTGGTTTTAAATTTTTATCTTGCTATGCATATTATGTAAAAGGATTTTTGGCTCACCTTATAAATGCATCATTAAGTTTTATTTTATTTTCGTAAAAAAAAAATCGAAAAAAGAAGAGAAAAAGTACATATGTTTGTGAATAAAGTGCATGCACCAAATTTACCTTATTTCTTTCATTATTGGAGAGGTTGAGAAAGTTTGAAAGGTTACATACTTCATTGAAATAAAGTGGGAGAGTTTGGTTGATGCATATGACTGAGAAGTTATGATTTGGTTGTGTTGGAGATTTAGGAGTCTTGATTCCCGAATTTTATTTAGCACCACATGGCCAAATAATTCCATACCTTATTATTTCTTACCAAGCCCCATTACAACCCCGCCGAATGGAATCTTCTTTGAAGACTTCTATTGAGCGAAGTCCTCCTGATAATTCTTGTTGCATTTTCATAATTGGTTGCGAAGTGGATTTATATTTAAATTACAATGTTTATGAGATTGTATATGGAATCGAGTTGAGAGTTGATCTTCATAGCCTAAACACATTGAGAGTTGAGTGTAAACACATTATCCCTGCGAGGTTGGATCTATATTGCCTATGCCTATGGATCGCTCATATATGTGTAATGACGTTAAATTCACTTGTCTTACATTGCTACTAACTGAGATGCTGCTTTTGACAAAAGGCGAAGAATTGAAGGATGTGTTGTAGGTCTTGGTTATTGTTTGGTTATTGCTTGAGGACAAGCAAGTCTAAGTATGGGGTGATTTGATGTCTCCAAAGTAGCCATGTCTTTATGCATATTTTAGTTCCATATTTTATACATTTTGCATATTTCGGGTTGGGAATATGTCAAATATATGTAGTATATGCTTATTTGTCAGAAATAGAGATCTACATAAGTTTCTGTTTAATATTGCAGAATATGGAGCCATTTCGTGAGAAAATCAAGAAGCAAGGACGGAGACCCAAGTCTACTTGACATCGACAAACCATAGTCGATCTCAACAAGCCATGCCTAGGCACACCAAGATCGAGGAGGACCATGTCGAGGAGCTGAGGAACACAACAACCCGACTCCAGGGGGTTACTCGAGATCGAAGTGACTATCCGAGATCGAGGAGCTCTGAACACCATGCTTGGAGTCGAAGACAAACTGCTCGAGGATGCCGAGAGACCACCCAACCATGCCCGGACACCTTCCTCAAGATCGAGGAGTGTTTCTCGAGATCGACGAACGCTGTGAACCTGTGTCCGAGCATGTCGACAAGAGTCTACCCGATACACCAAGCCGACCAAGTCGATGAGCCACCCAACTCGATATCGAGTAAGGGTACTCGAGATCGACGACACCCAGGAGCCCTATCTGAGCCTGTCGAGCACCAGCTAGCCGAGACGCCGAGCCACACCAGTCGATGACACTTCTACTCGAGATCGAGAAAACATCTTGAAGCCGCGTAACGCGTTTTTATCTATCCTACTCGGATTGGGATTCCTTGGAGCCGAAGGTTGCATAGTTCTATCCGATCTATCAAGATACATCATGGAAGAAGAAGATTTATCCACTTAAGACTTTTAGATATATTTCCCTTATTTAGATTTAAATATGTTGTTGCTTTTATTTATCTCTAATGCTTTTAGATATAGTTTTAGATGTAGATAGATATTTCTACCCTTGAATAGCAAGGTTTAGAAGCCTATAAATAAAGCCCATGGGGCTGATTTCTAAGGAATTCAATTCACAAGTAGGAGAAGTAGTAGTAGAGAGAGAAAGTGAGGCCGAGTGGAGCAAAGGAGCGAGAGCAAGTTGGCTTTGTTCGGTTGTACTTTCTACAGTTTGGCTTAATGCAAGTTGTTATTTCCTTCCAATCAATGTCTGAGGTTGCAATGAAGCGCGAGTAGTCCACCCACTTCTAGGGTTGGGGCGAGCCCGACGATAGCCCTGCGTGTTTGAGGTAAAGATCCGACTTTTATCATGTTTTAAGCATCTACTACTTGTTATGTGTTTATTACCCATTCAATGGAGGTCCATGCTAACAATTTGGATTGTAAACCTAAAATCGGTAGAGACAATTAGGGTTTCTTGAAAGAGTTGTCTAATTGTTGGAGAAGGCGAAAGCTTAGTCCTTTGATGCGATTCACATGATTATCCGTTTTATTCTTGCCTTATGCATGCTTGGTTATCATTGTTGCAAACCCCAATCTTGGAAGTCCTTTTTATACAGTTTAGTTCGAAATCCCCCAAGCCTTTGCATTTATTTCGTTTTATTCTCTGTTTTCCTCGAGATCAAATAGCATTACTCGATCTCGACTACTGATCTTCGACCCAGGTCGCTGTAGCTTCTGTGTGCAGGTACTCGACCAAACCAAGCCGATGTCGACGAGGACCCAACTCGAGATCGAGTAGCCCTTTGTCGAGATCGACGAGAGCCTGTGCTTGCTGCTGTGCTATGTTCGATTGTCCGATCTTCTGTCGACTAACGTACCCTAAGTCGAGATCGAGGACATCTGTTGTCGACTTCTGTGAGATTTCTCCGCTGACACGCTTCCTCGTGGATCGATCCTGACTTCCGCTGCTACATCAGGAGGAGGTCTTGTAATTATTTGCAAGGGACGGAATCTGGTTTGCTTTGCATTATTTATATTTTATTTGCATTCTCGATTTCCTCTTTACAACACCTAGTTGACAGGAAGAGCATAAACTAGAGCGTAGCTCTTTATTACAGTGGGCAAGACTCTGAGAACGGAGGACATCTAGAATGGCAGCACTGGGATGGCCCAAACATGCATGCCACAGGCTGGACGACGATGCCGAGAGGGCGACCGGGCACGACTAACCATGTGAAATATCCGGCGTTAACGGGAGGCAAACACCTGTCGGGTTACATTGATTTATTATTATTATTGCGATTATAAGGTCGGGATCCACCAACTTAACACAAAAGCTTAAGCTGCTGTGTAGAGTTTCATCCTTCCTTATAACCCATCATTTTTACTCTTTTATAATCAATGTGGGAGGGACACTCCCATACAAAACCTCTCAACACGCCCACCTCAAGTGAAACTCGCACTTGACAACGAACCCATGCCGGATCTAGCCGAACCCGGCTCTGATACCATGTGAAATGATAGAATTGATGTAAAGTCCTCATTGAGGGTTTCATTCATTATCATAATCATATATATAGGTTACAAGAGATTGGGCCTGAGCCAATAGGCTCACTATACAATATATAATATATCACTCACAAACAAACTATGTCTAAAACTTGTAGGAAAAAACAAAATGAAGTTAGTTATTCATAACGTACCTACAACCTTCCAGCCTCAAATGGTTCATAAAACTCTAGTGCAAATGATGATTAAAGAAAATGTAAAAGGTCTATTTATAGGGCTACGAGCGGCCAAAATCCTAATTTGTATGTCTCTTAATGGACAAATATCAGCCTTATTGATGAAAATTCGGCCTTATCTTTATCGACGGGCGCCAACCCCCATTGACGGGCGCCGATCCTCAGGACTTTGAAGTCCTTCGTTCTGCTCCCATGCCTCCAACTCGGCTCCTCCTTGATGACTCCATTGACCTTCTTGTAGCTCCCTTTCTAGCCTTTCTTTAGCTCCTCTTAGCTCTTCTCGTCCCTCTCGAAGTTCGAATCTATAACTATGTAAAATTATAAAGACCGAAAATATTTAAATATTATTTAATTAAAAATATAATTTATTTTTCCCCGATTTGGAAACTTTGAAAAACTCATCCTCGAGCAACTTACTATTTTGGGAATCCTTGAAACAAATTCTGGCATCTTTTGAAATTTGAAAATTTGAAGGATTGTATTTCCTCTTCCAAGCTTCGAGTTTGAGGATTTCAAATCTAATTCGATCGATTTAAATATGATTTGAAATTCAATTTGAGATTTTCAAGAGTCGAGATTTGGGATTAGCGAGTGAGTTTCTGGTTAAATTGTCAGGATTAGAAATTCGGATTTTGAGACCATCTCTCTCTCTCTCTCTCTCTCTCTCTCTCTCTCTCTCTCTCTCTCTCTCTCTCTCCACCCCCTCATCTTCTTTGTCTTCTCCCCCTTTATGTGCAAGCAACACACACACCCACACCCCTTGCCTACTCTATGTAAGGTGTGGCTCCAATTTAATCCCTAAACCCTAATCCCTACCCCAAAATCTGAGACAAAAACACTAGAGCAACACCACTCCTCTCTCTCTCATTTTTAAATCCAAGCAAACCCACATCCAAAGAAAAACCCTCCCCTTCTTCGTCCATTTTCAAAGCTCCAAATCTTCAACCCCCTTCTTGTTTTGTGTTTCCTCAAGCCTAAACATCACTAAAAGACACCCCCTACCTCCTCCTTTCATGTCCAAGTGAAGAAAAACCAGCCAACACTCACCAACGACGATCCAAAAGCTGCAGAAGCTGTTTCGCCGCCGCGAGTGAGAGCCCAGTTGCCTGCTTTATTCGTGTTCTCGCGGTAAACACCCTCGTTTCTCTCCTTCCTTGCTTCCTTTCACTCCTAACCTTCGTAAGGGTGGACCTTTATTTACTTCTCCACCTTCCTAGGCTGTAAGGAACTTGATCCAGTCCCAGAAGAGCAAGATTGAGCCTCTCCTCCATCTCTTCCCCCTGTTTTTGTTCAAAAGGTCAATTCCTCCATTTCTCTTTGTTTTTCAGTACCAAATCACATAACGCAGATCTTTTATTCATTTTATAACCTTCCTAGGCATTGATAAAACACTTTCAACGACGTTGGAGCTTGCAGATTCCCCATTGAAGCTCTTGAAAGTTTCCTCGAAGACAATCGGTAATCCCTCTTCCACTCTCCCCCTCTGGTCCGTGTTTGAGTCTTATCTTGATGTTTAAGGTTGGGAAAGGTGTCAGAAAGGATGAGAGGGGTTGGGAAAAGAAATCATCGAGTTTGGATCAAAACCGAGCTGGCAGTCGCTTGTTTCGCCGTGGCGAAACCATGGTTGCCGCGGCAAAACCATGGTCGCCGCGACGAAAAGGGTCATCCGCGGGGGCGATGGCTACCACCTGTGAGAAAACAAGGAAGTACTTTCATCGTGGCAAAACCCTGTTTTGGAGCTCTTGGCTGAGCCGGTTCATTCCTTTCTTTGGGTTCAGCTTGGTTTGGTTAAACCCGATTTGGTTGGGATTATTTTAAGATTTAAATGTATTGGTATATGTTGGGATTTGTTATATTATGTGATGATTTTACAAAGATTTTATATGTATTTTATGTGATTAATTTGATAAAGTATGGTTTTGAGGAAATGAAATGTTTTGGGTTATTGAAAAGGTTTTGAAGTCTCTTAAATACTTTTAAAGGATGATTGAAACCTTAGTTGTTGTTGTTAATATATTTTATGATGATCTTCAAACTTGTATTTGGAGGTGTTATTTCATAGGGATTTGATGTTTTGAAACCGAGATGTCAGGATTCCTGTAACGATACAACTTTGACTAATTAACTGGACTTAATGATTGGAGATAGCTTTGAGATAACTGCATTTCATGGACTTTACTCTAACGGATTAATCTCACCTATCATACCTTATTTTAACGGATTGTCTAACTCATTTAACTTTGGGACCTATTTTGGCCGGATTTTTGGACTCATTAACCGGACTTGGACATTGTTTGATGATTGGACTAATCTATGAATTGACGTAAGAACTTGGACTGAGATGAGACAATGGACAATGTTGGAATTTATATGAAATGGTTAACTTTTTGAATATCTCAGCTTTAGAATGTTTTCTTATTTATCGAGTGTTTTGCCTTATCGGATGAATTCTAGAAATGCTTTTGAGTGTGTCTTGCTCTTTTCTTAGTTAGTAGAAATGTTAAACTTATCGCACCTTTTATTATTCATATATGCTAGGTGATCTGTGACTTGCTTGGGCTTCTGCTATCTGTTGTTGCATTTGTTGTTCGACTTTTCAAGTAAGTTTCCTACGAGAGCTTACTCAGTAACTGATCCTCATGCCTTATGTGTCATATAGTGCGTAGGTGTTGCACATCACATGCCATATAGTATCATGCTTAGGACTTGCACATATGAATGAACATCCGTATTCTTATTGCATTTGTAACAGAACGATCGTTATCTATGAAGTCCTTAGAGTCTTTTCTAGGGTCATAGGATAGCCCAGCCTCATCGGGTTTTGTCCTCATCCAGTCATACTATGAGTAACACCACAAGATGAGCATGATTTACGAGATGATCATGATTATTGACGAGCATGAGTTATTGATGCGCATGATTTATATCGGATTGCTTATGCTATAGCATCGAACTGGTCAATCTCTTCACTAACGGGAAGGGGTGCAGAGGTAAGAGATGGATATGCCACTTGACATTCTACGTGGATCAATTTAATCGCTTTCTACGTTATATAAACCATGAGTATGTTGTGTGTTAAATTCCAATACTGCATTAGAGCATCCTTTATTCTAAGAATAGGTGTATTATATATCATCAAGGATGTCTTTAGAGCCCGCATGAGAGGTGTGGCCTGACTTCATGGTTGGTTTCAGGTATTTGATTCTTGCTTGTTCCGTGCTTTCATGACGAGGGTTCTTATGGGTGTTTCGCTGATCTGAGAGACTCACGTATCACTGGACTTACATACTTTGGATGATATTTTCATACTTGCTTTCCTCGTACATTGATTTTGACCCGACTCTGTAGTGGCAAGTTGTATTTCATATTTCCTTGTTTATGTATTTTAAACTTAAACGATTTTGAGCGACTTAGACAAGTAGGACAGGTTCGGGTTACCCAACTACGTATCCTATCTCTTATTTTGGGGTTCGAAATCCCCTCTTTCAAGGTCTAACACTTTGGTTTTGAAACCTCGACCTGTACTTGGATTGCAAGATCCCAACGAAGGTATCCAACCTCCGAAACGGAACCCGTATATTATATTCAGGTCGTTACAAAAAATAACTCGGAAAACATGCAACTTCTGAACTCGACCACGACATGACAAAATATGGGAAATACTCCTAAAACATGCAATAAGCACATCAAAACTAAGCAAAAAACACCTATATATAATGCCTATCTAAATATGCATTATCACATTTGTTACACCTTTTCTTTTTCCTCCTTTTGTATGTCTCATCTTTCCTTTGCCTTTTTTCTTTTCTGGCCTTTTGGGCACTTTTTTTTTTTTGCTAGATATGACGCTTTTGTAGATCTGACCAAGGTGGTGAGGTTCTTGGATCAAATAGAGGAATTTGGTGCACGTTTTGGTGAGGTTGCAACTTGATTTTCATCTCTGTTGGGGGGATGATCGAGTTGGGTTCTATTTGATAAAGGGTGGCAACGCTAGGGTTCTTCAACGGGTGAATTACATTTTTGATCCCTAACCTTTGTCACTTGTTTCACTTTAGTCCTCAACCTTTAAAACGTTTCAAAATAGTCCTTAACCTTTCAATTTCGTTTCATTTTAGTCCCTAACCTTTCAAAGGTTGTAAAATAGTCTCTAACCTTACATTTTTTATTCGTTTTAGTCCCTGATATTAAAACATTATTTGAAATAATTATCAAAAACTACCCAAAAATTAATTTTAATGTATATGAATGAGTAAATTACCCATATAAAGAATAATTATAAAACAAATATCCAACTTTATGAATTTTTTTTTTAAAAATATCTCTTTTATTATTCAAATTTATTATTTTAATGGATTAATACACATATATTGGATCTATGTATTGGTAAATTAGAAAAAAAATATCCCACCATCTCTAATAATTAATCACAAGATCTATAAATTTTATAGATCCAATATATGTGTATTAATCCATTAAAATAATAAATTTGAATAATAAAAGAGATATTTTTTAAAAAAAAATTCATAAAGTTGGATATTTGTTTTATAATTATTCTTTATATGGGTAATTTACTCATTCATATACATTAAAATTAATTTTTGGGTAGTTTTTGATAATTATTTCAAATAATGTTTTAATATCAGGGACTAAAACGAATAAAAAAATGTAAGGTTAGAGACTATTTTACAACCTTTGAAAGGTTAGAGACTAAAATGAAACGAAATTGAAAGGTTAATGACTATTTTGAAACGTTTTAAAGGTTGAGGACTAAAGTGAAACAAGTGACAAAGGTTAGGGATCAAAAATGTAATTCACCCTTTTAAATATTAAATTCTTTTGTTTTTTATAATTCCAATTCTTTAGAGATATAGATTTGAGTTGGATAATTAGTCCGGGGCCGGATGAGACAAGGTGATTTAGGTTGCTACTCCCTCTATTCCAAAATAAAAATCATTTGACTTTTTAACATGCATTTTAAGAAGGTAAAAACTCTATAAAATTATTTTTTAATGAATTTGTTTTTATAAGTTCATACTTTTTTTTTATTAGGTAAAAATTCGAGGCCAGACATACCTTGACCTCGAAGGCCGACAAGTCGGCAGACGGATAACCGTCAAAAGCAAACAAAAATACAAAGAAGGTGCAAAATATAGAAAAAGCGCTTTACAAAGCCAAACTAAACACAACTAAACCGAACAAGATGAGGACGTAGACGAATGACGAATCGAACCACTACCCTGAAGCAGCACCGTAGGCCAGCGGTACATATATCAGGAGTCACCTGTGAGCAGTGAAGACAAACCTACAAGGAAACATCCTTCCGGAAAAAGGAGACACCTCGATACACACCACCACGACCCTAATCTATCCCGACTCTGACTGTCAGAACCCTATCAAACAGAGAAGAAAGTACAGTCTCGCCAAACGTAGAACAACACCACGTCTGAACCGAAAGCACCAGAAATCCAAAACGGGATTTACGTAAACCCCACATGGAATTATTTATTTATAGTTAATTATTATGGATTATTACAATTAATTGTATTTAATATATTATATATATCCAAGTAATCCAACGAGTGGCCCAAGACAAAAGCTTGGGCCAAAGCACTCTAGCTAAGCGCAGTTCAACAGGCCATTAGGGCACAAGAGAGCCCGAAAGAGGCACCGCAGTGCATGAGGCATCACGCGACAGTGCAGTAATGCACCCACAGATCTGACCGGCCAAGGCACCTGCAATCGACGGCCAAAGGATCCGCCATCGTCGGCCACACAAACGGGGGCCCAGCCAGAGGCCGACAAGCGCCGACACCCAACCGGCCTCCGGAGAACACAGGGAAGCGGGGACGGGCAGCGAGGACACCAGACCAACGGACAGACCCTAGCCGGCGGCCAACAACCAGAACGAGGGAGGACAACGCCGATTGAAGGTGCGGATTGGGGTTGGGGTGGAGACCGGAAACAGGGGCTGAATGGGCAAGCAAGGGACGGCGAGAGCTAGCGGAGGGATGCCCGAACACGGACCAAGAACCTGAAGAGGAGGACGATGACTATAGATAACCCCAGAAGCAGGCCACCAAGAACAAGTAGAGGGCGATTAGAGAAGGATGGAACCGAATGAGGGATTTGAGAGAGAGATGAGTTAAACCAGGATGGATTTGAAGATATTTGAGTCGATCGTTCCAACGGAACGGATTCACGAGGGTTTGTGAGGACACCATCGCGGCCAAGGCGGGCATCGGAGCCGGGGTGGACGAAGGTGGAATCAACCAAACCACGCCGGCGGGTAAACGGACAATAGCTCCAAACCAAGTTTGGATTTAGATTACAATCCTAGCAACAGAACAAGGAGAAGGGTTACTCAAAGCACCGTCTTCATCGGAGAATGGGTATGACCTCCGAAGAGGGGTTTTTTTTGGCCTCCGAAGAGGTGGTCGACAACTCGACGGAGTTGTGTTCTTCATCCCCAATTTGAGGTTTTTTCTTAAGCTCAGAAGAGAGTTTAACTATCTATTCATACTTGTTATTAACAAGTATGGAATTATTTTAAAAAATTGATTAAAAAATATTTTATAGTATTTTTATCTTCTTAAAAAACGTGCACAAAAGTACAAATCACATTTATTTTGGAACGCGGAGAGTAATAGATTCGCCATATTTAAAGCTTAAAATAATATTTTCATAAATATTAAAAATATTATGTAAAATAGTTTTTTCTTTGGAAATAGAGTATAAAACGAAAATCCTTGCAGCCGAGGAATTTTTTTGCCAAAAAAAAAAAAAAAAAAAAACTTGCTGCACAAGCCTATGTAGATTGGGAATTTATTACACTATCATCAAAACCCCTCTCATCTCATCCTTCCGTCACCGTCACCGGCTAGAGTGAGGATGATCCGCACCACTGCCACCGCCCAATGCTTCTCTCTCCTCCGCCTCTTCCCCTCTCTCTCCTCTCCTCCACTTTCTCTCCCCCTTTCCCGTCGATTTTGCTTCTACGCCCCCGATTCCGCCACTGATTCTTCTCCTCCGTCGTCGTGGGATGATCGGGCGGCGTGTTATGCGATCACCAATTATTGCACTTTGGCTGACACCCCCTCCATTTTTCAATTGTGGCATGTGTGGCGCAAAATCCTCGCTTCCCACCCTTTCTCTCTTTACTCCGATCGCGTTTCCGGTTCTCCGGAGTTCATCGACTTCAAAGATTTGGTGGATAAGTTGGGACCAGGGATTGGAAATTTCACTGATGAAGCCGATTTCATGGACGTTGTGTGCCTCCCGAGCACCAAAACCTCTTGTGGTTAGTTGTAATTTTTTCCTTCGTTTATAATCTAGGGTTTGAATTTAGAGAATCCGATCTTCAAAAGATTGTAACTTTTGTTGATTTTTCGGTGAAGGTCACTTTCAAAGAAAATGTTTCTCAGTGGAAGCTCTGCTGATGTAAGTGTGTCTAACTCCGCGCTCACTTTAAATCCATCTTCTTGTTGTTCATGAACATGATCTAGCGCTCACTCTCTTAAGATTTGATTAGAATCTAGAAAAATGAAAATGACAGGAAAAAAAAAAAACCCATAGAAGTTAATTAACAAATGTAGTTGATAAACATGGTAGTCCATTCAATTGAAAAATGAAAGCTTTAATGTTTGATCATGGAATGGGATGCCTTTGTATTTTCAGACCCCCATAGAAGTCTTCACAGTAGTATGTTCTATGTTGCAAGGTCTCTATCTTTGTAACGATTTCTCGGTGGACTACATTGGAATTTCCCTTTTGAATGTCTTGAATCGAATAACAATGGAGTTTCTACTTTCTAGGAAGAACAAATTTTGGTATTTAGTTATTTTGTGTATGGCTTCTTGTGACTTGATATCGTATCTTGATACATCAAAGAATTCAACATGTTTGTTCCATCTAAGTTGATTATGATTCATACTACAGGTGTTGGGATATGAGAAACCAAGCATGGTTGATCTTATGATCAAGTTCTTCCTGAGTTATGCTAGCTGCAGGCCTTTGTTTTCTCTAGTGTTATACTCTTTGTTTTCTACAGAGAGATATACACCCCAAAGAACTCTATTTTGTAAGCAACAAAGAGGAAGAATGAAGGGAATATATTAGGAGAGGAGATCTCCTACAACCTTCCATACACCCTTGGGTGTAACATAAAAATAATGAGGGTATATATTTATGATAAAAAAAATTCTAAAAATTATATTTATGTTATAAATAACCAATTATATATATTTATATAATTTTTTCATGAAAAAACATATTTTTAAAAAATATTAAAATTATTATCATCAAATAATCATCTTTTTAATTTTAATATTTTTCTAAATATGTTTTTTTATAAAAAAATTATATAAATATATATAATTGATTATTTATAACATAAATATAATTTTCAATTTTTTTTTTATCATAAATATATACCCTCATTATTTTTGTGTTACACCCAAGGGTGTATTGAGGGTTGTAGGAGATCTCCTCTCCTTCTAGTGGCAATCATATTTGTTTCGGTAGATATGCTCTTCAGGCCCTTGAACCCGCTTGGATCACATCCATGCAAATAGAGGCAGGGCGACGGGCAATGACACGATATGCGGGTCGTGATGGAAAACTATGGGTACGTATATTTCCAGACAAACCGGTTACAACAAGACCTGCAGAAACACGTATGGGCAAGGGGAAAGGGTCCCCCGTGTATTGGGTGGCTGTCGTCAAACCAGGCCGAATACTTTACGAAGTAAGCGGAGTAACAGAACAAATAGCGAGGGAGGCGATATCAATAGCTGCATCCAAAATGCCTATCCGAACTCAATTTCTTATTTCAAGTTAAGAAATGTTATGATTGAAACTCAGAGCCGTTTGAATGTAGCAAGCAATATCGCTGACAATTGCTGATATGCTCGTATTGATTACATTATTATTGCTGTAATAAAAGAATATGTTGGAAGGTTGTCTGATCCTAAAACCACCGAATATGAAACAAAACATGAAAGGTAGTTTGCATTTGGGAATTGGGATCAATATGTATGAGCCCCAAGTATGATGGCTTTTGTTTGTAAGATATTATCTCGATTCGATGCTCCCCAAACTCGTTCACCCGATGACCAAGTGAAGTGATACCAGAGTTCGAGCTTGTTGTTCGGCTTCGAGATTTGAATGCAAGTATAATGTATCCTCTGATGCCATGTATGGAATTGTATCGAGGATGGAAGTTGATGATTTCGTTACACCTCCCCTTCTCTACCGGCTTGTTTGGAAAGTGCAGCGCATAAGAGATGATCAAATTAGAAATTTTATAATTAAAAGGGGTAAAATCCACCTATACTCCTTGACCTTTGATCAAATGTTCAAGCGGGTCCCTGAACTTTATCTTTATTCATTAAAGTCTCTGAACTTTGATACTTTTTACACATTTGGTCCCCTTATTAGTAAATTTAAAATATTTGTTAAATAATGATATAGAATCAATATATTTTGGTATATTAATGGAATAAGTCAGGTTATACACATGTAATTGCTTGGTATTTGTTTTACTAAAGTAAAAAAATTATATTATATTAAAAATATATGTTTTTAAAAAATATTTTAATAATAAAAAAACTTTCTATTTTCCAACTAAATGTTATAATTTTCCGTTAATATTTTATTTTAAAGTATTTTAATGACCGAAAATTTCTTATTTAATTAAAAAAAATAAAATGTGTTTTGTTAAAAAAAAAACTATACTTTTGCTATAAAAAATAAATTCTATTTGTGTAAACACAATAAACTCTATTTTTAATTAAATAAGGAAATTTTAGTCATTAAAATACTTTTAAATAAACTATAATTGGAAAATTATAATATTTGTTAAAAAAATAGAAAGTGTTTTTGATAAAAATATATTTTAAAATATGCTTTGTTTTAAGAAAACTCTATTATATATGATGACTTTTGAGAAGAAAAAAGCTTAATTTTGTACTTTAGTAAAAACAAATACCGGACAATTACAATTGTATAAACTAACTCATGTAATTAATACAAAAATACATTGATTCCATATCATTACTTAACATATATTTAACAAATTTACTAACAGAGGGACCAAATGTGTACAAATTATCAAAGTTTAGGGACTTCAATGAACAAAAATAAAGTTCAAGGACCCGTTTGAACATTTTGTCAAAGTTCAGGGACCATAGGTGGATTTAACCCTAATTAAAAGTGAACAAAATGTACCAAAGTAAATACATGTTAACAAAAATAATCATAAAAAGTGTTAAAAGGCAAATTCAGTAGGGCATAACGAGCGATTCCGGCGTCTACCCCCTGGTGGCTCCGATCGGTCGTTCCTCTCTCCGGTTTAGGGCCGTGAGAGCTAGGTATTCCTCGCCATCACCTTGCGAGATTCACCACTGTTCGAGCAAGTGCTTTGTCATCGGTTTCAGTTAGTGGTTAGGGTTAGGTCCTTGTGAAAGATGAGTCGGAAAGGGAAGGGCATACACTTTACGGATGAGGAGGCAATAGCACTGGATGGAGATGCAGCGATTTCACAGGAGAAACCCATTCAAAGCAAGTTAGTGCTAATCGGGACGGTGTTGTTGGCGTGAAGTCCGAATGCGCAAGCGTTAAGAGCCACAATGAAAGGGGCTTGGAGATTGAAGCATGAGTTCATATTACGGGAAATCAAACAGAACATATACAGTTTCCAGCTCAGCGACACCGGGGATAAGGAGAGGGTGTTGGAGGGGGGTCCTTGGGCTTTCGACCGAGCCCTCTTAATGCTAAGAGAGCCTGGAATGGAACAAGTTTCGAGCATGACATTCACGCAAACACCGTTCTGGGTACGTTTCTTTGATATTCCGTATGAAGCTTACACTAAAGCTATGGTAGACATGCTAGGTGGTGTTTTTGGAGGAATATTAGAGTTAAGGAGAGCGATCTACTAATTTGCGGTAGATTCATAGGGATGAGGGTAATGGCTGATGCCACAAAGCCATTACGGAGGGGAATCATGATCACTTTAAAAGGAAAAAAGATGTGGTTGGAGGTAAGGTATGAAAGACTGCCGAACTTTTGCAACATTTGTGGGCGGATTGGTCATGTTGAGACTCGTTGTGAGCTGGAAGACGATGAAGAAAGAATTACAGGGGGTATGGGGATTGGATGAGAGCCTCACCGATTAGAAACTCGAGGGAGAAATCAAAGGTTGAGAGAGAAAAGGAGAGGATTATGCTTGATAGGATAAGGGGAAAAAAGCAAAACTCAAAAGTGGATGGATCCGGTAGAAATAAGAAAAAAGGGAGAAAATCTCTATTAGAACGATTGGAAGAAAAAGAGGAGAAAGAGGAGATGGATGAATGGAGAGAGAGGTAATTGCCGAGGTTGCGAGGGTGGTTGAGAGAGTGAAAAAAGTAACCATTGACCAAGGAGAGAAAGGGATGCAGGAGGAAATATTGGTGCAAACGGAGCCTCAAAAGAAGAAGGGGAAAGAGGTGGGGATTCATGAGAAGGAAACAAATGGTGATATGGGAAAGGGAGGGAGGGTATAACATGTAGATATGCAAGGAATTAAAATAGGAGGTAAAAGAGAGGGAGGGAGGAGTTGAAAGAGGGCAGCACGTGAGTGTAGGGGAAGAGTCCAAGAAGAAGGGGGTCCAAGGAAATATTAAGTGGAAATAAAAGAAAGAAGGGGGAGAGGGTGAATGGAGACAAAACAGAAGAGGGAGTGACTACAAGTTCAGGTAGTGAAATTGAGAAAAGGATGAGACTTCTCAATGACAATAGTGATGTACCTATGATATCGGTCGGGGACGAAGTCCTCCGCCGGGAGCCATGAATTGTGTAAGCTTTAACTACCGGAGAGTGGGGAAGGCCCGAACAGTTGATAAAATCATTGATATGGTGAGAAGAGAGGCCCCAGAGATTCTAATTTTAATAGAAACCAAGAATGATAGGAGAAGAATGGAGGAGATAATGATAAAGATTGGGTACAAGAATATGTTTGTGGTAGACACGGTGGGAAGATCGGGGGGGGGGGGGGGGGTAGCACTAGGGGGAGGAATGGGAGCTAAATGTGTTGTCCTATATACATCATCGCATAGATGCTAGGGTCGGACTTGAAGGTGGTGTAGAATGGGGAGTAACTGGCCTATATGGGTGGCCAAATGGCAATGGGAAGAGACATACGCTGAGTTTATTAAGTAGATTGCATGAGGATCAACACCCTGCTTGGTTGATTATGAGGGATTTTAATCTGCTGGCTTTGCTGAATGACAAGGATGGAGGTAATGAGGTTAATTTTGATCTCATGGTGGAGTTTAGAGAAGTAATAAAGCAATATGGTTTGAGGGAGATCCCGTTTACAGGAAACCGGTATATATGAGACAATAGAAGAGAGGATAATGAATTCATATATGAGAGGTTGGACATGGCTTTTTGCAACCAAATGATGACCGACATGTTCCCGCATATTCGAGTTAGACATTTGGAAAGATGTCAGTCAGACCAACTTCCGATTAAGGTATGCCTAGACGGTGATGTTGATGGGGAGAGACGGAAATGGAAGAAATCATTCAGATTCTAGGCGATGTGGCTTACCGATGAGGATTGTATGGAGGTTATACAAAACGGGTGGATGAATCTAGGTACGGTGAGAGCCAATCATACGGTTCGGGGAAAAATTGAGCGATGTGCTCAGGAGTTAAAAGAGTGGGACAGGGTCAGTTTTGGGCATGTCAGATCAAGGTTAGCAGCTATCAGAGAGAGACTAAGAATAAAGAATGAAGGGGGAATGTGAGGTGATCTTGTAAAGGAGAGTAGTGATCTCGTAAAGGAAGAAAGAGATCTTATGGACAATGAGGAAATGATGTGGTTCCAGAGGGCTCGAGTGAATGAGTTTAGGTGTGGGGACCGGAACACGTAGTTTTTTCATAAGAAGGCAGAGGGGAGGAGGAGGAGGAATATGGTTCGCAAGTTGGTTGATCATGAAGAAGTGGAGGAAAGCTCGTTTGATGTTAAGGCTAAAATATCAATGACCTACTTCCGCAATCTATTTGAATCCAATGTCAAAGCGCCCCCGGAGGTGGCCACTCAAGGAATTGAGCCTTTCGTGTCAGAAGAGGATAATCTAGAGCTCTTACGCCCCTTCACCGCGAGTGAGGTAAAACATGCTCTTTTCTCCATGCATCCCACAAAGGCACCGTGTCCTGATGGTATGCCTCCACTCTTTTACCAAAGATTGTGCATATCGTCGGGGGAGATGTCAGCAATTATGTTTTAGGTATTCTAAACGGACAACTGATGCCTTCGGGACTTAATCCCACTTTCATAACTTTAATCCCGAAGGTAACGGATCCGATTCAAATGAAAGATTTGCGGCCTATAAGTTTATGTAATGTGGTTTAGAAGATTGTCTCAAAGGTGTTAACAAACAGGTTGAAGAGTTTTCTTGGGAAGCTGATTGCTCCTAGTCAAAGTGCTTTTGTGCCGAGAAGATTGATTACCAATAATGTTTTGGCGGCGTTCGAATTTTTCCACTATCTGAAGACGAGACAAGGTGGAAAAAAGGGTTATATGGCTCTAAAACTCGATATGGCAAAAGCGTATGATCGAGTGGAATGGTCTTTTCTGCAACATTGCATGAGTAGATTTCGATTTGATGAGAGGTGGATAGCCCTAGTGATTAAATGTGTAAGTACGGTCTCCTTTTCGATTCTTATCAAAGGAGAGCAATCAGCAGAGGTAATTCCTTCTAGGGGAATCTGCTAGGGGGATCCGCTTTCTCTGTATCTATTTCTCTTGTGTGTGGAGGGGTTGTCCGGAATGTTAAGAGTGAGTGAGGTTGCTGATGTGAGCCTAATTCGCCATGTTTTATACTTACTTTTATATCGATTTCTGCATGCATTTCATACATTTGGGTTAGAATAATACATAATTTGTGTAGTTTATGTTTATTTGCAATATATGGAGGTCTACAAAAGTTTTTGTTATATTTCGTAGACATCGGACGCACTTTGGAGCTTAAAGGAAAAGTCATGAAGAAGCTAAGGATGGTGCAGCTGGAGAAAATGCCATTTTTCGGTATTCATCATTCTGAATCAAGCTTTGATGTCTTCATGAGGGTTGTAGCCCTCGAAAAGAGCTTTCCAACGCATGGTCATATGCGTCAATCCGACGAATGAGGACTCAGGAAAGTGCGTTTCAAGAACAGAGCATAAAGCTGAGAGATTTACTCGATATCGAGGAATTTTAGTCGATATCGACCAAGCCCAAATCGAGTAAAGACCCCAGAAATCGACAAGTGAAGCTAGGAGCTGAAGATGTTCGTCGACGTCGAGGAATTGACTCGATGTCGAGGAAAAGTCATGTCGATATGCTGTCCTGGAGCCGAGGTCGACGAAGGAGACTGAAGACGAAGAACATGTTACTCGATATCGAGGAAAACCCCAAAGTTGAATATGCATCCCAGAAGTCGGAATCGAGTTGTTGAGCAGAAGATGAGAAAAGTGCTAGTCGATATCGAGCAATCCTACTCGATATCGAGTTGACCTAGAAGCGGATTCCGAGCTTAACCGACATCTTGTTAAGTTTCTATCCCGAATCCGATGGAGATATTTTCGAGACCAAATTCTATCAAGATCTATCAAGTTCAAGGAAGATTTATCCACATTAGATATTTTCCTTATTTAATTATTAGATTTATTTCCTTTATTTATCAAGTTTTTATCTTAAGTAAGTAGATAGATAGATATAGATATAGATAGAGTTTCTTTCCTAGATTAGCTTGGAATGAAGCCTATAAATAAAGCCCTAGGGGGCTGGTTTTCATTCATTCAAGCAAAGCCGTCTTTGGGCGCAAGGAGAGAGGAGGCGAGAGAGAAGGAGAAGAAAGGAGACGAACGGTTGTAAATTTTAGTTTATTTTATGTTAAAGTTAATTTCTTTTATTATGTTTTGTTTCTAATTTCCTTCTTCTAGGGTTGGGGTGATCCCAACATAGATATGTGTGTTTGATTTATAAATCCATGAATTTATATGTCTTTATCATCATCTACCTATGTGCTTAATCCTTTGCGAGAGTTGAAGAAATTCCTTATTCGTGATATTGAAGCGAAAGTGATCTAATTATGAATTTGGATAGTAATTAGGGTTTATTTGTGAGAGTTGGTTAATCCTAATTAAGAAAAGGTAGAAACAAATTAGGTTTTTATGCGAGAGTGTCTATCACCTAAATTGTTGGAATTTGCGAAAGTCGATTCTTTGATATAAAACATGCATCTTTATGTGATATATGATCTGCACATATGTTTATTGTTGTAAGTGATCCCTAACCTTGGAAGTTTACATCTTTATTTGTTTTATTTTATTATTTTTATTCGGCACATATTCTACTCGATATCAAACCACCATTCTCTCTTCATCCCTCGACATCGACCAAGTCTTAGCCAACGTCGACAGCAACCCTCATCACCTCTTCCCGCTATCCCTGAATCCCAAAACACACTAAACCTAGAACCGTTGACTTCTCTCCTGAGGACGAACCTGACTCCACTATACTATAGCGGGGGTCTTGATTATAAAATCTAGAGCTTGTAAATAGACATTTATTTTTTGGGACTTTTGGACATTGTTGCTTTTGTTTATTTTTGGTTTTGAACTTTTAGTTTTTCTATTGTGGATATTTCTCTTCTACATTTTTCAGGTCCATAGGAATAGAAGCAAGCTAAAAACGGACTCGGCCCAGCAGCATAGCACTCGATTAGCACACCTGTATAGTGAGTTTCTTTCTCTACCCTTGTTTTTATACAGTGAGGACACTGTAATGTTTAAGTATGGGGTGGGGGAAGGGCTTACTTTATGCATATTTGGTTTTATTTGACAATATTTGTGCATTTTTAAAGTTTATTTCTTGAATTGTTTATACATGACTATTTTGGAATTCATTATTAATTTATGTGCTTATATGCATGTTTTCCAAAAATTTGAAAAAATAACACCCATTGAAATTTTTTGATTAATGTTATAGAAGCTTTATATTGAACTCGACGATGCAAAATTGGATTCATTAGAGATATAGTATGAAATTGCCTAGTAAAGGGAAGTCACAATGAAGTGCATATTTGGATGAAAACCATGAAAGGAGGTAAAATTTGAAATTGCTTTTGACATGTTGCATGATAAGAGGATGGAGGACTTTATATTTCCATATAATGCCCATATGTTTGTATTCCTAGCCTTACCTATGCTTATGCATCACAAAAGCCATATTATGCCTTATTTCATATTTTGCTCCACATGTTCCAAATATTGCTCATTCTTTACCTTATTTCCTATCCGGGGACTATGTTGAGAATGATGTCACATTATGGAGATTATTATATGGTTGTTGTGTTTTTATTGTCATATTTGGAGTTTGGAAGGGAATTGTTTGAAAAATATGGAAAATTTAATGAGTGAGAAAAAATCCGATCACCTCAGGAGATAAAGGTAGATCGACCCTTCTCGCTGAGATAATAGTTTAGCGAGATGGGACACACATGTGAGGAGTCCAAAGCACTATGTATCCGGGCCCGGGGCCATTCATGACACCCATGTTTGCAACTCGCGAGAAGGCAGTGCCGAGGTTAGAGAGGTAAAAGCATTATTGTTGATAAAAAGCATTATGGGAGGTGATGAATCTTATAAAAAAGGAATGTGGAAATTCAGTTTGGAAATACTCCATTTTCCCGGATCATTAGCACCACATTGCCAAAACTGCCCACCTTTAGCCTTTTACCAATCTACTCCTTATTGAGCTTCAATTAAAGTCCTCTTGATTATTAATGCTTTGTCACATGAATTGTTTTTGCATAACCCTCCTTTTAAGAGTAGATATTGCTTTTTAATTGCACGTGCATGAATTTGTGACACTAGTACCTTTTCGAGGATGGTAATTGATTGCAGGGACATATGAGAATGAATCTAAGATGTTGAGAGTTTGAATTCTTCCCCTGAATGACAATTAATAGTATTGCTTGAGGACAAGCAAGCTTAAGTATGGGGTGTTTGATGTGAGCCTAATTCTCCATGTTTTATACTTACTTTTATATCGATTTGTGCTGCATTTCATACATTTTGGTTAGAATAATACATAATTTGTGTATTTTATGTTTATTTGCAATATATGGAGGTCTATACAAGTTTTTTTTTTATATTTCGCAGAAATCGGACGCACTTTGGAGCTTAAAGGAAAAGTCATGAAGAAGCTAAGGATGGTGCAGCTGGAGAAAAGGCCATTTTTCGGTATTCATCATTCTGAATCAAGCTTTGATGTCTTCATGAGAGTTGTAGACCTCGAAAAGGGCTTTCCAGCGCATGGTCATATGCATCAATCCGACGAACGAGAACTCGGGAAAGTGCGTTTCAAGAACAGAGCAGAAAGCTGAGAGATTTACTCAATATCGATAAACTTTAGTCGATATCGACCAAGCCCAAATCGAGTAAAGACCCCAGAAATCGACAAGTGAAGCTGGGAGCTGAAGATGTTCGTCGACGTCGAGGAATTTACTCGATGTCGAGGAAAAGTCATGTCGATATGCTGTCCTGGAGCCGAGGTCAACGAAGGAGAATGAAGACGAAGAACATGTTACTCGATATCGAGGAATTTGCTCGATATCGAGGAAAAACCCAAAGTCGACTATGCATCCCAGAAGTCGGAATCGAGTTGCTGAGCAGAAGACGAGAAAAGTGCTAGTCGATATCGAGCAATCCTACTCGATATCGAGTTGACTCAGAAGCGGATTTCGAGCTTAACCGTCATCTTGTTAAGTTTCTATCCCGAATCCGATGGAGATATTTTCGAGACCAAATTCTATCAAGATCTATCAAGTTCAAGGAAGATTTATCCACCTTAGATATTTTTCTTATTTAATTATTAGATTTATTTCTTTTATTTATCAAGTTTTTATCTTAAGTAAGTAGATAGATAGATATAGATATAGATAGAGTTTCTTTCCTAGATTAGCTTGGAATGAAGCCTATAAATAAAGCCCTAGGGGGATGGTTTTCATTCATTCAAGCAAAACCGTCTTCGGGCGCAAGGAGAGAGGAGGCGAGAGAGAAGGAGAATGAAGGAGACGAACGGTTGTAAGTTTAATTAGTTTATTTTATGTTAAAGTTAATTTCTTTTATTATGATTTGTTTCTAATTTCCTTCTTCTAGAGTTGGGGTGATCCTAACATAGATATGTGTGTTTGATTTATAAATCCATGAATTTATATGTCTTTATCATCATCTACCTATGTGCTTAATTCTTTGCGAGAGTTGAGGAAATTCCTTATTCATGATATTGAAGCGAAAGTGATCTAATTATGAATTTGGATAGTAATTAGGGTTTATTTGCGAGAGTTGGTTAATTCTTATTAAGAAAAGGTAGAAACAAATTAGGTTTTTATGCGATAGCCTCTATCACCTAAATTGTTAGAATTTGCAAAAGTCGATTCTTTGATATAAAACATGCATCTTTATGTGATTTATGATTTGCACATATGTTTATTGTTGTAAGTGATTCCTAACCTTGGAAGTTTGCATATTTATTTGTTTTATTTTATTATTTTTATTCGGCACATATTCTACTCAATATCAAACCTCATTCTCTCTTCATCCCTCGACATCGACCAAGTCTTAGCCGACGTCGACAGCAACCCTCATCACCTCTTCCCGCTATCCCTAAATCCCAAAACACACTAAACCTAGAACCGCTGACTTCTCTCCTGAGGACGAACCTTACTCCACTATACTATAGTGGGGGTCTTGACTATAAATTTATTTGGTCGAGAAACCCTCTCGTTAGTTGCAGGGAGGATCCATGGGATTAAAATTGCGCCTAAAGCATCTGTTATTTCTCATCTATTTTTTTGCTGACGATTGTGTTTTGTTTCTGAGAGCAACCTACCAACAGAGCAATGAAGTGGTCAATATACTCCGTCCTTATGGAGAAGCGTCCGGACAACAGGTGAACTTCTCGAAATCAGAGCTCTCTTTCAGCAAGAATGTAGGGGAGGAAAGATGGGAGGAAATAAAAGCTAACATAGGGATCCGGGAAGTACAGAAGCATGAGCGGTATTTGGGGCTTTCGACAATGATAGGGCGGTCCAAGAAGGTTATATTCCAGCAATTGAAAGAAAGGGTTTGGAAGAAAGTGAAGGGGTGGAAGGAGAAATACCTTTCTAGAGCCGAGAAAGAGGTGCTGATCAAGTCCATTGCGCAGGCTATCCCGACATACACGATGACTTATTTCCAGCTCCCTTCGGGCCTATGCAGAGAGATAGAAAATCAGTTGGGGAATTTCTTGTGGGGAGAGGGAGATAAGAAAAAGAAAATTCATTGGATGAGTTGGATTCATATGTGCCGATTGAAGCGAATGGTTGAACTGGGATTCAGGGACTTAGAGCTGTTCAATAAGGCTCTCTTGGCAAAGCAGGGTTGCAGGCTTCTTCGAGAACCAAACTCCCTGGTGGGCAGGATCCTTAATGCCAAGTACTTCCCTTATGATGATTTTTTGCATGCGAAACTGGGACATAATCCAAGCTACACTTGGAGAAGTCTCATGAGCGGACAAGAGGCACTTAAGGAGGGGGCTGATTTGGAAGCAATGGGGCTGATGTGAATGTGTGGAGTGACCTGTGGATTCCTAGGCCGAGTACATTTTCCCCTTTGAATATTGGGAATATGCCTTTCTCACCGTTGTTTGTCTCTTAAACCGCACCATTACCCCCACTACTCCACAATACCTCACCCTTCCAGATTCTCTACCACAAACACCTTGACTACATTCTCCTCAAAACCTTTGGATGCACTTGTTATCCCTACCTTAAACCATACAACTCCGCAAAGATGGCCTTCTGATCTCAACCTTGTCTATTTCATTGGTATAACTCCAATTACAAAGGCAATATTTGTTTGCATCTACCTTCTGGGAGACTCTACATATCTACTCATGTCATCTTCAATGAATAACTCTTTCCATACAAAGGTTCTATCACTCATCCCACTCCTAGTTTTCCTGTTGCTCGTCACTCATCTCTGGTATGTTTTCTCACTGAAAAAAATCCTGCAAACTTTGCAGCTGCTTCGAAATCTATGCTCTTCAATGCAATATGAAATCCATGCTCTCACGACCAATTAGACTTGGTCAATGGTCCCTCGTCTTTCTCAAGCCAACATAGTTGGCAACAAGTGGGTTTTTTTGCATCAAGCGAAAGTCTAAGGGGAGTATTGAATCCTATAAGATGCGTCTGGTTGCCAAAGGGTTTCATCAGGAAGAAGGTATTATTATTTTGACACTTTCAGTCATGTCATCAAGCCTACAACGATTCAGGTGGTACTCTGCATTGCTATTTCTCGAGGGTGGTATATCCGTCGACTCGATATTAATAATACCTTTCTTAATGGTGATTTGCATGAGTATGTTTATATGTCTCAGCTGAAAGGTTTTATTGATTCTGAATTCCCTAACCTTGTTTGCAAGTTGCATACGGCTTTGAATGGCTTGAAACGGGCTCCGTGTGCATGTGTTAACAAGCTCCTCTCAGACTCTATCTCCACAGTTGAGTCTTTCAAGCTTGTTTCTTGGACACCGCACTATTTGTTCATCATTCTACTTCCGTCATCACTTATGTTCTAGTTTATGTTGATGATATTATTGTCACTGACCCTGATTATGCTCTTGTCACTCGCTTCACCGCAGCTCTAAATCAACAATTTGCTCTCAAGATCTTGGTCGCCTCTCATACTTCCTTAGGGTTGAGATCACGTACTCTGGCTCAACAATTCATCTCTCTCAACAAAAATATTTGTATGATCTTCTGGAGCGCTGCAACGTGCTAGAGGCTAAGCCAATCTTCTCTCCAATCGACCCATCCGTCACCAAACGAGTTGCTAATCCTGATGTTCCCTACACTGATCCGAGTGCTTATCGCTATGTTATTGGCATTTTTCAGTATGCATTGATCACTCGCCCAGATATCAATTTCGTTGTCAATCGAGCATGTAAACATATGCACAATCCTCTGATATATCATTGGAAACAAGTCAAACAAATCTTACGGTATCTAAAAAACACTCTCAATCATGGTCTCACCTTGACTGCATCTCCTCGCTAAGACTTGGTTGCTTACTTTGACACGGGTTGGGCCAAAAATCTCGCCAATCTTCACTCACAACATGCAATTATGTACTCAAGCAAGATGATGAATAAATAATACAGATCGTCTTCCTCAAGTTGTTATCTGCGTTTTTCCTCCATTTTTCTTGTTTCTTCTTTACAAAATGACAGTATGAACACGCACACATTGCGAATTCTTAGAGTTCGTGAATTAGCAATGCACATTGGTGTTTTTTTAGATAATTTTTTTTTTTGAGCTCATACTTCATATTCGCATCCTCTCTCCATATATTTAGCAATATTTTCACTATATATTTATCAATTCCATTTGTTTTTACATTGCCAAAAATAATTGGCGTAAATAAACAAACCAAGATTAGTCGAGTGACGTTCTGATTTTGAGTGGGAAAGGCGTCCTATTGCAACATAAATGTCAACATGTAAGCCATTGTTATTCAAGCCTTTATTATTATTTTATAAATAATATAGTGAAATGGAATTGGGTATCAATTATCAAAGGTTAACTTCACTAATATAGCGATGATGAAAGAAATCTTACCTAAAACGATTTTCATATAATCTTACGTACCTTATAGCATCTTCCATTATTAGCTAAAACGATTTTATACTCACTGACCCACCACTTCGCGATTTCGTACCCCTGAAACTCAACTTTGACTTGACCATATGAATTAGTTACTATTTAAATGTTTTTTGGGGAGACCCATTTCTTACTTGGGCAGAGTGAAACTCGAACCTGAGACCTTCATTGCCATTGGAACAAGAGGACTTCAATAAAACTAAGATAAGAGTAAACTTTTTATAATGACGAACCCGTTGATTTATGTCTTGAATTTGTAAATAAGGAGCGGTCTTATCCAGGGTTCGAACTGTGGACCTTTGGGTACTACCCGCAGGTTCTTTTCAGTGAGCCATTCAGAAATGGTTCCGTTGATTTATGCCACATACCCTAGAAACTCAACTTTCGCTTGACTCTACGAATTAATATACACCGCTTAACCCTACTATTTAAAGGATTTTTGGGCGAGGTTCAGTTTCACTTGGGCAGAGTGAGACTTGAACTCGAGACCTCCTTCTAGAATGCTTTAATCATTTTGGCTTCGTTAGTAAAGATACGTCATTTTGATCCCCGTGAAAGGTTGTGTTCAATTTTTGCTAGTAAAGGTACGTTGTGTTTTACATAATCTATGCAGTACATAGTTAGGTATGTTTGGAGCACCAAAGATTAATCTAGTTGAAAACTATAATCTAATTTAAATTAAATTACAATTTAGATGAATTTTTTTATAAAATTCTTGAGATAAATAAAAATTTTAGCCTTTGTGGGTAGAATAAAAAATGTAAATAATTATATATAAAGTTTTATAAAACTATTTTTTCAAAAATTGTGAAAAGCTTTATTATACCATTTGAAAAGTTCCAATAAACTTGTACTCTACTATAACAGTAGTCCATTAGTTCATCAAAAACATGCATATCCTATATTTTTACACAACTTTTCAAAAATTAATAAATATTACTCTAATTTATTACATTATTTTTTATTTTATTGAAAATTATAACTAACAATTCACTAATAAAAACATTTTCATAACATAAAATCGAAAATTTCTAATTAATGCTATGTTTTTTTGAGCAAATTAAAACTAACTTTTAAAAATGACATTTTACTGAATATATGGTATATGTACTAGTATAACATGACACGATCCAACGGTAAGACAGAAAGAAAGAAAACCCAAATCAATCCAATTAATTTATTAAGCATATAAAATTACATAGGCAATGTTTTTCCCAAGAGTATGAATCTGTATTACCGTTAGCTGACGTAACTAACTAATCCAAATAGTCAGAAGCAAGCCAAATCACGCCTTATATCAGGGCAGTTATTTTCCAACTTCTTAAGGGATCATAATAACATACCTTATATATTACATCTATTCAGAAAAATATATCGTTTTTTTTTAAGCCAAAATCAATCCAAAACTTGAGGATAAAAAGGAGAACATGTGATTGTATTCAACTGACTATATTTTCTTTGTATTCATTAATACAATATATGTAAGAATAATATCCTTGGACTCCAAGTCTCCTAGCATAAAATAAATATATCTTAAAAGGTAAAACTCTATATACGGAAAGTGTATATGTTGTATATCCACATAATAAAATTATAACAGTTTTTTTATTTATGTACATTTTTTTTAAATAATAAAAAGTATATAAAATATCTATTTTTAATAAATTTTTTAAAATAATATAATTATAATTATTAATTATTAATAAGTACAATTCAAAATTGTTAAAAAATGATTAAAAATGGATATTTTACACTCCCTATTTTTTTTTCAAACAGATGGAGTATATTACTCTTCCTATTTTTCTTTATATAATTTTTACTATAAACAACAACCGCGCCCAATGTATCCCATTATGAGACAAGGTCTGAGGGGCTGGGACGTATGGACCCTTACCTCTAACAAGTTGAGAGAGTATTCCCGAAAGACCCAATAGTAAAATAAGCCAAAACAAAATAGGAAAGACAAGCAATCAACAATAAAATAGGGCGACAAAGCACACAAACAGAAACTAAACATCATTTGCTTGAATAATACATTAATGTCGCCAGTGGTCCATGATGCATGGTCATCTCCTCTTTGAGGGTCAACAGTGCGAGAACTTGACGAATAATCTCCATCTAACTCTTTTTTGACTTTCCTCTATCACATCGAACGTCTCCCAAAGACAAACTCTCACATCTTCGCACCAGATGCCTAAAATATCGCAATCTAGCCTCTTGCATCTTATCTCCATTGTTTGTTACTCCCACTTTCGCTTGAATGACTTCATTTCTAAAATTACCCAATTTCTTATACCCGGACATCCAACGTAACATTCTCATCTCTACCAGCAATAGCTTCTATTGTTCGTCTTTGGATAGGCCAACACTTTGCCAACCCTTCTAAATTTGATTTTTTAAAAACTTAATATTTTATACTCATTATAAAAATATATGTATAAATAGTAAAATTCATATAAAAACGGAGAGTATATGGGGTGTTGCTATTTTTCCCCACTTTATTTACTATATACCTCACATCTTGCCTCTCTTGAGTCACAGACGTTTGACTCAAGAGTGGTAGTGTCTTTTTTTTTTTAAACTAATTTGCACATGTATGCATGCATCCAAGGGGAAAAAGGAGGAAGACCACCCTACGCTGGGCCTGTAAGCTTCGGGCGGGAGGTTCGATTCCCATGAAGAGCATTATTTGTTTCTCCTGTGTAGTGGGCCTCCTGGAGCCAAATGGTATAAAGGGGAGTGGTTGGACCATTGCTGAGGCACATTCCCCGGTTTACCTCCCCAAGTCGATGAGGGGCCGGAGACTTGGGGTCCATAACTATTCTAAATGTAAACATGAGATACCTGGATTAAAAAAAAAAAGATTGGAATTCAAGTAAATTAATTGCACAGCCAATAAACTACCACTGCTAACCTCCATTAACGGCTATGTCAACGGCTAAAATTCCCAATCAATCAAACAATGAGAGCCGTAAATGCTGTATTTTGCTGACTTCATACAAGGAAAAAGCACGAGTTTTTGCTTGAATTTGGGGATGTTGCACTCCAAATACCACTACATAAATTTCCAATTATCTAATACTATAGTTATAGTGGTTGTACGGTCCAATTTTTCCTTTTTATTGATAATATATACTCCGTAGGATTCTATAGAACTGCAAAATTAATTAGACCAGAACCGACCTAAAATTCGATCTCATGAATCTTGATTGATCCTATTCATTCTATATGTTTCATCTTATATCTAAATTTATTATATATTTTCATTTCTACCCCGATCGAGATCTATTTAGAATATACATAAAAGGTATTCATAATCCCATTTCTTAATTTCATTCCATAAAAACACACTTATACCCCTAACTATATACTCGCTCTGTTAGTTAAAATATGTCAAATAAAAACACACTAATATATACCAAATCATTATTGTGAAAAGATGGAAAAATAACTATCCCACATTGATAAGAAAGAGAATTCAAGCCTTGCATATAACCCGGTGGGCTACCTCACCTAACACCAATTGGTTTTAGGATGGAATCCCACTCGACTTGTGTGCTCGGCTTGGTTGGTGCGCGTATTACGCTTGGGCGTGCATGGCCCCCCCACGTCGGATATTACCCACCGTAATTTAACAATTACAAATGCAATTTTGTAAAGTGGGTGGCAAAACTTAAAATAACATGTTTTCTTAACAAGATTTACATCCTAAAACAACATACTTTAATTAACGGATGGAGTATTTGATTGTTACAAATTCCCCTTTTTTTTTTACATGTTAGGATATTATATTTATATATATATATATATATATATATATATATATATATATATATATATATATATATATATATATATATATATATATATATATATATATATATATATATATATATATACTCTATCCAAGCACGTCGTTCAATATTCATATACACTTTTTAAAAAATAATATAAAATGTTATATTATATTTAAAAATCGTTTTCTATTTATTATTAATAAGTATGTGTTAAAAAATTTGTTATGGTATATGGAGTGTACTCGAGCATATCGATTATAAAAAATTAAAAATAATGGGTTATAATTAAACTCTATACAATAACTTAAACTTTTGCAGTCTGACCTTATATGAAAACAAAATAATAATTGATGTAAGTTGACATGTGCATGCTCTTCATTAATTCACGGCCCATCGGATATTTGCATTATGAAATTTATAAAAATATGATATTTTATATAATTTTAGCTCTTTGAAAATTATTTATATAGTAAAGTGACATATTTTGCATAACCAATAGAATATGTTGCTATAAGGAAAAAGGATTTATTACAAAATGAAATTCTCTAAGCTATATATGCTCATGGGGTATAGATTAAACATCGATTAGAAATCATATTTTTTTTCAAATATTATTTATTTTTAACTATTTTTAAATAGATTTTAATTCTTATATGGTCAATATATAAGGTATAGGTTAAAAAGATCGTACAAAAATAAGCTTAGCTTAGCGAGAGATTTATTGTCCAAAATGGTTTGGAACTAATTAATTCGGTCCAGGCTCTATATGTTTTTGTTACTAAGACCTTGATATGGAATCAGAAAATAAATTTTTGATGGGCTGAATAGACTAAATTTTTTATATATTCATAATTTGCATTAGTAAAACTTTTATTCTAATAAAAAAAATTACACATATTTTTTTTATATTATTTTTTAATCTTTTTTTTTTAATCTTTAAAAAAAATGAGATAGATTGGAGAAGGCATCAGTCCCTAGCAAGGTTCTAAATATCGCGTATCGGGGTCGTATCGGTTAGGAGTAAAAATGATATATCGGGGATATATCGAGATATATCGGATTTATCGGTTTCCCTAATTTATAACTATAAGTACTATATTTATATTTATACTTCAAAATGTAAAAATATACATGAAAAAATAATATTGAAATTGCAAAATTACCAAATAAACTTGATAAAATAAAAACAACTTCATTCATAAAGGCTAAAGTTAACTTATCAAAGTTGGCAGTTCTAAATATCCCCGATATATCACCGATATTAGCCCGATATATCGGCGTTGACCCGATATATCACCGATATTGACCCGATATATGACGTTGACCGATATTTTTCACCCAATATGCCGATATCGTAGCGGATTCTAAATATTCCCGATATATCGCTGATATATCCGATATTTAGAACACTGGTCCCTAGTTACATCCATACTCGGACCACGATCGTGATGAATTATTAAAGTGTTTACATTGCAGTAGCTAATAAGATACTATAAAAAGAAGCTTGTTGCAATGTATATTTAAGATATATGTATGATCGACATAAAATAACCCAATTGGGGAAAAATTTAATCAATACAGTAGTATATATGACATTATATGTGGTTAATTAACTATTATTAATCAAATTGATGATCGACAACAAGTAAAGGCAAAGTATATAGGAGACAAATTCAAATCAAGAATATGTACCTTTACCGGCTGCACGTTCAGAAGTCATATTACCTGTGTCAAAAGTCGTAACACTTATTACTTATTAGACCCTTTCAAAATCCAATATATAGGATTATTAGTGCAAAAAGGATCAACGACATGTACGTACTATAGAGTGGGAAAAACGTGCAAGGACTTGAATACGGTTAGGGGTTTTATTTTTATTGTCTTGTTCAAGCACTCTTTTCTAAATAACCAATACCAATTCATATAGCAATTATTGTGATTAATTGATTTAAAAAATAGTAAAGTAAAAAAAAAAAAAAAAACTCATGTCTTATTCCTCTTACAAAATACTAGACCAATTAGAATAAAGCTACAAAGAGTTTACATGAGAGGCTATCGGGGATTTGATCTGTTGTTCAAGGTAGGACAAAATATACATTTGTTGATCCCCTTCCTTGAGTTGATCTCCTTCCTCTCCGAACATCTCTAACGGAATTTTCATTTTGGAGTTTGGAAATTGAATTTTAACATCTTTTTAATAGATTTTTCATCTCATTCTCTAAAATGAAAAATCAACTGAAAAAATAAAGTCTTTCTCAAATTTATAACATTTTCCACGATTAAATGATTCTCCAATTAGAAAGAAGGGCTCTGCCCTCTCTCTAGAAATTTGTCTACCTTGAGCAGTGGAAACCTTCAACAGGCTACCCACAAACCCTAGAATCTTGATTTCTACCAATCTCAACCACAATTCCCTTTCTTGTGCAATCAATTTGGGGCTTTGTTTGATCGGGTCTTCACCCTCATTTCCCGGTCACTCTTTCCTGCCAATTTCGTCTCTCTCCGCCAGATCTGTGCAAATCTATCCTCAACTTGGCCAGGCTTCCGATGGGTTCTCCGGTCGGCGCCGATGGCTCTCGCCTCCCTTGAATCTGGCCGCCTATTGCTTCTAGTTCTCGGCCTTATGCCGCGCTATCTCCTGCGTGCAATCCTTGCCACTTGTGACCCCTGTCTTTCCTCTTCGTTTGGCGGTGCTCGTTTCTGTGGGTTTCGTCTTCGTTCGTTGCCGGGGTGGTCTGGTGGTGGGGTGCGTGGTTGTGCCGGTTGCCGTCCCGTCGTCCTGCTCCGGCCACTCTTTCACCGTCGGTCACCGGTTGACTTGCTGCTGGGATGCTCCTTGGCGTGCAAGACTTAGTTTCAGCCTTGCACGCCAAGTTTGGGAACCTCAAAAAAAAAAACACTCTTTGGGTTTTTCAAGAACCCGAATCGGTTTCTTGAATTTGTCCCGAAAGGGTTTTGAGTATAACTACCCGAAAGGGTTTGAGAAAATCCTACAAGGGCTTGTCGATACTTTTGCAGGTGAAAGCTTGTTGGCGTTTTGTTCGAGCTGTTTGCGGCTCTGCTTCTGATGTTTCTAGGTGATCTTCTGCTTGGTTGGGGGGCGTGGAGTCTGTAGTCGGGTCTGGCTGGGGTCGTGGTGGTGCGCTCAAAGGCGACTCCGTATTCAGGATAAAGTTTCCTTGGAGGTCATCTGCACTACCCACAGGAGTTAGTGTCCTGCTGTACTACTGGCCCGCGGTGCTACTGTTCGGTGGTGCTTGGCTGCGTTCTTCGGTGGCTTCCTCAGCTTTTCCGGTGTTTGATCTTCTTGGAGGGTTTGTTGTAGAGTTTATTTCTGTTTGGTTCATTACGCCTGTTATTGTATTTCTGTTTCTGTTTTTAGTTTGCTCTGTTAGACGGTTTCGCCGTCTGCCGACTTCGGTCGGCCTCTCGATGAGTCATGCCTGTATGACCTTCGAATTTTTACCTAATAAAAAAAATGATTCTCCAATTGGAGTTGAAACAAAAACAATTTTAAAAAGCCAAAAGCTCTGAAATGACCTTTGTTCTAAGTTACAAAATGGTATCGTTAATTGTAATGTCATAAGGCTTCGTTTGAGTTTTATTTGTAAAAGCCAAAAGCTCATTGTCTTTTTTTTTGTGTGTGTGACAATTCTCACTAATCTTGTTTACATCCTTTAAAGATCCTCGAATTGATCAAGGAACTCCAGTTACTCTGCCATGGAAGCTTAATTTGGAGAAACAGAAATCGAATTTGGGAGGGAGAGGGAAGAAGAGGAAGTAACAGATTTTCTCAACTGAATTACTTATTCCAACAAACCGGCCGCATTACAATTTATAGCCCACGACCCATAGATCTGTGTGGACCATTTTGTCCCTATTTTACAAGCGCAGATTTACCAAAATACCCCTGATTACACTCTCCTCTATATCCCCTCCTCAAGCCGGATGAGTGGAAAACACCAGTCCGAGCTTGCACAGAAGGAAATGGTGCTGGTCATGGCCGAGGGGTTTGGTAAAAATGTCGGCGAGCTGGAGTTGGGAACGAATGAATGTCGGGACGAGGAAGCCTTCCTGAAACCGCTCACGCACATAGTGACAATCCAGGCATAGGTGCTTTTTGCGCTCATCGAAAACTGGGTTTTCCACTATGTGAATCGCCGATTTGCTATCACAGAAGAGGGGAATTGGTTTGGGAACTGAGCAATTGAACACAAGAAGGATGGAATCCAACCATACTAATTCACTTGTTGTCTTCGAGAGACTCCGATATTCAGCCTCAGCTGACGATTTTGAGACCGTGGTTTGCTTCTTGGTCTTCCAAGAAACAAGTGACTTACCTAAGAACACACAGAACCGAGTAAGGAACCTGCCAGTGAACAAGCAATTCCCCTAGTCTGAATCACAATATGCAATGAAAGCATTGTGATTATGAACGGGATATAGCAAACCCAGATTGACAGTGCCCTTGAGGTAGTTCACCACATGTAAAGCAGCTTTCCAGTGAGGGATGCGAGGACAAATCATGAACTGGCTGAGATGTTGAACGACATAGGATATGCCAGGTCTAGTCATATTCAAATACAACAACCTGCCTACTAGTCGGCGATATTTTTCTGGATCGTCAAGCTTGTCACCAGTGTCAGTAGAGAGCTTCAAACCCCTTGACATAGGGAAAGAGGCAGCTTTGCAATCTATCATCTGAGTATCTTGAAGAATGTCCAGGACATACTTCTTTTGATTAAGGAGAGTACCCTGAGCAGTTCTGGATATTTCTAATCCTAGAAAATATCTCACATTGCCAAGGTCCTTAATTGTGAAGGCTTGATGCAAGGCATCATTCAACCACTTTATTTCTGAAAAACTGTCACCAGTAAGGAGGAGATCATCTACATACACCAGCACAACAACCAGACCTTCAGGAACTGTCTTCAGAAACAAGGAGTGGTCAAATGAGGATTGCACATAACCCTTTGCTAACAGGAACCTAGATAGTTCAACATTCTACTGGCGGGATGCTTGCTTTAGTCCATAAAGGGACCTTTTCAGACGACAAACCTGACCAGAGGTACCCTTGTCATAGACATCAGGAATCCTCATATAGACTTCCTCATCAAGGAATCCATGAAGGAAGGCATTATTTATGTCAAGCTGTTCAATGGGCCACTGTTTCTGAGTAGCAACAACAATCAACATCCTCACAGTAGTAAACTTAGCCACTTGTGAGAATGTATGTTTGTAATCTTTGCCCTTGATTTGATTATAGCCCTTAGCAACCAGTCGAGCTTTGAATCTTTCAACACTTCCATCAGGTTTGAACTTGATTTTGTACACCCACTTACTACCAATAGCAGTTTTGCCTTGATGTAATGTAGTGAGAGACCAAGTTTCATTATCCTCAAGAGCTTGCAACTCCTTATGCATAGCTTCAATCCAAAGGGGATCCCCACAGGCTTGGGAATAAGTGAGTGGTTCTTTAAGGGATAGGACATTGGCAAGAGAGGCTATGTATTCAGGAGGATAATATGAAGGATCATCAAGAGAAGTGGCTAGGAAACAGGTGGATAAGGACTGAGAGGTGCCAGGACAAATAAAATCTTTAAGGTGGGCAGATAAATGGGACTGTCTAGTGGATCTTCTGATGGGTATGATAGGAGAGGGGCTAGATGTTTCTGAAAATTCAGAAGATAGGTGAGGTGAAAGGTTGGGTTCAGTGATATTAGCAGTCTGAGATTCATTTGAATCGGGGACATATATAGAAGGGATAGGGTTATTAGTTTGTGAAGGAGGAGGTTGGGTTTCAAAACAGGTAGCTGGATTGACGAGAGGTAAGGTGAATTGGGTTGGATGTGTTTGAGGAGTAGATTTTGGTTGATCTTTGAAAGGAAAACTGTCTTCAAAGAACAGCACATCCCTGCCGAGGAAGGTTGTTTTGGTTGACAGATCATAAAGCCTATAATCTTTGTGGTCTTGAGGATATCCCAACATGATACACTTCCTAGTCTTGGAAGCAAACTTGTCCTTCACACTGCCTCTTATCAAAGCAAAACATAGGCAACCAATAATTCTCAATCTGCTATACACAGGTTTGCATCCCATCAACTTCTCAAATGGAGTTAGCCAATTCAAGACAGAAGAAGGCATCAAATTTATCAAGTGAGTAGCTGCAAGAACACAATCTCCTTAAAATACCAGAGGAAGATTAGCAAATAGTCTAATGGCTCTTGCTGTTTCAATAAGATGCCTATGTTTGCGCTCAACACGTCCATTTTATTGAGGCACATATGGCACTGAATGCTGGTGAACAATACCATGCTGTGTGAAGAACTCATTACATTTAAAGAATTCAGAACCATGATCAGATCTCACTGCTTTGACTGTAACAACAAATTGATTTTGAACAAGAGCAATGAAATCAATGAGGATCTGAGCAACTTGATATTTAGCATTGACTAGGAAGGTTCATACAGCTCTTGTATGGTCATCCAAAATGGTGAGGAAATACCGAGCACCAGATCGAGATTGGACCTTATAAGGCCCCCATAGATCAACATGAATCAACTCAAATTTCTCATTAGCTATAGTCTTGCTTACAGTGAAGGGAATTGAATGATGCTTAGCCATGATACAGGCTTCACAAAATAAACTGTCATTGCCTGAGAGATGACATCCCTGGACATGTTTAAGCTTTGAAAAGGAAATATGTCCTAGCCTAGCATGCCAAACATGGCTAGAAACAACTTTATTTGAATTGAAACTAGATTGTGGTGGCTTAGAAACCACATTAACTATACACTGAACTGACTGTGAACTCCATCGTCAGTTTGCAAAGTTGCCTTGAAAAGCCTTCCAGTAAGCCTTGTTGCACTGAGAACTTCCTAACCACTCTTAGGGTCCTGAAGAACACACTTGGTTCTCTTAAAATTCACATCCAAATCAGTGTCATCCACAATTTTTCCAACAGACATCAGGTTAGTCTTGAAATCAGGCACATGAAACACATTTTTCAAAACAATGCCTGAAGTAAGTTTGATGTCTCCAATATCCCTAACCTATCTCATTGTCTTATCTGGAAGGCATAACCTTATAGGCTGACTCTACACACGTCTATGTTGCAATAATTTTCATCATATATCATATGATCAGTGGTGCCAGAATCAATGATCCAAGTTAAAGCATTCTTAGTCTGATTTTTGGAAGAAAACAAAGCAAGAGATGTACTTGCACAGTTGGCAGCCCCTTTAGCCTGTCCTTTGCCTTTCATGGCCTTCATGACCTCTTGGCAGACAGCATTAACCAAGGCCATGTCAAATCCTGTGCCATCCTCTACAATCTCCTCTTCATTATCATCCAATGGAGACTCGAAAATCCCTGCAGCATTTGCAGAAGATTTGGTTGTTTTCTTGCCTTTCGGATCTTTGACCCAATCTGGATAGCCAATTATCTTAAAGCAACCATCTGATGTATGTCCAGTCATCCCACAACGACTGCACACTTTATCAGATTTGTCCTTCTTAACAGGCTTCTTGGATCCATTTGACTTTCCTGCAGCAAAGGCACTACTGTCCTGTGATGATTCACCAGTGTTTGAGCCACCTGCAGCCTCTACCTGCTTCACCAGATAGTAAGCTCTATTGACAGTAGGTAATGGATCCGTGGAGAGGATTTGATTCCTCACACCTTCATAGGTTTCTCCCAATCCCATCAAGAACTAGAGAAGTTTGTTGCGGTTGTCTGCTGCTTCCAGTTTCTTGGACAATCCACAAGTGCAGCTGCGTCTAGCAGCACAGTCGCACTTCAAAACTCCTTCAAGTGTAAGAATCTCATCCCAGAGTTTCTTAATTTTGTTGAAATATTCAGCAATGTTCAGATTTCCTTGAGCCGGATTACTCAAGCTCTTCCCGAGTTGATACAAAAGCGGACCGTTCATCTGTGCGTATCGCTCCTCAATCTCCTGCCAGAGTTCTCTCGCTGAATCGATGTACATGAAGCTTTCGGAAATCTTCGCATTCATGGAATTCAGAATCCAACATCTCACCATATAGTCACATCTCTTCCATCTCGGAACATCTGCTGGTGCGATTGAATCTGGATCTGAGCTTCCATCTATGAAAGCGATTTTGAGTTTCGCTCCAAGTGCCATCTTAATTCCTCGACTCCAGCTCAGGAAATTGAGTCCGTTGAAGTTGTTTGCAACAAGTCGTGCTCCTGGATGATTGGAGTTGGATAGGTTCAGTGGATCGTTCTGATTTCCACCACCAAATCCAGTTTCTCCGACCACGTCATTCGTAACCTGATGATCCTCCGCCATTTCTTCAATTCTCTGAACTCAGAAGCTTCCAGTTGTTGATCGAACACCGTCTAGCTCTGATACCATGTAAAGATCCTCGAATTGATCAAGGAACTCCAGTTACTCTGCCATGGAAGCTTAATTTGGAGAAACAGAAATCGAATTTGGGAGGGAGAGGGAAGAACAGGAAGTAACAGATTTTCTCAACTGAATTTCTTATTCCAACAAACCAGCCACATTACAATTTACAAGCACAGATTTACCAAAATACCCCTGATTACAGTCTCCTCTATACATCCTTCAGAAGTGCATTTTTTATCTCGAATCAACGTGATAGGAGAGTGAGACACCATATGTTAGGATTTGGAATAAAATGAATTAACAAGTGTAACTATTGATGAGAGATGTGAAGAAACAAAAGAGTCCCACGTTGAAAATATGAAAAGATAAATTTTAGTATATAAGATATAGTGGGATACTCCTCTTAATCGCAATTAGTTTTAAGATGGAACCCACCCAACTTAGGTGCTCGGTTACATTTACATAAACTTTCTCCTCAAACGAAAAAAGATGTATAGGACATTAGTATCATGCATATAATTAATTAACCTTTACATTTTAATAAATCATGTTGGAGTATATAATAAGAACAACCGACAATTCATTGATAGAAAAAGGGAGATTATATATGAATAATTACTTTACTACATTATACAATTAAGAGAAATAAAGTCTAACTGCAAATTGCTTTTGATGGTGACCTATAAGGCTATCACGTACACTATTAGATATGGCGTAAGACTGTAAGAGTAATCCACTATATATCACGTATGGTATACCGTATACGTACTATATCCGGCCTCTATAAATACATACTTCAACTTCCCTACAAGGCAGATCAAAACATATCGAGTTTTCTACGTATCCACTTAACTCGACTTCGATACTTTCAATCCCAATGGCGTTCGCCGCACATCAATATTCTTCCTCTTGTTCATGGACTACCAATCTGGTTTTAGCTTTGCTTGCTTTCCTGCTTCTGGTCAATACCTGCCATAGCCTCAACCGGAAGCTCCCCTATGTCTCCAAGGCTGTTCAAGACAATTCCGGTTGGTCTCCCGCCGGCGCTACTTGGTATGGCAGCGCTAACGGCGGTGGCAGCAACGGTACTTAATTAACACTTTTGCAATTTCCAATTCGTGAACTTGCAAATATATATGCAACCATATATACTCTCATTCAAGCTATATATAGGTAATTTAATCATATATATATTGATGGATGGATGTAGGTGGAGCATGTGGTTATGCGAATGCGGTGGAGCAACCTCCATTCTCCGACATGATATCAGCGGTAGGACCTTCCCTTTATCAATCCGGCCAAGGTTGCGGTGTTTGCTACAAGGTAATTTCTTCATTCTTCTTCCTGTTTTGTGACGTGCGAGTTCCTATTCGATCGGATTCATATAAATAACTACACTTTGTTCTCAGGTGGCTAACTTCGCACGAAGAATACGTCCGTTAATCAAATATTATAAATAATTCAGATAGATTCTAATAAAAAAATATAAATTTTTTTTTTGTATACTATATATCTATTTGTTAATATTTTTGGTAAGTATGGTATGAAATAGTTTTGATTTATATTTTTATCAATTAACAAAAATATATATAGATAGACTGTGGTTTATGATAACTTTCTATAAACTATAATATCATATTATTTTTTTTTTTTTAAATCAACCATAAGATGCCTCTATGGTAAAGTTTTTTTTTTATTTTATAATTTTTATCTTAACTTTTATTTATAAATACTACATATTTATCTATTAATATTTTTGGTAAGTATGACTATGAAATATTTTATATTTATATTTTTATCAATTGACTAAAATATATATATTGTGGCTTATATAACTTTTTATAAACTATGACAATATATTATTTTTATTAATTTTTCCCCATAGGACCAACCACAACGCGTAAGGATTTTTTCCCTATGATCAACCACAACACACCACATAGAACGCTATGCATCGGTTCTAATATTTACCAATTAATCCTACAATGAATATATAAATTAAAGATTTTCTTTTTGAAATTTTTTGACACTTTCAAAGTTATGAACGTGAAACAAACGTGATCTCATTCTCAATTTTTGCACGTACGTTTGGGTGCAGGTAAAATGCACAGGGAATGCGGCTTGCTCGGGGAGTTCGGTGACAGTCACGGTGACGGATTCATGCCCCGGATGCACCTCCGAATCCGCTCACTTTGATCTAAGCGGAACAGCCTTCGGAGCCATGGCTAAATCTGGCCAAGCCGGACAACTCCGCAACGCCGGAATCCTCCAAATCCAATACAAAAGGTGCAAAAAAACTATACACATATATATTTTTTTTATACAAGACCATGATTTAGGGATATATGGTCGACCACGATTGACCCATCGACCACCGTCCAATAGCGTCTCAACAGACGAAATCTGCGATCTCAACTGGAACAAACTGCAATATATTTGAACATGAATATATAATATGCAGGGTGGAGTGCAACTATCACGGGGTAACCCTAACGTTCCACGTGGAATCGGGATCGAACCCTTACTACTTCGCGGCGATAATCGAATACGCGAACGGGGATGGGGCGTTGGAGAAAGTAGAGCTTCAGCAAGATGGAGACCAAGGGAATTGGCTTGAGATGCAGCAGCTATGGGGAGCCCTGTGGAAACTCAACTCCGGGTCGGATCTACAAGCGCCCTTCTCCCTTCGGCTCACACAGGCTAAGTCCGGGAAGACGCTTGTCATTAACAATGTCATACCCGACGGCTGGCAGCCTGGCAAAACTTACCGATCCCTCTCTAACTTCCAAACTTAATTGTTTCATCAATCTATCTATATATATGTTGGAATCTCTAGCTTGTGTGAACGTGGAGCTTATCTTAGTTTTAAGGTCTTTTATGTGAGAAATGTATAATTAAGTACGTACTGTCGAAAATTGGGAAAGAAGGTGGCATATGTACGTTCGCCCATCCCATTTTCTTTAATTATCATATATCGTTTGAAACAAATGTGTCATCTTATACAAATATAATATATATTGGCTACTTATGTTTGATATAGTTCACTTTATTTTAACATTAGTAGAGAAATATTGTAAATTTCCATGGAAAATCTTGAAAAAGTACTGATGCCGGCCAATTCAAACACAAGCTTGTGAATTTTGAAGCTCTGTTTAACCCAATACGTACACATAGGAAATTATAAAGTGCTTTGTTTTAATTGTTTGTAAACATCAAAATACTAACCATTATTGTACTGCATCTACTATTTAGATTTTGACTATTAAACCAATACTCCATCCGGTCGGAAATAAACGACTTTTGTACACTTAGTTTTAGGAGCTAAAAACTATAAATAAAATCTTATTTTTTTAATATAATTTTTAGCTCCTAAAACTACGTGCATAAAAGTCAAAAACCGTTTATATATTTTCAACCGAAAAAAGTATATAAATATAAATTCTATTGTCACATGCCAGCTCCTCTTCATCTTCCATGCAGTCCATGAAATTACATTTTACTTAAAATGTAATTTCCATATTAGCTGCAACTTCACCATTAATTGCACTCTTAAAAAATTGGAGTATATATATAATTGTAAGGTTAGAGACGTGCAGCTTAATTGCTTGAATTAAATCCAAAAGATTAAAAACAATTTAGAGGTTAGATACACAGCCGAGACAACCTTCGATCAATGGGTGAAAACCGAGAGTATGAAACTAATACTACCTCCGTACGTCCGATAATACATGGACTTGTAGAATTTGCACAGATTTTAATAAAACACTTCACTGTTAAAAATCATCTATTATAAACTAGGGTAAGAATAAAGGGATGAGAACATGAGATTGTATTCAACAGTCTCTTATGCTAAATCATCCAATACAATATATAAAAATAATATCATTGGGCTCCAAGAATAAGATAAAGTTATCTAAAGGTAAAAATTCTATATATGTAAAGTGCATATCTTGTACATCCACATAATAATATATGTCAACTGCCTCGTTAAAAACCTAGCTAGGAAAACCCAATAGGACAAAACCATAGCTTAGGGAAAAAGAGTGCAACCATGTACATACGATCTTGTTGTTCTGTCTCATTAAAAACCTTCTGAGGAAACCCTATTGAGATAAAAACCTGATTGAAGGGAAAAAGAGTGCAATACGTGTATATTCCCCTTGAATTCAACATCCTTCTCGAAGTGCTCTCATTCTTCTTAATGTTTCCGTCTTGATGAGCTTATGATCGAATCTCAACATTGTCTTTGATGTGTATAAGCTGGAATGTCTTCATGATTGACTTTGACGCGCTTGACTTTCATATATTGGTGTTGATCTGCTTTGGATGCACAAGCATAAGGTACTTCAGGACCTTGTATGTTTTTCATTGTTGATATGTGGATCTAATGTATTAAATTATGCTTAAGTTGTCTCGTTAAAAACCTTATTTTGAAAAAACCCAGTGGGTTAAAAAACCAAGATTAAGAAAAAGAGCACAACTTTGTATGGTACTTCGGGACCAAATAAAATGTTACCACTTTCACAATTATAGGTAATTCAGGTACTTTGATAAGAATCTTTAACCAACTACATGTGACAGGACTTTGATAATAGTGATTCAGTCATTTTCAATCGATTCTTTCCATTTATATGGGTATGCACCTACATTGTCCGTCAACATTTGGAGCCAAAATTATACCCACTCCTGGTGAATACATTCTTATGTAACCTTTAATAGGCTTTTGTGCAATCAATTCGACTTTATATTTTCCTTTGTACGAACACCCATTTAAAACCAATCAATACTACACTTTTCAATGTTGGAGCTACAAGTCCAAAAACTTCAAGCTTAAATAATCCATCTTTGCATGAATTATTTCTTTCTAGAATTTGGGATATACAATGTATCCTTATGATAGGGGTTGTCTCATTAAAAACCTTCCTTTGGAAAAACCCAAATGTGACAAAAACCAAAGTCAAGGAAAAGAGTACAATTCTCCCCCCCCCCCCAAATTTAGCACATAAATCACCAATTTTATAAACACATGATACTTCAGGACCTAATTTCCTTACACAATCTAATCAAATATGAAAATATCATTTGTCTTCATATTGTAACATATATCTTTTTGTACACTTGGACTACAAGTCGAGATATTTTTTAGAGCTTTCAACTAATTTCCAACTAATCCTCTGCTTATTCGATAATCAAGGATCTGGTCATTTCAAGACAATTCATATTCAATTCTAACATTGTCAATGTTCATGAAATATCTTCAGGAGTTTTATACTTGCGGACATATCACCAATGTTTGAAGTTACTACTAGAACCTCGATCTAAATCATGCTAGTAGTTTTCTATATAGTTCATTGAACTTTTGGTTCACTTCTAGTCCATGCAGTATATTACTTCTTGATCTCCTTTTCATCTCCCCTTAAATACCGATTATTTTATCATATATGATAAACTCTAGGTATTTCATCATCTATGGGGACCCAATCCTCTATATACATCATCTTTCTTGATTTACAACAACTTAGTGTAATTTGGGGAGATTTTGGTGCCTAAACCGAACATTTAAAAACTTGTAAATATAAACCTCTCTCTTGTAGATAAATTACGTATAAAAGATAATTTATTCTATTGTTGACCGAAATCAAATCAAACTCTTGATATTCATGCCTGCTTGTTAGCTATTATATATTGAAGACTCTACTGAGTCATTCCATGCGTTAGCATTATCCTAAATGATAATCTCATAAGTAACGACTTCACTTGTTCGATGAAATCCTCAGCTTCTCAATGCTCATTTATCCAACATATCAATTTCATTGATAGCATTTCCATATTACATCCATATTTCCAATATAGATAATCTATTTATTATGTGTTGGGTCTTCTTTTAACATCCTCGACTAAAGGAAAACCACTGCTTTTGGCAATTATCGGCTTTCATGATCCCAATTTATCTATCATCACTCCTTCCCTTTAGAGTGTTTTGACACTCTTCTAGAGCCATCTTCTCATATGAATTTATTGCTTGATTATATCAACAGTCCTTCGATGACTAATTTTGATGCTCTTATAGAGATATGTATAAGGTTTAAATATGCAAAATATAGACTTTATACAAATATTCATTAGTTATTTCATCCTGAAAACATCAGGTTTTTCATATTATCATATACCAAGCTCTAAACCATTCTAAAAAATTTATACGATGATCCATTCACAGTTTGAGATATTACATATCCAAATTAGGTAAACCATCATCCTTGACTTGTTCTTCCACATTCTCCTTGATGTGGGAGTCCACTCATACATGATTATTTATAATCATTTTCAAAATTATGACCATTATCCTAACAACGGTTGCGTGCACCGTATCCTCTTTATGTTCTATGCTAGAGGTAACAATATATATTGCATTTGGCAATAAGAGAGGTTGTTGTGAACCATAGGTCTTTTAGCTAGCTATTTATTTCAGTTCTACCATACCCAAGTAGATTAAGAACAAGATCCCAAAATAAAGAGTCTTAGGGCTCGTGTGAACTCATTTTATCAATTTCACACAATTTAACAAGGATGTGCTTCAAACTCTTCTCCCAAATCATCATTTGTTGAATAAAATTGGCATTATCTATCCATAATTGTTTCTTCAAAAAAAAAATTTCCAATGCATATTCATATACATAAAATGCAAATGCAAATCAAATAGATAAATAAAATAAAGATTCCATGTATCTTAAAATAGTCAAATTGAACTAATAACAAACCAAAAATGACAGAGTTTACATAATCAAAGGTGTTGGATCATTTAGGCTCTTCATTCAATAGATAGCGTCTCCTTGCAAGGAGACAATGTTATAGAGTTTATATTGATAAGGATTATTTATGTCAAAGGTGTTAGATCATTTTTTAATCAAAGGTGTTGGATAATCAAAGGTGTTGGATCATTTTTTTAAAAAAAAAACAAGGAGACGATGTTATAGAGGGAAAAATGCAACGTTGTAGCCTGCCCTAACCAGACGCCTCGATCGCTCCTTCAGTCCTGCTGTTCGCGATCGCCTCCAATCTTCACCTGATCACTTTCGTTCCGCCACTTCACCTCATCACCATTCGGCGTCGCTCCTCTAGAGTGTTAAATCAAGGAATCGTTGTTCGATTTGGGCAGACGAAGGGCTAATCATCTGGATCTTGAGGTGAGCAAACCCGTTGCGGTAGTTGGTGCTGGTGATAGTTCCATCCATATTGCTTCATCTGCAAGCACTTCAGGTTATCTTTCTACTCCGTCTTCTTTGAAACACAACGATGTTATTCAGGGTGGTCTCGTTTCTTGTCCTGCAACTTTCCCGCCGTTACCGTCGGGTGACGTGGTGTCTGCTGGAGTTACTTCCCCCTCCAAGAGGCCGATTTCAGATTCTGTTCCTGAGGTTCTAAGCGCCCACTGTGTGTGGGGGAGGGGGGACTGTGCAGCCTGAGAATGTCGAGGTTGGAGGGTTTCTTGTTGAATGTCTGAGGGACTATTCATCCTAGTTTAATCGATTGAATCGCTAGGGTTTCTTGTCAATTTATAATTTCAAATATTTTTTTGAATTTCAAATCCTATTTTTTGGATCTTATTTTTGCATCTGGCTACTTAGAGCATTCCCAAGAGCTTCCCTAAAACAATCTCCAAAATAGAGAATGAGAAATCAAATATTCTGAATATTTGTTTGCCCCATTCCAACAGCTTCTCCATTCTAGAATTCACCCCAAAAAATATAGAGTTTGCTCCAAATTTAGGGAATGACCTCTATATTTTGCCCCCATTCTCTATTTTGGAGAATCTAATGGGGAAACTCTTGGAGCAAAAAACCATCCTAACATTCTCCAAAAAATTGATATGGGGAATCTCTTGGGGATGCTCTTATATTTGAAGATCTAGCTAGTTGAGACCTTAAACTCATATATTTGGAGAAACTGCTTGTGTTGAATTTTTATCGCTCTTTGATGATGACATTTACTGATTTACATATGGACTTGAGTCCTTGAGAATATAGGGTTTATTATATTTGGAGAATATAGCTAGTTGTGACATCGAATTTGTTGATTTCCTCTTATCTACATGTTTGAATGAACCAATTAACCTTGGTCCGGCTATATCATATTTGCATTATCATTCATGTTGAAAAAGTCATCACACTTGAACTCTCTTCATTTGATGTATAGCTCTTAGGAGTCAAGTGTGGCAGCCAATGAAAATTGATAAGCCTGCCCACAAGTCTATTTTCTGTATATGTTATGTGCCTGCAGGAACAATAGCCAATAGGTAGACCTGAAAGGTCTTAAACTTGGTTTTAGTTTTCTAAGTTTCATTTCGTAGCTCTTCCTCAACTCGTAAGTTACTTCTGCTACTGATTTCCTAGCTTTTCAAGAGTAGTATATGCATCCTTTATTCAACTTTGAATTGATTTTATTGTCAATATTTATCTGAGAGTCAGTTTCATACTATGGTATTAGATAGAAGAGTTCTTCTTTGGTGTTCTTCTTAACCGAATCCAGAGGCCTCTTCTTTGGTGTTCTTCTTACTCCACTATACTATAGCGGGGGTCTTAACTATAAATTTATTTGGTCGAGAAACCCTCTCGTCAGTTGCAGGGAGGATCCATGGGATTAAAATTGCGCCTAAAGCATATGTTATTTCTCATCTATTTTTTTGCTGACGATTGTGTTTTGTTTCTGAGAGCAACCTACCAACAGAGCAATAAAGTGGTCAATATACTCCGTCCTTATGGAGAAGTGTCCGGACAACAGGTGAACTTCTCGAAATCAGAGCTCTCTTTCAGCAAGAATGTAGGGGAGGAAAGATGGGAGGAAATAAAAGCTAACATAGGGATCCGGGAAGTACAGAAGCATGAGCGGTATTTGGGGCTTTCGACAATGATAGGGCGGTCCAAGAAGGTTATATTCCAGCAATTGAAAGAAAGGGTTTGGAAGAAAGTGAAGGGGTGGAAGGAGAAATACCTTTCTAGAGCCGAGAAAGAGGTGTTGATCAAGTCCATTGCACAGGCTATCCCGACATACACGATGACTTATTTCCAGCTCCCTTCGGGCCTATGCAGAGAGATAGAAAATCAGTTGGGGAATTTCTTGTGGGGAGAGGGAGATGGGAAAAAGAAAATTCATTGGATGAGTTGGATTCATATGTGCCGATTGAAGCGAATGGTTGAACTGGGATTCAGGAACTTAGAGCTGTTCAATAAGGCTCTCTTGGCAAAGCAGGGTTGCAGGCTTCTTCGAGAACCAAACTCCCTGGTGGGCAGGATCCTTAATGCCAAGTACTTCCCTTATGATGATTTTTTGCATGCGAAACTGGGACATAATCCAAGCTACACTTGGAGAAGTCTCATGAGCGGACAAGAGGCACTTAAGGAGGGGCTGATTTGGAAGCAATGGGGCTGATGTAAATGTGTGGAGTGACCTGTGGATTCCTAGGCCGAGTACATTTTCCCCTTTGAATATTGGGAATATGCCTTTCTCACCGTTGTTTGTCTCTTAAACCGCACCATTACCCCACTACTCCACAGTACCTCACCCTTCCAGATTCTCTACAACAAACACCTTGACTACATTCTCCTCAAAACCTTTGGATGCACTTGTTATCCCTACCTTAAACCATACAACTCCGCAAAGATGGCCTTCTAATCTCAACCTTGTCTATTTCATTGGTATAACTCCAATTACAAAGGCAATATTTGTTTGCATCTACCTTCTGGGAGACTCTACATATCTACTCATGTCATCTTCAATGAATAACTCTTTCCATACAAAGGTTCTATCACTCATCCTGCTCCTAGTTTTCCTGTTGCTCGTCACTCATCTCTGGTATGTTTTCTCACTGAAAAAAATCCTGCAAACTTTGCAGCTGCTTCGAAATCTATGCTCTTCAATGCAATATGAAATCCATGCTCTCACGGCCAATTAGACTTGGTCACTGGTCCCTCGTCTTTCTCAAGCCAACATAGTTGGCAACAAGTGGGTTTTTTTTGCATCAAGCGAAAGTCTAAGGGGAGTATTGAATCCTATAAGATGCGTCTGGTTGCCAAAGGGTTTCATCAGGAAGAAGGTATTATTATTTTGACACTTTCAGTCATGTCATCAAGCCTACAACGATTCGGGTGGTACTCTGCATTGCTATTTCTCGAGGGTGGTATATCCGTCGACTCGATATTAATAATACATTTCTTAATGGTGATTTGCATGAGTATGTTTATATGTCTCACCTGAAAGGTTTTATTGATTCTGAATTCCCTAACCTTGTTTGCAAGTTGCATACGGCTTTGAATGGCTTGAAACGGGCTCCGTGTGCATGTGTTAACAAGCTCCTCTCAGACTCTATCTCCATAGTTGAGTCTTTCAAGCTTGTTTCTTGGACACGGCGCTATTTGTTCATCATTCTACTTCCGTCATCACTTATGTTCTAGTTTATGTTGATGATATTATTGTCACTGACCCTGATTATGCTCTTGTCACTCGCTTCACCGCAACTCTAAATCAACAATTTGCTCTCAAGATCTTGGTCGCCTCTCATACTTCCTTAGGGTTGAGATCACGTACTCTGGCTCAACAATTCATCTCTCTCAACAAAAATATTTGTATGATCTTCTGGAGCGCTGCAACGTGCTAGAGGCTAAGCCAATCTTCTCTCCAATCGACCCATCCGTCACCAAACGAGTTGCTAACCCTGATGTTCCCTACACTGATCCGAGTGCTTATCGCTATGTTATTGGCATTTTTCAGTATGCATTGATCACTCGCCCAGATATCAATTTCGCTGTCAATCGAGCATGTAAACATATGCACAATCCTCTGATATATCATTGGAAACAAGTCAAACAAATCTTACGGTATCTAAAAAACATCTTCAGGAGTTTGGGAATATCTTCAGGAGTTTGAGCAAATGTCAGTACATACAACTTTTTAGCCTTTGCAAGTGCAGGTTTTCTACAAGAGAAGTTGATTTGGTTGAGCAAATGAGTGGATTTCAGTGTCATATATGTAGAATTTGTGATCGTTACTTTACTTTTTTGAAGAATTGGATTTCAGTGTTGTATCTTGGCACTATCGTTGTTGGAAGGGTTGTGGTGATTGAGTTCCTACATGGAACTAGATATGTATGCCAAATGTAAAATAATTATATCACTCTTAACACATTGTCATTGCTTGCAACTTGTTTTTGCTTCTTGAGAAACACGTACATCCATCCTATTTGCGGAGTTTTTTTTATTACTCGTAGCCTGTTAGCTCAAAAGGTAGAGCAACGTTTTTAATGCATGTGGATGTAAGTTCGAATCCTACATAGGCTATTATGATTGTTGTTAGATTTATTGTCGTGACACAATATGTGTTTGTTTAGAGCATGAAAATTCAAACCTTGAATTAAATAAACCAAACTAACAAAAATAGAGTTTAATCCTTTCCTTTTCTTAAATCAACCAAATAATTAGAAATGTAATAAAAAATCAGCAATTATTTTATTAAATCATCCAAATAAAAATTTAGTTTAACCATTTTCCTTTCCTCTCTCTCCAAATGAATTATTACCTTTACGTTCCCTTCCTCTAAACGAACGAAATCTTAATCTAGTGATAATACACCATTCTTATATTGTATTATATTCTTTGCTAGACAATATTCTATTTTAAAATTTTTTATTTGACCACAATTATCACTAATTTTGTAGGAGAAAGTGACGAAGTTTGGTGAACCAGGCGCGGGGGGCTTGCTTTAAGCCATACAGAGCCTTGCGTAAGAGACAGACATCAGAAGGGCGAGCGAAATCGACAAAACCTAGGGATTGAGCCATGAAGAATTGTTCTGATAGATCCCCATTCAAGAAGGCATTGTTGATGTCGACCTGACGAAGTGACCAAGTATTGGTGAGAGCAAGCGAAAGAACAATCTTGATGGTGGCAGGCTTGACCATCGGACTGAAGGTGTCAAAGTAGTCAACACCCTCTTCTTGATGAAATTCCTTGGCCACAAGGCGAGCCTTGTAGCGTTCAATGGAGCCGTCAGCCCTGCACTTTATCCTGTAGATCCACTTACAACCAAGTCTCATTACGCAAAAGAGCATCATATTCAACCTGCATGACATGTTGCCATTCGGGTGATTTGGAGGCTTGAATATATATTTTAGGTTCATCATAGAGATCATTGGCAGATGGAAAGGGATGTTTTGTGGTGGTCAAGGCCTTGGGTTGAGATCATTGGTCGTAGCTCGGGTGGTCATGGTATGACGTGAATCAGCAGCCGGACGAAAATACGATGGAATAATGGGTTGTGAAGGACAAGAAGTGGAGGACATACTTGTGTCTGGCATGGACGAAGCCGAGGGAGCCTCCTCTAATGGCGCTGAGACCGAGCCAGGTGAAGGGTGAGAGGCAGTGGAGCCGTGTGTGGTAAGGGGAGTTGAGGGTTCAAGAGAGGCCACGGATGGGGTTGGTTTCGACATTGGGGAGACAGTGGCAGAAGGGATCGGCAATGGGGAGCTGGTGGCAAAAGGGGAGGGTGATGGTGCGACGATGTGATCATTGGTAGGGGTGGGTGGCGAAGGTGGCCGGGGGGGGGGGGGATGCCGCTTGCTGAAGTAAGGAGAGCGTGGGTGAGAGCGGAGGTGGGGTGTCGGACAGGAAGTCGGGGGGAGCCTTGGCATGATGTGGATAAGGAAACATGGTTTCATCAAATATGACATGGCGAGAAATATAGACACGGTTTGTAGGAACATGAAGACATATGTAACATTTATGACGAGAACTGTACCCAATTAATGTGTAGGGCAATGAACGGAACTCTAGTTTGTTGGAGTTGTATGGACGCAGAAAGGGATAACATAGGCAACTAGAGGTCTTGAGAAATTTGTAATCTGGGATCTTGCCATATAGGACCTCAAAGGGCGATTTGTGATGTAAAATGGGAGTTAGGGTGCGGTTATGTAGGTAGACTGAGGTATGAAAGGCATGTTCTCATAACAAGGATGGGAGTTTGGCATGGGAGAGGATAGCAAGACCTTTTTCGACGATGGTTCGATGACGACGTACATCGGCATCATTTTGGGATTGAGTGTGAGGAAAAGAGACTCGATGGATGATGCTCTAAGATTGAAAAAAGGTAGACACATTTCTGTACTCACCCCCTCCCCCCCAATTAGATTGAAATTGTTTGATTTTGGCGGATAATTGAGTCTCAATCATCTTCTGAAATTGTTGAAAGTAGGTAAAAACTTGAGACTTTTGCGCCAGAAAATAGATCCAAACAAACTTGGTACATTCATCAATAAAAATCAAGATATATGAATTTCCATTAAATGAAGGAACAGGGGCAGGACCCCAAACATCTAAATAAACTAAATCAAAAGAAAACTGGCTAGACTCATGCAGATTGTTAAGAGAGAATCGATGACTCTTCCCAAGCTGAAAAGACTCACAGACACTTTTAAGATTATGTTAGGAAAAAGGTAACTAAAATCTGGAAACAAGACGCCAAAAAACTGACTCATGGGGGTGACCAAAGCGCTCATGCCATATCTGAAGAGTGGTCTTTTCTCCAAGGTAAACACGAGGTGGGTGAATGGTGGGTGATGACGGCTGTAGATGGTAGAGGCTGTTCTCAACGATTCCTTTGAGGAGTGTGCGTCCCTGCTTGTCCTTGACAAAACAAAAGGTGGGAAAGAAGAGCATGTAAGCATTGTTATCTCGAGTTAATTGGGAAACACTAATCAGATCTTTCTTAATATCAGGGACAAAAAGAATGTTGTGTAATTGAACCGGTCTAGGGTGTGCAGGCAACAATGATGAACCCAAGTGCGTAATTGGAAGAGACATACCATTGCCTACTTGCAAACCTTCATTGCCGATGTAATCAGAATGGACGGATAAGTTACCAAAGTCAGCGGTAACATGATTGGTTGCGCCAGAGTCGAAGTACCAATTAGGATCAACCATTGACGAGAGGGTTTCTCAACCAAATAAATTTATAGTCAAGACCCTGCTATAGGATAGTGGAGTCAGGTTCGTCCTCAGGAGAGAAGTTAGCGGTTCTAGGTTTAGTGTGTTTTGGGGTTCAGGGATAGCGGGAAGAGGTGATAAGGGTGGTTTCGACAAAGAATCGAGGGTTCGATGTCGAGGGATGGAGAGAGAATGGTGGTTTGATATCGAGTAGAATATGTGCCGAATAAAAATAATTAAATAAAACAAATAAAGATGCAAACTTCCAAGGTTAGGGATCACCGCAACAATAAACATATGTGTAGATCATAAATCACATAAAGATGCATGCTTTATATCAAAGAATCGACTTTCGCAAATTACAACAATTTAGGTGATAGAGGTGTTGAACAAAAATGTCCGAATAATTGTAAAACATATTTTATTTAATTTTTAGAATTTGAGTTCGACCCCTTTTGGTTATCCTCTTGATTCGAAGTCGTATCGACACCAAGACTTAAGTGGTTTTGGTGATTTGTTTGATTTGGATTGTGTTTGACTTGTCTGAGAAGCCGAGAGAGATGTCTTGCTTGATTTGCTTTTTTTTCCCTCTTTTTGACACTTAGTTTCTCTGGACTGATTTACTTTGTCCAGACAAGAAAATTTGTTCTCATGTCTTTACTGCAGTAATCTTATCTTCTTTGTTTGTTTGAAACTGAGATGCTGATTTTGCCTCCTCAAGGTTTAGACTTCCTTTTAAATGTAAGTCAGGGCCTTCGATTTGGATATTTGGATAGAAAGCCATGTATTCCCACAACTGATTTGCTTAGTGTAGGACACCATTTTGGTTTGATTTGCTTGGGATTGATTCCAATTTAATGCCGCTACTTTGTGCATTATTTGAAAACTTGTTTGTGGCTGCAATGATTTTTGTACTTTAGCCTTATATGAGATGGCTTGCACTTTTGTTTGTGACCTTGTTGGCTCATTTAGAAGATTTGAGTAGTGTTTTGAATAGATTTTTGCCAAGTTTCACCCTTGTTCTCTTAGAATTTGGTGAACGTCATTAGGACAATTTCAACGCAGATCTTGAACGACTATGATTTGAATAGCCTGACTATGTAGCAAGAGTAACTTGAGGATTTGTTTTGCTTGAAACTGAACAGCAAATATGTTTGCTTTCCAACTTCATTGTTTGACTACTTGTTTTGCTTGAAACTGAACAGCAAATATCTTTGCTTTCCAACTTCATTGTTTGACTACTTGTGAATTTGTTTCCCTGTCGACTGTTTGCAATTCGACTGCTTGAATTAGTCGCTTAGTTTAGGAAAAATCCAGCAGCGTTTCGCCTTCTTTTAGGGCTATTTGATGATTCCGAAACCCAAGCCACAAACGAAAGCTCGCAAGGTTTGCAAGGGCGGGGTTTCGAGAATCGATTTTGACAGCACTTCGACGTGTTTTGGGGCAATTTGGTGACTCCGAAACCCAGGCCACAAGCGAAAGCCTGTAGGGTTTGCAAGGGCGGGGTTTCGAGAGTCGATTGCGTAGCCCTTCGATTTGATTTGATGTGAGGGTGATTTGATGACTCCGAAGCCCAGGCCACAAGCGAAAGCCCGCAGGGTTTGCAAGGGTGGGGCTTCGGGAATCACCAAGAACCCAACATGGAGAGAAGGCTACCTGTTTGCCTCCTCTTCTTCTTTGCTTTGCTCTCTGCAGACGTAGATTTTTTTTCTGCCGCTTTTTTTTCTGCCGTGTATGCTTTGTGTTTTCTGGCGTCTGTGTCCCTTTTTTTTCAATCCTAGTCCTAGCCTCTTTTATAGGGGAGAAGGAGGAGGCCCGGATGAATCTTTTTTCCTTTTAGGATATTTTTTTTTTCCTTTTAAGATATCCCATAGCAGATCTTCTATCCTTTATTTTAACTGCTGATTTGTTTTAGATAGGGACAAATCTTTTATTTACCCCATTCCAATATGGTATTATTTTATTAGAAGATTCAGACTTCATGTACAAGTTCTTTTGTGATCTCCTTTCTTCTTGGATGAATCTGGCAGCCACGTTCCATTTTGTAAATTGTGTTGCGCCAGCTTTTGTAGCTTATTTTGGGCCACCTTTTAAACACAAAACCCACTAATTCAACCATGTCTTTTTTTTTTTTGCAGATTGAACAAGCAACTTGAGCCAGTATTGGATTTCGAGAGGCTAGTTACCCAAGTGAAGGAACTTATGTTCTCGACGGCTTAGCCATTTTATTTTTTTAATTGTATGCTCGACTATTGTATTTACATACTTTAGTTTACGAGCTTGTAGTACGCTAAAATAATGTATTTGATACATAACACATTTTGCGCACTCATTTACTTGTAATTATCGCTAGCCAATTTGTATTCGTGTTTAATATATAAGGTATCACATGAGAGCGTTCAAGAAAATAATTTCAGGAGCTTATACAATATCCTATAATTAAACACGAATTTTACCCCCAAACAGATGCCCCCGAACTTTGAATTTGCGAGATGCTCGACGAACAAATTCAAAGTTCGCCTTTGATCTTTTGACCTCACTTGTTTTGTCATTTGAGAGAGAACAATATAGGGCTTACATATAGAGTGTTTTATCCTGAATGGTTGTAGTCTTCACATGACAACCAATGTAAATTCGATCATCATTGGCCAACGTAGAGAAATACACCTGTATCTCCATTGAAAAGGGAAGATTGGTGTTGTTTTTGTTTTGGGGGCTGCATCTAGCATTCTTGACTAGCTAGATTGCCTATGTACCCTCTTCATGAGGGATCAAGCCGTTCATAGTTCATTTTAGGCACCCTTTTCTTCACATATTCGACAGGGTGCTTCAGTTTCGGACTAACTTCAAGTCCATCCTTCTTTTTTCATTGAATTGGGATTTTTTTTTTTTTTTTACCCCATCACTCAAATTGTTTGGGCCCACCTTCTAGGAAGGGTTTCCCAAACGCTTGGACTATCATTTGCAAACCCAGTTTTTTTTTTTTTTCACGACTGAATTTGACATATTTTGGTTGTCAAACGTCCTACATACTCCTTGTTGGAGATCAAGTCATGACGTAATTCTGGGCACTTTCACTCTCGAGGCTTCACGTGAAATATTTCTTCACAAATTTTCCATTCACGCAGGGGTATACCACTTCGCCTTCGGCATTTGAGAGTTCATATGCCCCTTTAGGGAAAACTTTGGTCACCACATAAGGACCTTCCCATTTTGCTTCAAATTTGCCTTGATATTTTCGGTTGATCACAATTGATCGCCTGATGGTAAGGACCAAGTCACCAACAATAAATGAGCGAAATTTGACCCGTTTATTGAATGCCCTAGCCACTTGGGCTTGGTAGATTTCCAGCTTTTGTTGTATTGTTATCCGATGCTCATCCAATGCTTCGAGCTCGGCCAGACGAATCTTGACATTCTCTTCAGGGTCGGTGAGCTGAACTGCAACTCTGAGAGATGGCAACTGAATTTCTAAGGGTAAAACAGCTTCAGACCCAAAGACTAGGTTGTAAGGCGTACAACCGATCGATGTGCGTGTTGTTGTCCGATAAGCCCATAGTGCCTCTGGTAGCCGTTCATGCCAATCTCTTTTGGATTTTGACACCATCTTCTTTAAGATCTTGCATAGCACTTTATTAAATGCCTCAGCTTGACCATTTGATGACGGGTTATAGCTCGATGAGAAGCTATGCTTAAACCCAAACTTCTCGCTCAACTTCACTAGCATCTGATTTTTGAAGTAGAGAGCGTTGTCAGAGATGATTTTTGAAGGAACTCCATATCGATAAATCAAATCAAATGAGTCCTTATGAAGTTAGCAACTTCCTTAGCTCCCACTTCTTTCAATGGTATAGCTTCGGCCCATTTCGAGAAGTAATCTGTAGTAGCCAAGATATACTGGTGCCCTCGAGAGGACGATGGATTTATACACCCTACAACGTCGAGACCCCATGCATTAAATGGCCATGACAAAGTAGTCGGGTGCAACAATTGAGGAGGCTAGTGTATGAAGTCGCTGTGAATTTGACAAGCATGGCAAGCTTTAGAGAAATCCATGGCATCCTTCACCATTGTTGTCCAATAATAGCCCAATCGTTTGACTTGATTAGCTAATTTTGGACCGGCTTGATGCGCTCCGCATACCCCAACGTTGGTTTCCGCGAGGATATATTTTGCCTCTTCATTTGACAAGCATCTTAATAACATTCCATCGAATGTTCTTCGATACAAAGTGTCATTCTTAAGTAGGAACCTTGACACTCGCCTTTTAACATCCACTCTCTTTTTAGCATCATCAGGAAGGACTCCATGACGAAGATACTCAATGAGCGGCTGTCGCCAGTCTGTTTCTTCCTCGACTTCATATACGGAAACGACATCCACCTCTTCGTTGGGCTCGGCTCGCTCCAGAGCTGACATAAGTAAATGTCGCTCCCCGATTGTAATCTCGATTTCTCTTTCACTTGGCAATGTCAGTGACGCGGCCAATTTAGCCAATGCATCTGCTTGGTCATTTTCGGACCTTGATATATGCACGACTTCTATCTGACGGAATTGGTGCATGAGATGCGTGGCTCTTTGATGCAAAAGAAGCAAATTTGTGTTTTTGACTTCATACTGACCATTCAGCTGCCTGATTACTAACTGAGAGTCACCAAACACCTTTAATGGGTCAGCGTTCATCTCAAGAGCTACCTCTAGGCCAATGATGAGTGCCTCATACTCTGCCACGTTGTTTGTGCAGTTTTCTAAAAGAGAAAATGAATAAGGCAATATTCCCTCGGTTGGGGTGATGAATACTATGCCTACTCCGGCCCCCTTTCTCTTTGCAGCGCCATCAAAGTATAACTGCCAAGATTTTTCTTCTGTCATGAAGACTTCTTCATCTGGAAAATCATCCACTAACTCCTCGTTATCGGGAGTAGGATGGGCGGCTAAGAAATCAGCTATGACTTGCCCCTTGACCGCCTTTTGAGGCACAAACTTGATGTCAAAGGGAGCCAGAAGCATAGCCCATTTAGCTAGTCTTCCTAACAACACTGTCTTGGACAAAATGTATCGCAAAGGATCAGCTCTGGAGATTAATGTGATTTGATGAGACAAGAGATAATGTCATAGTTTTTGGATAGCAAAGATCAACGCCAGACATATCTTCTCCATAGCAGGATAATTTAGTTCTGCCCCAACCATCGTCCGACTGATGTAGTACAAGGCATTTTCCTTTCCCTCACCGTTATTTTGGGCTAACATTGCCCCTAACGACCGCTCAAGACTTGCGGTGTACAAGACTAAGGGTTTTCCTTGAACTGGTGCCATGAGGACTGGCGGGTCAGTCAAGTATTTCTTGATGCTGTCGAGAGCATTCTGACAGGTTCGATCCCATATGAATGGACCATCTTTCTTCATCAACCTCAGAAAGGGCTGACACCTCCCCGTCAAATTTGAAATGAAACGCCGGATGTAGGCAAGTTTGCCCTGTAGACCTCATAACTCACGGAGATTCCTCGGAGCTGGCATTTGCACAATTGCCTTGATTTTATCGGGGTCGATTTCTATGCCCCGTCCTTGAACAATGAAGCCAAGAAACTTGCCAGATGTCACACCAAAGGCACATTTTAGGGGATTCATCTTCAATTGGTGTTTTCGCAGCCTCTCGAAGATTCTCTTGAGATCATCTAAATGATCCTCTCTTTTCTTTGTTTTCACCACTAGTCATCCACATAGCACTCAATGGTGTTGTGAAGTAGATCATGAAAGATCACCGTCATGGCTCTTTGATAGGTTGCTCCCGCATTTTTCAGACCAAAAGGCATTACCATATAGCAATACGTGCCTAGAGGCGTCCGGAAAGTCGTTAACTCTTCATCTTCGGGATGCATTTTAATCTGATTATACCCTGAGAATCCATCCATGAAGGATAAGGCTTGAAAACCCGTGGTGGAATCAACCAATAACTCGGTTATCGGAAGAGGGAATTCATCCTTGGGACATGATTCATTTAAGTCCCGAAAATCCACACAGATACGTAGCTGGCCGTTCTTCTTCTTGACGGGAACAATGTTTGCTAACCAGATTGGGTATTGGACCTCACGAATGAATCCAACCTCAATGAGCTTGTTGACCTCAGCTTTAATCTGCACTGTCAGCTCGGGCCGAAAACGACGTTGAGCCTGCTTTATTGGCTTTTCCTCTTCGGAGACAGATAGCTTGTGCATAGCCACCTTAGGATCCAAACCAGGCATGCCTTGATATCCCCAAGCAAACACATCTCTATATTCGTTGAGAAGATGTTCGTATGATCCTCTTTCTTTCTCCGTTAGCAAAGCACTAACGAATACGGGCTTAGGATCTTCTGTAGTCCCTAAGTTGATTTCTTGCAATTTGTCAACCGTGACTTGACCACCATCTTCCATTTCTAGCGGAGCAGGTTGGACCACATTAAGAAAATCCTGAGGATCTTCACTTGGCTCACTCCTTTTATAGGTCAACACCATATTTACTTCTTCTATCTGAGCATCCATGAGATCCTCATCTTCGTAAGTGGAGGTTTCCGGCTTCTTATTCTTCAGCTTCCACTTTCTGGTCTTCTTAGTGTTAGCCCTCTTGTTTTTAGGCCCGTTAACTCTTCCAAGCCTCTCGAACACAGAAGCTTTTGGAGCACATGTCCCAAGTCTTTCGAAAACTGTGACTCGAGGTGCATTTGTTGCGTCTTGTGAGAACATATTTTGCTCTTGCCTTTTTAGAGTCATAGGCTCCAAGACTTTGGAAGACAATAGCTCCCCCTCTTGAGAGATTTGCAGATCATCCATCGAGATCTTATTGAGGGATTTCCACGAAGCTTTGCTTTTCAATAGAGGTCTTGTCGCCTTAACTTTGACGGCCTTATGATGCTTTGAAAAGACCTGATCGATTGGTGCCTTAGAAGATTCACCCTTGAACACCACCCTTACATTTTCATTTCTTTTATCTCCGAAATGCCTTTGAATGACCAACTTCTTCTTTGGAATGGACTGGTCGATTTTGCGGAGAGGACAAGTGTAGCTTGTCATTAGGGAGTGCATAGCCTTCTCTGCTGCACTCAATGGCTTCTGGCCGGGTTGTCTCTTATCCTTGGGTTTGTACTTGAATAACACCTTCAGACGTGTCTCTGGCTCTTCTCTTCTTCGGACAAGAGAGACCTTGGGTGACGGGGACTCTTCTTGGGTCATTGCTCCCTTTTGAGGACTGACACTTTTACCCTCCTCTTTCGCTTCCACATGTGGATTGGAGTTAGAGTGAGCAGTCTTGTAGAATTTGGCGTCTGTGTAATTAACGCTTTCACCTTGAAAAGGATCGCTATCGCCAAGGATAGTCCTTTCATTTCCATTTTCATCGATGTACTTCAAGCACTGATGAAGTGTAGAAGCAATCGACTTGCTGGCATGGAGCCATGGCCTCCCTAGCAAAGCGTTATAGGAGGTTCCAGCGTCGACGACGTGAAAAAGAGCATCCTTGTAGAGATCATCCAGAACCACTTTCAAGGCAATGACGCCTAAAGCTTTTTGTCCCACCTGGTTGAAACCTTTTATAGTGAGCAATATGGGCGAGAGATGATCGACGGTCAATCCCATTGCTTCCAATACCCGTAAAGGTAATAGATTCACCATAGACCCACAATCCAGTAGGATTCTGTTGATTTTTGCATCTCTAATCGTACCCGTGACATATAAGGGTCTATTGTGATCGGTGCTTCCTAATTGGAGGTCTCCGTCGGAGAACGTTATGGATGCTATGCATGAAGCACATTGAGATGGAGTGGGTAAAGTCACCTCATCAACCTCCGCTTGATCCACTTGATCTTTATAGTCTTCCGGATCCATGAGAGCTTGAATTAAGGCTTTCCTTAACTCGGGGGACATTTGCAACGCATCATATACACTTAAGCGTGCTGGAATGTGCTTTAAATGGCCGATTACATCGTACTTCACCTGCTCCTTGGGAGAAGCCTTACGAAGCAACATAGGCCTTCGCGGCACCACAACCCTTTGGGCAGATGCCCCAGCTTCTTGGTCTTTCTGAGCCGATGAGGGAGTCTCCTTTTCAACCGCCTCTTCGAAATTTGAAGCATCTGAAGTCTCGTTGACAAGTGGCCCCCTCCCTTTCCCTTTTTCCTTAGGCTTAAGAGGTGGCAAATTTTTCCCCGAACGAAGAGTAATTTCATCAGCCTCTAGCTCCTCTTCCTCAACTGTTTCGGCCCACGTGGCCATGCAACATTGAACAATTTCTTCTTCCCAAAATAACTCCTCCTCGGAAGGATCATTTTCTAGGAGCTCTTTCGGAATGAAATCTTTAAGAGTAATCATTTGGCGCATAGGCTGAACGTACTCTTCGTCGGAATCATCTTCTGATTTCTTGTCCTTCTTGTTCTTCTTCTTATTTCTCTTTTTGTTTTTCTTCTTGGGCTTTCTACCAATCATTCTAAAGCCCACAGGTCTGCTGTGTCGAGTACTCCTTGGGTGAGACTTCTTTCGACTTAGACAGACCTGCCATTCAGAACCATCATCACCATCTCCCTCGTGTGAGAACGATTCCTCGATGTTTTACTGCATTAAGACCTCGTATAAGGTCGAGCGGCCCGGTTCGTCCCTTGGCATGTCAGGATACGCCCATACAGTGCGCACTTTTTCACGCAACTGAAATTGCATTGGGACTGCCTTCGGAGGTAGTGACACCGTAGGGATGTCATCTAGTGCAGGAACAACCTCGATCTCCTCTACTATAGAGACAGAGTTTGACGAGGCTGCTTGGCCTTTTGAGCTTGATCCCTCCATTTCAATCTCTCCCTTGTTAATCATCCTCTCGACGATATCCTTGAATACGTAGCAATCTTCAATTGGGTGACTAACAATGCGGTGGTAAGGGCAATATTTTGGATCACCCATTTTATTAGCCTCGTTCAGACTCTTCGGTTCTGGGAGTGACAACATTTTTGCAGCCATCAAGTCGTTGAATATCCCTCTTATATCCTCATCGTCAAAGGGATATTTTTTTTGCTTTCTCTCCTCGAGAGATAGTCTTTTAGCCGGCTCTCTAGTTTGGGTCTTCTCTTGCGACTTGGAGTTGCTCCCTGAGGATTTTCCTTGAGGCCTAATGAAAGTAGCCATGGACTCTCCTTTCTTTGCGGGCTTTTTATTGTCATCCCTCCTTCCTTCATTAATTTGAGGTCAGTTCGTTGTAAGCTTGCGTCGAGCCAATTGCCGCTCAACATTGCAAGTCTTTGAAACCAAGGTATCGAAAGAACGAGGCTCCGCACTACCAACATGAATTGCAGGCTCAGGAAGTAGATTGTTGATGCACATCTGCACACACGCTTCTTCCCTCAATTTCTCTGAGCATTGCAGTCTCAAACTTCTCTATCTTGCGATGAAGTCATTAGCTGACTCATTTGACCTTTGTTGGGTGTTTGCCAAGTCCATGATGGAAACTCTGGCTTCCGAGTTCACAAATTGAGCCAAGAATTCTTTTTGTAAGTCATCCCATGTATGGATAGACTCTGGCTGAAGCTGTGTGTACCATGTGAACGCGGATCCCCGTAGTGATTGGACAAATTGTCTTATCAGTAGCTGATCACTTAAGGCAGTTTCTCCACATGCCGAGTAAAAGTGAGCTAAATGTTCACGTGGGGACCCATTGAGGCCATCAAATTTATCAAAATTCGGCCTTTGGTAGTTCGGAGGAAATGGGATCACGTCGAACTCCGCAGGATAGGGTTTTCTGTAACCGATCACAGGCGGACTCTGAGAAATCTTGAATTCTCGGATCCCTTGTGCGATCCATTCTTTTATTTCCTGAGGAGAGACAGAGGCACTGCTTTCTCCCGTGTTGGGGGTCTCTTGCCTGTTCTCCGAATTTCGATCTTGCCTATTCTCCAGATTCTGGTGTTGGAGCTGGTCCATGAGCAATTTAATTTGAGCGTCTCTCTCCTCTAGCTTCTTTTGTAGTTCCTGGAGCTGCTCTTCGGTGCTTGTTGCCCCAGTCACTAAAACTGGCATGCTCTCCACTTCCTCTTCAGATTCGTCAGATGATCCACCTTCGCTGCTTACGACAAGCGGAAAATCCTCCTCTTCAAATAGAGAAGTGGAATCTCCATATAGCGGGGAACCCTGCTTTTCTTCTTGAACCATTTCTTGGTTCGACGATTGAGTTGTCACTCCAACATATGACTCGGCCTTAGACATAGACCTTGTCACACGTCGTTCACATTTTTGGTTTGGAAGTGACGTTGATTTCAGACCCTTTCCTTTCCCCTGGGCCTGAGAAACCTTCGACATCTCCCTTTGAGGGTTAGAAGGCTTTGGTACCTCAACTTCTGGGACCTTGGCTTTTTTAGCCTTCACATTTGAGGACATTCCCTCTGACTCCTCATCAGAATAAGAGGTGACCAGAACTTGAGCTACATTGTCCACGTCCACAGGAATTGACCTGACCAAGACTTGTCTCGAGCTAGCAAGCAGATCCTTAGCAGCACTCCACAACGTTGCGTTGGCTAGTTCCAAAGCAGGGGAACGGGCCAATCTACGAAGAGCTCCAGTTTTTCCGCGTTGGGAGCCACACTTACGCCCCCTTCTTCTGCGAGGTTTGTTCTTCTTCTTTGCCTCATTCACAGCTGACTTTGAAACCTTCACTAGGTTACCATTTCTCTTGATAACCCGAATGATTGGCCCACGAGCAGTCTCAGGGGTGGGCTCATTTCCGCCGGCTACATCTTCTTGGATGGCTTTAAAGCTGTTGTTAGTTGCGATCTCAGCCATGATGGATTCCCTGGTCACATCAAATTGAACCTTGAATGACCTCCTTACCCAGCGACCGCCCTCCACGAGGAAAGTTGCTGGCAGTTCGTTAAAGTTGATCATAACTCTTGGTGTCATTTCCTGACAACAAAAAGAAATGGGCAAACATTAGTATCAACACAACTAAGAGATGAAAAGGCAAAAAGGGTCCCACCGTGCGTGCCAAAAATATGTTGAACAAAAATGCGCGAATAATTGTAAAACATATTTTATTTAATTTTTAGAATTTGAGTTCGACCCCTTTTGGTTATCCTCTTGATTCGAAGTCGTATCGACACCAAGACTTAAGTGGTTTTGGTGATTTGTTTGATTTGGATTGTGTTTGACTTGTCTGAGAAGCCGAGAGAGATGTCTTGCTTGATTTGCTTTTTTTTCCCTCTTTCTGACACTTAGTTTCTCTGGACTGATTTACTTTGTCCAGACAAGAAAATTTGTTCTCATGTCTTTACTGCAGTAATCTTATCTTCTTTGTTTGTTTGAAACTGAGATGCTGATTTTGCCTCCTCAAGGTTTAGACTTCCTTTTAAATGTAAGTCAGGGCCTTCGATTTGGATATTTGGATAGAAAGCCATGTATTCCCACAACTGATTTGCTTAGTGTAGGACACCATTTTGGTTTGATTTGCTTGGGATTGATTCCAATTTAATGCCGCTACTTTGAGCATTATTTGAAAACTTGTTTGTGGCTGCAATGATTTTTGTACATTAGCCTTGTATGAGATGGCTTGCACTTTTGTTTGTGACCTTGTTGGCTCATTCAGAAGATTTGAGTAGTGTTTTGAATAGATTTTTGCCAAGTTTCACCCTTGTTCTCTTAGAATTTGGTGAACGTCATTAGGACAATTTCAACGCAGATCTTGAACGACTATGATTTGAATAGCCTGACTATGTAGCAAGAGTAACTTGAGGATTTTGTTTTGCTTGAAACTGAACAGCAAATATGTTTGCTTTCCAACTTCATTGTTTGACTACTTGTTTTGCTTGAAACTGAACAGCAAATATGTTTGCTTTCCAACTTCATTGTTTGACTACTTGTGAATTTGTTTCCCTGTCGACTGTTTGCAATTCGACTGCTTAAATTAGTCGCTTAGTTTAGGAAAAATCCAGCAGCGTTTCGCCCTCTTTTAGGGCTATTTGATGATTCCGAAACCCAAGCCACAAGCGAAAGCTCGCAAGGTTTGCAAGGGCGGGGTTTCGAGAATCGATTTTGACAGCACTTCGACGTGTTTTGGGGAAATTTGGTGACTCTGAAACCCAGGCCACAAGCGAAAGCCCGCAGGGTTTGCAAGGGCGGGGTTTCGAGAGTCGATTGCATAGCCCTTCGATTTGATTTGATGTGTGGGTGATTTGATGACTCCGAAGCCCAGGCGACAAGCGAAAGCCCGCAGGATTTGCATGGGCGGGGCTTCGGGAATCACCAAGAACCCAACATGGAGAGAAGGCTACCTGTTTGCCTCCTCTTCTTCTTTGCTTTGCTCTCTGCAGACGTAGATTTTTTTTCTGCAGCTTTCTTTTCTGTCGTGTATGCTTTGTGTTTTCTGGCATCTGTGTCCCTTTTTTTTTCAATCCTAGTCGTAGCCTCTTTTATAGGGGAGAAGGAGGAGGTCCGGATGAATCTTTTTTCCTTTTAGGATATTTTTTTTTCTTTTTAAGATATCCCATAGCAGATCTTCTATCTTTATTTTAACTGCTGATTTGTTTTGGATAGGGACAAATCTGTTATTTACCCCATTCCAATATGATATTATTTTATTAGAAGATTCAGACTTCATGTACAAGTTCTTTTGTGATCTCCTTTCTTCTTGGATGAATCTGGAAGCCACGTTCCATTTTGTAAATTGTGTTGGGCCAGCTTTTGTAGCTTATTTTGGGCCACCTTTTAAACACAAAACCCATTAATTCAACCATGTCTTATTTTTTTTGCAGATTGAACAAGCAACTTGAGCCAGCATTGGATTTCGAGAGGCTAGTTACCCAAGTGAAGGAACTTATGTTCTCGACGGCTTAGCCATTTTATTTTTTTAATTGTATGCTCGACTATTGTATTTACATACTTTAGTTTACGAGCTTGTAGTACGCTAAAATAATGTATTGGATACATAACACATTTTGCGCACTCATTTACTTGTAATTATCGCTAGCCAATTTGTATTCGTGTTTAATATATAAGGTATCACATGAGAGCGTTCAAGAAAATAATTTCAGGAGCTTATACAATATCCTATAATTAAACACGAATTTTACCCCCAAACAAGAGGCTCTCGCATAAAAACCTAATCTGTTTCTACCTTTTCTTTAATTAAGATTAACCCACTTTCGCAAGCAAAGCCTAATTACTATCCAAATTCATAATAAGATCACTTTCGCTTCAATATCATGAATAAGGAATTTCCTCAACTCTCGCAAAGGATTAAACACATAGGTAGATGATGATAAAGACATATATATTCATGGATTTATAAATAAAACACACATATCAATGTTGGGATCACCCCAACCCTAGAATAAGGAAATTAGAAACAAACCATAATAAAAGAAATTAACTTAAACATAAAATAAACTAAAACTTACAAAACCTTCCAAACGTTCCTCCTCTCTCTCCTCTCTCGCCTCCTCTCTCTCTCTCTCTCTCTCTCTCTCTCTCTCTCTCTCTCTCTCCCCTCCTCCTCCTTGCGCCCTAAGACGACTTTGCTTGAATCAATGAAAATCAGCCCCCTAAGGCTTTATTTATAGGCTTCATTCCCTAGTTATTTTAGGAAAGAAATTCTATCTATATCTATATCTATTTATCTACTTACTTAAAGATAAAATAATGGAATAAAAGAATTATATCTAAAAGGAAATATATCTAATGTGGATAAATCCTCCATGAAGTTAATAGATCTTGATGGAATTTCATCTCGAAAATATCTCTATTGGATTCGGGATAGAAACTTAACAAGATATGGACTGCTCGGAATCCGCCGCCTGGAATCAACTCGATATCGAGTAGAATTGCTCGATATCGACCAGAATTTTCTCGTCTTCCGCCCAGCAACTTGATTTCGGCCAACAGAACACATGTCGACTTGGGTTGTCCTCGATATCGAGTAGCACTTTCTTCGATATTGACTTGAATGTTCTTGGCTCAACATCCTTGTCGATTTCTGGGACTCCAGCTCGATTTGGGCTTCCTCGATATCGACTAAAATTCCTCGATATCGAGTAAATCTCTCAGCTTTCTGCTATGTTCGTGAAACGCACTTTTCCGATTCCTCGTTTGTCGGATTGACACATATGACCATGCGTTGGAAAGCTCCTTTCGAGGGCTACAACTCTCATGAAGACATCAAAGGTTGATTCAGAAAGATGAATACCGAAAAATGGCATTTTCTCCAGCTGCACCATTCTTAGCTTCTTCATGGGTTCCCTTTAAGCTCCAAAGTGCGTCCGATTTCTGCGAAATATAACAAAAACTTGTGTAGACCTCCATATATTGCAAATAAACATAAACTACACACATTATGTATTATTCTAACCCAAATGTATGAAATGCATGCAAAAATCGATATAAAAGATAATATAAAACATGGCGAATTCGGCTCACAACAAACACCCCATACTTAAGCTTGCTTGTCCTCAAGCAATACTTTTAATTGTCATTCAGGGGAAGAATTCAAAACTCTCGACATATTAGATTCATTCTCATATGTTCCTGCAATTAATTACCATTCTCGAAAAGGTACCAGTGTCACAAATCCATGCATGTGCAAAATAAAAAGCAACATCTACTCACAAAATGAGGGTTATGCAAAACGATTCATAAGTGACAAAGCATTAATAATCAAGAGGACTTTAATTTAAACTCAATAGGAGTAAATTGGTAAAAGGCTAAAGGTGAGCAATTTTTGGCCATGTGGTGCTAATAGTCCGGGGAAATGGAGTACTTTCCAAACTTTCATACCACATTTCTTCCTCATAAGATTCATCACCTTCCATAATGCTTTTATCAATTATAATGCTTTTACCTCTCTAACCTCAGCACTGCCTTCTCGCGAGTCGCAAACATGGGTGTCATGAATGACCTCGGATACTTAGTGCTTTGGACTCACCTGTGTGTCCCATCGCACTGAACTATTATCTCAGTAAGCAGGGTCGATCTACCTTTATCTCCTGAGGTGATCGGATTTTTTGTCACTCATTAAATTTTCCATATATTTTTTTTCAAATTTTCCTACCAAACACCAATAATGATAATAACACCACAAACACCATATAACATCTCCATAATGTAACATCATTCTCAACATAATCCCCGGATGGAAATAAGGTAAAGAATGGCAATATTTAGAACATGTGGAGCAATAATTGAAATAAGGCATAATATGGGTTTTGTGATGCATAAGCATAGGTAAGGCTAGGATATAACAATATGAGCATTATATGTAAATATAAAGTCCTCCATCCTCTTATTATGCAATATGTCAAAAGCAACTTCAAATTTTACCTCCTTTCATGGTTTTCAAGAAAAATATGCACTTTATTGTGACTTCCCTTTACTAGGCAATTTTATGCTATATCTCTAATGAATCCAATTTTTCATCGTCGAGTTCAATAAAGCTTCCATGACATTAATCAAAAAATTTCAATGGGGGTCATTTTTATAAACTTTGGAAAACATACATATAAGCACATAAATCGATAATGAATTTTAAAATAGCCATGTATAAGCAATTCAAGAAATAAACTAAAAAATATGCACATATATGTCAAATATAACCAAATATGCATAAAGTAAGCCCTTCCCCCACCCCATACTGAAACATTACAGTGTCCTCACTGTATAAAAAAATAGGGGTAAAGACAGAAATTCACTAGACAGATGTGCAGGACTTCAAAATATCGAGTGAAAATGCTGTTGGGCCTAGTCTGATCTTAGCTTGCTTTTATCCCCATGGACCTGAAAAATATAAAAGAGAAATACCCACAATAGAAAAACTAAAAGTTCAAAGCCAAAAACCAAAGCAACAATGTCCAAAAATCCCAAAAATAAATGTCTATTTACAAGCTCTAGATTTTATAGTCGCTAGGCCGACTTCTTCATTAAGTATTAGCCTGGCTCATCTTTGTTCGGAGGTATAGGTGGATCTGGTGGTTCCTCCGGTAGTGGGAAGCGTGGGATGTCATCCGGGGGCATCATATGAAGAAGCTTAAACCTCCCCGAGTAGACGCTCCATGGCTCCACCCATTCATCTTCTCTGGCTCGAGCTAGCATGTATAAGGGAAGATATAAAGAAAATATACACACCTCATCATCATACCTCTTCCGCTTCATAGGTTGACTTGGTTGCGCGTCTCCACCACAGCAAAATGGTGGAGTGGGAAGAGATATTTCCACCTCATCATGCGGAGCTTCATGCCACTTTGCTAGGACCCCATACTTGAATATGAACATCGGTTTCTCAAAATCATCAGAGATAGCCTTCACTTTGTAAGGTAAAAGCGATCTTGGAATGCCCTGGGCAACAATGTCCAACTTCTTCTCTTCTAGCACTTCTTCTTCTTGGGGTCCTTCAAATGGTTTTTCAAAGATAGATTGGAAAGGTGGAATCGAGATCGGGGAAGGACATACCTAGGTTTCTGTAATGTGGTCGACGTCGACTATGGGGTAGTCGACATCGATTGGCGTTGTTGCTCTCATGTATCGTGGGAGTACCCATTGTTCGTTCCAATCTTCTTCTTCCTCAGCACTTTCCATATCTTCAATTTCCTCATAAGAAGGAGGCTCTAATCCTTTAGAACGATAGGAAGCCTCAAGTCTTCGGACTAAGTCCTCCAGACGGGCTATTTTCCTTAATCGTGACTCCTCCGCTGCAATCCTATTTCTCCGTCTCAAATCTTGAAACCATTCTTCCCATGCAGGATTCCCTTCAACAAAGTCTTCCATCTTTGTACCTAAGCTTTAAAATCACAATCAAGAACACAAATTAGTAGCAAAAGCTTGGCACCCAGTTGGTACCGGTGAGGTAGGTGGTGGTAGGGTAGGGTAAGAAAAAGGGATGGGCTTTTCTAAACCTTAAAAACAATTAAACTAGGCGCGATTGATATCTCCCCGGCGACGGCGCCAATTTGTCGAGAGGGTTTCTCGACCAAATAAATTTGTAGTCAAGACCCCGCTATAGGATAGTGGATTCAGGTTCGTCCTCAGGAGAGAAGTCAGCGGTTCTAGGTTTAGTGTGTTTTAGGATTCAGGGATAGCGGGAAAAGGTGGGAGGTTGTTATCGACATCGACCAAGTCTTACTCGAAGTCGACAGCAACCTCCCACCTTTTCCCGCTATCCCTGAATCCTAAAACACACTAAACCTAGAACCGCTGACTTCTCTCCTGAGGACGAACCTGACTCCACTATCTTATAGCGGGGTCTTGACTACAAATTTATTTGGTCGAGAAACCCTCTCGTCAAATTGAGTTTGTTGTCATAATTGGTCAGCTTGTCGAGAGCAACCCATGCGTCAGCAGGCGGCATTGTCACATACTCATAGTGAGTATATGTGTTGATTCTATCCTTTGCAGCCAAGTCCAGAGAATTGAAGAAGATCTCTTGAACTATGCAGGGTTGTTGTCCGTGTGTAGGGCATGATCGCAGTAGATCCTTATAGCGTTCCCAAGCCTTTGCCAGCGGCTCCCCAGGTTGCTGTTTGAAAGATGTGATCTTCTGGCGAAGGAGCGCTGTCTTAGAAGGAGGAAAGAATTTATTGAGAAATTCCTGCTTAACTTGAGCCCATGTCGTGAGGGATCGCGGTTTCAGCCATTCAAGCCACTTCAATCCTGGACCAAATAGGGACCAGCGAAAGGCCTTCATCAAGATGTACTCCAAGGTGGTACCTTCAGCAAGAGTACGACACATGACAGTAAAGTTGGTAATATGTCGTGTTGTTAGCGAGGAAATCAAGTATCAAATATAAAATAAAATAGATCAAACCAGATTTAGGCCCATGCAAATAATTACAAGACTCCCTCCAGTGTAGTAAGAGAAAGTCAGGATCGAATCCACGAGGAAGCGTGTCAGCGGATCCTAGGTAGCTATAAATCTCACAGAAAAAGCAGAAAAGACAAAAACAAAGAAACAAAGAAAGAAAGACAAACGAAAGCAAGAAATAAAACAAAGGTAGAAACTTACTCGATCTCGACAAAGGTGCAACTCGAGATCGACTAACAACAGTAGACACAGAAACTAAAAATCGACGACAGAAACTCGATCCAGACAAGATCCTACTCGATCTCGACAAGATGCCACTCGAGATCGACAAGAAATAGCAGAAACAGAAACTTCGGAGTCGAAAACAGAAACAGAAACTCAACTCGATATAGACCAAAGCCAACTCGATCTAGACCAGTGCCTACTCTAGATCGACTAAAAACTCAGAAAGTATAAATTGCAGATTCGAACACAAATTCGCAGATTTTGACAGAAATAAACTCAATATATAAAGAACTTCCAAAGCCAGGGTATCAACGCCACAACGATAACCATGCAAAGTAACACATAAAGGCATAAAAGATTATGCTTTCCATCAAAATAACTTTCGTTACTAACAAATAGGCATATAGAGGCTTTCGCATAAACCCTAATTGTTTCTAACCCTTTTCACATAATTAACCCAAGTTGCATTAAGATCACTTTCACTTCAATGATACAAACAAGGACCACCTTCAACTCTCGCAAAAGAATCATGCTCATAAGGATAGAAGACGAATTGCATAACAAGTTTGTACCTTTACCGCATCACCTCACATGGCCACCGTCGGGCTCACCCCAGCCCCAGAAGTGGGTGGACTACTCGCTCTTCATCATCAAGAAAGACAGTAAATAACAAAAGAAACTAACTTGCATTGAATTAAATAAAGAAAGCTTACAATCAACAAGACAAATCCGCTTTCACCTTTCCACCATGCTTGCCACAAACTCTCTCTCTACTCCTTCTTACTTGAATGGAATTGAATGTGTGATTGAATTAATGAAAAACTAGCCCCTAAGGCTTTATTTATAGCCTTCTATTCCTTGCTATTCAAGGATAGAATATATCTATCTATATTTAAAAAGCTTAAAAGATAAATAAAAGCACTTTAGGAATTAAATCTATAAAGGGGAAAATAATAAATCTATAATAGTTAAGTATCTTCTTGTTGATAGATCTTGTCTTCCATGGATAGTTGATAGATATATGTAGGATAGATCTCGGCTTCCTCGATCTCCTTCGGCTCTAAGGACTCCCACAACGCGTAGGACTGCTCAAACCGCGTAACGCGGCTTCGGACGCGGCTCGTCGATCTCGACTAGGGATCCTCGAGATCGACTAGGGTAGTCATCGACTTGGGCTGGCTGGCTTGGTCGGGTAGATGGTGCTCGTCACGGACTCGGATTGGCGCCATGGGTTCCTCGATCTCGACAAAGCTCCTCGAGATCGACTAGGGTTTTGCTCGGCTTCTCCGTCTTCGGCTTCTCGACATGGCACAACTCGTCGACTCCGGACATGGCGCTCCTGGTGTTGTCGATCTCGACAAGGAAACTCGAGATCGAGTTGGATTCCGGAGTCGGGCTACCTCTGACTCAGTGCCTAGTCGACAAGGTCTGTGCTCGGACACTCTCATCGAGATCGAGTAGCCTTACTCTAGATCGAGTAAACATGGGTTCCTAGCTTGATTCGACTGGTTCCACTGCTTCTTGACCTTGGACTTCTGTAGTTGATTTCCGAGCTTTTCCAACCTTTCTCAGAACTGCTGTAATTTGCCTCGAATTCTGCGAAATTAAACAGAAACTGGTGTAGACTCCATAATTTGGCAAATAAACATAAATTACATAGATTTTGTACTATCTTAGTGTTGTGAGGAGGAAATCAAGTATGAAATATAATAAAATAAATCAAACCAGATTTAGGTCCATGCAAATAAATACAAGACTCCTCCAATGCAGTAAGGGAAAGTCAGGATCGAATCCACGAGGAAGCGTGTCAGCGGATCCTAGGTAGCTGTAAATCTCACAGAAAAGCAACAGAAACACAGAAACCAAGAAAGACAGAAATAAAACAGAAAAATAACGAACAAAAGCAGAAACTAAAGCGGGGACACAGAAGTTACTAGATATCGAGCAACAGTTCTCGATATCGATTACAGACAAGTCGACAACAGAAAACAGAAACCGAACAGACAACTCGATCTTGGCAAGTTCTACTCGATATCGAGTTAGGGCTACTCGATATCGACCACAACTCCTCTGTATCGACAAAAAAACAGTAAATTTAAAATGCAAATTCTCAAACCCAAAACTCAGAATTCCGACGAAATAAATCAATATAATAAAGAACTTCCAAAGCCAGGGTATCAACACCACAACGATAATCATGCAAAGTAACACATAAAGGCATAAAAGATCATGCTGTCCATCAAAATAACTTTCGTTACTAACAAATAGGCATATAGAGGCTTTCGCATAAACCCTAATTGTTACTAACCCTTTTCACATAAGTAATCCAAGTTGCATTAAGATCACTTTCGCTTCAATAACACAAACAAGGATCACCTTCAACTCTCGCAAAAGAATCATGCTCATAGGGATAGAAGACGAATTGCATAACAAGATCTGACCTTTACCGCATCACCTTACATGGCCACCGTCGGGCTCACCCCAGCCCCAGAAGTGGGTGGACTACTCGCTCTTCATCATCAAGAAAGACATCAAATAACAAAAGAAACTAATTTGTATTGAATTAAATAAAGAAAGCTTACAACGAACAAGACAAATCCGCTTTCGCCTTTCCACCTTGCTTGCTACAAACACTCTCTCTCTACTCCTACTTACTTGAATGGAATTGTGTCTGAAAAATTGAATGAGTTAAAAACTAGCCCCTAAGGCTTTATTTATAGTGATCAAACCCCGCAAATCAAGGAAAGAATCATCTATCTATATCTACTTAAAAGTTTAAAGATAAATAAATTGCTTAAGGGAAATAAATCTTTAAAGGAAACTATATCTAAAGTTTGCAAAATATCTCTAATGTAGGTAGAACTTCTCTTCCATAGATAGACTTGATCAAATCGGATAGAATCTCGGCCAACTCGAATTCCTTCGTGCCCAAGTAACTCCTAACTCGACTCAGACAGCTCACGGCGACGCGTTTCCAGAAACTGGGCTACTCGATCTCGACAAGAATACTCGATATCGAGTACCATGGTTTGTCGACTATGGTGGCTCGGCTTTCTCGGGTGGCTCTGCTCGACAGGCTCGGATCTGGGCTCCTTGGCTCCTCGATCTCGACTAGGCAACTCGAGGTCGAGTTGGGTGTTTCGTCGAGGATGCTTGCCTGGTGTGGTCGAGGACTCCTCCTCGGCATGGACTCGGACAGGCGCTGGGTTGTCCTCGATCTCGACTAGATCTCCTCGAGATCAAGTAGGGTCGTCCCGGCGTCTCCGTCCTTGGCTTCTCGACTTGTCTCAACTCGTCGACTCCGGACTTGGCGCTGCTGGGGTAGTCGATCTCGACAAGTGATACTCGAGATCGAGTAGGGTCTCCGGAGTCGGGTTGATCTGGCTCTCGACACTGCTCTTGGTCGACAAGGCCTGTGCTCGGACAGCTTCGTCGAGGTCGAGTAGCAGTACTCTAGATCGAGTAAACTCGGGCTCCAAGCTTGATATGACTGGCTCCGCTGCTTCTTGACCTTGGACTTCTGTAGTTGATTTCTGAGCTTTTCTGACCTTTCTCAAAACTGTTGTAATTTGCCTCGAATTCTGCGAAATTAAACAGAAACTAGTGTAGATTCCATAATTTGGCAAATAAACATAAATTACATAGATTCTGTACTATCTTAGCCCAAATGAATGAAATGTATGCAGAAATCGATATAAAAGTTACTATAAAACATGGCAGATTCAGCTCACAACAAACACCCCATACTTAAGCTTGCTTGTCCTCAAGCAATACCTTTATTTGTCATTCAGGGGAAGAAATCAAAACTCTCAACATATCAGATTCATTCTTATATAACCCTGCAGTCAATTACCATCCTCGAAAAGGTACTAGTGTCATAGATCCATGCATGTGCAATTATACAAAAGCAACATCTACTCACAAAATGAGGGTTGTGCAAAACAATTCATTCGTGACAAAGCATTAATAATCAAGAGGATTTTAATTTAAGCTCAATAAGGAGTAGATTGGTAAAAGGCTATAGGTGGGAAATATTTGGAAATGTGGTGCTAATAATCCGGGGAAATGGAGTACTTTTCAAACTGAATTTCAAACCATATTCTCCATAAGATTCATCACCTTTCATAATGTTTTTTCTCAATAATAATGATTTTACCTCTCTAACCTCAGCACTGCCTTCTCGCGAGTCGCAAACAGGGGTGTCATGAATGGCCCCGGATACTTAGTGCTTTGGACTCCTCACAATGTGTCCCATCTCTCCAAACTATTATCTCAGAGAGCAGGGTCAATCTACCTTTATCTACTGAGGTGATTGGATTTTTTCTCACTCATTAAATTTTCCATATATTTCAAACAATTTCCCACCATACTCCAATAATGATAACAACACAAACACCATATAACATCTCCATAATGTAACATCATTCTCTACATAATCCCCGGATGGAAATAAGGTAAAGAATGGCAATATTTAGAACATGTGGAGCAATAATTGAAACAAGGCATAATATGGCTTTTGTGTAATGCATAAGCATAGGTATGGCTAGGAATTTAAACAATGAGCATTCATATGGAAATATAAAGTCCTCCATCATCTTATCATGCAACATGTCAAAAGCAACTTCAAATTTTACCTCCTTTCATGGTTTTCAATAAAATATGCACTTCATTGTGACTTCCCTTTACTAGGCAATTTCATGCTATATCTCTAATGAATCTAATTTTGCATCGTTGAGTTCAATATAAGCTTCCATCACATTATTTCAAAATTTCAATGGGGGTCATTTTTTTCAAACTTTTGGAAAACATGCATGTAAGCACATAAATCAATAATGCATTCCAAAATAGCCATGTAGCAATTCAAAGCAATAATGCACATATATGTCAAATATGATCAAATATGCACAAAGTAATCCCTTCCCCACCCCATACTTAAACATTACAGTGTCCTCACTGTATAAAAACAAGGGTAAAGAAAGAGACTCACTAGACAGGTGTGCAGGGCCTCTCAATTTCGAATGAAAGAATTGCTTGGGCCGAGTCTGAATATAGCTTGCCTCTATCCATGGACCTGAAAAGTGTAGAAGACATATACCCACAATAGAAAACTAAAAATGTTCAAAACCAAAAACAAACAAAAGCAACAAAGTCTTAAAAGTCCCAAAATAAATGTCTATGTACAAGCTCTATATTTTATAGTCGCTAGGCCGACTTTCCATTTATGCTCAAGGTGGCATCTGCAGGGCCCATGTAGCTTGGGCCTCAAATAAGACTCCATTCTTGTCCATCAGTTGTAATCCTCCAGAATGGATCTTGTTCACCACGAAAGGCCCCATCCGCTTCTTGTTGAATTTGTTGGGGAACCAATGATCCTTTGATTTGAAGACATAGAGCTTGTCTCCAACTTCATACTCTTTGGGCTCATCATTGGATATCCTACATAAGCGCACATACCAAGGCAAACCTCTCCTATGTATAGATAGATCTTTAATGGAAATAGGAGAAGAAAGATCCATACCTTGGCTTACCTTCGTGGAGACGGAATCGGGGACTACAGTGTTTGGTCGATCTCGAGTAGGGGTACTCAATCTCGACGAGGTTTCAGGTTCTGGAGGTGAGCTGCTCGAGGATGCGGGAGTCGACGAAGCTTGGTCGATCTCGACCAGGCTGGTCGGTCTCGAGGACGGTCCTGGCTCTGGTGGCTTCGGCGTCGAGGAAGCAGGAGCTGGGCCAGCAAGGTGGTGGTCGACATCGACAAGCCTAGTCGATCTCGATGAGCCCTGGCTGTCTGGTGGAGTCAGCGTCGAGGAAGGTGAAGCCGAGGCCTTGAGGCGGTGGTCGATCTCGAGAAGCTTACTCGAGATCGAGTAGTTCTGTTCTTCCTCTAGTGGCTTGCTCGTCGTAGCAGGTTGGTCGATCTCGAGTAGTTTACTCGAGATCGAGTAGGGCCCGGCTTTTGTTTGGCTACTCGATGGCGCTGGTGCTGGTGGAGGTTCTTGGTTTTGGTCGAGATCGACTAGGGTCCTCGATATCGAGGAGTCTTGGTCGATCTTGACCCCTATACTTGGTTCCTGTCAAGGCATCCGAAAAATAATTAGTCCATAACGACGTACCTTGGTTTATGTCGATTGGATTTTCTGTGTCCTCTTTTAGGATTGCCATGATCTCCTCCACCTGTGCCTCCATATCCCTCTTTTCCAGCTCCTCAGGAGTCATGTTTCTCACCTTGGGTTCCCCGCAAGTGATGTAGCCAGCTGAGATAGATTTTACCTCTTCTATTGGACCTGTATGCCTTTCAGTTTTATTAAAGGAATACTCAATTACCTCATCGCTGATGTTGAAGGTGAGCACTCCTTTCCTTACGCTTATGTTGGCATCCACCGTCGCCAAGAAGGGTCTTCCTAGAATAATTGGACAAGCAGGATCTTCTTGCATATCAACAACTAGGAAATCAACAGGGACAAAGAATTTACCTACTTGTACTGGCACATTATCCACCATGCCTGTTGGAATGACGACCGTGTTGTTGGCCATGTAAAGTCTAGCATCCACAGGCTCTAGGGCACCTATCTTAATCTTAGACCAAATTGTTAAAGGCATTATACTTACACTAGCTCCAAGATCACATAAAGCATTAATTTTGTATGGACCAAATCCAATGGTTATAGCAAACTTACATGGATCTGGCTTTTTCTCCAATATGTCCAAATGGCTGCACTCCTCTGTAATCTCAGCCATTGATCACTTTTTGCTCAGAATCTCCTTCAGGAACTTGACATAGGAAGGCATTTCATTGAGAGCTTCTGTGAAGGGGATGGTGACATTGAGTTTCTGAAGCATCTTGATGAAGCGCTGAAATTTCTTTTCTGCTGGTTCCTTCGGAGATTTCGTGGGGAAAGGTAGCTTCTTTTTCTGATTCGGAGCCAGAACAAACGTCGGAGGTGCTGCAGTTTTCTCAATCTCGGGCTAACCGTCCTCGATGTCGAGTACACCCTTGTCGATCTCGACCAGATTGGGTGGTGTCGAGTTGCTGTGTAGTGCAGACGAGGGCTTCTGTATTTTCTCCTTGAGATCAAGTAGACCCTCCTCGAGATCGACCAGTCTCTGGTCTACTAGCTGCTGGTCGACTTGCCGGTCTCCTTTGTTCTGCTGCTTTCCAACTTCGGGCTCTTGCAGTTGATGGCCACTTCTGAGTTTTACAGCAGCGATGTGTCCAGTCTTTCCCTTAGGATTTGGTTATGAAGATCCAGGGAGCGCACCTGACTGTCTGGGGATTCCTACTGCTAGCTGACCAATCTGTGTATTAACTGATTTTCGCCATATATCAATTTCCCCAAGCCTAGAGTTGACATCTTGCATCTGAGTGTAGACGGAGTTGAAGGACTGCTTAGTTTCTGAGTGATTCCTCCGTATTTCCTCCAGGACTGTCTGTATATCATCCCTTTTCAGGTCCCTTTCCGGATGTCCTGGAGCTCTGTAGGGCGGGGGGTTCCTAGGGACACCTTGTTTCCATTGTGGTTGCTGAAACCTTTGGTCCCCCATGTAGCGATTGGGACCCCCTGCGTAAGCTACCTCCTCGTGGTGCTCTGCCAGCCTGACTTGCTCTGTGTGTGGGCACTCAGTAGTGGTGTGCCGTTGCGATCCGCATTCAATGCAAGGCTGGTTGACAGAAAGATACTTTACTTGCTTAAGGAGCTTCTTGTTCTGATCTCTGTAGTACTATTCCCTTACATCAGGATCAATCTCTTTAGGCGGCTCATAGAGGGACATGGATGGTGCTGGCCTGGCGTAGGGGTTCCCTTCATAGGTTGCAGTAGACTCATACTTGTTGTCACAGTTAGTGAGCTTGTCCAGCACACCCCAGGCATCAATTGGTGGCATCGTCAAATACTCATAGCGAGTATAATGGTTGATTCTGTCCTTAGTGATTTGATCAAGAGAGTTGAAGAAGATCTCCTGAATGACGTAGGGTGGTTGTCCATGAGTAGTGCAAGATCGCAGCAGTTCTTTGTAGCGTTCCCATGCCTTCTGTTTGAAGGCGGTGATTTTCTGGCGAAGATGTGCTGTTTTGGCGGGTGGAAAGAATTTATTCAGAAATTCTTGCTCTACTCGGGCCCATGTTGTGAGTGATCTTGGTTTCAGCTCTTCAAGCCACTTCAGTGCTGGCCCTGCGAGAGACCAGCGAAAAGCTTTCATCTTGACATATTCCAAAGTTGTACCTTTAGCAAGAGTACGACACATGTCAGCAAAATTTGTAATATGTTCAAGAGGACACTCATTAAATCTACCAAAAAAGGCATTATTTTTAAGCTCTATAAGAAATTGAGTGCGAATTTCAAAAGAGTTTTCAGGGATAAGAATCGCCGATTCAGGCACGACGAGAGTTGGGTGCATATAGTCCTCTGCCGTGGTTGGGTATTGGGCAAGCTCAGCCTCTGTTTGTTCCATTGCTGCTTTCTCAGTGGCGATAGCAGCATCTTTAGCGGCCAATTCCCTTGTAAGCCTTGCGATCAGCTGTTCCTGTGTCTCCGCAGCTGCCATGGCTCTTTGCAGTTTAGCTCTGATGTGTAGAAGGCGCTCTGGTTCGTCTAAGCCGTCAAACTCAGGTGGTTGACCAGAACGGCGCATACACCTGTAAATTAACTCAAAGAAAAAGTGAGATCTGACTACCTAAGGCGCGAATGATAGCTTCCCCGGCAACGGCGCCAAATTTGTTGTGAGGAGGAAATCAAGTATGAAATATAATAAAATAAATCAAACCAGATTTAGGCCCATGCAAATAAATACAAGACTCCTCCAATGCAGTAAGAGAAAGTCAGGATCGAATCCACGAGGAAGCGTGTCAGCGGATCCTAGGTAGCTGTAAATCTCACAGAAAAGCAACAGAAACACAGAAACCAAGAAAGACAGAAATAAAACAGAAAAATAACGAACAAAAGCAGAAACTAAAGCGGGGATACAGAAGTTACTCGATATCGAGCAACAGTCCTCGATATCGACTACAAACAAGTCGACAACAGAAAACAGAAACCGAACAGACAACTCGATCTCGGCAAGTTCTACTCGATATCGAGTTAGGGCTACTCGATATCGACCACAACTCCTCTGTATCGACAAAAAAAACAGTAAATTTAAAATGCAAATTCTCAAACCCAAAACTCAGAATTCCGACGAAATAAATCAATATAATAAAGAACTTCCAAAGCCTGGGTATCAACACCACAACGATAATCATGCAAAGTAACACATAAAGGCATAAAAGATCATGCTTTCCATCAAAATAACTTTCGTTACTAACAAATAGGCATATAGAGGCTTTCGCATAAACCCTAATTGTTACTAACCCTTTTTACATAAGTAATCCAAGTTGCATTAAGATCACTTTCGCTTCAATAACACAAACAAGGATCACCTTTAACTCTCGTAAAAGAATCATGCTCATAGGGATAGAAGACTAATTGCATAACAAGATCTGACCTTTACCGCATCACCTTACATGGCCACCGTCGGGCTCACCCCAGCCCCAGAAGTGGGTGGACTACTCGCTCTTCATCATCAAGAAAGACATCAAATAACAAAAGAAACTAATTTGCATTGAATTAAATAAAGAAAGCTTACAACCAACAAGACAAATCCGCTTTCGCCTTTCCACCTTGCTTGCTACAAACTCTCTCTCTCTACTCCTACTTACTTGAATGGAATTGTGTCTGAAAAATTGAATGAATTAAAAACTAGCCCCTATGGCTTTATTTATAGTGATCAAACCTCGCAAATCAAGGAAAGAATCATCTATCTATATCTACTTAAAAGTTTAAAGATAAATAAATTGCTAGGGAAATAAATCTTTAAAGGAAACTATATCTAAAGTTTGCAAAATATCTCTAATGTAGGTAGAACTTCTCTTCCATAGATAGACTTGATCAAATCGGATAGAATCTCGGCCAACTCGAATTCCTTCGTGCCCAAGTAACTCCTAACTCGACTCAGACAGCTCACGGCGACGCGTTTTCAGAAACTGGGCTACTCGATCTCGACAAGAATACTCGATATCGAGTACCATGGTTTGTCGACTATGGTGGCCCGGCTTTCTCGGGTGGATCTGCTCGACAGGCTCGGATCTGGGCTCCTTGGCTCCTCGATCTCGACTAGGCAACTCGAGGTCGAGTTGGGTGTTTCGTCGAGGATGCCTGCCTGGTGTGGTCGAGGACTCCTCCTCGGCATGGAATCGGAAAGGCGCTGGGTTGTCCTCGATCTCGACTAGATCTCCTCGAGATCGAGTAGGGTCGTCCCGGCGTCTCCGTCCTTGGCTTCTCGACTTGTCTCAACTCGTCGACTCCGGACTTGGCGTTGCTGGGGTAGTCGATCTCAACAAGTGATACTCGAGATCGAGTAGGGTCTCCGGAGTCAGGTTGATCTGGCTCTCGACACTGCTCTTGGTCGACAAGGCCTGTGCTCGGACAGCTTCGTCGAGGTCGAGTAGCAGTACTCTAGATCGAGTAAACTCGGGATGAATGAAATGTATGCAAAAATCGATATAAAAGTTACTATAAAACATGGCAGATTCATCTCACAACACTTAGCCCAAATGTATGAAATGTATGCAGAAATCGATATAAAAGTTACTGTAAAACATGGCAGATTCAGCTCAAAACATGCCGCATAGGGCATTCATTAAATCTACCATGAAAAGCATGATATTTAATTTCAATAAGGAATTGAGTGTGAATTTCATAGTTATTTTCAGGGATTAGAATGGCCGATTCAGGCATGACGAGAGTCGGGTGTATATAATCCTCTGCAGTGGTTGGGTATAGGGCAAGCTCAGCTTCTGCTTGCCTCGGACGCTCAGCTTCATGTTCCCTGGCTGCTCTCTCAGTGGCGATAGTAGTATCTTTAGCGGCTAGTTCCCTCGTAAGCCTCTCAATCAGCTGTTCTTGGGTCTCTGCAGCCGCCATGGCTCTTTTCAGTTTAGCTTGGATGTGTATAAGGTGCTCCGGTTCGTCTAAGGCGTCAAACTCAGGTGTTCGACCAGAACGGCGCATTTAGCTGCTAAGTAACTCAAAAGAAAAGTGAGATCTGACTACCTAAGGCGCGAATGATTGCTTCCCCGGCAACGGTGCCAATTTGACGAGAGGGTTTCTCGACCAAATAAATTTATAGTCAAGACCCCGCTATAGGATAGTAGAGTCAGGTTCGTCCTCAGGAGAGAAGTCAGCGGTTCTAGGTTTAGTGTGTTTTAGGGTTCAGGGATAGCGGGAAGAGGTGATAAGGGTGGTTTCGACAAAGAATAGAGGGGTCGATGTCGAGGGATGGAGAGAGAATGGTGGTTTGATATCGAGTAGAATATGTGCCGAATAAAAATAATTAAATAAAACAAATAAAGATGTAAACTTCCAAGGTTAGGGATCACCGCAACAATAAATATATGTGTAGATCATAAATCACATAAAGATGCATGATTTATATCAAAGAATCGACTTTCGCAAATTCCAACAATTTAGGTAATAGAAGCTCTCGCATAAAAACCTAATTTGTTTCTAGGTTTTCTTTAATTAGGATTAACCCACTTTCGCAAGCAAAGCCTAATTACTATCCAAATTCATAATAAGATCACTTTCGCTTCAATATTATGAATAAGGAATTTTCTCAACTCTCGCAAAGGATTAAACACATAGGTAGATGATGATAAAGACATATATATTCATGGATTTATAAATCAAACACACATATCTATGTTGGGATCACCCCAACCCTAGAAGAAGGAAATTAGAAATAAACCATAATAAAAGAAATTAAATTTAACATAAAATAAAATAAAACTTACAAAACCTTCCAAACGTTCCTCCTCTCTCGCCTCCTCTCTCTCTCTCTCTCTCTCTCTCTCTCCTCCTCCTCCTCCTTGCTCCCTAAGACGGCTTTGCTTGAATCAATGAAAATCAGCCCTCTAAGGCTTTATTTATAGGCTTCATTCCCTAGCTATTCTAGGAAAGAAATTCTATCTATATCTATATCTATTTATCTACTTACTTAAAGATAAAATAATGGAATAAAAGAATTATATCTAAAAGGAAATGTATCTAATGTGGATAAATCCTCCATGGAGTTGATAGATCTTGATGGAATTTCATCTCGAAAATATCTCTATTGGATTCGGGATAGAAACTTAACAAGAACCGGACTGCTCGGAATCCGCCGCCTGGAATCAACTCGATATCGAGTAGAATTGCTCGATATCGACCATAATTTTCTCGTCTTCCGCCCAGCAACTCGATTTCGGCCAACAGAACACATGTCGACTTGGGTTGTCCTCGATATCGAGTAGCACTTTCTTCGATATCGACTTGAATGTTCTTGGCTCGGCATCCTTGTCGATTTCTGGGACTCCAACTCGATTTGGGCTTCCTCGATATCGACTAAAATTCCTCGATATCGAGTAAATCTCTCAGCTTTCTACTCTGTTCTTGAAACGCACTTTCCCGATTCTGAATCAAAGGTTGATTCAGAATGATGAATACCGAAAAATGGCATTTTCTCCAGCTGCACCATTCTTAGCTTCTTCATGGGTTCCCTTTAAGCTCCAAAGTGCGTCCGATTTCTGCGAAATATAACCAAAACTTGTGTAGACCTCCATATATTGCAAATAAACATAAACTACACAAATTATGTATTATTCTAACCCAAATGTATGAAATGCATGCAGAAATCGATATAATAGATAATATAAAACATGGTGAATTCGGCTCACAACAACCATGGTGAAAGGAGGATGACCCAACTAATAGGCATGATGCTGCTGTGGAGTCGACTGTCGCTGGTGGTGCTGGTATTGCTGCGAGAAGCCACGGCCACGACCCTCACCTCGGCCGGAGCCGGTATTAGTGGGCAAGAATTCGCTGGTGTTGAGGCGATTCCAGCAGTTGATTGCTTCATGCCCTAGCCGATTGTAATTATGGAAGGTGGGTCGAGGGCGAGACGAGTCTGATGAAGTGGTGTCTGAACGAGAGGACGGCTGCGAAGACTTGGTTCCACGACTGGCAACATTGGCAAAGAGGGAAACGTCAGTGACAGGAGCAAGAGAAGCGGTGATGCTCTCCTCCTCTCGCAGAAGAAGACCGAGAAGTTGATCGGATGTGATCGGCTTTGTCTGCATATTGTAGGCAGTGAGAAAAGCTGCATAAAAGATGTCCAAACCATTAAGGACGAATTCAACAAAATCGGAGTCTGGCACGACATAGGAGCACTTGGCCAAGGTATCGGAGAATCCCCGTTTCTTCTCAACGTAATCAAGGATACTTAAAGTTCCTTTATTGAGATTCTACATCTGCTGCTTGAGGTGCATCAGGCGAGCCCTGGTTTGAGCAAAGAACATCCGTTCAAAGATGCCCCATGCTTCATGAGTCGTCTGAGCACGAGCGACATGAGCCATGAGAGATGATGTGAGGGTGGTGCGAACCCAAAGAAGGATCAGTCGATCCCTTTTCTTCCATTCGGCGAAGGAAGGGTTCGGCGGGGGAGGATCGGTGGATCCGGATGGCGCCGATAGCGTTGAGAACTGGCAGCCAGAAAGTCCTCGATGCCGAAGGCTTCGAGCGCAGACTTGATTGTGTGCCGCTAGAGCGTGTAATTGGTCCGATCAAGACGGACGTTGAGATTGGGAAACTGCAGAGCAGGCATGGGATCGGACCCTGCAGCCGCAAACAGGAGGTTGCCGGCATTCTTCTGGTCGACGGGAGTGCCACCGGGAGGGGTCTGGTCGACGAGGTTATCGGTGGGAGGAGTGGTCGACATCGAGGAAGGAAAGAGGAATTAGATCGTGAGGATCAAAACTAGGCTGATACCATGTAAATCTTTGAATGATATGATGAATGTATTTCTTACTTTTTCCATTGATTGAATGATGTACTTATACACATGTCTTCCTTGCTCTCCAAGGATTGGGATATACAAAAGTAGACTTTACAAAGATATGATAAGATAGAATAAGGATATGATAATATTATATCTAAAAATATAATTCTATCCTAATAATCAACATAATAATATTATAGCAACATCATCATTTTTCATAAATTTTATTATTTTTAACACCCATTACACATTTTACGATGAAGATCCACTGTCTCCTCTCCACTCTCCCTATCCCTCGTCACAAAATCCCACCTTTATCATTTTTTTTTAATTTCAATTATTTTTCCGTTTTTTTCTTTAATCTTGGTGATGGGGAGGGAAATTGATCTTGTTAGCACATTTTAACCCATCAAATTATTTTAAAAAGTCAACAACACACAAATCAATATAAATCATTACTACAATCTCTCACCTAAAAACCATAAAAGTCTATAAACCTCCAGATCTCGGAGGTTTCAACTGCACAGATCACGCACGCACACCTTGTGCTTGATCGTCTACAAACTCAGATATGTATTTGGAGAGTTGGATTTGGATATTTTCCGTAATTTTCACTATGAATTAGTTACCCACTTTCCAAGCAAAGCTACTCCTATATATACAAGCTTACAACCATCTAACCAGAGTTCTAACAACCTACTAACTCTAGTCTAATGCATGGGAAATTGGTAACCAACATGGTTAGCCACATTACAAACACAAATGCCCACAATACAACTTAATTAACCATATACCACAATATCCCCCCATAGGGTGGACGGGTCGGATGAAAGACCAGACCAAGCTTGGATGACAGCTCGAAGTGTTGACACACACCTAGAGGTTTGGTAAAAATGTCTGCAATCTGCATATGGGTGGGCACAAACACTGTTGAAATAAACCCTTCATCAATCAAATATCGGATATAATGGCAGTCAATACAGAGATGTTTTGTCCATTCATGATAAACCGGATTTGCTGCAAGTTGATTGGCAGATTTATTGTCACAAAAAAAAGAGGAATTGGAGCTGAGGACGAAATTTGAAAGTCATGTAGAAGATTTGGATACCGTTTTCTGTTTCTTTGTCTTCGATGATACCAAACAATCACCCAGAAACACACAATAACCGGTTAATGAGTGGCTTGAGTCTCGACAAGAACCCTAGTCTGCATCAAAATAGGCACGAACTTGGAACGAGTTGCAGCTGGGGTAGAACAAGAAATAATTGACAGTGCCTTTCAAGTATCTCAACAGAAACAATGTAGCTCTAAGATGTGGTGCTCGTGGTGTAGCCATGAACTGGGTTAATTGTTGCACAACGTATGCAGTGTCTGGTCAAGTAATGGTTAGGTAGAGCAAGCGCCCAGCCAACCTGCGATATGTCTCTGGATCTTGAAGAACTTCACCATCGTGAATGCTGAGATGTAAATTCATTTGCATTGGGAATTTTGCAGTCTTGCAATTTGACATAGCAGCATTTGATAGAAGGTCCACAACGTATTTCCTTTGATTGAGCATGGTGCGAGGTTCAGATCGAGATATTTCCATTCCAAGGAAATACCTTGCGAATCCTAAATCCTTGATGGTGAATGCAGCATCTAGAGACTTCTTAACCTCTGTAATGGCTCGATCATCACTCTTTGTAAGCAACATATCGTCGACGTATACCAAGGTTATGGTAATCTAAACTCCATCAGTTCTGACGAATAAAGAGTAATGGTGTTTGGATTGTGTAAACCCCAAACCCACTAGATGCTTTGTCAATTCCAAATTCCATTGACGACTTGCTTGTTTCAACCCATACAAGGACCTATGTAATCGACAAACCTGCCCAGGTAATGCCTTGTTGTAGCCCGGGGGAGGAGACAGGTAAACTTCCTCATCCAGGAAGCCATGAAGAAACGTGTTATTTACATCTAATTGATGTAAATTCCAGTTTCTGATTGAAGCCAAGGCCAGAAAATCCGAACCGTGGGAAACTTTGCCACTAGCGAAAACGTTTCTTTATAATCTCGATCTTTAATTTGGTTGAACCCTTTCGCAACCAATCTCGCCTTATATTGTTCTACCTCTCCAGTCGGCCTGAACTTGATTCGAAAAATCCACTTGCATCCGATACTGTGCTTCCCAGGAGGCAGGGTTGTCAAATACCATGTCTGGTTTCTTTCTAAAGCATCAATTTCTACTTGCATAGAATCTCGCCGCTTCTCACTCTTCTGAACCTGAGCAAAGAATGCTGGTTCAACCTCACTTAAGACATTAAGCAAAGATGCCACATAGTCTTTAGAGTACATTGGCAGATCAAGTGGATTTACAATAACAAACACTTGTGACACAGACTCTGCTTGTGATGACTCCTCATTTCTATGAGGAAGATTATGACATACATAATCTCGGAGACGAGCAGGCCTCACAATTCGTCCACACTTCCTATCCTCATGAACTGGACTACCAGTACTAACTCTATCATTCCCAATTTCCTGATTTCCAGTCCCACTGTTCGACAAACAGTCAGCAACCACCACATCAGGAGTGGGATTACTATGATCAGGATCAAATTCCTCAATATTCAATTTGGCAAGAGTATAAGCCGGAGTAGGCAAAGAAATTCTAGGAGACCCTCTATGAATCCTAGAATCATCAACAGATTCATCCCCAAACCTCACCCAAGGCATGGATGTAGGATATGTAGTGTTGTCTACATATGTTTCTGATTGAGACTTGAAAGGAAATGTCTGCTCTCCAAAACCTATGTCTCGGCTCACAAACACTTTGTGAGTGGCCAATTCATACACCTTGTATGCCTTTGGCTAGGTGGATGGCCTATGAGGACACATCTTCTACCAGTGGGTTCAAACTTTGCTCTATGGACTCTAGGAACATGAGCATAACAAAGGCTTCCAATTACTCGCAAATAAGAGTAATCAGGAGACTTACCAGATAATAACTCATATGGAGTCTTCCCATGAATCACCTTAGATGGGATAAGGTTTATGATATGTGTAGCTGCTAGTACACATTCCCCCATAAACGGATCGGAAGCCTAGCATGAACACGCATAGCTCGGTCAGTCTCTATGAGGTGACGATGTTTTCTTTCCACCCTTTCGTTTTGCTAAGGTACATAGGGAATTGATCGCTGGTGAACTATCCCTTTCTTAGTGAATAACTCACCCAACTTGGAACTGACAAATTCACTGCCATTGTGAATCCGGACAACCATGGCTTTCTTGCCAAACTACGTACCAAAAAGGTTCAGAAACCCAATGATTACAACTCCTACGTGACCTTTGTCTTTAAGTAGAAAGGTCCAATCTGGAGTAGTCATCGACGATTGTAAGAAAAAACCGAGTTCCATAGATTGAGTGTACTCCATACGGTCCCCACAAGTCCATGTGCAATAGTTCAAACAAACCACTAGCATGTGAGGTACTAATCTGAAATGGAAGACGATTCAGTTTAGCCATCAAACAAGCATCACAATCAAAGGTTTGAGCACCCGCTCCCCTGCCCAATCAAAACATTTCATCTTTGACAGAGAAATGTGACCCAATCTAGCATGGTTTAAAAGTGCTTGGGATTTATTATCAATAAAGAAAGACGAAATAATATCATTCAACATGTGATTCTAAGCAATGGAAGATGCCACTCTTGTAACACCCGTTTGAGAAGGCAGACAAGTGAATTCGGCAAACTTGTAAAGCCCTCCATACCGAGTGCCCATTGCTATCACTTCATCAGTTAAAATGGCTTGTAACCAACACTTTTGTTTAGAAAAAATGAACAAGTATTCATCCTCTTCAAGAAGCTTTGACACTAAGAGAAGAATGTAATGAAAACTTGGCATATACAATACTCCTTGTAGTGTAATCTTCTCGTTCAATTTGACAGTTCCAGAAAACTTAACCAACTGAGTAACTCCATTAGAAAATCCGATCATAATAGGCTTAGAAAATCGATGTGCATCAATGAACATCTCCTTCTTACAATCTATATGATCAGATGCCCCGGAGTCAACTATCCAGTTGATTGATCTGCAATTGTCCAACGTATCACTACAAGTAGCAAAAACAGATGAAATACCTGCAAAGTTGATGCAGCTAGCCCCAACTCCGTGATCAGATTCCATAGGTGCTTTACCTTTCATAGCTCTCATAACTTCTACAACCACTGCATTGATCCGATTGATATCTGTTTGTTTGTCATCTATGTCTGCATTCGAGCGAGCATCCAAAGTCAGAGGGCTATTCACCTGCATCATGTCCTGCACATTAGCCACAACACGAGAGTTCTGCTTCAGCTTTCGACCAGTGTAGCATTCAGGGAATCCCACAAGTTGAAAGCAGGTCACCTTGACATGGCCACGTTCTTTGCAGTATAAACACAACAACTCCATTTTGGCCTTCTTCAGCTCTTCTTTCTTCAAGTGTTTCTTTGGATCTGGCGTCTTGACCAATCCACCATTCGATCCCCAATTCTTTTGAGTTGTCATTTGCCTTAGTCGAGCTTCCGGCCCCAAAGCTTTTGGAAGCAAGAACTTCATGTGATGTCAACAATCCTCTTGTAATTCCTTTCTGTCTCTCGACCTGCATCACCATGTGAAATGCTCAATGGACAGAAGGAAGAGGATCCATGGCAAGAATATGGCTCCGAATTTCTTCATAAGTGTCTGACAGTCCCATGAGAAACTGCATCAACTTGGTTGCAGCTTCTCTGCCAAGCAGCTTTTTCATAATTGCACACGAACACATCTTGAATCCCCCGCATCTGCAAACCGGAAAAAATTCAATCTCCTAGAGCTCATCCCAGGCTCATTTCCTTTTCCCGAAATATTCATCAACACTCAAGTTTTCTTGTTTGATTTCACTAATCTCCTTTTTCGATTGATACACCAAAGGCGCATTCGATTCAGCGAATCTCTCTTGAATCTCATCTCATAGTTCTCGCGTGAAATTCACATACAAGAAAATTCTCAGCTAATTCTGGTTTCATGGAATTGATGATCCAACTCATCACCATGAAGTCACAGCTTATCCAACGATCATAATCATCAGAGATTTTTGCAGGTTTCTCACACTGTCCATTGATAAATCCTAGTTTCATCTTTGCTCCTAATGCCATACTGATTCCACGTTTCCAACAATGGAAGTTTCGTCCATTGAATTGAGCAGAAACAAGAGTCATACCTGGATGATATGAATTGCTCAAGAACAACGGATCTGATTGATTTGTTCCATAGTTTCTGGTTCCATTGCTTCTCTGTCGAACACTTCCTTCCTCTTGTCCATCCTCCATGGTTGAACCTCTCCGAAAATAGACGGCGAGCAGAGGTGCTTTGATACCATATAAACCTCCGGATCTAGGAGGTTTCAACTGCACAGATCACACACACCTTGTGCTTGATCGTCTACAAGCTCAAATCTGTATTTGGAGAGTTGGATTTGGAGATTTTCTGTAATTTTTACTATAAATCAGTTAACCACATTACAAGCTAAGCTACTCCTATATATAAAAGCTTACAACCATCTAACTAAAGTTCTAACAACCTGCTAACTCTAGTCTAATGCATCGGCAATTGGTAACCATCATGGTTCGCCACATTACAAACATAACTGGCCACAATACAGCTTAACCATATACCACAATATATAAATTAATTGAAAGGAGGGAGTACTTTGTAACGTAATTTACCCAATTTATCGGATCCCATATCCGGTCGGACCTTATTGATTGATCATTGATCATACTACATTTCATTCAATTGGTGATAGATTGAATTGATCATACATTCAGCGTACATATATAGGTATGCGCCCCAAATAACTAACTTACATGAAGGTTACGTCCAGCAAAGAGTGCAACACCTCAGGTTTTAAAGGTGACCCTTTCCCGAGACTTGAGGCTCGATTCAGTCAGTTGAAACAGCAGCAGTTGGTCGTAAGTTGAGCATCCAGGGCATGCCTTAATTCAGCCGATTGTTGCCTTTTTACTACGCCATGTCCTTTCTTTGCGAGACTAGGTACCTCCAGTATCTATCATGTTAATAAATTTGGGTCATTGAAGGATGAAATTAAAAGTCAAATTCGTTGGAATAAAATTATTCAATAATATTGGACGATTATTTGTTAGAATAAAATGTACATTTTTTGACACTCTTTGTAAGGATAAATAATTATAGACGAATAGTTATATGAAAACAGACTAATAATCATCACCAAATTAGCCAAATTAAGTTAATTACCAAGTGACTGAATGAATGTCTATATAGAGAGTACGAGAGAGAGTGCAACCTTCAAGGTGAGGTCTCTGAAGCATTGACGCACATTCTCTCGCGTTCTTGCGCTGCATTCATAGAAGAGACCGTTGAGCTCCCAAGCGAGTGCAATACCTTCATCCCTCAACACAACCCTTTCATTTTCCTGCACGAACACCCAATGCATTATGCTCACTTCTAAAAGTAGAAATGTTTGGTTAGAAAAACTATAAGAGATATTTAAAATAACAAAATTTTAAAATAAAATACCTTATAAATTGTGTAAATTAATTACATTAAGTTTATAAAGTAATTACAAACATAACACTGATTTATTGAAATAATGCTTTGAAATAAAGTGTTTATAGAGTAATTACAAACATAACACAATATTCAATATTGAGTATTTGATTTATAGAATATAATGTTTTATTTTAAATTCATATGATTTGAAATACATAAAAATTTAGTTAAACAAACAATTTGAATTAAAGTGTTTATGCTTATAAGGATAAAACATTTGGAATCAAGTTGAGTTTAAGATTCAAGACCAATTCAAGTGCCCAGAGTGACAATTAACATACCATATCAAGTTTATTGCCAACGAGAATCTTGATACACTGTTGCTCAGTGGAGTAAAGATCAACTTCCTTGGCCCAATGCTTCCTCAAATTCGAAAACGTATCCCGGTTCGTTACATCATACACTACAACACAATATCCAGGAATGCAGGGAAGTTGAATGAGTTTTTGTGTATATATATAAGCCCAATGAATAGTGATCGATCGATGGAATACCACTGTACGTACCGAGAATGATCCCATGGGCTCCCCTATAGTAAGAGCTGATTAGCGTCCCAAACCTCTCTTGCCCAGCTGCATACATAATGCATTCTATTAATACACGCACGCATTGTTAACTCAGCTGGGCCCGTTGGGTCAAGATAAGCTAGAGTGAGGTCGTGTGTGCGAGCCCATGTACAAGACTCGAAACACATAAACTCAAACAGGGTTTCATTTTAAAACTAATTGGCAATGAGATGAATATATGTTGTTCAAGCATTCTCTATATTACCGAGGTAGATTAACCACATTCCAACATGCACTCACCAATTAAAACTAATAATTCAAAAACAATATTGAAAAAATTGAAACAAGCTAGCTAGCTAGCTAAGGCAGGGTTTGAAAAAGCTAGAGAGTACCAGTGTCCCAAATAGTAAGCTTGACCCTCTTCCCATCGACGGTTAGATGATTTATCTTAAAATCAACACCTGCAAGTGCATCAATTCTCAAGCTAGCTAGCTAGCCAACAAATTAACGAATGATGGATATTGAGATGAGATGAGAGGAAATATACCGACGGTAGGAGGAAGATGAGATTGATCGGCGGAGAGGAAGCTGAGGAGAAGGCTGCTCTTGCCCACTCCGGAATCACCAACCAGGAGGAGCTTGAAGGAGTAGTCGTACCCACAAGTAGCCGCCTCCATTACTTGAGATTTCTTGAAGACTTACGGTGTTTCCTTTTTCTTTATAATTTCATTTTTATATTATATTGTATGTTTTGGGTAAAGATTGATATGGAGGGAGGAAGACCGACGTGTATAGAATGGGACAAGTGTCGAGCTGTGGGTTTTGATGAGTGTTCAATCCAATGTCCACGCGGAGCTCCCCGACATATTCTACCTTCAATTCGATCACTACATACCACGTACTTCGAGCTGTCGTTATTTGAGTCGAACGAATTTCGTTTTTTGTTTTGAGGTATGGATTTCGTTCATACTCGACTCATGAGTATTGAACTAAGCTCGAGCTCATTTTATGTAAACTCGTTTAAACCTGAACTAATGCAATCTGTAAATTCATTCTAAACTCGTTTTGAACTCGTTTTATGTGAATGCACCAATACAAGCTCGGCTCATATATGTAAAAACGAGTTATATAAAGCTCGAGCTTCAAATACTCCTTTGTTTTCAAATTTCAATGAGTTCGAACCGAGTATTATACTTCCTCTGATCCAAAATAGATGTTCTTTTGCTTTTCGGTACGCTTTTTAAGGAGCGAAAAACCCTATAAAATATTAAAAATAAGTATCAAATTACATCAAAAAATTAATTAAAAAAATCTGGCCTAAAAATAATAATTAAATGTTGTCATTTTGTGATTGGGTTTAGGTTTTTCTACTTCAAGTGAGAGAACGAGTACGAGAGGCGAGAGAAATACGGCCTCTGCTATAGATTCGCAACTGGCAAGGGCGAGGCGGCGAGACCGGGCAAGCGACGACGTTGGTGCTAATGGCGGTCTGTTCACTACTAAAAAAAATAGGAAATAGCTACGAATTTTTAGCCACGAATGTCAGCCGACGCTGTTTTGGTTGCCAATAGCAATGACATTGGCCACGACTGTTCTTGACCGTGGCTATTTTTGTGACCGGTGTTCACCCAAGAATGTCACATCATCAAATTCGTTGCTAATAGCAACGAACATAATGTCCGTGGCTGATTTCGTGGCTGAAGAAGTGGATGACAGTGGTAATTAGCCACGAAATTAGTTACGAATGCTTATTTCGTGGTTGTATTCGATGCTGATTTGGCAACAACATCAACCTCGTGGCTAAATCCGTGGCTACTCAGCATTAGAAATCTGACGATGGAATGGACACGAGGTGAGTGGGCTTGGATCGGTTACTATAGGCGGGTCGGACATGGGGTGAGTGGGCTTGAATCGTAGTTGAATCCGTGGCCAACAAAGAAGAACAAATATTATGGGCTCGACATGGATCAATAGCCCATTATAAATGATCGGCCTAATTACATTATTAGCCCGTAGAATGAAATGTGTATTTAGCAACGACTAGGTCCGTGGCTAAATCCGTTGCTATTACGGTTGAGCTCAAATGTGCTTTAATTTATTATGAGCCCAAATATGACTATATTTTCCCCAATTGGCCCATTGACGGGCCCAAATATGATTATGAATTTTTTTTTATATAAATTATAAGTGTTGAAAAAAACATATATTAACTAATTAATAAATTCTTATGAAAATATTATAATGGAATGTTTTGATGAAAACTCATATAATTGACTAATAAATGTTTAATAAAACCTTATATTAACTAATAAATTCTTATTAGAATACAATAAGAGCATGTTTTGAGAAAAACTGATATAAGTGATAAATAAATGTTTAATAAAACCTTATACTCCCTCCGTCTCGAAAAATAAGTCGTTTTAGACTAATTGAGTTGTATCAAAAAACATGTTTTAAGTTTTCTAGGTAGAGGGATAGTAATGATTTGTATTGGTTTTTGTGTTGTTGACTTTTTAAAAGAGTTTGATTGGTTAAAAAATATAGTGGGTATTTAAAAATAATAAAATTAATGAAAAAAGTTAGTGGAATGATGATGTTAATTGATAGGTGGGTGTTTTTATTAAAACTAGTGCACAATGATAAAAACGACTTGTTTTTCGCGACTGGGGGAGTATTAACTAATAAATTCTTATTAGAATACTATAAATTTATGTTTTGAGGAAAACTCATATAAGTAACTAATAAGTGTTGAATAAAACATTATACTAAGTAATAAATTCTTATTAGAATACAATAAGGTTATGTTTTGAGGAAAACTCACATAAGTAACTAATAAAACCTTATACTAAGTAATAAATTCTTATTATAATGCTATAAGGTTATGTTTTGAGGAAAACTCATATAAGTAACTAATAAAACCTTATACGCCCCATTCGGGGTGGCTCACTGGTGGGGAGCAAGGGGGGATGTGGGGAGGTCTTGGGTTCGATCCCTACCTCTGCCCCTTTCCTTGGATTAAAATCCAAGGTTGGCCTTGCTCCTTTCCAGTGGGTCGAGCCGGTCGGCGCAAGCCGGTTTATCTGGTGCGTGGCTCTTGCCGGCTGGGTTACGTGCTCGGGATTTGCCACCAAAGGTGGGTTCCTCGTCATAAAAAAAAACTAATAAAACCTTATACTAAGTAATAAATTCTTATTATAATACTATAAGGTTATGTTTTGAGGAAAACTCATATAAATAACTAATAAAACCTTATACTAAGTAATAAATTCTTATTATAATACTATAAGGTTATGTTTTGAGGAAAACTCACATAAGTAACTAATAAAACCTTATATTAACTAATAAATTCTTAGTAGAATACTCTAAGAGTATGTTTTGAGTAAAACTCATATAAGTAGCTAATATAGCTAATATAATCTTATACTAAGTAATAAATTCTTATTATAATACTATAAGGTTATGTTTAGAGGAAAACTCACATAAGTACCTTATAAAACCTTATACTAAGTAATAAATTCTCATTAAAATACTATAAGGTTATGTTTTGAGGAAAACTCATATAAGTAACTAATAAAACCTTATACAAAGTAATAAATTCTTATTATAATACTATAAGGTTATGTTTTGAGGAAAACTCATATAAGTAACTAATAAAACCTTATACTAAGTAATAAATTCTTATTATAATACTATAAGGTTATGTTTTGAGGAAAACTCTTATAAATAACTAATAAAACCTTATACTAAGTAATAAATTCTTATTATAATACTATAAGGTTATGCTTTGAGGAAGACTCACATAAGTAACTAATAAAACCTTATATTAACTAATAAATTCTTATTAGAATACTCTAAGAGTATGTTTTGAGTAAAACTAATATAAGTAGCTCATTTATGTTTTGAGTATGTTTTGGAATTACATTGTCCGATAGAAATGGGGGATAGATATAGATCTCTTTGGCTTCTTATTATATATTGCATGTTTTCATGTACCATATTTTTACATGAAAATATGTTCTATATTTTAAGAAGCCGGTAGGGGTGGGGGGTTTATATTGAGATTTATTCCGTGAGGCGGGTTCTTTTGTGGGTAGTCAAACACTTTTTACGCATGACCCTTTGTATGGTCTTGTTTCTTTTTACTTTTTGGCTTTAGCCATCAGCTATATATTTACCTTTTCAGAGCTAATATAATCTTATACTAAGTAATAAGTTCTTATTATAATTCTATAAGGTTATGTTTTGAGGAAAACACACAAAAGTAACTAATAAAACATTATACTAAGTAATAAATTCTTCTTATAATACTCTAAGAGTATGTTTTGAGTAAAACTCATATAAATAACTAATAAAACCTTATACTAAGTAATAAATTCTTATTAGAATACTATAAGGTTACGTTCTGAGTAAAACTCACATAAGTAACTAATAAAACCCTATACTAAGTAATAAATTCTTATTATAATACTATAAGATTATGTTTCGAGGAAAACTCACATAAGTAACTAATAAAACCTTATATTAACTAATAAATTCTTATTAGAATACTCTAAGAGTATGTTTTGATTAATACTCATATAAGTAACTAATAAAACCTTATACTAAGTAATAAATTCTTATTATAATACTATAAGGTTATGTTTTGAGGAAACCACACATAAGTAACTAATAAAACCTTTTACTAAGTAATAAATTCTTATTATAATACTATAAGATTATGTTTTGAGGAAAACTCACATAAGTAACTAATAAAACCTTATATTAACTAATAAATTCTTATTAGAATACTCTAAGAGTATGTTTTGAGTAAAACTCATATAAGTAACTAATAAAACGTTATACTAAGTAATAAAATTTAATTATAATACCATAAGGTTATGTTTTGAGGAAAACTCACATAAGTAACTAATAAAACCTTATACTAAGTAATAAATTCTTATTAGAATACTATAAGGTTACGTTCTGAGTAAAACTCACATAAGTAACTAATAAAACCCTATACTAAGTAATAAATTCTTATTATAATACTATAAGATTATGTTTCGAGGAAAACTCACATAAGTAACTAATAAAACCTTATATTAACTAATAAATTCTTATTAGAATACTCTAAGAGTATGTTTTGAGTAAAACTGATATAAGTAACTAATAAAATTTTATACTAAGTAATAAAATCTTATTATAATACCATAAGGTTATGTTTTGAGGAAAACTCACATAAGTAACTAATAAAACCTTATGCTAAGTAGTAAAATCTTATTATAATATTATAAGGTTATGTTTTGAGGAAAACTCATATAAAGAACTTATAAAACCTTATACTAAGTAATAAATTCTTATTATAATACTATAAGGTTATGTTTTGAGGAAAACTCTTATAAGTAACTAGTTTAATGATGTTGAATAAATTAAACCTTATATTTACTAGTAAATTGTTTTTAGAATATCATAATAGTGTGTTTTGAGGAAAACTCATATAAGTGACTAATAAATGTTGAATAAAACCTTATATTAACTAATAAATTCTTTTTATATTAAATTTTTTATGCCAAACATATAAATATTAAAATTGATATTTGAAAAATTCGCATAAGATACGGGTACTGAACTGGTTTAATGATGTTTTGTAAAATCTTTTAAAAATATGTAGATATCTAATTAAATTTGAGAAATATTATTATTTGAAATATATATTTCATAATAAATAGTTGTATTGATAGTTTTATTTTCTATATATAAATTGGGAAGAAAAAAAATCACCCTATCGAAATTATTTTACCGCCTAATATGTGTTTAGGCGGGAAATTTCCCACCCAAAATTTCGGCCAAAATTTGAAGTGGAAACAGATAAGCCTCTAACCCTATTTTTCCTTTCTTATCTACACGGCGCTTCACAGGGTAGACTCCATCACTGTCGTTCCTCTTTTCCTCTTCCATTTCCCTCTCCGTCATTCCTCTTTGTGCGAGACCCATCACCACCATATCGGCCTCCACACTGCCCACCGTTGGCCATTGCTCGCCGCCAACAATCCCCCAACCTCGCCTTCTCCGAAACTCCGTCATCGTCTGCCTCTTCTTCACCGCGAGTAGATCCGGCGAGGCCTCCATGGTGGCGGTTTCGTTCTCAGGTTCTCGGCCTGTTCGGCCTCCCATGGTGGAGCCTCCTGGTCGGACACTCCCCCCCTCTCCTCAAAGCTTCCAGATCCGGCTCCTCGTCGTAGCCGACCTCTAGCGACCATGCGACGTCTGTGACTCCCACTCCCTCCCCGCAGCCGATACTTTGGGGCTGCAAAAACGATTCGCTGGAGAACGCCGGATCGCTCCAGAGATGGATAAAGGTTGGCGATTCTGTGTGTTTTCCGATAAGATGTCGTTAGTGGGCTCATCGCTCCCAAGCAGAAGATGGCGGTTCTTCAAATCAACGTCGGATCCCACTCACTCCCGAGCAGAAGATGGCGATTGACAGGGTGGAGGTTGGAGAGAGGGGCCTCATCGCTCTCAAGAACGTCATGAAGGGTCAGAAGCTTCATTTTGTGCCTCCGTCCCTCGTAATTTCTCAAATCAGTGAGTTTTCTATCTCGATTACTCCCGATTTTGTGAGTTTTCTATCCCGTTTGTGTGGATTCAGTTTGAATTTCTCAAATCAGTGACATTTATTTGAAGAAAACTAGGGTTAGCTTGTTAGATTTTCCTCAATGTTTCCAAAGGACCCCTTGTGTGCTTTTGAGAATCTGGTACATTTTCCTCAATGTTAGATTTGAAGAAAACTATGTAGATTTGAAGAAAATTAGGGTTAGCTTTTTAGATTTGCAAAGTGTGCTTTTAAGAATGTATGTACATTTTCCATAACAAACAAGTTGGAGAAAGAAATTAATTTAAATGCTATCCTTCTCTTGCTAACCTTTTTCTTACCTCTCTATCTTTGCAGTCACGTCTTAGAGGGAAGTTTGATTCAAATGGGCGTGTGTTTGCTTTCATGGAAGAGAGACCTGTCGGGTGTCTCAGATTCATCCTTTGTGGAGAGGTAAATACTATGCCTATTTCACCAGAAAAAAGACCACACATTGATGATTTTTTTTAAAGATTCAACTTGTTTTGAACCTATGCAGTCTACAGTTTATAGATTCTCAATCTGTTTGAGTGTTTGGCCGCTTAGCAATGCCTCTGTTTAAATGGGTTGATTGACACCCTTTGCTAGAATTTTTCTGGGTAAATTTCAGCACCATTTCTCGCCGAATTAGGGCAAATTATAGAGTCTCAATCTGTTTGTGCTTTTGTTTTTGGTGGTGACTTTTGCTTTATGTCCTCTAAAAAAAATTCAACCTTATTTCTTTTGGCTTTTACAAACCAGTTGCAGCTGACTTCTTTTTCACTTGGGATGAGCTTGATTTTTTAGTGTTTAGAATTGGCAGATCCAAATATGGGTTTGCTCCACCCCTAATTAAACGAAATCTGGAATTTTATTTCTTCTAAATAGGTTAGAAACTTGTCAAGAAGAGATTTTACCCAACACCATAGTTTTTTTTATTAATGTTGTGCTGCATACAACATTTAATTGGATCTGGGCTATTTTGAATTGATGCATTGTATATTTTGAGCTTTGTTTATGACCTTGTTACTTTTTTTTAAAAATTATTTACTTATTCAATATGACATTTATGAAATTTAGTATTTGATTTTGATTTTATATTTTTTGTAATTAAACAGGGCCATTTAATTTCATACTTGGGCAGAAAAAATGGATACTTGCCCTCATTGCAGATCAATCCATAGCTGGTCCAGTGTGAAGAATTGTGTGCAAGAACAAGGCGGAAGTTCTCAAACTAGCGTCTATATTCTTAAGACGTGTTGGTGTTTTTTCGTAGGTGTAGTATTTCTGGATGTTGTACATTATGTGCATGATGTTGTGTTTTGTATTTGGACTCATTAGTTGTACATTATGGGCATGATGTTGTGTTTAGTATTCTCTATTGTATAAATAGCGCATCCAAATAATTGCAACAACGTAAACCACAAATCTAGCCTCAAAGGTAGCAACCAACTAAGCATTGCCATTAGGCACGACTATAGCAATGACTCAGCTACGGAACCAGCAACACCCATGACCTATTCTCCGCAACGAACTCAGCCACAAAATTAGCCACGACATTTGCCATGACCATTTTCGACGATGTAGTCGTCACCACAGCCACGACATTCATATGTCATACCCAGCCATGGAATTAGCCACGACGGTATGAGTTCGTTGCTATTTTCCGTTGCTACATCGGCCCAAATTTAGTCACGAGGCATATGGCTACAGATGGCCCGCCCGTTGCTGAGTCCGTGGCTAAACCGGTTAGCCACGGTCATTCGTTGCCAAAACCGTTGCTATTTTCCGTTGCTAAATCCTGTTATTTAGTAGTGGTTGCAATGTTGCGCGCGCCTATCGACCTGTGAGAGTGGTGGCCGCTGGTGCACTCAACTAGTGAGTGGTGGCGGGTTCGACTCTACGAGAGTTCTACTTCTTCACTTCGAATGCGGCTTTCCCAATCTGACTTCCAATTCCGAGCCTCCGAGGGGCAAGAACTTGTAAGTTTCTCTAATTTAGTTATGATTTGTTGAAGTGATTTGAGAAATTGTTAAACTGAAATGAAATTGTTAGATTAGGGTTTGAGTTATTAGATTAGAGTTGAAATGAAATGGCTAGATGCTTAGATTGAAATGAAATTTAGGTCTGATTTGTGGAATTGATTTAGGTTTGATTAGGATTTTCTTGAAATGTTGAATTCATTTGAAAAATTGGAATAACATTGTTAGATTAGGACTTGAGTTTATGAATTGGGTTTTTTTTAAAAAAAATTGTTTGTTTTGTTATTTGTGTATGATTAGGAATATGGATAGATATTTTAGTAGGGTGAACAAACTACCAAGTATTGGTTCATCTACTCCGCAAAAATGTTACTAATGTGAATGAAACGGCTTCAAATGTTGCGACCGATGATGTTGATATTGAGGATAAAATTGTCGATGGAGATGGTGTAAAAGTTGGAGTTGATGTTAGTGATGAGGTTGTTAGAGATGATGCTACGATTCGGAAAAAAAAAACTCGATTTGATGGGGTTACCATTATTAGTGATCCTGCCATGTGGAAGCCTGTAAATGATTATGAACCTTCATTTAAATATATAGTTAGAAGAGAATATGTGGGTAAAGGTCCTTGTCAGCCTTTAGCCCATAAGTTTCTTCGAGACAACACAAATAGAGGTTTTGTAGTGAAGTGATTTGATGAATGGAAGTGGTTGGAATATAGTGTTTCTCATGATGTCGCCTTCTATTTTTGGTGTTATCTTTTCAAAGGGTCAACAAAAAACATATGCTTTAATGATGCATTTGTGAAGACTGGGTTCTGTAATTGGAAGATAGGACCTGAGAAATTTAGAGAGCATGTCGGACCTGTGGATGGTGCACATAATAAAACCCGGGGATTGTACTTTGATTTCATTAATCAGAAACAAATTTTGACAAGATGTGTGTCAAGTGCAACAAATTCCCAAAAGGCGGATTATCGCACTCACTTAACTTTCTCGTTAGAGCTTACTAGACAGCTACTTCTGCAAGGGTCCGCATTTCGGGGGCACGATGAGTCGAAGGACTCACTGAATAGAGGTAATTTCAAATCGTGGCATGATTGGTGTTGTACACAAATGGTTGAGCTTGGGAAAGTGGTGGACAAAGCACCTTTAAATCGCCAACTCACTAGTCATCGCACCCAAATAGATCTTGTTGCTTCATGTGGAGCATTGACAAGAATATTCATTATTAGTGATATTGGAGCCAAATTTTCCTCTCTATTGATTGATGATGCAAGTGATTCTTCGATCAAAGAATAGATGGCAATTGTTGTTAGATATGTAAACAATAATGGTGAAGTGGTGGAGCGGTTTCTAGGGGTTGTTCATGTGGCTCACACCAAAACCATTTATTTGAAGAGTGCAATTGATGCCTTTTTTTTTGCTGAGCATTCTTTGTCAATCTCTCAGCTAAGAGGTCAAGGGTATGATGGAGCCTCTAATATGCGAGGTGATCATAATGGATTGAAGAGCCTTATATTGTCAGAAAATCCATCTGCAAAGTTTATACATTGCTTTCCTCATCAGTTGCAATTTATTGTTGTTGCAATTGCAAAAGATAATCAGTATGTGAGTGATTTCTGTAGTCATATAATTATGATTGCTAACATGGTTGGATCTTCTTTCAAAAGAAAGAATCAGTTGCAACAGAGTCAACATGACAAGATGGCTGACAAGTTAGAGAAAGGGGAAATTTCATCCGGGAGAGGATTACATCAAGAAACCTCTTTGACTCGTCTAAGAGCTACACGATGGGGTTCTCACTATAATCGCGTCATGGCCTGAGAATTGTACTAGTTCCACTTTAATCCAAAAGGAACGTGTGCGTCCAATGAATCCCTCAGATGGACCTGTAGACCCCACATTATATTGGGCCACCGAAATTTATCATGAATATGAAATGATAAAAGTTATATCCCACATCGAAAAGATATGAAATCCGAGACTCTATATATCAACGGTCTATTCTTTCGATTATCAATTAGTTTTAAGATGAAACTCCACTAATCTTATGTGGTTGTCCGATGGCGTAGGCATAAAAGCAAAACTCTTCAAACCAACGAGCAATAATTGATGATGAAACAGTCAAAGCCCTCTTTAAACCGTCGGTCTAGGCAACTCAATCCAACGAGCTTGTAATTTTATAATAATGTGATGTCTATAGGATATGGCTTATACCTTCTTCGTCAAGCATCAGTTAGTGGTGTGCCAAACAAAACATGATGGGTAGGAGGAGGAAAAGCTTATGGGGGCATTTTGTATGGGTGACATTTCAGTGCGTTTGGTCGGGACCCCATCCTCTCTCCTTCTACTTTCTAGCACAAGTCGAATATTTTTGCGTAATTCTGTTTTTGTTTTCTACCTTTCTTCTCGCCAATTTTAGTAGGCCCAAATTTAGGATTCGGTAGGTGAATTTATTTATTTTTGGAGCTACTGGAGAAAAGATGAAGCACTCTTTAAACCGCCAGTCTAGGCAGCTCAATGCAACGAGCTTGTATTGCTCCATTTCCTCGTTGCTACATATCAGACCATGATTGAATATGAAGTCATCTATGTCAAAGGGGTTAATTAGTGAGTATCTATCAGGGTCGTTGTCAATGACGATCAAACCCTTGTGATAACTAGCCAGATCATTGTAGTCAGGCCCGTGCCTAAGCATGTTCAGGTGGATCAACGGAACAGGGCCCTCAAATTTTTAGGGCCCAATATTACTCGGAACCGCATTGTTTAATTATAAAAAAATTGTCTTTCCAAATGTGTACTTTCAAAGCGCAGTAGCTCAGTGGTATTACTCACCATAAAGGCGGGCAAATTAATGCGCAGCCAATCATCCCATGTTCGACTCTCAATTGAGCAACGATTTTTTTAGGACCTTTTTTTTTTAGTACAATATCTTACAATCATTCATTTTCTATCCGTTGAAGTTTTTTTTTTGTTTTTTTTAAAGAGCAACTTATGGTGCATTTTATACTATCCTGCTTGTTATACTTTATGAAAAAAAATGTATAAAAATATCGGGTCCGGTTCCGGGCCCCCCTTTTCGAATTATTTCTTAATAAAAAAAAGTGTTTAAGAATAGATAAGGAGTAAGGACTATCTTATTGTTAAATATTTTGACAAACTTAATCGAAATTTTGATAAGTATATTTGACTAAACAAATATTGAAAAACATCTGTAAAGATATAAAAATAGCAGAATAAGGAAAACCAATCAAATTAAAGAAAAAGGAAAAAACATTATCCGCGGATAATTATCCAAGAGCTGACTCATGAACAATCATCCGCGGATAGAAGAGAATAGGTACGTGGTGGCCATGCCCACCCCCCACGAGTAGGACACGTGTCGAAAGGCGAACACCACGTGGCACAACTTACCAGACCATCCCATACCTATAAAAGTGAGAAATCTTACTAAAGAAAGGGACTTTGGAGGGAGAAAGGGGAGAAACAAGCGGATTCGGGCCTAGTGAACTCAAGAAGAAAGAAGAACAAGAAGAAGAATTCGTATGCGTAGAAAAGAACCTATTTCATGGTAAAGTCAGCACCGTTCACTGGACCAACTCCGCGGATACAGACCCTATTTGTCCTTAGTATAAATTTCTATTAAGGAAAAAGACTGTTGTTATTAATTCTCAAGATATTCAACAGCGGCAGGTAAGCGAACCAATTTTCCGAATTGTCTAGAAAAAACTCGATAAGGGAATCACCTTTCAGAATAGCTCTAAGGTTACTTCCCGCGGCACAGGTTGGGCCGCGTCGATTATATCGATGCGGGTCAGGTAAGCCCGTTGGGAAGATTAATCACTTCACCAGGTAGATTCCCGGGCCCCACTAAAAATGGTGGCCTTAAGAGATCGGGGCTTTTTCACTGGCGCCGTCTGTGGGAACCCCCTCACACTAAGGGGTTTCCTTTTTGATAAGAATACACAAAGACCCTCAAACCTTTGAAAAGTTAGGGTCCGCGTCTGAACTTAGAAATACAAATTTTTAGATATATGAAATTAAAATTTTGATCGCGACAGATTCACGACATTAAGAGGATGAGTGACAGCTAGAACAATCCAACACAGGACATGAGTCAAGGGGTTCACCAGGATCAGGAGGCCTCCAGCATGTATGTCCCGTTGGCACCACCACCAAATCCAGATGGTGAGATGGGAGATCAGCACATCGGAACCCCTCCACATCATTATGGCGATCAGTATGGACTGGATGGAGGATTCATCCCCCAGAACTTCTGGTATTTTGAAGCACGTCACGAGCAGCCTAACCCTTTTCAGCAAGAGCAGTCTCAGTACTTTTGTTATGATCAGTGGGGACAGAATCCGCGTCAACAAGGGAATTATCGAGAGGAAGAGCAGTATGGAAATTTTGATAGGCGTAACACTGCATACGATAATCCCAGCAACTGGAACTACGGCTTTCAGAATCAGGAAATACCGCGCCAGGCATGGCAGAATGATCACTGGCACCGAGAGAATAAACATCGACGCGGGGAAAGGTCAGCAGATGTTTCCACCTCAACAAAATCCGACTCAACGGAAAAAAGAAACGAAAATGCACCAGCGGGTTTTCCATCAGTGTTTACCCAAGAAATTTGTTCCGCGTCAGTACCAAAACGGTGGAGAGATGTGAACCTCATTAAATATGATGGAACAACTGATTCTGAAGATCATCTTTGCCATTTTGCAACTGCTATGGGAATAAACGAGTATAATGATGCCATGTTGTGTAGGACATTCCCTTCGACCTTAACGAAGATCGCGCTCACCTGGTTCACAAACCTTCCAAAAGGGTCCATGGCCAATTTTACCCAGATGTCCCACATCTTCACATCCCATTTCGGAAGTGCGAGACCGAGAAAGAAGACCATGCTCGACCTGAATTCCATTAGGCAAGGAGTTGGGGAATGCTTGGGACACTTTTTCACTCGATTTACCAGCATGGTAGTTCAGATCCCCAACTTTAATCATGAATCAGCAATTATCATACTTATGGGCAATTTAGCAGAGGGAGATTTCAAGACGTATCTATTTCGGAAGAAGCCAACTAGTTACGATGACTTAAGAGAGCGAGTGTCAAGGCAAATCGAGGCAGAGGAAGCAGCCGCGTCCAGTTCTAAGGCGAATACGGGAAATCCAGGTCTCTTTGGGAAGCTTACTGGAAAATTCAGGAAAGAAAAGGCCAAGCCACCCAGGCATCATTCAGAAGCAATAGATTTCCATCCCCGACGCGATGAAGTGCATATGAATTTAGAAAGAGGACAGGGATCTCGCCACAGGGAAGATCATCCGCGTTCCTATCATCCAAGAGAGAACCGATATGGAAACCGTGATATGAGGTCTCCCCCTAGAAGGGAGAATCGACCTGACCATAGGCCACGTTGGGAGGACCGAAACCCTAGGTTTGATGAATCTCATAATCCACAGGAATGATTTTTCAGGCAACCGGATCAGCGTAGAGATCTCCCTTTCCACAACCGGGGAAGAGGGAGAGGAAGAAGGGGACGCGGAGGTAGATACAACCATACGCCTGCAGTCCAAAAAACAGAGGCATGCCAAATACCAGAACCTGAGGGCTTCATCAACACTCTCGCAGGGGGCTTTTCCATGGCTGGGTCCAGTAGACAGGAAAAAAGAAATGACGAGAGAGAAGGAAGACATCCACCGTTAGCGTCAAGCAGAAGAATTTCTCTTGCACAACATGAGAACATTTATTTTTCCCCAAAGGACGCTGAGGAAGTAAGGATGCCGCACTCAGACCCCCTGGTCATTCACGCTCAGATAGCCGCCAAGACAGTAAAAAGAGTATTTATTGATACTGGGTCATCTGTTGACATCCTATCATGGGAGACATTTTCTCAAATGGGAATTTCTGCAGCATCGTTGAAACCATATTCAGGAACGTTAATCACGTTCTCAGGAGGAGAGGTACAAGAAGCAGGCACAATCGAGCTTACAGTTGTTTTGGGGACGTCCCCAAACAGACGTGTGGAAAATATTGTGTTCACAGTGGTAAAAATTCCTACTGTATACAATGCTTTGCTGGGTCGCGTCTCACTCTATAAATTCCAGATGGTAGTTTCAATCTACCACTTTGTGGGAAAGTTCCCTTTGCCCGGAGGAGGAATTGGTGAGGTTCGTGGACAACAACCAGAAAGCAGAAGCTGTTAATTAACTTCCATCAAGAAGAATAAAGAAGTGATGTGTATTAGTGAAAATTGTGAATCCGTGGTAGGGGACAATGACTCAGCGGAACTTTCAGAAGCCCAACTAGAGGTTAGACCGACAGAAGTAAAAATACCTACCGCGGATGAAAGAATTACGTACACACCCTTCCCAAACCCAGAGGAGAAGGTCTACTTGGGACAGGCACTGGAGACAGTAGAAAGAGTTCGAGTATTAGAAATCATAACGAAGTCGAGAGACATTTTTGCATGGAATCCTCGAGATCTGTTGGGTGTCCCACCCGCAATAGCTTTGCATACCTTGAGAATTCGTCCAGGAACGAAAGCCATAAGTACAGAAGAGGAGAAAGATGGCCCCAGAGAAAGCTGTCGCGGCAAAAGAGGAAACTGATAAACTTTTAGAAGCAGGCTTCATAGAGGAAGTGGAAGACTCATAATGGCTCTCAAACGTGGTTTTAGAGAACAAATCTAATGGGAAGTGGAGGATGTGCATAGACTTCACTGATCTTAACAAATCTTGCCCAAAGGATAGTTATCCATTACCGTCCATAGATGAACTCGTTGATGGAACCGCGGGTAACAAAGTCCTTAGTTTTCTTGATGCTTACTCGGGATACAATCAAATAAACCTGAACCCTTCAGACAAGAAAGCTACAACTTTCATCACCAGTCAGGGGATATTCTGCTACCGCGTCATGCCTTTTGGACCCAGGAATGCTGGAGCAACATTTTAGAGAACAGTTGACCGGATCTTTCGTAATCAAATTGGCAGGAATGTATCGATTTATGTTGACGATATCGTAGTCAAAAGCGAGAGAGCAGAGGATCACGCAGCGGATCTACATGAGACTTTTGATTCTCTTCGAAGAGGAGGTTTGAACTTGAACGCGGAAAAGTGTGTCTTTGGGGTTGATTCCGAAAAATTCCTTGGTTTTATGGTTAGCCATAGAGGAATTGATGTGAATCCTGAAAAAGTAACAACAATTCAGAATCTTCAACCACCACGGACGATTAAAGAGTTACAGTCTTTAAATGGAGCAGTAAATTATTTAAGCCGTTTTTGCTCCTGCCTGGCAGATAGGTCATTACCTTTCTTTGCTCTGCTCAAGAAAAAGGGACCGATACGATGGACTCCCGAGTTACAGGAAGCATTTGGAAGTTTGAAAATTTTTCTGACATCACTTCCCACTCTTCATCAACCCGAGAAGCAAGAAGTTCTTCATCTTTACCTGTCAGTAAAAAGTGTCACCATCAGTGCAGTTTTGATGCGAGAGGAGAAATTCCCAGTTTATTACATCAGTCGTGTGCTGTAGGACGCTGAGACAAGATATGAACCAGTAGAAAAAATGATTTTGTGCTTAATATTCGCGGCAAGGAGGTTGAGACCATATTTCCAGGACCATCTTATCCGAGTTATGACGGACTTACCGATGCGTCAAATCCTCCACTCACCATGTTTGTCAGGAAGAATGATGAAGTGGGCGGTCGAACTCACAGAATTTGAAATAGAATATACCCCGCGGAAAGCAGCTCTCGCTCAAGTTTTAGTCGATTTTATTGGCGAAACAAGTTTCGAATTAAATACCCAAACAGAAAGAAGTGAGTGGACACTCAGGGTAGATGGTGCAGCCAACAAAGATGGGTGCGGAGCAGGGGTCACACTAACAGCACCTGATGAACGTCAGTACAATTACGCTTATAAATTGGACTTCCAAGCTACAAATAACGAGGCTGAGTACGAAGCCCTGGTCACTGGACTAGAGATAGCTTTGGTTAAAGGTGCTAGGCAGGTATCAGTCTACACTGATTCAGAAGTGGTGACGCGGCAAATAACAGAGGAATATGAAGCGAGAACTGGTTTAATGCCTGATTATCAGAGAAAGGCACGGGCATTATCAAAGGCTTTCTTAAGTTTTTGCCTAACGGCTATTCCCAGGGATGATAATCAGCAGGCGGACGTGTTATCTCGATTGGGAGCTGTTATGCCTGAGGAAGTAGGAAAAGAAGTGATCCTCGAAAGAATGAACAATCGAAGACTTATTCAGGAAGTCTACCAAGTACAGGAAATTGAGATAGAAGATTGGAGGGCACCGATCGCGGATTATCTGGGCAAGGGTGTTCTACCTGAAGAAAGAAATGATGCTAAGAAGATAATTGTCAAATCCTCTCGATTCACCATCAGGGAAGGAAAGCTATACAAGAGAGGATATTGCCTCCCAGATTTGTTGTGCATATCATCAAAAGAAGGAAGTCTCGTAGTAGAAGAAGTGCATGATGGAGTTTGTGCGCATCACCAAGGATGGAGGGCTATTGTGGCCAAAGCAACCAGGCTAGGATATTATTGGCCAACTATGAAGCGTGATGTTCAAGATTATATCCAAAAATGCGAAGCGTGTCAAAGGTTTGGAAACTTGAATCACCTCCCTTCTGAGGTACTGAAAAGTATAACCAGTGCTTGCCCTTTTTCTATTTGGGGAATGGACATTCTAGGTCCGTTTCCCACTGCTCCCGGTCAGTTAAAATATGTTTTGGTCTTGGTTAATTATTTCACAAAATGGGTGGAGGCCGAAGCAATGGGATTAATCACCGCGGAGAAGGTGAGGACATTTCTATGGAAGAATATTGTCTGCCTTTTCGGAGTACCCGACTCAATAATTACAGATCATGGACCTCAATTTGATTGTGAAACAATTAGAGATTTATGCGCCGGTCTAGGCATCAACCTCAAAATCTCGTCCGTGGCTCACCCGCAGACGAACGGGCAGGCAGAAACAACCAATCGACAATTGTCATATGGGATACAAAAGAAACTTGGCAACACAGCAAAAGGACGGTGGGCAGAACTTTTACCTCTAGTACTCTGGTCCTACCGCACGTCAGCAAAGACTCCGACTAGAGAAACCCCGTTTTCTTTAGTCTTTGGTATGGACGCGATTATCCCAATTGAGAGATTGGTTCCTTCGGCGCGAATAATGGCGTACGACCAAGACACCAACGATGAAGCATTGGAATTCGAGTTCCATCTCATAGAAGAATGCAGGATGACGGCAGCTTTGAAGGAGCAAGAATACAAGAGGAGGCTCTCCAAGTATCGGGATAGACGAATTCTCCCGCGGCATCTCAAGGAGGGGGATTTGGTGCTACGCCAAGCTACCTCTGGAGGGAAACTAGACCCCAACTGGGAAGGACCTTATGTGATCATCAAAGAAGTTCAAGAAGGTGCGTACAAGCTCAGCACCCCTGAAGGTATCCTTCTAAACAAGACCTGGAATGCGGACAATCTAAAAAAGTACTATGTGTAATCACCGGGTAGCTATATGAACATAAAACTTAGTCGCCCCGCAAAAATTAAATAAAGCGGTTAGAGGGCGCTTTCTATCATGTCTTGCACCTAAGGAATTTTATAATAAGTCTTGGAACGCTGGAGCTTGGCTCCGCATCAGGCCTCTGATCGAATCCGCATTCTCAGAGATGGTATTTTATAATAAGTCCTGGGACACTGGAGCTTGGCTCCGCGTCAGGCCTCTGATTGAATCCGCATTCTCAGAGATGATATTTTATAATAAGTCCTTGACGCTAGAGCTTGGCTCCGCGTCAGGCCTCTGAGCGAATCCGCATTCTCAGAGATGATATTTTATAATAAGTCCTGGGACGCTGGAGCTTGGCTCCAGGCTAGGCTCAAACTTCTCCAGAGGAACACTCGGATTGCTTAATGAACGCGTAATGCTTTGGTTGATCCCTGCAACCATTCCCTTCCGAAAATAGCTAAAGCACCTATCCTTCAAAATACTAGAACCCTTCGAAGTCTGGAGGCAAGCTTTATCCACGGAGGATAAGAAGGAGATACCAACCTCAGTTTTTATCCACTCGGAAGATAAGTAGTTCAAACCTTCAGGACCCTGAAGCCATTTGAGGGCCACATCTTGATCTGAACGCGCCTTGATTGTATCAAGCTCTTGTTTAGTAATGGACAGTTCCTCGCGAAGGATGGAGAAATCCTCTTCCATTTTATCAATAATGGCCTGTCTAGTTTGGAGGAGCTCCCGTGAAGCCCCTTCAGCAGCTTCCAGCTCTTTGACGCGAGTGATGGCAGAGTTCGAAGAAATTTTCAAATCATCATATTTCTTCTGTAAAATGGCCATAGCTTCTTTCTGAGCTTGCACCTCCTCATGAAGGTCAGCTGACCTTTTCTTGAACTTCTCCACTGAGGCCGGGTCCCCCACTGTATTCCCCAATATTCGAAGCTGATGGTTCAGTTTTTTAATTTCTTCTTCCTTCTTTTTAAGATTCTCCTCACCACATACCATGCGCCTTTCAACATCCGGTTGAATCACCCTCAACTATAAGAAGCGAGGTAAAAGTAAGAAAGATTGAAAATAAACCGCGTCAAAAAAGTGAGAAAGGGATGTTAACTTACCCATTGAATAATACGATCCAAGTTAGTTGAAAGAGTAACGGGATCTAATCGACTGATATATCCTTGCTCTGGGAGACAGCGCTTCTTAGCCAGAAAAGCAAAACCTTGTAAGTCAATCAGGTCGAAGCCTGGGATAGGGAATTCATGAAGAGTCGCTACACCCTCCAAAAAGAGCCCCCTTTTGTCTGTAGCCGATGGCCCAACAGCAATGGCAACTTTCCTCCTTTTAGATTTAGAAGTCTCAGGCGCGGACGGACAAATACGTTTCTCTCGAGATACAGGAACCAGCGAAGAAGATTCAACTAAAGCCCCGGTCTCGTCCGCGACACTCACATCAACATTCGATGCCACTTCTAGGGCCTGGGGAGGAACAGGAGGATCATTGGCTACCAAACTAGATTTCTTCTTCTTCCTAGATTTGGCCTTATGCCGCTTCAAAAGTGCATCCAAATCCATTTTGTCTGAAAACAAAAATACATTTCCCGATAAGTTATCCATTGAAGAAAGACAAAACACAAAGACACAAATTTATATATTGAAAGAAACAAATAAACAAAGAAGCCACCTAGTCGCGGATGAGGCATACTCAAGTCAGCCATCTCAAGACGAAACACGGATAACATTTTATCCCACGGAAACCTAGGAATATGAGAAAACGATAGCTTAAACTGAGAAAGATTGGAAATTTTTGGTTTCATCACAGAGCAAAAAGGCCCTGGAACCGTTCGACAGTTAAAACCTTGCCCAGATCTGTCGCGGACCAAAAACCACTTGTACTTCCAATTCGGCTTACTAGACAACCTTTCCATGTACCTACAACTTGAGTTGCACTGGTAAAATCTTGAATCTTGAGTTCCCTTTTTTAAGGAAAAAATACTGAACATTAACTTCAAAGAAAGAGCAACACCAATTTCCTTGCACTTCATAATAAAACTGGTAAAAAACATCCAACCATTAGGGACGATCTGAGCAGGACTCAAATTATATTCCTCTAAAAACATCGAGAAAAAAGGATGTAGAGGAAGTCGGAAGCCTTGAGATAAGCTAGCTGCATATACGACCAAACAATCTTCGTAAGCGTCCAGACAACCACCCCCTTCCTCAGGAAGACAGAATTCTACACCCGCTGGCCAAGCGAAGACTTGCGAAAGAGCGTCAAGATCCTCTAAGTTCAAAAGAGTAGTACAACCCCTCAACTTACTTACAGGAGACCTCCACGGATGAATCCTATCAGGCACAACTGGTGGACGACTGGTTGGAGGTGGAAGAGGTTTAAAATCTCCCAAGAAACGACAAGTATCTAAATCCCCTAAGTTATACACTGGGGTGTCCAAGTCACTCAAGTTCTCCTTAGAACGGATTACCTTCGGACTTTCTGCTAAACCGATTGGAGGAAGCTCATAAGGAATCCAAACCTCCTCCGACTCTTGATCCGCAAACTGAGAAATAGACGAAGCCCCCGCGTCCACTGAAGAACTAGCACCCGATTCATCCACAGCCCTTGGATTTTCATCTTCCGCGCATCCCTTCGAAGAAGAAGAAACTGTGTAAGGTGAAGAATAGTAATCAGGGTCAGAACGCTTCCGGCGCCTTCTCACCTTAATAGGACTACCAGAAGGACCAACTCGATCCGGAGTAGACGCAGATGTAGAAGAAGATGACTCCGACGAAGAATCATCAGAGGTGGAAGAAGAACCCCCAGAAGAGGAAGAAAGTGCCTCTGGGGACGGACGCACCTGAGAGGATGAAGCGACACCACTCCTCCATCCTTCATCCCTCTTAAAATCTTCTAACAAATCGCGCTCCTCGCTGAGATTAGCCATTTCCAAGGAAACTAGAAGAAAATCGCGTGAAATTTCACTAATACAAAGCAAAATCTCATCCAAAAAACATATTCAGGGACAAACTTGCACCCAAGCTTACGATCTAAATGCCAAAAGTTTAAAAAACTTAACGAAGAAAAATCAAGAACAGTTTAGAACAAAGAGAAATACCTTGAAAAGTTGAAGGAAACTGCCGGAAAGTTCAAGTAAACAACCGGAAACCTAAGAAACCGCCGCCAAAAAACCTCGAGATGGATAAGGATAAAATCTCTGAAAAAGCAGAAGAAGACAAGTGTGGGGTAAAAAAGAAACGGGACAGGGTAACTTATAGGAAATTACTGACGTTTGAACTTCCGAGCCTAAATGGGCCTGATGGACCCAAATTGGGCCAAAGATCTATAAAGAAAAAGCCCACCACCTCCAAATCAGAATTATACTAGTAACGAAACTACAGATGTTTTCTTGAAGAGTCTTTATCGATCCGCGTCAATCCCAGGTTGGGATCACCTCGGCCCGAGGAGCTGTGACTAAACCAATATTGAAAAACATCTGTAAAGATATAAAAATAGCAGAATAAGGAAAACCAATCAGATTAAAGAAAAAGGAAAAAACATTATCCGCAGATAATTATCCAAGAGCTGACTCATGAACAATCATCCGCGGATAGAAGAGAATAGGTACGTGGCGGTCATGCCCACCCCCCACGAGTAGGACACGTGTCGAAAGGCGAACACCGCGTGGCACAACTTACCAGACCACCCCAGACCTATAAAAGTGAGAAATCTTACCAAAGAAAGGGACTTTGGAGGGAGAAAGGGGAGAAACAGGCGGATTCGGGCCTAGTGAACTCAAGAAGAAAGAAGAACAAGAAGAAGAATTCGCACGCGTGGAAAAGAACCTATTTCATGGTAAAATCAGCACCGTTCACTGGACCAACTCCGCGGATACAGAACTTGTTTGTCCTTAGTATAAATTTATATTAAGGAAAAAGACTGTTGTTATTAATTCTCAAGATATTCAACAGCGACAGGTAAGCAAACCAATTTTCCGAATTGTCTAGAAAAAACTCGATAAGTGAATCACCTTTCAGAATAGCTCTAAGGTTACTTCCCGCGGCACAGGTTGGGCTGCGTCGATTATATCGATGCGGGTCAGGTAAGCCCGTTGGGAAGATTGATCACTTCACCAGGTAGATTCCCGGACCCCACTAAAAATGGTGGCCTTAAGAGATCGAGGCTTTTTCAATATTATTATTTTAATTTAGTAGATATAATTATAATTTTCATAAATTAAAAATATATAATTATTTATCGATACAATCAATTTTAATTTCGCACAGGGCCCTTAAATTGATTGGCACGGCCCTGATTGTAGCGGAATGAAACAGAACATATCGAAGAGGAGACTTAATATCAAAATTCAACAATGGATTAATGTTGTGTTTGATAGGTAGAAGATTTTGGCCTCGGGCGGATTGTGGACATTATAAGTACGGCTGCAGGTGGCAAAGAGACAACATCAAGGTGCCATTTTCCCTTTTCATAAGGGCCTTACGGGGCCTCAAATTCTTGACGGGGATTCGAAACAAGAATGGCCTAAAGACGCTAAGCGGCAAATCAAATAGGTTGGTTTTCTTGACTAGATCAGTAATGAAACTGCTTTTTTTGTAAGGGCCCAACTCGAAGCTACCTTGACTTGGACCCAGTTTGACCTTTAACTTTGATGAGGCTTGATAATGACCTACTCTACCTGATCCAAATGAACCGATTACCATCTCCTGTTGAAACTATTTGACAAAAGAATGCTAGATGTATGGTGACTATTTGACAAAAGAATACCATCAATGTTTTGAATGTTTCTTTTATTTGGTTAGAGCTTCCTATAGTTCTTCAACTATCTATGTTTTTAATCTCTTAAGATGTCATAATTAACTGGTATTTCGAATAACTTTTATTTAAACAAATCCATGTTTTTGAAAATGTATTTTTCTCATTTACGATTTTGAGTCTTTAACTTGTTTGAGTTTGACTTAATGAAGTTTGCCAATTAAATTAAAATCAATTATTTTTAACAACTAACAAAAGTGCTTTAAAAAAAAGAAACTATAAACTCGCATAATTAATATCATATGGTTATATATAAAAGGAACCCAAATTGTTGCCTAACAAAGTAGCTAATTTAAGACTAGCCTTAAAAATTAAAACCAAGTACATTGACAAACCTCTGACTAAACCCAACCCAACTAGTAGAAACCCAGTCCATACAAGCCCGAACCCGACCCAATAAAACCAAAATCCATCCAGCCCTTCAAACTCCCTAGTCCATCCGGCAGTGGCAGAAGTTGCATTAGAGGCATTTCCGCCAATGGTGGAAGTTGTTGGAAAGACACTTTACCCACCGACGAAGCTTCCGGTTGTGGAAGAAGTGGCACCAGTTGGTTGTAGGGCACATTATCACGAACTGAAAAGCCACCGGTCAGGCCAGAAAGAACCAAATCGACACCATCTCCATCGACAATTTCATCCTCAATATCAACGTCATCGGTCGCAACATTTGGAGTCGTTTCATCCACATTAGTTACATTATGCAGAGTACATGAACCAACACTTGGTAGCTTGTTCATCATACTAAAATATCTATCCATATTCCTAATCATAAAAAATAACAAAACAAACAAAATTAAAAAAAAAAAAAAACTCAATTCATAAACTCAAGTCCTAATCTAACAATGTCATTCCAATTTTTCAAATGAATTCAACATTTCAACAAAATCCTAATCAAAGCTAAATCTATTCAACAAATCGGACCTAAATTTAGTTTCAATCTAAGTATCTAACCATTTCATTTCAAACCTAATCTAACAACTCAAACCCTAATCTAACAATCTCATTTCAATCTAACAATTTCTCAAATTACGTCAACAAACACAATCATACCTAAATTAGAGAAACTCACAAGTTCTTTCCCCTCGGAGGCTCGGAATCAGAAGTCTGAACGGGAAAGCCGCACTCGAAGTGAAGAAGTAGAACTCTCGCAGAGTCGAACCCGCCACCACTCACCAACCGAGTACTAGCGGCCACCACTCTCACATGTCAATAGGAGCGCATAGCACTGCAGCAGGCTGCCACTGGCACCAATGTCGTCACTTGCCCTTGCCGCCTCGCCTTCGCTAGTTGCGAATCTGTAACAACGGTTGTATTTCTCTCGTACTCGTTCTCTCGCCTTAAATAAAAACCCTAAGGCTGTGTTTGCATGACCAGTAATTATAACTTATAATGCACAATATTGCATTATAATATATATTATAATGCAATATTATGCATTATAAGTTATAATTACTGGCTATGCAAACAAAGCCTAAATCCCAAGTAAAAAACGACAATCGTTTAATTTTTTTAGCCCCCCCCCCCCCCCCCCCTCCCCCGGGTGTATATATCTGAGCTAACAATGTTTGACAATCGATAAATAAATGTCGCAATTAAGTTTCATAAAAATGTTATCATAGGGTACCTAGCATAACGCTACTAGTCCTAAGCCAACCAATAACCATGTATACTATATAGAGGAGTGATGATTGTTACCAATATATTAAAGATCTATAATATTGTTTGTACATATATCAATAGAAGTTCAATATCCAGTAGTGTTTGGTTAGCAATTGTATTTTTATTGTCTTTTTCAATGATGGACAAAAGGGTAGGTGTCGGAGGATGATACACATACACCAAGTGTATGTTGGTGTATCTTTTTTCCATGTTTAAAATTTATCCAGTACTTTTAAAATCATAAAAACTAATCCTAAAATTTTTCTTTAAAACCCTATTATACCCATATTATAAAGAATAAACCCTAAAAATTTCGATAACCACTAATGATACCCTAAATTTTTAATGGTCAACCCTAGAAATTTTTTAAAAAAAAAAAATGGTGTATACATACACCAAGTGTATGTGTAGCCTTTTCCGTCGGTGTCCATCCACCTTTTTCCACTCATAAGTGAGCAACTTGTGGTATATTAACGCTTAGACCATTTTTAATAGTGGTACTTCAAGTACCATAACAATTAAAAAAATATAAGAAAAAATAAGATTTTTTAAGAGAACCCAAAAAAGTGGGTCCCATAAAATATTACTCAATCAAACTTTAATAGGGGGTCCCATTTGATTTTCACTTCTAAAAAAATTTGCAAAAAAAATAATTTTAATACGAAAAGTGAAATAACATATTCATATTTCAAATATCATGGTTGTGGAGTACCAAATATGAAAATGAGGTGGATGAGAGAGAAATGACAAAAAGCAAGTTATGATACTTATGTTGAGTATCATGGTTAAAGATACTCTTAAACTTGATCTGTAAAGACATATACTCTCCAGTTTAGTCTAAAACAATGTTGCTTCAGTTAACAACGATAAAAAAAAAAAAAAAAATCCTAAAACGGCCTCACTTTTGTCAAAACAGATATGGCGACATTGTAAGGGGGAGGGGTAAGGAGATCCCGAGTTCGATCTTTGCCTCCTCCTCTTTCCTTTGGTGAAAATACAAGGTTTACCTTGCTCTCAACTAGTGGGTTGAGTCGGTCGACAAGCCGGTTTACCTAGTACGTGACTCTTGTCGGCTGGGTCACGTGCTCGGGGTTTACCACCGAATGTGAGTTCCTTGTCATAAAAAAAAAAAAAAAAAAAAAAAAGCGGCGACATTGTAGACTTGTAGTTTGAAATTTCGTTAATCAGAGTCCGAATGTTTTAGCCCAAGCAATTGCAACCTTAGTGTGATAAAGCTGAGTTTCTTTTATAAAAAAAAAGGGTGATTTAGTTCACTGTACCTTTGGGAAAACCTAATTACTCTGTAGTTAATTGTATCCAAAATAAAAAAAATTACCTCATGCCCCTTCCCTTCCTTTCTCCCACTTTCCCTCTTCTTTCCCTTTTCCTTTCACGTTTACTATTGTTGCCACTTTTTGTGAGTGCCATTATTTTTTACCGTTGACCACTAATGTCACTTTTTTATGCCATTTTTTTTACCGTAATGTCATTCTTTTAAAGTAGTGTTTTAATGCTATTTTTTAATGATATTTTTTCTTTAATGTGATGCCACTTTTTCAAAGTAGTGTTTTGATTTCATTGTTCTAATATAATTATTTGATGACATTTATACAAGTGAGTTTTTCTATTTGATAGGTGTATTTTATTGCTACAATAGGCTATTTCTCATGGATACCTAGCATTACACCATTGTTGCCTGCCTCTTGCTTGTGTAATTTCCAAGTTTATTTTGTCAGATTATGTTTCACTTTCCACCTGTTGAACTTGAACAAAGTGATGTTCCTGTCTTTCATCTTGTGATTTCCCCATGTTATATCAGGTCTTTGGTTATTCTCTACTTCAGTTTGTTCTCTTCAGATTGATCTTATGTTAAAACTTGCTATACCTTTTTGTTATAATTTGTTCTTCTAGCTTCCTCTTTGGATTTTTATAGAGTAATATAATCTTGTGCATATCAGTGGAAGAGCCAGGAATTGCGTCTGAAGTGCTAAAAACTTGAAAGGGCGATAAACATTTTTGCATATATAATATTCAGACAATCAGACATATTGAAAAAAGACGACAAAAATACATTACTACAAACTAATTCAATACTACAAACAAGGTCGCTAGTACTAGTACAACAATCAACACTACAAACGAGCTCACTTGTAAGATAAAGGACGTAAACTCATCTTGCGGGTTTTCATTTTCTGAAAATGTTTGAGAATAAATTATCAATGGTCTTGAAGATTAACTCTCGATGTAGCAAACAAGAGAATCATTAAGATACTCATCCTCCATCTTGTTACGCAAATCAGTCTTAACAAGACTCATCGCTGAAAATGCTTTTTCCACACTAGCATAGTAGCAACCGGTAAGACCAAAACCAACACAATAAGATGATATACCAGCTCAAAAACTTTGTGAGACGTACCCTCAACCATCTTCTTTGCAACATCTCCAACATCTTCCAATCCATAATACATTTCATTATCCCTCATGGTACTAATCCACACATCTAATTCAGTACGAAACAAGTATCGACCTACATCTGAGTAGTCATTTGGATATAGATCATCGAGTTGATGAAGCTTAGACTTACTGTAATTGGAGAAAGAATTCTTGGGATCAAGGCTTGTAGCACTTATTAGTATTGTCGTGTTTGCCTCATTGAATCGATCTTCCATCTCTTCATTAATCTGGTCAATAACCTACCATGTACATATTATATTAAGGGAAATTCCGTTTGGTACCCCCGAGTTTTTGACAATTCCGGATGTTGTCCCACACTTTTTTTTTGTCCGGATGGTACCCCTGAGTTTTGTCAAAAGTCCGGCTCATGCCCAAAACTCATAGTTTCTCCTTTTTAATGAATAAAACCACCCATTATTTTTATTTTTTCATAAATATGCCCATTTACTTTTAACATTGAACAAAACTACATATTAATTAACAAAATTCAACACAAAAGTGACAAAACCAACTTTATTTTTTAAAATTTTACAAAATCACATATTATTTCCAAAATTTTTATTGCAATATTTGTAAATGTGATTGATCAATATTTCCAAAATTTTTATTGCAATATTTCAAAAAAAATTTATTGCAATATTTTTAACACATATTATTTTTCAAAACAATATTTAACTTATATCTCATTAACTTTAAACATTTGTAAATGTGATTGATCAATTTAACCAAATGCTTGATTATAATTTTTTTGAAAAAGAAAAGTAAATTTTATTTATTTATTTTTCTTCTTGTAAAATAAAAATATAATAAGAGATTAATCATTCTTATTTTATTAGGTTTTATGTATTCCAAACAAAAGAAATGAATAACACCTTCTTTTATTACACAAGAAATGATGTTGTGCATTTTTTAAAGCATAAAGGGTGGTTTTACACAAAGTATGGTTTTACGAAGTATTTTTTATAATGTATAGGTTAACTATTTTTGTTCACATAATAAGATAGTGGATTTGTGCAAAATTTTGTAAATAATGGGTGATTATGTACATGCAATATTTGAAAAATAATGAGATTTATTTTTTATAAAATATGAAAAATATGTAACGGATCTTTTGTGTAATGTCAAAAATAATAGTTGATTTTCTTCAAAAATTTTTTTGGAAAGAATGGGTACTTTTTGCTACAACTTTGGCAATAATGTGTGATCTTATTAATTTTAAAAAATAAAGGGGATTTTGTCAATTTTGTTTTCAATTTAGTTAAATGATAAGTAGTTTTGTTTAATGTTAAAAGTAAATGGGCATATTTATGAAAAAATAAAAATAAAGGGTGGTTTTATTCATTAAAAAGAAGAAACTATGAGTTTTGGGCATGAACCGGACTTTTGACAAAACTCGGGGGTACCATCCGGACAAAAAAAAAGTGTGGGACACTATCCGGAATTGTCAAAAACTCGGGGGTACCAAACGGAATTTCCCTTATATTAATTATAAGAATAAATTTTAGTTAAAGATATAGCTGAGAAATATTTAAGAATGATAAAGACTTGAGTGAATACCTGACAAAATTTTAATTTGTCATTTTCACAGCTTCTCCCGCAATTCTAGAACGAAATCTACTTTGAACATAATCTTCCATTTTGAGAAGGATAACACCATGCTCTGAACAGAAATCATTCACCTCTTGTAGAAGAGTATCCGACCCATTCTCTCACAAATCTTGTTAGTTGGCTTACTGAAGTCATTATTCAGTTATTAAATTTATTGGCTATCCTTGATCTGTATAATCTAGACTTTCGACCACCTCAAAAAGCCATTGCTAAATTGATTTTTTTTTTTAGTGAAATCTTCAACTTGTTTCAATCAATACGTTCAAACCTTGTAACAATAAATCTCTGTATACATACCATCATCTATGCCAGACGCCATCATCTATGCCACACTGGCCAGCAAAAGATGACTTAAAATTAACAAGTTTGACCATACTAGGCCTTCAATTTGTGCATTAAAATTACAACCAAAGCCCTTCTAATTTAACAGGACCCAGCTCTCCTGATTTACATTTTCTCCCTTCGCGCTGCTTTAGTGCCTTCTTAACCAATGATTCCAGGGGCGATTCTTCTAAGCCTCATTTTCAACAAATCTTCTTGAATGTAAAAGATGGAGCACAAATATCATTTGGCAAGTTAAAGTCCCATTTTCAACGGACCTTCCGTTTACCGCATTTGTTACATGCTCTTGGTTGGATGGCTTTGGATGAACTGTACGTGAGATATCAAAGCAAGCTAAAGCCGACACTCTTGGATCACTAAATGTGTCCAATATAGTGATAAAGACTCGCAAAATCTTGTATTAGACGGCATGATAAACATATTTAGAGACGTTGGAAAAATAACCAATATGACAAGTTGTTAGGACTTAAGATATGAAGTACTTGAAAAATAACCAAAAGAAAGGAAGATATGAAGTACTTGAAAAATAACCAAAAGAAAGGATCCTTGTGCTCAGGAGACCACTCAAGATGGCCCAACAGAACTTCTTACTTATACTTGTCAAATGAGCTCATTTTCTAGATGTTATCCTTCAGTCCTTCTAACTACTAGGGGTGTGCATCGGTCTAAAACCGAGCCGAACCGGGCTGAGCCGAACCGAACTGAAACGAAACCGAAAATCCCAAATTCTCAAACCGAAAGCCGAACCGAATGCATTAGGTTCGGTTCGGTTTTGACATAATTAAACCGAATTTTCATTAAAAAAAAAATTTAAGTATACAAATATATATAAAATATAGTATATATATACACATTCCAAAATATGTGTATATATTCCAAAATATGTGTACATATTCCAAAATACTTTAAAGTATACAAAATTTAAAATTTTAACAAATACAATATATATACATATACAATATATTATACACACACATGCAAATCTAGTGTATATATGTGTATTTAAATATAATGTATGTGTACACATTATGTAGCCACATTATGCAAATACAGTAAGTATGTGTGTATATATAAAATATTCAAAAACCTATATATATAATATATTTATGTAGTGTATAAAAAAATTCGGTTTAACACAAACCGAACCGAAACCGAACCGAAAAATGAAAATCCTCGAACCGAAAAACTTCGGTTCGGTTAGATTTGTGTTGGTTCGGCCCAAAAATTCGGTTTGGGCCGAATCATGCACACCCCTACTTCTAACTGATTCAAGGCCTCTAAAAGGTCATGAAAAATCATATCAAGATGAAGGCAATGGAGAGAAAAATGAAGAACAAGCTTCATAAAGCTTATACCAAATTTTGTGAAATATGCTACTTCAAATCCTCCATATGCATCTCCTGTTGGTTTCCTATGGGGACAATAACTAAGCAACATATATAATCCATACACTTTTGTCCATTAAATAGTCAAGCCAGATAAGTGGCATCAGTGAAATGACATAAGGAATAGCTCCATTGAAATTATTTGAGACTAAGTTGTTGCACACATGACAATATTTAAATGATCAAGAATCCAAAAAAAAATTGGGGATATTATATCAATAGTGACACATGATGAGAATTTTTTCCGATGGGAGTAAAACATTGCTTCATTTTCTATTGACAAACCAGTAAAGATGAACTAAAAATAATTGAAATAATTTAGCACATACCTAGCCCTTAATGTGCAAAACCAAATTAATGACATCAAAAAGTAAAAACCTCCTAAATTAAAACTTCCTAAATTAATTATTCAATAGCTGTTAATTTATTTATTTTTATATTATTTTTTGGCAGAGTAAATTATTTATATTTAGATTAATATTTTTTTTATATTCACATTGCAATGCAGATGGATTGTTTTAGTCAAATTTTTAATATATTTTTTAAATAGATTGTTTTAGTCAAACAAGAGAAATCAACCACCAAAACACACCTTAGATCACCTAAGTAACCGAGAGAGAAAGAGCTAAAGTGTTCCTCTGTCAAGCACAGAACAGAACTCAACCACTCAACAACAGCATCACACCTTGATTCAATTAAAAACTGACTTACATCATAATTTACCAACTGCTAGAACACCCCACTACTCCACTACTTTACTAACATAACTTCCTAAGTAGTGGCATTACAAACAAAGACACAACCGATCTAAAACGGCTATGTACATAGCTAACTTGCATCACTTACTTAACTAAATTCAACCGAACTTAACCTTAGTCTAGGATGTTTAAATTACATTTCAACACCACCTCTTAATTTAAACTTCTTCACACCAATCTTCTCCATAAAGTAGTAGTGTTTGGCACCACTTAGAGATTTGGTGAATAAATCTGCATTTTGATTGTTGGTACCACAGAACCTGAGCATCACCTTTCCCTCTGCCACCAGTACACGAATGAAATGATGTTGCACCTCTATGTGCTTGGTTCTGTCATGAAACACTTGGTTCTTTGTCTAGCTGACTTGTTATCACACCAGACCTCAATTGCATCTGTGTGATCACATCCCAGGTCCAGCAGTAGCTTCTTCAACCACATTGCCTGCCTTACTGTTGCTCCAGCTGCCACATACTCAGCTTTAGAGGATGATAATGCAACTGTATCTTGTTTCTTTGAGCTCCAAGTTATGGCTCTTGAACCTAGATCAAACACTGAGCCTGAAGTGCTCTTTCTATCATCCAAACATCCAGCCCAGTCACTATCTGTGTGACCTCTGAGGTTGAACTCATTCACATGCTCATACCATATCCCATGCTTGACAGTGCTAGCAACATACCTCAAAATTCTCCTTGCTGCTCCCAAGTGTTGTTTTGTAGGGCTGTGCATATATCTTGATACAACACTAACACTGTAAGCAATATCAGGCCTGCTGTGAGTGAGGTAATTCAATCCTCCAGCCAAGCTTCTGTAAACCTTCTCATCAGCCCTATCAGTGCCATCTTCTATTATTAGCTTTTCATTTGTATTCATAGGAGTCTGAGCAACATCATAGTTCTCCATATTGAACTTCTTGAGCATATCTGTAGCATACTTCTCTTGACATAAGAAGATGCCCTCACTTCTCTGCTTCACTTCCAACCCAAGGAAGTATTCCATTAATCCCAAATCTGTCATCTTAAACATTGATGTCATTGCATTCTTGAACTGTCTGAGCATCAAAGGTGAGGAACTGAAGTACACAATGTCATCTACATACAGACAGGCCACAATGAACTCTCCTGTACTCTTTTTCCTCACATACAAAGTTGGCTCGTTTTCACTTCTCACAAACTGATTTTGTAAGAAGAAAGTGTCAATCTTGTTGTACCAGGCTCTTGGAGCCTGCTTTAAACCATACAAAGCCTTCTTCAATCTATACACCTTCTCTTCTTCACCTTTTTTTAACAAATCCCAGAGGCTGCTCTACAAAAACTTCTTCTTGTAACTCTCCATTCAAGAAAGCTGATTTAACATCCAGTTGATAAATTGGTAGCATCCACTGAGCTTCTAAGGCAATCACAACCCTTACAGTTTCAAGCCTAGCCACTGGAGAGAAGGTCTCTTCATAATCTATGCCTTCCTTCTGTGCATACCCTTTTGCAACCAACCTTGCTTTGAATTTCTGGACACTCCCATCAGTTTTGTACTTAGTCCTTAACACCCACTTCAGACCTATCACATTCTTATCTTGAGGCTTATCAACTAACTCCCAAGTGTCATTTCTCTAAATGGCTTTTATCTCTTCTTTCATAGCCATTTGCCAGCTACTCACATCTTTTGCTTCATCAAAGCTCTCTGGATCTGTCACAGTGAGAGCAAAGCCACAATCATTGTAGATCTCAACAAGAGATCTAAACTTTCTTGGAGGAGTTTCACTCGAGGAACTAGAGGGTGATGAATTTCCACTGCTAGATGAGCTTTATTGATGCACTGGTGTTGCTGGAGAGTTGTTACCTTGAGATCAAACATATCATCACCTACAATCTTCTCATTTGAACTACTCTCTGGCACAGTTCTGTTTGTCACTTGATCATTTTCAGCCTTCTCCCACTCCCAACTGACTTCCTCATCAAATACAACATTCCTGCTCACAATTGTTCTCTTGCTCACAGGATTGTACAATTTGTAGGCCTTTGACTAAGCTGCATGTCCAATAAAAACACACTTTTTTGCTTTATCATCCAGCTTTGATCTCAAGTTTATCAAAGTATAAGCTACACACCCAAACACCCTTAAATGACTAACTGATGGCTTCTTCTTTCTCCAAACTTCAAATGGTGTCTTGTTCATCACAGCTCGAGTGGGAGAGATATTCAAAATATAAACCGCAGTAGCCACAGCTTCACACCAAAGCTGATTTGGAACACTTCTAGCCTTGAATAGGTAAATAAAGAGCGGCCATTCTGGGGTTCGAACCGGGGACCTATGGGTACTACCCACAAGTCCTTTCCGGTGAGCCATTCCGGAGCGGTTGGAACACTTCTAGCCTTCAACATGCTCCTTGCCATCTCCACCACAGTTCTATTTTTCCTCTCTGCTACACCATTTTGCTCTGGTGTATATGGAGTTGTCAACTCCCTTCTTATGCCATTCTCCTCACAAAAGTTCATGAATTCATAAGACATGAATTCTCCACCTCTATCAGTTCTGAGTGCCTTTATCACCTTCCCAGATTGTTTCTCTTTGAGAGCCTTAAATTTTTTGAACCATTCAAATGCTTCTGACTTCAGTTTCAAGAAGTAAACCCAGCTCATGCGACTATAGTCATCTGTAAGAAGGAAAAAATACTTGCTTCCTCCAAGAGACTCAGTTTGCATAGACCCACATAAGTCTGCATGAATCAACTCCAAACACTCTCTTGCTCTCCATGCTTCTGTATTAGCAAATGATCCTCTCATTTGCTTTCCATATATACATCCCTCACACAATTCCAGGTCTCCTATTTTAGGCACACCTTCCACCATCTCACCAGAGTTTAGTTGCTTCAAGCTTTGGATATTTAGATGACCATACCTCTGATGCCATAACTTGGTGTTATCATCACACTTAGCTGCCATCACTCTACCAACATTGGTTGACAAATCCAAAGGAAACAACCTGTTCTTAGTCATGGAAACATCAGCAATCACATGACCAGTTTTCTTTTCTCTAATCATACACGAGTCTTCATCAAATAGGAGAGAGTAGCCTGATCCTTAAAGTTGACCAACACTCAGCAAATTATGGGCAAGCTTAGGCACATACTACACATCATACAAAAGCTTTTCTGATCCTTGCACACTTCTCACAACAACAGTGCCTCTCCCTTCAACCTCAAGGACCTTGTTATCTCCAAGTCTAACTCTCCCTTTCTTAGCTTCATCCAATTCCTTAAACATTTTCCTTGAACTAGACATATGATTTGAACATCCACTGTCCAAATACCACAAGCTACTGACTCCTTCTTCAACTGATGACAATGCCATGAAAAATATGTCATCCTTCTCACAATTTTCAGAATAATTCACACCCTTCTGTTCATGCTCTTGTTTCTCCCAGCAAAATGCTTCTTTGTGACCAAGTTTCTTACAGTAGTAACATTTTATACTACTCTTGTAAGATCTTGAATCATTTCCCTCACTCTTTGAAGAATCTCTCCACTTATCTCTTCCCTGATCACTACCATTTCCTCTTCCTGAGCCATTACCTTGAGACCTTCCTTGACCTTCACCTCCTCGGCCTCTATAGCTTCCTCTTTGGCCACCTCTTCCTCTATAACCACCTCTGAAACCTCCTCTACTTGATGAACCTTCAAGCTTTCCCTTTGAAGTTTCATCCTTCACTTGAAATACTTTTTCCTCTTTCTGATCACTGGTTCTTGTCAAGCTATCCTCATGAGCTTGCAAGGAACTTGCTAGCTCTTCAAATCTGTACACAGACAGATCTTTAGACTCCTCTATAGCTGCAACTACATAGTCAAACCTCTTGGTTAGACTCCTAAATACCTTGCTCACAATCACTTCACTGCCCATGCTCTCACCATATGATCTCATATGGTTTACAATGTCTGACACCCTAGACAAGTACACTTGAACTGTCTCTTTCTCTTGCATCACCAGAGTTTCAAACTCTCTTCTCAGTGACTGCAGTTTGACAGTGATCACACGCCTATCTCCCATGTACTCTTGCTTGAGAACCTCCCAAGCCTCATGAGTTGTAGTTGATGCAGCTATTCTTGGGAAAACCTCATCCTCTAAGGCCGACTGTATCATATACAGTGCATTGGAGTCTTTCTTTCTCTTCTCTCTTAATGCTTGATCTGGCTCTGGAGGATTTGCATCTTCGAACCCCTAATCAACTAGATTCCACACCTCTTGTGACTTGAACAAGGTGGTCATCTTTAGGCTCCAAAAATGGTAGTTAATTCCCTTGAAAATGGGTAACTGAGGACTGCTCAAATTCCCATTACTATTGTTCTGCATTTTGATTCAAGCAGAACTTCACTCAAGTGTTTCCCTTTGTGTTTTAATCTCACACTCTCAATCCCAAATTCGAACCCAGAAACACAGAATTGTGTTATGCTCTGATACCAATTGTTGTCTAAACAAGGGAAATCAACCACCAAAACACACCTTAGATCACCTAAGTAACCGAGAGAGAAAGAGCTAAAGTGTTCCGCTGTCAAGCACAGAACAGAACTCAACCACTCAACAACAGCATCACACCTTGATTCAATTAAAAACGTACTTACATACTCCATAATTTACCAACTGCTAGAACACCCCACTACTCCACTACTTTACTAACATAACTTCCTAAGTAGTGGCATTACAAACAAAGACACAACCGATCTAAAACTGCTATGTACATAGCTAACTTGCATCACTTACTTAACTAACTTCAACTGAACTTAACCTTAGTCTAGGATTTAACCTTAGTCTAGGATGTTTAAATTACATTTCAACATAGATAATAAATATAATTTTAAAATAGGTGTTAACATATTCACACGTACATGGAATGGAATATACCCTATTGTAGCTATAGATGAATAGTCACTTATACTACATTATACATGAGAAATATAATTCTTAACCGCAAATTGTTTTTGATGGTGATGTGCAACGTTATAACACTAAATATAGATCCTCTCAACTCCTGAACATGATGAATCGACTAATCGAGTATATCTACATCACGTCACGTAACATACTATCCAGGCGTACGGGTAGCCATCCTCCATCTTGATCGATCTATCGATCTCCAGCCTCTATAAATACTTAGGGAACTTACAATTGCAACACATCATATAATTCAGTCGATATCGATGGCGTTCGTCGGACCTCAATCCATTTCTTCTTGGAGGGCTACCAATCTGGTTTTAACTTTGGTTTGTTGTGTGCTTCTGATGAATACTTGCCATAGCCTCAACAACCGCAAACTCTCCAATGCCTCCAACGCTAACTTTTTCGACGGTTGGTCTCCCGCCGCTGCTACTTGGTACGGCAGCCCATATGGCGGTGGCACCGACGGTACGTAACGTACCTACATTTTCACAATTCCATTCCATAATCTTGTTCAAGTATAGGGTAATTATATAATTAAGGTCAATGTAGGTGGAGCATGTGGTTATTCGAATGCGGTCGAGCAACCACCCTTCTCCGACATGGTATCAGCGGTAGGACCTTCCCTTTTCCAATCCGGCCAAGGTTGCGGTGTTTGCTATATGGTAACTAGCTTCTTCATTCTTATTCTTCCTATTTCGTGATGTGCGAATTTCTATTCAATCAATCGGATTCATCATATATATATATATAAACGACTTAACATGATCTTGCCTCAATTCGGTGTAGGTAAAATGCACAGGGAATTGGGCTTGCTCGGGGAGTTCAGTGATAGTCACGGTGACAGATTCATGCCCGGGATGCACGTCCGAATCCGCTCACTTTGACCTAAGCGGAGCAGCATTCGGAGCCATGGCTAAATCGGGCCAAGGAGACCAACTCCGCAACGCCGGATACATCCAAATCCAATACAAGAGGGTGGAGTGCAACTACCACGGGGTAACCCTAGCGTTCCATGTGGACTCGGGATCGAACCCTTACTACTTCGCGGCCACAATTGAATACGTGGATGGGGATGGCGACTTGGGGAGCGTCGAGCTCCGACAAGACGGGGACCCATGGTGGGCCTGGCATCCGATGCAGGAGCTATGGGGCGCTGTTTGGAAGCTCAACTCCGGGTCGGAGCTGCGAGCGCCCTTCTCCCTTCGGCTCACAGAGGCTGTCTCAGGGAAAACACTTGAGATTAAAAATGGGATACCCAAGTGGTGGCAGCCTGGCCAAACTTACCGATCCGTCACTAACTTTTAAAATGTCAATCTTTAATTATATCTATACGTACCTTCCCTTAATCTATATATGGAATCTCATGTGCGTTGTTTCATTTGAAACAAATTAATAAATGTATGTTGTGTTATTTTATATAAATGTTATATGTATATTTCCTACTTATGTGTGGTAGTTCAAAGCATAAAATTACTCGGATTTTTGGGTTGAATTAATCCCAACGCACACACCAAAAAAAACCTTCAAAGTAAGTCGATTGAAATCAAAATCAATCTTTAATTATATCTATACCTTCCCTTAATCTTTTTTTTTTTTTGAATAATGGTCGGATCATATTATTGAATAAGATCGTGTCCCGCAAGCTCGATCAAACTTGGAGGGAACGGTTCGAGAAATACATGATCCACACCATTTGGGGGACTATTCTAGCTACATTATGTGCTAATGAATTCCCACTACGCCTTACATGGCCATAAGTAAAGGAAGGGAAGCTTACTGCTACCCCCCTAATATCATCAGCCACATGACTGATATAAGAGAATTGCCTGGTCTGTGCTTTCATAGCTCGAACAACACTTGACGAATCCGTCTCCATGTGTACATTCGTCATGCCCATTGAGGCCACCTGTTCCATACCCATCAGGGCAGCTTTCATCTCTGCCACAACCGCATCCCAGCTCGCCTTAAGTCGACGTGTAATTGCCCACAACATACTCCCTGTGTCATCCCTTGCAACAGCCCCCAACCACACGTATCCATCCTCCCTCACCGATGCATCAGAGTTCACCTTGATAACCCCCGACTGCGGTCTCTCCCACATCCCTCCTCCGATTATTTGGCGACTCTCCGTGCCCATCCTTTCATTTCGATCCTCCCAGATAGCCCTGTAGTCGGAAACAAGCTTTCGAAAACCGTCTCTAATGAGTTGAGCATTGGGCGGCCTGTCCTCGAACAATCTTTTGTTTCTGATTGTCCAGGCGATCCAGGAGTGTGTAAGGAAATCCAGCAGCCCCTTCGAGCCTTCCGTCTCGTAAATACTCCTCGACATTTCAACGAACGACAGGTCCCCAAGGGCTTGAACACGAACTGCAGTCGAAGATCCATCCCACACCTGCTGAATTCCTGGGCACATAACTGTGGCGTGGGTAACTGTCTCATCCGCCTCCCCACAGCTAACACATGTCGATGAATCGACGATGTGTCTCCTGGCGAGGCAGGCGCGAACAGCCAGCGCTCCTTGCAGGGCTCTCCACGCAAAGAGTAAGACTTTTGGCGGAGCTTTAAGCTTCCACATCCGCCCCCATATATCCTCGCCCACCCCATTCAATCTCTCCGCCCACCCCTCCTAATGTCCACAACATCCCAACCAGTATGCAGATTTAACAGTGAAACCTCCGTCTCTGTTTGGGCACCAGATTCGGGAATCTTGCGGCCTTCGAGCACTGATGGGAATCGCTAGGATGCTAAAGATATCCTCCTCCCGGAAATTGTCTCTTAGTACATCGAGACGCCATACTCCATTGACGTGGTCCATTAGAGACCCCATTGTGAGCGTCAAATCCGAGTGTTGCTGCAGCACGGGCGCTACTGGTCGACCCTCCCGGACCATCCAATTTGACCCCCACACATCAATCTCCTCACCCGATCCCACCCGCCACCCAAGCCCCTCCAACAGCAATGCCTTGGCCCCCCATATGCTCCTCCACGAGAAGTTGGGGTTGTTGCCGAGACTTGAGTCTAAAAAGGTTCTCCCATGGAAATAACGTGCTCTAAGTACCCGTGCAACTAGTGACGATGGCTCATGGACAAACCGCCAGCCCTGTTTCGCCAAGAGAGCGTCGTTAAAGATCCGTAGATCTCGAAACCCTATACCACCCATCTGTTTTGGAGCACAAAGCCCCTCCTAGCTGCACAAGTGTATCTTCCGGTTCTGCTCCGACGAGCCCCACCAAAACCGTGCTAAAAGGCTATGAATCTCCCCGATTAAAACATCCGGCAACCGAAAAACCCCCATTACATAAGTAGGGATGCTCTGCAATACCGACTTGATGAGAATCTCTTTCCCTGCTTGTGATAACAGCCTCTCATTCCATCCCTGCGTCTTGCGCCATATTCTTTCCTTATTCTGCTCAAAAACCGCTCTCTTTGATCTGCTCACAACAGTCGGAAAACCCAGATATCGGGAATGGCGATCAACCATATGCACACCCATAAGGCCGGCAATTGTCATCTTTTGTTGGTACGATAAGTTATTGCTAAATGTCACTTCCGACTTTTGCCAATTAACTTTCTGCTCGGAAGCTCTTTCGTACAGCCGAATCACATCGGCGACCTGCGAGCATTCCTGCGGAGTGGCTCTAGCAAACAATAAACTATCGTCCGCAAACAACAAATGACTAATTCTGGGCGCATTCCTGCTGATTTGAACACCCCTGAAGCGGTTCTCCCCTACCCTCCTGGTTATGAGCGAAGAAAATGCCTCTGCACATAATATGAACAAGTATGGTGAAATTGGATCCCCTTGGCGTAACCCACGCATCGGAATCACTTTACCGCTTACTTGTTCGTTGAACTTGAAAGCAAACGATACACGAGAGATGCATTTCATTACTCGTCCACACCAATCATCCGAGAAACCCATCTTTTTCATGACACGATCTAGGAAGTGCCATTCCACACGATCATAAGCCTTGCTTATATCCGTCTTCAGTGACATCCAGCCCTTCCTCCCCGACCTTAGTCCCTTCAGATGATGGAATACTTCTAGAGCAATAATAGCATTGTCCGAGATGTTTCTCCCCGATACGAATGCACTCTGTTCAGGAGATATGATCTTTGGCAGCAGCGGTTTCAATCGATTCGCCATCATCTTAGAGATTATCTTGTACGCAACATTACAAAGACTTATCGGCCTGAACTCCGATGCCTTTTTTGGCTCCGCTACTTTGGGGATCAATGTGATGACAGTTTCATTAATCTCTCCCAGTTCCACATTCCCGTTCCACCAAGCATGGATGAAGGTCACCACATCACTGCCAACGATGTCCCAAAATTTCTGGAAAAACATGGCGTGCATTCCATCCGGCCCCGGAGCCTTTGATGGATGCATTTGATGGACTGCCTCCCAAATCTCCCCTACCGATGGTAATCTGTCCAGAATTGCGTTTGCGCCCTCAGGTAATCGATATGATATCCCTGCAAGGGCTTCCTCCACCTGACTAGTTCCCCCTGATTTGAACATATCATCAAAAAAGCTAACCAGTACCTTCTCTATTGCATCATCACCATACTGTCTGATGCCCCCATCGTCTTTTAGAAACGGTATATGATTTCTCTTTTTCCTTTGGCTTGCCCGCCTATGGAAATACGAGGTGTTCTTGTCACCGTCCCTTAGCGAATTTTCCCGACTGCGTAAGAGCCAGAAGGATTCTTCATCCTTATGGAGGGTGTCCAAGCGATTTATGACATCCCGTCCTTTTGCCAGAACATCACCTGAGGGAGGAAGTCCCTGCAACCTGGCCAATTCCCCTTCTAGCTCTCTGATTTTATATTTTCTGCCTTTGAATTCGCCCCGAGCCCACGTCTCCAAGCCTGATGCACACCTCTCCATCTTTTCCTTTGGCCCTCCCATCGAATTTGCCCACTGGTTTTGCACTATACTCCGGCACTCGTCATAACGCAGCCACATCGTTTCGAAATTGAAACGTCTTTTCCTTCTCCGAGGCGCTCGGTCATCGGTATTAATGACAATGGCCGAATGATCCGAATAATATCTAGGTAACGTTCGTGAATGGTAATGTATGAAGTGCTCACACCAGTTCGAGTCCGCTAGGAAACGGTCGAGCCGTTCTCTGATCACTGACCCGTCACCCCTTCCTCTCTCCCATGTGAGTTTTATATCACTCCATTCGAGATCGATCAGGCCGCAGTCCTCAACTACCATTCGGAAAGCATCCATTTCCTGTTGGGTCCTTGGCATACCACCTTCCTTTTCCTCTTGAAATAGGATTTCATTAAAATCACCAAAGAAACAGATCGGCAAATTGTGTGCACTGTGAATCAGCCTCATCAAGTTCCATGTTTCTCGTTTCCTCTCTCTCGCCGACCATCCATACATACCTACCGCCAGCCATTTAAACCCATCAACCTCTGTGATTTCAGCGTAGATATGGCGGGTTGAGAAAGACTTGATACACGCATCTGTGTCTCTCCACCAGAGCCCTAATCCCCCTGAGAGACCTTGACTATCCAAACACAGTCCCTCCGTAAACCCGCATTTTCTCATAGTCGGTTCGAGATCCTTTTTTGAAATCATTGTTTCCATTACGAAAACAATGTCAGGCTGTAGATTCCAGGACCACTCCTGGAGAGCACGAACTGTCCGAGGGTTGCCCAACCCTTGGCAGTTCCAACTAAGGATCTTCATTGTCCTTCGCGGGTCTGGCCCTCACCGGCACCCGCTACTTCCCCGGCTTTGAAGCCTGGCTTACTGTCATCTCCCACTCGAGCCCTTTTTGAACTATGATCATCATCACTGTTCTCTCCTGACGCTGACCCTATATCGAAAGATTTCCTCTTCCCCCTTTGAGCTCTTCCGTTTGGGAGGCATCCACTGATTGAGATTCACTGCTTTTATCCCCCCTGGCTATTGTTACCTGTTGTTCTGTCTTGTTCAGGGTGCTGTCATCGCTTATCCCCCCTGTTAGATCACCCTCCTTGCTTATCTCCCCACTCTCATTCATGCCTTTTGCCCCATCCTTTGTGATTGTATCACTTGGCAGTTCCATTGTTGCCTCTTTGCCATTAAATCCCAGATGGCTATCAACATTATCACCCGCCAGCCCGCTTCTGTCTGCCTTTACCAGAATAGTGTCTTCGTTCCCCTTTGCCCTTGGCACCTTCACCGCCATAGCATCCTCCTTCATTTCTACTTCTCTGTTCCTGAAATTCTCAGTGAGTTTGATGCTTCGTTCGCGTTCTTCGGCATTCAGGCGCACACCCCTTATATTCGGCGTTGCTCTCAGCCAAGAGCCAAACTGATTGGGGCTTGGGTTTGCACCGGACCCTATCCTGTCTGAACAGAACCTGACAATGTGGCCGATGCGGCCACATTGAAAACAGAACGTTGGAAGGCGTTCATACTGGAGATCGATCCACTTCCAACTGTCTCCCATGCCCAGTTTTATTCCTCTTGTTAATGGCTTGGAAAGATTGATCTGAACTTTAATTCTCATCTGCTTTTGGATTCCCACAAATTCTGGTTGATCGTAGACAAGGAACTTGCCTATGCGTTCTCCGATTGCCCGTGCCGTAGTTTCAGTTTGTTTCCCTACTGGCATGTTTTTTGCGACCACCCAGAATGGGGACTGATCAAAGACCAAGTCATCCATCTCTTCCGTGGCCTGGATTTCCTTCAGAACCAGTAACGAGTCGTCAAAGGTCCATGGACAGCCTTCTAAAACTCGCTTCTTGTCATCCTCGTTAAAGAATTGAAACATGAATTGCTTTTCTCCCAGATCACGGATCAGCGGTTCCTCACGGATCCTCCAAATCTGTCTGATTGTGCGCCGGAATGCTGCTTTGTTGATGGATTGATCTGTCACAAACTTCCCCACTAGGCATAGAGAGATTTGCACATTGGTCAGGATTTCATTCCCTGATTCAATGATTGTTTCCTCCACTTCTGAGAGTTGTAGCCCTTTTCATGCCCTCCGTATGCCCTCCACCAAACCATCCTCGCCGGTCTCATCCATCTCAGCGGTCTTCCGTTCACCGGACCACCACTAACTGTCAGTAAACTGTCAACCTCCACCGGTAACTAACTTCAATTCTGGGAAACTTCTCTCCCGGACTCCCGGACTTTTTCCCCGTAAACACACCAATACTCTGGTTTAGGGAAAGGAAGGGGTTAGAAATTGAGAAATGAATTTTGGATGAATAAGGGGGATTTGGGCATAATTGTTCTACCTTCCCTTAATCTATATATGGAATCTCATGTGCGTTGTTTCATTTGAAACAAATAAATGTAAGTTAGTTGTGTCATTAATTATATATAAATAAATTGAATACACATTAATGAAGACTTGCACACAACTTTTCTTTTATATCTGTGTGTGTGTGTGTGTGTGCGTGTGCGTGTGCGTGTGCGTGTGCGTGTGCGTGTGTGTGTGCGTGCGCGTGCGTGCGCGCGTGCGCGCGTGCGTGCGTGCGTGGGGGTGGGTGTGCGTGTGCGTGTGTGTGCGTGTGCTTGCGTGGGTGCGTGGGTGGGTGGGTGGGTGAAGTTAAAGTGAAAATTGGGTGGGTGGGTGGGTGGGTGGGTGGGTGGGTGAAGTTAAAGTGAAAATAGGGATTAAGATAAAAAATTTGCTTAAAGTGAAAATAAGGTTTTTAGTGGTTAATGGCACGCAGATCTTAATTAAAAAAACCGGACCCGTCTGAACCGGGAGAAAAAAAACACAAAACCAACCCAATTTGACATTCAGACCTAATCGCTCTCCGCTTCCCCTTCAATGGCTTCTTCCCCTATCACTCTCTCTCGACTCCAGACCTCTCTTGGCTCCACACCTGCACCAACCGGATCTCTCTTCAATGCCGCCCCACCTAGAGGATGAGTCCCTCCACCTACCTTGCCCCCAGCCGGATCTCTCGCGCAAAACTCTAGAGGATGAAGGAGACGCCGAGTCACTGACGATGACGCTTGCAACGATGGAGATCATCATTCCTTCTTCTGATTACGGACCACGGAGAAGGAGACGATGAAGCTTGCAACGAGTACAGGTGATTTCGGATAATCCTTTTTATGAATTTCTTGAGAAATTTCCGTGAGGTTAGTGATTTCTGTGAAAGTTGAGGAGACCTTACTTCAATTGAAATCGTTATCTACAAAACTTGTTCCGTAATTTTATGTTTCTTCATTCGTCGATTGCAGTGTTCTCTCAGTTTTGTTTTTGTTGCTCAATTTTGGTGGTTTGCTCTCGCCTTACTCATCAGAGAGGTTTGACTTTTGTGAAGTGGTTTTGTTGTTGCAGGAGTCTCCCTTTCTCACCATCTGTTGTTAAATTGAAGCTGATTCCCATCCAATCTGCAAAAAAAAGGTTGGGTTTTCTGTGAGCAAAAAGAATTAAGATTTTTTAATGTTGTACATTGACTATTCAGCACATTGTATCACTTCTTATTTCTAGATTTTCCTCTCTTGAAGTTTCATTTTGAATTTCTCATCTTTTTAAGTTTTAGTTTTGAAATTGAATTGAAGAGGATAACATTCAGATGTTATTCTCTATAAGTTGTTTGGAGCTTTTAAAGATCAAAGGACTAGAGAGAGGGTTGACATAGCCATGAAAATGGTCTTTTTAAAGTCTATGGTGCTCATTGGGTAAGACCAATTCCTGCTTGCCTTGTGAGAGCCAGCTAGAGATAGTTCCCCAAGTAGAGAAAAGAGGATTATATTCATGTGAGAGCCAGAAGAGGACATACGATAAATAGTCACAGCCTCGCTGAGCGGGTATGAATCTTTTGCTCTCAATGTATGAGCGCTCAAAGATTACAGATTTTGAGAGTTGAATCGTGTACCATGTTAAAAAGTGTTCACTTGCAGGTGAGAAGAGAAAAGATCAGTCAGAGGATGAGATTGCTTCAAGAACTCATACCCGGATGTAATAAGGTATATTTGAGGCAGTCTCATTCCTGTATTATGCTTGGTTGGATAATTTTTACTTGTTTGTGACTTTGTGAGAATAGAAGGTACGGTGATGCTCATATTATGCTTTTGTTGCTTTGAATAGATTACAGGGAAAGCAGTGATGCTCATATTATTCTTTTTTTTCTAATGGAATTGCATTTGGTGTTTAGTATCCATACCTACTTGCATTTATTTCATGATTTTTATATAAGTAAAGGACGTGCATCGGGTATGTGTCAAGTGTGCAAGTTTTCTTATCAGCTAAATTTGTGAATTTAGATTTCTGTTCTAATTGAATTGAATTGCATTTGTTGTTTAACATATGTCAATGAATGAGACATACAAGTTTCCTATATTCATAGGAATCAAGGGGATAATGAAAAATTGATCAGCTGATCTTCCTTTAGCTATGTACAACTTAGATAATATAGATGATGTATTGAATATTGATGCTCATTCTTTTGGCTTTACTTTGACCTTTTTAGTTTTTTTATAATAATTTTATAGTCTGTTCTTGCCACACTTGATTTTAGTTTAATATAATATTAAGGCTTATTATTACTGGAAGATCAGTAATATGTACACATTCCAAACTCTTTCACTTGGTTTTCAACAGAGGGCACAATAACAAAACTTTGTATCTTGGTAGGAGAAAAAACTAAAAAGTGCAAATATAAAACTAAAAAGTGCATTTTTAGAACTTAAATGTTCTTATCTTGTCCATATTTGGGTTAGCTTGTTACTTGTATTAAGATCCAAAAGCTCAATTAGGAATGAGCGCCTGAACAATTGTTGTTCAGGAGGTTGGTGGTTCGACTCCACCGGGATCTATCTATTGTTTCAATGTCCAAATTTTAGATCTATTGTTATTTGTCCACCTAATCATTTTATTTATGAACTTATTTTATCTTATTTGTGCACTTTAATTCTAGAAGCTCAAATAGAAGGTTTTAAAGAAATTTACTTAGCCTTTTTAGTCTCAATAAATCTTGTGTTAGATTTGATTGCACATTTCGCTTGTTTATGTTATTGTGCCGATTCCAACAACACTTGCAGTTGCAAACTTTGGATGTAAATTATGTTTTTGGCTGATTTTTCTTATGCTTTACATTGAGCTTATGCAATCTATAATTAATATAATTCTTGCACTCTATGGTATTATTTATGCACTTCATCACTTTATTCTTGCACTTTGTAGTCTTAATTGTGCACTTCAGAATCTTATTCATGCACTTCATCATTTTATTCTTGCACTTCAGAATCTTATTCTTGCACTTCAGAATCTTATTCATGCACTTCATAATCTTATTCATGCACTTCATCATTTTATTCTTGCACTTCAGAATCTTATTCATGCACTTCATAATCTTATTCATACACTTCATCATATTATTCTTGCACTTTATCATTTTATTTATGCACTTTATAATCTTAATTGTGCACTTCATAATCTTATTCATGCACTTCATGATTTGATTCTTACACTTTATCATTTTATTTATGCACTTTATGATCTTAAATTGTGCACTTCATCATTTTATTCTTGCACTTCAGAATCTTATTCATACACTACATCATATTATTCTTGTACTTTATCGTTTTATTTATGCACTTTATAATCTTAATTGTGCACTTCACAATCTTATTCATGCACTTCATATTATTATTCTTGCACTTTATCATCTTATTCATGCACTTCATCATCTTATTTTTGCACTTTATAATCTTAATTGTGCACTTCAGAATCTTATTCATGCACGTCATATTATTATTCTTGAACTTCATCATCTTATTTTTACACTTTATAATCTTAATTGTGCACTTCAGAATCTTATTCATGCACATCGCTTGAAAAGGTAAATACAGAGATGAGGTGAAAACACCTAAATACAAAAGATGAGACCAGGAGCAATATTTTTGTGACCAGCAGCAATACAAGAGATGACACCAGCAGGATGCAATTCATATCGCCTAATAGAGCCCACAAGACATTGGGACCTAAATCGGCAGCAATATTTCTAAGTTCAGCCCATAAATATGGCAAGTTGAAGGATCTGTATCATTTTACTCTTGCACTTTATCACCTTATTTATGCACTTTATCAAACTAAAATTGCACATTATATTAGATAGGAATTTTGCCCTGCCTAGGTTCCAAGGACGAACCATAGGTTCTCGAAAGCACCTATGATTTCGCACCTTGCAATGCAATAGGCTAGAAAAATGGTAAATTATATGAAAGCTTCCTCTAATCCAGCCCTTGATATCTTGCTGTTGAAGTGGAACTTGATTGATTTAATGTCAAGACCTTGTGCGAAAGCATCAGTTGCAATATTCCAGATGATTGATCCTTGTGCGACAGCATCTTGCTTTCAGATGGTTTTCATCAAACTATTTCAAGGCAGAAAACTACACCTGATGGATGCAGCACATATGATTTCCTCTTCCTTCTCTAGAACAGCAGTAAAAAACCCTCTGAAATTGAGTCGCTTGAAATTTGAGTTGAAATATACAACAATGGTATAGAACAATTGTTAAAAGATCAATTTAAACTAAAAGTCTAATGCTACAGAAACTGATTTAATTTGGAAACAAAAAAAAAAAGGGTAATCAGAAGAAGAAAAGAAATCAACAAGGAGATAAAAGCAATAAGCTTCACTCAACCAACAGCAAAAGAGAGAACAGTAAATCATGGTAAAATTAGAATATTATACAAGTAACAAGTGCAGACTTCAGTCAAAGAACTAGTTGCAAACTTTTATACCACCAACTTACCCGCAACTATAGAGTGTGTGGCACATCATATTGATGCCACTTCTATGGTCTATGATTGGAAAAAAGCACTCGTCCATGACTGACAGCGCAACAGCCAATTTAGACATGTTTTCAATTTCCTTTGGCTCTAAAACCTCTGGTCCATAGCTATTGTCAGGTCGTTTGATGAGAGTGCATGTATAAACATCCCCAACTTCAGCTCTAACTCTGACCATAAATATACACTTTCAGGTACTTATATATACATCATACGTCATGACACACATACTGTCATAAAATTGGAAATGAACAAGGAAATCAACACACTAAATAAATGTAAAGATGCTGAAGAAAATAGGTCGATCAAATTAAAATGTGGTATAATCCTGCAAGAAAGAACGATGCAAAAACCAGCAGTTATTACAGGGTTTGTCACACCAGTTTAAAGGACGATGAATAACATCTTAACGCTAAAACTGGAGCCATTCATAAGCCTCTCTTCTACTGTTGCAAGAGAAGAGATTCCAAATGACACAATGCTAAACTTAAGCAAGGGACAGATCCCCTTTTTATTCAAATTATAGAATGATATATAAAATGTTTTTCTCCATAATCCATGGTTCTCAAACCATGTAAAACTAATTGTTCATTGAAAAGCCAAGAAAGTTCACCGCATAACTTTTGCAATTTCCCAACAATATTTAGAGATCCAAGTTAAACCAATTACAATCATGGCAAGAACATAAAAATGCATCTGCAGTAGCCATATATCTCAACACAATCCAAAAATTGATCAGCATGTATGATACTTCCCATTTCATTAACAATTAAACAAAAACTGAAACAGTCTATAAAATGTTGTTTTATAACAGACAACTCAATACCTGCAGCTAGGAGGGCTAAAGCACCGGACAACAATCCTCGGGAGCTACCGGTTGAATCATCCCTTACTAAAGAAGTTAAGTAAGAGCCTTTCCTCCCAGGACAACAGTAGCAGATGCGGCAGGAGCTTGTCCTTCTGCACACCGATATCCAAGATTAACAATTTCGCTCTCAGTTGCTCAAAACATCAGCAAATCCTACTAATCTGTGCTACTTAACAGCATCTACGGTCATTTCCTTTTGCTATATTTCATTTCAGTTTTCATTATTTTCTCTTCCTTACCACAGTTCAAACTTTGATCTTGTCAAATTAAAATTTAATTATGAGGCTACTAATCTGAATATTACAAAACAATTCAAAATGCTCTGATGTATATATGTGAGGCGATCCCAAGTTCATTGAGGTCTAATTGTGATCCCCATTTTTAGGTCCTAAATTTGACTATCCACTGCTTGATAAGCTACCGCTTACAAGTTGATTATTTGAAGGATGATCGAGTGCTGTTTCTAAGAACCAACAACATACAAAACAGAAGCAATTAAAGAAGTGGAGAAAGATGAACAACCAAGCACAACATTGGAGGTAAGCTCATCTAAAGCTGGAAGAAAGCTACAAATGGCCTCCAACGCGACTTCAAGAGCTCGAAATTCAAATGGAGATTCAAATGCACAACTCACACAACCCCTAGAAATCGCAATTGGCACAACAGCATCAACACATCTAAACCTCCTTTTTAAAGCTCGGACAGAAAATTGCAATGACAGGCTAAAGAACAAGATAATAGAGATTCTCTATACTTCGAAAAATGATACAAGCAATGGTAAGACATCAAGCACAAATTGAAATCAATAACAAGATAATAACCGAGTAAGAGGTGAACCTTACCAAAAATTAGGGTTCTTCATCCCATGGTCACCAATTGCAGCACGGGTAAGGGGGAGGAGCAAAGAGCACGCGGTAGGGCAACATCGCTTGCTGAATCGGAGTGCTGGAGTCGAAAATCGTGGGGACAGCCAATGAGAGAGCAGAGATTCGAAGGCGGGGAGAACTAAAACATCATCGTCGCCGCCCGAGACCGCTTCTTCTTCTTGGCTTCGAATCAACAAGGCGGAGGTATGGCGCGGAAGGGGGTCGCGTCTTCGGCTCGACTCCTGGCGGCTGCCTTCTAGTTTGGCCGGACTTCGACACCGGAGAGGAAATCTCAGAGAGAGAGAGAGCACGTAGAGACGAGAGAATGAGAGAGGATGAAAACGCTGGCATTTTGTTTCTTTTTTTAATCAGCCCGCGCCCTAACGTTATTCTATTTTTACTTTAAGAGGTTTTATCACCTGAGTCCTATTTTCATTTGAACATTTATCTATATATATATATTATAGATATATATATATTTCCTACTTATAGAGAATAGGTATATTGTGCACACTCCTTAAGGGGTGTATTTTGTGCACAGATTTGAGCCTTTGATCTATATTAAATGGAGGGATAGAATGATGCCACGTGTTTTGAGTTATTTTTAAAAAAAATGAAAAATTAATTTCAATCCCATCCAATTGAGCGTGGAGCGCGTGTAAAGAATCAATATAACCCTAAAATTTAGGCATTCTTCTTTCCACCCATATTTGGAGTCGTTTCATTCTTCAATCTCAATCGGCGACGAAGGCGTTGTTCAATCTCAATCGTTGGAGTCGAAAAGGTGGAAACGATGGTGGTGGTGTTTCCGAGCGGTGGCGGAGTACCCAAATCGATTGCTTCTTCATCTTCGTGGAGACCCAAAATCGAGTTGAGGCGGGGCGCGTTTGGAGGGGGCGAGGAGGTGATTCGGCAGGGAGGCAAGGCGGCGGAGGCGAGGTGGGTACTATTGATGGCGGCAGGGAACAGATCTGGTGGGTTCGGTGCGCGCCGACAGGGGCAGTTGGGTACGTACGCCAGAGGTGGGCAGTGGTGGTCGGAAAAGCGAGAGGTGGGCAGTGGTGGTCGGAAAAGCGAGAGGAAGGGCGGTTGTGGTGGTTGTGAGGTGAGAGCGAAGGGGGCTGCGTGGGCTGTCGGGTGAAGGTGGTGCCGGATCTAGGCAGCAGATCGTGGATCTGGGCAGGGATGATGTCGGGGCGGGTGTGGTGATCTGGGAAGGGAGACAGTGGTTTTGTGGAGGTACGAAGAGGGTGGTTTTGTGGGGGGTTTGGACTCTTCGATGGTTGGTCTGCAGGTGGTGATGGTGGCCGGAAGATCGCACTTTTTTCGTTGAGAATTCTTCGTTCCGGACCTCCGTCCGATTGAAATGTAGTTCGAGTGCATCGATTCATTATTCTTTAATTATTCAGATGAATGAGTCGAATTTTGGTTGTTACTGTTAAAGAGTTGTTAATTATTCGATGAAATTATTCATTATTCGGTGACAATGAATAATTATTCATAGAAATTGGTAGTATTTTTTTTATGAATATGGGGTTTGTAAAATATGAAACATTATTCGGTTAATTTTGAAGCATTATTCGGTGAAATATAAAAGATTATTTGGAAAGAAAAACGAAATATTGTTCAGTAGTATGTGACTAATTATTCAGTGGAATTGGTGATTTTTCATCTAAGCTGGATGAAAAAAGATAAAATGATAAAATAACATTATTCGGTAGAATATATAATATTATTCGGTTGAATTGACGAATTTTCAAGAGAAACGGAATCGGGGTTGTTTTAAAAAATATATACAAATATGGTGGATGAATAATTTGTGTAAACAAGCAGCTTAAAAAAAATGAGGGGTGAGTTTCACGTAAGAGGGTGGGAGAGAGTGGGAGAGGGTGGGTGTTTTTTTTGGCAAGGGGGGGGGGGGGGGGGGTCCACAAATTAAAAAGCAAAAAAAAATCACTTTTACTCATGGCCCTCCATTCCCTCTCCATCAATGGTTCATATTTGTGCACTAATTAAATATACTATAAGGGGTGTGCATAAGGGAACCACTCCCCCTACTTATAAGTTGTAATTCATGTTGGGCCAAATGGCCCATGAATATCGGCCAGTCCAAAGAAGCTTTATATTGCTAGGTTAATTTTAGCAATATAAAGAGGAATTTGGAAGCAAATGATGGCTTCAAGGAGATCAGCGGTAGGAATCAAAGAAAAAGGAGAGAGAAAGAAAAAGAGAGAGTAGTAGAAAGAAAAGAAAGGTAAGAGATTTGAGCGGATATTTTGTCTCTTGATCTGGTGATCCTTCTTCTTCCTTCTGGAAGTCAACAACAAGTGTTTGGAATCTAATCTAATTACAAGTGTTTAGCTAGGTTTTTGGAGAGGAATCCATTCTAGATTCAGGTTGTATTTAGATTTGTGTTTGAGATCTCCGTGTTTGTCTTGGTCTGATACTGGATTGTTAAACACTTGTAATAGTTTGCTAATTAGTAGATTGGTTGCTCTAGCGGGGGGAAGGTGGGTTTTTTTTTATCTTCTGGTTAGAGAGGGTTTTTTCCACGTAAATCTTGTGACAATATTTGTGCTTTTATCTGTGTTTGTGGTTGCTTGGGTTTTTCGGTTTCTGGATTGGATATTATCGGTTGGTCATTGGTTTGCTGGCTGATTGTTATTGTTTTCTTGTTATCCAAATTCGTTTCCGGGTGTGGCTGGAAAGTGGTTTCTAGCCCAACAAGGGGTATCAGAGCCTTTGGTTGATCTTTGGCTGTATTTTTTTTGGGTAATAGGAGTAGAGATGACGACAAAGACTGAGGAATTTGCGGGTACAATGATAAAGCTAACGACTTCGAATTTCTCTATGTGGAAGACGAAGATGGAGGATGTCTTGTATTGCAAAGACTTGTTTGATCCGGTTGAGTTGGGATCGAGAAAGTGAGTTGAGACATCCGATAATGATTGGAAGAAACTGCACAGGAATGTGGTTGGAACCATCATAATATGGGTGAATAATAGTGTTTATCACCACATAAGCAACGAGACAGATGCACATGTATTGTGGAAAAAATTGGAGGATATGTATGAAAGGAAGTCAACCCAAAGTAAAGCTTTTGTGATAAGAAAGCAGGTGAATCTCAAGTACAGAGATGGAAAGCCTATTGCAGAGCATTTGAGTCAGTTTTAGAAATTGGTGAATTAGTTGAACACCATGAAGTTAGTCATTGATGATGAGTTGCAAGTGTTGTTGCTCTTGAGCTCTTTGCCTGATAGCTGGGATACTCTAGTGGTGTCGATTAACAACTCTGTCGTGGGTGGGATTGTGTCCTTATCTGTAGGGATGGATATTCTCTACAACGAGGAGACTAGGAGGAAGGATATGAGCACGGATTCGTCACATGCTCTCGTGACAGTTTCTGGGAGCAGGTCTAAGGGGCCGTAGAATCAAAAGAAAAGACTCTCGTTTCTTTTGTTGATAAGGAAACCTAGCTTGAGCACTTGTGATTTTTTTGGATTGTAGACAAAATTTAGCGAAACTTTTGAGATGTCAGAAGAGGATAACAAAAGTGTGGAGTTTTCTTCAGAGCATTGTGTTGATGGGATAACCGTGTCAGAGAGGAGTTCATCAGATGTTATGACTGGTGGTACATCTGAGCACGTCAAGCCAGCACAGATAGAAGAAACTATCAGAGCGCCAAAAGAGAGGAGGTCATGCATTCACCAGGAGTTCTACCTTAGAGTACTAGAGAGTTACGGATGAGGGGAGGGGGGAGCTAGAGGGCGATGATGCATGATATCGATCTGACAAGCATTAATTTTGCGTCTCGGAGGTGAGACGGGACTAGTATACGGATGAGGCCATGATGAGCAAGAACGTCTTCCCCTTGGGCTAGAGGGGGATATTGTCGGACCAAGTGGCCCATGAAGGTTCATCCCAAAGAAGCTTTATATGGCTAGGTTAATTTTAGCAATATAAAAAAGAATTTGGAAGCAAATGGTGGCTTCAAGGAGATTAGCCATAGGAACCAAAGAAAAAGGAGAGAGAAAGAAAAGAGAGAGGAGGGAGAAATGAGAGGAAAGGTAGGAGATTTGAGCGGGTGTTTCATCTCTTGATCTGGTGATCCGTCTTCTTCCTTCGACAAGTCAACAACGGGTGTTTGTTGATAGGTATTTTCTCCTCTTGAATCTAATCTAATTACAAGTGTTTAGCTACCTTTTTGGAGAGGAATCCATTCTAGATACAGGTTGTATTTAGATTAGTGTTTGAGATCTCCATGTTTGTTTGTCTCGGTCTGAGACTGGATTGTTAAACACTTGTACTGGTATATTGATTAGTGGATTGGTTGCTCTGGTGGGCGAAAGGTGGGTTTTTTTTTATCCTCAGGTTAGAGAGAGTTTTTCCCACGTAAAACTTGTGTCAATATTTGTGCTTATATATGTGTTTGTGGTTGCTTGGTTGTTTAGTTTCTGAATTGGATATTATCGGTTGATCATTGATTTGTTGGCTGATTGTTATTGGTTTTCTTATTACCCGATTGGATATGATCGGTTAGTCATTGATTTGCCGGCTGATTGTTGTTGGTTTTCTTATTACCCGAATTCGCTTCCGAATGTGGTTGGAAAGTGGTTTATAGCCCAACAAGTTCAAGCATAAAATTATATTACTGGGATTTTTAGGTTGAATCCCAACACACCCAAAATCAAAAACCTTCAAAGTAATTTGATTGAAATCAAGATCATTTTCTCATGAACCCTTGTTTGATTTGATTTTGCTTCCGATGCTATTTTTTTTAGGGGGGGGAGTTGTACTCTTTTCGGTAACTTCGATTTTTCTTCCATTTTAACGAGGCAGTCCCCTCATAAGGATACATTGTATATCCCAAATTCAAGGAAAAATTCATTCAATGCGCCACCTTCAATGAAGATTGAAGACATTCAAGAAGTTTGAAGAGCAAGCATCTATGATTTGAATGCATCAATGACGTCCAACACGTTGAACTCAGGGGGGAGCTTTATGCCCCAATGGGTTTTCCTGACAATGTTTTTATTGAGGTAGTATAACAAGATCGTACGTAGAAGATTGTACTTTTTTTTCCTAAGCTATGGTTTTGCCCCCAATGGGTTTTCCTAGCTCGGTTTTTAACGAGACAGTTGGTGGAATAAAGATTGTACATCCAAGGGGAGTATTATAATATGATTATATAGATGTACAAGATATACACTTTTCGTGGATAGAGTTATACTCTAAGATAGATTTATTTCGATCTCCTCTTTTCTCGTTGTCTCTTGTTCTATTATCTTGTTATTCTCTATATTATGCTAGGATGATGTTCGAACAAAATATTTAGGCCCTCGACCCAAAAAAATTTTAATACTTCATATAAAAAGTTAATATTTCATAGTAGTTTTTAACTCTTTAAAATGTGTGTTGAAAAATTAAATGTCTATATTTTGTTCAAATGTCTTATATGGTGATCAGAGAGAGTGTTTGTTTTAAATAGAGAGTATTTATTTACAGCATATAACAAATGTAGAAATTTGTAAAATGGAGAAACGGTTAGAGTTAGCCTATGGGAGATATAGACACTAAATAGCATACACTACATTGTATGCTTCACAGCACATAAGCTGCAATCGGCAGTTTAGGTTGTTAGAAGGGCAAATTGGTAATTTCACCTAATCTGTAACTAATCTTGTTTGAGCTACAGATAGTGATCTTAGGCGCCAATTGCAGGTGAACAATTTTGGTGATTTGTAACAAACACTCTCATTGTTGAATAAGGAAGAAATAGAGATCTTGATTGATTTTCTATTCAATTGAGTTTCTAAATGGTATCAGAGCAAAGAAGATCTGGTGCTCGGATTTCGTGGTTGCTCCAGATCTGAAATTTCTGTGTTCAATCACAGTTGCGTGTGAATCTGTTTGAGTGATCTGTGTTCGTTCGTATTTGGATCAATCGTTTTTTTTTTTTGGAATGGCTGGAAGAGGATCGACGCCTCAGCAGGGGCAGAGCTTTGCAGATGTGGTTAATGGAGGAGGACGAGGAACGTTCATTAGTGTTACTCCACCGGCGCCAGGAAGAGGTGCACAAGGTGCCTTTAATGGCGGCGGAATTCCATTTGTAGATCCTTCTCAAGGTATGAATGATATCCACTACAATCTTTTGTTTTTCTCAAACTCGGACCACCCCGGGATGCAATTAGCTAGTGAATACGCTATTCAATGGTTTCAATTTCGTAAGCTGGAGTTGAGGTGTGCGAATGGCGTTGGGAGCTAAAGTGAAATTAGGTTTTATCACGGGGAGCTGTGTGAAACCTCCTATGGATACTGATGACTATGTTAGATGGGAAAGAGCGGATTACATGGTGAGATGTTGGATTCTAAATTCAATGACTGCTGATGTTGCTGAATCTCTAATGTACGTGGAATCAGCTAGTGAATTATGGTTGGAAATTAGGGAGAGGTTTCACGAATCAAACGATCCACTGGTATACCAGTTAAGAAGGGATTTGTCTAATGTTCGTCAAGAGAATCTGTCAGTGGGAGCTTATTATGGTAAATTGAAGAAGTATTGGGATGAATTACAACTTTTGGATGTTGTACCTGGTTGTAATTGTGGAGGCATCAGTGGTTGCAATTGTGGTCTACTAAAGCGTATTATTGAGAGGGAAGAAAAGGCTAAGGTAATGCAATTTCTCATGGAGCTCAATGATGTGTATGAACCCCTTAGAGGGAATGTCTTGTCCAAAGACCCAATGCCTGGGCTACTGAAGGCATTCCAGATGGCAGTTCAGTTGGAAAGATCAAAGGGGGTGACATCTTTGCCTGAAGTTGATGTTGCTGCTTTGAATGTGAATAGATCCTTGCAATCTGAGGTGGAAGCTGATGCTATTAACAGGTTTGGAACTGGACCTAACAAACAGCTTGACAGGTTTGAACAGATCAAAAGAGAATACAAGAAGGCTAAGCTTGACAGGTTGTGTTCTTATTGTGGTAAAAGAGGACATACCAAATATTACTGCTTCAAGTTAGTGGGATACCCTGAGTGGTTTAAAGGACCTAAGGAAGAGGATAAAGGCAGGCAGACTGGTAAGATGGTAGCTCAGTTTGAGACACCACATGTTGACAATCCTTTTGAACATGCTGGGCATAATGATAGACCTGATCCAGCTATGGTGAATGCTATCTACAATGAAGTCATGAAAATGATGAAAGGGAAAAGTGTTGTTGATCCTACTGAGAGCTCAGTCAATCAAGCCATAGTGCACTTTGCAGGTGCATTCAGTGTCTCATTCCTTATTGGTACTAATAAAGCAAACAAGTTTGATTGGATTGTGGATTCTGGAGCTACTGACCATATTGGTTTTGAGAAAGATATTTTCACTCATATTTATCTTTTACAAAATGCTATATCATTGGGGTTGCCTGATGGATCTCATATTAATGTGAAGTTACATGACACTGTGATGTTGTTTCCTAACTTGGTGTTGCACAATGTGCTTTATGTGCCACAATTTAGACATAATCTGTTATGTGTCTCTCAAGTTATAAAAAGACAGAAACGGGAATTCAGGTTTGATGAGGTTTCTTGTTGGTTACAGGACCCTATAACTGATAGGGTGTTGGTTAATGGCAGAGAAGAGGGAGGACTGTACAAGATATCTGCTCGAGAGAAGAACCATGTTTCAGTTTCAGATGTGAGTACCTCCTTTAAGGTGTCCTGTAATAATGTTGATACTCTTTAATGATGCATAATAGGCTTGGTCATATGTCTATGTCCAAGTTGAAGCACCTGTCCATTTGCAAAGATTCAGTTGACTGTGAATTGAATTGTGACACAAGCTCTTTGGTTAAAATGCACAAACTCAGTTTTGATATGAGTGAATCCTTAGCTCCTACTCCATTATATTTGATTCACATGTATTTATAGGGCCCTTATAAAACTCCATCTGTGTGTGGAGCTAAGTATTTTCTTACAATACTTGATGACCATTCTAGAACTACCTTGGTCTATTTGTTACAAGACAAACTGCAAGTGTTAAGATGTGTCACCAATTTTTTTAAATTGGTTGAAAACCAGTTTGAAGTGTCTATCAAGTGTGTTAGAACTGATAATGGTACTGAGTTTACTCAGAGAGGTTTCTTGGAGTTGTTTGCTACTCATGGAGTGATCCATCAGAGGACTGCTCCTGGTGTTCATGAGCGAAATGGTAGAGTTGAACGCAAGCATAGGCACTTGATTGAAACAGCTAGGGCCATTAGAGTTCATGCTGGATTGCCTATTAAGTTTTAGGGAGATTGCATTCTCTATGCCACACACTTGATTAACAAGATGCCTACTTCTGTTTTGAAATGGAAGTCTCCATTTGAGGTTCTCTTCCATACTCCTCCTTCCTATGATCAGTTGAGGACCATTGGTTGTTTTTGTTTTGCTTTACAGCCAAATGATCCTCGTGACAAACTTGGTATTGTGGGTAGACATTGTGTCTTCTTAGGCTATCCTCTAGGGCAGAAAGAATACAAATTATATGATTTAGAAAGGAAGTCTGTGATTATTAGCAGACATGTCAAGTTCAGTGAGTCTGTGTTTCCTTTCAAAGCTATGCTCAACCCATCATCTTCATCTGCTCTTCCCAATGGCAATATTACATTTGATGATGATGATGATCTGGCTATGCTCAGTATTCCAACTCCTCTGCCTTCAGATCATTCTCCTCATACATCTGTTGGTCAGGGTGGTTCACTTGTGTCTGTTGCACAGGATTCTCCTATACTACCTTCCCCTATTCTTAGTGGCTCTCAAGGATCCATCTCTTCTGCTCCTATTACAGTGATAGGTTCTATTCCCATTTCTCTTCCAAAGAGACAGGTTAAACCTCCAGGTCATCTGAGAGATTACATATATTCTGGCTTGCCTTCAAGAGACAATCACTCCCATTCAGACTCTGATTCTCAGTCTTTTGTTGTGTTCTCTCTTCAAAATTTAGCACATCTCTCCCCTGCTTACATTGAATCGTATGTCAATGTTTGTGCAACCTTTGAACCTAATAGCTATAATCAGGCCAAAGGTATTGATGAATGGGAGCAAGCTATGAAGAAGGAACTGTTGGCACTAGAGCAAAATCACACTTGGACTGTTACACCCCTTCCTGCTGACAAGAAGGCCATTGGATCCAAGTGGATTTTCAAGATAAAGTACAGGCCAAATGGCTCCATTGAGAGGTATAAGGCTAGGTTGGTGGCTAAGGGCTACAATCAAGTGAAGGACAAGGATTATAAGCAAACATTTTCCCCAGTTGCCAAGCTATCAACTGTCAGGGTTATATTGGCTTTAGCTGCTAGTAAGGGTTGGGTCCTTCATCAGCTAGACGTGAATAATGTTTTCCTGCATGGTTACTTGGAAGAAGAAGTTTTCATGACTCCTCCTCAGGGTTACTCTGTCACTGCTGGTCATGTGTGCAAATTGAATAGATCTCTGTATGGGCTTAAGCATGCCAGTAGACAATGGAACCATGAGCTTACAAGATTTCTAGTGAGTCTGGGATTCTCTCAATCAAAGCATGATTACTCATTGTTTGTGAAATCCAGAGGATCTAGCATGACTGTGGCATTAGTATATGTTGATGATATGTTGCTACTAGGCAATTCATAAATTGAGATTGCTCACACCAAACAGGCCTTGCATTCTGCTTTCACTATCAAGGACCTTGGTATTGCTCGATATTTTTTGGGTATGGAGATCTCAAGATCATCTGCAGGCATCCTCATCAACCAGAGGAAGTATATATTAAACATTCTCCAGGATGCTAACATGGAAGGTTGCAAGGTCACTTCATTCCCCATGCAACATGGCACCAAACTATCTTCTGGTGATGGTGATCCCATTCAAAATCCTGAAGCTTATAGACGGATTATTGGGCGCCTGCTATACCTTACTCTCTCCAGACCTGATATCTCCTACACAGTACAGCAGCTCAGTCAATTCCTCCAACATCCTCTCCAACCACATTGGAATGTTGCTATGTATTTACTGAGATATCTCAAAGGAAGCTTCAACTTGGCATTGTCATATCCTGCCTCTTCATCCTTCAATCTCAGTGCCTACAGTGCTGCTGACTAGGGCAATTGTCGTGATATTGGTCGCTCATTAACTGGCTATTGTGTGTTCCTTGGTTCCTCTCTTATATCATGGAAAACCAAGAAGCAGCGTGTGGTCTCAAAATCGTCCACAGAAAGTGAATACAGAGCCATATGTCTACAGTAGCTAGTGAGCTAGTTTGGCTTCATGGTCTATTAGCAGATTTGCACATCACTATCCCTCTTCCTATCACCTTGCACTGTGATAATAAATCTGCTCAAGAGCTAGCTGCCAATCCCATTTTCCATTAGAGAACCAAACATGTTCGGCTTGATAGTCATTTCATTCGAGAAATGGTTCAAGATGGCTTCATATGCACATCCCATGTGGCATCTTCTCTTCAATTTGCTGATGTCCTAACCAAGGCCTTGGGTGCAGCTCAACATAGTTTCCTCATTGCCAAGCTTGGTCTTGTCATTCCTATCTCTTGTCCAGCTTGAGGGGGGTATATGGGAGATATAGACACTATATAGCATACACTACATTGTATGCTTCACATCACATAAGCTGCAATCGGCAGTTTAGGTTGTTAGAAGGGCAAATTGGTAATTTCACCTAATCTGTAACTAATCATGTTTGAGCTACAGATAGGGGTTTTAGGCGCCAATTGCAGGTGAACAATTTTGGTGATTTGTAACAAACACTCTCATTGTTGAATAAGGAAGAAATGGAGATCTTGATTGATTTTCTACTCAATTGAGTTTCTAAATAGCCATAAAAACTTTGAGATTTATTTCTCAGTTTTAGATATTTTACAAAACACACATATCCAAAATAAAATGACACGAAAGTTTTTGCGTTACTTCAATTGAAAATAATGGAAATTATTAGCAAATATTAATAAACCAGCAGATCGAAACGTACTTAATGCAAAAAATACAAAGACATTGTTAAATTAAATCTGAGCCATTTGAAGAACCTTCTTCCAAGCCGACCGGGAGGAGATATTCTCCCACCAAGCGCTCACGTTCGGCCTGCCGGCAACCATGTAGCCGAGGCCAGCGTCCTGGGTGAGGTACCTTAACCCCGGCAGGTGGGTGAGGTCGGCGAGGGTGAAGGAGTCTCCGGCCAGGTACTTGGAGTTGGACAGCCGCTGCTCGTACACCTCCAACACTTTTTCGAGCTTGAGCTTGCAGGACTCCACGAGGGCCGGGTCCGAGGGGCAGCCAATGCGCGGGGACACAACGAGGTGGAGGACGATGCTGTAGACGGGTTCGTTGAAGTTGTGGGCTTCCACCTCGAGCCACTGGTCCACCATGGCTCGCTCCTCTGGGCTCCTTCCGGGCAGCTCCGGGTTCTTGTATGCGTGCTTGCTTGCTAGGTACCTTATGATTGCCCTCGACTCTGTCGATTTCGGATATAGTTTAATTTATATTCTAAAATTAAATCAATTATCTATATAATAAATCAAAATTATAATATAGAAATTATAGAAATAACAATCAATAGATCTATCTAATGATTAATATATAATCTAAACTTTTATTTATTTTTTTGTTAAATTACTGGATAATTTTTTTAAAAAATTAATAAATTGAACCATAACGTTTTATTACTAATAAATATCCTTAATCTTTTAGAGGTTTTAATTTTTTTTTTCTTAGTTTTTTATTTGTTATGAAATTATTATTTTTATTTGAAAAAATATATTAAATATTGAATAGGATTTTAGAAAAAATTCTACCACTTTTAAGAGATGTATTTTGGGTAAATAGAAATTATCAAAATATTATATAGATTAATATATAATATTGTTTATCTTCTTTTATTTATAGTCTATAGATATATTTACACTATATATATATATATATATATATATATATATATATATATATATATATATATAGAATTATTTTATAGAAGGATAGATAGATGGTGTCTTGTGTTGACTTTCGAGAAATTACAACAATATATAGTACTACCTCCGATTCAAAAAGATTGTCGTTTGACTTTTTAACACGTATTTTAAAGAGCTAAAAACTGTATAATATATTAACTTTTTTATTATTTTTTTTTATAATTTAATACTTATTACCAACAAATATTAAGTTGTTAAAAAGTAATTTTAAAAAAATTGATATTTTATATAGTTTTTTTAGCTCCTTAAAATACGTGCCAAAAAATCAAACGACATCTTTTTTGGATCGGAGGGAGTATTATTTTAAATAAAAATATGGGAGAAATTTTCCCAAAATCAAGCATCAATTTTTATATACATGTATATAGATAAATAGACACGTTTAGAAGAGTGCTTACCATAAAGGCGGAAATCTCCATCTTCGATCACCGGGAGTTGTCCAAATGGCTGCATGTGCATACATATACTCAAATATTTAAATTAAAACCAACATCAATGAAAAGGAATTGCATTTAAACTTTAGTGAGTTTAATTTATTGATAACTTAACTAAATAATTAAAATAATTAAAAAGAGATATCGATGATGAGTTATATATATATATATATATATATATATATATATATATATATATATATATATATATATATATATATATATATATATTAAAGTTAATATTAAGATATGTTGAGACCGGCCTGAAGGGAAAGGAAGGCGGGGGACTTGTGGACGCCGGAGTCGAGATCTACGTGGATGAGCTCGAAGTCGAGTTTAAGCTCGATGAGACAAGCCATCACTCTTTGTGGGCAAGCCGCTTTGGGTGCTCCATACACCTTAATTACCGCCATATCTTTTCGAATGATGGAATTAAAGGAAGCTGGTTGGAAGGGTATATATAAGATGAAGGGGAGTTGAGACTTGAGGGCTAGACATGGTGAAGAGGCCGGCAGTTTTATCTTGAAAGGAAATCTATAAGCTAGGCTAGTTTGTTGCCACGTTGAGATGATGTCTAATTAGATAGGGCTACTTGCTATATCTAGGGCACATATCCATCTCTCACACTCAAATTGATGTCTATCATTTTGCCCAAATAACCCTTCTCTATAAAATATGCAAACCATGTCAAAAACAATAACAGATTATATATCTATATCTATAATATTATAAATGCACCAACTTGTGAATGAACAGTAAGTTACCTTTGTCAATTAACTCTGTTGGTTGTGTTTGCAGTTGTATTCCACCAAACGACTCATTGCCTCTCGGCTCTTCCCGTTGCTTCTCCCTTCCGAATCTTCTCCCTCCAATCCTCTCACCGCCTACTGCTACTCATCTCCGAATCTGCCCTCTCAAATCTCACTTTTCGATCGCTGAACTCTCCAAAACCCTAGCAAGATGCTGACGCCCATGAACCTCCGTTGGTTTGTGGCCCTTTTTATTTGATATTAGTCCAATTCGATCAATTTAGTCGCTCTACATCTGGATCTGTGTGATCCATTTAAGGGGTTGACCTTCCCACTCACAAGCAACTCCATATTTTCAATGGGATTTGAACTTCGAACCATATGACATGGGATGTAGCCCTACAACTACTGTACGAACTTGTGATTGGTACTAATCCATTTTTAAAATGGAGCTGAGTATATAACTTTATTGTATTTGGCAAAAATATATATTACAAGTCAAACAGAAAAATCTATTTTATTTGTATATAAAATATCTATATACTAAAATAGAGACTTGAAGTTCCTTCTGCTGCAATTCGCTTATCTGTCATTTTTTTATGACCGGGATTTTTTGACACGTCAATTAATGATAATCGATCCAATATATTGAAGTCACGTTAGACAATAACCGCATCTATTTTATTCACGTGTCATCCTATATGTTCATCTCAATTAATTACTATATGTTAAGTGGTTACAAAATCAATCATTTTACCATGAGTTATTTTATAAATATTGTACCTTAAATTTTTTTATCTTTAGTCATTAAGATTGATTATTTTAGTTCATTATATCTAATGATGAGATTTCATATCAATTAATTATCTATTGAACAATAAGATGTTATTATCAAAATATTTGTATTAATTTTATTAAAATATTTATATTAATAAAAATATTTATTAAAATTAATTTTAATATAATATAATATAATTTATTAAAAAAACATGAAAATGACCTTATAAAAATAAATCGAACCGACTTTCAAAAGCGGTCCAAGTCCAACATAGAATTCATCGCAGAACTATAAAAGATCCCAAAACCCTAAAAATCAGCAGGTCGTTTGGGGATTCACGGGATTCAGCCAAGCAATCATCCGATCCACTCAATTCAAGAAACCTAATCAGGGAGTGAAGGAGGCGAAGATAGAGAGCCTGTGGTTCCTGAACCAGCTGGGCTCTTTCGCCGGCGCCAAGAAGGAGTACTACTGCCCCTTTCCGGGTTGGTGGGTTTCCCCATTTCGATCCCGCCACCGCCTAAAGGGTGGTTGGTGGCGGCAGCGGCTGCCTTCGCCCTTCTCTCCACCTTCTTGAACCGAATCCCACATGCATTGCAAAGAGTCTGTCACACATACGAAATTGATTAATCTTCTTTGAGCTGTTTACAGTTTTAGTTTTAGTTCTCAACTCATTATATATTCTTCTTCTTCTTAATTTGTTCCTCTAATTTATTTTATTTGCTGCATTGAAATGTTATATAATATATTGTTTTAGTGTATAATAAGTAAGTAAGTACATATTGCTAGAACAAATTTATGCAACTTAATCAGTCCAGGCATTTATTGGTTGCTCATGTTTAGCTAAGTGAACATTGTTTAATTATGAATTCGATCACCATATAACAACCCAGTGTATTCCGCAGGGAGGGGAGTCAGAATGTATGTACCCTTACCTCAACTAGCTAGTTGGATGGGTGTTTTTTGATAGATCCAAGAATTTGCACAGATGAGATCGAAAGAAAGCGGAGGCAAGAACCATGAATTACACAGGGAAAACATGGCAGAAACAACGCAGATTAAGGAAAGTAATTGAAGAACACAGAACTAACATAAAATCCAAGACAAAGGCGAAGACAAAACAAGAACAGAGGCATCAAACATATAAGAAAGCTAAATATCATCGATCCGTCCAAATACATCCTCCTCCAATGGTCCTAATCCATGGAATTTGAATTCAATCAACCTTAAAAATATGAGTATATATACTCTTGTGTGTTTAGTTAAGTGAATTGAATCATATCCACTTTTTAAAATTTTTTTTTTTAATGTTCAAATTCAAGTTGAGCTTGAACTAATCATTTCAGATTGTAATTTGCTGATGAGGAGCAGAAAAAGAGAAGACAATTAAGTACCTTGGGACCCTTGGGGCCCTTGCGCCAGAGAGGAGTGGCGGTGGTGTCACAAATGGCGCAGCAGCGAACAACAGGAGGATTGCCACCGGAGCTAGCATTGGCGGCATTCTTGTTACTAATAGTATGGTGACCGGAGGTACCATAATAAGTGGAGGAGTTGGAGTATTGGGACGAATGCAAGTTGGAGAAGAAGTTATTAGAGATGCTGCTGGAGCTTCCACCGGAGTGGCGGTGGTGCTCATAAGCATTATTGGTGTTACAGGGAAAGGAGGGAGGAGAACTACGGCGACTGGAAGGGGTTCCGAGGGAGAGAGTGCAGTCAACTAAAGGAGGCGAAGAGTAGGGTTCGGAAGGGTACTGAGAGGAAGCCATGGCGAGAGGCCTGAGGGAGAGAGTGCAGTCAACTGAAGGAGCAAATTCATCGCCATCGGAAGGGTAGTGAGAGGAAGCCATGGCGAGAGGCCCGAGTGTGGAGATGAAGGATGAGGATTGATACTGAGAGGAACCGGCCAGATGTACTGTACAGTGTCCTACCATATATGTTTCCGTGGCTGCTGCTGTACCTCCTGTTTGGGTAGGGTAATGGCATGGGGGGAGATAGCTATAGCTAGCTACGTTTGGGTAACCCTAGCTTATTGTATATATAGGACAGCTTAATTTAATTTGGTAATTGAAGTGGATGAATTGAAAATAGTGGTTAAGATCACTTCTAATTGTATAGGACATGTTAATTTAATTTAGTTTGTATCGGTTACTCTATCAGGTGAGTTATCAAACACTTTAACACATTTAATCCATTAAATTCAGTTATCCTGTTTATGTGTCTTGAATCATCGTTGACCGGCGACGCATCGGGGGGTCTGGGGGCTCCGAGCCGAACCCTTGCAACCATAATCTGTTTTCTTCTCCTCTAATACAAAACTGATTCTCTGCCCTTGGACGTATGTAACACATCGTTACCGAACCACGTAAATCTATGTGTCTTTTTTCGCTTTTATCATTCTCGTTACAACACATCTCATCCGCTACGTGTTAGCAAACACCACCGCTGCTTATTTTTTTAGAAAGACAATCCTTTTCTTTTCTTTTTTTGGTAGAAAATAGAGCAGAAAGGTTTCTATGATTTAGGGTAAATAGAGGGAGTACTTCCTAGGGTTTCTATGATTTAGGGTAAATAAGAGCAGCAAAAGGTTGCATCATGAGTTGCCACGTACTATAGCATTTAATGGACTGGTACAAAAAATTCTTGAACACGTACAGTGTAACAAACAAATACGAATTAAGGGAGCCTGTGAAGTAATTATGGATGTCTGCATCCTCTTTGTCTTTCTTGTCTTCTTCTTCTTCTTCTTTCTCCGCGTGTAACGAGAATGATAACAGAGAAGAAAAACACATAGATTTACGTAATTTATGTATTTCGGCAACAATATTTACGTGATTTACATAAGGTTATAAATTCATGAAGCCCTAAATAGACAATGAAGCACAAAATAGGGAGACCACCACCAGGGGCTCTGCCTCCCAGACCCCTTGGTGCGACGTCGCCGGCCATCAATGATTCAAAGCATATATCAATATATGGGGATCCCTGGTTTTGGTCAGGGAGACTATAGCTGGATTAAGAAGATCAATGACTGAGATGTAAAAGAAAATTTAAATAGAAAAATTAATTATTCGTATAAAAAAACATGATTATTCATACATAACTCATAAGATTAACTACGAATAATCATTTTACAATAGACAAATAGCTTTCATATGAAAAAATATAAATAATTACTTATATTATGCTAAATGAATCATTATGGTGTTACGTATGAATAAATAGCAAAATTAAATTTGTTGGAATTGAGGAGGACTCAGTGAAATCGTGGCTCCTCTCTTCCAACAAAATTAAGTAGCCCTATTCAATAAGCTAGGGTTACCCAACCGTAGCTAGCTATAGCTATCTCATGCCATTACCGTACCCAAACAGGAGGTACAGCAGCAGTTGACTGCACTCTTTCCCTCGGAACCCCTTCCACTCGCCGTAGTTCTCCTTGTCCCTCCTTCACCGGTAACACACCAATAATTTTTTTTTTTTTTTTTTTTTGATTAAGTAAGAATTCGAGATCAGGTAAACCTGATTCTCGAGAGGCCGATGAATCGGCAGGCGAAAACCGCCTAAATATACAATGAAAATAAAAAAATGGCGCTAAGAAACAAACAAAAATAACTCTACAAAACGAACGAACTGAAGAACTCCTCCCGACAGTTGCGGACGACGGTGAAGAACGAAGCCAAGCACCACCGAAACAGTAGTACCGCGGGCCAGCGGTAACAGCAGGAATCTATCTCCTGTGGGAAGTGCAAACGAAACTCCAAGGAAGCTCCTTCCCGGATATGGAGTCGCCCTGAACGCACTACCTCGACCCCAGCCAGTCCCGACTCCAAACTTCACGCCCCCAACCAAGCAGAAGACCTCCAAGAAAACGCCGGAAGTAGAGGCACACAGTGCAAAAACGCCAAAAGAATTAGCCAACCGGAAATTTTAGACAAGTCCATACGGAACTTAGACAAGCCCTTTCAGGATTTTATCAACAAATTCATATAAATGTTTAAATGAAAACAAATATATAAATCCATACAATATATATTTTTTTTTAATCTCTATCGGGCTGATTAGGGCCCAAGGAAAACCCTTGGGCCCTAAGAGATAAAAATCAGGCCCGAACCCCCTTTTCTCTTTTTTTTTTTTTTTTTTTGGATCTGTGACTTTGTACGATTACAATCAGTAATCGCCGGGCACCACCAACCCCAAACTACAACACCGGTAGCGACAAAAAACCACCACGGGAGGGCTTGCGCCATAGCCGCTGAGAGCAGCCGGAGGAGGACGGGTGGGGGCGGCGAGAACACAACCAGACAACCCTAACCCCAAATCAGGGAGGGCGACCGGAGTTAAGCCGAGGTGTCTCAGACCGATCCCTAGATCGGAAAATCAGAGGCCAGTTTGTTCGAATAAGATTAGATAGGTAATGAAATTGAGATCAAGGATCACGAATCTACAAAAGCCCTATGAAAATGGAGCTATAAGGCCGGTAGATTGGTTGCAAAAGCAAAGGGGCGCCGAGCCAAGAGGGAGACAGAGCATCGACGACCAAGACGGATGACAAGGCGGGGTGGTGTGATTCCGACGCCGCACACAAAGCCGGAGCACCGGGAGGAAGCAGAACAACCACCACAGGCCGGCATCGGCAAGACGACGTAGAGGTATTTGAAGATATGAGTTCAAAAGCCCCCAAAACGCAGGAGGATTCGAGTGGAGGGTGAACTGAGTTAGAGGCGGCCGAAGCCGATGTAGAGGCGGCCGAAGCCGAGTTGACAGTGGCCGAAGCAGAGTTAGAGGCGGGCGAAGCCGAGATTCGAGATCCCTCTCGGCTTCGCCTGGTAACACACCAATAATGCTTATGAGCACCACCGCAACTCCTCCACTTGTTATGGTACCTCCCGGTGGCAATCCTCCTGTTGTCCGCTGCTGCGTCATTTGCGACACCACCTCTACTCCTCCTCAAGGGTCCCAAGGTACTTAATTATCCCTAGCTTCTCTTTTTCTTCTCTTAGCTTCGGCCCCAACTCCCAACCCCCTCCCATCAACTTGAATTTGAATATTACAACAAATTTTAAAAAGGTGAACTAAACACACAGAGTACACTCTCATATTTTCAAGGTTGATTGAATTCCAATTCCATGGATCAGGACCATTGGAGGAGATATACTTGGACAGATCGATGATATTTAGGTTTGTTATATATATGTTTGGTGCCTCTATTCCTGTTTTGTCTTCTCGCCTTTATCTAGGTTTTTAATTTATTTCTGCGTTCTTCAATTACTTTAATTTCCTTAATTGCGTTCTTTCTGCCATGTTTTCCCTGTGCAATTCATGGTGCTTGCCTCCGCTTTCCTTGTCGTCTATGCAAATTCTTGGGTCTAACCCCTGCGGAGTACACTGGATTGTAATGGTGATCGAATTCATAATTCAACAATATATGTTCACTTAGCTAAATTAACATGTGTGGCATGGGAATAATGGTCCAATTAATTAAATTTGTTCTAGCAATATACTCCGTATATATATAAATTAAAAAACGCGCGTCAACCAATCAGGGCGTGACTGCTGGCACACCCGCGTGTGTAGATAACACCCAGTCGCACATATCCGCGCGTCCCCACACGCGTCAACCTTCATTTAATTAAAAAAAACGGTTGATATATAGTGGGATACAGTCTTCCAATGGAATCGAACACCAAATCTCAGGCTCCCCTACACATAGTCAAACCGCTAAGCCAGAAGAACTTCTTTTCTCTTAAACGCCACTAATAATATTTATTAGGGAAATTTACAGAAAACCACCCACTAAATGTACCCTCTTACACTTAATCACCCATTAAACAAAAAATTACAGAAAACCACCCATTAAATAGGTTTTGTTTTCAAATCACCACCCGTTGTCTATTTTTATTAGGTTTTTGTCAGATATATATGATAATACATTATTTTAAGTTTTATATTTAACTTAAAATCTCAAATACATATCAAAATATATTTGATTAATTTTTTCTTATAAAAAATTTAATTTTTTTTTTAGAAACATGATGTATATATAGACCTGTCAAAACACAACCCGACCCGGTCAACCCAACCCGAATGCCCGGAAAATTTCCGATCCGAACACGGAAATTTTGACCCGAACCCGAAACCTGAAAATTTTCTGGGTAATCTGGGTTTTGACCCGATTGACCCGGTAATTTTGACCCGGTGACCCGATTAATTTATAATTATATATAATTATTTTTTTATATATATAATTAAAACTTATCGCAAAATTATCAAATCATTATTTTTTTTAATTTAAAAAAGAAAAAATTGACAAACCCGAAATCGACCCAAAATGACCTGAAACCCGATCAAACCCGGGTTCGAGTCAACCCGGAAATATCCGGAACCCGTTTTATCCTGGATCCGTTTTACACGAAGTGACTCGACCTGAATGACCCGTTTATATTGACAGGTCTATGTATATATGAACAAAATTGTTCGATTTTATTCCTAAAAATGGTTATAAATTTTATAGACTTCTTTTTAATCAAAATTAAAAATAAGTTTATAAGTCATTAGCATTGTTTAAATTTAATAATTATTTCGATACTAATAATTAATTTCTCATTTTCTTTTATATTTGTAAACACCTATAGTACTATATACTAAAAATGAAAAAAAAATCTAAGTATTGTTTAAATAATATTTTTTCCAGGCTCAAAAGCATTTTTTTATTAAATGTATCTTTATTAAAATTTGTTTGACTTTTTAAATAAAATTAAATAATATTTTTCACATTTAGAACCTCCGCCCTTCAAATAAATTTAAAATTTGTACTCATTTTTTTCCTCATATATTGATATAAGTGTTTACCCCTACAATAAATATAATTTAAATATATTGAAGTTTAAACTTTAAATTTGAAGTATAAAATATTAAAATATATACTATATTTAATGGAATTCTAATGGAATTATGTGGTGGGTGGTGATTTGAAAACAAAACCCATTTAATGGGTGGTTTTATGTAATTTCGTGTTTAGTGGGTGGTTAAGTGTAAAAGTTTATATATAATGGGTGGTTTTCTGTAAATTTCCCTATTTATTACTGAATTACCCAAACCGATTTTCACTATATTATAATTATAATATTTTCATATAAATTTATTAATTACATTACGATAAATGTTAATGTATACTTCACCCTTAAAATTTTTTAAAATTTTATTTTCTTTTAATTTAAAAAAAAAATGTTCATGAACCAATACTATTTATTTCATGAACCACTACTATTTAATAATTGTAAAATTTTCATTCTTCTTTTATTTTCTTTTAATGTTCATTGTTTAATTATTTATTGATTTGTTTTTAAAATAAAATGGTCTATGAACTAATACTATTTATTTCATTAACCAATACTATTTATTTGACGAACCACTACTCTTTATTTTATAAACAACTAATCTTTTTTCACGAACCACTACTATTTAATAATTGTAAAAATTTTATTCTTCTTTTATTTTCTTTTAATGTTTATTTTTTAATTAATTGTTTGTTTGTTTTAAAAATAAAATATTTCATGAACCAATACTATTTATTTCATCAATCACTACTCTTTATTTCGTGAACCGCTACTCTTTATTTCCTGAATCACTTAATGAACCACTACTCGTTATTTCATGAACCATTACAATCATTTCATGAACCAATACTATATATTGATTTCATTAACCAATACTATTTATTTCATGAACTACTACTCTTTATTAATTTCATGAACCACTACTCTTTATTTTCTTTTAATGTTTATTATTTATTTGTTTAATTTTAAATTAAAATGGTTCAAAAATACGAGCCAATACTATTTATTTTATGAACCACTACTCTTTATTTCATGAACCACTAAAATTTATTTCATGAATCACTAATTTTTATTTCACGAACCGCTACTCTTTATTTCATAAATCACTACTCTTTATTTTATGACCCACTAGTATTTATTAATTGTAACATTTTCATTCTTCTTTTATTTTCTTTTAATGTTTATTATTTATTTATTTATTTAATAAAATGAAAATATGAACCAATGCTATTTATTTCATGAACCACTTTCTTTATTTCATGAATCATTACTATTGAATAATTGTAACATTTTCATTCTTCTTTTATTTTCATTTAATGTTTACTTATTTATTTATTGGTTTTTAAAATAAAATGGTTCAAAATATGAACCAATACTATTTATTTCATGAATCCGTTCTATGTACTTCGTGAACCACTTCTATTTATATGTGCTGAACCACTTAGTATAAAACTCTGCACCACTTAGTATTTAAACACTAAACCACTGAATTGGTTTAAAACCCTGAAACACTTGGTATAAAAACCCTAAACGGTGGTATAAAATCACTGAACTACTTGGTAATAAAATTCTGAATCACTTGGTATAAAAACTCTGAACCATTTGGTATTACAGCCCTGAACCACTTGGGTATAAAAACCCCGAACCACTTGGACTTTATGGTTCATGATATAAACTAGAGTACCATTTAAATTACATTGGAATCAAGTACACCTGCAATGTGGTTATATAGGAAAGATCAAATCCATAAAGCTCCCTAACGAAACATTCATCTTTTCGTATACCACCGTCCATTGTTGGAATTGAATCAAGCCATTCATGAATGATTTAATTATTGTAATAAGCTTACAGAAATACACACAAATCTCATATAAAAGGGAGCAGAACTTGAATCCGATTTCGAGGTGGGCGAAGCAGTCGTCGGAGGTGGTCGGAGGATGTAACAGAGACCGGAAACATCTAGATGGTGTAGGAGACGCGAAGGAAACCGACGTAGCGTCAAACAATGACAACAACCAAGCGACGCCAACCAAGCTCTCGGCAGCGGAAGTGGAACTAGTCGTCGGACGACCGCAATGGAGATGTAGAGGCGACGACCTCCCCCTCCTACCCCAACATCTTGTACAACTCCTCGTACTCCATTTTATAATTTGTATGACCGCAATGGAGATGTAGGAATTGGGTTGTTGAGTTGTTATGCTTGTTATAATTTGTACTGGGCCTAACTGATTGTATTTCCTTTCCATTAGTTAAGTCCACAAGTGGTTAGTCCACTATAAAAGGTTGTAATGCCTCGGTTGTTATAACACACAAAAAATCAATTTCGTTTTCCCTCTTCTTCCACATTTCTTTTCATTCTTCAGAGCATCCATGGCTTCCATGGTAGCATAATTATACACATTTCTTCATGGTATCAGAGCAGTGACTGCTCTTCGATCACTTTCCACTTCATTCCTCGCGTGATTGCTTTCATTCTTCGCTAGATCTGCTTCTGATGATCTCATGGCAACTGAAGTTGGAGCCAAGCTGGTGATCGACAACACAGACCCGTTGTTCCTTCACTCAAGCGACCATCCTGGACACTCAATCGTTGTTGTGGTGTTTCATGGCAAGAATTTTGCCAAATGGAAGCGATCTGCTAAGATTGTCTTGAGCGCGAAAAATAAACTCCGATTTGTCAATGGTTTGTTTCCCCGACCTGTTGATGATGATCCACGAGCTGAGATCTGGGATAGAAGCAATGATATGGTCATCTCCTAGCTCCTAAATGGCCTAGATCCAGAAATTCGTAGCAGTAGATGTGATGTATATGAACAACGCGAAAGAGATCTGGGACGATCTTGAATCATGCTATGGTTAGGTGAATGGAGCTCGGATGTTTTCACTGCAGAGGGAGCTTAGCTCTTTCACACGAGGTACGTCTACAATTTATGCTTATTTCAACAAACTCAAGTCTTTGTGGGAAGATTATGATAATTTTAGGAAGATACAACCATGTTATTGTGGTTCTGGAGCAGACAACATTAAGTTCCAAGAGGAACAAAAGCTGTTGCAATTTCTGTTAGGGCTCAATGAGAATTATATTGCTGCTAGGGGTTCAGTCTTGATGATGCAATCACTTCCTACTGTTGGTATTACTTATTCTTTAATTTCTTAAGAGGAAGCACATCAAGACTACAAGAATTCTCCTCATCTTAATGCTGATATGACTTCTTCGTTCAATGTTGAAGTCAAGAAAGGAGAGGTTCAGGTTCAGTCTAAGAAGTCTAACCTTTTCTGTACCCATTGTAAGAAAACAAACCATGAAATAGACAAGTGTTATTTCATTCATGATTTTCCAAAGAAGAATGCAAAGGGAAAGAAGGTTGCTGCTCAAGTCACAGATGGATCTGGTGGGAATGTCATCCCTGGACTTACACAGGCTTAGTACGCACAGCTTTTGGACATGTTGAATGTCTTAGATCAGCATAGTAGAGATGTGGTGACAGGTGCTGGTACCGAGTTTGTTGGATTCGCAAGTATAGCCTCCAATGGATGTTTTTCACACAATTGGATATTGGACACATGAGCCAATAGCCATATGTGTATAGACATCTCATTTTTTTCTCATTCGTGTACCTATTCAGAAGCCATTTGTTGTATTCAGATGGGAACAAACTATAAGGCAGCTATAATTCCTCAGAGTAAGAGAGGCACTACAATGGTTGGACCAAGGAA